>OX104039.1:38249060-43202810 GCA_944470415.2 Schistosoma rodhaini
TTAACTGTATGATTCTCAGGGTTTACTAAGATGTTCACTACAATATCAATAGACAGCAATGTTTACCATAGGATTTAAATGAGCATCATCCATTATTTTAGTCTCTTACTAGTGGTAGATAATCAAGAGAACAAGTCTTTATTTGTATAAACAAAGATGGATGGTGGCTTGCGGTGGAATCTAGGATGAGCGTTTCGTCCTACTGGGGACTGATCAGTTGGATATGCATGTATCACAGAGTTGATGTTTACACCGGGACTCGAACCCAGTACCTTTGACTTTAAATGCCATCATGTTGTCCACTTAGACATTAAGTTCAGACAGTCACTGAGTTGTGCAATGAGGTGAAATTTAATTCACATTACATTGACAAGCAAATTCAGCTGACGAGTCCCAAATAGGACAAAACACGCGTTTGAGATTCCGTTGTTAGCTATCATCTATCTTTGCTTAAAATGTTTATGACTTAAGGCAATATCGAAGCAGTCCGCACAGAATACACATATACTAACAAGAAACTGATTAATTGTAGTTTTACATAACAATGAGAAGATTCAACCAAACAATACCAAGTGATTATAAGCAAAGATGGGTAGTGGTTAGCAGTGGAATTCAGGAAGCGCGTTTCATTCAAACAAACAATACTAAGTGAATTTAATACCAAATGAGTTTAAATATTGATCTGCTTGTAAATGATTTATCATAAAATAGATTTCTTTCAAACTAATTTAAATTCTATAATCCCCCTACTATTTCTGTTGATATTGTAAAAAAAAGGAATAACTATTTTATTCTATGTTAAAAATTCAATTTCTTCATTTCATTCATTTTATCATTGAACAACTCTACTTCCTCTTGTATGAAATTGTTGGGAAAAAAAACAACAAACAAACGAACAACCCAAAGAATTCATTTAAACTCATCATTTTAAAATAATGATCAAAAATATAAGCAAAGTCAGGAAAACAAAAAAACAAACAAACGGTTTATAGTAGTTTTATGGAAAGAAAGAAATTGAATACCGACATCATGGTTATTAATGAGGTTTTTTGATTAGAAAAAAGAAAAGAAATTTAATTTTATTATTTTAATTTTACTGAGTAAACGAAATTGTTTAATCAGTTGTTTTTTTCTTTCGAATTTGTGAATTGTAAAGTTTATTGGAAGAATTTGGGTTATGAAAAGATTTTTTTCTTTTTCAATTATAAGCACTTAAATAGATAAATGTTATGATATATATATATATATATATATATATAAATATATGGAACGTATCAGTTTAGGCTGTGATAGAATTCATATTTCTCCTGGTGATCGATTGGATTATGAAGATGCAAATATTTGGAGGGAAGTTTGGGATATAATGCACAGCCAGGATGTAGCTGGACGATTTAAACTTTGAAGATGATCTGACTCTTCTATCACACACACAACAACAAATGCAGGAGAAAACGATCAGTGTAGCAGCAGTCTCGGCAACAGTAAATCTCAAAATAAATAAAGGGAAAAGCAAAATTCTCCGATACACCATGCACCAATCGAATTACACTTGACGGAGAAGCTTTGGAGAATGTGAAAACTTTTACATATCTGGGCAGCATCATTGATGAAAACGGTGGATCAGATGCAGATGTGAGGGCGAGGATCGGTAAAGCAAGAGCAGCATATTTACAAATGAAGAACATTTGGAACTCAAAACATTTGTCAATTAACACCAAGATCAGAATTTTCAATATAAATACAAAACATTATCCAGAAGATACGGGTGTTTATTAACAGTTGTCTACACAAGATACTTCGAATCCGTTGGCCAGACACTATCAGCAACAACCTACTGTGAGAGACAACAATCCAGACTCTAGCAGAGGAAGAAATCAGGAAGAAGCACTGGAAGTTGATAGAACACATTGAAGGAAGCACCCAACTGCGTGACAAGGAAAGCCCTCACATGGAATCCTGAAGGCCGAAGGAGGAGAGGAAGACCAAAGAACACATTACGCTGAGAAATAGAGACAGACATGAGAAGAATGAACAAAAGTTAGATAGAATTAGAAAGGAAGTCTCAGGACAGAGTGAGTTTGAGAATGCTGGTTGGCAGCCTATGTTCTATTGGAAATAACAGGAATAAGTAAGTGATATAATTTACTAGAATTGTATAAAAGTTTGAAAGTTTTAGCCTAAATTACGTGTGGAATAATTGTTTACTTAAATCATCATTTCACGGGATTGTCTGAAGATGCTATAAATGATTATTTTATCGTTCATGGTGACAAAACACATCCTAGTAAAATATCACTCATTCTTTAAGTCTTTGGACTTAGTCTAGAATTTCCTGTTTAATTTGAAACCATTTTATGTAAGTAATGTCTCACTTTAAAACCTACTTTGAATAGTTAGCAAAGATGGATAGTAGCTAGCAGTGGAATCCAATTTGACGCGCGTTTCGTCCTATTTGGGACTCGTCAGCTGGATGTACCTGCATCTCAGAGTTGATGTTCACACTGGGACTCGAACCCAGTACCCTCGCTTCAAACGCCATCGCGTTATCCACTCGGCCACTGAGTCCTGATAGCCACTTGCTTGTGCGATGGGGTGAAGTTTAAATTCAACTTAGAGACTGAGCAGTTGCAGTCCTAACAAATCGATGGGAAGATTCAAACAAACAATACTAAGTTGAATTTAAACTTCACCCCATCGCACAAGCAGGTGGCTATCAGGAGTCAGTGGCCGAGTGAATAACGCGATGGCGTTTGAAGCGAGGGTACTGGGTTGGAGTCCCAGAGTGAACATCAACTCTGAGATGCAGGTACATCCAGCTGACGAGTCCCAAATAGGACGAAACGCGCGTCAAACTGGATTCCACTGCTAGCCACTATCCATCTCTGCTAACCATGCTTGCGAAATAAGGTATATCGAGGCAATACACAGTATGCACATATGCCGATAAGGGACTAATCAATTGCAGTCCTAAACATCAATGGGAAGATTTAAACAAGCTATACCAAGTGAATTTATCTGAGATTATATTTCTGAAATAATTGAGCTCATTTTCCGGTTGTTGTTCATGACCAATAATAATACTTTATTTTTTGTTATTAACGTTATCGCTTTTTTTTCACGGCGTTATTGTTGTCTGCATTGATGTAAAACCTACATATTCTGTCTGAAGGCGATTTATATGACAGCATTGTAGTGTCCGTTGCTATGTTGAACCAAATAGCTTATTCTAGTTTCCGGACAAACCAATTTATTCGTTCTTCTCGAGTCATATTTCGACCTTGTTAACTATTCACTTATCAACCTTGACCGTTTTATGTAACGTATGTGTGTTCATTTCTTATGTCACTCATCACATGTCTGCAACTTATTTATCTGACTATTACCATCGATTAACGCTTGACAAAATTGAGTAGGCTTACAATCCTTTCCCACCGTGAGTTATTTCGTTTCGCCCTCTTCCGTTCGTTTCTCCGATCGTTTACCTGGACCAACGATTGTATGAAATACAAGTATTAGAAATCCATTCTCCTATTTGGCTTATTCAATTCCGTTATTCACTAACTCTATTTAAGTCGATGATTTCATACGAGGATTGGCGACATGTATGTTTCGATAACAAGTAGCATACGATCAAATTGGAGTTATATTCAAGGCCACAAAACCCTCAACCCAGAGTTTTTCCAAGTTGCCATTCATCTGTCAAATTGATACAGTCGATGTTTTAATTAAGATTCTGATTAGTGTCTCTTAGTATCACGAAGTGTGTTAGTTCCCTAAAAAATGCAGTTATAGGTTATCAAAGGAGAAAGAATCTTCTTTAATATCTTGATGGAATAACGATAAGTGAAAGCAATTAAACGCTATACAGTATCCATTTAAGTTAATTAGTCATAAACTAGAACATGATGCCACAGAATTCTACACTGAAAAGAAACAATTGTCCAGCTTTCTCTTTATTATTCATTAGTTATTTAATTGAAGTCAGTTAATAATGTAAGCAATCAATAAGTTTATGGGCCTATTCACTCTATCTTTTTTTATAAATGATCCATATAATTCCTAATATAAGAAAATATTTATTATAATCATTTAATACTAAATAAAATCAACACATGAATTCAAAGTAGATGTAAACGGGGAGAGAGAAAACAATCCATCAATATTATAAAGCAGAATAATAACAAAAACTTTTTTTAGTAGACATTGAATTGAACACTGAAAAACACAGCAGAATAAAGAAAATATTAACAATTTAATAGTTGAATTCATGAATTGATTAAAGCTAGACCACCATGGAAAACCTGGAAGCATTGGATGACTGTTTCGTCCTAGTATGGGACTCTTCAGTAGTGCACATCCACGAATGACTCATGAACTCAACTATTAAATTACTAAAATCTCCATAAAACCACCTTCTGATAAAAGTTTTAATAAATTAATTACTAATTTGTATACTGTTTAGTAATTTTATTTTATTTGCAAAATACAGCGTAGTTCTGTTTGTTGATTAAATCTGAGTTTCATATTTCTGTATTATAAACGATTGAAAGATTTTTCTAATAATTGTCTAGACTGGATAACAAATATACCATATTTTAGGGATAGTCGCCTGAGAGATGGAAGAGATTAAAGAAAAGTCATATGAAGAAATGGTACTGGATAAGGCCGTAGAAAAATTGAATTACATTATAGTTTATCCAGATATATATATGAAATTATTAATTGATTATTTATTACAAAAGGTTATTACAGTCAATGCACAACAGCATCGATTTAATCAATATGAGAAAAATGTATTGAAAACCGAAATCGTTTTACTGAATAAACAATAGAATGTTCACTAAAAGTTAGTTAACGAATTTTTGCGTTGAATTCATTAATACGACCCGAATACATTCAAAGTTAACTGAAAAAAACAAACAGTAAATCATAATTGAAAGCGTGAGCCAATTGAAACTAGACAACCAGGGAAAACCTGGAAGCACTGGACGGCCGTTTTTTCCTATTGTGGGACTCCTTTACGAAACCCCTTCCGATAATAATAATCATATGCTCACTAGTGACTGACTTCGAGAGGTAAATCTAGGAGTTCTAGTGAGAATCAGTGATCAGTGGAGTTCAAACCACGTCTGATGTGAAATAAAAACTCATTGAAGACAATTGGTGAACGGTTGCTTAAATTCGTGGATTGGTTGGAGTTAGACATTAACACCATCGGATGCCGGCTCAGTGGTCTATCGGTTAAGTGCTCTGACGCGAGACTGGTAGGTCCTGGGTTTGAATCTCGCGAGGTGGTGTCGTGGATGCTCCCTGCTGAGGAGTCCCACAATAAGACAAAACGGCTGTCCAGTGCTTTCAGGTTTTCCATGGTGGTCTAGTTTCAATTGACTCACGCTTTCAAGCATGAAAATACCAAATCTCCACAAAACCCCTTCTGATAAAAACAGTGAATCGTTATGCGAATTTTACGACTGATTTTCTTCCTCAAACGTTGTTTTTTGAGTTTAAATATTCTCAAAGACTTATCAGATATAAATGTGTTATCCATTAAACAACTCAACCTTTATATTCATAGCTTTATTCATGAAACTCAGTTTTTTTTTTATTACAGTTTACAGTTTTTGTTTACTTAGAGAAGTATAGTTAAATGAATCTAAAATTTATCAGCTTATCGTTGGTTTGTATATCTACATTTATTGTTTTAAAAAAAAATGGGTATCTGGTATCTAATCACTTCTAAAATAAAGGAGAATAATATTCTAATTAATGGAATCGAAATTTAATAGTCATTTTATTATGATTTTAATGTAATTGACTAAACCCTATGAATAAGAGAGATGAGATAAAATAGATAAATAAATAAATAAAATTAATTTTAATAAATCGTAATTTATTAAATTTTTTTTTAGTTTTTTTTATTCTTTTCTCGAAATTGCGAATAAAATTAGGAAAAACAAACAAACAAACAAACAAAAAATGGATAATGGTGTTCAGATTTTTTGAAATTTTTGATATTCAATTTATATTCAAATGAATTTTAAACTGACGTCAGTTGTAAGTTATTATTTATTGTATTCTACTGACTCCCAAATGCCCTGATACGGTCGAGAGTGGAGAGATTCCACTCTCCCTTTCCAAATGCTCTCACATGGCCACGCTTATATAGTCTCTGCCAGGGAAGTCCTACTCACTGCCTTCTCGTGGTATTACTGTTGTTTACGAAATCGAGAGGACGAAAAGCGAATGTCCGGCGCTTTAACCGGGTTGGTGGATGTGGAGGATCCACCTAGGAGAGTAGGAAAACTCTGATTCCAAACCAATGGTGCACATGGGCTCCAGTATCCTGAAGGAACAAATGGCGTATTAACCAACTGTTGGTCATCGGCTACCATGGGACTGCATCTCCTTATGATGCTCCACTGCCTTGTGGACTAAACCTTCGGGTCAAAGGCTCGGGGTGTGGCCCCCTAAGAAAGCCACCTGCTTCAGTTTTGGCACCTGGACAGTATCACAGCCCTCACACAAATCAAATGAGATATGTGAGGCGCATATTTATCTGGTGCTTCCTTGTACCAACATTTATGTAGTTAAATAATAAATAATAACTGACTATATTTATTTCGATCCTAAAATTATGAATTTTTTAAATTATTTTGTAGTGTTTGTTTGAATTTTCAAGCTCCGGAGTGAACATCAACTCTGGGATGCATGTACATCCACCTGACGAGTACCAAATAGGACGAAGCACGCGTCTTGGATTCCACTTCTAGCGACTATCTATCGTTCCAATTAATTGTTTATCATATTCAAATAAGACAGCTGATTAGAATAGCTGAATTTAATTGTCCTTATTCAGATAATAAGTGATATATTAAATGGAATAAGAAGTGCAGGTTTACCTAATAATTATTAGTTGTCATAGGACAGCTAATTGTATTCTGTCTTTTTTATTAATATTATTTGGATTTGTCCATTTGTGTAGGGCTTCGATTGTTCATCTTTCTTTGTAAGAATTAAAACCATTTCCAAGGATTATTGTGCCACTGAAGTCAATAGTATGATTTGACCCTAAACATACAGTTTTATACAAACAAATTATTTAGTAGTCACTAACATCATTTGTCTTAGTTTTTAGTACCAATTAAATTTTCTCAGCAAAGTTTCAATTCGGCTATTATACTGGCTGATATGAAATAAGAATTACTATTGCGTGGTTTATTACTTTTTTTGAAATTTAGAATCTAAATGTTATATTAATGTGTGTGCTACTGATGTCAACTGATATAAGTAGTATGTATCATCAGTTGAAAGTGAAATGTCCTGTGGCAGAAGGTTAAGCCGACCGAAGAAAAGAGAACCAGAACAGAGAATGACTGGTGTGGAAATGAAGGAATGATAAAGTCTGAGACGATTGATGGATGAAGTATTAACTGTATGATTCTCAGGGTTTACTAAGATGTTCACTACAATATCAATAGACAGCAATTTTTACCATAGGATTCAAATGAGCATCATCCATTATTTTAGTCTCTTACTAGTGGTAGATAATCAAGAGAACAAGTCTTTATCTGTATAAACAAAGATGGATGGTGGCTTGCGGTGGAATCTAGGATGAGCGTTTCGTTCTACTGGGGACTGATCAGTTGGATATGCATGTATCACAGAGTTGATGTTTACACCGGGACTCGAACCCAGTACCTTTGACTTTAAATGCCATCATGTTGTCCACTTAGACATTAAGTTCAGACAGTCACTGAGTTGTGCAATGAGGTGAAATTTAATTCACATTACATTGACAAGCAAATTCAGCTGACGAGTCCCAAATAGGATAAAACACGCGTTTGAGATTCCGTTGTTAGCTATCATCTATCTTTGCTTGAAATGTTTATGACTTAAGGCAATATCGAAGCAGTCCGCACAGAATACACATATACTAACAAGAAACTGATTAATTGTAGTTTTACATAACAATGAGAAGATTCAACCAAACAATACCAAGTGATTATAAGCAAAGATGGGTAGTGGTTAGCAGTGGAATTCAGGAAGCGCGTTTCATTCAAACAAACAATACTAAGTGAATTTAATACCAAATGAGTTTAAATATTGATCTGCTTGTAAATGATTTATCATAAAATAGATTTCTTTCAAACTAATTTAAATTCTATAATCCCCCTACTATTTCTGTTGATATTGTAAAAAAAAAGGAATAACTATTTTATTCTATGTTAAAAATTCAATTTCTTCATTTCATTCATTTTATCATTGAACAACTCTACTTCCTCTTGTATGAAATTGTTGGGAAAAAAAACAACAAACAAACGAACAACCCAAAGAATTCATTTAAACTCATCATTTTAAAATAATGATCAAAAATATAAGCAAAGTCAGGAAAACAAAAAAACAAACAAACGGTTTATAGTAGTTTTATGGAAAGAAAGAAATTGAATACCGACATCATGGTTATTAATGAGGTTTTTTGATTAGAAAAAAGAAAAGAAATTTAATTTTATTATTTTAATTTTACTGAGTAAACGAAATTGTTTAATCAGTTGTTTTTTTCTTTCGAATTTGTGAATTGTAAAGTTTATTGGAAGAATTTGGGTTATGAAAAGATTTTTTTCTTTTTCAATTATAAGCACTTAAATAGATAAATGTTATGATATATATATATATATATATATATATAAATATATGGAACGTATCAGTTTAGGCTGTGATAGAATTCATATTTCTCCTGGTGATCGATTGGATTATGAAGATGCAAATATTTGGAGGGAAGTTTGGGATATAATGCACAGCCAGGATGTAGCTGGACGATTTAAACTTTGAAGATGATCTGACTCTTCTATCACACACACAACAACAAATGCAGGAGAAAACGATCAGTGTAGCAGCAGTCTCGGCAACAGTAAATCTCAAAATAAATAAAGGGAAAAGCAAAATTCTCCGATACACCATGCACCAATCGAATTACACTTGACGGAGAAGCTTTGGAGAATGTGAAAACTTTTACATATCTGGGCAGCATCATTGATGAAAACGGTGGATCAGATGCAGATGTGAGGGCGAGGATCGGTAAAGCAAGAGCAGCATATTTACAAATGAAGAACATTTGGAACTCAAAACATTTGTCAATTAACACCAAGATCAGAATTTTCAATATAAATACAAAACATTATCCAGAAGATACGGGTGTTTATTAACAGTTGTCTACACAAGATACTTCGAATCCGTTGGCCAGACACTATCAGCAACAACCTACTGTGAGAGACAACAATCCAGACTCTAGCAGAGGAAGAAATCAGGAAGAAGCACTGGAAGTTGATAGAACACATTGAAGGAAGCACCCAACTGCGTGACAAGGAAAGCCCTCACATGGAATCCTGAAGGCCGAAGGAGGAGAGGAAGACCAAAGAACACATTACGCTGAGAAATAGAGACAGACATGAGAAGAATGAACAAAAGTTAGATAGAATTAGAAAGGAAGTCTCAGGACAGAGTGAGTTTGAGAATGCTGGTTGGCAGCCTATGTTCCATTGGAAATAACAGGAATAAGTAAGTGATATAATTTACTAGAATTGTATAAAAGTTTGAAAGTTTTAGCCTAAATTACGTGTGGAATAATTGTTTACTTAAATCATCATTTCACGGGATTGTCTGAAGATGCTATAAATGATTATTTTATCGTTCATGGTGACAAAACACATCCTAGTAAAATATCACTCATTCTTTAAGTCTTTGGACTTAGTCTAGAATTTCCTGTTTAATTTGAAACCATTTTATGTAAGTAATGTCTCACTTTAAAACCTACTTTGAATAGTTAGCAGAGATGGATAGTAGCTAGCAGTGGAATCCAGTTTGACGCGCGTTTCGTCCTATTTGGGACTCGTCAGCTGGATGTACCTGCATCTCAGAGTTGATGTTCACACTGGGACTCGAACCCAGTACCCTCGCTTCAAACGCCATCGCGTTATCCACCCGGCCACTGAGTCCTGATAGCCACTTCCTTGTGCGATGGGGTGAAGTTTAAATTCAACTTAGAGACTGAGCAGTTGCAGTCCTAACAAATCGATGGGAAGATTCAAACAAACAATACTAAGTTGAATTTAAACTTCACCCCATCGCACAAGCAGGTGGCTATCAGGAGTCAGTGGCCGAGTGAATAACGCGATGGCGTTTAAAGCGAGGGTACTGGGTTCGAGTCCCAGAGTGAACATCAACTCTGAGATGCAGGTACATCCAGCTGACGAGTCCCAAATAGGACGAAACGCGCGTCCTGGATTCCACTGCTAGCCACTATCCATCTCTGCTAACCATGCTTGCGAAATAAGGTATATCGAGGCAATACGCACAGTATGCACATATGCCAATTAGAGACTGACCAGTTGCAGTCCGAACAAATCGATGGGAAGATTCAAACAAACAAAACTACTTTGAATAGTTGACCATTACCAATTTATTTAACTATAATGGTTTGTATCTCTTATTGTATTTACACTTTCCATATATATATATATATATATATATATATATATATATACCACAAATACTACAAATAGCTCTGAATTTATTTAAATTTCGTGCCATTTTAAAACGTGTTACATAATTTCTATCTTCGAGAAAGACTTCATTATATTATCAGATACTTCATAAATGTTGACATTTCAGACTGTAGCTAATTAAAGTATCTCTATACAGTTTAAAAAACTGATGAATTCAAATAGAAAACTGATATTCCAAACTACTGTAATCAGTAGAGATGAAAGCCTACTTTAGATTCTTTAAACAGATTCAGTGAGTCAGTCAACTACAACGTAGGATCAGGCACTCATATGCATCGGTCGGAGTTACCATACCTCGTTAGCACAACAAGATGAACACCAGTCATAGAAGTAGCTAATTTAGTGGAGGTAATGTATAAAAGAAAGGTTTTATGTAAGGATATAGTATAGGAACGAAAACAGATATGAAGCTATTTTAATCTCAAGGTTTAAGGGAAGATAAAGAGTGTATACACCTGAGCCGTTGTGGTCGATTATGAGTCATGTCACCCAAGAGTCTCCAACCATTGGTTACGATAGTCACGCGGACCCCAACCAAGTAGTCTGCATCTACTAACATGGTTCAGACTAGAAGTTAGTGACTTAAAGCTCTGATGCCACGTTTTGGTTTGGCCGCCCCTAACTCCCTTCTAACCATCTCCTACACTAGTCAGCATAGCGCGTCGTGGTAATCGGTGTTCAGGCATACGTAACACATGACCCAACCATCTCAGTCTATGAAGATTCACCACCTCATCAACTGATTTACCATCATTCCCTAATACCCTGCGTCTAACCTCATTATTACTTACCCGGTGATCCCAGCAGATGTGAGCAATATTTCTAAGGCATCTGTGGTCAAATACTAGTAACTTCCGAGTATCTTCTACTCTTAATGGCCATGTTTCACAGCCGTAAAGTAGAACAGAGCGAACTGCTGCACAGTATACTCGTCCCTTAATTGATAGACGGATACCTTGTCTTCGCCATAGGTGACGTACGTTGGCAAAAGCCAAACGAGCTTTTCGAATCCGTGCTGAGATTTCGTTAGACACCAACCCATTATGTCTGATCAGATTTCCAAGATTCAAGAAGTCATGACTCTAAGAGTAATAAAAGTATTCTTTATTGAAATTTATAGACATCATACGGCGAAAGGATAGATAAATCATAAAATCTGCTGAACATATAATCCGTTCTCATTCATTTTATTTTTTCTAAAGTTAAATTATTTAACCCCACGCTCTCTTTAAAGGCTGACTGATATCATTCAAAACAAAACAAAAACTAATTTTTCGCATGATTCTGTGACCAAATTCATTTCTTTCAACAACAACAGAAAAAAAAAGAAATAACTAGAATTCTAATAGTGATTTTGATATTTAATTATCATTAACTATAACATAACATAACAAAATTTCATTCTATTCAAATCATTTTTGATTTCTACTTTTTCTTTTGTTTCCAAGTTGGTGATAATTTTTTTTCTCTTTTTTGCCAATATACCTGTATACATTTTATTGATGTATTATTTTAGTTCACTTTAAGGAGAAAAAAAAATGTAACAAAGTTTCTTATCGAAATTTATTCTATAGGAACTATTTAAATAAACTGACACTTGAAGTGTTTTCATTTTGTTTTGTTTCCATGTTATGAATGATGGGGAAGATAATTAACGATGAAGCGGAATGGAATTTACTAGATCACGTTTTATTGTTTTGTTTTCTTTTCATATAACTGTCATGTATGTAGTAAATTGTTTTTATTTAACTAATATAAAGAAATAAACACATGGTCCAGTACTTTTAATACATTCCTTTTCTTGTTTGTTTGTTTGTTTGTTTTTGCCTCAGTTACTTGTGACAATGTTGATAATGTTGAAATGATTTGATTTGAATTTTAACAAAAGATTCCTATGACATAATTTCACTCATAGTTCACTTGAAATGAAGGTGTTGTAATCAGTATTAATTAATGTATTGTAACAATAGATTATTGATATAATAAGTTTGATTAGTGTAATTTAGCTGATAGATTTAATTTCGCACTTTATAATTGTCATAAAATATAAATCATTATCAAAAAGGGGGTGTTGTGAAGATTGTAGTAATTTAACAGTTGAATTCACGAGTTGATCTAAGCTAGATGATCATTGAAAACCTGAAGGCACTGGATGACCTAGTATGGGACTCCTCAGAAGTGAGCACTCACGCCAGTCAATGTAACTAGTCTTATAGTAGATTAGTCACATAGCAACTACCCTTAACAATCTAAGATTTTTATGTATTTTGGCGAATCTGATAAGCCCGGTCGAATAGTTTACATCATTAATTAGTTTTTATCTACCGCAATCTACATCCAATACGTATAATGATTTATTGTTCTTATCTTGATAAAACTAACTTTATTCTTTAAATTCTGTACTACCTGAGCATCATTTTACGAATGTCAACAGTCCTGTAATTATCGAAATCTAGAAAAGCTTATCTACAGAAGTTTCATGTGGACCATAAAATCTATTGGAGATTTAACTTAAATAAATTTTACCCACAATTTATCTATAATTTCTGTAACTAAAAGTAAACATTTGAATTTAGAATTAATATTTCCATAGTTGAAAGCGTGAGTCAATTGAAGCTAGACCACCAGGGAAAACGTGGAAGCACTAGACGGCCGTTTCGTCCTATTGTGACTGACTTCGAGAGGTAAATCTAGGAGTTCTAGTGAGAAGCAGTGATCAGTGGAGTTCAAACCACGTCTGATGTGAAATAAAAACTCATTGAAGACAATTGGTGAACGGTTGCTCAACTTCGTGGATTTGTTGGAGTTAGACATTAACACCATCGGCTCAGTGGTCTATCGGTTAAGTGCTCTGACGCGAGACTGGTAGGTCCTGGGTTCGAATCTCGCGAGGTGGTGTCGTGGATGCTCCCTGCTGAGGAGTCCCACAATAAGACAAAACGGCTGTCTAGTGCTTTCAGGTTTTCCATGGTGGTCTATCTTCAATTGACTCAAGCTTTCAAGCATGAAAATACCAAATCTCCACAAAACCCCTTCTGATAATTAGTATTTCGTGAAATATTGTAACTGATAAATTAGTTGCTGAGCTTCATTAGACTGTTAGTTAGGATTGATTACATAACCAGTAAATGACAATTCTAATCTTTCTGTGTTAAATTATCGTGAACTCAAAAAAAAACCAGTTCAATTTACTTAGAACCGTTTGAATATAGGGCAATTATTCATGTTTTATGGTTAACGATTAGTTACCACCTTGTTATACACCGTATATATTGATTGATAGTTAATTTATGGTATAAAACATTTACTCATCATTGTTTATATACAATAAACTTAAATAAAATAGTTTCCATTTATGTGATGACATAATACTGTACAGTCTATTTAGATACATTTGTACATTCATTTCAATGTGAAATATTGAAATTATTTAATGTTGATAAAATTATTTTCTTTATTTCCATCATACGACAGATACAATAATAATGGAACTATTTTACGATAACAATTAATAGTTTATATGGTTTTTAGTCTTCTTTTTTTTCATACTTTGGTCATTCATTTTCATCATTAGTGTTAGTAATCTGTTTTTAATGGTATTTATTCATTCAGTAAATAGTCAACCAACGTTTTATTAAACCACAATAATAGACATTGATTAAAAGCTAACATTAAACATTGACAGTGTTCATTTTGTTTTCTATATCGTTATTATTTAACTATACGATTGTTAAAGTTGATAGTATTCATTAATATAGATTCAATATTACAAAATATTGTGTTGAATGAAACATTCGTTGTATTATAATGAACAAGAACACAAGTGGGTATAAATTATAGACTATCTCACTAAATTCTAATAACCATATAGTAAACAGTTAATTTGCAAACTGATAATCAATTTAACTTAGTATTGTTTGTTTGAATCTTCCCATCGATTTGTTAGGACTGCAACTGGTCAGTCTCTAATTGGCATATGTGCATTTAGGATGTACCTGCATCTCAGAGTTGATGTGGATAACGCTATGGCGTTTGAAGCGAGGGTACTGGATTCGAGTCCCAGAGTGAACTTCAACTCTGAGATGTAGGTGTAGTGAACAAAACACTGGTTGGGGACAATCGAATGTATTTAAGCAAAAGTTACAGACTATCTCAGTAAATTCTGATTACCAAACAATGAACAGTCAATTTGCAAATTAACAACAATTTGTTTCAATCTTCACTGTTTCTTCTCTTATTCCATTGCTCATTCATTTTCCAAACGATTGCGCTTCATTTGCGTTCTTTGCTCATCGGTCTTCTGCGAAAATACATTCTATGTCTGACCCACACCATATACTACTTATATAGATATAAGTAGACAACACCACACTCGTCCCCCCTTTAAAGCATTCGACCATGCGGTGGTTCTGCTCGCCACGCCACTACCTTCTTTCACTGCAGTCTGTGCCAAACTCTCCGTCAGAATGTCGAGTCTGCGGCGCGCTGACCTCCATAGCTCCGTCGACCTGCCGAGGCACCAATATCCGCATCCACCCGGCACCTGGGACGTTCAACGCCAGAAACCCAACGGCCTGCTGAGCCATCTACATCCGATGTTCACCCAGCAGCCGCACGTCCCACTGCCCCTCTCCGTCGACAGCACCCGCTACAGCCAACGCCGCCACGTCAGAACACTCCACTCGACGCCACCTCTCCGCACCAGACTGCCCCAACTGGCACCTCAACTCCAGACCCGCAGCGGCGTCCGCAGAACAGCACCCTTCCTCCTCCTGGTTGGCAGCGACACCAAATGTAGTGAACAAAACACTGGTTGGGGACAATCGAATGTATCTAAGCAAAAGTTACAGACTATCTCAGTAAATTCTGATTACCAAACAATGAACAGTCAATTTGCAAATTAACAACAATTTGTTTCAATCTTCACTGTTTCTTCTCTTATTCCATTGCTCATTCATTTTCCAAACGATTGCGCTTCATTTGCGTTCTTTGCTCATCGGTCTTCTGCGAAAATACATTCTATGTCTGACCCACACCATATACTACTTATATAGATATAAGTAGACAACACCACATAGGTACATCCAGCTGACGAGTCCCAAATAGGACGAAACGCGCGTCAAACTGGATTCCACTGCTAGCCACTATCCATCTCTGATAATCAATTGTCGCAATCTCGAATGTTCCTTCTGCAAATATTGGTCCGTATTCTCTGATTCCATCTTTCATGAATTTTCATACCGATTGCGCTTCATTCCTGTTCTTTCCTTATTAATCTTCTAGTGAAATACATTCTATGTCTATCACCATATACTACTTATGCGGGTATAAGTAGACCACACCAAAGTATTATGGAAACATTCAGTTGAACTTGGCGTATTGTAGTTTAAGGTTCAGTTTCCAAAAATAGCATTCTTATCAAACTTTTTCTTCATGAATAATAGAATGAATTTAAAGTCAGTTGTTAAGTAAATGTGAATAAAATCTTTTTTTGCACCATGTTACCTTGAATTAACATGAAGTTGAGTTAATCATACATACAGGGTTCTACCGAAGGACGCATGTATTCTGGTGTAATTCATGTGTTTACCAGGGGAATTAGTGATTGAGTTAAATATCAAAATATCAAATTTCTCAAGATTGATTAACTTTAAATAAACTATTTGTTTAAAATATGCTCCAAGATTTTTTTAAAAAAAATTTATAGATTATTAAAATCAGACTATACTTAAATATCAATCAATAGTATCTGATAATAATCCCTAAATTATAAGCATAGATGGATAGTAGCTAGCCATGGAATACAGGTCACGCGTTTCGTTCTAATAGGGACTCGTCAGTTGGATGTACCTGCATCTCAGGGTTGATGTTCACTCTGGGATTCGAACCCAGTACCCTCGCATTAAACGCCATCGCGTTATCCACTCAGCTACTGAGTCCCGATAGCCACTTGCTTGTGCAGTGGGGTGAAGTTTAAATTCATTTAGTATTGTTTGTTTGAATCTCCCAATTGATGTTTAGGACTGCAATTGATCAGTCTTTTATAGTGCTTGTGAATTAACACTATATCGAGGTAATAAGCAGAGTATGCACATATGCCAATAAGAGACTGACCAGTTATAGTCCTAAACATCAATGGGAAGATTCAAACAAACAATACTGAGTGAATTTAATCCCTAAATTATTTAGTAAATAAAAAGAAAATCCTATTTGTGAGTTTGTTTTTTCTTGTGATACAAAACAACAGTAATATGATAGCTCTCATTCTCATTAATCAATTTTCATAAATGTACTAAGTATGGCTTAATCCGTAAACATCAATTTTAATCAGGTTATAGTTCGTTTAGAACAAACAATGAGTATAGATAAGTGGATAATGGTTGTGACATGAAGTGTCCGAAATCTGATACTGCTACACGGTGCGCTATTCGCTAACCTCTCCCCACAACTGATCACTTGATTGAGATCATAAGAGTGAGCAAGAAAGTGTATTAGACTACTGAATAAAATACACAAATACTCATTCATATTTATTTATTTATCTAAACACACAAATATTGGTACAAGGAAGCACCAGATATATATGCGCCGCAAAAATCTCATTTGATCTGTATGAGTGCTGTGATATTGTCCAGGTGCCCAAACTGAAGCAGGTGGTTTTCTTAGGGGACCACACCCCGAGGCAATGGAGAATCGTGGAGATGCAGTCCCATGGTAGCCGGTGACCAACGATTGATTCATACGCCATTTCTTCCCTCAGGATCCTTTAGCCTATGTACACCATTGGTTTGGAATGAGGGTTTTCCAACTCCCTTAGTTGGACTTTCCGTGTCCACTAACCCGATTAAAGCGCCGGACATTCGCTTTTTGTCCTCTCAATTTAGTAAACAACACCCCCGCCACGAGAAGGCAGTATATATATATATATATATATATATATATATATACCACTCAATCCTTTGGAAATTGACTCATTGACTCCAGTAAAATGTACTTGACTTTTAGGCCATTTCTGATTGTCATTGATTGCCCTTTTACTACTTATGAGTGGCTCTCCATATCATATATGTTAAGAAAACCTGAGTTTTTTTTTATAAACTAAAGAAAAATAAATAATATTAATCTTAGAGTAGGAAAATTCATTATGATATAACACAACAAAATAAATAAATAAACATCTCTTTATACAAAAACTGATTCACTATTCAGATAATAATAATAATAAAGTTAAATAGGAATAATATATATTTGTAAAATCTCAGCGAATGAATTTGAAGTAAATCCAACGTTTCACCTGACAATCTGGTTCAAGCTTTTCAAGGAAATGATTAAGTTGTTTGATTTTATCATGAATCAAAAGAAAGAAATGAAATAATATAGGCCAGTTAAATGATCGAATATATTCAATATTCATCAAGATGAAAATGATAAGTATAAAGTATACCATTTGATTACGCATTTTATAATCTTAAATGTCCAATAGTTATCATAATATTTTGTTGTATTTCTGTTATATCAAGTTCAGTTGATGTAGATGACATTAAAACACAAAACAATGTTCTGTCAAATAGTTTATGGAGATGACTTCAGTTCAATGATACATTTATGTCACTGATTAAATCAGTCAACTCTACATAACCATTTCATTCTCTAAAGGATTTAGACTGATAATGGTATGCTGTTGTAAGTATGAACTCTCAGAGTTTCAAATTAGAAAAAAAGTAGTTGTGTGGTGCTTACTTACTTACTTACTTACTTACGTCTGTTACCCCGAATGGAGTATAGGCCGCCGACCAGCATTCTCCAACCCACTCTGTCCTGGGCCTTCTTTTCTGGTTCTATCCAGTTTTCATTCATTCTTCTCATGTAGTGCCACATGTTTGTTAATAGTTTTCCAGCTGATGTCAATATGTATGCTAAATACTATCTATAAAAATGAAAAACACTGAAAGGCAAATCAATTATATGCAAATTAATCTATATTTTTTATTGAAAGATATCCATTAAACAGATATAAAATAATTTCATTATCTACCTTTTGAGAAAAGTTCACAATAAATACATTAGAACAACATATATAATCGAACAAAGTTGTTTTCGATTAGATCCTCATCAGGATTTACTCTAATATATATATTTATATGCATATACGAAAATATTTGACCAATCAAGGTAATTTATGAGTCAATGATGGAGTAAAGCCTGATAAGAGGTTAAGCGTTCACGTTCCAGACCGAAGGTCCCAGGTTCGAACTGCGGGTGCGATGTCGTGCATATGCACTACTGAGAAGTCCCATACTAGGACGAAACAGTCGTCTAGTGATTCCAGGCATTCAATGGTGGTCTAATATCAATCGATCCACGATCCCAATAAAAAACCATCTGTTTTATCAATTAAATCGTATATTCTATCATTTTGTAGAAATTTCAAAAGAAACGATGATAATAAATTTTTAGATTGATGATTTAGTTATATTCAATGGTTATTATACAAAATTATGATTAACCATTATTTTATTCCCTGTAGTAAGTTAAAAGTACTTCGCAGCAAAAAATTGAATTCAAATGAATAAACCTTGAATAATGAAAATGCTATTTATGGAAAAAAATTGAATCGTGAATATTGTTCACTTCCAGGTATTAACAATAAACCTTTATGGTGGTGTAGGGGCAGTGAAATGTCACTAAACCTTAGACAAATCATCCGGGATTTGGGTCACTGAATATCGAACAGATCATCGATTCTTGTTAAAGTCAAGGACAACAAAACGCTCATCAGTTAACCATACGCCATGAACTGGCTCATGAGGTGGTGGTCTCATTAAAATCTCTGTGCTCATTCTTACTAATATATTTACGTAATCACGCTCTTTGTGTTATAGTCTTCAAAGCAGACATAGTGCTCTAATACGTTGAATGGGGTAATCCACATTAGATGCTGACTGCGAGGTGTAACTTCGAAGTTAGCTTGTTCATTACACCGCTTCCGTCTAACTCGAGTAGCCCTCCAATCATTCGACATAGATCATCACCGTTGATGGTCTACAGTGGAAATGTTGTTATTGAATCGAAACTCTTGAAGTTCTCCTTCTTTTCAAAGCAAGAACTAAAATATTTGTGATTTTTATTATTAAGTAGGAGTAAAAGTAATTCACATAGGTTTGAATAGTGTAAATCTATTTAGCATTTAGATGAAAGTTTTATTATTAAAAGATTAAATAGCTTTTCTAACAATGAAGAAAACGTATTTCATTCTAATACTTAAGTTACTTACAAGTAGTAAATGTATGCACTAGAAAATATCGGTAAATAATTTCCAGGATAGTCGACTGCAAGTAATTTGTTGACATATTTTAATTGATATATAAAGAAAACAATATGACTAGATGAGACTTCTGTAGTTGAACACTTGGTTTTATTGAGGTAGAAAAGAAATAACGAAAAATGTAATAATTAAACATTTACAAATACTTAGCCCTAGATATGTGTTCTGTAACAACAGGCGTATCTTTAACTTCAATTTTGATTAACATTTCATGTTCAAAAATAGTATAAATATGCTCAAAGTCAGAACAAATTTTCCCCTAATACCTTAGGGTGATTGCAGTCTTCTTGAGGACAATCACACAGGCTTGACAAATTATATTCTGAGATTCAAAACCTGTTTTTTGTTGATTCTGAAGAGTGTTTAATTCCATTGTGTTAACCTCAAGTGAAGATGTCTCTCTCTCTCTTGCTGCATAGAATTTACATCGAATGATTGTAGTACAGTACATTTAAGATGCAGAGTTTCAACTTTTAGTTCATAAACTGGTAAGCGTTGTTGACAACATGAGATTTTTCAGCTTACAGGTTTGATTAAATATGCATCAGAAATCCTAAATTATCAAGTCGTTACAAATCAGGAGTAAAAAACTTTCTTAAGTTCCATCAAATTTCTACAGTTATAGTTACTCACAGATGAAAACAGTTGTAGAAATGAATATAGTATTATTTAAACAATACTTTTAACAAACAAATTTACTATGAAACTTAAAATAAGTTATTTGAATACATTGGTTCAATTAATCATAGTTCAGTATTAAGATCGATTGTGTTAAAACATAGGGGCGTAGCATTTTAGTGACAAATTCACCCCTAAATATTGTAACCAATAAAATTGTTAATAACACGAAAGCTTATTTATTCAAGTTAGTAACCTTTAATAATAAAGATCATACATTTTCTGTAGTATAGTAAAACGTGATTAAAATGTACAATTATTTAACTAAATAGTCTTCATCCATAAAAATGTTCCTAAAGTCTGTAAGGTGAACTACGAGTAAATTATAATAAGTTCATAATTAACTTAGTTGTTAGTATATACTCTTTCTATATAGTTAAAATCATGAGTTAAGTGAAGCTAGACCACCATGGAAAACCTCGAAGCACTGGACATCCGTTTCGTCCTATTATGGGACTCCACAAAATCCCTTTCTGATATACTCTTTCTGTCAGAATTAATTTGTTTTAAACAATTCATTTAAATATTTGGTCATATTATATTCAAAGTTCTTTTCATAAATTATTGAATGACTGTCTATTCAAAACTGATTAATTTACTTTCGAACATTTTTAGTTTATCACTTGTCGTTAGTACAAAAAGAAGGTAGAAATTTAGTTAACAGATACAATTATGAAAAAATAATTATTCATGTTCTTATGATTTCACTTAGATTTATAGCCCATTGAATAAACGTCTAATGCTTCCAAATTAATTCCTTCGTATTTTAGCTAATAAAGTTTTATTTTGTGAAATTAGGATAAATTGTCATGTTCTGCGGTTTTAATGTATATTTATCAGTTATCTATTCCATTGAGCATAGAATACAGGAAATCAAACACCATATTTGCTACATTCCATTCCATGATTGATCAAAAACCACGAATAACAACAAAAATCTTTATCCTAGTATACTTAGTATATACATATATATATATATATATATATATATATATATATATATATGTATATATATATTGTCGAATACCGTCCAACATGTTCTTGGTCCCCCAGATGCAGACTCCTACACATAGTGGGAGCCATAAAAATCCACCTGAATACATTTAATCTTCTCAACTAAAAGACCTGTGTAAGGCCTATCTTCTTTCCATTGCAGTCTAACTGGTTTGAGACGTGCTATATCATTCTTCATCTTTACTGATATGAAATTGTTTCTAATTGATAACGGGCTGTTTATTCAAACTTGAGCTTATTATTGTTTTGTTTTTTTCTTTAAACCTTATTTCATTATCTCTAGTAGCTAGATCATTTTTAGAAACATAATATTTTACCTTTATTCTAATGCAATCATTATGAAGAATTTGATGATTGTTACGTCTAAACCTATGCTTATGTTTGTTTCATCTTTATTCTTATCTAATCAGATCTGGTAAAATAAACTGATTTATATCTTTTTTTTTGTTGCTAATATGTTAATTTGTTCACAGATATTTCATCGTGATTTATTTTATATTCAAATGTAATACCATACAAGGGTCAATTAATGATGAAGAGTTAAGTGAAAATAAATATTTCTTTGGATAAATCCATAATTTTAATATTTTAATGCAAATATTTATCTTAAGGAAGGTTTATAAGGCAGTACCAAGAAATATCACTGAATAGTGAGTTATAAATATGAATAAAAACTTTCTACCATCATAAATATCTAGTGTACATAGTAGAGAAATAAATCACAAATTTTATGGTGTAATTAACTTCAAGGATGATGGGAAAGTTTTTAAAAAAATCTGTTACAGAAATTAGTGATTATGATAAAGACAATGATGAAGCAACTATAATGAGATAATGAACCATAATGATAGTTGTTCAGTATGACATGAAAATTTAGAAAAGGTATGAACAGATACATTTAATGAATACAAAACTTTCCAGCATTAGGGTAAAAAGCCATATTGTTGATGCAGGTCAAATAGGAGACTGTAATATTTGATTTTGACGAGGGAAGAAGGAGAATGGTAAAGAAAGTACAACATTCTAAAGATGAGATCGTAATCTCCGATTTCAGTATAATTGTGTAAAGTAAATTTTGTGATATATCTGGGAATGTTTTAGTGATATTATCTTCTGCTTTTACTCTTTTCAGCATTCCACCCTCTTTTATCACTAATACACCGTAGAAACATTGTTTACCATCTCAACCAATTTTTATTAAGTTTTGTTAACACTTTCATTGTTCAATTTCGTCATATTCCTGTGTTCATTTTATTGTTATTATTTATTTTTATAAATTTTTTTTTAATATTTGACCTCCTATTACCCTATTCATGCATGTTTTTCACGCCTTTTTTGAATTTTCAACTATTTCTAAACTGTTATTATGATTGTTACTATCACTATGGTTACTTCACTATTGCTTTTGTGATTATCAACCATTTTCAATAGTTTGTCTGCCCAGCTGAGTTTTTCCCGTAATCCTTATGATTGATTATATCATAAACTTTGTGGCTTATTTTGTCACTTTGCAAATCAAATATTTATGATGGTGGTAAGTGTTTACAGTTTACACCATTTTCTTACTCAGTTTATATTTTGATCGACATAACTTTGTACACTGATTGAAATGCCTAAAGGATGGACATATGAGTATCCAACTTGTTTTCCTATCTCGCTCAGCTTTAAAAACTTTGTTTATGAATTTTATTCAATATTTAGTCGTATTATAATCTTAGTTGAGCCGCTGCAAAATAAGATTTTAATGGGTTTTTTTTACCCATAAATGGTAATTTCTAAAAGCTAGTTAAACCGAACTACTGTCTTTTTAATTTAGTGACAAGTTTATGTATATATATATATATACGCCTGTCACCCCTCGTGGAGAAGCATGGGCTACTCACCAATATTGTCCACCCAACTCTTTCTTGAAAATTCTTTCCAGTTGCTATTCATCATTTTCATGTCTGCTTCCAATTCTCGACACAGTGTGTTCTTTAGCCTTCCTCTTTTTTGTTTCCTTTCAGGATTCTAAGTAAGCGCTTGCCTCATGATGCAGTTTGGTGATTTCCTCAATGTATAAAGTTTTTTTATGAAATAATGTACTATATATTTTTGTTACTTGTTTTATCGATCTATGATAGTGTAATTCATCGTTCTAAAAGGTTTAAGTAATCAACTTTTAATTAGAAGGGGACTTGTGGAGATTTCAGTATATTTCAAAGTTGAAATCATGAGTCAATTGAAGCTAGACCATCATCGAAAATCTGAAAGCACTGGACGGCCGTTTCGTCCCATTATGGGACTCCTCAGCAGTGCGCACCCACGATCCCGCACTCGCGAGATTCGAACCCAGGACCTACCAGTTAATTATCTAAATATTTTATCAAATTATAGATAAATAACCAGATATATTATTTTATAAAGTATATAATTCGGCAAAATATGACATAGTGATTGTCAGAACATATTTAGTTTCATGAAAGTTAAACAAGATATAACTGGATAAATTACACCATACAAGTAATAATTTCATAGAATATTTATAGATAATCCATGCAATTTATTCGCATGAATAGCTTTTTGTACTAGTGTAAGACTCTACAGCAGAGCGTATTTACAAACCGATAAGGTATTGAATCTGGGACCTTCAAGTCATCCAGTTAGTGCTTAACCTTCAGAACACTGAGTTGGTGTCATATATGGTTTACATCTATAAACTCAATCAACATTATTTTGACTGAATTGTTGACACAATTTTATACATACATATGTTTACATCAAATTCTTCATAAATTTACTTTTAATCTTAACAATAGACGATAAATTGAGGCAGTTGCTTCAAAAATCCTGAGTAATTTCAAGATGGTTATCACTGCAGATAGATACTAGTTCAAGATGTATTGAAAACAGGTTGATGCTCGGGTTATTTCCTCGTGTATTGATATATCGACATTATTGGGTGTTATAGAAGTTAGGACATTTCACTGACGAGTCCTAACTTATGGGGAACTTACGTCTGTTTCATCCTGACTACCTCCAACCCGTTTACATCTCAACATAATGCATTCATTGTCGAGTGACGTGGACTAATAACGACATTCAAACTTGGTTGACAGAATTCAACTAGCAGTAAAGGTATAGAATAATATGACACTGGTCACCACTCAGTAATTAATTGAAAAATAATTTATTGAAAAATAATTTATTTGAGGAATAATATATTTTTATAGTTCTTAGTTTATTCTTAGTCTAGGTTATAGGAGGATTTTTATATTTCATCATTTTGCTATAAATCGCATTACCAATTTTACGGTTTATGTATTGAAGCCTTTAAATATTATCAAGTTACAATGTAACCACTTGTTTAAGTAACTTGATATTGTATGAATTAGATTTGAATTTTAGGCGCCTAGAAACAATTGATGAGAAGCTTATTAATTGTCAGAATTCAATCAGGACTAAAGATAAGAGAGGTACAAGATTGATTACTACTCATTTATCAGTAAATTAATATTTGCTTCGTTACATAGAAAGAACTTAAGGTTCGAAGTTAAATATTATGATTTGAGGTGATTAGATTCTCTTCTTGAAATGTTGTAAAGATGTGCAAAATAAAAGTGTAGATATATATGTGATTTAGACATTAGGAGATAGAATTATTAAGTAGTTGGAGCCTTCGAAAGAACTTTATGTATGAAATTAAGCTGCTTACTGAACGTTAAAATCCTTTTCAATAAATTTCATTTAAATTCTAGAAGGGTTCACCGTTGTAGGAATGTCAACTAAAAATATAAACTTGCACAATGAAAACATTGAAAGGCTTATCAATTCGCCTGATCCTATGGTGTTAGTCATTTAGATCGATCTCTTAGCATTTCATTCAAAAGGATTCAAGAAAATTGTAGTGTCAGTCACTATATTAAGCTCACATAGCCTCTGGACAGGCTTCTTCTTGAGTCACATTTTAACCTTACTCGCTTAACAACCTTGACTGTTTTTATATGAACGTATGCGTGTGCATTACGATTGCATAAAATGCACTTATTCGAAATCCATCCTCGTATTTGACGTGTTTCGTTCCGTTGTTCACTAACGCTATTTAAGTTTATGATTATATGCAAGGATTGGCAACGTGTACATTTTAATAACAATCATTCATGCGATATTACTGGAGTCAGATTAAGGGCCATCAAAATATTATGAGGAATGTTTGAAAAGAGGTAGGGATCTCCAACCAAACAGATTCATCTTTCAAAGTCATTTATAATGTGGAAAAAAAATTATCAACGACAATAAGTTTCTGTCTTGTCAGCTTTGCTGACTACAACTCTATGTACAAAAGAGATTTATTCAACCTCTTGTACTATGATGGTTTTAATCTCTAGATTCCAAAATATTTAACTTCTTTTTCCTTTTCTATAGTTCTTTTACTCTAAACTGACTAATTTGTGTTTTCATACCCTGTCTGATTATACATATGATTTTATCTTGTTATACAGCCCTCAATTATCAGTTATTAATTTTTAATTAAGTTGTAGTGTGGTTTTTACTATTGATGTCAACAGATACAAGTAATATGTATCGTCAAGCGAAAGTGAAATGTATGTTGGCAGAAGGTTAAGAAGATCGAAGAAAAGAGAACGAGAACAAAGAACGATTGGTGTGGATGTGAAGGAACAATCAAGTCTTAGACGATTGATGGACATTTTGAAAGTGATGTATTAACTGTATGGTTTTCAAATTTCACTAAGATATTCTGTAATTTACATTCGATCATCTCCACTTGTGTTCTCGTTCACTACAGTATGACGATCTTGGTAAATAGTAAAATAATTCACAACCATAATCTCTATTTATTAATAACATTTATTTTTGATTATTAACATACATGTGGAGAATAGTACATATTTTCAGTGAATGAGTTCGTCTGAAAGCAACCAAATCACTGAACTAATCTCATTTTGGATCAATATGTATAAAGGAACAAGATTGTTTCAGTTAGAACGTCATCAGGCTTTACTCTAAGTATATTAATAATTAAAAGAAATTGTTAAACCGATCAAAGCAATTTATGAATGAGTCAATGATCACAATGAAACAAGATTAGATAACTGCACATAAATGATAGAAAGTACACATTTATATTAAGAAGACTAGTTTATTCATAGTGATAAGAATAATAAAATAACAACGTTGTAGTCGATCATTTAAAATAGAAGGTAGACCGAATGGATGAACATACTTTTATATAATAACGATAAAACACTAGTAAAATTTAAAGAATAGGTGTCTAAATAATTAGATAGTGAAGAGAAAATTAATTGATAAAACCGTTTATTAAGTCATATCTCACCAAGAAAGAGGTAGAGATGTCACGAATTTCTTATCAACACATAAACTAGGGTTATAAGTTCAGGTCTCTGTAGCTTCTGCCATATATAGGAGACGGGATCGAACTCCATTGGGAAATAACGATGGTGTATGATAGATTACTCGAAAGGATTCGGCTTTATGGACGATATTTACAGAAAATATATAATTGTATAACAGCTTTAGAACCACAAAATGAGACATGGTCAAATTTATTTATGATTTTTCCCATCTCAGTTATGTTGTTTGAACTTTCCTCATCATAATGTTAATCAAATCATGTTTCCGATATTTTATTAGTCATTAACGGTTGTAAAAAGAAAATCTCTTTACAATTCTTCAACATTTATATTACTAGAAGAAAATGAAGTTGTTAACAGTTATTAAATCTGATAGGGAACATATTGAGGAAATCACCCAACTGCGTCGCAAGGCAATCCCTCACTTGGAATCCTGAAGGTTAAAGGAAAAGAGGAAGACCGAAAAATACATTTCAACGAGAAATGGAGACAGATATGAGAATAATAAACAAGAATTGGACAGAACTAGAAAGGAAGTCTCAAGACAGAATGAGTTTTAGATTGATGGTCGGTGGCCTATGCTCCATTGGGGGTAACAGGTGTAAGTAAGTAACTAAGTTATTAAATGTAGCTTCCATGCACATTTTATTTCTATATAACACATAGTTTAATTTGATCTTAAACAGACACTAAACTAGTAATGATCATGTTCATAAAAATACTTAACTCATTAGACAAGTCTATCGACGGTTGAATTTTTCAAAAGAATATATTTCAAATTATTTCAATTATAAATTTTGCTTTTCATTATGAATTACTTCCTGTTTAACTCAAGCAAAAAAAACGTTTAACAAAATCTAATCCAAAACGTAAAACTGTTTTATAACTCAAAAAGGAAAATGTCTATGAAATTCATTTGGTTAATATAAAAAAATGTCTAAAAAAAGGGGGGAAATCGAATGAATAATAAAAGTGTCTCTAGGATGTTGTAGTGTAGTAGTTGTGTCTTCTTTTTTTTCCCTCTCTCTCTCTCTCCAGTGAATAGTATTTATAATAATTGAAATGTAATTTAATCATTAGTCAATGACTTCTACACACATAGATATGTGTTTGATACTTCCTTCTTTCAGTTTAATCTTTGACAATTTATCTAGAACTACTTCGATTAAGACAATATACAGTGGAAAACGGATATAATTTTAAATAAATAAGTCAGTCTCTTCTATTCTTTGAAAGTGTATATTATTCATTCTTAACTATAAAGTTAATTAATCTCTTTTCAACATTCTTGTGTTTTTATTACAAATAGTTATATATATAATATAGAAAGATAATGGGAAAAAATATGATAAAACATTGAAAAATTGGATTTTTCAATATTTAATTCAACCCATTTAATAAATAAAAAAAATTTATACACACACACACGCACTTGCACTTGAACGTGCACACGTTCGCACATACGTCCGCACGTAAGAAAAAACAAATATGAATTACTAATCACACATATGTAACATAAATCTTTATTCTATTTTTCTTTCTTACATAAGAAAAAAAAATTTTTTTCTGGTATAAAATGTTTAATAATTTCTGAGTATTTAAAATGAGTTTTTTTTTATGGGGAATATGAAAATTTAAAAGTTTTTTTTTCGGTAAAAAAGGCACCATTTTCTATTTGATTATTAATGATATTGGATATTTGACGATTTAGATTCTCTATATTTTAGTTAAGTTTTATTACATTTGACAACGAATTAAAGTGATATGAAACAGTTTTTTATAATTGATCCGATTGATAAATATATGTAAGTAGTATTAAAGTCTATCAGCAACATTCTAGTGTGCGAGAGAATAACCCAGATTCCAGTGGAGGAAGAAATCAGGAAGAAGCGCTGGAAGTGAATGGGACATACATTGAGGAAATCACCTAAGTGCGTCACAAAGCATGCTATAACCTGGAATCCTGAAGGTCAAAGGAGAAGAGGAAGACCAAAGAACACATTACTCTGGGAAATGGAGGCAGATATGCGAAGAATAAGCAGCAAATGGATAAACTAGAAAGAAAGTATCATGACAGAGTGGGTTTGAGAATAGTGCTGCATCAGGAGTAACAGGAGTAAGTAAGTAAGTACTGCTAAATTGAATAGTAATGAGATCACTATATTGAACACTACTCCTCGATTTCCACACGGAAAACATAAAAATATGAGAGCCTGAAAAAGATAATTCGGTAATTAATTTTATTGAATGATTATATCGATAACTTGTTCATAATACATGTATCTGTAAATAATACCTGGGAATTAGTATTACGATTACCATTGTATGATAATAATTTGGAAAAAATGAAACTAAAAAAAATTATATTATTAAAAACTGCAAAACAACAACTGTCTATCTAGTCAGATAGTATCTCTCAAGTGAATATTGTTTCTAGTGAATGTCAATAGTTTTCAACCAATAATTAGCATAACTTCTTTAATTCATTTCAGTACATATTAGACATTTACAAAATACACACTAATCAAACAGAATAACACAATATCTGTCATTTAATTATATCACACAGTGGATCAGTATAATGTTATTTAGTTTCAACATATAAAAATAGATCAGTTATTATATAGAATCTGTAACGATTGTTTAGTTTAGATTCATTATCAAGTTGTACATTATGTTTTCAATGTAATTTGTAATGGCATAGCTTCGTTAGTCAATCATCTTGATAACCATTATTATATAAATCCCGACGATGTTTGAAATCAGAAGGCAATAAGAAGCGGCGACCAGTTTATTAACGGACAACACAGACAACAAAGTTATGGGAACATCAAGCGATTTTGAAGCAGAGGAAAATTTATGGTCAAACTGAACCATGGCGCAGCTAGGCAAAGCAAAGGCTAATAATCGAATTCGAGTACATATATACATCGGGAAGAGAATCATTCATCGAGCGATATTTAATCAATTAACATTTTAGTTAGAGAGAGATATGTGCGCAGGCTGTCACATGTGATGAAGAATACACATTTATACAGACAAGATAGTGGTCATAGTAGTACAAAGAAACATGCGTTTTGTTTGTTTGCAGCTTCCCATTGATATTTAGGACTGCAATTGATCAGCTGAGTGGGTAACGCGATGGTGTTTGAAGTTAAAGGTACTGGGCTCGAGTCCCAGAATAAACATGAACTCTGAGATACAGGTACATCCATCTGACGAGTCGCAAATGGGACGAAACGCGCGTCCTGGATTCCATTACTAGCCACTATCCATCTTTGCTTATATTGTTTTTTAAGTAAGTTAATATAAGGACTTAACAAAATTTAACCATAATGGAGATTGATTGTAGGAGAGTTGCAAGGAACTCATTCTGTCACAAAGCGTCTAGTCAAAATTTCTAGTAGTAATTTTTTAGTGTTTGAGATAACAAATCAAGGAGTTTTCTATGCAGCGCGCTCAAGCGATATTTCAGAGATCGAATAAATTGAATACAAAGTACTACAAAATAAAATTAAAGTTTAATTAATTACCGTAAAACAAAAGGTATATATATGGATAGTTAAATACCGTAGTAGATGATAAATTTTTACCCAGTTATCTGAATGGATTTAGATATTATAGGAATGTCCCAGTGGGAAATCATGACTAGTGGGATTTCAATGAGTTGAGTGTGAGATAGTTATTCTTCGATAGTACTGAAATGTAGCTAAACAATATTGAAAATAAATCAGAGTTAGGTATGAAACCAAATGGATGTCGTCTCAGTGACCTAAAAGCTACATGCTCACTGAGTGATTTGAAGGTCTCGGTTGTGATACTCAGTAGAGTCGTAGATGTGCATTGCTTAAGAGTTTTGTGGTACAATGAAGCCACTTTCCAGTGTTTTTCGGTTTTCATTGGTTGTTTAACTAAGATTAAGCCATGTTGTAAATTTTAATCATATTTATATTAACGTTTGTACTTTATTAGCGAAGAGTTTAATGTTTAAATACATGTACATTTTGAAAGAGCAAAATTTATATAGGTGGTAAACTGTTTATATTTCAAATGTTCAATAAGTGTTTTCGGCAAAAAAAACATCACCATTAGTTTTTAGCGCTCAATTGATTTTCACTATTATCGTAATTATTTGTTACTAAGTTTATCAAAAATATTTGTTGACTAATTCTTCCAATTCGTCTACAGAGTAAACAAGAATAAATGCAAAACACCAATATTATTGAACTAGTTCATAACGAATCTGGCAGCCAACCCATTTTTTTATAGAATAGATGGACTGTGGCTAGCAACAGAATCGAAAACGTAGGTTTCTTCTTAATTGAGACTTGTCAGTTGAATGTACTTGTCACATTCTAGTGTTCATTTTACCACCGGGTCTCGAACTCATTAATTTTTGCTCCATATGTTCAAAACATTGTCTACTGAGTTACGGGATCTAGATAGTCACTAATACATCCAAGGAATATGATGTTTACGTTGTTTCTTGTAAGAGTTTAAATTATTTCTCTCTTGTGAAAACATGGGTATATTAAACGATTAAAATCAGCCTTCACCAATTAAATTCAATAATTTCCACAATCCCAAACTGAAAATTAACAATTGTTTTTATTAGATTAACGAAAAACGTAATTCATGTAATAAAACAGTTGAAGATAACTGTTATATTATGAGAATTTTTGAAAAACTTGTGATGAACTTATTCACCTTTAGCTTTCAACTTATTAGCACTCAAAGTTACCGACATCAAGTAACAGATGATCTCTATATCTTGCGATACTTATGAACTCAGTAAACTAATCCGGTAATAAGTCAATGGACCTGCAAACGAACAATTTACCCATATGTGGAAAATGTTTAAAAAGTCATTACAAGACATTTAAAACCCTTTAGAATCAATGTCACTCATAAATCAATCGAATCATTCCACTCTAACCAAAAGATACCTAGGCGAAAAATGACAAATACAATATCATCTACAAAATAAGTGTACCAAACATTCTATTGAACAACTTGGGTACCCTCTTAACTTACGCTTATGCAAACGCAGACTATCGGTGATACAAGACAATACATTTTCATTGATATCAATGCATGTAAATAACTACGGAGATGAATTCGACTGAGATTCAAGTTTGTGTGAACTCTAAAAGAGCTATAGAATTTCCAGTGCTGAAAATCTCTGTCACTTCAATGATAACAACCAATATTACAATTGAGTCAATTTGTTTTTTTTAAATAACATTTATTTATAGTCTTATAATGGTGCTTTTGTTTATTGTTATGTGGTGTGTGCTACTGATATCGATAGATATAAGTAGTATGTATCATCAGTCGAAAGTTAAATACCTGGAGCCAAAATGTTAAGAAGATCGAAGATAAAAGAAAAAGAACAGCGAATGATTACTATGGAAATGAAGGAACACTGAGGTCTGAGACGATTGATTAACATTTTGCAAATGAAGCATTTACTGTATGATTGTCAGATTTTATTAAGATATCCTGTAATTTTGTATTCAAGTACATTCGATTATTCCCACTTGTGTTCTCGTTCACTACAGTCAAACAACACTTATTATTGTTCCATTGAATAAAGTATAATTTAGGAAAACTTCAAAACTGACTTTTCATGTTTTCTACTTAAAAAGAAATAGGAAAAATGTTTACCAAAAAATGTTTATTGTAAAGGAAGTTTATTATATTCAATAGTTGCCTGTCACTAAATTTTTTTTTAAGAAAAAACTCATTTTGCAAATTAATTAAATTATTAATAACAAAAGTATCTAAATATAATTTTGATTGACAGACTGATACTCTTACATATAAAGTAATAATAATAATAATATGCGAACTATTCCAGTTCTCTATGAGTTTAATTATATTACATTGACTTGGTTGTATGTAATCTAAGACTTTATTCTGAACGCTTAGTATTCTTCTTCTTCATTATGTGAATTCGATAAGACATTTGTAGTAAAGTTGACGAGGGAAAGAATAAAAGAAATATAAAAAGTAGGATGTAAGAATTAGCACATTTAAAAAAGATGTTCAATTCATTTTCAATAATACATAATCGAGGAAGTAAGAGAACAGTCAGTTCTATGTCTAAGGAACATATATTTTATAATCTAAGTTTCACTGCTAAAGGTTAACTGCCAGAACAATTGGATCGATATTCGTTGGTACAGTTTCAATTTTAATCGGTTCGTGATACAGTTTGGTGGTCATTTAATGACATCGGTGACAAGTGTTTGACTCCCAACACTGTCAAAGTTTACCAGTCACTATTTCTGATTAGTACTTCGGGAATATTTCGAAGTATGTCCTTGGTGAGCTGAGCCTTAAAGCTTAGTTGAAGAGGATTTGTGGAGATTGTTTTAATTTGTAGGACATAAGACCTGAACTTATCGAGTTCTCTAGTACGGTTGTATATGTATATTATTGTTGAGCCCTATACTAGAACGAAGATATTTTTCAGTGACCCCTGTATTACAGTGGTATTCCAAATGAAATCGTTTTAACTGGGGACATATTGATGGTATTCAACTTTATGAGTGTGTTCTGGTGTGCATTTTCAAAGCTGTATAACACTGTTTCTTTCATATCAAAGAAATCAAATTATTGTATAGAATAGAAGGAACGAATAAATTTATTTAACATAAGACGGCAAAAAATAATCTAATCTATGACTAATTGAATTAATCGAACAAAGAAATAAGCAAAGATGAATAGTGGCTAGTAGTCGTATCCGAAACGAGCGTTTCGTTCTATTTGGGATTCGTCAGCTGGATGTACCTGTATACCAGAGTTGATGTCTACCAAGGGACTAGAAACTAGTATTGTTCGCTTCAAAAGAAAATATGTATTATTTCTGTAAAACCGCATAGATAGCATACAAAAGTCATCACAGAATACAAAATTATGTTTTGTTCTCCTCAAGTTTAAAACGTTATTAAAATAGCTCAGTCCCTTTGACTTGAAAATCGTATGGCATTTCTATTTCTTTTTACATTTTCAATAATCTTCATTTCAAGCAGATTAGTCCGTCAATCATGCATCGTATAGCTTAATTACCGAAATTCCTACGCGATTTAAATAATAATCTTAAATGGACTGGATAATTTTTATTTTTCAAATATTGAGTAAACTCCATAGATCTTTTTCACGTTTATAGTCACTTGAGATCGAGATATATTTTAGGTTAAGTCAAAATAATTATTTGAATAATTCATCTTTTGTATACAGAAGAATATGTTCAATAACAGATACTATATATCACTTACGTACGTCTGTTACCCTCGTGGAGGAGTATAGACCTCCCACCAGCATTCTCAATCCATGTCTGTCCTGGGGAATCCTTTCCAGTTCTTTCCAGTTGCTATCCATCCTTTTCATGTCTGCTTCCTATTCTCGGTGAAGTGTGTTCTTTGGCCTTCCTCATTTTCGTTTCTCTTCAGGTGCTGGACTCGTGATATAGTGTGGTCATTTTCTCAATGTGTGTCCTAACCACATATTATAAAGTAGAATTAAAGCAGCCACTAACTGTGGGGTACTGGCTGATACTCCAATGGTCCTTCATACGACATCGGTTTATACTGAATGTCAATTATAGAATTGTTGTGATTTCTACCTTAAGGTAATATGAGTTGAAAATTCATCCGTATTCTGATTACATCTATTTCCTTCGTGACATATAAAGCCGTCAATGAAGTTTGTTTACGTCAGTGACTGATATGAGATAAAAAAAGGGTTACGATTTGATCGTTCTTTGAATTCTCAGTGCACAAAATCAAAATAGTTTTAGTATACTTTTTTCAATGAACTGAAAATTATGATTAAAACTAAATTCAGGTTACAAAGAAATCTCCTTAAATCCTAATTTAACCTAATCCCATACTTAATGCTTTAACTTAGAATCATCAATAATTTATGTTTGTTTAAAATCTTTAAACTTGGAATACATATTTTAGATTAATTTTTGTGCTTAACTTTAGAGTTTTCTCAATTTTTTATAATACTTTTGAATATCAGCAAATTGAATCCTATTGACCAAGTTACAAAGTGGCTACTGGTCTAGATGACTTAACATTGCAACATTGGCCACATTGCAACTTGATCAATAAGATTCGATCTACAATAAGAAGAATTTAACACTCATTATATTGATCACCACCCACTGATCAATCATTTTTAAAAACATTTCAGTCCTACAGGAGGTCAGTTGTGTCCCGTATAGCCCAGTGGTAGCATCTCTGACTGTGAAGCTGAATGACACGGAATCGAATCTGTCAGGAAGCATCAGTTCCCTCACGGGTACAGGTATATCTTGTTGACAAGTGTCAAGGTTCAGGGTTTCCTGTTAACTACCTCCAACTCCCATCTTACATAATGATAATACTTTTTCGTAATTATTAGTTATATTCTTAGGCGAATGAATTAAATTTGTACGACAAGATATTGGAATTAGTGTTATGTTAGATTTGTTTTGAAATCTGTCATATCACCCATAGTGAATATGGTTATGTACTCATAAAATCTAATTGATAATGATCTCAGTAATTATTGATTACATGTACATGTATATTTTTCACCACAGTTATTTAAAGTCTTATGACTGTTGGTAATTAAATACTTTGTGAAAATTCTCATTTTGACATTTTACAAATAAAAAAGCAACGAATCGAGCGAAGAAATTTAATTTCCATTAGTTTTTCACCATAGCTCTACACTTATAAAGGAATAACACTCATCGAATAGATACGTTACGTAATAATTATATAATGACAAATCGATCATTAAATTGAAAGAATTGATTAATAATAATAATCAAAGTGATTATTCGAAAATCAAACTGTTGATACGTTGCATAATATATAAAAGGAGAAAAAAGAACTAACAAAATATTTCGATGAATATTCAGTAATATAGTAGTTGTGTAAGAAACAAGAAACGAATGTAGAGAATAAGTAAAATACAAAAATAGAAGGAATACGAAAATTGTTTACCAAAGTTCTACTACAGAGTCCGCTATATCGATGGCCAGGGTAACAAGAGTGGTTGTCCCCACTCGTGTTTTTGTTCACTACAATACTATTGACAACTATAAACTAAATACATGACAATTATTGAAAAAAAATATTTTTTGTTATAACCCAATGAGTAAATAACTAAATGAATTAAATTAACACAAGTCTTTTTTGCGATATTTAAACTTGTGTTAATTTAATGTCAGTTATTTATTTACTCTGAAGAAGTGGATTATATTAGGTCACGAAATGTCGGAAACACTATTTTTTTTCTACTCATTGGGATAATAAAGAACGTTTTTTTTTATTTATTATTAACTCACTACCCAATGTTCAATATAATTGAAACTATCAAGTCTAACCTTAGTATTGATATCTACATTATAATTATTGTTACCAAGTAGTTCTTAAATTTATTTCAACTTATGAAACAGTTAATGGATTAGTAATTGACTTTTTCATTAATTTATTTCTTTATTCAATGTAAAAACAGTTCGTTTCCACTTATGGTTCGAGTGTTATATATTTTGTTTTTATAAGGTAGATTAACAATCATTATGATATATATATATATATATATATATATATATATATTGAATCGATTGGTGTTAGATCACCATTAAGAACCTGGAAGCACTGGACTGTCGTTTCGTCCTAGTCTGGGACAATCTCACTCTCTGTATCATTTATATACATAAAAAATTATTTTTTCCTAAGTGACTGAAAATTATAAACGTCAGATAGTTGATTGAAATGAACCATGTAATTTTCAGACATTCCTTTGTAATTGAACCGATTGAGTGCATTAACAATACTACAAGTGGATTTGTGGAGATTTCAGTATTTTCCAAAGTTGAAATCATGAGTCAATTGAAGCTAGACCACCATCGAAAACCTGGAAGCACTGGACGGCCGTTTCGTCCTACTATGGGACTCCTCAGCAGTGCGCATCCACGATCCCACTCTCGCGGGATTCGAACCCAGGACCTACCAGTTTCGAGCCGAAGCCCTTAACCGATAGACCACTGAGCTGGCATCCAACGGTGTTAATGTCTAACTTCGACTGATCCACGAAGTTGAGCAAACATTCACCAATTATCTTCAGTGAGTTGATATCTCACAACGGACGTGGTTGAACTCCACTGGTCACTGCTTCCCACTAGAACTCCAGGACATGTATCTTGAAGTCAGTCACTAGTGAGCATATGATTATAATCAGAAGGAGATTTGTGGAGATTTCAGTATTTTTCAAAGTTGAAATCATGAGTCAATTGAAGCTAGACCACCATCGAAAACCTGGAAGCACTGGACGACCATTTCGTCCTATTGTGAGACTCCTCAGCATTATTTTTAAGCTGACGTTTATCATACCTTATATTGACTATAGATTTTTTTAGTTCGAAAAATCGAAAACATGTTTCACCTTATCTTGTTTAAAGTTTTGAAACAAATAATTCGAATAGAATGACGTGGAAATGGGTTTGAAATATTCGTTTAACTGTTACTACATACATATGCAAATACCCATACACAATGACGATGGTTGTGAGTGACTTTAGTCCTAATAAAATGTTAAGAGACCTTATAAATCGTTGTTTTCCGAAGAATTTATTATGTTTACATCATGTCGGTCAAAAAAAACCCAATATTTATCTCTGTATTTTATCTTTTGATTTGTCAATCACTTATAATCAGTTCTGCTTTTACATTGGTGTTTGGTTGGTTAATTATTTAAATTTTTATTGATTAGCTTCAATCCATGAATGATGATGAAAAAAGTATTCAATAATATGATATTCAGTTATTTATTTGTTTTATAATCGTTTACTGATGACCAAATCGGTTAAATTATATGTAATTGGGAATGATATCAGTATGAAGTGTCTTTATATCTTATGCATTATTCCAAAGTCATGGAAACCGAACAAAACTGTTTTTCTTGTTTCCTTGTTTAGGATGTGAAAATGTGATTTGTAATGGTTTTATGAATTAGAAGACTAACTAATATATGTGTCCATGGAGTATACGAAATAGATATTTGGAAAGTAGAAAAGTGTGATCACTTATCTACTTCAATGGGAATTATTTTCGCTTTTTAGTATACAATGATCAGTTTACTAGCATTATTAACTATCACATTTGTGATTTAATTTCTGATTACAGTTTATCATTATTATTATCAGAAAGAGGTTTTGTGAAAATTATAGAAGTTTAATAGTTGAGTTCATAAGTCAGTTAAAGCTAGACCACCATGGAAAACCTGGCGCAATTTTGTGGATTAGTTGAGTTTAGACGTTAACACCATTGGATGCCGGCTCAGTGGTCTGGAGGTTAAGCGATAGCGCGCAAGGTCCAAAGGTCCTGGGTCTGAATCCTCTAAATGGACTCGTGGATGCGCACTGCTGAGGAGTTCCATACTAGGACGACACTGCCGTCCTGTGATCTCAGGTTTTCCATGAGGGGTTAGCTTCAATCAGCTCATGAGCTCAACTACAGTTTATTAAATAATTAGTTTGATAAATGAAACACAACCATTGAGTAGATAAATTCAGTCAGGTTTCATGTTAAATGTACAACAGTACAACAGCTATTAAAAATTGAGTTTTTCGGTAATCCTGTTTTCTGAAATAACTGTTTTCGGATAATCTGTCATATGACTTTAACGATTTGTTATATTCACCTTATAAACTAATAAATAAATAGTGGCTGTACAAATTGCTATTAGTCGATGAATTAGCCTTATGGGATGAATTTGTATGTAGCACGCTAATATAAAGTATTTGTGTTTTCCTTGTTGTTACATGTATATTTGACAGCATCTTGAAACTGAAAAAAATGTGTACTAGATATTTGTGAGCATATTCAACTTCATATATTTTTTAATAGATTTAAATTTTATAAGCAAAGATGAATGAAAGATAGTAGTGGAATCCGGGAATTATGTTTCATCCTATTTGATACTCATCATCTAGACTTACCTGCTTCAAGTTTTGTTTTGGATATGTTAATGATTAAAACCATATCAATATAATTTTTGGTCGATGGATAAATTGAATTATATATATACTGTAAAACCAATAATGCTTCTTGTGTTTATGTACATTTTACTTTTAATAGTTAAGAATCCTAAGTACTGTTGTCGTGAAATAAGTATAACGTTATACCACTGGGTGATTTTCATTTTATTCTAGTACATATAGTTGAAAAACTCTTTACATCTGTAAAATCATTTTGTATACAATTTTCTAGTCAGGTTTACAGCTGAACATATGATTGCATCATCTAATAATCTTCACATTGAGAACGTTTTTCGATTATATAAAAACAATAAATATCCTTGTCTCGCAATATGTTAATCTTTTTTGAAATATAACGCCGTTTATAAGTGGCTTGAATTAAATGAGAGATTATTCTAGAGATTTGGGGATATTGCTTACGTTTCTATCGAAAATGCTTCGTTCACTTATCGAAGTGATCAATGTGTGTGTGTGTATGTGAATGATCAGTGCATACGTGAACAGTGAAAACTAATTGAATTTGTCATTAAACAAGTCAATAATCGAAATCGATGTGTCAAAGGGTTTTTTTTCACGATGTTTCAAAATCAATCGTCAAGCATCATTGAGAATGGGAATGAGTATTCTCCAACATTTATTTACGGTAACACATTGATATATTATTCCTGAACACAATTTCTCTTTCAAAGTTGGTAAATTTATTTCTGTAGATCGTAACTTAGTTTTTTATTAAGTTTGTGAATTCCATTTATTATCAGAAGGGGTTTTGTGGAGATTTAGTATTTTTCATAGTTGAAAGCGTGAGTCAACTGAAGCTAGACCACCATGGAAAACCTGGAAACACTGGACGGCCGTTTCATCCTATTATGGGACTCCTCAGCAGTGCGCATCCACGAACCGTTAGATGCCAGCTCAGTGGTCTATCGGTTAAGGGCTTCGGCTCGAGACTGGTAGGTACTGGGTTCGAATCTCGCGAGAGCAGGTTCGTGGATGAGCACTGCTGAGAAGTCCCATAATAGGACGAAACGGCCATCCAGTGTTTCCAGGTTTTTCATGATGGTCTAGCTTCAATTGACTCATGCTTTCAACTATGAAAAATTCCATTTATGTTCAAACTAAAGCATAAAAGAATTTCCACTTACTTTTACTTACACCTGTCACCCCTCTTGGAGGAGCATAGGCCAAGTGAATAATTACTAAAATTTTGTCATGATCTATTTTTATGATCAAGGATATAAAGTTGTAGATCAAAATGAAAGAAACTATCAAAAAAAGAGAATAGGGATTATTTACTTCCTGAAAATTACTCAAATTTCAATAATCCACTCTTGGTAACTATATCAATAATTGTGAAATGAAGGTTAATATAAATTTTGTTGATTTATTATAGATTTAAAAATAAAAAGTAACTTTAAGAAAAAAGAAAGAAGAGAAAGTTGAATTGAACTAGAACACCCCCTCCTCACTAAACATAAAATGATAAAATGTTTTCTTCTTTTTCTTCTCCAAAAAAAGTTATGTTTATTGTACTTTTCATTAAAATGACAACATATATATATATATATATAAATAATTTTTCAATGTAGACTATATATGGTTATAATGAAAGATGGAATTAGGGCAATATCGAGGCAATATGCACAGTATGCACATATGCCAATAAAAAGACTGACCAGTTACAGTCCTAAGCATCAATGGGAAGATTCAAACAAACTATAGTAAATGAATTTAAATATGGTTATATATTATCTAGGTTAGAATTAAAATTTTCACTTTTAAATTTATCAATAATTATCTACTTAATCTTAAAAACCATAACAATGAATAATATTTATAATAGTGATTTGTAAAATGACATGATATGAATTCAGATTTTATTAACTTTAGTTACTTAACTACATAACATAGCTTTTTATCGATCGACATGTACTTTATAAGCAAAGATAGATAGTGGCTAGCAGTGGAATCCAGGAATCCTGTTTTGTCCTATTTTGGAATCATCGGCTGGGTGTACCTGCATCTCAGAGTTGATGTTCACTCAGGAACCGAAACCCACTGCTAGCTACTATTCATTATTGCTTATAAAGCTTGTGACTTAAAGCAATATCGAGGCAGTCTGCACAGAATGCACATATGCCAACAAGACACTGATCAACTATAGTCATAAACAACGATGGGAAGTTTCAAGTAAACGATACCAAGTGAATTTGACATGTACTTTGTTACCTGAAGTACAATTTATTTTCTGAAAAGCTGTTTTGGATTAAAGTACATACCATAGTATTGGTTTTCGTTAAAAATATCACTTGTTTGTAATTAGTACATAATTATAAATAACACATGTGTCATTGTTGAATTTAAGGCTGAATTAAGTATTTTAGAAATTAATGGAATGTAAGCTTTATAGTATTTAACTATAGAAAAGGACCAGTTTTTGTATTTTATATACCACATTCACCATAAACTTCCGAAACAACGACCGGTAAACAGAAGTGTTACATTGGTAGAACACTTTTTAGTACCACTATATCTTTCAGTAATTTGAATCAAGCTGAGACAATATAAAAGATAAAGTGTTTTAAATTTTAACATGAATTCAAAAAAAGTTCAATATGTTTCTTCATTTATAACCCTAACTTCGTCCATCAACTTTAATTGAACATCTTATAAATACTATAGACAAATATGTCACATTCAGTGACGATCAGTTAGTGTATGTTCATAGGGTGACCTAGTTTATAAGATTTGATAGACAATAAAAATTACAATATAGGCCCATTTTGAATTTTTTATTAAGTAGAAAACAGAAGTGGCTGAATTCAGATATTTGATTTCACCTCTAAGGTGAGTAACGGTTTATAATAGTTTAAAATCATGTTAGATTAAAGGATGGTGTATAGAATATGATTTAACAATGAAATCAATAAAAGGTCAGGCTAGCGATTTCATGACAACATTTGTGGCAACATTCGTTTTGAAGATACATTTAGCTTTTAATAAATGTAATCGTGCAACTAAAAAAAACAGTTTGGCAATATATTTTTAGAATTATGAAATAACACAAGGTAGTGTTGAGATTATTACCTAAAGCATGAGGAAGTTGTGCCAATCAAAAGCGAGTGAGAGATTTCAGGGTTACAGCACCCATTTCAATACCCAATGCTTGCGTACAATCGGTTTACAGTGGATGTCAAGGAGGACGTTATAGTTGAGCGGCTACAACAAATGAGATCACTGAGAAGTCCCTTTGTTCAAATGACTGCGGGACACTATGTAGACTGTCGTGACGATATTGTATTTCGTTGTAATATATGTTGAAGGAAGAAGTCTGATATGACGGGGATGTTGTTCGCTCGATCCCGATCGACACCGAGATACATTATGATGATTTTTGCAAACTGCATAATAAAAACCCCCGGAACATTGGCTGAAACATTTGCAAGTGATACCGAAGCTTCGGCAGTTCAGTGGTATAAGTACTGTCAAGATAAATAAGTAATAAAAATGATAAGCTTGTATCAATGGTTTGGAGTAATCGGTGGGATCGTAGTGATCGACGAAACAGTAGTAAGAATATGCAAATTCAATAGAGAAAGAAGTGTTAAAGAAGACTGGGTAAGTATCACTTCTTTAAGTATACTTAGGAGGTTCTTCGTATAAGTGATCGATAATCTCAGATACTACACCTCTAGAGAGTCAGAAATGGACAAGCCACTAGCCACAAGCAGCCGGGCACCACAAGGTACACAGTTGACCTGAGAGCATACTGACGACTATCTAGGCTTGGTTATGTGCATCGTACCGTCGTTCACAAGCGACATTTTGTAGACCCCATCACAGGAGTACACACTTATAATATAGAAGCAATGTGGTTAAAATAATTTTCGCGACCTTATCATAGGTCCAGAGGTCGTCTATAATGGAGTCACATGGATGAGTTCATATACTGTATGCATTACGATTTCAGAAATGCAGAGCCTCTTTCTAACTTTGAAAAGCTTTTAAACCATGTTAGAAAAGTATATATAATAATATATATTCTGAAAATAATATTTACAGAATTTACACCAGTTTACAGGCATGATCAGATTGTTATAAAAAATTACACTTCAATGTTTTAGTTTTGTACAATATATTCGTACTGTATACGACCGTCTTTTGATTGGCTGACATTTTTCAGGGTCACTTAAGACCAGTTCATATGTCGTCCACAAATTTCCTCTCACCGCTTTAATGGACATTATAAACTGGTAAAACAAATAGATTAATGAATAGTGAAAAAAGCTTCTTAAAAGTAAGAATTCTAATTTTTATCCAGTTGATCATTCTAAGAGATATGAAACATCAATTGCTTTTTGTTAATACCAGTAACTCAACGACAAGGCAAAGTTATTCTGAATAGGTTTTTGTCCTTTGTTCAAAAAGTCTTGAAGCAGTTAACGTGTAATTTAATGAAATTAATGATTAACGTAGAAGTAGCCTTCAATAGTAATAATAAATGGTCCTTATTTAAAAAGGAATTAATTCTACTAATAAACCTTGAATGTAACAATGAATAGATTTTGATTCCGTAAAAAAGAACCCTACATTTAACATACAAAGCTTATAGAAATAAATCTAAAAATATCGATTCAGTAACTTGATATAGTTATGTGTTTTACTAAACGAAAAAAAAAAAAATAATAATTCGTTCATCGATTTATCGGTTACAATTTTATCTGATTCAGAAAACATTTAATCAACTTCTGTGACATTTCCGTTTTATTTATTATGGATATTGAAAATAAATTCAATATACGATTGGAAAATAAGTAATTTTATGTTGGAACACATTGTATCGGAAGATGACAATATAAATTCATTTGAACCATTTTGTTTTCCTTTTAAAAGACATTTAAATAAGTAACATTAACAACAAATAATAATTAGTAATGAGCTGTCAACTTATGCATTTTATAGAAAACGTTAAGAAAAAAGTGAGGTTTTGATTTCAACTATAAACAGTATATTTTTCAAAATATATTCACCAAGTAATTATATAACTATGCATTAATGTACAATATAGTTATTCGAACTTAACATAAAAATGAAACAACATTGGCACATATACCACTAAGAGACTGATCACATATAGTCCTAAACATCAATGGGAAGATTTAAACAAACAATACTAAGTGAATTTAAATTTCACTCTGTTGTACAAGCAAGTGGCTATCAGGATTCAGTAGTTGAGTAGATAAAACGATGGCGTTTGAAGTGAAAGGTACTGGGTTTGAGTATCAGAGTGAACATCAACTCTAAGATGCAGGTACATTCAGCTGACTAGTCCCAAACAGGACGAAACGCGCATCCTAGATTCCACTGCTAGCTACTATCCATATTTGCTTAACTTTTATTAACGAATTCCAAAATCTGTGAATTGTTTTGCAGCATACCTTATTCAATGTAAATACTTTATATATTAATTAAAAAGTTGGTAATATTTCCCATATAGTCGTAAAGACAATTATTTCGTTTTTAAAATAAAATATGCTGCATTATGCTACAATAGTAAAGTTCAGTGAATAGTATTCAGTGATCCATTCAATCTAACAATAAATATTGAAATAATCTAGAACAACTTGGAATTACGCCGCTCATACCCGTTGAACGTCATTAGTTTAGCATAGTACTGCGATTGTATAAGTCGTATTCCTATCGGCGAATAAGTCACGTAGTAATTAGCCGGGATAAAAGTCACAACAGTTGTTTGAGATAATTATTTATGGTGAAATTAAGTCATTAATGTATTTTAGAAATACAGCAATAAATACAAGCCATACTTCGATGCATGTATGCCATATATCTACTAACATTAGCTACACTAAAAAGAAATCTTGTAAAGAAGATTTGTTTACTGAGGCTAAAAAAGATTGATCCAAGAAAAAATTTGCATTAATCCCAGGAGAAATACAATGTAAGACCTATAGGCTAATATAAAGATCACACTTTTTATCATGAAAGAAATGAAGAAAAGAGTATAAGAATGTAAATCCAAATATTAAATGCAGAAATAATAGAAATACTTAGTTATTAAGTATATTTCTGAAGCAATAACATTACCTTACATTAATTGATATCAACTAGACAAATGGACAAACTAGGAAGTGATACAACGTTGATTTCATTTTATTCTGTAATTTTTCAGTATTGGATAATTTTGATTCAGCCAAAATTAAGCTCAAACTTTATGGATAGATGTTATTATAGTAGCTAATGTCATGCTTGTTTTGATTAATTTTCTTTAATAGTGTAGTATCAGTTTATATGTTAAGCCCATATACTTTATTCTAGTTGCTGGCCAAGCCAATTCGCCTATCCATTATGAGTCATATTTTGATCTTGTTAATCATTTGCTTATTAATCTTGACTATACTTTTATATGAGCATATATGTGTACACTTCGTATCTTATTCATCGTATGTCTGTCACTCATTTTTGTCCGACTATAAATGTTGATTAACGCTTGCTTAAATTGAGTTGGCTTCCCAGCCATATCCCATGCATGTCATTTTCGCTTCGTTCGATCTTACTCTGATTTTCTGGCCAGATCAATGAGTATAAAAAATATATGTATTCTAAATCCATTCTCGTATTTGACGTATTTTACTCCGTTGTTCACCAACGCGGATAAAGTCATTTATTACATACGAGGATAGATAGTACGTACGGTCAAAAAGGAATCAGATTTACGTAACGACATAATTGAAAGTCTCGCCGAACGAGCACGACGCAACAATAGTATTCATAAATAACTATTTCAACGGCTTGACTTGGAAATTTATGGTCTTTTAGCGAGCAGAGAACATTTTAGAAGCTAGGTTTTCAGCGGATGGTTCATATTTTCAACTCCAGCCAATTATCATTATGTGATTGTTGAGATTGTTGAAGTTTTTTTAAAATCATGAACTCACAAACGCTGAACATCAAGTGAACATCTGTGAGCAGTAACGGTTATTTCTTCGTTAGATAAGACTCCTCAGAAGTGCTCATCTACAGTCTCATAGGCGATAATTGATTGTACTTCGAGGTTTTTCAATGGCTGTCCAAATTTGATCGGTACATTATATCAATGAAAGTCAACCAATTGGTATTACTATCTCATTGTTGATATCGTTAATGAACATATGTCACAGTTATGAAATAAAATTTTTAGAAAACATTTATCAAAAGTATTCATTAGTTACGACAATTTTATTCCTAAAATGAAATGTGTTTGAAACTGATTCAATCTTAGGATGTTTTACACTGACTTTAATTGAATAATTCGCCTATTTTATTCTCAGTAATTAGTGTGAAGTATAATACTAGAATGAAACAGATGTTCATTTCTCTTTTTGTATGATTTCAATGATTATTTAGTAAGAGTCAACCAGTGATTTGAACAAATATTGATGCAGAATAATATGAATTCATCATAATTCGTGGTTTCTCATCAGCTGCTTACAACTAAATATGTATTAGAATATTAGCATTGGGGTAACAAATAGTGTGGTCTAGCTTCAATTGACTCATGATCTTAACTATATAAAAATTACTAAAATCTCCACAAAACCTCCTTGTGATAGTGTGGAACAATTGACATAAGTGAATGTAAAGGATTATATATATATATATGCGAGAAAAGGTCAGAGGTTATTAGGTATTAGAATCAAGGAAGCATGAAGGGTGGGTGGTGTAATAGTTGAGTGGAATTCAAAAACAGATAAGATAGAATGTGTGATAATTTTAGAGGTAATGAAGGAGTCATGGAATTATAACAAATAGGATGGGTTACGTAATAATTGAATAGAATTTGGAGAGTTCGTATAATTTCAGTGAAACAAGTGAACGGAAATGTGTGAGTGAAAGGGTGGTTTAAGAATTGGTTAATGGAAGAGGAATGTAATACAAACTAAATATTAACCAAAACAAAAATAATAACTAAAAAACTAAAACAAAAAAAGTGGGTTACCAGGGTAGTAATAAGTTTATCACTGTCTATTTTTGAATACATAAATCCGGTTTGACTTTTTTTTTATCGCGATCGCTTCAGCAAACTGGAGAGCAGTCGTATTTCTTTGTTTGCCAATAATTTTGAAAGCATGAGAAATATCAATGGTGTGCCCGGTGTCAAGTAAATGCCGAGCTATTGCACTGTTGAGAGCTCTGGTTCCTCGCAGCCTCAGTTTCTTAGGAACATGCTTAGAAATGCGAACATGTACTGTTCTCTCGGTTCTTCCAATGTATGTGCTTTGGCATATATATATAGTCATCATTGATAACCTTTCGTCATTTCAATCCTTTACATTCAATTATGTCAATTGTTCCATACTATGTATTACCCCAATCTTAAAATTCTAATACATATTTGGTTGTAAGTAGCTGATAAGAAACCACGAAATATAATGAATTCATATTATTCTGCATCAATATTTGTTCTATCTTTATTTAAGTTCATAAAGGGAACTAATTGCATGAAAGATTTGAACTATCCTTAAACAAATGTAACCAAGATATTAAAACTCATTAGCGTTTAGAATTTACTATCTATACACATCAAACAATATAGATCTAATTAGTTTCCACGTGCTTGAGCTTACATTCTAAAGTAAAGAAACAACTAAATAATTAAACAAGACACGTCAATATAAAAATTTTAAAAAAAAATTATACGAGATTATGCAATTGAATGACAGTTAATTCAATTCCAAGAGTTTCTCCAAAGATTGATATAATAAATTATTTAAAAAGAAAAACATTCTTGGCTTCATTACAACTGATGATCTTAGTTAGGAATATCCATCAACTTTTTTCATAGTTGAAATCATGAGTCCTATAATAGGACGAAACGGCTGTCCAGTGCTTCCAGGTTTTCCATGGTGGTGTAGCTTCAGTTGACTCATGATTTCAACTATGAAAAATACCGAAATCTTCATAAAAAAACCCCTTCTGATCTATCAACTTGTTACATAAGATCTTAAATTAGATGTGAATTTTTTGCAGGTAAATTTACGTCATCAGATGAAAATCAATGATAAAACATTATCAAATCTGATAACACTTTTAATAGACTAATGTTTTAAATTGTTTAGCATTATTTCGTTGTTGTTGTTTTTAATGGTTATAGAGAAAAACATGGATGTTATGTATATTCATAAGAACAATGACATTACTAATTATTAGAAGGGGTTTTTGTGGAGATTTGGTATGTTTCATAGATGAAAGCATGAGTCAATTGAAGCTAGACCACCGAGGAAAACCTGGAAACACTGGACGGCCGTTGGATGCCAGCTCAGTGGTCTATCGGTTAAGGGCTTCGGCTCGAGACTGGTAGGTCCTGGGTTCGAATCTCGCTCGCGAGAGCGGGATCGTGGATGCACACTGCTGAAAAGTCCCATAATATGACGAAACGGCCATCCAGTGCTTCCAGGTTTTCCATGGTGGTCTAGCTTCAATTGACTCATGCTTTCATCTATGAAACATCACTAATTGTTTAAAGTAGTAAATTGATTTTTTTTTGAAAAAAACTTCACTCGGATTTTCATTATTTTCTAAAGTTTAAATAAATCTACCCTGTACATGAATGTAGTTTTCCAAATTAAGTCCTAAGTAAACTTGAGATTGTATTAATTAGATTTAGATTATGTTAGATCACAATGCATGATGTAAATGAGAATGATTGTTTAAGTATCTCATTATTTTTAACCAACTAAGCGTTTGAAACTGGGAAATTCGGTATATAATGAGTTAAGTGAAGATGGATAAAACTTTATGTTTGGTATTGCTAACTATAATGTAATCATCTGAAAAGTCTATAATTAGATTAAGAACAAATGTTAGTGTTATATCGATTGGCTCGCCTATTAGAGAACAGTGAATTTATTGATCGTCCAATGATACACAAAAGCCGTATGAGCAGTCTTGAGTACTTATCAGTGTTGCTATCTGCCTAGCCCAGCCACTTAAGTCCATAACACCAATAACAACCACTGCAATATGAATCATTTTATTTCAAACATAATGGGTTTATATGCCAAACAAACTGACCACATCGTACCATAAAAGAGAAAACATTTGTACAAGATTTGACCAAATGTGGCTGTGAACAGGGGGAACAGTAATAAATGGACTAGGGATAACTCAAGAATGGTAAGTCGTACATTAATAGTCTATAGGTCAAAATAAAGCTCATAATAAAAGAAATATGAATATGAATAGTTAAGCTACTTAGCAATTATACAATAGGAAATATACATATCACATTGGTCCATAAATAGTCCTCAAAGTTACGATTCGTAATTTGCCACGGGATATAACATTTAGGCAAAAGCGTATATCAGGACAGGACTATCTCTATCTTTTAGAAAATTCGTTGAGAGTTTCAGCATGTTTCGATCTGAATTTGTTAAATGTGCTTTAAATTCCATGAAAATTTCATATTCCTATGAAAAAGGGTTATATATTTCATACGTATCATTAACAAGGTTTGACTTGATAATTTCGAATAAATTGAGCATTGGGTAGATTGTTATAAATAAAATATAGTTCTAATATCCCAATGAGTAGAAAAAATAGATTTTCTGACGTTTCGTGACCCAGTGTAAGCCAATTCTTCAGAGAATAAATAAACGAATTGAAATTAATCGAAGTTTAAATAGTACAATGAAACAACCAGAATATTCTATTCATTAGGATATTACAAAAATATTACTTATTCATGATTCTATATTTCATTGAAATATAGAAGAGATATTTTTTTATTTCCTTGTGGATTGTAAATTTTGTTACATACTGACTTCAGCTGGATATCAATCTGAAACTATGAAATAATAAACATTTATTTCATTCTAGTTTGAGACTTGATAGTAGTGCGTAACTCAGATCCTTTTAGAAATCAACCATAGACTTCTAGGTTTCTTGATAAATTTCTAAAAATTTAGTAAGAATTCATGATCATTGGAGTTTAGAATGTCACCAGATCTGAAGGTCTTACGTTCAGTTCCTGATAAGATCATTGTAATTCTCTGGAAATTCATTTCCAATCTGGATAAAACACTGTCTGTTTTAAACGCTTTTACAAATTAATTAATGGTGTTACAAGAATGATCTCGAAACGTAACCATCAAAGCGATCGGAAAGTTATTTAATTAAAGACAAAACAACAAAATAAAAAATTTTCGATGCATGAATTTATTATTTATTTCGATTTTAGAATGACCGAATGGAGTAAGAGTGTCTGTAATCATGATAAAATCGTCTGATAAAACACTGATTACTGTCTGAAAGCAAACAACACATACTTAACGTTTTTGTAAATTCAACATATGCAACTCATTAAAATACAGTTATCTGGTAAAACATGTTTTCTAATTGAAAATAAAACTAATTAAATAGAACCAGATATCACATTTAGTACACAATACAATAGATAAGTGTATCAATCTTTTTGAAAACCGTTTTTGTGTACATCACTTGTTAATTCGTCGATTAAGATGTGTCAAGCAATTATTTTAAAGAATACAAGAACTGAAATTAAACTAAATTTAAGTTGGCTAGTCACTTTTAAGTTGGTTTCTGTAGTATAACTGAAATATTTTACCAAAAATCTGACATAATCAACTATCATACACTTCATTTATAAGCATTGTATTGAACAAATAAGCTGACTTAGTTACACTCATTCTATTTCATTTATTTTTTGATGTATAAAAACTCGTTAAACACTCTTTGATCAGTGAAATGAAATAAAATTCTTACGTTAAAGTTGCAGCGAGCACAATGTTTATTATGGAGCTCTTTCGTCAAAGTTGACAATTTGGTTTAAAGTAGAATAAATATACATTACTTGAATTTATCCATCTCCGTTTATGAAGTAAGTAATTATTGGTATTACTATTCTATACCGATGTCAACTCAGTATCCACATGTCATTGGCAGGTAGCTTTCATGTTATTTGAATAGTATATTGTATATTTTAATATACATTTCATGTAATTCGACATTATGAAGTACATACTTAATTGTATTTGGAAGGAAGTAATAAACATGTCCACTAAATTTTGAAAGTTTACTACCATATATATATCGGTAATCTAAACTAAATAGACCATATAAAGGAAAGAAAGACAGTTAAATTATATGCTTTAATAATCCTGAATAATCACTGAAAATTTTCAAAATGACTTTGGCATTTTCCAATACATTCAACAAAAAAAGGCAGTGGTATGTGCGGGACCGCACCCTTCCTCTTCCTGGTGGGCAGCGACATCAAATGTAGTGAACAAGAACACGAGTGGGGACAATCGAATGTATTTGAGCACAAAATTACAGAATATCTCAGTAAAATCTGATAACCACACAGTAAATAGGTAATTTGCAAACTATCAATCGATTGTCTCAATCTTGACTGTTCCTTCTGCAAATATCAGTCCATCGCCTCTAATTTCATTGTTCATGCATTTTCATACCAACTGCGTTCCGTTTTTGTTCTTGCTTTATCGGTCTTCTGCCGAAATACTTTCTATGCCTGACCGTCACTATATACTACTTATGTGGATATACGTAGTCTACACCACAGGTTCACCATCTTTAATCAACACTGCTGACTAATGTCTGACTTTTTTAAAAGTATTTATTATTTTATTTATTTATACGCATAAATATTGGTACAAAGGGGCACCAGATATATATGCGCCTCACTAATCTCATTTCATTTGTGTGAGGGCTGTGATGTTGCCAGGGTGCCCAAACTGAAGCAGGTGGTTCTCCTAGGGGGCCACACACCGAGCCTTTGACCTAAAGATCTGATCCACAAGGCAGTGGAGCAACGTGAGGAGATGAAGTCACACAGTAGCCGGTGACTAACAATTGATTCATACGCCCTTTTTTTCCCTCAGGATTTTGGGGTCCATGTGCACCATTGGTTTGGAATCAGGGTTTTCCACCTCTTCTAAGTGGACGTTCTGTGTCCACCAACCCGGTTAAAGCGCCGGGCATTGACTTTTCGTCCTCTCAATTTCGTAAACAACACCTCCGTCACGATAAGGCAGTGAGTAGGACTTCTCTGGCAGATTATATATATTCGCGTGACCATGTGAGAGCATTTGGAGAGGTATAGCGGACTCTCCCCACTCTCAGCCGTACCAGGGCATTTGGTAACTTTTTAAATTGTAACCATTCAATTATTTAAAGTTCTTCAGTTATATATTTCTCATATTATGCAATAAAGTATTAAGTATTAAATCTATTTTATAAAAAAATATAACAGTTTATCTAGTTCTTATATTAAAACTATTAAAATTTAATTATTATTATTTCAACTTTTTCATTAAAATGTCTCCAAATTAAGTACATGGCGACAATAAAATTTAAAAAAAAAGAAGAAAAAACTAAATTTAGACATTTACATAGTAGAATGTATAAATGTCAATTTTTTCCTGTTTGTAAAGTTGTTTGAGAAAACAATACTTAAATCCAATGTCAACTGTAATGTATTCACATTAGAAATCTTGATAGAATATAATTAAGAGAAAAGGAGAAAAAAAAAAGAATTGAATAAAATCATGGAAAATCATAAAGAGTAAGTCAACTTACTATAACAATAGGCATTAGTCTAGTCAAATCATAATACCTTCATTGAAACTTACTTATTTCAAGACAAAAACCTTACGTTTTCTTCGTATAGAAAAGGATCTATTCAAATATCAAACTTATTCAAGTTATGACTATATTATAAGTAGATTATTTTTGAATAAATAATTTTAAAAAAAAAGAAAAAAAAGAAAAAAATTAAAAATTATTTCAATTATTATAATGTCTTGCAAAATTTCTTTAAAATAGAGAATCATTTTGTTAAATAATATAGAAAGAAAAAAAATAGTTTTTCAGCATAAAAAATAAAAAAAAAACTGAAAAAATATTTCCTTTTTGGTCAAAATAGAATAAAAAAAAATGAATGAATTTACCAAAAAAAAATCGGGAACAATTTTATTTTATTATTTCATTTTGATGATATTTATTCCTTGTGTTTTTTATGAAAATATTTTTTTTTCTAATTTCAAAATTTGTTGCTATGAAAAGAAAATACCGGGGGTGGGTGGAATAGTTTGATACGAATAAGTTAATAAGGCATGACTTTAAGGGACTTATCAAGAAGTTTCTTTTTCTTTTTCTTAAGAAAAGGTAATTTTTTTAAATAATTGGAATACATTTCATATACTTGACAGATTCAAAACGTTCCATTTTCTTTTTTTTTTCGAATAATGTCCAAAAATAAGAATGAATAAATTAAATATTTATAATATAAATAATATAGCTTAGTAATGAATTTAGTAGATAGTACTTATTAGACAATTTAATTATGAAGTTTTAGTTGAGATTATGGATTGGTCAATGTTAGATCACCATAGAAAACGTAGAAGCACTGGAAGGCCATTTTGTCTTAGTATGGGGCATATCAACAGTGCGTATTCACAACTCTGAACGTGGGATTTGAATCCAGGATCTTCGGTCTTGTGCATGAACGCTTAACCTCTAGAACAGGATTTTAATGTCTAGCTTCAACTAATCCATGATATTGCGTGACCATTTACCATTGTGTTTGATGAATAAATGACTAACATCCGACACAGTTGAACTCTATTGGTTATGGCTTCTCACTGGTAATTTTGAAGTCACTTAATCATGAACAATAATAATATAAGCGTCATACACGTTGGGAGAATTAGTGACGATCTACATTCGGTAGCTTAGTGGATAGTGAGTTGGATGTTAAAAAACATTAGTTTGTCTGTTCAATCTAAAATGACAGTATAGACATTAAGAGGTTCGTTTAGCTGATCATTATCAAATGGGAAGAATCGTCAATCTTGGATTCTACTGCTGGCTGAAATCTAATTATTCTATAAAAACCGGTGGAAATGGCTGTATTAAGACAATTATCACAGGATATACTTATGCCAACAAATATTGGTCAAAATTCAGTATCTTATTATCAACAGTGACAAAACTTGAAGTTTTTTCTACGAATGATACTACGGACGGAGTTTTCAAATTAATCAGCTCTGAAGTTTGTTGTCTGTTAGTTTTGATGTTTTCAGGAGTGCATATCCAGGACTCCTATGGATCTTGTAAAAGATATGGTCTGTCTCAAACACTGATAATGTATTTGTAGATCAGTTTAATTTTGTTCAAATAAGGTGTGTATCAAGAAAAATATAGAATTTTAGCTCTACAAAAATTAATGGATCAGTAATCTTTCTTCATTATTACAAATATGATTACTGATCTGTATCTGCCTGAAGTATATAGATAATTTTTATATCACCTATTTTGGCGTACTAAGGGTGATTGTTTAGATAACTCATATGTTAATTAAAAAAACTGGTAAAGTGATCAATAAGTTGTATATGTTAACGTTCGGTCATACTGCAGTAAGCGAGAACGCAAGTGGGACGATCAAATGTATTTGGATACAACCTTACATAATATCTTAGTAAAATCTGAGAACCATACCGTAAATACTTGATTTGCAAAACATCAATCAAATGTCTCAAACTTGACTGTTCCTTTTGCAAATATCAGTCAATCGTCTCATACTTCACTGTTCGCGCACTAACATACCAGTTGTTTTCTGTTCCTGTTATTTCCTTCTTCATCTTCTCGACCTTCTGCAGCAAAACATTCTATTCCTGACCAGCGTTATATACTACTTATATCGATATAAGCAGCACATACAACATTACTATATGACTTACTTTAATATAATCTCACGAAGAAATAATTGATTTAAAATTGATGTCACCGTTCTGTTTAAATACGCCATATTATTCTATATCATACAATTTAATACAATAATAACAAAACTTGGGTTACTTTCAATATGGAGAAAGATTATTAAACAGAATTTAATGAATGATTTAATATTTCATTGAATAATTTTTTTTTTCGGAAAAACTGTGATAAACAGGGATGTCAAACTATATGGATACAATCTTGGGTATCATTTGTATGCAAATAGTCAACTTTAAATAACGTAATACAACTATTGAGATCATTAACTGAGTTACTAGATTGATATTATTTTTTTTCCCCTTTACTTCATATTTAAATGAAGTTCAAATGTATCGTTAGCTATTTTGTTTCTACAGTTTCAATCATTCATTCAATGTCAATCATTATTTAAACAAAAGATGTAACTCTTAGATAATTTACAAAGTTAAGAAATATTCACAAATTTATTTTACAACATTATTTCATTTTTAAGCAAAGATGGATAGTGGCTAGCAGTGGAATCCAGAACGTGCATTGCGTCCTATTTAGGACTCTGGGACTCGAACATCAACTCTGAGATGTAGGTGAATCCGACTGACGAGTCCCAAATAGAACGAAACGCCTGTCCTGCACTCCACTGCAAGCCACTATCCATTATTGCTTACAATACTTGTCAGTTTAGGCTATATCGAGGCAATATGCACAGTATGCACATATGTCAATTAGAGACTGACAAGTTACAGTCTTAACACATCAATGGGAAGATTCAAACAAACAATACTAAGTGAATTTATTATTTCATTTTATTTATTTTGTTATTCTGTCATTTTAAAATACTCTATTTTGAATATAACAGATTGATTTACCTTATTGTAACTGTTTAGTAGGTATGGTTTGTAATGTAAAGTTTTGGTTTAATTCAGGTTCACGTTATAAGAAAACAAACAAACGAAAGATTTACTATTAGGATCCGTCAATTTCTGTGATGTTTACTTTCCAATTTTGTGAATATATTTAATTGTGCTTATATGATTTTGAATAAGTTATAAAATAACTATGAATGTATATTACTGTCTTATTTATTAGGCCATTTTTAAACAAAGCTTGTCTTGGAACTGTGAAGCTACGATAGATATACGGCAATAGTTTATTTTACACCTTGTTTGTCCTTTGGTTAAACAAACTGAAGCTACCTGATAACAGATGAATTTCAGCATGAAAACAATATCTAGTTTAGTATAAATGATGTGCTATAAAGTAAGCTATAAATCTCTTATTGCCTAAGAAACTATGTGGCTGAAGAGTTTTAACAGTTAACTACTGATATAACTACTCCTGTAAAATGTTTTATAAATCTGTATGTTCAATGTAAATGAATTTGTTTATGTTTTTCTAAATTTTTCTGTCACAAATTTGACACTGTATCCATTCCTCTTGTAATAGATAAAGTGATTATTCACATTGTAGGGAATTTTCAAAACTTTAAAATGTGTAGCATTCTAGAGAATTCTAGCATCAAATGATAAAAAAAAATTAATGCATTATGACAAATATGACATCGCTATTTAACTGTAATGTATTTGATTAATTATAAGTGATTATCAGATGACGAAAATACTTTATTATTGCTTTACAAGAACTACTTGTTATAGTATTTGTTCTATCGATTCATCTGAATAACGGATTGAATAGTTTCTAATTTAGGTGATTTAACAAAATAAGAGTTAAAATCATGAGTTAATTAAATCTAGACCACCATGGAAAACTTGAAAGCACTGGACGGCCGTTCCGTTCTACTGTGTGACTCCCCAGCAGTGCACATCCATGATTCCGCCTCGCGAGATTGAAATCCAGGACGTAACAGTTCCGCACGTGAGCGCTTAACCACTATGCCACTGGGATGGCAGGCATCAAACGGTGTTATTGTCTAACTTCAGATTTTTCATGGTGGTTTAGCTTCAAATGACTCATGATTTCAACTATAAAATTACTAAAATCTCCACAAAAACCCCTTCTGAAAATAAAAGTTTTAATTTAGGACTGTCAGTAATTGATTTCTTGACAGTCAAGGACACTTATTCAGTTGAAACAGTAAGTGTAACTCATTTTTGTATCAGTGGTATTGATACAAATAAAAACAGCTCTTTAAAGAAACCAGTATACTTGTTACGGGGTAATGAATACCTTCAATGAAATATTTGTGAGGTTATTTTGTAAGAAATACAAACGATGGTAATTTATTTAAGTTGTAAACTGACTTAATATGAAGAACTGTCTTCCACTTAGAGGTGAGTGTGATACATTTGTAATACTCAGCTAGATTATAATATTCTGAATGTTTATCTTCAGTTTACTTAATGAAAATCATTTAATTTAATCGAAAAACCTATCTCATTTCACGTATCACTGAAAACTACCGAATAGTTAAAAGACTCTGTGAAGGCACAGACAGAAAGCACTAACCCTATCACACTTGATGGATAAGCTCTGGAAGAAGTGGAGATACTTGTATACCATCGGTAAAAATGGAGGACCTGGTGAAGATGTGGGGGCAAGGATTAGTAAAGCAAAACAGCAATCCTACAGCTGAAGAACACATGGAACTCAAAACAACTGTCAACCCATATCAAAGTGAGAATCTTCAATACAAACGTCAAGACAGTTCTACTGTATGAAGCTTGTTTTTGGAGAACTAATACAACAAAAATAAATTTCCCGGCCATTTTTTGATATTTGTGGTGATTACGCAGTATGAATGTAGCTTATATCATGAACTGACTTAAGTTAGATAATCATGGAAACCAGAGAGCAAAGGAAAGCTATTACATCCTAATATGGAAAGTTTTAGAAATGTGCACGTATGACTTGACCGGTAATTCAACTCAAGAACGACACGACTTATAGGTTACTTGTTATGCATAAACCACTGTATTAATTTCTTAAGGATACTATACTTAGATTTAGTCATTTACGAGTCACGATTTCCACGATTTTCAAATCCAGTCACCAATGCACAAGATATTGTCATTATTAGAGTTATAGGTTTGTAGGAATTGTTCTCCTGTAGGTTATTATACATCTAGCTGTACTCATTTAACTTATGGATCCCACTTAAGAAGATAATGATAGTCAAAATCAGTTGGAAAATACAAATGATCATTGACTACCACAGTGAATTGTTTATAAGTTATTGTTTATTTCTCAAACATAACGAAACTAGAGATTCTGAATACATAGCATAACAACAAATATATTTACTATTATATTATTATCAGCTGTATTCAACATTATATTTTTGACACAATATAGAATTCTCAACACAAAGTATTGCAACAAGTTTCCGTTTCTTACTTCTTCGACGATCCTGACGATGAATATTGAGTGATTGCCAGTTACATGTTAGCAGTCCAGTCAATCAACATATGAATAATGTACATTCTTTTCGCTGCATATTGTCAGCAACCACGATATCTCTAATTAAACCTTTTGTAACCTCTACAGCGTAAGGTTGTACACTTTTCATAAAGGCACCTGAATAGGTTGTATGAATAATAGCCATAATGATGTATTAAAACAAACAAAATTAGATAACTTATTGAATTATCTAGATGACAGGAATAGGTATCCCAGATGTTTAAGCAAGCCGCCAATTATATTTGAAACTATACTTGATAAGTAAAATCTTATTATTGTATTGTGAATAGTTGAACAACATTCAAAATAACTAAATAAAATAACTTGTAATAGATAAAGGAGATGAACAGGGAAATGAAACTATTCTTTATTTATTGATACAAATCAAGATAAAGAAACCCCTTAAAAGATTCTTTTTTTTAATGATTTACAATCCATTAAGTGTTTTCTTGTTTAATATTTTATATCTAACCTACTTACTAGTAAATACATATTCCATTTTAAAAGGATGGATACTTGAAGTGTTTATTAGTTTATCAAAAAAATTAATCTGTAATTCAATATAGAAGAATAACTAATAAGACATTACATACATTCTATCAATTAGCTGGGTTGTTTTCATCCTTTGCAAAAAAGGTAAAGAAATTATTTATATAATTTTATATAAATTACTTGTTAATTAATCGAATCATCATAAATGTAGGATGAATCCATAAAGAGAGAATTTCAATATTCAACTGACGAAATCATATGAATGTTTCATCTATTGGAATCTTTACCATTTGTGCATTTAATCTGATTCATTCAAATTTTCCTGGAATTTGTTTGTTTTACAATTCTTTCGATTGATTATTCATAAAATTTTATTGCTTTGAAGAGCGGCATATCTACGATTGAAAAACATCTGGAACTCAAAACAACTGTCAACCAACACCAAAGTCAGAATTTCTAATACAAATGTCAAGATTGGGTGGAAGCTTGGAGAACTACGAAAGTCATCATCCAGAAGCGGAGGAAGAAATCAGGAAGAAGCGCTGGAAGTGGATAGGACACGTAATCGAATTTATTTGAAACTTTGGACTGAAGGAGTACTTAGTTATCTTACATGCTTTCGAGAGCAAAATTTAAGTGAATGAGTATTTTAATTTGTGTGAATGTTATATTTTCACAAGGACAGAAACTGGGCTTAGTTCTGATCGTAATGTTCCTGAAGCTTTTGCGCTAAACTGTATGTTTCAACTCTTAATTCATTATTAGCAAGGTTTTAGTGGAGGATACAATTTACTATGACTTTAGGAAAAAGATAAATCGAAATACCTGAAATCGAATTCTTGAAGAGTGTGAATCATAATGTATTCATGGATGAGACCAAGAGAAATTTATCGTCTCTCGTAAGTATAATGTGAAAAACAATGATTTGGAATTTAGTGAATCAAGGTTCCCATTTTGCTTATTTTCTAGCAAATATAAACTTGTAACGAATGAGTATTTACAAATAATCAGAAGGGGATTTGTGGAGATTTCAGTATATTTCAAAGTTGAAATCATGAGTCAATTGAAGCTAGACCACCATGGAAAACCTGGAAGCACTGGACGGCCGCTTCGTCCTATTATGGGACTCCTCAGCAGTGCGCATCCACGAACCCGCACTCGCGAGATTCGAACCCAGGATCTATCAGTTACGAGCCAGAGCCTTTAACCTATGACCGACACTTCACCAATTGCCAAATTTTTTTCCATTATTCTTCCTAAGACTCCTTATAAAATGATAATCATTTCTGTTAAAAACTATTTATTCTTTTATTTCAAATAGGATAGTAATATTTCAATAGAATGAAATACTGTTCAATCAAAAAAACAGTTTTATCTTAATAGATTTTGTAAATTTTTCGTTGATATGAGGTCATTTATTAGCATTTGAGTATTTGGACAGCGTTTATCTTGAATTCAGAAGAGCAATCATTTGAAAAGTCAATAAAATTTGAACAATTGTTCAGTACTAATATGATAAAGAATATCTTTAACTATACAATACTTAATATCGATTTCATTATTAGCCTAGAATGATAATTGATCAAATATATAATTTCATTAATTTATTGTGTACCAATTTAGTGATTTAAAAATAACACTTTTGACATACATCTTCACATTCCTTAATTCAATCCTTAGTTAGATTACTGGTGTACAATCAAATGCTCTTTAATTGTCACCATATATTTAATCAAAATTAGTTTATGTAAAAACTTATCTTTGAACAATTACAATTTTTTTTTAGATAACAACATATACTACTGAATTTAAATCAGTTTTATGAACATATTAAAACTTCATAACAAATATCTAGATTTCCATTTAGTATGATATTATAAGAGAAGTCATGGTAACTAATAAAATAAATGAAAGAAAAAACATTATTTATTTCCAGGTTTTCCATGGTGGTCTATCTTCAATTGACTCACGCTTTAAACTATAGTAAATACTAAATCTCCACAAAACCCCTTCTATAATTAATATAATCATATGCTCACTAGTGATTGACTTCAAGATACATGTCCTGGAGTTCTAGTGGGAAGCAGTGACCAGTGGAGTTCAAAACCACGTCTGTTGTGAGATATCAACTCACTGAAGGCAATTGGTGAAGTGTCGCTCATAATTCGTGGATCAGTTGAAGTTAGACATTAACAACGTTGTATGCCGGCTCAGTGGTCTATCGGTTAAGGGCTCTGGCTCGTAACTGGTAGGTCCTGGGTTCGAATCTCGCTCGCGAGAGTGGGTTCGTGGATGCGCACTGTTGAGGAGTCCCATAATAGGACGAAACGGCCGTCCAGTGTTTCCGGGTTTTCCATGGTGGTCTATCTTCAAATGACTCACGCTTTCAACTATAGTAAATACTAAATCTCCACAAAACCCCTTCTATAATTAATATATATATATATATATAATTTGTTTTACTAATAACTAGGTCAATGGAATACTTCATTTTGAGTTATTATTATTATTATTATTGTATCCTTAAATAGAGATAATGATTATTAACAACTAAAACAAACCTCTTTAGTTAATTAGTTAAGGGAAATTGAGGGAAAATATTTTTTTGTTGTTGTTGGATAAATTAATAAGAATGAATATAAACTTTTTTTTATTTTTTAAAAGTTCAATTTTCCACTTAGAAACAAACTGATTTGTTTATTAAAAAAATACAAAAACTTTTTTTTGTGTTTAAATTAATTATTAAGTATAAATGACAAATACAAGTAATTATTGATAATTTTATAAATTTAAGTTTAATCTTATTTAAGTTGAATTTTACTTCATTGTTTACTTTTATTTAATGTTTACATACCTGAGATAGAATTCTTAAAGAATGTGAATCATCATAGAGTCATGGATGAGACCAAGAGATATGTATTGTCTATCATAAGTATGATATGAAAACCAGTGATTTGGGATTCAGTGAATCAAAGTTCCCGTTTTGCTTATTTTCCAGCAAATATAAGCTCGTAACTAATGTGTATCTACAACTAAAACAAACCTCTTTAGTTAATTAGTTAAGGGAAATTGAGGGAAAATATTTTTTTGTTGTTGTTGGATAAATTAATAAGAATAAATATAAAGTTTTTTTTATTTTTTAAAAGTTCAATTTTCCACTTAGAAACAAACTGATTTGTTTATGAAAAAAAATACAAAAACGTTTTTTTTGTTTAAATTAATTGTTGGGTATAAATGACAGGTACAAGTAAGTTATTATTTGTAATTTTATAAACTTAAGTTTTATTTTACTTAATTGTTTACTCTTATTAAATGTTTACATTTTAAAATAAGCATTATGAATAACCTTTTATTACTATTACTATTATTATTACTGTTATTCACCCATAGATTGTCCTTTATTATTTGAATCCAGTTCAACTGAGTGTTTCCATGTATACAGTTTATATTTCTTAAAAAACGCATATTTTCACTCTTTCAAATATACACTATCTTTATTTCATAAGTGTGATTCTTGTGTGATACATGAATGAAGCAATTCAGTTTATTGTTATATATGATTGTTATATACAATCATATAAGTTCAGTTTATCATTATAACCAAGAGCAGCATTTCTACAATTGAAGAACATATGGAACTCAAAACAATTTTCAACTAACTTCAAAGTCAGAATCTTCAATACGAACGTCGAGACAGTCAGTTCTACTATACGGAACTGAAACGTGGAGAACTAATACATCCATCGTCAAGAAGGTACAAGTATTTATAAACAGTAGTTTACGAAAAATACTCAACATTCACTGGTCGGATACTTTCAGCAACAGCATTTTATGGGAGAGGACAAACCAGCTCCTAGCTGAAGAGGAAATTAGGAAAAGACGTTGGAAGTGGATAGGATATATATTGAGGAAATCACCAAACTGCATTACGAGGCAATCCCTAACTTGGAATGCTGAAGGGAAGCGGAAAAGAGGAAGGCGAAAGAACACATTACGTCGGGAAATAGAAGCAGATATGAAAAGAATGAATGTTAACTGGAAAGAACCGGAAAGGATTGTTTGTGACAGGGTTGGATGGAGAATGCTGGTCTGCGGCCTATTCTCCTACACGAGGGGTAACAGGCGTAAGTAAGTAAGTTATTATTATAACAATGTTTATTAGTGAAGAGAAATGTTTTATGATAGTTTCAAACAAATTTATTATTGATGATTATTTAATTTGAGATGAAATTAGAGTATGAGTGCAAAAGTCAAACTTTGGTGTGTGATACTGATATAGACAAATATAAGTAGCATGTATCATCAATTGAAAATAAAATACCTGAAGGAAGAAGATTAAGAAGACTAGAGAGAGGAGAATGAAAATAGAGAATGATTAGTGTGAAAACGAAGGAATAAAAAAGTCTGAGACGATTGATTAACATTATGCAAATGATGAATTCACTGTATGATTCTCAAATTTTACTAACAGATTCTGTAAGTTCGTGTTCAAATACATTTGGTTGTCCTCACATATGTTCTCGTTCACTACGCTACTATAATGTATCATTGAATAATGAAAATGGGTTAGTTTTTGTACACTGATTTGTATTTATTATTACAAATCGAAGTCAAAAATGTATCACAATAATGTTTCTATTATCTTTTATTTATCATTATTGGGAAACGCCTATTAGAAATAAGTAGTTAGAACATGGATGAATATTACTAAGAGCCGAATATGTTTTTAAGACCATGTTGAAACTCATTAATATATGCCTAGATAAAACAGGAAACATAATAATATAGGATACTTAAAATAACGTCATTCTTAACAAATAAGGTAATGATAATAGTATAAACAGTTTATTTATACCTGGATAAAACAAACTACGTATGTTTCAATAATTAAAGTTGGTTGAAAAAACATTAAGGAATTTCAAAATATCAGTATGGGGTTAGGGGGAATATTATGTTTTTAATTAAGATCATGAACCGATTGATGTTAGATCACCACTGAAAACTTGGAAGTACTGGACGGCAGTTTCGTTCTATTGTAGGACTGCTCAGCAGTGCTCATCATCCACAATGCTGCTCACATAAGTTGAACCCAGGGCAATCATTTCGTAAGACAATGTTCAAATATAATTTTAGTTCATATACTCTGTCAATTTTATATGATGTGAAGTACTTCTAACTATGTTTAATTCATGTATGTTTTATAGATAAATAAATGTTCATTTGAGACGTTTGTGCATGTAAGCTTAATTTGAAAAGAAAATTAACTTAACATCTAGATCGCACCAAATAAGAGCTTATCAAAGGTTAGACCCACAGAGTTATTGAGACTAGAACCTTTTGTGTCATGTGTGTACTCTCTAGATCTATGAATTACCATTCAATGGTTCATGTTTTCAATCTCAAACAAATTATAATTTAGTGTGTGATCTATCAGATACTATAACTGGCAAATAATTCATATCCAACTTGGTTAGACTTCATCAGTTACCGTTTCTTACAAAAAAAATTAAAAAACCAATCTCCAAAATGGTCACTTATGAATTGTGATCAAAGAGTTCTCTTGATCATTTCTGATAGATCCACAGAAAAGTTTAAGAAAAATTACTGAAAAAGGTCAACTGGCGAAATTCTTTCATTAACTGGAGTTTTCCTGTTATACAACTGTTAGAAGTTTTAGTAGCAAAAATGTATGTTTCTATCATACTAAAGAGTATTAAAGTCAAATTTATATTTGTTCCGACTCCATAAATATCATATACTTTACAGAATAATAGGTACTATCACAAAGCTATTCAAAAATCATTACTTATAGTATCATTACACCTAATATCGTTCAATATTTGGCCCTTATTTACAATTAGCTCCATTATTCCAGTTTGGGATGTGTCTTTTTTTACATCAACTGTACTAGTTTCTAACTGATTATTCTTTAGTTATGACAGTAGTTTCCTTTTTTACTCTCTATGATTATAAGACACCTTTAACAATTCATCACACAGAAATATTGGTGAGATATTTGAAGTAAAACTGTTTTATCATTAGAAAGTTATCAAACAATTCTCATCTTTAACAGTGCACATTTACGCACACACAAAAATTTACATACATGTTACTTATGAATCACCTTGACCGAAATGACATGACAATGATGTATTCAGACCTGTTTTTTGATTGATCGCACTTAATATTCTTATTGTTCTGCTGTACTATTTAAACTTGGATTAATTTTAATTTGGTTATTTATTCTCTGAAGAAGTGGCTTACATTGAGTCACGAAACGTCAGAAAATCTAATTTTTCTAATCATTGGGATAGTACAAATATATTACTTATTTATCTATCAATTTAAATGTTTGTTTGTTTGTAGTTATCATTTAACTAATATGATTTAACATTATAATTAGACGTATAAGATGATATTTAAAAATGTAAAATAAATTACTCAGTCAGGTGGGGTTTTATGAAGATTTCATTATTTTCATAGTTGAAACCATGAGTCAATTGAAGCTAGACCACCATGGAAAACCTGAAAGCACTGGACGGTCGTTTCGTCCTATTGTGGGTATCCTCAGCAGTGTGCATCCACGATCTCTCTCCGAGAGATTCGAACCCAGGATCTATCGGCTGTCCAGTGCTTTCAGATTTTCCATGGTTGCCTAGCATCAATTGACTCATGAATTCAACTATTAGATTGCTAAAATCTCCATAAAACCCTCTTCTGATAATAATAAAATGATTGTTAGAAGTAAATTATGTTTTCGTTTCGATATTGTATGAAGAGAGTAATCTAAAATCACTGTTAGAAGAATGAACTATTAATGAAATACTGATAATGGTAATGTTCTTATTGTTTGTATCAACTTTCATTCTAATTTGATCAACTAAAAAACAAGTATTAAAGATATATGAATTTAATTATATAGAGGGATGTTTGTGGAGGCTATAGAATTTTCATAAGAAGCATAACTAACACATTTTATTCAGACAATCGTGGAAAAGTAGAAAGCACTTAACATATGATTCGTTTTATCAGACGACTCTTAATTTGTGTACATTCACGACCCCATCGGAAATTGAAACTAAGTTCTTAAAATCATTGGAAAGATACTGGTCTGAAGGTCGGTAACTCTCTATAAAAAAGAGAGTCCTGGATCCGTTCACTGAAGTGTTTTGGATATGCCTTTCTGGGGAATCCCTATACTCCGACAAAACAGCTGTTAAGTGCCTTCTGTTTTTTAATGGTTGTCTAACTATTACCAGTCATCATTCAGTTATATAAGCTATGAAAACATAGTGATTATCTTTAAGCTTTTTTTGTATGATCTGGAACAATGTAAACCATTACTTTGTGTACAATATTAGGTATTATTTAGCCCATTTAACAGAAAATACCTGTCGTTCATTTAGAGAAACGTTCTAACATCATTCATAAAGTTGAATTCACTTAGTATTATTTGTTTGGATCTTCCCATCGATGTGTTTAGGACTGCAACTGGTCAGTCTGGATTCCACTGCTAGCCACTATCCATCTCTGCTTACCATGCTTGTGAATTAAGGTATATCGAGGCAATACGCACAGTATGCACATATGCCAATTAGAGACTGACCAGTTGCAGTCCTAAACACATCGATGGGAAGATCCAAACAAACAATACTAAGTTGAATTTAAACTTCACCCCATCGCACAAGCAAGTGGCTATCAGGACTCAGTAGCCGAGTGGATAACGCGATGGCGTTTGAAGCGAGGGTATGGGGTTGGAGTCCCAGAGTGAACATCAACTCTGAGATGCAGGCACATCCAGCTGACGAGTCCCAAATAGGACGAAACGCGCGTCCTGGATTCCACTGCTAGCCACTATCCATCTCTGCTTACCATTCATAAAATTGGTTGTAAAGTTGTTACTTATGGAGTATAACGGTTGCTCATCAACGATTTCCAGTGATGTCGACTTAAGCTCATTCGAATAGTGGGTACTCAATTTTGTTTTGTTTGACACCTACAAAACGAAGCAGCGCAGATGCATTCTGATGTTTATTCGCTGTTATAGATCCTTGAAAGAAACGAAATTTAATTTGAGAATCTTTTGATCTATTTTTAAATCCAAGAATACGTGTTTGTTTTATTTAAGGAAAACTTCAAGGAATCAATTAAAATGATCATATTTTAAAATAACTATTACAGAATGACTTGAACAGATATTCAACACTAGATATCACCAACTGATGTGAATATAATCAAATGATGTGAGTCTCAAATCAAATGGTGAATTTAACGTTAATGTTAAGAATCTAATTCACATAAAGTATACAATTTTATCAATCCTGGCGATTCTATGAAAACATATTGAAATCATCCAATTTTAAAAAATCTGAAAATAATAATCTCGATGAGTTCTTTCCGAAAATTTTGTTTTTTATTCCTATACTTTCAACCATTACTCCAATGGTAGAAAAAGAAAATAAAGTGAAAAATTTGTTAGTTAGTTACTCCTATTACCCCCGATGGAGCATAGGCCGCCATTCAGCATTATCCAACTCACTCTATCCTAAGCCTTCCTCCACCTGGAATCCCCTGATGTTACTGTCAGTCTCAAACCTAGATGAAGGAGGAGGGTTTAGTATTGGGTTAGCTACTCCATCCCATAGAAAACTAACTCAATGAAACAACGAAAATCAGGAAAAAAGAAAATTAAGTCGTTGAAAATTGAATTGATTTAAAATTAAACAAAATCAGTATAAATTTTAAATATTTCTGATTAAAGATTTAATCTTTTCTATTTTACAAAACAGAATTATTTTAATTAACAAAAAACAATTTCCTTTTTTTTTAGCAATTCAATGTACATGTTCCTTTTTTTCAAATAATGAAAAACAAAATTTATTTTTTAGTTCATTTTTGTTTTATATATAACTGTTCATTTATGAATTGGTGTGTAATGAAATCCATTTGAAAAAAGAGTGAAACTAGGTACATTTGATGTTTTATTGTAGTTTTGGTTCAACTAAAATGATGTATTGTTTTCAATCGTTTGTAATTATGCTCATTTCATTATCTTTGCAGTGGACGAGAACACGAATTAGGACAATTGATTGTATTCGGATATTTAATTACAGAATCTAATTAGTAAAATCTAAGAACCATACAGGAAATAATTCATTCGCGAAATGTCAGTCAGTCGTCCCAAACTTTATTGTTCCTTCATTTCCACACAAGTCATTCTCTATTCTTGTTCTCTTCTATTCGATCTTCTTAACCTTCTGCCACTATGCATTTCACTTTCGATTGATGATACATATTGTTTATATCTGTCGACATCAGTGGTGTATGCTACATCAGTAACACACACCACATCTTCATGACATTCAGTTTTTAATAACGTAAGTAAACCATTTTACTAAGTGCTCGAAATATTTAATAAGGATTTATTTTTCTATGAAATATAAATCTAGTGAAGTTAGGTGGTTTATAAATAATATTGCTGTGTAAAATTAAATTTAGAAACTGTAACTTTAATCAAAATCATGTCCGATTTCATTGTGAATTCGCAGTGTTCGACTGGGAAATTTTAATTTGAGAATTCAAACAAATGATGAGTGATATAGGATGTTCGCTGAACTATATGATGAAGAAGGTTCAGAATCTCAAGTTCAACAGTATTTTGATCACCATGAAAATGGATTAGTTCTCTTGTGAGATTGATTTTTACTGATTCATAGTAAAATCGTTTAGTGGCTGGCACTATGTCGAGCCTTCATAGCTAGAGTATATTATAAGGGTTCGGCGTAGTGCCAACCACTACAAACTAACAGCAACTTCCATCATATACAAAGTTAAATGTGGCTTCCTTTCACATTTTTCCAAACATTAGTGTTGGTTATAGTTAAATGTGATTAATGATTGTCTCATTATAATTATGGTAGTGAATTAAATCACTTGAAAAATGTCATAAAATGTTCATAATAGAAATATATTTATGTAGCTTCATAAAATTTTTATTTTTACTATTTCGAGGCGGGATCATGGATGTGCACTGATGGGGAGTCCCACAATAGGATGAAACGGCCGTCCAGTGCTTCCAGGTTTTCTATGGTGGTCCAGCTTCAATTGACTCATGATTTTAACTATATATAAAAAATTACTAAAAATCTCCACAAAAAGCCCCCTTTTATTATTTATATTTTAGTGAATTAGGTAATATATTTGGATTATCCATTGGTTTACTACATCTCATGGATACTAATTATCGATGTTGACATTAATGTATTAAAACAACAACAACTTATTTTGTCTACAAAATTACATGACTTAAAAAAAGGAAACATTGATCTGGGAAAAACGTAGGTGGTTTTACTTGATTGCATTCATTCACTAATGAGTAAACTACAATGGCATTTATGTATCTCATTTATCCAGTAATACTTTATGAATAATCATTTCTTGATTTATTGAATCTAACTTCTTCAAGTGTATTTATAATCCAGTATGATGAGTGAAATTATGTCTAATTATCATTCATTTATTGAAATCGTTGATGTCTGCTCGTTACACTGTGACCTCAGCTACGCATAATGGAAAGAGAATATTAAGGTACACTTCATGCTTGATAAACCATGCGGAAGGAGACCAAGGTTTGGTACATACCGACTGGCTGTTTGGACTTTCCCATTTATGTTTAATACTGTCATTGTTCAGTCTCTTTTGGTATATGTGTGTCCTGCGCGGATTGTCTCGATATTGTCTTAAGTCACAAGCATTCATCTCAACCGACATTATAGTAGTCATTGAATTTCCTTTAGAGCTATGCTAAAATCTCAAAACACCAACTTGCAAGAATCAAAAGATCTTACCTAGACAGCATTGGCGAATCAGGAGATTCTAATTAATTAGATCTGAACCAGTCAATCCGTACGAGTTCTTCAGACACAGAGTTGTTGGGACGTGAAATACTTCAAGACTTTTAGATCTTTAAAAATCGAGGCTCCGCAATCGTAGAATATAAGCTAGTTAATTAAATGAAACTTAAACATGGATGAATTAAACATATCTCGAAGTTCAGGGAGTTGTAAATTCAAATTTTCAAATCACTTTGAAATCTGTATGTAACAAAATTATAGATCTGAAATTTTTCGGTGATGCAGGTGACTGCATCAAAAAAAACTTCTTCGACTATAAAAATATTCCTTTGAAATAAAGAGAGGGGGTTAGCAGCTCAATTCAAGGTTATACCAATTTTGACTAATGAAAGGAGAATCTATAATTTAAAAAGCTTTATAGTAATGTTTACTTGAGTTGGTCAACCCCAACGCTTGATAGATTCTCTCACAATTATATGCAATTGCTAGTCTCTATAAATTAAAAAGGCTTACATAGCTTTTCACTTCAGACTGGCAAGTTCATCTAATCATTTTATTTATGATAGATTGAGTCTTCTTTTCAAGAATCTAAAACAATAAGTTCAGTTTAAAAATTTCTATTGAGCAATCGGAAGACCAAGTCAACCTGACATAGATGATAAATTTACTCCATTCTTTCCGAACAAAATGGTCATATATATTTGCCGGAGCATTTAAATGTGAGAACTAACAAAGGTTGCTTGAATAAGAGTTCACATAAATATAAAATGACAGTTGGAAATAAAAGAGATCAATTATGATATAATATTAAAAGGATAAATTGTCACATCACTCTAGTTACTAGAATACACTAAAGATTCTCAAGGCAGATATAAGATCTAAACAAACTATTTTTCTACACACGAAAATGATCTAAGCTTTCTAATAGCCAAGGCTTTTATTAACTTAAGAATGGATCCTAGATAATTTTTATACAAAGCCACTACAGTTGTTTTGAATTTAATCCAATGGCCTGTTCGATTAAATGTTTGCAGTCTAGGAGCATGGTATTTTACTTTCTGCACGAACTAGTCATAATGTGGTGTGGTCTACTTATATCCATATAAGTAGTATATGGTGTGGGTCAGACATAGAATATATTTTGGCAGAAGACCGATGAGCAAAGAACTGAAATGAAGCGCAATCGTTTGGAAAATGCATGAGCAGTGGAATAAGAGAAGAAACAGTGAAGATTGAAACAATTGGTTGTTAATTTGCAAATTGACTGTTCATTGTTTGGTTATCAGAATTTACTGAGATAGTCTGTAATCTTTGCTTAAATACATTCGATTGTCCCCAACCAGTGTTCTGTTCACTACAATAAGTGTATTTAAGTGTAGCTCTCATAAGCCCTGATTCCAATGTTCGATTACCCCTTATACATGTGAATAAAATCGAATTTTATGCTACTTTCTAATATTAGTTTCTACTAAGATTACTTTTTTCACACTTTTTATTACAGAATAAGAAGGGAATAATATTTTTGGCGTCTTCTGTAAATATATATATTTAAGTGCGGATCTACTTTGCTACTTATGTTTGGTCGATAGTTTTGTGTGAAAACTATTTAAAAATATATGTCATACTAAAGTAAATGACTTTTAACATTTCATTTTCGAGCGAAATAAGGTGAAGGATCAATTTTATTGATCTCCGATGAACCGAAGATCTGTATGTTTAATAATGTTCAAGGTGTCAGTATGGTGATTGGTGGGAAAAATTAAATTTTCACAGTCCACAAGACGGACTGACATTAATTAGATAACAAATGAACACCAAGAAACACAACCGTTAGTTTGAAGGTTAAACCTATTTTGTAAAATCTGATGGCACTGAATTTATTTCTTAGTGGGTTCTTGAATGGATATTGTTGAAGAGATTCATACTAGAATGAAATAACTGTTCACTGTTTCCTGGTTTTCAAGGTTTATCTAAATGTTCTAGCACCACTAAGTCAATCTTATTCAACAAGTTAGATTGTAGGAACTTTAAATGTTTAGCCATTCTTGTTACTGAATTCATTAAGTAAACCACCTACCTGCTGTTGCTTTACATTAACACCGTCCTTGGAAACCCTAACTAATTTGAATAATATCTAACAGTATATCACTAAGTCACATGACACATGCATTATGGTAGACCTGACTAACATATTTATGTAATTACTGCTTTATTTTTCCATGCTCCGTTTCTATCTTACTTTCCCTAGTTTTGGATGATTATTATCATTATGGCACAGGAAATGACTTCAAATGCATCGTTCATAAATCAACAGGATGTCCACTTAAGAAGAATTAAAAGTTTCCAGCCGATGCATTGCATTGCTGTAATACATGTCACAAATGTACTACTTAAACACTTTTCGAACTACTTAACTTAAAACAATCTTACATCACATGTTTGCTTTTTACATTTAATGTTACTATTTATATCAAGCTGATTATGTTTGTAAACTGGAGTGAGTTCTGTAAATATTATTTTCAGTAATCATTGACGTCTGATGAAATAAACTTTAGGCTTTTAATATTTCTTATCATTAAGTACATAGAGTAAGCATAAGTTATGTCAATTTAAAAGATATTTGAGTTATTATTTAAGAAACCAAACTCAAAATGTAGTCCCTTAGCGATTACCAACATAAAACGTGGGACATATGTTCATCGATTCAGGTTTTTATAACATATTAGAATAATGAGGTGAAATTATCAAGACAAATGATAGATTAGTTGAGTATTATTAGTATTTTTAGTATTAGTATTAGTAGTATTAGTATTAGAATTAGTAGTAGTAGTAGTAGCAGAAATCACTAGGTACACAGAATATGATTAGCGAAGAAAGAATGAATTCTTGGGAAAGAAGTATTAGGGGACATCGAAACTAAAGATTTAAGGAAAGACGAAAATGAATACATCTGCGCCATTGAGATCAGTTACGAGTCTTGTCATCTAACATTTTCAACCATCATTTACGAGCATTATTTACGTAATCAACACTTATCTGGATGGCTTAATCTAACGGCCGATGACTTCTTGGACTCAGGCCATTTCTTGACTGTGTTGCTGCTATCGTTTTTTAACTTAAGCTTGCAACAGCCCAAACCTCATGTTGTGGTAATAAGTCGTTTGGCGTGCATAATACAAGAGTATGCTCATATGTGGTTCTACATTTTCTAGTATTTATTCGCGAAAATCAATATACTTCACCATCAACCCTCTATGTTAATCTTTATAACTGAATTGAAACAGTCGGATGTGGTGCTGATAAAGACTTAGGTTAAAATGAAGACGAAAGCTAACACACACCAGCTGTTGAGTCAAGAATTTTAACCGAACGGGTAATATTATTGACTCTTATTTTAGAATTTTTATGTAACTGAAAGTGAGTGAAGTAAAAAACGACATTCTGAAATTATACAGACATTAACTTATAACTCGAAATATAAAGCCTCAAGTTTTCACCAACAACCGCAGTTCAAAATATTCAACTTTTCTAGCTTTGAGGGAAGATTTCATCACTGATTGATAACAGCCAACAAATCTCCAAACAATAAATAAACACACTAGATAGTTTTTGCCTAGTTTAAGACTCTGCAACATTTGCCCCTTATTACACTATATAGGACTATACACAAGACCTATGATTTTGTGGTAAAAAATATGAAATTTGGTGATTTTAATTACTTTTAATAGTTGAAATCACGAATCAACTGAAGCTAGATCACCGTGGAAAACTTGGAAGCACTGAACCGATGTTGGATGCCAGCTAAGTAGTCCAGAGGTTAAGCGCTCGCGCGCGACACTGGAAGGTCCTGGGTTCGAATCTCGAGAGGCGAAATCGTGGATGCTCAATGTTGAGGACTCCCACAATAGGATGAAACGGCTATTCAGTGTCTCCAGGTTTTACATGGTGGTCTAACTTCAAGTGATTCATGATCTCAGCTATTAAAATTACTATAAGATCAACAAAACCCCTTCTGATTTTAATTACAAATATGAATGTAAATCGCTTATTAATCATAGTATAGAAAATACCTGCTTGATGCTCATTACATTCTTATTAGTTTCTAGCTAAGATATTAATCTACATACAAATCAAACTACTTTGCATAAATCAATCAACTTCACCTTTGAAAATGCTACAAACATTGTTTAATTTGAATTTTATATGATCAAAATGAAACCAGTGACATTCAGTACTTCAACTGATCCTTCTAAATAAAACTTGTTTATATTTTGTTCAAGTATCATCATGAATCTAATATGTTAATATTTATCATTTACAATAATCAACTATTTTAAATTCACTTAGTATTGTTTGTTTGAATCTTCCCATTGATGTTTAGGACTGCAACTGGTCAGTATCTAATTGGCATATGTGCATATTGCCTCGATATAGCCTAAATTCACAAGCATGATAAGCGAAGATGAATAGTGGCTAGCAGTGGAATGCAAGACACGCGTTTCGTCCTATTCGGGATAACGAGATGGCGTTTGAAGCGAATGGTACTGGGTTCGAGTCCCAGAGTGAACATCAACTGGGAGATGCAGGTACATCCAGCTGACGACTCCCAAATAGGACGAAACGCGCGTTCTAGATTCCACTGGTAGCCACTATCCATCTTTGCTTACCAATAATCACCTATTACTATAAATAAGACGTAGCTGATTATATTAACTGATGACAGTTCATAAATGTATGCATAGATTTTATTTGTTCTTACTTTAAAATGAATATTCACATTGATCTTGGTAATAAATAAATGTTTTTCAATGTATCCATGTAAGGAGTGGAAATTGTTTTTCTGTTCTATACATTTGCATAATTTAACGATCAAACTTTCTTTTTTTTAATTTCCTCTTTTAACCTTTTTTATTTTTTCAAAGTTCGATGTTGACATCAAATGTCAAAAGATCATTTCTCTATTATCATTTCTCTATATTAAATTATAACTGGATCACCTACTGTTCATAATGATTGAAATGGAGACATATAAGAGGAATATTATATTTTAGAATGTAATCACAGGTAAGTTTATTCAATATTATTTATATTTAAATTTAAAATCATTCAAGGGAGATTCACATTAATCTAGGTGGTCCACTAAGAAATAACACATATGTCCAGCTGACGAGTCCCAAATAGAACGAAATGCGCGTAATGGATTCCACTGCTAGCCACTATCCAACTTTGCTCATATACATATCAGTTATAACCTATTATTGTCTTAAAATTTACTTAGTATTGTTTGTTTGAATATTCCCATTGATGTTTAGGACTGTATCTGGTCAGTATCTAATTGGCATATGTGCATACTGTGCGCATCGCCTCGATATAGTCATAATTCGCAAGCATTGTAAGGAAAGATGGATGGTGGCTAGCAGTGGAATCCAGGACACGCGTTTCGTCCCATTTGGGATTCGTCAGCTGGATGTACCTGCATCTCAGAGTTGATGTTCACTCTGGGACTCGAACCCAGTACCCTCGCTTTAAACGTCATCGCGTTATCCACTCGGCCATTGAGTCCTGATAGTCACTTGCTTGTGCAATGGGGTGAAGTTGAAATTTACTTAGTATTGTTTGTTTGAATCTTCCCATTGTTGTCTTAATTCATGTTATGTGATCTATAGAATTAGTGAATAGCATATTCCCTCATTTTGTTTTGACTTGGCCTTATCTTTTCCGTTATCATTTTTTTTATTGTCTTAAATAATTTCCTAGATGTAGTCAAAGTTTAGTTTTTATCCATTTTTTTCTTTTATATTTAACTTGTTTTTATGTAGAAGTCCTTAAATTGACCTTGCCAGTTAATTTTAGATAACTGGCTGAATAAAATGATATTGAATTATGAATAATTTTGAATATGTTCAATAGAGTTTCATTATGAATTTATTATGATTATGGTGAAAATGTATCACATTGAATGATGACTCAGATGTCATATTTACCTGTTTTTAAGTGTTAGCTGGTCAACTAACTAACAAGACTTTAATGTGTAACTCTGAAAGCTTACAGAAACGAGTGACTGCTGTAGATATTTTCATAAGATTGTATACATTTTATGAAGTATAATTGTTTGTCGGATCTATGCATAATAAAACTCAGTTTCGCATAAAGCTAATCATGTTAGTGTGATGATAGAAAACGCGTTCTTCCGTGACGTATACACTATTACTTACTTACGCCTGTTGCTCCCAATGGAGCATAGGCCGCCCTCCAGCATTCTCAAACTCACTCTGTCCTGAGACTTCCTTTTTACTTCTATCCAATTCCTGTTCATTCTTCTCATGTCCATCTTCATTTCTCGGCGTAATGTGTTATTTGGCATTCCTCTTCTCCTTTGACCTTCAACATTCCATGTGAGGGCTTGTCTCGTGACACAGTTGGGTGATTTCCTCAAAGTAGGCCCAATACACTTCCAGCGCTTCTTCCACTGAAATCTGGTTTGTTCTCTCCCACAGTAGAATGTTGCTGATAGTGTCTGGCCAACGGATCCGAAGCATTTTGCGTAGACAACTGTTAATAAACACCTGTATCTTCGGGATGATGGCTTTCGTAGTTCTTCACGTCTCAGCCCCATATAGTAGAACTGTCTTGACATTTGTATTGAAAATTACATATACACTATTAGGACCTAACTAATAATGAAATGTACATGGATTTTGGCACTTCAGAATAGATGTTATAAACTGATAACAAACATAAAGATCAAATTCAATGACTTAATAAATCAGGATTATTGAAAGATTGACTGTAAACGATTACATACTACAATCTATTCTTAAGTTCATGATTTAAAAAACACTATCAAGGTTTTATAATCTTTACAAAGTGGCATACCAGTAATCCTTTTTTTCACAGACTATAGAAAAATTACACTTCTTTTTAAGAAAGTGAAAAAATTATCATTCAGAGTCTTTTTTGTTCGTTATAATTAAGCCTTCATCGAACGTACTAGTGTTTAAAGAAAATGTATTATGAATGAATAACATAGACTATTTGGTCAATTTAGTCTTCGTATTTCACTTTTCTGACATTATTAGAAATAAGCATATAATTATAATCATGATTAATTTACCCTTCTCCGTAACACTTCTACCTTCTTATGTGAAACAGATAATAAATATAAGCTATTTATACAACATCAGTGGATTTTAGATGATTTAACTAAACTAAGAAACAGTTAAAAACTTAGTTACTGTGTTGTAATATACTGAAAGTACTGTATTCCTTTTCAAAATATCTAATAATAAATTTTTCAAATATTAATAGACTACTAACTGTCTTTGGAAAGGCTATAATTTATGGACGAACCAATCAAACTTTCGATTACACATCTTGGATTCTGGAGCTAAATTCATTCATCCATTTGGTTAAATAGCGTTTTTACATTTTAGCTGATGTCAGTTTGTGATGTAAACCCTAAATCTCATTCCTTACCTCAACCATCAAGTGTACATAATGATTCTTATTCTTCCCACTATTTTATAACCCTCATATAGCCTTAGTATGTAGGTTAACATTGTCAAGGTTACTTTATCGTCGCTGGAAGGTCGTCCATAAATTATAGTCTCATCTAAAAAATTTCGTTCAGTAGATCTTAGCTTTAACATATGTAATCAATTTCTTAAGTTCATATAAACCAATTTTTATAGTATTGTCTTTTAAAAGAAAACAACTATAGTCAGGGTATTATTTTATAAAACTATAAAAAGAATTGATCATCTTATTATATGTAATTTCCATTAGGTGCCTACATAAGAAGTTAAAATGCTTTTTTACCATTAGTAATGATTACGTAACGAATAACTAACTAACTTCAGATACATTGATTATTATATGACATATATATTTATAATTGAATACTGTTTATGTTAAATTGAATGTTCATTTTTTGAAGAATGAATTTATACTACTTATAAGTCGATTCAAGTTGTTGTAATGATATTTAAGATTTCTCTATTATTATAGCTATTACTTACTCTTACTATTTCTTTTTTCATACTGTTTATTGTCTCTAAGATTCTTACAAAAGTGATTTATGTAGTATTACTTACTTTGGTAATAATTTAATCTATTTACCATAGTCGGGTTTTTTTGTATTTTTAAATGACAAATTATTTAGTCTTTGTTTTAGAGAATCAAAAGTTATTATTTCTTCTCACTTGAATTAATCACATTATCTATATTATTTTTGCCTAGCGTTTCATTTGCGAGTTAAATTTCTAGTGGACGGGGTCGTCAACCCCATGCCCAACCCTCCTACTTCATCTAGGCTTGGAACCGACAGTGGCCCCAGAAGGGCTCCAGGTGGCCTATGCTCCTTCGGAGGTTGCAGGCGTAATATATATATATATATATATATATATATATATATATATATATATATTGACAACAACACTAATTTAGAAAATTCCCATATTTCGACATGGGCATCCGATTACATTTAAGGTACTCAATGAGTTCATAAAGTTTAATGTCCATCTTAAAGAAACGAAAGCATTGTTAGAAGATCATTATTAACCATAGTTAGTAAGATTTATAGATTTTAGTTGAATAAGTCAAAAGACTAGTATGTAGAAACGATCATATTGTATGTTATAAAAGTAAGCATATTTTTGATTGAACTAAGAGGTTTAAAATAATTTATTCGTTTATCAAATGTGACATTAGCTTTTAGACTGGCCAGTGTCACTATCAAAATAAATGCTCCAGTCAAAAGACCAATATAATAAAACTTAATGAGGATTCAAGTTACAACTTTACAAAAGTAAACTAACTGGAGAGGGGAGTTTAGCATTTTTTTTCATTATGTTTTCATGAGATCTTAAAAACCATGTCATAGATGTGATGTAGGTTGTGTTTTTTAGTGACTTCTTTGTTATAACACTCACATAGACTTGTCCCATTTTCTGGACACGTTAATCATTTTGATCTTATAAGTTATTCAATATACATGTCTTTGTTAATTATTTTCATGTAACCTTGACTATTTTCATATGTACATATGTCTATCTTCTTTGCTTACATATATTTTATCAGTGGTCTTTTATATATGCATAAAGTGAGGCATAGTTACAACTCAAAGCAAACGGTAATGCCTAGTTCAAGATATCGAATGTAATCAGTATTAAGATTTGTGAAGGTTATAAGATTTTAACAGTTGAATTTACGATTGAAGTTATACATTATCCTCGTTGGATGACGGCTCACTGGTATAGAAGTTAAACTTTCTCATGAAAGACCAAAAATCCTGGGTTGGAGCCCCATGCGTAAGATATTGGACGTGCATTGTTGAAGAGTTTCACAATAGGACCGCACAACTATCTAGTGCTTCAAGGTTTTCAATGTTGTTCATGCTTAGATTAACTCATAAATTCAACTGTTAAAATATCAAGTGCAAGCCAACACACATATTTTAAATAAAGTAAATATATTTATGATTAGAATTTACTGGTGTTTCGAGTAATCATATCATAGACGTTTACTCTAAACGTTCGGAAAAGTTTAGTAGAAAAAATGAAAATAAAAATATATCTATTCATTTAATTACAATTAAAAATCAGAAAGAGGGTTTTGTGGAGATAATAGTTGGATTCATGAGTCGATTTAAGCTAGACCACCATGAAAAACCTGGAAGCACTGGACAGCGTTCCCACGTGACACCGAAGGTCCTGTGTTCTAATCACGCGGACAGGAGAGTGAATGCGCACTGCTGAGTTCCACAAGAGTCCTTACAGTGCTTTCAGGTTTTCCATGGTGGTCTAGCTTCAATTGACCCATGAATTCAACTATTAAATATAATAATATTTAAAAATTAAACGATTATTTTTATTCATTTAGTATATTTTGTTTGAATCTTCCCATCGATGTGTTCGGACTGCAACTGGTCAGTCTCTAATTGGCACATGTGCATACTGTGCGTATTGCCTCGATATACCTTAATTCATAAGCATGGTAAGCGAGGGTACTGGGTTCGAGTCACAGAGTGAACATCAACTCTGAGATGCAGGTACATCCAGCTGACAAGTCCCAAATAGGACGAAACGCGCGTCCTGGATTCCACTGCTAGCCACTAACCATCTCTGATTATTTTTATTGTTTTATAAATCAATTAAATTTATACAGTGTAATTCATAAGTTGATTAAAGGTTTTTCATTAGGAACTTAGTTTTTAAATAAAACTGTTAAAAATAAGAAACAGATGGACATTTCTAGTTAAGGACTTTTGAGTAGGATATGTGGTGTGGGTTACTGATATTCACATAAGTAGTATATGACGATGGTCAGGCAAATAATGTATTCCAATAGATCGATAAGGAAAGAACCAGAACGGGGCGCAATTAGTATGAAAATGCATGAACAATAAAATCAGAGACGATGGACGGATGTTTGCAGAAGGAACAGTCAAGATTGGGACAATTGATTAATAGTTTGCAAATTAACCGTTTACTGTTAAGTTGTCAGATTTTAGTCAGTCTATAATTTTTGTGTTAAATACATTCGATCGGTCCCACTTGTGTTCTTGTTCACTACAGGATATACTTATGAATAAACTAAGGTTAATCAGTTTTTGCTGAAAATACTTTAACATCATCTCTGATTGTAAGGTTTAACTTTTTATCTAATGAAAGATTTCTTCTAATCTCATATGCTAATATAAACCATATATATATTAACGACTAATTTTAATAAAAATTCTTGAAATTATAGTAAGAAGCAGTGACAAGTCGAATATCCATTATAAAATATATACCAACAATAACAGAAGATTGATATACTCACTGCATCACAAAATGACTTAAGTTGAAATTACGAACCAACTAACTACAGATTAACAATTCAATTATAATGTACACTGATGTATTTATTACATCCTGGCTTTCATCCCTGACAGATAAAGTTGTATGTTTTACACAACTGGATAATCTATTGTTAGAATAAATACGATTTTAACAAAGGAGTTGTTTACACTATATGGTTTCTAAAATTCGGTTCAATAGTTTTGATTGTACGAAAATTTCTTAATAATATAAATAATCAGTTATAGAAACGATATATAGTTTATATAAAAAACATTTGTCTAAATTAAAAGGGAATAGTAAGCAGAGATGGATAGTGGCTAGCAGTGGAATCCAGGACGCGCGTTTCGTCCTATTTGGGACTCGTCAGCTGGATGTACCTGCATCTCAGAGTTGATGTTCACTCTGGGACTCGAACCCAGTACCCTCGCTTCAAACGCCATCGCGTTATCCACTCGGCCACTGAGTCCTGGTAATACGCACAGTATGCACATATGCCAATTAGAGACTGACCAGTTGCAGTCCTAAACACATCGATGGGAAGATCCAAACAAACAATACTAAGTGAATTAAAAGGGAATAGTTTCATAGTATTTAGGCGTCGAATTGATGTGAGACGTTAAATAGAAAGAACAATAGATTTGTTAAATCTCAGTGAATGAATTTGAAGTAAATCCAATGTTTCATCTGGTAAAGAAATATTTCCTTGAAAAAAAAAGCTTTTATTCTTAAATACACATCTTTGTTTTTTGTAATGGATTAATAAAATAATTATTGATCTATACATGTGTATTTCACAGAGGATCGTACAAAACATCACGTGGCACTTTGTTTTACTGAATGATTATACACTTAGGAAATTTTTTAATGTATTTGTACTTTTAATTAACATTAACTTAATAATATGTATTAAGTGATTTTTCAAAGACTACCCATTATGTATGTCAACATCAAAAGTGTATAACCTTCATGTGAAGTGTAAGAAATCAAGGTTACTTGTAAAGAATAAACAACAAGGATCAATGAAGATTGAAAGTTTATACTAAACAATTATAGATAAATGGGATAAAGTGAAAACTATACATATCATAAATACTATTACATTGTATTTACTTGTGATATTTAATGGTTAATTATTGAATGAATATCAGAAGGGGTTTTGTGAAGATTTTAGTAATTTACAGAGTTGAGATCATGAGTCAATTGGAGCTAGACCACCATGGAAAACCTGGAAGCACTGGACGGCCGTTTCGTCCTATTATGGGACTCCTCAGCGGTGCGCATCCACGAACCCACTCTCGCAAGCGAGATTCGAACCCAGGACCTACCAGTCTCGAGCCGAAGCTCTTAACCGATAGACCACTGAGCTGGCCGGCATCCAACGGTGTCAATGTCTAACTTCGATTGATTCACGAAATTGAGCAACCATTCACCAATGTCATCAGTGAGTTCCTATCTCACAACAGACCTGGTTGAACTCCACCGGTTTACTGCTTCTCACTAGAACTCCAAGAAATACCTCAAGGAGTCAGTCACTAGTGAGCATCTGATTATTATCAGAAGGGGCTTTGTGAAGATTTTAGTAATTTATAGAGTTGAGATCATGAGTCAATTGAAGCTAGACCACCATGGAAAACCTGGAAGCACTGGACGGCCGTTTCGTCCTATTATGGGACTTCTCAGCAGTGCGCATCCACGAACCCACTGCTGAGGAGTCCCATAATAGGACGAAACGGCCGTCCAGTGCTTCTAGGTTTTCCATGGTGGTCTAGCTTCAATTGACTCATGATCTCAACTCTATATATTGAATGAATAGTTCAATTGAAGTCTTAAATTTTCTGTTTGAAATTTGAGTGTACTCATTCGTAAGGAAGCCTGGAATAGTGATTAATAATTTTTTAATTCATTTTGTAATATTTTCAACACATCAATTCGGTATATTAGCGTGTTGTAATGTTTATACTGACGTTATAGTATAAAATTTCTGCAATTTTAAACAAATATCTACATTTAAACAAAAAGTTATCATATGCTCACTGGTGACTGGCTCCATGAGGTATTTCCTGGAGTTCTACTGGGAAGCAGTGACTAGTGAAGTTCGACCAGGTCTGTTGTGAGATAGTAACTCACAGAAGACATTGGTGAAATAGTTGCTCAACTTTGTGGATCGGTCGAAGTTAGACATTAACACCGTTGGATGCCAGCCATCTCAGTGGTCTAGAGGTTAAGCGCTCACGCGCGAGACTGATAGGTTTTGGCTTTGAATCTTGCTAGTCGGGATCATGGATGTACACTGCCGAGGAGTTCCACAATAGAATGGAACGATCGTTCAGTGTTTCCAAGTTTTCCATGATTGTCCAGCTTCAATTGACTCATGATTTCAACTATATATAAAAAGTTATCAGATTGTTAAAATCATTATTTCTTTCATCCATTGCTTTGTAATCTAAATGAACAATTCATTAGTATCAAAGATGAGATAGTGAACAATTCATTTTATTTATAAACACATATGTTTTAAGTCATATTTGTACTAAATGTGTGATTTCTGATAGCTAAGTGTTTTATTGATCAAACATTTAGTCATATTTTACTGTTTATTATCACCAACTTATGCTTTTTAAAGGAAAAGTGTATTACGATCACTTAAATGTCTGAAATTTTTAATTTGATCATAAAATTAGATATTTTCTCATGAATAACTAAGTTAATTTCAGTATGTTACTTTAGTAACAGAAGACAAATAATCATTTTAAAGAATCTCTTGGCTACATTATCAAAAATGTTCGATATTATATAATAAAGTCAACTATACATAGAAATTATCAATTTCTATATACGATAAATTGTCTGTATGAAAGTGAATATGAATGTTTTATCACGTAATTCGACTGTAAACGAAGAGTTATGAATTAAACGGAAAAAAAGGGTAGTGGTAAATTATATTGAACATAGGCAAATCAATCAACGTTACAACAAAAAAAGCATTTAAAATAGAAGATATATATGAAACAAAAGCAAAACATCATGATGAAAGATAAAGTGAATTCAAAACTATTTATGAGTTACTTTTTGAAGCTAAAGCTATTGAGTTCGAGTACGAGAACGAACATCAACTTTGAGATGCAGGTACATCCAGATGACGAGTCTCAAATAGGACGAAATGCTCGTTGTGGATTCCAATGCTAGTCAGTCCAAAATAGCAATGGGAAGATACAAGTAAACAACAACAAGTGAATATAACTTCACCCGATCGCACAATCAAGTGACTATCAGGACTTGGTAGCTAAGTGGATAACGCGATGGCGTTTGAAGCAAACGGTACTGGGATCAAGTCCCAGAGTAAACATCATCTCTGAGATGCAAGTATATCCAGCTGACGAATCTCAAATAAGACGGAACGAGCATCCTGGATTCCACTGCTATCCACTATCCATCTTTGCTTATAATGCTTGTGAGTTAAAGCTATATCAAGGCAATAAGCACAGTATGCACACATGCCAATAACAGACTGATCAATTTCAGTCCTAAACATCAATGGGAATATTCAAACAAACAATACCAAGTGAATTTTTCATTTTTTTGTTTTGTTTTTAAATGATAAAATTATTAGAAATTTTACAATTTCAGTTATTTGTAAGTATCGTTATTTGTTCTTGTAAGGACGGCCCGTCGGTAGACTCTAGAAAACCCTAAGAAGCCCAGGAAGAGCCGCAGACATTCCATCCAATCACGGCTAGGGGAATGTTCTAGAAATGCCAACGTGGAGCTTCTCCATTGGATGGATTAGTTTGATACCTATGTGCTTATTGGTTGACCTAAATGATAATTTATTTTCAGCCAATAACTATAAATACACGAGATTTCTGTGCTATATTTTGACACTGTTCGGGGCAATAAACTTCCTGCTTACCAGTCTTTGTCTTCTCTCTTTTTGCGACGTTGCGGGTTCTATCGTTCAAGTAGTCAAGTATTTCGCGGCATATTAAGAATCAAGGCTCTAGATATAACAGTTCTTCTTTTCTATTCTCTCTGTGTACTATTACCAAAAAAGGGAAAAGAAAAAGAAAAAAACAGGGTTATTTCTGTCTTTCATTACCAATCAAATATGTTCACAACAGTACTTAAAGAAAATCATTTTCAATTTTAGTGGGATATTGTAATTAAGCTAATTGTTTCATTACAAATTTATATAATATCAAATATATATGTATCATTTCTCACTGACCCAAAGATCTGATCCACAAGGCAGTGAAGCATCGTAAGAAGATGCAGTCACATGGTAGCCAGTGACCAACGATTGATTCATACACCATTTGTTTCCTCAGGATATTGTTTTGGAATCGGGGTTTCCCAACTACCCTAGGTAGACTTTCAGTGTCCACCAACCCGGTTAAAGCGCCGGACATTCGCTTTTCGTCCTCTCAATTTCGTAAACAACAGTAATGCCACGAGAAGGCAGTAAGTAGGACTTCCCTGGTAGGGGCTATATACGCGAAGCCATGTGAGAGCATTTCGAGAGGGAGAGCGGACTCTCCCCACTCTCGGCCGTACCAGGGCATTTGGGGGCAAATCGACTAATTATTTGACAAATACAAAATATGGTAATGTATTATACTTTCTACGTGAAAATATTTCAGATTATTCAAATGTTATGTGTAATTTTTAAATTCTAGCTGGTTTTATTATGATTGTTGCACATGGAACTCAGTTTTTGTACTAAGTATTATTTACTAAAAAGCTTTAGTATGTATCCATAATTGATTTATAGAAATCCATATAGTTTTGATTGAGTTCATGGATCGATGAATGTTAGACCACTGATGAAAACCTAGAGGCACTAGACAGCCTTTTCGATCTAATATGAAACTCCTTAGTAGTGCCCATCCACGATCTAGAAGGCAGAACTCGAACTCAGGACTCTTGGTGTCGAATATGGACCCTTAATTTCTTGACCACTGAGCCGATATTCGAAGTTGTTAATGTCTAATTTCAATGGTGGTCTAACATTCATCGATTAATCATTTCAATCAAAAACTCAACGATCTTCACAACCCCATAATGATAACTAATGTAGTTTTAATAAAATCGTATTTGAATCTTCTATCCATTACTTAGCTACATTTCTCGGAACATAATCATTTTTCAATTTTTCAGGTAAAAATAATCTACTGTTTTAGAAATAGGAAATGTGACGAATTCATTCTATCCATATTTTATTTAAACATCTATGATTAACACATTTTATGAAATTCATTCTAAACCAGTGAAATTTATATTACGCTTATCGAATTCAGAATGAGTCTTTTAATTCGTTCATTTCACCAAAATTTGTGTAAATAAATCAGTGAGATGATTTTCATTAATGTGAAGTGATGTGATAAGTTACAACAGGAATTTACTCGTCTGCCTGCTATATGATAATGTGGTGGTCGATATCCGATATTACCCTTAAAATTCGTATATTGTTCGTCCTGATGACCGTTACTCGATAACGCCCCAACGGTGTATAAATCAGAAGGCGAATACAAAGTGTTGATTGCATTTATAATCTAACCACATACATACGTTAAGCAAGCATGAAAGAGTAGTGCCGTAAAGCAAGCAAGTGAGTGCGTGAGTCGAATGGGCGAGCGAGAGATCGAGACAACAAGTACAGTGAACAGGATTAAGATGTACATATATATGCAAATGAAAATGCATGAATCATCGAATCAATTAAGCGATTAATAGTAGGGCTAGCACGATGAATACATGCGTAACAGTAAGCAATGCTCAAGCGTACATAATAAAGGTACAATAGTATAGATGGATTGTTATTGTGTGAATGACTCTATCTGTTGAATACGTTAACAAAAAGGCTTAACCAAATTAAATGTGAACAAACTCAATTGTATGTGAGCTGTTATAATAACATTGTATTCTATATATTTGAAAAAAGTATGAGTGATACACAGTTTTTTTCACTCATATCTTGTAAAACCAAATGAATGAATTCATATATCTGATGCCACAGGCTTAAGTTATTTACTGAAATGCTGCTCTTTATCAATTACAAATCGTCTTATTAGTGTATTTAATCAAAGAGCAAAGTGTGATTGTTGAATACAGTGGTTCCGATGTAATAGGTTTTAGAAGTATAAACGGATAATCACTATGACTAACATGACAAATCTCAATCAAAGTAAAAATTTCGGAAAGAAGGAGTTCGATCAAGTTTACATTTATGACTCTTTTTCATCATAATACATTCATATATAACTGAAAACTCTGAATATCAATACTATACTGCATTGTTTAAGTTATTTAAAGACACTCTCATTACTGCTTTCGATCATGGTTACATGATAATTAAAATTTAGATATTCCAGTAAAAGTGTACTCTAAGTTAGGTGAATATAGAAGAAGAATTTAAACATGTTTCAATGACTTTAGAACTGAAAAACTAACATTTAATATAATACATTGATGATGTAATTTATTATCAATTTGATTGTTTATTTCTTTTTATAATTGAAAACGTGAATCAATTGGTGCGCACTATTGAGGAGTCCCACAATAAGACGAAACGGCCGCTCAGTGCTTCAAGGTTTTCCCCTTGGTGGTCTAGCTTCAATTGACTCACGCTTTCAACTATGAAAATATTAAATCTCCACAAAAACCCCCTTCTGATAATATTTCTTTTTAATAATAATAATTAAATTTACTATAGTTGAAATCGTCTCAACTATAGTAAATACTAAATCTCCACAAAACCCCTTCTATAATTAATATAATCATATGCTCACTAGTGACTTCGAGAAGTATATCTAGGAGCTCTAGTGAGAAGCAGTGACCAGTGGAGTTCAAAACCACGTCTGTTGTGAGATAGGAACTCACTGAAGACAATTGGTGAATGGTTGCTCAACTTCGTGGATCAGTCGAAGTTAGACATTAACACCTTTGAATGCCAGCCAACTCAGTGGTCTATCGGTTAAAGGCTTCGGCTCGAGACTGGTAGGTCCTGGGTTCGAATCTCGCTCGCGAGAGTGGGTTCGTGGATGCGCACTACTGAGGAGTCCCATAATAGGACGAAACGGCCGTCCAGTGTTTCCAGGTTTTCCATGGTGGTCTAGCTTCAATTGACTCACGCTTTCAACTATAGTAAATACTAAATCTCCACAAAACCCCTTCTATAATTAATAATTAAATTGCTTACTTTATTGGTTAACTAACTTAATACTGAAATTAAAATCTTAATAAACCAAAGAAAAAAAAGATCCCTTTATCAAATATTTATGTTGATATAATCATGAACTGAGAATCATTTATGAATAACAATTTAAAGTGTACTCAAAATTGCTTGTTTTAAATTGATTTCAGCGGGTTATTTAAATTTAAACAAAGAAATTGGTACATAAGTTATTGAAATCCTATTTATTGGACAAATGATATACCTATATAAAAATTGAGTCACATGTAATGTCATGTGAAGTTAATGTATCTGTACAATGATGAATGACAAAGAAAGTGTTAATGTATTTACTGATACAAAGTTGAATAACAATTTTGTTTGCTATAAATATTAATTCATGTGATTAATTATTGTGGTGATACGTAAATGTGTAAATATGTATTTTTTAGATATAATTTTCATTTGTTTCACATTTTATTTTTCTTAAAATCAACCATATTACAGGATGAAGATAAACTTTCCCAGGAATCGTCATAAATACTGAAGTATCATTTAAATGATTTCTACTAAAGAAAATCAGTATTATCATACATTCCGAAAGAAAAGTCATGGATTGGTTGAATTTAGACATTAACACCGTTAGATGTCAGCCATCTCAGTGATCTATCGATTAAGTGCTCTGGCGTGAGACTGGTAGATCCTGTGTTCGAATCTCACGAGGCGGGATCGTGAATATGCACTGCTGAGAAGTCCCATAATAGAACGAAACGGCCGTCCAGTGCTTTTAGGTTTTCGATGGTGTTCTAGCTTCAATTGACTCATTATCTCAACTATATAAAATCACTAAATTCTGACTGATTCATAATAAGTGATTCGCTCATTTCTTCATGCAATAAAAATAAACTTTACGAATATCTCAAGATCACTGAATAATATAACATTTAATCACTCTGATATACACAGTTATGTTGGGACTTACAATTTTTATTGTAATTTCTAAACTTGATTAGTTAAAACCAATAATTTGATAGGAAACATATGTTTGTGTGAAGTTCTATGAACACACAAGCCATGACATGGAATCCTGAAGGTCAAAGGAAAAGAGGAAAACCAAAGAACAGATTACGCCGAGAAATGGAAAAAGACATGAGAAGAATAAACAAAAATTGGATAGAGATAGAAAGGAAGGCCCAGGAAAGAGTGGGTTGGAGAATGCTGGTTGGCGGCCTATGATCCATTGGGAGTAACAGGCGTAAGTAAGTAAGTTATATTAATCCTATTAGCATAGGAGTTTTTGAAAATGAATTTAAGTGGGTTTCGTGAATCGCTGCAAAAGATTGTCGACCATACCTAGTCTTTTTGAAAGAGATAACTAAAGTAGGCAAAAATATTTTGTTATGCTTTTATTAGATGTATAACTATATAACAATATAGCAAAGTTTACTAAAAAAGTCACGAATTTTATTATAATATGTTCTGACAGTGTTAACACTGTCTACCATCATTCATATAACATTTAAAAGGAATTTCTTATCGCTGTCAGTGTACGGCCTTTATTGCGTTTTTTAAAATTATTTTTCAAAGTTGCCACTGAACGTTATTGGAAATGGATCGGACATATATTGAAGAAATCACCAAACTGCATCACGAGACAATCGCTTGCTTGGAATCCGGAGGGGAAGAGGAAAAGAGGAAGGCCAAAGAACACATTACGCCGGAAAATAGAAGATATGAAAAGGATGAGTGTTAACTACAAAGAACTGGAAAGGATTGTTGAGGACAGGGTTGGATGGAGAATGCTGGTGAGCGGTCTATGCTCCTCCACGAGGGGTAACAGGAGTAAGTAAGTAAGTAAATGAATGTTAGTCAGCTCATTCCGAAATCGACATCAACTCAAAAATGCAGGTACATCCAACTGACTAGTCCCAAATAGAACGCAACGTATGTTCTGGATCTCACTGCTATCCATCGTCTGTTTCCGCCAGAAAAATTTAGCTCATTCCTTTTAAACAGTAATCATATAATCAGTGCTTGCTTTGTGTAGACATCAGCTTTTTAGATGGTTCACAAGCGTTGAATCACTTTGTTGTAACCGTGATAAGATAAATGCTATCTGCATTTTTATCTCGCTCTCATTGTAGACATTCCATTTCCACAGAGTAATAAAAATAATATTTTTGGGTCACACATGTTAGTGATCTATTTATGCTTAGACTGCTAAAAATAAAAAACGCTTTCTCTAACGTTAGAAAGATTTGTGTCCGTTTAATTTATAGTGGAAAATAGCTCAAGAGTTTTAGCTATAATCAATCTATTCTAAAAAATTATTACTGGATAACTAGATTGAGGTTATTTGCCTTACTTACTTACGCCTGTTACCCCTCGTGGAGGAGCATAGGCCGCCCACCAGTGAAGTTATTTGTAGTTAAAAGCATGAGCCAATGGAAGCTAGACCACCATCGAAAACCTGGAAGCACTGGACAGCCGTTTCGTCTTATTGTGGGACTCGTCAGCAGTGCGCATCCACGATCTCACCTTTCAGGTTTTCCATGGTGGTCTAGCTTCAATTGACTCATGCTTTCAACTATGAAAATACTGAAATCTCCACAAAACCCCTTCTGGATATATATATATATATAAGCAAAGTTTACAATGCTAAACAACAATTAGTAGACAATTTAAACCCTTAATAATGAAAATATAAACTGTTTAATGTTATCAATTTACTAATGTATATCTGTATTAAAACCTCGAAACACTAAAAATTCTAATCATTTGTAATGAACGAGAACACAAGTTGGGACAATTGAACATCTTAGTAAAATCTGAGAACCATACAGTAAATTCATCATTTGGCAAATGTCCATCAGTTGTCTCAAACTTGACTGTTCCTTTGCAAATAACAATCAATGATCTCAGATTTCACTGGGTTTTTTTTTATTTCCTCAGCAATTATTCACTGTTTACTTACTTTTTTCTTCGATCTTCTTAACCTCTTGCCTCCAAGTATTTCACTTTCGACTAATGATAAATACTATTTATATCTATCGACATCAGTAACACACACCACACATTAACTCTTTGGAGAATGTTTTAAATTAGTTTCATGTTAATAAAACCTGTAAGCTATCGGTTTTAACCATAAATACAAGTAAATTGATATATAAATGTCAGCTTAAATTACAATCATCAATAAAGCTATCAATTATACATAGAAACAAAAAAATAATCCAACAAAGTATTTATTTTTTTTGAATTCTTTTCTAGAATAATCCAACAATTTATTATTATTATTATTATCATAAGGGGGCTCACTAGTGACTGGCTCCATGAGGTATTTCCTAAAATTCTAGTGAGAAGCAGTAACCGGTGGAGTTCAACCCGTTCTGTTGGGAGATATCAACTCACTGAAGACATTGGTGAATGGTTGCTCAACTTCGTGGATTGGTTGAAGTTAGACATTAACACCGTTTAATGCCGGCCACCTCAATGGCTTTAGAGGTTAAGCGCTTGCGCTCGAAGCTAATAGGTCCCGGGTTCTAATCTCGCTAGTCAAGATCATGAATGTGCACTGCTGAGTAGTCCCATACTAGAACGAAACCGCCATCCATTGCTTCCAGGTTTTTCATGGTGCTCTAGCTTCAATTGGCTCATGATCTCAACTTTATAAAATTATTATTATTAATTAGAATAAATTCAAACAAATTTTAATTAATTTAACTTCATTAGTCAATAACCAGAAAAATGAACCAAAAAAAAACAACAAAAAAAGATCAACAGATTAAATTAAGTTATTTGTTTTCATTTATAAACAAATGAAAATATCATTATTTTTAGACTCGAAAAATAAAAGAAAAAAAATTTAAAAAAAAAGAAACAGGATTTAACGAAAACAAACCAAACCAAAACAAAACACACAAACAGACAAACAAACGGACCAACAAACAAACAATAAACTGTTTACTGAAAAATATGCTAATTATTTCATTATCTTATTATGTATATTGATAATAGAAAAAAAAGGGGAACATTATTTTCACTTGAATAATTTATTCTCTTATCAATCTGTTTTCTTTTTTCTTTTTTTCTTTTTTCTCTTTTTTTTGGTTTTTGTTCATTTTTTTAATTTTTCGTCAAGATTACTTAGATTGGTTTTTTTTGGCTTTGTGTATGATTAAAAGAAAGTAAATAAATGAATCGAATAATTAGAAACAATAATCATAATGAAATTGAATAATTTGGTGAATTAAAAGTTTCGAGTTGGTTTTGTTTGCTATTCTTTCATTGTTTGTTTGTTTTTTCTAAGAAAATGTTCAGATAACTGTTTAGCATGAAAATGTATTGTACAGTTTCATTTAAAGATATATATATATATATATATATATATATAAGATTAGGATGAACGAGGTTAGCGGTAGAATGATGTTTCTGAGATAATCATATTTAATTATTTGTTTTTTAAAGGGTGGATCTATCCAGTAGCATATATCAATATGCACACCGTTGAATATCTTATAGATAATTAATACCGTGGTAAGAAAGTTGTTTACTTTGGTCAGGTTTTTCTGTTCCAATTTCAAATGGACTATAGAATGAATTTTTCATTTGGAAATACCTCTTTTAAAGGTGATTCATTTTCAAAATAACTGCTTAGTATGAATACTGGAAATATTACACAATTCAGTAGATAAAGTTATGGTTTTAACTATGCATTAAATCTTGATGTTAGGTAGCTAAAAATACTTTTTTGTCTGTTCTGAAGCTTGATTTCTTTCTTTTAGTCAACTGTGTGTATCGACAGTTTTAAACAGACTGGGTCTTAACATCATGGCAACAAGTATCGTGGTCAAGGACGATATCAATGAATTATTTAACTTATTAGTGAGTAATTCTCAATGCAAAACATAGATTTTGAGTTTTCTATGTATTGTACTTAACCATCTAAATTAAAAAAGTAGTTTACAACACCTGTTTATTTGGAGTTATGAAAATATCACAAACTGATCGACAGTACAGGTGAGCACTAAAGACTACGCAATTGTAGCTGGCAATTTTGTCCCAGTATGCGACTCCTAAACAGTGCCATCTACGACCCCGCACCTGGAAATCGAACTCAGCACCTTTGGTCTCGTCAGCAAATTCTTTACCTCTACGCATCAAAGCCGGTATCTAACTGTGTTAGTTAGAATTCTACAAGAAAACATATCAGGTATACTAATTTTTACGTATTTATTAAGAGATATGAAAGTGTATGTGTATTGTTCGTAAATATTCAAGATTTTTCGTAAATGAATTCTATTACATTTGGACTAAACAGATTAATTTATATTCATTTTTAAAACCTCAAACATTCATTCTATACATTTATAATAATTAAAATCTCATCTTTTGCAAAATTCTTGTTACGTCACATGAATAAGAGTTAGGAGATGACGTCTAATGAATTAACAGATGTTGATGGTTAGTATTACATAACAATGAATAATAATAAACATACATTATCATTCTGGACTCCTTCAATGACAATTTTCAACATTAATTTTCAATCATTTTAATTGATTTCCAGAATAGTAAATACCAGACGAGTTCACCATGAAACATAATGAATAATATTAGTAAAGATAGATTGTGGATAGCAGTGAAATCCAGCACGTGCGTTTCGTCCTATTTGAAACACGTCAGCTGGATGTACCTGCCTCCTACAGTTGGTGTTCACTCTGGAACTCCATCCAAATGTCGTTTGCTCCAAATACCATCTCGTTGTCCACTTGGTTACTGAGTCCTGATATCCACTTGCTTGTTCAACAGGGTGAAATTTAAATTCACTTGGTATTGTTTGCTTGAATATTTTCATTGTTATTAAGGACTGCAATTGATCAATTTTTTGTTGGCATAAGTGCAATCAGCAAAGGATGTACACATGCCAATATGATCAATTGCAGTCCTAAACATTAATGGAAATATTCAAGTAAACAATACAAAATAAATAATGATTAGTGTTTATTAAATTTCTTTCCGAGCTGAACAATATTATCTACATTTTCTAATTTGAATTGAGACAAAATAATCAACACTACATCAAGTTATTCCCACCCCTCAAAATATATCTCATGTAAAATTAATTTGATAAACTTTGAGAAATTGATTAATCATTATTGACTGTATATTTTTTCTTGTTACCAAGTATATCAAGAAACAGAAGACAACATTACCTGAGAGCATGATTGATTGATTATACGTGTATACATTTCGTTATACTTCAACTGACAGATTAAATTATATTTATCTTTCTGCTTGATTAATCAATCCATTCATTGTAGTAGGTAAAATGATTAATACATTTGTAGTCAGAGGGGGTTTTGTGGAGAATTTAGTATTTTCATAGTTGAAATCATGGGTCAATTGAAGCTAGACCACCATCGAAAACCTGCTCACTAGTGACTGACTTCAAGAGATATTTCCTGGAGTTATAGTGGGAAGCAGTAACCAGTGGAGTTCAACTAGGTCTGTTGTAGAGATATCAACTCATTGAAGACAATTGGTGAATGGTTGCTCAACTTCGTGGATTGGTTGAAGTTAGACATTAACACCTTTGAATGCCGGCCAACTCAGTGGTCTATCGGTCAAGTGCTCTGGCGCGAGACTGGTAGGTCCTGAGTTCGAATCTCACGAGTGCGAGATCGTGGGTGCGCACAGTTGAGTAGTCCCATAATAGGACGAAACGGCCGTCCAGTGCTTCCAGGTTTTCGATGGTGGTCTAGCTTCAATTGACTCATAATTTCAACAGTGAAAATACTAAATTCTCCACAAAACCCCGTCTGATCTATTGTATAATTGTTGCGTAACTAAACTATTCATATTCGTGTTCTTCTTATCATTAGCTTTATTTTGACCTTTGAACTATTAATATACGATTCTTGAGTTATCATCAGTCTATCGATTACTTTCCCCCTATTCACAGCCACATTTGGCCAATTATTGTACAAATGTTTTTTTCTATTTTATGGTACGATGTGGTCTGTTTGGTTGGTATATAAACCCAGTATGTTTGTGAATAATGATTCATATTGCCGAGGCTGTTATTGGTGTTCTGGACTTAACTGGCTGAGCTAGGTAGATAGCAGAACCAAGTAGTACTCAAGACAACTCATATGATTTTATGTATCATTGCTCCGATCAATAAATCCACTCTTCTCTCATTGGCGGGAATCAGCATGTTCATATATCAATAGGGCATCACGCACCCACACGTTATAACATTCTCCATATCAGTTATTTACAAGAAGCGAGACCTCCTGAAAAAAACCCAGTGAATCTCTTTTGTTTCTATGAAACTGAAATGATTCACTGATTTCATAATAGTATGTCTGAAAAACAAAAACAGCAAAAATTATTTCAATTCATCGATAAACAAAATGTATATAATCAAAAGGGGATTTGTGGAGATTTCAGTATATTTCAAAGTTGAAATCATGAATCAATTGAAGCTAGACCACCATCGAAAACCTGGAAGCACTGGACGGCCGTTTCGTCCTATTATGGGACTACTCAACTGTGCGCACCCACGATCTCGCACTCGTGAGATTCGAACTCAGGACCTACCAGTCTCGCGCCAGAGCACTTGACCGATAGACCACTGAGTTGGCCGGCATTCAGAGGTGTTAATGTCTAACTTCAACCAATCCACGAAGTTGAGCAACCATTCACCAATTGTCTTCAATGAGTTGATATCTCTACAACAGACCTAGTTGAACTCCACTGGTTACTGCTTCCCACTATAACTCCAGGAAATATCTCAATTGACTCATGATTTCAACTATGAAAATACTGAAATCTCCACAAAACCCCTTCTGTTTTAATGATAAACACAATAATCATTTAAATGGGGCTGAAACGTTTATTAAATTACCGAACACAAAAACATATTAGTTACTCATATTGATCACTTAGTGAAATGATAATCACTTTTGAAAAAACATCATCTGCAAGCTCTTCCCTTGAGCGAATTCATGTTATTAGTGTTTTGCAATAATTACATAAATCATTGGTTATATTCGCCTTTTTTTTCAATACCTGATTTGACTTTAATTACCTTTAAACATCAGTTCTACTGATAAATTGTTTACGCTGTTGAAATTACTAATTGATCTGAGATAGACAACCACTGGAAACTAGGAAGCACTCAATGGCCGTTACGTCCTAGCATGGAACTTTCCAGCAATGGACATGCACGAACCAATGCATGCATCGAACCTAGGACTTCTTGTCTAGCGAACAAACACTTTACCCGTACACCTCTGAGCCTGCATCCAACGGTGTTAATTTCTAACTTTAACTGATCCATCTTCCATCGTCTTTGTGGGTAACTGCCTCACACCCAACACGGTTGAACTTCACTGATCACAGCTTTCCACTAAATACTCAAGAGTTACATCTATAACAAAACGGCCGTTTAGTGCTCCCAAACTTTCAGTGGTATTCTAGTTCAGATCAGTACATGATTTTAACAATGAAAACACTACAGTCTTCACAAATACCCTATACTGATAAGTCATTATTGGAACACATTTTTCAAATTGTCTTAGTTGTTACTCTCAAACTTCCCATAGGTATTCTTACGGCAAAATCTTTGAACTACTCTCATTTGAATTTTAATTGATATGTCAAATAACTCTATCAATTTTTGTCACTTAGTTCGACAGTTATTAACAATTAAAGTATTTCAAAGCATAATGAACAAATTACTAATAGATAAATGCATTCGAATCAAATAAATTCAATTCTTGTTTAAATGCAAGCAGTCACTAAAATATTAACTAATAACTTAGTGTTTTAACTATTTAGTGACATTAATAACTGACTGATTGTTATTACCTCTTCAGCCGTTATCTATCAATGAATCGAACTAAGATGAAGGGAGGACGTTAAGTGAAATAGTGATCAGTTACAAACTGTTACATAAATCAACAAAAATTTATATGGATATGGTGACGGTTGTGAAAAGATATCTTAGATAGATTTCAAACTATAACATACAAATTCATTTGCTGGTGTTTACTTGTAACTTTCCACTATTAATTAGGATCGCAATTGGTCAGTCTGTTATTGGCATATGTGCATACTGTGCGTATTACCTCAATATAGCCTTAATTCACAAGCATTATAAGCAAAGATGGATAGTATCTAGCAGTGGAATCCAGGACGTGCGTTTCATCCTATTTGGGACTCGTCAGTTGGATGTACCTGCATCTCAGAGTTGATGATCACTCTGGGACTCGATCCCACTACCATGTGCTTAAAACACCATCTCATTATCCACTCAGCCACTGAGTCCTCAACTCTGAGATGCAGGTACATCCAGCTGACGAGTCCCAAATAGGACGAAACGCGTGTCCTGGATTTCATTGCTACCCTCTATCCATCTTTGCTTATAACGTTCAAAGTTATGAAATCGAATACAGTGAGACTTTAAAGTAGTTGAATATGAGAGTGAAAGAGCACAAACATTTCTTGAAGCGCATTCTATAATCCTCAGAAGAATTGAAAAATAAATACTCGAAAACAAGTTAGCAATAAAAATACACTCAATAGAGTCTGGCCATACAATTAATTTCAATCTCACAAGAATTGATCAAAACACATTTGCTTCATACAAAGAGAAATTAACAGCTGAAGCCCTAAACATATTTGCAAATTCAAACAATATTAATAGAAGATATGGAATAAAATTAGCTGTATCATAGCAAATGGTAATTATTAAGTAGAGCTGAACTGCATCTTACGTTTTACTCCATTTAATTCATCTCTCACTATTTGGACAACAACGATTAATTTTAATTGTTCAATTCAGTTCATTCATCTAACTATACGACAAATAATCAGTTTGGTTAGCACAATAGTACAGACATTTATTTATCTTCATTTTAAGAATGATGTAATGTGTTTCATTCATATCATATAGCAAATTACACATTTTCATTGAATTCCGAGTTAGATACAATATATGGTCAATGGGTTTTTCTCTCATCATCTTTACATACACAGATATACAATTGTTATCTTAACACAATTTCCTCCTTTTTTTCACACCAAATGTCACATATATACTACAACAAATCTCACTTTCAGTATTGTTAGCATGATTGAACGACATCATGTGTATACAATTAACCTCTTAATCATGTATTTATATTTGAGAATTTCTATGTTTGGTTTTATTTCGTTGAAAAAGCTTAAACCGGATTCCTAGCAAAAATGTTGGATTTACTGAAAGTTCAATTACCTGAGGTCTTTACAAATATAATTCTCTTTTTTATTGACTTACATCAACTCAGTGCCCAACTACTATGAAACTATTCTTTCAAATTTAGACAAGAATTCTTTTTGATATATTGGTCAAGTGAAGCTAGACCTCAATGGAAGCCTGGAAGCACTGGACAGCCGTTTCGTCCTGTCGTCGGACTTCTCAGCAGTGCACATCCACGAACCCGAATCGCGAGATTTGAACCCAGGACCTATCAGTTTAGCGAGCGGTCGCTCAATTTCGTGGATTGGTTGAAGTTAGACATTAACACCGTTGGATGCCGGCTCAGTGATCTAAAGTTTAGGCGATAGCGTGCGAGACTGATAGGTTCTGGGTTCGAATCTTGTGAGGCGGAATCGTGGATGTGCACTGCCAAAGAGTCCCACAACATATTGAAACAGCCGTCTAGTGCTTCCAGGTTTTCCATGGTGGTCTAGTTTCAATTGACTCATGATCTCACCCACTAAAATTTCTAAAATTTTTTTTCGAAAGGTGACTTCAAACCGGCTTCCAGACTAGATAAAATTAAAAATTAAACAAAAAATTTTTTCAATGTTATGACAAATTTCAATTCAATGATGATATGTATAATTTAATACTAATCATATGACACCAAACTATATTTGTCAAATTGAATAATCAGTTACAAATTATTAAATAACTACGACAAAACAGAGAAAAATAATAAGTTAATGTATTTTTTCTAATTTCTGTCTTTAGGAAAAAAAGAATCTCACTTATAATAAAAACTATTTATTTAACATAAAAATTCTCATTTCAGTAGTAGATTAGTATTTTTTTTTATAAAAAAAAGTAGTTTCACAGATTTAACCTGAACACTTGAAAAAATATTTTGATTTAAACACGTGATATTTCCTGATTATTTCATTGTTTCATATTACTTTTTTTTTTGGGGGTGTGTGTGTGAAGGGAAAGTGTCCAAAATGTATAGACAAATATATCAGTAAATTAAAAATTAACCTAACTTATTTCAATGGAGATATTTGGTTGTAATTTCCGTGAAGAATTATTGCTGAAAACCTGGATGCACTGGATAGTCAATTTGTTTTAGTATGGGACTGCTCAACAGTTCTCATACATGATCCACACATGAGGAATTCAAACCCAGGAGCTTCTGGCTCACACTCGAAAGCTTAACCTCTAGACCACTGAACCAGCATCTAACAGTGGTAATGTCTAGATACAATCTTGTGCAACCCTGTATCTATTGTTTGAGGTAGATGACTGTTCCTATCCGACACCGATAGGACTCTATTGGTTATGATTCCTCACTAGAACTCAAAGGAATCTGCCTTGAAGCTAGTCACCAATGAGCGCAATATGATTATTATTAGAAAAGGGGCTTGTGGAGATTGTAGTGAATTTAATGGTTGAATTCATGAATCAATGTAATCGCGCGTTAGCATTTGAGAGCAGGAACATAGATCCTGGGTTCAAGCCCCGTACACGGGATCATTGGCGCACACTGCTGAAGAAACCCATACTGGGACGAAACGGTCGTTCAGCGCTATCAGGTTTTCAATGGTGGTCTACCTTACATCGACTCATGATTTCAACTATTAAAATCACCACAATCTCCATAAACTCTTATTTTAATAAAAACTATAATCATCTAAGCTTTATTGAAAATTCAAGAATAACGTAAAGCTGCTTAGCCTACTAAGCAGCTTAGCCTGCTTAGCCTACGCTTGGGTTCAACTACATACTTATCCTCATAACATTAAACGAAATGGAATTCGAAGCCTCCAGATATTATTAGAAGCATGAAACTATTCGCCTATCCGATCGAAATCTGGAAGTATACAGTTCCATCTTATGTCAGATTCAACACAAAATAATATCATAATTAATGACACTGTTACCGAATGTTTTCGTGGATTTGACTTACCTGTTGTTTACATTACATAATGAATGTCAATCAATGTCACACTGTCCGATTTCAGTAGCAGTAGAATTTAATTGATCTATTTGTCTTGTAACCGCATACCAAAGTGTCTGTTTAGATGAAGTCCCTTAAAATAGATTCTTCTTTATTTGAATCAAATAGTTACAAGGAAAATAATTCAATTGGAAATTTCATTTCTTGTAATTAGTGTTTAATTTTTTTGCCCGAATAAGAACTGATCAATAAGGAACAGTTTATTCAGGTGTTAAATTATTTCTTAGGTAAGACTGGGTTATTCACTCAAGTCAAAAATTCTCTTAGTATTTATAAATCATTAATTTAAAAAGAACTGAGAGAAAGATCCTAATAATTAATGTACTTCAGTATTATTAAAATACAAAGTCAATTGTTGTTAAGCCTGTAACTACGATTACTAGCTGGGGCATTTGTCGGATAGCAGCATAAAAATGAACAAAAGCTCTCAATTTAGTTAATCCATTTATAATATACAGTTAATAAGCAATTAAACAATATCGAAAAGAACCAATGATAAAGACTGGCTAAACTTGTATTTAATTAATCGGATGAAGAACTTTATCGTACATTATTGTTCTTGTTTGCTGTAAGAATGTAGGGTAATATTATTTATTCATTTCAGTTTCTGATTAACATTATGATCTATTGTTAGGTGGTCGGAGGTAGTCAACAAGAAACTTATCAAGCACATAACACTTCAAATATAGTGTATACACGATGTCAAGTCACTTGGACTAGTAGTCATATTACAACTTCAAAGGATAAAATTCGACCAGAACCGAAAAGTATAGAGAAATATGGCATTAGTAATTTTTTAATGATATATCAATTATAAAATATCACACAGTTAACCAGATTAATTTCATTAAGCTATGGGCTGATGAATTCTATCATGTTGTGTGTATCATTTCACATGTATCATGTTATTAATTAATGAATATATATTGTTATATCCCCTGGTGAATTATGAATGGTAACTCTAAGGACTATTTATCGACCAATGTATTATGCCTATTTCCTATTGTACAATTATTACGTAACTAAACACTTCATATTCGTGTTTTCTATTATGATTAGCTTTATTTTGATCTTTGATTTATTATCATACGATTCTTGAGTTATCATCAGTCTATTGATTACTTTGGTTTGTATAAAAACCGATTATGTTTGTAAACAATGATTCATATTGCCGAGGCTGTTATTTGTGTTCTGCACTCAACTGACTGGACTAGGCAGATAGGAAGGACCGAATAGCACTCAAGACTGTTCGTACGATTTCAAGTATCATCATTGTGCCGATCAGTAAAATCCACTACCTCTTTAATTGCACGTTCATATATATTACGAGTCCATACGATATAACAATATTTAATAATTAAGGTTTTAAAAAAAAGCAAAATCTTAGCATGTACTTCATAAAAATAACCAAACAGATGTATACAGCTTGAAGAAAACAGAAAAAATTCATTTATCAATATGTAAATGTAGTTAAGGAATTATAAAGGAATTATTTGTACTTGCAAAAGCTTATTGTGGGAGAGAACAAACCAGCTTTGAGCTGAAGATGTAATTAGGAAAAGATGTTGGAAGTGAATAGGACATACATTGTGATAGTCATCAAACTGTATCATGAGGCAGTTGCTAATTTGGAATCCTGAAGAGAAACAGCAACGAGGAAGGCGAAAGAACACACTGTACTGAGAATTGGAAGCAAACATGAAAAGGATAAATAGCAACTGAAAACAACTGGAAAGGAATGCCCAGGACAATGTTGAACGGAGAATACTGATGGGTGGCACACGCTCATCCATGAGGAGTAACAGGCGTAAGTAAACTAGTGTCTAATGATAGAATAAATAGATTCTGCCTGTCAGATAGCTGATTTGAAGATATAGTCTTCTGGCATTCCAGTGAATTAATCAGTTAGTGTTACGTTCGCAACTTGATTAAGGCAGAACACGATATACAACCAACGGCACTCGAAACTGGAGAATTAGTAGCTCAGTAGTATGTTGTATATACTGAGAGAGGTCTTATTATATTTCTTAAATATAGTTTCGTATATGCACCCAGATGAATCATTATTGAGACAAATAGCTATTCAGCATTTCCTGATTATTAGAGATTTATACTTGATATCTGACCTTGATAAAGAATTTAGTTCAATGCTAATATTAATAGTTATGTCATAATAAACTGGTAGATTTCAATAAGAGAAACTAAGCTTTCCTTTTTAAAAAAATAACAGAAAATAGTATAAGTCAATATTCAGCCATCTTGTCATTGAGGTAATGATTTCATCATTGTTTATCATTGTACAACTGATCAAAAGAATTAGTCAGTGTAATATCCTAGCAGTGTGATATCATGACGTCAGGCATAAATAATCACATAATCTCTAGATCATGATACACTTCCTGTATTCACAAGTTTTCAATAGACATTTGACTTCCGTTTTTATACTTTTCTTTGAAAAACTATCCCGATATAGAACTAAGTCTCTTCAGTTCATTTACCTACACAATTGATACTTTTAGTAAATAGGTTACTGTAGTATATAATTTGACCGAGCGTACAACTTAGTAAATTCTATTATTATATATTGGTAACTTGATTAAGTGATCAGATAAGCTAATATTACTAAAGTGATTAGTAAATCTGACCTCACTATCTTATAATGTTGTTGTTATGCCTAAATATATCAAATAATTTCTGTGGAAAATAAAGATTTATATTGTTCGATTTTTGTTACTCCGATTACCTGTTTGATAGAAAAAAAAAGCTTTTTGAGGACACATCTATAATTTAATCAGTTAACCTAATTTGATATTGATTGTTTCGAACATTCATATTTAACAGCATTTATTATTCATCCATGAAATGGATAATATAAAAAAGTGATAATCGAGGAAAGAATATTAAGATTTACAGTGTAATGTAAGAGGTTTATATAGGAATACTTGGATTTTCATATTTTATATCACAAACTATCTTTAGTTAAATAACTAGTAAAAACTGTGAGGTACTAGACAACTATTTTGTTTTAATAGTAATGAACATCTGTGACCCAACTAGTGATGGTCAAATCCAAAGTAAAGACATCAACAGTTGCGAAGAAACCACTCTTCCTGAAACTACAATTCAACGGCGATTCAGCTGATGATGTACTACGGGATAGACTGACTAAAGCAATTAAGAGAACGTTTAATGCTGGCGACCTCTTTCTGTCTTACTCGACACGATCTATGGTGATTCCCCAACTAAAGGACAAGTTGCCTGGTTATGCCACTTCTATGTGTATCTATAAATTCACCTGCTCCTGTGGAGAAAACTATATTGGGCGCACTACCAGACTATTGAACCAATGAGTTAGTGAACACCTCCCTTCGTGGTTAGGAAAAGGTATGGTCAAGTCGATACGGCCTTAATAAATAATCTTATTTTCCATACTCTTTCTTCGTTTATTTTTCTTCACCCCCCTATCAATTATTTACTTATAATTTTTCTAATATTCACTTCCAATTATCTGAACACTTCTTATTACGTAATCTTATAATTTCTATGATTGTTATTTCAGTGTCTGTATTTTCTAATCATTGACCTATTTTCCTATTATGTAACATTGATTCAAGCCTTTTATTATTCTTATCACAACTAGTACACCTGTCATTACATTACCAATTTGTACTTTCTACTTATTATTAATTTTGATTATGTAATCTATTCCACTGTTATCATTGACTCATAAACTGCCTTGATTGGTTTAATAATTTCGTATATGCATATAAATATTACTGTATATTAGAGTATAGCCTGATGAGGATCTAATCGAAAACAATATTGTTCGCTTATATATGTTGTTCTAAATCACAATATAGGAATTTTTCAAATTTTGAAATCCAAAAATGTTGATTTCATGCTAGACAGGTTAACCTCTAGACCACCGAACCAAAGTTAAAACAATAAAAACACTATCATCAACTGTAATTTAATATAGTTTTGAAAAAAGGTATATGGAAAGAAAATAAATGTAATCAATTGTTACAACATTGATATAATAAAAATAACACAAATGGAGAAATCGAAGTTAAATATTTTCCTGACAGTTACAAACGTAGTTCAGTTAAAATACATTTTAAATGAGTAAATATTGGGCTCATATGTGATAATAAATGAAATGATGAAAAACTCTGAGGGAAGATTTCTAAAAAAACAATAAGAATTCATCATGAATCATGATCATTATTGACTCATGAACTCAACTATTGAAATTACTATAATATACACAAAACGCCTTCTGATATTAATCAACATATTCTCATTAGTGACTGGCTTCAAGAGGTATTTCCTGAAGTTCTAATGAGAAGCAGTGACCAGTGGAGTTCAACCATGTCTGTTGTGAGATAGTAACTCACTGAAGACATTGTTGGATGTGTCGCTCAATTTCGTGGATTGGCTGAAGTAAGACATTAACACCGTTGGATGCCGGCCATCTCAGTGGTTGTAGATGTTAAGTGCTCGCGCGCGAGAATGATGGGTCCTGGGTTCAAAACTCACGATTCGGAATCATGGATGTGCACTGCTGAGGAGTCCCAAAACAGGAAGAAACAACCATCCAGTGCTTTCAGGTTTTCCATGGTGGTCTAGTTTCACTTGACTCATGATCTCAACTACTGAAATTACTATAATATTCACAAAACCTCTTCTGATATTAATTCATTATGAAATAAGGAAAATTAATAAACCTATCTAATTCATTAACTCACTATTCTGATTTCAGCTATTCCCATTAGTTATGCGAACGTTCGTCAATATATGAACGAATAGTTTGATAGAAATTAGGAGTCGAGTATGTAAAATACATTAATTGTGTAAAACTATATTTGAAATAATCTCAGCGATTGATATATGAGTAATTTCAGCAAACTTAACTGGATGAGTTATTGAAATTAGTTAACTCTTAATCTGTGAGCTTACTTTAAATATAATTTTGTACAAAGATCATTTTTATTATTTTTCTTTGGATTTAATATTCGTTTGATTTTTATATGTTCACTTTTGAGATCAGTAATTCTGGTAAATCAATACAATTCTTTACTTACCTACTTGCATCCTTCAGTTACAATTTTGACTAAATAATGGTGGAGAAAATTTGGTACATGGATACAATATTTTCATCGTATTGCATTTTAAATTTGCTTGCTAATTCTATCTGTTGTATGATCTTCTCTAGGGACCACTCCCAAGAAAATTAACAGTACCTCACTACTATCCTTCTAGTTTCTTCAGCTTTACTGTATTTTTCCATGAAAAGTTTGAGAATAATCAGCTTTTCATCATAATTCTTTTTAAAGATTGGATAAACATGTGTTGGTTGTGGTAAAACATCTAAATCTTTCACCAGTGGAGTTTAGTCGTGTTGGACGTAAGGAAGTTTTCCACTAAAGACTATAGAAGATGATCACACAGCATTGTGAGTTAATTGAGGTCAGACTTATAGACCATTGGATGTCGGTTATGTGGTTTGAGGGTTAGTGGTTTGACTGTGAGATCGAAGGTCCTGAGTTCAATTCTCGGATGTGTGATCATGGACGTCCATTACTAAAGATTACTATACAGGAACAAAAAGCCGTCCAGTACTTCCATGTTGTCACTGGTGGTCTAAATTAGACTTAAAACACTTGAAAGCGAACATTCAAATACATAATTGAATATGTATCAACCTTTATGAAATTATGGCTACAATTGTATGAATTATGACAATGCCTGACGTATTCAACCATTTTAAAACTAATGTTGTGTACAATTCAATAAGTCGTGTTAGTATATAATCGACAAAATTAATAATCACAAATTCTACAACAGGGGCAAGTACCAAATTTCCCTTATGATGAGCTATGACTTATGCATTAACTAAGGAAACAACAAACGTTCAACTTTTATCTACAATAAATCATTGGTTGATCGTTCTAATGTATACCATTTTAAAGATTCAGTTTATCCGACTTTCTAAGAAGGATGATAATACTTATTATAAACATAGTTAAATAGACTTTCATTATATATGACTGCTTCCATATAGTATTAAAATTACAAAATAAATGTCAACTGTCTTATTAAATTGTCACTTTGTTTATTTTTTTGTTCATGTTATGCTTTTGTAAAATCAATGGAGGAAAGAAATCGCCTAACAGTTAACTTTTTTTTTAATGAAGTCGAACTATTAAAAAAGTGTTTAAGTCTAAACAAAAAATGTCGATTCATAGAAAATTGATTTTTAAACGGTTGTTTATCATTATGAAAATGTTATATTCTCTTCCAACAAAACATCACTAACTTGTTAACGGATGAGTTATTATGAATGAAATATTTCTTAAAGAATTGACTGAATTTCAATAAAGGTTCCCATAATGAATATCGATAAAATTATTTAGATAAGTTATCGTATGTAAAAGTACCGAAGATCTGATAGATGTGTGATGTGGTGGCTTGAGGTAGTGAACAAGAAAACTTGGACTTAGGTTTCATGCTATTTGGCGCTCATCATAAAAGTGTACCTGTATTTAGAGGACTGATGCTCATTGGCCGATTCGATTTCATATCACTCAGTTTCTTAATCAGAAGCTTTACTACTGAGCTATTTGGGTTACATTTGTCCTTTTGTAGGACTGAAATGTACTTACAGCTGACTGACAACTTAGTAGTGACTGGTGTCATGTATGTCAAATCTTTCACAGTGGTGATCAAATTCTTTCCATCAAATTGCAGTTCGGTCACTGTGTTGAGACCTAATGGATGATCCCATAGGTGTAGATGAAACTGTTTGCACTGATCAGATTTCCTTATAGGCTAAATTTAGTTGGCGTATAATCAAATGAGATAACATTTCATACCTGATTCGGCTAGATGTGTGATTTCACTACAGTGTAAAAACGTAACCAACAACGCTGAAACACAGATCTATCCCATTATTTTTGGACCGTTGATTTATCCTGTTGGGGATATACCGTGAAAAATGTTGAGATGAACATTCCGCATTCAGTTTTCATTCGAAAATGTTATCAGGTTCCTAAATTTTATGGTAAAAACATTCTTAATTTTAGACAGTTCTTTTCATTCATTAAGTAACAGCGATTAAAAATAAAACATATTTTAGGGATTTGATGACACATGACAAATTTACAAATTGTCTTTTTATTAAAAGCTTGTACATATTTTCTAGAGTACTGAATTTATATTTTATAGGTAATATTGTGGTGTTTGCTACTTATATCGACAGAAATAAGTAGTATATAACATCAATCAGAAGTGGAATGTCTGGTGGCAGAAGGTTGGAAAGATCGAATAAAAAAACGGGAACTGAGTAATTGTAATATTAATGAAGGAACGATGAAGTTCGAGACATTTGATGGAAGATTTGCAAATAAAGTATTGAACATGTGGTTTTCACATTTAACAAAAGAACTCTGTAATTTTGTAATAAACAATAAACGGGTTATTTCCACTTAAGTTCCCATCCATTACAAAATGTTTTGCCCATAAGTAATGTGTTCTATTTGTCAGTATAAATTTGTGGAAATTGTTGAGTTGTAGTTGGAATCACGAACTGATTATTGTTAAACAAGCATTGAAAACCGGGAAGCACTGAATTGCCGTTTCGTCCAAAAATAGAACTTCTCAATAGTGCGCATCTATTTGTATCAGTTCTACCTTCCTATTAGTTATATTTAATGGCTGATGTAAAAGTACATTCTTAACTTTTTAGCACCGTTAAAAACAATACATCTCATTACTAATTTATAAATTTATAAATGTAAACCTCTGGGTTCCATCTTATCAGTCTAAAAGTAACACATTTTTCATGAACGCTGAAAAACCTCGACTCCATTATTGATAAAGTCATAGATGTACACCGAAATAGAGGTCTTGTATTGAGAAGAGATAACTGATCAACTCTCTTTGATCGATCCCTGTTCCAAATAAATAAATATGATCTCTGATATTCACTGGTTCCCCAGCAAAAGTTAGCCTATAAATAAATGTACAAATAATTTGACAACTAATATCAAAATAGCTACTTTAGTATTTCATACTGACAAGGCAACTAACTTGTACATGAACAGGAAGAACTATGAAACAAAGCAATCTGTAAGAGTGTAGTTAATTTACTCTTTTTCTCTGCTTTCAGAATAAACACTATTGTATTAAACCACCAATGAATTAGTAATTATTGATGTCACATTTGTTTATTTCTTTATAATTGATATAATTTCTTACAGTCACGTAAAACTATGGCTATTAGCTTAAGTGATTTAACATAAGGCAGATGATGCTTTTATTGTTAAATATCTAAAGGCAATAGATAAGACAAGTTAAATTATAGTTTGATACAGGAAATTATGTAGTGTTTGGTATTGAATTTCTTAAATTTAATCTTCCAATTAACAAATATACTAGAATCCTATCTTGGGCATGATTTTACATTTATTCACATGATACAGAGTATTTATCTTAATTAAAATTGTTGATAGGGGACATTTGATTAATATTATGATTATATAATCATTATATATGATGATATCTCCAATAAATTATGGGGGGAAAACGTGATATAGTATTTATTGAAGAATAGTAAACATTACATAGTTCTTTATTTTAATTATTATAAACAATCAATGTGAAATGTAACTTATTGAAATCGAATAGTTAACATCACAGACTGATACCATCATAGGGAGCGAACAGATAATCCTCATTTTTCTCCATGGCCTTTTGAACTTTAAACCACTAGGGATTCAATGATTTGCATATCTAACTTTAATTTGTGATATTTTGAGACCGCCTTACACTGTCTTCAGTAAGTATCTGCTTCATACATGACCTAGTTGAATTTCTTTGGTACTGACTTCTCTGTAGAACTTCAACATTCACCACTCAATTTAGTCTCTGATGAATAAATGATTATACCTACTATAGGAGTCTCATACTATGATTAAACGACTATCCAGTGCTTCCTGCTTTTCAATTGTTGTTTATTTTAGACCAACCAGTAATGTAAGACGTGAGATTCAAACCCTACAGCAGTTATTAAAATCGCTTATTTATCTGAAATATATTTATTGCAAGACACAGATGTTTCCCCACCAAACCCCCGATCACTGTTATGGGAATTTATGACTCTACAGGACGATCTTACAATATTACACATTGTCATATCAGTTTACTCGTTAAAGCTCCATTTACAGTTCAGGATGACAAAATGTTGATGTTTGTAAAAACCTACGAACTGAATACCAAACGGAATCATATATATGTGCACTTATTTGTGTCAAACATGAAGAATCAACATTATTATTGATAAAATTTTGTGTATAAAAAGTGTTTTCATGCTAAATCGAAGGTCTTCCGTTTTATTCCTATTTGCACGGTCGCGAATTTGAACTGCTGAGGATTCCTGTATTGGGAACAAACAGCCCTTCAAAGCTCCCAGGTTTGCAATGGTGTTCTACCAAAGATTAGTCAGTGATGAATATTATGGAATCCAACAACAAATGCATGTTTAGATGACCTTATGATATGAGTCAACATAATTCCATAGAGGTTCAGTATAATGAACACGACGATTTGACGTGATCCTAACTGAAAAATATGCTTTTCGTGTAGTTTCGAAAGGACTTATATATCTTTTATTTAATTGTTGAGATGAATTACACATGAAACGTAAATTATCATGCAAGACTGAAATTCCAGTTCACTGTTTTTTCCTAAGCTTACAAATGTATGTGAACGTTAAGTTACAGTATTATTTAAAGTTTCTCACTTGTGAACAGGAGTTGATGTCGTTGAAATTTCACTTCGATTATATATATATATATATATATATATTTGACAGACATTGTAGTACAAGTTGGAGACTCGAATGCATGGGCCGGATATCTAGGCATAGAGTATAGTCGTTTGTGTGACCGATGGAGTCTCAGGACAGATTAAAGGGACTACAACATGTTTCTGACTGACACTAACTATCGGGACATTCATCGACGATATGCTACTTTGAATCTTGCCTCTGTATCTCAAGCCTGGACTCAGATTGATCACGTCGTGGTTGGCTGGGTTGTGTGTAAAACTGCCGCTCTTTTTGGAGTACTTATCTGGTTTCTGTTCATGGCCGTATTCGCTCTAATCTTATCATACACTTCAGTGGCCAACAAATCCATCGCTTTAAACGGATCGACATCAGTAAATTGGTTGCAGCTTTTGTTGCAACTAAATACCAATCTGAGCTAGGTTCAAGGCTAGCTAACAACCCACCGAAATGTACAGATGAGCATTGGCTTCAGTTCTACGATGTCATGAAAATGGCGAGTAAATTTGCTTGCGACTTCGTGAAACGTTCAGTCTATAAGCACTAGGTTTCTACAGGCTCCTTACAGCTTATTGAAGCAAACTGTTCTCCTCTGATCAACCATGAGTTTGAACTTAAACGAAGATTATTATGCAATGAAATTGTGCAAAGCTTTCAAAAGGACCGAAAAGTCTGGTAGCTAGAGTGTGATAATGAGTTGGAAGTGCAAAGTACTTTTACAAGACTGGCTGGACCCTGGACCTGGACTGAGTCTGGAAAGTGGGCAGATAGAAGTAGTGGAGAAGTTCATGTATCTGGTTAGCTGAGCAAGTACTGGTGGTTGCGTAATTGATGAAATCAACTCACGCATAATGAAAGCCAGGGCAGTTTATGCCAATCTGGCCCATCTTCGATGGCTTAATAATGTTGGTCTGGTTGTAAAAGGTTGGACCTACAACGCGTCAGTGAGAGCAGTTTTGCTATATGATTGTGAAACCTGATCTCTCCGAGTTGAGGTTGTTAGACGATTCTTTATGTTTGATCATCGTTGTCTGCGAAAGACTAACGACACCCGATAGCAACATATTGTTAGTAATACAAAAGTTCAGCATTGTGTGTTCAGGCAAAGCGACGATAATTCCATTGGTGTAACAATCTTAAATCACTGACTTCCAAGGTTTATACATGTCTGAATTATTTACCGTTAATTATTTGCTGACACTGGAATCAGTTGGAAAAAGAGAAAAGGTGCTCACTGCATAACTAGACATCGTGGTATGAAATGGCAATCCTGCTGTAATTTTCATTTATTTTCCTCATAAAAGTAAGAGTGACATTTCTGCTTGTGTTTTTCTGCCTGAATAGCCCTCACCATTATTATCTCACTCTTCGATACTAATCTCTATTCATATTATTTTCACTTTACTTTCTCAATCTCTTCCCAATCTCATTTTTGTATGGTTCATATTTATCTAATGCTCTCTTGTTACAATGTTTATATGTTGAAATAAGTAATAAAAATAAATGTACATTTATCTAAAGTGATGACATCACTAATTTTATTATTATACATACATTTTAATAGCTTTTCATACGATATGAATTTCTTATTATTTAGGAGTTCCATAGTGGGACGAAACGGCCGTCCAGTGCTTCCAGGTTTTCGATGGTGGTCTAGCTTCAATTGACTCATGATTTCAACTTTGAAAAATACTGAAATCTCCACAAATCCCTTTCTAAATATTTATGCTTTTACCCTTCTTTTTTCACAAACTGTTTTATACATTTTGCTCTACATTTAAAGCTTTGTGTAGTTTTCTTCATTAGTAATATTTCTGGAAATACTGTAGTGTGGTCTACTTATATCTATATAAGTAGTATATGGCGGTGGTCAGACATAGAATATATTTTGGCAGAAGAACAATAAGGAGAGAACTGTAATGAAGCGCAATCGATAGGAAAATGTATGAACAATGGAATTAAAGAAGATGGATTGATATTTACAGAAGGAACAGTGAGGCATGAGACAATTGCTTGTTAGTTTGCAAATTAACTGTTGACTGTATGGTTATCAGAATTTAGTGAGATAGTCTGTAATTTTTGTCTAAGTACTTTCGATTGTCCCCAACTGGTGTTTTGTTCGTTACAATACATTCAAGATCTTAGAGGATATTGAGTTATTTCTTTTAGATTTTTATAAAAGATTCGGTGTTATCAGTGTTTAGCTTCTAAATTTTTCCTTGAAAAATTATTAGTTCTCCGAATTTCTACAGTCATTTGTAAACTGAGTGATGTTTTGCAGAAAGTGTATCGGTAATTGTAAATGGATAAAATTATAATGAAGGTGACATATTGTCGCATATGTATCAACAGTTATCATCTTTTTTAATCACAAACAAAGAGCTTTCATTTTCTCTATTCATCGTTAGGGTGATGCAAATATTTTTTTAAAGATTATACGAATCAGCTGACAATGAACCTAGAGCTCTGAAGGTAGAAATTATTTTTAAACATTCTCAGACACAAACAAAACTGTTAGATCACAGGTTATATGATATACGTACAAGTATTAAGCTTATCTTGACGTACTTTACTCCGTTTTGAATATACATGACAATTTAACATCAGTTATCTATTTTCATATACCCAGTTAGATATTCTTGTTGACTAACTCAGTCCTAATAGTTAACTGAATTTATCCGATGAAAATCAAACATCGTTGACCAGCTATTTTGTTCTTTATCAGGAGTTCTGTAACACTGATAATTTATTCGATTAATAAATAATTGGAATCATATTCAGTGTGAAAAATATTGGGAGTAACATATTGTGACCCATAATGAACTTAGTTTAAACTAGTCAATTTTTTTTGTAAAGAAACATCTAGTGGTTTTAAAGTTTACTTATCGTCTCAATAGATACATAGTCTAACTAGCGGAATCGAAAGCCTGCCAGATATGAGACAAGTGCTGTCGTGTGGGCTACTTATATCCAAATAAGTAGTATATAACGATGATTGGGCACTGAATGTATTTCACTAGAAGATCGATAAGGAGAGAACGGGAACGGGAAGCAATTATTATGAAAATACATGAACAATGATGATCGGAGACTATAGGCTGATATTTGCAGAAGGAATAATCAAGATTGAAACAATTGATTGATAGTTTTTAATCGTTGAAAAATTCCCATCATATTAAAACACAATTATATGAATGAAGAATATTCTTTTCAATAATTTCTCATCAGGTTCTATAATTATAAATTGATAATCCATAAAAGAAGATTAGCCAAGTTTAAGGCGGAGTACATCAATTTAAGAAACTGTAATATGTGATGTACTCCGCCTTAAACTTGGCCAATCTTCTTTTATGGATTATTAATTTATAATTGTAGAACCTGATGAGAAATTATTGAAAAGAATATTCTTCGTTCATATAATTGTGTTTTGATTGATAGTTTGCAAATTAACTGTTTACTGTATGGTTATCAGAATTTAGTGAGATTGTCTGTAATTTGTGCTTAAATATATTTGATTGTCCCCACTCGTCTTCTTGTTCACTACAATGCCATTAGTAGACAATGAATGGCTTTCGAGCAATATCTTGACTTGATTAAAGTCACGTATGTAAACCACTATATGTTGACTTATTGGTTTAATGTTTAAAGAGCTGAATATAAGACATGAAGATCCTGGTTATGATCTCCGATTACAGTTCATGGATGTACACTGATGAACTATCCTATACTAGAACTTTACAACTGTCCAATTATTCCTACTTTTCACTAATTATCTAACTTAGATTAGTTCTTCATATCATTAATAATAAACGTTTATTTTCTTAAACTAACTGAATCTCATGAATTATCTTTACCATTTTTCCAAGCATAAAATTAGTTGCGTAGGCTAAAATTATTATTATTATTATTATTATTATTATTATTATTATTAAACAAAATATTCTTACAGTTTTCCAATAAGCTGATATCATTATAATATCAATCAAGTAAAAAGAATCAAAATATCTCTTTTATGTCTTGCCTTTAATCAAAACATGTCATTTGATTACTTAGAAACAAAAACATGATTATTATTTTGATGGAAAAATTTTATCAGCGAAAAAAAAACAATGTTTTTCTGTTTATCAATAAATGACTTAAAAACATTATTAATTATTTTTAGAAATTCTATATAATAGATTTAATTGTTTCATAGTTGAAATCATGAGTCAATTGAAGCTAGGCCATTATGGAAAAACTGGAAGCAATGGATGGCCGTCGCGTCCTATTGTGGGACTTTTCAGCAGTCTCTCAAATGATGATTATCAGTATAGTTACCAATTAATCACGTACCTGGGAAGCATCGTTGATAAACAAGGTGGATGGGATGCAGATGTAAAGGCAATGATTGACAAAGAAAGGACAGCATTTCTACAATCGAAGAACGTATGGAACTCAAAACAACTGTCAACTAATTTCAAAGTCAGAATCATCAATGCGAACGTCACGACAGTCCTACTGTACGGAGTAGAAACGTGGAGAACTACTAGAACCATCGTCAAGAAGGTACAAGTATTCATAAACAGTTGTTTACGCAAAATACTCAACATTCAGTGGCCGGATACTATCAGCAACAGCGTTTTATGGGAGAGGATAAACCAGCTTTCAGCTGAAGAGGAAATTAGGAAAAGACATTGGAAGTGGATCGGACATACATTGAGGAAATCACCAATGTGCATTACAAGGCAAGTCCCAACTTGGAATCCGGAAGAGAAGCGAAAAAGAGGAAGGCCGATGAACACATTACGTCAGGAAACAGAAGCAGATATGAAAAGGATGAATGTTAACTGGAACGAACTGGAAAGGATTGTCCAGGACAGTGTTGGATGGAGAATGTTGGTGGGCGACCTATGCTCCTCGACGAGGGGTAACAAACGTAAGTAACAATGAATCTGTTATGGTTAGTTGTAGAAATGTGCCTTCTTTAATTAAAGTATATTTTCATTACATAACTAATGAATCAATGTCAAATTAACCTAGCCTACTATTTTTGTGAAGATTTTTTTTTAATTGATCATTTAATCGTCAGTTTGTAGAATATTTCGGTCTTTCCTCCATCTATGTATATCTGTGTATAAAGAAATATATGTTTCTTTGAACAAAAATGTATTCAACATCATGTATTTAAAAAAGGATTCAGGTAGACAATTGTTAAGAAACATTCTAAATTCGGATTTTCTGTCTTAGTTTGGTCAACAAAGAGTTTAAAAATGCCATTTTTGTGATAATAATAATCTGTTCTCAATAACCATAAGTTACATCAGGAATACTGCTACGTCCTTGAATCTGTCTACCCACTGCATCACATCACATACCAATTTAAAAGTAAGATCAAATGGTTACAAATGTTAAAGTATTTATTGTAGTAAACTGAATTACACAGTTTGGTTGGTTCGTTATAGGGAAAGTTGGATAACAAACTTTTGGTACATATAAATACAATTGTTGAATGAAAACTGAAACGTACAACGTAAAAGGCGGGACGTCATGTGGATGCTGTGGTAAAAAGGTGAACTATTAATAGTATTTCATCAGGTGTCTTACAGGGGTCATAGAATTCAAAAGGACAAATTCCTCATATGTCTTGATGTTTCTTGCTACTAGTCTCAAGGTAGCCACTAAGGCATGTGCTGGAGTCATATGTTTTGGATATGTAGTTTGGATGTTGGATTGCGATAATGTATTCAAGTTTGATAGGTGAGAAACTGTAAACATTGTTTCTTTCAGTCTGTTTATTCTCATAAATTTGACAGGAACATTGCTGCCATGTAGTTTGGAGTTGTGTTGAGTATGGTTGATACTGATGTATATATGGTATACTAAGGAAAAATAGATATAATAGATCGAGAATAGTACTGTTGATAACGTTTGAACACATTAATTTCCCATATTTATATATCTAGAAGCTCCTTAAGCTTCAGACAGACTCGAGAGATCAGCATCATTAACGATAACAGCCAGCTTGTTGTCAGTCGGAATTCCACGGTTAAGGGACACTTGAATACCAGCATCACTAAACGGTACGGCTAGTAGTATATTGTAATTTGATTTTTTTTCTTTTATAACCTGTATTCGTCTATAACAAGAAAAGTAACACAAACAGAGCAAGTGGTTAGAAGTATATGGATACGTTCCGTAAAACATTATTTTTTGTTATATTCTGATTAATTTATCTATGTAGTGTATATTTATTTATTTACTTAGGCTATCCTGATATTAATAAACTGCCCTCCTCAGTACACGTTATGTCTGCTACTTTAAATACACAATAGATCGGAGGCTCAGACTGAAGTATACTCATTAATTTATAGTACACATGAATATATTAATTACCTTGGTAATTCGAGAGAAAATACAGTACCATTTCTACGATTAAATTGAATACATATCAAGCAAATATTAGTGAAACAATGATTGAAAAAGAACTCATATGGTCTCTTTATTATTAGTTAATTACATTTGAAAGTTTATGTTGTATGGAGTAGATAAAAATCTTAAACTTCATTCGTTCATTATTTAGCAAAAATAGTATAGTCTTTAATGAATAATTTCAAGGATTCATGATTGCTAAAGATAGTTCTAGCCTATAGTGAAATAGTTATCATCGACGATGTAACACAAATTCAATGAAATGAAGAAATATATATATACATAAGTTAACTTAAGCTTGGTGATATGAAGATATCGAGCTTTTTTGAAAACATGAAAGCCATAGATTTGATCCTTTCTGTGGTCAGGAATATCGAATACTAAGGATTCTTATCGAAATTGGGTTAATTAGGTATTCTAATAATTTTTCATAGTCGAATTCATGAATCGACTAAAGCTAAACCAACATGGAAAATCTGGAAACACTAGACTGCCGTTTCGTCCTAGCATAGGATTCTTCAGTAATGAGCATCCACAATCCCGTACTAAGGATTCTCACATTAAAATAGTGCTCTCTGATTTTCAACAGTTTTCTTACTGATTGTCATTTATAAGAAGAATTATCTCAAGTTCATTTCACTTACTTTATAGTAAAACAAATATCTAAAACTAAACATAATTTTTACATTTCAATTTATTTATCGTTATATCCCGAAGAGAATTATAAACGGTAACTTTTGAGAACTATTTATGGACCATTACTATGTTTATATTTCTATTATATAATTGTTAACTAACTAAACTATTCATATTCGTGTCCCTCTTATTATAAGCTTTATTTTGACCTATAGATTATTACTATACGACTTACAGTTCTTGAGTTATACCCAGTCTATTAATTACTGCCTCTCATATTCACAGCTACATTTGGCTGAATCTTGTACAAATGTTATTTTCTATTTTATGGCACGATGTGGTCTGTTTTATTGGTATATAAACCAAGTATCCTTGATATAAATTATTCATATTGCAGAGGCTGTTATTGGTGTTCTGGACTTGACTGGCTAGGCTTGGCGGAAAGTTGGATCGATAAGGAATCTAGACTGATCGCATGGGTTTTATGTGTCATTGGTCTGATTGATAAATCACTTCTTTCTATTAGGCGGGAATCATCGCGTTATATATTAAACAGGGCACGCAGGTAGCTACTGGATTATCTCAACTGAATAAAAATTAAAATTGTATTCACTATAAAATAACTGTCTGAATTATTGTTTAAAATCATTCATTTAATTAAATATAAGTTAAAATAAACCTATAGTTAAAAAGCTTGAGAAATGGGTGCTTCAATTAAACGAAGCACTTTCTGTTTGTTTGTTTTTTTTCCCGTGTGTTTCTATGTTTACAATGGCAAACTAATGAATAAATGACAGTACACTGATTACTAACAATAAATTCAAAGCAAACTTTATTTTACTTTCGGGTAATGATTATCATCTTCACCTCCAGTGACTTGTAAATTTAATTAATCAAAGTTTTTTTGAAGGGGGGGGGAATCCAATCACATATTGCTTTTCATTATAAGAGTTTTCCGTTTATCTTAATATAAATGAAATTGCAGCCATGAATAAATACTCTGATTGATGGTGTTAGTGTATACTTCTAATTCAGGGTAAATATATAATATCCTGATGGCCTTAATCAATCCTCAACTCACCTTGATAAAATTCAAGCCAATCAGAATACAGTTGATATACATGAATAATTTATTGTAGAAAATCAAACAAATTAAAAATTTTCATTCGTTTTTATTTGATTACAAAATTTAGATTCTAAATAAGTTCCTGGATATCGTAATCGTAATATGTCCGGCATATGGAATCATTCATATTGATTCCATTTCGTTTCACCACTGGATTCTTTTATAAGTTGGAAATAAATTTTTTTGTATTCAAGCTCACATCCTTTCCACGTTATTAATATGGACACCGGTTTTTGAGTCTGCATAACCAAGTATTTGTATCATTACACGATGAATATACTCATATCTGTTAACTTACTTCTCTGTTAAATGTGTACATTTAAATCATTATTAAACGTAGTAAAAAGATCGTGGACTTCGTTTTTTATTGATATACACTTATACAATAGTGAAGTATTTAGAATGCCTATAGCTATCGATATTTATACTACAAAATTCCTGAATAAAATACAGCATAGCTGATGATATATTTGGGTACAGCTAAGAGGTAGACTATTCCTAGGTGACTGATGTGTTTAACAGTTTTTATATGAGCAGATAGATGGTAGAATTGTGGTGTGGGTTACTTATATCCACATAAGTAGTAATGGTGACGGTCAGACATAGAATGTATTTTGACAGAAGATCAATAAGGAAAGAATGAGAACGAAGCGCAATCGGTATGAAAATGCATGAACAATGAGATCAGAGAAGATGGACTGATATTTACAGAAGGAACAATCAAGATTGAGACAATTGATCACTATTTTGCAAATTAACTGTTTACTGTATGGTCATTAGATTTTAGTGAGACAGTTTGTAATTTGTGCTTAAATACATTCAATTGTCTGCAGTCGTGTTCTTGTTTACTACAGAATGAGTAAAAGAACGTCAGTTAAAAACTCACTGAACACACAGAGAAGGGCATTATTACATAATTTTGCAAACAGTTGCAAACAGTGGGCAATATACTTAAAACTGACAAGAAGCCCAAATATATCACTTCAGTATTTATTGTTTTTGTATTTTTTGCTCTTTGTTAGCAACAATAATGACCATTTAGGATGAGAGTATAACATTTATAAATGTAAACCTTTGTGAATAAATGGCTGATTTATGAATTTTATTGCGAATCATCAGTTACCTAAATATTTTCAATGATAATTACAACTATAAATTTATTCCCGTACATTTTCTGTAGAACACAAATGACCGTGTCTGTATTTATTCTCAGAATCAAATTTATCATATTAAATATTTAATACATATGATATATTACTTTATTAGGTCACGTGGCATGACAATATTGTTGGAAGGGAGGGACTATTAAAAGTAAATTTGTTACGATCAGTTACTTTACGATTATATAGTGTATACTGATGACTGATAATGATCACCGACCCTTTCAGATTGCTAACTCAGTAGTGTTTACCATTACTTTAACTAAACTGATTTACATTTTACAAAGAACCAATCAAAATTCTCCTTCTTAGGAAATTTGATAAAAGGAATCTCTGTATTTCTTAGTTTGTGTTACAAGTAGACTACAATCTACAAAAGATTATGTTCCGGTTCAGTGGTACAAGATTCTAAATCCAATCCCTTGTATTGCGAAATTCTGTGCCGTACGCTTCTGAGAAGTTTCCAACTAGAAAAACATATCTACTCAGTGATTCTGAACTACTCACGAAGATACTAACGAGCTTGAAATATTTTATGAAGGAGGGTTTACGTAAGATTATTGTCGTTTAAAATTATTTATCGGTTAACTAATCACTAACATTGAAATCCATGCATAGCAACATATTGAAAGTTTTCCATTTATATAACAGTGAAATTAAAACAGCCTATGATTTAAATCAAAATAATAACAATAATAAAAATCTATGAATTTATTTTTCTAGAGAATATTTACTTTATCATTTATCGAATAAATAATTATCCTCACTTGGTATTATTTAGTTGAATCTTCCCATTGATGTTTAGGACTTCAATTGATCAGTCTCTTATCGGCATATGTGCATACTGTGCGTATTACCTCGATATAGCCACAATTCACAAGCATTGTAAGCAAAGATGGATAGTGGATAGCAGTTGAATCCAGAACCCGTCAGCTGGATGTAATTGCATCTTCTATTTGATGTCCACTGTGGGACTCGATCCTACTACTGTTTGCTTCTAACGCCATCGCGTTATCCACTTAGCTACTGAGCCTTGATATCCACTTTCTTGTGCGATGAGGTGAAGTTTAAATTTGAGTTCCAGAGTGAACACCAACTCTGAGATGCAGGTACATCTAGCTGACGAACCCCAAATAAGCCGAAACGCGCATCCTGGATTCCACTGCTAACCGCTATCCATCTTTGCTTATAAATAATTATTCTGTTTCTTCAAACTGACAGAGAAAAAGACAAAAATATTTTTTCAGATAAACAAATTGATTCTTGCTCACTTAACTTTTACGCTTGTCTACGTACTTTTATGAGCTAATTCATATAAGCCATAAATCTAAAAATCGGATCTTAATTCTAAACAAGTTTTTTGTAAGTAGATAACTATTAAGATCATATAAGCGAGAGAAATTATCAAGCATAAAACAGGATAATCACTTCTGAAATTGTTAAGATAAAGTGGTTAAAAGAATGTTAGCAGAAAATAAATCTAAAATAATTTAGTTCTCACAAATCAATGTTTACCGGATGAATATTTAGGTTATATTAATAGTAAAGAGATATCAATTTTTATTCAAAGTGGATTAAGTCAATCAATATTTGGTTGAGAGGTTCGTAGAGATATAGAGTTGTTTTAATACAGATTTATATCGCACAGAGAAATACTCAAAACCCGAGAGTACTAAACAGTTATTTCATTTTACTAAGAAATATTTCATAAACTGAGGGTAGATTAATTCCTAAAGATTTGTTTTGATATTTGTTGCATGAGAGAGTGAATATATAGCTCAGTGGATAACGTGTAAGACGTTTGAAGAATAAAGATAATAGGATGAACTTCATGAATGCAAATAAACACTACTATGCAGGTGTATCCAGCTGATGAGTTTCACATAGGCCGAAACTCATCACCCGGATCCCACACAAATCTGTGATATTGCCCGGGTGCCCAGACCGAAGCAGGTGGTTTTCTTAGGGGGCCATAACCGGAGCCTTTGACTTTAAGATTTAATCCACAAGGCAGTAGAGCATCGTGAGGAGATGCAGTCCCATGGTAACCGGTGACCAATAACTGGTTCATACGCCATTTGTTCCCTCAGGCTACTAGAGCCCATGTACATCATTGGTTTGAAATCAGGGTTTTTCAACTACCCTAGATGGACCTTCCGTGTCCACCAACTCAGTTAAAGCGCCGGACATTCGCTTTTCGTCCTCTCAATTTCGTGAAGAACACCTCCGCCACGAGAAGGCAGTGAATAGGACTTCCGTGGCAGAGGCTATATATGTGTGGCCATGTGAGAGCATTTCGAGAGAGAGAGAGAGAGAGCAGACTCTCACCACTCTCGGCCGTACCAGGGCATTTGAGGTCAATTAACAAATTCTATACTGTGTTTTATTATTTAATTCATTGTATGTATTTTAGAAATAACAATTGATGACATTTGATGAAAAGTAGACAAGTCACTTATTCTAAAAGCTGAAAAGACCTAAATTTTTTTGTCTTTACATTTGGCTGTTGTCTCATTTGACATCAGATTGGGAAATACTGATAAGTAAGGAAAACTGGTTGACGGTTTCGTTTTAATTTAGAACTGCTCAACAGTCAGATTTTATCACTCATGCTTTCTACCATAGTCTCACGGTCAGCTAGGATCTAAATTAGTACAGAATTTTTTAAACTAATCGAATAGTGAAATTGTAAGCTTTTGATCCAATGCCATCTGTAACTATTCGTCTTACTGCTGACATTTAATGAAGACCATACTTTCATTATAATTAAGTAATTGAGAGCTTGAATTTGTATTGGTGCATACAATATGCTTTGTATATTTTCCAGTCACTTTATTGATTAAATAATAATTATTATAAATTCACTTGGTATTGTTTGTTTGAATCTTCCCATCGATTTTGCTAGGACTGCAACTGGTCAGTCTCAAGCAAGTGGCCATCAGGACTCAGTGGCCGAATGGATAACGCGATGGCGTTTGAAGCGAGGGTACTGGATTCGAGTCCCAGAGTGAACATTAACTCTGAGATGCAGGCACATCCAGCTGACGAGTCCCAAATAGGACGAAACGCGCGTCCTGGATTCCACTGCTAGCCACTGTCCATCTCTGCCAATAATAATTATTTCTTGATTTAGTTCTTTAATATATCTGATTCTAAAATGAACAATATTTGAGCGAACAATTGTTTTCAATAACTTTATCATCAGGCTCTACAGTGTTAAGTCCATAATTATTATGATATTTTACAAAGGCCAAAATAAGGCATTTATTCATGAATTTGACAATGTTGTATTTCAAAAATGGTGAACGTCTGCATCTGTTACGACATATACATACTTCAAAATTGTGTTATTCGTAAATTAGAAAGGTCATTTAATAAAGGTCAAAATGATTTGCAGTAAAGTGTCCAGTCGCAATCAGTATTAATAGTAATATAGCAAAAATGAAAATGAAAAAATCTGTGTGAATAAAATTCATGGCAGGAGAATTTCATTTTGTTAATTGAGATCATAATGATAAATAGTAATAATAATAATAATAATAATATTACAAGGGGGTTTTTGTGGAGATTTAGTAATTTTTATAGTTAAGATCATGAGTCAATTGAAGCTAGACCACCATCGAAAACCTGGAAGCACTGGACGGCCGTTTCGTCCTATTATGGGACTCCTCAGCAGTGCGCATCCACGAACCCACTCTCGCGAGCGAGATTCGAACCCAGGACCTGCCAGTCTCGAGCCGAAGCCCTTAACCGATAGACCACTGAGCTGGCATCCAACGGTGTTAATGTCTAACCTCAACCAATCCACGAATTTGCGCAACCAACTTCCAATGTACTGAGGTAGATACCTGTCTCTACCTGACATGGATTAGCTCCACTGGCCACGGCTTCTCACTAGAACTCCAGGAATTACCTCAAGGAGCCAGTCACTAGTGAGCACATGATTGGACTGGTTGAGGTTAGACATTAACACCGTTGGATGACAGCTCAGTGGTCTATCGGTTAAGGGCTCTGGCTCGAGACTGGTAGGTCCTGGGTTCGAATCTCGCTCGCGAGAGTGGGTTCGTGGATGCGCACTGCTGAGGAGTCCCATAATAGGACGAAACGGCCGTCCAGTGCTTCCAGGTTTTCGATGGTGGTCTAGCTCCAATTGACTCATGATCTTAACTATAAAATAATAATATTGTTGTGTGAATACATTACGTAATAAGAGGGGTGTTATCAAGGTAATTACGATAAACGAATTGAGAATGATGGATGTGAAGATTAAGATAGAGGTGATCAACAAAAAAAGGGAGAAAAGAAAAAAAACAGGGGTAGGTTTATAATATTTAGTTTAGGAATCTGGTGATCCAGTCGTAGGCCAAGGTAAACATAGTGGCTGGATATACTTTTTCTGGATGCATAAGTTTGGTTTTTTGGAGTTGATCCAGATGGCTTCGGCTATGTAAAGTAATCGTAATCTAGCTCTTTGAGGTAGAGTTTTCGTAACTTGATATAAAACAGAGAAGGCTTCCTCTATTTCGATATGATGCTCACTGTCTACCAAGTGAAAAAGGATGGCGCTGTTAATGGATTTAGTGACTCCTTTTCCCAACCATGCTGGTACATGTTCACGAATATGCAAGGATAAAGCCCTTGAGATGGTGGAGAAGCCCTCTGAGTACGGCCTATGTAACTAGCTCCACAGGAGCAGTTGAATTGGTATACACACATGGAAGAGCCCATCTTCGGTAACTTATCCTTGATTAATTATGTAAGTACTGGTTTAGTTGAGAAAGTGACGTAAAGCTTGGCGGCGTGAAACGTCCTTTCAACCGATCTTTTCAGTCGGCGTGTTAGAATATCACCCACTATGTCACCTTTGAAGTCCAGTTTCAGATACAATGTTTTTTTACTCACTGTTTCACAATTTCTTTTTTTAACAGTATTTTCTATTAGGTATTTTTTAATGAACTTATCCGGGTAGCTATTATTTCGCAATGTATTTTTTAGTATATCTATTTCACTCTCAACACTGTCCTCAGAACATAATAGCTTGATTCTGTGGCTGAGACATTTAACCAAATTTATTTTATACTGAAGTGGAGTGAAGCTTTGGAAATGGATATACTGACCCGTCCATGTATTCTTTCTAAATATATTTCGCTTTATGGAACCATCTCTCCTTCTAGAAAGTAGGACGTCGAAGAAAACTAAACTACTTTCTTTCTCTTCCTCGCTGGTGAATTGAATAGCTGGGTGGACGTTATTGAAAAAATCCAACATCTGTTTGTTAACCATTTCGTCGCATACGATTAGTGTGTCATCTATGTATCGACAGTAGTAGTCTAGCTTACTTAGGGTGTCTTTTAACGGTCCATTTTCCAATTAGGCCAGAGAAATATCAGCAAGGATCGGGCCTAGTGGTGATCCTATTGCTACTCCATCTACTTGTCTGTAACATTCATTGTTAAACTTAAAGTAGATATTCATAGTATATTTCAACAGGAGTTCTTCCATTTTATTTATTGGAATCGGTATCCCTATTTTCTTTTCTAGCACTTGTTTACATATGTAATCGATAGTTTCAATCAGGGGGATGTTAGTGAACAAGGATGCTATGTCTAGTGATAGCATGGTTTTACCATTTATATTCCTATTTTTTATTGAATCCACAAATTCAAACACGTCTTTAACACTGTGGTTAACCAGTTCTTGGTGTAATGGTTTCAATAATTTCATTAACCATTTTGCTGTCGAATGGTATGGTGAGTTTGACATGTCCAGAATTGGGCGTAAAGGAACCTCATGTTTGTGAATCTTAGGTAGGCCATAGAGTCGAGGAGTATATGTTCCAGAAGGCTTGAGCTCATTATAGGTATGCTCAGAGATGTATTGATGTTGTTTTAAAAATTTTAATGCTGCAGTTAGTTGACGTTCAGTCTTTTCATTGAGGTCTTTACGTGAAACAACACATATTTGATTCTTATTTTAGGGTGTTGTAGAGTCTGTTGAGTTCCATTTTTTAAGGCACAAAATGATCTTAGACAACCAGTGAAAACTCACGAACTAGTAGATATCTATTTCGTCATAAAGTGGTATCCCTCAGTAATATGTATCTACAAACTTCCAGCGGCATGAAGCAAAGACATTTAGACTTCGAAAAAAGTAACTGTGTTTAGACTACTGAGCCATCATCCAGTGATTTTACATGTCTAACTTCAATCAGTTCGTTATATTACGCAACCACTATTCATTTTTAGTCTTATACTTAATACGGTTGAATTCTACTAGCTTTATTTGTTTATGCGTAAGTAAATAAAATCCGAAATAAAAATGAATCGGCTTGAGTTCAAACAACATTTGAAACACGAATATGGATGAGTAAATGATAACAACTACTTAATTCAGTTTTATATAATTGTTTATGATAATATTCTCTCAATATAAAATTTTTTATCAGAAGGGGTTTTGTGGAGATTTTAGTATTTTATGGAGTTGAGATCATGAGTCACAAAACCCCTTCTGATAATAATCAGGTGCTCACTAGTGACTGACTCCTTGAGGTATTTCCTGGAGTTCTAGTGAGAAGCAGTAAACCGGTGGAGTTCAACCAGGTCTGTTGTGAGATAGGAACTCACTGATGACATTGGTGAATGGTTGCTCAATTTCGTGAATCAGTTGAAATTAGAAATTAACACCGTTGGATGCCAGCTTAGTGGTTAAGGGCTTCGGCTCGAAACTGGTAGGTCCTGGGTTCGAATCTCGCTCGCGAGAGTGGGTTCGTGGATGCGCACTGCTGAGGAGTCCCATAATAGGACGAAACGGCCGTCCAGTGCTTCCAGGTTTTCGATGGTGGTCTAGCTTCAATTGACTCATGATCTCAACTCTATAAAATTTTTACTAAAACTTTCTCTTTAACATACATTTAACTACTGACTAAAACAACTAATACTGTGGTGTGGTCTACTTATTTCTATATAAGTAGTATATGGCGATGGTCAGACATAGAATGTATTTTGGCAGAAGAACAATAAGGAGAGAACTGAAATGAAGCGCAATTGGTATGAAAATGCATGAAAAATGAAATTAGAGATGAACCGATATTTACAGAAGGAACAATGAAGATTGAGACAATTGATTGTTATTTTGCAAATTTACTGTTTGCTGTATGGTTATCAGGATTTTGTGAGATAGTTTGTAATTTGTGCTTAGATACATTCGACTGCACCCAACTGATGTTTTGTTCGCTACAACACATCAGTCTTCTCACTATTAATTTATACTTGTTCCTTATCATGTTTACTTATCCAATCTATTTCATCGTGGTCAATGACTCATATAACAACTATTTACATGCATTAGAGTAAAGCTTGATAACAATCTAAGTGAAAACAATATAATTGAATATACTTTTGCCTAGTTCTGATAGAGATTTACAACCAACTTTATAGAAATAGATTGTAAAACATTTTTATGGGAACATATGAACAAATTATACGCTAAATAGATATAATTATTTTGTTAGAAAATGATTTCAATGTTTACTCAGGGAAAAGTAATCCGATTGTTTGAATGAAGACTCAAAACATACACACTGTCATCAATGAATTTGTGTGTATTTTTTATAATAATATTCATTACATATGAAATAGAGAATTATTTCAAACACTGTTGGATGTAGGTTCAGTGGTCTATAGGTTAAGCGTTCAAGCTCAAGACCGTAGGTCCTGAGTTCAAGTCTCGTGTGCAAGATCACGGATACACATTGCTAAGAAGTCCGATACTAAGACGAAACGGCCTTCGATTGCTTCCAGATGTTCAATGGTGGTCTAACATAAATTCATTCATGATATCAAGTGAAACTCAACAATCTCCACAACCCTATATTGACAGAAATATTTGTCAGTAAAGTAACATTTTCATCTTAATAATATTTTTACTTAAAGATTATAATTGTGTACTAAATAAAGAAAACCAATGACGTAGTAACTTTTGAAGAAAAAAACCTGTCAATATCATTTTTTTAAGAGCATAAACAGAGTACAGGATGAAGTATTCCGTGGACGCCCAACTTCGAGATCAACAAGCTGGATTTCGTAAGGATAGATCGTGCACAGATCAAATCGCAACTCTGCGGATCATTGTGGAACAATCAATCGAATGGAATTCATCACTCTACATCAACTTCATCGACTACGAGAAGGCATTTGATAGCGTGAACAGGACGACACTATGGAAGCTTCTTCGACACTACGGCGTGCCTGAGAAGGTAGTAAATATCATACGGAACTCCTATGATGGACTAAACTGCCAAATCGTCCACAAAGGACAACTCACGGACTCGTTTGAAGTAAAGACCGGTGTTAGGCAAGGTTGCTTACTCTCACCGTTTCTCTTTCTCCTGGTGATCGACTGGATCATGAAGACGTCAACATCTGGAGGAAATCACGGGATACAGTGGACAGGCAGGATGCAGCTTGACGATTTAGACTTCGCGGATGATCTGGCTCTTCTATCACAAACGCAACAACAAATGCAGGAGAAAACGACCAGTGTAGCAGCAGCCTCAGCAGCAGTAGGTCTCGATATAAACAAAGGGAAAAGCAAGACTCTCCGATACAACACAATATGCACCAATCAAATTACACTTGACGGAGAAGCTTTGGAAGATGTAGAAACCTTTACATATCTGGGCAGCATTATTGATGAACACGGTGGATCAGATGCAGATGTGAGGGCGAGGATCGGCAAAGCAAGAGCAGCATATTTACAACTGAAGAACATCTGGAACTCAAAACAATTGTCAACCAACACCAAGGTTAGAATTTTCAATACAAATGTGAAGACAGTTCTACTGTATGGGGCGGAGACGTGGAGAACTACGAAAGCCATTATCCAGAAGATACAAGTGTTTATTAACAGTTGTCTACGCAAAATACTTCGCATCCGTTGGCCAGACACTAGCAGCAACAACCTATCGTGGGATGGAACAAACCAGATTCCGTTCAATGGAGGAAGAAATGAGGAAGGAGCTCTGGAAGTGGATAGAACACACATTGAGGAAAGCAGCCAACTGTGTCACAAGACAAGCCCTCACATGGAATCCTGAAGGTCAAAGGAGAAGAGGAAGACCAAAGAACACATTACGCCGAGAAATAGAGACAGACATGAGAAGAATGAACAACAACTGGATAGGACTCGAAAGGAAGGCTCAGGATAGAGTTGGTTTGTGAATGCTGGTCGGCAGCCTATGCTTCATTGGGAGTAAGTAGGTAGTAATTAAGTTATGAAAACCTTTCTTTCTTCAATAACTAGAAAACGTAAGCGCTAACAATGTGAAAAGTAAATTTTTTGAAAAATGAAAAATGAAATATTTTATAATTTTCCCACTGTCTATACTTCAGTATCAATGATCTTTATCAACAGTGTTAATATAGATTTATGTATAACATGTCAATGAACAATCTATCTTCTATGCGAAAGGATTTCGTTTATTGTCATGGTTAACGCAATATTATATATATATATATATATATATATATATACTATAAAAAGTTACGCTATAACCTACTTTGTGTAACATTTCTATTAAGGATGGTCTTTATAATTGCCTGATGTACTTACATCATAGTTAAAAATTATCAATTATCAATAATGTTGACATCCGAAAATGCCATTTTACTGAACCATGATTCGTGAGATAGTTAAATACTACACATTATAGGTGGTTACTATGGTATTATTGTAGCATAATTTAAAAATCTTATGCCAAACAAACAAGATGTAGACGTGTTTCTAGCTATTCGGACCGAAAAACCACCTGTACGTATATTTCATTTCACCGAATAACTCTCAAAATAATTGTAAGCTGACTCGAAGCGTAATCAAGGTAACATGTAACAGGTTGTAATGAACAAGAGTGTTATCCGACTACGTTTTATAAGTATAAAGCTGATTTAGAATTCAATCACGCAATCGAATGTTATTTGTGCATAGATTATAAATTGTATTCTGATTATAATTTACCCACTATATTTAGTGTTCTGTTTAGTTGTTACTGTGCATAACAGTGAGAAATCAGCTTGATGAAATTTTCTCCTCCCTTGTATGTATTTTTTTCATTTTAAAGTTAGATATACAACATTTATTCAGTATGTTTACTTATTATGTTCACTACCCCTATCTTTAATGTTCTAAAGTCTAAGTTATAGATCACATACGCCACAGTATTTCAATAAAATTGGATAAAAATGCATCACCCACCACTTATGTTTTTTTCGGATTCCAACAGCAAATGACTTCGGACCTGCTCCTGTACATCTATTTGGAGTTATTATTGATAACCTTAGTCGTTCCAATTCTTTTCATTCGCACTATATCTTGCCTCAATGTAAACTTTCAATACATATATGGTTGTAATCAGCTGATGAGAAACCACGAAGTATAATGAATTCATATTATGCTGTATCTATGTTTGTTCTGGCTTTATTTCAAAATTTCTGGTACGAAGTTTACTTTTAGATATATGAACACACTATTTTTGACCAAAATGTTTGACAAATAGAAATAATGTAAATCTTCGTCTTTGAGATTTAAACTTATGTAAGACGACTTTTGAAAAATCATTTTTACATTAGTTTTATTTTCAAATCTAATTGTCGTTGTGTTTCTAATTGTTATTCAGGGAATAGAAAGATCTTATGACAGCAGTTGACACTTTATACATAGTAACCCACAAGTATGATTCAGTTTATAGAATTTTATTGTCTGATTTTGAAATTTCAAACAGCTTTCTTATGCTTGAAATTTTCTATTGACATGGCAAACTGAACTCAGTTAAAAATTATTTGAAAATTATGAAGAACTAAAGAAATGTTTCATCCTAGTATGAGACTTCTCAGCTATGTGCATTTATGATTCCTCCACAGGGGCACGAGCGATCGAAATCGCGATCACTGGGCCGGTATCCAATTTTATATATATCCAACTTCAAACACTTCAAGGAATTTTTGGACGGGTGTTCAACTAAGATCAATTCGCGTTATCAACAGCATGATCTCCATAAACCTCTACACTTATATATATTCATATATGTTCAGTAAAATATTTGGTAAGAAGAATCTTTTCATCGTTTTTATAAAAGTAGAATCAACAACACAGGGGCAAATAATGAATTTGTTAATTGAAATCATGAACCGATCACTATTAGGTCGCCATCAAAATCTTGCGATCACTGGAGGCCCGTTTCATCCTAGTATTGGACTTATCAGCAGTAAGCAACTACGATCCCTCAAGCGGAACTCGAACACAGGGCCTTTGAATTCGCGTGTGAACGCTTAACCTCTAAATCACTAGGCCGGCATTTAACGTTGTTAATGTTGAAATTAATCAATCTCCACTCGAAAGTGTAAATTGAAAATTTAATAGATAATAATAGAGTTAATGTACTTCCATACTCATTATTTCTGATCATTGAATGAGTGAATATTATTTACACCCATTCTCATAACGAAACTAATTTTGTCATGTATTTTAATTATAATAATTTGACTCAATTCTCTTCCATAGAAATTGTATGGTTTAATTCATATAAAGAATAATGTTACACCCAAAAACATGTTCTATTTCCTTTCAATCACATCCATAGTAACTTTTTCTCATATTTTGTATTCTTCAGTGTTTTCTAGGAATATTTTGTTTCTTTTTTAAAGAAATTTATGATTTAAAATGCAAGCAAATGATTCATTTGATCATTTCATTCTCTTAAATGTTTCATTGCAATTAAAATGACCCATTGTGTCATTGACATATAATTCTAGGTGTAGTAAACTAGGGCTTGACCCTTTATGGAAGAGGAAATTCAAACTTAACCTTATCTTCTTTTTCAAAATACTTAACAAACTCTCCTTCACATCCAGTCAGGCGATTCAATATGCTAAAGCTCCACATTACGACATTCGTAACTCCTTGTCTTTAGCGAAACAAACATATTCTAGATCTTCTCTCTATATGAATTACTTTACCTGTAAGTTTTCTAGGCTCTGGAATAATTTACCCCAAACTATCCGTATGTTAAACTCTCTCCCATTGTTTGTTCGCTCAATTAATGCTTTTTGCTCCTCTGAAAATGCATTAAATGCTCTAGCGCCTGCAAGTGTATCTTGCTCCACAAGTGAGATTATAGGAACTTTAAATGTTTAACCACTTACTTGTTATCATTGTTTTGTTGTTCCGTGCTCTTTGCTTTAATCTTACTTTCTTTAGTTGTAGATAATTAATAATAACTCGCTCTGGCACTGGAAATAACCTTACAGAACTATGTTGATCAATCATCAGGCTATCCACTTAATAAAAAATGACAAGTTCCCTGGTGTTGCATTGGCTTGCCGTGACATATGCCATATTCAAACTATTTATCAATTAGTAAACCAGCAAACATAAAACTTTCTTATATTTCATGTTTGTTCTCTACATTAAATGTTGATTTTTATAACAATCTGATCATGCCTGTAAACTGGTGTGAATTCTGTAAATACTATTTTCAGAATATATTATTATTATTATTATTAAAGAGAATTCAGCGAAGAAAAGTGTCTTTTCAGTGAAATCATTTACTTCAGCTGTATATTCACTTAGGAAGAAGATTCAAACGAGGAATTTTATTTTATTTATATCCGATTGAAAAGAAGATTGGATGCATTTTTACAGAGATCTATGAATAGAAAACCGACATGGAATGGGCAATACACGAATTTACATAGCTGGGTCCCACTAACTAAGAAAAGGAACTTAATTTACTCTTTATTCTCAAGGACCAAACGAATATGTTCAGCTGAGACAGTAGATGAGAAACTACTTCAACTTCGAAAGACTCTTATTAGGAATGGTTATCAACCTAGATTCGTCAATAGCAACTCAACACCTAGACATCATCCTGAAAAAGCCCCGACAGCACAAAAGAAAAATTTTGTCATAAATATGGAATTTAAAGGAGATATGATTGAAGAAATCTTAAATAAACGGATTTCAAAATCGTTGAATAAAACGTTCTATTCAGCTAAGCTCCGAATTGTTTTCTCAAACCTGCCTGCCATTCATGGATGTGTCAAGGATAAACTTCAACTTTGCATCACATCAATGTGTATCTATAAATTTACTTCCTGATTTGGAGCAGGTTACATTGGCCAAATAAAGCGATCACTTTCCAAACGCATCTCAGAACACTATCCGGCATGGCCTTAAAAAAAGGTGAATGTAAAACAATTACCAGGAAAAATACAGGAACATTTATTCAGCTGTGGACACATCGCTCAAAATAAGTCTTTCTTTAAAGTGATCCACACAGTTAAAGGAATTGGATAGATCAATCAATATTTTACGCACTACTGAGGCATTGGCAATCCATGAACTCAAGGTCGAACACTGAGTGCAAAAACCGTCCGTCAAATCTCTTATTCCTCCTTCGCCCTAATTCCCTTTATTGATATGTTTCGGTGTTTTTCCCTTTCTCATTATTTTTATTTGATTATTATTGATTTTTTATATTAGTGTTTTGTAATTTTTAACTGTAATCAGTTATTATTATTATTACCTTTAAACAAGTTTTCTCGATTATTATTCAGTTATTATTATGATGACCTGTATGTTTGTCGTTTTTCTTCATATCTGTCAATTGGATAATTATCTGACCCGTAAATTATTTTCATCCTTATATATCCTTCCTTACTTCTTGATTATTACGTAACCTCATTTGTTAATAAGAGTCTCGAATCAATTTATGATGTTATCTTTTCTATCTTCCTTTAGATATAACTATAAATACGAATGTACAGCTTAAGTAAATGATTTCATCGAAATGAGTTAGTTTTTCTATTTTAAAGAAAAGAATATAAGAACTTGTATAAGATTTATTTAAATAGTCAAGGGGTTATGTTGATTTTTTCACGAATTTCAGTTATTATAAAATAAATCAATTAAGTATATCAAAATGAAGATGAAATTCTGTTTAGTCACCTTAATAACTGGCTAATTATTATTTTCATAGTTGAAATCATGAGTCAATTGAAGCTAGACATTCATGAAAAACCTGGAAGCACTGGACGGCCATTTCGTCCTATTACGGGATCGTGGATGTGCACTGCTGAGGAGTCCCATAATAGGACGAAACGGCCATCCAGTGCTTCCAGGTTTTCCATAAAGGTCTAGCTTCAATTGACTCATGATTTCAACTATGAAAATATTGAAGTATCCACAAAAACCCCTTCTGATCTATAATTATTGTTTAGTTGGTGACAGATAACAAGTGGACGTTTTCAAAAATAAAACTTTTTGTAAAATTTGTTGTATTTTTGTTATGGAGGTTGTTTGTGGAGATTTTTAGTAATTTTTATATATAGTTGAAATCACGGCTTCTTACTAGAACTAGAACGAAACGGTTGTCCAGCGTTTCCAGGTTTTCGATGGTGGTCTAGCTTTAATCGACTCATGAATTCAACTAATAATTTACTACAATCTCTACAAAACCTCCTGATAATAGTCATATGCTTACTAGTGACTGGCTTCAAGATGTATTTCCTGAAGTTCTAGTGAGAAGCAGTGACCAATGGAGTTCAACCATGTCTGTTGTGAGATAGTAACTCACTGCAGACAATGGTGAACGGTGGAATAATTTCGTAGATTGGTTGAAGTTAGAGATTAACACCAATTTATTTCATTTTGGATTTTTGATATTGATATAATATTTAGGCTGATCTGATTATTGATGACGAATAACATTGAGAACATCTAGATTGAGTGAGATAGGGTACTCATTATTGATGTAATGTGTTTCCATGAAACTATATATTATTTGGACCAGACAGCTTTTTTCATTCATTTTAGCTGGAATTATTATTTTGGTCAGAATTTCTTTTACTTCTTAATTGATAATATTTCATTGCTTTTCTTTCTTATTTAGACCAGTTAATGACATTAAATAGCGCACCAGATAATTGTATTTCATCTCCTATCTAATCTTTTAGTTATATTTATCGGTGACATTAACAATTTAGACATCCACGGAAAAGCTATCAAGTTAAATCAATGGGGGGATTCATCATCCACTACATGGTCACTACGATTAATCTGACATGTAACTATCTAAAACGAATTTAAAGATAGTTTACAACGCACACTGATTTCAGATACGTGAAGAAAGTAAGAAGAACGGAAATAGCATTATATCTTGGTTTAAGACGTAAAATCAAACAACATCCACAATTCCACCAGTAATGCAATACAGAACCCTCAGTGTTCTTGATAAATTCGTTAATTAAAAAAAATATTTATTTAATACTAATTATCATTTTCAGTTTTATTCAATCAATTAAATTTATATCACCATATTTTGGTATTACCAATGATATATCGTTCTTTCGATTTATTTGAACTTCAGTCACGGTTTCCCACGGTAACCAAATGATTTCTTTTTTAGGTTGTAAATATTGAGTAAGTAGACGGTTATTATTATTATTTTTATCAGGAGAGTATATTTATTGAGGCTTTTCTGTTCGCGGTTAGCTTACATGAATGACTGAAATCAGCTAATAAACAAATCAAAATAATTGACATTTTCTACAATATTTATTAATGTACTACAGGAAGAAACATAATTAATTATTTTCCTAGTTTTACGATTAGATGATTATTTTATTGAATCCGTTCATAAATCTTAGCTGAATGTGAGAATATAAGCCGTTTTTTTCATTATTCTTTTCACTACTAATACTACTACTATCACATTCATCTACTTGATTATTACGATTGCCTAATAAGATCACTTGATATATCACAGAAATTGTCTTTAATATTGTCAAACATTAACATCATTGGATGCCACCTCAGTGGTCTGGAGGTTAGGCGCTCGCGCGCGAGAATGGTCCTGGGTTTGAATCCTGCGAGCGGAATCGTGGATGTGCACCGCGCAGCCGTCCAGTGCCTCCACGTTTCCCATGGTAGTTCGACTTTAATTGACTCATGAACTCAACTATAAAATTAATAGTTATCATTCTAACATAAAAACTTGTAACTTAAATGAGAAAGAACATTTTCCTGAATTAAATTCTTAACATTGATAGACAATTTTAAACTTGAATTAACTTTTTAAAAAAAGTGAGAATTAGTTACTGTTTCAAGTTAATATGCATCTTCTTTCGTAAAATGGAGAAGATTAAACAAAATGACAGATAGATCATTTCTATCACACTGAATCAATTATGGTCGTGTGATGGATAGAATCTAATCATATCATATACCGTCATGTTTTATAAACAATGTTTAATTTTGTATTGTGCATATATTAAAAACTAATTGGATTCGAGCTAATAACTCTGGTTTTGGTAACTAAAAGGAGTTTTTAAATTATTATTCATTTTTTGATCGGATAAAATTTAATGGATTATATTGTTAATTTTTTGTATAATTTGTTCTCTTCTTTCCTCACACCTTGTATGAATTCTTCATCACTTATATATTGAAGTTGATTATGCCCACACATCTTATCATCTAAATGTCTAATAGTTTCTGTTTGCAAAAGGTGTAGTGTATAGAGTTATGACTTACTTCCTGGTTTTTAAGTATTTATTCAAGATTCACCTGATATTGTTTGGATCTTCCGATTGATTTTTAGGCTTGCAATCGGTCAGCGGGTACATCCAGCTGACGAGTTCCAACTAAGACGAAACGCGCATCCTGAGTTTCACTGCTAGACATCATCCATCTTTGCTTACAATGCACATGATTTCAAGCAATATCGAGGCGATCTATACAGAGTACACATATACCAATAAGAGACTGGTCAATTGCAGTCCTAAACATCGATGGGAAGATTCAAACAAACAATAGCAATTGAAGTTAAACTTCACCCCAATATAAAAAGAAGCGGCTGTCAGGACTAAGTAGCCAAGTAAATAACACGATAGTGTTTTAAGTGAACGGTGCTGGGTCCGAGTCCTGGAGTGAATATCAACTGTGGGGGGGCAGGTACATCCAACCGACGAGTTCCCAATACGACAAAACGCGCATCCTGGATTTGACTGTTAGCCACCATCCATCTTTATTTATTCAAAATGTTATTATTCTTATCAGTACACCTCTCAAAGTAGTATTAATTTTAACAGTTTACTTATTAATTATCAGAAGGGGTTTTGTGGAGATTTAGTATTTATCATAGTTGAAAGCGTGAGTCAATTGAAGCTAGACCACCATGGAAAACCTGAAAAACACTGGACGGCCGTTTCGTCCTATTATGGGACTTATTGTCATTAGTCATGCGATCTACGTCATTTTTATTATTGGCTAGTAAATTATTTTGACTGGCTTACTTCATGATGTATGTATGTAACTCTGACTGCAAATTAAAGTGAAGGCTAATGAATATATAGTTAAAAATAATACTATTCGCTTATAGTTGTTATTTGAATGAATAAGATAACAGTTTTTAAAATCTCGACAATAAATCCATTATCATAATTGAAAATATCTATCATTAGATTCTGACTAATATGACCCTAAAATACAATCAATGCGAAAGCTGAAAAGTTTTACTTTCTTCACCACGGAAAAGTCACGACTGCATACAGTTTAGAAGCTTTAAATAAGTACGAAACAACTGATTTTAAAATGATTGTTCAGTTATTCTATGATTATAAATAACTTTAAAGTGAGCACCATTCTCTACTTCTCAACTATAGTGACATTAATTAACAGTGACTTAAACGTAGTCGGCTAGGGATCTTGAGCTTCACTTATCATTTTAGTTAGCAGTTATCAGCATTATATACTATTATCTTTAGGAAAAGTATAGTTTGGCTTTTACAATGCAATTTCACTGTGCCGACTATTATCAGTTAACTATAAAGACTTCTTTCTGTTCAATAAATAAGCAGATTTCTAGGCACAATATACAACATAATATCTCAAATTACCATACATAAAGTTTCTTTTTAGCATTACTAACTACGAACTAGATTACGCTTATTTTAATTCCTGTCTTACAATCACTTATAACTGATAAGAAGATCTAAGTGTTCATATGAATTATTTTCAAATATGTGAATCAAGTTGTAAGTATTACGGTCACTTAAGATGAATATATTTTAAAATAGTATTCAGCAATCCAAGAACTAAGTTTTAAATCTGTCAATAATTTTCATCTAAAAAGTGTCTTGCTTGAAAAGGTAATGTAAATCGTCAAAACGATGCTGATGATCACCATAAAACACATAATATATGGTACTTAATTCTATGTAAATAATCTATTACTTAATTACTTACTTACGCCTGTTACTCCTCGTCGAGGAGCATAGGTCGCCCACCAACATTCTCCATCCAACACTGTCCTGGACAATCCCTTCCAGTTCGTTCCAGTTAACATTCATCCTTTTCATATCTGCTTCTGTTTCCTGACGTAATGTGTTCATCGGCCTTCCTCTTTTTCGCTTCTCTTCCGGATTCCAAGTTGGGACTTGCCTTGTAATGCACATTGGTGATTTCCTCAATGTATTTCCGATCCACTTCCAATGTCTTTTCCTAATTTCCTCTTCAGCTGAAAGCTGGTTTATCCTCTCCCATAAAACGCTGTTGCTGATAGTATCCGGCCACTGAATGTTGAGTATTTTGCGTAAACAACTGTTTATGAATACTTGTACCTTCTTGACGATGGTTCTAGTAGTTCTCCACGTTTCTACTCCGTACAATAGGACTGTCGTGACGTTCGTATTGATGATTCTGACTTTGAAATTAGTTGACAGTTGTTTTGAGTTCCATATGTTCTTCGATTGTAGAAATGCGGTCCTTGTTTTGCCAATCCTCATCCTAACATCTGTATCCGATCCTCCTTGTTTATCAATGATGCTTCTGTAAATAATCTATAAGGCATGTAATTACTTTCAATTTCCTATAATGATGAAATATATTAAATGATCAGATTTATGAGATATTAATTTTGGATTTTTATTTAAATGGTTGATTAAGAAATCAGCAAGAAATTTTCCTTCAACAGTTAACAAGAGATTGTTTGTGATATGGTTTATGGTTGTCAATGATGTGTTAATAGTCATGCTTGTCAAGTCCTTCCTTCAAGATTACAGGTACACCTTGCTGACGAGTGTCAAGTAGCACTAAACCCGGGTCCAGGGCTTCCTGTTGACCACCTTCAACCACCATCTTATAATCAATCACTTGCATTCTAATTACCAAAAATAATAAATGACTATTCTCTTCTACTTTTATGATCAATTAAAACAAATTCAAGTTTCATAAACATTTGTAGACAGTAAATTATGCCATTTCTATTTCGACTAATTATGAAATTGCCAAGGATTATTGTATGTATGTTTGTAAGTTTACAATTAGTTGCCAAAAAAAACTACTGATGCAATCAAGTGACAATTACGTATAAGCGCTCAATTAATAAAATAATAGATTCAAAAGACAGAACAAAAATTAATCATAATTAAAATGTATTTAAAACAAATGAGTGTAAGATGTATACTTTATAGATGCTTATCAACCTTTAATCTTTCCAGTCATATTATTTTCAAAGAAGGTTATTGGCAAATCTTTCTTAAATACATTTCAGTTCATTAGGCACATATGTTTTATTTTCCCAGTAGAAAAACTCATCTTTTTGGAAATATATAAATAGTTGAAAGCGTGAGTCAATTGAAGCTAGACCACCATCGAAAACCTGGAAACACTGGACGGCCGTTTCGTCCTATTATGGGACTCCTCAGCAGTGCGCATCCACGAACCCGCTCTCGCGAGATTCGAACCCAGGACCTGCCAGTCTCGAGCCAAAGCCCTTAACCGATAGACCACTGAGCTGGCATCCAACGGTGTTAATGTCTAACTTCAACTGATCCACGAAGTTGAGCAACCATTCTCGCGAGAGCGGGTTCGTGGATGCGCACTGCTGAGGAGTCCCATAATAGGACGAAACGGCCGTCCAGTATTTCCAGGTTTTCCATGGTGGTCTAGCTTCAATTGACTCACGCTTTCAACTATGATAAATACTAAATCTCCACAAAACCCTTCTGATAATAAATATATAAATGTTTTTGACTGACTAAAATAAAATACGTTTAAAGAATGAATAGCGATCGGTTTTACCATATCTAGATAGAATTAGACATAAGTATTCGATGTAATAGTAGGATTAACTACTAGTGATTGTATGAAATATTAAAATTACTATGGTTTACAACAAAAAAACTCTAAATTTACTTTATAAAAAAAATAGAATTTGGAGTCGTTCATTGATATTTCTTTTTTAATAAATAAAAATATGTTTTTAAGCTTTATGTGGCACTTTAAAAACTAAACCTGTGGTGTGAGTTACTTATATCCACATAGATAGTATTTTGGCAGAAGATCGATAAAGGAAGAATAAGAACGAAGCGCGATCGGTATGAAAATACATGAACAATGAAATCAGAGATGATGGATTAGTATTTGTAGAAGGAATAGTTAAGATTGAGACAATTGATTGTTATTTTACAAATTAACTGTTTACTTTATGGTTATTAGATTTTAGTGAAATAGTTTGTAATTTCTGCTTAAATAATTCGATTGTTTCCTCCCGTTTTCTTGTTTACTACAAACTTACCAGGATTATTTTCAAGAAACTTAAAGTAACAAATCATATTTATGATAACTTGTGTTTAAAATATCAATTATATTATTTCGTTGAACGTTTAAATCAATCAACCTCATTTTAACAGTAGAGAATATCTAGTGTTTCAAATATGGCTTTTTTGACTATTATAGAAATGATGTTAATGATACATACTTATTCAATTCATTTTAACTATTAAGATAGACTGTTGAAACACCAGTCAGGATAACATAAATATTGATTATATACTTATTAGGTTTTTTGAAGTGATTGTACTTAGTTTACTAACATAGTTCAAAGTTCCATATGAGATTTCACATGTTTCGTGAACATTAGTATATTATAAACAAAAATGGATAGTGGTTAGCAATGGAATCCAGGACGCGCGTTTCGTCCAAGCTAGATGTACCTGCATCTCACAGTTAATATTCACTCTGAGACTCGAACCCAGTACCTTTCGCTTCAAACACCATCAGGTTACCCATTCAGCTACTGAGTTCTGATAGCCACTTGCTTGTGCACATATACCAATAACAGACTGATCAATTGCAGTCCTAAGCAACAATGGAAATATTCAAACAAACAATACCAAGTGAATTAGTATATTAGTACATATATGACCATACATAGGACACGTGTAAGCAACGATATATTTATTAGCAAAACTTTTAACTATTCAGTAGTTTATTACCTTTTTGCTAATATTTTAAACAGAACTTTAATAGCATATTGAAACAGGTTTTTTATTTTACTTTTAATATTGATAAAATTAATTGTACAATTAAGGTTTTAAAAGAGAATCAAGGCACGAACTCTGTTAGCATGTAACACTTTGATAGTATATCCTCCAGTTTATGGCATAAATATCTTTGGTTATAATTAACGTATGACTACAATATCCTGTAATTAATTGATCATCAATTTCTCCGTCTGTTAACAAAGTTATCAGATAATCTAATTGACAATTCTTTTCTTAAGTATATGTATCTAATTGATAGACATTTTCTCAATACTTCTCTTTGAAAACAAATTTCTAGAAATAAAAGGTTTTAATATCAGAAAGGGTTTTTGCAGATATTATAGTAATTTAATAGTTGAGATCATGAGTCAATTGTGGAATGGTTGAAGTCAGACATTAACACCGATGGATTCCAACCGGCTCAATGGTCTAGAGATTAAGCGCTCGCGCGCGAGACTAATAGGTCTTGGGTTCGAATCTCGTGAAGAGGGATCATGGATGCGCACTGCTGAGGAGTCCCACAATAGGACAGAACAGCCGTCCAGTTCATCCAGGTTTCTCATGGTGGTCTCGCTTCAATATAAGGTTTCCTTCCAAATATAATCAGAAATTAGTTATAGTCTATCATTCAAACTCTCAGCCTTCATATATAATCTTAAGATATATACTTTAATCTTACCCTTATACTTCATTCATCAATATCTGTATCATCATCAACATGATCATCATCATCATCATCAGCAGCAGCAGCAGCAACAGGATATTATACCAGAAATAAAAGTCTAATTGAGTTAATAAATGCATTTTGTTATGTACATAAAAAATATGCATATGTATACAGATCTAAGAGAATAATCTTTTTATTTATTTTATTTTAATTTTTTTTTTTAAAATAATAAATTGGGGCGAAGTAATGAGTTGAAAAGTAAATAAATAAAAATATATTCTAAATTAATTTGATATTATGACTAGATCTGATAATCTGTTATTTTATCGTTTATAGAATCTTCCATTAAAGGTTCCAGCTGTGGAGTGCTTGGCGTTAAATCATTATTATTATTATTATTATGCGTTGGGAATTCCAACTTATCAATTTGTTTTTGATTAGTATTATTCAAGTAATTATAACCATTTGTATAATGATTCAAGGATGAAGTTGTTGATTCTGTAAATGTTGTAGTTTTAGATGAAGTTAATTTGTGTACAGTGATACTTTCACGTGGTTCCAAATTCCAAAATGCTGTATAGATACGTTTAATTTTTGGTGTACTAATTAATGAACCAAATGGATTATTACATAAATCATGACCATTTGTTGTAAATTTATTTAAATTACCTTTACATTCAAATGTATTTATTTTGGAATTATTATTAGACTGTGTACTAGGCGATTGTTGTAAACTATGATTTGTTGTATGGTGATGTTCAATTTTTGGATTATTCACTAATATATGCCCTTCAGGTGTAACACGAAGATATTTTTGTAGTTTTCTTGTTTGTTTAATATAACGTAGACGACAATCACGATAACTTGAACTAAAATTAGATTTTCCATGTGAACATAAAGAAAAAGCAGATGTGGATTTTTCAAAATATGGCCATCCAATATCTCTTATTGTATTCATTAATAATGTAGTATCATAATTTGTTGATAGATCTGACTGCATTGTATCTACTGAAGGTATATTTTGAGAATTAGTATTAGTAGTTAGTGTATTATGAAACTCTCTGCAAAGTAATGGATATGATAAAGAACTTGACATATTATACAAATTTTGGAATGAATTATCACTATTAGTATCATTTTCTGATTGTAAATATTCATTACCATAATTTGTATGATTACATAATGAACAATTTCCCATTGAGTATTCTGGACAATAATGAGAAGTATTATTATTATTATTATTATTATTATTGTTATTAGATTGATACATACTTTTCAAAAGTTCGTTTTAAATCCCCTTTATTCAACTTTACCACATATATAGTAAACAACAATTCTTTTCATAAGCTTAAAATTGGATTGAAATTTAATAGATTATTACATCATTATTGGGGGGGGGAAATGTTGAGAGTAATTCACCAAATGATCATTCCTATTAAGTATCTTAAGTAAACAGGACTGAAAATAAATATTATCGACTCATCAACATATGGTTTTTAATTAACCAATTAAAATATTTGGCATAATACAAGTTAAAGTTGATTGGTTTATAATAAATTTTTAACTTTATTGGTGATATTAGTCTGTTACCTATTGGTTAAATTTAATTAATTTGATAAAATATTTCCCTGGTGAAACATGAATAGATCAAATGTAAATGATGTTTCTAGGTATTGTACTGACTTTTCTGTCAAATATTGTGCAATTGAAACACAATTGACCCTAAAAATATCCTACTGTTAGAAATATAAACGGCTTCTCACTAGAACTTTGAGAGTTCCCTTTAGAAGCTAGTCATTAGTGAGCACATGATAATTATCAGTATAGGATTGTGAAGATTGTTGAGTCTTAATTGAGATCATGAACAGATCATTGCTAGACCACAATTGAAAACTTGGAAGTACTGGACGGCTGTGGAGTCCCACACTAGGACGACACTGAGACTTCACAAAAGTGTAGATGAGAAATAAGGATGAGCGCTAGACACAGGATCTGAAACAACTTTCTACTGCCTCTTAGCTTTTAATGACTATTTAACTAACCTCATGTTCTGATGTAAACTTAACAATCTCCACTAATCCCTTACACTAAAAGTAATCATGTACTCTCTAATAAAAAATTTCTAGAAGAGATTGTCGGAGTTCTAGTGTAATGACGTGACAAGTTAAGTTCAGCCATGTCGTCGATAATCTAGTAATGACTACATTTATTAATATGGATAAACAGTAATCAATATTAATCACAGAGTAAGACGAATATTTAATACAACTTGTTGGCACTTTGTAACCAGTCATTTCGTGCAGTACTAGAGTATGGATGCTTAATTTAGTAGCCGAAATAGGGAAGTTATAGAGCCCAAGTGAGTGAGGCAGTTAATTTATATGTTTTTAAAATATCCTGACTGAATCTTGGATTATTTCAAATTTTCCGTTAAGAGAGTACATTGAATCTAGACATAATTTCATCACTGATTGATAAAAGAGTAACAAAAATACCCACTTACTATTTTTATCTTGGAAAATTGGTTGAAGTGTTTATCGAGTATTTATCGGGTAAATTTTAGTACTATCTTAACTTGCTTACTTACTTATGTCTGTTATCCTTCATGGAAGAGCAAAGGCCTCTCACCAGCATTCTCCATCTAACTACATCACAACACAATCCTTTCCAGTTATTCCAAGTTGTCATTCATTCTTTTAATATCCACTTCCGATTCTCGGTGCACTGTGCTCTTCTACCTTACACTCTTCCGTTCCTCTTCAGGATTCCATGTCACTGCCTGCCTCATGATGCAGTTTGATGATTTCCTCAATGTGAGTCCTATCTACTTCCAACATCTTTTCCTAATTCCCCCCTCAGTTGGAATTTAGCTTATTCTCTCTCATAATGGGTTGTTGCTGATAGTATCCGGTCAACTAACATTGAGTATCTTGTGTAGACAAATTTTTATAAATACTTGTACTTTTTGATGATAGTGTAGTACTAGTAAACGCAGTTTAAAATAAAGAATAACTCTTTATCTGACAATATATGATTAACATGGATAAATAGTATTGAAGTTTTAGGATATTGAATTGTATTTTAAGAATTCTATCTAGGGTTTTATTTTACACTATTCTTAATAAGATAATTTAAATAGATAACTCTAGACATTTAATAACCACAAATTACCAATATTGGAAAAGTATATGACAAAATCAGTAGTATTGATGGTATGATTTTAATAAAAGCATTTTTTTTTGTTTTCGTTAAATTATCATTTTAATTCACTATTACTGTTATTCTTGAATAAGTAGGGTACGTAGAAACGTTACAGAAAGTTCTGTTAAATGAGTTCGTATTACATAACGGAATTCATGGATAACAATTATCAACTATTTGCTTTCAGATATATTCAATGTAAATATTCTCAAAATGAAATCAGTCACCTGAATATAGCGGAACACATTAAATACAATAAGCTACTGAGATATTCAATGATGACAATTTATTCCATAATGAGATCTAATAAAACCATGTGATACATTAGAAAACTAGTACCATTCAAAATTTAGGCAATGATAATGAATAAATAAATAAGTGAATGTTAAACTAAGTGGGATATCTAATAGATGTAACAGTTAAACACAATCTCGAGGTTTACATTCTAACATTATCTGTTACCTTGAGACCATTGTCTTGTTTATCTAATATGATATCAAAATCGAGGTTTAATAACTGGGACATTTGTTTCTTTAGGGCTTACCATGCTAAGTAAGTTGGTTGGAATGTGGTATTTTATGGTTCGAGGTTGAAGTTGTACTGTCAACTGTGTAGAGGTATAATAAAAGTAACGTGCCCTCCCAAGACAACCAGTGTCTGAAGTGGTGATGCCATAACACGACAGAGGTTATAAAGCTTGTTATAATTATGATGAGTGGAATGTAAAGAAATTAATGTGAATAAAATAAAGTTATAAACAATAGCTTATCAATGAACGAAATGTTTTAGCAACTATAATCTCTGTTAGGTATAGGTAAAGGATGGTTAGCCTATAAATGAGGTAACCAATCTTCATCGAATGAGGTGGTTGGTACATGTATAACATATACCTGACCACCACCTTACCAATGTTTTCTATCACCACTGTCCTTATTATCACTTCTACCAATCTGGGATCTGTCTTTATAGTTTTGTCCTGAAGTGCTAATGTATTGTACTAAGTTGAATTGATACAGATCTGTGCTAGATTTTACGTTGTAAATGACTGAATGACTAAGGGAACACTATGGTATATATGACTACTAAACACTTTAGGTTGAAATGAAAAGGTAACATTGCTACTTCAGAAAAATTAACACATTTAATGAAATACACTATTTATGTTGGTTGTTCACAGTATCGATCATAGTAAAAATGAATGTAACTAAAAAAGATATGGTCTATTTTCATTTACCTTGTTGATGAGTATTGGTCATCACAATATTCAATGTTTTTCATCTTTGATTTACAGTTCATGATTAAGGCTAGGAATTATACTTAGCGTTTTCATCACGAACTGACATCAGCTATAATGCCAAAACTCTATTTATCCAAATGGATAATTGAATTTCGCGCCAAAATCTTATGATCACTTCTATTGTAGACGCTATTATCACGTCTTCCCTAAAATCCGCTGTAAACCGACCGTACGTAAGCATCAGGTACCGAACTTAGCGCCGTGACCTTGAAAACCCGCGAAAGCTTCTGATTGGCTCGGCAGTATAGTTTAATCCTACCATAATATTAATGATAGTAATAATGGTAATTTATGAATTCATAAATAATTCTTATCTATCATATCAAATTTCATTATAAAACAATTTTATATTGTAATCTTCATTCCCTTATTAATTCACTCTATTTTGTGTGGGTTGTAATAAATTAATTTTATGACTGTCATAATTAAAATTCTACAAACTGTCTAGTTTGTATAAGAGTAAAAAAAATAGTTGATATGTCACTGAAATATTGAACATTTCATGGTTTATTCTCTTGTCAAATATTTGGATTCAAAAGAACATAAACATATCCAAAATCAACCAATATATTTATATAAGAACTTTGGTCTAAATTAGAGTAAATAGTTTTACAGTATTTGGGGTTCCGAGTTGATGTAAGACATTAAATAGGAATAATATAGTAAACAAAGATTGATAGTGGCTAGCAGCGGAATTCAGGACGCGCGTTTCGTCCTATTTGGGACTTATCAACTGGATGTACCTGCATCTCAGAGTTGAGGATTCAGTAGCTGAATGGATAACGTGATAGCGTTTGAAGCAAAAGGTACTGGGTTCGAGTCCCAGAGTGAACATCAACTCTGAGATGCAGGTACATCCAGCTGATGAGTCCGAAATAGGACGAAAAGCGCGTCCTGGATTCCACTGCTAGCCACTATCCATCTTTGCTTACAATGCTTGTGAAATAAGGTTGTATCGAGGTAATACGCACAGTATGTACATATGTCAATTAGAGACTAGACAGTTGTAGTACTAAACATCAATGGGAAGATTCAAACAAACGATACTAATTGAATTTAGGAATAATATATTTGTAAAATCTCAGCGAATGAGTTTGAAGTAAATCCAACGTTTCGTCTGACAAGGAAATATTTCCTTGAAAAAGCTTGGAACAGAATGCCAGGCAAAACGTTGGATTTACTTTAAATTCATTCGCTGAGATTTCACAAACATATTATTCCTATTAAAACCAACATATTTATTTTATACTTTACATGATGGATTGGATTTAATTAAACAACCATTAGAAACTAGGATGATTTCTTTATATTAAATGTAGTTTTCATCACGAGCTAAGAACTCACCTGAATAGATAACAATTACGTCCACTTTAGAGATCATCTTAGAGATTGTTTTTTTTAAAAAGTTACATTGGGGAGTCATGAGCATGTTTGAGTCATTACTTTTTTGAATTTTATTTCTGTCTTTAATATTTCAATTTCTTTCTAACATTTGCTATAGTATTTTTAATTACCATTGTTTGAGTAGAATAGTGTTTTTGATATGCTTGAAGTAAGTCGATTTCGCGGTAACGAACGAAAGGTCAATGATACGATAAGCTAATCTAATCTGTTGTCCCAGGCCTCGCTAACTAGATGAAGAAGTCCAAGACAAAGTAGAGGAATATATATTCCGAAATCAGCCGAGTACAAGCGAGTCATATGGGGAAAAACTCAAGCGTATATATACAGCAACAAATTGTCCTTGGGCATCATCATAAAATAGCACACTCAAAGAAACAATGGACCAATAGCGTTTAAGATAGTTTACAAGTGGTAAATATGACGTGAAGGTAAAAAGAGCGCTTTTGGCGCGAAAACAGTTGAATTCAAACTTTCAAAATAAAATTAAGCCATTTATCAAGTAAGTTCTGGGGATTCGACATCCCCAACAGTTTTAGTGCTTTTTTTCTTCATGTATATTATCCAAATAAATAGATCGTACTGTACAACTAAGTATTGAAAGCATTCTAACCTCTTGAAGATTGTTTATTTATTTAACTAAGATGTGTAAATTTTAGGGGGCTTATAATGAACAAGCCGGACTATATTACCTTATAAATTATTACTTCAATGAGTGATTAATTATTTAAGTGAAGATCTGTAGTCAGGATGAATGATTTCAGTGGAGTTATTTTCTTTTGGCTGAATAGTTCAAAAGTGAAATTTCTATTGTCTTTTTGGACATTTTCATCAGCACAAACTGCAGAATAGCTTATATCTATTTGAAGATTTTGCTGTTGATAATGTTGTCTAGAATAACAATGAAAGCTTCACGATAAAACTATCCAGTCCATAGAGTGTAACCGCAGCAGAATTTATTTTAAGGCAATATTTTAACTCTTTTTAAAATTAAATGCCATATCAATGAGCATGTAGTTGCTGGTACTATGTCAATCCTATATAGGTTATTCTAGCATCTGAACAGACCAATCTATTCATTCTTCTCAAGCTAAATTTTGACCTTGTCAATTATTCATTTAACCAATTTGATCTTATGGTAATTGTTATCGAAATATATATGTCACTAAACCACGTATGATTTTTGAACGACTTCGCGTTACAGAATAACAGAATAAAACAAGTCAAATACGCGATCATATAATGGTTTACAAGAGAGAGTAATCTCAAAGATATGTTTATAATGTTCGAGTTAAGCACGATAAAACATTGAGATCTAAACAATTAGCATGCAGAGAAGTAATTTGAGATGAAGTAGGTAAAGATTATGCAAGAAAAAAATTAGTCAAGATCATTATCGTAAGTAAGTTATTCTACTTATCTGAAGATAAATATATCAATACAAGATAGAACACATAGACTACTGATATATTATTTTTTTAAATGCTATGTTTTTTAAGACACTCATAATGAATATTCATCATACACAAGGGAAAAAGCTAGATCCTCAAATATAACACGGAGAACACCAACCCAACCACACTTGATGAATTGACTCTGGAAGAAGTGGAAACTTTCACGTATCTGGATAGCGCCATAAATAAACGTGGAGGGTCTGATGCAGATATAAAGGCAATGATTGGTAAAGCAAGGGTAGCTTTCCCAAAGTTGAAGAACATATGGAACTCCAAACAACTGTCAACCAATATCAAGGTCAGAACCTTCAATACCGACGTCAAGATATTTCTAATGTATGGAGCTGAAACCTTGAGAGCAACTAGAAACATAAAAAAACTACAAGTATATATAAACATTTGTCTACACAAGATACTCAATGTTAGTTGACCAGATACTATCAGCAACAACCCATTATGAGAGAGAATAAGTTAACTTCCAACTGAGGAAGGAATTAGGAAAAGATGTTGGAAGTAGATAGGACTCACATTGAGGAAATCATCAAACTGCATCATGAGGCAGGCAGTGACATGGAATCCTGAAGAGGAACGGAAGAGTGTAAGGTAGAAGAGCACAGTGCACCGAGAATCGGAAGTGGATATTAAAAGAATGAATGACAACTTGGAATAACTGGAAAGGATTGTGTTGTGATGTAGTTAGATGGAGAATGCTGGTGAGAGGCCTATGCTTCTTCATGAGGTATAACAGGCGTAAGTAAGTTAGTTATAATGAATCTACCATTTATTTTACTGTATTGTTTTCACACAATAAAACACACCACTTTCCACTTACCCAAAAATACAATTTGTAAAGCAAAATGTCATATGACCATTGCCAAAAATCATCTATATTGTTTCCATTCCTAAGTCACGTGATTAAACAAACAACATATCACATCATAACGCTCTACAATCCATACTTACTTACTGGGATATAACTAGGACAGTTTAACTACGCAACAGAGTTACCAATTTATGGTTAGCTGATTGTTATTTTTGATTTCACAAATAAATAATGATTATTTGGTTAAAAGATAGTTGAATACTTTCATTGCAATATCAAACAATGATCTACAAAATAGTTCACTAAAGGATTGATGTCCATGTCGTATATATATTTTTCTCCATTTCCATAATAGTAACATAAATCAAACAAAAAATTATTTGCTAAAATGTTATTGTCTTGGGTTCGAATCTCACAAGCCGGGATCGTGGATGCACACTACTGAGGAGTCCCACAATAGGATGAGACGGCCGTCCATTGTTTCCAGGTTTTCCATGGTGGTCTAGATTCAATTGATTCATGATTTCAACTATATATAAAAAATTACTAAAAATCTCCACAAACAACCCCCTAAGTATTTAATAGCTAAAATGATGTTCAGTAAATTATTGAATAATAAAATTATTTGAAGAATATAGAATCATTTACTAGTTTCTTAATTTTCAATTCAATTGAATCAATCTATCAAATTGTCAATCAATCTACTTTTCATATAATTTAATAAGTAGTTTAGTATTCAAATCTAACGACATTGAAATTTTTCAGCTTGACCACCATAAACTGTAATCAAGATTTGATTTAATTATTCAATTAATTTAAAACTAAAATAATCTGTTCATTTAAAAAAAAAGTAAACAACTGATAAATAATAAATCATAATAGTTGAATTCATTAGTCTGTCTAAACTAGACCACCATTGAAAACCATCATAGAAAATTCAACTTATGAATTCAGTCCCAACAACCCCACACTCGCATAATAAACATCATGTGCTCACTAGTAATTAGCTTCAAAAATCGATTACCTAGAGTTCTAGTGAGAAGTCGTGACCAGTGGAATCCAATTTGTGTCGGGTGGAGAAAGGTATCTACCTACGACAATGGATAAAAGGTTGCGCAAGATCCTGGATCGATTGATGTTAGACGTTCACACCGTTGGATGCCCACTCAGTGGTCTAGAGGTTAAGCGTTCAAGCGCGGAACCGAGTGTCCTGGGTTCTATTCTCTCATGCGGCATCGTGGATGAGCAGTGCTGAGGAGTCCCATACTAGGACTAACTGGCCGTCTAGTGCTTCCAGATTTTCACTAGTGGTCTACCTTACATCGACTTATGAATTCAACTATTAAAATTACTACAATCTCCACAAACCCCCATTCTGAAAATAATAAATCGACTGGAGAAATAAATTTTATATTCATTTCGACGATTCAAATTTATTATTCAATATTTTAAGTATGTTTCATTTTTCTGTGATAGTTAAATATATTGACAAGCGTAAGGATGAATTGTTGAGAGAGTCAGTATTGGACTTGGTTAGATGTTAACTAATCAAAAGAACATATGAATACAGATGTGCAGATCTAGCTGACAAGTCCCAAATAGTAGGAAGCACAAGCCCTTAATTACATTGCTAGCCCGAATCCACGTTTTGCATATATTTTGCTGGCATTCTCTTTGATATTTACAAATGTGCAACCATCAATATAATTGAAAAAAAACCAAGCGAAGACGATAGGGAATGTGTAAGGATCAATGAAATAACATGAAAAGCTAAACATTCATATGTGGTAATAAATCTGGACGACTTAAGCTACTATACGGATATGTTAGAAAATAAGTACCATAAGATTGGTCTGAATGGATTATGATCGCTGAGAAATCTGCGAACTCTGGATTTTATTCAGAATCGGGTTGTGAGTGAGAACTGTTGAAGAACTCTAATCTAAGACAACTTATCGGTTATATGTTTAATGAACGTAATCGGCTTTGTAGTTGATACTATTCTATGAAAAGGACTATTTTCGAAAGTAGAAAAAAAGCAACATAACATAACCAGAGTTAATCAATGAAGGTAACACATTCAGAAAATTGAAATACATTCATTTAACATACAATGAGAAACCGTTTATTTTCACTAAATCACAAATTGTTTGTTTATTTAAACAAACCATCAGCTAAGCAAAACAAACAAACAAACAAAATTCTTTAGTCAAACAAGAAAAATTATAAAATGTATAACAAATGTTTGCATTTCTCAAGCTGAACTATTTATGTAGGTATGTATAGGAGATAGGAAATTACAATTAGAAGAATATTCAGTAGTTGACTGAAATGTGAAATAATTAAATATTATTAAAGCGATTAGTCCCTTTGATATATTTCGATAGTATAATAAGACTAGACTGGAGATGGAAACCTTAAACCTACCCTGGTAATATTAGCTTATTATCCAGAGTGATTAGGTGTCAAATTGTTTTCATATTATTATTATCCTTGTCTAATCTTACCCCTATTTCCAGTCTAGTTGACCTTTTATTTTTATATGTAAATGTTCTTAACAAGTATATGTGTGATCAGATTGTTCGAAATGTATTGCGCTCATATATCACATAGTTCTGATAATCTTCGTCTTCTTATTACATTATTGAAAAATATTATTAAGTCTAATTAAACTTAGTAGTACTGAGTTTTATATAGTTGAAATCATGAGTGAATTGAAGCTAGACCACCAGGAAAAACCTGAAAGCACTGGACGGCCGTTTCGTCCTATTGTGGGATTCCTCAGGAGTGCACATCCACGACCCCCTTGTGACAATGATCATATGCTCACTAGTCACTGGTTCCATGAGGTATTTCCTGGAGTTCTAGTGAGAAGCAGTAACCCGTGGAGTTCAACCAGGTCTGTTGGGAGATGTCAACTCACTGAAGACATTGGTAAATGGTTGCTCAATTTCGTGGATTGGTTGAAGTTAAACATTAACACCGTTGGATGCCCTCTCAGTGGTCTATCGGTTAAGTGCTAGCTCGTGGATGCGCATTGCTGAGGAGTCCCACAATAGAACGAAACGGCCGTCCAGTGCTCCCAGATTTTCCATGGTGGTTTAGCCTCAATTGATTCATGATCTCAACCATATAAAACTACTACAATCTCCACAAAAACCCCCTTCTAGCAATGAGTTTGTTACAATTTTTTTATACGACTGATTAATATTAGCACTATCATATCTCTCTCACCCCATCTGACCCACATTTCTTCTGATCACAGACCTTAAATTTTCACTTAACATATATACAGATTCAAGTTAACATTCTATGTGAGTGATATCAACAATAACAATTTTATTCTGTTTAGTTTGACAATCCTAAATTTACATACTGTAAACGATGTACTTTACCTTTGACCTGGCTATTTTTTCGGATTATTAATTCGGACTATATAATTGTAGAGCCTAACTCCGCCTGTAGCTCCTCTGGGGGTTACTGCCGGTCCCAAGTCCGGGTAAAGGAGGAGGGTTGGGCATGGGGTTAGCGCCCCATCCCGTAGAAAATCAACTCGCTAAAAAAACGCTAACCAGAAAAAATCATTCAAACCTTTCAAACTCTGCCCTGAGAGTAGAAGGAATAATTATGACGTCTCATGATGAAAGCCGAGTTCCTTCGGAAGTCATGAGGCCGATGAACATTCTTACAACCAGAGCGACAATTTTTAAAGGTACATGGAATGTCCGAACAATGTGGGAGACCGGAAGAGTCTTTCAAATTGCTGCAGAAATGAGAAAATACAACCTGGAGGTGCTTGGAATCAGCGAAACACATTGGACACAGGTTGGACAACAACGACTGTCTTCAGCAGAACTTCTGTTATACTCCGGTCATGAAGAAGAAAATGCCCCACATACACAAGGAGTTGCATTGATGCTGTCCAGAAAAGCACAAAATGCACTTATAGGATGGGAATCTCATGGACCAAGGATCATCAAAGCCTCCTTCAGAACAAAGAGAGAGGGCATTACAATGAACGTCATCCAATGCTATGCGCCTACCAATGACTACGATGAAGACGCTAAAGACCAATTCTACGATAGGCTGCAGTCGATCGTCGAGAAGTGCCCAACCAAGGACCTGACAATTCTGATGGGAGATCTCAATGCTAAGTTTGGAATGGACAACACTGGATACGAAGACGTCATGGGACAACATGGACTGGGAGGAAGGAACGAAAATGGTGAGAGATTTGCAAACCTATGTGCCTTCAATAAACTGGTCATAGGTGGCACCATATTCTCACACAAAAACATACACAAAGCCACTTGGATTTCACCGGATCACACTACACAGAATCAAATCGACCATATCTGCATCAACAAAAAGTTCAGGAGGACGATGGAGGATGTGAGAACCAGAAGAGGAGCTGATATAGCATCAGATCATCATTTGCTGGTCGCCAAGATGAAACTAAAACTTAAGAAGCACTGGACAACGGCGCGGACAACATCACAAAAGTTTAATACGGCCTTTCTTCGAGATGCTGACAAACTCAACAAATTCAACATAGCCCTCAGCAACAGGTTCGAGGCCTTTCATGACCTACTCAATGGAGAGGGGACTACCATGGAGAGCAACTGGAAAGGTATCAAGGAGGCAATCGTTTCAACATGTCAGGAGGTTCTGGGCCAAAAGAAGCACCATCACAAGGAATGGATCACTGTTGGTACACTGGATAAGATTGAAGCAAGGAGGAAGAAGAAGGCAGCAATCAACACCAGCCGAACCAGAGCGGAAAAAGCCAAGGCACAAGCCGAATACACAGAGGCAAACAAGCAAGTGAAGAGGAGCATCAGAACCGACAAACGTAAATATGTGGAAGATTTAGCAACGACAGCGGAAAAGGCTGCAAGAGAAGGAAACATGAGACAATTGTATGATACAACAAAGAAACTTGCTGGAAATTACCGTAAGCCAGAAAGACCAGTGAAAAGCAAGGAAGGCAAAGTAATCACCGACATTGAAGAACAACGAAACAGGTGGGTAGAACACTTTAAAGAACTCTTGAATCGACCAGCTCCACTGAACCCACCCAACATCGAAGCAGCACCCACGGACCTCCCAATCGATATTGGCCCACCAACAATTGAAGAGATCAACATGGCCATTAGACAAGTCAAGAGTGGCAAAGCAGCGGGACCAGACAACATCCCGGCAGAGGCACTGAAATCAAATGTAACAGCAACTGCCAAGATACTCCACATCCTCTTCAGTAAGATTTGGGACGAAGAACAAGTACCAACAGACTGGAAAAAAGGACTTCTGATCAAGATACCATAGAAAGGCGATCTGAGCAAGTGCGACAACTACAGGGGCAACACTTTCCTCTCAATACCAGGAAAAGTCTTCAACCGAGTATTGTTAAACAGGATGAAGGATTCCGTGGACGCCCAACTTCGAGATCAACAAGCTGGATTTCGTAAGGATAGATCGTGCACAGATCAAATCGCAACTCTGCGGATCATTGTGGAACAATCAATCGAATGGAATTCATCACTCTACATCAACTTCATCGACTACGAGAAGGCATTTGATAGCGTGGACAGGACGACATATGGAGGCTTCTTCGACACTACGGCGTGCCTGAGAAGGTAGTAAATATCATACGGAACTCCTATGATGGACTAAACTGCCAAATCGTCCACGGAGGACAACTCACGGACTCGTTTGAAGTAAAGACCGGTGTTAGGCAAGGTTGCTTACTCTCACCCTTTCTCTTTCTCCTGGTGATCCACTGGATCATGAAGACGTCAACATCTGGAGGAAATCACGGGATGCAGTGGACAGGCAGGATGCAGCTTGACGATTTAGACTTCGCGGATGATCTGGCTCTTCTATCACAAACGCAACAACAAATGCAGGAGAAAACGACCAGTGTAGCAGCAGCCTCAGCAGCAGTAGGTCTCGATATAAACAAAGGGAAAAGCAAGACTCTCCGATACAACACAATATGCACCAATCAAATTACACTTGACGGAGAAGCTTTGGAAGATGTAGAAACCTTTACATATCTGGGCAGCATTATTGATGAACACGGTGGATCAGATGCAGATGTGAGGGCGAGGATCGGCAAAGCAAGAGCAGCATACCTACAACTGAAAAACATCTGGAGCTCAAAACAATTGTCAACCAACACCAAGGTTAGAATTTTCAATACAAATGTCAAGACAGTTCTACTGTATGGGGCGGAGACGTGGAGAACTACGAAAGCCATTATCCAGAAGATACAAGTGTTTATTAACAGTTGTCTACGCAAGATACTTCGGATCCGATGGCCAGACACTATCAGCAACAAGTTACTGTGGGAGACAACAAATCAGATTCCAGCGGAGGAAGAAATCAGAAGGAAGCGCTGGAAGTGGATTGGGCACACTATGAGGAAATCACCTAATTGCGTCACAAGACAAGCCCTCACATGGAATCCTGAAGGTCAAAGGAGAAGAGGAAGACCAAAGAACACATTACGCTGAGAAATAGAGACAGACATGAGAAAAATGAACAAAAGTTGGATAGAACTAGAAAAGGAAGCCCAGGACAGAGTGGGTTGGAGAAAGCTGGTCGGCGGCCTATGCTCCATTGGAAGTAACAGGCGTAAGTAAGTAAATAAGTAAGTAAGTAATTGTAGAGCCTGAAGAGAATTTATCGAAAAGAATATTCTTCGTTCAAATATTAATCTTTTAATATGATGGGGATCTTTAAACGGTTAGAATAATAAATGCATAAAGAGGAATATAGCATTGTACTATAAAGTTACAATTTACAATGTAAACCTTAATAACATGTTTGAAACAATTTCTTATAATTTACATTCTTAATTATTGAATGATCTAATTGCTTTTGTTAAAATCCTTTCAATATTTAATCCATAGGATACTACTATAAATAGACAAAAATTACATAGTTTACTTAGAAAAACAAATTACTACAGTGAAAGATTAATATTCTTGATGACCTAACGATATTCATACTATTCTAATGGTCATTATAATGTAAACACATAAATACACTTTTGTGGATAGAGAATATAAGTTTGCTTGATTAGAAAAAATGTATTCAATATAATGTAGCACGTTATATATTGACATTCACTTGGAAGCGGGAACCATCTAAAACAACAACACAACAGTTAAAACGGGTAAGTGCCTCTGAAGTAAGAACACAGTGTACTGGCACAACAAATATATTTTTGAAATTGAAAGACGCTGTCCGAGTACAAAAGGGTAAACTTATTACAAAATAGTTTTATTCGTTGTTCTGCAGGTTCAGATTGCGTAGGGATTGTTCCTCTTAATGTCAACTGTTAGCTAGGTGTGCTTCAATTTCATTGTTGTTATATTCATATAGTAATTCGACTTAAGTGCTCTAAACTGCAGCTTATTATCTACTACACTGCTCAATAATAATAGTTATTACTCATTAAATAAGTACAATATATTGTTACTAACGGAAGCTGACTTGTAAATGGATTTTGTTAAAGTATATAATAGTCTTTAAGTTTTTTTGGTTGAATATTTCTGAAGAACAAGTCATTTTACAAGTCACAGTGAAGCTGTGTAGTTGTGTTTGCATAAACTGAAGTCACTTTTTAAATTCTCAAACTGTCATAAAAATTACACTAAAGTGAATTTAATGATTCGATGGATTTAAATTGAAATCACGATTATTATTATTATTATCAAAATTAGATAACGAAGCAATCTTTGAAGAATTCGGTCATTTCTATGAATAACCTTGAATTAAAATTATCCATCCGTCTAACTGCCCAAATCTATGATTCAAGAATTATATATGTTATCATTATACTGAAATTTAAGATTGAATAAATAATGATTTTTTCATAATGAAGTAATTTAACTTCTTCATTCCAACCTCAAACCCTTGTCTTCCCTTCCTAAACATATCGACTTCCTTACAGTTTCCATTTTCTAGATAATTATTATATTTGAGCTTATGTCAATGTTTTAAATACAACAAAACACCTAAAGTAGTTTTAAGCAGGGTAGGTGGATCTTAGTGATAATAACTAGTTAATCATAGGAAGACAAACAGAACTTAGCTTTACTATTAGATGGGGATGAGACATTCAATAGTCGTTAAATAATATCAATAGTTAAACAGCCATCAATAATGAGTCTCAGAGAGAACATCAACTCTGAGATGCAGGTACATCCAGCTGATGAATCCGAAATAGGACGAAAAGCGCGTGCTGGATTCCACTGCTAGCCACTATCCATCTTTGCTTACAATGCTTGTGATTTAAGGCTATATCGAGACAATACACACAGTATGCACACATGCCAATTAGAGACTAGACAGTTGTAGTACTAAACATCAATGGGAAGATTCAAACAAACAATACTAAATGAATTTAATGTTATGAATTGTCTGTAACATATAGCCCATCAAATGCCAATCTAAGAGCAACTAACCCATCTGGAAACCAGAAGGTCTAGGGTTCTATTCAATTGTAAGATCATGGATTCACATGGCGGAAGTCTATCAAGCTAAAATGAAACAACTGACGATTATTCCTTAATTTCTAAGTACTATTTAGCTGTAGTAACTAAGTAACCTAAATAATTGTCAGGAATTATTTAATCGATTACTACTCACTGATTATGATTCATTTCAGCATGCTTTACCATATTATTTGTTTTTAGCTTTGTAATTTCCTTTTATTTATTTACTATAGTTGAAAGCGTGAGTCAATTAAAGCTTCAATTGACTCACGCTTTCAACTATAGTAAATACTAAATCTCCACAAAAACCCCTTCTATTTTATTTATTTATTTATTTCTATATTAAACAGGAAAACAAAAACTAACCCAGAACCCTATTATTTTACTAAAAAAGGAAAAATCTATTGAAGTTTCATTTTTATCTTTATTGTTCAAAGTTTATTTGTTATTTTTCAATACCTGTTTACTTATTTACTATTGTATAAAGATTAACTTAGAGCATTTTATTTCTTTGTTATATTTTCCTTTCAACTTATATACTTAGAGATTACAATGAGCTGATTCGTGTATAGATCATATAACAGGGATTATATATGTTGTTATTGTAGTTGTTCTTCAGGGATTCATGGATTTGATTGTGTGCTTGTGAATAGATGTATTTGTATGTACGTATGTACGTTAGTGTGTCTGTATGTATGTATGTATGTATGTTTGTAGTATAGTTATGGATGCCAGTGTTTAAGAGTCAACATAATATTTATTTATATCCCGTTTGTGGTAAACGCAAAATAAATAACAATTAAAATGAAACAAATAAATATGATACTACATATTCCAATTTATGGATATTAATGTAACAATATACCTTTCGTGGATTCTTTTCTAATTTCCTTGTTAACTAGTTCCATTAGTTACCATATCTTTTTATCATTTATTTGTATTTATCACAAAAGTGACAGTAAATTCATAGTAATAATACGCATTATCAACTATGAAATGAAGGTGATTACTAACAACAATAAAAGAGATTAGTAGTATCTTTCAAGTATTATATGAACAGTTGAACAGTCTTAAAGTAAGCATTACTGACTTTTAAGTTGGTTATGTAATATTTAAGAGGGCGGAACAAAGGTTTATTGACTGATTTATTCCCAATAAAATACACTAATCTTATATATTATGATGCTATGCTGAAATTATAAATAAATTAATAATTATTCGAGAATCAAGCTGTTGCTACGTTGCATAATATGTAAAAGGACTAGAAAGAACTAACGAAAAATTTTGATGGATGGTCAGTAATATAGTAGTTATGTAATAATCAAGAGACGAATTTAGAGAATAAGTAGAATACAAAATGGAAGGAATACGAAAATTGTTTACCCAAGTTCTGCTACAGACTCTGCGGTTGAGCAGAGGACAAGTAAAAGAGATTAAGAGTTCTATTCTCGCTCACTTGTTGGACACAGGTCATCAAGTTGAACTGAATAAAGCTTTTAAGGTTATCTACCATATTCCATCAAATTCGCCTCATGGTTTACGAGTTCGTCTTTTGCACATAGCTGAAGCCATCGCAATCCATGTTCACAAACCGAACCTTTGTATCCTGAAAAGTTTGTACAACCACTCTCGCCAACCTATCCATCGATATAGTGGAGTCTGTAGCAAAACTTGGGTAAACAATTATCTTATTCCTTCCATTTTGTATTCTACTTATTCTCTAAATTCGTCTCTTGATTATTACATAACTACTATATTATTGACCATTCATCAAAATATTTCGTTAGTTCTTTCTTGTCCTTTTACATATTATGCAACGTAGCAACAGCTTGATTCTCGAATAATTACTTTAATTATTATTAATCCTCTTTCTTCCAAATTAATGATTGATTAGTAAATATTTCTGTGTATCATCGAGTCGATTGATCCGACGCCTGATATGATCAAAATATTAACTGAATTTCGTAGTCTCAGAATGGAAGAACAATTTTCTTGTGCAAGCTTTGCGATGTAGTTTTTAAGCACGAATGTGTGATCGATCTAGTCAACCATTTTAGGAACCAACTGAAGTTGGAAAATGGGGACCATGAGATTCCGACAAAGTGGGTAATTAACATGTTTTGAGATATAGTGGTCCCGATTATACCATCTTTTGTGGTTACTGAATCCTAATGTAGAACTAAATTTTAGTTTTCAAAGATTATTCAATTGATTTCGGTTCAGTTTGCTATTAAATTATTTACTTCTTTCAAGTTCCAATTAAATAGAGAATACGTTTGGTCACATGTGATAACTTCATGTGTATTTTACATAAAAGCACTTTTCTATTTAATTATTGTCTTTTCACCTTAATAAAACTTCCACTGAAATTAAGTCAGAATTTGTAAGTGTAAAAAATAGATATTTTCCTTGATTACCCAAACCTTCCTAGTTAACAAATGAGCCAATAGTGATTGTATATTTCAAATCAATATACTTCGACATAAATAAGGTAAATATTGATTTAAAAAAAAAAATAAATAAGAAGTCAACGAACTATAAGTGAATAATGTCAGATGAATTAGAGAAATAATTAAATTGATCAAACACCGAAAAATTGTCATTAAGAAAGAAGGTAATATTATGAAAAATCGATTGAATGAAGTTAAAAAATATAAATCTTTCATAATTACTTTCTTACGCTTCATACTACCTGTCGAGTAGAATAGGTCACCCATTATCATTCTCCATTCAAATCTGCCTATAGCTTTTCTAGGGTTACTGCCGGTTCCAAGTTCAGGTGAAGGAGGAGGGTTGAGCATAGGGTCGGCAACCCCATCCTATAGAAAACAACCTTGCGAAACAAAACGCTAACAGAAAGAAATATTTGCTGTGACTTTATGAACCAATTTTATTGGGTGATATAGTGGAAAATATAAATGATGTGAGTGGTGTCACACTGTTAAATGATTGGTGTGCACTGATGCTAAATTGTCAAAGCTTGAGTGTTTATGCTTCTTTGTAATAAATGTGCGATAACAGATAGGTTGATGAATACTGCACTTTAATTACATTAAATAAAAAGTCGACGTTTATGTCAGAACAAATAAATTAACAGAATAGTAGACTAGATTCTAACAAACATGTATCCAACACTAAGATTAATTGCAGGAACTCCTTGCTAGAAGCTGACAAAATTACAAATTTATTACGATCACTTTCGATTTATAATTAGCGATCCATATTCTTTATGTTATAATTAAAGAATCTACGGTAATTAGGTAATACTCTAAAAACTCCTTTTTTCAATAATAATGAAATAAGTAATCATTTATTTCTTGTTACAAACTGGCCATACGGAGGTAACCTACACGTGGTGCATACATAGCAACTAACACTGATCACTTCGATTATTACCTATGGGTTGCCAAAATGAAATGATTATTTAAAGTTGTCTCCACTCTCTGGGAATTCTATGTCGGTAGAAATTTTGAGCTTTATATGATCATTGTAACTACTAGTTAGAGACGTTGGGTGATATGGCTCTGTCGCAATATCATAGGTGAATTCAATTTTCGGCTCCTCTAAAACTTTGAATTTCAAAATTCACTTATACTGACTATTTCTAGTTCCACGGAATCACACTCCTTGAATCATATCGTTAACAGCTAATCTTATCTACTGCTCTGATACTAATTATGTTACTCTGTGACTTGTCTTATTAATTTCATCTGGCTACGCTATGGTAAGGCAACTTGAACCTATGCAAGTATGTGCGAGATCCTGTGGTGAGTGCTGCTGATGTCGACAGATATAAGTAGTATATATCACCAATCGGAGGTGGAATGCCTAGTGGTAGAAGATCAAAGAAAAAAGAACGAGAACAGAAAATGATTGGTATGGAATTGAGGGGACAATGTAGTTTGAGACGATTGATTAACATCTTGTAAATGAAGTATTTACTATATGGTTCTCAGATTTTACTAAGAGATTCTGTAATTTTGTGTTCAAATACAACCGATTATCCCCATTTGTGTTGTCGTTTACTATAGTCTTACATTGAGTTTGACCGACTGCTCAGAATATATGAGCTTAAACTACAGTTTTTTCTGAATATTTTAAATGATTAGTTAGTTTTGAAATAATTTATCCTTATAAGGATATACAATCCAACAATAGGTTTTGTCACTCTGTTTCTTGTAGTTAATTAATCAATAGGATTCGTTGAAAGCTTGTGTCTAGTATATTAATCCTTGCATCTGTCAATATATTACGTGAATGATCGACTGATCAATAACACGGCGATATTCTGTCATTACTTTTAAATTATAAAAAAAAACAGGAGTTAAATTTTTATCAATTAAAATAAACTCCAAATTTTCGAGTGTAAAATGAAAAGTTTTTCCAGGATCAAACGTAATATAATCACATAAGTAATTGATCAACTATTTGACAGCAGTTAGTTCTTTTAAAGGCATCTATCGTAGGAAAATGTTAAAAGTATCATGTTTTAATTATTTTGACCACCATCGCCCAAGTCTTATATATATTCTTGAAATTCACACTCAATTGTTTGTTTATCGTTACTTAGAGCAAAGCAACTGAAACTGAACGATGCAATTAAAAGCAAAATAGATGTGTTTGTATGAATCAATGATTCCGTTGTACTCGATGACTGTCTGATTTCGAATTTCAAATACAATACGTTCATTTGTGCTCACCTAGTTCTTCTTAGTTTAAATTGTGTTATTTCTGGAATTCCTAGTTTGTATAATAATCCGAATACCGAAAAATTCCAATTGTATTAAAACACAATTATATGATAAAATTCAAATACTTCTAATTATCACAGTAGAACATTGAGGATTTACGAGTTGACCCAAATTATCGCATTACATCAACCCAGCCAGATAAAAGTATAAAGATGAATAGCGTGCTAGTAGTAGTAGCAATGGTAGTAAGAATAGTTGGGCATAGAGAGTATGACTTAGGAAAGAAGACAGAGTTCTTCGAATAAACGGTTAAGAATAATTATAAAACTCACCATGTATTAGAAGAATGACAACATATGAGTCATGTCAATAAACATCTCCAAATACTCGTTAGAACAATCATGGTGAACTCAAATAACTAGACTGTACTTACAGAAGTAGGTCAGAATAACAGTCTATGACCAATAGTTTAGCACAAAAGAATACCTACATCTTATATATTCCATTAGATTGATGACCAAGGTTTATTTTAAATAAAATTAAATTTTATGCTTCTCAGTAACAAACAATCAGTTAGACATTAGTATTGTTTGTTTGAATCTTCCCATCGATTTGTTAGGACTGCAACTGGTCAGTCTCTAATTGGCATATGTGCATACTGTGCGTATTGCCTCGATATACAACTGGCTATCAGGACTCAGTGGCCGAGTGGATAACGCGATGGCGTTTGAAGCGAGGGTACTGGGTTCGAATCCCAGAGTGAACATCAACTCTGAGATGCAGGTACATCCAGCTGACGAGTCCCAAATAGGACGAAACGCGTGTCCTGGATTCCACTGCTAGCCACTATCCATCTCTGCTAATCAGTTGGACAGATTCCCAAATTTATATCTATTTGTTTGCTATCGGAAAGTAGAAAATAGGTTGTCAATTATCATCATCACTTCGTTATTTAGTTATGGTTCAGATAAAAACAATGACATCAGTTTATTTTAGTGATAACTGTCATGTTTCTCTTAGCAGTAGTATATTTCTATAAATGTGATTTAGAAAAACTAAAAATGAAATATTTCAGAAGACCAAGTGAACTGCCAGCGTGTCATTGTGCTGAGAATACATTAGAAATGGTTAGTGGAGTGATTTTTGTACTATTGTAATTTTCGATAACTATTTTTGCTTCACTTGTGATTTATTTCTGAAACAGAGCTATACTCTTCATGTGAACACTACACATGTAGTGAACGAAGAATTCGTGAAGATAACCAATTTACTGCTTAATGCAAAATTACAGTGTTTTCATGAAATATGTAAACTATACATTCAATACTTCATTTACAGATCTCCCATCAGTTGTCGCTTACAGACTTCATTCCTGTTGTTATCACAATTACTCTCTGTTCACATTTTTGTTGTTTTTAATTCAATCTTCTGTTGTCATGTATTCCACTCTTGATTGGTGTTTCATATTACGTATATCCGTTAACATGAGTAGTATATACCACAGCAATACTACTTAAGCTAACTGTTATAAGGTTGAAAACTGGTTAAAAGAAAAGTGTTTCAAATATTATGCTATCAGTGCACAAAATCTATGCTCCTAAAAAATATACATAATCTGATAAGTTTTTAAATCTCTAGTTTTTTCTCTATTTTAGAGTGCACCAATCGAAAGATGTAAGATTTCATTATAGTTAATGCATACAAAATCATTCATTATATGGTTTGTTTGTATTGTAGGTACTTGTTCACCATTCACAGTTAATTCACTGCCAGTTATTTCTTTTTTAAGTTAAAATGATCTAATTAAATTTCATTGAAAACTCTGAAATTATGACATTATTTTGAAGGTTACAATGATTTCAAACTGAGATTTTTAAAATATTTTCCACTACAAAAGACTTATTCCTTTTTTAAAGCAGTATGTAACATAATATTGAATTATAGCCTTGTAAACGTCCATATTAAAGGATTTATAGTTATTTAACAATAAAAGTTTGAATTAACCCTTTGTTGATATGAAAGACTAAGTTTTAATCAGTCTCCGTTGACGTATGGTCAACGTGTGTGGATTACCTCTATATTGTCATTTAGTCGTCTTATAAATCAAAGAAATAATGACAAATAGTGGAATCCAGGACGTGCGTTTTGTTCTTATTGGAACTTGTCAATGGACTGTACTTGGATTGGAATGTTAATGTCCACATTAGTACTTGAACCCAGTATCCTCTGCTTCAAACTTCAATGCGTTATTCATTGAGCTTGAATGCAAGCACATTGAGGTGGTGAGTTCAAAATAGGAAAAGGAGCTTTTTTCAGGATTTATTGGTAGTTACAATCCATTTATTTTATTTAACAGGAAATTTGTAAATAAGCTACCCAAAATAAAGATACACTTATTAAGTTGATTATAACACATGAAACATTATTATTCTTCCGCTATCATAAAATGTTGTTATGGATGTAATTAATTACTTAGCTTATGTGCTTCATTTTAAGATAATGTACCTTGAGAATCGATGTAGACTGGAGAATAGCCAAACATCAAAGTACTTTTGAAATGTACAGATTTATGGCTTCTTACTAGATCTCCAGAAATTTTTTCTAAGTTAGTAACCAATGAGTACATGATAATTGCGGTGATTGGACGAGAACCGGTGCTTTCAACGTGGTATGGTCGCCGGCGCATATATATTTGGTGCCCCCTTGCACCAATATTTATGTGTTTAAATAAATAAGTACATGATAATTATCGGTACGGGGTTATAGGGAATGGTGAATCTGATTGAGATCATGAACCAATCTAAATTATTGGCTATTTGTACTCACTTTTATAAATAGTTGTAGACCTCTGTACACATATGTATTTATGAATGTCTGACGACCTTGGCGAACCAAATCTAGATACTGCATTATTAGTTCAAGAAATCATTCATATAAATAGATGATGACTCAGATACATATATACGTTTGACTTTCATCCACCTAATACATAAATTCACACGTTTATTCATCTGTTCTATCTGCCTAATCATTTGACTGGAAGACAAGCTTGCTTGAACTAAACCTTATGTAATAATAATGCGTGTCATGACTTAACTATTATTAAATCGAATGTAAGATCAATTTCATGGTTGTTCAAGTCAACTGCCAGTACGAAGTTAATCTACATAAGTTGGTAATGGGAAGATAACACACCAATACTAAAGAAATGAGAATGAAATATTAAAATCTATACAAGAACAAAACAAACAAACATTTTATTGAACACAATTGAATAAGGATAATGTACAAAAATATGTGTGTCTGTAAACCAATGGAAAATATTACACAGACATTTCACAATTGCAATCGTTTAGCACAAGTAGGTAGTAATGACGGCGATACTGAATCATACGGTTCCATTGATTTTTTCAAAGAACGAGTTACTTTACGATTGGTTGTAGTTGGTGTTGGTGTACTTACATTAGTTGATTCTAATTTTAAACTAGGAACTATTACATCTGATCGTGACGGTTTGGTTAGACCAGGATCTAAAGGATTATGCAAACCACGTTGGTGCTCGTGCTGGTGCAGTAAACTAGCGACAGTTCGATTAACTTTAGGCTGTGGTAATTCATTTTCCGGTGTAGGATATGGTTTTGATGTAAAATAGGATGATTGTAACGCGTCAGCAGCAGTTCCACGTGCATCTGGATTTAAATTTAACAAAGTCTCTAGTAAATTTATAAGATCCGTACTAGCTGCGGTAAATATCTGTGAGAATGGTATGCCTGGTCGATGTTCAAATTTTACATAATTAGGCAAACGATAAACATCAGGCCATGTATCATCCTCTGGTGTCCCAGTGATCTATAGTGACAATAAAAAAAAGCATCGAAAACATGAAATAGTAAGTAATTTTATAAATGAGATAACATTACCATCATTGAGTGTTTTAAAAAAAAAATATCAACCGTGTGAATAATGATTACCTGTTTCAATGTTTTAATCAATGATGACAACTTCTTTACCAAGTAATACTAACTAACTCCTTTACTAACTCATTAAAAATTTATTAATAAATATTTCAAAACTATCGTTACATTGTTTAATTGAAACACGTTAATGGAAATTATGCAAGAATTCATAGTAACAATTACACCAGTTTAGTTGATGAGTAGGAACTAATGATAAATTAAAAAAAACTGGAATATAGTTTTTGTTGGTTAGCATCAGTAAAAAGAACAATGTAGTAGTGCTACATGTCCATTACATTTCTCAAATGATATAACGGCCCTAGTAGACTGATTTTGTCGCCCAGCACATTGTACTATGGTTTAAGCAGGTTTGCATAAATGTCTGGTATGAACTGAAATCAAGAAAAATTTCAAGACATGAATCTATTTTCTAGGAGATCAGATTAAAACTATTATTAATTGTAAAACAATAATATTGAAAGATAAAATGAATAATACGGTAACTCTCTCCATACCTCATATATTTTGGCCAACTGAGTTAAATCACAGTCACCCGGAAATAAAGGAGTTCTCAAAAGAAATTCCGCTATGATACATCCAACAGCCCATATATCAATACCAACACCATACAAAGTGCAACCATAAAATAATTCAGGAGCACGATACCAACGAGTAGCCACTTGATGTGTCATTGGTCGAGTAGGTGAACTGGCAAATTGACGAGCTAAACCAAAATCACCTATTTTCACTTTACCCTGTTTACTGAGGAATAGATTGTTAGGTTTCAAATCTCGATGTAATATCCAGTTGGCGTGTAAATATTCTACACCTCGAAGCAGCTGGATTAAGAGAATACAAACATTTTGTAAAATATTGAAGCATCACAAATAGGAATGTTTTTTTAAAAAATAAGCTATTATTCCTTAATAAATATCTAATCATAAAATATTGCGGAAATGTAAATAACTTATGACTGTCAACAGAATTCGATCCTAACAATGAAGTGATGGCTGTAATAAAATACATAGCCTAAATGTACATTGAACTGAAAACTGCTCTGAATCTTATGTAGAAGCATTCAACTATGAAAATATGAAGGTTTATAGATTATGACATTCAGTAGTAAACTACATAAAAACTAAACAGATACACAATTTTATAGGATTCCTTCATCAAGTCATCTGAGAACTATTTCTGATAGTTCCTGTATAACGTAAAGATAACCTATGAAAATGGAATGATTATTTATTTATGTCATTATACCCGTAAAATATTTGAAAACAGATAACTGAATCACTTAAGAGTAAACTAGAAAAATCATAAATCACAAAAATAGTAGCAGGATGGATAGCAGGTGAGAAACAAATCAGGTTCTCATTAGAGTACAAAAATGATACAGTGGAATCTAAGTTACTAGAGTCAAGTACATAAGATTACAAACAAATACCAGGTTTAACGGCAGTGGATTTATAGACCGATTTGGTTAGTCAGTCAAAATAAATGTAGAGCCTGCACAAATATATGCTAGCTTAAGTTGCCATACTACAATAATACGACGAAATGAAGATAATAAGATGAATTATAAAATAGATCGACACAATGTAGTAGCAATGATACTGAGAAAGACAAAGCATAGAGTATGTGGTACGAAAAGACAGAATGGAAAAGTAAGCATCCATGAGGGAATGCTGGAGTTCAAAATTTAAAGATAAAAATAATGAATTTGTTCGATTACGGATGATTTTGCGTTATCTCGAGCAAGGTTTGCAATCATTGATTACGGTTACCATGACAACTCTAATCAAGTAGTCTGCATCTACCAACATGGATCGGCCGAATAGTTAATAAATCGGTGAATCGATGACGCACTATAGTTTGGTTACCCCTAGCTTTTGCCCAACAGATCAAGTATTATCAACAACTAGACGTGATCGCCCTTATGAAACGAGATTTCAGGAACATGTCATACAAGATAAATAAAATCAGAAAAATACATGAATGATACATTTTCATCAATTTCTTACTGCTCTAATACAATTTAGATAGAAAATAATTAGATCACCTGTAAGCTTAAAGCTTTAACATGTGCTGGTATCAGAACAACTGTTGGATCATGTACTAACGCTTCTAAATCAGATGACATAAAATCGAATACCAAACAAATACATCTATCCTGACTGAATACATCAAGCAAAGTCAAAACATTGGGATGATCAATTTCTTTAAGAATTTTAATTTCTCGAATAGCAGATAAATTCATGCCATCAGCTAATACCCAACGTGGACCTGCTTTAACCTAGAGAAAACAAATGAAATGGATGATATAAGTAACTATTAATGAAAAGTGTTGAATGAATATGAAATCATGACACACACAAAGTGTGGAGCATATGTATCTGGTGCCCTTTTGTACCAATATATGTGTTTAAATAAATAAAATAAAATAAATCATGACACTACAACAAATGTACATTCGCTAAATTCCCCCAGAGACATGGGTATTAGCACAGATGGTAAGGAAGTATTTTGAAATAATAATAATAATAATGATAATACAGCGAGCAATAATGAAACATGAACACGTAGAGATAAATTTAGGATGAACAACTAAAATTGCGGAGTGAAATACCACTAAAATACAAAATTTGGAAAAAGATGAACACAGACATACATTACTGACAATGAAATCGATCTATGCGGATTACTACCACGGTGGTGTATGCTACTTATGTCTGTCGACATAAGTAGTATGTAACACCAATCAAAAGTGGAATACATGACAACAGAAGGAAGGGACGATGAAGTCTGTAAGCGACACCTGATAGATGTGTAAATGAAGTGTGGAATGTATAGTTTTCATATTTAACAAATACACTGTAATTTTGCATTAAGCAGTAAATTGGTTATCTTCACCAAGTTTTCATTCACTACACTAATACTACTACACAAAATTATTAAACCATCAATTTGAAGAAATTTCGCATCACTAAGATGCTCATTAATTAAGTGCAGGCATTTTGTACTGAGAATGAAGTCACACTATTCACGTAAAACAATTACCGAAGCTTACTATTTGATCAAACAATACTGGACCGGGATTTGAAATGGTGAGTTATGCTATAAAGTACTGAATGAACAGTAGATCAAAACTTTGTATGTGCTTCCCATTTCAGTGACTAACAGAAATTTAAAAATGAAACTAATTGGGATATGATAAAGTGACATATACAATATATATGAAAATGAATTGTATTTTCTATTTCCTTATGGTAATGTTAATCAGTCATACGTGAAGTAGAACCTAGGACCTCATTAGCACAACGAGATGGAGTTGCTTAAACAAATACCAGAGTAGTACAAATAATAACACTATTCGTCATGATAGATACGATTCGAAAGAAAATATGGATTGGTGATAGAGAAAGAATGAATGCACATGTGCTATTGTGGTGGAATTAAACGAACAAGACTTTCAGGATAGATAAAATGAAGTTGTTTAAAAATATATGTGTCAACTTTATAGGTTAAGGTAGAAATTTTAATATCACTATTGTAGTGGCTTCCTTTGTATTACACAACTATGCGATTTACTTTTAAACAGATGAATTATTCTGATCTTTTTACGTATTTTGTCATTTATATATGTGACTTTGAGCATGTGTCGAAATGTTTGCGTTTTTCTTTCATGCCTTTGATGGAGTTTCGTTCTTTGAGCTGGACATTTTACTTACTTACTTACTTACGCCTGTTACTCCCAATGGAGCATAGGCCGCCGACCAGCTTTCTCCAACCCACTCTGTCCTGGGCTTCCTTTTCTAGTTCTATCCAGTCCCATCCCACAAGTGCATTTCGTGCTTCTTTGGACAGCGTTAGAGCAACTCCCTGAGTGTGTGGAGCATTTTCCCCTTCGTGACCGGAGTACAGCAGCATCTCTCCTGTACCTAGCCTTTGTTGTCCAGTTTGTGTCCAATGGGTTTCGCTGATTCCGAGTACTGCCAAGTTGTATCTCCTCATTTCCATTACTATTTGACTGGTCTTTCCTGTCTCCCACATTGTCCGGACGTTCCATGTACCTATGAAGAGTGTTGCTCTGGTTGTTAGAAGGTGCATCGGTCTCGTGACTTCCAAAGATTTCGGCTTTCATCATGAGACGTCATAATTATTCCTTCAACTCCCAGGGCAGAGTTTAAATGGATTGAATTATTTTTTCTGGTTAGCGTTTTTTTTAGCGAGTTAGCTTTTCTACGGGATGGGGTCGCTAACCCCATGCCCAACCCTCCTCCTTTACCCGGGCTTGGGACCGGCAGTAACTCTAGAAGAGCTAAAGGCGGCAGCTTTCACCGTTCCTCTGAACAACATCATCAGCACAAACTTCGGATATAAGTGAAGTGTTCGATTTTCTCCACATATGGCTCACAGCTTGTCCTGTAGTCCTCAATGTTGATTGGTTATTGTTAACCTTTAAACTGTCATTGCTTACTTCTTTATTTTGGTTGTATCTCCCATTAATTTGATTTCTGGTCCTGTATTTGTCTATTATGTTTCTGAGTGGTTGATAAATTAGATCGATTTTAATGTGTTTGTTCATTGCTGATTGACCTGAGTGCCAAGATTCTAGAAAATCCCTGATGTTTTTACAATTGCCTCAATCCAAGATCTCAACATATTTCTAGTCGAATGTAAGTCCATGGTTGCCACATGCATTCATATAAGTGAGGATACGTCATTAGGTTTGACCGCTAATTGATGTTCATGCAGGCGAAGATCAAGAGGGCGTTCGCTTTGTCATTCATGACTATAAATATTGTCATGCTTTCATTACATTGAATAAGGACATCTGACTTCGCTTATTATCACTTAGACTGTCTACCGAAACGAATACATGAAACAGAAATATCTGAAACATTCAGATTCAACTTTTTAAATATTCATTATTATTAAAGTGATTTACCAATAGAACATGTATGATGTAGGTAGGATCTACATTTCATCTGCATTAACAACCCGATCACTATGAAGTCAGACTAGGACTAACTAAAGTATTCCGATATTTGAATTTCAATTCATGTTACACTCATTAGCCATTAAATTTAAACAAATAATTAGTAATACTTGTAGTCTAGGTCATTAAAAATATTTCCAAGTCCGGGAATGTTTACGAGAAGAAGTAAATAGACCACAAAAAAGTTTAGATATTAAAAATGTTTTGCTAAACTCTCTTTCTCTCTCTCTCCCTATATATATATATATATATATATATATATATATATTAATATGGCAGTAATTCTCTGTCCAACAATATTATAACTAGTGGGGAAAATAAGGAACTACAGTTCAATTGTATGTGTTCAAGCAAATAATTATTATTGATTGAAATACAATAGTAGAAAAATGTTCCACTCTTTTCACGATAGTCGTTTTAATTATGGGAGAAAATCGAAAAATTGAAGGTCGATTCACAACCTACGTAGTAATCATAACCTATTCGCTACTAGTTTAGCTCAGTTGTCACAGTGACGAGTTGAAGGTAAAATATCCACTCTGCAGTTTAGATATCTCCATTTTTACTAAGAAATTTTACTAAAGCTTCTTAACTGAAAACATTTATAAGACATTTTTATAAAATATTTCTAGTAGAAACTGAAATATAGAAATTATTATCGTAACATAACATTATTTTGTGTAAGGATTTTATAATTTGAGGAATGAAATTCCGTTATGTTATGTTGGGGAAAGAAAACGAATTTGCTTGATCGGAATGTGTGTGGTCGAGATGTAATGACAACCATGCAGTTGTATGATTGCTCTTCCTCTCTCACTTTTTCCTCAGTTAGTTTACTTATATTGTCAGTAGGATCAGTCACCTTCTAGTTACCGATCAACGTACATCGACCAATGAACAAAAATCAAAGTCTTAATTTGTCTTATAATCCAGCGATCAATCAGAAGACGAAGACTCAATCGCAACTGGAAACTCAAACAATAGTATGCTTGAAATATCTGACCAAGTCTACATAGCTTAGTCAAACCGATATGACACTAGAGTAGATGAAGAGTAATTAATAATAAATTTGGAATGATCATAAGCATGACAACGATTCATGAATCAAACGAAAGCATAAAAAGAGAATATAAAAAAAACAGTAGTCTAAATGTCTGTTAACTATAGAATTAAAATATAAATAATAATCATACGTACGATAATCCCACAAGTTTTAATATTATACTACTCGTCTCAATACATTAAATAGAGTGCCGATTAACAAAGGAAATGTAATAATACAATGTGGCCGTGAAGTGATGGTTGTTCATCTGGCCAAGTAATCGACAAAAGCCCTTATTTATTTAATTAAACATATAAATATTGGTACAAGGGTGAACCAGATATATATGCGCCACACAAATCTCATTTGATTTGTGTCAGGGCTGTGATACTGCTCAGGTGCCCAAACTGACGCATGTGATTTTCTTAGGGGCCCACACCTGGAGCCTTTGATCCAAAGGTCTGATCCACAAGGCAGTGGAGCATCGTAAGGAGATGCAGTTCTATGGCAGCCGGTGACCAACGATTGATTCATACGCCATTTTTGCCCTCAGGATACTGGAGCCTATGTGTGGCATTGATTTGGAATCAGGGTTTTCCAACCACCCTAGGTGGACCCTCCATGTTCACCAACACGGTTAAAGCGCCGGACATTTGCTTTCCATCCTCTCAATTTCGTAAACAACATCTCCGCCAGGAAAAGGCAGTGAGTAGGACTTCCTTGGCAGAGGCTATATACGAGTGGCCATGTTAGAGAATTTCGTGTAGGAGAGCGGACTTTCCCCACTCTCGGCTGTACCAAGACATTCGGGGGTAACATAAGCCCTTAACTGAACTGATATTAGAGGATAAGACAAATAATTAGTTGAATAGCTCTTTCTTCTAATAAAACTACACGCTTACATGCAAACTATTGAATACAAGAATAAATAAGACTTAAAGTTATTTAACAAGTAGACGATGGCAATTATAAGCTATGCATTATCTAATAGAATTAATACTCAAATATTAGGCTTAATTCTTATTTCTATCATACCATTTATCTTAAATGTAAAATAGCTGGACATTTATTTTATTTTGTTGATTAATTGATGCATTTTAACTTAAAACACTGACCGGTAAGATATAAAATCAAGATATCATTTTTTTTTATTATTAAAGTAAGTAATGAGCAATACGATTTACCTTTTTAATAGCTACTAATTGTCCATTTCTATTATTATCTTGAGCTAAGAATACATTAGCGAATTGACCTTCACCAAGATAACATACTTTTTCATAACGAGAATTTTTACTAGTTTCATCTACAAATATATCCATGCTAAAGTTGAATTACAAGAAGAAGAAAAAATGACTAACATTATGTAACAAATTTACGTGAATCATGAAACAAGTGAATCAAAATAAGTGGTAACATTTTGGTATACAACAAGTATATTTGCATTATCTATATTGGTCCATGAATCTCGGTGTTGATGAAGTATGTTTTGATGTAATCAGATTTAGTGGAGTGAATCAATTTGAATGAAAAGTGAATATTTGCGACCCTATAAAATATGTAATCCGATACAACAGCCAACCATCATTTGCTAATTTCTATTCTATGTAATTATTGTTCATACTCTACACTAAAATATTTTATCTTCAAAGTCAATAAATACACTTTATTATAAACACTGAAGTCGATGATTTGGTTGTTTACAACAACAGAAACCCTGATTTCGCAGATATGATGAACTGTTTGATTCTGTCACTCGTAGACTTTAATTCCGAAGGAATATATATATATATATATATATATATATATATATATCATACAGTTTGAGCAAAAGGATATCCTCTTTTTAGTTTTTCTATCTGGTAGTCAAACGCATGCATATCAGTACCAACTCTGGGACATTGCACGTCACAATAACAGCTGATTGATGTATTAGTGCGCCATGAAAATAATCTGTAACCTAAGAACATCTTCCGTATATTATCGAATCAAAGAGTAAACTTACATGCTAAATACACACACACAGAACATACATACACAGACAACAAACTGAGAACTTTACATCAGAAAAGATTAATTAGGTACTAACATCATTATTTCAATTTACATTCGATAATACAGATTAAAAAACGAATTTGAAATGAAGATTTATATGTAGACGAAGTAAGACATATTAATCTTATCGGTATACACAAGGAATGAATATTATATACATTATGATAAAATAAGCATTAGAATTCTTTCCATGTCAATGGTAAATCACAATATATACACATTGGATGAAGTATCATTGAACGCCAAGCGGATAAACGATCTAATGATAAATGGTTCGGAGAATAAAAATAACAAGTAATAGCCAAATTGATGATTGAACAGTAAAATAGAAACAATACGATCTATAGATTGTTATATTTGGATTACAGACCAGAAATGGAATCCGTAGCACGCATTTCAACCATTTGGAAGATCGTCGACTGGATGTACCACCATCTCAGTATTAATATCCACACAATGGCTGAAAAACAGAATCTAACACTACAAACGCAAACGTGTTATTCATTATGCTAATTATTCCATATAACTACTTGCTTTCTCAACACGTACAACGTTTACTCGTATTAGTGCTAACCAAAATTCAAATGTACTAAGACTTATAGCAAAATGTTATGTCGAGGCAATCGCCTCATGATGTACATACGCCAAGAAAGATATATGAAAATTCAGTGCTGAATGCCAAAAAAAGAGTTAACAATAGATTACGATTATTACGTGGTAAATAATCATATTGTCTACAATTTATAAAACATATGTGAAAACATATATGAAACTCAATATCAGTTTAGTATTACAGATTGGAAAGATGTGTACAGTACTAGTCGTTTTATAAGAAGACGGAGGCTTTGTATATGCTTTCTTCATATTGACTTATTTTGAGATATATTCCAGAGAACCAAGTACTTATGAGTGTATTTTCCATTTGCATGAAAGTAGATAAAATAATAGTGAATCAGTTCAACCAAATGCTTTGAATATTATAGACAAAAAGAACTCCATGCCTCCTAAAGTATGAATATTTGTCAAATACAAATCTGTGAAATTTGAATCAAAACCTTCCATTAATATAGAGCAGGATGTCAATAGACGGGTTTACTCGAAATGTCTTAATCGTAAAATGCATTATAGTATGTGAATTGGTAATCTACTCGGAATTTCCGCTCAGAATCAAAGCTTTTATATCTTAGCAGAAGTTCATATTGAGTACGAAAGTGCACGCTCTGTTATTGAGATCTATGAGGTGATTGAAATCAATGATCAGACGAAAACAATGATATGGCTCAAAGTTTATTATGATAAGCCAGATATATTCGTTCTATGCGGTGTTTTAGTATGCAGTAATTGAGTAGCACCCTAAGCCCATTTCATTTCATATATCGCCTGATATTTTAAACCAAAATAATATAATCGTTTTACGAAGATACCAACAGTAATTTAAAGATCATTTGCGGTACAATGAATATATCTGATAACGATTATGAACGCAAATGTATCCAGTAGTTGTTAATAACATGAATAATCTTACACCGACATAAACTTGAAAAATGTATATATGATAGAGGAAAATTAGATGTTGCTTATGCGGAAATGTAGATGACAAAAACAGGCTTATTATAACTCTTATTATGAATATCATTGATGTAGGAAAATATCAGTTGGTATCTAAACTAGATTTCATATTGTAACAGTTTACTATTCACAATATCAATCAATTACTTAGTGATGCAAAAAGTAGGATATGGGTATTTATTTAAAGAGATTTTAAATACATTGAGACTTATGAAATAACATGAAGAATGGTGGTGATAATCTCCAAAAATCACACAATTGTACAACATACCTTGAGGAGACACGCTAAGGGCTACACGATTACACTGACTACAATGACGAAACATAGGATCAGTGCAAGGTTCCAGAGATTGCATGCAGCGCTCTGAAGAAAAAAGGAATGCACGAAAAAACTTAAAACAAAACAGTTCATGTATTTTCTTGTATTATACAATTATCCAATGCAACTACTGATATATACTGAGTAACGATCATCTAATATCACTAGTGACAACTGTTTCAGATATGTCAAGACTAAGATGATCAAGTAGTTCTAATAGTTACATGTTCACTGTGAGACCTGAGGGACTTATGTCTGATAGTAGAAGAGGTTCTAGGTGCGTGGAGTTAACCGGTCCTATATTACAGCGAAACAACTGTCTGGTTTCCCTCTTTTTTGATGGTAACTTGACTAAGATTAATATGTGATAAATAAAATATAATAAGCAAACTAATCTACACAGGATTGCTGCAAATTACGAAAAGGTGCAATATAACTCACCAAATGGATGGTTTTGAGAGCAATTCATATAGGTTAGGTCCGGAATGACATGTACTAAACAGAAAAGAAAAATATACCCACCACACAACTTAAGGAAATAGATTGTACACTGTAAGCAGGACCATAATCATAACAACTAGATTAAAATATAGAAGAATAAAGTAACCGATAGTTTATATACACATTTTTTCAAATGGCAGTATCCAACGTATGTCTATTGATTTAAATATACTGGGCTTCACAAGAAAATCCTTGACTAGCAAATGGTTGTAGTATACAGTTATAATTAAAATAGGTGTACAAAATAGATTATAGCACTGAGGCTGATTCATAAAAAGAAACGGTCCGACCTTGATTTAGAGCCAACCATACACACATACATACACTTAAATAACAACAGTATAAAAAAACTTAATTTATTGATAGAAACGGAAACGACGAAGTATCTTTTTTAAGCAGAGATGGATGGCAACTAGTGGAACCAAGGACGCCCGATGCGTCTTATTCAGGGCTTGTCAACTCGACTAATCCACATCCCAGAGTTGATGTTCACTCTGATACTCAAGCTCAGTACCGTTTACGTCAAACGTCATGGCGTTATTCACTTAGCTGCTGAGTCCAAACGGGATGAATTTGAATGCATATATATATATATATATATATATATATATATATATATATATATATATATATATATATATATATATATATATATATATATAAGTTCTTTGAATCTTCCTAATCATGATTAAGACTGTGATTGATCAGCGTCATTTGGCACATGTGAAACCTGTGCGGATCACTTCGATACTCTCCATCAAGTCACAATGCACAAGCTAATGGCTCTCCGGTCTCAGTAGCTAAGTGGATAATGCGATAGCATTCGAATTCACACATTATTTTACTAACTTCCGTTTGATAAGCAAAGAGTAATATTGTATTGAACGGGAACACCAGTTGGTGACAACCGAATGTATTTGAACACAAAATTACAGAATCTCTTAGTAAAATCTGAGAACCATGTAGTAAATACTTCATTTGCAAAATGTTAATCAGCCGTATCAAACTTCACTGTCCCCTCAATTCCATACCAATCACTTTCTGTTCTCGTTCTCTTTTCGTCGATCTTCTTAACCTTCTACCATTAGGCATTCCACTTCCGATTGATGATATATAATACTTATATCTGTCGACATCAGTGGTGTGTGCTACACCATAGTATTTCTAATACAAACATAAAAAGTAGGTCTCTAAAAATGTGCACTAAACCTTTACTTTAGAAAATAAGTTTTATTAATCATTCAATAATTTAAATAAAAATACTGGTGAAATAATAACAGTCTGGATTACACAGATACCGAAAATGTATGTAGTTTAATATCTAAAATATAAACATTTATTATTCTTAACAAAAGAAATCAAACATTAATGCCCGATTCAAACAAGATAACTTATTTTGAACTAGTCAACCAATATTAAAAATAAGATGAAAATAAAGGAGAATAGTCATTTGCACTACATATATATTACATTTACTGGTAACCTTAAAGTATACTACCGAACTAATTAGAATGGCAAAAGTCAACATTTCGATTGTGAACTGTATAATGGTTAATTTTAATGAGTAAAACCTGAAATTCTTGTTCTCAAGACATCTAAATGTAAGAATTAGTTAAAAGAAATACTGGACTTGATTACTCCACATTTTTTTACATAGATGCATAGAAATTTAATACTATGAATAAAAGAATAGTGTAGGTGATGAAAATCAAACTGAAAACCTTATTTTGTTAGATTATACATTTCATTCTAGGAAATTATTGAAAGAAATTAAATTAACACATACATAGAAAATTATAATATACTCAATATAATAAAGAACAAACAAAAAAAGGATATTTTCTGAGCATATTGGACATTTCTGTAATTGACTGATGATATTATCAGTTGACAATTTAAACCGATGCACATAGAGTTGTACAGATAATTGGTGAACACTTTTAGCTAGTTCAGGTAAATCTTTGACGAAACATATATACTTCTTCAAAGCCCCATCGATAATCATTGTATCATCTTCATTTTTATTAGTTATACAACTAGACACAGAATCAATGGTGGTAGAGGTGGCGTCGGCGATGGTTTCCGTTGTCATAGTGCTAGGTGAATTAGTTAATATTTGTGACACTGGTCGGAAAATATTTAAAGTTAATGTGGCCATTTGTGAAACTAATAAACAATCTGTCGTAAGTAAAAACAAATCAAAACAATATGGAAAGATAAAATTATTTGATATTCAAATGATGATAAATATGAACAATATTGATACAAGAAAGTGACATTGTTTGTTTGAGACTTAATTCATCTGTCTTAAGGTTAAATCAGTCGAATAATAATATCCAGTTCACTCATTTATACGATTATATAAAGTATGGATTTGAAAACAAATCCATGAACATTTGTCTACTATTAGTAATTCGTATTGAAAACACCATAACATATAGAATATTAATAGGAAGAAAGCAATAAATCCACCAAGAGAGTATGAATTTTGCAGAAACTTAAAGGATAAACATGAATAAAGATAGTTTAATATACAAGAAACTAGTGCGAATCATACTTTTAAACCCTAAACATTCATCACACTTCCAGAATCCATAGTTTCCATAAAGATATTTGCATTTCCCTTACTGTTTGCATCACTATTTAATATGCGAAACAGTTTCGTCATATGAGATTACCAACAGACCATTCTTTCAGCTGGATGCATGTGCATCCGAGTTGATGTTCGCTCCGGAACTTGAATACAGTAGCGTTCGCATGGATGCAAATACATTCAACGGACGAATCCCAAATAAAACGAAGCGCGCGACCTGGATTCCACTGCTAGCAACCATCCATCTTTGCCTATAATGCTTGTGACTTAAAGAAATATCGAGGCAATCTGCATAGGATTCATGTATACAAGTAAGAGACTGATCAATTGCAGTCCTAAACATCAATGGGAAGATTCAAACAAACAATACTAAATGAATTTATAATTTGCAGTGTCCAAAAGGAAAATAATTCGAACATATATTTTACTAAACATGAACAGATATATGTTAAATTGCAAACTATATTTGAAAGCAAATAATGTTACTGTTCAACTTTCCACATTGAAATTTAACAAAACAACCAACGCCACAGATTAGTAGTAGACTATAGTTGTACATTGTAAAAACCCGATATATTGGTTAAGAGTACAAAATGGGACTAAAATATCAGTTTGTATAAAGGTTGAGTAAAAATATACATGATGGATAACCCAATCGAATGACTACTACAACCCAATAGTATGATAATCATAGTACTATACATGAAAACAAAAACGATCAAGAATAAAACAACGAATTGACCACTGAATAGTGACCTGTCATTTACGTAGTTCTTCAGTGCTGATCAAATTCTGTTGATCTAGGCTTCGTGTTATTTGGCACTTGTTAGTAAAGTGTACTAGTAAACTTGAGTGAACTGATACTACCTGAAATAGTAGTTCACGCTACAAACTCTATCAAATATAAACAGTTCAACAGATTCACTCAAAGAAGTAAAATAGAGAACAATACATACCACGTGCTTGTCTTTGTACAGAGGATTTAAGAAACAAACGATAGCATCGTTCCAAATGACGTTGTTGGATAAAGTTATCTAAACTAGTCATCCAAAGTTGTGCACGGGACTGGAAAAGAAAAACACAACGAAAAAGCCTTAGTCAGACACAATCGATACTATCATTCATAAAATTTGAGAACAGGAAAGTATATCAAAATAACAACTATTTTTCTAAAAAAAACCAAATAAATTCCTCACTTTGATGGATTCATCGGTGTCTTTGTTGAGCATACACAGAATAAATCTGAAAACAATATTAAATAATATGATATTAATCAATACTGATAACTATTATTCAAATTAATAAGTATATGCCTACTAGTAACCAGTTTCGAGAAGTAATTCCTAGGGTTCTAGTGAGACGCAGTCGCCAATAAAACTCAACCATATAAGGAATGAGGCAGTTACTAACCAATTGCATTAAATGATAGTTGAGCAATATCACGAATGTATTAAGGTTAAAAGTGTGAACGACAGGATGTTAACTCAGTGATCTAAAGGTTAAGCGTCTATGGCAAGACCTAAACGTCCCGAGTCTGAAACCTGGTGGTTGAGTTATGGAAGGGTACTGATGAGAAATCACATAATAAGACGAAAAACCTATCCACTGATTCCTGATTTTCAATGGTTATTCAACTAAGCTCAATCCATGATGTAAATCACAAATTACTAAATAGTAAAACTCAAACAATAATCCTAAATTTCAAAGAAATTATTCTCCATCAGTCAACCACTCATAAAAACTAGAGGATTAAAAATAAAAAAATTGAACAATTATTTTTTTTAACTCATGACATAATCCGAATCTGATATTCACAAAAATCAATATAGGGATTCGAAAGATATGAAATATTGATAAGACGGCATTATTAGGATGCTTTCAAAAATCATATTTGAATGGTCAAAATTCACATGTTACAATTACTTCTGATAATTAACGGAGAACATTTCTGAAATATCGATTATTCTACATGATGGACGAACTCCTTTTTTGACTAGAATCAGAAAACTGTAGACAGATTGAAAAATATATTCAATTTACAGTATACGATAAAAAGATTGCAGCCGTGTGTGAAAATTTTTACAAACTCCTTGGAAATATGATAGCTAATTGAAATATAAGAACACAATTTAACGAATAGAAACCGTAAAGATGAAGCAAACTCATGAAATGACTGATGAAAAATAGTGTTGAATTCATTTTTAACAGCTTCCTATGGGTAGAATTAAATTTTTAGAGTACCCACATTTATCAAATTATTATTTATTTATTTAAACACATAAATATTGGTACAAGAAAGCACCAGATAAATATGCGCCTCACAAATCTCATTCGATTTGTGTGAGGGCTGTGATACTGCCCAGGTGCCAAAACTGAAGCAGGTGGTTTTCTTAGGGGCTCACACCCGGAGCCTTTGACCAAAAGATCTGATCCACAAGGCAGTGGAGCATCGTGAGGAGATGCAGTCCCATGGTAGTCGGTGATCAACGATTGAATCGTACGCCATTTGTTCCCTCAGGATACTGGAGCCCATGTGCACCATTGTTTTGGAATCAGGGTTTTCCAACCACCCTAGGTGGACCCTCCATGTTCACCAACACGGTTAAAGCGCCGGACATTTGCTTTTCGTCCTCTCAATTTCGTAAACAACACCCCCGCCACGAGAAGGCAGTGAGTAGGACTTCCCTGGCAGAGGCTATATAAAAAAGTAAAAAAAGCTATATCAAAAGTAATGTATATAGCTAACAAAACCATCCACCGATTCTTCTACTTTCAATAAGTATTGCAATTCCACATTTTAGTTATAAGAGAAACACTTAGCTAAGTACATTGTAGAGACTGGTTTAATATTAAGAGTATTGTTATCAAAGACTGATACTAACCGCAAAATCGTTTAAATCCATCGAGTAATAGACAGCTACTGGTGATATATACTAGGTTGAGCTTCTTCAACATTTAGCATCCAAAGATCCTGCCAGTGACCAAACCAAGAACCGATAAGTTCTTCTATTAAACTTTATTAGTTATGTAAGTAGCTAGAGAGGACCATTAACATCGATAAGTATATATTATTCTACTTGATCTGTTGTTTTTTTCGATCTCTAATGTTTCTCTTTTATTCTTGAAAATTATTTCGATCTTTTTAATATATTTGTCTTACTGTAATAGAATGCCATATTTTGAGTAAGATGTGAAGTTTTCAACATCACTGTAGCTACTTTGCTTAAATTAAATTTAAGTTCACCATCACCTAATCAGCTGACTTTGTGAATTTGACCAACAACCAACAGATCTTATTGTAAATAATAGATCAGTCAATTATTAAGTCGAATACGATAATAAACATTTGTGACTCGAGGGAACATTTTTGCAGAATCAGTTATAATAACAAGGAAGCTCATGAAAACAGTTTTTTATGTTAAAGGTCAAAGTAACAATTAAAACTCTACCTGTATATTTGAAGCGTTGTAAGAGGCTTATTTAACCAACTATGAGGAAACGAAGAATCAGTGAGACAAGCCTGGTGAAAATCAATTTTCTCCAAACATATCTGTCTTAAATCCGTATTGCTGGATAAATTATCAGCTTTGTCGTCTGGTGAATGCCATCTTTGTATTAACTCTTGCAAACAATCAACTTTACGATTTAAAGGTAATTCAGGGTTGAATATAATTTCTTGTAAACTATCATTTGACCAAAACGATAAAAAATGGACCTAAAATTGAATGAGATAATTTAAGGCTTATGATTGATAAAAATTATAAAGAACAAGGTAGTTGGATCTACAAAGTAAGTTAAGTGACTTGTATAATCCAAGTTGAAATTATTACACTAATAGTTACGAACGTTCACTTTATTACATAACAATTCTAATAGAAAAAAAAAACAAATGTAATTAGATGGAAGGTCATGATAGTCCATTATCAAGTCTTTATTAACAATACCATTCATTAGTAGTAAGAACTATAACTTATTCAAGGTGAAGTTCATACAACACATATTGAAATCCAATAAAAACATTAATATATGTACATATTCATTAGAAATTGCTAACCCTAGGTGAAAGTAGAGCACTGCGTCGTGTACGATTATTATCCAAATAATTGCATGGCCTGTAAAGCAAAAGAAAAAGAAAGATGAAGTGTCAGGCATATAAATAATTTAAATTCATTAAATTACATTGCTCACAGATTTGAATGGTTTCAACAGCTTTTATTTCAATATTGTCAGCAAAACCAATCATCATGTCACCTCTAACTTTTAATTATCTATCTTTATATAGAAATAATTCATAAGTTTTACAACCATCAGTATGATATTGTATAGCTAGCTCTTAATTCTTAGCAATAATTGTTTTACTCGTCTTTCGTGATAATGAGTACCACTACAATGTACGTTTAGTTGATAACCTATAACACAAAATTTATATCGTTACTACTGAGTTGTAAACACTAATAATGACTAAACAACACTTTGTAAACAATGAAAGTAAGCAGATAAACTATTTGTGCGACCTGAAGAAACATTAATATCCATTATTTCAAAAATCCCATTATACTGATCACTAGGACGTTAAATCGTCCATATCGAATAAAAAAATAATTACTGACACCTATCTATGACCATTGCTAAATGCCATACACATGAGACAGATACTTGAATAAAACTTCCAAGATCATAAAATTCATAAGACCATTTATAATTCAAATGAGAAAGGAAAGAATACTATCGAATTAAAAATGACAAAAAATAGTGAAATAATTTAATACAACATACTTTTCAAGAAAACATATATAAACTCCATTCGTTGAAACTGATAATCCATGAAATTCCCAATGAACTACATCAGATTTATCATAATTAGAACTAGACCAAACAACTTGCCAATTCAACTTACCTACAATGAGACAAAAAATTATTATATACATGAAAACAAGAATATGATACTCAGTATACGCCATAAGTTGCTCGAACGAAGATTCAATGATTAAGGGGCTCAGCACAGAGACACTACAGGGGCTGTCTGAACCCCCACCTCATCTTATTCAGTTTGGGTAACTGAATAGCATCACTGCCCTTCACAATTAGAATGTGAAACAAAAACAAGTACACAAAAATTATTAATATTATAAACTGACTTAAAGTTCTAGTAAAGTGACTTTTGAAGTTATTAAAACGATTTTAGATATTTACATTTCATAATAACATTATTCAATGAACCACTAGTGAAAATGGACAAATGACAAATACTTGGAATCATTGAAAAAGGATACAGATGTGAAGGTCTACCATAGAATGAAAAAAGAATCAAGGGAAATTTCAATTGTTTGTTTCTTTAATCGCTATTGTTTATATATATATATATATATATATATATATATATATATATATATATATATAAACTGAAGTAGGTGGAGCGAGATTTAAATCTGGAACTTATTTACAATACAATGAATTTACCATGACGATTTATAAGTTTAAAACTTTTTGACAAAAAAAACAAAAAAATAAGGAGAGCTGAAATCTTTTAATAATACATAGGATCCTGTAAATGAATCACTGCCTTCTCCCCAGTATTGTAAATGTCATAAATTATAGAACGCCTTATATTGTTAGAAAATAAAAAGTCAAACAACATGAATTGACGATACAATATTATTTTTTCACTAAAATGGGAAAAAAAGAAGTGGAAAAGAGATAGGACTTCAAAAAATGAGAGTTGGAGCCTATCCTATTTCCAGTTTAGACTGGATGAAACTTTAAGTTCTGTAAGTAATTTCATTGGGAGAATATTGATTTGGGATCAGGGTTTTCCAACTCCCCTAAGTGTATGTTCCGTACATACCAACCTAGTTAAAGAGCCAGAGAACCTCATTTCGTCCTCTCAATTTCGTAAACGACACTTGCTGAGGGAAGGCAGTGAGTAGGATTTCCCTAGGAGTGGTTGTACACGCGTGGCCATTTGACAGCATTTCGAGAGGAAGAGCGGACTCTCCCCTCCCCACTATCATCTGTAACAAAGAATTTGGGGGATGGGAAGATTGGTTCAACTGACCAAACTAATGTTAAACGTGTGATTAACAGACGATTAACGTCTAAATAAATTCTGGACGTTTGGGAACAATTTTATAATTGGAAGAAATGTGGTAGGTACCATCGATATCAAGATGATGTCCATACTGTCACAAAATTAACTGACGCCTGAAAAGTAAACCAACTACAGTAAATAATCTGTTTAATCTAACCTAGTTTTTAATGGGTTCCAGACGAAAAGTATCTCAAAATTTATCACAATAAAAGACGAAAAGGTGTTGAAATATTTGGAATTTCTTTTTTACATTTTCAATGCAAAATAATGCAGCAGAATAGATCTATTCCAGAAATCAGTTTAGGAATGAAACACGAAGACATTCTCACATGCATTGACCAATTTATTTATTTGACAAACTGGTTCACACCTAAAACGTAGATGATCTAACAAATTTCAACATTATTTTCCCTTAAAATATCAGCTGCCATGCAACTGGCGGGATAAATTAACTGAATTTCAACGGATATGTACACGATCTAGTATGATCAAACTCAAGCCCAAATATAATAAAGATTATTATTGAGATTAGTGAGTATAAAATTAAAGCATAAAATCATAAGTATATTAAAGAGATGGAGAGGGGAATAAAGATAAATTAGTTGAAAATGTGAAACTTTATTGATCAAGCCAAGTGAAAGATATACATATATAACTATGCTTAATCCTAATTTGGCATGCTAAATAAAATACAATACAATTTAAAATAAACCCAAAAATTAACAACCCAGAGATATGACATCAATCTATGAAGACTTCAATTTCCGCCTTTAAGCTGTGTCATGTTTGATATAAAGTAAATTGGAAAGCGAAATGATGTACCTTAAAAGACTATACAATAGTATACAATGAATTTATACCTCTTACTTCATAAAATGAATAAAATAACGTTACTATCCTACTGATATTTTGATCTTCAATGTTTTCGTATTTCTGATATTGGAGATTAATTTATTCTGTGTTGTGATTCAATCAAATCCAACATTTAAAAGACAGTAAAACGATTAAAAATAAAAACCAAACTTCATTTTTTTTTCTTTAACATAAGATATTGAGAATTTTCATCGTGTATACAACCTTCATAAAAATCAAATATATTAGCTATGTTGATTAGGTTAGTAAATATATGTTGATTTATACAACAAAGTAAGACCTAATATCGAAAATATTTAGCAAAAATCAAGTCTACGATTCTCTATGCGAGAAAGTTCTATACCAATATCATATATATAATAATGTAAAATAAAATGTAAACCAAAAAAATACTTACATTCAGACACTTCATCAAGACTGGTGCGCATTAAGTAACCATCCACACTAGTGAGTAATAACTGTTCATTGTCTAAATAGATACCTAAACAGAGACATAATCACACAAACATGTTACAAAAGTCTATGTTGAATATGTAGTGCGCGAAATTGGATTTTTCATTGAAATAAATCGCAGAGTTACATGTTTGAAAAAGTTCATAAAAGGAATGTGTCAAATGTTTACACTGAGAAATAAAACGGATATTTCTAAAATCTAAATTTGGCTGTGTAAAACGAATTAAATGTCCTTAACAGTGAACAATGAAGAGTATGAGGAACGACAACCTTGAAACTCCATTTAACATCTAAACATAGTACATGGGAGGTAGAGCTGCATAGACTGATGGACAAATTGTAAAATCATCGATATAACTCGACCAAAACTAAACGATAAAACAAACATGAGATATATCACTACCCGATGAACGATCAGTGTAAACTATGAAGACAATAATATGGTAGGTAATTTAAAACGCAGAGTCCTCGAAACACAATCGCAACAGCTCATTTTTTGGAATGGAGAAAACAGTAAAAACACAAGATACTAACGGCACTATGAGACTTATAAGCCAATTATGAAACCCGTCCTAGTTATAAAACAATTAACAATGAAAACCAGTGAAATAACAGCTTTAATTTGGATAATTAGCCCTCACATATGAAATTATTCCTTGTATTAGAGGAAAAATGCCAACTTCACATATTAGGAGTCCGAATACTGTTGTGTGTTAGGGCTATCACTCCATAGAGTTTCCATCATCACATGACATCGATTATAACGTAAAAGGCTAGGATTAAGTATCAAGAATGAGGTTGACGTTTTGAGTTAGGTTTACAAATTAGGGTTGGTGTTTTCATCGCAAATAATAATAGTAATAATAGTAGCAATAATAATAAACCTCACATGATAAGGTGTACTAATCAATGGCGAGGTTGCGAAAATATTTTGCTGTGAAATATTTCACTACTGAAAGAGGCTAAAATGAACATAATTTCAGAAAACATACCATTAATGGACAGTGAAAGACTTATTCGATACCGACGGAAAATGATACCCAACACTGAAGCATCGAATACTACGATGTATAAATACTCTAAACATTATAAAATCTGTACATCTAAATGAGATAACAATATGTTTGAGATATCTTGGGTTAGTAGTATATAATTTTCGAATTTTATTGATTAATCGGATCTTTTATAAGAACTGTCAACAGAATTCTTAACTAGGACCCATTCAAATGGTCGGTATTTAAATAGTCGTAAAATAGCCAACACAACTGATCTACAGTTTGTTTTATTAACATACACTCCAAATAAACACCCTTGTCCCTTTGAGACTAAGGAGACTTGAATGAATTAAAAATATGTCAACATTACAGCTGAGGACATTTTAAAAACTACTGAATTGAAAAAACCTCTAAAGTTCAGTTCACTTTTTTATACATCTTGACATACCAGTAATATAGCCTAGAATAGGATTTGGTTGACTAACAAATTGACTTTTAACCAAATATAATGGATCTCGTCCACGACATGGCGTTGATAGACTACTTGGTTGTTCTTGGCGCTGGTTCTGTTGTTGGAAACAAATCTCTAAATCTTCCTTAGCTATATGAAATAATAGCAAATGACGACCATAGCCAATACATAATAAACGACGAGACATTGACCAGGCTGATGCTAAAATGGTTACATGATACAATGGAGTTGTCCATAGATTGAATAAATAAGGCTGTGTGATAAAATTTGAGAAACGAAAAAAGGAAGTAGAGCTGTTATATACCACGAAGACTAAACGAATGGTAACTTCCAGAAATTATCTATAACCTATCATTAAATATATTTCTTTCCTTTTATCATAAGCTTTCGGTTGTCACACTAAATACTATCATACAATTTAGTAGCCTTAATTTATTCCCAATCTATTAGTTACATTCTCACTTACAGTCCATTTTGGCTTGATCGCGAATAATTGTTATTTTTCATTTTATGATGTGATACGGTCTGATTTGTTTATGTATCAACCACGTATGTCTGAAATAAGACACCCATGTCGTGGGGGCTGGTTATCGTTTTTTGGATTCAATGAGCTGGGCAAGGAGAAAAGCAACTGTATCAAGGACCAATAACGATTTGAAATCAACTCAAGGTGTATTATTGGTTAGCTTAAGGACAAGGTGATAAAAATCGATATTGTGATTGCTCGTCTTGGGTTCAGAGCGAAATTTATTCCTTAACATTGTTAAATAGAATTTCGGGATTATAGCTGTCAGTTCGAGGTAAAACCATTACTTTAATTCCTAACCTTAAACTCAACTGTAAATCGCGATTCTAATCCATCTTACTAATTTTTAACCCTCTTTCGACCCTATTAAGTAGGTGAGTTGTCTCCAGGTCACTTAAGAGTCATCACAAGTCGTCCATAGCTTATGATCATACCAATTTTCTTCTTTGATATTCAGATAAGCCACTAAACAATAACACAGTGTGGAAACTAATAGAAAAAACTGGTTCAAAGCAATAAGACCAGGAGTTTTTTTGAGTTTGTGAAACTATCTTAATCATCAAACCAAAATAAGTTATTAAAAACCACCATTTGTTCGAATAGATAATTTTGGGCTTAAGGCAACGCAACATCAGATTGATTTAAATGTTAAATACCCAGGTCTAATAGCAACCACGATAAGATTTGACCAGTAAGTTTCAAAATCCTATACACTTAATTGTATAAAGTCGATGCATAACATTAAGTCAATTAAATTTATTATTAGAAAACTAAACGGCGAAAGATTTGTCCTCAAATGAGAAGACACCAGTGGTCACGTCACAGAATTGAGCTTAGCTGTTTAGATCATGTAAAAGCCCGAATCGTGTCTGGTTTTCCTGAAAATCAACGAAGAATTACCCTCTTGAACAGCGGCTTTCGATAAAATATGAATCAACTGATATATCTACGCATCTATAAAGTGGAGCAAGTAGATTAAGATACCTTGGTGAAGAATATGAAGTATCTGAGAGATTTGTGTACTTCAATTGTATTACTCATGAGTAACTAGTTTTTAGGCGTACAATTTTTTTCCGTTGTTAGTTCCAGAATCCTTGATGGTTGATGAATTTTTCTCACATCACGAACCAGCCTTATAACATTTTATAATCTCCAAAAACCACATAATGTTGACAGATCTTTAATTTGTTCAGCCATACTGAACTGCGCATATTTTTACCGTTCTTTGTTGAGAATTGATTGTTGTTACTGTTGAGTTTATCAATTTGAATGTGGTTTTTAATATGAGCTAATTTTTATCTACAATAGAACCAGTTTTCATTTATACATATTTAGATATGAATACCCCGAAAAGCCAAAACACTTTCATGAGTCTAATCGATACCCGGTACGCTATTCTGTTGAATCTAACAGTATCTATATCAAGGATGAGTACGAAGAAAAGTATAGGATGGTTATCGTAAACAGTAAATAAATTAACAGAAGTAAAACAACTAGTATTTGTTGAAAACGAAAACAAGGAAGCATCAATACCGGAGTTGAAGCTAAGCACTTTAAACTGAAGATTTATTTTCTTTAGTAAAGTTACAAACTGGTTAAGAGTGTAATCGAGAATGCGCGTATCGTCGTAATTGGGACTTACCAGTTGGTTGTACCCTATATATAAGGATAATTTAGTTGGTTAAATAATAGAATCATAGCAATCAAAGTAACAGAAGAACGGGAATTTACACAAGTATTAAGCAATATAGATTTAAAGATAAGTTTAGCTTTGCTTACTACTGTTAATACCAGGATACCAGTTGGGGAATATTCAATAGGAAACACTAAACCTTTCACAGAACCATCAGTAAAACCCAAAACAAGTAAGACTAAAAGAAAAAAAGAAAAAGCCATGTGTATAAGAATAGTTTTGGTTAGGAGCATGACAACATAAACATACTATCACTAATGCTACTAATCACTTGAATATGTGTTATGTGTGCTCAACCACCATCTGTTTGTTAGTGAAGGAGTATGTTGGAAAAAAACTAGTGGTGAAAAAGTCAACACGCGACTGAGATCGGTATATGAAGTTATGAACAGTTGGAATGAGCCGTATAGGCGGTTGTAGACTACTTGGTTAGAGTCTGCGTGGTTACTGTAATAAATGGATGAAGAACTTGAATAAACCAGCCCAGAATCAATTGAAAATTTTTAATTTATACTCCGTAAACTCGTTGTTTCTTCTTGAATCATATTTTCTACTCCTAGTGTTTTCAAAAGCCACTGATACTAATACTAACTCTATTTATCATTCATTTTATTGATAATTTCATCTCACTATGCTGATATATTTCAGGAACTTGTACCGATGTCCTAATCTGCCAAGTCCTACGTTTTTAATGACTAGCCACTAACCTTTAATCGTGAAACAAACCATGACCAAATGGCACTCGATTTTATGGCCGAACTAATCAGATAGAGCTTTTCCGTTTTTGGCGCTAAGTTTACTCACCCGTTTGTCTTCAAAGCATTTTTCATTACAGCTGATAACAGTTGATAATGAAAACTGTAGCTCTGTACATCTGACTTTAACCTCAAATACCTAACCCTAACTGAAAACAATGAAAGGACTTAAATAGGGCAGGAACAACAAAGTTTGCAGAATAAAATGAATCCATTCTATTTCAATGTTTCGCATCAGCAGCTACGTACAACCTAACAATACAATTAGTAATACAAATATAACTCTTAACAAATGTTTAACATATTTTAGTTTGTGAAGTTTAGATAAATGTTCGAAACGTAACCGAAATCATTTTCTACGAATTTGTTCTAATAATACTAAAATTAGCGGCCAATTATTTAAAAGATATATATCAGTTTTCTAAAGAAAGAGATCAATTGGATATGTTAGATAAATTCATGACATCTTTTGACGTGTGTTCATTATTAATGAGTTTACCATTAGTATAAAATGTCAATACAATTTGCGAATGATCTGAATTACTTCCTTCGCCTAAAAATGAGTTGAGAAAATTATTACTACTTCGCATGAAAGGAGTTCATTTTCAAATCAACAACAAACTGAACAGAAAAGACCGATGGAGTGAACATGGGATCAATACTAGGGACTATCTTGACAGATACCTTCATGGCTAATCTAGAAAAAAACGAAACCAAAACACGAAATCTAAAACACAACATACTACACTAGATATGTTGATGAAAGGTTCATTATGTTTGATGGCATGGACCACGCTTCTTCGTTACTTAGTCACTTCAACTCTTATCCTAACATAACATTCATAACAGAATATGAAAGAGTCAACCAATTCATTTTTCTAGATTTTAGTGTAAGACTGAAAAATGATGGAAGTCTTGAGAAAAGTATATATAGCAAAGAAACGCGAACAGAACCGAAAATGAACTCTAACAGCTTTTGTCCTACAGTTGCAAAAGGTGTCCAGTCGAAACGCTCTTCAACAGAGCTAGGGTTTTATGCTCATACGACAAAATAAATAGGGAGTTGACTATTCTGGAAAAGCATCTCAAAAATGAATGCCCACAACTTTACTAGAAACAGGTCTTCTTGGGGGGCACTAAAACTTGGTAGTCTTAAGGTAGTGCTCGCTGTAAGAGATGGAGTTCAGAATTCAACTAAAACCTTAGTTTTTTAAAGCTTCAATTAGAATTCTGAAAGAAATATAGACGGTCCATGAAGTGAATGAAAAGACAGAAATACTCCTGTATGAATTTTAATCAATCAACTTTATTAACACTACATCCGATATAACCAATTGAGATTTCTAGATACTTTTCTCCTTGATATGATAAAACTATACATTTATTTACTTGATTTCTATAATCTACATGTAATCTGGTACATTCGGGGACAAAAAATAGTATGAGCCATACAAATAATATTTATATGTAGGCTAGGATATTGAAAGAACGCTCAAAATGAAGCACGTAGTTTTCTTCGGCGACTCACTTTCCGAGCTTTTGATGTGAAGGTTTAATCCTACAGTGCAGTGAATAACCATCAGGAGATCCGTCCCATGCTAGTCGGTAACCGAAATAAGTTCATACGCTATTCATCTTCACAAGGTTCTAAAACATATGTACTATACTGACTTGGAATGAGAGTTTTTCAACTTCCTTAAGTGAACCCACTGATCCGGTTTAAGCACCGGATGTTTGCTTCTTGTCCTCTCATTTTAACAACCAATACCCTTGCCTTCTGAAGTTAGTCAGTAGGACTTTTCAGTCAGAAACTATAAATGAATGGGAGTATGGGAGGATTTCGTGAGGAAGTGTGAACTCTTCATATGCTTGTAAGTATCATAACTTTTGGGAGCTGAAATTACACATAAAACAGCGAAATTCTTTCCAAGAAATTCTATTCGACAAAAAATTGGAAAAAAAGTAATAACTTACGATTGAGATTATCCAAATCATAAAGTTTGATATAGTTTGGGCGTTTATCAATCGAATCGCTGCGCACGACAGCGTACGTATAATCTACCCATAACAATGACATCGATGACCTGAGTAGTTTATTATTCCACATACCAAATTAAAATAAAGAAATCAAATAAATTTCAACTAACGAGGTTTGAAAGGACAACATAAGATTCACTTTTGTGACAATCTAGTAATAAATAGTTTAAATGTTTTTTTCTGGTTACTATATTTTTCGGTAAGGTTCTTTCTTTCTTACCCGGGCTTGGGATCGGCATTAACCCCAGAATAGCTCTAAGAGGCAGTTGGAAAAGGACCCAGAACAGAGTATGTTGGAGACACCTATGGTCGACGGCCTATGCTACCATGAGGGGAAACAGGCGTACATAAGTAGCTAATAAACAGTAAACTTTACTTTTCCAGAGGTATGTGATGTAAGGTTAGGAATATAAACAACAGGTTGCGAATCGAACGAGTTCTTATGTGGGGGATCGCAAAATATTGGATTAACCCAACACTATATATATTCTACAGTAAGTAGAATATTAATTTTCTACGAATAAACTTTCGATTATTGAAACGAGAAAAAAGAATTCCTATCGATAGATGTTGCACAATGATACGATATGGCTCAGTATGACTTACGAAGAGGAAAAATTATAACCTTAATCCTCCAAATGATTTGAAATGAAATGCAAGAACGCTGAACAGAAGAATGTTTTCATATGTAACAAAATGACATGCTTCCATACAATATATCAAAGTGAAACATGCCTGATAAAATGTCATGAAGAATTGGAAGAACTTAGTGTCCAGGTCAGTCACTCCCCAATTGATTCAAACATAATAGTTGAGTCTAATTCTTGGGCATCGTAGCAGTAGGATGGGAAATCAAGATTGCAGGTCGTTGACCGCTAAGATGTGTGTCTATAATTCAGATTTTTGGAAGTCAAGAAAATACATTAAATGAACAAAAGTAAAATAACTTACACTCCAGAAAATGGTACTGAAACCATCCATATACAAAAAGCACCAGATTTCATTAAGACTGCCAAAAATGTCACTGAGCATAATGAAAATGACTCAGTGACTAATTGAGTTGGGTCAACTGGTATCACATAATAGGACATGTTATTGTTTATGTCAGGTGCAGTTTTCAAATTCATTGAATGAGTGGATTTTATTCGAGGTTGTCGAACTATCTGACACCAACTTGTGTAAGCAACCACAACATCTTCTATTGCATCGAAATAATCCATAATACTTTTACATATTAATGATGGAATATTATTACATTCAGTAGGCTATATAATAGACAAGAGAGTTTACTGAAGAATAACTATGCGGATAATGATGAAGAAAACGAAGAATATTATTATTATTACTAATGATAATAACAATGAACAAAATTGGAAGACTCTTGAGTAATTAGACAAATAAATCTTTTTAAGGTAGGATGAGAGTTGGAGACAACAAAAAACCCTGAACCTGGGATTTCATGTTAGTTGGGACATATCAACACAGAGTAACTGTAATCTTGGAGGAACTGATGCTGTCTGACGGATTTGATCCTATGTCGCTCAGTCTCATGACCAGAGACGCTGCCACTGAGCTATTTAGGCCATGAACAACCTCCTGTAAAACTGATATGTATTAATAAGTGATTGACCACTGAGTAGTGACCACTCAAATGTAAATCTCTTTACTGTTATATCAAAAATATTTCAATTACTGTCATAATTATATAATCCCTAATATTAATTATTATATTATTGAATGGCAGTTGAAAACTGCTTTAGATATCCCATTCATTTTATGAAAACTATGTTTGGAGCTTTGTTGATCAAATGATTTATTCTATTAGTTGCTGATGTTACCAGTACTCATACTATTACTAATGATTATGCGAAAAGTACTCATTTTATTAATGATTACGTTAAAAATATTCATCTTATTTACAATTGTGTTACACGTAACTTCTGTGTACTAATTCAAAGGTACTTATCGATTTAGGAATCATATTATCAACATTAATTGGTGTGTTACTTCTCATTCATATAGTTATATTGGCAAAAAGGTATCCTACGGATAAATAATAAATTACAGTCGTAGTCTTGAAATTTAGGTACGTCAATCAGAAGAGAAGCATAGTTACAAGAGGATATAGGTCGAAGAAATCAGCACACTACCCAATGGACACACACTCTTTAAGAAGAGGAGGTGATGTGCGCCTATCCCAACACCTTTAGTTGAATCTCAGAAAGACCTATTTTCAGGAGAGGACGGTAATGTAACAGGATAAAAAAATTACATTTTTAATTCATTGTAATTTTCGTTCAACATTACTTTCCTTTAAGTTGGATATGATGATTACTCGGTGTAATACTTTTTTTATTTTCAGCGTGATATGTTGTCCAATATACTAGTGAAATATTTTAGCGTGATATTTGTTCAAGACAATATTTTTTGTATTAATTCAGTGTGATACTCGTAGCTTGAGTTTTTGTAGTAATTCTGTGTATTCCTGCTATATCCGATCATTGATAACTAATCATCAAGTATGAGTGTATTCATATACCATTTCGATATATATGCAAGATCAAATAAATCCATATCACCAGTCTTTATACCTTTGTAGTGACGCTACTAACAAGAATGTTTGTAAGTAGTGTGTGACAGAACATGACGTCGAAATTGCAACACTTGTCAGATGGAGTGAACAGTTTCAGTGTATCGAAAGGACGACGTTGGTAGAACGCTTGAAGATCAGATGAGAAGACAGTTCAGATAACAGAACACACCGAAAGATGAAAATGGACGATTGAAGGCTAAGTACATGTATTATGTAAATACTTAGTAACTTCTCACGAAAAACACATTCCCCCCGACCGTTGTCGTGTTTTACACCCTCACTATGCATCATCTGATTGGGGTTTTCAGTGCCAAGCACAAGTCAGTTGACCATATAGCAGATATAACATCCTCTCTTATCAACTGAAGAGTGGACAGTGGATGCTCCTAAAATCTTAGGAATCGAACCCAAGAGCTTACGGTCAGTAAATTCAAATCTAAACCATTTGTGCATTTTCTTACAAAACCATCTCTATTAGACCTAAGTTTTATTCTATAAGACTTTTAAGAGCCTTTTAGTTGGAATTCTTAAAGCGAAGAGTCATTTTGGTAAATTTCACCAAATAAAGCTAGGTAATTGATAGCATAACCTGCACAAATTTAAAAAAAGGTTTAAATAGAGAAGCCCCATTGTTTTAGTTCAGTGGTTAATTACTGTTCATTGTAATATGACACAAATTGTTTACTAAATGTACAACAGAACTAAATAAGACAAGTCAACAACTAGGCTATTTGGATACCTCAAGTACTAACACCAGTTTAAAAGATTTATATTTAGGGAAAATAAAAGTTAGGACAATAAAATGTATGGTAAATGTAAGAATACTAACTTGGAAAATAAACTGTGGTCGACTATCAACAACCACTTTTCGACTTTGGGCGACCCTACCATGTTCAACATAGTACTGCTGCCAAATCAATGCTAGATCGACTGACTGATAAAAAAATTAAAAGTATATAAATAAAGGAATCGTGTACAAAAGAAAAAAAATTATAGTTAGTAGAAGCTGAATTGACAGGATAATTGCCTTTAAAACGACTTGATATCACGTGAATAATCATTGAGAACAAAAATGTACTGCGAAAGTCTTATTGTTTGAATTGAAGGCTAAATAGCAGTACACACAAATGACTACTTTCCGTGCACACCGACCCGGTTAAAGAGCCAGACAACAACTTTATTTTCTTCTCTCAATTTCGTAAACAAAACTCTTGCTGAGAGAAGACAGTGAATAAAACTTCCCTATGAGTGTGTATATACGCGTGGTCCCACGCGAGTATTTTAAGAGGGAGAGCGGACTAACACCAATATCACCTATACCAAGGCGCTTAAGGTAATAGAAAAGATCAGGCATAGAAGATACGATCAAAGAAAAGAATATAAATTAGGAGAATGAAAAAAAATATATGATAATTTAGAAACTTAGGATTCAAGGGAAGACAAAGAGTGAATGTATCTGGCCAGTGCAAACAATTCAAGGCTATATCACTTAGAGTATCCAACCATTACTAGTTACGGTAATCGCAGGGACTGAATCGGGTAGTCTGCACCTACCTACGCCAATCAGTCTAACAGTCAGTGTCTTCATGGACTGATGTCATATCTCGGTTTGACTGATTCTAGACTTCTTTCGACCTACTCCTATATCACTCACCATCGCGCGTCAAAATAACTCATAGGTAGGGATAACTAATACATGTTCTGGCCATCGCAGTTCATAAGACTTAATTATCTTATCAATCAATTTGTAATCCTTACAAATTGCTATGTGTATAACTTTGGAATCACCAACTTGATGATCAAAAAATACTCGTCCTTTAGCTGGCAGACAGATATCTTATCTACGCTGTAAATGGTGCAAATTGGTAAACACTAATCGAGCTCTCTGAACTCGTGCTGAGACCTCATCAGACACCAACTTACCAAAGATTATGAGACTTACGAAACAAGTCAATTTATCGACATGCTCAACTGCTTCATTTCTTATCATTAGCTCAGTTTGCCATAAGTTCCAACTAAATCAAAAGTGTTCGAGTACAGAGCCTATACGAGGTTTATTTATCTCTTTTGTACACCTTTCAGCGATAGACACTACCATAAAACCAGTCAATCTACGGAATCGAACGCCGCCCTAAGACCAATAAATACAACTATGCTTGGGAGATGTCTGTTTCAGGACCTAACAAAGGCAGAATATTTGGTATGGCATCGCTGTTATGCTGGTCGTCTGAAAGAAACACCTTACTGCCGTCACACCTCTGTACAGTCAGAAGTATGACTTCGCCTTTGGACCTTGGGATTGCTGCTTTTAGTCTCACCGCTCTTCAACCGATCTGTCTGGCATGGTAGGATCTTGAGGAACGATTGTTCCAACCAGTATAGCTCGATTGGTTCATCACGATAGGCAAGCCCGACTACCACGTCAAGGTAGCAGCAACGGTCGGGTCCCTAGTGCCGTTAGGCGTATAAGAACGGTAATCACCACCCAATTTTCTGCACCACGGAAGGATATTTCTTTTTAGAGGATCCATAAAGGAAACTGGAAAAGAAGTGGTCGTACCAAGATGGGAGTGTAACTGCAGAGTTCGAGAGATAACTGCATGAGATTGATCACACTTAGCTTTCCTGTGAATTTTTTGGTGTTAGCTTTGTATGTCAAAAGGTATTACCGCCGGAGGCGGAAACTTGTAAGATAAGGAGAGGTGTGACATTTTTATGGTCGACTATTTCTAACTCCTTCCTTCTGTTGTGAGGTAGAACCCCTGTAGATGTTGTTTGTCTGAGCGAAACATCTTAACGATGTTAAACTCAAGTACAGTCAGCAACAAGGTTTTGCCTCGACTATGAGTTCGCTGCCTTTAGTCTTACCGTTCCCCAACCGACCTGTCTGGCACGCTAATAATAATTATTCCAGCTAATATAGCTGGACTATATCACAGCGATAGGCAAGAGCAACCAGTATGTTAAGGTAGTAACCATGGTTGGGGAAACTATATTCAGAAGTGAAATAACTTTTCACCTGAGATAGCGGCATAAATGAGCGTTAATTCTTGGTCCCGAAACCGGAGCTTATTATTAGGTTATAGATCTCACTGAAGTTATTTTGTGACTTGTACTCTGTGATATAAAGGCCTGAAAGAAATGGCTAAACGCACAAAGTTTCATTGTGACGATGGAAAATTAAAACTACAGTGCTGCTGATGCAATATTTTTTATAGTTAAACTTCATAGGAAGTTCTGAAAATAACTAGTAGAAAAGACCTACTGACTTAGTAGTAGACACAAGTAATATTTTAATACTAGACACTTTAGGCCAGTTCAAATAGCGGATAATGTATTCATCAACCACAAAGTACTATAAACAAGAAATTACCTAATTGAGGTAATAACTATAAAATTATTTTAATGGATTAGAAATACAGCTTACTTCTTCCCAAGATTCAGTTCCTTTAAGCGTACACAAAACTGTTCGATTTTCCATTGTTGTTAAACTCATTATACACCTATAGAATTGAGAGATGATTGGTGACTTTGGAAGCTGTCTATGAAGTATACAAATTATTGAAAATCAACTCCAAAGTATGATCTGTTTCACTAATGCTCCTCTCATTGTTGATGGAGGAGTATGACATATGATCCATAAGTTACGTGAGAGTAGTGAGATATTATATTAGAAATTAAAGTATTTGTTTAGATATGACAACTGAAGATGCTACTAATTATTTTGGATATGTGAATTTCAACCAGTAAGTTGTGTGTTCTAATCACCCACCAAGCTCAACAAAATTTTACTAGACTGCAAAATGCTACACAGATCTAACAAAGCATAAGTAAAAGCCAATAAAATCAAGCCGAAAACTTATATTTCAGAGTGCATATTTACGTCGGTTAAACGCTCGACTTCAAAACATTCAAATTCAGATATTTTATACGTCCCTTAATGATATATAGAACTCAGTGAGCAGAACACTTAGCTTTCAATGATTTCGTCATTTTACGTTCTAATCTATAAACTACAGAATGAACAGAAAATATGTATCATAATAACTTCACATACACAATCTAGTTCACAGACAGGTGCACCAACCTGAATGGGTTATGTTGAGACGGTGGTTACTAGTCCCAAATCAGCTCACTGAACACAGCCTCGTTTAACTAACCCTAAGGATATGTTGTACTTCTACACCAATTTTCTCAATACTTATCTGCATTTATTGATACGGTTCATGTTAGAGCGTTTTCCGAATGAAAGATTTGTGCTAATTACAAAGATGTTTTCGATGCTAATCAACAATAGAGTACACACACTAACCACGTAAGGAGAACATCGGAAACTATAGTGACTCACTGATAGATTAGCATATATAAAATTAATAAATCTTATATGTTCTATCCACGAAACCATTGACAATTATGAAAAAATAACCTAACATTTTCAAGTTTGAACTAAACTAGAGTACTACTTTGAAAAAAAAACATATGTCTCATATATACGAAGTCAGACAACAAGAGAAAAGTGTAAATCCTGAGTATCATAGATAGCAACTTTCATGCACAAGAAACAACGTATTTCAAATTTGCGAAAACCAACCTTTCATATTTATCAACTCCTCTTGGACTCCAAGAAACTAATCGAGCTCCATTTTTTAGTTTCAAGATGTCTCGATTTATTTGTAGATGAGGAAAGAGAATAGACCTGTTTACGTTTTCTTTGAGTGAGAATTCTGTGTTTGAAAACACAATAAAAAAAACAAAATAATTTAGCTTACTGATTTCATCGTCGACTTCAGATCCTTTTAACATACAATCATTATCAAGTTCAATCCTTAAGAAATCACGGGTAATAAAGTCAACTTCTTGGGCGATTGCTATCTTCTTGGGGCGGTCGTCATGATGTGAAAGAGAAAAACTCTAAATAGGAGAAACAGAAACAAATATATTTAGTGTGAGACACATATGAGCTAACAAGAAATGTCTTTGAAGTTAGTAGTGGGGAGTTAACAGTGGATAGCTGAGAGAATTCACTAAAAATCTTAAGTAATTAAGCGGTTGTCGAGTCCTACAGTAATCGTTTTTAGAAATCCGATTTTAGTTTACTAGTGAGGAGTACGTACTAATCCTAAACCAAACGTTTATCGAATTACTTAACAACCATGCCCGACCGTTGCTGCTACCTTGACGTGATGGTCGGGCTTGCCTATCGTGATGGTCCAATCGAGCTATGCTGGCTGGAACAATCGTTCCTCAAGATCCTACCATGCCAGACAGGTCGGTTGAAGAGCGGTGAGACTAAAAGCAGCAATCCCAAGGTCCGAAGGCGAAGTCGTACTGCTGACTGTACAGAGGTGTGAAAGCAGTAAGGTGTTTCCTTCAGACAACAAGCATGACAGCGATGCTGCCTTCCCACAAGAAGGGATGGGGTTAGAAAAGGTCGACCCTAAAAATGCACACCTCGCTATATCCCACGGGTTTCCGTCTCCAGCGGTAAGGACTTTTGAAGAACGGAGCTAACACGTCAAAAATTCCCCACAAAAAAGCCGTGCGTGACCGGCCTTGAGCAGTTGTCCCTTGGGAACTGCGGTCACGCTCCCAGGTCGTTACGACCAACACTAATCCAACTTCTTTTTCAGGTCACTCAAAAAATACCCTTCCACGGTATGGGCAGCCGGGAAGTCATACTTTCCCTCATACCCTTAACTGCACACGAGACCAAGTTGGTCACTTTCAAATCCTTCCTACACTTAATAACACTTATCTCCACTACTAACCCTTCTCACGTCCTTTTATCACCTCGCACCGCTAGGGCAAACGATTCGAGTACACAGAACGTTATTCCTGGTCTCCTGAAACCACGCTCTAAACTACATGTAGGAACTTTTAATGTCCGAACATTGTGCCAAATAGGACAACAGGCTTCCTTAGCTAGGACTCTAGAATCTTACACCATCGATGTGTGCTGCGTCTCCGAAACGCGCATACAAGATCCGAGTAGTGTCATTCATTTGACCTCACCCAATCAAAATAAAGATTCATCTCGATACACACTTCGTGTATCTGGAAGCCCTGATGCTGCTTCCCGTGGCCTCGCTGGAGTAGGTATAGCATTAAGTCCTAGGGCAGAACTAGCTCTTTTAGACTGGATTCCAGTAGACAGTCGTCTATGCGCTGTCCAACTAAACAGATCAGTAAGGACCCGGAAAGATAGGGAAACTCGTCGTTGCCTCTTCGTCGTCTCTGCCTACTCTCCCACTGACTGCAGCTCAGACGATATAAAAGATGAGTTCTACAGGAAACTTTCTGACCTTCTCCGAAAAGCTAGGCGTTCTGATGTAGTAATAGTAGCAGGTGACTTTAATGCTCTAGTAGGTAAACTAAGTGAAAGGGAAAGACACCTGGGTGGATCTTATGGTGTCATGGCGAAAAGAACAGATAATGGCGACCGTCTGTTGCAGCTATGCTCAGATAACCGCCTATTTCTTGCAAATACTAACTTTAAGCATAAGGATAAACATCTTTTGACATGGCGACCCCCGAATTCGTCCCAACGTTGGACCCAGTTAGATCACATCGCTATCAGCCACCGATGGAGGGGCTCGATAGAAGACTGTCGCTCATTCTGGGGCACATGTTTAGATTCAGATCATGCTCTAGTGCGAGCACGTATCTGTCTGCGTCTTACTGGTCGTAGGAAAGACACTGCAGGGAAGCCTCTAAGGGTTCTACTTAATGATAGGCAAGCTAAGAATATATTTCAGGAACAACTAGAAAAACAGTTAGGCAGCCGTGTAAGTTATGCCCACCCCGAGGCAGCGTGGAATGACACCCGAAAAGCTGTGGAAACAGCAGTGATATCCGCTAGTAAGGTAAACCATAACGTTAGGGAGAAACAATGGATCTCGGCAGCATCTACCGCACTGATAGATGCTCGAAAACTCATCCCACCTGGCTTTGAACATAACGAAGAGCGGAGTCAACTTAATCGCAGGCTAATAAGAAGCCTACGTAATGATCGTGAATAGTGGTGGGTAGCGAAAGCAAGAGAGATGGAAAAGGCAGCGGCAATAGGTAACAATAGGCAGATATTCAGACTCGTTAAAGAAACCGGTATTAGGAACCCAAGTATCAGTGAAACCATCTCAGATAAAGATGGGCATATCATTCATTCTCAATCCAGTAGATTGGATCGATGGGCAGAACACTTTAGGGATCAGTTCAACTGGCCTTCAGCCACATTTCAATTACCCACGATCCCCAGTCGTCCTGAATGGCAAATTGATGTAAGTCTTCCAACCCTCTGCAAGGTTAAAAAAGCTATAGGAAATCTGAAGCGAGGGAGAGCAGCAGGCCCCGACAGGTTGACCCCTGAGATTTTTAAGGATGGTGGTCCAGCACTAGCAGGGAGATTGACTCAGGTCTTAGGTAGAATCTGGGAACTGGACGTAATTCCATCTGACTGGTCCCAATCACTGATTGTGCCAGTCTATAAGAAAGGACAAAAGTCCTCCTGTGACAATCACAGAGGGATCAGTTTGTGTAATATGGTGTCTAAAATATTAGCTTCAATAATACTAGGTCGCCTAACCAAAGCTCGTGAAGAGCAGACTAGAGAAAACCAGGCTGGTTTTCGACCTGGACGTGGTTGCATAGGCCAGATATTCACCCTACGTCAGGTCCTAGAACATAGACACACATTCAGACGTCCCACAATAGTAGTATCTCTTGACCTTAGGGAGGCATTTGACTCTGTTGATCGTGCGGTTCTATGGCAGTGTTTGTCACTGAAAGGAGTACCAAAAAAGTACATTAACCTCATAAAGGCTCTCTACTCGAACACAACTGGTCGAGTTAGAGCCTATGGCGAACTGTCATCAGAACTGATTACCTCAAGTGGTGTTCGTCAGGGCTGTCCACTCTCCCCATTCTTGTTTAACTTTGTCATTGACATACTTTTAGAGATAGCACTTTCATCAGCTAAACCTCCAGGAGTTGAACTTTTACCGGGAGGCTCACTTGTTGACTTAGAATACGCCGACGACATAGTTTTACTCGGTGAAGACGCTGACAACATGCAGAGTCTTCTGACCACTATAAGCAACTATGCAGGCATGTTCGAGATGCGATTCTCTCCCTCGAAGTGCAAAATGTTACTTCAGGATTGGGTTGCAGCGACACCTGAACTAATGATAGGGAGTGAAGTAGTTGAGCGTGTAGACCACTTCACTTATCTTGGGAGTCTCATCAGCCCTTGTGGTCTGGTATGTGACGAAATCTCAGCACGGATACAGAAGGCTCGTCTAGCTTTCACCAACTTGCGTCATTTATGGCGTAGGCGAGATATCCGTCTAGCAACCAAAGGATGTGTTTACTGTGCAGCAGTTCGCTCCGTCCTACTTTATGGCAGTGAAACATGGCCGATAAGAGTAGAGGATAATCGTAGGCTACTAGTATTTGATCACAGGTATCTTCGAAGCATTGCTCGTATATCCTGGGACCACCGGGTAAGTAATGCAGTTGTTAGGAAACGAGTACTAGTTAAGGATGGCAAATCGATTGATGAAGTAGTGAAACTTCATCAGTTGAGATGGCTGGGACATGTGTTACGTATGCCCGACCACCGACTGCCCCGACGTGCAATGTTTCATGGTGTAGGAGTAGGTTGGAAGAAAGCTAGGGGCGGCCATATCAAAACACGGCACAAATCCATGTAGTCACTGATAAGTGGACTGAGCCATGTTGGTAAGTGTAGACTACCTGGTTGGGATCCGCAAGATGATAACAACCGATGGTTAGAGACCTTGAATGACATGGTTCAAAATCGTTTTCAATGGCGAAGGTGCATCCACTATTTGTGTTCTGCCAAATTCTAATCTTCCGAATTCCTCATGTCTCTATCTTTTTTCTCTTTTCAAATTTGTTTTACTGGATTATACTCCTTCAGTAACATCTTCAAACCGTAAGCTTTCCGATTACAGCTTATACTCTTACTACCTGTACCACTACGGGATTTGAATCGACAACTGCATCTCTGTGTTAATGTGGTATGGCAACTCGAACTGATGTACGTACGTACGAAGTTCTACGTTGTGACTGACTGACTAACAACCATGCTCTGGAATAATATCGTGACTTAATGCAATCCATACAAACCACTGGTAAGTCACTAAAATACTGACTAGATGGACTCCCGAAGTGAATACAGTAGTAAACAATGTAAGTCAATGAGCTGATTAGTCAGTCAGTCGGTTACAACGTAGAACTTCGTACGTACGTACATCAGTTCGAGTTGCCATACCACATTAGCACAGAGATGCAGTTGTCGATTCAAATCCCATATTGGTAGAAGTAGTAGGAGTATAATCAGAAATCCAAAAGATTAGGGTTTGAAGAAATTATTGAAGGAGTTTAGTACAGTGAAATAAATTTGGAAAGAGAAAAAGATATAGATTTGAAAAATTCAGAAGATTAGAATTTGGTAGAACACAAAGAGTGGATGCACCTTCGCCATTGCAAACGATTTTGAGCCATCTCATTCAAGGTCTCTAACCATCGGTTGCTGTCATCTCGCGAATCCCAACCAGGTAGTCTACACCTACCAACATGGCCCAGTCCACTTGTCAGTGACTTCATTGATTTGTGCCACGTTTTGGTCTGGCCACCCCTAGCTTTCTTCCAACCTACTCCTACACCATGAAACATTGCACGTCGGGGCAGTCGGTGGTCGGGCATACGTAACACATGTCCCAGCCATCTCAACTGATGAAGTTTCACTACTTCATCAATCGATTTGCCATCCTTAACTAGTACTCGTTTCCTAACAACTGCATTACTTACCCGGTGGTCCCAGGATATACGAGCAATGCTTCGAAGATACCTGTGATCAAATACTAGTAGCCTACGATTATCCTCTACTCTTATCGGCCATGTTTCACTGCCATAAAGTAGGACGGAGCGAACTGCTGCACAGTAAACACATCCTTTGGTTGCTAGACGGATATCTCGCCTACGCCATAAATGACGCAAGTTGGTGAAAGCTAGACGAGCCTTCTGTATCCGTGCTGAGATTTCGTCACATACCAGACCACAAGGGCTGATGAGACTCCCAAGATAAGTGAAGTGGTCTACACGCTCAACTACTTCACTCCCTATCATTAGTTCAGGTGTCGCTGCAACCCAATCCTGAAGTAACATTTTGCACTTCGAGGGAGAGAATCGCATCTCGAACATGCCTGCATAGTTGCTTATAGTGGTCAGAAGACTCTGCATGTTGTCAGCGTCTTCACCGAGTAAAACTATGTCGTCGGAGTATTCTAAGTCAACAAGTGAGCCTCCCGGTAAAAGTTCAACTCCTGGAGGTTTAGCTGATGAAAGTGCTATCTCTAAAAGTATGTCAATGACAAAGTTAAACAAGAATGGGGAGAGTGGACAGCCCTGACGAACACCACTTGAGGTAATCAGTTCTGATGACAGTTCGCCATAGGCTCTAACTCGACCAGTTGTGTTCGAGTAGAGAGCCTTTATGAGGTTAATGTACTTTTTTGGTACTCCTTTCAGTGACAAACACTGCCATAGAACCGCACGATCAACAGAGTCAAATGCCTCCCTAAGGTCAAGAGATACTACTATTGTGGGACGTCTGAATGTGTGTCTATGTTCTAGGACCTGACGTAGGGTGAATATCTGGCCTATGCAACCACGTCCAGGTCGAAAACCAGCCTGGTTTTCTCTAGTCTGCTCTTCACGAGCTTTGGTTAGGCGACCTAGTATTATTGAAGCTAATATTTTAGACACCATATTACACAAACTGATCCCTCTGTGATTGTCACAGGAGGACTTTTGTCCTTTCTTATAGACTGGCACAATCAGTGATTGGGACCAGTCAGATGGAATTACGTCCAGTTCCCAGATTCTACCTAAGACCTGAGTCAATCTCCCTGCTAGTGCTGGACCACCATCCTTAAAAATCTCAGGGGTCAACCTGTCGGGGCCTGCTGCTCTCCCTCGCTTCAGATTTCCTATAGCTTTTTTAACCTTGCAGAGGGTTGGAAGACTTACATCAATTTGCCATTCAGGACGACTGGGGATCGTGGGTAATTGAAATGTGGCTGAAGGCCAGTTGAACTGATCCCTAAAGTGTTCTGCCCATCGATCCAATCTACTGGATTGAGAATGAATGATATGCCCATCTTTATCTGAGATGGTTTCACTGATACTTGGGTTCCTAATACCGGTTTCTTTAACGAGTCTGAATATCTGCCTATTGTTACCTATTGCCGCTGCCTTTTCCATCTCTCTTGCTTTCGCTACCCACCACTATTCACGATCATTACGTAGGCTTCTTATTAGCCTGCGATTAAGTTGACTCCGCTCTTCGTTATGTTCAAAGCCAGGTGGGATGAGTTTTCGAGCATCTATCAGTGCGGTAGATGCTGCCGAGATCCATTGTTTCTCCCTAACGTTATGGTTTACCTTACTAGCGGATATCACTGCTGTTTCCACAGCTTTTCGGGTGTCATTCCACGCTGCCTCGGGGTGGGCATAACTTACACGGCTGCCTAACTGTTTTTCTAGTTGTTCCTGAAATATATTCTTAGCTTGCCTATCATTAAGTAGAACCCTTAGAGGCTTCCCTGCAGTGTCTTTCCTACGACCAGTAAGACGCAGACAGATACGTGCTCGCACTAGAGCATGATCTGAATCTAAACATGTGCCCCAGAATGAGCGACAGTCTTCTATCGAGCCCCTCCATCGGTGGCTGATAGCGATGTGATCTAACTGGGTCCAACGTTGGGACGAATTCGGGGGTCGCCATGTCAAAAGATGTTTATCCTTATGCTTAAAGTTAGTATTTGCAAGAAATAGGCGGTTATCTGAGCATAGCTGCAACAGACGGTCGCCATTATCTGTTCTTTTCGCCATGACACCATAAGATCCACCCAGGTGTCTTTCCCTTTCACTTAGTTTACCTACTAGAGCATTAAAGTCACCTGCTACTATTACTACATCAGAACGCCTAGCTTTTCGGAGAAGGTCAGAAAGTTTCCTGTAGAACTCATCTTTTATATCGTCTGAGCTGCAGTCAGTGGGAGAGTAGGCAGAGACGACGAAGAGGCAACGACGAGTTTCCCTATCTTTCCGGGTCCTTACTGATCTGTTTAGTCGGACAGCGCATAGACGACTGTCTACTGGAATCCAGTCTAAAAGAGCTAGTTCTGCCCTAGGACTTAATGCTATACCTACTCCAGCGAGGCCACGGGAAGCAGCATCAGGGCTTCCAGATACACGAAGTGTGTATCGAGATGAATCTTTATTTTGATTGGGTGAGGTCAAATGAATGACACTACTCGGATCTTGTATGCGCGTTTCGGAGACGCAGCACACATCGATGGTGTAAGATTCTAGAGTCCTAGCTAAGGAAGCCTGTTGTCCTATTTGGCACAATGTTCGGACATTAAAAGTTCCTACATGTAGTTTAGAGCGTGGTTTCAGGAGACCAGGAATAACGTTCTGTGTACTCGAATCGTTTGCCCTAGCGGTGCGAGGTGATAAAAGGACGTGAGAAGGGTTAGTAGTGGAGATAAGTGTTATTAAGTGTAGGAAGGATTTGAAAGTGACCAACCTGGTCTCGTGTGCAGTTATGGGTGTGAGGGCTAGTATCACTTTCTGACATTAAAAAGCAAATCAAACTTTACAGAAGAATCACTTGATATATATATATATATATATATATATCATTACGAAATCCAGTAGCTAAAAAACCGGTTTGGGTTTCATACTACATACGACACAAACAGAGGAGTTTATTAGTACTTTAACTGGGCAGTCACATACCAACCTAGACGTGAAAATATCACTAGAGAGTGGAAGATGAGGCAGATGCTATTACATTTATCAAATTGACAGTTAGTTTCTTATGATTATACTTTGGAAACGTCAGTAACTAAATTGTTTATACAGACATAAGATGGGCAGAACTTACCAAAATATACAGTTTTTCGGTTGTTGAAATGGCAATCTTATCTTCAGAAGAACCTACACATCCTCCAGTAGTACAAATGTGACCTTTTACTGATAGAACAACGGACGTTATTGGTGAAATAGTAGGATTATTCATGATTAGCACCAGTCCTTACTAGAGTTAGATTTAATGTGACAAAGTGTTTATTGTTAACAGGTGTACAATCAATCAAAGTACGTATTTGAAAAAAGTCACAGAAACTAAAAGTTCAGCATATATTTTATAATAAAACAAAAAGAAATGATACAACTTTCTTGGAGCACTACTTGGTTAGATAGTATACTTCAACTACCGCGCACCAGATAGGTATGCGCCACATAAATCATTCGATTTGTGTGAGGGCTGGAATATTGCCCGGGGGCAAAAGTGAAGCAGGTTACGTGGACACACTACTGCCATTTGAATGGCACATATATTACCGAGAAAAATGCTACCAGACTCGCCACCCGATGGCCCTTCAGGGAAACTGACAAGAAAGAGCTTACGTGTATAGTAATAAAGAGCTCAAACGGCCATGATTTTGAAAACAATTACATCAATTATACAACAGGAATTTCATCTCGGTGTGTAAACGTTTATACTGTTTTACAGGGCCCCCTACCACAAATTTTATGTGTATTCAAAGACTGATTGTCGATAGTTTAACATTTTAGTCAGAATTGAAGGAGTAGAACAGTCTCTGAGTTGCCAGACGCAATTGCAACCGATAATTTGTCATTGTTTTTGTTGAGGATGTGAAATCCTCATATGTAACTTATGAGAAAATAGACTGACACCGACTCTATATGGATGTAAGGTTGAATTCCAACGTTATCACATTACTTAAAAGATTTTCAGTGAGTTGTTCACTATGATCTGCGCTTAGTGCAAATTTTCAAGTCCGTATATTGTAAACGTTATAATCGATAACCAGTTAGCTTAAATTTACGCGTAATTATTACAGAATCTCCGTCAGAAAAGCTTTTATATAGAAACTTAGCGTTTCACTCTAGTTAGTAGGACAGGGAAGAAAATATTAATAGTCACACACACAATAGTCACGTATTGACGTTGGAGTTGGACAGTAGCATCTTCGTGTACAAACGTACCAACTCTACAACATCAAAGTTGGTCGCTTTCAATCAAGCGGGCGAGACTATAATTTATAGACAGTCAGTATAGAGTAGAAATATAGTATACAAAACCAAAGAATTATAGTGGATACATTTCTCTTACATGGTCCGGAAACTTGCCAAGGTTAGAAAGAGGTTCAAATGTTCTAAAATCGTAATGCATACGGTAGAGGAACTCATCGATATGACTCCATAGTAGTCGGTCTCTGGAGCCATGATAAGGTCGCATAAACTCTCAGCCTCGACCACATAGCTTCAATATTGTTTGTGTGCACTCCGGTTGTGTAAGCTTGTCATTTTTATTACGCATATATCCCTACAATACCCATACCACTGAACAGCCGAAGCTTCAGTAAAATCTGCGAATATTGCAGCCAATGTTACTGGTGTTTTTTATAATATAGTTCGCAGTCATCATTGTAATTTGCCTTAGTCTCAATCTGGATCGAGCGAAAAAAGTTTCTATTATAGCAGACGTGTTCCTAAGGTCACCTAAGGACAACTTGACGGTAGTCTGCACAAGGTCTACAAGTCATTTGATGACAGAAATTACAAATAAGGGAACTCCTTAATAGTCCCATTTATTGTAGCCACTCAATCGTCACGTCTCCTCTAAAATCCTTTGTGAACCGATCGTACATGAGTATCACGTACTGAAATTGGCGCAGTGACCTAGGAATCCCTCAAACGCTTGTGATTGCCTCGTCCATAAATTATAGCCTCACCGTCTGATTCATATTTAATTTCAACAGTAAGAACAGTTACTTATTTTTTCTACTCATCGGGATATTACAAATATATTTTTTATTTATAAAACCTAGCAGTTTGTTGAGTGTTGGTGGTTGGTAAAATGACTACTTACGCTGATTACGAGAAGCAAATTCAAAGACAGATGCCGCAAATTTGTTGTAATGTATTATTTGAATTGGCAAAAAAGCCGCTAAATGTTTGTAGATAGTTACAAAACTAATTTAGGACTCCTTAGTACAAAGGGATTAGGATATCGGGTCACTTAAAACCAGAGATCAACCAATCTCATAAGAATGCAGATGAACCGATGAAATTGCGTAGTAGATGAAATGCTGTCATTTGAATAATTGCCACATACTAGACATATTCACATGTAAAGCAGAAACAGGTACATCACGAAACAGTTGGTCCTACGTTTGAAAAGTCGTTTGTCCTTGAACAAAACTTCAATGTATGATAATTTTATGAGGAGTTTGCATATGCAATGCATTCGAAACCTTGAGCCATCAACTTCTAGCTTCAATAATCAGATTGTTTAATCTCACTATTGTGGTATTGTTGATTAATATCTATTTCTCTCATTATCTAGTGTTAGTGCGTTCTGTGTCCTTCATGAGTCATCGGCTATCTTTTATCCCTCTTTTCTCTTCCGGAAAGTTTCACATATTGCTCCTCACAATTCTCCAGAACTCAAAACATCTTGAGGACAAATAAGAATCTTCCAATGTTCGAACGTTACACATAGACCGATTGATATCTTAGCTCCCTCTTCTAGATGTTAGTTGTTAAATTACTAATAAGATAATTTAAAAAAAGTTGTTGAGTCAATCAGAATCATACATTTTATTACCTCCTGAGGAACATGGACTTAGGAGTAAGCACTCAATCTCGACTAACTTAATAACTGAGAAAAGGTCACTGATAGTAGTTTGAAGAGGTAAATATGAGGATACGACTGGTGTTCTAATTTGACAATTAGCGGCCAATAGTACCTTCTATATTCGAAACCTTCTTACGCCCGATAGAAATCAGAAGTCAGACGAGAAGAGGTAGAAAAGATATATTTGATATGTTGTCAATATATCGAGGAACGTTTATTCTAAGCTGATTAGTGAAAAGTAGGAGCTGTGTCCCAAGCCGAGTTGAAACGTGATCTGGTACGGATGCATGACCGAAAGCCTTCACTTAAACAAGTCCACTTAAACAACGTGGTCAGCATCCAATGTCGAACACTTAATGAGCTATTGATTTTGGGGAATTATTTACAGCTACAAATAAATTCCCAAAAGAAGTAATTCTGTTAGTCCTCGACATAGATGATAACTGCATTCGCTTTACTGGACACGCCCTAGTTGAAGGAGCTCCGTCATCCATCCTCACAAGAACACGAAATGATATCCCGTGCTACTTACTTCCTGCAACTACCAGTATTCTTGGACCAAACGTTTCTCAGCATGTCAACAACCTTCCAGGTATATCTTACAACTCATTTGTCCTTGACTTCCGATCCAAATGGGTTGGTATCCTTCGGTTATAAACGTGTTACAGACAAAATAGTTGCCAAGCCCTAATTGTCGGTGGTATTTTTAAGCTCAAGTTAAAGGTTCTTCTGTTTTTCTGATATCCATAGATTTTAGCAAAGCACTCGATAAGGCTTCTCACGTGCATGAATATAGAAGCTCTCAAACTTTGGAATGGCAGGTGCCACAAAAATGTGGACAAAATGCTAAACACAGGGTGGGTGGGAAGACTGGATATTATCTGAATGGAAGCTGGCTAAAATTTATGTAGCCCGATGAATCATATTAGGTCCTATACTTTTCATCTTTGTGTATATAACTACTTAAGTTGTCGATACGGCTATTCTCTTATGATATCCAATTCTGGAGGACGACATGTGATGAGGCTGATCATCTTCATTTGCGTGCTAAAACACACAAACTGGTTAAGCAGTCCGGAGGTTGGTACCTAGAAATATATACCAGAAAATATGAAACGCACATCGGACGTCAGTATAATATCGAGGGCACATAGCATCTTTGGTGAATAGAAAAAAAGAGACTTGGAATTATCAGTAACGCACGGTAAAAGAAGATAAATTATATAACATGCATCAGACACAGCTGGACCAAGAGGGAGACGGTAATCTTCGTGTGAGTACATGTTTTCAATTCTTTTCTTAAAGCTGTTCACTGGTGGAGCCACGTTCACTTCATCAGGGAGAGCATTCCAACTGAGTGCAACCTTTAACGAGAAAAAGTAGGAGTGTACTTGGGTGTTCGCTCTTTGATATGCAATCCCTCGAGAAGCGAGGCGGAGATGTTCTGGTGATATGGTCGTAATGGGGTGGATTGGCGTACTTAATATGCTCTGTGTTATCAGCAATACACCTCTTGTTTTCCTGTGGCTGAACGAAAATAATGTAAGGCGTTATAAACTGCCCTCGTAAGGTTTGTATTAGACCTATCACCTACTTCGTTGTCCGTCTCTGTACGCGGAATAAGATATTTATCATCTCTTTAGAATAGAAGGATCGCAAGAACATTGTAGGCTCCCAGATGGGGCTGTGTGTGTGTGTTTTGAACAGCGTTAAACACAACTCTGATAAATGTGCCAGGTTGTCTACTGATAATGCAGACAGTAGTGTTTGCCTTGGCTACATTTCCTGAGTAACCTATATCGATGTCTAGTCTCTCTGTGGTTATGAGCCTGAAAAGGCACCATTAGGAAGCAATCAGGTGCGAAGTCCCATGCTCAATGTAAGTGCTTTTCGTCAAACTAGGCAGAATCTTCATGACATGATATTTCTGCTGATCAAGTTTCAATCCGCTTTCTACTGCCGATTCCTATATTTTTTGGACTTGCTCTTGAAGCTCCAGTGGATTTTTCTCTTTTTTTATAGATCGCCAGACCTTTGAGGCGCTTGTATATATTAGTGCCGCTGAGCTCACTTTATCCAAAAGGTAATGAGCAAAGTTCCCTAAAAGGGGTGGATCTATGATTGTTCTTTGGGAACCCCTTGATATTTGAGCCTTTCAATTAGTATGCACCCTATTTACAGTGATAAAAAGCAATTAATACACATATGATCGTTTTGAAACAATCAGGGTAATAAGTCAATAAGTGAAAAAGTCGAAATGAGGCTTTAGTAGAATGAATTGGTTTATCCAGGAGGTAGAATAGCCCATTAGGGCTCGACATAGCACCAGCCACTTTGGTTTTCTCACTTTTTTCTCGCATTGCTAATTGGTTTGCCGACTTATTTATTTGCTTCTTGAAACGATCGTCTCTAATCACTCAAAACGTCACTCTATTATTTCCCGCATTGTAATCAATCAACTCCCCGCCTTATAACGAGATGGCTGCCTGTATCCAAAAGCTCTACTGCCCTGAGTTGAACGCACCAAGATTTTAAAATATGCGATCCCATGAACAACTACCAAATTGACGACAATTAGTGCGGTCGATCGGCTAGACCACTTTCCTCTGAAGATTACCAAACACTCGGAACTGCACTGAAATGCGAAGAGATAGACCAGCATTCGTGAGCTCGGGGCAGAGGTATCGAATACGAATTAACATTGGTCTGCTGAGAAGTGAAGATTCATACTGCAATTTATAAGGTGTACTGTATCTAGATCCCGAAGCGGCTTTCTGAATCTGGAGGATTTAGTGGTGCCACAGCCAACGCAAATATAATAGCCTCATCTTCTAGATGAAGCACAAATCAGTTTCCCTTCACGTTTATCTCCATGTTTGTTTGTGCTTGAGGGATTTACAGCACATTACGATTAATTATTCGTACCAGTATAGAAAACCTTGAGCAGATTTATTACTGACCACGAAGAACGACAGGATCTACTAATTTAATAATATTCTTGCTAATGGATGGAAATGAATGGATATGTATGAGCCTGTACTGATTAACGGCCTACTATTAGGACGTAAGCAACTATTTTGTGGAGATTCATAACCACAATCTGATGAACACAGTGTTAGCTACTTATTGCAGATTCTGTAAAGGGCATTGAGTCGCGATTGACTATGATCATGTTACGTCTGGCCGATTGTGAACGCTATATTCGCTTCCCTAAGCTAGTTCTGTATCCCCGAGCTAGAACTATACACCGCCACTTGAAGACCAGAGAAAAGGCACAAAGTGTGAGGGAAGCACTTTACTACAGGGTTCATTTATGTACATAAAATATAGGTATTTTATAGTTATTTAAAAGTTCTTTAGTTTTACCGAAAATTCTAGAATACTGCTAAGCATAGTAGCAGTACATTAATCAGCCAATCAGGATCTCCACACGTGACTTTCTCATTTTCGCTATTTTAGTAACATAACTTCACACAACTTCTAATTAATCGCTGATTGGTTGAAATGCTCCTTGATGACCCCTGAGCTTGTTATGTCGCTTGCGAGAAAATTGCAGGGTCATCCCAGATCACCACTACAATAAGATCACGTGCCAGATATCGACTTAGATCACTCGGTAGGCCAAAAACCAGAAGACTGTTAATGGTTCAAATAGGATATATTTGTTGGCGATCTCGTGGTATCGAAATAATACCGAGACATGCCAAAGATTACAGGCAAAACGGCGGAGCGTAAGCTCATTTGTACAAGCAAATTGGACAAGGGAAGGAAAAATGCGTCTAGTACAGTTAAACAATCACTGGTACAATTGATTATAATAATTGTTTCCATTACACCAACCGCGTTCTCGTCATAAAAGTAGGCCACTACAATCCTTTGATAGTATTGCTTTTTCAGTTAGTCATAAGTGACGTTGACTCGCGCATCAACTCGTGTTGCCATTAGCACTGAGGTAAAATTAACGAGGGAAACCTTGAGCAGTCGAATTATTAACAGCATTATCAGAAAGTACTAACCATGGATGTAATTAAGAACAGATGAGTTCATGCAATTGAAAATGCATATAATAATTTTTAAACTCAATAACTAGAAAAGTGAGGAAGTGTGAGTGCATGGACGCCAATACGTCCAATCTCGAGCTATACCACATAACAGCCAGTTATTGGTTCTAATGGTCCCTTGGACCCTAAGGAGGTGAGCCGTACCTTCTTGTACTGTTCATTTCGACAGCCAATGAATTCATGGACCAATTACATGCCCAGCTTTGGCCTGCAAGTGACAAAACAGATGAAAGTGAGCATAAAATATTGTGTACGTTAATGGCAAGGAAGACAATATTGAACATTTTCACCAAGTCTAATTGAATTCCCAAAGAAATAAAATCAATCTCCTGAGTACATGAAAGATTAGGGCTAACTGAATCCTACGCTTACTAACCATCAAGTTAATAAATATAAAACTCGACTGTAACAATTTTATTTAAAAGTATTTCTGAGTGAGATTCGAAAAATTCATAACATTTACGATATTATTAAAAAAGAAATCAGCAAAGAAAACACTTGTAACAACAAAAGCAGAGTGCAACAAATAACAAGGAAATTAATGGGAGTTAATTAGATCATCTGTTGAACAGTTAAAATAAGGAAAACAAAAGAACTGAGATATCGTCACTTACTGTGACAATATAAAGTGATCATTAAGTATGTTATTAATATTATTAAAAGAGACAATAATTTTATCTTAGAAAGACTTATTTTTTGCCAAATAAGGTTTTTATTTATAAAAAAATTCAAATCATTTAGAACGATTAATATTACCGGGATGAGAGGAGGGGGAGGGATAGTGATTAAAAAAAACAAGGAAGTCACAAAATTATACAACGATACTATCTAAAAACAATAGAAATTATAGTTACAGAGTGAATAAATTCTTTACCAAAAATATGAGAAGACAGAAAAGGACATCTATAAATTTGTACAGAATCAACATCATTGTACGAAAGTGATGAGATGAAATACAATGATAATGAGACTTTAGAATACAGAGGGGAACCAAAGCAATCAAGCAGTTGAGGGACATACAATTTTAGCCACAATAAAGCCATTCCCGAAACTTGGAGCATTGTCTTTCAATAGATAGTTCTTTGGAGAAATGGTTGCGTAACAATACTTGTTTCCAGAAAGCTTTCTGGAAATCACATAATTTCAGCCTCCAAAATGACTGAATCATACTTTCAACACTAGGACATCCGTCGTCATATTCCGTGCTATGCACACTAACATTGTCAGTTGGACTGCTCGAAGTACAATTATGAGATAATTCAACATTTTGTAATTCTTGTGTGAACAATTCAAGGAATAAACAATTCACAGAATCCAACATTTCTTCTTTATCTTCGTCTACACTTTCTACGATTACTCGTATTGTCTAAAAATATCAGTAATAAAAAAGGAAGCTTGAAATATACATTAGAACATTGTGAATATGAAGATAAAACAAATTAGTAAGACTTAAAACATATTTTTGAGTGGAATTTCATTAGTTCATTATGAGGTATACATATTTTGTCCACAGATCTTATTTTTTTACGAAAACCTCGATAAAATAGTGAGTGATTTAAACCTGAGTTTTACTGATTGAATACTGGGTAGATTGCAGATGCCCAATCAAAATATTCTTACCAATAGTTGACTAAGACAATTCTCAGTTAGTCACAACGTAGAACCTGGTACGTACGTACATCGTTTTAAAGATTCTATAGTCATAGAATTTGAGAAAATAACCAGAAAGGGAAACAGGTGTTCCTTCGATCATTAATTGTTTTTGGATCTTCAATAGAGGAGAGTGTCATCTTCTATAAAAGCGTGCAATCAATCAAACAAACGTGTTGACAAACCAAACAGAACCACAAAAAAATAACATGGTTTCTCCTTTTTTTCATGGATAACTCCAAACCAAACACAACTTTTCACAGTCATAGCTGATATCTTGTAAAAAGCAGTTTCCATATTAACACTTGACACGTACTGATAAAAGTACACACAAGAAATCATTAGACTGTACTTTTCGAAATTATTTTCTTTATGATAAACACATATCGTCACCACACACCAAAAAGTAACTTAAACTCCTTGTTTGAAAAAATACATGAGACAAACAAACGCCAACTAAATTTCTTACACGTTAGCAAACAAAGTGAACGGTTGAAACTTTGAAAGTCTGAGAATGATCTCTTACCTCTGTTAAACATTGAAACTGATTATAATTCAGTGAAATCTGTTCACTTATATCTCTTGAACTGTATTTATTGCTGATAAAACCCAAAGGATCTGGAATAACAATTGGAATTTCATTGGCTTTCTTATGTGCGATTTCTAAATTATATTCGGAAACATGACTTTTTGGAACTTCAGCATTTTTATTATCAGGTGTTTTCTGTTGTTCTATACACTCCTCAGCAATAATATCAGTACCTATCTCTACTGTATCGAAATCTGATTTGGAACAGATATGATAACTGTCAATACTTGTATCGCAAGAAAGAGAATTATTACTATCTTTTTTACAACTTTCAATATTGTTGAATGGCAGCATACCACCTAGTATATTCCACTTGGATTCATTTCTTTGTTCAAGTGTAACCCAGTAAGGGGATCGATGTAATAAGAATAATAAACGTAGTTTTGTATTTAGATCATGACCACATATACTTTCCATTAACCAAACAAAACTCTAAACAAATAGAAAAGGGGAAAATGAAAACAAAAAAAAAGAAAAGTTAGACATACGTCGCCTGAAAAACAAAGTAATTAAGTGGAAAACGAATATGTTGGATGAATAAGAAACCATCCAAACTACAGGTGCACGTAGCTGTTCAAGAAATGAATTGCATTTCTAAAGGATATATATATATATATATATATATGTATGGGGAAGTTGCGTATCAGTATCAGAACATGAAATATGTAACCCACAACATAACTGATGAGGCCGTAATAAAGTAAGATAAGGAATTCTTTCCAAAAGAAAACACACTGGAACAAATGAAGAATATTTACATTTATCTTTAAATGTTAGAAAACGCTCGGATATTTGTCAGTTTTTTTATCTACGAAGATTGAAAAAGTACAAAAATGAATTTAACTGTTAAAATGCTAAAATCTCCACAAATCCTCTTCCTGATAATTACAAAAGTGTCAAACGCCAAAAGTCTATAGTTTACACATCACTTTCGAAGTCCATGTTTTATATCCACGAAGTAATATAGAGGAGACAGTTGTAAAGTAAACAACCCCTTTGGTTGGTAAACGCTAACTGATCCTTCTAAATTTATGACCAGATTTCGTCGGTACAAACACACCACAGCTGATGAAACTCCCGAAATAATTGAAGTGGTTAAATGCACCTGAATACCTCACTCACCATCGTTAGTCTGGTCAGTGATGTACACCAGTTCTGAAGAAACATTTTGGATTTGGATGAGGGGGAGTGAATCCCAAATATGCATGGATTGTTGCTCAAACAGACTAGATGACTTTGCATTTTATAAACGTACTCTAAGTTGGTAAGTGAACCACTAGGTAAGAAATCAACGCCTGAAAAACTGGAGGGATGAAGAGTCGCTTTTAGGAGGACATTTATGATGGGGTTAAGTAAAAAAGGAAAATGGACGAACACCACTTGTGACAATTCTTCATAAGCCCTGATCCAACAATAGGTGTCTGATTAGAGAGCCTTGACAAGGTCTAGGTAATTTCTTAGTATGGTGCTATGATTTACAGAAAATTTTCTACTCAGTTAGCTTTAATACATTCCATTTTCCCAAAAGCTATATTCTAATTAGGTAATCTCAATCTCAACCGTAAAATGACATAAGGCCATCACACTAGTATAATTTTATCAAGACTACTACTTAGAGAATAATTTAAATTTGCTGATCACATTTTCGTCAGACAAATTCATATACATTTTTTAAAAATTTCTTACCTTAAAGTTAATTAGATTATCTTCATCTTGATCTAACAGATGAAAGCATGGAGAGCCTAAACGTTGAGCTGCAGCACCCCATGGAACTAATCCCTGGAATAGACTATTGAATTGACGTGCGTCAATACGATGAACATCATACGCTGGACGATTTGGATTATTTGTTTCATTATGAGTTTTAGCTGGTGCTATTTGATGGATTCGCTCATATTTCGAAAGAATATAATGATCCTACAAAATAGAATTATCATTAAGATAGGTTTTTTCGAAAAAAAAAACAGGAAGTACTTTTATATATTTATTTATGATGTAAATGATACAATAATGTAATACGCGTTACTGAAGAAATATGCAAAACACTGGCATAAAACTAAATCACAATTTATTATTGTCAACTATTAAAAGGCATCATAAATGTCCAAGTGGAATATCACTTAAAGTTAAAACAATTAAAAATTTTATAAGGTCGTTGGAGGTAGTCAACAGAAAACTCCTGGACCTAGGTTTCGTGCTATTTGTCACCTATCAGCGAGATGCACCTATAATCTTGGGAGAATTGATACTATACTCTCTGGTGAATCTGATCCCGTGTCACTCAACTTTACAATCGAATGGCACGAAACCTAGGTCCAGAGGTTTGCTGTCAACTACCTCCAATTACCGCCTTACATCTTAACATAGTGCACACAATATTAAGCCACCTAGACGAGTGGTCATATTGAGACTTGATTGATAAAATTCGATCTGTACAAAGGACTTGACATACATCACATTGATCACTACCCAACGATCAATCAGTTGTAATTTAAAAGTTTATGCTTATCCTCGAAAACGACAATATTACCTTTTCTGAGGTAAATTAATTACCTAAAACGAAACTGTGACAAATACATCATAAGATCGAATAATAACCTACGGACTAAAGTAAGAATGTTTCAGTCCAACTGTCTACCAAACGTTACACACTGCATTAAATCTGTTTATTAGCTATAACGTTATTTCTTTAATAATCGCCTTTCGGTATGCCATACCATAATACTCATTACTAACAAGTAGTAGTACTACTACATAGTAACTAATAGATCACATTTCAATCAACAGAAAATTCATATAATTATAATCAAAATACCATCGAAAAGAAAGAAATACTGACGACAGAATGGAAATCTTCTAACACACAGTTCATCTTTTGGTTTTAAAAATTTAATGATCAATGAAATATTCGATTTATATGCAGACCGACAACAGGGAGATAGGTCCATTTACTGAGCTAGTTGTGCGACAGTCACATAACATCAAGGGAGATAAACAGAATTAAATAAGATATAGATTTGTAACTAACTGTTATCAGCATCCAAATAAGTAAATCACTGAAGCGCAAGGATATAACTTAGGACAAACCATTGAGCTTACACAACTGTTAACTGAGAAGTGAAACGTCGATTTTTTTCATTACGTAGGTTGACATATACTTTTATTTTGCAATATGTTTTTAGCATAAGATTCTTGCAGTCAAATTGAGTGTAGTTTCACATCGTGCGCCTCTTTAAAATACCACAGTTTTTCAATACTTAATGCACATCCCGATGAAATTACAAGGCGATGTAAGTTAGAACATCATTGGAAACTGAGAAGCACTGCATGGTCGTTTCATCCTAGTATGGGAATTCTCAACAGTGCGCATCCATGATCCTCCACGCAGGAATTATGTACAGTTTGTTAAAAGTTAAAAATTGCTACTGTTATTTTCCTGAAGGAACTTACTCTGTAACATTCAAAAAGTAAGATCAGATCTCCAGGAAATTCACGACCTAAACTTCTTACAACTTCTTTAGAAGTGTAATCACTAAGTGATTGAATTACTTTAGGTCTATATTGTAAACGCATCCGATCGATAAGTTCATTTGTAATATTAAAATTCCGATCAGCTGAAGTTAACAGATTATATATAGATTCATTTGATGTATGATCTTGATGACGTAATTTATTAAAATATGCATTCAATTTAGTTAAAACACTACTGTCATCATTTTGTTCAACAGATTTCTTGATAAACGATGTATGCTGACGAAGTACATCTAAAGCAATTTGGAAAATAACCTAATGAGTGGTAAGAGAAATGAAAAACAATACCATGAAGAATAACAAAATGAACTATAAAGTATACATAAAACAGGCGGGAATACTTTGAAAAGTACTGAATTACTAAGGGTTCTGGTAAACAATACATTAACTCTAGAGTATAAATGAATATCGACTGTATATTTGCTATAACACAAAACTACTGGACAGAGTGATGTTAACTAGAAAAATCAACGATCTTTTTTCATATTACTTGACCAAATAGTCAAATCCAGTTGTTACAAGGGTACACTTTATTTGATATCAATTGTTAGGAGATAATAACTATATAAGTCCTAATTATTAAGTGTATTACTTACTGATAAATCTAAATGAATTCATTTTCTCTTTGAATCATGTGAAGCCAATATAATATTGATTGTTAACCGATGTTATGTTTGTCTATTCTGCCGATAACGTTGCATTGTAGTCGCAAGTCTAATTGACTTGAGATATTGAATACAATATATTTTGACTTAATAACTGGGTTTTTTCATGTCATAAGAATTCCATCACTCTTCGTAAAAAGTTTAATGTTTATGTAATTTGATATTCACTTATTAGTATACATTAGATTCTAGCAGAATTATGATTTCTGAGATTTATTCCAGTCTGTGTATAGACTATAATTTTTTACTCTGGTAAACAAGATCAATTACTATGTAGAGTTTATGGTATTTACCTACTGAGTGAGCTATATCGCAAATCAATTAAAGGTAGACTGAATGTCCATTGAATTTCAGCTGTGTTAAGAAGATAAAGTTCTACCAACAAGACTTGAAATCCCTGAGCTCTATCGCTGTAAAAGTTGTAGGTTCAAACTGGTAAGAAATAACAGTTCAGTGTTCCCTGATTTGTAATGCTACCTTAACTGAATTCAATCTTTGAAATATAACACCCATTAATTTGACAATTCTCAAAAAATCTATTCGTCAAGAATAACCAATCATCAATTCAATTAAGACTAAAATAACCAATATCCAATGACAGGTCATTGAAAGATGAAACAATTTATAATCCCCATTACTCATTTTAACAGTGTACCACTAACACAAAATACCCAACCACTTGTTTGATTTGGAAAAATTACTATTCTCACTTTCATTATCATAACACGTACCTAATGCAATCTAAAATAATAACTTCAAAGTGCTTACGTTTCGGACTTCATCCCCTCCCACCAGTGAAATTATCTGGACATTAATCACTATGATTACTGAGCGCAATTACTGGAATCGCTTTCCTGAAGTTTTTTTTTATATTCAAGCTATCTCCGATTAATTTAAATATCCGTCGAAATCAGTAAATCATGAAAAATCCACTTAGCACTTATATAACGGTGAACCTATCAAAGCACTCTTTGTTGCTTTTCTCATGTGTTATCTGTACTCGTTCTCTTTCTTGGCTGAAGATGACTACAATTACTCTGTATTGACAACTCTCAATACACTGTTCATGCAACAACAGGATGTCTTACTTCATCTACTAAGAAATAGTTGTTCCTAATCGCTCTCTTATAATGTTATAACTCTTGTTTTAAAGGTTCTAACAAAACAGTTTACGAACCACATCTTTTTAGCATCATATCTCTGTTCTTTAAATGTAAAAATGCTTACTTTATCAACCTGATCGTGTTTGTCAATCAGTATGCATTCTGTAATTACTTCTAGAATGTAAATTTATTTACTTAATGGAAACAAATACCTTAATACCAATCGGGGAAGAACTAATAACATGTGGCTTAAGCTCCTATTACCGCCATAGTAGATTGAATTTCACCATACTATGATAAAGGCTATTAACATCGTACTTGCAAAACTGAAACATAATTAAAGATTCCCATTGTGAAAATTCATATTCCTTTTATTATAAGCTCTCATTTGACCTGTTGACTACTACTTTACGATTTACTATTTTTAAGTTATTCCCAATTTATTAGTTACAGCCTGTGAATTGTTATTTTCTATTTTACGGTATTATGCGGTCTGATTTGCTTGTATATAAACTGCGTATGTTTGAAATACATGATCATATAGGAGAGGCTGATATTGGTTTCCTGGACTGAACTGTTTGAGTTAGACGAGAAGCCATTATCTCATTATGTTGAAACATAATTATTTAATCACAAATTCTATTTAACCTTCATCCAGATGAAAACAGATGAAACGTGAAGACAATAAGTTTTGCAGAGATAAATGCTTACACGTGTAGTTTCCTTATGATGGTTAAAAGTTAAAAACTATGTATCTCTGAACAAAAATATCGATAACGAATGTCCACTGACCCCTGAGTTTACAGGCTGTGCTATTTAAGCATAACAGGTTGGTAGATATCTATAATAAGTAATTGGAACTATTTGCTTCATCAGTTAGCATCTGATGGATAGCAATTCATATTGTATTGGTGGGTAATATTTAGAACTACAGCAACACATGAGAACATAGTATTAAATCCTAGAATATGAAAAAACAAACCTAGAATACTGACATCATTATAAGAAAAGAAAACTAGAGCCTTTGAGCAGATGACAAATACCATTTAACAAATGTTACTGTAGTAAACATTATAGAAATAACTTACACGAGCTCCACCATAAAAGAAAAAATCCAAAACGTATACAGCACAATGAAAGGACATAGTACTAATGAAAGAAAGAATTAATGAAATAGAAGTTGGTCGGAAAAAATAACTAGTATAGAAATAAGAAAAGATACTTAAAACAAAACGTCAAAAATAAGTAATTTTATTAAAGTTAGATAATGAGCTCATTCTTATATGATACACATCGGTCAAATGTACCTGCATTTCAGCGCTGATACTGAGTAGTCCTAAATATAACAAACTTGCGTCCAGGATTTTACTACTAACCACTATTTAATTTAAAAAAAAAACAACTTATGACTGGAAGGTAATGTCAAGACAGTCCTCTCAGTATGCATACATGGCAACAGAGACCAGTCAGTTATAGTTCTGAACACGGCGGGAAGAAAGACAAACAATTAAAAATAGTTATTTACAGGTTTCAGTTTGTAATTAAACGATGGATTTCAATTCACAAAAAAGTATAGCTCAAAGTATATTTGGTGCTTATTAGAAATTCAAAAACCATATAAGAACTAGGAACAATCATTATCATGATTGTTATATTTTAACGAATTATAAATGGATGGTAACTGTTAGGAGTTATTTATGGATTATTAATATTTTTTTATTTATTTAAACACATAAATATTGGTACAAGGAAGCACCAGATAAATATACGCCTCACAAATCTCATTCGATTTGCTTGAGGGCTGTGATACTGCCCAGGTGCCCAGACTGAAGCAGGTGGTTTTCTTAGGGGACCACACCCGGAGCCTTTGACCTAAAGATCTGGTCCACAAGGCAGTGGAACATCGTGAGGAGATGCAGTCCCATGGTAGCCGGTGATCAACGGTTGATTCGTACGCCATTTGTTCCCTCAGGATACTGGAGCCCATGTGCACCATTGGTTTGGAATCAGGGTTTTCCAACTCCCCTAGGTGGATCCTCCACATCCACCAACCCGGTTAAAGCGCCGGACATTCGCTTTTTGTCCTCTCACTTTCGTAAACAACACCCCCGCCACGAGAAGGCAGTGAGTAGGACTTCCCTGGCAGAGGCTATATATTCGCTGGCCATGTGAGAGCATTTCGAGAGGGAGAGCGGACTCTCTCCATTCTCGGCCGTACCAGGGCATTTTCTTATGGTATAACTATAAAGTAACTATATTATATGGACATTCATATTCCTTTTATTATAAGCTCTCATTTGACCTGTTGACTACTACTTTACGATTTACTATTTTTAAGTTATTCCCAATTTATTAGTTACAGCCTGTGAATTGTTATTTTCTATTTTACGGTATTATGCGGTCTGATTTGCTTGTATATAAACTGCGTATGTTTGAAATACATGATCATATAGGAGAGGCTGATATTGGTTTCCTGGACTGAACTGTTTGAGTTAGACGAGAAGCCATTATCTCAGAGGACCAATAAGAAGTCAGATTTGACTCTGGGCTGCTACTACGGGTTCACGCGTTATTAGTTCGTCCCAGCACCAAGGTTACACAAGTCGTGTTCTAACTGATGATCTTGTCATATGATATATTGACAGGACATGAGAACATAACAACGACCACATGGTGTTACTATACTTTCCAAATATATCAGAGAAATGAAAATAATTAGTAGGATAAAATAATTAATTTCATATCATGAAAGTTTATCATGTTGATTGAGGATGGTAATAATAAAAAAGAACTGTTCCAGCCCATTTAGATGGATAAATTTAGCAGAAAGGTTCTCTTTCTATCAACCCCCAGAAAGTGGGAGGCCAATCATAATAAATACATAAAAGGTGACAGGACAGGTATCTATTTAACAAATAATTAAATTCAAGGTCGGTGGAGCAAGTTGTCAGTTGCATATGGAGAATTTCGAATAGCTCACTTCTGTTTGAATTTTGTGCTATTGATCTTGTCTAGAGAGATAATGAAAGCTAAGCGAATACTCTACTTCAATCAGAGAATAAAACTTCATCAGAATAATCTAACATATATCAACTGTAAACGATGCTTACTTTAGAAACAACGTCAAAAACCAACTTAATGGTAGCATACTAATTAACTCTGAGCCTAATGACTGATACATAAATTGATGATTGAAAGATGTTGAAAAACCACCAACCATTGATTCGATATTATATTCAGAAGTGACAATATTTTTCAAACTATCTTGTACTGGAATTTGTAAAACTGATTTTAGTTCAGGAATATATTCAATGACTAAAGCATGAAGTACTTGTTGATCAACACGTACACCAGCAACACGACTATCATAGTAATCAGGTAGTAAACGTTCACAGATTGCTGTCAGTAACCAAAATGATTGTTCTTCTGTACAATACAGTAATAAAACACTGGCTACTATATTCATTGATTGACAGTATCCTGAAAAAATAATTTATAAGAACTAAATTATTTTATTTTTCGTATAGTACTAATAATGGTAATTTTTAACAAAATCATATTGTGTAATTTATACAGTTAAAAACTTTTTAATAAATCATAAGACAAATACAACATATTATAAAGGATTGGCTTAAAAATTAAATGCACTTTTAATATTGTATATCCGTTATTTCAAATCATTTGAAGTTGAAAAGATAAATGACACCAGTTAGATTTATTTAATGAATTACATACAGAAGATGTTTGTTATTGAAGTACATGATCTAGTATTTAGTTGTGTGAAATAGAAGTCTGCATAAATCTATAAATCACCTACCTTCTTTAACTATGTAGATATTAAGGTACATTTACCTATTTCTTAAACATCTAATTATGTATACTGACTACATAATATTCTTATATACTTTTAATTAGGGCTAAAAACATAATAAATATGATAAAAGTATGATATGCGAGCATCCTTGAGTTAAACGATCCAAATTAAGATAACTCCTCATAGATTTTGCAAGAAATTCAAAGTGCAGTGAAATAGATAACTTGCATGTTGTTATTAACTAGATGAAAATTGACAATAATTGATTATTAAAATGGTCAGAATCAATGAAAATATTTACTACGCAACTAAAATGTAAAGTTAAGATGTTGCTTAACCTAAATGACAAAGTATATATGCTCCTAAGGCGGATTGTGCGTCAAAGTGCTTAATGCATAGTTGAGATTACTTAGTGAAGCAATATGATATTCTAACTCTTACTGCCAATCACAACCCTAAGTTTGTAAACAGAAGGGTGGCAAAGCATTGGATTACAACTGATGTCAATTTGTGATGAAAACACCAACCCTAATTTGTAAACCTAACTCAAAACGTCAACCTCATTCTTGATACTTAATCCTAGACTTTTACGTTATAACCGATGTCATGTGGTAATGGAAACTCTATGGAGTGATAACCCTAACACACAACAGTATTCCGACTCCTAATATGTGAACTTGGCATTTTTCCTCTAATACAAGAAATAAGTTGATATGTGAGGGCTAATTATTCAAATTAAAGCTGTTATTTCACTGGTTTTCATTGTTAATTGTTTTATAACTAGGAGGCGTTTCCAAGTTGTCAGTATATTACACTCTTACCATAAATATTGCAAATTTCAAGTGGAGACACCGTTAAAAGTGGTTTATATTTTCTTCCATGTATGCCATTTAGTGAAACAGGATATGATCGAGTTGAAGTTCGTAAATTCAAAACGCGATACAGACAAGTAACAGTACGTTATCCAGTACACATATCAGATGATGGATAAAGGTATAGGAATAGAACAAATCAGAAACTTCTTTTCATATACTTTTTAAAGCATTTATGGTTAAAATGTGCATAGTTGCAATGTTTTACTTTTTGTACCCAAAAACGTTTTACTACGATCAAACATATAGTAAAAGACAAAACGATTATTATTATTGATTGGTTTTAGAATGAAACGAAACTGTTCAATAGTTCTTGAAATCTAACTAAAATCGAAAGGTTTATTGGAAACATAAACAAGACATGGACTATCAGAACATTATTCATTGTTAAATGGTGGATATTAAATACTCTAAGTAGATCAGTCTACTTTCTTTGGTTAAAGCATAAAAAGACATTCGCAAAAGTCAGTGTGATCTCTTATCACTGTGTGAGGAGGTTGATATGGCTGAACAGTTATTATTTATATGAGCCATACGATGTTACATCAGATGTCGTACCAGTGGTTTCTACGTGAACATATTAGCTGTCAAAACAGAATAAAATATTAGTAAATAAGTACACTAACTAAATACAGGATTATATTAAGTAATAAACACTTAGTACACAATTACTAACTAGCAAACGAAAACGATTTTATTTCTAAAAAATGTCGGTTCCGTCGACAAATAAGCCAACCTACCAACATTAGGATTATGATAAGCATACGCAGTAAGAACTCGTCGAAGAGACTGAATACCCTCTGGTGTATGATACGCAGGATGTTCTGGGAATGAACGGTGTAAATCGCGTTCAATTTCTTCATTGACAAAATTATTGCAACCTTGAACACCGTTGATTAATTTATCATAATATCCTGGATTGGCAAACATCTATGAAATATAATTACAGACAAATAATATACTAATTATGCATGAGATAATTATGTGCTGAGTTAAATCGACTTTTTTGAAAAAAGCTTTATATTCTGAACGACTTCGAATCAAGCACTCAATTGATAAGCCTAGATTCAAACAATTGTTAAAACCTATAGTTTATTTCAACGAACCCCGCTTTATATTGTAAGTATCTAATCATATTAATGCTCTACAAATGTTTGGACTAATCAATGCGATATGCTATTTAGTTAACCAAAATAATAAAGGGCTGTCCATTGGTCAAAGTTATCATATTTCGCATTAATCAATGAGATGAAACAGGGAATTAAGAAGATGAATATCAAAGCAGTCAAAATATTAAGTCTTTTTAAACCTATATACGAATGACATTTATGTGAACACTAGCGAAATAATTCCGAAAGTTCTGGTGAGAAGACGTGACTAGGGGAATTCAACCATTTTGAGTGTGAAACAGCTTCTCACTAACGGCACTGAAAGATTTTCGCGCAATATGATGAATGAACTAAGGTTAGACATGTAAAAAAGTTGGATGCCAGTCCTGTGATCTAAAGTTGAAGTGCTTGTTGAGAGACCTACAGACCCTGTGTTCGATCCCCAGTAGAGCCATGGATACAGATTGCTAAGTAGTTCAATAATAGGATAAGATTCCTACCCAATGCTTCCTAGTTTTAAATGGGTATCTAAGTAATATCGATCTGTGACAAAAACTATAAAATTAGTAACAATGATAGGAAAACTCAAACATCGAAAGTATGGCTTAAAAGGGGAACGAAATAGAAGAATAAAATGTATGATGCAATAACATTAAAATGTAAAATTTAAAGAACGGATAGAAAAAAGAATTTATCTCTGCCAGTAAGACTGATTTTTAGCTAATTAACTCGGCATCTCTTCAACTGTTAACAATAACTATCTCTTGAACCACAAACAGGAAATCTACGAGCTTTCAACATAAATTAGACATACAGTCAGTTGAAAACTCTACATTAACCAGAAAGTCTATTCCCTGAGAAGAGTATTAATATAAGAGCTACACGACAAATAAGAATTACAATGATTTTCGTCATGTAATCGATAGTGAAGAACAATGATACGATTACTTCTCTTGCTTTTTAAATAAAAGATAATACATACACATGTAATAGGAAGAAGAAGTAGTTATGTAATTTTTATATGAATAAACATGTGAAATGCATATGTTGACATGTTATTTCATGGATAACTACCTATTTATTTTTTGCTCAATTTTAACTACCTAACCTAATAATCACTTGAAAAAGTTTTAAGAATACTTGAATGCACATTAAGTAACTCAAACGAAAAAAACAAAATTCACATGAGAAAATTTTAAGTAGCTTATAAATAAGTAGAAAGAGATTGAGGGGTATAACTGGTATAACTTTTTTTAGAAAAAATGAATAAGTAACACGTTCAACGGTTACGTTTATGGTAAATGATACAATAGGACGAAACGGCCGTCCAGTGCTTCCAGGTTTTCCTTGGTGGTCTAGCTTCAATTGACTCACGCTTTCAACTATGAAAATACTAAATCTCCACGAAACCCCTTCTGAAATGATACAGTGTTTAATAAAAATGTTTATTGTTCTATTGATAGTAAAATTTCACTTGTGAAATAAAATGTTTTATAAAAGAAAGAAGTGGATACGTTAAGTTTTCATTGGTAAATACCTATTATCCAGAAACACAACTACACTTAAAATATATTTCCTTTTTTCAACATGAAGAATTATTTTTTTCAAATAAACAAAAAAGGTTAATTACATTTCTGATTTGTTTACCTTGTTCTTTAACGGCTAGAAAAGTTTCAATGAATGTCAACTTCTTGCTAAGTTTGTAGTATGTCATAGTAAAGACAATTCGAGATGTGGAAATAATTAAATAAATGTTATATGACATGTTGTAATACATGTACCGTTACCTGAACAAGTAATCCATTAGGTAATGGAAACTCCCTATAAACTGAAAGGCAAGGTTTATGTTAATGATCCGTTCAGCAATATAGATCAGTGTATCATCATACTTGATCTGATAGCTTGGTTACATTTTCGTACGTATAGGTGTCCACATACACATATATGAAATTTTATTGAGACGCCAGAAACACCATATAGTCACATTAACTTAATAACAAGTATAAAAATAACCGTCTAAAATGACTAAACGATATTCATTAAATGAGAGGGTATGAGTTTAGAAAAATGTGTAAACTTTATTACCTCATTTTCAGCTCCACTTAAAATCATCCATAAACTTCCCCGTTTTCCTTCAGGTAATCCATTTAAAACAAGGTGTTTAAGACGTTCATTTCGATACATTGACATACCAGAACCATACTCTTGAAAATATTCCTTCCAATCATCTAACCGTTTATTTTCAGCATCGGGATTATCTAATCTGAAAGGATTATTATAAGAATAACGACTAGCGAAGCATCCGGATCCACCTAATTGACAAACACATAAAAAAACAGTTCAATGAAAAAGGAGGATCCAAAAAACAACAACAACAAATCAAAATGACGAAGGTATTAAACACTGACTCTTTGCAGAGAACAAGATGATCTTAAGTTCAGCACATAATATTGGTCGCTTACATATATATATATATATATATATATATATATATATATATATATATATATATATATATATATATATAAAACCTATAAGTTACTTGTAGTTTGAATAGAATAGTTATTGCTAAACGTATTAAAGTGGAACTCCAAAAAAGATATGGGGTTATTCGGTGCTGAAGAAAAACAATATTACAGTACGCTAATAGGTACAGAAACTAAGTTAAAAACTATTTAGAGATAGTCTTTAGTTGTTTAACACTAAACAAATAAATATTACTATTGCTGTATTACTTGAACATCTTTTCATAGATTATTCACGGAGAGAATTTTATAATTGGTTTTTATCAGGTGACTGTTTTTCGGGAAGCCTTGACAAAGCCGAATTCATTTATTAAAGGGAAAAGAAATAAACGATGAGTGGAACAATGTGATTTACATATCTCGATGGAAATAATCTGACGCATAAATAATCATTTATAATCTTTGTGACAAATGTTTTAGTAAACAGTTTATGAACTGTATTTTATCGAAAAATTTATTCGTTTCATTTCACCTTTACATGTTATATTCCTTTCTGGACCAACTTGACTACCTGAAAACTGGCAACCATTCTACATATATGTTAAACTGTGTGACAGGATAAGTTTACTGCTTACTAAAAGTAAAAACTGTTGGAAGCAAACACGTAAAACAATAGAGTTCTGCAAATTTTCATTTACATGTACCCATAAGAGATTTCAGAATATGTATATTTGTAATGATAGAACACAACTAACGAGGATAGCCATAAACTTAAAAGTCGATTGTAGCTAATACACTCTAATTTTATGAAATGATCAGTAAATCCAGGCTATCACAATAAAAGTTATACGTGCATAAACCTATTGATTGGTATAATTCACAACAAAATATCACCTGATCACATGTTATGAATAACTTTCAATTAGCTTATGTAAATAAAACAGTAGTTATTCACAGTATAATTGTGATTACAAGCCCCTTTAAGAGGATCAATATTTCAGACCATATATCACTCCACACAACGGAAAAGTGATTAATATTAATTAAACGTGATGACTTGATAGAACTTAAATAAGAGATAAGGTGACTGGCAGTTCAACTATGAAGTTATATACAGATGACTACATTATATATACACTTTCGTAGATAATCGTCATAAGTCACTTTTTAAACTAATTTTTTGTAGTACAAAATTACTGAGTACGAATGAGTTTACCTGATGCTTAATTAAAGATAACCCAAAAATTAAGAACTTTATTTGTTGTAAAGTGTACTGATTAATAGAAATTTTGAAAAACTTGTCCTTTAAACTACTTATTTATATTCAGTAAAGAATGGATGGAATGTGACCAGTAGTGGAGTCGAGGACAAGCGTTCGTCCTATACGGGGGACTCGTTAGTTGGATTTACCTGTATCCTAGAGCTGATGTTCACTCCATGACTTGAACTCAGCACTGTTCGCTTCAAATACCATCGCCTCGTTCACTTAGCTACTAAGTCCACATAGCCCTGTGATCGTGCAACTGAAACTAATTACATTTCAGTGAAAATATGAACAATGGGATAATCTAATCCCATTTCAAATCGAATTATTATTTATGGGTTTTATTGAATGTACTAATCGTCAGTAAGTAGCTGGTTAGGCATTAATAAATCTATATACGTAAAGTAGCAAAAATGCTTGTACCAAGGTTAAGCGGAACATTATAACTAAATTCTTTGTTTAGTATTTACTACCCGAAAATTTAATATCAATGATTGATGTAATCTACGCAATGATGAATTATTTAAGGTGGATTATCAAAATACACTTAATTTTATCAAGTAGGAATGATGTCAACAACCAACTGAAAATGTCATAATAAGGTCATTACAAAACTAATTGACTACTTATTATAAAACAAAACAAAATATGGACCAAAAAGTGATAGTGAATAAATTCACTGATGAACTTAGAACTAGTAATAACTATTGTAGTGAAGTGTTGGTTGTCGTTTAAGATATATGGTTTATTATAAACTATAAATACAAAGTGTCCAGATTAATCGTTCATAACTTACTTGAAAAATCTAACTGACTAGTAGTATTCGATGAACTAATAACTGTTAGACTATTGTTAAACGAACTTGTTATTGAAGTTATGACATCTGAAGGTTCAGATTTAGTGCTGAAATGAATAAAAGCAAACAATCATTGTGATTCATAGAAATAGTAGACAAAATACATTATTATGAAGATTCATCGGTAAGATAGTAGTGAGCTGTTCGATTTTGTACGAAATTCAAGGCGCTGTGACAGTTAGCTTATGTCTTGATGAAATTTAAGTAAATTCCATCAATATTAGGGCTATTAAATTAATTAAAATTGGTAAACATAGGAAGAATAAAGAATAAGGATTGTGATTTATAGTTCTTACTTAGAGTCTATTGTTATTCAAAATCAAGGAACTAACTACATAAGTATTTATTCATTTGGGTTACAAAACACTTGTTTACTCGATTTCTTATAATTACTCCTAACAACTAACAGTACATTCCAATTTTTAAGTCTAAATAAAATTCCTAATCCTAAATCCGAACCCAACTCCCAACCCAAAATCTCTGGCAGAACTCTCAGTCCTTATTGGATTTTACGTAATTAGTTATTTATGTCACCTGTTTTCTTGTTGACTAAAAATCGGTTTTACCCTTTCAAGGTCATCTACGACTCAGATTTTTAAATAACCATCCCAGCTACAGCATAGAGTCACGAAGTCTTCACTTTGATTCTTTAGACTTCAGGAGGTAAGTAAACAATGTCTGATAGCTCCGATTCGTCGTTTTTATCAGTTTTCCTTTCTTTTTTGTTTATCTTAGCTTACTGCTATTGTTGATTTTTTCCTTGTTTCATTTTTTCTCATCTATCGATTACTTCAGGGTCAGCTAGCTCAACTGATACGACTTGAACGGATTCATTTACCTATTAGGTTAAAATAAAGTACAGTTAAAAAAGATAAGGTATTTCAGGCCCTGCTGAGTTTACAACCAAGAATGAAACACAAACTCAAGTGCAGATTACAAACTGATTGTACACTTTATTTAAACAAATACAACTTCAAACTTGTTCACATAATATATTAATTGGGTTTTCATAAAAAATGCTTTATGTGTAGTATTATTTAAGATAACTTAAATGTATTGAATGTCAATAAACATTTGTTTTTACCCTATCAGCAGGCCTTTATCAGACATTTTTTGTAATTTACTACTGAAAAATATTTTCAAACTAAAAAACTTATAAATTGAAACGATGATCTAACTATCCAAGAGTGAGTCAAAGACAAAAAGAAAATCTCTACTTAAAAAGAACTATGACTTATGAACGTACTCATCTAAGACCAAGAGAAAAGTGAATAAAACCATTGACTAAACTGTATAACAATTGCGCAAAATTATGAATTACAAGACGTTTAAACAATGTTACCTAGTAAACTGCATTTTAGTGATACGAAATTATGAAAGCTCAAAATAAGAAAATTTGACAGGAAGCACATTTTGAAATTCTGAAACTAAGAACTATAAATCCATTGCTTCGTGGTGTTGTTTCAGTTGTGTATGAATACAGTTAGGATAACAAAGTTTTGTAATATTGTAGTTAATAAGAGTTAATACAACTTCATCAAGATATAATGTTAAACTACTAAAGGAGACTGATCTATTGCAGTCTTAAACATCAATCGAAAGATCTAAACAGCTAATATCTATATGAATTAAAATTCACATCATTTCACAAGCCAATGGCTAAGTGAACGCGATGGCGTTTAGAGCCAACGGTACAGGGTTTGAGTCTCAAGATGAACATCAACTCTAGAATTCAAATCCGTTCAGCTGACGAATCCCGAATGGGACGAAACGTGCGTCCTGGATTTCACTGATGGCCACCATCCATCTCTGGCCTAAGATAATCTTTTACTAGTTATTATAAATGATTTTTTATAAGATGTACCTTACACCTTTTGTAATTAGGTGGGCTGTTCTCCATAAAGTACATCTTCATTATAAGTCTTCTTTATCTTTTATCTACATATGACTAGTTGACTTTAAAGTGTTGTATTATGTCAGTCACATGATCGATTCAGTTTACAAAGATCGTGTATCCTATTAGAAGAATCTTCAAATCATTCATAATTAGAAAGTACCGTGATCATTCCCAAAACCTATAACACTTAGTTACAATAGGAAAAAGTGCTTTTAATTGTGATACAAAAAAAGCTATACAAATAATGCCTACCCCTTCGATACTTCCAAATTGCTGCCAATTTTCTTGAGAATATCCTCGAATCCAACAATACCAGTAAATATATAAACAAGCTAAAAAAAAATAGTAAACATAATTTAAACGAAATTAACTAGACATAAAAATTTATGATTCATTAATATTAATTAACTCATGGTTTACCAGATACTTGGATATAGGGCCACGCTTTAAATGCAAGGGCTAATGATACTACCCTGTTGCTTAAACAGAAGTAGGGTTTGGACTTGAAATCTAAAGGTTAAAAGTTGGACACTCTAACCACTAAGCCACTACTGCACCAGAGTTTAGAAAAAAATCATAAATGTGACTCAGTAACCAAGTAAAGATTTTTGGCCTTAAGCGACATTTGTTTGATAATTAATTATACCAACCATTTACCAAGAAAGAGGAAGTGAAATCGAAATCTACTGGTTGAAAACCGAGTTCTTTAGCCAAAAAACAAGTTTGTCGTTTAAAAAAAATCTAAAATGGTCCTAATTCATTCAGTGAAAAACATTTGATAAATATATGCTTCATATTGTTTGTGTGAGATCCAATGATACGGTACAGCTATCCAAACACAGGCAGAGAGTTCGTACGCCCGGGAAGTATCACAGCTTTGACACAAGTCTATGATAACTGCTAATGGCCTCATTGTTATTGTGTGGCGCATATGTATTTGGTGCCCCCTTGTACCAATGTTTATGCGTTCAAATAAATAAATAGCCCGGACTTTGGACCTTATAGTTTAAAGTCAAATAGTAGAAATGCCTTCATCAGCTAGAAAAATTATAAAGTCATCCAAATACAGAAGTAACCAAAGTATCCCGATAAGCTGGACATGAGGCAATGAGAAAAATCTATACCATCACTTTTGAAAATTTATCTACATACAGTCGTTTCTGACAAACAGTAGCGTAAAATATCTACGTTATACGGCTTCAACTGAATATGAGTAAGACATGCAGTTTTGTGAACAGATATTTTATAGACTGAACAAATTAGTCCCGGAGAACAGTACTGTGATATTGTGCACTAAGATTCATTCTGTTTAGTTTTACAGATTCAAGGTAAGTGCTGAAAAGTATAAGGTACAATAATATCTCACATAAAACCTCCCAAGTGTATTTAAGATCACTGTAAGATATAAGTCGACTAACCCTATCATCAATCATTTATAGAATATGTTACCAGATTAATATCATATTGTTCTACAAAATTGTTTCTATTTTAAGGTGGTTCGATAGACAGAAATAAACAAATCAACTCCTACCACAAATGTGAATTACTCTGAATTGTCATATTTCTCATTAAAAGAGACTTAGAGGAAATTACCAGCCAGAAAGACAAAGAGAAAGTCATTATTATCGACAGTAGTGAAAACCTACAGATAGGAAAGTGATAATTTAGGATAAGAAAGTTAATTCACGGGTTTTCTCTAACTTAATATAATATTTCATAACATTAGTTTTATTCCTAGTGCAACAGTTAAACATTGTTTTTATTCGCAATATAACATTTTATTTAGTGTAGCATTGGGTTTTAGCTTCAGTATACGTTAGTCAATAAGATATTGGGGTTATAGCTTTTAATGATTTCGTAGCTGATATCAGTTCGTAGTGAGAACCATCTTCGAAATGCTTATAACAGGAGACAAATTTGATGTCGTAATGGTTTTTTTTGCAGGTGAATGGGTGTATCGAAATTATTCAGTGCTGTCTTATTGATCGGGACGCCAGAAAATCACTATTTACATTAACAATTAAACAGTAACTAACTTTTTCAGCTGTTATAATGATAACTCCTCCTGCGGAAGTTGAATCACTTTGTGGGAATGCTTCGGCCGAAATTATTTCACGTAGAGGAAGAATAATCTTAGTGCTCTCACCCTGGAAATTTTAAATTATAACAACACAACAGTTACTAAAAACATGAACTAAAAGCAATGAAGTTACATTTGTTCAAAATCTATATTAGAATGCATAGAAAACGTGAGTGAAAAAACATATTTTAATACATTCAAACAAATGCAGAACACTTGTTTACCTAGAAACTTGTGATACCAACTACCCATAAACTATACCCCGCCAGTTTTCGCTAAGTAATGAATAAGCCAAAACGCTCTACTAATATACTTATCAAATTAAATTGACTGTAGTTTATCGCATACAGACAAAAGGACTTATGGTGTTCGAATTACATTAACATAAGGTGCTGAGGATATAATTGTATAATGTAATATGTTTCAACATCATGATTGGTAGGTAAAACAACAAAAAGCTGAAGAGCTATAAAAAAGTAACCATGCGAATAGCACGGTATTGCAATCACAGTTGAAAAAACAGACATAGCTTTCTCTTAAAACTAATATTCATGCTCTTTTGATTACTGTAACTAAGTATCAGTAGAATTATTCAGGGGTTAAAAATTTCTTAGTCACGAACATAAATTTTTATTAATAATCTATCAAATATTTGAGCGATAAGAAATATTCCAAGAGTAAATTGAAAGACATGACTTTTTATAAGAAGGGTTTTTTTATCAGTTATATTTCTGTAAATGATGCTAATAAATAATGATAAAAGTCGAAGAATTAATCAAGCTTAGGAGGCTTAAGAAAGTTGTTTCATGCTATCCAGAGATCCTTTGTGATTTCTATGTATTTCTATGTATTCTTTAGTGAAAACAACACGTATGTCATCCAAAGATATGATTAACCAAACAATGAGTTGATACAAGTTTCGATCTAATCAGTTTTTGAAATGTGAATTTGTATTTTAAAGGCCAATATGTTTAAAGGAGTTAGATAGTTTTGGATCTAATCTAGAAGGGACATCATGGTCAAAAACTGCTGATGAGTTCTGGAGTAAGATTAAAAGCGAATTCTTAGTAACCAATGGTCTATAATAATTATTTCTCTAGTGCCTACTCACAATAATGAATCAGTCCATAATTTATCACGTCAAAGTGAATTGTGAATGCCAGTATTTTTTACAAAAACGGGAATGAACTAAAACAGACCACACAGATATTGAACCAATCCCTTTATCATTGTTAACAATATAACACCATTGTTTAGAGCATAATAAGTGTCAAAGAGGAAACAAATACATAATTCAGTGATAGATTATACTCTCCAGTCAAATCAGCTGGTTCCTCAATTTTTCAAATTATGATATACACACTGGACTACTGATTAACTGCTATCATAATTCATTCAAATTTATGATTTGACTGAACATTTGAAATGATATGTCAGTTATCATGATTATAAATGTCGTTTACTTATCGACTAGTGAATACAGCAGTCTTCTTCTACAGTTTCTTTCCTTATATCAATATAGGAATCTCGTTCCACTGTAGTCAGTAGTAGGTAGCAGGTAGTGGCTGTTCCACAGTTATGGTAGACAGCTGTATCAGTATCAGGAGTCACTATTTAATTCAGGTAATTACACTGTTACAAGTCATTACAAAAAGTCTAATTAATTGGAAATTCACTGAACAGATAAATAAACTAACCGATGAACAATAACAAATAAACTGAGGGGACAAAAACATTTTCCCAGAAATAGTTTCAGTATTATCCAACCGTTGCAGTTTACAATCAACAGAAGTTTCTATAATTTCATATGCAGGTAAATGAAACGAATCTTGGAAATGTTGACTACGGATTAGTACATCCAACTTATTCAATAAATTGGACGAGTTCTGAGTAAGTAAACTGATAAAAAAGAAATAGAGAATATCGATACTCGTGACTAAGTGATTTGATATGAAAGAAAATCATAAAACTTAGCATCTGTTACTTTAGCCTAGTTAAAATAGAAATTTTGAAGGATTTTTCACCTGAATACTATACTCAAAAAACTATTGAAAAGTTGAGTTCTGTTGTATTTTTCTAACTTAGCAAAGTTGAACTGTGGCTAGCAGTAGAATACAAGAAGTACGTCTCAGTTAAATGTACTTGCATTCCGGTTTTAATGTTCAGTTCGAGACTCAAACACAGTACTTCCCGCTCTAAATGATTAAATGATTATAAATTGAGAATTAATTTGTACATATTACATCATTCAGGAGAGCATTCATACGGCAATTTCAGTACAGCTGAAAACCAGTCACATAGAGCTTACTTATGAATATTTGTTTACCACCAACCGGATTCGCCTCAGTACTTTTTTTAAACCTTAACATTAACGTGTATTAACTTTGGAAAAGACGTTTTCTAACCTAACCTAATGTTCATAAGAATCGAGAATAGGTCACATTCGTGAATATCCGTTATATATATCCAGTTATTCTATTTTTCCAACCCACTTTCTTAGCATTATAAGACCTCACGGAACATACGTCGTGGCCAATACAATATGGTTGAGTCATTACGATGAGTAGATAGAACACCATATCAGAGCAGAAGTTAAAATATTATTTTACAACATACTAATAACTGAACTCGCATCTCAGGAGTAGCATTTCTGATCCACATATCAAATAGAATGCCTGAAACTTTGAGTTGCAATACAGTTCTTGAAACAGAAGACATGCAGTGTTGATGAAAACTTTGAAGCGTACTTGGAGAACTGAAGACACTTGGCTTTAAGTTGAAAAGTAAGTCTGAACTCATCTTCATGATCCTATACTGAAATAACTTTGAGTAATTACTGATATCCGTACAAATCGTAATTTATAAAACTACTTGCATAATAGAAATCGTTTAGGAGGGAGACAGTAATCAAACTAGTAATAAACAAATATTCAGATAAAATCGATATCTGGAAAATTCATTTCGTAACCTATTACAATCAGTTTTAACAAGTGAGTTTCCGGGTTATACGATTTCGTAATAGCTAAAGTATGTTCACCAAGGTTTTAAGGGTGTATTCATGAGTGATGTTCAAGATGTAAGGTATTTCAGTAACAAAGTACGCCTTGTGGAAACCACACAACAGAACCAAAGTATATAGATAAAGGATGTTAAGCAATTTTGTGAATTAGAAAACTTCTTCATTAATGATGCCACGTATACAGAAACATAAATAAATCAGTGCCCCTTTGTGTCAATAATTATGTGATCAAATAAATAAATAAATAAAATATATCGCTTACATTTTTAAATGTAAATCGAACTGCGACCAACTCGTATAACAATCGTCGACCAAGAGCCTGATGAATTTAGAAGGTAGAAAAGACTGAGTCTTTTTCCGAAACAAAAAATACGATGAGTGACAAGATCAACTTTACTTTAGAAAACCTTTTTTCATGGTGAAGTAGTCTAGGGTTGTTAAAGTTTAATTGTGTTTTATTTACTAGCCTAGGCAAGTGTGTAATTTATTGCATTGATCAGAATAAGTTCCATTTTCTCTATTATCACTTAAATTTGATTTAGTTAAAATTAAATTCAGGCAAATAACGAGCGAAAAAACCATAGTACAAACAACGTAGTATTAATCACTTACCTGTTAGACAATAGGTGGGAGTTTGCACGTAGATTGTTCAACTTCATCATAGACCTACTGCTGGGAATAACACTCTCGTCGACTGAATTTTCAGGAGGTCCACTTATCGACTTACAATACGCAGATGACATAGTCCTGTTTGGTGAAGACGCTGAAGCTGAATGCGTTTCTCCCCCTCTAAATGTAAATTGTTACTCCGGGACTGACCTGCGTCAACATCTGAACTAAGGATAGGGAGTAAAGTAGTCGAACGCGTCAACAACTTTACTTATCTTGGAAGTCTGATCAGCCCTAATAGGTTGGTGTCTGACGAAATCTCAGCGCAGATTCAGAAAGCTCGTTTGGCTTTTGCCAACGTAAGTCACTTAAGGCGAAGACGAGATATACGTCTATGAATTAAGGGACGAGTATACTGTGCAGCGTTTCGCTCTGTTCTACTTCACGGCTGCGAAAAGTGGCCATTAAAAGTAGAAGATACTCGTAGGTTACTAGTATTTGACCACAGATGCCTTAGAAATATTGCTCGCATCTGCTGGGATCACCGGGTAAGTAATAATGAGGTTAGACGCAGAGCATTGGGGAATGATGATAATTCAGTTGATGAGGTTGTGAATCTCCATCGACTAAGATAGTTGGGCCACATGTTACGTAAGCCCGAACACTGATTACCACTACGCGCAATGCTGACTAGTATTGGCGATGGTTGGAAGAGAGTTAGGGGCGGCCAAACCAAATCATGGCATCCGTGCCTGAAGTCACTAACCTCTATTCTGAGCCATGTTGGTAGATGTAGACTAGTTGGTTGGAGTCCGCGTCACTATCGTAACCAATGGTTGGAGACTCTGGGTGACATGGTTCAGAATCGATCACAATGGAGTAGGTGTATACACTTTTTGTCATCCCTTAAACTATGAGATTAAAATTGCTTCATATATTTCTTTCTTCATTTACTATATCCTTATATGCAATTTCTTTTATATCTTACCATCATTAAATTAACTATTTCTATGAATTTGGTGTTCATCTTGTTGTGCTAATGAGGTATGACAACTTGGACCGATGCATATATGTGCCTGGTCCTACGTTGTAGTTGACTGACTGTCAATCTTCAAAAGTTGATGCCGAAGTCTTACACATTGAAGTAACACTTCAGATTTCGAAAAGACAGTAGATCAATTATTACGATAATAAGCTAACCTATCATCCTTCATGGAGGATTATGATGAGGACAAACTTAAACACAAAAATGGAATAATAAATAAAAAAACTAGAACAATATAACGTTTTTCCAGGTATGTTCAGCATAAATTTAAACGTTCAACCTACTGTCTAACACCATAATTAGCCAATTGCAAAATCATATGGAGTGCTTCATCGGAACCTGCTGGGATAACAAAGCGATACTGAAAAATATTTAAAAGATAAGATCATTGAATAGTTGGCGAGAACAAAGTTCTAAGTAATTTGTTGTACAGCATTTCATCCTTTTAATGTCCCATTTTCATTTGGTGCTTGTTGTTTTGTGGGTTTTCTGTAGCTATCTAATGAGGCATCACTTCTGAGAGCTTTATAATTATCAAGTCACTTGTATTTAAGTTCGTTAGTGTATCTCGATTGGTGCACATTATCCACGAAATATATGCGTATTTACATATTTTTGGAGCACAATATGTTAAGACTATCTTTCAAAAGAACGGCTACCCAATCAACTTCATGAAAAATATCAAAGCAAAGAATCAGCAGGACCGAAATCAAGTAGAGAAGCCAACAAACGGATCATCATACCATATATAAAAGACATCAGAAATTACTGTTACGTCTGGCCGATTGTGAACGCTATACTCGCTTCCCTAAACTAGTTCCGTACCCCCGAGCTAGAACTATACACCGCGATTTGAAGACCAGAAAAAAGGCACAAAGTGTGAGGGAAGCACTTTACTGCAGGGTTCCTTTATGTACAGAAAATATGGGGATTTTATAGTAATTTAATGCATGTGGACATACATTCGACTAGGGAAACGTTGAAATCTTAGATAGAGAAAATACTAAAAGTACAGGGGAATTTTTAGAATCTTGGCACTCAGGTCAATCGGTGGCAATCAATAAACATACTGAAGTCGATCCAATTTATCAGCCAATCAGGAAAATCATGGACAAATATGAGTCCAAGAATCAAATCAATGAGAGATCAAGATCGAGATCAACAGGACAAGCTGAGAGTCATATGTGGAGAAATCCGAACGCTTCAATTCTACCTGAAGTTTGTGTTGTTGATGTCGTTTAGAAGAACGACCAAACCATCCAATTCAGAGAGCAAAACTCTACCTAAATATATTATCCGCTCATAACTTTCGGCAGCTGCAATGATTATTTAGTCAACTAATATGCGTTAGAATGCTTAACGTTCTTTACTCCAGGAGAGCTAGCGATAATTTTAAGAATTCACAAAAAAGCTTTTGACGGGACAGGGTCATCGTACCTCACTCACCTGAAAAACAATGCCCTGATATTGCATATGATTAATTATTAAGTTCAACCTCAGCCGAATTGTTAAGATTAGGGGAGGCGCTCACAACTCAGTCAGTCAGCTACAACTCAAATGATTATCATATAAATATTCTTCTATGACAGAAGTACAAGTAGCATACAGCAATACAAATAGGCTAATAATGCTACGCACTACAAGGCATATATATATATATATACTTGGCCGTTGATTAAGTACAGTAAGTAAAGATGTGAATAAACTACAAAGTACAGCAAACTATAAACAACACTAGAACATACAATACTTTTATCGAAATAGAACGGTCAATTCTCTAAATATTGAACAAAACTTACCGTCTGATTGCGTGTCTGTACACAAGTTTTGTACAATCGTGATTGAAAGACAGACTATAATACTGATATTAAGCAAAGATATGGACATACAGTAATGTGAATCCAAGGTGTGCATATTTTGGTGCCATATACATTCGGATAGAAGCATAAGTAATTCAAAGTTAGGATCATCCAACCTGGACGTGACTCCTTCCCACTGACAAGAAAACAAAAATAATCTACAAAGATTCGAGTTTCAAAAATGTCCATTCTTACGAATCACTTCTCTTTCCTTAAACGGAAAGTTGAATATTTGGCGAAGTTTTTCTGGCGTATAGTTACCACTTTCTAAAGATTATTCTATATAATCAACTCACTATCCTCCATTTTTTCAAGACGAAAATCTTTAGAATCTCCAATACATGGAAGAAAATATCAACCTCATTTTCTACAGCATAACAATTATTATTGAATATACAAATTCAATGAATTCTTGGGTGAAATGAACATTTGTTGGGTGTGGATTGTTTTTTAACTAAAAGAGATAGGTTTCACAATAGCTATAAACAGATGAAGCGTAAAACGAAAACATGGGGAGTAAAGCAGCGGATTTTGTAGTTCAAATGAAACCAATCAAAAAAGTATTAACATTCATTTGTGTTGCGACACTACCAGTGAAATGCATGATGAATAAACTCTACTGCGATTGTTGCAACTCCAATATTTACACTAACAGGGAAAACAATAGAAACTTTAAAGTGTATAATAATTTTACATTCAGTTCTACAGAACGCGACACCATGTATGTACCACGATTGAGTTCGATGTAAAACACCCACGGATTTTTTTCAGTCAACTAATAAACAAAATGTATATCAATGATATTTTGTAACTCGTCACATTCATTAAGTGAAAAACGTCTGAAAATCTGCTGTGCCGAAAAAAAATTGACTTGAGTTATGAGCTGTTGAGGGCTACAAAAGGAATATTTTTAGCTCATGCTATTTGTTTACAAAAGTATAGGTTTATGCACTCAATTGTGAACGACACATACTTCTCTACATGCTAATAACTTTATTTGGCTATGCAAGTCAGAATAAGTCCGAACCCCTATACATTTGTATAACAAGCTACTATTTTTCAGCTCCGAATTCAGTACGGTGAACGAGACGATTATGCTGTTTGTCCCTGATCCGTTGACTAGTGAGAAATCCAGTTTGAATGGAGGCTTTGTTAGTCAAAATCCCGAAAGAATAATGTCTGTAATCCAATTAATTAGTTATGCATCGATTACAGCACTTATGATTCGTGAACTGAATCACTGTCACTGAACACAAATCGTAGAGGAAAAAGCATTGCAAATCACAAAAACCAAATACAAATGGAATACACAGGAAGTTATTGAACAGGATTCATTTAAAATAGCTTGAGTCTGCGAAATGCATTGCAGTTGACTGAAGGAAAGTCACAGACCGAACTGAGAAATAAGGATTGACCTTTCTCTTTGTGTATTAAATTTAGGGACTATACATCAACAAACCAGAGATTAAATGGTTTGAAATAACGTTTCTCTACGTCATATTTTTGTTAATGTTGTATTGATATTTGAATGTGACTGTACATAATTTCTCCAATATCTCCAATACTGAAGTAAATTTGCTATGCATTTTGAAGAATGAAAGAAAGTTTAGGGATTAATATACATTACTGACTAACGTAAAGGCATGACCTGACAATACAACAGCCCTGCGAAATATTTCAACTACCTGAACGCGGGACTAAATGTGATTATTAAACCCTAGAAATTGTATTTGCTGTCAAGTTTGAAAACTATTGGGAACATAGTGACAAGCGAAGTAGCCAATCTGTAGCGTTGACGAAGCACGGCTTGAAAATAACGGAAACGAACACTATAGTTGCACGTACTTACAACATTTTGTTCGAATAAATAGGTGGTTTGGCTGTGGGAAATCTATACACGTATACGAAAGATACCAATTACTTAACGTGGAGAACTCTAAATTCACAAAATTTCAAAAGCTCACAAATATTAAAACACTCCAGTGAATTGAGTTTTGCAAGAAAGGACAAGTGTCCTACTCGATTTGTAAAGAAATATGCATAAAAGACTATTTATACGTTATATTTGGATAGAATAAAGGATCTTTTGACTTAGACATTTAAATAATATGGTGTTGGGTACGTTTGTTTTGATTGAAATTGAAATAATAGGCAAGATTGTTTATTAAAAACCTGATTCAGTTAAGAATGGTATGAGGGGACAACTACCAAAATACCAGTTGAGTAAAGACGCAACGCTTACATTTGAAACAAGAGCGACTCCAGATGACATAACATTGTTTCAATAACTGACTATAAGTGTAGTCTGTTAAAATGTTTGCTGCATTTGGCATATTGGGACCAGAATTTTGATGAAACGTGAAAGAAACCCTGCAAAATGAGCCCGTTTTAGAGGCTGCTCCGAAGCATCTATTGCAAATTTCCATCATCCTGACGTTTGTTCCGATGTTGTTCGTAAGAACAGTAAAAGTTTCACGAACAAAAAATTTAGCTCGGACGACGAATTCCCACTATTTACATACAATAATGAAATAACTGGTAACCACATTTAGCGATAACTCGTCAACATGCATTAACACTTTGTTTATGATTTAGTCAGTGATTTCGGATTCTGTTAACAGAAATTTATATTTTAACCCTATACGAGACATCGTAAAATAGTATTATCTACGACATGTTTTAGTTACCAGGCTCATAACAAACACGCGTCGCTTTACTTAAGAAGAGTATTTGGCTAAATTAAGTGGCACCTACAGTAATGTTCTACACAATTCCTGTATAAATTCAGAAAGCGGGCAGAAAAATTTATCAACGCCAATTGTTCAGTTTCAGTTTGTAAAGGACGGGAGGCTTGATGGCCTAATTTAGTCCTGGCAATGATGGTCTCTCAGCTGATCCAACTTTCTTTTGAAGGAGTGGACGGATGGAGCCTCAACCACGTGCTGAGGTAATGAATTCCACTCGTTGATGATTTGATGGGAAAGTCAGTATTCAGCTGACAAGTAATTCGTTCTGGGCTTGTGAACTTTTTTGGAGTGTCCTCGTAGATTTTCAGTTTTGGAAGACTAGAAAAATGAGGGCATATCAGGTGCAAATTTGTCATCAAGCAATTTGAAAACTGTAATCAAGTCGTCTCTGATTCTTCGATATGACAGCGGAAATAGGTTTAGCTTGGTCAGTCTAGTACCATACGGGATCTTCGCTATTCCGGGAATCAGCCTAGTTGCTGTTCTCTGAACCCTTTCCAGAGTTCACTGTCTTTTTTATGCAGGGGCTAGCTGCTTGTATGCGGTACTCAAGTTTAGGACATACGAACACTGTATACAAAGTCAGAAACTTATAAGCGTTGAGATGACTAAAAGCCCTGCGTATGGACTATAAAGTTCTAAAACCTTTGGCGGCTATTGCACCGCAGTGTGCATTAGTCTTTAAGTCTTGACTGACGATGACTCTTAAGTCATTGTGTGCCTGGACAATAAGTAACTCAGTGTTATTCATCGTGTATGTATCTGTACCCTGGTGGCCAATATGCATCACAATACACTTGGAAGTGTTTATCGGCAATTGCCAGGTTTGGGACCATTCAGATAATCTCTCCAGGTCATTTTGGAGTTCTAAGCTATCACCCTTGCTTTGTATCGCTCTCCATATCTTGACATCGTCAGCATAGAGTAAGACCGATGACGATAGTAGACGAGGGAGGTCATTTACGTACAGGAGGAATAACACTGGCTCCAAAACTGTACCCTGGGGTACTCAACTAAACACAGTTTCCCAGCTAGATAACTTGGGGTTCACCCTTACTGATTGCTGGCGCCCAACTAGGAAGTCTTTTATCTACATCAATAGATTGCCTCCAATCCCGACATTCCTTAGCTTATATAACAGCCGGTTGTGTGGGACTTTGTAGAAAGCTTTGCTGAAATCGATGTAAGCTACGTCTATAGGTAACTTTTGGTCCTTAAGAGAGCACCAGCTTTCACAAGCGACTAATAAGCTTGTGAGACAATAGTAACCTGTTCTAAAACTATGCTGCTTTTCCGAGAGGAACCGGTTTTCATCGAAATGCTTAAACATCTCCTTCCGAATAATCTTTTCTAAGATTTTAACAACCACGCTAGTTAGGCTAATAGGTCGGTAATTTTCAGGCTTATGTTTTGTACCTGTTTTGAAGACTTACATTATTTTTCTTCCTCACGTTACGTAATAATATATCAGTCCAGATGATAGCGGTGATACTTATCATGGATAGGACTGTTTACGACTGTATATTAATAGTTCATATCTTAATGTAGCACGTTGTATATTGATGTTCACTTGGAAGCACGAGCGATCTGAAACAACAACACTACAGTCAGGACCGGTAAGTGCCGTTGAAGTTAGAACACAGTGTACTGGAACAACAGATATATTTTTAAAACTGAAAGACACGAATCGAGTACAAAAGGGGAAACTTAGTACAAAAAAGTTTTATTCATTGTTCTGCTCGTTCAGATCGCGTAGGGCTTCTTCATCTTTTTCCGGTGCGTTTACTCTTTGTTGCCCTGCAATAGAAACGTCGCATGGAATGATTATTATAACCATTAAAAGGTTCATGAATAGTTTGACTCTCAATTGCTTCAATTACAATTTACAAACAACTACCAGCACCCATGTTCATCACTACCATAATAGGAGAGGCGAGTCATATGTAAATTATTTTACAGCTTGTTTTTGCTTGAAACTATAGTTTCGGTCCAATTTTCGACTCGATAAATGATAAATTTCACTTACCTGAGTTTGCATTGTTACAAATTACCAAATAAGGCTGACTAATCATTCTTTCAGGTTGTCAGCTCCAAATCCGTCAGGCAACCAATAGACTGCAATAAATGCCATGTAACACGCATAAATATTACAAAAATTAACATTTGACGGAAAAATGCTGTGATTAGCCGATAAAAAACAACATTAAAAATCCGCGACAACATGTAACGTATGAGCGAGAATCAATGACATGACTTTTCAACCATGCCGAGAATGTGTTCAGTCTATTGTTAAACAAGTCGCTTTTCTCATAACCTTCTGATTTTAGGAATTATAAACAATTTCTCTAATGAACCTCTCTTGCTAAATTTTGGTATTACGGTATGGTTGCAAAATACTAAAGCGTATGAAATTACAGGTGAAAAGTTGATTCGTTCTCATGTCGCGTTTGAGATTTTGATTCATTTACAAACATATTTTGTCGGTATTGAGTTTTTCAGCCTCGGGCTGTGAATTAGATATCGATATTCATTATTCAGGTTATCACTACCTTGTTTATCTATTTCCACTTGCGTTTTTGAAGCTTATCCCAATGATACAAGTAATCACAGTCGTTTCATAGAGCTTAGCTACTATTTGTGCTTTTGATTGTATTCTTATGGGGTTTCATGGTAAGCAGGCATCTAGTGGCATGGTTCGATATATTTGTGAAGCGAAATTATTATGGGACATGTGGCAAATCGATACTAAGCCAACATTTAAGAGGATACCATGTAGAAACTACCTCTTAATAATAGAATTCTCAAAACTGACTTTACGTGGTAAGTCAGAGGAAGGAGAGTTTGCATAATTGTACCAGGAAGGTGACCAATTACGTCCCATCGAAAACTTAGATCATATATTCCAGTTAAATTTTCGAATATCCAAATGTCCAACCGTTGATCCAACTTGCAGAGTTTATTGTCACTGGTAACGAAATGAACACTCGCTCTACAAAACGACTCGTTGCGTCCAGTTTTGCCACACTTGAAGCATGTATCATGACAAGGTGCACATGATTTGCGTGAATTATATTTTCCACATGGTAATCAATTACCAAACTCAGGCTCACATCTGTATAATCATTTGCAATTCTTCAGTGAATGGTTTTTCATGTTTTCACAAGAACTTAGATCGTCGTTAATTAAACCCGTATACGTGTAACCTTGATTCGTACAACTAACTAGTGTAGCAGAATTCGATGTACTCCTCGAATGCCTTTTTATTTGAATGTATATCCAACTGTTCAGTCACAGATTCCAGTGTGACGCAAATATGGTAATTAGAACATTAAATAGGAATAATACATATTTGTAAAATCTCAGCTAATGAATTTGTAGTAAATCCAATTCATTCGATGATATTTTACAAATATATATTATTCCTATTTAATGTCTTACATCATTTCGGCGCTCAAAATACTGTGAAACTATTCGCTCTAATTTAGACGAGAGTTCTTATATATGGTAATTAGAAGTAGTCAAATCGATGTGGAAACTTAGAGTGTAATCTCAGGTAGATGGGACTAGATGAGGACGACTGCATGTATTTTATCTGTAATCGTCATGAGAGCGTAATGAAGTGTAAATGAATCGTGAATCAGTTCAAGTGCCACAATGATATCTTAGAAGCTTTTTTATGAAGTACCTATTTATCTGGTAATCAAATTCTGTTGTTTTATCGACGTATAAATACTTCGGACACGCTAATTGACAGTCTGTACAGTTTGAATCCATTTCAATACATTGCAGATTAGACCAGTCTGTATTGCCTATTATGTCTGTGAATGCATTAAATTCTAATAAGTCTTTTGCTGAGATCATACTACCTGCTTACACATCGAAAAACCTGCGACGTAAACCGGCGGTCTAGCGACTCGCGCATGCGCATGAGTTGTCAGTCTCTTGTAGACTGATAGCTCCACAGTAGTGACTACCTCAACGCTAGCGAAGTTTGGCAATGCAACCATAGACATAGGTTTGGAGTTATACTCCCGTTCAAAGGAACTTATGTTCTCGATATGCAACTTATGTTCATTCACCGCATTTGCGCGTAGCAATCATCGTTTTCCATTTTGCAGTGACATTCGTAACCGAAGTTCAGTTATTGTTTTTTTATCATCGATGAACCTTACCATCACTTTCATATATGCCTCGAATATTCAACGTCACTTCATTAAACTTTATGTTCTTCTTATCTATTTCTTCACATGTATGACTGCATTTTACACCATTAATTACTCATACACAATACTTCATTGCTTACATTAATATTAATATTAATGTAATGCAGAACACAGAGTTTGAAGCTAGTTTCCTAATGATGCACTCACGTTCGTCATATCCAAGTCAGTTTCACCCACCTGTTATGAACAATAATATGTATTGGTATCTTTATCATGCCTAAGTACGGCTTCACAACAAACGAGGTCGAGTGCATATCTCTCAGATGACATAAACTACACTAGACTTTATGACAAAAATGATTGTGATCTAGTCTATGCGGTCCCTTTCCTGTCCCTCTGGTCATTCTACTAATGCATAATTAACGCTAAATCGATTCATCTGGTCATAATATCAGCAACAACGTACACTACCTTTGCCCTTTATTAATAATATTATCCACAGCAGTAAAGCAACAAATACCACCCATCAATGCAGTTATCATTTTACGACTTCACTATTCTTATCCTACAGACAGAAACTCGCATGTAAATACAGAACGATTGATCCACATTCGGCCCTATTTGCTCCAATGCAGTTGTTTAGAATGTGTTCATACTTTGTTATTCTTTATCCCTATGTCCTGTCGGCACCACAAATCAATTTCTGTTATATTCTGTCTGTGGTCTCCGAAAAAGAACAAAATATGGGTTACTTTTGGGGGCTATATATGAACTCTTATTACATATATATATTCTTATTGTATAACCACTGAGTAACTGGATTATGTATATTTCTATTTCTGTTATCATAAGCTTTCGTTTGATCTATTGGCTATTGTTATGCGATTTTCCTTTCTCAACTTATTCCCAATTTACTAGCTACAGTATCATACCTTCATAACTACTTTGGTCTTAATCTTGTATAATTATTGTTATTCATTTTATGGTGTGCTGCGGTCTGACCTGAAATATACGATTTATATAGCGAAAGCTGATATTTGTGTACTTCAAAAATAATAATAATAGTAATAATATATTTCTGCAATAGCAGGTACACGCCATTTTTACAGGCATGATCTACAATTTACAACATATACTGAACCAGTGGGGTTACACTAGAAGCTACGATACAGAGGATCAATTAGGACTCAGAGTTGATTCCTTGCTGGTTGTTCTAGTTAATGCGTCGTTGGGTTAGCACAAAGACAAGGTCATATTAGTCGGTGTCCTGACTGGCGACCTCGTCACTTGATATTTGACGGGCCAAATGATACAACCCTACTTATTTTTACGATTTATTCCACTTCCATACCGGTTAACGATAAACGATTTATTGCTCAGTTTTCTTGGTATTTTGAATTGCTCATGCAAACGTTATGTTTTATATCTCAGATAATCACTATTTGAAAGCACTTCCTTTTTGTATACTTATTTATTTGCTCATAATTGAATGATAATATTTCCTTTGTTGTACGCGTCTTTATGACGTACATGTATTTTGTTTACATAGGCATGACATTTGCATATTATGCACTCATCCCTCACTTGGCATTGTACTCTATCACAAGTAGTATAATACATGTTCGCTAGCTATTATTATCATGAACTACATACCTCTTAAGCTATTTTCGAAGGCAGATATTTTTTACAACCAATGTGATATTTCCTACAAGGGGCTTTGTAGTGTCTAGTACTTTATCAAGCTCACGTGAGATTTTCTAGCTTCTGAGCAGACTATTTCATTCTTTTCAAGTCATCTTCTGACGATGTTAATTATTCGCTTGTTGAATGCTCCCCCTATTCATTATGTGTCTACTATGTATTTTGGTCTGACTATAAATATTGAGTCATGCTTTACCAAAGCGAGTTGGCTCACTCGTCCTCTCCTCTCTATTGCGATTTCTCGCTTCTTGTTTTCTGAAAGTCTGACAAGAAAAACGAATACGTCAAATAGGTTCTTCCAACGCAACCCGTATTCGGCTTCTTATTACGGCCGTCACAGTAACGGGGTTAACCCAGATCATTTAGGTAGTTAAATGGAAAATATACTTACTAGCTCACTTACTTACGCCTGTTAACCCTTTGTGGGGGAGTATGGGCTGCCCTCCAGCATTCTACATTCAACCCTGTCCAAAGCCATCCTTTCAGGTTCTTTCCAATTGTTCTTTGGCCTTCCTCTTTTCCGCTTCCCTTCAGCATTCCATGTTAGGGATTGCCTTGTAATGCACATTGGTGATTTTCTCAATGTATGTCCGATCCACTTACAACGTCTTTTTCTAATTTCCTCTTCAGCTGGAACATGGTTTGTCCTCTCCCACAAAACGCTGTTGTCGATAGTAACCGGCCAATGAGTACTCAGTATTGTACGCAAACAACTATTTATAAATACGTGTACCTTCTTGACGATGGATGTTGACGTATAGTGTCGTGTTCCACTCAATTGACTATTCCACGATGATCCGTAGTGTCGCGATTCGGTCTGTGCACGACCGATCCTTACAGAATCCAGCCTGTTGTTCTCGGAGTTGGGAGTCTACTGAGTCTCTCAGCCGGATCAGCAGCAGTCTATTGAAAACTTTTCGTGATACTGAAAACAAACTGATGCCTTTGTAATTCTCACAATTGCTCAGATCTCCTTTCTTTGATAAGGTAACCTTCTTTTCGGTCAGTTGGCACTTGTTCCTCCTCCCAAATCTTCTTGAATAGAAAGTGAAGTACATTTGCTGTTACTTGTTTGTATGACTTTAGTGCTTTGGCTCTCTGCTTTCTTACTCTTGATTTACTTCATAACCAGACTGATTTCTTCGACCGTTGATAGAATGACATCTATAGGAATGTCTGTGTGCTGCTTCGATATCCGTTGGATTAAGTGGAGCTGGTCTATTCAGCAGTCCCTCGAAGTATTCCACCCATCTTTTCCACTGTTCTTGAATCTCCGTGATTGTCTTTCCCTCTTTGTTCTTGACTGGTCTCTCCGGTTTGTTATATCTCCCTGCCAGTTTCTTCGTTGTATTATATAGCTGTCTCATATTCCCTTCTGTTGCAGCTTTTTCCACCGTCGTTGCTAGTTTTCCCATGTATTTCTGCTTGTCGGCTTTAATGCCCTTTTTCACTTCCTTGTTTGCTTCTGCGTTGTCTGCTTTCGCCTTGACCTTCGCTGTTCGTGTTCCACTGCTGTTACTATCTTGTTCTTCCTATCTTGAATCTTGTCCAGGATTCCCGTAGGGATCCATTCCTTAAGATGATGCTTCTTAGGACCCAGAACCTCCTGACACGTTGAAGTTAGTGCTTCTTTTACCCCTTTCCAGTTGTCCTCCAAAGTAGTTTCTTGTTCGTTCAGTAGATCCTGTAGAGCTTGGAATCTGTTGTTGAGAGTTATCTTGAATTCGTTGAGCTTGTCAGTATCTCGAAGGAAGGCTGCATTAAACAATTGTAATGCTGTTTCCCCAGTTGTCCAGTGTTACTTTGGCTTCAGTCTCACCTTAGCCACAAGCAGCTGGTGATCTAAAGCTATGCCAGCTACTCTCCAGGTTCTCACATCTTCCATTGTCCTTTGGAATGATTTTTTGATACAAATATGATCTACCTGGTTTTCTGTGGTGTGGTCCAGTCAGATCCATGTAGTTTTGTGTATGCGTTTGTGTGGAAATATTGTGCCACCTATAACCGATTCGCGGAATGCACATAGATTTGCAAATCGCTCCTCATTTTCATTCCTCTTTCTTGGTCCACGTCTTCCAGTTATATCTTCATATCCTGTGTTGTCCGCTCCGACTTAAGCATTTAGATCTCCCATCAGGATGGTCAGGTCCTTTCGTTGCTATCATTGGTGGGTACATAACACTGGACAACAATCATTGTGATCCTCTTCTTTGTTTTGAATGATGCTTTGATAATTCTGGATTCGTGAGATTCCCATCCTACAAGTGCATTTCGTGCTTCTCTGGACAGCATTAGAGCAACTCTCTGAGTGTATGGAGCATTTTCCTCTTCGTGACTAGAGTACAGCAGCATCTCTTCTGTATCTAGCCTTTGTTGTCCAGTTCGTGTCCAATGGGTTTCGCTGATTCTAAATACTTGCAATTTGCATCTCCTCATTTCCATTGCTATTTGACTGGTCTTTCCTGTCTCCCACATTGTTCGGACTTTCCATGTACCTATAAAGAGTGTTGCTCTGGTTGTTAGAAGGTGCATCGGCCTCGTGACCTCCGAAAAATCTCGGATTTCATCATGGGGCGTCATAATTCTTCCTTCAACTCCCAGGGCAGATTTTAAATGGTTTGAATTATTTTTTCTGGTTAGTGTTTTTTAGCGAGTTAGTTTTTCTACGGGATGGGGTCGCTAACCCCATGCCCAACCCTTCTCCTTTACCCGGGTTCGGGACCGGCAGTAACTCTAGAAAAGCTGCAGGCGGAGTTGGAAAGTATACGTTCACAGCATAATCATACATTCCTCCGAATTAGAGTCAGACCACACCAAGTCAAAGATGTCTAATACAGTCCTGGATTCATTTCGCTTCAATGCAATTATTGAATATTCTGTTGCCGATGTCATTTGTTCTTTATTATTGTTACTGGTGATTCCAAGTGCCAGTGTCAATCTAAATCCAATTTAACTAAGAAGAGGTCTAATTTTCGCGTTATTCCATTACTACTATTAATACTGTTCATGTTAGTTAATTAAATTTCTTAACTCATTTCCCCGCGGTCACCTAGTATAAAAATAACGATCTAACAAAGTTTTGGATGAAAATATTAACAATCATTCAAATAACTGGGTTCCGAAAAGCAGAATAAGAAAGACTATGTTTAGTTGCGATTTCAAGTGTAGGGGAAAACCAGGGTGTACGATATTGGGTTGGGTCGTTCTATTTATATATTACACAAATGGGTAATTACATTTAACTCAAGATAAATAAAAGTGATCTGAAGTATTATTAGTTTCCGAAGTAATAAATGATTTGGTGAAATTTAGATCTAACTATTACGTACTCTAGCAGTCACAAAGTAAATAGAACTGAAAACAGAAAACACTACAGCCTTGCTTGAATGTACTGCATATTGAAATTGTCTACACCGTAAACATCATTAAACATAAACAATACAAAAAACTGCGTGATAAGAACGTTGAACCACGTGGTAAAACACCAGGTGACATTAATTTTTACTCACTCACGATATTATTTTAGAGGCAGGTAGATTGTCTAATTTTACAAAGGTGCTTGGTTTTACTGATTAATATAGATGTTAAGTGTTTGAGCTTATTTAAAGCTGGTGGGAAACTCCTTAAACCTCGATAACCCGTAATCTTTAGGCGTTTTAAAGTCGTGAATCTAGACAGGTAAGTGTAATTCACACAAGCATTTTTGAAGGGAATTATTTTCATAGATTTTTATTGCACTGATGATAATTATTCCATAAATTCAGATTATTTGAATACTCTTAGTGGCCTTATATCATTCTATATTTACTTTCATAAAGTGTCAAAGATGGCAATCATCTGCAGTCAGATCGATTTTGTAAATTGCTAAAGATCAACATTCTAAGCAAACTTTCATCCATCACGCTATCTGTCATTTGGGACTCTAAGAAGACTAGCTAATCGTTTAACATTGTCTTGTGCTATTTAGACCTTTAGTTCCAAATGATAATATGCATAAAATATAGTACTGTAATTCATCATAAATAGTGAATTATAACATGTACAAAATTGGTAAATTTACATCAGAAATCTCAATATGAGCTTTATAAGCAATATACGGTAGTTTATGAACGGAAAAAAATATACCGATAGCTAATAAGTCAAATGAAAGCTTGTTGTTGGAATATTATGAATGACAATGTCATTTTTTCTTTATTATTTTTACTGGTGATTCCAAGTGACAGTGTAAATCTAAATCCAATTTAACTGAAAAGAGGTTTAATCTTCGCTTAGTATATATATATATATATATATATATATATATATATATATATTCTGGAACCTCAGAATGCGGCTTTCAGAGTATAACATTCTTCGTTTTTCACTCAATGCTAACAAAGAAATATTAGATCTTATTAACAAACCTTCAAAAATAAAATTTTCCAAAATATGCTTTAAATTATCGATAATTTTGATGTTTGATTATAATTCCATGAAAAAGCTTGGACCACATTGCCAGGCGAAACGTTGGATTTACATCAAATTCATTCGCTGAGATTTTACAAATATATTATTCCTATATGATGTCTTACATCAAATCGGCGCTCAAATACTGTGAAACTATTCGCTCTAATTTAGACGAGAGTTCTTATATCATTTAATTAATGTTTTTTTAGTTTTGAGTTTTCTTTTGTGAAAAACTTAGTTAACTAGATGTTTTCAACACGCGTATTATTGACCATTGAAATTTAAATCTCTTGAGAATTAGTTGTATACCACGATTGGAAATAAAACAAAAGACTCTCAAGAGGTCATTTATTAAGTTGCAACTATTGAGGATTTGAAAGATGATATAGTGAAGGGAAGTAAATGATTTGCTTTCCGATTTCTTACTCAAACAACCAAAAACAACCAAAACCAAAGGAGTTTACGTTACTAATAAATTCTGGTTTTGCTATCATTGTAATGACCATTAAATGAAACTATCAGAAAATTATTTTAAAATCCCTCTAAATGTACTGTATTCGGACAAACCGGTTTATAAATTGATTTATTCTTTGTTATTTGAACAGACCAAAGAGTTTGAATTACGGTATTGCTACTACTGTTATCATTCTTAATATGAATTTATCACATCTGTCGGCTAGAAAAACTGAGTTCATTGTTGAGCCTTATCTTCAGACATTTTATTTGATCACTTTAGGTCAGTAAGGTGATTCTAGTATGAAATTAACATAATTTCTTCATTGTTTATTGACTATAGCAAACTTCCGAAGTATTCTCGAACAGGAGCAATAAAACCTAAGTTTACAAAACATCGAGTAAATCAATTTTCTTCCTCTCAAAATACATCTAACTCGGGGCATTACACCTGCCCTACTTCATTATAAATTTTCAAAACATCTCTGCAAATTTTCAGAAGTCAGACTGTTCAGTTGTGTTGTGGTCACACAACGTCTTCCGCTCCTATTTCTGTTTTACAGAAATGATTTTACCGAATTTGGTCCTTTAGCAGTCATTTGGACAGTTAATTACCAACCTGAAATCACAAAACAATGATGATTTCATCAATAAATGAAGTTAACAGTTATCACAACCTTGAATCATTCTTACATTCTTCATGCCCATCATTGATTCCCATAGTCCACTCGAAAAGTTATTTACCTCATTTTGTTATCTCTTTAACCATTCCCTAACTATTCAAGAATTTTGTGAGTTTTTCTTAAATTCCGTGAAAACTTTAGTAGCTCAGTTCTTTAGTTTATTGGACAGACGACATAAGGTGTATATGATTGGTTCATTTTCAATTAAGTAATATTAACATAATGGATATTAAAATCGAATGAACATTTTTAGATATAAAAGTCTGTTTTCTATACTATTAACTAACCATATGTATTATGTTAACTCCGCCTGCAGCTCCTCTGGGGGTTACTGCCGATCCCAAGCCCGGGTAAAGGAGGAGGGTCTCAATATAAACAAAATGAAAAGCAAGACTCTCCGATACAATACAATATGCATCAATCAAATTACACTTGATGGAGAAGCTTTGGAGGATGTGGAAACCTTTACATATCTGGGCAGCATCATTGATGAACACTGTGGATCAGATGCAGATGTGAGGGAGAGGATCGGCAAAGCAAGAGCAGCATATTTACAACTGAGGAACATCTGGAACTCAAAACAATTGTCAACCAACACCAAGGTTAGAATTTTCAATACAAATGTCAAGACAGTTCTTCTGTATGGAGCGGAGACGTGGAGAACTACGAAAGCCATTATCTAGAAGATACAAGTGTTTATTAACAGCTGTTTACGCAAGATACTTCGGATCCGATGGCCAGACACTATCAGCAACAAGTTACTGTGGGAGACAACAAACCAGATTTCAGCGGAGGAAGAAATCAGGAAGAAGCACTGGAAGTGGATAGGGCACACTTTGAGGAAATCACCCGATTGCGTCACAAGACAAGCCCTCACATGGAATCCTGAAGGTCAAAGGAGAAGAGGAAGACCAAAGAACACATTACGCTGAGAAATAGAGACAGATATGAGAAGAATGAACAAGAACTGGATAGAACTAGAAAAGGAAGCCCAGGACAGAGTGGGTTGGAGAAAGCTGGTCGGCGGCCTATGCTCCATTGGGAGTAACAGGTGTAAGTAAGTAAGTAATGTATTATGTTCTTGACAAGTTGATCAAACTGAGATACAAAATGTCCCATTTTTTATAATCATAAAATAGAACTAAACAGCTAGTAACATTTGAAGGGAAAACGAGAATTAATAATGTTTTGAATATATTTTTAAACGATGATGGAAGTTTGCATTATAAATATTATGGGCTGAAAAATTAAGCTTAGAGCAGCTTGAATCTAGTATCAAATATTTGATTATTTTGTACATTTATTATGATAAAAGTAAACTTGACAACGATTTCTGACATATTTTTACACCTGGTAGTTAAGTAAGTAAGCCTCCCTTTCTATATATGAAAGTATATGGAAAAATATTTTATAATAATGCACCAAGTGTAAGAAGTAAACATGAATATCTCTCTCGAATTACAAAGAAGTTACAACAGAGAGAATGTATTAAAGATCCCAATCTCACTCTATTAATCTGTGAACTAGTTTTAAACAGCAATAGAACAAACTCAATGGTGTGCTTAAAAGTTATTGACTATTCGAATTTAACTGAAGCACGGCCATCAGGATTTGTCTTTGGATTAATTAATTTTGTGGTTAGGGGTTCTAATTTGTATGCCCTCAATATTCAGTTAATTCATTTAGTAAACTTACAAATATGTCTTTTGACTTCTTGTATCCTGAGGTGTCTATTTAGGTGGAATTGATAAGTTTGGATAGAAAATGAACTTGTAAAATCAATTTTTAGAAAATTAAACAAGCTGAAATTAGAAATTTATTGATTAGAATGAATTACAGAATGTCGTCCTTTTTGTCACCTTTTTAGTTGTAAACTAAGTCCAAACATATGTTATTTTACTAAATACTGTACAAGCGGTTTTTTTTTTTTAACCGGACTAAGTTATCTTGTATAACCGATTATTTCACTGATTAGCTAGAAATAAACTTGCCATAGCATCAAAGAGCTTTTTAAATTGATAATATCCAGTAGGTTTCTAGATTCTTTTACGTTAAACCATAAAAGGCAAAGAATAACAATAGATAAGAAGACGGTAGGCGGAATTTTTTTAGTTATTTGGAAACTGAAAATCACTCCATCTTAATATTTCCCCAAAATTTTAATCTGAAAACAGCTCTAAATACAGCGACATTGTTATTACGTGCGACATTCGAAAGTTGATGCTGACACGAGGTCTTACCGTACATGATGTCAACTGGTTACGAAAGTGAAAAGACTGAAAGTTAGAACTTTAAAACACATTTTAGTGGCCCAATATCCGACTTCAGTAATATCGTATGTTGATCGCTATCGAAATATACATACCGCTAATCCTCGTGTATAGTTATCGACTTAAATTTCGTTAGTGAATGATGGAATCAAATAAGTCAAATACGAGAATGGATTTTGAATACGTATGTTTCATACAATCATTGATCCAGACAAACGAGAGAAGAAATGAATCGAAGAGAAGAGAGCAAAGTGAAATGACTCGCAATGGAGAAGGTGTGTTAGCCAACTCCATTTATTCAAGCATTAATCAAAATTTTTAGCCAGATAAAAATAGGTTGCAGACATGTGATGAATAGGATAAGAAGTGTAAACACATACGCTCATGTAAAACAGTCAAGGTTGATAAATGAATAAATAATATGGTCAAAATGTGACTCAAGAAGAATAGATAATTTGGCGTGTCAAGATGTTAGAATAAGGTATATGGGCTTAACATAGCAACCGACACTACAACATACACGTCTGTTCTTTGAGAAATGGAGCCACCATTGGTATGTGTCTAATCCCTAGGATATTTCAGCCGTTTCTCGACCAATCACGTGGACTTATCGTTTGATTATTGATTGTCCCACCATATCACAACTTATTATCCAAAGTGTGGAATGTTGCTAGGATATTATGTAGTACCCAAATAATGATTAGAAATAATGCTACCCACAAAAATGTTTCTATGTAGTTTTTTCCATGCACGTTAGTAATAACTATGATCTAGTCAAATAGTAATTGAAAGTAGTGTTGATGATTTGAGAATAAATTCAGAAAATATTTATGATTTTGCATAAAAGGAATTCGTGATTCTAGAAAAATAAACCTGGCTAATAATTTTCACTTTATCTGAACCCTAAACCTAGAGTTACGTACCGATTGTTTTTTAATATGGAAGACGATTTTACTAGATAAGCTAACCCATTTAAGACTAGTGGAAACAATTAAATCTGTTTGTTAAGTTGTGAATAACCTCAAAAACAAGAGCAACTAATCCAACTTCAAAATCATTCAAGTTTATTGCACCCATATCAAATCGTTCACCTAACTAAATTAAATCGAAGACACTTTTCATTAAAATTGTAAAGCTGATAAGTTACCTTAGAAATTATAAAAAAAAATTCCTAATTAGGATTTCAACTAATCCTTCTAGTTTGTAGGTCAATTTAGAGCTATAAAACTGTAGTTAACATTATAATAGAAAAGAATAAAAAATAATTGATTAGCTAATATGATTGGAAATCATACTCATAGAGTAAGGATTAAGTAATAAAGTGATTATTCATTTATCTCTGAATGAGAAAATTAATCCTTGTAACATTGTTGTGAGTGTATATTCGAGGATTGCACTCGAAATCCTATGCTATAAGCTTCTAGTTTTAACTATCAAATTATTTTAATCATACTTTTTTGTTATTACTGATCATTTTCGATTGCTTTCATTATTAAATGTAAATCCATTTTGTGTGCCTACTGAGACGTCGAGACATTTCTTCTCTTATTCTTTGTTCCTACAAAACATCACTCCATTATAAACAACGCTCTTCACAGTCCCCTAACACACAATGTACATTTAAGTTAGACAAAAACCTAGCAAAAACTAAACGTCACTAATGTATATCTATATATATATATATATTGAGAGAGAGAGGGAGCAAGCATTAAACAATAAAATAACTAGTGAAAGATAAACGTAAATATTTTCACTTATCCTAGTATTTATGATGATAGACTTATTCATAATTTATAAAAGTGTATTATTTTTAAGTGATTGAGTATACTATAAATATGATTTCCTATACTTAAACCACTCTAATATAATGCACCAATACACTAGAAAATTGTATTATCCACAATGACTGAAATGTATCCATTAAAGTTTATATTGTTGTGCGACTATACGTATATGCACATGTAATGTGAAAAGAAGAAGAATATGTACCATTTGAGGTGTTTATTGTTAGTATACTTACCGACAATTAATGTGAATATTCCATGGCATTAAAAAGATGTCCAATCATTAGAATACAAGGAAACATAGTTAATATTTTATGAATTCATTCATAGTAAACGGAATATATATTGTGTCAAATTTAAGAAACAAGTAAATTAATTATTTGTATGTATTACTATTAGTCTTAATATATGTGAATCTCATGCATATCAAGAAGCCCTTACAGAAGAATAGTTCTATCAAAACTGTTAAAAACCTTAGTGATTAGTGAGTCTAGACGAAGTCATCCTTCTGTAAGGGATTTTCAAAGCGTAAACATAAGTTTGATGCTTCCTACAGATGTCCTTCAACGACTAAGAATCAAACTTGATACTTACTGTAAATGTTTATTTGCTTTAAAAGTATTGGGACTTTATGTCATTATGCAACAACTGTTATACCAATAACATTTTCTATTTTACTGAAGATGGAATGACATTTAAGTAGTATTTCTCACTTTACTTTCAAGAGTGAAATAAGTGTGTTTTACTTAAAATTAACACTATAAAAAATGTATGTAATTTGGAAAGATAACTACAATCACATATCTTTCATAAACACGTTACACATACAAAAGCACATAAAAATCGAGAAAACAGTAGTAGAAAACAGTAATAAACTGAGATTATAGAGTCCAAAACTGATAGTATAAGATAACAGATCAATGGAAATATATAACTTAGAAACTATTGCAGACACCAGTTTAGGATCAAGTCAAACATATATGAGACGTAGCTAAGAATCCAGCATCATATGTCACCGATTCGGAGTACATTCGACACTAAAGTATTGTATACGACAGTTAGTACTTATGGATTTGAATTATGATTTAAATCCATAATACCGTATGATCACCTTATACTTCATAAAGTTATTGGCTTATCAAGATAAAAAGGGATTACTACCTAAAACCATAAGCTTTTGCGATGACTAATAAGCTAGAATCTGTCAGTCGATCCTTAATAAAGTTCATCTTTCAGTCGATGCTACAAGTGATTTTTATCTCTAGACCCATCTAAGCCTGAACCATTGAGTTTTCTGATTGGTACTTTAGGAATACTTCACAAACAAATTACTAACAAGTTCCTGGATGCAAACGTATGTGACAGTTAGTAGTAAACATGAGTGACCAGTCCCAAACTACGAAAAAATGACTGCCTATTATCCATTATTAGTTTATTACAAAAATTATTTCTTTCACTACTGTCTACTGAACTAGAACATTATTAATTATGGCCAAACTGAAAATGATTAATCGTAAAATCGTGTAAAAATTCGCAATAGTATAGAAATATTTTGGTTTCCCAAGAGTAAATAAACCTAGCTCCACAATATTAAGTTGTTACATATGTGTTCCTTTATTATGAACACGTGTTAGCTGGTAATTGAAACAGTAATATGTTTAAACAGATGCTAAAGCAAGAATACTTAGATGTTCAGTTAATTAGATTTCAGTATAATGTCCAACTCATGAGATACTTCTAGGTATGTAAATACACATACATTCATTATTACAAAAACTCTATTTAATGTATATTTATTAAAATCAAGGTATGTTTCATAGTTGAAAGCATGAATCAATTGAAGCTAGTCCACCATGAAAAACCTGGAAACACTGGACGGCCGTTTCGTCCTATTATGGGACTCCTCAGCAGTGCGCATCCACGAACCTGCTCTCGCGAGCGAGATTCGAACCCAGGACCTACCAGTCTCGAGCCGAAGCCCTTAACCGATAGATCACTGAGCTGCAGGCATCCAACGGTGTTAATGTTTAACTTCAACTGATCCACGAAGTTGAGCAACCATTCACCAATTGTCCAGTGTTGCCAGGTTTTCCATGGTGGTCTAGCTTCAATTGACTCATGCTTTCAACTATGAAACATACTAAATCTTCACAAAACCCCTCCTGATAATTAAAAAAAATCAAGGTAACCAGTAAATCATTAATAAATATTTTGCGTATTCAATAAAAACTAATATAACGTATATTATAAAAGACTAATAAACTAAGAGAAAATCTCAATTTCCTATTTATCGATGAGTTTTGTTTGAAATGTTTTGATTTCTTAGAGGTACTGGGTTCGAGTCCCAGAGTGAACATCAACTCTGAGATGCAGGTACATCCAGCTGACGAGTCCCAAATAGGACGAAACGCGCGTCAACCTGGATTCCACTGCTAGCCACTATCCATCTCTGCTTACCATGCTTGTGAATTAAGGTATATCGAGGCAATACGCACAGTATGCACATATGCCAATTAGAGACTGACCAGTTGCAGTCCTAACACATCGATGGGAAGATTCAAACAAACAATACTAAGTTGAATTTAAACTTCACCCCATCGCACAAGCAAGTGGCTATCAGGACTCAGTGGCCGAGTGGATAACGCGATGGCGTTTGAAGCGAGGGTACTGGGTTCGAGTCCCAGAGTGAACATCAACTCTGAGATGCAGGTACATCCAGCTGACGAGTCCCAAATAGGACGAAACGCGCGTCCTGGATTCCACTGCTAGCCACTATCCATCTCTGCTTATTATATAAATGTTATTTATTTTCTAATAATTTTTGTTATTTCTCAAGTATTTATTATTTTCTGTGTTAGTTATCAGATATGTTTTCCATTTCAAATAGCCTAAAGTTAAACATATGTGTAAACTGTCTCAAGTAATAATATTGTATACAAAGAAGAATAACTTAAGATATTTAAATTTATGAGGGTCTATATTCCCATTTTGTTTACGTGTATCATAGGATGAGAAATGTTTTGAACTTATAGGTTATAATTAAAAATTACCTAATAACACCTTATTGCCTAAAATTCATTTATTTGTGTGCAACATTTACAAAATTAATTTAATCACAATTGTATCTATTATTATTACTTATTTACATAATTAAGCCCGTTACTCCTAATAGAGAAGTAGAGGACGGTCAGCAACACTCTCCATCCAACTCTATTACAAACAATCCTTTCCAGTTGCGATTCATCTTTTTCATATCTGCTTCCATTTCCCAATACAGTGTGTTGTTTGACCTTCCCCTTTTGCGTCTTTTTTCACGATTCCAACTTAGCGTTTGTCGCGTGATGAGGTTTGATGATTTTTGTAATGTATGTCCTATCCACTTCCAACGTCTTTTCCTAATTTCCTCTTCAGCTGGAGTTTTGTTTGTTCTCTCCCACAGTAGGCTGATGCTGATGGCATCGGGCCAACGGACACCGATTATCTTATATAGACAATTGTTTATAAATACTTGTACCTTTTAGATTATGGTTATGGTAGTTCTGTTATTGTAGGTATTCCTAAATCTTGAGTAACAACCAAGATGAAACCAAAGTTCAGTTCTTCTCACCAATCGCCCTCAACTTAAATAAAAGTTACCTTCTATTGTAATCATTTTACTGTAGTCGTTTTAATATTGTTTGATAGGTTATGAATATGGTAATTTATGAAATGATTCAATTTCTTTTAAAATGTCACGTTTCGTGAAATTTCTAAAATAAAATCATATTCTATTGTGGCCAAGAACCAATCTAAGTTATACAACTGATAAAAATATGGAAACACTGGACGATTGTCACGTTCTTAACATGGGACTTCTCAGCACTGTGTGACAGCAACTGCTTATTACTAACTGACTCCACAAGGAAATTTACAAATGAGATGCCATGACCAATAGAGTTCAAAGGTGTCCAGTTTGAAGAAGGTACCTATCGAAGACATTACTAAATGGTCTCATAACATAATGGATTTTTTGAAATTAGACTTGCACACCACTGAATCCTAGTTCACTGACCTATAGTTAATGCGTTTGCTCTCAAGACCGTAATTCCTAAGTTCATTCACTATACCAGAGTCTTATACCTTCACCGGTGAGAAGTTCATTACTTTCAGGTTTTCAATAATTGCTTAACTTTGATTGATTCAATCAAAATAATTTAAAATATTTTGTTATGGTTTTTTTTAATATCGTGTGGGTGAGTGTCTTCTTAATATATAAACGTCCAATTAGAGAGGGGAGTGAATTTATCGATCGGAGCAATAATACATAAAATCGTATGAGCAGTCTTGATTACTTATCAGTCCTACTCTCTGCCTAGCCCAGCCAATTAAGTCCAGAACACCAATAACAACCTCGGCAATATGAATCATTATTCTCAAACATACTGGGTTTATATACCAACCAAACAGACCACATCATATCATAAAATAGAAAATAACATTTATACAATAATTGGTCAAATGTGGCTGTGAATAGAGGGAACAATAATCAATTTTTGCTAACCTCTTTGTGCATTCTTTGGAAACTAGTGCCATCTCATTATGTTCTCAGGCACCAAAAGTATGGTTAAGATATGTAGATGACACCTTTGTCATTATAAAACGGAACCATTTGGATGAACTGTTTAAACTTATCAACAACTTTGATAGAAAAATCAAGTTCACCAAAGAGTTGGAATCTCTTGAAAACAAATTACCTTTCCTAGACTGTTTAGTGGAAAGGAAAGTTAATAATAGCTTAAAAATTAGTATATTTCGAAAGCCGACAAATTGAGAAAAATTTCTAGATTTTAAATCGGCACATCCACACTCAACCAAAGTGACAGTAGTCAAAAATATGATTACAAGAGCTCAAAAACTTGTCACTGAACCAAATGATATGAAAACGGAAATAAATTTAATTACATCTACCTTAATTAAGAACAATTATCCAAAAGATTTTATTAAAAGAATGATTAAGAATGAAAGAAAAGACGACATTGTTAATACAAAAAGATTACAGAAAAAGGAATGGGTTAACACAGTAGTGATCCCATATCGGAAAGGAATTTCGGAAGATATTCGAAGAATCTTAAATAATCAAAATATAAGAGTATTTTTTCGAACAAACAATACTCTAAGATCAAAATTAGTAAGAATTAAAGATCCAATACATAAAGAAGAACAACAAAATTGTGTTTATGAAATCAAATGTAGTGACTGTAATGCAACGTATGTAGGTGAAACATCAAGACAACTGAATGTGAGGGTGAAGGAACACAAACAAATGTTTGATCGATAGCATTCGATCAGCACTAAGGACCTGACACGCATGAGATTGATCACCACCCAGTGATCAATCAATTGTGATTAGATCTCAGTCCTACAGGAGGTCGGTCGCGGCCCGAATAGCTCAGTGGTAACGTCTCTGACTGTGAAGCTGAGTGACGCGGGATCGAATCCGCCAGGGAGCATCAGTTCCCTCAAGATTACAGGTACACCTTGCTGACGAGTGCCAAGTAGCACGAAACCCGGGTCCAGGGTTTCCTGTTGACCACCTCCAACCACCATGTTGCCCTAATGTTTGAAACATTCCTAAATCCTCAGATGATGTAAGGAAATTAGAGAACAAATCAGCGATAGCATTACATTCGATAGAATCAGGTCATACAATTGATTTCGATGGCATAAGAATCCTTCAAAAAGCTTTTAATTCTTACAAGGAGAGACAAACAGCTGAAGCCCTATACATTTGGGCTAATCCAAACAATATTAATAGGAGGGATGGAATACAATTAGCAGTGCCATGGCAGCTAATCATTAATAAGTAACAACCTGAACTCCTTAATGTTTTTATCGAATTCGTATTATCTAAAATGACAACAATTACACTCAATGATTCTAATCTATTGTCTTATCGGAATTTGTTAAACAATTCATTGGAACATTAAAAATGACACATACATACAGTCAAAATTACGATCTTCAAATTTCACCTTTATATTTTTATTTTGTTTAATTATCTTCATGTTATACATACAGTGACACAGATATGATTCATATCATATAGATTACAAATTGTATGTTTCCTTATAAATTCATTCATAAGAGACAATATATGAATGTGAATGTAATTTTTACCTTCTCATCTCTTACGTTTTTCTATACAATATGTTATATGAACACTCACTACTTCAAATCACATATCTCTTAAACAGACCTAGTTTAGACTTTTTGTTAACTTTGATTGGATGACCTATTCAGTGTATAATGAACTCGGAGAACCATGTACCTATTTATATTCAATAATTTTGATGTTTGATTATAATTCCTTGAAAAAGCTTGGACCAGATTGCCAGGCAAAACGTTGGATTTACTACAAATTCATTCGCTGAGATTTTATAAATATATATTATTCCTATTTAATGTCAATAATCAATAGAATATTAAAGATTCCCATTGTGAAAATTAGAACAACACATGTAAGCGAATAATTGTTTTCAATTAGATCGTCATCAGGCTTTACTCTAATATACATGAATATTTATACGAAAATGTTAGACCAATCAAGGCTATTTGAGTCAATAATAATCACAATGAAATAGAAATACGTTACCAAGCATAATAATAGTTAAAAGTACAAATTGATAGTGGGAAGACAGGTGTACTGATAGTAGTAAGAATAGTAAATTATGATAACAAAAGTCTTATCAATAATTAAATATAAGAATTAAGAGGTCAAACGAGGGTAAATAGTCTGGAATAGTAATCACAAAACATTAAAATCATTACGTAATAAGAAGTATGTAAGTAAATAGATAGTGAAGAATACAAACGGAAAGAGGTAGAAAATTACGAACAAACAAAAAATGATAACCAAAATAAAAAAAATTTTTACAAATAATAATAATGTCAATTATTAAGTTATGTCCGGCCATGGAAGGGATAGGGGGGTTACGAATTTCTTCTGTACACATAAATTGGGATGGAATGTACGAATCCCTATGGCTTCTGCTATATGAAGTAGACGGGAGCGAACTCCGTTGGGAAACGATGGAGGTATACGATAGATCACTTGAAATGATTTCAATTTATCAACAGTATGACCACTATCAATTAGATGTGCCAAGATAGAACTGCGTATTGTTGAAAACAATTGTTCACTTACATATGTTGTTCTAATAATCAATAGATTGATGATAACTCAAGGATCATATGATAATAGGTCACAGGTCAAAATGAAACTAATGATACAATAATTATACAATAGGAAATATATTACATGAGTCCATAAATAGTCCTTCAAAAGTTATCATTCATAATTCATCAGGTGATATAACAGGTTTTTACTGCCCACTATCTATACTGCTTTCTTCTTTTTTTCATATACTTCATCTGGAAGATATTCAGTCATTTATAATTCACTATAGATTTTAAAATATCACTAAATTTATTATTATTATCGTTCTGATTTTTTCTACTTCTCGAAATATTTATGTCGTCTAGAGATATGTAATATTTTGAAATTAATAAATAAATTATTTAACATCAATATAATTTGGCATACTTATTCAGTACTGGACATTCCACTGAAAAGAAAAAAAAATCATTAATTTGAAATTTCTTTTTTCCTCTACGAAGTGAATAAAAGCAACTTTGCATTGATAAAAATTTACTTACTTACGCCTGTTACCACTCGTGGAGGAACATAGACCGCCCACCAGCATTCTACATCCAACCCTGTCCTGGGAAATCCTTTCCACTTCTTTCCCGTTAAAATTCATACATTTCGTATCTGATTCTATTTCCAGACGTCATGTGTTCTTCGGCCTTCCTATTTTCCGCTTCTCTTCAGCATTCCATGTTAGGGATTGCCTTATGATGCAGTTTGGTGATTTCCTCGATGTATGTCCGATCCACTTTCAACATCTTTTCCTAATTTCCTCTTCAATTGGAATCTGGTTTGCCCACTCCCACAATAGGCTGTTGTTGATGGTATCCGGTCAGTGGATATCGGGTACTTTGCATAGATAATTAATTATAAATACTTGTAAATTTTTTATGATGGTTGCAGTAGTTCTCCACGTTTCAGCTCCATACAGTAGAAGTGCCCTGACGTTCGTATTGAAGATTCTCACTTTGAAGTTAGGTGAGAGTTGTTTTGAGTTCCATATGTTCTTCAATTGTAAAAATACTGTCTTTGCTGGGCCAATCCTCGCCATTACATCTGCATCCGATCCTCCTTGTTTATCATTGATGCTTCCCATGTACGTGAATGTTTCCACCCCTTCCAGAGTTTCTTCATCAAGTGTGATTGGGTTGGTGTTCTTGCTTTTTCCTTTGTATATGTTGAGGCCTATTGATGTAGGGGCTGCTGCTACATTTTCTGTCTTCGTCTGTATTTGTTCGTGTGCATGAGATAGGAGGGCTAGGTCATCTGTGAAGATTGATAAAAAGCTGATATATATATATATATAATTGTCTGTACAAAAGAAACTTTTTCAATCTTTAATCTTGCTAAGAACTTAACTAATAATTTATTCTTTTCAATTAGTGTACAAATAATTTCCAATCTTCTTCTCACTTCGTTAAACTCATTTGCTAATGGGATTTTCTGTGGAGATTTTTAATAATTTTTTATATATAGTTGAACTCATGAGTTAATTGAAGCTAGAACGCCATGGAAAACCTGGAAGCAATGGACAGCAGTTTCTTCCTAGTATGGGACTCCTCAAAAGTGTACATCCATGATCTAGTCTTGTGAAATTTGAACCCAGAACCTACCAGTCTCGCGCACAAGCACTTAACCGATAGACCACTGAGCTGGCATCCAAAGGTATTAATGTCCAACTTCAATTCCTGGATTCGAATCTCGCGAGAGCGGGTTCGTGGATGCGCACTTCTGAGGAGTACCACAATAAGACGAAACAGCCGTCCAGTGCTTTGAGGTTTTTCTTGGTGGTCTAGCTTCAACTGATTCATAATTTCAACTATCTTAAGCTAATGGTTAGTTGATGTATTTAAGAATACATTACGTCATATATAAATTATATTCTCAAAATGATAAACAATTGAAAAGATCAAATGACATATGAAGAAACGTTTTTTCTTTCTTTTGTTTTTTTTTCTCTTTTTGTACATCTGACAGAATATCCACGTTTCAGAACTGGTTACAATATCGTTGTACAAATAAGATATTTAAAAATATTAGATTCAAACATACTAGTGAAGGTGTTTTACAAATGTCTGTCTATACAATTCATCATCTATTAATTTATCATCTAATGAATCAATATTTTTGTTTTGTTTTCTTTTTTTTTTTAAATATTAGTTCTCACAAATATGACCGTTTTCTTTTTGTTTAAATATATAAGATCATTTTGTTGTTGAAGTTTCTCATATGACATAATCATTTATTTTATTTTATGTTTTTTTTCTTTGTTCTTAAATTAATGTCACCTCTTCATCAAATTGTCGATGATAAATGAAATTGAATTTGTCTGTTGAAGAAAAGAAGATCTAATTGTAGTCCCTTTTTTTGAAAAAAAAAATTAATTTAAATTATTGATTTATTTGTTTTTAATGGATAATAATATTTTTCAAAGTTGAAATCATGAGTAAATTGAAGTTAGACTATCATGGAAAACCTGGAAACACTGGACGGCCGTTTCGTTCTATTATGGGACTCATCAGTAGTGCGCATCCACGAACCCACTCTCGTGGGATTTGAACCCAGGACCTACCAGTTTCGAGACGAAGCCCTTAACCGATAGACCACTGAGCTGGCAGGCATCCAACGGTGTTAATGTCTAACTTCAACTGAGTCCCATATTAGGACGAAACGGTCGTCCAGTGTTGCCAGGTTTTCCATGGTGGTCTAGCTTCAATTGACTCATGATTTCAACTTTGAAAAATACTGAAATCTCCACAAATCTCCTTCTAAAGATAATAATATTTGTAATAATTTAATGAATAAAAAAAAATAAGATTTTCTGGACATTTCGTGACTTAATGTAAGTCACTTCTTCAGAAAATAAATAATCAAATCAAAATGAATTTAAGTTTAAATAATACAATAGAACAAAGAAAGAATAATAGGTATGATCAATCCTAAACAGATCTGATCAAATGAAATATATTATACGAATATATAATTTTTGTTTATACGAATCTACCCAATGTTCAATTTATTGGAAATTATCAAGTTAAATCTTGGTAATGATAATTACATTGTCGTATAAGTTAGTAAATAAAAGTGGGAGCTCAATTATTCATCTATATTTTACTTCAATAAACGTGAGGTTGTTTTAACAAACATGATTTTTGGAGATTTATATTAGATTTAAGTTAGTTTTCACTGCTAACCCATGGTCAAACAAATGCTTCCTTTTGGTTTAGGATTTCTCAGCAGTCTATGTTCATGATATCATAGGAGATTGAATTCGTAAACTTCATATTTGAAAGTAATAATTAATTTACATTCGTGCCAACGTAATTTTGGAGAATAACGAAAAAATGTAATGATATATAAATGTTGGGCTTGGCCAGTCAGATATATCACACGCTTATACACAAATTCCAGCTCAAAGCCAAATTATAGTTGTATCATGTTGGTTTAAATTTGTCTCAATAGTCCGAAGGGTATATATATATATATATATATATATATATATATAGGTTTTAGATTCAGGTTCCACAATAAAGCTTTCTATCTGTTCCTTGTCTGCTAACTCAAGTAGCTGGTTGGACTAGCACATAGGAGACATATATATCAGCATTTGAATAGGAAGACCGGACAATAGACTAGTAAAATAGATAAATACCTATTTTTTAGTCTTATCTTGGAGGCATTATGTGCAAGTTAGAAACAATCCTACAGTTCATTTATCTGAACAATTCTGATGTATTTTAGTCACTATAAATGTTTCACGTACACAAAATGAATAAAAGTACGAGAAATGCCATTTGATACTTAAGAAATTCTATGATTTCATCTTAAAACTTGACAAATAGGCTAAGATATTTTCATAAATAAAGCTGTATTTTTAAATACCAAACAAATTAGAATATTACAGATTGATAGAAAAAATATGCATAGATTCACGAACAAAATAAGCTTCAACGAAAAAGTAATTGACTAGATTAAGTAATGTGTCTACATTACTGCACTATATGGTAAAGAATCCAAAGAACGATTAAACTTGATTTTTATACTTAGAACTGTAACGGGTGAATAAAAAGAAACTTTTGTTTAACTAATCAACATGGATAGTAACTAAGAGATTTGTTATAAATCAATTAATCAATGCAAACATTCAGTTTATTAAAATATTGACTTTGTATGATCTGATGAGAATTAAGATAATATCGATTATTTTAGATTTCAGATAGAACAAGTGACTAATGATTTTTCGTTATTTTTCACATGAGAAATCCCGACTGTGTGATGTTTGAATTTTATTCATCAAACCACGTAACTGTAGAAATGAAATAACTTTAAAGTAACTCATAAACTTTCTAATTTACTTTATCAGTGATACAAAATGGCAAGATACAAATTAATTCTAATGAAAAAAAAAACCCAGATACACAAATATGAAACAAGTAAGTATCAGTAAATCACTTGAGTTAGGTAGGATTGTTGCCTTCAAAATAGATGAGAGACTAGTTAGGCAAATGAAAATACACTAGTTTGATTCACTAATTATTTCAATGTAAGATTATGTTTATAAAATTGATGCAAATAATTTTATAAATGATTGATTTCGTTACCAAATGTTTCCCAAAAGACAATTCCATATGTTGTTCAAACGTGAAGAAAAAGTATACCTAGTTGACTTGATGTATCAAGTTTATTGAAGAACAATTGGTATTTTTAGTAAAGTTGAACAGTGTGCAGCAGTGAAATTGAGGACACGTGTTTTATTCTAATTTGGACTCATCAGCTAGATGTACCTGTATCCCTTTGTTGGTTTTCACGCTGAGACTTGAGCCTCATACCTTTCTTTGTTGTTGTTCCCTATGCTATTGAGTCCATATATCTATGAGCTTATTAACTGGATGCAAAGTTTATTTTTCAGGATATTTATTTTCTTGTTATTCCTGTCAAATACTTAAGTTGATCAGTCCATATTGACATATGCTAATCCTGAGAGGATTCCTTTGATGTTGTCATTTCGTTACCAGCTTTTAGTAAAGTTGGGGTCAAAACAGTATAAAATAAATGTTTTCAATTACCCTGCCTACCAATATTCAACTTTACTAAATCTTGTGACTAAAAGTGAATATTGAGGAAATTCTCTCGGGATATGCATAAGCCGACAGCAAGTGACCAATAGCAGTCCTTAACATCATTCGCGGGAATATATAACATATTAAGATTAAAATAAGTTACAGTTAATATATTTCGATGTTATTTAGTTCGAATCATTATTCTGATCATTATCTTAAGTTCATAAATTTTAGCTATCGAATATAAGTCGAGAAACAAATTATCCATAGAAATGAAACCTATCATTCCAAGTCAAACTTGCGAGATAGACCTTCATATTCAGCTAATTCAGGTAGATTTAGCCATTTTTATTTTTTAAAAAATTGGCAACAAACCAATTCATTTAAAATAATTACGATTCACCTTATAACAGCATGTTTGATCTGTTAATTTGGCAAAAAATGGAGTTTTAATTTTAGTTAATTAATTAATTTTTTACAGCGATATTAAATGTGATAACTTAAGAGATTAGAAAAGATTGTATATTTTGATGGATTTTAGTCCTCTGAGTTAGATGGTTTGGTCGTGGAGCTTTCATCGTTCTTCTGAACAGCATTATCAGTACAAACGTCAAGTAGAAGTGGTGTTTGAATTTCTCCACATATGCTTCACAACTTGTCCTGTCGAACTCGATGCTGATCGATTCTTGTTAACCTTAAACCTGTCACTGTTTACCTCTTTATTTTGGTTGTATCATTCACCTGAGCCACAAATCTACACCATTTCAAAGATTGTATATGTATTTTCGTTAAATAAATTCCGCATCAAACATAAGTCATCTTATGTCTTTAATGGATTACTGTTTAGCTGTTTAGAAAATAATCTCAAAAACTGAATAGTCCATTTAATATGAACAAGGATAAACATGAAGTACTTTAAAAGTTATCGAGTTCTGAATGTACCAACACAAATGTTATGTTGTAAAATTATTTCACTTAGTCTATTTAAGGAGTTAAAGATAAAGAATTGAGAAACAAATTCAACCAGATGAAATCCAATTCATCTTTTGTCCATGAATAGAGAGAAGATCATAAGTCAAATGTCAGTTCAATGACGGTTAAGAATATTATTCAGAGAAACGTTGTACAGTTAATATTTTAAGTAACAATAAGTCTGATGGAATTGAATGATGTTTCTTGATTTTGATTAAAGTTTCTTTAATTCAGTCTTAGGTAGTCAAACAAATATAACTATATCTTATAATTGATAGTGATAATAAAACAAGAGTAGACATTAGAATATACACTCTCTTTCTAATGGCATTGTACTTACAAGGCTACGAGATTTCAGTTGGAATTTTTTACTGATTTTTTTCATTATGTTGAGGAAGAGAATGAGCTATGATATCAGATGGATAGTCTTATAGTATGTAGTTTGATTACCTGTTGTTAGTTTTAACTTTCCAATTATCTGATATCGCTTTTCATTTGTGATTGTTCAACTGGTTGATTTTATTACTATGTAATTTATACAAAGATTTATTTATAAACCAATAAACGTAAATTAATGGATCAACAATCCAGATTCTTAAAACTATCTGCAGTTATTAATACCTTATCGAATAAGAAATTGCTCAATAATTTTCGTTAAACGCTTGATGTTAATCTGGATTAATAAAACGAAAATGGTCCATAATTCTTGGTAAAACATAATATCATTGTTGAAAGCGTGAGTCAATTGAAGCTAGACTGGTAGGTCCTGGGTTCGAATCTCGCTCGCGAGAGCAGGTTCGTGGATGCGCACTGCTGAGGAGTCCCATAATAGGACGAAACGGCCGTCCAGTGTTTCCAGGTTTTCCATGGTGGTCTAGCTTCAATTGACTCACGCTTTCAACAATGATAAATACTAAATCTCCACAAAACCCCTTCTATAATTAAAACATAATATGATACTGATAATTGAATGGATTATCTCTTCTCTCATTTTTTCTTATATTCTTTCAAAGGCACAGTTGTTCATTTTCAAACAAACTATGTACTAACGTTATCACTCAAAAGAAACTTCAAAGTTTCAGTAGTAGAATATTCATTTTAGAAGACATGCCACCGAACTCCTTTCTTTGTGCACCATGAAAATAAAAAATATATTATTGCTTAGACTGAAAGAGGTTTTAAAATATTTCAAAATAATTAGGTTATCAGTATAGGAGGTCTTGGAAATATATTCAATCATATAGTTATTACCACGAACTAATCATAGATAAACAACCACAGAAATCTAAGAAACATTGTTAAGCTATCTCCTTTTAATACGAGACTTCTAAGCAGTGAACATTCACAACCTCAGTGCAGTAGTCAAACCTAGAACATTGAGTGCGGCGTTAGAACTCTTAACTCCCATAACATTGGGCCGGCATTCAATGGTGCACACGTTTTATTTCAATCAATTTTCAGCATCGCACAACAGTAGTCTTATCCTGTAGGTTGGTTACTGTTCCTCATCAGGACTCCGGAATTACCACTCGAGGTTGGTCATTAGTGAGTACATGATGACTAATTACTAAACGGGTTCACGAAGATTTTTAAATCGCATAGATACTTTCACGGAATTATCTTAGAGAGCCATCAAAAACTGGAAGACAATGAACAGTTCTAGTATGAAGTTCCTTCATGATGAATATGATGTATTTATTCATCAAGTATATTGAAAAATGGTTGTGTGATGTTACAAAATGATTGAATCTAAACATAAAATCCATTGGATACCGACTCAGGTGTTTTTATAGTTTAAGCGTTCACATTCGAAACTTAAGTTCCTAAGTTTGATCTTTGTGGTATGATCACGGATATACACTTGTGAGGAATTCCATACTTGGAAGAAACAACTTTTCAGTGCTTCTTGATTTTAATATTTATTCAATTAAGATCAATTTATGACTATAATAATGTTTTTAATTATCTCAATGAAACACTACATATTAATTCTTCGCGTTGGCAACTAATTAAAGTTTTAATAATGATTTATAACAACTTATCGTTATAGTTTATTTTAATAAAAAGAAACAAACATGAGTTCAACAAATGTTCGGAGATTAAATAATTCATATAATCACCGTGAATAAGTGAGCACGTAATGTAGTGAATAACATCACGAATGGGGACAATCGAATGTGTGTTTATCACGAAACTTACAGACTGTCTCACTAAAATCTGACAACCATACAGTAAATATCAGAGATGGATAGTGGATAGCAAGGGAATCCAGGACGCGCATTTCATCCTATTTGGGACTCGTCAGCCGGAAGTACCTGCATCTCAGAGTTGATGTTCACTCTGAGACTCGAACCCAGTACCCTCGCTTCATCATCAACATCAACTCTGAGATGCAGGTACATCCAGCCGACGAGTCCCAAATAGGACGAAACGCGCGTCAACCTGGATTCCACTGCTAGCCACTATCCATCTTTGCTTACCATGCTTGTGAATTAAGGTATATCGAGGCAATACGCACAGTATGCACATATGCCAATTAGAGACTGACCAGTTGCAGTCCTAACACATCAATGGGAAGATTCAAACAAACAATACTAAGTGAATTCATACAGTAAATAGTTAATTTGCAAACCATCAATTGTCTCAATCTTTACCATTCCTTCTGCAAATATCAGTTTATTGTCTCCGATTATTATTGTTCATGCATTTTCATACCAGTTGTGTCCCGTTCCCGTTCTCTCTTTATCAATCTTCTACTCAAATGCATTCAATACCCAACCATCGTTATATACTACTTGTGTGGATATCAGTAGCCCACACTACAGGAAGCTGATTGTCTGAAAGCACACATAAATATTTTTATAAGGATCTATCTCCAAATTCACAAACGTAGACGTGCATAAACTTTTGATTTGATTTCTGAAATATCTAACATTTTGAATTCAGTTTTTGATTAGTAAGCTATTTTATATAGGTGCTCATCGATTTTCCGTCCAATATTGTGTAAGTCACTAAGAGATTTTGATACAAATTCTTGACAAATCAAGTGAATGGTATTAAGAGAGTAATTTTTCCAGATTGTAGGTGAATATATGAGCCTCTGCATCAATAGGACTCAACATATACAAAGGAAAAAGCAAGATTCTCAAATACAGCACGGAGAACACCAACCCAATCACACTTAATGGCGAAACTCTGGAAGAGGTGGAAACATTCATGTACATGGGAAGCATCATTGATAAACAAGGAGGATCGAATGCAGATGTAAAGGCGAGGATTTTCAAAACAAGGACCACATTTCTACAATCGAAGAACATATGGAACTCAAAACAACTGTCAACTGACTTCAAAGTGAGAATCATCAATACGAACGTCACGACAGTCCTACTATACGGAGTAGAAACGTGGAGAACTACTAGAACCATCGTCAAGAAGGTACAAGTATTCATAAACAGTTGTTTACGCAAAATACTCAACATTCATTGGCCGGATACCATCAGCAACAGCGTTTTATGGGAGAGGACAAACCAGCTTTCAGCTGAAGAGGAAATTAGGAAAACCCGTTGGAAGTAAATAGGACATACATTGAGGAAATCACCAATGTGCATTACAAGGCAAGTCCAACTTGGAATCCGGAAGGAAAGCGAAAAAGAGGAAGGCCAAAGAACACATTACGCCGGGAAATAGAAGCAGATATGAAAAGGATGAATAACAATTGGAATGAACTGGAAAGGAAGGCTCAGGACAGAGTTGTATGGAGAATGCTGATGTGCGGCCTATGCTTTCCCACGAGGGGTAACAGGCGTAAGCAAGATGTATATATGCTGATTTAGCTAAGTATTTGTAAAACATTAACGTTTCTATTAGTTACTTCATTACTATTATAGCGATTAGTTAAGAAATCTAATTTGAACTGATGAAAACAAAATTTAATTTTTTTCTAATTAATATTTCAAATAAAAATTCACATCAGGTTGAGTAAGTAATAGATGTATTTTTTATACTTTCATACTGTGTACCTTCAAAATAAGTTCTTACAAAACAGACCCTTACACTGAATGAATCTAAGAAATTACCATGAAGATGTTTATAAGTAAAGGTTGATTCCGGTTAGTACATCAATTAATTCAATATTCAATAGAGTTGGTCTTAAAAGTGATTGATGTTTATTGTGATGAAAAAAACTCCACCTGTAGCTCTTCTAGAGTTACTGTCGGTCACAAGCCCGGGTAAAGTAGGAGGTTTGGGTATGGGATTAGTGATCCCATCCCTTAGAAAAATAACTCACTAAAAAAACGCTAACCATGATGAATAAGATCATTCATAGATAAATGATGAACAGTCTTAATTTTTCAAATTTTATGCCGAATTCCTAAAATTATTTTCTTTTCATATTGATTATTTCCATTTGTCCATTGTAATTTATCTGATTAATCAATTTAACCGGCAACAAATTTTGTTATAAAACAAATTAGAAGCGTGGAACTAATGATTTATTTGACTGTTTAATTCATTAAAAGTATGCATTAAAATACCATGCATTTCCATTTATCAAAACTATTTTATTGTGTTATAAATAAAGATGGATAGTGGCTAGCAGTGGAATCCAGGACGCGCGTTTCATCCTATTTGGGACTCGTCAGCTGGATGTAGCTGCATCTCTGAGTTGATGCGCACTCCGAGAATCGAACCCAGTATCGTTCACTTCAAACGCCATCGAGTTATCCACATAGCTACTGAGTGCTGATAGCCACTTGGTCGGTTGAATCTTCTCACTGACATTTAGGACTGCAATTGATCAGTCTCTTATTAGCCATATGTACATACCAATAAGAGACTGATCACTTGCAGCCCTAAACGTCAATGTGAAGATTCAACCAAACAACAATACCAAGTGAATTTACTTTATTGTGTTGTTATAAGCGGTTTCTTTCCACTCATTAATTTATATTTAAAATATCACATTATCAACACACGTAATAACGTTATACCATAAAATTGATTACTATAAATGAGGGCAACACAAAAAAGGTCTTCTTAACATTTCCACTACGGAAAAAAAAAGTTAAAAGTTCATGATTTAATAAATAAATAAAAATTCCCAAAATTTTAGAATATGAGAAATAGTTATTTCATTCAAATAGAACGCCATTCTATTCATTATAATATAAGTGTGCTTAGAAATATCATTATTTTACTGTTATTATAAATATATATATATATATATATATATATATATATATATATATACATCTCAGTTCATTTATGGATCAATTTTTAAACTAAAAAAACCCAGTGGAGTTCAACCACGTCTGTTGTGAGATAACAACTCACTGAAGACAATTGGTGAACTGTTTCTTAAACTTTGTGGATTGGTTAAAGTTAGACATTAACACCGTTGGATGCCGGCCGGCCTAGTGGTCTATCATTTAAGTGCTCTGGCGCGAAACTGGTAGATCCTGAGTTTGAATCTCGCCAGGCGGGATCGTGGATGCTCATTACTGAGGAGTCCTACAATAGGACGAGACAGCCGTCCAATGCTTCCAGGTTTTCCCTGGTGGTTTAGCTTCAATTGACACATGCTTTCAACTATGAAAATACTGAAATCTCCACAAAACTTCCCTCTGAATCTAAATGTAAAATTATAATGTGTTTCTTTTACTTTGAACTACATTCGATATTACAGTAATTTAATTACATAAGAAATAAGTTAATTATACACTTGTTTTCTAATTTACATACATTAATTAATTAATTAATTAAATAGGTTATTTGTATATGAAATAATAAATAGTAATCAATTGATTACAGGATGAATGTAACAAATGATATAACTATAGGTAAGTATAATCTGTGAGGGAATATTCTATTGTTAGAAAATGAATAATATTTCATTCCAATATCTGACTTGAATTAGTTAAAAGAAGGATTTTTGTATGATCAACAATTTTACATTTTAAGCTACTTTGATGTAATTACATATAAATTCTTGAAATATACATTTTTAAAGTTGAAAGCATGAGTCAATTGAAGATAGACCACCATGGAAAACCTGAAAGCACTGGACGGCCGTTTCGTTCTAGCATGGGACTCCTCAGCACATCCACGATCTCTCCTCGCGAGATTTGAACCCAGGATCTACCAGTCTCGCGCCAGAGATAGACCACTGAATCGGCATCCGATGGTGTTAATGTCTAACTTCAACCAATTTACCCCCTTCTGATATTATTAATAATCATATGCTAACTAGTGACTGACTTCAAGAGGTACATCCCGGAGTTCTAGTAAGAGGTAGCGACCAGTGGAGTTCAAATCACGTCTGTTGTGAGATACCAACTCACTGAAGATAATTGATGAACGGTTGCTCAAACTTCGTGAATTGGTTGAAGTTAGGCATTAACAACGTTGGATGCCGGCTCAGTTGTCTATCAGTAAAGTGCTCCGGCGCGAGACTTGTAAGTCCTGGGTTCGAATCTCGTGAGACGGGATCGTGGGTGTGCACTGCTGAGGAGTCCCATAATAGAACGAAACGGCCGTCTAGTGCTTTCAGGTTTTCACTGGTGGTCTAGCTTCAATTGACACATGCTTTCAACTATGAAAATACTGAAATCTCCACCAAACCCATTCTGATATTTTTATTAGTTAATTCAGAAGAAAACTAATAAAATATACTAGTTTCATTTTTAAACATTTTTTTGATTAAAGGTATAATAGATCATTTGAAGGCTTTTTATTAACTTAGTTGCTTGGATGAGGGTATAATACGAACTTCATTGACAATAACATAGTGAAGATTAAACTTATAGATAGTTTTTGGATATGGTGTTTACAAACGATTTTAACTTAGTGATCGGTTTAGTCAGTTATTAATAATCACAAGTAATATTTACTGATTTATTTTAACCAGTTTTCATATAAATAATTCATTATTTTGGTACGTAATAGCTGGATCATTCTGAAAAAATAAGATATCAACTGATGGGTAATGCTAGTTATAATGTTACTGAAATAAAGTTTTATTTCCCATCATATTTTTATTACATTAGTCACTAACAGAGATCTATTGATTCATTGAAATGTTATACTTTACGACAAAACACAGAATGATGATGATTATCACTTAAGAAATATAGATGATGGTAATACAATGGAAGTTTAGCTTCAATTTTTATGTATATATATATAAACCAAAGGATATATACATGGTCACAAGTGATTTTTAAATTCCAGGATCCTCTATAAAAATGTTAACATTAATAGCTTTATGAGTTTCATCAAATAGATCAGATAAACACATAAGTATGCAAACTTTCATAATATACCACAGTTCAATAAAAAGAATTACTAGCCAATAGTAGTCACGGAGTTGTTTTTTTTCATTTTCTGTTAGTTTCTTGGATAACTAACATCTATGAATAAACCTTTACAAAGATATATTGAAGCAAATGACTGTTGAGTACCATCTCCTTGTATTTGAAGTTTCCAATGTTTAATTTCATATTAACCAAATATATAATTGAATATTTGTGAAAACTTAAATTAATAAACTTTCTTCCATAATGAAACTGTTATAACGTATGGACTAGTAATATATATGAACGTGCAATTAAAGAGGTAGTGGATTTTACTGATCGTCACAATGATGATACTTGAAATCGTACGAGCAGTCTTGATTACTACTCGGTCCTTCCTATCTGCCTAGCTCAGCCAGTTGAGTCCAGAACACAAATACAGCCTCGGCAATATGAATCATTATTTACAAACATAATCGGTTTTTATACAAACCAAAGTAATCAATAAATTGATTATAACTCAAGATTCGTATAATAATAGTTCAAAGATCAAAATAAAGCTAATGATGATAGAAAACACGAATATGAAGTGTTTAGTTACGTAATAATTGTACAATAGGAAATAGGCATAATACATTGATCGATAAATAGTCCTTAGAGTTACCATTCATAATTCACCAGAGGATGTGACACCTCCCCTTTTTGAGAAATCTGGAGTTGATATCCGGATTTTAAATTTCTCGAATTCTTCCTCCCCCACGAAAGATTGTTGGATCCTCATATAGCCAAGTTACTATCAATGTGACATTATATAGAACATGTTTGTCATATTTAACAGAGAAACCATTAGAACTGACTGGATCATGAGGATCGACGACAATTGATTTGAGGTCACCAGCTTTCGATTCTTGTGAAACAGTTTGCTTGAATTTTTTCGGAACTTCATTGGTAGATAATGAATTATAATCAGTGGATTCTTGATTATCATTTAATGTATCTGACATTTTTCTCCCGTTTTTATAAGAGAGTTCAGCAGGAACATATGAATCATCAAAATAATCTAAATCTGGCAGAACAATTAGAGAATTTTGATCATTAGATTCATTAGAAACATTTTTCGCATTATGACTGGTTTCATTTGGCGCCACTTTATTCAATATCCTGCTCGATTTGTTTCCCGTATCTTTGTAGGCGGGTACTGCAGCAATTTCATGAGCATTTAGCAAGACATTTACTTTCTGTGAACAGGATAATTCGCTGTTTGCACGTCCTTTTTCGGGTATAATAGGACTTGGACCGTGTATAGGGCATGTCTCTGAAACAGACAGTACCGGACTACTAAGCTGATCATGTAGGACTGCTACTTCTGCATTTAAATTACTGTTTTTCACGGATTCATTGAGGCTTTCCTCTGCATATTCATTTGTTCTGCAATCGATTTCCAGTACTTTACGCAATTTAGAAATCAATGCGTCAACTTCCGTTACACCCCCCAAAGCATGGGTGATTCAGCAGCTTCGCATGTAACTTGTCAATGAAATTCAACTGACTCTTTTTAAAACGCTGCTCTTATCTCTGGATTAGCAACTGAAATTGATCGGAAGTTAAAGCCTTTTTTTTTTACCCCGTCGCCAGTTGTTATAACGTATGGGCTCGTAATATATATGAATGTGCAATTAAAGAGGAGTGAATTTTCCGATCGGCATAATGATGATACTTGATAATCGTACGAGCGGTCTTGGATACTGTTCACCAGGGAATATAACAGAAACAATACAAATACTCAAATATTTCTAAATTTATTTTTTCCACATTTAATTCAGGTTTCAATTACTAATTTGTAATTTTAAGAATATTTATGGTTTAAAAAAAAATAATATTGATTTTAACAAGTTAAAAATCCTATAATTGAACTGATTCGATATCTTACTGGATAATTATTAATTTTTCTATCTCATATCAATATTGATTATTGAATTAAAACAACATGGTAAAGGAAAACAGTTTTTTTTTAAAATATTTTATTCGTATACACTGTAACTATATTTGACTATTTATCTGTTACTATGTGTAAATGGGTTAATAGATTTATGTCAATATATTAATAATTTATTATGATTGGATAGTATTATAATGATGGAAGAGAGATTTAATAGAATCAATGTAAATTGTCAATATTTAGTACAAAGTTTCTGCTAATAAAATAAAGAATTTTTTATCATTGTTGAAAGCGTGAGTCAATTGAAGCTAGACCACCATGGAAAGCCTGGAAACACTGAACGGCCATTTCGTCCTATTATGGGACTCCTCAGCAGTGCGCATCCACGAACCCACTATCGCGAGCGAGATTCGAACCCAGGACCTACCAGTCTCGAGCCGAAGCCCTTAACCGATAGACCACTGAGCTGGCAGGCATCCAACGGTGTTAATGTCTAACTTCAAATGATCCACGAAGTTGAGCAACCATTCACCAATTGTCTTCTACTAAATCTCCACAAAACCCCTTCTATAATTAAAGAATTTTTTCCCTGAAGAAGTCCAGACAAGTTAGCTGGACGAAACGTTGGAATTATTTATATTTCAATTGCTGAGACTATTTCAAATATAATTTTTTCACATATAATGAAAGAATAAAATAATTTATTATATTTAAAACTAATTTAGTCTGATATCTGTATATACGCTCAAAAATAATAATTATTTATAAAAAAGGAGTTTTGTGGAGATTTTAGGAGGAGTTTTATAATAGGATGAAACGGCCGTCCAATACTTTCAGGTTTTTCATGGTAGTCTAGCTTCAATTGACTCATGATCTCAACTCTATAAAAAAAACAGTAATTATTATAGTTAAGAACTTATAATTCTCTATACATTGTTTATAAGTTTCTTGATAGGTATTTTTATGGAAATTATTTCATCTTGTGTTAAGTCGATTAGAATTCTTTGAGATAATAATCAGATTGTACATTTTAGAACACTAAATCGATTTTATCTTACTCTCAGTGTAAATGTCTCCGTCTCATGAAAGTTCAGCTACGACTTTATTAGATCAATGAAGACGTATCTTTTGATGATACAAGATGAAACAGGTTTAAATTTAAGATGTTCCTCATTTTCTTTGGCATTTCAAATAATCCTTGCAAATGAATTCTAACTTTCATAAAACCGCTGTTCCGTGACTCTTACCGATAGCCTTCAATTAAATAACACCAAATAATATACATGGCATCGTTTATTCTAACTTCGCCTGTAGCTCCTCCGGGGGTTACTGCCGGTCCCAAGCCTGGGTAAAGGAGGAGGGTTGGGGTTAGCGACCCCATCCTGTAGAAAACCAACCCGCTAAAAAAACCGCTAACCATAAAATATTATTCAAACCATTTAAACTCTGTCCTGTGAGTTGAAGGAATAATTATGACGTCTTGTGATGAAAGCCGAATTCCTTCAGAAGTCATGAGGCCGATGCACTATTGTCTAGTCTAGAAGCCTAATGAATATACTACAACCTAATCAACAAAGTTTGATCAGTATTATGGTGTGAAAATATGACACTGTTTACTAGTGGAAAATAAATTCGTATACCTGAATCCATCTCGTTTCGAAAATCTTGTCTTTCACGTATTACTTTAACATTTAGATAGAAGATTCATTTGGTTATCTTTAGAAAAGGAAATAAACTAAGCGAAAGTTTTGAAAATTTAATAAAATTCATTGATAAGTTTTAGTAGTTGCTTAATTTTTCCAGAATTTTCACAGTTTTTTTTTACTAAATTTATTGATCAAAGAATTTTTTAAAAAAATACACTATGTGTAATATTTACCCGAAAAAAGTCAAGTTCATTTTTTCCCATAATTCATCATTTTTGTGGTCAGTTTAATTCCTATGCTATTTACTTTATCAAATGCATACAGACAAACAATTGTAAATGATACTTACAAGCATATAATTGTATGAAAATTTCATTTGAGATATCAAACTTTAATTTATATTTAGCAAGAGCTATAGAATGAAACCAAATTATTTATCTAATGTGGTTTATTTGTACCTGACGAAACTATTTTATTGTAGTGAAGACACCGTATTGATTAGATTTACTCACTATAAACATGGAGTTTAATGAACAGTTATATACTTATTGAATTAATATTATAGTTTGTATCACCAAGCAATCAAAGTTACTCAAATACTGAAAGACAAGATGGTTGTTTCGTCCTAGGTTGGGACTCTATCAGTATGCATCCACAACTCTTTTGGAGGTCGAACATAAGACCACCGGGTATCGCAGTGAAGTCATTTACTGTAGACCATTGAGTCAGTAAATGACGATCCACATGTCCTATTTTGGTCATCAGGCCAAAGGCCCTGTGGGTCTTAGGTCCGATGCCTTCTGGAGTCTCCGATGATCACTACTGATGAGTTTCACAATGAGACCAAATGACTAACTACGGTTTTCTCGTCATTAATGGTTATGTAAATAGAATTAGTTTATAGTGTTGGCAATGAAATTCAGTAACTTCCCAAAACTTCTATAGTATTAACTGATACCATGTTTACAAGATGATTTTATATTATCTTATAGGAAACTCAGCCTATCATAGTTTACTTTTTATCAGTGAAACAAAGTATGATTACATAATACTATTTATGTTGTTATTTTGAAATTAATGGAATGAAAGGTCTAAAATTTCCTGCTCAAAAATGCAGTTCCTGTTGCGATGAGCTCTTGTCTTTAAAAGAAGTACATCCAATAGAAACTGGAAAACTGTGTTGAAAAATGAAGAACACAATACATCATATCAGAAGACATAGGAGATGAACCCTTACTAGGAAAATAATACTAGATATTTCAAACTAACATATATGTTAACGAAATGCCCACTATTTAAAGGGATTTTACTTTCATTCTAGTTAACTGTTATTTAATTGTGGATATTTCTGAAGTTTCTAACCTTTCATATTTCATACGTTTGTGTTTTATTGCTATAAAATGTACAAAATATGCCAACAATGATGACCTCAGCACTATAAACCAGATAGAATATCAGCATCAGAAGAATTAGGCGTACTAGGCTTAGTGCATATAGGTCACTTCCGTTTTATTCAGTATAACGTTTTTCAACAAATAGGCGGTGTTAAGTCGCCATGCTATTGAACGGTAAATATGTCGGGAAATTCGTATTTATCCACTTCTCCCTATGAATTTATCACATTTATTTAAATATTGACAAACTAAATCATTCAATATATATTTTCTAGTCGACAGTTTACTTGATGAATCCGCGTACGTCAAAATTTCATCTACATTTACTGTCATTCTGGAGAAACAATTACACATTATAGTTTTTTATTCAGTATTTTATAGTACGGTTTATAATAGACAATAACTTTTTATTGGTTAATCACTTTTTCACTTGTAGTTATTATAAAATACTTGTGCAATAACTAACAAATTAACTACTCATTTAAATATAGAATCTAGTTCAATATTCACAAATCAAATAGATAGATTTACTAAAGAAAACAACATTGGATTCCGACTCAGTGATCTAGAGGTCCTGGATTCAAATCTCGCGAGGCAAGATCGTGGATGCGTGCTTCTGAGGAGTCCCACAATAAGATTAAAAACGGCTGTCCAGTACTTCCAGATTTTTTCATAGTGGTCTAACTTCAATTAACTCATGAATTCAACTATAAATAACACATGATATCAATCTTTTACTGATATTCTCCAAATGAATATATTGATTAGAATCAAACCTCATGCTACAAATCAATTTTATTTCAATACTTATTAATTACAAAATTAAAAATGAATGATCTTTTTTTTTCTTATTGTGAACAATAAAATTAAAACAAGATTTCCTAAAGTAATTTGTAATTCACTAAGGAAAAAAAAGGAAAACAATCAATTAAGTGACTTAAACAACAACAACAACAACAACAACCAAAAAATAAATAAAAATCCAGAAACTGATGAAGAATCATTCAATGATTAAGTGTAGTAGTGAAAAAGTTAACTTAATCATTAGTTTACATTAATTATCCATATAAATGCCAATTGTTTATGTCAATATATTTAAACAAAGAAATAGAAATGAAATTGATAGAATAAGAAAATTAATTCACTACTATAATTTAAGATCAGCTACAAATGATCTAAACTATAATTTTTTTGAAAAAAAGAATAGTAGAATGATTACTTTCAATACAGTTGTACATCCTTTGGTTAATGTAATTGTAATTTATATATGCTTAATTGAACAGATTAAAAAGAAAACAATTTTATGTTAATAAATATAGTAATTGAGATTGTGGACCACTTATGTATGTTTAAAATGAAGATATTTAAAGGTAGTAATGAAGTGTAATACTGGACATATCACTCCAAAAGACTAGTTTTTTAAAGTGATCTATAGAGTCAAAGAAACCGAATCAAAGGGGGTTGGATTCAATATTTTATGCACCGCTGAGGCATTAGCAATCCATGAACTTAAGCCTGAACATTGTGTGCGGAAACGATTTGTCCAACCTATCACTCTTCCTTGTCCCTAATTCCTTTATTCGGTATGTTTCTGGTTGTTGTTGTTTTTTTTTCTTTTTTCTTTTCTGCACTTTTATTTGACTATTATCGGTTTTTTTTTAAAATTACTGTTTTACATTTTAAACTGTGATCAGTTATTATTATTATTATTACCTTATACAAGTTTTCTTGATTATTAATCAGTCTATTATTATTATTATTAGCTTTATTCAATATTATATTTTTGGTACAATATAGAATTCTCAGCACAAAGTACTTCAACAAGTTTCCGTTTCTTACTTCTTCGTCCTTTCTGACGACAAATATTAGGTGATCGCCGGTTAGAAGTTAGCAGCCCAGTCAATCGACATCTGGATAATGTACATTCTTCTCGCTGCATATTGCCAGAAACCACGATATCTCTGAATAAGCCTTCTATAACCTTTACAGCGAAAGGTCTAACACTTTTCAGAAACGCACCTGAATAGGTTGTGCGATTAATAGGCATAATGATGTATTAAAACAAACGAAACCAGATAACTTGTTAAAATATCTAGATGACAGGAACAGGTAGCCCAGATGTTTAAACAGGCCGCCAATACCTTATCAATGACCTTTGTATTTGTCGCTTTTTCTTCATATCTGTCAATTGGACTATTATCTGACCCATAAATTATTTTCTTCCATACCCCCTTGATTAGTACGTAATCTCACTTGTTATTTATTATCAAATCAATTTATAATGCAATGTTTTCTAGCCTCCTATAGACATATATTTTCCATATAACTATATATATGAATGTACAGCTTAAGTAAATGATTTCGTCGAAAAGAAAAGATTTTCTTCACTGAATTCTCTTTTTCTTATCTATAAGCTTTAATTTATTACAGCTCATCATGTTTTCATTGATAACATTTTCAGTTAACAAAGTTTTGGTATAGGTTTATGAATTAGTATACCAATTTTACTGACATTTTGAATCTGAAAGTATAATTTAAATAGATGAGATAACATTACAGTTTTAGACTTATTCCGTTTTTCCTACCTGATAAATCATATCTGAACTTATATATTTCTCAAAATATTCTCAAAAATTCTCCATGTATTTATTGTTTGATTGAAGATTTCACGAATCTTTTGATTGGTAGAATATGTAAGTGTTTTTTATTTTATTTTCTGGAAAAACCAAAGATAAATCTCTGTGTTCAAATGTAGAGCTCATCTTTATCAAGTTAGTTAATTCGTATATTTAAAAATAAAATATGGCTTCTTTTTACATTCAGTTGTCGATAGTTTTTAACTCGAAATAATATGATAAATTATTGAGATTATAATTTTAACATTAATTAAATTAAGTTCTAGTAACGTTTAGGAGTAAATTCGTGAGTCAATGCAAACTAGACTACCATAGAAAACCTAAAGGCATTGAACGTCCGTTTTATCCTGGTATGTGACTCTTCAACAATTCTCACCCTAAATCATGCACGCGGGACTCGAACTCGGGACCTTCGGTTTCGATCTTGAATAGATAGATTAGTAAATCATTATTTTAAAATTTAAAGTGCTATATATCAGTCTATATTTCTTAAAACTAAATTCGTTTAATTTTGTACGTTCTTTTCCTCATAGTTTGAATCTTTATTATAGTTGAAAGCGTGAGTCAATTGAAGCTAGACCACCATGGAAAACCTGGAAACACTGAACGGCCGTTTCGTCCTATTATGGGACTCCTCAGCAGTGCGCATCCACGAACCTGCTCTCGCGAGCGAGATTCGAACCCAGGACCTACCAGTCTCGAGCCGAATCCCTTAACCGATAGACCATTGAGCTGGCATCCAACGGTGTTAATGTCTAACTTCAACTGATCCACGAAGTTGAGCAACCATTCACCAATTGTCTTCAGTGAGTTCCTATCTCACAACAGACGTGGTTTTGAACTCCACTGGTCACTGCTTCTCACTAGAGCTCCTAGATATCTTTATTATTATAATAAGAAATTGTTCCAAGTTAATATTTTCTTTACAAACAATGCAACATGTTATAATCAGCAGTTTATATTTGATATCATTTATACTCAATTCTCATTTACTAGCAGAATTATATTCTTACTGAAGAAGAATACCCATCTATGTGGACTGACTTAAAATAATATGATCAGTAATATTCTTGTAACTTTTGTGAAAGAATTTTGAATGTGTACTGCAGGGGATTTTTGAAGACACCTGAATCTTATTAATTTAATCAGACAATAATCGAAAACTAAGAAGTACTAGACAGCTGTTTCGTCCTCGTCTAGGACAACTTCATAGTGAATATTCACAACCACATCACCGCAGACCAGACTCAGAACCTTAAAGTTTCATTGCGAGTGCTTAACCCCTAGAATATTGGCTCATGATTGAATGGTTTACATATTCAGCTCTGTCCAGTTCGCGTTATTGAGCAAACGATGTTATTGATGGATTCCAACCACATCGACTATAATGCAGTTACCGACCAATGATAATGGGATACAATTGCTTAAATAACGTGAATTTATTAAAGTTAAACATGTAAACCATCGGCTGCTTCTTAAATGGTCTAAAGGTTAAGCATGCGCCTCAGTATCCTAGATTTCTGGGTTCATCTCTCGATGAGATTACAAATGTATACTACAGAGAAGTCTCATGCTAGGACAAAACAGCTGTACATTACCTCCTGGTTTTCAATATTTTTTTTTTTACTTAGATCACTTCGTAATGTTTAATTTTGCATATACTTACACATCCGATCTAATGAACCATGGAATATTATTAATAATCTATCTGACGATTATCAAAAATAAACAATCATTTACTTTTTTGTTTGTGAATTCTATTGTTTTATTTATTACTTACACTAGAACAGATGTTTTTTTGTTATTTTTGTGGAAATCTACAATAAACATGGAATAGCCAAACATTTTTTCTTAGTCAATAAGTCAAGGATGTAATTGTTTTATTTATTTGTTGTATTTGGAATGTGTATAATGGATAAATGAAAAATAAAGAAATAACTGGACAGATGTATCAAACAATTGTGAAATAGAGAATACTAGAAAATTTTATAAGTTAAGATCAAACACTACATTTTTCCCCTAGTGACACAAAAAATAGAAAGTTTCAGTTTTAAATCTTATGTCGATTCAATGTTCAATAAAGAGTATTGATTGAATTGTCAAAATAAACAGAAATTTAAGCAAAGAGGGATAGTGGCTAGTAGTGGAATTGAGGAGGCGCGTTCCGTCCTATACGGGACTCGTCAACTAGATGTACCTGCATCTCAGAGTTGATGTTCAATCTGGGAATCGAACCCAGTACCATTCGCTTCAAATGCCTTCTCGTTATCCACTCAGCTGCTGAGTTCTGATAGCCATTTGCTTATGCAATGGGGTGAAGCGAAAGGCATTGAGTTAAAGTCCCAGAGTGAACATCAACTCTGAGATGCAGGTATATCCAGTTGACGAGTCCCAAATAGGACGAAACGCGCATCCTGAATTCCATTGCTAGCCACTATCTATCTTTGCTTATAGTGATTGTGAATTAAGGCTATATCGAAGCAATACGCACAGTATGCACATATGCCAATTAGAGACTGATCAATTGCAGTCCTAAGCATCAATGGGAAGATTCAAACAAACAATACTAAGTGAATTCAAACAGAAATTTAGTTATAGTTTAAGGGTTACATACCCATAATGAATGATCGATTAAATTAGTGGAAAAAAATACATGAATTGTTATTCCAATCAACTTACTTAATGGTTATATTTTCGTGCTATATCGAAAAATTTAAGACTTGTAATGACATTTTTATAGAAAACTCCTAGGAAGTATACATTATAATTACTTACGAAAATTACATAGGAATAATATATTTGTAAAATCTCAGCGAATGAATTTGAATTAAATCCAACATTTTGCCTGGCAATCTGGTTCAAGCTTTTTCAAGGCACCCAAATACTGTGAAACTATTTGCCCTAATTTAGACGAAAGTTCTTATATACTTACGAAAATTGTTTATGCAAAGTAACACATACTCTAATTAGTGACCAACAATTTAGAAACAATTAAATAAATGGTTCAGGTAAATAACTTAATTGTTTAAATTTGATAAAAGTTTCTCTATCGATGAAAACAATAGTTGTTAAGCTATAAAAAAATCGATATTTTATGGTCTAAGATGATAAAAAATAGATAGTAAGACATATAAGAATGTTTAGATCCTAGCTTTATAGTTCATTTCATTTTCAAATAGTTATTAGTAATAGAATCCTTTGGAGTACGAATCATCTTATCTTGGATCTGTCATTTGTGTATATATCCATGATGGTGTTGGTGAATACACTATCATTCAGAAAAAAACACATTGTAAATGCTTCAAAAGACAGAGAATTATCTATTGGACTACAGAGTTACAAAAGTCACCAACATGGTTAATAAGCATAATAATAAATATTATTATTATCCGACGAGACTGTCTTAAAATACCTCTAAATCAACCACAACCCCCTGATAAACCCTGTTGTGAAACAGTAACTCAATGAAGACAATGATGAACGGTTGCTCAATTTCTTGGATTAGTGGAAGCTAGACATTAACGCAGTTATATACCAGCTCAATCGTCTTGAGGTTAGGTGTTCGCGCGCGAGACCAAAGGTTCTCGGTTCGGATCCGACGAATGAGATCGTGGATGCTCAATGGTAAGAAATCCCATACTAGAACGAAACAACCATCCGATGCTTCCAGGTTTCCCATGATGGTTTAGCTTTTATCGACTCATGAATTAAACTATTAAATTATCTCTTTGTTTAAATAAAGAAAACATATTTTATATATATATATATACATATTCTTCTTTTTCTTATATTTAAACTCACTAGTCAAATGAAGCTTGTAAACTTTGAAATTATATGATCAGAAATTTCATTAACTTGAATAATAGACAAATAGATATAAGAAATCGAGTATTTCATTTTATTGCTATATTATCTACAAGCTAATATATATAATACATAAATTGAATAACATTTTGTTCATGCTTCAATGATTCGCTATTCAGTCTTAAAACACACCCAAAAAAAGAAGAAAGTGTTTTATTCTTTGAGTAAATTTTACTAAAACCGGTTGTAAAAGTTTCTTAGTCTTTTTTTTTTTAAAGAGTACGGTAGAAGAAAAAGTAGTTTTGTCTAAAGTATTATTGTGTATCATTTACTTAGAATGAAAACTGTGAGCACGTTATACATTACATAAGATGTTCAAGATATGATTATAAGTGATTAAAGTAAAGTTCACTGAAAGTTATTTCATATAAGATATGATTTTATCATATATTAACATCAGTTACCTGGTGTTCGACTGGATCATGAACACGTCAACATCTGAAGGGATGCACGGGATACAATGGACAGCTAGGATGCAGCTGGACGATTTACACTTCGCAGATGATCTGGCTTTTCTATCATACACGCAACAACAACGACGATCAATGTAGCAGTAGACTCAGCAGCAATAGGTCTCAACACACACAAAGGGAAAAGCAAGATTGTTCGATACAATACTGTATGCACGAATCGAATTACACTTGACGAAGAAGCTCTGGAAGATATGAAAATCTTTACATATCTAGGCAGCATCATTGATGAACACGGTGGATCTGATGCAGATGTGAAGACGCGGATCGACAAAGCAAGAGCAGCATATTTACAACTGAAGAACATCTGGAACTCAAAACAATTGTCAACAAACACCAAAATCAGAATTTTAAATACAAGTGTCAAGACAGTTCTACTGTATGTGGTGGAGACGTGGAGAACTACGAAAGCCATCATCCAGAAGATACAGGTTTTTATTAACAGTTGTCTACTAAAAATACTTCGGATCCGTTGGCCAGACACTATCAGCAACAAGTTACTGTGGGAGAGAACAAGCCAGATTCCATTCAGTGTAGTAAGAAATTAGGAATAGGCGCTGGAAGTGGATAGGACACTTATTGAGGAAATCACCCAACTGCATCACAAGGCAAGCCCTCACATGCAATCCTGATTTTATTAATTTCAAGGTAAGACAGACATTATCGATGGTAGCATCATTTTACAAAATAGCTGCAGTTGTGAATCCGGTTTACTGCATTCAATGCAGTGGTCTAAATATTTTGTATTTCTTGGACATTTTAAACTTTTTAGGTTTAATCTCATGTGAGTTCATATTTACTTTCGTCACAAAATCCCAAATGCTTGACTTATTTGCAACGCTCCTATCAGCGCTCATGTCAAGTAAAGATAAAATTATTTCATAGTCGCCCAACATGTACAACATCAATCCATCCGGGAATTTATGATAAAAAGAGATTATATTATTTTTATATTTCATTATGTGTTATTCAGTTGATATGTTACAATGCCATAAATTGGCCTACATTTCATGCGCTGATAAATTCGATTCCTGATAACATGACTATAGATTAACCTGAATGTCAAAGTATTTCGAAATATTTCATGCAATTAGTTTCCTTTATGAATTTAAATAAAGACAGAACAAATATTGATTTAGAATAACATGAATTCATTATATTTCATGACTTCTCGTCGGCTTCTCACAACCAAATATGTATTAGAATTCTAGCATTGAGATAATAAATGGTTTGAATTTTTTGTGGTTAGCTTTTTTTTAGCGGGTTAGTTTTCAACGGGATGGAGTCGTGAACCCCATGTCCAACTCTCCTCCTTTATCCGGGTTTGGGACCGGCAGTGACCCCTGGAGGGGCTACAGGCGGAGTAGAGATAATAAATAGTGTGGAACAATTGACATAAGTGAATGTTTAGCTAACTTGATTGAATGACTGAACTTAGAACTGCATTTATTGTTTACATTAAGAAGGTCTCAGAACCTGATATATAAGATCCTCTATCTCACAGTAACTAATGAAATAAGCTATTTTTATCTATTCAGGAACGTCCTTTCAATTATTTGACTTAGTGGACGTTTCTTGTTGTCTTGACTATATGCGTAATAAGACAGAAGTAAATAATGTATATATCTATCAAAATATTTCGCACACTCCTACAAAATGCTTATTCAACACTTACTAAGAACAGTTTAAATATTTAATAGTGACCATCAAAACGAAAGAAAAACTGTTTTTTCTACGTAAAGAAGACTTATGATTTATAATGATGGGGAAAAAGTCAATTCAGCTTAACGACTGAATGATTTTATAGAATTTTTTTATTTGTAAAGATTAATTTATTTCAAATAGGGAAAAAAAACTTCCTAATATTTGTGTGTGGACATAACGTATTTTTGTGTTTTTATTCTAGCGCAACATAAGTCAGCACATTTGAAGATATGAGTCATTTACTCACTGATGATATTCAATGTAGATCATACTTTATTGAATATTGGCTAAAGTTGAGCTTTGACTGAAATAGTAAAATCCAGGACGATCGTCTCATTTAATATACGACTTGTCAGCCGGATGTACCTGAACCTCAAATTTGATATTCACTTCAAAACTCGAATAGGCAGAAACGCGCGTTCTTTATTCTACTGCTAACCACCATTCATTTCTGAGACATGATGACAATCTCTAAACAGTACTCAGAGGATGCACGTATAGAAAAAAAGATTGATCAGTTTTAGTCCCAAACATCAGTAAAAAGATTCAAACAACTAATAAATATGAATTTGATTCCAATAGTTTATTCGTATCATATCCATTTTTATAATTGAGAACAGTGAATACACTTTTAGAGATGGAAAGACTTGATTTCAGTGTTTATTAGTTAATGAAAAACTAACATTTGTTGACTTTGTATAAATTGTTAACTAATTGAGTTATATCACTAAAAACCCCTTGTAGTGGAGCTTTCGTATACTCACCTAAGAATCCTGAAATCTATGATCTTACTATACTTTTTGCACTTTTACTTCATTTATTCATCCTTTGAGCTGCCTTTCTGTATTATTCTTACTAGCATTCTTCATTATCAGTTTGATCTCTCTCAATTTCGCCTTATTATTTTTCTGATATTATCCTGTTGTGAAATTCAATAACTTCAGCCAATGAATTTCTTTGCCAGTCTTTTTTTATGACCGACTGTCTGCGTGTATTGAATACAAAAATGACTAATAAACGTTTAGAATAACTTGTGACCATAATGAAGGTAATATTTAATAAATATAATGAGAGAAAAGGTAGGAACCTTTTGTTTGCTTTTTTTATTAGTATAATTTACTGAGATGGTTTGAATGATTTTTTCTGGTTAGCGTTTTTTAGCGAGTTGATTTTCTACGGGATGGGGTCGCTAACCCCATGCCCAACCCCCCTCCTTTACCCGGGCTTGGGACCTGCAGCAACCCCCAGAGGAGCTACAGGCGGAGTTGTAATGGTACTATGTTTCTAACTATTCATTCAAGTCAATGATATCAAAGCGTTAACCCGAATAGCAATAAGTAAGGATGGTAGTTTCAACAGTTTTCAATACAGTTTTTCAAACTGATAACTACTATCAACTAATAGAACATGTAAACATTTGTCATTTACAATTATTAATTTACATAAAATGACTAAACAATTAGAATATTAAATTTATGGACAAATCTGTGACTCATAGTCTACAAGTCATCTTGTTTTAAAGTCGCATTACTAATATACAAAATTATTAGATATGGATTATAGTAAATATTTCCTTGAAAAAATTTAGATTGCCAGACAAAACGTTGGATTTTCTTCGAATTCATTCGTTGTGATTTTAGAAATACATTCTTCTTCTTTAATGTCTCACAACAACTCACCACCTAATTACTGTAAAACTATTCGATCAAATTAAGATGAACGTTACTTTTATGTTAGGTTGCTGCTTCACATAAATGAAATATTACTTAACACATGAATTATGATATTTATGATGGACAAAGCAAATCCAAAAATGGATACTACCACAAAAATAATTGTATTATAAGCAAAGATGGATAGTGGCTAGCAGTGGAATTGAGGAAGCGCGCTTCGTCCTATACAAGACTCGTCAACTAGATGTACCTGCACCTCAGAGTTGATATTCACTCTGATACTCAAACCCAGTACAGTTCGCTTCAAATGCCATCACGTTATCCACTCAGTTACTGAGTCCTGATAGCCACTTGCTTATGCAATGAGGTGAAGTTTAAATTCACTTGGTGTTGTTTGGTTGAACCTTCCCATTGACGTTTAGGAGTCACAGAGGGAACATCAACTCTGAGATGCAGGTACATCTAGCTGACGAGTCCCAAATAGGACGAAATGCGCATCCTGGATTCCACTGCTAGCCACTATCCATCTTTGCTTATAATGATTGTGAATTAAGGCTATATCGAGGCAATACGCACAGTACGCACATATGGTCAATAAGAGACTGATCAATTGCTGTCCTAAGCATCAATGGGAAGATTCAACCAAACAATACCATGTGAATTTAAAAATAATTGTTATTAGTAGTAAATAATATTACAAGCATTACATTGTGATTAGCCAAAAGTGTTTTGAATACTATTTAGCTAAAATGCTAGGAAGAAACAGCCGTCCAGTGTCCAATAATTTCCTATGATATCCTTGATGAATACCACGAACAGATAAAATTGTAGTTTCGTCTAACCTCTGAAATTCCCACTACCTTTCTGTAAATCTTGGCTAACCCATGATATTCCTTGAACATTTGAAAGTCATGTGTATTACTGTCGCAAGATTAGAGACTACTTGATGTTTGCACTAAGTGACAATAGATTATAAACAAAATATAAATATTTCTGTATTTGGCTTTCAGTTATTTGATTCTTTTTCATTGATAATGATGTTGTCAAAATTGCTATTTTACTTTTATGAAAAGATGTAGCTTTACCGATTTGATAAAAAATTGATCAATAAGTGTGGATAGTTGCTTTATCTATTCTATAATTTTTTTCTTTATAGAATCACACTTAAGATGTTCATTTGGGCTTGCTAAATATATAACCACGAATTCATATGGTTGTTTAATATTTTACTTTCAAATCTTCAAAGATAATGACTATTATGTATGTTTACTAACGACCACGTAGTTAATGTATTCGCAAACCCTATCTTGTGACATTTTGTTTATTCGCATATTGCTTAAATGTTAAAATACTTGGCTTATCCCATAATAAGTACCATTTATTCAAAATTATTTGGAACAGTTGACTTCATAGTAGTGATTAATACTGGGATATATATATTTTTTTAGTTTCATCACAAAGTGGCATCTGCATGTGAACGAATAGAAACAAAGAAAGTTGATTCGTTATTGTTTGAAACTAGATAAAAAAATCTACAAGTTTAGTGAGGCATCGTTTAAAGATCCCCATCATATTAAAAGACTAATATTTGAACCAAGAATATTCTTTTCGATAAATGCACTTCAGGTTCTACAATTATATAATCCAAATTAATAAGGGCGAAGTACATCGTTTACATTATGTAAATTTGGAATTGTCAGCCAAAATAGAATAAAATTGTAAATGTCGATGACTCACATAAAAAGTTAACTTGAATCTGTACATATGTTAAGTGGAAATTTGATATCCATGATCAGAATAAATATGGGTCATATAGGGTGAGAGATATAATAGTGCAATTACAATTCGATCAAATGTTTAATGGAAGACTAAGGGAGAGATGAATGCGAAGTGAATGGATCATGTATACGTATATACATATCAAAATGTATAATTTAATTCTATTACATGCTTTAAGCGATGTACTTTGCCCTTAACCTGGCCATTTTTTGTCGGATTATTAATTTGGATTATATAATTGTAGAACCTGAAGAGAATGTATCAAAAAGAATATTCTTCGTTCAAAAATTAGTCTTGCATATGATATTTCTATTTTAATTACCTGAACCTTTTGTTCGATTTCTAGAAGTTTTCTAATTTTCTCGTTCAGTCATATGTAATCCTTTGCTAAAATGCCGTTAATACATTTAAGCTAATTCATTTTAAAGCCTATAGCTAATAATGACTGCGCAAAGTCCAAAAAAATACAGAAAGAAAGAAAGATGTAATGATTCTGCGTAAGCGATGCAAAAACAGTTATTAAGCCCCGGGTAGTTGTGCCGTGCTTCGATGTAGCATTCTTCCCTAGAAGGGCCAACTAGTAATGACGAAACCAACCACATATATGGATGTATTCAAACAGGTATCATTGGGAATGCTTTAAATTATTGTAAGAATATATATGAATAATAAAAATTATTTAAAATAAATATTAATCAATATCTTTCATTAGTTCAGAATCAGTATACACTGATAATAATAACATTTAACTGAAAGTTACCTATAACAGTGATTGAAAGGATTTTGTTTTGAATCTATTCATCAAAATACACATCGTCTAAATATATTTTGTTTCTAATCATTTACACTTATTTACCACTATCACTTACATTTTTCCAGCTGTTATATTTGGAATTGTAACAATCTGAGCCAAATAATTTCTGTGTGAAATCTAACTTTGGTATTAACAATGTTTACACTTTTTAATGGTGTAATGTTTAATTTTATGCTAGATAACTCACCAACAGTTGAAAATAGTTAAAAAGATTCAGTACTACTGTGGCGTATGCTACTTATGTTGGAAAATGTAAATGGTATGCAACGCCAAACGAAAGTGAAATGCTTGCCAAAAGAAGATTGAAATGAAGAGAACAGAAAGGAATTGGAATAAAAGCAGGATTCAAAGAATCATGAAGAATGTAAAGGACAACTTAAAGATATGCAAACGATGTGTTTGATGTAAACCATGGTAGATTTTAAACATCAGTTACGTAAACTATCTCATTATAATTTAGTTTTTATCGCTATGCTGTACCCTCTTTTTGATTTTATTTTGTTGGTTTTGTTACTGACATCTCGTTTTTTATTCTGCGCTCGTAATAATGTTTATAGTTCTATGTCACCAAAAAGACATTATTCAACGTTATTGCGTTAAACATTATATACTGTAAAAATGTAAGGGTTGTGCAAGATCATGGATCAATTGAAGCTATACATTAACACCGTTGGATACCAGCTCAGTGGTCTAGTGGTTAAGCGTTCATGCACGAGAGTGAAGATCTGAGCGCGAGATCATGGATGCGCACTACTGAAGAGTTTCACACTACGACAAAACGCCAATCCAGTGCTTTCAGCTGGCTATCAGGAATCAGTGGCCAAGTGGATAACGCGACGGCGTTTGAAGCGAAAGGTACTGAGTTCGAGTCCCAGATTGAACATCAACTCTGAGATGCTGACGAGTCCCAAATAAGACAAAACGCGCATCCTGGATTCCACTGCTAGCCACTATCCATCTTTGCTTACCATGCTTGTGAATTAAGGCTATATCGAGGCAATACGCACAGTAGGCACATATGCCAATTAGAGACTGACCAGTTGCAGTCCTAAACACATCGATGGGAAGATCCAAACAAACAATACTAAATGAATTTGGTAATTTAATAGTTGAATTCATGAATCGATAAAAGCTAAACCATCATGGGAAACCTGGATTGCCGTTTCGTCCTAGTATGAGACTTCCTAACAGTGAGCATCCACGATCCCGCTCACGGGATCCAAACCAAGAACCTTCAGTCTCGTGTGCGAACACTTAACCTTTAGATCACTGAGCTAATATCCAACGATGTTATTGTCTAACTTCAACCATTTTGATCTAGCTTAGATCAACTCACGAATTCTGATTATTCAACTAACGTAAAAAATTTTAATATACTAAACTTAGTTTTCATTTATTTTATAGGTATAAATTACAATTTTCATGTAAGAACTGCTGTTAACACATCAAAAAATCTGTTTTGTATGTCTTTTTTTTATATAAAATTTATAATGAACAACTTTTCCTACTTTCAACTTAAAATATATAGTTAACATTCAAAACTACTAATATTCCATTTACATATTGAGTATTATCTTCAATATAATTTGCCTATTTATATGTAAATTTTGGTTATTTATTTTTACAAATGAATTCTGACAAGAAAAGTTCATATGGATTATTTATCCTGTGCATGTTTTTATGACCTAAATACTAAAAATTATTTTATAAATATGGATAAACCATAAATTAACTATTTCGAAAGGAATCTCTTTTTCTTTATATATATATATATATATATATATATATATATATAGATAGATAGATAGATAGATAGGTAGATAGATAGATAGATAGATAGATAGGTAGGTAGGTAGATAGATAGATAGATAGATAGGTAGATAGATAGATAGGTAGGTAGGTAGATAGATAGATAGATAGGTAGATAGATAGATAGATAGATATAGATAGATATATAAGACTACATTCATTTGTAATAGTGAATGTAAAAACCATTGAATTATACTTTATTTATTCTCAGATACTTTACTTTATTCAGTTGAAATAAAGAAATTTTTTAGTGTTTACTGAATCAGATTACACTAAATAAATTATATATTCAAAACTACTGAATGATATTTCTGCTTATTATCGTTTTCAAATATATAAATATATTAAGGGGATATTGAATCATGATCTTAACTATATAAAAAATTTCTAAAATCTTCACAAAACCGTCTTTTGATAATGAACATATGCTCACTAGTGACTGGCTTCATGAGGTATTTCCTAGAGTCCTAGTGAGAAGAAGTAACCAGTGGAGTTCAACCATGTCTGTTGGGAGATATCAACTCACTGAAGACAATTGGTGAATGGTTGCTCAACTTCGAGGATTGATTGAAGTTAGACATTAACACCGTTGGATGTCGGCCATCTCAGTGGTCTACCGGTTAAGTGATCTGGCGCGAGACTAGTAGGTCCTGGGTTCGAATCTAGCGAGGCGGGATCGTGGATGCTCACTGCTGAGGAGTCCCACAATAGGAGGAAAAGGCTGTCCGGTGCTTCTAGGTTTTTCATGGTGGTCTAGCTTCAATTGACTCATGATCTCAGCTGCATAAAATTATCAAAATCTCCACAAAATCCCCTTCTGATTATTAGATATGTAATCATAAATATATATAAAAAAAATTGTTTCCATTATTCAAATACTTTTCTTCTGAAGTTTATAATCAATCATGTCATGTTATTTAAATAATAAAGTTTTTGCATAAATGAAGTGTAAATTTCATTATTAACTGATATCTATAATATGTTAGTTAAAAACTAACAAGTACTGGGTTGTTATGAAGAATGCTGGTGGAAGGCCTATGCTCCTCCACAAGGGGTAACAGGCGTAAGTAAATAAGTAGGTACTGGTTAGTTATTTTGTTGTTATTCCGTATTTCTCATTTACATGGATTCAATATTTCATAAGTCATTTTTTTAGTTTTAATCAATCACTTTATGATCATACGATCATTAACTAATACCGTTCGTCAGTGAATGACACTTTCAAAATTAACTTCCTTTCATATTGTACAGCTTTAATCATATTAATTTCAACTAATATATGAGTTCAAATACTTTTCATCTTTATTGATTATATTTGAAAGAAAAATATTTCATTAATACCATTAATACTGAATAAAACTATTTATACTGTACAAGTAGGTAGATCCTCATTAATGGAATATAATAAAAATGTCATTTTCTACAAATCTTCTCCACCATCTCAAAAATTTTTTAAAAAAAATTTTATACCTTAAGTTTGAATCATGAAAATAATGTTTTTAAAAATCAATAATAAGAAAATATTTTTCACAAAAATTTTTTTTTAATTTTTTTATTACGAAACTATTTACAATTTACTGGTTAGCATATTTTTTTTTGTGTTTTTTATTCTGGTTAGCGTTTTTTTTAGTGAGTTAGTTTACTATGGGATGAGATGGATAACACTATGTACAACCCTCCCTCCTTCACCGGGCTTGGGACGGGCAGTAACCGCCAAAAGGTCTTACTTACTTACTTACTTACTTTTGCCTGTTACTCCCAATGGAGCATAGGACGCCGACCAGCATTCTCCAACCCACTCTGTAATCGGCCTTCTTTTCTACTTCTATCCAGTTCTTGTTCATTCTTCTCATATCTGTCTTTATTTCTCGGCGTAATGTGTTCTTTGGTCTTCCTCTTCTTTTTTGACCTTCAGGATTCCATGTGAGGGCTTGTCTTGTGACGCAATCGGGTGATTTCCTCAAAGTGTGCCCTATCCACTTCCAGCTCTTCTTCCTGATTTCTTCCTCCGCTGGAATCTGGTTTGTTGTCTCCCACAGTAACTTGTTGCTGATGCCAAAAGGTCTACAGGTGATATAATTCACTGAAAATATATATTTAATTACATGGATATGAAATTTATTATAAGTGTAAAGTTTTAATGGTATTTGTTTCATAAAAATTATATTTGTTTTATTAGATATAAAGTGTTTTCAGAAAACTAATTAATTATTGATGTGATTCTGATGAGTTCCACCGCTGTACAAGTGACAAAAATGTTCAATCAGAGATATCGTGGTTGCCAGCAATGTGTAACGAAAAGAATGTACATTATTCAAGTGTTGATTCTTGAACTTCTGACATCTAATTGGTGATTATTCAATATCTATTGTCAGGATCGATCAAGAAATAAGGAAAGGAAACTTGTTGAAATAATTTGTACTGAAAATTCCATATCGTACCAGAAATATAATATTGAATAAAGCTAATAATAATAATTATAAACTACAAACTAAAAATATCCAACTATAGCTGGAGCATGGCTTATAGTAGCAATACTATTAAATGGCGTTAGCGGTATATCATCTACTGATGTAATTTGGATTGCATTTCAATAGTTAAAATGATAAGCTTTCGTCATGAGACCTGGAAGCTTGGACTTCGATCTCTGATAAATGCGTAAACAGTACACTTCTGAGGTGTATCACACTAGGATAAAACAGCCCTTCAGTGCTTTTTGCTATTCAGGAATTATTTAATCAAGATAATTCATTGATCTCAACTATAAAATAAATAAATCTGGATGATACGACGATAACTTGATGATTTGATTACCAAAAAATCTAAATATTTTAGATACATTTTTTTGCAACGTAATGGGTGCATTATGGAAACAATCCCAGAACTAAAATGGGATAGTTTTACAAAGATTCTTTCTTTTCAAACATTTGTTGGTTGATATGTATATCAACTTGAAAGATAACGAATTCATGTACAAATTTCGTTATTAAATGAAATAACTGATCAGTTTAATTATTTAGTAAACTGATTACTTACTTACTTACGCTTGTTACTCCCAATGGAGCATAGGACGCCGACCAGCATTCTTCAACCCACTCTGTCCTCGGCCTTCATTTCTACTTCCATCCAATTCTTGTTCATTCTTCTCATGTCTGTCACCATTTCTCTGCGTAATATGTTCTTTCGTCTTCCTCTTCTTTTTTGACCTTCAGGATTGCATGTGAGTGCTTGTCTTGTGACGCAGTTGGGTGATTTCCTCAATAAGTGTCCTATCCACTTCCAGCGCCTATTCCTAATTTCTTACTACACTGAATGGAATCTGGCTTGTTCTCTCCCACAGTAACTTGTTGCTGATAGTGTCTGGCCAACGGATCCGAAGTATCTTTTGTAGACAACTGTTAATAAACACCTTTATCTTCTGGATGATGGCTTTCGTAGTTCTCAACGTCTCCGCTCCATACAGTCTTGACACTTGTATTTAAAATTCTGATTTTGGTTTTTGTTGACAATTGTTTTGAGTTCCAGATGTTCTTCAGTTGTAAATATGCTGCTCTTGCTTTGTCGTTCCGCGTCTTCACATCTGCATCAGATCCACCGTGTTCATCAATGATGCTGCCCAGATATGTAAAGATTTTCATATCTTCCAAAGCTTCTCCGTCAAATGCGATTCAATTGATGAATATTGTGATGCATCAGATAATCTTGCTTTTCCCTTTGTGTATAATGACATCTACTGCTGTTGAGTCTACTGCTACACTGGTCGTTTTCTCCTACATTTGTAGTAAACTGATAAAACAGATTATCCTGTATACACTAAATAAGTCGGGTAAACTAACAAATTATTCGAAACAGTATTTCTTTAACATATGTTCATTATATCTGTATGTTATTCTATGAAAAGTATAAATTTTGTTTCAGAACGATAATAGTCAAGATTTAATCTAATGTATAATATATTATATACCTAATTTAAAAAATGAATTAAAGTTTAAATGAAAGAATACAATTCTTCATTAAAGAATAAATGAATTGTGGATCAGCTTGAAATTGTCTTCTTTTTTCTTTTTTAAAAAAAATGCTTGTTTGAAATTGCTCTGAATATTTGCATTAAAACACATTTTATATTATATGTTTAGCAACAGAGGATGATGGATGTTTATCCTCTACTTTTATTGGGTTATTCGACTGTATTTGTAGGGAGAAGCAATCGTGATCTGAAAATTAGGGTGGGTGAACATGTACCAAAATGGTTGCAAAAACAAATACATTTTATATTGTTGTACATTGAATTTAAAACATTCAGTTTCATTTTATATAAAAAATGTATTTCAATTGCATTGTAATTTACATGCTTTTGTCATTAACATACTATAGGGAATATACAAATGATTAAAAGTAATGAATTTAAGGCTACTATTAATATATGTATAATGAGGGATTGAATTCAGCATGGATCCTTAGATGTTACTACATTAATCTACTAAAACGTTTACTTAGATAGAATTAAGTGTATACACATGATCCATTATAGTTAAGTGTAACAAGACTAGATGAAATGACACTTATCTGATTCTATAGTTTGTCAGCGCAGTGATAAAACTGTTTGTAACTTATACAAATTTGCTAAGGTGCTATACACTATCAAATGTAGTTAAAATACACATGCATTTCTATTATATCTAGAGCTATGATTCTTACTATGCCGCGTACTACTAGACTACTTGAACGATCGAACTCGCAATGTCACAAGAGAGAAGACAGAAGACTAGTAAGTAGGAATTTTATTCCTCAAACAATGTCAAAATATAGTACAGAAATCTCATGTATTTATTATTAGTTTCATCACATTTAATGATGGCGAATCAATACTACATACCAAGGAGTAAGATCAACCATTTAGTTAGTAAACAACTATTTTGTAAGGAAGTCATCCCTCGTTAACCCAGTTCGAGCTAGATGGATCAGCACTTTTTGTCTCATCTGTCTAGATCATAGTTGTTGATTTATTCAGCTCTAGTATGATAACTAGAAATACGATGTTGGATGTATCGAAAAGCATTGCAACTACCAGCTTTGGATGTACGATCTGATTACCCTAGAACCATATTTCTTCACGAATTGTAATACTCCAGCAGTTATTCATCTTAGCTAGTTGATTAATTATCACTACACTATATTCTACCATAGATATTTCAATCGCAGGTATTTTCTATAGACTTTTATATCTTAATACATATGTATTTTAACATTTGTAAAGAAGTAGGTCTCACTTTTTCTACACAAAACATTTTCTTCCTTTTCATTAATGGAAATCACATGTCAGTTATAGATGATGTGAATGGCTAAAATCTAGTGTATTTATTGAACTATTAAAAATTTAAAGTAACCTGAATAACAGTAAAATGTCTTAGATTATTACTTGTAGAGAAACTATACAAATTATCTGTAAGAGGGATAAAATAACACGAGTCTTTATTAAACTTAATGTTATAGTTGATAACGAGGTTTGAGTAATTGTCGTATACGAGCATCAGTACAATAAAACCAATAGATTTTACAAAAACAAGTTAATATTTGAAGAAAATAGTCCATTTAAGAATATAATGTTGAATAGATGGATAGTGACTAGCAGTGGAATCCAGGACGCTCGTTTTGTCCTATCTGGGACTCGTCAGCTGAATGTACCCGCATCTCAGAGTTGATATTCACTCTGGTACTCAAACCCAGTATCTTTCGCTTCAAACGCCATCACGTTATCCACTCGGCCACTGATTCCTGATAGCCATTTGCTTTGTGCAATGGAGTGAAGTTTAAATTCACTTAGTATTGTTTGTTTGAACCTTTCAATTGACGTTTGGGAGTCACAGATTGAACATCAACTCTGAGATGCAGGTACATCTAGCTGACGAGTCCCAAATAGAACGAAATGCACATCCTGGATTCCACTGTTAGCTACTATCCATGTTTGCTTATAATGATTGTGAATTAAGGCAATATCGAGGCAATATGCTCAGTCTGCACATATGCCAATTAGAGACTGACCAGTTGCAGTCTTAACACATCGATGGGAAGATCCAAGCAAACAATACTAAGTGAATGAGGTTGAATTCTTTTTTTTATATTTTGTCCCACATACTAACAATCCGACAAAGAGGTCAGAACTAGTATTTTATGTTAGAATTTTCATCATAAATTAACATCAGCTATATTATAAACAATGTTCCTTAATCCAATAGATGAATAAATTTCAAATAAAAATCAAAAAAGGTGCCATCCATTTTGTTCATTTATAAAATCGAATGTCACCAGCTTAAACTTTCTTTTCCTATTAACGATTAAAAGTTAGAATGAAAACATAATATCGATTTGTTTATTACATTCATTCGGTCTATAGAGACAGAATTGAATAGTTAATCTATTCAACATTCATTTTTCATTTATTATAAGGAAGAAAGAGAAAAAGTTTCGTCATCATATTAAACGTTTTAAACTGTATTTATAAATTAAAAAAAGAACGATATTTTTCTACCGCCTATTATACGTGATTCGAGAATCTTCCCAAAATAGTATAAAAGTTTCATTCACATCTCAATGACGATAGGTACCAAAATTATCATCTTTTTTAATAATAATAATAATAGCAATAGTAATAGTATTAATAATAATAGTAATAGTAATAATAATAGTAATAATAATAATAATAGTAATAGTAATAGTAATAATAATATTAGTAATAATAATAATGAAACAGCCAAATCCCTTACTTAACAAAGATTCTTTATAATATTATCACTGATTTCTTTTTTTTTTTAACAAAACAGGAAACAAAACTATTGAGCTTATTTCATAATGGTTGTCAAACTTATGTCAACTTGTTTTCTCTTTTTGAATTTTTAATTTTCTAATATTAAAAAAAAAACAAAAAAAATAATAATAGATTTTTACCATTAATCTAATAGGTAATATGAAACACATTAAATAAGTATACACGTATATTTCAATGTCTACCTCAGTAATAATGAAAGAGGAGAGTAAAAACAGTCTATTCAAACTTAAGCAAATAGAGAATAGGTATGATGGTAATAATCTTTTATTCAATGTACAATAAATGTACAATATCTAAGATTATTGTTCCTTTTTTACCGCCATTTTTGATGAATGAATTTTGCATATGTGAAAGTATAATTTCCCATAAGGATTTCATTTCAGTTATTTATTGTTATATACTTATGTGGTCTTCAAATACATCACTATAAAACAACTGAACTTACAAAGGAAGTGAATAAAAAAGCTTCAAATGAAATTTTCAGTGAATATTATGCTTGCTAATGTATCACTCACTCACTAAATTCACGGGTAATTGTTAGAAACGTTTTGGTACAATACATGTGTTGAACGTTAGAAGATGAAAGTATTACAAATTCTTTTACTGGAGATGATGGCTTAGTAAACGGATTATGAAATTGAAACCAGTCATTACGAGATAATTATATTTGAAGTAATTTAATTCAGAAGTACATTAAAACTATTTTCGCATAATTTCTAGGTATTTAAAATAAAATCCATTTGAACTATGGACTCGTGTATATTCCTGAAATAAAAAACTTCTTTGAAATGAAATTGGCTATGTTATCTCGTGTGAGATATTTTCTATACCATTCCCGACGGAGTTCACACACATGTACCTCTTATAAAAACTGTGATGTAAATCACATTTTTGATAATACTAATTAAGATTGTTGAACATATATCTAAAGATATCCAAGAATAAAGTTATTCCTTGGTGGAATAACACATTGCCTTACTAATGTACGGATTATTTGTAGTTAATTTTTAATAAGATTTTACAGAATATAATTGATAAAAGATAAAGCTATATTATCTAAATTTATCTTTTCTTTAACTTCAAGTTGTTAACTGTACTATTTGATCCTCAAAGGTACTCACATGATATCTTGACTACTGTTATTGCAGACAGAGAGTAAAATATCATAAATCTTGAAATAATAACTAGCTTATTACACAAAGTCCAAAGATAAATAATCTGAGATTTACATGCACGACTCATATTTACATGTTCTTTGTAGTATCTCATCCATATTACGTAATAATAGTGTTAATTTTAAAAATAATACATAATTGACCAAGTCAAGTACATGCTACTTAAAGAATAGAATGTTTCAGACTACTGACTTTACATAAATTAAGAAATTCCCTTTTCAATTTAGACACTTCAATGAAATTAACATGTATTACTTATTTAAGAAATTGTAAACGCTGACTTAATTTGAAATTGTTTCAAATACACTAAGTTATTATGCTAAAAATAATATGATTTTTTCGTATTGTAAATGATTCACATATTTAGTTAAGTTCTATTTGAAAAGTATTTTAATTAAACACTAGATCCGGTTCTTAAGCTATTCTAGTAATCCCCAGGCTAGATCTACACAGCAATTTGAATACTAAAGAAAAAGCGATAAATATGAAAGAAAAGCTTTACTTCAAATGTTTATTTATGTACAGGAAATCTAGGGCTTTTAAAGTATTTTAGATGATTTTGAGTTTCCGGAAAATCCTGGAACGTCACTAAACATAGTAACAGTATAAGTAATCATCCAATCTGAAAACTCAACATGTGACTTTTTATTATCTAAATGTTTTTGACAAAATTTCTAGTAAATGCCGATTAAATAAGATACTTTACCATGTTTTCAGAGCCTTTTTTCAGCTTTTTTCAAAGAGTTTTCTGGATCTCCCCAATATTTTTAATAGAAAAAAATTATTGTTTTGATTGTTGTATCTATGATATTTATGCAAACGAATCTTACATCCTATTAAGGTTCATTTCCTTAATATGATTTATATTATAAAATGGTTATTTTCATTAGAACTCTACTGATAATTCCTAATATATCAGGCAGTAAACTATATCTAAATATTCATTAATTATTAACTTGATTAAAAACAAAAATAAAGGTCATAAGAGGTTAACAAAAATTTCAATAATTTACAAAATAACTAAAAAGTATGTACTGAAAGATCAAATAAATTTGGCAATTCAAATAAAATTATCTTGAATATACTTGGTATTGTTTACTTGAATATTATCATTGATGTTAAAGACTGTAATTGATGAGTCTCTTATTGGCATATGTGCATACTGTGCGTATCGCCTCGATATTGCCAAGCATTCTAAGCGAACGGTACCGGGTTCGAGTCCCAGAGTGGACATTAACTCTGACGAGCTCCACAGAGGACGAAACGCACGTCTTGGATTCCACCGTTAGTCACTATCCATCTTTGCTTAAAATTATATTGATTAATGCAAAAAGTCTATGATTATTATTGTAAACTACTATGATTAACAAATATCCATAAGTAAACTTAAAATAGTTTATAAAAGAAACTTGAATCCAAGTAAAATTTAATTAAATAAAAAGTATGATGAAAACCTCGAAAAAAAATCAAAGTTTCTACTTTACATCTCAGGTGAATGAACCCATCAATCCATTATGATTGTTCAGAATAAGATTCGAATGTATGATTTATTAGTTTTTAGTGTTATTGAATAGGGTACACAGTCTATTATTTGTCAATGTTATCTAAGGTAGTATATGCTTGTGAATCATAAGAAAATATAAGAATATATTCAAGGAAGTCATCTGTTAGCTGAGATACAATAAATTCATTGATGAAGACCAACAACACGGAAGTATAAGCACTGTTTATTGTCAGAAATCGAATTTTAAATCTTAGTCAGAATTAAATCAGTCTATACATGTTAAGATGAAACATTTTGGAGCGTTTAAAAGTTGAATGTTTGTTGCCAATCAACAATTCGTTTTTGTATACCCACAATGTAATCGTAAAATCATTGACTCATACTAATCTGTTAATCTCGAAAGAAAAGAATTAAAGCGTTCATATGCTCAAATGTGTGTGTCATCGCTAAGGTAACGAGAGAATAGTAAACTTGCCTTTATGACTAGAGTTTTTCTAATGGAACGTTCAGTCGAAATAGACTTCGCAGAGCTGAAGATAAAGGGCATTCATGATTTTGTTAAAAATAGTGATTGTTTGAAGAATATTTATCTCATGGTTGACGTCCACCGTAAACGTAGATGATGTGACCGGTAAACATTCAATATTTCTGAAGGATACAATAAAAACAAATGGACGTTCTAACTATTCTTTCGTGTGTCTTTTATACAAGAGATTCAATCTGATATGACATTACTAGAATATTTGTTCTGTTTCTATTGAATTAGAGAAAATATTTTGACACCAACTGATACCAATCTAAGCATAAGGAGACTTCTCAGCTTATATGTGTATCCTATTTTTCTTTAAATGAGCTTATTTGATTCTTATTTCAGCCAGTTTTTAGTGCTGAATTCTCGCTCTATTCTACAATAATTTCCTAACTTATCACCATATATATATATATATGAACAAAAACTATAATGACTTAGACTCTGACCTCTCGAAGTTTCTCCTTCCTTGATCCTGATTTGAAGTTTCGACTGTGTCAAACGTGAATGGTCATACAAATCAGAAATCATTTCTTTTCCTGATTGAGCTTTTATTCATGTACAATTTTTATATACGTGTGGTTATTTGTACTTTAGTTTGTCTATTTTATTCATTAACTGCACAGCCTAAATCAGCTTACTTAAAACAATTGGTTAAGTAATCAATCCATACTATATAGTTCAATATGTAATTTATTGATTCACTTGTATCTTTCTCCATCTTTTTACCTTATAAACTTCACGGAAAGGTTGTTGTTTAGGGATACCACGTTTTACAGGTTAATTACACAGTACTTAAACAGTTAATCTTAAACAAATAAATATTTTTGTATATGGTTTTGACAAAAGTATTCAGTGTATGATGAGCAAATCCGTTTTCCTTTCTTGTAATATATAAATCATAATTAAGTTTAAGCATAGAATTAAATAATGATAAATAAATACATAATTAGTAGACGGTACATTTTCATTCAATGTTTCAATATTTCATTTCATTTAGTAACAAAACTTTCAACTGTATGTTTAAAAAGAAAAATTGAGAAGAAAAGAATTCATTAATTACTCAAAGTAATTAAAAACAAAGAGGATTACATTATTTTAAATGATTCCTTTCATTCCATAGTATTGTACATTTCTCTATTCAAATGAAAAAATGAAAAAAATCAATGAAAGAAATAGATGATACTCAGATATTATATATATATATATATTACTTATACCTGTTATTCCGCCTGTAGACCCTCCGAGGGCCACTGCCTGTCCCAAGCCCGGATAAAAAAGGAGGGTTAGACATGAGGTTAGCAACCCAATCCCGTAGAAAAGTAACTCGCTAAAAAACGCTAACCAGAAATATATATATATATATTTATACGGAATTTTAGTGAGAAGTCATGACATTTTTTCACCTATTCTTATTAATTGACCACTGGAATGAAATTATCTTTAATTAACATTTGATTCTGTTAGGTCATGTAATTTGATGCTTTGAGTTTATGACAATGTCTTTGATTTAAACATATTTTGTTTCGTGCTCTTAATACAAGAGTATCTTTAACATATAATCATCTCTACAGTTAGTGAAGTTTATCATTTTTCCTAAAATTCATCTTATATATTTGGGAAATAAGATGTTGAGTATTAAAATTAATTGATCACTAAGCAGTGATCAAAGTGCAATCTAGTCACTAGTCTAATTGTTTCAGTATCATATGAACTGTGTTAAAATGTTATACGATTGAAGGTAACTGACGAATAACCGTGAATCAAGTTTTCTTGCTAGTTGGTACTCGTCAACAAGGTATATCACTTATTTTTAAGAAACCGAGGCTTCTCACGAAATTCTAACCAGTATCATTCAGATTTAAATTACTAGACCAATATGGCATTGATTATTATCCATTCAGAAATCACTCGTAAATATTTCAGTCCTAAGTAAGATCAGTCGCAAAACTGAATAGTTCAGTGACAATGTTTTAGATAGTAGAGATGAGTGATCAGTACTCATATCTCATTAGGATTGTCAGTCTCTTCGAAGAATACAGATACACCTTGCTAACAAATAACAACTAGTACAAAAACTAGTTCCTACGGTTATCCGTAAACGATCTTAAACCACCTAAAATAGTCATTGCAGACGAACTATATAAATCATGGATTATTTCTGAATAATTAGGTTATTCATTTGAATACTTCATTAAAAAGTAAAATTAAGTAATTAACAAAACTTGGACTACATTTGTAATAAGAATGAGCATTACTAACCCAAAAACCTTAGTACAGTATTCATACTTTAATTTCTGACAAAACATATTTCGTTTATTTCATCCAACTAAAGTTTAGCAATGCTACATTCCAGTTATTGAATTATTTAATATAGTAATTTTAAATAACTTAGATTGTTTGTTCAACTTCAATAAATACTTTCTGTATATGCTATAAAAGCTCTTTTTAATAAGATTTAATTATATTTCACCATTTAATGGTTACGTTGTTTAACATAATGTGATATTCATTGTCTTAAGATCCATTCTATTGTTCTAAAAAAAATATTCCTGTAACTTACAGTTGCTATTCATCCATTTTATGTCTGCTTAAAATTCAAGATGCAGTGTATTCTTCGGTCTTACTCATTTCTGTTTCCCTTCAAGATTCCAAGTTGGCTCCTGACACGTGATGCAGTTTGGTGATTGCCGTAATATGTATTTCCTATCCACTTCCAAAGTCTTTTCCTAATTTTCTCTTCAGCTGGAAGCTGGTTTATTCTCTCCTACAGTAGGCTGTTGCTAAGGATATCCAACCAACAGATATTGAGAATTTTGCGTAGACAACTGTTTATAAATAATTGTACATTTTTAACGATGGTGAAAGTAGTTCTCCACGTTTCATCTCCATACACTTGGATTGTCTTAGCGTTCGTATTGAATATTATGACTTTGAAATTAATTGACAGTTGTTTTGCGTTCCATATGTTCTTTAATTATAGGAATTGTGATAGCGTTGCTAAGATTCATTACTAGAACACATTATCATTTCCGATATCCTATTCCAAAATCATAGCACTGTATACAACATAAAAAGTAGATTCCAGTACTTAACTTAATAAATGCACTAACTGAAGCTTTGTATATATCCATCAGCAAAATAGAATCTCAGATATGCATGATTTGATATACATTTATGAATCAAATCATGCATATCTAGTAATTTTGTAACAAAGTAATGGTCATTTAAAGTTGGCAAGTTTTTATTTCAAAAAACTGGTTGTAGAAATTCTGTTTTGCTGATGTATATATAAAAAGCTTCAGCTACTGCGTTTATCCTGTTATGTACTGGGATCTGCTTTCTATTATATATATATATATATATATATATATAGGAAAGATTTTCGAATCCTGAAAGGTTGTCTATTGCTTTAAAAAAATTAAACACAATGAGATTTTTCTAGTTTGAAATCAGAAATTGATCATAGCTAGACCAATATTGAAACCTAGGAGGGACTGGATAGTCGTTTCGTCCTATTACGGAGCTCCTTAGAGGTGTGTATTCACAATCCCGCTACACAGAACCAAAACGCAGAATTTTGGGTTTCACATACAGACGCTTGAACTCTTGACAACTGAACCAGCGAAAGCAAGGGTCTCATGTTCAATTCTCTTCAGCGGGGTTGTGAATGTGCACTGTTAAGTATGTTCATACTAGGACGAAACAACTGTGTAGTACCTCTTGGTTTTCAGTTTTAGTCTAGCTAAGATCATTTCTTGTTTTCAAACAACAAAACAAGTTTTTTTACACTGTATCCAAAGGAATAAACCATTTATCATTAGTCACATAAGAAAATTTAATCAAGCTCTAGTCAAAATAAAAATAGACATACATATTTATTGACCATTAAATTAGTATACTTGATGCAAACAAAAAATATAATTTGTATAGATTTTCTTCACTCACATATATCTGATTATTATTGGATTCATATTCGGTCAGACTGAATTTTCTTTATAACTTGTTCATTGAATAATCTAATGAAACCAATTTACTAGCAACTCTAAGGTCAAGTTGTTACAGACAAACAACTCTGAATTCAATGTCATATTTATAACTTTTATCTTAGGAAAATATTATGAGTAAAATATGTCTGAAGAGGTTAATTTGTCAAAATTTATGTTAATTCTTCAACTTAATGGATTTCTCCTCTTTATACCCAAATACTCATCTTACAAGGTTTTATTAAAAGGTAAATAGTTCTGCCTTTCGGGATACAGTAGACAGCTAGGATGAAGCTGGACGATTTAGACTTCACAGATGATCTGGCTCTTCTATCACACATGCAACAACAAATGCAGGAAAAGACGACCACTGTAGTATTAACCTAAGCAGCAGTATATCTCAATATAAACAAAGGGAAAAGCAAGATTATCCGATACAATACTGCATGCACCAATCGAATTACTCTTGACAGAGAAGCTCTGGAAGATATGAAAACTTTCACATATCTGGGCATCATCATCGATGAACATGGTGGATCTGATGCAGATGTGAGAGCGATGATCGGCAAAGCAAGAGCAGCATATCTACAACTGAAGAACATCTGAAACTCAAAACAAATGTCAACAAAAACCAAGATCAGAATTTTCAATACGAATGTCAAGACTGTATGGAGCGGAGACGTGGAGAACTACGAAAGCCATCATCCAGAAGATACAGGTGTTTATTAACAGTTGTCTACTAAAGATACTTCGGATCCGATGGCCAGACACTATCAGCAACAAGTTACTGTGGGAGAGAACAAGCCAGATTCCATTCAGTGTAGTAAGAAATTAGGAATAGGCGCTGGAAGTGGATAGGACACTTATTGAGGAAATCACCCAACTGCGTCACAAGACAAGCACTCACATGCAATCCTGACGGCCAAAGGGGAAGAGGAAGACGAAAGAACATATTACGCAGAGAAATGGTGACAGACATGAGAAGAATGAACGAAAGTTGGTTAGAGCTAGAAAGGAAGGCTCAGGACAGAGTGGGTTTGAGAATGCTGGTCGGCGGCCTATGCTCCATTGGGAGTAACAGGAGTAAGTAGGTAAGTAAGTAAGTAAATGGTGCTTTTCATCATGTTTGGGATTCATTTATCAAAACAAACTGATCAGTTACAATATTCAAAATCTACAACCATAAAACATAAAAAAACATTTACAAATAATCGACAATTTAGAAATGAAACTGTAAAAATTCAATAATCATGTATCCAAATAACAAACGTTCAACCATAAGCTCTGGTTTAACTTTCAAATTATTATATTTCATTCAATGACTAAAATTTTACCTTTACACATGAACAAATGTTGTAATCATTCAAATTTGAATAAATTAGAAACAACTTCATAAAATGTAGTTAATTTTAGTGATATCAGTTAAATCACTGTCCTTATAAAGAAAAATAATTTTTTTTTCTTCGAAAGACAATTTCTTCAGTGACTTTATTTTGAAATACCTAAACATAAGGTTTAAAATAGAGAAAGTATTTTGTTTATGTCTATCATGTATTAGTATAGATCTTACATTTGACGATATTATTATTAACTAAATGAAGAAAAATGGTTATTTTAAAAGTCTATATGAAAATGACATTCTAGACAAAACAAATAAATATCTGAAGGAGTTTTATGGAGATTTCATTATTTTCATAGTTGAAAGCATGAGTTAATTGAAGCTAGACCACTAAGGAAAACCTGGAAGCACTGGACGATCGTTTCGTCTTATTGCGCACTGCTGAGGAGTCCCACAATAGCATGAAACGGCCGTCCAGTGCTTTCAGGTTTTCCTTGGTGGTCTAGTTTTAATTGACTCATGCTTTTTATTATAAAACTACTAAAATCTCCACAAAACCCCCCTTCTGATAATAATAATAATAATCATATGCTCACTAGTGAATGACAGCAAGTGGTAATTCCTGAAGCTCTAGTGAGAAGCAGTGGCCAGTGGAGTTCAAATCACGTCTGTTGTGAGATAGGAACTCATTGAAGACAATTGGTAAACGGTTGCTCAACTTCGTGGATTGGTTGGAGTTAGACATGAACACCATGGATGCCGGCTCAGTGGTCTATCGGTTAAGTGCTCTGTCGTGAGACTGGTAGGTCCTGGGTTCGAATCTTACTAGGGGAGGTCGTGGATATGCACTGCCGAGAGGTCCCGTAAAGGCCGTCCAGTGTTTCCAGGTTTTCTCTGGTAGTCTAGCTTCCATTGACTTATGCTTTCAATTATGAAAATAAATATCTTCTATAAAACTAGTTATTCAATTTGTCTAGTTTCCATATTAATTGACTAAAATCAAGTTAAATACTTAGTCGAGTTTCAGATAACATTTGCAGGATAACTTATTGTTAAGTGTAATAAAGTTAAGAGTTAATTATCAGTACTCATATTAAAGGTTTGTAAAGAGTTCAAAATCTTTCATTAGTACATACTAAGAGAATTCTAGGATCTACAAGTTTTCTTCATACCACTGATTTCTGAACTAGTAGTACTTACTTCTAATTTTGATCAGTTTTTTTAGATTTTTCAGCGCACATCCAACATTATTGATGATTGATTTTTCCACTTGTGTTCAAGTTGACTGATATTGCGGTGTGGGTTACTGTTATCCACATAATTAATATATGGTGATGGTCGGACATTGAATGTATTTCAGTAGAAAATCAATAAGGAGAGAACGGCAACGGCACACAATCGGTACGAAAATGCATGAACAATTATAATCGGAAACTATGGACGGATATTTGCAGAAGAAACAGTCAAATTGAGACAATTGATTGTTATTTTGTAAATTAACTATTCACTATATGGTTCTCATATTTTAATGAGATATTCAGTAATGTTGTGCTAAAATACATTCGATCGTCCCACCCGTGTTCTTGTTCACTACAATATGATCACAAATGTTCATTTAATTAGTGGCATTAATCTCTAAGGACTTGATCATTACTATTCTTTTCTGATTAGAATGTCATTCACTTATTTAGACATTCCTATGTGGTGAATATTACTATGATCTGACCTTTCTTTCTATATTAGTAAGATAGAAGGAAATTATGAAGTCAATGCTCAACTTATCACATGAAATCATATAAATATTAATACTTTAGCTTCTTATTATCAGAAGGGAGGTTTTAGGGAGATTTAGTATTTTCATAGTTGAAAGCACAAGTCAATTGAAGCTAGACCACCAAAGAAAACCTGGAAGCATTGGACTGCCGTTTCGTTCTATTATGGGACTCCTCAGCAGTACGCATCCACGACCTCCCCTCGTGAGATTCTAACTCAGGACCTACCAGTCTCACGACAGAGCACTTAACCGATAGACCACTGAGCCGGCATCCATGGTGTTCATGTCTAACTCCAACCAATCCACGAAGTTGAGCAACCGTTTACCAATTGTCTTCAATGAGTTCCTATCTCACAACAGACGTGATTTGAACTCCACTGGCCACTGCTTCTCACTAGAGCTTCAGGAATTACCACTTGCTGTCATTCACTAGTGAGCATATGATTATTATTATTATTATCAGAAGGGGGGTTTTGTGGAGATTTAGTATTTTCATAGCTTCTATTGATTATAAATAAGTTCACAGCCAGTAGTTACTAAACACTTGTTAAAAGTAAATCGAGTTCTTTTTGTTGAGTCGCTGAGTAGTGCTAGCCCTGTGGTTATCGAAATAGCCTAGATTCCGAATAAAGCGTTCAACCTTCAAGACATATCACTTTTCTAATTAGACAAATAAACATTCAATTTCTTTTTAAGATTTTAAAATGACCATACATAAAACTTTTATCTGTATTCATATCATATCGTCATTTTTCATATCCAATTATAATTCCTTTTTTGTTTTGTTTTTTTGTTTCCAATAGTACAATGAATGCATAACTATATACGTCAATACTAAATAGTTATGCAATTGAAATACTCTGAAAAATATCGAATAAATGAAGGGGGGATAAATAAACTCATCCAGTAAATAATTATACCAAAATAAACCGCCTACACATAATTCTATCCTAACAGATAATATTAGTAAACAACAATATAATTAATAACGTTATATTTGTACTGCAAATTAGATTATCTATATTCATTCCCGTTATTGATCAATGATTATGCCCGAATGTCTATCGAAAAAAAAATATTTTGTTTTGTTCATATTTCCTTAGTTTTCTTATGTGGATACTTATTTTATTTACGTCATATTGAAATGATAAAAAAAAACACAAAAAAAGAAACGTTTTTCTCAGACAGTAAAACTAGTTCTCAAAAAAATTAATCCATTGATAAACATATTTATTTCAGTAAGCAGAGATGGATAGTGGCTAGCAGTGGAATCCAGTTTGACGCGCGTCAAGTCCTATTTGGGACTCGTCAGCTGGATGTACCTGTATCTCAGAGTTGATGTTCACTCTGGGACTCGAACCCAGTACCCTCGCTTCAAACGCCATCGCGTTATCCACTCGGCCACTGAGTCCTGATAGCCACTTGCTTGTGCGATGGGGTGAAGTTTGAATTCACTTAGTATTGTTTGTTTGGATCTATTTTATTATTCTATTATCTTTAAGAAGTCTATTTTCTTATTACTATCTTACTTAATTAGATTAGTTAATATCGTATGTACTTATATAGATAGTAATGAAAATATTGACAATTACATTAAAACAATAAAATGTCAAATGTCATGATAATGAATTGATAGGTAGATCTACAATAACATGACAAAACAATAAATTTATGGTCTTATATTATTACATAATTGAATGTCTGTAAGAATAGACTGAATTTTGGAAAGAAACATGTAGTACTGGTACATATATTATCAATGTAATAATATTTGAAATGAATAACATCAGATGATTGAAATGTCAAATTTTAACAAATTTTTTACCTTACTATAAGTTTGTGAAGAATTACATAGATGAATTGACATAAAGCAACCGTTAAAAATAAGTCAGTATAGGTTGAATTTTTTTTAAAAAAAAAAAAGAGATTATTAGATAAACTCTGTAATAATAAGAAACTTCAATCATGCTAAAATACAATTTAAAGGTATTCATAAGAATATTCCAGGAGTTTTAAAATGAATAGGTCTTTACAGTCCTATGAAATCAGTTGAACAGTTAGTAAAATGAAACATAGAAACTATAATGTAACCCTTTATTCCATTGTATTCTAATGGTCTTCCGGAGTAGTGAACATTGCTCAGATCAAATTAAAATCGAATGTTAAATATTTGAACTTAATGATGAACATGGTAAAGCTTCAAACAAATAAACTGGACACTTACTGTTAGTTTCTATGAATTTTGATCATTCATTGAATAAATCACCTGTTGTTATTGAATATGTTTACAAAACGTTATCTGAACATCTTTTACAAAGGTGTAAATCTCAAATCTGAAGTTATAATAATTTGAAGAAAAAGTTAAAGGTATACACCAACTAGTAAACCATTTATAAAGAAAAATTCCTGAGTAGTTGTCTTATTATAATTTAGTAGTCATCAGAAGTTATAGTTTCATGACCCCACCATCAAATCCAAAATATTCATCTTTAGCAATTAATGAAAATCAACATTTCATGGTTCACATTTCCAGCTTAAATTTATTCGAGATATTACCTGATTATCATTTCATGCTATCGGTAGTGACTGGTTGTCTTACTTCAGGTATAGTGCACTGTATTGTACTTATGCTGACAGATATAAGAAGTATGTAACATTAGTCAGAAGTAGAATACCTGTCACTATAAGATTGAGAAAAAAATTGAATTAAAGAGAACAGGAAGGAAAACAGTGTGCAGTTGAAATAACAACAGAATTGAAAGAATCATGAAGCATGTATAGGACAGTTGATGGTAGATATGTAAATAATGTATTACATGTATGGTTTTCATATTTTGTAAAAGTCCTTTTTTAAATCCTTGATTCATGTGACCTAAAAGCAAGAATATATAAATAAATGTATTTCTATTTGATTAGATATTGAGCTGATCTAATACAAATAATAATTTCACCTTAAATAAACCTTATACATATGTTTTTATAATCAAGTTGTTAAACCGACAACATTTATAAGAACTTTCATCTAAAGTAGAGCGAATAGATTTTTACTGTATTTGGGCGCCGAGTTGATGTAAGACATTAAATAGGATGAATGTATTTGTAAAATCTCAGCGAATGAATTTGAAGTATATTCAACGTTTCATCTGGCTATCTGATCCAACAACATTTAGTTATGCAGTTATTCAGTAGATCACCAAATTGAAACAATTAGTATTATTATGTAGTCAGTTAGGTTAAGGGAAACTTTTTAGATATTCCGAATAAATCTCAATATTATTACAGCTGTTAATTCATTTATATTTGTTTGTGAAATAAGAATTTTTAAAGAGAAGAAAAAGGCTTTTACTTCCTATTTTCTCTCCGAACATAATATTCTCCGGTCTCTAATTAATCATAGTCTAATTTTGATAGGCTTTGTATCACGAACTGATCTTAGGTAGACCACTATCGAAAATCTGAAAGATTTAGGGGATATCTCGTCCTGGTATTGGAGTCCCCAACAATGAGTTTCCATGACCCCTCAAAAAGAATTAAACCCATGATTTTTAAGCCGCATCATGAGGAGTTAACCTGTGGACAAGTGAGCCGAAATTTGACGATGGAAAGTCTAACTTTAATCGATCTAGGATACTTCATGACCATTTTCCATTGTCTTCAGTAGATGGTCGTCTCATACTCAACATGTTTGAACTCCATTGGTCACAGTTTCTGACTAAAACTCCAGGAATTACATTTAAAATCTAGTCTTTATTGAGTACTATATTATTATCAGTTTAGGGTTTTATGATTATTTTAGAATAATCACATTTTTTATATCACGAACTGAAACAATTAAGATCCACAAAATCTTGTGCTGATAATCATCTTATTTTCAGAAATAGTTATAATGTATGCAAATCAATACTTTATACAGACGTAGAAAACGAGCATATTCAGGTTTCAACGTGTTTTTTTGCAGTTTTTATTTCTTCTTCTTTATAAATAATTATCATCATGATTTATTTACTGTAAAGATTCCTGGTTTGGCTGCTTTGTTGTAACTGAAAGAAAACTTAAATTCACTGCAATGCTTGTGAAATAAGGTTATATCGAGGCAATACGCATAGTATGCACATATGCCAATTAGAGACTGACCAGTTGCAGTCCTAAACATCAATCGGAAGATTCAAATAAACAATAATAAGTGAATTTAAACTTCACCCTATTGCACAACCAAGTGGCTATCAGTACTCAGTAGCTGAGTGAATAACGCGATGGCGTTTGAAGCGAACGGTACTGGGTTTGAGTCCAAGAGTGAACATCAACTCTGAGATATAGGTACATCCAACTGACGAGTCCCAAATAGGATTTGACGCACGTCAAACTGGATTCCACTGCTAGCCACTATTCATCTTTGCTTACAATGAGAGAAAACATGTTTGCACTTTTAACAAAATAGAACAAGACTGATATATCTCATTGTGAAAAAGAAAGCAAGAATGTAGATAAAAGTTTATTTAAGCACTAAAATTCACTGATTCCTCCATTCATTAACAACTTATCAAGATGACAACAACATATTTGTCATTATAAATATCCTATTAAATTTGATTACTTCGAATCAACAGTAATTGGTATGTAATTAACCAATAATTCAATATCTATTTAATTTATAATATTGAGAAATAAGCTACCTTAACTGAGAAATGTAACTAAATCAGTAAATTCTAAATTTTATTTCTTATCCGGTATATTTTATTTCATTTTGTTTTACCTACATTAAAAAAAGAATAGTTTATTACATAGAGATAAGTTAATGAAAATATTTTTTTTTGTTTTTTTTTTATTGTTGACAGGTGAAAAAAAAATTAATCATGAACATCTGGATGAAATTGTGAATGTGTGTGGACAACTCATTCCCATAACTATTCATTATAGTTTACCATTAAAGATCGTTTGATGAGTTCATACTTTGGTAAAATAGGACCGATTTTTTTTCTTGATTAAAAAAAAAAGAAAAGAAAAACTAAATATTTTCATGAATAGGAAAAGGGTTACTTTTTATTTATTATTTATGTACTCAAGTTGTGTTTTATGATTGGTTTATATATGAAGTGGTTTTCATGTCTCGTTTCTTTCTTTTTTTCCATTATTTTTGAATGGAATTTAAACGTGAAAAAAGAATTAGTGTCAACAAAAATCTGAACAGAATAACATAACTGTTTAGTTGTCTATTATTATTATTATTATCAGTCGTTTGAAATTTAGAATATTTAAATAATAAATTAAATTTGATATATAAGCAAAGATGGATGGTGGTTAGAAGTGGAATCCAGGGCATACGTTTCGTCCAATTTAGGACTCGTCAGTTGGATGTGACTTAAAGCAGTATCAAGCCAATCAGTACAGGATGCATATATGCCAACAAGAGACTGGTCAGTTGCAGTTCTGAACAACAATGGAAAGATAAAAGCAATCAGCATCAAGTGAATTCAAACTTGATATACTTTTATGAAGATATTAAAGATAATTTAAGGTTAGTGTAAGTAATGATGTTAGTATAGGGTAACAAAGATAATTGAAACTTAAATAAAGTTAAAAGATTAAATAAGAATTATATTCAAGTGAATATTCTAGACTGTCGAATTAAACAATAAACTAACGATCTTGGTATGTGAATTAAATAAATATCCAATGAAGTTTATGAAAACATATTCATGATAATAAAAAATGAAATATATATTGAGATGATAGGGTAAGTGAATCCAAACACATCACATATTTGCACTGACAAGATATGTCAAGGTTGAAAGTTAGGTTAGAGATGAATAACTATGTGCTTAGTCAAGGAATCACTGTATATGTTCTTATCTAGATCTTGAGAACATATGTATATGCACCTGTGACTTATATACATAATGTTTCAGTCTTGCAACTAAATCTTCATACTCATTTAAGTCTTTAATGATGCATAGTGAATGTGGGGTCCCGTAGGAAGTAGACAATTTAAGTGGATCGAACCCCCTGAAAACAACATGAACTAAAGTTAGTTGGTTAAGAAAACAACGGTTAAAAAATGATTTAACTAGGTAAGGGGCTTATTAAAAATGTTTTATTACAATTTACCGAAAGAAACAGTGTGTTTCGGATGTATCTAAATTTTTGTAAAAATCTAATCAGATTATTCTAACTGCAGATTTCAAGGTTTTATAACACTACTGACTATTAGAATGAAAGTTTTGGATTAGTGTTTGAACAAGGAATGTATATTGAATGCCAGATTCTTAGAAGCACTGTAGCATTTTGTGCTGATACATTGTCTTTTGTATGTATCTTCAAAAGAATTTAGCACCTTAATAGCTCACTTTTTATTTTATTTCAAATGTTATAGAATAATAATTTCACAGACTAATATCACCAAAGTGATAAACACAAAGGAATTACTGTGGTAAACGCTGATCTACTACCGTACTATGAATAGAATCTTAATTAAACGAAATACATTAACAAACTATTTTTATATTCCTACAATTCATCCACGATTTTCAATACTTAATTTATTAGAAATATATTCATAGTTTTAAGGATGTTTATCTTTCGTTTATTGATATTCAGTACTGGAATTATTCAGCATCTGTAAGTATGTAGAAACTTATCTCTTTTAGTTCTGAATATCAAAAAACTACCTGGTACAAGCCTTCTAATCAGTAAAAAAGGATGTCGGCTATGAGCAGTCAGTAGTTCAGTAGATAACAATTTTGCTTTTGAAATAATTAGCGCCAGATTAGAATGTTATTATTAAAAAAACCCACTGGAATGTGATCACATTCCGTTGATGAATCCTAAATGATATGAATTCTGTTTGTATTCATCATCTCCAATAATATCAGTGATTTATGTCCCATTCCCTTACTCAAATTTTTGTGATAACCTTTCACCATACTTTATCAATTATTGCGTATTTAGCTGTCTGCTAGTCAGTTTTTATTATAAAGTAACTAGTGACATAAATTTAATTGATCTATTTGTTGTCAACTAACAGTTGTCATCAAGAATTCTCTAGATGACTGATGAATCTTCTTTTAGTTGTTGAGTAGTTCAAAACAAAATATTCATATGTTATCAAAATGCATTTCAATATTCAGAATACTTTAACAATGATTTTTTTACTGGCCCACATATACTACAGATTGGTTTTCGGAAACTATTTAATGAAGCAGATATTGTGACTATGTTTATTCAACTTATATATGTTTAAATCTAGTTCTGTTCTCTATGAAATGTATTCATCAAATTTTTTTAAAAATCTAACAGTAAGGCGACAATTTATTCTTTCAAAAAAATGTAAGTTACGCAAATGATTTGGTTAATTTTTGTTATAGTTGAGATCATGATTCAATTGAAGCTAGACCACCATGGAAAACCTGGAAGCACTGGACGGTCGTTTCGTCCTATTGTGGGACGTTGGATGCCGGCTCAGTGGTCCAGAGGTTAAGCGCTCGCGCGGGAGAGTTGCTATACAGTATATCAGTTACTATATTCGTGTCTTTCATTTTTATCTATGTAATTATCACTTGTAAACTTTAATATCAGTAACTGGAAGATTCAAACCTTTACAATTGAATTATAACTCTGAGATGCAGGTACATCCAGCTGACGAGTCCCAAATAGTACGAAACGCACGTCCTGGATTCCACTGCTAGCCACTATCCATGTTTGCTTAGAATAGAAAGTTGGTTTTCCTTTCTTACTTCTGAGTTTTTCAGTTTACATGCACATACCAAATTACATACATTTGAAGAACAGATAGAGAAGTATATGCTTGTACTCTAGATCATGTTCCAGAGAAATAACAACTAGTAGATACCACAGCTCTAAACAGTATAAAGGGGTCGACATTCAGTCTACAGCCATCAGATCGTTATAGCTCTTCGGTCTTTTAAAATCACTAAGAGACCAAAAAATGTTTACGTTTCGCTGAAGTATTAGCTGTAAAAAAATTAAATCGAATTTCTGCATTCACAGACAGTCGTCAATTTATCACTGTCGTCGAAAATTCATAATTTGATTAAATCGTCTCTAAATATTACTGTTTTTATCGTTTTTACTTTTTTATACAATCTTCAACCGGTCAACTGTTGTTTAGCATGCTTTAAAATTATCTTTACACTTGTGTATAATTTTTCTCACCAAATTATTGAACAATCCATCCCATGACTTTTTAAATTATAGTGAACTACTACTTCATTGCCATTATTTTTTCTATATATCTACCATCAAATAACTTCATATAGGTTTATTCAAAAATATACCTATATATCATTCGTTTGTATTGGTTGTTTGAATATTTTCATTGATAGCAAAGATGCATAGTGGCTAGCAGTGGAATCCACTTTGACGCGCGTCAAGTCCTATTTGGGACTCGTCAGCTGGATGTACCTGTATCTCAGAGTTGATGTTCACTCTGGGACCAGTACCCAGTACCCTCGCTTCAAACGCCATCGCGTTATCCACTCGGCCACTGAGTCCTGATAGCCACTTGCTTGTGCGATGGGATGAAGTTTGAATTCACTTAGTATTTTTTATTTGAATCTTCCCATTGATCACTTAGAGTCCTAATCATCAATGGAAAGATTCAAACAACCAATACAAATGATTTTAACTTCAGCCCATCACACAAGTCAGTAGCTTTATTCTTATTCTGTTAGACAGGCAATATATAATATTTTATTCTTAATTTTAACTCATCCGCCAGAAATTTGATTATAATATGATCAAAGGAACTATGATTAGCGAAATTTTTTTTCTTTCTCAATTAACTTTATCCATAAATGCTTAAATCACTTCCTACTGGTATTACCTTTCTGTTTCTGTTATAAGAAATTGAACATAACGTCAAAATTTTTCTTTATGCCCAAGTTGAGAATCATGACGTAAATATCTGTCACCTGATTATTGTCATTATTTCTATTATTATCTTAAATAGATGAACCGAAAATTACAGGTGATTTATTACAAAACTTTGGAAATTTCCTTCAATCAATTTGATCCTACCTATTGATCGATATCTGTAGATCAATATAACTAGTTAAGTTATTTTTCCAAATGAAAAAATGGCAATAATGTAGTGAATGATTTTTGAATCACTTGGAATTCTTAAAATTAAAATAAGTATTTCTAGAGAATGTCAATACCATATTCTCTATAATACACATTCTTAATTTAACTTGTTTAATTTGTTATCTGTATTGTAAAGATAACTACTTGTTCAGTTAAAAAGGGCTCTCAATTTCGTGGATTCGTGGAAGTTAGACATAAACATTGTTGGATATTGGCTCAGTGGTCTGGACAATAAACGGACAATAAACACACGAGTTAGAAGATCCTGAGTTCGAATAGCGCATGAGAGATCGTAGATGCGCACTGCTGAGGAGTTCCATACTAGGACGAGACGGCTGTCTATTGTTTCCACATTTTTAATATTGGTCTAACATTAATCGATTCATGATCTCAATCGAAGATAAAGTCTTTATGTGATTTTGTTACTGAAAGTATTTATTGAATTTTTTTTTAATTTTATGAATAAATGAGAATAATGTTTTGTATAATATTTTGATGTTATTTCTTAATAACTAATTATAATGTTGAATAATTTAATAGTACTGAGGTACGTGAATTTATTATGAGAATGTTATTCACCAATATTGAATGCAGATCAATATTTTTTTTAAGTAAAACATAAAGTAAGTTCAGTGGACAGACAAAGCCAACACCGCAATTAAGATTGTTTTCTTTTATTTAGATGGTCAGAAAAACGTCGTGGTAGTTCTTGACACACAAAAGAATATTGTTAACTCATTGATCACAGTACTGGAAGATATTCTTTTTAATTATTTATTATTATTAGCTTTATTCAATATTATATTTTTGGTACAATATAGAATTCTCAACACAAAGTACTTCAACAAGTTTCCGTTTCTTACTTCTTCGTCCTTCCTGACGATAAATATTGAGTGATCGCCGGTTAGAAGTTAGCAGCCCAGTCAATCGACATCTGAATAATGTACATTCTTCTCGCTGCATATTGCTAGCAAACACGATATCTCTAATTAGGCCTTCTGTAACCTTTACAGCGAAAGCTCTTACACTTTTCAGAAACGCACCTGAATAGGTTGTGCGATTAATAGGCTTAATGATGTATTAAAACAAACGAAATCAGATAACTTGTTGAAATATCTAGATGACATTAATTGGTAGCCCAGATGTTTAAACAGGCCGCCAAAGAAGGATATATAAATAGACATTTAAGAACAAAATGCCTAGCTATGACTTTCCAGTAATATGAATAATGTTTCATCAAACTAAGGATCTGGGGAAAGTCTCCCACCTTGTCAACTATTTTAAGAAAATATTTCAATTTAAAAATAAACAAACATATATTATATCATGCATACCTAAATCAAATTCTGTGACATGGAGGGTCAATCAGAAGTAACAAAAGGTCAATCAATGGCAACCAGAAGCGACCTAAAGGTTAAGTGCATTTCATTCATTAGTCCAATACACTTTCTCATTCACGCTTGCGTTTTCGCTCAAGTACTCAGTTGGGGATTGGGATCAGCGCGTAACACACAGTGTATCGTTATAAGATTTCGGACACCGCACGTCATATTAGGTGCTTGTTTCTGATTTAAAATTTCATATTCGGGTGGAAAAGTGTAATTTAGAATTAATAAACTATATATTTGCATTCATCCCTGGTTTATGCTAACTTAGTCGGTTCATATAACTTTATGAATCATTCTCCTCATTTTTATCCATAAACATATAATATCTAACAATGTTTCGATTGAATCAACCAAAAGGGTAACAAAGACGGATGTGAACTGTAATCATCCCATCCTACAACACCAATTTCTCTATAGTGATTATATTCTGGGTGGCTTATTTCTTGATATTTTATGATTGTCAGCGATCAATCAGTATTTTTTTAAAAAGAAATATGTTCACTTACTAAATTTAAGATTCAACTGTCAATCGGAGTAATTTCTCTATCCTCAAAATGGTTGGCCACTAAACCTCAAAAATGTAAACACTATGGTAGTGTAGTATATATGAACTCTCGTCTAAATTAGAGCGAATAGTTTCACAGTATTTGGGCGCCGAGTGGATGTAAGACATTAAATAGGAATAATATATTTGTAAAATCTCGGCGAATGAATTTGAAGTAAATTCAACGTTTCGCCTCGTAATCTTGTTCAAGCTTTTTCAAGGAAATAGTAGTGTCTTTATAAAACGATGTCAAATTAAAGTATTTTGAGGACTTTTTTTAAGAAAAGTAACATATACTTCTTAAAGTATAGTTTTTCATTTATATTAGATTAATATAAACTCTGAAGGGGATTTGTGGAGATTTCAGTATATTTCAAAGTTGAAATCATGAGTCAATTGAAGCTAGACCACCATCAAAAACCTGGAAGCACTGGACGTCCGTTTCGTCCTATTATGGGACTCCTCAGCAGTGCGCACCCACGATCCCGCACTCGCGAGATTCGAACCCAGGACCTACCAGTTAATATAAACTCTGTTGTTTTCGTCTATAATTCAAATCTCTTCAACTCTTTCAATAAGAATAAGGTTCAATTTACGTAAATTAATTATTGCTCTTGCTAAAATATATAATGACTGGTCATTCAGCCCACACTAACACATGTCTTAAATAACTATGAACTAATGAAGTACTAAACTAAACTTCTATAAAGCAACAAGTAGTAACAGCCTTCGGAGAATAACACATAAAATGGTTTATTAATTAGGATAGAAAATGGGCAAAAAATGTTTTCTCCACAAAACCCCTTCTAATAAAAAAATGTTTTGATTAACGTATTTATGTTAAGCAATAAATCATCATTGCTTATTATCTTCTGTGGTACTAATCAAAGTTTCAATAAAAGTACTTTGTATATAAGTCACTGCTTTTAACTGATTTTGACCTGATGTAATTTTAGTAATGAAAGTAATGGAAACAAATCATTAATACCTGTTACTGTAATAAAAAGATAATGTAAAACAATGTATGTAATCTATAGAGTTAAAGGCTCTAGCCGGCCTACCATTCGGGTGTGTGTTAAGGATAAGCGTTCGCTTTGGGCCACATCGATGTGAAATTTACTTGCTCATGTGGAGCACGTTATATAGGCCGCACAAAGCGATCGCTTTCCAAACGTATCTCTGAACACTATCCAGCTTGGCTCCTAAAAGGTGAATGTAAGAAGATAACCAGTTCGAAACAATGTATGTCTTAAGACTAATCCTTTAAAGTTACAATTGTGTAACCGAGCATAATAGGTAAAAGTACAAGTTGATAGTGGGAAGACAGATGTACTGATAGTCGTAAGAATATTAAATTACGATAACAAAAGTCTTATATCAATAGTTAAACATAGGGAATAGAAGGTCAAACGTGGGTAACCAGACTTAGAATAGTAATCACAAAACATTAAAATCATTACGTAATATGAAGTATGTAAATAATTAGATAGTGAAGAATACAAACGGAAAGAGGTGGAAAATTACAAACAAATGATAACAAACATGGTTAGCAGGGATGGATAGTGGCTAGCAGTGGGATCCAGGACGCGCGTCAAGTCCTATTTGGGACTCGTCAGCTGGATGTACCTGCATCTCAGAGTTGATGTTCACTCTGGGACTCGAACCCAGTACCCTCGCTTCAAACGCCATCGCGTTATTCACTCGGCCACTGAGTCCTGATAGCCACTTGGTTGTGCAATAGGGTGAAGTTTAAATTCAACTTAGTATTGTTTGTTTGAACTGGGTTCGAGTCCCAGAGTGAACATCAACTCTGAGATACAGGTACATCCAGCTGACGAGTCCCAAATAGGACTTGACGCGCGTCCTGGATTCCACTGCTAGCCACTATCTATCTCTGCTAACCATGCTTGTGAATTAAGGTATATCGAGGCAATACGCACAGTATGCACATATGCCAATTAGAGACTGACCAGTTGCAGTCCTAACAAATCGATGGGAAGATTCAAACAAACAATACTAAGTTGAATTTAAATGATAACAAAATTTAAAATAATAATAATAATGTCATTTGTTAAGTTATGTCCGGCCATGGAAGGGACTGTTCGCTTACATGTGCTGCACTAATTTTCACAATGGGAATCTTTAATATTCTAAAATTGTGTAACCGTAAAAGTTTCATTTGAAAAAATATGGAAAGTGTTTGAAAACTGAACCAATAGAAGAAAGCATAGAATCGCAAATTATTTTATATTTTAATTTCTATAAACATGTTGTAATGAGCAAGAACACCAGTGGTTACAACTGAATGTATTTAAATACAAAATTACATAATCATTTCGTAAAATCTGAGTACCGTATAATAAATACTTCATTTGCAAAATGTCAATCAATCGTCTCACATTTGATTGTTCCTTCGTTTCCAAACCAATCATTCTCTTTTCTTCGAACTTCTTAACCTTCTGCCGCCAGGCATTTCACTTTCGACTGATGATGCATACTACTTATATTTATCGACATCAGTAGCACACACCACAATATATACATAAAAATATCACTTAAATGAATAGAATTTTAAGTGATAGATAGAAACATCAGGATTTCTCTATCTTTGAATGAACTTTTCTTTATTTTTATTGTATAAGTACTTAGTTTTTGTTTCATCAAAAGTATTATTACTTCAATTCATTCTGCTTCATATTGGTGGACATTATTATCTTATGCTCTGCCATTACGGTGAAAATTATTAACTGATAAATTGTACTTCTTTATATTCAAATGCATAGTTGTACGATTGTCAGAATCATTAGGATTTTAGTAAATGCACCGTAATTCTCAGCAATATGAATGATTATAATGGTAATTATTAAATTAGATTTTAAAGTTAAGTCTCTTGTATATTAACACTAAAACTTTTACTAAACAGATGGTGTAATTAGATTTGTAATACTTAGTAAAACGTTGATAACTGTTACTACGCTTAAATAAAGTTTTATTTTTGCGTTTAAATAAAGAAAAACAATTGTTTAATTAGAAATATACCTCTGTGATATGTGAATAAGGTTTTCGTTGCAAAATGGAACATACTAACCAGATGACTGATTAGTATGTCAATAGCTTTATAATATGATTACGCGTTGGATGTTCAAATCCCACTCTGCCTACATCAGTTTGATCAACCGAGTAGTAAAGTTAACCCTTGAATACAAAAGCTATGACCGAAACCCGTTAGTAAGTCACATTAAATTAGATAATTAAGCAAAAAAACTAATTTGAAATACTTAGTTAAAAATTTTTTTCTTAGCAAAACGATGAACCGCTGATAAACTTCGGAAATAATGACGTCACTTACAATCTAAATAGGCATTGGGTTCACTTGTGTATTAGTGATTTTGATACTAGTGATTTGTCATAGTTGTTATTAGTTTTATTTATTATAACTCTAACTAAATAAGTTACTGAAAGTGATAAGTCCATTCAGCATTCTTTACCAATAGAGGAAATCGAAATTATTATTCTATTCCTTGTGTTTAGGATTTTAACATCTAGTTACTGTGAGGGATGACAGCAAAGATTGTAAGATATTATATTTTAAGTCATGGAATGTTTTTTAGTTAGATAATCGGTGAAAACCAGAAAGCAATAGTAAAGTGTTTTGTCCTTCTATGAGTATCCACAACTTCGTCACCGGGAGTTGAAAGCAAAACCATTAGGTCTAATTGCTAGTGGTTAACCACTAAACCTCAAAGCCGGCACATAGTGACTTCAATTTTTAACTCCAAGCAATCCGTCATATAACGCAACTATCTCTCAACTGCATTATTGAGTAACTGGCTCACATCCTATATGGTTATACTTTACCGGTCACGGCTTCACATTAAAATGCAGGAGATTACCTCTCAAAACTAATCAGTAGTGTGCAAATGATTATTAATTACTACGAGAGGTTTGTATTTAACATCTATTTATGAATTCATCTTGCTAAAACAACATGATTAATTAAGATGCAACCACATTTAACTGATGAGTCTCAAATAGGACAGGGTTTATATTTTACATTCTACTGTTAGACACTAACCAACTTTACTAAAGTCTCTCTATTATGTTATTCAATGTTTATGTTACCAATTAACTAAATGAGCGTAAATAGTGAAACAGAAAAATTACAACCACCGTTTCAATCTATAATTCTAAATTCTATTCATTAGTTGGTCAATTTTCATGAAAATTGAAATTCGTTAAGATATCGTCATTATTGTTTTTGTTATATCCCGTGGAGATTTATGAATGGTAACTTTGAGGACTATTTTTATGGACCAATGTGATATGTATATTTCCTATTGTATAATTGTTAAGTAACTAAACTATTCACATTCGTATCCCTCTTATTATCAGCTTTATTTTGATCTATAGACAATTATTATACGATTTATCATTCTTGAGTTATCCATAGTCCATTAATTACTGTTCCCCCTATTCACAGCCACATTTGACCAAATCTTGTATGAATGTTATTTTCTATTTTATGGTATGATGTGGTCAGTTTGTTTGGTATATAAACCCAATATATTTGAGAATAATGATTCATATTGTAGAGGCTTTTATTGGTGTTCTGTACTTAACTGGCTGAGCTAGGTAGAAAGCAGGATTGATAAGTACTCAAGACTACTCATACGGCTTTTGTGTATCACTGCTCTGATTGATAATCCACTCCTCTGTCACTGGCGGGAATCAGCACGTTCATATATATCAAACAGGGCACGTACACACATACGCACTCAATCGTATATATATCAACTGGGCAAATACACGCACTCACTGACTTGATATAACAGTTTTCTCTGAGTCATAATTTAATATGGAATGATAAATTAAGTAGAAAATGGTTTCTTATGTAGACTCTAGTTGTTATTATAATACTTTATTCATCATTTAAAGAATTAAGTGGCTTGATAAAAGCTTTAAAAATTAACTAATAAATCCCATCCAATAGATGATTGAACTATATTGTTTTATTTTGGTGGAGTTTTGTTCTCTGATCTGGATGGTTAAGTAATGCAGCTTTCATCATTCTTCAGAACGATATCATCAGTACAAATTTCAGGTAGAAAACCATCCACATGAGCTACAAATCTTCTCCATCATCTCGATATCGTCTTATAGCTAACTGTTGAATTCTAATGTTAGGGATTTTAAATAACATTAACATATTCTAATCATCCATTTGATTTGCTTTTGCGACAAAACCATTACTCCACTGCAATAATGTGAAATTGTGATATAATAAGTAGAGAGTTCAATAAATACATAAAATAGGTTCATTATTGCATAAAAAGTCATTGGGAGTCCTCCGAAGTTAGTCATTTAAGGCTAACTAGAAACGTGAATAAGCATAATTTTCAAAAGCAAATTCGTCTGCAATTATTAAAATAGCCAGTTGACACTTTAAATTATGGGAAATTACATAGGTCCTCATGGACTCGAAAGATTGTGGATCATCCCAGGCTATTATCACAAACACTTCTATCAACTTCAGGAAATATTTTATTCAAAGTATTGTTTCCATAAACATAATTCGAAGCTTCATAAATTTTCTTGGGTTTTCCTTGAAATTTCAGCTGATTTGTAATATCTTGTCAGCCTCATTTTTTAATAAGATCACCGTCAGATATTAGTTTGCTGTAATAAGTACAAATAAGTCAGTTGTTCACACAACATAAACAAAGCCTCAATCATAATCATTTAAATATATCAAACAATAACATAACACAATCAAATATTTCAACCATTCAACTATTTGTGTCAAACAGTCATTATTATCTTCATTCATCAAATTATGTCATAGTCAGTCATCCTGGTTGCTCGTCAACTAATCCCCACCTGACAAGCGGATGAGAATCAAATGAATTCATACATAATTCAATTATTGTGTTCCCGAATGTGATTTGTTGATCAATGGTAAATACTCTAATTGTTTGTTGAAAAAGTTGAAATGTGTGATTGAAATGAGTTGAGAGCGTTTCAATGTTTGTCGAAATGTATGCATATAAACAGTGAGGATTATAAGAGGTCAGATTGAGATTGGTAATTTGTTGAGATAACAACTTGTCAACTAAATCCTTGATAAACCACAATTTCACTTTGATATCACATTTTGTTCGTAGTCATATATTCTTGTATTTGTAATCTTCTAAAATTTGTCCTCTATCATTTGTTTGTTTGTTTATCTGAATGAAATGTACTTTATTGTTGTACATCCGACATGACATTTATTATACTTTGCCTAATAACTGAATTGACTAATTTATTCATGTAATCAGTGGACTAAAATAGTGTTTACTGTTTTAGTTGTCGTTCGCTTCTTTCACACCCAAATGCCCTGGTACGCTGAGAGGTGAGGAGAGGCCGAATTCATTTTTCACACACCAGTTTACATCAATGTTCAGGCAGACTCTTCTAGACTTCAGAATTGTTTAAATATTTTCACTGAGCGCTTACTAAAGCTATGGTGACCAAAGTTGAATAGTTAACGAACGTTCTTAGTGCATAAACATCAAATTTCAGATACCTGTCTAGAAATTCACTGTCCTGTGGTATTTTGAGCACAATATTTCATATAACAAAATCCCAATGATCATGTTAATTCAATAAACAGTCTAACTTCGGGTTGGATATTTTTTGGTCGCTATATTGGTTTCAATGTCATTGATAAAAATAATTTCGCTCTAAAGTATACAGTATATTCTCTTGTTAATAATTCAAACTAAAGAGAATTCCTGACAATCATTCTTCTTGATTAATAGTTACCGAATTGAGTTTACTCCATAATGTCATGTTTATTACCTTCTAAACTCTTTCTATATTGAAAGATTTTGTTTGAAGAAATCGAACCTAGAACGAACAGAACAAAATCACTTCATAATTTAAAACATTAATGTTATTAAATTATGTATGTTTAATTGTCAACGTAATTGTCTGATGTAGGTTGGCTATCTAACAAAATTTCAGCTAATCTAATAAACTTGAATGGAAAGAATGACCATGAATAGAGAAAGAAACAATAACATATACAGACAGAAATAACTATCACTTTGAATATGATTAATGGTGAGTCTAATTTTAGAATATTTGTTAGAGTTAATTAATATTTATTATACCATAGTTTTATATCACAAAGTAATCTTAATTAAACAACCAGTAAAGACAAGAAACCACTGAACAACTGTTTTATCATTGTAAGGGACTCTTCAACATAGCTCATATGTGACCTCGTTATTGGGGATCGGACCCAAGATCACAAGGTCTCACAGTTAGTATATAATCCTTGGACCACTGGGCCGACATCCTATGATGCGAACTATGAAATTCATTCATCTTTGGAGACTCCATGTAATAATATTAATTATTGCATGAATAAAGTATATCATTTATTAATCTACTAATCTATCTACAAGTACTCTCCGTTCGTAAACAATAATCAATAAATGAAAAATAATAAATTCTCCACAAAACCCCTCCTGATGTAAAAGAATAAAGACAATTATTAATCATATTCTACCCTCTCAAAAACTACTTACAGGAATTATAATCAGTATTATGTCAGTGTAGTGAATATGGCCCTCTCATGTTAATGTAATTAATATTCAAGTTCATTCTTTTACAAGTAGTTTCCGTTGATTTATTGTACATTTTACAAAATATTTCACTGACCTAACTTTTACTTAAAGGTACACAGCACGGTAAAGTCTAGTATCTTGAATTCCTACTCCCAAGGTCAGAAATTACGTTTCAAGGTAGTCAACTACAATTATATCTGTTATGACTTGAGTATTGTTGGTCGTTACCACGTAGTATATTACTTAGTTAGGATTCTGACTACCTATTAGTTCACCCATATTGCCTGTAGGACGGGTGACCTTTTGAGTGTCAGCTAATACATTGACCAATAAGTAACATATAAGGCCATCTCACTTATTGATCCTCTAGCCCCTTCCAACTCACTAGCCAGTCGGAAGACGAAGATGGGAAGTAGACTATTTCTCTGTTGTACTCAGTCCAATCACATAAGTCAAACTTATACAATAATATACTTGAAATATCTAACCACACAACACACAAAATGAGGCAGCACAATTTAGACACAATTTTATCATAAATAATATAGGCTGGAGCCAACGATGTATAATTAATCAGCAATAACTAAGAAATAGTAAAACACATAAAATTAATCAATAGATTCATTGGAAGTTTGCGATAAGAGGAACATAAAAATGCAACAACACAGTTATTTACTATTGATACGATAGAAATACATACAATGACCATAATATTCCGGTAAATAACTTCGAAAGGTCCAACTTTTCCAATATTCGTCTCGTTGTAGCAATAAATGATGATGTATATTGTTGACAAATTCCATAGTCTAAGAAGTTAGATAACTATATACAAACAAAACCAAAGAAATCAATAAATTGAGTACAATCAACAAATGAATATTGTATGAAGCGAACGACAACTAAAACAGTAAACACTATTTTAGTCCACTGATTACATGAATAAATTAGTCAATTCAGTTATTAGGCAAAGTATAATAAATGTCATGTCGGATGTACAACAATAAAGTACATTTCATTCAGATAAACAAACAAACAAATGATAGAGGACAAATTTTAGAAGATTACAAATACAAGAATATATGACTACGAACAAAATGTGATATCAAAGTGAAATTGTGGTTTATCAAGGATTTAGTTGACAAGTTGTTATCTCAACAAATTACCAATCTCAATCTGACCTCTTATAATCCTCACTGTTTATATGCATACATTTCGACAAACATTGAAACGCTCTCAACTCATTTCAATCACACATTTCAACTTTTTCAACAAACAATTAGAGTATTTACCATTGATCAACAAATCACATTCGGGAACACAATAATTGAATTATGTATGAATTCATTTGATTCTCATCCGCTTGTCAGGTGGGGATTAGTTGACGAGCAACCAGGATGACTGACTATGACATAATTTGATGAATGAAGATAATAATGACTGTTTGACACAAATAGTTGAATGGTTGGAATATTTGATCGTAAACTATTAATTTATCAGTTATACATTTTGTAGTAAAATTACTCTTACGAATAATTTAGTATATTCTTTTGTTCGTTCAAAACCAAAGTTATATTATATCATTTTGTACCTTATAGACATTACACATAGATTTGTCATAGTTGAAAGCATGAGTCAATTGAAGCAAGACCACCATGAAAAACCTGGAAGCACTGGACAACCGTCTCGTCCTATCGTGGGACTTCTCAGCAGTGCGCAACCACGATATCGCCTCGCGAGATTCGAACCCGGGACCTACCTGTCTCGAGCCAGAGCACTTGACGGATAGACCACTGAGATGGCCGGCATCCGATGGTGTTAATGTCTAACTTCAACTAATCCACGAAGTTGAGCAACCGTTCGCCAATTATCTCCAGGGAGTTCCTATCTCACAACAGACGTGGTTGAACTCCACTGGTTACTTCTTACTAGAACTCCAGGAATTATCTCTTGAAGTAAATCACATAGATTTGTGACATCATTTTCACTGTGGGACCTAATTTTATTAGTTAGTTTTATTATCATTGTAATTTGTATTTATTCCTTTAAGCAATAAACTTTTGTATTTAGTTCACTGTTATCACAAGTTTTCAAAACTCATGGTTTTATGATACTTGGATGGCGCTACTTTTTCCAATCTGGTAGTTGTAAGAGAAATTTCGAGTTTGTAAAGTTGGTTTTTCAAACTATTATTATAGACCAAATTATACTTGTACACAGTTTTTATTACCACAGTTTCAAAATTTCACATGAATAAATGTTCTTCATTGGTAGCTAAGTTTTTTTCAGGGTAGTATTAACTGAGATTTTTATAGTTTCGAAATGATGAAACAGAAGACGACTCCGTAGCTTCTAAATATATAGATGCTAGATAATGTTTTCCTCTGTATCGACATTTATTAAAAATAGTCAGTATTACGACTAAGGAAAAAAGTAAATCAATACGTAATAAAACATCTTATTGATTGATATAGCCAAAAAGTTAAACTATCACGTAAGTAGTAAAATAAATGCTTTCCATATCATACCATGTATTTTAGGTACCTACTTTAGAATGGGGGATACAATGATTTAAACGATAGTCACTCAACACTACGGTTTAAAGATGGAAGTCACCTTCATTAACTTCTATTTCGACATCGAAATAGAACCGTCATCTCTTATATAAACGGTATGATTCGAAATCATAAACATAAACATCTAATATACATAGTATATAATTTACTCAAACTTCAATTTTTGAAGTTAAAAAAAAGTATCTATGAATGTAGGATAAACATACTTCCATGGATTTACTTTACGTTGTAAGATCTTCAGTTGCATGCCTATTTCTGGTTTGTCACTGATATATTACAACATCTCAGTTGATAAAACAATGGAGACCTTTGTATTGTCAGAAAGTAACCGTGACGGTAAAGTAATCCTCCTATTGTTCGCCTAATTGTCCCTCTCTAAACGGCTCCATACATTGACAAAATGATCAGTAAAAGAGTTTGACAGTATACCACTTTATGATAAATATATGGATGGAGACTGTAAGCATGTTGATATGGTGAGCGAGAATTTTTAATTGTTAGAGTATTTGTCAGTGGTTTACGAAAATAATTCTTTTTCCAGTTGTCTATGACATTTAGTCAGAATTTTAGGGGTAATTAGATTAATTGTATCCTTTGATTAGAAAGGATTAGTTTTATGACATTGTAAATCTATATTATTCCAGTAAATTATTGATTAATTTATGTCAATTATTACTCAGTTTAATTTATGTACGTTTGCCTGTCTACTAGTGCAAACAAAACGTACTAAAAATAAGTGTATTTTCGAGATGATTTTGATCAAATTTGGGTGTAAAACAAATCTTCATCTACAGTCTTTAGGTTATTACTTGTGCTGTGTGATTCACGATTTCCAGTAGCATCAGTTATATGAAATTATTTTAGCCAATAAAAATATTCATCTGAACCAGTTTCATCTTATTATTCGCTTGCTACAAATCATGGAGGTCCCCTGTTCATAGTAAATAAATGTGGGCTACTAGTTTTTATTCATAAGTATCGCCAAATTATTTCTGGAGTATCGTGAAACTGTCAAGTAAGCACTGTTGAGGTTAGACATAGGGTACTAAGGAAAGATGTCGTATTGGTTGATGAGACTGTGAATCCTCACTAATTTAAGTGGTTGGAATAAGTACTATATATGCTCAACCGCTGCCTATCCAAGTTGGCTCAGAATTAATTTGGAAGGAAGCTAGTGGCAGCTAAATAAATACTTGGCATCAGACCATAAAGTCACTCACCGTTGGTCTGGCCATGTTGGTATGTGTGGATCACCTCATTAAGACAAGCGCGATAACCCCGATCAGTGGCTGAAGATGTTAGGAGATATGGCTCAGAATCATTTACAATGAATCAGGTTCATTTCCCCTTCATCTTCCTTTCAACCTTCGATTCCAATATACTTTCATATATACTTATCCATCGTCCTTCTGAAATATATTCTCAATGTTCAATCTTTCTTATTGTCATTTCTACTACATTGTATAGAACTCTTTTGCAATCCAACTTGTTAATTTCATCACGTCGTGCTAACACGGTATGACAACTTGGGCCAACCCAAATTAGTTTTAGGCTCTACATTGATGATAAGTGAGTGATAACGGCTTACAAGACTGGATCGGCTAGTACAGTAAATTTATTAAGTATCCCCAGTTAAATAACAAATAAGAAAACCAAACAACTGACTACGTTATCATAATTTTGTTCTTCTCTTATCATATGTACAAAAGTATAAGACAGAATGAACATGCCTGAAAATTAAATACATTATAGCCGGTTGACATGCGATGAAATATCTGAAGATTAATGAAAATCAAATGAATTCAAGATTATCAAATAATATTTTGCACATTATAACAGAATACTGCAGTTAGTTCCCAATAACTGAATTTGATATATGTAAATCACTTGTGATTTTATTTACATAATAACATATGACTAGAAGTTTATGCTTTAAATCATCTTTAGGAAAAGTTAAATGAAGCTAGAAACAGTTCGACCTACCAATCATATATATTACTCTACATATTTCAAATTAATATTTAAGAGTAAATTTTACGGTATATCAAGTAATTTTGAATAATATTGAAAATTTAGTAAATCCAGGTAACTATTAAAAAGCTGTTGAGCTGATTAGTAATTATGCTGAACGATTTCTTAATCAATGTATCCATATATCTGAAAAAATGTGAGGTATATGTCATCATGTTAGAAATATAAATGCATACACAAATATTGAAGTAAACTTCATTAAATTATGTGATAGAGAATATTATGTTGAAAATCTTGTAATCTCCAAGGGGAAATCCATAAAAAGTATCCTATACAAAGAAAACTTGCTCCATTAGGTCATCTTTTGTACATAAGAGAGAAAGGTAGAATTAAGGAAGCTTAGTTTTGTAGTCATAAGAAAGGCATTATTGAATTCTCAATGGTTTCTTAAAAAATTTCTGACCATCAAACCATTAATTCCGATTGACTAATATGATGATAATCGGCCTTGTTCTTTTGTTGAATTGGCATTGAATACCTTGAAACAATAATTGCCTGGATCTACAACAAGAAGTTTATTGGATACTTGATGCAGCGCCAAACCTTGAGGACCACTTAATGTCTCCAGTTTGCTGTCAATCATACGCAAATAGTTTCCAGTTTGATCAAATACCTGAAAGCATATATTACTTTAATCATTAATACAAACCAATAAATTTTTGTAAGTAGTATGTTTGTTACTACATATATAGAATTTATTTACTAATTTGGAGTATCGTACAATTTCGTATGATAGGAACTTTATCAACTTCTTTTGCCTTATGGATAATAACGCATGATATGCTGGTTACTTTTAATCTCATCTAAGAACTATCACTATCGCATAAATATGCTTATCAACTGTGGTGAAACATTATTAATAATTTCGAGTTAAGATACATAACCTTTAATAAATGCATATAAATTAGTCAGACTTAGTAAAGTAAATCATCATCTATCTCTTTATCTGTATTATGTATCATCCTTATACAAGTCTAATCTCAAGTTAAGATTTTATAGTAAACAGGAAATGTTTCACAATCGGAACATCTTATAAAATTGTATCTAGGTTCATTATTTTACTGTATTAAATGGCTAAATATTTAAAATCTGAACATCTAGTTTCACTTGTCTACAATTAAATATTCATTTAATCTGGAAGCAATTACTATCTTTACATTAGACTGTTTTAATCGATTATTTTGTTAAAAATGTATCCATATTTTTTTTTTAAAAAAAAGCGCCTTTAAGAAAAAATTAAATGTGATATTATGATTACATTTTTCACTTGTCTGAAGTAGAATTTATTATGACACTTTCTAAATCAATATATAATCACCGATTTGTGTCTCCAAGGTATGAAAATCAATGGTGAATATATAAAAGTATTTTTTTTATACAAGAAGACTTATTATTATTTGCTTCCTTCATTCATATTTTATATACAGTAACTGATACTATCCAGATGTCAAATGACTAACAATTAGGTATCAAAGATACCGTTTTTCAACCTTCTTTTCTAAGAGAAAACCTAATAGCAGTTCATTACATACAGATGTAGTTTACGTTTATTATCTTTTCAGCATAATTTTGAAACATTGCATAAATTTGAGGTTGTACATTGTTTAAGATTCAAAATGTATTAAAATTTTCTTTACATAGATAATATTTGACTTTCAAATAATTATACCCAGTAGATATGAAAACATTTTAGTCTCTTTATTCAACTTCATTATCTAAAACATTGAGTAAACAGTTAAAAAATATCACAAGGGGGATTTTGTGGAGATTTTAGTAATTTTATATAGTTAAGATAATGAGTCAATTGAAGCTAGACCACCGTGGAAAACCTGGAAGCACTGGACGACCGTTTCATTCTATTGTGGGACACCTCAGCAGTGCGCATCCACGGTCCTACCTCACTTTAATGGACTCATGATTTCAATTATATAAAAAATAATAATAAAAGAAGTGAAATCAAGAATTAACTTTTACAAATCTATTTTATTTTATTCATTCATTTGATATAGTACTTAAATTAATTCAAATGATAATAATAGAATAAATGAAAAAAAATAATCTACAAATGATTTTATCATTTTCATTATTATTATAGATGATGAGTCCCACAATAGGATGAAACGGTCGTCCACTACTTCCAGGTTTTCCACGGTGATCTAGCTTCAATTGGCTAATGATCTTAACTATATAAAATTACTAAAATCTCCACAAAACCCCCCTGCGATGATGATCATATGCTCACTAGTGGCTGGCTCCATGAGGTAATTCCTGGAGTTCTAGTTAGAATTCGTGACCAGTGGGGCTGATCCATGTCAGTTAGAGACAGTATCTACCTCAGTACAATGGAAGTTGGTTGCACAATTTCGTGGATTGGTTAAGGTTGGACATTAACACCGTTGGATGCCGGCCATCTCAGTGGTCTATCGGTTAAGTGCTCTGGTGCGAGACTGGTAGGTCCTGGATTCGAATCCCGCGAGGCGGGATCGTTAATGCGCACTGCTGAGGATTCCCACAATAGGACGAAACGGCCATCCGGTGCTTCCAGGTTTTCCATGGTGTTCTAGCTTCAATTGACTCATGATCTGAACTATGTAAAGTTGAAAAATAAATAACTATACGTATTTCAGTACGATATTAGGCCAGTAAAATCAATATACGACGACACTTTTGTCTTCAGATTGTAACAAATTTATGCCTGTAAGTTAGACAGAAGACTGTCTGTTGTTGCCTAAAAGTTTATAATTTTTCAACTGAACTAATAACAACTGTAAACTAATCGAATTCACAGCTTTATAACACCTATATATTTTATTTATAGTTGGAAATTTATAGGTAAACAAACGTTTATATTTTAGAATCTAACTCAAAACTTTAATATCAAGGCCTTACATAAAGTTAACTTTATCAATAATTATTGTAAAAGCTATCAACTGGCGTTTTCTTTTTACATACAATTATCATAATGTCCAGATAAAGTCAGAAGATATGAATGAATTTCATTTATTATCATACTAACCTGTACTCGATTGTTCCCCCAGTCACTGATAAAAATACGGTCAAATCGATCAAATCCAATACCTGTTGGAGCATGTAACATGCCCGGATCAATTCCGTTCACTCCAAATTTATATAAAAATAATCCATTTACATCAAATACTTTAATAGAATGATGTACATGATCTGAGACAAATATTTCATCTCGTGAATTGACAGCTATAAATATTGGATTGCCAAAATGATTATCAGCTAGACCACGTGCACCGAAGCGATTGATAAACTTTCCAGTTGGCTTAAAAATACAAATCATACAAGATTTTTGATCGACTACCAGAATACGTCCACGACTGTCTACAACCATACCCTTAGGACCAGAGAGGTAACGTTGGCCAAACCTAGACATATAGTGTCCACTTGTATTGTATACTGTCACACAATGCAAATCATAATCTGAAACTAGATAATTTCCATTGATTGTTTCTGCTACATCGACTGGTCGCATTAACTGACCAGGGTGATATCCATACTCTCCAAAACGAAAGATAAATTGACCTTGAAGTGTAAATACCTATGTAAAGCAAATACACAGTAATATTAAAAATTATATAACGTATTAAATGAATATTTTAGCAAACAAATGGTCATCAGTGAGCAATGGTGAATATTTTAAATATAAGTGGGTTAGCAATATTGCTAGAATCTTGTATAATAGTCAATCAAACAGTTAAATCAAAACACAAGTAGGAGCGTCCTCTCAATAATCCAGATGATTCAGTTATCAATTGATGAAAACTACCTGTTAGAATCAATGTTTTACTAAAACATAACTACCAGATTTTTCTATTTCCCATTCCTTCTCACTTCTTTCTAATAAACGCAATGACTTGAATATAATTTCTATCATTCATCCATTGAAAACTATGAAATACCAAAGAGGTGTATTGTTCTGGTCTGAGAATTTTATGTGTTGAGCACTCATGACCCTGCAAGTGATCAAAAGTAGGGCATTCAGCTCTCACGAACTAAACATTGGAATTAGGTAGTCCACAATTCCACATTTTTATTCATATACACTCACTTTGTGTTGACTGAATTCGGTTATTAGTTTATTTTTAGAAAAGGCGAACTTCACTAAACCATAAGAAACGAACTTCTCATCAAGATATTTAAAACATATTATTTCATTGTCATACACCTCTTAGTTTAATTATAAATTATAATATCTTATGGATGATGTTGTGATCAATTGTTCATGTTTTAAAAAAAAAAAAAACTGTCTATGATATATGCCGTAACAATGAATTCTGAAAGTTTGAATTCGATGATGAGAGGAGGGATAAGTTTGTGCAATATTGTGGATATGCTTTGCTAACAATTCCTAATTAGTATGAAATTTACATCAATAGCTTCCTGTCGATTGCCTCTAATCACTGAATATCAATATAAAATTTAAACGCTTTTTAAAAAAGCATAACTTTGCAAATAACTTATGCAGGTTTAGTGAATATATAAACTATGTTATTCTTTGAACTTATATTTGACAGATAAATGTTTTTGTATATTTTGACACTGAACAAGTTATCATGCAAAACTGTTTATAACTAGGTATAAATAACAAACATTAAGATCTCTTTTGAAGGTAATTATTACACATACACCTTAACATTACAACTATTAAATTAGTTACCAATGAATTTCATGAATCAAACAATTATGTATAATGTACTTCTAAATTTATTTGAAATATGATTGATATATTACATGTATATATGATTCATACCAAAAACCCAGTTACAAACAGTCTATCATTAGAGATTGTTCAGTAGTAAAGTAAACTGACTATTTGGTTGTAAATATATCTGATATGATACATTAATATTATCATTATTATTTCTTCTAGCCATTTGTCTGTTACTTTTACGATTAGACTATCCCTAACTTTTTTTTTTTTTTTTCTAATTTAATTAAAAGTATTCATCCATGAATAGATATAATAATCACCCTTTTTTTTCACACTTAACTATCTATCATGAGATTGACATAAATTATCATAAAAATCTCATTTATAATTAGTTAAATGTAAGATTTATAGGCATCATAAAAATAAATTTTAGATAAGAAATGATTATCAAATGGTTTATTACCTTGAATATAACATATATATATATATATAGAATATATGTCATTTTGAAATAGTAGACTATCAGTAGTAATTATGATCGTAAAACTAATAATAATAGTAGTAGAATGCATCAAGTACCATATCAACTGAATGAATGAAAAAAAAACTCAATAAAAATATTCAATTTAGGAATAAATTTTAAAAAAAATCCTCATTTATTATTAAATTAAAAATATAAATATCAGAAGGGGGGTTTTGTGGAGATTTTAAGTAATTTTTTTTTTATATATATAGTTGGAATCATGAGTCAATTGAAGCTAGACCATCGTGGTAAACCTGAAAGCACTGGACAACCGTTTCGTCCTCAGTAGTGCGCATCCACGATCCCGTCTTACTTTAATAGATTCATGAATTCAACTATATATATTCTGAAAATAATTAATTACAGAATTCACACCAGTTAACCGGGATGATCAATTTGATATAAATAGCAATATTAAATGTAGAGAACAAACATGTGATATAAGATTGTTTTAAGTTTGCTAGTTTAGTGATTGTTAAGTAGTTTATTTATGACATGTATCGCGGCAATCCAATGCATCTTCAGTGAACTTTCAATTTTTTTCTTAAAAAGATAGCCTGATGATTTATGAACGGTGTTCTTTAAGGTTATTTCCGGTGCCAAATAATAATAATAAAAGAAGTGAAACTCAGAGTTAACTTTTTCAAATCTATTTTATTTTATTCATTCATATGACTTAGTACGTAAATTAATTCAAACGATAATATAGAGTTGAGATCATGAGCCAATTGAAGCTAGACCACCATGGAAAACCTGGATGCACCGGACGGCCGTTTCATCTTATTGTGGGACTCCTCAGCAATGAGCATCCACGATCCCGCCTCATGAGATTCGAACCCAGGACCTACCAGTCTCGCGATAGAGCACTTAACCGATAGACCATTGAGATGGCCGGCATCCAACGGTGTTAATGTCTAACTTCAACCAATCCATGAAAATGAGCAACCATTCACCAATGTCTTCAGTGAGTTGATATCTCCCAACAGACCTGGTTGAACTTCTTGGGTTAATGCTTCTCACTAGAACTCCAGGAAATATCTCATGGAGCCAGTGACTAGTGAGCATATGATCATTGTAACAAGGGGGTCGTGGATTTGCACTGCTGAAGAGTCCCACAATAGAACGAAACGGTCGTCCAGTGCTTCCAGGTTTTCCATGGTGGTCTAGCTTCAATTGACTCATGATCTCAACTCTATAAAATTACTAAAATCTCCACAAAACCCTTTCTCAAATGATGATAATAATAAGATAAATAAACAAAATAATCTACAAATGATTTTATGATTTTCATGATTATTATAGATGATGTTTTACGTTTTTTTTAGAAAAAGAAAAAAAGTATATACATAGATACGACTATTTTTCCAGATATATTATATCATCAATTTATTGGTGAAAATATTCCATTCAAATTATTGTAACGAATATTTTCAACAACAACAACAAAAAATCTGTTCTCATATTTTAATTTAATTTTTATTGTTTGGATTATTTTGTTATTGATATTTCGACTAAATTTTGATTCGTTTTAGTTGACATTACTTACATCCTATACAGGTTGTCTCAATCAAAAGTTATAGTGTTAGGGTTTATACAGAATTGAGTTTAGGAGCCTGAATTGAATATCATCTATAGGATGAAAGTATATTCTATTCGATGAAGATGATATGGGAATTCTGGATTTCACTGTTAGTTATATTCTATTTATTCTACGTGAAAATTCTCTTATTTATTTTATTAAGTAAGTATAGATAACATGAAAAGTGTATCAGTTTTATTTATACAAGTATGTTCATTGTATAATTTTACCTAAAACCTTCAGTATTCACTGTCATTAAGATTGATTTTGAGAGAAAACAGAATAATGTATGTGTTATATCCCGTGGAGATTTACGAATGGTAACTTTGAGAACTATTTATGAACCAATATGATATGTATATTTCCTTTTCTTTAATTGTCAAGTAACTAAAGTATCCATATTGGTGTCCCTCTTGTTATAAGCTTTATTTTGATCTATAGACTATTATTATACGATTCACCATTTTTCAGTTATCCCTAGTCCATTAATTACTGTTCCCCCTATTCACAGCCACATTTGACCAAATCTTGTACAAATGTTATTTTCTATTTTATGGTATGATGTGGTCAGTTTGTTTGGTATATAAACCCAATATGTTTGAGAATAATGATTCATATTGTAGAGGCTTTTATTGGTGTTCTGTACTTAACTGGTTGGGCTAGGTAGAAAACAGGACTGATAAGTACTCAAGACTGCTCATACGGCTTTTATGTACCATTGCTCTGACGATAATTTACTCCTCTCTTTGATTAGCGGCATCGTCACGTCAAATATTAACTGGGCACTCAGGAAATCGATATAACAGAATGGAATTCTGATAGTTATGTACTTCTCAATGAAATACCTAAATAGTTTTAGTCATGATAGTAATATGATTATATGTAACAGTCGATTCAAATTCATTTTTGGATGATGAAGTGAACCATAATTATCACTTCTATCGCTTGTCACTCACTTTTATTTTATGTCTCATTACTTTTCGATGAGCATATTTGACTTTCCTTTTTTGAATGAGCATATTTATTCCATGCTCGTGGACAAGTTATGATTTATGACTTAGAAAAAAATAAAGTCTTAAAAATCCTACAGAGGTGCTATTGGATTATTGTTGTACCATAGCAATCCTCCTGCACAGGTGGTAGTGACTGACCATAATTTTACAACCTCGAGAACTTTCTAGAATTGGTTCCCTGAAGTTTTTCTTTTTCCAAGCTTCAATACAATTACTTCTCCATATTTTAAGAATATCGGTTTCAATTAATTTACAGCATCTCCTTTGTTGAAAACTCGAACAGTGTGAGTATTGCACAGAAATGCTCATCTAATTTGTCGTTTAGATGACTGACAATTCTTCTACTTCGTAGCATAGACTACACATATATAGCTCATGGTATATACACATTTTACACCACTCACAAAATTTGGTAATGTGGCACACAACTAAAGATTGTTAACAAGTGCTATCTTATATAACTGAAATAAAGTTAAGGAAGATAATAATGAGACCTAATATTATATTCTAGAATGGATCCCTTTAGAGATTCTTTGTATTTGATGGATTATCTAAACCCAAGCAATACTAGACAATGAAATTAGTTGATGCTGGAAATGATCAGAAGTACGTACTCATAACACAGCCAGGCATTGAACACAGGACCTTTAGATTCCAAACCTTTGCTCAGCCATGTGACTGAAGCTTCTTTATGAAAATAGTTATCCAGATTACTAGTAGAAATCCTGGAGTCATTTAATTGCAATGACCGAAGTTTTTTTACAAATGTGATTTCGTTTCTAATATCTTCTATTTATTACCTAAATTTTGTGAAGTTACTCTTTCAAATTTTTACTGAACTCGATATGAGTACTAAGTTAATTTCGTTATTTTACTTAAACTCGTAATGGTTTAAAATAACATGAAATCATAGTTTAATTGATCTCATCTAATTGTTTCTAACACAAGATTTCCAGTTTAACGGCTAAATATACACGCAGACGAAAATAACCCCAGTGGGATCATTAATATCTGAATTTGTGTAATAAATAGTATCCAGAGACTGTAAACTTTAGTCTTCTCAATGACCAAACCGAAGATTTGAACACGCTATTTATACGATACCTTCATTATCATCAAAAAAGACTACATGGAGAAGATTTGCAATATGATGAACAATATTTCCAACCATATTAGTTCACATTGAAAACCGAATCAAACAACAAAGTATCATTCACAGATATATCAATCACCAGGACCAACAAAGGAAGACTCGCGGTGCAAGTATATCGAGACCCAATCCACACTGATCATATAGTCTTGACAGTTCGTGTGCATAATATGTGGTATTTTGTTTTGATACGTTAAAGATTTTTTACTACACAAGGATCATCTCTTAATAAGTCACATTATTATTATTATTATCACTATTATCATTATTATTATTCATTCCGATGGTTTAAAGACAAAGTTAAATGTAAGAAATCTTTCTTAAAAAGTGTAAATATTTTTTGTTAATACCGTCGAAAAACTGACATGGTTGTGTATCAATCGCGAGGCGGGATTGTTAATGCGCACTGCTGAGGAGTCCCACAATAGAACGAAACGGCCGTCTAGTGCTTTCGGATTTTCTACGGTGGTCTAGCTTCAATTGACCAATGATTTCAAGTATATACGAAAATCACTTAAAATCTCCACAGAAAACCCTCTTATCAAGATAATTGTAAAACGAATCAAAATGAAGGATAAATATATACACAATAGTCGACCGCAATTAATCTTAAAATTCACTTAAATACAGAATACAAAAATAATCACAGCCAATACAAATAAAAGGCTTCTTACATAAAAGTCATCAAGGTATTTTTATGAAGAATTACTTTCTGAAAAAAAAAAAACTAAATAAACTCTAGAGACAGAAAAGAGCATGGATTCAATGTTTTTTTCAAAATTAACTGTTAACTATCTGAAGATATACAACCTACGACCTATATACTGATTAATAAGTTAAACACGTCTATGAGGGTTTACATTTTCTATTTATTGACTCTACAAACTTCAATTGGTCAGTTTCTTTTGGTACAAATACATCTTGAGACGATCCCCTCAATTTTACTATCTAGTCATATTTTTTTCATAAAGTTTTGTGATGGCTAGCAGTAGAATCTAACTACAACATTTCCTCTTATCTAGTACTCATCAGCTTGATGTGCCTGAATTCTGTTCACAATAGAACTCAGACTCAATACATTTAGCTATGAACACCGACGTATTATACACTCAGCCATTTGGTTCAAATAGTCCAAATGTATAGATTGATATCAAACATATTATATTCATTTAGCAGCATATCTCCAGTTACGTTCATTTGATTACTTAAACGTTTACTAGTTATAGATTAATTTTAGCTTCAAGATAAATTAACTTGATTGTCGAAGATTTTTAGTTAACACTTTTTGTAGGTTGAACATAAACAATATAAATCCTGATCAATGTAAGTGTTTTACTTTCATGTAAAGTTGGCATACGTAATGTTGTGAATAGTATTATTCTCACATTATAATGTTTGTTAAATGTCTTAAATTATAAATTAGTGAGAACTAAAGTTTTGAAAAATTCCATGGAGTGTAAGTATAATGTTTAGTAAGAAACAGCGGTTTACAAAATTCGGATGCTATAAGGTAATCTTCAGTAAATTTGAACTTATGAATAATTAGCTAACTCATACTATGGAACGTAGCATCGGAGCGTAGGAATAAGACATAAGAATAAGTTTGTTGACACTTATCAACAAAATTCAAACGGTAATCTTGTTATAAAAATAATATTAGAAGTTTCTAAATTTTTACTGACCATAAAACAATTTCAACAGTATTAACTATTCAAAAAAGAGTAGTTATTGACGTAATTCTGTCATCACACTGAAATTTAGCACACAGAACTCCACCATGTCAATACGCTTAAATCAATGCTGAATCATATTTATTGTCCTATCTTTCAGAGATAAGATCCATTTCTTGTGACTCAAACAAGATAATCATGACCTCCGACAACATTAGTACTAACTTTTATTTAAAACTCAGTTGTCAATGGTTACGAAGTCATGTGTTTGATAAGTGTTTGTTTTCCATTTTAAAGTAAAACGGTAATCTTTCTTTTTAAAGTTAACCCTAACTCCTTGAGCACATAAATAAGATAAATTTTTCAGCATTACAAAACCCTATGCAAATGATAAAAGTTAAACCATTAAATCTCATTCCGGACACTAGGACCTTCTTGAGTTTCTAGGTTTTATTTTGCTAACAAGAAGTAAACCGTTCCTCAACTAGTTTAAATCAGTATTTTCTTTTATTAGAACGTTATTTCCAATACTTTTATTAGTAACTTATTTTTAATTCAAATCCATAATTCGAGGATCAAATCAAGTTTAGAATGAAGTGAAATCCCATTAGTGAAATTAGATGATGGTCGCGTTATACTGAGAGATAACCGAAGTTCTACAATATAAGCCATTAAATTGTGAATCTACGGCTATAGGTTATCGTATTTGTGTGTTGTCCCTAGTTAGAATGTAAAGTCAGTATATCGTCATAATGTAACAGTGGTAATATCTACCATAATCGTTAATCAACACCAATGTTTACATTAGGAAAACTATTGAAAAACTACATGTATAAATTAGAGAATTCGATATTTTCTCAAGAATACTCTTATAACACAAACATTTGTGAAAACATAATCTAATACAAAAAGCTAAATTTTGTAAAATACTTTATGAATAAACAAACTTTCAGAATATACTTGTACTATGATTAGCTAGGTGGGGCTAAAAGTCAACTCAAATAAACAAAGTCCAATCTGGTATTTAAACTGTTCTTTTAGCTTGAACAGTATTCTTCTCGTTTACAATGCTGAGATTTTGGGAAGAAAAATGATTACATGATCGACTGACTAATTGACTGACTGACTGAGTGGATGAGTGAATTGAAATAGAAACTTCCATTGAAAGACGGTACCTTTAAAAGTCACTCAACTTTTTTAGAATTATTTCTGATTTTACATAAAATTCGACAATATAGAGTATATATATAACGACCGGATAAAAGTACTTTGATTGAAAATTATGTAAATAGTAGTAATAATATTAATTACAATGATAATGTCAATGTATTAAAAAGCTTATAAAAATAAATTAAGTTAGCTTACTTGAATAAATGCATTGTTACTATCAGCGACAAGTATTTTATTTTCTCTTGTAATACATATTCCAGATGGATTTGCAAACTCACCATTACCTCTTCCTTTTGTACCAACGGAATATAAAAAGTCACCTCTTTCCATTTTATATAGATCAGCTAGTGCTGTTGGCTGATCAGATAGATTTGAATAAACAGGTACAGACTGACAACGTCTTCTTGACTGAATTCTGTGTTGTGTACGACGTGGTAATTCACTAATTTCTCTCATCGTATCAGATATTGCTTGTAGACTTGCTTTAGGAGGACTATCAACACTTATACAGTAAGGAGATCCCTTTATGTGTTCACCAAATAATTTAATTCTTAGATCGTACAAACCAGGATGAGAAATTTTATAAACAACTTGTAAATTATTTCCTTGAATGTTATTTCCATTGTGATTGCTATAAAGTGAAAGACTAGAACCGCTGTCCGATATTTGTTTCTCTTGAATTCCAACCTCCATTTCACTAATGCTTTTCTGAGTTAAGAGGACTGAAAATTCCTTACTGGATGCATTTGCTACTGCACGGCCCAACCTGTCATTAGTGATAATATCAACCTTGACTTCTTCATTTGCTTGACAACGTCTGACTGTGACAAAATGATCCAAGTAGTTATCAGATAAGCTCGTATTTTGAGCATCAACTGCAGTTAAGCCGAGAGAGCCAACACACTTCACCATACCCAAAACCTGATCTAAATCAGTGGGAAAGAATGACATAGTATCAGTTTCAGATGGGTGCAAAGGTACTGGGGCAGAAATAAGCTTTTCGATTTCAGCTTTGTGTTTTTGAGTAGCAAGATCTCTTGAAACTGTGTTCTGAATAACCTTTTGAGTTTGATAAGAGATTTCATTAGTGGGTTGTGCTTGTAAAAGTCTTTTCAAAAGATCAACGTGTGAAGATAGTCTTTGAAGTCGAGTTTCGAATTCTGTATGTAACTTATTTATAGCTTCATTTCTCACGCTCAAACAAGTATCAAGTTCATTTAAAAGATAGTCGTGTCTTTCACTTACAGATCTTTGTATCATTTGCATGCTTTGATCGATTTGGCCACGAATTTCTTTCCTAACACACGGAAGATATTCGCTTAGACTTTCCAGTTCTTCGCATCTTTCAGATAGACATTTTATTACATCTTCAGCTAAACGAAGTTTATCGTTTACTTCATTACAATAATCTGACTGTGTTTTCTCTACTGTACCATTGATAGAAACAAGAGCTCCAAAGTCTTTATTGTTTGTGGATGATGTCAATACCATATCATCGTGTCGTGGATCATCCATTCTCTAGTATCATTCCTAGGAAGACAATTATGAGTCTGTAACGTTTCCCATCCGTGAATTGCGTGACATATTTGTGTCTAACTTGTCGGTAATCTTTCAACCAATAGGATTGAAGAGAGCTACTATGACGAATCTCTCATCATCGATGTTGTACTATGAACATAAAATTTACGTCTAACAATAAAAATTTATATGAATATGAATATGTTATTGCCTTACACAAAAGACTTCTACTTGGTATGACTTTTTGTTTTAGTGTTCATGTATATTCGCTCGTTTTATAAACGTCGATGAGCTGCCGGAACGTTTGTAGCTTCGCTCCAAGTAAGTTTGCAATCTTCTCAACACTATCACTAACAGTGCAACCGTAAATCCTCATCCTGACCATACAATTGAGTTTGCACGCACTGAATTTTCGAAGTAGTGATATCTTATAGGAAGCTACGTAGAGCGTGGTATACTTTGTAAAGCTTTTCATAGTCAACTCCGTTTTTTAATGCCCTACCAAATTGCTGACTGAATCATAATACCCAGTTACGAACTAAAAATTGATGGGAATTCAGTATCTAGTCACCACTATCTTATGTGATTGCCTTTGGTCTTTTGCTTTCAATTTCCAATCGTGTCCCGGCTGGTAGTATATCATAAACCTTAGAACTTGATCATGCTAATTTCTCTGTCGTCAAAGTAGGGATCTTGAGTTCTCTTAAGGATATGTGAGCGGTTATAAACTCAAGTCTGCCAACACCGTGGAAGGGTTCATCTAGAGGTACCTAAATAAGAAATTTAGGTTAGAGCACTCAAGACCACTGTATTCATAATCAATCTCCTTCTTCAATTCCTATTATTCTTCCCATCTCGACTTTCAACACTAAACTTCCTCTTTCGGCTCCCTCCTCAAGTGTCACCATGGCTGACGATTCTAGTGCGCGAAATACTGTCCCAGGTCTACTAAAACCTCGCTCCAAACTACACATTGGAGCCTTCAACGTACATACCCTATGTCAAATCGGCCAACAGGCCTTCTTGGTTAAGACCCTAGAATCTCGTACCATTGATGTATGCCGTGCTCCAAAACACGCATACAAGATCCTAGTGTGATCATTCACTTGACCTCACCTTGCCAAAATGGACAGCTGACGAAATACACCCTCCGTGTATCGGGCGACCCGATGGCTAGTTCTCGTGGACTTGCAGGTGTAGGCACTTATTGACTTACAATACGCAAATGACAGTCCTGTTTGATGAAGATGCTGATAAAATGCAGAATCTTCTGTTAGCACTGAGTAACTGCCAGGATATTTGGAATGCGTTTCTCCCCCTGTAAATGTAAATTGCTACTCCAGGACTGGCCTGCGTCAACGCCTCAACTAAGGATAGGGAGCGAAGTGGTCAGACGCGTCAACAACTTTACTTATCTTGGAAGTCTGATTAGCCCTAATGGGTTGGTGTCTGACGAAATCTCAGTACAGATTCAGAAAGCTCGTTTGGCTGTTGCCAACTTACGTCACCTACGGTGGAGACGAAATATCCGTCTATCAATTAAGGGACGAGTATACTGTGCAGCAGTTCGTTCTGTTCTACTTTACGACTGCGAGATTTGGCCATTAAGAGTAGAAGATACTCGTAAGCTACTAATATTTGACCACAGATGTCTTAGAAATATTGCTCGCATCTACTAGGATCACCGGGTAAGTATTAGTGAGGTTAGACACAGGGTATCAGGGAATGATGGTAAATCGGTTGTAAACCAAGACGTGGCATCAGTCCTTAAAGTTACTAACTTCTAGTCTGAGCCATGTTGGTAGATGTAGACTACTTGGTTGGGGTTCGCGTGACTATCGTAACCAATGGTTAAAGACTCTGCGTGACATGGCTCAGAATCGATCACCATGGCGTAGGTGTGTACACTCCCTGTCTTCCCTTAAACTATGAGATTAAGATTGCTTCATATCGGTCTTTCTCCCTGTACTATATCCTTATATACAATCTTTCTTTTATACATTACTTCCATTGAAGTAACCACTTCTATGAATTCGGTGTTCATCTTGTGCTAACGAGGTATGGCAACTTGGACCGATGCATATGTGTGACTGATTGACTGACGTCTCCGAAACGCACATACAAGACCCGGGTAGCGTCATTTATTTGACCTCACCATGTCATAATAAAGAACCAACTGGAAGCCCTGATGCTGCTTCCCGTGGCCTCGCTGGCGTAGGTATAGCATTGAGTCCCAGGGCTGAACTAGCTCTTTTAGACTGGATCACACCAGATAGTCATCTGTGCGCTGTCCGACTAAACGGAACAGTAAGGACTCGGAAAGATAGAGATACTCGTCGTTACCTCTTCGTCGTCTCTGCCTCCTCTCCCACAGACTGCAGCTCAGATGATGTAGAAGATGAGTTTTACAAAAAGCTTTCCAACCTTCTGCGAAAGGCTAGGCACTCTGATGTAGTAATAGTGACTGGTGACTTTAATGCTTAAGTAGGTAAACTAAGCGAAAGGGAAAGACACCTAGGTGGATATTATAGCGTCGTGGCTGAAAGAACAGATAATGGCGGAGTTCTACTTAATGATAACCAAGCTAAAAATATATTTCAGGAACAACTAGAAAAACTATTAGGCAACCATCTAAGTTGTGCCCACCCCGAGGCAGCGTGGAATGACATCCGAAAAGCTGTGGAAACAGCAGTGATATCTGATAGTACGGTAAACCATAAGGTTAAGGAGAGACAATGGACCTCGGCAGCATCCACTGCACTGATAAATGCTCGGAAACACACCCCATCTGGCTCTGAACATAATGAAGAGCGGAGTCAACTTAAGCGCAGGCTGAATGGTAGCCAAGAGTATTTTATCAGTTGTCCCAGTTGTATATCTGGAGAACAGTGGTTTGATAGTTAACGCACTCTGACATACGGCTTTTCGGTTCATACAGTTAATTTACTCAACTTTTGTGATAATGCCTACTTTAATTCATGCCACCAGACTGTAAACCTTTACTTGGTTAACTAATTTATACTTCAATATTATTTGCGATGGTTTTTTGTTATTATCTGTAATCCACCTCATCGATCTTCACATGAAAAATTGTTTCCTGGTTTTTTAAACGCTTGACGAAAGACAATGTTGATTCGACCAAACCTTTAATAACCAGGGTAATCAAAACATGTATTACGAATGACCAGTCACTCTCGACCCTGAAGTCCAAAAGAGATTAACGTGGTTATAGATCCCACAACGTCAAGGTTAACTGGAATAAAAATTACATCAGTCATTGGATGTCAAAGGAAAACTAATTGGAAGATGCAGACTTCCTGGTCAGGGGAACCTTAAGTAGCCTTGACTCAAAACCGGTTTCACCGGCTATTATTTAGACTCCTTATTTATTATGTGTATTTATGTGAACACATAAATATTGGTACGAGGAAGCACCACATACATATGCGCCACACAAATCTCTTTTGATTTGTGTGAGGGCTGTGATACTGCCCAGGTGCCCAAACTGAAGCAGGATTTAGACTCCTAGTTTTCATATTTTTGGTTTCCTTTGATTGTGTTAATGTGAATTGTATCACCATGGACCGGTACATTTGCGCCAGGTTCTACTTCGTTTAAAACGGACTTCTTTATTAATGAATTGTTTAAGTTTCTCTAAACGGATCATTTATCTGTTTCTTCTTATTACTACTCCTGTTTTCATGTTTTGTTTGCGTAACCACATAAGTCATCTATGATTGCATCCGATGTCCCAAGTTTTCATTCTTCAGTAATGATGTTTGGTAAAATTCCGATATGCTAAACAGTTTTCAGTATCATAACCGATATGGAAATAGTTTACAAAAGAATGCTTTGAAAATACTTGTATTTGCTTTCTGTAATTGTCTTGTTTCTGTAGTTTTAGGATCGGTTCGTCGGTCATGCTACAATAGTACTCGCAAAAATATTCTGTTAGATGACAAGACCAAATTGATATGTCAAGGGTTTACGGGAAAACAGGGAACTTTTCATTCTCAACAAACTCTTGCTTATGGCACAAAACTTGTGGGTGGAGTTTCACCTGGTAAAGGTGGCAGTTCCCATCTTGGGTTACCTGTTTTCAACTCCGTGAACGAGGCTAAGGAAGCTACAGGTGCAACAGCTACTGTTATTTACGTGCCTCCATCCCATGCTGCCGCTGCTATCCATGAAGCTATTGATGCACAGATTCCTCTCATTGTCTGTATAACCGAAGGTATCCCGCAGCATGATATGATACGCGTACGAAAACGTCTTTCTGAACAGGTAATGTGGTTTCATAATTTCAGTCATATGTTATATTTCCAAGGACCACTTTAGAATGCATGTTTTTTTTATAAAACAATGATAAGGCGTCTATGTCAGTATGCAATTTGAGACGAAGGAACAATGATTTAAGAGGGAATAGTACGTGAAAATCTCCAGATAAATAGCAAAAAGTGTCACCACTTATAATTCTGTGACATTGTACAGTATCTAACTAGAAACTCAAAAATAAATTGGTTTTCTTTAGTGTTTTGGGCTTGTCCTCAAGTTCGTCACTCATTCATTAACAATTAGATAGTTATCACTGATATGGTGTTGGAAAGTTAACCAATTCTTCCCGTTTTCATTAATGGCTTATATTTCTTCAGAAGTACACCTATTAGTTCCATTTAAAACATTTCTTCCAAAACGTTGTTTCCCTTACCACTACCAGACTACAGTGCCATCTTGTTTAAATGTATGTTCACCACTTACAATGCACAATACATGTACTACTCATAATTAGAATTATATCCCGTAAAGTATTTAAGTACCTAGTGTATATACATATCCGACTAACTGATGACGTTAGACGATCAACTTGCCGCCTCCCTCAGGCATATAAGAAAAATCTTCAAAACTCTACTAGTCAGTCAGTCGCAACGTAGAACTTCGTACGTACGTACATCAGTTCGAGTTGCCATACCACATTAACACAGAGATGCAGTTGTCGATTCAAATCCCGTAGTGGTACAGGTAGTAAGAGTATAAGCTGTAATCGGAAAGCTTACGGTTTGAAGATGTTACTGAAGGAGTATAATCCAGTAAAACAAATTTGAAAAGAGAAAAAAGATAGAGACATGAGGAATTCGGAAGATTAGAATTTGGCAGAACACAAATAGTGGATGCACCTTCGCCATTGAAAACGATTTTGAACCATGTCATTCAAGGTCTCTAACCATCGGTTGTTATCATCTTGCGGATCCCAACCAGGTAGTCTACACTTACCAACATGGCTCAGTCCACTTATCAGTGACTACATGGATTTGTGCCGTGTTTTGATATGGCCGCCCCTAGCTTTCTCCCAACCTGCTTTTACACCATAAAGCATCGCACCTCGAGACAGTCGGTGGTTGCGCATACGTAGCACGTGTCCCAGTCATCTCAACTGATGAAGTATCACTACCTCAGTCAATTTGTCATCCTTACCCAGTACCCGTTACCTAACAACTGCATTACTTACTTGGAGGTCCCAAGATATACGAGCAATGCTTCGAAGACACCTATGATCGAACACTAGTAGCCTACGAATATCCTCTACTCTTATCGGCCATGTTTCACTGCCATAAAGTAGGACGGAACGAACTGCTGCGCAGTAAACCCATCCTTTGGTTGCTAGATGGATATCTCGCCTACGCCATAAATAACGCAAGTTTTTAGACAGATGGAATTACGTCCAGTTTCTAGATTCTACCTAAGACCTCAGTCAATCTCGCTGCTAGTACTGGACCGCCATCCTTAAAAATCTCAGGGGTAAACCTGTCAGGGCCTGCTGCTCTCTCTTGCTTCAGATTTCCTATAGCTTTTTCAACCTCGTAAAGAGTTGATGGGCTTACATTAACTTGCCATTCAGGTCGACTGGGGATCGTGGGAAACCAAAGTGTAGCTGAAGGCCAGTTGAACTGATTCCTAAAGTGTTCTGCCATCGATCCAATCTCCTGGATTAAGAATGAATGATATGTCCATCTTTATCTGAGATAGTTTCGCTGATATTTGGGTTCCTAATACCGGTTTCTTTAACAAGTCTTAATAGTTGTCTGCTGTTACCTATTGCCGCTGCCTTTTCCATCTCTGTTGCTTTCGCTACCCACCACTGTTCGCTATCTTTGAGTAGGCTTCTTGTTAGCCTGAGCTTAAGTTGACTCCGCTCTTCATTATGTTCAGAGCCAGATGGGGTGTGTTTCCGAGCATTTATCAGTGCAGTGGATGCTGCCGAGGTCCATTGTCTCTCCTTAACCTTATGGTTTACCGTACTATCAGATATCACTGCTGTTTCCACAGCTTTTCGGATGTCATTCCACGCTGCCTCGGGGTGGGCACAACTTAGATGGTTGCCTAATAGTTTTTCTAGTTGTTCCTGAAATATATTTTTAGCTTGGTTATCATTAAGTAGAACTCCGCCATTATCTGTTCTTTCAGCCACGACGCTATAATATCCACCTAGGTGTCTTTCCCTTTCGCTTAGTTTACCTACTTAAGCATTAAAGTCACCAGTCACTATTACTACATCAGAGTGCCTAGCCTTTCGCAGAAGGTTGGAAAGCTTTTTGTAAAACTCATCTTCTACATCATCTGAGCTGCAGTCTGTGGGAGAGGAGGCAGAGACGACGAAGAGGTAACGACGAGTATCTCTATCTTTCCGAGTCCTTACTGTTCCGTTTAGTCGGACAGCGCACAGATGACTATCTGGTGTGATCCAGTCTAAAAGAGCTAGTTCAGCCCTGGGACTCAATGCTATACCTACGCCAGCGAGGCCACGGGAAGCAGCATCAGGGCTTCCAGTTGGTTCTTTATTATGACATGGTGAGGTCAAATAAATGACGCTACCCGGGTCTTGTATGTGCGTTTCGGAGACGTCAGTCAATCAGTCACACATATGCATCGGTCCAAGTTGCCATACCTCGTTAGCACAAGATGAACACCGAATTCATAGAAGTGGTTACTTCAATGGAAGTAATGTATAAAAGAAAGATTGTATATAAGGATATAGTACAGGGAGAAAGACCGATATGAAGCAATCTTAATCTCATAGTTTAAGGGAAGACAGGGAGTGTACACACCTACGCCATGGTGATCGATTCTGAGCCATGTCACGCAGAGTCTTTAACCATTGGTTACGATAGTCACGCGAACCCCAACCAAGTAGTCTACATCTACCAACATGGCTCAGACTAGAAGTTAGTAACTTTAAGGACTGATGCCACGTCTTGGTTTACAACCGATTTACCATCATTCCCTGATACCCTGTGTCTAACCTCACTAATACTTACCCGGTGATCCTAGTAGATGCGAGCAATATTTCTAAGACATCTGTGGTCAAATATTAGTAGCTTACGAGTATCTTCTACTCTTAATGGCCAAATCTCGCAGTCGTAAAGTAGAACAGAACGAACTGCTGCACAGTATACTCGTCCCTTAATTGATAGACGGATATTTCGTCTCCACCGTAGGTGACGTAAGTTGGCAACAGCCAAACGAGCTTTCTGAATCTGTACTGAGATTTCGTCAGACACCAACCCATTAGGGCTAATCAGACTTCCAAGATAAGTAAAGTTGTTGACGCGTCTGACCACTTCGCTCCCTATCCTTAGTTGAGGCGTTGACGCAGGCCAGTCCTGGAGTAGCAATTTACATTTACAGGGGGAGAAACGCATTCCAAATATCCTGGCAGTTACTCAGTGCTAACAGAAGATTCTGCATTTTATCAGCATCTTCATCAAACAGGACTGTCATTTGCGTATTGTAAGTCAATAAGTGCCTACACCTGCAAGTCCACGAGAACTAGCCATCGGGTCGCCCGATACACGGAGGGTGTATTTCGTCAGCTGTCCATTTTGGCAAGGTGAGGTCAAGTGAATGATCACACTAGGATCTTGTATGCGTGTTTTGGAGCACGGCATACATCAATGGTACGAGATTCTAGGGTCTTAACCAAGAAGGCCTGTTGGCCGATTTGACATAGGGTATGTACGTTGAAGGCTCCAATGTGTAGTTTGGAGCGAGGTTTTAGTAGACCTGGGACAGTATTTCGCGCACTAGAATCGTCAGCCATGGTGACACTTGAGGAGGGAGCCGAAAGAGGAAGTTTAGTGTTGAAAGTCGAGATGGGAAGAATAATAGGAATTGAAGAAGGAGATTGATTATGAATACAGTGATCTTGAGTGCTGTTAGAGTTATGAGGGCAGTTATCACTTCCCGGTCGCCCACACCGTGGAAGGGTTCTTCTAGAGGTACCTTTAAAGGAAATTGAGTTAGAAGTTGTCCTAATGACTTGAGAGCATGACCGCAGTGCCCAAGGTTCAACTGCTTGAGGTCGGTCACACACGACCTTTTTGTGGGTAATTTTTGTGTTAACTTCGTATTTGTTGGTACCTTACCACCGGAGACGGATATCTGTGTGATAAGGCGAGGTGTGCATTTTTAGGGCCGACCTTTTCTAACCCCACCCCTCCTTGTGGGAAGGCAGCATCGCTGTTATGCTGGTTGTCTGAAAGAAACATCTTACTGCCGCCATACCTCTGTCCAGTCAGCAGTTCGACTTCGTCTTTGGACCTTGGGTTTGCCTCTTTTAGTCTTACCGGTCTTCAACCGACCTGTCTAGCACGGTAGGACCTAGAGGAACGATTGTTCCAGCCAGTATAGCTCGATCGGTTCATCACGAAAGGCGAGCCCTACCTCCACGTCAAGGTAGCAGCTATGGTCGAGCAAATCTCTAATAATGTAGTGAACAGAACAGTAGTTGGGGACAATCGAATGTATTTAAGCAAAAATTACAGACTATCTCAGTAAATTCTGATAACCAAACAATGAATAGTCAATTTGCAAATTAACAACCAATTGTTTCTTCTCTAATTCCGTTGCTCATGCATTTTCCAAACGATTGCGCTTCATTTCAGTTCTTTCCTCATCGATCCTCTGCCAAAATACATTCTATGTCTGACCCACACCATATACTACTTATATGGATATAAGTAGACCACACCACAATAATATCCAGCTGGTGAATTCCAGACGTTAGCTGGTTATTATTTGCTAATAAATGTTATACGGATTGACTGTTTATCTCTTGATATGATATTGTAAACAGTCTTTTTTTCATACATTTCCCTGTTTGAACTAAACTTACCAACTTTTTTACCTTATAATAATGCAAAACGGCTGGTTTCCTCGTAAATGTAATATATAGTTACCAATTAAAAGTGCATCATGTTTGCTTTTTAAGAATCGGAGGCAAGCAGTCTAAAAATGTTATGACTTCAAGGCCGGCTTTTTATCACGTGATTTATTCGCCAATCAAAATACGACTTATCCAATCTTAGTACTGTGCTAAACCAATGACTTTCGACTGGTTTCAGCAGCCTAGTGTCCTTATGGGTCCTCTGTTCGCCTAACCCGTCCAGCTGAGTTCAGAACACCAATAACAGCTTCCACTATGCGAATCATTTATTTCAAACATATTTGGTATTATATACCAGCCAAATAGACCGCATCACACCACAAAATAACGTTTGTACAAGATCAAGCTAAAAAGTAGCTATGAACTTGGTATACTGTAATCAATAAACTGGACATAACTTACGAACAGTAAATCGTATAATAATAATCTATAGGTCAAAATAAAGTTTATAGTAAGGAGAATATAGATATACATAATCTAGTTACTGAATAGTTATATAATAAGAATATATATATAATATTAATCCTGTTATGACTTTATGAAAGGCCGTCGCCAATTTGTTATGACTTTATAAAAAATAATAGGTCGTATGACAATTCGTTATTGATTTTTTTTGTCCAGCTTTTATCACGTGAATTATCCACCAATCGAAATACGACTTTTCCGATCTTAACACTGTGACAAATCAATGACGTTCGACCAGTATGAGTAGTCTAGCGTCTTTATTCGTCCTTTGTCCGCCTAGCCCTTCCGATTGAGTCCAGAACACCAATTGTAGCTTCTGCTGTGCGAATCATTTATTTCAAGCATACTCGGTTTATATACCAGGCAGACAGACCACATCACACCATAAAGTAGAAAATAATATTTGTACAAGATCAAGCCAAATGTGGTTGTGAACATGGGATACAGTAATCAATAAACTGAACATAATTTGGGAACAGTAAATCGTACAGTAATAATTCATAAGTCAAAACGAAGCTTATAATAAGATGAATATAGATATACACAATCTAGTTACTTAATAGTTAAACAATAAGAATATACATAGAATAACCGTCCATTAATAGGTCCCGGAAATTACCCATACTTATGTCTTCACTAGGATATAACAAATCCACTAATAGTTCTCAGAAGTTACCCGTAGTTTAATCTTCACTAGGATATAACAAAAAGCATTTGTATCGCTAAAAGAATATTACAAATTGTCAAGGATTGTTTATATATTTACAACAAATAATATTAGACATCGTTTCTGTAATAGGGGTCGTCCATATAACCAATGTGTTGTTATTGTTAATGATTCGAATTCATTCGACTTAATACTTAAGCTACGCTAGTTTCTAAATTCGTTTCAATATGTTTAGTTCACTCAGCATTCTCCAATCATGCCCCAATTACTTTTTGTATATCATGTGTTTTTTATTCATCTCTAGTCTGCCTCAAGATTAATTGGACCAAATTGTCCAGGAATAATAAAACCGGACGTATGCAAAATTGGTATTATGCCTGCACATATTCATAAACCAGGAACGGTAGGAATAGTATCCAGATCAGGGACATTGACTTATGAAGCTGTCTTTCAAACTACACAGGTATTTGATAAATTATCTAGTATATCCATTTATTTCAACGTTTGACAATTGCATAAGTTATTTACTAAATTATTCATTACTATTCCTATGTCAGTCAACTTATACATATTGTCCTGTGTAACTGAAAAACGAATGAAAAGTGTATTCTCACGACCAGCTGTCATTCAATCTTCCTTTTCGATATGGAAACGCCCAAGATCTACTGACTGTATCTGTATCCATGCAAGCATTTTGATTAAGTTTTTAGCCTTTCGTATCTTAGCTTATTGAAGCTAGAATAAGCCAGGGGACATAACTTCTCTTCTAAAAACATTTAATTCACTATCCGGGGCCTATTTTCTTCGTGACAGACAATCTTAATATCCTAGAATGTGCTAAGAAAATCTTAAAATTAGCATTAACTCCTATGACGAACGAACATGTGTTTTTGGAAGAGAGTTTTTATATTTTAACTCAAAATACTTACCAAATACAGTTTTATGCACTCCTGTGAGCCACAGTCACGAAGGAGATAGTGATACTGTCCAACTGCTCAAATTGATGTAAGTTGTCCCACCGTTCTGAATGGGGAACTCCTAGCTCTTATATTAATGCTATAAAATTGTGGTTATGTATTAGCCAATGTTTTATCAAAACCATCTCCACATTATTTACATTTGATTCACGTACATCTAGATTTATTAAGTGATTTTATCTTTCTTCACTTCAAAGTTTGTCATGCAATGTATACTACATATCAGCCTACCAGAAATTATAACGCTTTTTTTCTTTTCTCAAAAGGCTTTAATGTAAGCAAATTGTGTTGAATAGGAATTCTAATAGGATGTCTAAAATTTAAGTAACTCGTGGTTCCAAGATATCCCAGGTAACGCGCTAGTTAACAACTCGAAGTTATTTTGTGATTCAACAGCTCAAACAGTGGTGATCTGTCAAGCAGGATGAAATAAATTGTGGTATATATATATATATATATATAATATGTTTTACTCTATGTAGACCTAATAATGTAACGTGTAGAAAAACAGTACACAAATACAATGAACTGATAGTTGTCCCGACGAACTACGAGAAATAAAAAGTGCCCTTCAAAAGTTACACGACATACGGTGCTCTTAATGCAAATATTGTTAGACTAATGAGTGAACAAACTCCAAACATAGCACTTCCGTCTTAGAAATTCCCCGAACAGAGAAATCTTTAACAATTTAAGTGATTCAATAGGAATTAATAAATAGCCAAAGCAAATAGCAATACAAGACAAATAAAATGAATAGAGCGAGAGCTCTTAATAGCTATGATAAAATGACCTAAGGATATATGATTGAATCTTATGATCGTCTAGGTCATACGTAGGACATTGAAATAACCAATCACGAAGCAATTAGAAGCGCAGAATAGTTTTGGAGATTAGATGGATGATTCACCAATGTAGGGAGACATATTAATCAAAAGTAGAAATAGATGACAATGAAATAGAAGATAAATTCATTTGGTATTGTTTGTTTGAATCTTCCCATTGATGTTTAGGACTGCAATTGATCAGTCTCATATTGGCATATGTGTATACAGTGCGTATTGCCTCGATATATAGCCTAATTCACAAGCGTTATAAGCAAAGATGGATAGGGGTTAGCAGTGAAATCCAGGACGCGCGTTTCGTCCTATTTGGGACTCGCGTTATTCACTCAGCTACTGAAGATAATCTGCGCAAAATGTAGCATGTGCATACAAAACTATACTAATAGAGAATAGTGCATATTCAATGGCAAAATAAAACAACGGGTTAAACTTGGACGAACACATTTTCATCAGGTCCTACATCGATTGTGTCTGGATTGACCTTGTGAATTTTGGATTAGAATATTCAGGTTTGTGTGAACACTAAAAGTGTTAATAAAGTTTTTTTTTGTTACAGAAGTTACCGAACAGAAACCAGTTTAGTCGTTAACGTTTAGTTTTGACTCGTAAACCTAATGCGTAAGATAATAATGTTACTTCAGTGTTCCCATTTATTCATTAGTTGTTGATTTTCACGAGTCCGTAAACTGTTCCTTCTGATAAATTGTTTAAGATCATGTGATAGCACAATACTGTTTTCCCAATATTACTGACTAGAAATCTGCTAACCCAGCGTCGTACATCTCGATTCTACCTATAACCTATAACACTGTTTTGTCTCATTATCATTCCTTAGCTTTTTAGCATGAACTGAGACACAATACTAATATAATACAAATGTACTTTTATGGAAAACTAATTCGTTTTTCCACTGAGGTTCTCGTTTTTTCAGTTACTTCATGTTATATATATTTTTATAGCCGTCACATGCTAGGAATTCAAGAAGTATTATTCCATTTGTTACGTGTATCAGTTAATCCAGATTAGTGGTAATCAATTGTGGCATTTATTCAAAATGTATCTGTTTATATGTAGTTCAAGATACTATTTCAAGTAACTTATAATTGTGAATCACTAAATGCTAGGTTGGTCTTGGTCAATCTCTATGTGTTGGAATTGGTGGTGATCCGTTTAATGGAACAAATTTCACCGATTGTCTTGAGGTGTTTTTAGAAGATCCTAACACAAAATCAATAATCCTGCTTGGCGAAATCGGTGGTGACTCAGAAGAACAAGCTGCAGAATTCTTAAAAGAGCATAATACTGTAAGTTTTTATATTCAACTTCCTTCAGTGTTTCTGTGCATCTTTTAAGTTTCGATCTACAATGAGTACGGAATATATTAGATCAGAAACTTCATAGCTCAGCGTACACTGTAAGTTTGGCTCAAAAAACTTGTATTTCTTATCGAACGTAAAGCTGCGCATGGCCAATCCTTGACATTTGAATGTAGAAAAAAATAAAATAAAACTGCGTGGATACTGATAATATATGTCAAGAGGAAAAAAACATTATTGCAAAATTGTTGTATAAATATACTTGTTAAGTAGTAGTAGTCTAGGGAAATAAAGATTGCTGTGTACTCAAAGTGAGACAGTACGCAATCAAGAGGAAATGAGCTTTTGTTTGTATATTAATTAACTTATGAGAAAGAAGAATGTTAAAAAATATCAGGTTATTTTAGTGAAAAATTAGAAAGAACTGAATTAAATTGATGACTTGTTTTTCAAATAATTCAACGAAAAGACTAAGTCTATCAAAACTATGATATATATTGGCACAATACAATAAGACCAATGATCTAATCACATTGAGGTCCACTAGATTAATTGAAGGATAGGAGAAAAACAAAGATAATGAAGAAAACTATACGAATCACACCATTCTGGATAATAGTTCAACATTATCAGGATAGGTTTAGTGTAAGTACTGACTGTTTTTTGAGCACACGAACCGGGGTGTTTTTAGATTCTCATGTGGCTAGAGCCTCAACAAACCTACGTATTCACTCTAGTCGACTTTTACTATCCAGAGCGGTGCGGTTTGCATTTTTTTATTATCTTTGTTTTTCTCTTATCCTGTAATATGTCTGATCGACCCTTATGCCCTCTGAAGTAAATGTGTGATCAGATTATTATTCTTATTGTATTGGGCTAATATATCACATAATTTTGAAACCTCGTCTCATTCCGTCATCTAAATTTATCACAGGGACCAGCTGTTTTAAATTTGCTTCTTCGTCTTAAGGTAAATAGAACTATGTTTGTTGTTTCGTTTTCAAACACTGTTTTTTCACATGCTAACTTCATTTTTATGGTAAATTAAATTACTTCATACCCTTTAAAAGTAGAGAATATTCTTAGGTTATTAGTATTTGAACATGGTTGCCGTCGAAGCACTGCCCAAACATATTGGGACCATCTAATTGGCAATAATAAGTTTAGATGCATGGTACAAAGCAATGCTACCAAGTTTGTTGATGAGGTAGTGAAACCTTATCGAATGAGCTAGCTGTGGCTTGTACTGCGTATAACCAACCATCCCCTATCTCAACATACTGTTGTAGGAGTATGTTAAAAGAAATCTATGGGCAGCCAAATTAAAGCGTGGCATTATTTCACGCAGTTATTGATCGTTGGTCTAAGCTGCATTCTCACTGAGTTTTTATTTTTAATAATATTATTTCTACTCAGTAGTCATATAGTAATATGCTTATAGAGAAGAGTACTAGAATGATGTGCGTTATGTTCCTAATCATTGTGTTCATCAGAGGTATTTAACTCATCACACATTAATTACACCTTAAAATGTTTTTTCACAAATTGATTGTTCAGATTTCTATAAACCACTCTTGACCTCCCTTTTGTTTTCTTTTGTCTTTAGGGTCCAAATCGCAAACCAGTTGTATCTTTTATTGCTGGTGTTACAGCGCCACCCGGACGTCGTATGGGTCATGCTGGAGCTATCATTTCGCTGGGTAAAGGTGGTGCTAAAGAGAAAATGGCAGCTTTAGAAAGTGCAGGTGTTGTTGTCACACCTTCCCCAGCTCAAATAGGTAAAACTCTCTTGCAAGTAAGTGTTCGTACCCATTCCATTACTTTATCTTTGAAGTGTCCTTTTCGTAACTTATCAAATCTAAGCTATGGGATAAATGTTAAATATTAACTAATTGGCTTTTTTAGAAAAAAAGAAAGTTTTGTTTTTTTTAGAAATTATAAGGGAATAGACTTACTCGAGCCTTTCTCTTGTAATCATGCTTCATTCCTAACTTTCCTTAGATGAACTTTTGTAAGAGCTACTCAGGAGTAAAGACCATAACTAAGAGTATTTAAGCATTTCTGGAAATTTACTACAGCTTTTCTTACTGAACATACCCTTTCCCGTTACGTATCTATATGCATCTTTTCTACTGGTTCATCAGTTGTTTATATAATCCTACTTACTTCATCTTCGTATTTAATTTATGATAAAACCAAACGTTCTTTTAGAACCATCATTATCAATAAAATCCCACATCATTACATCCTCATGTTTGGAACGTAACTACACTGAACTTCAACCGAGGTATTTACCAAATTAATAGATTTACGCTATTACTAATTATTACTTTTTTTGTAGTTTTAAAACAGCCCGAAGAATATGTATAAGTGTTTCTTCTGTGGTTGAACTTGTGTTGTTTGTACTTGAATCTCTTAATTTTGAACTTCAATACCTGACAACACACGTGTACACTACGAAATCAAATAGTTCCGTTCAATTCACAATTTCACTACCGATAAGTTTGTCCATTTAACAATAGAATCTTAAACTAAAAAAAGGCTATACTAAAACTGATAAGACGAAATCCAATTTTATTATTTATTTATTTATTTAAACACATAAATCCAATTTACCATTCACAGTAATACAACTAGCAAGGTTTTTAAAAAAAATCAAATATACTTGTTGGAATTGTTAGGAAATTGACTTACACCAACCTTTTCCACAGTTGTCATGGTCTTCTAATCAATTATGGTTGCTTGAGTCATAGCAATTGTCAAACTTCTTCTTTATTTATTGTATAGTAAATATGGCTTTTGAAAAAATAAGTCCATACAACTGCTCAGCTGAATAGTATATCAGTATAAGTCATTAAGTTTTTCTTTGTTTATGATTTATATAGTTTGTTACGTAAAGTAATCAGATATTGACAAAAGACGTTGTTTTTGTTTAGTTATTTTTTCTAAACTCTACTTGAAATATATTTCATTAGTTTGTTGTTAATTAAAGTTTAGAACTTACAAATTTGTTCCGTGATTCAACCTTTATGTTCAATAGTAAATTCTTCGAATAAAGTCAAAACAACAATTGAATCAGAAACAATATAAATTCCTTATATTTCGTGGTTTCTCATCACCTGTTTACAAACATTTATGTATCAAAGTGTAACACTTAGTTTTGATATAATATGAATTAACGGATGTTGCTAACGGAAAGAACTGATATAACAACAATTATCAGTAGCAACTATTATATATATGAGCATATGTGTGAGGTCATTTGAAGATGGCATTCAAAAGCATAGGGGGGTAGTGACCTAGGTGTCCGAAAAGTGGTAAGATGAATTATGTAATAATTATAAAAGGTCTGAATGTATCAAGGTAATGATAAATTGATAACTATCTCTATCTGAACACGTCAATCTTATTTGAGTTTTCAATTGTTACTGCTTCAACAGAATGAAAAGAAGCTGAGTTATTATGGTGGTTGATAATTTCAAAGGTCTGGCAGACGTTAATAATAGTATGTCTACTGTCAACCAAGCTATTGCACTGTTTAGAGCTGTTGCAGCTTTTAGTCTCAAACTTTTTAGAAAGTGCTCGTAAATGCAAAAACTTTTACTCTTCTTTCCGTTCTTCTCATATATGTGCTTTTGAATGTACAGTGTTCTGCCTCAATTGTTGTTTTGACTTTGTTCAAATTCATAAAAGAAATCAATCGTGGCAAATTATTCATTTGAACTAATCGAAATTACCACTGTTTACTGACATTTTAACTTTATCCAAATAAATATATGATGAAAGCAATAATAGTAGCAACTTGTTTTCTATATACTTTCATGCAGATGATTTAGATTTGCATTCTTTCTGAAAATACTCATACGATTGCTTGTTTATAGCCCCTATCAGGGAACCCCTATTCATCGAGATGTTTTTACTAAAGTAAAGAAGCTAAAGTGGCATCAGGCGCCTAATTTAAGTTGGCAGATGCAGAAAAACCTACCTAGAGGAGTTGGAAAGCCTGGATTTTAGACGAATGATCTATGTGAACCCAGTCAGTCACTAGAAACAAAAGGTATAGACTAAATGTGTTTCAGTCCAAGTTGTCACAGATCCCACGATCATAAAATAACATACAGCTTATGATACTACTATCACTATCGGTTACCATTGACAATACTTCTGACGTTCCTGTGGTCACTCGATGATTGTGTTTTTTCAAAAGAATCACCTAATTTTAACTGAGTATTATCACTGACCTTACATTTAAATGTAGTAATTTCTTTTTTTCCTATTGTACTGACCATGTTTCTTCATAAATAATAGTTTACTCAATTGCTAAATTCAGCTTAACACAGCTAATTCCACCTGAGCTACAAATCTTCTCCAACAACAGCTGGTTAACTCATATATGTTAAAAAATTGTGGCAGATCGAATTAATCAACGCATTTACTACCATTTTCATTTATTTGAAAAAAACTACTTATCTCTTATTTCATTGATTTGTGTTTAATCATTACATTCAAACATTATCGCTTTGTTTAATATTATTAAACTTTTCACTTTGGTGTTCACTGAACCCTGACGTCTGTTGATCAATAATTGGGAAGCAAGGGTTAAAAAACACTATTTTCACTCTATGATGTAACTATCCTATTACAATACATTAATAACTATTTTTGAAATTCACTTTTCAATCCTTAACTTCTCTAGTAAGCTATTATCCATAAACACTAGATTAATTCTATAAGTTGTAATTTTGTATCTGAATATTTCTATAGCACTTTGATATGAGTGTGTATGTGTTTGTAACCTTTTTCAATAATTACTTCCTTTAAATTTTCATTGTAGGCGATTGCAGATCTTCCGAACTCGTAAATAGACGTATATATTTCTGGAATATATCAAAGATTATTGTGCTCTTTATTATTTGACTTCTCATCTTACTTCAGTCATCAATGTTTCGCTGAAAAACGTCAACAGTGTTCTATACGTTGAGTATCTTACTTACGCTGCTAGTTCTTTTTCTGTACTAAATTGTTTTCATTTCTTAAATTCTTGTCCACATGTTTATGTGATTAAATATTCGACTAGATTCAGTATACCATTAATTCTTATTAAGATAGTTTCAATAAATGAATGCGTTGTTTTATTTCATGGAATTGTATCTTTTCACGTTTTTATTTTTGTAACTTTCATCTCTTTTTAGTGGATATTAAAATAGCAGTAGTCTTTTGTGCCGCTAGCTAATATAAAAAATTGATGTTATCAAGAACTGTTGGTTTTTTCATGGTACAGCCCATCGATCTATATTACTAGTTAAGATTATTTCCTCAGTTATAACATCACAACGGAAATATTCTTTTGATTGCTACTCAGAAGTTATTTTGTTTAATATAGTTTCTAAAATCACATGTCTTTTCTGGTTCTAGTGAACAGCCACATCAAGACAGTCTCTCAAATGTACATGTTCGCAGAAGCTTGTAACACAATTAACGGTATTAGTTATGTGAACTAAGCATTCAAGACAATCTATCTATAATTTTTACAGTCACTTAGTCATATGCAACGTACAACCTAAAATACATGCACTGGTCCTAGTTGCCACATACTAGATAAAATTATCAAGCCAGATTAATAGATACAATAACAGTATGCGCAGAATTGTTCAGGTAACGAAAGAAGAAAAAATGTATAAGAAGATTTCGGAACTCTTAACTTGAAGTCAGACAAAGAATACATGCATCTACGCCACTACAAACTCTTCTGAACCATATCGTTCAACAACAGCTACCAGTTACGATAATCGCTTGGATCCAGATCATGTGGTTTGCACCTATTAGCCACGTTTTGATATAATTCCCTCTGATTTTCTCCCAGCCATGATTGTGCGTTGATTTAGGCGGTGGTTGGGCAGACGTAGTACATGTCCTTACCATGTCTAATAATTTGTGTATCTGATAATGAATAGATAGCCCTTATTGAGCTTAAAATTTGGTAGTGAAAACTAAATATCCAAATTAATAAGTTAAACTTAATGAATTTCTTAAATTACTTTATTGCGGCTTTAACTGTTCATGGAGAGAGATTTTATTGTTATCGTTTGAACTTGATTTTACTGAACTATACCAAAACAAGCTTTGTTGATCCAAATATGTGATTTTTATTATTAACGAGATACTTGACAACTGATCCTTCACTTACTGGGTACGTGACTGCTTTCTTTTAAGCCATCTGTATGTTAAATCCAGTCTCATATATGCTCTTGGTCACTTCATTTGGATTTAACGTTAGGTGGTTGTGAGACAATCGATGGAAATCCCTGAACTCCGATTTTGTGCCAATGTGTTTTTTAAAGATTCAGATTGTCATCAATTAGTGGCATAACCAAAAATGTTATGACTCAACTGTTAATATGAAATCGACCCTCTGGATAATTGAAATGTTCATGCTTATTGTTCACTTTTTAGCAATAAACCATCCTGCCCGGTTTCAAGTGCTGATCCGTTTTGTTTGGATTCTCTTGTGTTCTTTGAGTTTGTATATTGTTGGATTTATAACTTGTAGTTATTTACGTGTTTTCAGAATAGAAATAAATATTACTCCTAGCTGGTGTTTGTAAGTTTCTATACAACTTGAAACCTATTGTTTTGTCTAGCCAAAGACTTGTTTTCATACTTTTGTGCTATCATATCTCACCTATACGTTAGTTCGTTTAATTTTTTCTTTACTGCAGGCTCCGTATTGTAGGATATATTAACTATTGAAAACTGTAAGTGATAAACTAGGTGAACCTTGACATAGCGTGTGTCTATGCTTACATCCTATCAAAAGACCAAGTTGTAGTTGGGAGATGATAAACAGGGCACATTCTTAGATAAAGCTATTTATGCACCTGGTCAAGTTCTTAGCCTATATGACTGTCTGGTTCAGAGGGCATATATGTGAAGATATATTTATATTCTCGATTTGTGTTATAGCTTTCTAGTCATTCTTAGCTTGCTCAATCGCGTATCATGTTGGAAATGCATCTAAGAAGCTTGCATGTCTGTATCTGCATTGTGCCATCGTAAAATATAATATAGTATTGAAATGAATAGCTCCCTTAAATTCTTTTTTGGTGATTCCTTTTGATTATTAATGACCAAAGAACCGTTTAATTTCTAAATGAAATCGGATCATTTTACAAAAAACTACAATACTGAGAGATTTATTTGTTTTTGTGTTCTGTCTATTTTTTATTGATATATTTTTATTGATTTGGTTGTATTCATTTGCATATCGCACCAAAAATATGGAATTTAGTTTATCACGGATAAATATGAACTACTTCTTTAAGAAAAACAGGCATTTCATTGAAGTTTACAGTCAGTCAGTCAGCTACAACGTAGGACCAGGCACGATTATGCATCGGTCCAAGTTGCCATACCTCGTTAGCACAACAAGATGAACACCGGGTTCATAGAAGTAATTAATTTAGTGGTGGTAGTAGTATATAAATTATAGGTTGTATATAAGGATATAGTACAGAAAGGAAGAGAGATATGAAGCAATTTTAGTCTCAAGGTTTAAAGGAAGATAAAGAGTGTATACACCTACGCCATTGTGATCGATTCTGAGCCATGTCACCTAGAGTCTCCAACCATTGGTTACGATAGTCACGCGGACCCCAACCACGTAGTCTGCATCTGCCAACATGGCTCAGACTAGAAGTTAGTGACTTCAAACACTGATGCCATGTTTTGGTTTGGCCGCCCCTAACTCTCTTCCAACAATCCCCTACACTAGTCATCATAGCGCGTCGTGGTAATCGGTGTTCAGGCATACGTAACACATGGCCCAACCATCTCAGTCGATGAAGATTCATCAACTGATTTACCATCGTTCCCTAATACCCTGCGTCTAACCTCACTATTACTTACCCGGTGATCCCATCAGATGCGTGCAATATTTCTAAGGTATCTGTAGTCAAATACTAGTAACCTACGAGTATCTTCTACTCTTAATGTCCATCTTTCACAACTGTAAAGTAGAACAGAGCGAACTGCTGCGCAGTATACTCGTCCTTTAATTGATAGACGGATATCTCGTCTTCGCCATAGGTGACGTAAGTTGGCAAAAGCCAAACGAGCTTTTCGAATCCGTGCTGAGATTTCGTCAGACACCAACCCATTAGGGCTGATCAGACTTCCAAGTTTACAGAAATAAAGTAGGCCAAAATAACAATGTAAGCTCCTCCACTAAACCATATCTGACTTGAAGAATACAACATCAAAGTATACACAAATAAACTACAATACAGTAATACTAGTAGAATTTGATATCTGTCTGAAAAAAGTTGAGCTCTTTGATAATAAGATATACAGATTCTTTATGAAAGGATTACTGAAGTATAAATCTTATGGAATATGTTATATCCTAGTGAAGAAATAACTCACGTGTGAAAAGCCGGATATAAAATCATAATGAATCGGATACGGCCTTCTTATTTTATAGTCATAACAAATTGGCGACGGCCTTTTTTAAAGTCACAACAGAATATATTCTGTTTGTCAATAATGCATCAATGGCGAAGAAACTGGAGAATCTTAATTAGCATCAAATAAAATCAGGTTGAGAATTTAAATCATTAATCTCGGAACACTACTAGAGTGATCAATACGTTCCAGAACACCTTCATGAGTTCACCTAGATATGTATATGTGGGTGCTCTCCTTCTCCAAGTTATTCTTAAAATAGGAATGTTTCTTATGTTGTGCATTTAAAACAGAACGCTGGAAAACATGGAAAGAACCAATGTGTCAAAGGGTACTGTAGTGCATACCTAAACAGCGTGTTGTCAATTTAAACGCCTTACTTTAAATTAAATTCCGCAATCAACCCCTTCGTTTACTTATTTGCCTTAAATGGAATAAAGTGGTTATCAATGTTTCGAGATTTACCATAAACTGACATCCAATTATGGTTTCATCATAACCTATTAGAAGTATCTGTCAATTTCAATAATAAATTCATAGGGATACCTCATATTGTAGTGAGCGAGAACTCAGGTACGGTAAACCGACAGGTTCGCAAAATATGAAAATCACATTAAATACATTATTTGCATATCTCCCATCATTTTTCTAATCCTGTTGTTATTGTGATTACTCTCTGTTTCCCCTCCCCTTCTCTCACTCTACTGGTAAACATTTCAATTCTTGCTACATACTACTTATGTCCGTATAAGTAGCACACACCATTACATAACAATTTCATACAGTTTTAAAAGATCCAATTGGATGGAAAATTAATTACAGCCCATACCGACTGCATTGCATTAGATTTTATGTAAAGGTTATCCCAACTTAACTTCAAAAAAGCATCTTCAAATATAACTTTCATGTACTAGTCAGCATCGTTTATCAAAAAGAACACAAGAAGATATAAATTCTATTTCTGTTTGCTTCATTATTTATTAAAGAATGGTTTGGACTTGTTACCTTCTCAACTGAATGCGATAGAACGGACGAATCGAAGTATTATTTCTCTCTCTTGAGTGGGATATTACTATACTTACTTACGCCTGTTACCCCTTGTAGAGGAGCATAGGCCGCCTACCAGCATTCTCCATCCAACTCTTTCCTGGGCAATCCTTTCCAGTTTTTATTCATCCTTTTTATATCTGCTTCTATTTCCCGGCGTAATGTGTTCTTCGGCCTTCCTCTTTTCCGCTTCCCTTCTGGATTTCAACTTAGCGATTGTCTCCTGATGCACATTGGTGATTTCCTTAATATATGTCCTGTCCACTTCCAACGTTTTTTCCTAATTTCCTCTTCAGCTGGAAGCTGGTTTGTCCTCTCCGACAAAACGCTGTTGCTGATAGTGTCCGACCAGTGAATGTTGAGTATTTTGCGTAGACAACTGTTTATAAATACTTGTACCTTCTTGACGATGGATTTAGTCGTTCTCCACGTTTCAGCTCCATACAGTAGGACTGTCTTGAGGGATATTACTATACTAAGATAATAACACTGATGACCGGTTAACGAAATTTATAGTATCGTTAGATTGGATAATCGAGCAATCCGCTATACACAGACTAGATTACATTATGTCAAATAACCGATTCACAACCAAAATAGAGAACTAGAGTAATGTTTATGATTACTTAACCATCGTCTAGTTGTTACTGTACTACAGAACGAAGATCGATATTACTTGAAAAGACTTAAGAAGGAGCGTTTATTATGCACCAAACAAAAATCGCTAACTGATCGAATTGGTGTGCAAAAGTTACAGTTAGATGTATGATCATTCATAATTTTTGGTGGGTTGACAGCTAGCCTTGAAACTAGTTTGGTCTGGTATTTAGTTGCAACAGAAACTGAAATCATTTTGTTTAAATCAGTCTGTTTGAACCACCAATTTTTTGGCCACTAAAACATAAGACAGAACTGGGGTATATGAGAGTATGATCAGAGTCCAAATAATTACTCCAAAAGAAACAATAGTCTTGTACATAGTCACGTCAATGGTAGCTGACTGCGATACGACTAATCTGAGTCCATACTTGAGTTGCAGATAAAGGTCTCCAGGTAGTACATTGACGGTGACTGTGCCGATAGTCAGTGCTAGTGAAAAACAGGCTATAGCCTGCGCAAGGTTGCAAAGACGGTCACCGTTATCTGACCTGTGATCAACAAGTCACCCAAATGACTCCATTCTGTACCTAGACCCCGAACATTGCTTTCAAGTCTCCGGATAGTACTACAATATCTGTCTAGTGCACTTTCTGTAGAGGAACATTTAACTGATAATTAAACCCATCTTTGATCACATCTGTGCTGAAATCTATTGGGGCGTAGGGAGAGATGACGTAAAGATATCGTATCTCACACCGATATCTTCTCACTATGATGAGCTTTCTAGTCTAACAACACATAACTGACTATTTATGGGGATCCAGTCGATTAGTGGTGCCTCAGCTTTAGTGCAACACCGGAACTAGCGAAACCAAATGGCATAGGGTCCCCGGATAAACATTAATCATCCACGTCTAACTGAAAGCAAAACTGTGGTAAAGCTCTTTTCTAAAAACAATTTGTAAGTAGTAGCAAAGTAGAATAGAAGGACATCAAAAATTAATAAATATACAGATTTTATTTAAAATTAACTAACTGAATACACCTGCAAATTCATAGCATATCGTTTCAAATTAATATGCATAGATGAACAATCTAAACGAGAGAAGAAAATTTGTCGGGTTATCTATTCATTTCTCAATATTCAATAAAAATGGATTTCCCTGATAATTTAATGAGCGAGTGGTGCATAACCTTCGCTGACTTCATTTTAATTACTTGAAGCTAACCATATATGTATTCTACGAACACATCACCGTAGCGAAACCCCACTTGTCCAATGAAAAAAATAATGTGAAAGTGAGAGTTTGGAATGACATCCTTAGTAATAATTATGCTTTTATATGAAGCACTCGTCTATTAAATGAACGGAAAAACAACCAACAGTGCTAGGTACTGCACACATATTGAGATGCGAATGAGCCAAAAATTTTGCGGACGCGTATCCTATCTCAATGAAAAATGAGACTATTTTAAAAAGCGGTAGCTAAACAAGACAAAAGAAGCCGAATTATTTCAACATCAATCTAATGCAGTTCTCATGCACGAACTTGTTCACCTTTACAATATATTTATTCTAACGCATTATGCAAGCATGCTAACCTATGAGTTTAATATTGGGTTTTAACGTAGACTTGACATTCAGCTGATGAAACTTACGGAAATACTTAGTTTTCTACTTTTTGTTTGACTCGAAGGAGCATTTCTTAAAGTTATTTTCTTACCACAATACACTGCAACCACATGAAATAAATCACGAGATTTCACGTTGCTTGTAAAGATATTTAATATAGATGAGAAATCATACTACTACGATAATAAAAACAGGTGTTTTTCTTTTTACTTTTTAACAAAAATATACACTTTGACAGTCTTTTAGAAAAATGCATGGAAAGAATGATCATACTACTCAGCTTTGTTCGTGGTGTAGCTGTAAATAATTCACCAAAATCAATAGCTTTCTAAGTGTTCGACATTGGATGCTGACCACGTTGTTTAAGTGGACTTGCTTAACTGAAGGCTTTCGGTCATGCATCCGTACCAGATCACGTTTCGACTCGGCGTGGGACACAGCTCCTACGTTTCAATAGCTAGCTAAGAACGGAAACCTCTCGATACATTGGTATCAAATATATCTTTCCTACCTCTTTTCGTCCGACTTCTGATTTCCTTTGGCCGGGAAGGTTTCGAATATAGAAGGTACTACTGGTCGCTGGTTGTTAAACTAGAATACCAGTCGTATCCTCAGTGGGATCAAATTATATTCATAATGTTAAGCTCAAAAATACTTTTGGTTGCAGTACGTAACATATCTCTGAACCAACGATTCAACGACAGAGAACCGGATATCTACACCATTGAAATATATCTTAACGGTAGCCGGCTAAAAGCCAGGTAGTAAATGTAGAGAATCAATGTCAAACTTTAATTCGAGTGACTTATTATCACACCAACATTGCATATAATGAATAAATTGAGTTTATCGATATTCAATAAAAAAACTAATTAACTCATTCAATCATAAGACCCAATAACTAATGAGGTCACCAGTTTTACATATCTGAAAGTACATCTTCATTTATAAAATTTGTAAGACGATAATTCTAGCAAAACTAGACGCTTTATATTTAAAAGTACTCGAAAAAATTGAGGATTCATTCTACCCATTTCTAGACGTATACATACACCTCTTTGCATCAGCTGGTATACATTTAAGATGACTGGGAACTATCAGGAAGAAAGAATTTGAATAATCGTAACAATGTTCGAATTCCTAGTAATATTGAGGAATAAATAGAAACTTTTTGTTCTTTTCAAACGTATTAACAGATTTATTACATATCATGATGTTCTACATTTTATCAGATAGCTAGGATCATTGATTCGAGGTTTTTATTGATCAAATGCTACTTTCTGAATTCATGTCCATATATTAATTAGGAGAATTTACCATAGTGAATTAGGCTTTGTCTTCACCGATCTACTGATTGTTTTGCTATACAATACTGGACAATCAATAAATTGAAGTAGGATGAAGTCAAACAGAAAATATGGATAAACCTGTAGAGCTTCATCTTATATATACTTGAACATTTTTTGAACGCTTAAGGGTTGCTAGATCATATCAACTACATTCAGTTTCATTTCACGTGTGTTTGAACATTGAACGTACTAAGTAGTAATCCAAACATCATATTACAGAGAACAATACCCGCTTAGTGAATATTAAATAAATAATGGGTAAACCTAATACATTTATTCGAAAACAGCAGTTACAGCTTAAAAGATAACCTGATATATAGACAGACTGAACGATAATTAGTGTTTATTTATTTAAACACATAAATATTGGTACAAGGAAGCACCAGATACATATGCAACGCACAAATCTCATTTGAGTTGTGTGAGGGCTGTGATACTGCCCAGGTGCCCAGACTGAAACAGGTGGTTTTCTTAGGGGGCCACACCTGAAGCGTTCGACCTCACGGTCTGATCCACAAGGCAATGGAGCATCGTAAGGAGATGCATTCCCATGGTAGCCGGTGACCAACAATTGATTCACACGCCATTTGTTCCTTCAGGATACTGGAGCCCATGTACACCATTGGTTTGGAGTCAGGGTTTTCCGACTCCTCTAATTGGACACTCCACATCCACCAACCCAGTTAAAGCGTCGGACATTCGCTTTTCGTCCTCTCAACTTCGTAAACAACACCCCCTCCACGAAAAGGCAGTGAGTAGGGCTTCCCTGTCAGAAGCTATATATGCGTGGCCATGTGAGAGCATTTGGAGAGGGAGAGCGGACTCTTCCAACTCTCGGCCGTACCAGGGCATTTAGGGACATAATTAGTGTTGATACAAATTGTACGTACATAAATTCCCACGAGCAATGTTTACCGCAATAGAATGAAAGGAATACAGAGGCCCACAAACTAAAACGTGGAATTAGCCTACGAAGTCATTGTTTGTTGGTCTGAGCTGATGATATGCATAGATAACTTGGTTGGGTCGGGACAATAAGAGATTTGGAATTATAAACCATGGGGTAACATGTTTCATAATTGACCAAGATGAACCCACTCTTTATCTTCTCTATGATCTAGAACTATTTTTTACGGTTTATTCTACGAATAAGTTCTTTCTTCCCTAATAATATTTTCTATACCAAATCCTCTTTACCATCACTGGTAGTACTACAACTCCTAATACTTTGGTATTTATCATGATAATTTCATCTCGCTGTGATGATGCAGTGTAGCGACTTAAACTGACGCAGATATACATCACTCTCTGGAAGCCGCTCAATATCAGTGACTCTCATAATAAGTATAAGTCAAATCCTAGTACAATAACATGTACTTAGTAATTAAATCGTATTAACAGCCATTGTCAAGTGTTTTGCAAAAGATACTATATACCTAATGCCTTATTTATTTGAAAGTAACAAATCCAACCTTGGTATTGATATCTACACTACAAAAGACAAATAACATCAGTATTGATACGATGAAAATGACTCCCGATTTTACAGAGCTACTTAAAGACAGACGATTTGTTGCTTCAATTATAATTACAAGGACGCCAGTTTACTTCAAAAGACATTGTGCTTAGATACAGATTGCACAGCGATTTCCGTTAATATAAATTTTAAATATTCAGATCATAAAACAGCTAATGAAGATCCAACTTCGGCATTGAAAACACCACATGGTAATATAGTATTTAGGTAAGTTATAGGTCTCATCATCATTTATATGATTTAGTGGTACATTAGAATATTAAATAAGTTTACTAATCCAGTGGCGATCGATTAAATATATCTTGGAAAGGTGCACATAAATCAAGTTATTAAAAAGCGTAAACACTAAATATCTCATAAATAGAATAAGTATATTGCAGAAATAATGTGAAGAAACAAAGGTTCGATCTTCAATGAAATGATAGAGAAAATTATGTGTATTGCTTTGAAATAAAGTTCTTTACTAAGATTAAATAAGTCCATGAAAACATATTCAATATATCACTTAATTAACAATGCCTTTTTACTACTTTTATACGAAGTTGTGTTTCAGGTAAATTACAGTGTGTATGACTAGGTTTATTGATGTTCATTTTATTTGGTTTACGAACATTATGAAAAGAAAAATTGACGACTATTCGCTGTAATAGCCTTGATACGAAACTAGTTATTTACTAGTGAACCAACAAATAACTGACAAATAAAAATAGAACACAACACCAAATAATTTGAACTGAATCATTGTGTGCATGTTTGACGTTATAATGTAAAGTACAAAAAATAGCATGAAATAATGAAAATAAATCACAGTGGATGCAATAACTACTGGTTAATTTTGTTTAAAAAGCTGGTAATGGCAAAGGTTGATTTTTCACAAGGATTGCTTTGACTTCAGAACGACGGAAGGGAGGTCCAGAACAATCGATCAGTACGACATGCCCAACAATATACACATTATCATATAAATTTCCCAAAAACTCATCTGATGTTGTGGTTGCCACTTGTCTTGTATTGCGAATAAATTCTCGTTTAGACATTTTATTTTTTATGGACGGGCTCCAGAGGTCAACGGATAACATGATCATTGAAAAGCATAGTAAATAGATCTCATCTAAAATAGTCAAACCATGTATAATTTACTAAATAACCTCAGAAGCATTTTCATAAAATACTATTTGCTCCATAATTTTTCAAAAAAGCTCATAGATCTAGCTATAACTACCTTCGAATTACTAGATGTAACACCGATAAATTTGAAGTACAAAAGTACCGTAAATCTCAAAAATGAAATAAACAGGAATGATTACATTTATTTACGTTACGCAACTTACCAACATTTTAATAAAACTACCCAAAAGTAGCGCTATGTGGTCCTATTTAATTAGTGTAGCTCATTTGCTAAATATGGGCTTATGTAATCCGCTCCGAGCAATATTGTTTATGAGAGTTGATGATAATATTTGGTTCCCTTAACTGAAGTAGTGACAGGAAAATTCGGGCATACAACCCATTGGTTGAAAATTAAGATCACTAACTAAAGAGCCATTGCTAAGATTCACAATCTGTTAATGGTTATTCTGAGCAGAAACCACATTTGCTAAGGAACAATATAGGAGCGATGGGTCTTAGAATGTAAGTGTCAAAATTAATATTATTTTGAAAATATAGTATTTTGATAGAAATATTGGATCCTGAATAAACTTTAAGTTTAGAGTCACGACAGCAAAATCATCTGATGATAACCATAGAGGGATTAGTTTGACTAATATAACACTTCAAATACTTGCCTCAATAATTATCGGACACCTAACTAAGACCCGTAAAATTGATTTATACCCCTATTTTTACGAAATTCTTTTTTCCTGTATTATATCCTTATACACAATTTTTCTTTTATATATTACTTCCATTGAAGTAACCACTTCTACGAATTCGGTGTTCATCTTGTTGTGCTAATGAGGTGTGGCAACTAAAACCGATGCATATATGTGATTGGTCCTATATTGTAGCTGACCGACTGACTCACGAACGCAACTCCACTATATAAAGGATTGACCGAAGTTCAATAATGAATGTGCATTGTTCTAAATTGCCACACTAGTCTGATTTACAAGCACTATTAATGTGGTTGCGAAACAAACATTTGGAAAGCATTATAGAGTAAAGTGGAACTATCTTTCTACACGTAAAACCATGAGGGCGACGACAACCAACAGATGTCTCCCAGATTATATTAATCACGGACAAAAAGTCACATTACAGAGGTATCACAAAAGTTTATTCTCACCTACTCTAAACAATTAAATTTCTACTCTAAATCTTGGACACATAAGTATCACAATTAATCGATATGAATCGAATTAACTTGATGACTTTTTAACACTACCATAGTTACAATACATCTGAGTGATGACTAAAGAATAATTGATCCTAAAATGAAGTATATTTAGGCAGTTTACTTTTAGCAGAGAGGTTGGGAATTGGAACAAAGAGTATGTCGATGCTTTATTTTTGTGGTGTATCTGGCCACTTCCTCTACGGCAAGATTTTAACGGAAGCGATATGTTACCAACATTTCGTTGACCACAAAGCAAATAAAGACACTGAAACTCTGACGTACGTAAACTAGCCAATATCCTTAAACCTTATTGTCAAACTGAGTAGATATAGACCAGTTGTGAGGTAGAATTCCCATTAGGAATTAAGTAATAGATGTCAATCATCTCTATATTTTTTTGTATTCCATGTCAACCAGATTACCATGTTGTCAGTCAATAAAACCAGTGACCGTTTGGTTGAACCATGGTGGCAAATGCAGGAACTACCTAGCTGGGGTCCTCGAGGTAACTCTATTACTAGTTGGATAATGCAACTCAGAATCGGTGACAACGATACAGATTAATTCACTACTCATTTTTCTAAAGATACTGAGTTTTAAAAATACTCCATTTCTTCTCCAATCTTAATCTTTCTCACTGTCAGAACTATTCAAGTCATTTCGATGCATTTGCTGTTTATTTTGTTAACTTCTACTCATCATGCTAATTTGGCATAAAAACTTAAATTGATGTAGATTTGTTCCAGGCTCGACGTTAATGATGGCCAGTAACAACATATTTCTGGTCAACACCAAATTTCGGTAAAGTCGTCATTGAAATTCTACCTGGAGACCTTTATCTGCAACTCAAGTATGGACTCAGATTAATCGTATCGCAATCAGCTACCATTGATGTGACTATGTACAAGACTATTGTTTCCTTTGGAGTGATTATTTGGACTCTGATCGTACCCTCATATGCCCCAGTTCTATATTATGTTTTGGTGGTCAGTCAGTCAGCTACATTTTACCAGCGTCTTCACCAAATAGGACTATATCATCTGCTTATTTTAAGTCGATAAGTGGACCTCCTGGTAGATCAATTCTTGAAAATTCAGTCGACGAGAGCGTTATATCCAGCAGGTAGGTTTAAACAGACTAATTTAAACAGATTGCTCCCAGTTTCTGTTGCAACTAAATACCAGACCAAACAAGGTTCAAGGCCAGCTATCAACCCACCAGAAAGTATAGATGAACATTGGCTGCATTTACATGATGCCAAAAAAATGGCGAGTTAAGTCGCTTGCGATTTTGTGGAACCTCCTGCTTATAAGCACTGGGTTTATAAAGGCTGCCTACAGATAATTGAGGCACGCCAGTCTATTCCGGATAACCGAGAGTTTGACGATAAACGTAGATTCTTACGTAAAAAGATTGAATACTTTACGTAAGAATCGAATGTTTTAACTAGTTGGAACCAGTATCCACATTCGATAATTGCCAGAAGCGCTTTCAACTCATCCGAGCCGCTGACAGTTAGGAATCTTGTGAGTGAAACAAACTGTGAAGCTGATGGGAGACCAATCAACAACAACAAAGAGCATCTTTGATGATGAACAGAATTCTTCGAAGGATGACTCAGATGATCTGCCACCTTAGCTACATCGATTAAACTTTTCGTTCACACATAACCGGTGACGACTGGTTCACACGAAGAACTGGAAGTCCGCAAAGAACCCCGACTTCTAAGACTCTTCAAATCATCAGGGTTATGATTTACCCCCGGCCATTTTTTGAGGTGGTACCGAGCTATTGATCATGGAACCGACTAGGTTGTTTGGAAAGGTCTGAGAACCAGTGTTTCAACATACTGAAACACAAGACAGTCGTCCTTGTTTCCCCAAACGGTTTTATATGATCTTTGCGACAACTATCGAGGATGTCTAATTTCGATAGCCTCAATAGTGTCGGCTTCCGTCGCACTTCACAGGCTGCTTAAAATACGCGAAAGACCGGTTCATGAGGAGCAGGCTAGTTTTTATTATGGTTGAGAATGTACTGACCAAATATTTACCCTCCTCCAAATGTTAGGACACCGCCATACTTCGTCTAGGCCAACAATCGTTGTTTCTTGATATTGCGGCTGCTTACGACTTGTTGAACAGGACTGTTGTCTAAGATTGTCTGTTAAATAAAGATATAACTTAGAAGCTTAGTAACATATTGAAGGCTCGATATACAAACACAGGGGGAAAGAAGGCAAAAAATAACTGTTCACTGTTGTTTCATTCGAGCAGTGGTTTTAGGAAGGGTTGTTCAATCTCACTATTTCTCTTCAATTTCACCATTGATGACATTCTGAAGACAGATATGATGGGATTAGGTAGTGAAGGTGTAGATCTGTTGCCTGCGGAAGGACTTTCATTCGGAATATATGCGGATGATATTGTTTTGTTTTGCGATGATACTCAAGCTTTGCAATCCGTACTTAATCATTTGAAAATTACCGTCTGTAGGTATGGCATATACTCCCTGGTAGGGGTCAGGATGACAGTGCAACTAGGTGGCTCGAGATGTTAGTAGACATAGCTCAAGATAAAAGATGGTGGGGGCCACACTAATCTCCTTAAACTTTCTCTATAAAAATGAAAGGAACTTCTTTGATTGAAAAAATTTCTTTTGGTTGTATTTTTTAGTGCACTGTTTATTTCACTACATCCTACTCTCGTTTACTTATTTTCATTCACCTAATCTTTTTTTCGTTATATTTGCCCTCCATCTGTCTCTTCCCAATTTCATTTATTCGCGTGGTGCATATTTGTTATGGTGGCCATTTATACCAACATCTACGTATTTAAATACACGAATAAGATTAGTCAGTCAGTCAGTTACAACGTAGAACTTCGTACGTATGTACATCAATTCGAGTTGCCATACCACATTAGCACAGAGATGAAGTTGTCGATTCGAATCCCATAGTGGTAGAAGTAGTAAGAGTATAAGCAGTAATCGGAAAGATTAGGGTTTGAAGATGTTATTGAAGGAGTATAATATGGTGAAATAAATTAGGAAAGAGAAAAAGGATACGGACATGAAGAATTCAGAAGATTAGAATTTGGCAGAACACAAATAGTGGATGCACCTTTGCCATTGCAAACGATTTTGAACCATGTCATTCAAGGTCTCTAACCATCGATCGCTATCATTTCGCGAATCCCAACCAGGTAGTCTACACCTACCAACATGGCCCAATCCACTTGTCAGCGACTTCATGGATTTATGCCATGTTTTGGTCTGGCCGACCCTAGCTTTCTTCCAACCTGCTCCTACACCATAAAGCATTGCACGTCGGGGCAGTCGGTGGTTGGGCATACGTAACACATGTCCCAGCCATCTCAACTAATGAAGTTTCAGTACTTCATCAATCGATTTGACATCCTTAACTAGTACTCGTTTCCTAACATCTGCATTCCTTACTCGGTGGTCCCAGGATATACGAGCAATGCTTCGAAGACACCTATGATCGAATACTAGTAGCCTACGAATATCCTCTACTCTTATCGGCCATGTTTCACTGCCGTAAAGTAGGACGGAACGGACTGCTGCACAGTAAACCCGTCCTTTGGTTGCTAGACGGATATCTTGCCTACGCCATAAATGGCGCAAGTTGGCAAAAGCTAGACGAGCCTTCTGTATCCGTGCTGAGATTTCGTCACACACCAGACCACAAGGGCTGTTGAGACTCCCAAGATAAGTGAAGCTGTCAACACGCTCAACTACTTCACTCCCTATCATTAGTTCAGGTGTCGATGCAACCCAATCCTGAAGTAACATTTTGCACTTCGAGGGAGAGAATCGCATCCCGAACACGAATAAGATTAACACGGTTGTATACTTAGAAGACTAAAAGTTGAAAGCCAAACACTTTAGTGACAGAATTAATTAATGTTTTCAATTGTCTTATACACTAGATTGAACCGTGAATAATGCTTACCGGTTATCTAACATCTGTTCGGCAGTGGATCTGCTAGATGAATTCCCTGTACCGTATTAAGATACTGAATAAAAATGTCAAGTGACAAACTGTAAACAACTTTCTGGGAATTTTTATGCAACTATAGGATAAAAACCATTAAGAAGGACATACATATATAGTGTTATTTCTGATGGTAGGAGGCATCACACATCTTGGTTACCTAGAATGGCTAGGCCCGTTCAACTTATCTAACAGTATTAGTTACTCACTGAGATATATCACCAAGTAAGGTTTTTTATTCTCAGGCCTGAGGTGAGGTTGTTGTATGTACGATCATTTGTGTTGGACTAAATCCCAAACTTTGTCTCTTATCAACGTTATCACCTCATTATGATACCTAAGGGAACCAGAATGTGAACTGTATGAGTAAAAATCTAGACTATTTTCCTATTTACAAGACTTAAACAATGTATTTTACCAGTCATCAATTAAAAGCAACGTATATTCCGTTCTATGTCTAAGTGTTTGATATGCACTAGATATTAGTTCGAAAGTCGCCTCATAATCGATACGTATAAAATTAAGTTGTTCTATGATGTAATTACTGAAAAATCCTGAGTTTATCTGATAAGCGTATGATAACGGTACTGAGCAAGACTGATTGATAATTGCACGTCATAAGCGTCAACTTTCCATAGAAAACTGATGATCTTTAGAAATTAACTCACACAAACTTATTGTGGCAAAAACAGGATATTCACGATTTTTCATGAATAATAAACAAACTACGTAATGTTTTAATCTCAATATATAAACGGCAAACTCCAACACATACCACGTGTGATCCCAAGATCTGGGTTGCATTGAGTAAATCTTTCGGAAAACAGACTGACCAACAGATGGATGAAAGCTGACGCGCTAGGTTCTGTTGATGGGACTGGCAGTTCAGTGAAAAGTCCTCTTAACGCATTTGGTAATGAACAGTGCCGGAAATCTTTTAAATTCACTAGTCCGCGTAGAACCTGGGGTCTAAGCCTGTGTTATCCTGATAGATAATCATACCTCGTTTCCAGATATCGACGCTTCTGGAATGAATTTAATCCGGAAGCGTGGTGGAAAAAGTTAACTAGATCATCGGTATTATCGTCAACAAGACGATGTCTGAAGATGTAGCCCATACCCTGAAAATGCTTTCATAAGTCAAACTTACTTCGAAGGCGTCTGCGTTAAATGTCAAACGCGCTTCGTCTAGCCTAAGATATAGTCGACGAAATGACGGCTCAGATTGAAGTACGCCATTCGTGTACGCCGAACAAAATGGCCAAGAAGCTTTGCACAAACTGAAAATCACTTTGTGAGTACAAAATACCTTTTCCACAAAACCTCGTCGTAAGCAAGATCATACCAAACACAAGATGCTAGGTACAGATCAGTGGCATTGAGCCTCGACAATATATTGAGAGCAAGCTCAGCTGGTAAATGATGTAAATCAACAAACTCCGACGAGAGCTGAGGAGTTTCGAGACAAACCCCAACCTCTAAAAATCTTAAGATATAAATCTGAATTGCTACTTTGGTTTGAATAGCTATGCTGTAGCGTTAGAACAGGGCCCATAACCCAAAATCAGTACGGCTCATTGGGACCAGAATAGGCGCCTCAATTCTCAATATTAAAAGTCCCGCTTGCCGAAATATTGAATTAGTTTTCAGTCTTCAGTAATAAGGATAGTAGGTTGATGAACCTGTGTTAATCCTGACAGACTGCCTTCCAGTGAAGGTCCAGCCTCCTCTTGAAAATGTTCACTGGTGGGGCTGATATCACTTGTTCGAGTAATGCGTCCCAGTCATTGACCACTCGATGAGAAAAATGGGACCCCACCTGAATACAAATGGACTAATAACAACGGCACGTACAGGCAATACAAAAATATAAGGAACATATGCACAAAGGCAATAAGAGAAGACAGGCTTGAGTAACAGACCAAACTGATCGACAGATTTGTCTCCAATCCGAGAAGCTTATTCCGTTACGCAGCTTCTCTTCGACAAGGCAAAACTGAAGATTCTCAACTGCTGGGTCTTAATGGTCTGACAAGTAACGAAGAGGAAGCCGCTTGCCTTCTGGCTGAACAATACTCTTGGAAATTTTAACCGACCCACATCAACTACACTGATGAAAGGCAACTGCACAGGACCTTCCGAAGTGAACCTGAGCGCTTACCTGGTGTTCCGTAAACTGCAGCACCTAAGAAAAGACACTTCTATTATTCGGATATGGTTCATTCTGCTATACTAATGGAAGCAGCTTCAATCATGGCGGCACCGCTTAGTGTGATGTTCTCAAACTCGCCAAGTCAATGCAAACTACCGGAAACTTGGAAGGTGGCTCCCATCACACGAATTTTCAAAGGAGGTCGACGCAGCGAACCCTCAAGTTACCGGCCCGGTGGCCTTTCTCTCCATACCTTCTAAAATTATAGCGTCCCTGGTATGCGATTGTACACACAACTACTTGTTATCCTTATAATTCTTCTCACCCCAACAGCATGGTTTCAGGAAGGGTCACTCTTGTATAGCCAATCTGCTGACTGAGGTGAACAGATGAACAAGCATCCTTGATCGCAAGGGGAAAGGTTGACATTATTTCCCTTGAGTTCTCAAAAGCTTTTGATAGGGTCAACCATATATGTCTTATCAATAAGCTTAGACGATTGGGTATCAAACCACCTCTAATTGACTGGCCCACGTCGTTTCTAAAAAATTGACATCTCAAGGTCAGGGTTAGCTCAACCTTCTCTCAGGCCACAGAATGTCCTAGTGGGGTCCCCCAGGGCTCAATACTGGGACCTCTTCTCTTCTGTATTTGTATAAACGATCTTCCGCAACAAGTATCGTCTGACTTATTGCTTTTTGCTGATGATGTGAAACTTTGGAGAGAGATGCGCAACCAAGAGGAGGATCTGACTCGACTTTGAAGTTGGGCAGACGACAACGGACTTACCTCCAACACTTCAAAGTGTAAAGTAGTCCATCTGGGTCATGTTGCAGACTACAGTTACAACTCAGGAAACTCCTCTCTAGAAGTACCCCAAGTCGAAAAAGATTTAGGAGTGTTGGTGCCCTACTAGTTGAAGTCGCACGCTAACTGTGACAAAAACGCACTCCAAGCAAACCTTTCACTGGTAACATTGAAGCGCCTTTTTGACCAGTTTGACAGTAGAACTTTCAATATACTCTTCAACAGTTTTATTCGCCCCCATTTAAAGTACGGAAACATAGTATTTCCTCCCTCCCTCCAAAAGGATAAGGACACTGTGGAACGCATACAACGTCGAGCCATGAAATCAGTTCGGGGACTCAAATTCAAACCTTATGAAGAGCGCCTCCAATCACTTAACCTTTACCCGTTAGAGTACAGGCGTCTTAGAGGTGACCTTCTTATGACTTACAGTATCCTCAAAACTTCTTGTCATCCTCTTAAACATCTTCTTAAGCTTAGTCATAACACTAACCCGATAGGTAACACCCAGAAACTGGAGACCCAACATAGTAGAACAGACTGTAGACACAACTTCTACTCCGTAAGAGTTGTCAAATGCTGGAATTCGTTGCCGACTGAGCTAGTCCAAGCGACTTCCCAGGAGTCCTTTAAGAGGAAACTTGACTTATTCTTAAGGACTAAGGATAACATATTACTATGATTTACCAAAATCTTTTTTCTATTATCGTTAATATACCTAGGTTCCTGCCAGGAGGTATTGGTGATCCACTTCTACTAGAGACGGAAGTCCGTAAGGCGAAAGCTTCTTCTATTCCGTCCATAACCATTTGAACCATTTGAATTACTTAACTGATAATATGTAGGAAGAAGTTGAAAGAATATGAGGGGAACGGAGATGATGACGATAATAATAATAATAATAATTATTATTATTATTATTATTATTATTATTATTATAAGAGGGTTAGGGGGTAGTTGCTAATTATGCAGTAATGATAACCGTTGTGATTCATGAGACATGCATTAGACGCAGCTAGCCCAACAAAGAAATGGTAATCCGCGGATGAGCACGTATTATTTTACTTTCTGGAAACATACAAACTCTGTCGAGCCAAATGGCTAACTTATCCTTACTTTGGCTAAGCTAAGACTCTATGGTTGATAATCTGGAGATAGTGTAAAATTGAATCTGCAGGAAATTACTTCTTACACCGGTTACTGTGAATTTCTCGACTCTGCGGTGTTTTCCATTATCAAGATTGAGGTCTTTGTGTCCTGTACAATGGGTTGTTGACCAAGGTCAACTGAACCAAGATGTTCTTGACTGGGCTTTTCCACTGCAGACTCACACAGTTAGGTCTATCTCACAACACAGGATGTGGCTTCAGGGCTCAGTTTCCGGGCTGTACCAAACCCAAGGGACCTCAGTTAGGTCCTCTCGGGTTATGAAGATCGCAGCTATCGGACGCCGGTACCTGGCGGTAGTGATTTATAACGGACGAGGTGGCCTGGACACGCTAGTTACCGCAGTTGTGTGGATGTTTATGCTGTGTGCTAATTAATGCCGTTATCGCATATCGTATTCGCGAGCTCAATCCTGAGTACCAGTTACGGGCTTAGACGCTCCGTGAACCACAATTGCTCTCAGTTTTTGAGTTCTTGCCGATTTTCTAGCAGTACGCCGTTAATTGTGTCTAGCTCGGATTTAAAGAGATCGCTTAACTGACGGTCTTTTGGTTGTCAGTAAAATTTCTTATCTAACGTGTGCTGAGTCTAAAGCTACCTTCAGTGAAGGTGGTTGACGTTTTGCTATCTTTCGACTCTTATGCAAGCTTGTCTGAAGTCATACTTCTTCCCAGCCTTGTATAGGATTTGTCCCACTGTTCTTAATCACTGGCTTCCCTACATTCCAGCAAGCTCCTCACTGACACTAGGAAATTAAATAAAATCAGGGGCTTTGTGTAACACCTTTGTCCTGCATTTATAGCGTTTTAGGGGCCACGTTTATGCCAGTTTCCTTCCAATCTCCTAATTGCTTCTCCTTAATATCAACAGATATTAAGGTGTTAGCAACTTTTGATAATTGTTCCGGTGTATGAGTTCGGATCGTGGCTCCCATATTTATGTGTTTGACTGAGCCTGTGTAGGATTAAATTGGCATATTTGTGGGAGTGGTTGTGATTATTTTCGATGGGGCCCTGTGATTCCCTTTTGTTAGTTTGTTTGGTGTATTCTCTTTGAATTGTGTCCAAGCATACCAAGACAACAGACAGGAGTAACTTGACATAAACTGCCTAAGTGCTGCTGTATCACAGTGACAGTGAACTCAGTCAATACAGAAATTACATTCAAACGTCAAGTCAATGATCTTAAAGAGCGACGAAAATGCGTTACATTAATCGTCTTTGTGTTGTTTCCCCCCATTAGTTAACAACACAGGCAGTTTGGGACACCGTTTCCCCTACTTCGTTTTTGCTTACTAATGTTACTAAAAGTGGGTTCTGGGTAAGAGTGTGGTCCTGATTACTTAGTTGGTGATTCAGTATCGGTTTTTGGGTTGAGCGATTCATGTTAGACTAATCATTGCGACGTTCTTCACCCAATGTCGTCTCAACTTTTCTCATAATCCTATTGCCGAAAATGGGCATTTTCGACTTACTAATAACCATGGATTTAAGACCTCTACCTCTGATAGCCGTCTGAGTGCTCATAGTGTAATTAATGTAGACAGCGCTATTAGAAGGCAAAATGAAAGATAAACTATGGAGGAAGCGGGCGAGACAATTTTTTGAAGAATGAAAACAATGAAAATAAGTGACCAAATGCTATACAAGAATAAAATGTGATCGACACTCGAAATCGCAAAGTTACCTCTGACCGTCCCAGCAGCCAACTTTGCGTGTGTCGAGTAGCTTACCCGTTTTTGCAAGAAAATGGGTGGGTGTATTTTGCAGTTGGAGCAACCAGAAAAAGAGCAGTTGACTGAAATAGGCAAGCCCGTAGAATTATGATGTACTTCGTTATTAGTACTACTCTAATAATTGACCTAGTCTTAGGATTGTAGACTTGTCATGATGTAACTGCCTAATCTACAAGATCTTACGCAGAAGGTACATTTACCGGTCCAATCGTAATTATCACCAATATATGATGGAAAATACATTCAGGCTAGAGATAAACCAATATATTTAATATGAGTAAATACAATTCATACAGAGTGACCACGCCTGCAAAGCTGAGCCATGCCACCCGACGGATTGAAATAATTGAATTCCTTCCTCCCTCCTTCTCCATCGATGGATTTTTCTCCGCGTTAAGTGTTAAAAAACTATTTTCCTAGTTGTCTCATGGTCAACTTTGAAGATCGTGTGGTTAGGGCCAAATGCCACTACAGCCCCACAGCACAGTGATTCAAACTTGGTGTGATTATGGCCTGATTTGTTGCCATTGTTGTATACCAGGAAGGTGAAGACGTAGTACTTATACTTGGAAGGATCGAAATATTCCAATATGGTATTATGAAAGAAAATATCTTTCGTTATGTGAAGCAATACTTAATTCATTTTACTCAAATCTGTCTGTTAAACCACAAACGAATGAGATATAAACTAGTGCATTTTCTGTAAATATCTATCGGTTCGTAGTGGATTTCTGTAGCAGATAGTAAAATCTTTATCTGTAGACTTATCTTCTTTCTTGCGTCCAGTCGTATCAGTCTTCGTTCCATTGTAATCGAGAGTTTATTTACAGCATCACTCTAAAGCGGTACTTTTTCAAGGGAACTTTAGCATCATAAGTTGTAGTCTCACCAGAATCCCTTCGTAAACCTCTTATACTACATTATAGTTTACTTTGTGACGGGCTACAACTATCTACCCATACTGATCATGTTAAGTCGGCTTCCAGAGAACCCCAGCAGAGCCTCCAGAGGCTCAAAAAGAGCCCCAACCAATCAGAGTACGACAGAACATTCTGGAGTTCCAACGTGGCATGCTACCATTGGTCAGTAGCAACATATGTCGTAAAGTGGATTGGCTGAATTAGGATGTTGATTTAACTTAAGCAAACATCTATAAATACCTACGATTTTCTGTACAAAAACGAACCTTGTAGTAAAGCGTTTTCTCTGTTACTCGTGTCTTCTCTCTGGTCTTCAAGTCGCTGAGTAGTACTAGCCTGGGGGTTATCCGAATAGCGTAAGATCTGAATAAAGCGTTCAACCTACGAGACATAACAGATCATACCTTCAGTTCATTTAAATGGTCAACGATTCCGTTCTAGCCTTTGAAGGCCCAATACAAAGTACCCTTAAACTTACCATTCACACCTCATATCTCGCATATGTCTTCAAAAATAAGTGGCCTCTATAAATTTATGACATATCAACCTGTTATTGTAACTGTAAGTTGGGAAGGACTCAGTTCCACATGCTAGATAATCGTAGTTTTGTTGTAGTTGATCTTGGCCATTCCACTGAAGTGGGCGAATATATGTCAAGGAGTAACTATATATATATTGTATTACTGAGTACTAAAGGCTCTTAGTAACCTTGGTTTTTATTGTAAACATGTGAACTTTTTTCACATAGGATTCGTCGCTTAGTTTACAGCAAGTGATCTGGTTTAGAAAACCCTCCTTTGTATCGTGACTCTGGACTGGATAGGTTCAGTTTCTATTAAATTTCACAAACATCTTTAAGGTTAAGAGCAGGTGTGGCTGTCAACTTTGACAGCAATCATTTGGGAATCTTCAACATGAAGGTTTTAGTGGTAAACAAATCCCCAAAATCAGTAGCTCTGTGAGCCTTCGACACATGATGCTGACAGCATTAGTTTTTACGGACTCACCTACCTGAAGGTGCTCGGCCATGCATTCGAACTAGACCACAAGTAGGTACGCTGTACTTCATATCTCCTACAACCGTTAGCCAGCTTAGACTGATTACACCTCGATATATCAATATTCCATTAATTATATCTTAGAACCTTTTCGCTTCTGACTTTTGGTTTGACTGCGTTGGTACATTTCCATCATAAAAGATGTTACTGGTTGGACGATATCGCAAAAATGCTTTCTTCACAGTTAATTAACCTATTGCCAAAGCGAAGTTGTTAACACACCAGGACACCGAATACTTGTGGTATATTCAAGGTGATATAGACACACAGCAGCATGAGGTTTCGTCTTGAAATTATTTATTTTGAGTACCGTTTACCGGAAGTAATCATTCCATACCAGACCTGTAGTATTATCAGCTACTTTTTGATGTCGTAATTTGATCATCAAGTGCATTAATTTTCGATCATATGAATAGTAATCAAACTGTACGCTCTAGTTTCATCAGGATATGTGTTACTTATAATTGAATTTTATTTAGGTTTAGGAACTGAGTTTATTTTTTCTACAACAATATTTCTGTGACACGACGTCCAAAACAAACAGCTTGCTTTCGCACACTAATTCTCGTCGGGGTGCTTCTATTTATCTAGGCTTACTTGTAAACTTCTACACTTCTTTAATAACTTGCTGTTACTTAGGAATGTCATTTGTAATTTATAATAGTCCAGTACTTCAAATCATTAGTGTTGAAGATACCACAGGTATTGTAGTTCGACAACAATTTACCAGTAACACCTATAATCGAATCGCACCCACCCAATGAGGAGGTTGGAAGATATATTTGATAGGTTATCAATATATCAAGAAGTAACTGGTCTAATCTGGCTAATGATCGTAGGAGATGTTGCGCACGCCGTTCCGAAACGTGATCTGGTACAAATGCATTACCGAGCTCCTTTAGCTAAATGAGTCCACTAAAACTAATGTGTTCAGTATCCAATGTCCAACACTTACGTAGCTATTGATTTAGGGGATTTATTTACAGCTACAGTGTGAAAAGTGGTTTTCAAGAATAGAAAGAACGCGATGTTTAATAGTATCTAGTCATGAGTGCCGTTCAAGAAGTACAAACAACTCATTTTATAAGTGTAAAAAGAACGTCAGCATGTGATATAATAAAGATTCTAGCTTTCTGCACGAAACATCTCAAGCCGAATTTGAATCTCTAGAGTTCATCTCCACCTCCAAGATTTGGTTTCGAATGATTGTGGACGGATATGAGAAAACGTTTACCTAAATATCAAGCTTAGTAACATCGAATCATCAATATCTATATATAGTCACTTAGACACATAAAAGGAGGAGGAAATAAAAACATGAAGTCCTATTTTCCGTCACCAGCAAAATACAAGTCTTTCTCACGAAAATCCATGTGAAGTTTTTTTGAAAAACTTAAAGAATTATAAATTCCAGGTCTGCTTTACAGTAGTAGAATTTAGACTTATTATTGCCCTTGTATATTAGTGTTCTAAATTGGCGGCTGTCTGATTGATTCGTGTGAAAACAGAGGCAAAATGAGGTATAACTAACATAATCTCTTTGTTATGATGCCTGTAGAAACAGTAATTCCTGAACTTTTATTGTGCAGAACCTTTTTATGCTTTGGTGTAACAAATAACTCGAGCCTTTGTTTATATGCTTCATATTAGAGCGAGAGATCATAGGGCTTGTTATCCACCGTTTTTAATTGTACGCGCTGTTGGATATTACTGGTCATTCTTCATGGATAGTAGCTGGTTCGTTACTCACTTTTAATGTATCCTTCACGAATTTCTGTACGTCTTGTCTTATCATTTATTGTTACTCACCATGTAGTCTTCTTCTCAAAGCAACCAGCATACAAAATTTTCTGTTCCGGAAGCTTGTGACAAAATAAAAGATGAGCTTCTGGGCCTTCAAACTCAGTACCACAGGTTGGATCCAATTGTTCTATATTAGCTTCAGTTTAAAATGTGAGTTTGAAAAGGCAGTTCAGGAAAAGTCCGAGTTACAGCGTCACTACCTGCTGTATTATGAGATAACTTATGGACTTAATGTCGAAATGCACAAACAGGTATGCTTAATTTTATCATTTTATTTCCTCAGATGGAGATCGCAAAACGACTTAATGCTATCTTGGTACAAGTTATCCCATTTTTATCTCAAGAGGTTTGTTTTATTCCTCATTCAGCTACAATTTTAGCATCAATCTCAGGTTGCTGCAGCAGTGGACCGCGCAAAGCAAGTTACTCTATCGGAACTTAGTAGTATTATAGGGGTAGGTCCATAGCAAATCTATTTATCATGTTAAGCCACAGATGGATGAGTCTAAAGGCCCAAAATTCCTGAACGGTTCTCTTGGATCCACGTTTGACCAAATGGACTTTTTTAAGGTAAGTTGTTTGTTATGAATTTGCTATTATCACTGTTACGGTACATATAACTATTTTTTTATTCCGCTGACTTTCTTCTACACAGGGATATGTTTCGTTGCTATTTTTTAATGTTATACTGTCAGTGGCCAAATAGATCATGATATCCACCAGGTATTTACTTGTGCTTCACATTTGGCCATGTCTTGGACCTCATTTAGTTGTATGTCGATACTAGCTGCTTCTCATTTGCTTGTAGTGTAGCGCTTCGAGCAATAACTGTTATGCTGAGAATTTAAATAGTTTCATTGATTTGTACTGTTACAAGTATTTATGGTGGACCTAACCAGGTACTCACTAACGTCTTTCCATTTCATCTAATTCCATTGTTTGGGAAACTTCGGTTTTTTTATTATTGCTTTGAGAACTGATTACATCATCTTGTAACTTATGTGTGTTCTTTAATGCGATTTCAGGTGCCATTTAAAAGTTCGTTTTTCTGTAGTTCAGTATAATGAGCTTTTATCTGAGTTTGGTGTTAGGTTGACCATGGAAATATGAAACTATTGTTTAGAAGTTCCTAACAGTTTTCATGGGACCTATCTAAAATCATCCACTACTCCCAGTAGACCTTACGTTTTAGTAATTTTGATGGTGGGACAAATTTGTTTTACTTATATCGACCTGTTATTGCAATAGAATCTTTAGTGATGGTTTTTACATCGTGTTTGGATTTAGTGACCAAGTTGTCATTCAAGTAGTTAAATTGTAGAATGGCCTCGCTATGCAAATCTGTTGAAATGCAATTTTTCATAGATAATCATGACTCTGTTATCTGCACCACTCAATTTTTCAGGTCTTTGTTCAGTAATTTCCTGGTGTTTCAAGTCGGTAACATGCCAATTTCAAGGCATATTAGCTAGTCATACTTCTCATTCTTCAGGAAGTCAAAACAAGAAATATGCTTAACTGTAAATAATACTCATGGTTGTTTTTAAATATTAATTGCTTCGTATACTCAGTGATCAATAAACGTATTTACGCTACGTGTAATATGTTTCTCAGATATAGCTATTTTGGTAAATGACATGCCTGAAGTTTTGTTTGATATTTTCTATGGAGATTCAAGCGCGTCCCTATGAAGAAGACCACTGGAAAATGCGAAGCTATAAGTAGCTTAGTAAAACATTTAAAATAATTTCCCTGTTGTTTAGTTTTGTGCATATAGTAACCGAATGTACCAGTTTCCGTTTGGGAAGGACAGAAGGCTAGGTGATCTGTATTAGTCCTAGCAACGGTGGTCTCTCGGTTAATCCGATTTTTCTGCGAGCGTCGACAGATGGTACTTTAATTAAGTATTGAGGTAATAAATTCCGTTCGTCGATGGTTCGATGGGAAAATCGATAGTCTGCTGACAAGTATTTTGTTCTGGGCTTGTGAACTTGAATTCGCTGTTTTGGAAGACAAGAAAAGTAAGGGCTTATTAGGTGCGAATTTATTACTAATTAATTTAAAAACTGTGATCAAGTCGCCTCTGGTTCTTCTATATTACAATAAAAATAGGTTTAGTTTTATCAGTCGAGCATAATACGGGAGCTTTGTGATTCCAAGAATCAGCTTATTCGCTCTTCATTGGACCTCTTCTAACAACTATTTTTAGGCATGGGCTAGCGGCTTGTATGCAGTGCTCGGGTTTAGGACAAACGAATACTGTGTACAAAGTCAGAAAGTTTTTAGCATCAACATAGCTGGACACCCTGTGTTCACCAAAGGGTTCTAAGACTTGGTGGCTATCGCAGGGCAGTGTGCAACAATTTTTAAGTCTTGGATGACAATGACTTTGTGAGTCTGGACGACAGATAACTCACTGCCATTCGCCGTCTATGTATCTGTACCTTAGTGACCAGTATGCATCGTAATGCACTTAGGAGCATTTATCGGCAACTGTCAAATTTTAGACCATTCAGACAATTTCTTCAGGTTATTTCGAAGCCTAAACTATTACCTTTACTTTTAATCTCTCTCCATATCTTGACATTGTCAACATATAACAAAACCGATAATGATTGGAGACTAGGAAGGTCATTCTTAAGGTACTTCCTGTAACCAACTTAAATACTTAGACTTTGGTTGTGAATTCAATTCGGACTTTTGCAAGGCCAAATTGGTTTATATACATAAAGTATTTTTTCTAAATGCCGTTAGACAATGAGACAGTTTTTAAATCCAAAGATTATAAGACCGACTTTTTACTTCAATACAAACATATATGACAGTCCAGGTTAAAGTCCATCCCAACGAGTTTAAAAAGGTCCACATATTCTGTAGGCACTCCAAATCCTTAATAATGTTTTTTACTTTTAGTGTTTTGAAGTAATACGGTAGATCATTACAATAAAGTATTCTACCTACGTCCCCACAAACTGGTGCTGCAAAGGATTTGTAATTTTAAATCAGTTGATTATATTTAATCCAGCTATCATTTCTTTTAGAGCAACCGAGCATTTTTCTCTAAAACCCTTACGAAACATTTAATTAGTCTCTTTAGTCGCTTTTTATATGTATTGATTTAAGCAGTCTGTGATCGGTAATTAGTTATGTGTTTTCAACAAAGATAGCTTTATGAACTTTGGTCTAAAAATGACTTCTGTGTAGGTTTTTGATAAACTCCACTTTCAAACACCAGTCAGAACACGCATGATAAAATCATTCCAATTAACTCAATTTTAATCGGCCTTCTCTCCATAGTTTGAATATTTTTGAATTAAAAGCAGAAACTTTGAGGTACAAAATTTCAGTCATTTATTCTTCGTTTAATTGTAGAAACTTTCTGGTCGTTTATCCAGTAACAAAATATTTTTAATATCCCTATGATCAGAAAATTGAATTTTCTTTGTTTCGTGGTGTAGTGCAAGTTGTCCTTTCTGAGCCAGAAAATTTTCTCTCTTCGAGAGTTGTGGACTGGACCAATGATTTTACTGACAGTTCTATACAACGGAAAAGCAAACAAATTTCATCAAGGTGCCTTATCTTTGCCTTGTGATTTGATTTTTTGCTTCCGTATTGTATACTAACTTGAGTGGTTTTAGTCCTAAAAAAATAAAGCGATGTCTTACTTACTTTCGTCTGTTACTCCCAATGGAGCATAGGCCGCCGACCAGCATTCTCCAACCCACTCTGTCCTGGGCCTTCCTTTCTAATTCTATCCAAGTTTTGTTCATTCTTCTCATGTCTGTCTCCATTTCTCGGCGTAATGTGTTCTTTGGCCTTCAGGATTCCATAAAGCAATGTCTAGTTTTGCCTAATTCACTGCTAATTATTGAAATGTAGCTCCTATACATCTGTACATTATTTTCTAAATTTAAAAATTATACTACGCGGTAAGTTTTGTCGATTCCTTCTATACATATATTTATATTACTTATACTGAATTGACTCCAAAGTGTTTCTCAAACTACCATTCCCTTTATGCCATAGACTATGCAACAGCAACAATTACTGATGAATTCTGGATCTGGAGGACTAAATAGTGGGTTCCCACACAATCTTATTCCACCGTCGTTAGGGCAGTTACCATCCGATAATTCCGTCCTACCCATAAGTGGCTCCAGAGGAGGAGCTCAATCCACTCCATCTTTAACTAGCCTAAGTGGGCTCAATGCACCTCCGTGCACTGGAATTAACAGTTTGAGTAGTGGACTCCCAGCTCTAAATAACAATACTGCTAACAATTTGCTTTTACCTCCCAATCCATTTCTACCACAAATGACCAGTTCAGTTACACCTCCAACTACAAATACTAATCCTGTGGGGAATCCTAGCATTTCTGGCATTCAGTCATCCCTTTCTGGTATCCCAGGTCCTAATAATCCGGCTTTCTTTTCTGGTCTTGCCCAATCTCATCCGGCAGTTGCAGCAGCAATGGCTGCAGTAGCTGCTGCAGGCTTCCCTCCTGGTAACACAAATCCTACTATGAATCAGTTATCCAGTGGCCTACTTAACAACAATAGTCATCCTTATTCTCAAATTCCTGCTCATATTAACAATATATCAACTTCATTTCCTCCTGGAACCAGCAATAGTCTAACGGGTGCTTCATTGCCATCATCTATATCTTCGAATGCATCTTTGGCGACCTCATCTTATCATGGTCCTTCTGCTTCTGGAGCACATACACCGTTCTCACCCACCTCTACTTCTCTCTCTAACCCTAATGCTCCAAGATCATTAATGTTCCCAATGGATGGAGTGACTGGTCAACCACCATTTCCCCCTATGATATCTCCAGCTGCACTATCTGCCATTATTAGTGACAAGAATTTAGATGAAAAACAAGTAAGTCCATTTAAAGGCTTTTGAATAATTAGTTGCCAATTACAAATTACTGATATTCTAATTATTTGTCTTACATTCAAAGTTCATTTGTATATTCTGTGTATTTTTCATTTGGTTACCACTATGCACATCTTATGTTTATTTTGGTTCCTATCTTATTTATTCATCGTTTACTCACTCAACCTTTTTCAAACCTGTGTTCGGGAAAACCTGCTTTTTTCTTAGTGTTATCATACGAATCTGGACCCCAGTTGTTTATACCCTGCTCCTACTATCCAAGCCTGAAATACTTGGTAAATCCTTCATTCGTAAAATAGCTTGTTTCTCGATTTGATACACCAAGCGTAACATCATCATCAAGATTATTTTTTCCAGTAGCTCTAGATGCTTAAGTGGTATTTTCTATGTTTTTATCATAGTGAGTTTATCGTAATCGTTAAAGTAACTATTTGGTGGTCATTTGAATTTGGTGAATACCATCTTTAGACATAAATGCAGATATATGAATTGGTGACTACGGACACCAAGTGAATAGTGCGAACAGGTATACATTCTCTTCATTACTGATCTTTAGAGCGGATAACTTCCTTGAGCCCATTTAAAAGATGTAGTTTCAGTGATTTGCTTAAGAATAAATTAGAAAAGCATCCAGTCAAATATTGAATAAGTTTTGATTCTATGGTCATCTGGGATGACTTCGAGTCTGTTTTAAAAACAACAGAGATCTTTACAAAGCTTATAGAAAAGACAGATGAATCGCGGGTGCTTCTGTCAAGCTAATGGGTGTTTAGAACAATAAAAACGGAGGAAAGCGTAAACACTGAAACAGGACGTTTACACAATATTAGTAAACTGCAGTGAGTTACGAGTGCAAAGCTGACATATAAACCAGTGACAACAGACGATGGTATATCGTTTTTAGGCTTGTCAAGAAGTATAGGGTTATAAAGTCAGCAGCTAGGTAATCTATCTCTGAACAAGATAGAATGGCGATCTACTTTCGAATCGGGTATTCAGAATGATAGATAAAACATCGCGACACATAGTGCAGCCACCCTTATTGTCATAAACATTTTATGAACAGTTTGAATAGGAAGTTAACATGGATCCTAAACCCTTTTCTTGTGTTAGGAAGATCGTCACTAAGTGAAGGCGATAGAGAATAATAGGCCTTTATTGTTTGGCTTCAGACATCAAATATGATAACTGAAAGTAATTAGTTAGATAAAAGATCAGTGCGTTAGAAATTTTAATGTCATTTCACTTAACTGGTCTCAGTCGTTGTTATTTTAATTAACTAGAAGTTTTTTTTGAAGAAACCAAATAGAAGTCAGCTTGTTTAACTTAGTTTCTAGGATGATAGTTCCTATGATATAATATTTAGCAAGAAGTTCGGGGAAACCATGTAAGTTTCACGCCTTTTCATTAGTGTATCCAGCACGTTGTTTTGGACGATTAGTCATCCTAAAGAAGCACATCGCTCTGTTTTTAATTTTTAACTCAAATAAGCAGTTGGATTGGGACTTAAAGCTAGCCAACATTTAAATTGACTACATCAAATTATATCCTTCAGGGCCGTTAACTCTTTCAGGGGGTGGGTCGCAAATGCTTGATCATACGAACCTTCGAATAACTTTCCATACATATTGAAGTCATCTACTGAGTATCAATAAGTTCAAACTCAGAGCGCTAGCTAAATGTAGTTAACTATTGGATAAAGTTCTAAACTGAATTGGTCTAAACCTGTATTATTCAGGCTCTTACTCGTTAATAAAGGTGCAAAGTACCCACTTATAGTCTGGGAGATAATCTATGTTTAGAATTTTCCACTGACATTACTTGATTGGTTTCACTTTTATCCCCCCTCTAAATGTTTCCATTCCTTTCATTACATTATTTTGGGTTTTTTTACTGTCGTAGATATTAGGTCGTTGCCTTCATGTGTTTGCGTTTTTAATGCTGTGGTAGTTGATATTTTACAGTGTAACCCCCTGCAATGTTTATTACAAAGCTATTATGAGAAATTTTGCAATTCAGTTATATTAGGAATATGGTCTCTAACTATATGGAGAGTAAGGAAGCTGCTTACTAATGATATTGGATGTTCGTTGCTAATTGATTAAATATAACAATGTACACTATTTGCTTCAGACTCATTATTCAAAGTGTATCACGCTCGTCTTATGTTTCTGAATGCTCCATATGATTCTATGTGTTTTTACAACTTAGATGTCCCGAACTAGGTTAGGCCTGTACACCTTTCGCTTTCAATTATTCTTTAGCTAAAATCAGTCTGAGGCAAAAAAAACTTACTTCGGAATGGACAATCTCCACAAACCGCTATACTTTCTTTATCTCTGTACAGTAAACTCTATGTATACAACTAATTTTTAGGCATACACTGTATATATGATTTGTATTATAACCCATTTTCAATTATCACGATATATAGTTGTTAAACATGTTTATGTTTAATGCTTTGTTGATTGTCATCGATGTTTGTGTGCTTGTTTGTTTGTACGTGTTCGTTCATCTGTGTAGTTCCGTACGTCTACAATACTGTACAGATATTGTTGTGTGCGACTACCTAAAACAACATGTAAAATTGTATGTTAATCAAAAGTTCACTTATGTATGTTATTAATATATGCACACAAAAACCTAACAACTGTTAATGATACTTCATATATATATATATATATATATATATATATAATAGGGCATTTGTTCTCTCAAGTGTTGTGTGTATACTATTCATTTGATACACTTTTTCTTCACTTAATATGAGAACGAAGGAACGTTCACAATGTATTTAGGATGTAATAATATGATCATATTCAAAGAATTATCCATTTGATGAACATATCTTCTCGTTTTCCTCTCTTTATGTTGTTGTATTTGCATTGAACTATATATTACTTATTGACTTTAAAGTATTCAAAATTAATAAAATATTAAAAAGTCGCTTTTTCATAATTAATATGCTGCTATTGAATCTTATTATCCTAGTCAGTGAAATATTTATTGTTCGGTTTGCAATTCAACGTTAATTATGCTGATAGATATCATTAAGTAAAGTTAGGTAGTTAACGTTGTTTGAGCTTCTTTTCAATTTTTATTTTGCTGTTTAATTTACTTCAAATACCAATTTTGGAAATGCTTCGTTTGACATCCTATCGCCTTTTTTATGATTTCACATGAACGTTAGTGAATTTATTAAAGTCTAAGTAATAAAGTTGTTTTTTCTTTCTAATTCTCTTACTGTTTGTATTGATGTTAAATATCAGTGGAGGTTGGAAGAGAACACGTTCTAAATCGGTAGCAGAAATTCGGTTACACAGTCTAAAAAAGATTATATATGTATGTGTATATATTTTTATATAAGTTAGATTGTTTTTTATGAACGCAATCGTAAAACATTAACTACCTGATAGTCAATGTAATGGTGATATACATCAGTTCAAGCTGTCACAAAAAATTGTGGAGCTCTAGTGAGCCATATAATAATAAGTAGACAGAATTGCAACAAAACAAAGAGGTTTAAAACCATATCGTAGCGGGCTGAAGAGCTAACACACCTACTTACATTGACATACATTTTTATTGACGGAAGAACTGTCAATATATGTGTACGATTGAGTATTTTTGTAACAACCTCTTCTATACTGGTAGACACCATACGCTTTCGGGGTGTGTGTGACCATCTAATTGATGACCGTCATTATTCTCCTTAATATTTCTATTGACTTTTTTCAGTAACCAATTTTTTCCTTTTTGTATTACCACTCACACACACTTAATTCTGTTTGTTTTCTATATGAAAACTCTCTCCTCTTGAGAAAGACAAAAAATTATCGCTCCATTGGCACATATATACAAAAATATTCTTAAACATCCATAATCCTATTTGTTTGGGGGGGTGTAATATAATAATAATATAACCTATGTAAGGATTTTATATACAATAAACATCATGTTTTATATGTCATATAGACCAGTATATGTAACCACCACCTTTGTTATAACAACCTTAACAGTGTTGGGGTGGTTATTACAGTGATAATATATATATATATACTTTACGTTCTACATTATATGCATCTCTGTTTGTAGTTCATTTACTATATGAGCCTCCAATATTTTCTCCGTCTGAGCCTCCAAGCCTAGTACGTCTGTCTATATTGCTATCGTTTCCCTTCTCTTTGTATTTATTTTGGATGTTGGACGAACAGATATGTTTGATGTGTTAATTGGTCTGTCATTTTGTCGCTCCTTCACCATCGTAGCTGTGAACGTGCTTTTCCGAGGCATGAAGTAGATGTTTGTAATTTGCAACAAAAACACCTGTTGTCATTTGACTGCTAGCTATCCTAGACGTTGTCAAACAAACTTATCATTAAATTCATTTTGTTTTGTTTATTTGAATCTTCCTATTGATGTTCAGGACTGCAATTGATCAGTCTCTTATTGGCGTATGTGTATCATGTACGGATTGCCTCGATATTACCTTAAGTCACAAGCATTATAAGGTAAGATAGATGTTGGCTAGCAGTAGAATCCAGGACCGGTCAATTGCACTTTTAAACATCAATGGGAAGATTCAAACAAACAATACAAAATGAATTTAAACTTCATCCCATTATACAAGCTAGTGGCTATCGGGACTCATTAGTCAAGTGAATAACATGACGGTGTTTTACGATTGTTAGACGACCAGTAATGACTCAATGTTGACGTTAAGTTTTCGTCATCAGTTATCTTGCGATTTGAGCTTGATAGATTTCCTAACTTCATTAATATCATTCCGACTAATAAGTCATGTGAAAATTGTCCACAGATGTTGTTATTCTATATATTTGGTGTTAGTGGTCAGTAATTTATTATTTAACAGACCTGCATATATTTTTTACAAATTATTACAATTGTTCTTGTTGTTTTGTAAGCATCAGGACACATATGTAGGATTTCACATTCTCCATGAATCGGTCAACAACTGCATTAAATTGATAATTTGTCAAAACTGTATTTTGAGAAATTGGTTTCTTGTTTCTTTACTAATATTCTTTTTCCTTGATCTGTGTTATTTTCATTTGTTTTGATATGCTGGCTTTCCGTAATCCATGGTAAGACATAGTTGTGTGTTGGATGTTTATGAGGATAAAAAAGACATCATTTTCGGATTTATTATCAATAGTTCTATATAACGCGCCCAAACTTTCTAGATGGTATGCTAATGAAACAAAGTTTTTCTCCAAGCTTTAACATATACGTCCCGGTTTATTTTTTCACCATAATTTCATCCTCTTCATACCTTTCGTAATGTGCATTTACCATCACTGGTTGTCAATGCATTTCAACTGTCCAGCGATCTGAGACCTTAGCCATTTCGATTTTATACATACTTTTCACCATTCCAATGGTAACAGTCTTTTCGATTATGTAGCTTTCACATCTGTGTTTGGGTGTGGTCATAACCCACCCTCACTAAGTTTCACACGCATCTTATTTCCGATACATTTTGATGTCTGACTTCACTCTCCCAACCTCTTTATTTCTATTTGACCAGCTTTCTAATGACATGGGGAGAGGTCTACGGTATGTTCCTATCATGGGGTGGTGAGAATGAGACATACCATGATTATTAGGGTGATAGAATGCCTTTCCGCGTGCCGTCGAGGCCATTCAACTATCTATTGGATAGTGGGGTGATGGTAAAATGAATATTAAGGTAACAGTAAGTGTGGTGGTGGTAGGTCTGAACGACCACAAATTAATTCACTGTTTCTCTATATGAGCCTCTTATTTTAATAAGAGAAGGCTTATAGAGAGCTTGTATATGCTTTTGTGTCATAAGGAGGGATAGACAGACAACAACTATGATGTTGAATGTTAGTTTTTTTGTTTGTTACATTATATATGTATATTGTATGTCTGGGACAGCAGGCTACATTTGCATAGGTTGTGATTATTGTTTTTTTCGTTTATGATACACAAAACACTTTCAACTGTAAAAAAAATTTAAGTCATTAAAAAAAATAAATGTTCACTGGACAAGATGTGTTCGTTTTATCCCAGTAGTTTATATTTAGCACTATTACCTTGGTTGCAATGCATGTGTTTGAATTCAGGTTTAGACTTCAGGGATTTGTATAGATGGATTTATTCGTCAAGCCATGTGTTGGACATAATGGGCATCCAGTATTTTTTTTCAAACGGATGTTAGAATCATTAGATAGCAGTACTGTTGATATGACCTCATCGATTAAAGTTGTTGTTCAATTGTATATAAGTTGTGAAGAAAATGACCTCATTGTTAGTTTTATAACATATTATCAATACAATTTATTGAATGTTACGTGAGTCTGTTTGTTATTTCTCCCCGTGAAGAACAACCATTCATAACTAACAAGTTGATTATACACAGCAGCTTAACCTACATTCTACAGGGGTGCTAAATTTCTAGAGTATTCTGACACAGATCTTTTACATTTCTTTCGTAATAATGATGATATTGGCGATAAAGTTTTAATTTTCGTATAGAATTCTCTGATGTAGCATTATTAACATAGAATTTAACCAACTGACTAATCGGTTTTGTTTATAATAAAATGTTACTTAGTTTCTGACAGCCAGCTGATTCAATTCATTGTCGTGGTGCATCGCCTTTCTTATTAATATTTTTCTACTTTGTGGTTCAGCTTTTCTGTAAAACACAATCCTTCATTCAAAACAAAATAGCCTTTGAGATTATAAAGAAAAACCATTTTCTCAAGTTATCGACGAACCAGTTGATGGGAGCTTATTCACTATCACTGGGCATCGGGATATCTATTATTAAAATAATACTATTCTAATGAAATCAGAGTATATGTTTATGAATACGCTTTCATTTTTTTAAAGATGATCGTAAGCTGGAAAGGTAACCCTTGATGTGTACCTGTGTTCGAATGTTAACAGTTGATTATTCTTTCTAACTGTATTTGTTGTATCGTAATAAAAATGTACATTACAGTTTCACCCAATATATGTAATGGATTTCCTCTGCTATGCCCGCCAGCTAAAAATGTGGAATTTCATTATGTTATTTGAAACAACTGCCGGGATTTTCATGGATTGGTGTACATGTTTTGTTCTAGCCATTATGCGGTTATTCGCTTCTTATTCTCTCAAGCTTTTTAAAATGATTGATGGTTAGATTTATGTATGACACGTCCTGTCATCTACTGTTTGCGTAACACTACCCGAGTTGAATGACTAGCCATAATACTGGTGATTCATTATACTTGTATAGGGATTTTAACTCCATGATAGTTCTAATTTCTTGTCTTACTATCACAAACATTGTTTTATTCATGTAATCGTCTTACTTTCTCTTCTCTTTGTGTACTGTTGGACTTATATTATCGATTTAAGTTTGTATCGGTTAGTCAATATCTTTATGAATAACCGAAGCAATAAGATCAAAAGAGTAATCATCCCATCACCATTTATCAATTCATATTTGTTCCTAGTCATCAATTTCCGTTGGAATCATATCCATTGATTAAATGGAAAATTAAACTAATGGAATATTCATTAGTTGATTTGATTGTAAACTTGGACTGCTTAATGTGTTACTCGTATTCTATGCTATCTTTTATTTCAACTTCCAATATTAACCTAAAGTTGAATCAAAGTGGAAATATTCTTGTAGCTAAACCAAATTATTCCATAATCGTTTTGGTATAATTTGTTTGGTTATACTGAATAAAGATTTTGAAAAATGGAAAACTAATGTTTAGTGACTTTTCATACTATACCGATCATAGTTACGGAGATGTTTTTCCTTTTCACCATAATTTGATGGTTTTTGTATTTATACCGGAATTCGTGTTTTTAGTACGTTTTATATTAGTTTTTAGACAAAAAATGGTTATCTTCACCCATAGCTACTTTTTCCTGTCTGCCATCGACTTCTTGTTAATCATAATTAATTTCTCTCTTGAAGTATAAACGTTTCGTTGTTATTTTCAGAGAACAGCAGCTGCTGCGGCAATGGCTGCAGCGATGGCCGCTGCTGCCGCTGCCTCACAAGGTGGCCCACCAGGAGCTTTTGGTCTACCGTTAAACTTCGGGTCTAATAGTCTGTCAGGGTCTTCACCAATGGATGCGCATAATTTAATGGCTACAATGGCTAGTTTTGCTGCTGCTCAATCTGCTGCAGCAGTAGGCATGAATCCAGATATACATGATGGACTTAATTCAAGCCTTCCTTTATCGTCTGGACTTTTCGGTGGTTTACATCCAGATATATCTGGTTTTGGTCCAAATAATCTATTACCTCCATCATCATCTATATCATCAACATTTCCTAACCCAGGTTCTGTTTTACCACCATCAAAAAGTTCAACACCTGTACCCAGTGTTAATTCTTGTCCAAGTCGTCAACGTGCAAATTCTCGATCTCCAGCTTTGCTTGATATACATTCAAATGCACCTCCAGATGAGAAACGTCGTAAAACTGAAAGAGTAAGTTTGTTTCCTTTTACATGTCAACATTTTGCATAGTAATCACTTTTCTAACATAATTATACTTTACTACGTGTTTTTGTATTCTATCTTATTTATTTTTGTAAATCTTCCATAGATTTATTCATATTTTATTGACAGTGATTTGGGCATTTCTTTTTTAAGCGTTAATTAATTAGACTTTTTGTTGTAGTTATTAATTTCCAGTATGGAACTTAATAATGTTTATGAATTACTGGGAGTTCTTAGCGTGTAAAATGTTACTGATCATATAATAATACATTATTGAATCTGTTAATATTATTTTGTTTTCTTAATATCCAATGATAAAGCTCAAGTAAAAATAATGTATATTACTATAACTGTTGAGCGCATGTATTTCTGCTGTAAAATAATTACTTTAAAAGATCCAAATTCTTGACAAAGTAATGAAAACGCTTACCTTTTGGAACATATAGATACCTATGTTCAGTTTTGTCGAAATGTCATTTTAACAACTATAGAAGTACCATAGTATATTGTTTGCTTTCTAAATATTCTTGAATTTGAAGACACTTTCTGAAAACTTTACAACTACGGTAAATAAATATATTCCATGTTTTTTATGTCACTATTATCTACATAGAAAACCAATTCACGTTTGTACTAGAGCATGTCTCATATATGCACTGACGTTGAAATACACATGTGATAATTCTTTGCTTATTTATATTATTTGGTATTCTACAATTTTGAAGTATCTGTTTTGATGTAAATCGTATATATGTAAACAGTAAGTACCATGTTCATTTTCAATTCTGTCGTTAGCCCACCTCCGGAGACAAATGTAACGCGGTTGGTAATAGTTCTTTGGAAGAAAACGGATTGGTGAGTAATTACTATTGTATCATCCGTATACAATATAGATAACTGGCTAACAGCTCTGTTATGAATACATGAATTTGGGTGGTATGCTAAATGATCTTTGAATATATATATATATATATATATATATATATATGATTTCATTGAATAACTTACGTTCAAATCCCAGACGTGTAGGAAGAACTTCGTAGGAATCGTGCATAGGTCTTACTGACTAGTAAACCTTTACTTATATTTAGTCTTAATAGTTGTTTCCTGTTGGATTCCCTAAACGACTATCAAACTAAATATTTCAACGGTTGCATAGTTTACATCACGGACTTATTTTGGTTAAATAACTATTAGAGACCAGGAAGCATTGTGCAGTTTTTTTCGTCCTAGCATGAGATTTCTCAGCTGTGCATATGCACACGACTCTACCGAATATCGAACCAATTTTATAAGTCATGTCATTTAAGAACAAGTCACTACTAATCAGTGACTTCATTCAGAGTTCTAACCATCGCAATAAAATCATTGTTTATATTTTACTACTGGTCCGTTTAGAATTTATAAAAGTTTGTATTCAAAAGCATATTGCATGTTATGTCTTTTGAGGCTGATAGAATAACTCAGGTTTATGTAAAATAAGTAGTCAAATGTTCAATATGTACGTGTTTACGTTCAATCATTATGATATCTTTTCCTTTGATTAGTTGTAGTTGTATATTGACGGAATTAGCAGCACTTTTTTTATAAATCGTAAATTCTTACTACTACTACTACTATGAATATTCATGGTCATTTATTATTTTTCTAATATTGAATTACATACACAGGTTCGTGTTAAAAGCTCAAATTCTTCCGGTCGGCGTACTCCATCAACAAAGCATAATGGGAATAGTAATAGCAGTAATGGTGGACCGAATTCTTCTGTTTACAAAAATCATTCTACTGGTAACGGCTTAACTCTATCACATCTTGATAGTAATAATCAGAATCATAACACCACAACGAATAACAATGCACAACGAGATCATTCACTTGACTTAGATCACAAAGAATTTGATGAAAATCCACCGCCACTATTAAGTGGTGGTTCTGGTAGTGGTACACCAAGTTGTACTACATCACCACAAAATCAACAATCGCATACAACTTGTAGTGACCCCCCACCGCCTCCTGCTCCTCCTTTGACTGGAACATTTCATAATAAACAACATACTACTACATCCAATGTTAAATCTTCGTTATCACCTGTAGTTGCTGGCACTACAAACGTATCGAATTCATGCAGAATAGGTTCAATTTCATCTCTGGCAGGAGGTAAGATGATAATGATGCTGATCGAACATCAGATGGTTCTATGATTAGTTTGTTTAATCTTTCGTGCTTTTTATTGTGTATGATGAGATTGCAAGTATTATTTTCTTATTTCGGTTAACCACATAAACATCACGTCTAACTTATACTATTCCCTTAGTATGTAAACCGTTGGACACAGCTATATATATATATATATATATATATATATATATATATATATATATATATAGGCTTCAACTGTCGCGAGAATTGAAAACAAGCTCTCTAACATAAAAATTATTGAGACTAATAGCATTTTATGTAGTCAATCTATCCGCATCTCTTTTCTTTGTTTTCCTATATCTCTCTTTGGTTCTACCCACACCCAATAGTATGTACATGCATAAATTTATGTATGAAAAGATGATGTATATCTTTTGTATGCTTGTGTGTGTCAACTCACATGTACACACCTATACGAATGTTTGTTCGCTTATGTATCCAGTTCCTCTGAACACACATTCTTTGTAAAAGCTTATATATAGACCTTTCGTTTTAGAGTCTATCACTTTACACATAATAACAGAAGTAGCCTATTTTCTTTTTCCTGTCGATTCATCCACCCTATTGTGTTAACATGCCATTTGGTTTGTGGGTGTGTACATAGGGTAAATTTGCCTTATTGCTCTCATTCTCTCTCTTAACAAATACAATTCATCTTTGTTTTTTATTTTCCTCGTCTTGCCCCCACCACCATTTACCTTTATCGATTAGACAGATGTCTCACCACCCTACAATTTTATGTCGTACCCCACCATCGCCGTCACCACTATCTTGTATACGTTATAAGACCCATCCGACTCAGCATGCTTTTATTCTATATATCACATCAGTACTAGCAGCGATAACAACAAAAACAACACAATTCTAATTGCGCCTTCACCTCACCCTCTCTCTCTCCACTCTTATGTCGTCGTAGCCTGGGTCAGTAACTGGAACAAAGTAGTATTGGGGTGGTAGTTGTTATGTTAGCTTTCATGACCTAGTTGGGATGGCAATAATAAATAATATGATGTAGAGGTAGGTGGTGGTAGTGGGGAAAATAGAAGCTATCATTTAGTCGGCTAGTTTCATTTATAATATTGCTTGATCAGCTGTCCTGATACACTACTGAAGTGGGTGTGGGATGGACTTCTTTTTCAATAATAATAATAATAGTAATAATAATGATGGCAATAATAATAGTATTAGTATTATGTGTATCTAATGCGCTGTTATGTGCAGTATATATTTATGTTTTAGTTTTTTTTACAACAGCCTTATAGATCGTCATTGTTAAGAATATATAAAGCTAACCATGTAAATTTCCGTAACATCTTTCCGTAAACGAAATTAGTTTTTAAGCTAATCTTTTGCTATATTAAATCATTTAATCAATCAATTGTTTTTAAGTGTAGATGATGATCCTTATTTTAGGATAAGAATCTTCTATTAGTTTTTAAACATTGTTCAAGAACCGAGTATGAATTATTTTGAAGGTATTAGTCCTTTTGATAAGTTTTGATAGTGTAATAAGAAGACAAAGGTTATCATCTTGGCCATATAAATCATTTGAATATGACAAAGTGCATATATTCAAGGAGCTTAGATTTGATGATTTTCTTGAATAAAATCACCACATTAAATTGTCATTTGAATATTGTCAATGAATAACGATACATGGTTCCATACATTGTTTTGTATATTGGCGTGATCGATATTATTAAATTGTTCCATCGAAATTTTAACAATAAACCATTGCAATACATACCTCTGAATAAGAGTTTATATATGTATATCGAAGTGTAGTTTCTTCTTTTACATTCCTTTAGGTGAATTATCAGTACCTAGTCCTTTGTCTTCAATGGGTGCTGGTGGTGGTGTCAATCTCCCTGGTGTTGGTGCTGTTTCTCTTTCTCCACCTAATCTTACTTCTGACGCATTGACACCAAACTCAGATGGTCATTCAGTTTCGTCTACACAACAAAATCCTCCTTCAGTACCACTATCAACAACAATAACAACATCGTCATCATCGACGGTAAGTAGTTTTTTTATTGAGAATACAGTACCTACTGTTAAAGCCATGGTTAAATTCCTCTTTCTTACTTTCTTGATGTAGATTTCCCAAAAAGTACTGCTGTTATTGTTGTAACTGTTTTTACAACATGAAGTTAATTTATTTATAATAGCATTCCATTTTTGAGTAGTCTTTATACAGAATGTTGATATCTGGTATAGTGTTTATATTTTTGTTTCGAGACATCACTGTTCCGTTCACTATTTTCAACTTTTGTCTTTAAAACCTGTGAAAGTTAGCCTGCAATGCAACATCTGTGAAATTATGCTAATTTTCACAAGTTTGTAGTTCATACCAGGGATTTATCTTAGTTAGATAACAATCGAAAAACAGGAAGCGCTGGATAGCTATTTATTGCTAGTGTAATACCGTGCTTCGCTAATCGTTCACCTCGATAACCGTTATAATACAAATCTTACCGGTGCATAAAATCAGAAGGCAAAGAGAAGCGGCAGCTACAGTTTATTGTCAAATAACGCCGGCCAGAAAGCTATAAGTGCATGAGTAAATACCAGCGAGCAAAGCAAAATGGCACGCACTGGAGATGGCTTGTAAGCCAACTCGCTTTAGTCAAGAGTTAATCAATATTTAACTGAGATAAAAATAAATGACAGGCATGTGACAAATAGGATAAAAAGTGTATACACACATACGCTCATATAAAAAAATAGTCAGGATTAATAATTGAATAATTAACAAGGTCAAAACATGACTCATGATGGATAGGTGAATTGGCTTGTCCAGAAGCTAAAAATAAGGTATACGGGCTTAACATAACAACGGACACTACACTAGTATGGGATTCCCCAGCAGTACACATCCACATCCCCACCTGTGATTGGACCACAGCCTTCAATTTTCCCGACTAGCACTTAACCTTTAGACTGTTGGGTCGGCATCCAGTGCTTTATATTCATACCTTCAGCCACTTCTCTATATTTCACAACCATCTTCCAATAATATCAGTGGATAACTGCCTCACATCAAATATAATGGGATTTCACTGCTCACGACTTTACTAGAACTGGACTACCTCCTGAAAACAGTCACTACTGTCCACACGGTTATTATTACTATAGAGAGTTTGTGAAAATTGGTAATGTAAATTAGAAGAGTCAGCAATCATTGCCATCTCCCTATACTGATTTTTACAATTCTGTGTTTCACGATCTTGTTATTGAAGATATAGTAGGGTGCCGAACCAAGTAGTATGTTCTGCTTGTTCAAGTCGTTAACTCAGAAATCTCTATGTCATCGTTAAATCCCTTCTATCTTTTGTTGTTAGACTTCATATTCATCCATTTTACACTTAATTTATTTTGGAAGCTTGGATCGTGTCATTATCCCCCTACAATAGGATTGTGATTCTAAGTACATAAACGTGGTAGACTTAGTTATAGAGTTGCTTCATAAATTACATTTATTTCATAGAATCGTCATGGCATTTGAATTTGATCAATATTTTTGTTTATTTTAGATTATGGGATAAGAATCATTGGTCTGTAATAGATACAGTTGTTGACTAAATTCTGTCAAGATAAATGTCTTACTGTTTCTAAAGTTATTGTATAAACTATTTCATGTAGTCATTATCTTTAGATAATTATGAACTATGTAGATAACTATATATCGTTGAAATTGTCTTTCTGCAAGCCTATATTATGTCCATTGATTAGTCAATATGTGATTGAACATTACTTTGTGTACGCATTATCCTTTCACTTTTTATTCATTTTAATAATCTGCAACGTGTAAAAGATGCCTTCATATCTAATAAAAAGGAAAACCTTAATTTGCATAAATATTTCTACAACTAGTGGGACCACATCTAATGAGGCTTATGATTCTATACTTTGTTTATTATTATTCGCTATGGTTGTGCTTAATAGATTCGATAGCTGTGAATGATTCTTCCTTCATATTCTTCTGATAAAGAATAGCATTAGGTTACAAACAGTCAGTCAGTCAGTCACAACGTAGAACTTCGTACGTACGTACATCAGTTCGAGTTGCCATAAGGCTGCTGCTACCTTGACGTGGTGGTCGGGCTTGCCTATCGTGATGATCCAATCGAGCTATGCTGGCTGGAACAATCGTTCCTCAAGGTCCTACCATGCCAGACAGGTCGGTTGAAGAGCGGTGAGACTAAAAGCAGCAATCCCAAGGTCCGAAGGCGAAGTCGTACTGCTGACTGTACAGAAGTGTGAAAGCAGTAAGGTGTTTCCTTCAGACAACCAGCATGACAGCGATGCTGCCTTCCCACAAGGAGGGGTGGGGTTAGAAAAAGTCGACCCTAAAAATGCACACCTCGCCTTATCCCATGGATTTCCGTCTCCGGCGGTAAGGACTTTTGAAGAACGGAGCTAACATGTCAAAAATCCCCCACAAAAAGGCCGTGCGTGACCGGCCTCAAGCACTTGTCCCTTGGGTACTGCGGTCACGCTCCCAGGTCGTTAAGACCAATACTAATCCAACTTCTTTTTCAGGTCCCTCAAGAAATACCCTTCCACGGTGTGGGCAGCCGGGAAGTGATAAATGCCCTCATACCCGTAACAGCACACGAGACCAAATTGGTCAATTTCAAATCTTTCCTACACCACCTAACAACTCTCTTATCTCCACGACTAACCCCTTCCCACATCCTTTTATCACCTCGCACCGCTAGGGCAAACGATTTGGGTACACAGAACGTTATTCCTGGTCTCCTGAAACCACGCTCTAAACTACATATAGGTTACAAACAAAATCCTTGAGAATATATTTCCCCACTTGTAAATTCATCAACATACAAACACTTATATTAACTTATCTGCTTATATTTGTATTTTCACATACTGTCACCCCATATACATACTCTCATGCCATATCATTTAAAACAAACAAACAAACAAACGTAAAAGGACTCTAACATCTACCACCATCATGAAGTTATTAATGAATGAAAAGAATATATATATATATATATATATATATATATATATATATATATATATACGGTATGAGCTACTACTATTTAGCATATCAATCAATTATTGGTATATCAATGTATTACTGAGAAAAAATTATAATATGTTATTCTATATTATTTCCTGGGTAAGTACACGAGTATTATGCCTGCATGTGTGTAATAATAATAGTAATTGTTTTAATGGTGCTTTGTCATCTGAATACGCCAATAGATACTGTTACCTCAGAATGTAGCTATTCAGGTTGAGTGGTACTTTGTCCTCATGTTTTTTCACCACGATGCTTTTCACTTTCAAACTAGGTGCATGATTGTCATCATCATTGTTTCTACTCTACTGGGCTAGATAAAATTAACATAGATATTATTTATATGAAATCAGTTTGTTACGTAACTTTGTCGATCTGATCTTCCCCATCTAAGTTTGTAGTTTATGTATACCGAACAGTTTATCTTTTTTTAATGCTGAGATACGAAAGACTTGGGTTTCGCCCAGTTTTCATTCTATAAGCTTATAATTTATCAAAATATTTATATTTGTCGTCGAAAGGTTGATTTTCAGTAACTCCGGATTTCTCTATAATTAGATTTGATAACTGCAAAACCAAGAACCATGAGTAAATTTGTGCAACACTAACTATTGTTTCCCCAACTTAGTTGGTTTTTAAATGCCTAGACTCTTAATTGACAGAATTGTTGGTAGCTATTGTCATATGGTTACATAGCCATATGTCACCTAGATGCATTATATTGATATGTTGGTGACTATTCTATGGAACGAATACATTTTTCACAATATCTTTCCAATTTTTAGCCCATTGTTCTCCCCTTTATAAACGTTTCAATCATTCATGTTCAATTTGTTATTGTTTACTATTCAGAATGGTGGAAGATGGTTCCGGTTTTTAAGTCGATAAGATACTTCGATCGTACTAAACCAGTGTTTTAAATCTTCAAAATCTTGCTTCTTTCACAGTCAGCAGCTAAGATCTATTTGTTTCCTAATTTTGAAAGTGGTTTGTTTTTGTTTCATTAATGTACTATTTGTATATACACTGGGGGAAACTGTGCAACAAAGACTAGATAGGCTTATTTCATCTTATTAGCATACTAATATTTATCTGCGACATGCTTTTCATTAATGATGACAACTATTCGAATTGCTGGTATATGTATTTATTTATTTAAACACATACATATTGGTACAAAGGGGCACCAGATACATATGCGTCGCTGGTATATGAAGCATGAGTTAAGGAATTATCGATTTTTGCCTGATGAATCCTTCAACGTGTACAGAGATGTTTAAAAACCTGCTAATATATGATTTGAAATCGACTATCATAGACTCAGCGCATTCATTTTCTTCTAGCTTTTATTCGTAAACACAAGATACATTTAGTTCATCTATTTTCCTCCTTTCTTTATCATATAAGTTTTTCTATAGTTGGTATACCGACAACTTGAACTAGCGCTATTCCCCCTTCAAGATTTATTTAGTCTAACCATCATTATTGAATAATATTGTAAATGAGCGTCCATAATGTCCACTGTCAACATAAAGCTAGTTTGGCGGACATATCGTAATCTTTTGTAGATTGTAGCTGAAGTACAACAAGCTTATGTATATGGACATTGAGGTTTTTCTGGGAAATACCAATGGTTTTCCTGTACATTGATTTCACCGCAGTAAGGAATTAGCTTCATCAGTATAGGGTTGCGAGAATTGGTGAGTTTCATTGGTCATGAACCGACCAATGTTAGACTACCATTGAACATCTGGAAACACTGGATGGCCGTTTAGTCCTAGTATGACAGTCTCCAGCAGTGTACATCAAGCACACCCACAGGAGCCGAACATAAGACCTCCGGTCTCGCGTGCGCGATCGCCTGACCTCTAGACCATTGAGCTGCCAACCAGCGGTGTTAATGTCTAGTTTCAATCAATCCACGATGTTGCACCACCATCTTTAATTGTCTTTTGTGGATAACTGCCTCACATTGTACACGTTTTGAACTTCTCTGGTCACAGTTTCTCACTAAAAATCCGAGAATCACCTCTCGAAGCTAGACACTACTTGTGACCACATAATTATCAGTATGTAGGGTTTTGGGATTGTTAAGTTTGATTGATATAACATTGATCGGTTCATAATTTCAATGAAAGTAGCTTCGGTTAATAGATAAATCTATAATACAACTATTAAGATGTTTTCATTATTTAAGTACTCTTGTATATATAGAGTTGAGATCATGAGTCAATTGAAGCTAGACCACCATGGAAAACCTGGAAGCACTTCTGATAATAATCAGGTGCTCACTAGTGACTGACTCCTTGAGGTATTTCCTGGAGTTCTAGTGAGAAGCAGTAACCGGTGGAGTTCAACCAGGTCTGTTGTGAGATAGGAACTCACTGATGACATTGGTGAATGGTTGCTGAATTTCGTGAATCAGTTGAAGTTAAAAATTAACACCGTTGGATGCCAGCTCAGTGGTCTATCGGTTAAGGGCTTCGGCTCGAAACTGGTAGGTTCTGGGTTCGAATCCCGCGAGAGTGGGTTCGTGGACGCGCACTGCTGAGGAGTCCCATAATAGGACGAAACGGCCGTCCAGTGCTTCCAGGTTTTCCATGGTGGTCTAGCTTCAATTGACTCATGATCTCAACTCTATAAATTACTAAAATCTCCACAAAACCCCTTCTGATACTCTTGTATATGTTTGTTATTTGAACATTCACAAATATCATCTCAGTAATGCATGTCGTACGATTTTAAGTTCTGCATTTAAACTTGAAACATTATATATGTATATAAGAAATTTATATCACACTTAACATGAGTAGTATAAGTAAATAAGAATGAATATTGATAAGTTTATATACGGTCAGTGATAATCAACATTTTAGTTAATAATTAGTTAACTGGTAAATGAGTGGTCGTCATGAGATTAGGCTTTAATATTTAAGTCAGAATTACATATTTTGTTTTATTTTTTTGGTATCAAGCATTTGTGTTATATATATATATATATATATATATATATATATATATATATATATGTAGTCGAAGATTGTGAGCAATCATCATGTTCATTTCACAAATGAGTCAATTACTCTTTCAATAATCATGACCACATCTTTGTCGTTGTTACTATATTATCAGTGATTTAGGCAGTCTATATCATTCATACTTTGATGTATACTAAAATTATAGTGGGATAGTCATTTATCCTACTTTTTTTAATGTACAGTCCAATGACACCTGGAAATGGTTTAGTCCCTATTTAATCATGAAAAAAGTAAATGTTTGATGGTAGTAGGGGGTAGTCGAAAGGATACTCTGCACTGAAGTTTCGTCCTAGTTAGCATTCGTTCGCAAGGCTAACCTGTAATTGAAATCCAAAAGATGCATCGGTCCTCTCAAGTTTGCAGATATATTCTTAGTTGATGAGTGCCTGTTAGCATAAAACTTGTTCCTGAGTTTCCTACCGACTGCCTCCAACCACTTAGCATTTCAACATAGTAAATGCGATATTCAGTTATTTAGATTAGTGGCCAGATTGTAACTTGGTTGATAAAATTTGTGTAATTTGTTCCTCTAGTGAATTTAAATAAAACCAAACAATTTGATCAGCACCAATGGACTAGATACACATAACTTTAGTCACTAATTAATAATCAATCGATCGCGTAGGAAAAAATTGTCAAACCAGTTTTCTTTATGTACATTAGTATCATATAGAGTACACGATAATATTCTAGCTATTTTTTGTGTCATTTGTATTCATTATCAGTTGCATTGTGTTTGTGTGTAGTTCTCTGTTTTTTGTAACCAACACCATCCCCAATATGGTGAAAGTTTGGAATTTCCTCCCACCCGTGTAATTTCTTATTGATGTTTTCTCTTAATGTGTATTTTCTCACACTTGTTTTCCATTTATCTCCGTTCGACTATTTATTTGAAACGATATGTCTGAGTAAACGAAATGAAAAAGACAATGTTGGATAATCTCTGTGCTGTATTGCTAATATAGGAACTTGGTTAAATGAGCCTTATTTCATTATTTTATGTTTCTACAAAAACAATTAGTATGCCCTATTCCACTGAATCAGTTAGTTTAATATTAAATTGATGAACCGGGATGTCAATCCTAATCGATATGATTATTAATGATATGAAATTGTTGAGAGGATATAGAACTGTTTGTCCTTTTATAAAATTTATCCTAACTTATTATATTTCGTAAATCTGTATTAAATTCCATGGAATACATTCAAAAATTCTACTTTTGACAAAAGTATTTTTTCCATGTAGTAAGTCCGATTTACAGACACTTTAATATCTATGTACATCGTGTCGTTTTACCAGTGTTATTTATATTTCATTTAAAATAATTTTTGTATTTTTCCCCCTTTGCTTATCAGATGATGTTTGATACAAATTTTGGTAGTTCTGGAATGGGTGGAATTTCGAATATTAGCAGACCGTAAGTTGTTGACTTCGTTCGATGAACTCTTTTTATACGCGTTTAATGTTAGTACTGAAATCTATTCAATCTAGTACCCTTTAATCAAATCACTTTTCTAATCGACTTCATAAGTTTGTTAGGTTGTTCAAATTAAGGAGATACTCTCTGTCATGCTTTTTATTTAATACTTCATCTACTGTCTCTGGGCTGAAAATATTCTTTGTTCATATATATAATCAAACTATGTTTTGAGTTTTTTTTTCAGTTCACTGAAGAGATGATTGTTGTGTGTCCTAATCTCTTGTAGAGAACTTTGCTTCGACAAATAACAACAACAAGTCTGTCATCTTATTACTAATATATTCTCATGTTATAGATTTTCCAATATTCTGTTTTGTTTTTTGTTTTCTACCCCATTGATACTTATAGCGAAGAGAATTTTTTCTGCTGAGAAAAAAATATTTTTGTTTTTGATAAAATTTTATTTATTTCCCTCATGTCTCCTTACTTTTCCTCTTTTTTCTCTTATATTTCACGTATCGTTTATTTGCATCAATTTTGTAACCCCCAACCCCCTTCTTAACCTTCTTTTTTGTTTTTTTAAAACGATATCCATCTTATTGCCCCCCCCCCACACATGCATACATAGTTGAATTGTCAGCAGCATTTGTTTGTAAGTGTGTATTGTCTCATCCTTTTTGTACCTGCCAGTTTTATACTATTCGATCAGCTTGTATAATGTAATATCTTCAATTTCTTCTTTCTCCCACTCTATCTTTGCTATGCTCCTACTTAAACGTCTCTTTGTGCTTCAATCTATACTTAGCCAATAGATAATGCATCTTTTACTATCCACCACCACAACTGTTTCTATGCGATCATCTTAAAAAAAGAACTCCCTTAAAAGTCTTAATTACAGAACACCGATTTTCTTACTACGTTGTATGTCAGCCCTCCCTCCCTTACACTGTTTCTGTGTTTTTTAATTGTCTAATCCTGTCCCCTCAACCTAAATTAATACTCAAACAAAGCACATGTTTCTTCTTACGTTTGTAATTTCACCAACCACCCTTCGGATCTATCACCTAAGTTGTCATTACCTCTTTAACTCTCCCCACTATTCAACGCATTCTGTTTTCTCTATTCCATTTTAATTATGGTATACTTCCTGTTTGTCTGTGTGTTTGTCTCTGTTCTGACTGTAGATAAAGGAAATATCTTCGTCTCTCCACCCAATTTTTGTTCTAGTAACAATATCAATATACTTTCGGTCAAGAGTAATAGAGTATTTTTTTATAGTTTGCATTATGACATTCCCCTAACAGTCTGTTTTTAGACCTTCCATTATCTCTCCCTACCACCTTCCTTATTTTTTATTTCCTTTCGTCACCCAACCTTTTCAGATATCAAGTTGCTTTGTCTATGTTCTAATCACATCACTATATACTTGTTCATTTTTCTGTACACATAATTGGAATTTCTGTATATTTACTTCAATGTGTACTTATCTGTATGGTGTAGTGGAGGTGTGTGGTTTAACCCATAATTTCTGTTTTCCATTACATACACGAAATTGTATATATATATATATATATATATATATATATATATATATAGTTTGCTAGAACGCTCTAGTTATCTATCTCTAAACACAGGTCTATAAACTTACCCGTTCCATTTATTTTTCGAAAATAATACATTATCTTAGGAGTATTCATTTCATGTACAAATTATCAGCAGTAAGGGTTGTAAATTGTCATTTGAACCATTGTATCATCAAGTTTGTCTGTTTAATTCGGTTTAATTTATCTGGTGTTTGTATATTTATGTAATAGGTTAAATCATGAGAGGAACTCAAATAAATTAAAGTAAATTAATAAATACTATAGAAATCGCGTATATAATTGTCTATTGTTTGTATTTATTTATTTAGTTATATTACTGATAGCTCATACTCAGCTATATATTAACTGTCAATATATCATCATTGGAAGAAAGTCAAAACATCCTGGATTTCACTAGTCACTACAGTTTAAATGTACTAAAAAGTTGTAACTGTAAGGAATATTAAAGTAGTCTTCTCAGAAAGGAAATATATTAACAATAGTTACTGAAGAAACAAAAGTTTTTAATATCAACAATGTGGAAATTCAAAGCCATTATATATAAATCTTTATAGTTAGTTTAATACAGAAAAGAAATGATGAATATTTTGTCCATCTTTCAATGATGTGGTTTTGATTTTTATTTTCATATGTTTATGAACATCAGTAAGTGCACTAAATATTCCTTAAATTTACCTTATTAAGGTAATTCTTCAGTTAGTCAAACATTTCTAAAACCATCTTTATAACCATATTGATTAGGGGAAATTACTGTTCCTATTTGAAATATATACAAATTTTGTCCAATTATTCTTCATAAACAGTGGTTTGTAAGCAAAGATCTTGCATTACAATTTATCATTGATGATATGTATATATCTTAATTCCAATCTTGCAGACCGTATTCATTTCTTCGTTTGGATAACCAATCACCAACTCCTGTACCATTTACTTCAGATGCTTTCTTTGGTCCAGGTATTCCGCATCAAGCAAAAGCGATACATTGTTTGGATCATGGAGAAGTTGTTTGTGCTGTTACAATTAATAATGCTACACATCAGATTTATACTGGAGGTAAAGGCACTGTTAAACTATGGGATTTAAATTCAACTACATCTAATCAATCTCCGAATTGCAGTGGAAGTTCAAGTCAATCAATCATCACTAATAAAACGTGTATAACAAGTCTCGAGTGTTTACAACGAGATAAATACATACGATCGATTAAATTAACTCAAGTAAATTGTAGAATAGTCTTATGTTTACAGTGTTCAAATATTTGTTGGATATTAATTTTTATTTTATATGTGAACACCAAAAACTATTTTATTTTGAAGTTAGATTTTTTATTTATCTATATAGAAATGTGTACCTGTACTTAGAACCATAGTCTGTTAAGTTTTTGGAAGGATAATATATACAATAAATATCTTTTAAGAAGTGCCCTAGTTTACATTCTAGAACGAAGTTGATAATGAATTATTTACATAAAATTCATAAATTAACCTAGTAGCAATATAGCGTTTATTACCTAATACACTCTGAGATTATCTTTAAATTCAGTTAAATAAACTATTGCACAATAGAATGTTTTCACAAACTTCAATTATTCAACCAACTAACTTCTCCTAAGACATACATACACTATTCCTCAACTGGGATTTCTACTTGAAAGTCTTCTGTAACGCTCACCTTTAACAATGCAGTTAAAAATGTGATACATTTTTCATACTACTTGAAAGTAGGTTAAATTGAATTATGAAAAATTTGCATTCATATTCAGATTATTTTATTTACGCTTTTTTATGATTAACAAATTCTTATCGATAAACATCTGACAGCTGCATTGTAATACTACCGTTTTGCATGTATTTAATGATTTCCAGCCTTACGTCTTTTCAACTTATGATTTAGAAATGCTTTTTTGAACGGATATGATGAATTTTCACAGGGTTTTTAGCCGATGATGAGAAACTACCACTGAAACAAGTTCAGCCTATACGTTATGTTAGATGGATGATCTTCAAGTATGAGAAAGAAATAATCAAGTCGGTCGATAGAAATTGTGTAGAGTTAAAAACCAATTCGATTAAAGTAGGAAAGTAGGAATTAAAATACGCAACTTATTTTTGTTATCTTGACATCCCTGACCAATGTCACATGTTGAGTCACCAATCAGGATTCTAACTCTAATTTGGTCTATTTCGCATGTACTGTTTCCTCAATAGCCTAGTTTCCCCAAACTGACCAATTACAGACTTGACCAGCACTAATGAACCTGAGTCGACATCTGAGTTCATGCTGGTCCGTTATTTTGAAGCTCCTTTCTATGTCCGGCCTCGAGTCCAAAAGTGGTAACCAACCTCTGTTATGTTTATATTTTAAATAGACTTCTTTTCTATAAAGAAATACCGGACTGAATCACACTGATTATAAATAAACAAACTTGAATTGTCTGTTAACATAGGAGTCTGTATGTAATAGACTGGGAACAAATTAGAAGTGTTAAGTCATATAACCGTAGTGAATGAACTAACCGAAAGCGTATGGTAGATGAAATACATATAAATATTAATCTAATTACCCAGTAATTATAAAATAGGACAATAATTAATAATAATTCTAAAAACCAGTACTAACTTTTGAAACATCCGCTTCATTATAACAATTTTCTGTCATTTGTGAGAAAGATTTAGGGAAGGGGTACATTACACAAACTCACTATTGTCATCCTCTGGTTCCCCAAACTTAAGTAAGCTAGAATGAGTCTGAATCGCCAGATTTCCGTTTGAAATTTAACTAACGAATTTCAGTTCCACTTGTTCTCCAGATGTTATATGCTTCTTGCTCATACATTTTATTTGCTAATTAACTTACTATTATAAATTTCAATAATAGGATTTTAATAGGTGAAAAAGTTTTAGTCGTTAACTGGAAATTTTTTTCCTCTTTTTAAATGTAGGATGGGAGGACATTAGTGGTTGGTGGTGAATCTAGTATATTAAGTATATGGGATTTGGGTCAAGCTAGTCCTCATCCAAAAAGTGAACTTACATTTACAGCTCCAGCATGTTATGCCTTGGCTGTATCGCCTGATAGTAAATTATGTTTCAGGTAATTATAATGTACTGTTATTATGATCATCATATATTTGCAAAATTTCTCATTCCATTGGTTTTTGTGTATGGTTAGTAAATGTATTTGTTATAATATTATCTAGTAATTAATTTAATGCTCTTTATATTTGATTTATTTATTGATCACTTTATCTTGGTTGTGAATACCTTTAAAGTTTATAATTAATAAGCATGATCTGATACGCTTGAAAGTTAGTAGCGTATAAGAAGATACACACCTTACATATTCTCTGAAATAGTTAAGTATACTTTTTATTAATGAACAACGATAAATTGTCTGATATGTACTCTTTTTTTGTCTTGTCATTGAAATTGTACACAATGATCAGTTCACTAGTCATTTGGAGGTTTTATTAAGTTAGTTCATAATCTTATGAAGTATTTCGATTATTTTGAGGGTTCTTGTTTTTTAAATAATCTAAAGTAATATTAGAATGTTCACTACATTGATAAATCGACGAATGTCTTCAGAAAAGTTACATTATATATATATATATATAAAAATACATTTTGTGTACTTGCAATGGAATGTTTAGATGCTAATGATTTGCACATTTCTTATATTTTATAAATTGTTTACAAAGTTGATGTTTAACTAAAACACTTTATTGCTGGTTTGTCATACACTATAATAGTTCTTTAATAATACATTTAAGATAAAAATAAAAACTGACTGCATCTACACTATTATGGTTGATTCTCAGCCATTTCATCCGAAATTTCCAATCACTAATCGGGATTATCGCGTTCATTCCGACCAAGTGGTATGGATCTATCAACATGGTTCAAAATAACAGTCAGTGGTTTCATTGACTTATGACATGTTTTATTTTAGTCACTTTCTTTCTATTTGTCTATACCACCAGCTAACATCACTCATCGAGGTAGACAGCGGTTAGACATACGTAATACACGATCCACTACATCAATCGATAAGAATTTGCATTATCATCAACCGACTTACTATCTTTGTCTAGTAACCTTTGCCTAACATCAACTTTACTCGACCGTTTCACGATATGCAACAATACTTTGAAGATACATGTTGTCAAAAACTTTAAGCTTACGCTTGTCTCTTATTTTTAAGACCGTGTTTCATAGCCGTAGAGTAGTATAGAGAAAAGAATTTCGATGCATAGGAAAAAGTCTATGTATGTTTTGGTGTTCTTACGCAGTTTTCTTATAAATCATTGGGTTTGAATATAGTTTTTCTAATAAAAGGGTTTTTTCTATTTGTAATTGATTGCGGTACTTATGACAAACGATTACAAATCCATTATTTTGTTGTTCTGTCAAATTATTTTACTATCTTATGGTAATTTCTATTTCCGGATTACACCATGCTCTCATTCTCCATCGTTCTAGTTGTTGTTCAAATGGAAATATTGGTGTTTGGGATATACATAACCGTATTTTAGTTCGCCAGTATCAAGGACATGCTGAAGGAGCATCTTGTGTCGATATCCGTCCTGATGGAACACGCTTGTGGAGTGGAGGCTTAGATAAAACTGTACGTTGTTGGGACTTACGGGAACACTGCCAAATAAGTCAGGTTGATTTGTCAGCTCAAATATTTTCTCTTGGTTATTGTCCAACTGGAGATTGGTTAGCTGTTGGATTAGAAACAGATCAAGTTGAAGTGTTCGGTCCTGGTCGTCCAGAACGTTATCAACTATCTCTGCATGAAAGTTGTGTTTTATCTCTTAAATTCGCTCACAGTGGTTTATGGTTTGCTTCCACTGGTAAAGACCATTGTCTATACGCTTGGAGAACTCCTTATGGTGCTAACCTCTTTCAGGTCAGTTCCATATTCAGTATAAATTTCCAACCTAATTATAAAACTACGTTGAAAAAATATATAAATCAATGAGCTTTAGAATCTTAAAACTGATATAATTTTAATGTTTCTTCGTCATATTAATTGCAAGACGAACCATATTTACTTATTTTCAGTATGTTACTATTGTTTAACCCAATTAGTAACTGTTTTCCTACTCGTTAGTCTCGCATGTCATTTTGAATTCAATTGTAATTGGGTAATACTTTAACGTTTCCATAGTTTACTGGGTTGCCATGATTATTCGTGGTTCTAATCCTTCTATATTATTTTGAGTCCTTTATGTTTTTGTAGGAGGATTTGATCTACTAAATATTTCTGTTGACCTAGAGAGTTGGTCCACTTGTAGACATTTAACAGGCTTTTTTTAGACTCAACTATCGTATTTTCAGCATAGATGTATGTATCTACTGTTTTGATACAATTGAACTTCTGCTGGTGATCGACTATTTACGACTTGTGCATCTCAGCCTTATTGTTTATTAGCTTTGATTTTAAAAGCTAACTGTCACATCGTATTCTTGAGTACGGACCTTAATAAAACACTGATGTAAAATTCTCTGAATATTACTCTCGAATATCTGATAGATACATGTATGATTTAATAGTTCTAGAACGGGGAATATACTAATCTACGAAGTTTGGTTCTGTTGAACAGGAAGGGACAATTAATACATTTTTTATTCTTGAGCACTATAAGTACTTTTACAGGTGACACTATTGAAGAAGAATTTATTAGAATCAAACATAATAAATAGTCATAGAAAATGGCTTTTCTCACAGGTTCGTGCTACAAATAAAGCATATTTCTAAATATAACATACCTTAACCTATAAGCGATGTTCTGTTTTCCTTTTCTTCGATCCCTCATATTCGATAAAAGAGAGTATTCTCTTGTTTTATCCCGGAATAGTACTTAATCTAGCTCTAATTTAATAAGTTGAGGGCGATTAAAGATTATACCTGCTTGTTTCTTATTCTCTATGTATGATGATAGGAACTATTCGGATAACTAGTAATTATATACCATTGAACTACCATTATATCGTTTAAATATCCTTTTATTTTTTCTTTACACTGTTCAGTTATCAAAATTTTTAGTAATAGTAAGAATAGTAGTGGTGGTAGTGGTAGTGTTGTTACTTTAATGGCATTCCTAGTTGTACAGTGATTATATATCATTTTGGATTTTTTCCATTCATTATGGATCGTTTCACTATGTTCCCTTTTTTTGTATTATTGTTATTATTACATTTAGGTCAAAGAAAACTCGTCTGTTTTGAGTTGCGACATATCACTAGATGACAAACTCCTAGTTACCGGGTCTGGTGATCGTAAAGCTACTGTCTATGAAATAATTTACTAATTCTATCTATGCGCTAGTTGCTTTTCGTTTTTCCTATGTTGCTTTTTATGTTCTACTTACTGGTGCTAGTGCGCGTATATGTATTTCTATGTGCTATTCTGTGTATGATGCTAATTGTAACAGAAGGCCGGCACACACACATACTAAACAACAGTATTAGTAGTTCAAAAAACCATACAACAACAATAACAGCATACGAGTCAGTATTTTCTAGTCAATCAAACGTAAACGCTAATATTCACATACAAATATTATACTGTTTTATGTCATATCACATTGATGTTGTTTTTTAATGGTACCAAGAAAAAATAATCATAATTTATGAATTCAATATTGTTTCTACTTGCAATATGTTCTTCCTTCAATACATATATGCTTACCTATCTACCACCCTTCAAAATCATTTTTTTCTCGTGCATTTTACATCACTTTTTCTCTTCCACTTCTCATTTCGATTGTGTATTCCATCTCTGTTTCTTTTTGTTCCGTTCCTTGTCTCTTCTGTTCTTCTGTGCTGTTTAGAATTTCGATAAGATAGCAAGCAAGTTGACATACATCTTCACATCAATATGCACATTACTCTGTTGATGTGATCATTCAAAGCTTTTTCTTCTGTTAACTAATGAATTGTTCTACGTTGTAAAGAACTACATTATTTATTTATTATTATTATTATCATTATTATTACGTAGCGTACATACATATATTACCAGGAAAATTGACCGGCAGAAACGGACAACAAACAATCAAAGTTGTTCTTTTGTTACTTCCCTTTTTTTCTTCCTCCTTGTGTCATTGTTATAATTTTTTTCTCAGGTTCATGTGTCCAACTTGTTTTTGTCGCCTATATTGCATAGGCTTGGAGAGAGATTACGGATGGGATACACATTAGTTCAAAATTTGTGTAACTTTTTGATTCAAGTTTGTTGACTTGTTATTTTGTGTCATCTCTTTTCTTAACTGTGTTGTAATGTTCTTATCGACGCCATCCCCTTTCCTTACCACTACTGTTTGGTTGTACTTTCTGAATATATATATATATATATACTCACTGATAGTGTTTTTTTGATAGTATTATACTTTTATCGCCGTCTTTACTTCGCTTTGCTATTTCTCTTTCAATCTTCCACTTAAAATCCTAAAGAAAATTTTTATCAGTTTTCCTATTCCGTTTTGTTTTAATAACGTTCCCTTATATATATATATATATATATATATATATATATATATATATATATATATATATGAATGTGTATAGTTCATTATACAATAATGATTATCAATAATCAGATAAGTTATTCATACAGGTTTATTATTTTTCTCTCATTTATTAATTTGTTAATACACATAAATATGCACTGTACTATTGTGTTGTTGTTTGTTTGTCTACACATTGTGGATGATTTTTCGTGTTTTTTTTTTTATAAAAAAAAACAAAGCTGTTCAACCTATTTAAATCGAGTTATAATAACTTACATTTGAATACGATGTAGGGACGTGTATTTGCTTGTTTGCTTGAATTGTGTAAATAAAACTTGTATGATGTAGATGTGTAATCTGTTACTAGTATGTTTGTTAAGGTATTTTTCTGTTAAAGAATTCGGTTCTTCTATTATTATATATGAAACTTTTTTTTTGTATTCATCAATGTGCTCTATTTAATAATAATCTTGCAATAATGTGCACCATTTCGTTCATTTACATTTTATTTAGTGATTTTAATTCAGTAATTACATTAAGCTTCATAATAGTATGACGTATCGAGTTATATATTTATATAGTCAACCATTCATGAGGAATGTTCCACCTGACACCAATTAAAGTTGTCACACCACATCACTACAGCAAGATGTCAGAGTAGTAGAAGTAATAACAGTATCAGTGGTAGTAAGAAAGATTTAGTTTAAACAATATGATTTATTTACTTAGTATTGTTTGTTTGGATCTTCCCATTGATGTTTTTAGGACTGCAACTGGTCAGTCTCTAATTGGCATATGTGCGTACTGTGCGTATTGCCTCGATATAGCCTAAATTCACAAGCATGGCAAGCAAAGATGGATAGTGGCTAGCAGTGGAATCCAGGACGCGCGTTTCGTTTTATTCGGGACTCGTCAGCTGGATGTACCTGCATCTCATATGATTTATGGAGTAAATATGGACTCGTAGAATAAAAATGCATAGAATGATTTTAAAATCAGGATACAAGGGAGAAAAAGAATGGTTGCATATTATTGTGGACGATTCTGAACCATGTAATCCAACATCTCCAACCATGTAGTCTCTGTATAAGTAACACGGCTCATCCACAGTCCCTGACTTCTTGAACTGGAGTCATGTTTTGGTTCGCAACTTCTAACAAACACTTGTTTACTCTTATCAAATTGAAGCCCTTTTAAACAACTAATGGAGAGATACCATCCTGTGTACTATACTTAGAATAAGGGTAACCACTGTAATAGTGACTTATGGAATTCATCGAAAGACATATACAGCTGCCGAGAAATTGAAAATTTGCTATTTAAAGCATATTTGATAGTCTTGGAGTGATATAAGAGAAGTATTTATGTCGCGTGATTTTTAATCATTTGATCGATAGGTATTGTTGGTTTACGCATACTTTGATTAGATAGTAAGTAGTTCAGGGCTGAAAATAATACGAAGTTACCTTCTGGTCATTTGGATATCATTTTGTAGTTCTGATAGATCCATCCGATTTTCTCTTGGTGTTTATGTTCCAAGGAATTATCTCGGTTTTCACTGTTCTAATAAGTAGCACATCTCCGGGGTGATATGACTGATAGCTGTGACGAATTTTACTCTATTACTGTACTTTGTAACTATCTATTATCGAAGAATAATGCTTACATAATCTGAAGCCTGGTCATTGGTCCGAACTGTCAGACATGTTTCTTCAGTACATCGAAATTTACTGGTAAAATTCAAGTGAATTCAACTTGACATTTTGGAAATAAAATCCGTATTAAGATACCATAGCTGATAAGAAGTCTAGTGAGTCGATGAAATATATTAGTAGATACACAAATTAAACCTAATGGAACTGCTCTTCTGAGCTGTTCGTTGTCCTCGCGATAACTTTTCCCTCATGTCTTAACTGAAATCAAAATGAGTTCAGGGATGATGGATCAATAAAAAAATGGATCAGATTACAACCATTTGACAATCACTAGGACATTACATTAATGGATGGATTAGCATATACATTTCCTTCACGACATAACATATTTTTATATTTCCAGCTCATTATAGCGGAATAAGTTCAGATGGAAATGTGCTCAAGCAAAATGCATTTTTTTGTATAAACTGACCCACATGAGAAATCTCAGGATGAAAATGACTAACTGGATTTCACTGATTTTCACAAACTGAATATAATAAAACTTGTGACTAGAGGCAGTATTGAAATTGTCTCCTCAGGAAGTACATATACTAATAGCGACTGACCAAATGAAGTCCCTATTATCAGTAACCTTTATGAATAATACTTTACAATAGCGTCCGAAGTAAATTTAATGTTTAGTAATGAAAAGTACCAAGTTGTTAGGCGAATGAAGGGATTAAAGTATGTTCGGGATATTTATTAAAAATTCTGACCAGACAAACTGCCGTAAAACGCTAGTGAGCTATTATAATAGATAAACTAAATTTGAGATAACGGAATATATATCGCGGAATAAATCCCGAAACAGGAACATTTAATGGCGGGATTTTTAAAGATTTCATTAATAAACCCCAGTACGGGGATGTTGAGTTTTTGATTGGGATCATGAATAGATGAACATCAAAGTACCGTTGAAAACCTGAAAGCACTAGATGGTTGTTTCATCCTAGTATATGACTCAGCAACCCACTTTGACGAATCTGCACTTGGAATTGAAGCCCAGGATCTTCGGTCTCGCGTGCGCGAGTGCTTGACCTCTAGACCACTGAGAAATCATCCAACGGTTTTATTGTCTAATTTCAACCAGTCCATGAAATTACGCGACCATCTTCTAGTGCCCCCAAATGACCTGGTAAGGCCGAGAGTGGGGAGAGTCTACTCTCCCTCTCCAAATGTTCTCATATGGCCAGCGAATATATAGCCTCTGCCACACAAGTCCTACTCACTGCCTTCTCGTGGCGGGGGTGTTGTTTACGTAAGTGAGAGGACGAAAAGCGAATGTCCGGCGCTTTAACCAGGTTGGTGGACACGGAGAGTCCACCTAGGGGAGTTGGAAAACCCTGATTCCAAACCAATGGTGCACATGGGCTCCAGTATCCTGAGGGAACAAATGGCGTATGAATCAATCGTTGGTCACCGGCTACCATGAGACTGCATCTCCTTACGATGCTCCATTGCCTTGTGGATCAGACCTTTAGGTCGAAGGCTCCGGATGTAGCCCTCTAAGAAAAGAACCTGCTTCAGTTTGGGCACCTGAGCAGTATCACAGCCCACACACAAATTATTTTGTGTGGCGCATATGTACCTGTACCATCTTCTAGTATTTTAATAATGTTCCAAAGCAGCAATTTCATTTAAATAATCTGAGTAACTCACTGAAGAGTAGAAAACCGCAGATAATTTAAAAGGTATTGGCAAAAGACATTCTAATGTAAAATATATATACTTGATATTTGAAACATATTCTGTGAACTCATTCGTTGTCAAGGTGATCATTTAGTATCACTTTATGTTTATTATTCAATTGTTTCACGTAAATATTTACACTACTAATGAGTAACATGTTTCAAAATCAATTTTATAATGATCGCATTGTAGTAGTTCATTTTTATTTGCAATTGATATAACCAGTTTTTAAAATGACAATCTTTTGTTTCTTAGATGACTGTAACTCTAAGATATATTTTTTTTAAAGGATTTAATCACAACAATGCAAACCAAATTGGTTACAATACACTGATTTTATCGTTCACTATCCGTTAACTCCTTTGGGAAATATCATTATTTTATAAAAATGATACATTATTGTAAACATTTTATGAAGTAAAATAATATATTTCTTAATAATAAATATTTCATGTAATCATCATTCCACTAATGGACACGGAAATTTCACCTAGAGGAGTTGGAAAACCCTGATTCCAAACCAACGGTGCATATGGGCTCCAGTATCCTGAGGGAACAAATGGCGTATGAATCAATCGTTGGTCACCGGCTACCATGAGACTGCATCTCCTTACGATGCTCCATTGCCTTGTGGATCAGACCTTTAGGTCGAAGGCTCCGGATGTAGCCCTCTAAGAAAAGAACCTGCTTCAGTTTGGGCACCTGAGCAGTATCACAGCCCCCACACAAATCAAATGAGATTTGTGCGGCGCATATGTATTTGATGCTTCCTTGTACCAATATTTATATGTTTAAATAAATAAATAAAACTTACAGTATCAATAACTGTAATTGTATGAATTTCATGTATCATCCAACTTATTGTTTAATTAAACTTCAAAAGAGTATCACTTTAGAAAATTGATCACAAATATATTAATTATCAATAAACTAATGCCTTACGTTCATAATACAAGTTCTTATGTATAATTAAAAGGAATAAAAGTTTTTAATTCTAAATAAGATTTTTTTTTTTCATTTTCATATTTTCCAGTTATATTATAACCAATAACAAAAGGGGTTACATAGAGTTAGTCAGTCAGTTAGAGACAAAATAAATTATTGATTAAATTAAATTTCTCATTTCAATTCTTATTATTTTATTGGTTTATATTTTAGTATAGTTTTTAAACATTAGTATAATATTTAAACATGTTTATACATGACTACTATTCATAAGGATTTGATAAAAGATTACTCAAAATATGATTATGTTTATAAACAAAAGTAATTTTCTAGACAGCACAATATTGGTTCATATAATAATAACATGACTAATGTTTGGCTCAAAAACAAATAAACTAGTTGTGATAGAATCATTGGATGATAGTGTATGGATATTCATTTATATATCAGAAGGGAGTTTTGTGAAGATCTTAGTAATCTTTTAGTTGAATTCATGAGTCAGTTGAAGCTAGACCACCATAGGAGACCTAGAAGCAAATATTGTTTAAAAGTAGATGTTATGACATGACATGCCTCCGGTGAACTCAAGGAAGCTCTGAGAAGCTAGGAAAGATTTGAAGAAATTCCACCTAATCACCCTTTGGAAGAACATTCCAAAATCTCGACATGTAACTTCCCGATTGGAAAAATGCTAAAAACCACTGCACGCGGATTAGATGACTGCAATAATGACTTCAATTTTACTAAAAAACTATATATACCTTAGTGTTTTGTGCCATATTTGATATTATTTGGAATAAGATTTCCTCCCACTAGTCTTCTGTCTCCTAACTTGAAAGTTGGACGTTCAAGAGTTCTGCTGCTCAAGATATACGCGGTATAGCAAGAGTCTAAGTTCTAGATATAATATTAAGTGATATTGTATTTGACGACTTAGTAATATGCCTAAACTCAAATTCTACACTAAGAGGGAAATTATACCAAATAGGACTTCAGCTGTATTTATCACCTTAATGAAGCAGAAGAGATGGGTAAAGTTATTTTGGACCGACGTGAGTTAAGCAAACAAAGAAATCTAGAGAATACAAGGGATTTATTATTTATATTCCACATCATGAATAGATCAGTTTTTCTATAGATTCTTACAAATCGCTTTTTGAACGATGTTTACGATCAATCAGATATAACTGATTTGTACTAAACTTTCAAGGTCAAAGCAAATTTTGCATATGGTGATAGATAATGTCCAACTGTAATTCAATGTTTATTGTCAAACTCGTTAATTTTAATGAGATCGGAAGACCCTGAGATCGATCACTGGTAGGATCATAGCTAGATACTAATAAAGGGCGTTTAATTAGAATAAAATAGCTGTCTAACATTTCCGTATTATGAATCGCTCCCTTAGATGAACTCCGTTTACGATAAAGACTAATTTTATAGATCGACCGGTCTGATAACTCAGACTATTACAAATTACAAGGAATTTATCAGATACAGCAGTGATTATCTTTATCGGAGTTAGAATCATTAACAACCTAGAATATTTAATCACAGCTCTCACCCGATTTAGACATAGATAGACATTTCCATATGATGTTAATCACTATTAGTAATATGTCTGATGACTCGTAATATAAAATTAATTTTTGAACTTTGACCTTGCTAACGAAATATAACATATATGATTCAAATGATCAAACCTCGTTAATTATTCTTATCATTATTAGCTAAAAGTGGCAGGTTATGTCAATCGATGTAAGAAACATCTGCTTTTGTACCATCCATCCGGGTTAATCGAATCTGTTTGTTTGAGGCAGAGAACAATAAATCAGTAGTTAAACATCAGGTTAGTAAAATGTAATTATTTAATCTGAAAATATATCGTTAATTTTTCACAGCTATATTAGATGGATAAGAAGAATAATTATCTAAAATAGACTGCATATTAATCGTAGAAGTTACATTGATCATGAATTATATTTGAAGGCTGTTAAATTTTAATTATGCTCTTTTAAAAAAAGACAAATAGTCAGCTATAAAACAAGATCAGATAATAAGGAAATGTCTTTGTCTATGTTCAGGGTTTTCCACAGACTGGCTCCGACCATCTATCACCTAAAAATAGTGCATATGGTAAGAAGTCACTTAGACTAGTTGATCACATTGTATTTTAGTAGATAAAAGTCGATCAGTCTTAAAAAATTACTGATACTTGACATTCCTTTCAAACTAATAATCAATCGGTATGAATATCTCAGTCCTACAATAGGTCAGTTGCAAACCGAAATGACTGATAGTAAAATCGCTGAATGTAATGCTAGGAAATGCGGGTTCGTATACTATACAGACTATCAATTCCTCCAAGATTCTGGATGAACTTCGTCAAATAATAACAGACCTAGATCTCTGTCTTCCTGTTCATTAACTCCAACCATCTTTACAACCTTGAAATATTCCGTTTCAACTTTGTCAGATGTCAAATTACTCACTTGTTTGTTTAGGTAAAAGTGAATTTTACCTCACTCGGTTTGTATCTTGAAGTGGATTGCGAACAAAGGTCCTTTTGTGACTGATTAGAAATTTTGATTAAAATTATCAGGGAGTGTAAATAAACATGACACTCATGTCAATCAGTATACGACGAGCTTTTTAAAATAAAGTCATAACAAGTAATTGAAAAAGCAGAAATCATGTTTGAAAAATAACCGATGAGGGTGTATACAGCAAGTTACAACACATTGATGGGTAACAACACTAAATGAACATCATCTTCTACAGATGATGTTTATTGAAATTAGTTGGAATGGTATTGTTTAGAAAGAGAGTTAAACGTCTATCCGTGAACTATTCGATTAAGAGAATGTATTATCTATAAAAACATCATTTCTAGTAAGTCCCTAGTATTTTCAAAAGCACATGTAACAGATATTGTATTGAGATGTATATTATGCCATATATCATATTAAATCCACACACTGTAATTTTTGGTTTTGGTTTTTTGTAGACATAAATTCGTTATTCTTATGTATTTGTTGTTTGAATCTTCTCATTGATGCTTAGGACTGGAAGTGATCAAATGCTTCAGGGATATGTGCATCCTATTCAGATTATTTTGATTTTTCCATTAGGTCACAAACATTTTCAAGCAGAAATGGGTAATGGCTAGTAGTGGAATCCAGGACGTGTCATATTTGGGACTCGTCAGCTGGATGTACATGCATCTTCAAGTCAATGTTCACTACAGAACTCGAGATGCTTGATCTAATAACACTATCTGAAGCTAACAGTCAATATATTTTAATCGAAAACATACCTTAAGATTTGTATGCCAGACTCAGTTCACAACTATCCAACAAGTGACTGGTTAGATAAATTTATATTATTTTTAGTTTGTTCGGTTATTTATTTAAACATGTGCATATTTTTGTCAGGATAATTAAATTTTTATTCCCAATTATTGAATAATTAAATCGATGAATAACGACAATTATTGACATCCAACAAATAGTTTCTAATATAATTCAACATACTATCATCATGAGGTATGATGAAGAAAAACAGTGATTTGGTTCTTCCGGAAATAAAATCAACAAATCAATAACAGTTTAAAAGTGACATCGATACTATCAGATTAGTTTAGTCAATATTTATTACCCAGCATTCAGATATTAGATAAATGAATTATGACTGTCTTTTCAATAGGAAAGGGCATCTAAAGTAGCTGATTCAAAAATGTATGCAGCGAGCAAGTTTTCTTTCTAGACTTTTAATAAAGCTGAAGAAGATGTAGTATAGCTTTTCATAAAAGCAATCAACTGTGATACTTCAGTGAACAATGATCCCTTCAGGTTAATATATATGAGGTCAGTCGTAGTCTGAATAACTTAATGGTAAAGTCGCTGATTGTAGCACTTGAGTATGAATCCCATGCATAGTATCAGTTTACTCAAAGTTTCAAATAAACTTAGTTGGTGTGTAAGGATTAGGAAGAAACCTAGGTCTAGGATTACCTGTAACTTATCTTCAATGACTTTACGTAATGTACTTCTAGATGAGTGTCGAAAAAGAAATTGAAGGACATTATGGAAACTGACTTAAGTATTTCACAACCAAGTAGTTTTGAGGACCTGAATAATTTGAATATGGCTTTTACTAATACTTGCACTTCAGATAGTTATTGGAGAGTTAGATGTCACATGAAACTACTCAATCTTAATATAATGTCTTTACATAAAAGTACGTTTGCCATCTGTCAGGTTTAAACTAAAGAGTATCAGTTCAATCGACTGCGAATTTTAAAGGTATTTTAGTCAGATTCCAAATAATTAACTTTAAATGAATTAATGACGTTCATTGTTTACCGGTCTAACTGAAGCTATTCGAGGTTCTAAAATGAGACAATAGCTTACTGACTACACAGTATCGATAATGGTTCTTATGACAGTAGATGTTATTCAGAACAAATACATTTTTATCTTAACCAAATAATCAACAGTATATTTGAAAAATACATGAAAGTTTTAGAGTGAATACACTTAAACAGTCATTGTTTCATGTGTTTTCTTGAAAAAAGTGGAATTCAGAAAGACTTAACATTTAGTCACTACTGATTTTATTAACATCTGTTTTCCCATATAAAACAGTATAAGATGATGTCCACATACATTTTGAGGAAAAATTCAATTTAATATGAGTTATTTTTGAACCTGACTGCTAATGTGTAAATTAGTGATCTTGATAGCACCAAATTAATCTGCTGAAATAAAACTGGAATTGTTGCACAGTTTAGTTATTAATCATGAAACCATTTCATCAAACTTTTGTATTATAATTCTGACAAAACAACGATTAAACAGAAAAATTTCATAAACTCTTATAACAGCATGATCAATTATATAACGGTTAGTTGTGTATTAGATAACCTGATGCAGGATACATGAAATATTTTCACTATTAGTTTTGTCATGGTTTACGCTCAATTAGTTGAAGTATTGTCTAACTATACTAGAAGAGGCAAAGTAGTCGGTTTCTAAAGGTTATCATTTTTTAGTTGAGTCATTTGAATAGTTAAAAATATGAATGGTCTTAATTTCACCATTTACTGGGAGAAGTTTCCTATTTGTTGATATTGAGATCATATTGGAGACTTCAAATATTAGAAATCCTGTTATTTAATTTAATAGTTGAACTCATGGGTCAATTGAAGCTAGACCACTATAGGACACCTAGAAGCACTGGATGACCGTTTCGTCTTGGTACGGGACTCCTCAGCAGTATGCCTCCACGATCCTGCCTCGCTAGATTCGAAACCAGGACCTATCGGTCTCGTGTGCGAACGTTTAACCTCTAGACCGCTGAGCCGGCATCCAACGATGTTAATGTACAACTTCACCCAATTCACAAAACTGAGCCACGGTCCACAATTGTCTTCAGTGAGTTACTATCTCACAACTGACCCGGTTAAACTCCATTGGTCAGAGCTTCTCACTAGAACTCCAGAAAATACCTCATGGAGCCAGCCATTAGTGAGCATATGATGATTATAATCAGAACGGGGTTTTGTGGATATTATAATAATTTAATAGCCGAATTCATGAGTAAATTATTTAATTGTTTGTCGTTTGATTAGTTTACGAGGCTGCTTGATTCTACTGGTAAGTGGTACTTCTGTTCAGCTTCTGTCTAGCTCACATGAAATATATTGTGGAATGGGAGCCCTAGATTGAAAATTGGAGAGATCATGAACGCTATTTTTTCCATGTTAATGCTGATATGAAGCTCTTTTGAATCAAAAGTACACTTACGATTGCTTTCAAAATGAGCCGAGCAATGGATAATTCTTTAACAGTACATAATATAATATTTCCAGTATTCCAATTACGATCTGCCTCGTACCTTACTTTTACTGTAGGCTCTTTGAAATGAACGACTTCCAATATACTGTGATGTGATTCCTAGATCGTAATATTAACCATTGCTGAAGTAAATCTTACACAAATATTATATATTCGAAGAGTACTTATGAGCAATGAAGTTTATGCATGTAAAAAGGGCAATTGATGGACTAAAGTAAGTCAGACATTTCCATTTATTTAGCATGACATGCAAATTCAGAATTTGGACCGTGTTAATAATGCTGGATACATTTTTTAGTAAAACCGAAATTTATCTTACTACATTTAAGGTGGTTAGTGTTTGTTCACAGTCGAAGAAAGAGTCCTTCTCGTGGTTTTATCATACCCATATGCTAGGAATTTGTGTTTTGTTATTTAATCGTATTCATTTCGTTTAACCACCTGTATCCTTTTGTCAAAATACAGGGGTACCCTTTTGCTTTTTGATTGGTGGCCGTTGAGTGAAACTGAAAGTATTTAGGGCAGATCTGCTTGAAGCGGGTTTTTTTATTTAGCTGGGTAACATTTCACTTTAAACACTTTAAGATACTAGGAAAATTCTTACTATATTTGTGGAGTGAAGAGGGAATTATTAAATGAGTAAGTACCTTACCTGTTGAAACGTTTTGTTGGAAATGATTCTGTCGGAGAAGTATGTTGATTTCATCACAGAGTGAGTGTGCTCATCGTTATAAATAAGACAAAAATAAAGTTCAGTGATGAACGATATTCCTCAGTCGCGTCAATGAAATTACTGATTTTTAAAATTATAAACACACACGAGATTACTGATTAACTATTAGTTCAATTTATTCAAACTTATTTAAAACGATACCTACCATTATTATTATTGTTTTTATTATTCTGGATGTTGTTTGGTTAGTGGTTAGAGAATAGATTAATCCTTCTCTACAGTCTTGTTTATTTTGTGTCAGCAAAGCAATCTCGTTTGAGTGCTATGAGTAGCAGGTATCAGTTATTCCTCAGTAATAGTAAACAGTCTTACTAGTAGCAGTAATCAGTACCTAGTTTGTCATAATACTGACAAAGTACTCTTTCGTCAAGTCGCTAAACTGGTGGATCTAAAGGCACACAACAGCATACAGTTAACCTTAAATATATAACGAAAACCATTACTATACAGAATCATATTTTCATAGGAAGAAATGGAAAGTACTTGTTACAGTATAGTGTGAAGGTGGGATGGGAATATGTTTGTGGGAAAACATGTGTTCATGTTTTGCTTGACTGAGTAGTGATATATAGATAACACAAGATGTCAAAACCGTTTTGGTAATCGGCAATCCTCCAATATGCATGACGTTATTTTCATGATAAATAAACAATTCTCAAATGTAAGTAGTTATTACAAAAGTTTCCAAACATTTAAATTAGAGCGACATATATAATCGAATAATATTTTTTAGTCAGACCATTACATAACTAAAGGTAATAGGCAAATAACACAGACTAGTAGTATGATGACAGATAAAGAAATAAATATGAGAATAATAAACAGAATGATGACATAAACAAACATATCGAAATGAAGAACAGATCAACCCATCATAGTAAAAAGTTATCTAAAATCTATTTCAGTTGTAACAGAGGGACAGTTTGAAACAAAAGACGGCATAATGATATACTTGGAAGAATATTTTCATTCATAACATAAGGGTCTAAATAAATTTACGTTAACATTTACTTTGTAATAACCTGGGACTCTATGTACAATTCCCATCTTGAACTGATATTGACTGGACAAATCTAAATTAGCTCCTATACTATTGTTCGCAATAGCATTATTTGTGAATCAAGAACTAAGTCACGAAGGTGAAATACGGTATTATTTACTTAAAAACACGCCTGCTTTTGGAGAGCTGATATGAAGAAATACTGCGTTTGTTCTGTAGGTTGTGGACACAAATAATAAACTTTGTTTCTAAAATAAAATGGACAGATATCTTCAATCACTTATATTGAAAGAGATTTCTGACTTTTGGATCATCTGGTCAGCAAACACCTGCCTAAAGGTTGGATGGACTGGCCATAAAGCAAATTAAAGACGTTCATTCTCAACTAAAGCATTAGTAACTCTATATTTCAAGCCGAAAATATATGTTTTAAATCATAGTAACAAACCACTTTAAAAATTTGTAGTACGTGTGTTAGTTGATAATTGCTTTGTTCATTATTTTGTGCCCGATTCGAGTTGCCAAATACAGTACCTTTGTGCGTGCCTACTGGGTTTGAACTAACTTAAACCCTAATCCATTTATGGCTGCCAGAGTACTAATTAGATAGTCCTAGGATTTACTGATTGGCTGATCGAAGCTCACTACTTCTAATCACTATACGTTCCTAATATTTCTCCTCTTCAACAAAAGTTAGTAGTTAATCAGTCATTTCATCGTTATTAACTTTCTAACTTCAGTATGTTTGAAACGTCCCGTTTTATTTTCAGGTACATAAGTGACGTAGTCGAAAAACAAACGTTATATCATCATCATAGCGCATAAATTTAGTATGAGTTGTTTTAGAATGAGATGAAAGATGCATTGAAATCGTCGCTGATGTGACGTTTTGGTCATTCGGCCTGAATTTTGTACTTTGCTATGAATGCACTTTATACATAGAGTTTATTGTAACTGCAAATTAGCTACAGAGTAAAGATATTTCAATCTTATAATCCCAGAAATAATCTAGTAAGTTAACATTCGCTGCTCCTGTCAAAGGATAAACCGTCTCATACTGAAATGATCTTAAGGCTATACGCTTTACACTCCAAGTTACTTGAGTTTTGTTAGAAGACCGCAAAATGGCCCAAACTCCTAACTGGTTTTGAGAACAACAATAAAACCCATAAAGAAGTCCTAAACGTTGGTATGTCATGTACAAATACAAAAAGTACGTATCATATGTTTTAATCAGGTTTATTAGCGAACGAACCAACAGTAAAATATTGAGGATACATTACCCTAGTTATATATCATTATTGGTTTGGTAAAACCGAATGTTCATCTAGTTTGTCGTCAGTACTTACGTTAGAATACGTTTGAACTCAAAATATTAGTCACGAGTTGCTTCACATCATTTCGTCCTCAGAGTTATCACCAGATTCGATAACGCTGTACATTTTTACAGCCTTCCTTTTACACTTTCTAAAGCGTTAAGTTTACAGAGATGGATTCCAAAAAGATATACCTTCGAAAGCAACACATGCATATTATTGTTACAAAAAGAAAGAGTAGTGTCCCCACAATTGTATAAGACAAGAGTGAACTGTAATTTAACCAATTCATTCGTTAGAGCATTAACTCATAATGCAATTTATATGAACCGGCCAAAGAACTAAATTGTGACGTTGAAATTAACGAAGACGTTATACTCACTTTCTAAATGCATCTTGGCATGACAGTGAAACTTGTTTGATGTATTTTTATCCAAATAAATGATGTATGTCACGTCTCCAAAGTGAAATACAATATACAGGATTTTACTCAAAAAGTTTCTTCGATTCCATATTAGTTCTCCATCGTTCTATAACGACCAGGCACATGTGAATTCTTTAATCGCATAATAATAGAGCTTCCACATTAAGTTTTAGTGAGATAGCTTAGAAAAAGATATATTGTTGCCAAAATGCATTATTACGTTTAAGGTTATAGTAGCTTGTTATTCAAACAAAACATCACTTTGCTAACTCCTGGTTTCGAATACTAAATTGAGTAAATACCACAGCTGTTTTGTTGCCTAAGAGACCTTCATTTCACTTTTCCTTCTAAGTTTCTCTAACCCAGATTTGCGGACGTAATTAGCCTACAAACTTCCAGGACACCGTAAACCCTTAGGCTTGGGATGGGCACTTACAGATTACCATTACCTTGGTGGGTTTACTCCTGAGGCAAATTGGAAGTCTCTTTTCGTGTGCGTTAGAGCGTCTAAATTAGATTTTAAAGGACGAAATCATGTATTTTCGTTTGGAAACTTGGTGGTATAGTACATTTTATTTGCTTCAAATTCTCAAGTGTCATGTTTGTTTTCGTCTCTTTTTTTAACTTCCTTGGTCATTTGAAACCCACTGGTCCAACCTTTCATCATACTGTTGCCGTGGTTCAATGGAAGTATCTGAATTCTTGTTCAGTCTCCCTGGAACTGAGCGCGATTGAAAAAGTGCAACCACGAACTACATTTCTAGAAAGCTCAATGGTAACAAGATATACGACAGCACTGACTTGTAAAATGCTTGAACATCAATAGAGAAAGCGAATAGGAATTTTAACTTATGATTTTGAACTATGTAACACATATATCGCCAGCTATCATTAACAAAATTATGGCTATGTAACCGATCGAATGTTGAGGTGGTTAAACGAATACCAGGCATCAGTACACAATTTCCCTTCGTAATACTCTCTTATAAGGCTTCGCGATTGGCTCTTTTTCTTACATTCTATAGTGCCTTGTGGATTCGGAGCACTTTGGTCTACAGGAACATTATAACAACGCAGAACGGCAACCTATAAATTAAGACTGAGATTGAGACTTACAACAAAAAGGAAGCTGATATCCGAAGCTACAGTTCAGTCCTTACTTTTAGGAAGTCTGACGAACAGTAGTGTTATGCAACAAATACGCTACAACGGAAAGAATATTGTAAAGGTCCGAATCGACTTTCCGTATTCTTATCAATTATCGTTTCGTTGTACAATTATTAAGTAAGTAGATTATTATATATATTCCTTTTGTCATAGACTTTTGATCAATCCATTAACTACACCTGTAAGCTTCAATCTGTTACCAGTTTGTTATTCACGGTCTCTTCTGTTCAAAACCGCTTCTCATTTTATTTTGTATAATAGTTAATTTTTAATCTATGGTGTGATGTGGTATGATATCCTTGTATATAAACTATATCTACTTGAAATATAATATTCTCTGAAGCTGTTAACTGACTTCTGGACTCAAGGGAAGGATAAGGAAAGAAGCTAAGGAGTGGTAGACTAATAAAAACCCAGGGGTTGACTCAAGGTTTCTAGTGATAGTTGGACGCGTAATCGATCATCTTGAAGATACTAAGTCATATCATTTTAGATTCTGACTAGTGATTTTGTCATATGATCCTAGTTGGCTGTCAAGAATATAACAAAACCTAGGTTATTTGTAGGTCAGTAGTTATTCTGTCTATAGCTTGGAATAAATTTCTGCAGAAAATCTCATGTGTAACAATGGGAGGTTTATGAGACAACTTAAACGACAGAATGCGCTATTTCATCTTGAGCTCAATAAGTATGATTCTAGACACTTAAATACAGAGTAACGGGTAAGCACCTGCGAGACAGCTTTTGGGACAGTTCACAAACTTTAGTGCCCTCCTGAATAGATTGCCTACATAAGTTTATCTGCATTTTTCACAGACGAATAGCTTCAATCTTACTGATCATTCTATTCACTTAAATATGTTAGTTACCAACCTGTTGATTTGAGTAATTTTTAATAGATATCTGCTTGGCATTGTATACACGTCCATATACTGGCTTGTATTTCAAAATGACTCATAGGAACTAGGTTACCTAAATGTAACGCCTAAATTTTACTCCAGTTCGAAAGCGAATTCCTTTGTGGTCACATCTTAAATCCTGCGAGCTTCTTTATCTGGGCTTTTGTCACTTGACCTTGGCTTAAGACTTACCTTGGTCGTTTAATTTTGCAACTGTATGTGGCCGAGCTGTTGGAACTAAGGTCATGTTTGACTGAGCTCAAGGTAACGACGTGGTTCGGTCGATGATTGTCAACATTTGACTGCCTACTGGAAACGATTACTTGAATCCATGAGGATAGATGTTCGATCCCATCTTAGTGGAAATAGTGTCGTTGATTCTCAGGTATAAAATGTGATTACATGTACAGCGTTGCAGAAAAGGGAAGACATGGCAATTTGTTGCGGTTTTGCTTTATCATGTGCAGAGATAGACGAGCGTGAAACTGCAAAATTATGGCCAAATTCGGTAATAATATATTAGTCTTCTTTACTATAATGATGAACCTAATCCTGAAGTTGTAGATTTGTCATGATGTGACTGTCTATACGATCTCACGTGGAAGTCACACCACCATCTATTATGACTCGTCGTATCGCAATATGATGTTCAGCACTTCTGAAGAAAACATCTGGCTGGGGATAGAACAATAAATTTAGTGTGAAAAGAGATAAGTTGCGCAGGATGAAGACTCCAGAAAGGCCGAGCCATGTCGTACCGAAGAGTTGTTCCCATTCTCTTGACCTTCTCTCCGTGTTAAAAGTTGAATGTCAATTTTCTCAGTTATCTTGTGTTCATCGTGTGATCATAAGCAATAACACTACAAAAATAACACGTTGACAAGAGCTCTGGCAGGATCTTCCTTATGACAACTAGGAGTAGTCGATTGATGTGCTAAGGTTTCCTAGGATTGACTAATTTAATGCCGATAGAACTCTGTAAGCATAACTTAACATATTATATTTGGAATCCGAATAAGTCACAGGATCTAATGGAACGAAATCACTAAACGGTACAAATGCTACACTCCTTCATCGTGTATCTTCTGTTGAAAGTAAATAGATCATCATTAATATTGATACTTTTTATTGCCACAATGAACAAACCCAAATTTAAGAGATTTCCTACTATTTGTGCCAATTCAACAAAGTATCATTCTAGACTATTAGTAGAAAGCTGTGTGATTTTTGAATTTTTGTTATAAGGCAGAAGGTCAGTTTGAAATGTTTTGTATCACTTAGTTAGTGGGTTTTGACCACCATAATTCGAGAATCCTAAGTACTTGAGGCTAATATATTCCGAGACTGGTTTATTCGTTCCTGGTCAAAAGTATTTCTCGCACATTACAGATTGTCTTTCAGTGCACACAAATGGAGGTAAGTAAATTAGAAATCCGTGTTACTTGTTTGTGCGTAAAATTCTCGTCACGGTGCCTCTGTCAGATCTTTATCAAGCGGATTATCGGTTTGCGATTATATTCATGGGTAAAAACACACACTTCACGTATTCTAACAACAACCTAAGCCCCACATTTTGCCATTAGTGTTGACTGTCATCCAGAGAAGCCTACTTCCTCTTTAGAAGAGCGAATTACCGTCGGTAAGCTTTCATATGCTGAAGTCTACAATGCTTTGAAATTCAGATTGTCTGTCATTATTCTTCTAGTCTTGTCGATAACTAATTATACCTATCATTCAAATAGCAACTGTTAGAATAAGTTACTAAGTAAACAGTCCCTTCTCACATGCTCGTGAAATGGCCTAATCAGAGGTTTTCTGATGAAATTTCAAAAATCGCTCACTCTGACTGATCTGGAGTTTCGAATTTCAATATACCTTTTCCATGTCAATGTGAAACAAATATTACTTCAAAAATGCCGTCCATATACTTAACAGGCAACCAAATGTTCAGAAAAGTTTGTGCAACTGAATCTATCATATGGGGAACAGATAGCTAAAATAGAATACTAATAACCTGTCGACGCAAAACGGTGTTCTTGATAAGCAATGAACGGTATTGTCTATAAGGAATTCGAACGGCCAGAAAGCTGAAGTTTAAACAACCAAGCAACTCACAATATTATAGGTTTGCCCAATATCTTGGGTTTAAGTACAACAAAATTTAAGACAAGGGAACAAATGTCAAACAGTGCTAGAAACGTGTACATAAAACCAGAATTATGGAAGAAGCAATAATGAATCTAACTGAACTGAAAAGAATGGAGATGGCTTTGTGGTTGTTGTGTTTGGTCTCCACATATCTATGCGAGGTCTAACCTGACCATATGTTATGTCCTAAGCCAAAAAATGAATGACAAGACCTGATGATCACTATATTCTAACGGTGGGAGGGTATTTATAAAGGAAGTTTCCTCGGTCGCATCGCGAGCACGTGAAAATACATGTTCTATTAATATTTCGGAATGACATTGTAGTAGGGGTTGAGTCGCGGTTGATTATGATCAGCACTACATGGAAACTACGTGGCAGATGCTAAGTTAGACCTTTCTGAAGGCCAAATATCAGAAAGCAGCCAAAGGTTGTAGTAAGATGCATTTGTTGGCGATGAAACCGTTCAGCTAGACCATTTGATGCTGAGTGGTAGGTGGTAGTATGTATGCGTTCCATACCAAGCAGCCGGGTCAGTGAGGAGAATAATTCGGACTAGAAGTGTTGTCTCTGGTCAGTCGTGACGGTCGAGGGACAACCTTATAGCGCCGTCCATCGTTCTACGAAGCGGTGAGCAACTGTCTCCGCCGTAATCGACGTGATGAGAATGGTTTCGGGCCATCTTGTGAAACAATCGATGAACATGAGTATGTGATCATACCCTCGAGATGGTGGCAATGGTCTCACAATGTCTATGTGAATGTGATCAAAGCGAGTATCAGGCGTAGAGAACGTGCCAATAGGGCAGCTACATACCTGTGCACTTTTGATCGTTGACATGGTAAGCATTGCTTTACCCACATACGGACATTTTTATTCATGGACAGCCAGACGTATCATGCAGCGATAAGGTGTAATGTGTCTGCAATACCTTGATGAAACCGTCCATGCAGGGTATCGAAGACGAGACGACTATAAGCAGAGGGTACGATGGGTCGGGGAAGATCAATAGAACTATCATACAGGATAGTACCTAAGCTAGTAGCTAAGGGTACTTCTCGGCACTGATGGGATATATAATGTTGTGCTATTGTGCAGGAGGTTCTGTTGCTTGAGTGGCGGCCATAGCAGGGAGATCAAGCACCGGTAAAGTAATTGCATTCACTTGGATACGTGACAGAGCATTGGCAACATAGTTCGACCTGCCTTCAACGTGACGAAGGTATGTCGTGGACTAAGAGATATGGTCCAAACGTCTGCACTTACGTGATGCGTAGCGCTCAGACTTGATATGCGTATCACACTTTAAAGGTTTGTGGTCGGTGAATAAGATGAAATCGCGACCTTCTTTTGCGTGTCGGGAATGTTTGATTGCACAGTAGGCTGCTAGCAGTTCTCGACTAAATGAGCTATATATTGTCTTCATGGGAGTGAGGCGTCGTGAAAAAAATCGAGAGGTCGTCAACTTTCGGAGATATTCTGTTCCATAACGGCTCCTATGGCAAAATCCGATGCACCAACCGCTATGCTAAGCGTTGCTGATGGGTCAGACTGAGCGAGGAGTGTGGCTTGAGCTAGAGCTGTTTCCATCTCTGAAAATGCAGTACATGCGGCTTCGTTCAACTCCAATTTGCTTGGATTACCGCGAATCAAGTCGGTTAATGGTCGTGACCGTTCTGTCGCGGGTGGGATGAAACGTCGGTAGAAGTTTACCAAATCAAGAAATGCCTTCAGTTCTTTGAGTGTGGGAGGTCAGGTGTACTCCATTATTGCACGTACTTTGTCCTCACACGGTTAAATACCCTCTTCATTAAATATTTGACCTAAGAATTTTATCTCCAGTTTTTCAAGTTCACACTTGTCTGGGTTGGCTGTTATTCTAATATCCGAAAGGCGCTGTAATAAGAGTGTTAGATGCTGATAATATTCGTCTACGTTTTATGATGCGATTAGAAGACAGTCAATATAGATGTGAACAAAATCTAAGTATCGTACTATGCTATCTATAAACCTTCAGAAATTTTGAGCAGCATTCTGTATTCCAAACGGCATTCGTAGGAACTCAAGCAGACCGAAAGGAGTCGTGATAACGGTTTTCTCGATGTCTTCAAGAGGTACTTGGATCTGATGATGTACTCGTACCAGATCGATCTTAGAAGAAAATATTCCTGCCCTTGAGTGATGCCGTGATGTCGTGTATGTGGGGGTGGGGTAGTTATCAAAACGTGTAGCTACGTTTAAAGCTCGGCAGTCACCGCATGGTCTCCAAATAACCCCACCTTCTTTGCGAACCATGTGGAGAGGTGAAGCCCAGGGACTGTGAGAAGGACGGATAATGCCAGTAGCTAGTAAAATGTCGAAATCACGTTTGGCGGAAGCTAATCTGTCCGATGTCAGTCGGTGATATTTTGCCGTGATTGGAGGTTCGCGGGTGACTATGTGCTGTACCACACGATTGGTCGCCCATGGGATCTCCTCGAGAGGTTTAGTTAATTGGCTGAATTTCTGAAATAAAGCGTGGAATACATCGACACGCGGATGGAATACACCTGTGATTCGGTACGCGTTTGCTTGAGCTTTAAAGCCCATGAATTTAACGTTCGACGAACTATCGATTAGCTGCAGCCTACGTGAATCCACTAGCAATTTATAGTGCTGTAGGAAATCGATACTGTGTAAGGCTGTGCGAACATCGGCAAAGATGAACGTCCACAGATACTTTTGTCGGTTGCTCAGGTTGACAGTAAGCTGTCGCATGCCATATGTAGGAGTGACTGAGCAATTCACAGCGCGTAGTCGAAACATCGTAGCTTGAGACTTACTGTTACCAATAGGTACGACAGAAACTTCGGCACCTGTGTCCATTAGTTACCTAGCGTTAGTGCGACAGTCGTGCAAGTGAAATAGGCGGCCAATTTGAGGTGAGGGGTCAGCGAGTACGGCCTCACTCACTCTTCGGCTTGGGGAGTTTCCCTCTTTGTATAAGCAGGGGGCTCGACAACGGCAGGCACCGGACCAAAAGATACGGTGCAAATATCCTAAACCATTACTGGCTTCCGAGGCTGCCTTTTGGCGTGGTTTGGAAGATGCCCACCTAGAGCGATTAGTTACGGCCTTATGTGACCACAACCTGGCTCGGGGAACGCGAGATTCTGGTATGCTGGAGCGATCTCGGAAATTGAGACGGGTATGAATACAGTCATTCTTATAACCTTGAGCCAGAAGGCGACTAGCGTCGATGCCTACGTTCGAACATGACGTTAAGGTAACTGTGTAGTTGTCTCGAGTGCTAGTCCTTGCCAATACCTTATCTTATATGAGGGTCACCTGGTTAAGTGCTGTATCATCGAGCAGGGTCGTAATCGTGGGTTGTATATGTGCTGCCTCAGATTCGAGCCATAATTCCTTAACCATTTCGGAGTAGACTGTCGTGGGCTTTGAGAGAGATTGCAGGAGCATGAGGTGATGGCTCGGTTCAGCGTCACCCAGGGGGTGACGTGCTAATAATGTCCTTAAGCGTTCCTTCCTCGCTGAGATAAAATGTCTGAGGATCACCTCCTTGGGACGGTCATGAACGTGAAGTACATTGGGGTTGAGGACAACTTCACGAACAGCAGCATTGGATCTCCTGGTAAAGTTTCCAGAGCGTAAGCGTATTTCTGCAGTTGGTTCGTTATGCGGCGGATCTCGAATTCAGACTCCAGTGCCGCGAACCAAACTTATGGATATTGGGGAATAAAAGAGACAGGTCTGAAATTGATAACCTGTACTTCGGAGTCTATTATATTAATGTTACTCTTATCGTTATCTACCATTTCGAGTTGTTGCCAGGATATTATATATTGAGAGGTATCAATATGAAAATGTGCAACAAATGTGGAAGGGATAGATAATAGACTCACTGTAAATGGCTTCTTTGGGAGATTCTCCAGCTGTTGAGGCCTATTCGAAGTTGTCGCTTACCAGATGTAGTGGGCGTCGAGTTGCGATCGATTATGATCACCACTACAGGAAAACTCTGTGCCAGTCGCTAGGTTAGATCATTCCGAAGGCCAAATATCAGAAGGCAGTTGCAGTTTGTAGTGAGATGTATTTGCTAGAGACCTCGTGGTATCGAAATAATACCGGGATAGTGCCAAAATTCACAAGAGAGACTGCTGAGCGTACGAGAGTTCGTGCAAGATCACAAACAATCGGCTGTTATATAAGCTAAGAAATATCGGGGTTGGAGGGAACATATTGATGTGGATAAAAGACTTCCTCTTGGGCTCCAGCAAATAGCACAGGTGGACTCAAAATTATCTAGCTGGGAAACTGTGCTTAGTGGAGTCCCCCAGAGTACAGTTTTGGAGCTAGCGTTATTCCTCTCATATGTAAATGACCTTCCTCGTCTCCTACCATCATCGGTCTCGCTATATACTGACGATGTCAAGACATGGAGAGTGATAAGAAGTAAGGGTGACAGATCAGAACTTCAAAATGACCTGGAGAAATAATCTGAATGGCCTCAAACCTTGCAGTTACCGATAAATACTTCCAAATGTATTGTGATGCATAATAGTCATCGAGGTACAGATACATACATGATGAATAACCTTGAGTTTCCTGTTGTGCAGACACACAATGACTTGAGAGTCATCGTTAGTCAAGACTTAAAAACTACTGCACACCGCGGTGCAATAGCCGCCAAAGGCTTTAAAACCTTATGGTCAATACGTGGGGCCTTGAGTCGTGTCGACGCTTAAACGTTTTTGACTTTCTATACAGTATTCGTGCGTCCTAAACTTGAGTACAAGCGGCTAGCCCCTGCTTAAAAAAGACAGAGAACACTCCGAAAATTTTCACAAGCCAAGAGCAAATTACATATCAACTGACTATCGGCTTTCCCATTTAATAATCAACGAATAAAATTCATTACCTCAACACGTGATTGAAGCTCCATCAGTCGACTCTTTCAAAAGAGAGTTGGATCAACTGAGAGATCATCATTGCCAGGACTAACACAGCTTAGCAAGCCTCCTGTCCTTTCCAAACTGAGAATGAAACTGATAACTATGAGAAATTTAGAACAACGTTTAGCAAATTCTTGTAAAATTTCACTTTAGGATGAAAATGTTAGGTTTATTTATAACTTATCTAATATTCAAATATAGATATTTATTAAAACTAACCAACATTCTTCATATATCCTAATGGCAATAATCATTATTATAGTTGGATTTAAAGAGAGTTTTAAAAAAATATCATTTATTCGATATAGATATTATTACTGTAAAAAAGTTTTAAGGAAATATTTAGTGTGTGGGGAAATCAATATTAGATAAAAATAACTAATCTATGCATTAAAGAGACTACTTATAAGTAAGTTAAAAATGATTAACAGGAAATAATGTTTTTTTAAAAAAAAATTTCAATCATTACAAAAGTTTGTATAAAATATAATATACTAATGTTTTTGACTAAAAAGCCACTGGTAATTTTTTTTGTTCACTTCACTTTATTGGAAAGAACACGGAAAACATTTAGCATATGAATCTTCAAAATTACTTGTATCATCATAATCATTAGTTCTTTGTTTGTTTGTACTAGATTTAGAATATTTTGCAAAACATGAATATCTACATAATCCCAAATGTAATAGAGCAGAAACAATGTAACATACTCCAGCTACAAGAAATAAATGATCTTTTTGGCTAGTGTATTCAACTATGGTAACTTTGGAAAAAAGATAAACAAGAAAAAAAGAAAAGATTTTTGTGAGTGAATCAATAATGTTTATAAAGTGTGGGTGAAATATACGTACTATTTTCTAGTGGCTATGATTGGCTACTTTATATATGCTTTTTAACCTAATTAATTTACGTTGGACGACTAATGTACTATAGACTTTGCAGTATTTTTTGGAAAAAAGCAAGCATGAAATGAGAAACTGGATCGGAAACAACATCTGATCTGATGAAATTATAAGCCAAGTATAAATCACTTCATATATGTAAGTATTCTGAGTTTGGGTAGTCCTTAAATGTTGGTTCTTGTCATTCTGAAGCAGACTCACCATGCTAACGGATAATGGCTATGAAGATTTATTTGTCAAGATACTCCTGCCGATCACTTCAAAGCAACTAACATATAAAAAGCGCACTGTAATATCGAACCACCTAAACTAGTGTTCGAATTGCAATCTGATCGATACAGTTCAACCAACATCACATCACTTTACAGGTTGTCGCTACTAAATGATCGATTAGTGAGGATATACATAAGAAAATAAAATAAAATAAAAATAATCGTTGAGAAGCTAGTTCAAGTTACTTTGGGAGTCTGAGAGTATATGTAGTGCAATAATTAAAAGGATACTTGGGAAATCAAGGTGAAGGTTCCGAGGAAAATATCACTCATCCATTTTGGATTATTATTGGGTTGAAAAATGGTCTTTTGTGATGGATCAGTTATATGAAAACGAATTTAACTATGAGCTGAGATAACGTGATGAATCATTTGAAAGCCGAAAGTAATAGATAGGTTTTTCGGACTAGTGTTGGAACTCCCAACACTGACTACTTTTTAAATGTGGGTGGTAAGTGCTAGGAAGCAGAATCCCACACTTGAGTGGGAGAGTGAACAAGTACCAGTTACATTTAATTATGACCAAATGAATTTAGAGGCAACATCAGGCAGAGAATGTAAACCATTGAGTTTCAATCTAGCATTTAAAAATAATCTCTTCCTACAATTTATTCCCCATAAATATAGTACAGTTGAAACCCAATATATTTAGAAAATCTATTGAAACCAAATGAAGGTCAAACACTGTGATTGTTTAGATAACACAGTTTGTGGAGTATATATTAAGTGATAAATAAGGTTGGAATCCCAACTTTATTCATACTCATCAACGATACATATTAGAATCTCTTTCCACTGTTTGAAACTTTGAGAAAATAGATTGGAATGACCCTTTCATTTGTAAATCAAAAATGAGAATAAAACAAGAGAGGTATTTGATTAAAATACAGTGTACTTACTTGCCACAGTAGGTCCAATCATTGAAAAAATACCTTTTAATAAATTCAAGTTACTAAAACTCGCTGTCAGATGCTCAAGTCCACTGAAACGTACTAAAAGTATTGGAATAAGTGGGATAGGTATTCCTAGATAAAAAGATTAAAATGTATATTCATAAAAATCCGTCCGTTCTTTTTATAATTAGAAAATATGTCCCTTTTGATTCAGCTCAAAAGTATTAAAAAAATCACAGTCTTAAACATTATTCATGAGGTACATGGACTTCTACTAGCATCCTGTAGAGCTGAGATAATTATAACGATTTATCATCATGACTTCGTTATGATTAAAGGGGTTAAAAGTGAAAGGTAACTGAATCTAAATTCACGTTTCGAGCTTATAAGTACTGTAACTAGTAAATTTTCTAAATGTCTCGTTAAGTACAGTTGCTATATGTTAACACTATTTTGTAACCCTTTAATCTGACTCCAATTAGACCTCATGATGATGTTATCGAAATATACATCTCAACTACCTTCATCACATAATTATCGACTTGATTAGCGTTAGTTAATAACGGAATAAAATAAGTCAAATACGCGAATGAATACTGAATACATATATTTCGTACACTCGTTGATCCAAACAGACATTCAGAATGAAAAGCGGGGAAGTGAAGAGGAGAAGGGAGTGAGCCAACTTGCAAAAAATAAGCTACAGACTTGTCATGAGTAGGGTAAGCAATACATACACGCTCATATAAAAAACAGTTAAGGCTAAAAAGAGAACAATTGACAAGGTCAAAATGCGACTCAAGAAGAATAAATAAACTAGCCTGTCTGGAAGCTAGAATAAACCATGTGAACCTGATATCGTACCAAACTATTTGAATTATAAGTATCTACCAGGCTTAAATGTGAAGGTGGAAGACCAATATAAACTACTAATGTTTTACTAAGGTAAGTCCGATTATGTAACACATTTCGAAGTATAGATACATATGAGTGAATATTTGTTATTTTGTTGCATGCTAAATACCGTTACTTAAGGAATATAACATAATATGATACAACTGTTTTTTAGTGATGACTAGTCCTCTCCTACAGAACAAATCCTTTTATTTTATCTACGTATGCGTATTAACATCAGTTAAAATGATGTCGTTCATATATCGTTAGGTCACACGAAACGAAAATCTATCACATAGTGTAGGATTGCTACCCCTTTGGGTGCAAAAGCCATACCAGTATTGATTAGTATGTTTTGTTTTCAACTGATGTTCTTGAGTTACTACGATTAGTTTCTAACATAGCAGTCTAATATAGTATTTGATGATCAATCGTTTTCACACTAAAACACATGTTTAAATACATGATTGGTTCTTCAACACTATTTATGTCGTATAAGTTGGAAATTAACTATGGAATTCTATCAAAATTTATTCCTATTTCGGATTCGTAGTTGAACTTAGTGCTCAATGAACCTAAAATATAGTAACATTTACATTAAAATGTTTTTTTGTTTGTTATAATCAAATCTATTAACGGCTATTCTGAAGTTTAAGAAATGACAATGAATACTTATGGCTCAGGTGGTTTCTTCAGTAATTGATGTGTTCTTTTAGGTAACTGATTTGGTTGTGAAGATATTACTGTTGTTCTGGAGTATTACGCATTAATGTCATGAAAGTGTATTGCAATTATCTAAGATCGAACCGAAATAATTTTATCGTATAGACAAGTTGATAAGATATTCATAAGACATGACGTGTGTACATTTTTCTGACGTTTAGGTTTTCAAAGTAATAAGGACAGTAATTGGCAATGTAAAAATATTTGTCACTTCCCTCAATAGTCTCCTCTTACTGTGGTTTCTGAATATTACTCTTCTATTTTCATTTGCTGTCAGCATATCTAAGATACGTTGATAAATTAATTATTTTCATGCTATCTTAGTGACTTTTGTGATGAAACGTAAAATAATTTGGTGAATAGCTAATTTCTGTAATGAACTTGTAAGAGTTTAAATTATTTAGTTGCTTATATTAGGAACAGAGTTTTGATTATTCTTTGCTAGCATATATTCATCTTCTGCGGATTGCTTCAATCTGATCACAAGTTTCTTAAAGTAAATGAATTCTGGCTATCGGCAGAATCCAGGACGGTGAATTTACTTTGTTTAAGGCTTGTCAGCTGTTATACCTGTATCTCAGTATCGATGTTTACACTATAACTCCAACATATCACTTATTACTTCAAACGTTAACACGTTATCAATTGAACTAACAACTCCAAAAAGTCCCTAACTTGTTTAACGGATATTAACTCACTTTTAAGGGTACATATTTCTCCAAAAGTTGGTGAGTTCAGCTCCTAGTTTGGATATAAATACTAAGATTAAGACATATTTAGTTGACGAGTAATAAACAAGAAAAAATGATGGCCTTAGATCTCAATACTAATGAAAATGCATCTATTCTAAAAAAAATCTAATAACCATGTATATTTTGATTCAGTTTAAATAAATAAACCTCAAGTTTAACTAGGAAAAAAGTTAATCAACATAGGATCTATAGTCTATTTTCTAATGTACAATATTTCAAATATACACTTACCACTACATAGGCCATAAATGCTGGCATATATAGAATACCACACAAATGTATGTGGAATTATAAAAACGAGAAATACATGTGCTAGCCCACCACCAAAAGTTGCTAGTCCACTTAAATATACTGAATCTAAATGGAAAACATTTGACATAATACCAGATGTTACTCGACCAAGTGTGTGAAATATACCTGTATATATGTATATAAAACATTAACAAAACATAAATGATTAAAACTAAGCAAATTTGTATCTAAGGGAATAACGTATTGATCACTTCATTTACATTTGAATATAAAAATTATGCATCACAAAAAACTATGTAAAACGATTTTTATTATGTTGTGAAAAAAATTGAAAATTAAACGATACAGACATTGGGAAGGTAGTATGATAACTTGCTTACCACATAATCATTATGTACGTATTGTGTTAAAAAGTAACTAGATTTTACTTTGACCATTTACAAACAATGAAGGAAGATAGACACTAACACGTTGAGAAATTGGTTGCTCAAAAAAAAGAATATGTAACATGGTTTAGCCAGTTTAATATGTATTTATCGACTGAGCTACCCCTATGAGGAAAGCTATATCAATCGTTATAGTAGGTGACTTGACCAAAATCTCCCTTTGTCATTTGAAAATGTTCGTGCAAACTCAGTAAAGAGTTCCATTTAATCATATTTAGCATAAACATTATTAGGGAACTTTCGTTGATACATTTAATGGTCGTCAGTAAAGTAAAAATAAATATAAGCCAATTTAGTTTATATAATTTTATAGAACATTTTCAACTTTAAAGGATGAGGTTAGTCGAGAACGTGTAAATATAAAAGTTGATACTCTGTCAACAATCTACTTTATGCTTTGCTACTCTACATATTAAACATACCCCTTATAAATATGTACCAAATAAAGTGGTCTGTAATGATAATATTTCTGATTAACAGACATAAGTAATGCATTATGGCAAGCATATGACAATTTTACATTATATACTGATATTGTCTTGTTCTATTCGATATATTCAATAGGACACACAATGCTGGTCGATATGTTTGTGCATTACACTTAATGACTACAACTCTTAATTATTGTACTAGTTGAATTGTTTTTTACGTTTAGAAACAGATAACTTTGAAAGTCAAGTTGTCTATGTTCGACTATGGCTTTCACATAGACTCTGGGTTGTCAGTATCGCGTTTGCGGTTCCGGTAGAATATCTGTAGGACAAATTAGGTTATACATTGGCTCTAAACAACTGAGTTTTTACCTAAATCCAAATAGACTTTCTTTCCAAGACTCTAAGAAAAGTAAATAAGACTTAAATGATCTCATAAAATGAAAAAAAGACACTTACTTAATATCATAACGATTAAAACTGCACTATCTTGTTCCATTCCATAACTAACTGTATAATCAATTAAATAGACAAACGGAATAAAATATGCCAGCTGACTTGTAATACCAATACCGACTAAATATAAAAATGATGGTTCTGTGAATAAGCTTAAATCAAATAATTTTATTATTCCGTATCCGAATAATCGTAGATTTTGTGTACTTGTGTTAATTTTAGATGTTGGTGTGTAGAACTCTGTGCTTTTTTCTGTATTATTAGTAGTCAGTAGGTTTTCTTCCGGAATACTTGTTTCAATAATACTGGATTTAAAATATATATCATTATTAGATGATTTATGTATCGAATTATCCAAAGAATGAAATTCTTTATGGTTTTGTTCTTGATGTTGTTGATTCAATGATGAAGAAATATTACTATCAATTAACTCATTAATAATTTGATTTTTATTCACTGTTTCAGAAGAAATTAAAGATGATTTAGATGTTATTGGATACTTTGAATATGCCCTTAAAGAATCTGTAGATTTTTTGTATCCATTAAAAGGTTGAGTAATTTTAGGATTTAAATTTGTTAAACTCGCTGAATAAAATGCATCTGGTTTGTCGAAAAGGGTATATATTTGACTGGGAAACTTTCTTTGTCTAGAGTTTCTCGTCGATAATAAATTATAACTTGAATGGATATAACCATGTGTAGTCACAACTGTTGCCTGTGTTGTTTGGTTTGGAAATTTGTTGTAATTTTGTTTCTGTTGTTGATTAGACTGAACAGGCTGACATAATTGACTTTGATGATGAATGTATGATGAAGATTGTCTCTTGAATCCTAGACTCGATTTCCATAACCTTGAACCAATCATAGACTCTGCATCTTCTGCATCGTTGTCAGTTTCTGACAAATTTATTGATCCTATTAGATGGTAAACGATTATTTTAAATTAATATCAGCTTTATGATAATAAACTACCATTTAAAAATCTGGAAGCATCTTATTATAAAAAGAAAATGTGTATATAATTAATCATATAATATTCAAATTATCTGCCAAATTCATTACATTAATTCCCAATCATAATCCAATACTTCATATATAAAAATAAATCATTAACATAAATGAAAAGTGAATATTTATCTGTGATTAAAAACATGAACACTTATTAATATGCAGTGACAATTCCCCAAGATAATGAAATCTTACATTATGTAAACAATAAATACTAAACTATATATGTGAACATTCCAGATAACATTATTATCTGGACGTAGAACTTTTGTCATTGGTATCTCGAATATGACATTTAAAAACTTGAAATAAATACAACCTTCCTCATGGGAGAAAGACATATTTAATCATTCGTGATATGATAGACAAGAATTAAATTCTGATGTTTGGATTCTAAAATCACTAGATGGTGAGTGATCAATAAAACTCACATGTTTCAGTTAAGTTTTAGTAATGTTTGTTTTCAATGTTAAATGATTTATATGCATGATTTGCTACACAAACATGCCGAACTAACTATATCAAGTTTTCGGTGAACTCTGAAAAGAACATACAGGGTAATTCGCCATATACTGAAAGAAGTTTATGGAAATAGCAAGTGAGGCAAACGTTTCTAAAGGTGACCGTCGATCTCTTATGTTGAAAAATATGTGAAACTAGATAATTACAGAAACTATATTAAAGAGAGAATATGAATCAGATAAATTGCTTAACACCTTTGATAATAGATACCCATTGGTTTAACTTACATCCAAGTCAGATTTAAACTAAGAGATCAGCAGTTAATTTACTGGATACCTACATGAAACTCAAAATCCGATTATTTTCAAGTTTGGATTCCGTTAAGCACAAATAAGGGATCTTATTCCTTTACTGTTTTCATGGATTAAAAAGATGTCAACACGAAATAGTTAAGAAAGGACTTCGGAAGGATTCTCGTGAAGAATGGATGGGCTCAGGTCTCGTAGACTTAAATTGAATAGTAAAGCTGATTACAAAACAAATTCATGTAGCACTAAGAAGGTTTTCAAAAGTTAAGAAACACTTAATTTTTAGTAAAATATTCTCTAAGTTAGATCATCTGACGCACCATGGTAGACATTAAATAATTTTGGTGAAAAGGTATCTATATTTCTACTTCAAAACTATGATTGGAAAATTTCATTATTAGCGAGTTGAAATAGAAAGTGGTTATTATCGGTAATAATGATAATTGTTACCTTTTCGAATATTAGTACGGTTAACAATAATAAGCCCATTTAAGATAAACAAGGATCAGGGTGAATTGAATTATAATGTATAAAACCAAAACTATTTGAAATAAATGACCACTATCACTTCACGTTCGAGAGAAAACTAAGAAATACACAAGTTTTTGAAATAGTTATCGAGTTTTAACCATCTACATTTTAAAGTTCTCATTGCTAACCACGATGTCCAATTACTCTAGACTATTTAGCTCGATAGCATGGGATACCATGTTTCGTACGAGATATATGGTAGAGTACAAAACGTATCTCAAAATTATCGCTTTTGCTCGATGAATCCGTTTGTTCTGTAGGAGATTAGTTATAGCTCAAATACCATGGGGAGCACAGTTTCTGACACTGATTTACTCAACATTATGCTCTATGATATGTAATACACATTAGTTCACAAAAAAATAACAACTTATGTCATCGCTATACAAAATTGTGGAATTTTTGGATATAATAAATCATATTTCTAAGTTGAAACATATTCACGAACAAAACATACGCTTATATATATATATAAATGAATGTATAGGTGTACCTCTGCTGTGTAGCCAATAAAGTTTCCTTCTCTTTTTCCCTTTCAGTTTTTTCATCCAAGTAGCCAGTTGTGCTAACGTATAGGAAGCCTGTACCAGAATCGGACACTGAGCAATAAAATATTTGTCTGTCGAAAATAACGATCAAGCTACAATATTATGAACTATTGTGGCTGATCGGTATAGACTATTGTATTACAACGCATTGATTACATGCTGTTGTGTACTTCTAGAGACCCATATAGTCATGAATTTAATCTTTTGTTAGGTCATGTGTACATATTACTGAAAAGTTCTAAACAAGAACCAAATAAAAGTCCTGTATTATCGTTTATATCACAAGCTGACTCTAGTTAAACAATCATTGAAACCTAGCAGGTATTAAATGTATACTGCTGTGGTGTCTCATGATAATATAAAACATTTATTCAATGCTTCCTGACTTTCAATGACTGTCCAACAAAAGTCAGTTTATGATGTAAACAATAAAATTCAAAAATATCCACTAACATTCTATACATGTTACAATACTCTATGGTTTTCTTTCATTTGCCGATTGACGTTAGTCACTCAATTATAATAACTCCCCTTAATTTAAACAAATGTATACCATCTAAGAAAAAAAATTAAAAAACAATAATGTTGAATTTTCAGCCAAAAAAATCCGAGAATTTGTAGTAAATTACCTTTTTGATTTAATAAATACTGGCGTAAAGCATCTGTAAATCCAATAGAAAGTTTTCTTTCTTTTTTTTCTCCATTAAAGTCACATACAGAATCATCAAGTTTACAGTCTGAATGAATAGCAGTTATCTGTTGATTGAAATTGAAATTAGTTGATTATATTAGTTTATTTTCATAAATTCTCTTAAAAAAAGTAGTTAGTACTAATTATTAGTGGTGTTGATTTGAATTGGATATATAAAAGTTTTAGTTCGGATCTACAGCCTTGGGTATCAAGTGTTTGGAAAATAAGGATAAGTATACACTGATGGTATACTGAATAATTGACGTTCTTTATCGTAAAATAAATCAAATCGAAGACAATACCGTGGAAAATGTTTCCCTGATGATGCCACTTACTAAAACTGTAAAATTCTATTTATAGTTAATTTTACTCGTAATAGTTTGTCGAAAAACAGAGTTGTTGTGGCATTTAATGAAGTTATTAAAAAATATCGAAAGTTTTCAAGTACTGAATATAAGTTGCATAGTACGATCGAAGGTAATATGAACTGATAAATTCTAAAAGAGATTAACGCAGAATAAATTTCTTTCTCAACTTCATTGATAGTAACTTCAAACCCACATGTTAAGCTGAAAGTATCCTCAAAGTTCCAAAGAATGCTTTACCCATGAATGCTGAACTTAAAGGATGAATGGGAGCATAAATCCTGAAAAACAGACTGCCAGGATTTCTGGGAAACATCTCTTGAACAGTGCCCCAAATGTTTTTTCATAGTAGGTACCTATTCATTAAAGTACCAATGGAAAATTACTGCTTTGGGCCAATTCATAGTAGATTTAGCGATTAATATGTCCCTGTAGAGTACGTAATATTGACCACGCAAAGCGTGGACTTTTGAAATGCCTATTTCATCACTACCCTACCTGACAATCCACAGAGAATTAAGAGTTAATCAACAACCCAATCACTGGACATGTGGTGAACGCTAGTCATTTTCCATCACAAGAATCATAGCTCACGATTATTTAAAAAGTCAAAAATAAACAGACTTACAGAAGATTTAGATCAGAAATTTGTCTACTATTGAAATCATAGAAATACACCAATTCAAACTTAAGCTCTGTATACAAAAAAGATATATTTAATTCCTTATTTTACCACGTTCTCAAAATTTTAAAATTCTCTGATAACTACAAAATATCTAATGATTTTATAACTGATGAATATCACAAAATATATTTTCATAGTTGAATTCATGAGTCAATTGAAGCTAGACCATTATGGAAGATCTGGAAGCATTGGACGGCCGTTTCGTTCTATTGTGAGCATCTTCAGCAATGCGCATCCACGGTCCCGCCTCTCGAGATTCGAACCCAGGACATACCAGTCTCACGCTCGAGCGCTTAACCACAAAACCCCTTCTGAAAAATATATTTACTTACTATTAAATTAAGTATTTATTAACGCTTCACATAAATAATTATTTTTCATTAGGTTCACCTTATGAACACTAAACAATTCTAAATGACTTTTATCAATATAAGGTTTTAAATTAATATTTTGCAGTATCTCAGAATTACAGTATGGTTCTAAACTATATTCAAGTTATATTCATCGAAATACACATCGTTTTCAAAGGCGGTAATTTTACTTAACAATAACAATGTTTGATGTTTTTTTTCAAGATGAACTTGTCTAGAACATTTTAAACATTGAAAAACTACATTGAAATATGAAACAATATCGAACATATCAATTTCATTCTAATCCTCAGGCCTATATTATATAATTTGATTATGATGAAAAGTTTGTTTTTTCAAAAAATCGTATTTATAAATTATAGTTGTATCGTTTTTAGCTCATCATTGTAAAATATTAGAAATGAAATGAATCAGTTTGTGTTTTGAGAGCTGGTTATTCAGAAAAAAATATGATGAGTTAAATAATCCACTCTGTATTAGACAGGTATATGGATGTTCATGTCCATGGCCTTCGTGTCAGTTGTTTATTATATCTGGTCAATTATGTAGATGAATTTGTTTTCGTAAAATTCATTAAAAACAAAATAAATGCTCCTACTAGGTAAAATATATTTTTGAATGGTAATATCATGAGACTGTGAGTGTTCATCGACTGAGGTAGCTGGTATGTGTATTATATATAACTCGCCACTGCCTACATCAATATGTAATCATAGAAGGCGTAAAAATTTGTTGGAAGAAAGCTAGGAACATACAGGCTGAGAAAAGGCAACTTATTAAGTCATTAACTAATGAGCCAAGTTGTGCTGGTAGGTGAGTACTACTTGGAAGGGGTCAACCCGATCAATATGACAGTAGTCAGGAACTTTTTAGGACATCGATCAAAATCAGTAGCAGTAGAGAAGACGCATTTATTTTTCATTTACTCTTAAAACCCAAGTTTTAATATTGTTTTACTCATTTTGTTCTCGAAATTTATATCTCCTCAATTCATATTTGCTTTTTTTTAATATTTTTACTATAACAGATACTACTGCTACTCCTACAATTTTGGTATTCATCTGGCAAACTTCGTGTTGCAGTCAGTCTGTCATAAGTAATGTAACGGCTAGGAATATTATGCATCGACCAAAGTCACCACACGACACAGTTGACTGTATCATGAAATTTACACTAGAAACAGTCATAATCTGTTCATTTACCAAGGTTGCTTTATGTGTTAATTGATGCCCTACACAATTGTGTTATCTGTAAGTGGGTCCTTCTAGTGCCGAGCCGGGATAAAGGAGGAGGGTTGAGCATAGGACTAGAAAACCTTGTTGAAAAGAATGTCAACCACAAAAATTAAGATCTGGGGGAAATCTGAATTTTAAATTTACTATTCTTAAAATTTTATATAAAAAAGGTAAGAAAAGATTTATGCACGAAGTAAATAGTTAAAAATAATTTATCTAAACTTACATCAACAGTTCTATTATGATTTTTTCCAGGCAAATAAGTTACGTCATCATCTATGTAGGTAATTTCCGGAATAGTTTTCATAACTAACATTTGATCAGATGTAGTTTGCTTCGAATCTTCTATAACAGTAGATTGTTCAGTTAATTCGGGATCATCACTTGAATCATTTGTTATAAATGGCTTAAGTGTCAATGAAGCTAATGCCGTTAGTAAGCTTGCACCCAATGAATACAATAGTAAACTAGAACGCCAGCCTTTAATCGGTATAATCCAGTTGTAGAAAACTGGTACTAATAATGTACCGACACCTGCACCAGACATTGCTAAGCCTGATGCTAAGCCACGATAACGATCAAAGTAATAATTGACTGAGACTATAGCGCATACCATTAGAATACCAAAAGCGGAACCTAAAAATAATTAGTATGACTATGATAAAAGACTAATTATTAGGAATTTACTAAGCGCTTAAGATAAACCAATAATTTCTCCAGAAATAAAGTAGAACTAGTAATGACAGAGAATAAACATTACGCAGATTGCACAAGCTAGTGGCTATCTAAACTGAGTAACTCAGCGGATAATGAACTGGGTGTTGAGAGGGAAGAATACTGATATCTAGTCACTATATAAACATCAATACTGGTACACGGATACATCTAACCGACGATTACCTAATAAGATTAAACGTGAGTTCTGGATTCCATTAGTAGGCACAATTTATCTATTTTGTCAAGATGTAAAACTATTTGAAAAGTGTACAAGTTGAGTATTGAATGGAAAGCTTATTTTTTAAAATTTTAAAATTACATCAAAATTAATTATCATTTAGTGGCTTGTTGAAACGTTTGGGTCATCTTTTTCTCAAAAATTTTCTTATTTTAGATTTTATTTGAATTGATTAGTTATCTTTTGATATGTAAGTGTACTCATAGGTCTCGTTGGAAATCTTACAATCTATCACTAAACTAAGTACTACAAAATGCAAACAGAACCATTACAGTGGTTATTATATGTTCCATTTTGTCATTCATTTTAACAAGATGACAGACTGTTACATTAGAATTCATGCATTTTTGCAATTGAAGATTGTTATATGAAGAAAAACTGACTGTAAAGAAGATGAATTACAGCTTATCACTGTTGAAACGTTATTTATCAGTATACTTTTTGAGATATTTATAAAATAAATAAATACAAGACAAGTAATTGTCTCAATAATGCTAATCCTTTTTTACTGAGATGACATTAAATGATGGTCACAATACAACAAAAATTAATTAAATTTATATTCAAACCTGGCTATCTGATAAAATTATCGATGTTACTGTATCTAAACATTACGGATTCGATCCCACGGAACATTATATATATGAACTGTTGAGAGGGCACAAACAGTGAACTATATAACCGTATATAACTTCTTAATCTTCAGTAAATCACCAGATGATATCAATTCATGATAGAAAACTATGGAAAAGTTATCACTTAAATTTCAACGAAATCATTACTTTTCATAGTTGAAAGCGTGAGCCAATTGAAGCTAGACCACCATTGAAAACCTGGAAACACTGAACAGCCGTTTCGTCCTATTGTGGGTGATGTGAACCGCGAAACAAGAATCCTTAACAAATTACGGAAGCTATTTTTGGGGACGTTAATTCATTTAATTCAAAGCTTGTAAAACTGTAGCATTTACTTTTGACCCTAGCCTATTCTACAGATCATGAGCTTTCTTTTGATGTATAATTCACGGCCATAGCATTTTCTGTTCTAAAGCTATTGTAATTTAGACGTAACCTTTTATACTCTATTTTCTACTACAATCCCCCAGTTTTGGACATAATTGTATTTTCCTAATTATTGTACGTTGTGGTCAGGTTACTCATCTATTTATTCATGTAACTTTTCACCCTAATATGAATTGGGAATTCGAGTGCTAGATCGGGGTTGGAATAAAGTGATTAGAGTTCCAGCTGTCTTTGTCTTCTCTCTCTCTCGTGCTTGCCAGCCAATCAGGGATAGAATAGTTTTCGTCTATATACCCCCCACTTCGAACTCACGCATACTAGCCTCAAGGTTAAGCCGGTCAGCCTATCGTATCAAGGTCTTAATCTACATTAAACAAGTCATACTCGGCACTAAAGTGGTTAGACAGATACAAGGACGTAACAGTGGGACTCCTCAGCAATACTCATCCACGACCTCGCCTCGCAAGATTCGAACCCAAGGCCTACCAGTCTCGCGCCAGAGCACTTAATCATTGCTGAAAAGTAAATGTACAGTTCCATTTCAAGTGAAAATTCTGTAAATATACTGCGGTAAAAAATGATTTAGGAATTTGACTGATTCGAAAGGAACTTTAAGCAGTGACGATAATAATTAAAGTAATAATAATAATAATAATAATAATCAAAACTGGTTAAATTAAATATGTGAGCTAAGCAATATTTTGTGAATGCTTCACTTAATAAATCAACATATACTCTTGGAGAACAATGAGTATGACCAACAAAAATTTGGGCAATCTAATTCCGTTCTAAATTCAAACAACAAAGATAGAAAAAAAGCGTAATATTATTTTAACCTGTTATCATTCCATAAAATATTGTTATAGCATGCATATTAGTTAGATAACTTGCTATTGACATTCCAAGACCAAGTAATAATGCTCCAAAACAACCACTAATACGAAATCCAAACATCTGAATAAGTGGACTGACAAAAGCACCTAACAAAAAGAAAAAAAACATGTGTCAATGAAATACTGATATAACAACTACTCAGAATTTGGATTCATAATTGAGTACAAAAATAATATCGAATAAAATGGTGTGGATTGGTGCTTTAATTTTACTGTACCGCCATGGTCAAATAGAATAACTTCAAAGAGTCTGAAAATACCACAAAACTAAAGCATAATATAAAGCAACTTAACTCCGTCCGTAAACATTCTACGTTTTCTTCTGGTTCCAAACCAAGATAAGAAAGGAGGGTCGGGCATAGGGCCAGTAAACCCACCCTGTAGTAAACAACCTTGTTAAAAAGCTCTAGTCAGAAAAACTCATTGTAACTGTTTAAACTCTGTCCTGGAAGTTGAAAGACCTTCATTTAGAAGAATTATGACCCCTAACAGTGAAAGCTGAGATTCGTCGTAAGCCACAAGGCCGATATTCCTCCAAACAACCAGAGTAACAATTAATGTAGATACTTGGAGTGTCTGGACAATATGAGAGACCGTTAGGGCTGATCAAATAGCTTCGAAACGACTGAAACCCATTGAACCTAAGCTGAACAAAAAGATTAGATTTGAGAGAAGTGCTGAAATACTCTGATCATGAAGAAGAAAATGCCTTGCATACACAAGGAGTTGCGCTGATGCTGTTCAAAGAAACACGTAAAGCACTTATAGGACGGGAGTCTCATGAATCCAGGATCATCAAAATATCCTTCAAAAAAGGAGAGAATTAAAGTGAATGTTATCCAGTGTTATGAATATGCAAGTGAAAGCAATGAAGACGATAAAGATCAGCTTTATGAAAATCTGCAATCGGCCGTAGGGACGCGTCCAGGAAAGAACCTGACCATCCTGGTGAGAGACCTAGATACAAAAGTCGGAATGGAAATCACCAGGTACGAAGATATTATAAGATAACATGAACTAGGGGAAAGAAACGAGAATAGTGAGAGTGGATAAGACATACATTGCGAAATTCACCAAACTGCATTACGAGGTAAGAGATTACCTAGAATCCTGAAGGGAAACAGAAAAGAAGAAGACCAAAGAACAGACTACGCTGGGAATTGGCAGTAGACTTCGAAAGGATGAATAACAACTGGAAAGAATCGCCCAGGACAGAGTTCGATGGAGAATGATAGTGGGCGGCCTATGCTCCTCCATGAGCAATAATAGGCGTAGGTAAGTAAGTCAACAAAATTTTTAAAGGTGGCACTGAATTTTCCACAAACGCATACATAAAGATACATAGGTCTCACCGGATCACACTACGGAGAACCAGATCGATCATATTTGCATCAATAAAAGATTCAAAAGGACAATGGAAGACGTGAAAACCAGGAGAGGAGCACAAATAGATTCAGATAACCACCCGGTTGTGACCAAGATCAAACTGAAGCTAAAGAAACACTGTTAACCCCATGCCCAACTCTCCTCCTTTACCCGGGCTTGGGACCGGCAGTAACCGGTCCCAAGAAACACTGTACAGCTGAAAAAACAGCAGTACGAAGGTTCAATACAGCCTTCCTACGAGATACTAACAAACTCGACGGATTCAAGATAGCTCTAATCAACAGGTTCCAAGACTTATAACATCTGCTGAAGAAACTACTATGAAGGACAATTGGTAAGAGATCAAACAAGCGCTAAATTCAACGTATCAGGATGTTATCGACCGCAACAAGCATCACCATATGGAATGCATCTCTACCGAAACTTTTGACAAGATTGAAGAAAGGAAGAATAAGAAGTGAGTAATTAACAACAGACAAACAAGAGCAGAGAAAGTCAGGGTACAAGCTGAATACACTAGAGCAAACAAGCAAGTAAAGAGGTGCATTAAAGCTGACAAGCAGAAATACGTGGAAGAGCTAGCAAGGACAGCGGAAAAAGTTGCAAAAGAAGGAAATATGAAACAACTATATGATGCAACGAAAAGACTGGCAGGGAATACAGTATATATATACATATATCATAAGCTTTCGAGTGATCCATTAACCGCTATTATGCGATTTACTGTTCTTGATTTATTTTCAATCTATTAGTTACACTTTCCTATACACACAGCCGTTTTTGACTTGATCTTGTATAATTATTATTTTTCATTTTAGGGTGGGATGCAATTTGGTCTGCTTGTTTATAAATGATTTATGTCTAAAATAAATGATTCATATATCGGAGGCTGATATTTGTGTTCTGGACTAAATAGGATAGGCTAGGTGATAAGCAACTGCATCGAGAATCAATAAGGATTCATGGTCAACTAAAGGCCTGATAGTGTTGCTTGATGCTTTATTGGTTTATCACAGACACAAGGTCATCATTGACGGCCTGTTTAAACATCTGGGCTACCTGTTCCTGTCATCTAGATATTTCAACAAGTTATTTAATTTCGTTTGTTTTAATACATCATTATGTTTATTAATCGCACAACCTATTCAGGTGCGTTTCTGAAAAGTGTGAGACCTTTCGCTGTAAAGGTTACAGAAGGCCTAATCAGAGATATCGTGGTTGCTGGCAATATGCAGCGAGAAGAATGTACATTATCCAGATGTCGATTGACTGGACTGCTAACTTCTAACTGGCGATCACTCAATATTTATCGTCAGGAAGGACAAAGAAGTAAGAAACGGAGACTTGTTGAAGTACTTTGTGCTGAGAATTCTATATTGTACCAAAAATACAATATTGAATAAAGCTGATAATAATAATAATAATAATAATAATAATAATATAAGTCGATACTCTGATTGATGATTTCGTCACGTGGTGTTTTATGGACCATGGGGTGTAACACTTGTCACAATACATCAAAATTTTTGACTATCAGAAGACGCCCGACAGCGTGAATAGGGAAATCTTATGGAACCTTCTTTGACACTATGGTGTACCTAAGAAGATTGTCACCATCATTCTGAATTCATACAACTGATTACACTGCATAGTCGTGCATGGAGGCCATTTCACAGATCCTTTCAAAGTTAAGACCGATTTCAGACAAGGCTGCTTACTCTCTTCCTTTCTCTTTCTTCGAGTGGCTGATTGAATTATGAAAAACCCCACATCTCAGGGAAAGTACGGAATACAGTGTATAGCTTGGATGAGACTAGACGATTTGAGCTTCTCAGATGACCTGACTCTTCTATAATGTATATAGTGACAAATGTAGGTGTAGATAGCCAGTATAGCAGCAGTAGGCCTCAGCATACATAAGGGAAAAAGCAAGGTCCTGAAATATAACACAAAGAGCATCAACCAAACCACTTTTGATAGAGGAGAACTGAAAGAGGTGGAAACTTTCACGTACCTGGGCAGCATCACTGATAAATAAAGAGGGTCTGATGCGAATGTGAAGGCACGGATTGGCAAAACAAGGTCGGCATTCCTACAATTGAAGAACATATACAACTCGAAACAACTGTCAACTAATATAAAAGTTCTAATTTTCAATAAGAACGTCAAGAAAGTTCTATTGTACAGAGCAGAAACTTAGAGGACTACTAAAACCATCATCAAGAAGGTACGGGTATTTATCCCGGAGGCAGAAGGAAAAGAGGAAGATCAATGAACAGATTTATCATAGAATTAGAGGAAAACATGAAAAGAATGGATAGCATTTAGAAACAACTGCAAAGGATTGCTCAGGACTTATTTGGTTGTACAATCCTTGCAGACGGCTTTTACTCCTCTGCGAGGAGTAACAGGCGTCAGTGAAGTGAAGTGAGTAAAACAACCAACACCTATCGAAGTGTTTTAGTTCGTATAAAACATGAGATCCCCTTTACATCAACACATAAGTGAGTCAACAAATTAGGATGTGTTGATTGTGTCGCCTTCTGTATTGGAGAAACATCTCGTGAAATTTTGATTCGAGCCAAAGAACATCTTAAGTACATAAAACCTAATGATCCTATAGAACTTGAAAGACTTCAAATTAGGTCGGTAATAGCAATACATGCCATAAAGTAGATATTAAGAATGTCAATATGATACAAAAAAGCTTTTCCAACTTCAAAGAAAGGGGTGTATCTGAAGCTTTCTATATAGTGCTAAATCATACCACTCACAATAGAACAAAAGGCCTTACTATCCATTCGACTTGAACCATCATTTCGATCTACTGTGTCTGATTCTATTCAAAGTTCATACCACTATCATAAATACAAATTCAACTCTATCCTTTCACGTTGTGAATATAACACTTTTCAATCATTAACACAAACATGTATACCATACACAAGATTTCTCATATAAATCACCTTGACCGAAACAACGTGATATGAACTTGGTCAGGCATGTTTTTTGATTGATCGCAGTAAACATATTTCCTTTGTTCTTTTTTACGATTTAACCTAGGGCTAATTCAATTTGTTTATCTATTCTCTGAAGAATTGGCCTACATCGAGTCACGAAATATCAGAAAATTTAATTTTTCTACACCTTGGAATAATATAAATATTGTATTTTCACTAATAACAATCTGCCCAATGCTTAATTTATTTGAAATTATCCAGTCAAACCCTGGTAACGATGAAGAGAACAGAAAGAGAAACAGAGAGCAGTTGTTTTCACAACAGAATTGAAAGGATTATCAAGCATGTAATGAACAACTGAAGGAAGGTGTGCAAATAATGTATTTAATATATTTCAAAGTTGAAATCATGAGTCAATTGAAGCTAGACCACCAGAGAAAACCTGGAAGCACTGAACGGCCGTTTCGTCCTATTATGGGACTCCTCAGCAATGCGCATCCACGAACCCGCTCTCGCGAGATTCGAACCCAGGACCTACCAGTCTCGAGCCGAAGCCCTTAACTGATAGACCACTGAGCTGGCATCCAACGGTGTTAATGTTTAACTTCAACTGATCCACGAAGTTGAGCAACCGTTCGCCAATTGTCTTCAGTGAGTTCCTATCTCACAACAGACGTGGTTGAACTCCACTGGTCACTGCTTCCCACTAGAACTCCAGGACATGTATCTTGAAGTCAGTCACTAGTGAGCATATGATTATAATCAGAAGGGGATTTGTGGAGATTTCAGTATTTCTCAAAGTTGAAATCATGGGTCAATTGAAGCTAGACTACCATCGAAAACCTGGAAGCACTGGACGGCCAGTGGTCTATCAGTTAAAGGCTTCGGCTCGAGACTGGTAGGTCCTGGGTTCGAATCTCGCGAGAGCGGGTTCGTGGATGCGCATTGCTGAGGAGTCCCATAATAGGACGAAACGGCCGTTCAGTGCTTCCAGGTTTTCTCTGGTGGTCTAGCTTCAATTGACTCATGATTTCAACTTTGAAAAATACTGAAATCTCCACAAATCCCCTTCTGAGTATTTAATATATGTTTTTCATATTTTATGAAGGTACTCTGTACATTTGCGTTAAACAGTAAATTGATTTCCCTACTTGAGTTTTTGTTCATTACATTAATACCTAAGAACTAACGGGCTTTTATCCTCAGAAAACGATCAGTGTTCATGAATATCCTAACGATTTAGTTATTTCTTTTTCGTCCTGTTTCTTATATTTCGCACCAGCCACAATTTTTTTATACGGACTGCTGTATAACACGTTTGTTCACACTATGATAACTTAAAAAGGGATTTGAATGAACAATCCACTGGTAAAAGTAAACTTCACTAACCATTATCTGTTATTAACTATTTTCCCGTCTGGCTACTATCTCTGTTTAACATCTCATCAGTAGAGGGGAAACAGTTCAACACTTACTTACTTACTTACTTACTTGCTTGCTTGCTTACTTACTTACTTACTTACTTACTTACTTACTTACTTACTTACTTACTTACTTACTTACTTACTTACTTACTTACTTACTTACTTACTTGCTTACTTACTTACTTACTTACTTACTTACGCCCGTTACCCCTCGTCGAGGAGCATAGGCCGCTCACCAGCATTCTCCATCCAACTCTGTCCTGAGCCTTCCTTTCCAGTTGCTATTCATCCTTTTCATATCGGCTTCTATTTCCCGGCGTAGTGTGTTCTTTGGCCTTCCTCTTTTCCGCTTCCCTTCGGGATTCCAAGTTAGAGTCGTGATGCACATTGGTGATTTCCTTAATGTATGTCCTATCCACTTCCAACGTCTTTTCCTAATTTCCTCTTCATCTGGAAGCTGGTTTGTCCTCTCCCATAAAACGCTGTTGCTGATAGTATCCTGCCAATGGATGTTGAGTATTTTGCGTAGACAACTGTTTATAAATACTTGTACCTTCCTGATGATGATCGTAGTAATTCTCCATGTTTCAGCTCCATACAGCCATTGTATTCCATTGTATTCCGTATTTCCCTTCCGACTGTCTTGACGTTCGTATTGAAGATTCTGACTTTGAAATTGGTTGAAAGTTGTTTTGAGTTCCATATGTTCTTCAATTGTAGAAATGCTGCCCTTGCTTTGCCAATCCTCGCCTTTACATCTGCATCCGATCCTCCTTGTTTATTAACGATGCTCCCCAGGTACGTGGATGTTTCCACCTGTTCCAGAGTTTCGCCATCAAGTGTGATTGGGTTCGTGTTCTCCGTGTTGCATTTGAGAATTTTGCTTTTTCCTTTGTGAATGTGGAGGCCCATTGATGCAGAAGCTGCTGCTACATTTGCTGTCTTCATCTGCATTTGTTCGTGTGTATGAGAGAGGAGGGCTAGGTCATCTGCGAAGTTCAAATAATCTAATTGATTCTGAGAAGTCCATTGTATTCCGTATTTCCCTTCCGATGTCGAATTCTCCATAATCCAGTCAATCACTAGAAGGAAGAGGAATGGGGAGAGTAGACAGCCTTGTCTGACTCCGGTCCTTACCGGAAATGCATCTGTCAGCTGTCCTACATGCATGACTTTGCACTGTAGTCCGTCGTATGAGTTTTGGATAATGTTGACAATCTTCTCAGGAACTCCATAGCGTCGAAGAATATTCCATAATGTTCTCCTGTCCACGCTGTCAAACGCCTTCTCATAGTCAATGAAGTTGACGTATAGTGATGAGTTCCACTCAACTGATTGTTCAACGATGATTCGTAGTGTCGCAATTTGGTTTGTGTACAGCTGATCCTTACGGAATCCAGCATGTTGATCCCTAAGTTCGGCGTCTACTGCGTCTTTCATCCGATTCAGCAGCACTCTATTGAAGACTTTTCCTGGTACTGATAACAAACTGATGCCTCTGTAGTTCTCACATTTGCTCAGATCTCCTTTCTTTGGTATCTTGGTGAGATATCCTTCTTTCCAGTCCATTGGCACTTGTTCCTCTTCCCAAATCTTCTTGAATAGAAGGTGAAGCATGTTTGCAGTTACTTCAATATCTGACTTCAGTGCTTCAGCCGGTATATTGTCAGGTCCTGCCGCCTTCCCATTTTTGATTTGTCTGATGGCCATCTTGACTTCTTCGATCGTTGGTGGAGTGACATCTATAGGAAGGTTTGTGTGTGCTGCTTCGATGTTCGGTGGATTCAATGGGGCTGGTCTATTCAGCAGTTCCTCAAAGTATTCTGCCCATCTTTTCCTCTTTTCTTGAATCTCAGTGATTGTCTTTCCTTCTTTGTCTTTGACTGGTCTCTCTGGTTTGCTATATCTCCCTGCCAATTTCTTCGTTGTATCATATAGTTGTCTCATATTTCCTTCTCTTGCAGCTTTTCCCGCCGTCATTGCTAGTTCTCCCATGTATTTCTGCTTGTCGGCCTTAATGCTTTTCTTCACTTCCCTGTTTGCTTCTGCGTAGTCTGCTTGTGCTTTGACTTTCTCTGCTCGTGTTAGGCTGTTGTTAATTGCTAGTTTCTTGTTCTTCTTTTCTTGAATCTTGTCCAGGGTTCCTATAGAGATCCATTCCTTGTGATGATGCTTTATAGGACCAAGTTCAACACTACACTATAGAAAATTTTCTTCTGTGAAATGTTGTCGTTTAATAGCAAACGATATACAGTATAAATAGGGCCTACCAGTGCAGAGAAAAAATCCAGGTTGAATAGTTCCCGGCATTGATAATATTGTTTGTGAGTAATTTTTATTGACATATGCTTGGTCATTTCGTAAGGACAAGTATAAAACTCCAAATCCACCAAATGTCCCATCAATTATTAACTGAATGATGAATGACGATATAACTATGATCCAACCCCATCCACTATCAGTCTGAAATAAGACAAGATATTTTTTAATGATGTATATCATCTTCCTATAAACTGGTATGATTAGTAAAAAATATTCTTTTTAAAATATAACATTTTGATATAGATGAAAGAATAACTAAACGCGTATGTTGAATATGATTTCAAGTAATATGAGGATAAACAGAAAAAAAAACTTATGACTCTCGGTTTAATGCTAGTTGGTGTCACTCAATTGAATCCAGACCAACGAGTTATCTCAGTTCATATAACAAATCAATATAAATACTGATATTGTTAAATTTTAAAGATAAAAATGAGTTTTTTCTAAGATTGAATGGTTCTTCAATTATAAATCACTTCCAAAATATATATGGTTTATGAACATACTTTGGTTTTTTATTTGTGAAAAACATTGTAACTGTTTTCATTATCTGATTATTAAATTTAAGAGCTAATTATTGTTATTCATCAACAAACTTTTATATATCTATAATACTTTTGTATGGTAGGAAGTGTGGAACCAATGAAGTTGCCCATTTGATTTGGTTGATCAGTTTTCTCTGTTGAGATTATGAACCGATTTGGGTTGGATGACTATTGAAAACCTGTAAGCACTGAACAGTTCATCACCAAAGTATATTTACTACATCTAATCAGTTGATATCTGATTCGAACTGTTAAAATATCTCATAACACTATCGCTTACAGGATGTACTTGGATAATATGAATTTTATAAAATAATTCATATTAAAATGAAAGTTTTTACCTCATCTAAGCGATATGAGACAGATTTCAGAAGTATAATACTCCTGATGAGTAGTTGATAAGAAAAGTGCATCTTTTCTCTGTAATTAAACCATAAAACAACTACTCCTATGGTCTTTATCAAGAGTTTAACAAAATAACTATTTGACAGTAATATGATTTAAGTGCTTTTGAGAAAAAACAATCATAGAACTCAGTAATTCAACTACATTTGTTTGTTAAAGGAGTTCAGTCTTACGATATTGCCGACTATCACCAACCACCTAACATCTAAATATAATGCACATAATATTTGGTCATGTAGACTGTTAACCTCATTGTAAATTAATGAGCATAGTTCAATCAGCGCTAAATGACAAGGCAAACATAACAATGAATACTGTGCAATGATCAGTTAATTACAAAGAAACTATCAAGACAATCCACTCAGGATGTATATACACCAACAGAAAGCAATCAATTAGGGTTCTTAATACAAACAACTAGAAAATTCTAACCTTATATATATATATATATATATATATATATATATATATATATATATGGACAGGACAACACTATGGAGGCTTCTTCGACACTACGGAGTGTCTGAGAAGATAGTCAATATCATACGGAACTCCTATGATGGACTAAACTGCCAAATCGTCCACCGAGGACAACTCACCGACTCATTCGAGGTAAAGGCCGGTGTTAGGCAAGGTTGCTTACTCTCACCCTTTCTCTTTCTCCTGGTCATCGACTGGATCATGAAGACGTCAACATCTGGAGGAAATCACGGGATACAGTGGACAGCTAAGATGCAACTTGACGGTTTAGACTTCGCAGATGATCTGGCTCTTCTATCACAAACGCAACAACAAATGCAGGAGAAAACGACCAGTGTAGCAGCAGCCTCAGCAGCAGTAGGTCTCAATATGGAAACCTTTACATATCTGGGCAGCATCATTGATGAACTCGGTGGATTAGATGCAGATGTGAGGGCGAGGATCGGCAAAGCGAGAGCAGCATATTTACAACTGAAAAACATCTGGAGCTCAAAACAATTGTCAACCAACACCAAGGTTAGAATTTTCAATACAAATGTCAAGACAGTTCTACTGTATGGGGTGGAGACGTGGAGAACTACGAAAGTCATTATCCAGAAGATACAAGTGTTTATTAACAGCTGTCTACGCAAAATACTTCGGATCCGTTGGTCAGACACTATCAGCAACAAGTTACTGTGGGAGAGAACAAACCAGATTCCAACAGAGGAAGAAATCAGGAAGAAGTGCTGGAAGTGGATTGGGCACACCTTGAGGAAATCACCTAATTGTGTCACACGACAAGCCCTCACATGGAATCCTGAAGGTCAAATGAGAAGAGGAAGACCAAAGAACACATTACGCCGAGAAATAGAGACAGATATGAGAAGAATAAACAAGAATTGGATAGAACTAGAAAAGGAAGCCCAGGACAGAGTGAGTTGGAGAAAGCTGGTCAGCGGCCTATGCTCCATTGGGAGTAACAGGCGTAAGTAAGTAAGGAAGTATAGTTCATGAGCTTAATAAATGATATTTATGAAAAGTTTCACATTTACAAATGTTCTCATAACTCATATTACCAATTAGATTTTGTTTTAAATTTATTGACTGATTCTTATGTTGTTATTTTACTACTGTGGTGCGCTACTTTTACGGACAGATATAAGTAGAATGCATCAAGAATTGGAAGTAGGATTCGTATTGATAGAAAAGAAACATGAGAAGAAAGAAAAGATAAATGAAGCAGTCTATGTAGTAACAGGAACAAAAGAACAATGGAGCTTGCAATATGTAATTCAAGGAAGATGTGAAAATGGTGTATTCAATGTATCGCTTCACAAATGCGGTGTGCGATTATGCTAATTACAAAAGATTAGTTTACCGTACCCGAGTCTTCGTTTATTACGCTACTATATATTTTTACCAACCTTAAATAGTAATTAATACTGTTTCAGAGAGTTGGTAAAATAAAATAAAACGTATTACAAGTTGCCACAACTTAGATTTTCGACTACATAAAATTTAAAGGTCAGTTTGAGGATATTGGGGTTTGTGTACTTATCATCAGTTACAGATAACGACAAGCTATTTATATTGGTCTCTAAAATTTTCACTGTTTATGTATAATAACTAAGTTGACTAAAGTCTTCATCACTACCCTTTACCGTAATGATATAAATATACCTAATAATTACTAGTGTGCATCTTCCTTAGTATTTGATATGATAATAGATAATAAAAATTTGCAAAGATTCGTTTCGGGAGGAAATCACTGATCATTTAAATATTGGGTTATAGTTTCATACTCCACTTCGGCATCTTTGACTTAGGCAGCCTTAGAGAAGCTCTAGTTCTCATACAACATATTTTGGCTTAAAGTCGAGTACATGAAACTATATTTGACAGTAACAATACTTTGAAAGGTATATGTGGTAGAATTTTGTATCGTGGCAAAAAGGAATGATTATGGATCCATATTGATTAGTGCAGTTAACAAATCAAAAGTAGGCAAAGATAATTAATTGATCACCCTTATGATAAATTAACACGGAATAAACTAGTTGATCTTAGGAGAAAACGGGATGATCAATTTGAATAAAAGTAATTATATTGACCGATACTTTTTAAGTGAAACTGTGTTTCTAATAAATTAGGGAACGCCTTAATAAGACGTTATTCTTTATTGAGTGATCGTTTCGTAATTAACTGAATTAACTGATTAAAAAGCCTTACTGACTACTGATATATTAATAAAGGCATTTTTAAATTCATAAACTTAGTCTAATCTTAGTGACTTGGCACTGTTCTCTGCTTTCTTTAATCCTATATGGTAGGATTTTGTCAATGGGCAGCCCTGAATCGTGTTGGTACATAGCAGATTGACCGACAGAATTCACTTAGGACTGAAGGTTATACAACATTAGATTTAAATGCCAGAATGATTAAAAGTAGCCACCATAATGAAGTAAATGACTTATGAAAACCACTTCTTGATACTGTTTGTTTTCGAGTGTCCTTAATGGTAAAAAAGGCTGATTCCGTTTTATGGAATAGTTTAACCAAACAAATCACCATGTTCACCTATGCTTTGTCATGTGAAAGTGAAAAGTGTATGTATTTATTTAATGAAGATAATCCGTAAAACGTGAAAATATGTAGAAAAAAAGGTTACTTTTTACCAGTCATGAAGTACTTCGAAGTAAATTTGCAACATTTCACCGCAATAAAATTCTATGTGATTAAGAGTTCAAAATCCATAAGTTAAATTAAGTTATTTAACCATTTATGCAAGTCTATACTTTTGATGTTCTCTAACGTAACTCAATTATAGAAGTACAGGGTGATACATGTATAGGCTAATGATAAAATTCAAATAAAAATTGGTGAAGAGGGTGTGAACTTGTAATTCAATAGTTAAAAAAACAAGGGGTGGATAGGTTGTTGAATCATTTGGACTTGAATTAGTAGGTCACATGTTCCAAATATCGGTTCGGACGGCCATGTAATATCATTAGTCCTTACAAACTATACTACTGAATGCTGAACCAGTCAATCAGTCCGTCAGTCAAACACAACGTACAACCTGACACGTGTGTACATCAGTTCAAGTTACCATACTTTAATTAGCACAACAACATGAAATCGCCAGAGTGAATCCCATAATAGTAGAAGTAGTAACAGTATTAGTGAATGCTAAAATATATCAAACTGTACTTAGCGCGTGATTAACATTAAGCTGAAAGTTAAACGGTTTAACCTGTAAGCTATCTCACCACCTTGATTAAATGAGCCATTCTTATCAGATAGAAAATATTCGAATCTGTGGATAATAAGATAAGTTAGAATACCCATTCGGCATCAAAAATAACAAATTAACAAATAATGATTTTGTTTTTCTATCGTGAATTTATGAATATTGGCAGTCAACCACTCAAGGAACGATAATCTGAAAACAAAATATAAGATTTTCTAGAAGGTTGTTTAATTGAAGTCTATAATCAATACTAATTCACTATTAGTTAGCTATCATAAAGTCTATCGATCCTACGAAATGTTATAAAGATTACACACGGTGCAACTGTGGTAAATATACATCGATAAAATTAATTATTTTTGTTTGAATCACTTATCGTTAACACAACAAAATGATAGTTGGAAGGTTGAGTGAAATCTCTAAGTAATAGATATTACAACTGGTAAAACTCATCAATGGGAAAGTATTCTTTTACTGATTCTCTATTAAGTAGAAAAAAAATGTTACATCTGTGGATGCTAGTTGTGAAGGAACAATAATTAGATTAATAAATAGTATTTTGATATGCTGAGAATCGGAAACTAATGAACAATATGTATTAGATTCAATTCGTAACTGAAAAACAAAACTCATTTAATACTATACGTATATTAATTCTATTGTTCAAGTTCTCTAAACCATAACACGAGATATTATCATGGGTAATTTTCTCCAAAAAGTGTATACTATCTAACTCAGTTTCATTGTTATTGTGTTTTTCGACAACTGATAGTTCAAAAATAACTGAAACTTTCTAAAATGCCCTAATTAATGAATAGTGACATTGAAAACGGTATTAAGATTTCAGTTACATTCTATGGAGTAGAGTGTAAATAAATAAATGGTGATATTCTATTTTATTACAACCAAATACTTGTATGCAATAGTTTAACTTAGAAGATTCATTTTGTAATATAAGAGAGATGATTAAATCTGAAAAAGATTTGATGGTACATGCAGATTAAAAGTTTATTGGCCTTCAGATTACTATCATAATAATTATAAAAATGATCATTTGGAAAATAACTCATGAAATAATTATCACAGTAAGCATGAAGTATAAATAATTAATTTCTTTTAATATGTATGTATTTAATAAAACTGATATAATTATAAGTAAAGACCGGTGTTAGGCAAGGTTGCTTACTCTCACCCTTTCTCTTTCTCCTGGTCATCGACTGGATCATGAAGACGTCAACATCTGGAGGAAATCACGGGATACAGTGGACAGCTAAGATGCAACTTGACGGTTTAGACTTCGCAGATGATCTGGCTCTTCTATCACAAACGCAACAACAAATGCAGGAGAAAACGACCAGTGTAGCAGCAGCCTCAGCAGCAGTAGGTCTCAATATAAACAAAGAGAAAAGCAAGACTCTCCGATACAATACAATATGCAATAATCAAATTACACTTGACGGAGAAGCTTTGGAAGATGTGGAGACCTTTAAATGTCTGGGCAGCATCATTGATGAACACGGTGGATCAGATGCAGATGTGAGGGCGAGGATCGGCAAAGCAAGAGCAGCATATTTACAACTGAAAAACATCTGGAGCTCAAAACAATTGTCAACCAACACCAAGGTTAGAATTTTCAATACAAATGTCAAGACAGTTCTACTGTATGGGGTGGAGACGTGGAGAACTACGAAAGTCATTATCCAGAAGATACAAGTGTTTATTAACAGCTGTCTACGCAAAATACTTCGGATCCGTTGGTCAGACACTATCAGCAACAAGTTACTGTGGGAGAGAACAAACCAGATTCCAACAGAGGAAGAAATCAGGAAGAAGTGCTGGAAGTGGATTGGGCACACCTTGAGGAAATCACCTAATTGTGTCACACGACAAGCCCTCACATGGAATCCTGAAGGTCAAATGAGAAGAGGAAGACCAAAGAACACATTACGCCGAGAAATAGAGACAGATATGAGAAGAATAAACAAGAATTGGATAGAACTAGAAAAGGAAGCCCAGGACAGAGTGAGTTGGAGAAAGCTGGTCAGCGGCCTATGCTCCATTGGGAGTAACAGGCGTAAGTAAGTAAGGAAGTAATTATAAGTTCAAAGCAAGGACAGAATTCCTACAATTGAAGAACATATGGAACTCAAAACAACTCCCAACGAACATCAGAGTCACAATCTTTAATACGAATGTCAAGAAAGTCCTACTGTACGAAGCTGAAACGTGCAGATCTACTACAACCATCATCAAAATAGTACAAGTATTCATAGATAATTGTCTATGCAAGATACTCAATATCCGTTGGCCGGATACCATCATCAACAGCCTTCTGTGGGAGAGGAAAAACCAACTTCCAGCTGAAGAGGAAATTAGGAAAAGATGTTGGAAGTGGATCGGACATACATTACGGAAATCACCAAACTGCATCACGAGGCAGGAGCCAGCTTGAAATCCTGAAGGGAAGTGGAAAAGAAGAAGGCCAAAGAACATACTACGTCGGGAAGTAGAAGTAGACATGAAAAGGATTGCCCAGAACAGGGTCGGATGGAGAGTGCTGGTGGGCGGCTTATGCTCCTCCACGAGTGGTAACAGGTGTAAGTAAGTAAGTAAGTAAATAATTATAAGTTGACAAACTTAATACAACTTATTATATCAACTCACTTTTGAATGATAAGTTTTTTTCTTCTTATTAATTATTCCACAGTTTGATTTCTTATTTAGTAATTTTGAATCAATAAAATCAATCATTTTAAACTTTCTGTAAAATAGTCAAATTTAAAATATCCCATAGAAAATTGATTTCATAAACAATTATTTTTTTCTTTTTTTTTACAAAATTTAAAAGGATATTCAGTTTAACCTTGACCAAAAATCAATAAATTCTGTAATTTGGTTGGTTGAAAATAGTTAAGACATATTACAAGGTTAAATATGTGTTTAGTATTAAACTATAAGAGGTCAATTATAGGATCATTTTATACTTTTGTCTGTGGATGATTTTGAAACTAGAATAGTTATTGTACGAACAGTAAGGATCATTATGTTGATCACAAATTTTGAAGATTTTTTCAGAGATAATTCATTTCTGTATTAAAATAATTAATCAGTTATGACTGTGTTCAATCATTTTAGATTTTTAAAAATAGCATTTGATGAAAGTTGCTAAGTTGAATTTACTTATCACTACTTCATTATAGTTTGTTCATAAACGATAATTCTTTTTATTGGAAATCCTTGTCTTAATCAGAATTAAATTATGAAACTTATGAAATGAAATGCATTTATCATACTTTACAGGTAATCTGTAAAGTTGAAAGATTCAAAGGAAAATGAAATAAACAAAAACTAGACTTTTGCTATTAAATGAGGGATAGTAAATGTTAGATAGGTTTGTTAGAAAATGAAACCAAGTCTAGGATATTAATATCGGGAACATTTGATAAATAATTACCTATCCACTTTGTATTGCTTACTTGAATCTTCCCATTGATATTTAGGACTGCAATTGATTAGTCGCTTATTGGCATGTGTAAATACTGTGCGTATTGCTTCGATATCTCCTTAATTCACAAGTGATATAAACAAAACTGGATGGTGGCTAGCAGTAGAATCCAGGACAACGTGATGGCGTTTGAAGCGTACGGTACTGCGTTCGAGTCCCGGATCGAACATCAACTCTGAGATTCAGGTACATCCAGCTGACGAGTTCCAGATGGGACGAAACGTACATCCTGGATTCCATTGCTAGTCACTATCCGTCTTTATTTATAGTCTCCTACTATTATGACAAGTTCTAAACTGTTATTTTTGTTCGTCATTTACTAGTAATTTATAAACCCCTACGTGCCTGCTGGTTTATAATCGAGAAGTAAAAGTTTTAGTTGAATTCATGAGTTGCTCTAGGCTAGACCATCATTGAAAACCTGGAAGCACTGGACGGTAGTTTGGTCTTGGTATGGGGCTGGTGAGCAGTGCGCATCCACGATCTCTCACGCGGTCTAGAGGTTAGGCGTTCGTGCGCGGGACCGAAGGTTCTGGGTTCGAGAGTTCCTCGTGCAGGATCCTGAACGTGCACTGGTGGAGAGTCTTACAGTTGACGAAACGACCTTTTAGTGCTTCCAGGTATTTAATGGTGGTCTAGCTTAGATAGACTCATTAATATAACTGTTAAAATTACTACAATCTTCACAAATCTCCATCCTGATATTATGTATTTATAAGACTATTCCGTCACGTTTTTATTCTTGATTGAAATAGCTCGATGTGGCGCGTTATCTTGATTTTTCATGCTAGAGTTTCGGGATTGTAATCAGGATCAAGGTTCTGTACAATAACATCCGAGTTCTAATTGTTGAACTAGGATGTTTGTAATTCACTGTTCACACGTATCCGTGGTGATTCATTGTCGTAGCAGGATGAAACACTGTTAGCCCCCAAGTGCCCTGGTACAGTCGAGAGTGGGGAGAGTTCACTCTCCCTCTCGAAATGCTCTCACATGGCCACGCGAATATATAGCCTCTGCCAGGGAAGTCCTACTCACTGCCTTCTCGTGGCGGGGGTGTTGTTTACGAAAGTGAGAGGACGAAAAGCGAATGACCGGCGCTTTAACCGGGTTGGTGGACAAGGCGAGTCCACCTAGGGGAGTTGGAAAACCCTGATTCCAAACCGATGGTGCACATGGGCTCCAGTATCCTGAAGGAACAAATGGCGTACGAATCAATCATTGATCACTGACTACCATGGGACCGCATCTCCTTAAGATGCTCCACTGCCTTGTGGACTAGACCTTCAGGTCAAAGCCTCGGGTTGTGGCCTAGGAAAACCACCTGCTTCAGTCTGGGCACATGGGCAGTATCACAACCCTCAAGCAAATCGAATGGGATTTGTGAGGCGCATATGTATCTGGTGCTTCCTTGTACCAATATTTATGTGTTTAAATAAATAAAATAAATAATAAATGTAACTGTCGATGATAGCATTATAAGCAAAGATGGATAGTCGCTAGCAGTGGAATCCAGGACTCGCGTTTCGTCCTATTTGGGATTCGTCAGCTGGACGTACCTGCATCTCAGAGTTGATGTTCACTCTGGGACTTAAACCCAGTACCTTCCGCTTCAAACGCCATCGCGTTATCCACTCAGCTACTGAGTCCTGATAGCCACTTGCTTGTGCAATGGGGTGAAGTTTAAATTTACTTAGTATTGTTTGTTTGTATCTTCCCATTGATGTTTATGACTGTCGGTGATAGGTTAGATACGATCTAGCTTTGTTCGCTTTTAGATCTGTTGTTGGTGGATGATAAGTTTTTCATCTGGAGACCTGTCTCATTCCATGGGTAGAGCACTATCATTCTTTATTCAGTTATATCAAGTAGTTATAACATCACTTTTGTCAGGTTGTAGCCCTAGAGCTTTTGTGTTCGTCGTATTCAAAAAGCAACACAAATGACGTGCGTATTGGCAATAGGACAGTCATTGATAGATGCTTTTGTAGTGCCGTGCTTTGTTAATCGTTCACTTCGATAAGCGTTATAATTCGAATCTTAACGGTGCGTAAAATCACAAGACAAAGGAAAGCAGCAACTACAGTTTATTGTCGAATAACTCAGGCCAGAAAGCTAACAGCATCTGAGCGAATTTCAATGAGCGAGTGAACAGGCGAACGAATAGCAAGCAATTACATAGACAATTTATATTCAAATTTAATAAGGGCACAGCAAAACAAAGGCTGATGATAGTATTTACGTGCATACATATATGGGGAGGAGTAAGAGTCATCGAATGATACTTAAGCAATCAACATTTTGGCTAGTGTCATGTGCTCTAATGGTATAACAGTGCAAAGAATATGCAAATTGTTATTATCCAAATGACGATGGCTGTTAAGTAAGTTAGTAAAAAGGGCTTAACCAAAATTGACTACAATCGAAATTGATTGTAGGATGGTTGCTATACTTTCCTGAACAAAAACAGCTAGTTTATTGTGATTCATTGAAATTACCAACGCACCCCGTATACTAATGATATGGAAAACAGAGCATACGATGCAGAATTTCATTAGGAAACTACAAAGGGACTTAGAAAGTACTCTTGTTTAGAAATCAGTGTAATGAAATGTCTTATGGAGTTAGATTACAATGTGTTCATTTGTAAATACGTGGATGGTCAGTGAACTTAATATCAATTGTATCAAAAGTTAGGTGGTTCAAAATATGTTACTCATCAGGAATCTACAAATGATGTAACTCTCCGAAATAAATAGTGTCCAAAAGCATTTATAGAATGCACTTTCTAATGTCATACTACCAGTCGATGCATACCATACCTGAAGTATCACTTTATATTGGTTAGAAGAGAAATACATAACTGCAAGCAGATTCGTTTCGGGGTTCTTTGCAATTAGTTTTGTTTATTCACCAACTAAATGAAGGATAGTGAACATAAAATTTATTAATTTCCAACCAAATAAAGAGTGAGTTTGATCATTATCTTATAAAAACCAACGAGGGTATACCCTGTACAAGATTGAGACATTATTCTACAGTGCTACATCTACTACTTTTGGTAGTGTAATGTTCTTCAATTTAGTTGATTTAATTACGATGCTTTTATTATCGTTCCATGCATCATTATGTCCAGAACGATAGCAATTTTTTTGAAACGGGAATACCCCCCATCATTTACTTAATACTGATTACAATTAGTGTATAGCATAATTTATCGGTGTATATTTACATATTGTCAATCACTTACAATAGGCATGTTATTGTAGATATATTATTTTTTAATATATCTAATCATAAAGTGCACGTTCTAAATAGAGCGTTCTTCTTGTCACATTTTACTTTTGTCTTATTGATTCAATCTATGTAATAAATGAGTGCATTAATGTATGAGACAGATAACTAAGCCACTCACTAGTAGGAAAGTGATCAACTAGACGTTCCAGGTTGATATCTGAAAACATCTTGGAATTTTAGTGAATGAAGATACGTCTTTTTATAGGCTATAAGAAACTGACTATAGAAATAGCCATGAATTTGAAGAAACCAAAGCCTTATAAATCTATTCATTTTAGTAACTGAAATAAGCGGTGGCTAAGGAAACACAAGTCTACGAATCAAGGTCACAGAAAAATTCTGTCCTGCGTACTTGGATGGATTCAAAAAACTCATCACAACTGATTTAATAAAATCTCAATGGAACTTTTCAGAATACTTACATCCACTCTACTTTCTTCCTAGTAGCCTTATTACCAGTACAACCAGATCTCTTTCAATTAAGGAAGTTATGACCACTTTTTAAGAAGAAAGTAAAAGGTTACAGCAGGATCGCCACTGGCTTCTATTCTGAGTCATATTTGATAACGTCTCCAGCCACTGTGTTGCACCATCTCTAGGACCCCAACCAGGGAGTCATAAAGGACTAACAGAAGCTAGTCCTTTGCAGTTTTCTTTCATACCACGACACCATGTCATACACTGACCTCCTCTCCGCTTTTTCCAACCAGTCCTAGTGTCGGCAAATAATGCACGACGTGGAATTCTCTGGGACGACATTCGTAGAACATGTCCAAGCCACCGAAGTCGACGTTTCAAGGTGGTGACACCAAGTGGATTATCGTCTCTGCATCCGAACCTCTGCATTACTAACATGGTATTGCCACTGGATGTCAGCAATCCGTCGGACAACGATGATCAGACACAGAGTCGTCTAACATCCTCAACTCGGAGGCTAAGTTTCACAAGCATAGAGCGAAACTACTCTCACCGACGCGTTGTAGATCCGACCTTTTACAGTCAGACTAACATCACAAGTGAGCCAAAGATGGTCCAGATTGGCGTAAGCCGCTCTGGCTTTCACTATACGTGAATTGATCTTATCACTCATGCCACCACCGGCATTTACGCATCTACCCAGAAACATGAGCTTTTCCACTTGTATCTGCCCACCACCCAAGGTAAGTACAGGAATAGAATCCTACCAGTCTTGTAAAAGTACTTCCCACTCGGAAGGTGCAAAGGACATACCATACCTACGGGCACTAATTGCCAACTCATGAAGTACGGATTACACAAATCTGACGATCATAAATTATCCAGTTTGTATTAGTCAAATAGTTACGTCATCCTATCAACAATAGCTTCTTAGATTTCTGAGTTTATAATTTAGATTCATTAACTTTTCCTTTGGAGGGCGGGAGGAATTCCATTATTTAATACCATTTCAAGGTTTATTATTTGCGTAAATGTTTAACCATGTTATTTTCTTTGTTACACTGACAGACTAAGAAACTTCGTAATTTACTGATTTGCTTTAGCTAATAGAGGATATTAAATTCTGAAAGTTAATTTTAATTGAGGTCATCAACCGATCAATGTTAAACTATCATTGAAAATCCGGAAGCACTAGACGGCTGTCTCGTCCTAGTATGGGACTTCTCAGCAGGGCACATCGACGATCTCACACACAGAATTCAAAGCCAGGATCTTTGGTCTCGCACGCCAACGCTTAATTTCTGGACCACTGGAATCTAACTTCAACAATCCACGATGTTGCGCAACCAGTTTAAATTGTCTTCGGTAGGTAAGTGACTCACACCTGACACGGATTAGCCCCACTGGTCATGGCTTCTCACTACAACTCCGAGAATTACTTCTCGAAGCTAGTCACTATTGAGCACATGATTATCAGTATAGGGTTGTGGAGATTGTTGAATTTTAATTGATTTCTGAATTAAGCTTTTTTAATTCAACAGTAACTTTAGAGAAAATAAACTGTAAAATAAGGAAAAACAATCAGGAATATACATTTATAATATTTCAGATGATCTTTTTATTTTTTTACGTAAATAAGTAAAAAAATGCTATTTACAAAAATTCCAAATACTTAAGAATGTCATAAATTATTTTTTTCAATCAATTCCCGAATGGATCATGTATGGCACATACACAATCGAAATGATATTGCAAAGGGATTCCAGATCGAGTTTTTACATCCACTAATTGGTTACGACTATCACGTCTAATTAATCGTGCAAGCTATTCAAAAAAGAAGAAAATGGAAAAATGGTTAGACAATTAGAACCTATTCATACTTAATAGATGTTTTGCTATACAACAACCCTTCTAGGTATTTTTACTTACATCCAGAGGTGAATCAGTAAGCGAAACACTTAGATTTCATTAGTAGGTTCTTAGTTTGGGTCATCCGGTAATATTAATTGGTCTTGTAACAAATAGAAACGCTCAAAGTCAATTGAAATATTTATGACCATGGAAATATTCATTACTTACATATAAGGTGTTTAAGGGTAATGACGCAGCAAAGTTTATGCTGATGATTAATAGGCGTACTTAAAACAATAATTATCATTACACTGTTGAGGAATTTAATGAAATACTGTAACAATGTTAACGTCTATGATTATTTTTTCGCCTCGTGGAATTACATTAAATTGACGAAGGATCTCACAAACCAAATGGAAGACCTAAACGCCACCGTCTGAACGGACAACACCGGACATGACGAAATCATGGTACAAACTGGACTGGGAGAAAAGAACGAGAATGGCGAGAGATTCGCAAGCCTATGTGCATTCAACAAATTGGTTATAGGCGGCACAATATTTCCACACAAACACATACACAAAGATACATGGGTCTCACCGGATCACACTACAGAGAACCAGATCGATTATATTCGCATCAATAAAAGATTCAAAAAGGACAATGGAAGACGTGAAAACCAGGAGAGGAGCACAAATAGATTCAGATAACCACCTGGTTGTGACCAAGATCAAACTGAAGCTAAAGAAACACTGTACAGCTGAAAAAAACAGCAGTACGAAGGTTCAATACAGCCTTCCTACGAGATACTAACAAACTCGACGGATTCAAGATAGCTCTAATCAACAGGTTCCAAGCCTTACAACATCTACTGAAAGAAGAAGAAAATACTATGAAGGACAATTGGTAAGGGATCAAACAAGCGCTAACTTCAACGTGTCAACATGTTATCGACCGCAACAAGCATCACCATATGGAATGCATCTCTACCGAAACTTTGGACAAGATTAAAGAAAGGAAGAACAAGAAGTGAGCAATTAACAACAGACAAACAAGAGCAGAGAAAGTCAAGGTACAAGCTGAGTACACTAAAGCAGACAAGCAATACGTGGAAGAGATAGCAAGGACAGCGGAAAACGTTGCTAGAGAAGGAAATATGAAAGAACTATATGACGCAACGAAGAAACTAGTAGGGAAATAGAGTAGACCAGAGAGACCAGTCAAGGATAAAGAAGGAAAGACAATCACTGAGATTCAAGAAAAGAGGAAAAGATGGGCAGAATACTTCGACGAACTGCTGAATAGACCAGCCCCATTGAATCCACCGAACATCGAAGCAGCACACACAAACCTTCCTATAGATGTCACTCCACCAACGATCGAAGAAGTCAAGATAGCCATCTGACAAATCAAAAATGGGAAGGCGGCAGGACCTGACAATATACCAGCTGAAGCACTGAAGTCAGACATTGAAGTAACTGCAAACATGCTCCACCTTCTATTCAAGAAGATTTGGGAAGAGGAACAAGTGCCAATGGACTGGAAAGAAGGATATCTCATCAAGATACCAAAGAAAGGAGATCTGAGCAAATGTGAGAACTACAGAGGCATCACACTGTTGTCAGTTCCAGGAAAAGTTTTCAACAGAGTGCTGCTGAATCGGATGAGAGACGTAGTAGACGCCTGACTTCGAGATCAACAGGTTGGATTCCGTAAGGATCAGCTGTACACAAACCAAATTGCGACACTACGGATCATCGTTGAACAATCAGTCGAGTGGAATTCGTCATCATACATCAATTTCATTGACTATGAGAAGGCGTTTGACAGTGTGGACAGGGGAACATTATGGAAACTTCTTCAGTACTATGGAGTTCCTGAGAAGATTGTCAACATTACCCGGAACTCATACGACGGACTACAGTGCAAAGTCGCGCATGGAGGACAGCTGACTGATGCGTTTCCAGTAAGGACCAGAGTCAGACAAGGCTGTCTACTCTCCCCATTCCTCTTCATTGTAGTGATTGACTGGATTATGAAGACCTCGACATCTGACGCGAAGCACGGAATACAATCGACACTTGAGAAGCAATTAGACGACTTAGACTTCGCAGATGACTTAGCCCTCCTATCCCATACACATGAACAAACACAGACGAAGACAACTAATGGATCAACAGCCTCTGTATCAATGGGCCTCAACATACACAAAGGAAAAAGCGAGATTCTCAAATACGGCACGGAGAACACCAACCTAATCACACTTGATGGAGCTCTGGAAAATGTGTAATCTTTCACGTACATGGGAAGCATCATCGATGAACAACGAGGCAAGGACATACGGAACTCAAAACAACTCCCAACGAACATCAGAGTCACAATCTTTAATACGAATGTCAAGAAAGTCCTACTGTACGGAGCTGAAACGTGCAGATCTACTACAACCATCATCAAAATAGTACAAGTATTCATAGATAATTGTCTATGCAAGATACTCAATATCCGTTGACCGGATACCATCATCAACAGCCTTCTGTGGGAGAGGAAAAACCAACTTCCAGCTGAAGAGGAAATTAGGAAAAGATGTTGGAAGTGAACCGGACATACATTACGGAAATCATCAAACTGCATCACGAGGAAGGAGCCAGCTTGAAATCCTGAAGGGAAGTGGAAAAGAAGAAGGCCAAAGAACACACTACGTTGGGAAATAGAAGCAGACGTGAAAAGGATGAATGTTAACTGGAAAGAATTTACCAGAACAGGGTCGGATGGAGAGTGCTGGTGGGCGGCTTATGCTCCTCCACGAGTGGTAACAGGCGTACGTAAGTTTCTTAGTGACGGATAAATAGGTAAAAACAATATTTAGCAGATAAAACTCTGATACAAAATACTTGAAGAATTAAGAAATTATCATAACAGTACTACTGAGTTACATTAAACTAGGATTTCTTTCGGATTATGTGTAACATTTTCTATTGTACCTGATCTATAATTCACGTTTACAAAAATTAAAAAAATTCATCAGTTGAGAATGAGCATTGAAATATACTATATTCAATCGAAGTGAAGATAGAACCAGTTAGCCACAAGATCTCCGCTTACCGGCTAGAAAATTGTGCACGGGTAGACAGCCTATAGCAATTATTTATGGTAGCTTTGTATATTTAGTTTAACCATGAGCATAAAACCAGATAACAATAGCTGATAAAGATTACATAATGAACGGATTTTCTACGCTAAATTATAAAACATAAGTAATGCAAAAGAATATGAAGAACACTACGTACCTGACCACTTCTTTCTCCGTTTACAATCATTAAAACTGAATTCATTTCATGCGGTATAATTGTTTGTAAATACTTTATAGGAAGACCTACAGAAAGCATCACATTGAAAAGTAACAAAATATGCTTTGTTTAAAAACTACCTTCGATTATCTGGCCAGATTCTGTTTTACAGCTACATTGATTACCGTCAATAGAAATAATAATTAGCTAGTTGTGAGAAAAAAACGAATACAGTTAAATTTCATGAATATTGAAATGATACCTTTTCTTTATTATATTTTCCACCACAATAATTTTTATCTAAGCATCGAACAATTAATTTCGGTCTTAACCAAGATATACTACCAGATGGTCTATTTGGTTCACATCTACAGAAGCGGAAAAAAACATCCGTATATATATATATATATATATATATATATATATATATATATATATATATTAGGAAGGAAAATAACAATATTTTCGATAGTCTAAGAAAACATTAAAAGACATAATTATGCATAAGCAACTGAGTCGCTAAATCTAAGTAGGTTCGTGAACTTGAGTTCAAGTTCATCGACGGCTAATGATCATAACCATTTTTGTTTATTTATTTAAACACATAAACATTGGTACAAAGAGGAACCAAAAAGATGTGCGCCACATAAATCATTCGACTTGTGTGAGGGCTGTGATAATGCCTTTATGTTCAAACTGAAGCAGGTGGTTTTCCTAGGCCACATCCTGAGCCTTTGACATAAAGGTTTAATCCACAAGGCAATGGAGCATCGTAGGGAGACGCAGTCTCATAGCAGCCTGTGGCTAACAATTGGTTCATACGCCATTTGTTCCTTCAGGATACTGGAGCTCATGTGCAACATTAGTTTGGAATCAGAGTTTTCCAACTCCCTGAGGTGGACTCTCCGTGTCCACCAACCCGGTTAAAGTGCCGGTCATTCGCCTTTCGTCCTCTCAGTTTCGTAAACAACACCCCCACCGCGAGAAAGCAGTGAGCAGGACTTCCTTGGCAGTGGTTTTATGCACGTGGCTATATGAGAGCATTTTGAGAGGGAGAGCTAACTCCCCCCACTCTCGGCAATACCAGGACATTTGGGGGTCAATGATAATAACCAGCTGATTAAACAGCAGCAATCAGTTGATTAAGAACAACACAACACCTGGTAAAAATGTACATCAGCCCAAGTTTCTAAACCTCATGTCACCACAATGAAACGAAGTTCATAAAATGCAAAATAAAAGCAGTCGAAATAATCGTATCGATGATTATTAAACGTTAAAATAAGTTACTAATCAGTTATATTTCACAATATACAACACAACCTCATCACCCTATATAATTTTCATACTATTGTTCTCATAGTCACTTTACGGTTACTATAAGAAACGCACCTGTTAATAAGAAATTATCTTCAGTAAAGTGATATGGAGATTTCTAGTTGTATATTACAAAAACGTCATTTGGATTATGTACAACTCACTACACACAGACTTGCGTATCATGCTATGAATTACATCAATTGTATGAAAGTAGTAATAATATATATTGATATTTAAGTGACCAGGTAGGATTTAGAATCGCTGGAATGATGTCAGAAAATGCTTTTTAGGTTTCCGGAATACATATAATTATATTTAAGTGGTTCATTGTTAACTACAAATTAATCAAGATCTATGAAGTCATTAACTTGTTGATTGAACTATGTTGGTAGGTTTAAAATCTCAGGTTGGAGCCATCGCTATTATCATTGGATATGTTGGATGACATGGTTCAGAATCGATTGCGATGGCGCAGACCCATTTCACTGTCTTCTCAAAGAATAAAACAATGACAAGAAAATTGAACAATAGAATGATAGCTACTCATAAGTAACATAATTATATATATATAATTGTATCTCATAGGAAAAGTATTTTCAGATAACATAGCAGCTAACAAGTTTGTCTTCCTCTCAGAAAAATAAACCAAACTACTGTTCACTTCCAGAATTAAAATTATCGGTAAAAACTATGATATAAGTGTTTAAATTTTTTGCCAGCTGTCTGTAGGTTAAATATAAACCACTGATAGCGAATTTCAAATTCATTCCGTCAAAATCTTTCTTCAACTGGACAGCAGTATCAGGAGCCCCTACAGATGAGTAAAGTGTGGTTCAAAGCCAAGCAAATGAACCCGTATTTCGTTACCAAGCTAAACTGAACTACCAATGAATGGTACACAAGCCGCTATACAACAGTAAAACAAAAATTTTAAACAAGCATGAACTATATGTTTAGCGTCCGCGCGCGAGACCTAAGGTCCTAGGTTGGATTCTCACGATTGGGATAATGGATGATCACTACCAAGGAGTCCCATGCTAGGACGAAACGGCCGTTCAGCACTTCCAGCTAAGATCCGTTCGTGGTTTCAAAGAAATAAACTTATTTGGTTGTTTTACATATGATGTTTCCCAACAAACCAATTAGTCCCTTTTGTCGTCAAATAGTTTTCCTCACCAACAGTAACACTGACCGTGGTTAAAATTTGAATAATCATAATACAATATCAACAAAGATACAAACTAACAAAATTAGTGATTATGTAGAATGTAAATATTACTTTAGTGGTTTATCCTCTCCAGAGATCTTTGACGTTTTACGAATTGAGTCACTATGTGTCGATTGTTCAGATCTAGTCGATTTTGATCTCAACGGGTCAGAGTCGGAATTATGATTGGATTTCAGTGATAACTGTTCTGCTTCACGTGCTTTGTATTCATCAACTTGATTTTGGTCTAAAATTGATATTATTAGAATAGTGTGTACGTTGAGCAATGTTGCATATAAGAGGTTGGGTTATTCACACATTTGCAAAATAATAATCGATAAAGCAGATCAACATTTTGAAAAGCAAAAATTCAAACTGGATAGTAGAAAGCAAAACGTATGATATATTCTAATATAATTGGGCGTATAAATCTATTAATTCACTGTATAATACCGGTGGTACGTATTTTTGCTTCAAATCTTTGAACATCAGTATAGGATTGTGGAGATAGTTAGGTTTTCATTGAGATCACGAACCAACCAATGTTAAACCACCATTGAAAACCTGGAAGCACTGGATGGCCGTTTCGTCCTAGTATGGGACCTCTCAGAAGTGCGCGTCCGCGATCCCGCACATGGGACCTTCGGTCTCGCGCAGACACTCAACTTTTAGACCACTGAGCCAGCATTCAACTGTGTTAATGTTTAACTTCAACCAGTCCACAGTATTGCACGACTATCTTCTATTGTCTTCGGTAGGTGACTGCGTCACATCCGATACGGTTGAACTTCATTGGTCACAGCATCTCACTAAAATGAAATGGCTATCCAGTGCTTCCAGGTTGTCAATAGTGAACTAAAATTGATCGGTTTATGATTTCAAATAAATCTTCAGGTTTGTTGAAGCAATAAAAATAGATCATATATACCTTTATCCAATCAATACAACAAATCGCTATAACTTAGACACTTCGTTCATGAATTTCTATTTCTACATCGTCCTATATTTCACAGAGATAATATCGGTACATCATGACTTTACTTCCTTTTTATAGCCTACATCAGTTATATACAAAGTTCTACTTTAACTCAATATTCATTCCAATTCAAGAATACATTTGAACTAAGCTTCAACTAGCCTGGAATTCCAACAGTAGTGGGGTTAACGAATTTAATGTTTAATATGATTTCGTCGCCGAATACAAATACATGCACTTAACTAGGGGTCTAGCGACTAAATGAAAGTTTAGGTTTGCGATTTACACTAACAAACTAATGGCTGAAAGTTAAGTATTATGACTAATGCGCCGAAACAATCAATGGTGAATTGATTTTTGAACAGAGGACAAGCAAATATGAAATCGTTAATATACAAGAGATTCGAGAAAATTTGTTGAGAACACTTAGATAGTATCACAGTGGCAAATATTTATGTACAAAGCAGTTAAATAAGTGAACTCTTTAGTGATGATTACCATACAGTTTAACCTAATTTATTCAGTGTGACGATGTATTTATTTATATGATGATAATGCAGTACACTTTCAAAAGATTTCATCAATTTGAAACCTATTGAATAAACCAGTAGTGCTAAAATTTTCACATGAAGTTTAATAGGCTGTAAAATGTTGATACTTTTAGAATCTTCATAAGTTCAAGTATGTGAGAAGTTATAGGTGATAGTAGACATTTACACAAATAAATAAATCACAAGCAAGTAATGGTTTTATTTAAATGATATAGTGAGAAAAGATATGAAACTGGATAGTTGAAATACGTAGATGGGTCAGAAATATAAACTTACTTATACAATTCGAGTACGCAGCAAATTCTTTGATAGGAACCAAACGGACAGTGTGTTGAAGTACCGTGACTACTTCTTTCGAAACTTTTAATTTAATAATCACACGACCAGTGTCTCCATCCAGTCCTTCTAACTAAACATTTAAGAAGAAATGGGAATATTGTCTCTCAAAAAAACGAAAAAATGGATTTTTAAGATATTAGAATACATAAGGCTAGCTTTAATAATGATTATATACGTTTTAAATGGACGATCTCGTGGCAAGTAATGTGTGGTATCTTTACATAGTTTGTTCTAGACCAAATAACTGACAAATATGATCATCCTCTAAGGAAAACTTACATAGGTCAAAAATAAGTCGTTTCATCTTAAAGGAAAAACCGTGACTACTTATCATCAGAACCTCTGGAAAGACACGATTATAGGTGCAATTAACTTCCTGAAAAGTATATTCAAACACATTAAATTGAAGAATCTATGGTGAGGAGGAAAAAAGATTAGAAAAGAAATTTCAACAGTGGTTAAATTTAGGAAACTTAGTCCAAAACAAAATAAGAATTTATAAGAATGGTGTGAATGATTTTTATTTACTTATAAGTTGGTCAGTAAGACTTATACAACACATTTCATGGAAGAGTGTGAAAATCAAGGTAATCTCGAGTAGTGGCTGTCACTATTTACCAAAAATGTGAAACACTTTTTTTAAGGGTTCTGGGGAGAAAACTGGGTTATAAGTGGTTTTGAAGACCTAGGAGCGTGAGCACAACTCCAAAAGAAGAACTGTTTGAGGCAGGTTACATATAGCCGTTTTGTGAGTAGTTTTAGATGTGTTACCTCCGTACATTTTAGATCTTATCGTCAGCGATGGAAATCTGTATGAAGATTAATTTATTAAAATATCTAATTCATACCATGTAAGACATCATGGTGACAAATAAATCATTAACATTTTTGATCTATGAATACATTTTAAGTAGATACAAGATTTGTGCAAATTAATTTTACAAACTTTAAATTTCTAATAAACTCATCAAATTAGATGAGGCAGCAAATTAACTGTGAAGATCCATTGCACTATGAATACAGAAACATAATTAAAGTTGTTCACTTATTAATAGATGATACACGTTTTAGGAAACATAAATTTTTAGTGCAAGCACCATTTAATTATTATTATTTAAACACATAAATATTGGCACAATGAAGCACCAGATACATATGCGCCTCACAGATCTCATTTGATTTGTGTGAGGGCTGTGATACTGCCCGTATGTTCAAACCGAAGCAGGTGGTTTTCCTAGGCCACAACCTGAGGCTTTGACCTGAAGGTCTAGTCCACAAGGCAGTGGAGCATCTTAAGGAGATGCGGTCCCATGGTAGTCAGTGACCAACGATTGGTTCATACGCCATTTGTTCCTTCAGGATACTGGAGCCCACGTGCACCATTGGTTTTGAATCAGAGTTTTTCAACTCCTCTAGGTAGACCCACCGTGTCCACCGGTGCGGTTAAAGCGCCGGTCATTCGCTTTTCGTCCTCTAAATTTCGTAAATAACACCCCCGCCACGAGAAGGCAGTGAGTAGGACTTCCCTGGCAGAGGCTATATATTCGCGTGGTCATGTGAGAGCATTTCGAGAGGGAGAGCGGACTCTACTCACTCTCGGCCGTACCAGGGCATTTGGGTGCACAAGCATCATTTACATAGACTAGTTTAATTTTCTTAAGATTATAATCATTTATCGTCAGTTTTACATAAAAAATAAAGAGTGAAACAAAGTAGTTTTTTCTCAAAGGCAAACCAACAACAAATATTAATCAGTTCCAGTATGTACTAAAATGTCTGACATTACTTCTAAGATGGCAATTATAACAGGTGTAATGATCAGTAAAGTAATGGTACTTTTATTCAAACTGGGTTATCTTTACGAAGAAAAATAGTACTATGGGCAAGCAAAAATGTTTGACCATTGGTGTGAGTTTTACTCAGGCATTTTGGATCCAAAAAAGCACCTTATTAAATCAAAACGTAACATTAAATTTCCTGAGGATGACTTTATTTCCTTTAATTAAGAAATTGAAAAATATATAGACAACCTAGTATCTGAGATTACTGTTCATTAATTCAAGTAATTATGTCCTACATCGATCATGGTGAATAGAAAACCCGATAGTAGAAAAAGCAAGAATATAAGCAATAACATCTATACTAATGAATAAAATACAGGGAAAGGATAAAAGGAAGAAGTTAAAACCTGGATTAAGAAATTCCAGATGTAAGAAAAATGGAGTGAATGCACGTGTACTCCAAAGGTTGATTTTTGAGCCATCACTTCTAACTATTGTGAATAAATTATCCAAGAAGCGTATGTGGCTAAGACCAACAGCCAGACTTTAAGTATTAATTTAGCTGGTTACCTTGAAGCTTCTTAAATCATACTCCCACTTAACGTAAAAAAAACACGCCGACGTAAACGGTAGTGTTTTCCGAGGATATGTTCATGTAGTATTTTCCAATTGCTCCGAAAACTTGAGATTTCTCAGCGTTGGCATTTTTCCAGTCTAGCTAACATATTACCAGAGGAATGAAACTGCATGAAGTTTTATGTGACTTTAAATTCTGTTCTGTAATTTCACACCATTTAAAGGTGTGTGCACCAATCTTGATTTCTGTGAAATTAAAAATCTATGGAACTAAGGTTCAAATAGATTTACCAGCCCATATTTTGCCACTCAAATCACAGGAAATGTAAATGGAAAAAAATGTACGAAAGTAAACTTTCGAACTATCAAGGCCCATCACAAACTAATTTGTACTTTAGGTATCCATACGAACAAACGAACGAAACTACGTGTGATCAAATATAAAAACAAACCATTCAAGCTAACTTGAGCTACAACGGTACGAACAGAGTAAATAAGTAGAATAGAAAACCGAGACAAAAATCGACAGGAAACCGACAAAGGACAGACAAGTATATATTAACATGAAGTCTGTAGCTTACGAATTTAGACAATAATATATAGCCGCCGTTTTCGAGTGTTTTGCCCATATCAACAAGGAAAACCAATAACCACCAACTTCCAAAATCTAGAGAACCTAAACCAGAAAGTCTATATCTGCGACAGGGATCTAGGAGGGAGTTGACCTCTGGGGAATCATAGAGTATATCTATAATAACTTCGAACCGAAATGATGACCCAATATTCCTGATAAACAATGGGTGAAAGCATATCTGATGATAAACATACATAAGCTCTTGTAAGATAATATGAATTAAGACAAGAAGTGTTTAAGAATGTAAGCTACGTTTAGGTAAGACACAGCGATCGGGAACTCTATATATTATGATCTTCAGTTCTGTCGAACCTAGGGCGAGTTATAAATTTATTATTTATTTGAACACATAAATATTGGTACAAGAGGGTACCAAATAGATATGCACCACACAAAAATTTGTCGTTTCATTTGATTTGTGTGAGGGCTGTGATAATGCCTTTATGTTCAAACCGAAGCAGGTGGTTTTCCTAGACCACATCCTGAGCCTTTGACATAAAGGTTTAATCCACAAGGCAATGGAGCATCGTAGGGAGACGCAGTCTCATGGTAGCCGGTGGCCAACAATTGGTTCATACGCCATTTGTTCCTTCAGGATACTGGAGCTCATGTGCAACATTAGTTTGGAATCAGAGTTTTCCAACTCCCTGAGGTGGACTCTCCGTGTCCACCAACCCGGTTAAAGTGCCGGTCATTCGCCTTTCGTCCTCTCAGTTTCGTAAACAACACCCCCACCGCGAGAAAGCAGTGAGCAGGACTTCCTTGGCAGTGGTTGTATGCACGTGGCCATATGAGAGCATTTTGAGAGGGAGAGCTAACTCCCCCCACTCTCGGCCATACCAGGGTATTCGGGGGTCATTAGGATTGTAAGCAATCACGATACATGCCTGCTACATGTTGAGACTAACTGCTCTACAGCTAAAATGACTGCAAGGATGAAAATGTGTTTAGCTTTTTATAATCCGACACTCAAGTTGTGGATTATAACTGATAACATTTTGTAAGTGGCCTTTACATTAATCACACTGAAGTAGATGTATGAGGGGATGCAACTAATGAGTATCCATGTGTACTACAGCTATAAGATTCTACAAAACTGTCGAGTCAGTTTGAGGACGAGACTATAATCTATGGACGACCTTTGAAAGAATCTCGGGTGACCTTGAGAAACATTAGCTAATCAAGAAACAGTTTGTATAGAGTAAAATTATATTATACAAAACCAAAGAACTAGAGTGGATACACTTCTTCTACATAGTTCAGAAACTTGTCAAGGTTAGAAAAAGTTTCAAAGGTTCTAGAGTCGCAATGCATAAGGCAAAGGAACTTACCCATATGGCTCCATATTAGTCGGTCTCTGGAGACATGATAAGGTCGCGAAACCTTTCTCAGCCTCGAACACATAGCTTCAATATCGTTTGTGTGTACTCCGGTTGTGTAAGTTTGTCATTTTTATTACGCATGTATCCCTACAATACTCATACCACTGAACAGCCGAAGCTTCAGTAACATCGGCGAATATTTCGGCTAATGTTACGGGTGCTTTTATTATACAGTTTGCGGAAATTAATTAAATTTGCTTTATTATCAATCTGGATCGAGCGAAAAAAGTTCCTATCCTAGGAGACCTCTTCCAACATATAGTACATCGAAAAACAACATCATAGTAGTCTGCACAAGGTCTACAAGTCATTTGATTACCGTAATTACAAATAAAGGAACTTTTCAGCAGTCCCATTTATTGTAGCCGCTTAATCATCACGTCTTATCTGAAATCCTCAGTGAATCATACGTACATGAGCGCCAGGTGCTAAAGTTGATGTCATGACCTTGAAATCCCTCGAACGCTTATGATTGGTTCGTCTATAGATTATGGTCTCGTCGAGTTTGAAACTTCTGCTTTCGAACTTGAGATCTAACTACATCTACTGATTCATGAAGACTGGAAGCTGAGTTATCTAAGTACATCGAAATGACCGCAAAATAAGATTGATAACTACACTTGGATCCTGCCCGGAGGTTTATGGCATTATATAAGGTAGCAAATACCATTGTATTGATGAAACTATTCTCACTATTAGTATAAGATACAGCTGAAATAAGCCACAGGTCATTTTTAGTTATAATTTTCACAAGAATCAGCTAAACTTATCAACTGTGAACAACGTTGTTACACTGTGCTTTGAGATGTTTGTTTTACAGAAGCAACTACTTATTCAAAAGTACAACTATTAAAGTGAACTTATGTAACTGAGATTCAGCACGCAAAAACCCACAATCTGACGAAATAACATATATCAGAGAAAGATTTTTTCACTAACCGTGCCATAAAGACCCTTGTTCTTTCCTAATAAAATCTGGCAACGCGCTCCGGGATTCCATGTCAGTTTTTCTACTTTAGATTTCAGCAATTCTTGTTTAGCATCTTGAACTGCAGTTGGGTTTGCGCCTAGCCCGAGTCCCTTTGGTCGCTGAGGTAGTACAACCTCTCTATACGGTAATTTACTAAGGAACAGAAAGTACTTCTTAGAGCTGTCAAGAGATTTTGGGTCAAAACCCATTCCAGCCAAGAGAGCTACACCAAACTTTTCGATAGGGATAGCATCATAGTTTGCATTCTCAGTCTAAGTGCAAGTAAAATATTGAAAAATCGTACTTCCTCGGCGGTTTCAGAACTATTGGCAGGTATTTTAAGATCATAATTTACATGAAAATTGTGTGAACTACTTGAAAATGCTTGACTCTCTAGATAATTAAGGATACTGAGAAAGACAATACCTTCTTTAATTTCTTGCAAAGCCTGAAGTGTAAGAGGGTCCAGGGATTCAGCTGGCAAGAAATTCTTTTTCATTCGCTCGTGGAAGCTGCTTTTACTGCGCTTCAACGGTATGATGAGTTCCTCATCTTTTTTTGCAGTTGAACAGCTAAAATGATAAACTAACAACACACATATACATGCATTATTTTATCTTCAATCGATGTGATGAATTCCTTATTGCCTTTAATGATGTTTTCGCCATTATTTGTATCCAAAGATGTAACTTTAGGGTTACGAATCAATTGCTTTCTGCGTTGAAGAAATGAGAAGGCAAGCTTGGGCTTCAAGTCACTCATATTACCCTCCAAGGACATCTACAGATTAAAACATCATTAGAGGTCTTTACGCGCCTGCAGTCAAAGTAACCTTATTGTTTGGTTTTAATAGTTACAAGGAAATCATCGGCCATTTCGGAGTCAGTTTACTTTCAGTTTGGAAAGGACTGATGAGTAAGGTTGTGGTTAGCCATGTAGATAGGAGCTTGCAGTTGACATTAGATATCAAGAACCCTGAACTCAGTTAGTGACCGTCGTGAGGGTGTCTTAATATATTTCCAGTCCTATAGGATCAGAAAAAGGAGTCCATGTCGAATTCAAAATTATTAATATAAAGACTATAACTGGGTTACCTCATCAACTTTTACTATGCTTGGAAGACATAGCGTACTGTGAGGTGACAAAAAACTGATTATCTTTCTTGTAATGAATTATATGAGTATATGGAGAAATACGGAATGAGGATGGAGTGTAAGCCAATATGGGATCTTGTGGATCTTTTGAACTCCCTCTGTGGGACTGCGTCTAGTTTGTGCTGTTTCAAGGTATTAGGCATTAAATGTTTGTTAGGATAAGTGTATCAATCTTCTCATATATAATACCGGGAACAAAGTACATCTACCGTAGTTGGCTTAGACAACTTTGCTTAGGTTTTGATTACGTACTCACATCTAAGGAGGTCTACTTTTAGTTGATAAGTTCCTAGACAGAAACATCTATATTAAACTGGTAAAAAGCACACTAAGAAGTTTTTCTCTTATCAATACTCTTATCAGGTGAGGTGATCTCACCTTTGGTACAGTTGAGAAAATATCATATCCGTCAGAAAAGCACCTCGATCTGCAAGGTCATCGAAAAGGGAATATTAGAAATCAAAAGAGACGGGGAAAGCTTGAAAGGGGTCGCTTTTAGATTCACAAATAATAATTCCCTGGTACCGGTGAATAGATTACGCAAGAGCGCTTCCTGGTTGAATTGTGATACCAAAAGTCTCTTACACGCAATTAGGAAAGACTAAGTTGATGGAAATCCTACTGACATAAAAAGGAAGCAACTTGGACGTAACGAATTTCCGACGTACTGGCATTGTAAGCTGAATTACTGTGCAGGCGTAGTTCCGAAAAATACCATATTAATTTTGCAGAAAAATTGTAGATACGCAACAAAATGGGTGATAGGCATAAAGCACTTGTACTCACGGAAACTAGCTTCCAGAATTCTGTTTGTTCTCGGTTAACTACAGAAGAGTGAGGAGGAGTCCACGAACTCCTCTTCACTAGTTTAAAGGAATGCTGATATTAAATGACAAGGTAAAATTAAATTCATCTACTTTCGATGCCCAGATATATGCACAGTCAATTTATATGCTACCCATATCGGAAGGGGGGATTTTTAACAGTGATATTGAAGTTTGCACGTTACTACACTTTAATTTATCAGAGTCAACACCCAGAGTCTGCCAGGAAACTGTGTGGTTGTTGTGTAGGTCGGCACTAAATTAATTTATCCTTGGTACTAGAATAATGAATATAATCCTGAACTTGTAGATTAACCGTAATGAGACTATCTAATTTGTAAGGCCATGCATTGAAGTCGCGTCACCGTCTATACTGACTCCTACGTGATAGTTGCCAATATGCTGTTTAGGACTTCTGCAGAACACATTTAGGCTGGGGATTGATTAACATATTTAATGTATAAAGAAATAAGTTGCATAGAGTGACCACGCCTACATGGTTGAGCCGTACCATACCGACTGAGTCGTTAGACTTCACCATCACGGACCCTTTCTAAGTGTTAAGTGCTGAAGGTAAATCTTCTGTCATCGTATGTTTGGTTTCAATGATCGTGTGGTTGGGGACCAATACCATAACAGAACCATTAAAGGACCCTTCTCGTTCCCGATTTCATAGATTGTCCTCCCACAGATAGGTTCACTGACATTCGTTCATACACCTGGCATTCATATCTGGAGACCAATAGAATGTTAAGAGGACCCATTTTAACTGTAAAAAGATTTCGCGACACTGAGCGTATGAACGGGAAACGATGTATCTAAATGCCACGTTGTGATCAGCCATTCTCTTGTGACTGAGTAACCTATATCCTCTGAAGTTAGCCACTCACAAGTTTCCCTACAGAGCGTCTAGACGCCAGCACACACTGCACTGGGAATCCCACTCAAGCATCTGCGGATTCCCACCTGAACAATGACTATATGGTGCTATCATCTCAGAGCTTTTTATAACACTGTTTAAAACGTGCTATCGGTCTCACCCAGAAATGCACAACGTTTTTGAATCCCCCATTCTTAAAGGAGACAAATATCCCTTGGAATAGTCACAGTGATGGGGAACAAAGTGGATTAAAGGGCCTAGAGAAAAATCCTATCAGGAAGGGCTTTACTGCTCGGGACTATTTTTTTTAGAATGCAAGAAACTAAGAGGGAATCATGGAATAACGCACAATATATCAAGCAACATATGTTACCCTAACAAAAGGACCCTTCCGAAACTCTATGTCTTGACCAAAGAAGTTATCCGTGTCTGATTGCACATTAGAGGATTAGGATTAGGACTGAACATTTTCTCACTTCTTATTGACTTTTTCTCTAACTCTCTTTCAGCTAACGTGACCATAGTCTTTTAAATAGAAGCCTCAAGAGGCGAATAGACCATAATTTACGCACTCAGTGCTTTTGATCTCTCTCAGGAAACGGAGCTTAATCCTATTCAGTAGCAGGAAGAGACATTTTCACAATTATTTACCTCGTTGTTTCATGTTCCTTAGCTTGTCTGTTGCCACTTTTACATGATAGTTATAAATAGCCCAATACCTGAAACTTTCCAATTGGTATTCTAGTAGTCTAATAGCCACTGCTCGTTTATTTTTCTCCTTTGAAAGTAATCTTACATACTTTCTACAGCAACAGAACTATACGAAAACCATAAACAACAGCAGATAATAAGCCTAGGAGTGACGTGCGCAACATAGGTCATTCGACTTAAGTACGGAAAACAAGTCTCTTACTAAGTAATCAGAATCACTTTCCGACCCCAATACCTGCTCCTTGGAAGACCGGTAAGGGAAAAGAGAATAGATTGAAAAAGCATCCTTATCGTCCGGTAAAGCAGAAATGATGAGAGGATCTCATTCTCGTCGGCAGTTACAGGCAGCGACGTTGTATTCGAATACAATTTCCATTGTAGTTAGGACCACCGTCTCTGTGAACTGTGGTACCTTGAAATAATACAAGTTTACGTTTGGTTTTCTGGTGCTCATGCTCCCAGTTTAGTGAAAATATAATGTGGGATCAACTATACCAGTCCCCACCCCCGTGTATTCAACACAAGGATAGCCTGGGACGCTATCGTGAGAGCCACAATTCGAGAGAATATGCCAGTGAAATTGACGATTGACTGTAAGAAGCAGTGGATAAACATTAACGGGGAAAATAGCAACAAAACAGCTTTTAAGACGCCGAAAAGAAGAGCATAGATGTCAAACGAAACTATCTGATCTTATTTAGTGTTCCAGTGTTCAGGGATAGCTTACTAAAAAGTATGGGGGTCACCAAAGAAACATAAACCTCTCGTTCAGGGATGCGTCACAAATGAGGACTTAGATTAGGGTATAAATTCTGTGAAACCGACTACACCAACTAGGATTATTTTCACCGAGCTAAAGGAGGGAATGAGGCGACTTGATTATGGCTAACTGCACACCAAGCACTCATGACCATTATCTTTTCTCTCTCTACACTCCGAGTTATAACCCTTCACGCTGTGATAAACCAATTTCCTCACCGGTGATGTGACAAATCCTGTTCATTTCAATTCCATTACCAAAGAACAAAGGGACTCACTTTTATCCAAAAATATTACTCCCTGATTACCTATCACAACCACTGGGGTTAGCGCAGCAGAGTGGGAAGACTACTCGAATTGGATGATATCAGTGACCTGGAACCATACCGCGAAATCAGGAAGCGAGCGCAAAGAAATCAATTGATTTATACAAGCATATTACACAGACATTGGATATTGGAGTGTTGTCATAGTCACTAGTTTCTAATGAGCGGCCCAGTCGACATAAAACATTGCATCAAAATTTTTGTTAATCTTCTGAAGTCTGTTGGATTCTCAGAACTAGAAGCAGAAAGTGTCCGGTTGGCTAAGTTTGATGACATACGTGCAGTGCATTCGATCAAGCGGCTTGTATTTGAAATTCTATATTTTATCAAATATGGGTGTGTGGATGAACTGTGTTCTGAGGGTTTTGAAAAGTTTTCGGACAATGAAATCCATCAGTTTATATTCCAAAGTTTATTGAAATATGGATTTCCTTTAATACGTAGAAATGTTGATGAGAACTTCACATCAAGACAATTGCTTTTGGGATCTATTTGGATCCTAGTTTCTTTTGATGTTCTACCGAAAATTGAACAAATTTTGACTTCTACTGCAGTCAGAATGATAAAGGAAAAAGTCTTTCATCAAAATGAACCGATCTTCACCACTTGTCCTGGAAGTAATATGTCTATATCTCGACTCATTTGGTTACTCGGTCGTTTGCGCATTCATTTGAAAAATTTGTACCACTTGAGAGGTGAGACCATGAGACAATTTCTTAAATTCCCTATGGAAGAAACGAAAACGCTCCCACCTTCTCACTGTTGGGTTCTCCTGGATTCGAATGCTTTCCGTCAGCACATTCACAACGTACAGGAGAGTGTTTCAAAATTACATTTATTATTGTCCTGGAGAGAAGTAAACCATAGATTTTGGCAATGGATTCGGAGTATTTTAATTGTTCATGAAAAGAATTTGGCTGAGACCCTTCCAAATAAATGGGTATCGAACTCTGCTTGTGAATTTATTGAGCTTGTTACAAGACTATGTAACTCTATGAGTCATTTTAAAGTCGAATACTCGCATCTTCTAGATGATGCTAAGTCAGGTCCTTGTAAAAACTTCACATTAAGTGAGAATTTTAATTCTACTGAGGATATTTTATCATGTTTACACAAAGAATTGCTTATTCTCACAGATCTTTTAATGTGTGAAAACTTTCCCATTGATACTGGATTAATGCCATATGATTTTCATTATAACATTGTGAATGATGAAGAAAAACTTTCTGAAAAGCAAAACAAGTCTGGTTTAAACTTCACTTTGGAAAATGAATGTGCTAAATTAAAGTTATTAGTAGATAAATTGAAAACAGAGTATGAAGGCGTCAAATACAATTTATCTCAAGAATTGCAAAAAGCAGGTGCAGATATTTTACCTGGGGCCGTTTTTTTATATAATAACTGATTATTGAAACTTTCAAGATGCCTTTGCTGCTCTTATTACCTTGTAATCATGTCCAAAGTTGTTAACCAATACAATTTGTAAATATACTAGTTCTGTTACTTGTATTCATTTTTGAGACACACTTATTGTCTGCTATCAATGACAAATCTGATGAGTTCAATCGTGTTTTGATCTTTGGTTACTATCTGTATTGTTTAACTCCTATTTTCATGAATTTATCTTAAATTTAAGTTTTATCATAAATTAAATTCTGGCTACTAGTATTTACATTTTATAGTTCGGAATATTTGATCGGCGTAACTGAACCAGGTAATATCACCAAATATTCTAGTATGAAGTACTTCCTCCTGAATATTAACCATCTTATGTGGTGGCGACCTTATAGTTTTATTATTTTACATGTTGAGTCTATTTGATTAGACTCTATTAGCATATATTCTGGCAGTTCTGAGTTCCCAAATGATCACAAAACCTAAAAATTATTGTTGTTGACGAAGATTTTCCCCAAAATCGTCCCAGTTTTCTGAAGATAAGGTATTACAGGATAGGTATTAAGTCGGTGAGTATACGGCTTTGGTTTATCTACTTTAGGTCAATACCATCTCGTCTAGAATTTGATGCGATGAACTTTGAACTTCTTGTTTTCATGTAAAAAACAATTTCAGAATAAACCGGTGAATTAATTTTGAGAGTAGGAGATATCTCAGCGTTTGGTCAATGAACTTACCAGTTACTCAAAAATTAGTTAGATAAATAACGGTGTCTTGGTCGGTGGACTAATAATACGAGGATGAACGGTCAGGAGTTAATACGTCAGTGAATAAGTTTTATTATCTCATGAGTCGTTGAGAAGAAAGCAAAAAACTCTATTGTTACAATTACTCAATATTTTTTGTTCCATACCGTGTTTTTTGTTTACACTATAGTGAAATGACCTTGCTGATTCCAAACGAAGCATGTGAAGTGGAAAACCATAAGCCAGATATATTTATCGTGATTTATACGATACTTTTCCACGAATTGGCACTTCTCCCCTCGATGCTCTCTATCTGTTCTTTGGGAAAGACTAATACCCTAAAGACCACAATGATGATTCATCTGTTTATCACTTATTAGATTTTACGTTGTGGCAAATGTCCTATTATCTGGTTCTTCTCTGTATATCAGTGTCATATTATTTCCACTGAATGCTAGTGGTAGTGTACATAAAAGAGTGATCGATTTTACAGTGGTACTGAATATTAATATAGCAGGGCTTGACCCTACGTGGATTAGTAATATATCCAGTTTTGTAATCATATCTATGTTTCTCTTTGGGATAAGTTCGTCTTTTTCTATAGAAATTATTAAAACTTTCAGAGTTATACAGCTATATGCCTGTATTCCTCTAACTTTTATGGGGATATTTTCTAGCAGAGCTAAACAAAATTAGTATCATAGAGATGCTGGTCGCTAGATAACTGCCACCAGTAGTCTGTATTTTCTTAAACAAATAGTAGTTTCCTCGTTCTAAAAGTTACTGGATGATTAACAATCCCTAAAATCATAAAAAAATAGTCAAGAGCTCCTTACATTCCTTGTTTCTAGAATGTTGTGATGAAAAAAATTGTTCTAGTTAGAAGTAATGTACCCAACTAGTTGTATTGTTAATGAAAATTTAGCAGCTAGTTGAAACTTGCTAGGGGTCTTACAATAGTGCTACTCAATATCAGAAAAAGTATACTAAAATATCTTGTAATATAAAGAAGTGAGATATATAATTACAAACCTGAACTTATCGGATGTTTGTACTAGTTTACAAAGCATCATCATATACTAGTGTGATGCGGAATCATCATGATAATAATAGTAGTAGAATCCTATATCATCCAGTTAGGACCACAAATATGTTTTCCACTTTACAGTAACTAATGTACAGATTCCTATTCAATTGTTCTGCTCAACTCGTTTACTAGATATAGATTCTTTCATTCGCCTTTAGACCGTATTCTAAGTGTGAAGTACAGTGACAATACTCGGTTACCTATATCAAAGTAATTAAAGCTACATTCAAACCTGGAACTCATTGGTTAAAAGCTGAATGCCCCTAACAATGAGCTGTTGTTTTAAAACAATAAGTCTCCCATACTGCACAAATAAACCACCTAATTCCACCATTGGATTTTTGCACGCTCAATATGCTACGAAATTTCTTCCTCTAAGCTTTCAGTCAGAACGATAAAAAGCAAGCGGTCAAAATGAAATTATTTCAATATTTCTCCTTGTGTTGTAAACTAAGATTTTAAAGAATAGCTATTCGGGTTCCCGATTCCTAGAGAATGATTTTGTACCATTCAGGGACTCTAAACCAGTTGTTCGTGCAACTTGATAGTAGCAGTAGGAGTAATAGCAACAATAATAATGAACCCGTTTAACTGCTACTGTGTATATTTGTAATTGAACGATCAATATTGTTCCATTAAGTATGATAGATACAATTTATACGAAACATTTTAACATGAAATCAGTTAGTAATGTTTGCTTGATGGCTGAGTTTTGATATATTCAAAACAGTTATTGATATCTTTCGCACCAATCAAAATATGGAAATTTTAACTGACAACAAGTAAAACATTTATACGTCACACTAATTACTCTTAACACTGTCCAACAACAAAAATTAAACGATTTTTCATGTTCTGGTATTTATTTTGAGATTGTTTAGTTTGTTTTAGAAAACCGATTTCTACTTCACGTGATTTTTCTACTAAAATTCGCAACTGACTTCATCTTAGGTGTTAATAACAGTGGCTTGTTACTTAATATTTTTACTTCATAAATATTCCAGAATAATGTGTCGTTAAGAATGAAGGAATCTGTTGGGTTTCAGTATATTGATCGTGATCGGTTACTTTTGGCTGTTCAAGTAGCGAAAAGGGATGTTAGATGCTTATCATCCAGCAAAATTGAAGACGATGGATACATTCCTGAAACGGCTCAAAGTTTCAACAACAATTCCCTTTTATCTCCAGTTGACAATCGTCTTGTTCAAAAACCAACTCAAGTAATGTTCAACTAGAGAAACCGTTTTTCGATTCATAATCTTCATGTCTGAATAAATTTTCTTGATCACAGCCTAAAGTATAATGAAGTGTAGCATATATGTTGACCAAACCACGTACTGTATTCATCAATCACTAAATAATAATCTCTGTTATATTACTTTGTTTTTAGGTCGGATAGAGTTGCATCGAATTAGTTTCAAATATATTATTTAAACTAGGTGGACTGATATTTCACTAGTTTTTATTTACCATTAAAGGCAATTAGTAGGAAGTCTTTCATCTAGGATTAATTTTTTCGCTCATTAGAGGTAAGCGTTTATAACTCAGAGGCTGCACTAGAAATTGACCGAAAGAATTTGACTAGCGCAGAAGAATAAACAACCTATTACATCTTGTTAAGTATTGAGGGTTATGAAATTTGGACTCAGGGTTCCTGTAGTAACATGTCACCATCCAAGTTTATTTTTCTACAAGCCAACTTTTTGAAGTCAGTTTAAATGTCATTTCTCGTGCACGTTCGATTCTTAGTTGAAGTCTTTTAGTAGTCCTCTTTAGGCTGACTTCAAAAGTCTTCCTATAAAACAGTCAGAGATAAACAACTTTTGTTACAAATATTCCAAAATTTTGAATAATGTTTTTCAAATCTTCACTAGAGCGGTTGTATGAATAAGCATCCATTCATGGGTAGGTTAGATTGAGTTATCTTGTTAGTATTATGCATTTAAGTTTGCACGATTGTTGTAAAAGACTACTGAAAAGTTAGGTTATCTCCTGATCCGTTGATGAAAAGCAATATGATGATTTCAGTAGATCAACCAATAGCTTTGAGTACTCTAACTTTTTAAACCATAGTACTATACAAAATCTTTATACAGGAATTGATGAGTGCAGATGTATATTGTTGAAGTTCACGTGCAGATCATCTGTCTTGATAATATGACATTTTTTACTGGAGTGAATAATACTCAGATCATTACTGGTACCTAACTGTCAACTATTGTATATATTTTTGAGGATTAAATTTTTAAAAAATTTTAATACCATCATTTCAACTAGGTTATTAGAAGTACTGATCAGAAGTATAAATCAATTTTGAGTAAACCTAGAATACTTCCCTCAAGAAATGACTTCTATCAGACTACACGCAAACTTGCAGCTAATACACAATATCAAACACTTGACGACAAAGCGCCAGCTTGTAGTGACTCTCCTCCAATACGGGATACAGATACCTGGACTCCGAATCGCAAACATGCTCTTCATGAGCCAACTGAAAAGCAGCTCAGGAATTCTCAGGTATATTCCCTAACTTTATACTGCAATTATCAACGGAAAAGCTTTTTAGTAGCTACTACATTATAACAGTTGTTTTTATAACAGCAATAACTTAATATTCAATATTTATGAACTAAAACACGAAAAAGTCTTTTTAAAGTTGTAGTTTTGAAGGAAAAATGACAAAATATAAGTCCATTCAGTTGAATTAATGTTACTTTTTATGTCCAAATTGCTGAACTTTTTCTTCCTAATCAATTTGCTGTTGAAATATAACTAAATAGTGAATACTATTCCGTTGCTTTACTGTAACACTGCAGAAGTCTGATAAACATTCTAGTAAATGAAATAAATGATAACACTACAGAATCAATATTTTTCTTCAAGTAAATAAGAGTTGATCTGAGAATCAGATGGTAGTTTTATTGCTTAAGTATTGGCTTCCCCAGCCTCGTACTTGGATAGATGGATTTTGGGGTTTAATTGTTTAAACCACGCCGCTTATTATTTTTTAATGTTAGTTAGGTTTGTAAAACCTTGTTTATTTTTTACTAATTATTCATCCTGATGTAAGAGTGCGCTACAAAAGGACCTAAGATGTACCCGATATAAACAGTTTTGATAGGAAAATAAAATAAAATTGCAACAACAAAATAAATAATATATATTCACTTGGTATTATTTATTTGTATCTTCCCATTGTTATTTAGGACTGCAATTGATCAGCCTCTTGTTGGCATATGTGCATCCTGTGCGGACTGCCTTGATATTACCTGAAGTCACAAGCACAGGATGCACATATACCAACAAGAGACTGATCAATTGCAGTTCTAAATAACAATGAGAAGATACAAGTAAACAACACCAAGTGAATATAACTTCACCCTATTGCACAAGCAGGTGGCTATCAGGACTCAGTAGCTAAGTGGATAACGTGATGGTGTTTGAAGTGAACGGTACTGGGTTCGGGTCCCAGAGTGAACATCAACTCTGAGATGCAGGTTCATCCGGCTGACGAGTCTAAAATAGAACGAAATGCGCGTCCTGGATTCCACTGCTAGCCACTATACATCACTGCTTATAAAATATAAAGAAAATAGTTCAAATAAGAGCGAAACTAAAGGGAATTCTGTTTTTCTTAAAGTACATCCTACTATTTACAAAGTATGTAATAATCTACTGTAGGATTATCTCTTTCTTCAATTTCGAACCATGTTTGATAAATTGTTCAGGTCATTATGTTGTGCATTATTTAGAATCCCCATTAAGAAGTGATAATAAACTATTAGTATATTGTCATGTCTTAATACTTTCTTCATTTATTCTTAGTGTCAGAAGATACTACTAGTATGATAACTATTGGGACGGCATTCTTTATATTTATACATGTCACCAAACTTGCAAATGAAAAACGATATCATGCAACCCTACATAACCATGTTACTGGTTTGAAACAATCGACAGATGCGGTTGTATGCTGTCATTCCACCTGGATGTTCTTGTATAAAGGTTTCCTACAGAGGAGTTTTGCTCATCGCATTTGCCTAGCTGAGACATTTTCACAAAATAAAAAGACTGAAATCTGGTCGATAATTCAGAAAGTTTATCACGACCAGTTTTAAGACCTTGATTTTCAAAGTACTTCTTTTTAACCCCAGTATTCCGAAAGAACGATTATTGCATGGTGTTGGGATGACCCTGCATTTTTCTCGCAAGCGACATGAAAAGCTCAGGGGTCATCAAGGAGCATTTCAACCAATCAGCGATTAATTAGAAGTTATGTGAAGTTATGTTACTAAAATAACGAAAATGGAAAAGTCACGTGTGGAGATCCTGATTGTCTGGTTGATACACTGCTACTATGTTTAGCAGTATTCTAGAACTTTCAGTAAAACTCCAGGACTCTTAAATTACTATAAAATCCCTATATTTTCTGTACATAAATGAACCTTGCAGTAAAGTGTTTCGCTGATACTCGTGTCTTCTCTCTGGTCTTCAAGTCGCTGAGTAGTGCTAGCCCTGGGGTTATCCGAATAGCTTGGGATCTGAATATAGCGTTCAACCTACAAGACGTAACACATGATCACTAGCCACCCTGGGAATACGTCTTTTGTAGTTCCTCAACTACATTCTACATTAAAAAGGTTGTAGATGTCAGCCTCCTGAAAAAACACCTGTGTTGGCCTGAGTACTTTAGCGGTATCATAGCCCTTAAATAAACATGACGAATGAAATTAAAGAATATATATAACCGGTCACTCGATTTTTAAAATTTTCTATTTTGTTAACTAAGTCTACTGCTGACCTATAAAAAAATCTTTTACAGAAATTTTTTTATGATTTGGATAGTATTTATCCTTTTTGTTTGAAAATCTTTTTAAGTAATAATATTTACTATTGTTGCTGTAATTCAATTATGTATTGTTGAATTTTATCGTTTGAAATACTTAGGAATCTAGAATACGTCAACTACAAGCCAAGTTATCTCAATATTCAGCTGCATTAGAAGAACTTCAGGCAAAGTGTTTGTCAAATAATGCTCAGTCTCAAGAATTAGGATCAACTTGTAAAGTGCAGAAGAAGCCACTTTTAAAAATTCCTGTAAATCATTCAAAATCAGTAATATCATCTATTATTCGCCCAAAATCATCAGCTACACGTTCCCACTTGGTTTGTAGACCGAATACACAACATTCTAGTAAAATAATAAAATCAAATTCATTTAATGGTGTCGACTTAACTCATGACAATTGTCCAATATCTACGACTTCTATTTCAACCAATGCTAGAGATCACTATGATTCAAAAGTATCTTCACTTTGGGAGCAAGCTATTAATTCACTGAACTTAGATGGGTCTAGTGCTGTTACTTGTCAACCTGGAGAATATTTAAAGGTAATAAAAATCCGCTTTTATACATTTATCCTTTGAACTGTATTCATTCATTTAAAATTTGGACTGCGTACTGTGTTTGGTAAGGATGCTCGTTATTATATTTAAGTTTATTTGTTTTTCTTTGGGAATGTTTAATTTACCTGCAAAAATATATAGAACAAGATACATACATTGACCAATGGGGGTTTATTAATAAATAGGAAGAAGCGATATAAAATATGAGTTCGTCATAAGCGAATTATTTAAAATATTTCCGATTTCAACATAATATATGGGGCCAAGCAATGTCCTAATCGGATATGTTATCACTTAGCTATTTTGACACAACAATTTTTTTATCATAGTGTATATTTGCCCAGTTTTTTAAACCTTATTTTCTGTTTCTATTTACTGAACCATTTTTCATCGATCAGAATCAGAGTCCAGTGAAATCATTGTGTGGAATTACTGGTGACCAAAACATTTGGAACTCATCTAACCAGCTTACCATCAACACGATAAAATCAAGTATTTCATTTCTTATATATATATATATATATTCTCATTAACATACTCAGACCTATTAGTTCTATTCATAGTACTGTTTTTAGGAATTGTCCCTTAAAAAGTGTTTTAACTTTCGACTGTGACTTATCAGCACGGAACGATTTCAATGTTTGTTTTGGGTTTTACTGCTTGAGAGGTTAAATGTATTTATTATCGATGAGTTTCAAAACTATGATGCAATCGCTATCTGCTCCCTAACCATTTTTAATAACTCTTCAATCATTTTTCAATTTATTTGCATTTCTAAAACTATAAACTTTTATTTAAAGCTTTAAGCTAATAAGCTGAAGGTTAACAGGCAGTCGGTTCCATCTACTTTGTTTTATTCAGTCAAATAATATTAAAAACACACAGTCATATTTTACAATTGATTGATCATTGACCAGTAAAATGTTTGTCTAATCCTTTGTTACTGGATGAATTCTATCAATCAAATTCTAATACGGCCACAAGTTTAAGTGGCTAGACATCACATTCACTATGTTGGGATGCTTAGGGGTTGGAATTCGTCGACAAGAATCCATGAATCTAGCTTATATCCTAGTTGATACTCGTCGTAAGGCTAGGTGATGTGAGATGGAATCCCATAAGTCAGGAGTACGATTTGCCGCCGTATGCCAACTAGGACAAAACCTAGGTTTAGAATTTCCTTCTGACTACCTCCGAATACTGAACACAAGCTTTGGCTTCTCGGAATAACAATGAAAGCTCAGTAAATAAACCATCTACTTCAGAGAACTGTAGCGTTTAGTATTGTTACACCACTATACAATTTGTCCTGATTTTTGGATAGATAATTACTTTAGTCATTCCATTCATTTTTTGTTTAGGCATGTGACGTTAAGATGTTTTTATGATGATATGCATCTGTATACTTCCTTGTGTCTGTCATACCTACAAATGTTGAGTCATGTTTTAACTAAATCGAGCAGACACGTTTGTCATCTTGGCTTGACATTTTTCATCGTCATCCTGGATAAAATAATGCTTGAAATCAATTTTTGCAGCCTAATTCATCCTAAGCTTTTTATTGATGCCATCACCTAAATGGGGTTAGCCTAAGTAAAATATACGAGACGAAACGGAGGTTTTGTATCCACGGTTCATTCCATCGACAATCGTTATAGAGTCAGATCGTTACCATAGAACTCAACAAAACCTATTATTATTCTTCGGACGGATCTCTTTAGGTCTTTTTTTATTTATTGTGTCAAAAAATATTGCTATTGGGGTGACATTCATGACATTTATCTGTGCCATTAATTTACTTTTACTTGAAGTGTGTACCAACGATATTGTCCATAAGAACAATAAAAGCTCCACATCTTAATCATCCAGGTCAGAGGACGAAACTCCAACAAAATCATCCACCCGGGCTACAAATCTCCATCATCTCTATAAATCTTGCTTATAGGTTAGACAATAATAATAGTATAACCGAAAATAGTTAGCTTAATGCTTTTAGAAAATAGCAAATATTTTATGAATGAATTGTATTCTTATAACATACCTGTTCTTAAATATATTCATATAATATAGATCTTGATGATTGTCGCGTACTTTGCTCTGCTGCTAAAGAGCTTTTAAAACAAATTGATGAAGCTGAATTAGAAGAAAATGCTATTCGTCAACGATGGGCTAATAAATTAACTTATATTCATGATGACAGAAAATTGTTGAATAATTTCTCTCTTACCAAGAAAGATGATTCAATATGTAAACATTATAAATCAGATGTGCTTTCATTGTAAGTTATTTATATATATCCTTAAATGAAGAATAATATAAAAATTCAGTTCATTGATTTAAAGACTACTTTCATTCCTTAATTCATCTCAAATTTGAACTTCGCTATATCTATTTTGTTTATTTAACTTTGTAATGATTCAAGCTCTCACTAAATGAGAACTAAAAACTTAGTAACCATATCATACTATAATTAACTACTGATCTACACGAAACTATTTCTCATTAACTTAGTATTGTTTGTTTGGATCTTCCCATCGATGTGTTTAGGACTGCAACTGGTCAGTCTCTAATTGGCATATGTGCATATGTGCAAATAGGACGAAACGCGCGTCCTGGATTCCACTGCTAGCCACTATCCATCTATTTCTCATTAAGTTTAATTTACTTAGAAAATGGTATAGTGAGTGCTAGAATTGAAAGGAACGCAATGATTACTCATTATTTATGTTCATTAATTGGAAAATAATGAACGATATACATGTATATTTGAACTACTTTAGTGTTGAAACCATTTTTCACAATTGAATACTTCCTCAACTAATCAGTTGTCGTGTCGACATAGTTTTTATTGGAAGCCGCGCAAATAATAGCATGATTTATAATCTGTGGCATATTTGATAGAGCTAGACATTTATATCACTCGTTTGGTTAACCAGATCTACGAATTGGTAAAGGGTAGTATATAACTACTATTCACTCCTTTCAGTATTATATACACAAAAGGTTTATTTGAAGCCAAACTTTGTAAAAGTCAATAAAGCCGTTCTTTGTTGATTTCAATGATTAGTTTTACTAAAGTTTCTTGGTTTGTGTTTTTTGAACTACGTTATTAATTAGCGTATTCGGTAAAATGGTTTTAGTGGATGACCATATCGATGTTCATATATTAGACTGTCATCATGCATATAATGTGCAAGTGAGCAATACTAAATTTGTTTTTCTGACCCCAGATGTAGGAAATAATATTTAGGTGAATGAGAAAGTGACCAGTAATCATATATTGAAACTGCCCATCCACAGATGTACTCAAAGTAAAAAAAACAGTACACGAGAGAGTACATGAGAGTTGAAACTATTGACTACAAATAAATCCACAATGTCCTTGGAAGTAGGGTGAAAAATTAGCATATTAAAAAAACAACAAACGAATAAGTAAAAAGGGGTCTTTGTTCATATTGATGTGAAGAATGGCTCCAATAGTGAATATCTGAAATGAGAACTTAAATTTTTGTGAAATAACAAAATGGTGAGTAAATAAGTGGTTTTTGGAGAATTTAAACATTTCTCATAGTTTATTCAATTCAAAGATTCGAATAGATTATTGGAGGTGAAGTTGTCTGCAACTGTTTTTTTATGTGTCCAGTGTAGCAGCAGAGCCTGATATCGTTAAGGGATAATCCAAATACATTGAAGGTTAGGGCTTAAAAGGGAATCTTTAATGAAACATACACTGCAGTATGCAGTACCTACCTACTAAGTGAGTGAGAATATGACTAAGAGTTCTGGCTACGACGTAATTAGTGGACATCAAAACGTTGTAAATAACCTCAGCCATTACTTTTCACTGTTAATTTTATTTAGTACTAAGCTATACTTTTTGATGTTTTTTTTATTCCATTCCTCAAAAGACCAAGTGATAAATCTCTATTGCAACCAAATGACAAGTCACTTATCCGTTCTGATACTTCTACGTTTCAATTTCCAAAAGTAATTGTTCGTTTATTTTAAATTGAAATTCAGTTTTATTATATATCTGATCCAGAATGTAATTATTTACACTGATTGATCACTGAATATTAATCAATGATATGCATTTATTACTTGATACTAATTGTATTCTATCTATTAAGTTTGAATATGGCCACAAGTCCAAGTGATTTGTTACTTTGTGTTCTATGCTTAAAAACAATCAGTAGGAAACTCTAAGGTGTAGATTCCGGGCTAGTTGGTACTTATCAGTGAGGCGTACCTGTAACATTGATGGGACTAATGCTGCCTGCGGAGTCCAAAACCATGGCATTCAATGTTACAGTCAGTCAGCAACTGTTCTCCAAAATCAGCACAAAGAATTGGAGATCTATGAAATTTGATACTACTCAGTTATCGATCAGTTTAAAAATCTCAATTCTGCTGGAGATTAGCCGTAACCTGAATAGCTCAACGGCATCATCTTTAGGATGTGATATGAGATAAAAATTTCATGAGAAGCATCATTTCTGCGAAGATTGTATACACAATCTGTTGATTAGTACCAACTAGCATGAAACCTAAATCTACCAGGGCTTCCCTCCTATTCCCTTCAACTACCTAACACCTAAATGGAGATGTTAAAATTAAAGTTTAATGTTTTAGTTGATTTCAATTCGAAATCAAACCAACCCATCAAAAGATAGATCACTGCATAAATTACGCAGGTTGTGTATCACGAAGATAACACATCAAGTAGTACATGTATTGTACTTATAAATTATTCACTTTGAAATGCTTAAATTAACAAACTTTCTATTTTTATTTACCCCTAAAAAATGAATATTTATACTTATTTAATTCATGCATGCTGAGGGTCTATGGTCAAACTGACATCCACTCCAACGTCAATTCTTACAACTCATTAGTAGATAGTAAACTCAATTTCATATCCACAGTCTATCAATTCAAATCCAATCATAGTTAAGATTTCTTTTCACTTTCAACAAACTTAAGCAAACATAATACAAACTAATAAATAATAGCTTTTAAATATTTCTTCAAAATGTTGTATTAACAGAATATACAATTATTTATTTCATATCTATACACGTTAAGTAATTTCGTACTCACTCTTGACTCTTAGTCTTCCGTGTCACAATTGTGTTGACTTACAAATTACGTTGTGTGGTCAACTCTTAATATTATTGAAATATCATTTACTTAGTATATTTTTAATGTTAATACATCTTTGGATAGTACTGTACCTCCATACTAGGTGTAATATTATGTTTCGCCAACAAGACAGATACTAAATTTTCTCATGCTTTCTACTAATAAAAATACTAAATCTCCACAAAACCCCTTCTGATAATTAAGATACTAAATTATTCGGCGAGACTACAATCTATGGACGAACGAATCAGATTTAGGATAACAGGTCTTGGATTTTGGCGCAAATCCATTCACCCGTTAAACTAAATATTTTTTTGACATTTTAGCTGATGTCAGTTCGTGATGAAAACCATGAATCTAATTCCTAATCCTAACTGTCAATTGTAAATCATAATCCTTATTCTTCAAACTATTTTATAACCCTCATTTATCTCTAATAAGTAGATGGGCATTCTCAAGGTCACTTTAGCGTCACTCAAAGGCCGTCCATAAGTTATAGTCTCACCAATTATTCCATATCACTTTATGTATTATGAGTTAATTCATTTAGCTAGAATATTATTCTAATCACAGTTGTATAAAAAAACTTTTGAGACAAAGGCAATCCGAATTTCGAAGTGTTTGTTAGTTTTTCGTATAGTTATTTTTTTCATGTACTAAGTTTTAGTGTGTAGTTCTATGTCAAGCCCACACAGGTCATCGTAACTTCCGGACACACTGATTTATTGACTTCTTTCATGTCACATTTCGGCTTTTTCAATTATCAACTTGTTAACCATGACTGTTTTTAAATGAGCTAATGTGTGCTAATTGCTCACCCTATTCATTACGTGTCTGTAGCTTGTTTTGGCTTGACTATGAGTATTGAGTCACACTTGATCAGATCAAGTTAGCTCCCTCACCTTTTCCGCTTCTCTTCGTTTCCTATATTTCCGATGAGATTCTCCGCTTCGTTCTCTCCTTTTCGCCTTCTCCATTTTGTTTCTTTGCTTGTCTTTCTGGATCAGCGAGTTTACGAAATATCCGTATTCATAATTCATCGTCATCTTCATTCATCCTCATTCCGTTATTCTCTAACGTGAATTAAATTGATGATTATGTACGAAGGTTGGGATGTGTATCTCGATAACATCATTCGTATGTTCAAACCCCAGTCAGATACTGGGCCTCGAAAAAGTAACTAATGTTCCTCATTAAGCTGTGAAAAGTTGTTTTTATTGTATACCTTTTTTGTAAGAATAAATACAACCAGATAGTAGAATTTTAGAGTTTCACTTAATAAAGGAGATCAATAAATGAACGTTGTCTAACAACTGTTAAATATATCAACTTGTACTTGGGGAATGAGATATATTATCGTTAATTACTTGATTCAATTAGTTATTTGTAAACAACATAGCACTGGGGTTATATTTGGCTCAGTTCAAGTTACCACAACAAGATGGAGTTATTAAAATAAATGTCAGTCTTAGAAATATTACTGTGGTGTGTGCTACTTACGCTGGCAGATATAAGTAATATGTATCGCCAGTCTGAAGTAGAATGTCCACTAGCAGAAGAGTGAGTTGAAAGGAACAGGAAGGGAGATGAAAAGCAATTGTAATAACAACAAAATTGGAAGAATCATGAAGCTTATGAAGAAAAACTGCCGGAAGAAATGTAAATAATGTATTTAGTGTGTGGTTTTCATATTTTGTAAAAGGACCCTGTAGATTCGCATTAAACAATGAATTAGTTTTCGTTACCAAGTATTCATTCACTACAGCAGTAGTATCAAAAATAGTAGAAAACATTAGACGTAAACATTGATTTAAAAAGACAAAATGATCTAAGGGTAAACAAAGACAGGATGCACCTAAGCTATTACCACTGATTTTGAGCTAGGTCATTCAACGTCTCTAATTGTTGTTTACAATAATCCTATAAACCTGAACCTGGTAGTCTACGCCTACCTATACGGCTGTCTAACAATCGTTAAATCCATGATCTGATGACATATCATGATTTGGCCATACCTAGTATTCATCCAGCCAGCAAACATCACATATCAATGTAGGTGTGGATTATGCGTACATAATACATTTCTCAATCACGTGAGTCGATGAAAATTCATCAATTCATCAACTAATTTGTCACGGTTACACTAATCATTCTGTTGAACTAAAAATTTACCACAAACTAAAACTCTTTAACAGTTATTTAATATCAGAACCATCTTTCTTCATGAGACATCGTTAAAACAATAATTTATCTTTATTTTGTATTCAAACATAAGATATTTACCCTCAATATATTCTTTTAACTTTCTTAATATGTCTTCTTTCCACTTTATTTTTCATCAAAGTTTTTCAAGTTTTCTGTTTTTTTTAAAGTGTGAAACTAACCGACATATTTAAAAAAAAATTATTTTCTTACTTTCTTTTATCTTCAGAGTTTTAATTATCCTATTTACACTCGGAGTATGTACAAGTATTATCCAAATATAATATACAATGTTTAAATTTATACAAAAATGCAAAAATGAATAATTTTCTCTCTTTATTCTTATTATTTATAATTCATTATTCGTTTTTTTTCAAATTAAATAAACACTGTTTAATGTGTGTTACCATATGAACTAATTGTATAATGATTATTGATCGATTATCAAAATATAATTTGTTTTATATGCTTTTATTCTTGTAATTACCAAGTTTTAGTCCTTCTTTTTTCCTCTTCTTCTGTTCTTGTTAGATCGTTTATATCACTATGGTTTTAATGATAATAATAATAATAATAATAGTAAATATTGCGTCAATTTATATTGTATTGTTAAAATGATAATCATAAAATACTACTCATTAGTATTATATAATTGACCGATTTAATTCAGTTTATACAAGTTATTTATTAACATTTAATATCAGTTTTGATTAGGATAAATATTTCATGACTGTTTACTGTGTTAATGAAATCATCTAATCCATTCATTTGTAATGTTGTAAGCAACATTAACATGTTTTTAGTTTGATTGTAATTAATGAAGGGAAATTTTTTTAATTATTTGTTTTCTTTTTAAAGTATATGTACATTGTATTTCTTTTTTCTTTATATACTACTCATAATAGAAATACTTTTTTAATCATCATTGTTTATTTAAATCAAGTTAGTAACAATATTAATGGTGATAATAATAATGAATTTTGTTTATTTACATCATTGTTTTTAATTAATTTTTTCTGTACTTAGAAACTATTTTCAAATTCAAATAATGTTTCGTAATTTTTTTGAATTTACCGCAAAATAAAACATTTCTGTTCTACACATTGATTTGATTTTTTTTTTTAAATTTTGTTAAAACTTGTCGGTGCATTTAAGTTTTTGTTTTTCTTAATTTTGAAATTTATTTTAATGAAAACAAATCCATTCTCAGTATGTTATGATTTATTTATTTACTTTTAATGTCATGACAACTATTAAGAGCTGTTTTTTCTTATTGATCTTTAATTTATAACTGAATTTTGTTTGATTTTAAGCTTATTTCTCAAAATAACTAAGTCATTTCAAAAATTACATTTGGTGAAGTGTCGCTCATAATTCGTGGATCAGTTGAAGTTAGACATTAACACCGTTGGATGCCGGCTCAGTGGTCTATCGGTTAAGGGCTCTGGCTCGTAACTGATAGGTCCTGGGTTCGAACCTCGCGAGGTGGGATCGTGGGTGCACACTGCTGAGGAGTCCCATAATAGGACGAAACGGCCGTCCAGTGCTTCCAGGTTTTCGATGGTGGTCTAGCTTCAATTGACTCATGATTTCAACTTTGAAATTACATTTTAATTAAGCATAAATTTATATATATTTTAAATAAAGCTTAAGTTTTGTTTAATGGTTTCAACGTTTTATAATCGTAGAAATAACTTTAAATGACTATGGGTGAAACAAGGAGGGAATATTGTAAATTTGAGTTCCTTCTTCTCAAGTACAACAATGAAGCTGTGTGATTTATGATGAAAAGATTTCAGTTTATAAAATATTCACAATTTTATTGTTCTACTAATATGAATGTTTAATAAATGATAAATTATGAACACAGTATGTGATGCACTGTATTAAAAAAAATATTATCAGAACGGGTTTTGTGGATATTATAGTAATTTTAATAGTTGAGATCGTGGATGCGCACTGCTGAGGAGTCCCATAATAGGACGAAACGGCCGTCCAGTGCTTCCAGATTTTCCATTGTCTAGCTTCAATCGATTCACGATCTCATCTATTAAGATTACCATAATATCCACAAAACCCCTTCTGATGATAATCAACATATGCTCACCAGAGACTGGCTCCATGAGGTATTTCTTGGAGTTCTAGTGAGAAGCAGTGACCAGTGGAGTTCAACCAGGTCTGTTATGTGATAGTAATTCACTGAAGACATTGGTAAATGTGTCGCTCAATTTCGCGGATCAGTTGAAATCGGACATTAACACCGTTGGATGCTGGCTCAGTGGTCTAGTGTTTAAGAGCTCGCGCGCGAGTCTGATAGGTCTTGGGTTCGAACCTCGCGAGGTGGGATCGTGGATGCGCACTGCTGAGGGGTCTCATGATAGGATGAAAAGGTCGTTCAGTGCTTCCAGGTTTTTTATGGTGGTCTAACTTCAATTGGTTCACGATCTTAACTATTAAAATTAAAAATATGCTGATTATGCGAATATCAATTCTGTTTTCAAGCCAAATCATACACTAATTGTAATCTCAGGACTGCATGATGTTAGTCTGGCTGTAAAAGATCTGATGCTTAATAAATTAATGAAAGAAGTTCACGGTTTTGAAACACTGATATAAGTATCATAAAAATGTTTTATAAATGTTGCTTGATCGGATTTCACATAACATATGTTTTACTCTAGTGCTGGTTGGAAAAGTGGAGAGGTAATTAGTTTGTAACATGGTCTATAAGTTTGAAAGGTAGTTGTATAAAACTGTCATCTATTGGTCCTCCAATTGAGGTCTCGTAGACCATGCAACTCAGCAGTAAGTTGAGATGTTATCACAAATGACTCAGAACAGAGGTTATTGGTGATCATACTGTAGCTTTCTATTACAGTTTTTATAAAAGTAGGATAAACTCTATCCGAAAAATTTTAAGTGTCACTACCAAGATTTGGCATGACCATTTCAAATAAGTAGATTATTTAGACTAAATCCTCAACCTTTTTCTACTAAATGGATTATGTATTTTGCTAAATAGGTAATTTATAAACCTATATTTTCAAATTTCTTATAGAATGAAGCATACTCGAAGGTGAAATCAGATTGTAATCTTGTTAATAAGAAATCCAGTCCTCTTGCTCACTTTCATCCACTTATTCTTCCGGTTAAACTACATCGTCAGTTATTGCAATCGAAAATCAGACGAGATGTAAACGCTAAAAACATTTGGTTTTATCTACTTCCTACTACAACTTTTAACAATTTGCCAGATATTCCCATTATTCATGTTTGTGAAGACCTTACAAATGATTTAATTCAAGAAGCAGTTGATGAACTATATCAGACTATTGATCGAACAGCTTCTGAATTGGTTGATGAATTAATTAAAGCTGAACTTCTTCCAGAAGCACCTGATATAACCTTATCATTTGATAAGTGTGATGATGATCCACATGGTTTGTCTACACCTGCATTGTTTCATCAATCAGATTTAATAGTTCATGAATTCGATGCTCCTGTGGTACATAAGGACTGTAGTGAGAACCAAACAACCTCTAATGTTACATCGATACTTGAGATTGAACAGATGTCTTGCATTTCAAATGACGAATCAGTAAATAGACTGTCAAATTCTGAACACACTTGTAGTATTAGTGAAGATATCAGCGAAAAATATACTTCAGAATTCGAAGATGATACTGTTTCCTAATGATACAATTTTAGATACATTGGAGTGAATTTAAAAGGCTTTGCTCAAGGATTGTTTCTCTCATCACTTAAGATTATATACAATTTCTTTTATGCTAATAAAAAATACATTTCCTTTTTGTATCCAACTGCAGTATTTGATTAATTTTTAAAACGTTTTTAACTACTCGTAAGTAACAAAGTACACTTAATAAAATTTCTCATTTTGACAGTTGGGATTTAGCATTGTACCAAATTAAGGAAGTATTCATGATAACTTATATAAAAATCCTTTTAGACGAAGAAGGACTATTCTATATCATCTTCGATGCCTTTTCTTCTCGAAAAGATCTTGGATTTACATTTGTAATAATCTATATTCACATATTTTTAAGTGGTTTGCCGAACTTCACTTTCTCTATATGTTCTATATGCTTTGATAGGGAATATGTTAGCCAAGTAGTATTCTCAGTGGATTAATAAAACTTCAAGTATTTGATTTCAATCTATATCGTATGTAAATCGTGGAATTAGTTGTCCCCTATTTAATGGTTAGTCATCAACTATTCTGTAGTAGTTATAAAACTTTCGATACATATTTACCAATGAAAATATACATACTGAAAACTGATCGGACTTATCTGAAATCCAGTCAACTTTCGGATAAGCTAAGTATACTGGTAAACATATATTGCACGGGAGTTTATGGTGAAAAGCGTTGGACTGTTTCACTGTTAGTGGAACAGTTTACCGATGGGTGTTAGCAATTGTATGAATGGGCACAAAAATCGTCAGCAGTATCTTGTGTAAATTAACAATTACTTTGAACCATGATATTCTATGTTGATTGTATTTTGAATAAAGGCTAAGAGTAGTGTCTGACATACTTTTCAGTTAAATGTGCCTGCATCTATGTTTATTTCCAAACTGATAGTATCGAACTGTTTAGAATACTGAGCCACTGACTTGTTCAATTAGTGCAATGTTTATCATCGATATAAATGGTTTGTATTTTGAAGCTGTTATTGATCACATCCTTTGTCTCTCCTTGAGCAAATGCTTTTAAATTGCTTGCACTGATGATCATTAGTTTATATTTTAGAAAAAATAAGATCTTGCAAAAAATAGCATCCCTTGTAGGGAGAATGATTTATTAAAAGCTTTATGTTTCTATTGTTAATGAATCAAAAATCCAAATTCGCATATCCATTTTAACTCCTTGTAACCATCCTGAATGATTTTCCTATTTAAAGTCAATAGGGAAATTTGTTAGGGTATGTTTATATGCGTACTAAACCTCTAAATGAATACAAGACAAATTTGTTCTTCATGTAAAACAAATTTCTAGGTATATTCTTACTTCAGAATAGACTGATTGAGGTTAACAGTGAAATCCAGGAATATTTACATGTATATAGAAGAATTCATTGATTGATTCTTTCTTAAAGCTAAATTAACTAATAAATGAATAAAAAACAGTGATTTTTTCTTCGTTGTGACAAAAGATAAATTTATCATTGTTTAAACCCTGGAATTCTATTTACAAAATTAGTTTGAATTAGAGTACATGTTTTCTTTTGTTTATTGGATGTCATGTCCTCTGATTTAGATGATTCGATTATAGTAAAAGTGATTGTTCTTTTGTGAAAGTGTGCTTCTTACGAAATTTCTTATTTTTGAACAGCTAGAAGCCTATTACATTCGTATGATTTGCAACAAGATAGAGAATACTTATTGTTCAGGATAAACTGAACCATTTAATTCCGGGTACATAACACCTCCAAAATCCTCAAATATTCGACATCGTCTAGGAAGTGTTTTCAAGAAATTTACATTCTCTTAGTTTTCCTTTCTGTAAAAAAAGTATTAAGGATATAATAAGATAATTGACCTTTTCATTCAATTGACGAATTAATAATATTTATCTTATATGCTAAGAAGTTGTGTAAATATCACAACACAAATGATAAACAGTTGAATGGGAAACGTCATATGGTCTGGTGCTTATTTAATTAATATTTCGTTATATTTTTTCTTCTTTACAGTGCTTTTCTGATTTCTTCTCTTCATCTTATACTTGACTAGCTGGATATATATATATTTTTCCACATCTCTCTATCTGAAACTATATTTCACTTACAATCTCTATCAAACAGTTAACTGCATAAGTAAGATACAATTCTATGATGTACGCGTGTGTTTAGGTGAACATTGTCTATTATTGAAATTAAGAAAGAGAGAGAGAGAGAGAGACGAAGACAGTATTTCTGTTCCTCTTAATCGTGCGAATATTATTATTTTCGTCTTTCTCTCCAAACATAAGAAAAAGAACTAAACAGTAGAAGATTTCATCAATAGGGAAAAGAGGGGAAAGTGTAACGATTTCATTGTTATTTTATATGTGAAAGTAAAAGTAATAATAATAATATTTCCTTCAATCTGTTATGAGTTTTATTTATTTCATTATTATTATTATTATTATTATTATTATTATTATTATTATTATTATTATTATATTCTTAATATGAATACTTATGCAAATATTATTTTGATTCATTATTTTTTAAAGCAAAACATTTCACTAAATGATTTTTGGGTGAATTTTATCATCTAATTTGAGAAGGGAAATAGAATGTTTTTTTTCTTCTAAAATTCATTGTTCATAGTTTCAATGAAGGTATTTGTTTATTTAAATTAATTATTTGATTTATATGACATTGTAGTGTCGTGCTTCGTTGATAGTTCACCCTGATAACTGTTATGATACAAGTCTTAACGGTGCATAATATCAGAAGGCAAAGTGAAGCAGCGACTACATTTTTTATTGATTAATGATGCAGACCAGAAAGCTGTGAGCACATGACTATATGTTAGCGAGAAAAACATAAAAGACATGCATTGGAGATGGCTGGTAAGCCAACTCGACAGCGCGAAGCTAAATTATGCGTATTGAAGATGGCGGAGAAGCCAACTCGCTGTGAGCAAGCATTACTCAATATTTATAATCAGACAAAAATGAATGACAGACATATGATGAATAAGATACGAAGTGTTCATACACATACGCTCATATGAAAAAGTAGTCAAGGTTAATAAGCAAATAATTAACAAGATCAAAATATGACTCATAATGTATAGGTGAATTGGCTTGGCCAGTAGCTAGAATAAAGTATATGGGCTTAACATATAAGCTGATACTACAACATATCATCACGAACCAATATCAACTGCGTGACTAATTCAAAATATGAAGTACTGAATACCTTTCTCGTCCATATTTGGGATGTGATAGCAGTATGGACTGACAGCCTCATACAAAGGTTGGACGGAAAATCTTCTGGTTTCACGATGATCATGAAACATTTATGCTACTTTGTCGTCTAAATATTATGATGATGTTCTTCATTAATGATAAAATTCGAGATGAATCTGTTGAAATTCTAATAGAAATACCTCACTGATTCAGTCAATCAACTGATTACAAGAGTAAATTAGTGGTTCATTGATATCATCCAATGAAATATCACATTACTAGTGATCATTAGTTGTTTGAAATTGAAAAACTAGTGGCTTAGAAACACTATACTTGTTGTGAGTCCTGATGTTTTTGTTTTGTCTTGTGTATACAATTATTAAAAGTTTCCTCGAAAATAAGTGACGGATAATAATTTAATGCCCACTTGTTTTCTTTACTTTTCCATTATTATTACTTAAAGCCTTTTTGTGTTTTAATATTGCTAAATCATTGTTGTACATCGAAAACTAATTTCTTATTGATCATATTATTATTGAGATGAGATTATGCATCATTTTTTTCATTTTGTTATTCTCTGTATCATTATTTAAACCTTTTAAATAGAGTTTTGTAATCTATCACTTGTTAGCAATTCTAGATAAACATATTAACAAAGATCAATTCATAATGTTAACTATAAAATTCAACTACACAGCAAAGGATATCTATTACCAGCACTTTACTGAATGATATGATATTCGCAGTTTCAGGTAGACAAAATGTCAAATTTTTTTTAGGTGATTGAACAATTTATCAAGAATGGGGATTCGTGCAGATTGTAGCAATTCTAATAGTTGAATTCATGAGTCGATCGAAGCTAGAACACCGTTGAAAACCTGAAAGCGCTGGATGGCCGTTTCGTTCTAGTATAGGACTCCTTGACAGTGCAAACTCACGACCCTGCACGTGGAACTCGAACTCAGGACCTTCAGTCTCGCGCACTAACACTTTGTAGTACCAGTTCATATGTTAGGCCCATATACTTTATTCTAGTTACTGGCCAAGCCAATTCACCTGTACATTGAGTCATCTTTTGATCTTGTTAATCATTTGCTTATTAACCTTGAGTACTTTTTATATGAGCGCATATGTGTACACTTCGTATCTTATTCATCATATGTCTGTCACTCATTTTTGCCTGCCTATAAATGTTAGTTAACGCTTGCTTAAAATGAGTTGGCTTCCCAGCCATCTCCAATACGCATCATCTTTGCTTCGCTTGCTTACAGTTGCTCATGTGCTTACAACTTTCTGGTCTGCATCGATTATCAATAAAAATGTAGTTGCCGCTTCCCTTTGCCTTCTTATATTATACACCGTTAAGATTGGTATTAATAACGGTTATCGAAGCGAACTATGATCGAAGCACGGCACTACAACTTAAGCTCTAGACCGCTGAATGGGCATCTGACGGTGTTAATGACTAAATTCAGTCCATGAACTTGCGCAACCATTCATTCATTATCTTGAGTCACGGCTTCTCATTAGAATACCAGGAAATCCATCTTGAAGCTAGTCACTAGTGAGCAAATTATTATTACCAGAATTGGGATTTGTGGAGATTATAGTGATTTTAATAGTTGAATGCATTAGTCTATCTAAGCTCAGTCAGTTGATCTCATCCAAAATGACTTCTGTGATTATGTATTGATTCATTATATAGACAGAATAACACTTTTAATAATAATAATACTTTTAAAAGTGATTAAGTTAGTACTTAAGCTGTCCGAGATAAAGATATCATACAGGATAATTATAAAGTCGATTTCTATTCATCATTTAAATTCTAAAACACAGCAAACCTAATGACATCAAGTATTAACCATGTCCAGTTATGGTAAATGATTTACCTAAGAAAATGTAAAACTTTTTAAACTCAAATAGGTGATTATTCATCAGATAGTGGTTTTTTTATTAGAAAATTACAAAATAATGATTACTGTTCCTGTCAAATTGAAAATAATTTCCAATAAAAACAGATGTAATCAGTAAGCAAAGATGGATAGTGGCTAGCAGTGGAATCCAGGACGCACGTTTCGTTCTATTTGGGACTCGTCAGCTGGATGTACCTGCATCTCAGAGTTGATGTTCACTCTGGGACTCGAACCCAGCACCTTTCACTTCAATCAGTGATCGAAACTATAGTGCTAACTTACTGTCTAAATGCAATAGGCTAGATAATATTTGAAAAGAAACATATTCACATTTCAATATAGTGAGAATTCCCATTTTGACATTTGATAAATAAAAATAAAGGAACGAATCGATTAGTCTTTCATCATGGCTCTACACTAAGATATATATATATATATATATATATATATATATATATATATATATATATATATATATATATATATATATATATATATATATATATATATATATATATATATATATATATATATATATGATTTACAATAATGAAATAACACTCTTCGAGTAGATACGTTACGTAATGATTATATAATGACATCGATTATGAACTAACATTAATCAGTTGGAAGAGAAGGATTAATACTAATCAATGTTATTATTTGAAAATTAAGCTGTTGCTACGTTGCATAATATATAAAAAAGGAGAAGAAAGAACCAACAAAATATTTTGATAAATGGTCAGTAATATAGTAGTTATGTAAGAATCAAGAGACGAATGTAGAGAATAAGTAAAAATACAAAAATACAAAAATGGAAGGAATGAAATAATTGTTTACCAAAGTTCTGCTACAAACTCCGCTATACCGATGGCCAAGGTAGCGAGAGCGGTTGTACAAACTTCTTTTGGATAAAAAGGTTCGGTTTGTGAATATGGATTGCGATGGCTTCGGCTATGTTCAAGAGACAAGCTCGTAAACCATGTGGCGATTTGATCGAATATGGTAGATAACCTTAAAAGCTTTATTCAGTTCAACTTGGTGACCTGTGTCCACCAAGTGAGCGATAATAGAACTCTTAATCACTTTTACCTGTCCTTTGTTCAACCATGACGGTTGGTATTCTGTTATTCGTTGACGAACTTGTCGAATTGTACACCCTATATATCTGGCTCCACAGGAGCAGTTGAATTGGCAAGTACAGATAGATGTGGCGAATTTAGACAATCTGTCTTTAACCGTTCTTATTGTGAGGCGGTTGTAGAAGACGGCACTCAGTCTGGCTGCATTAAATGTTTTCTGTACTGCCTTTCTTAACCTTTTTGTCACGATTTCTTCCGTAGCATCATTTAAGAATTGTAACTTTCAGAACAATACCTTCTTCGGAACGGTAGGTATCCTTGTCCTTCTTTTCGTCTCCTTTATGTGTTTGTCGATGAATTACATTGGGTATCCATTCCTATTAAGCGAGTGGCGAATATTAACCAATTCATCTAAAATAATGTCATCCGAGCAAATCAACCTAGCACGATGAGTTAGGATCTTTATCAAGTTTCTTTCGTATTTGATTGGTACGGCTTTATAGAAATGAGTGTATTGTCCAACTGTAGACTTTCTATGTAACCCTCTTTTCAATGTTCTATCTACTTTTCTAGTTAGTTGGACATCTAGAAACGATATATTATCATTCTGTTCTTCCTCTTTTGTAAAAGTAATTGATGGGTGGATGTTATTAAATATATTATGTTCTCCTTTTTATTTTATTTTTCTAATACTATGAAAGTATCATCTATGTAGCGACAATAAGATTTTAGATGGCTAATTGTGTCTTTAAGTGGACCATTTTCTAGTTTTGTCAGAAAAATGTCTGTCAGCAGAGGGTCCAGTGGTGACCCCATGGCTCGATTCGTTCCTTTTTTTCTATATTTACATTTGTATTTAATATTCCGTTGTTAAGTGTATTATTCTAAAAAACTAGGATAATTCTGTCATAGAGGTGATGTGAAAACATTTTCATAAATAGTGTTAATATCAAAGATACTCACAAGTAAACAACTGGTAGACCATTTCACTACCCAAATCTATCTTTGAGCATCTCTTAACTTGAAAGTGAGATCGTTTCATTAATTCAATTTTGTGAGTTGTAAACACTTACCTTCATCAAAGATTTCAATCTATCCTCTAATCTTTTATTATGTTCATGATTTTTATCAATCTCACTAGGCCATATTACTCTGGAAATTTTCAATAACTCTACACTCTCCAATTACATATTCCAATAAATATCATTTACCTGTAATACAAATAGAGAATGGATTGAAAGTAAGTAATGAATATAACTCAACCAATGGACATTTAGGATGCTATGAATAACTTCAGTCTTGAGAACTGATTATAATTTATCATATAAATATGAAATAGTAGGCAATTAATAGACTAGTGAATTTTTCATATAATATAGTAGTGATTCGAAAATCAATTAAGGATTGTGTTATTATTACTATTATTATTAGCTTTATTCAATATTATATTTTTGGTACAATATAGAATTCTCAGCACAAGTTTCCGTTTCTTACTTCTTGATCGATCTGGACGATAGATATTGGATGGTCGTCAGTTAGAAGTTAGCAGTCCAGTCAATCGACATCTAAATAATGTACATTCTTTTCGCTGCATTTTGCTTGCCAGTAACAACGATATCTCTGACTGGGCCTTTGTAACTTGTACAACGAAAATTTGTACACTTTTCAGAAATGCACCTGAATAGGTTATGCGATTAATAGCCATAATGATGTATTAAAACAAACAAAATTAGATAACTTGTTGAGATATCTAGAGGGCAGGAACAGGTAGCCCAGATTTTCAAGAAGGACGCCTTTTATAGAGAAAATTTATTGTTTCTACTCATTCTTTTACATTAGAAATAAGTCATCTGGTGAAATATTGTTTGAAACATTTATTTTAATCTGTTTATTATATACCATAATTATTATCTTAAGGACATATTGATCGTTTACATTGACTCCCTGTCACCAATCCACATAGAAAATCAAATGACTGGCATATTTTTCTTCCAAAACTCCCCTTTCCTAAAACACTGGGCGGAGGTGGAAAGTAATTTTCGAATAATGGTTTAAATGTTTGGTTACCTCAGTTTGCTTTAAAAAAAGTCATTCTTACTAGACTTGTCCAATTTCAGTCAAACTTACAGCCCGGGAAGTTTTTTATGTCCACTAGCCTAGATTCACTCCTAAATCACATATATGTATTTGTATGGGTGTACGATTGATTCTTACTCTATTTTTCTATGGTCTAGATTGGAATTGGTGGAAAATTTAGGCTTACTACTGTAGGTAACTAACAATCAGAAAAATGTTAATTTGGAAGTTAGATACATCTATTATATTTCTCTCCCTTTATCCTCTTGCTATTCAGACAACCAACCAAAAATATCTACCAATTTTCTACTCGTTGCCACTTTTTGTTTGCCCATTATGGTGTCTGTCACTATTTACCTCTTCCATATTTGTCTTCAACGGACTTAATTTTTCTTTCAATACTCACTCTGTAATATGTTCACATTTCGCCTCATATATATTTTCTAGCCTTTGAAAACTCCAGGAAAACCCAATGGTTAAATAAGATAGAATATGTGACCTCACAAATGCATTCACATACATATATATTTGCCGAAAAGATGAATCTATTAAAAGCTAACTTCATATTTTTAAACATAGTTAAAATGAAGACTGGTTGTTGAGCCAGCTTTATGTATTATTATGCATACATATGGGGTTTGAGTAAATCATTAATAAATCAGGTTATACATGTTTCCCCCCATCACAATCGAGTCCAAAATAGATGTCCAGATTAGTGAGCAGATGTGTACCAACATGAATATGGTATTAAGGCTGAGATAAACTGGTGGTGTGGTGGAAAATAAATGAAAAGAAGTTTAAATTATCTGCCTGAGTTTTGGTGCTTCTGAATAATTTAATATTTCCAGTGATGAAGGGTAGGAAAACTAATTGCAAAAGGGGTGTAAATAAATGTTTTATTTCTCTATAATATTTTCTCAAATAAATGAACACCAGTTTTAAATAAATATATCATCACTTGTTCATTAATTAATCGGATAATTTGGAATAGATTCTATAGTTAAAGATTTGTGAGTTATTTTTTATTCGGGTGTTTTTAATTTTGATATGCAAGTAATGAAATTTAGGTGTTGATCGTATTTCCTAATAGTTCACATGTTGAAATGATATTGGCTAGACAAACGTTGAAAACATTGGGGCACAGGACAGCTGCTTCGTCACAGTGTGAGAGTCCTCACTAATGATCATCCATTAACCCATCAGGGATTGAATCTGGGATCTGAGATCTTGCTGACAAGCGCTTAGCCTTCAAACTACTAAGCTGGTATTGAATGGTTTACATACTTGACTTCGGTTAAGTTGTGATATTACATGACTATCTTCGATTACTCTCGGTGAGTAATTGCCATACATCCATCATGATTGAAATACACTGACCATGATTTCTCCTCAAAGGTAAATGGCTATTACTATAGACCAAAGTTCTCTGGTCAGATCTTTATCAGGGTCGTGGATACTCACTGGTAAGGAGTTTATACTGAGATGAAACATCTGTTCGGTACTTCCTAGTTTTATTCGTTAGTAGAAGAAACTTTATGACAAGTGGTTTCGAACAAGTAGTTTTCATTTATCACTGTAGGTCAATTTAATGTTATTGTATGAGTAGTTCACCTATTTAAATGAAATATTTTAATATTGACTCTAAAATTATCTTACATAATCTTTCATACTAAATGTAGTGAATATCGATTACATAATAGACGGGATAATGAATATACTTTTACCATATGAAAACTTTATACATTATATAACCATTTAGTATTGAAATTTGTTAGTAATTTCTAATGAATACTACTTATTTTCAAAGAAATCTATTCCCAGATATTTTGGAACAATATTAAAATCAATTTCATCTTAGAGTAAATTATGGTAATTTTGCATTACAATATGTGTGTAGTAATAGATTCAAGAAATTAAAACGTTTTGTAGTGAACAAGAACACGAGTGGGGACAATCAAATGTATTTAGGCACACGATTACAGAATATCTCAGTAAAATATAAGAACCATATAGTGAGTAGTTAATTTGCAAACTATCAATGAATTGTCTCAAATTTGACCGTCCCTTCTGCAAATATCATTCCATCGTCTCCGATTATTATTGTTCATGCATTTTTATACCATTTACGTTTCGTTTTGTTCTTTTCTTATCAATCTTCTACTGAAATACATTCAATGCCTGACCATCGTTACATAATACTTATGTGGATATAAGTAACCCACACCACAGTATTCCAAGTTAACAGTGATTAGAAATAAATGTGAAATATGTGATTACATACTTTGAGATGAACAAATGTGAGTACTATTTTGACACTTGAAATATCCTTATAAAAACCTAGGATTTACATAGTAACTATATTAATTGAACTGATAATTAGTTTAAAGCGTGAGTCAATTGAAGCTAGACCACCATGGAAAACCTGGAAACATTGCTGAGGAGTCCCATAATAGGACGAAACGGCCGTCCAGTGTTTCCAGGTTTTCCATGGTGGTCTAGCTTCAATTGACTCACACTTTTAACTATGATAAATACTAAATCTCCACAAAACCCCTTCTGATAATTAGTTTACCAACATTTTTGAGTCCCAGAGTGAACATCAACTCTGAGATGCAGGTACATCCAGCTAACGAGTCCCAAATAGGGCGAAACGCGCGTCCTGGATTCCACTGCTAGCCACTATCCATCTTCGCTTACAATGCTTGTGAATTAAGGCTATATCGATGCAATACACACAGTATGCACATATGCCAATAAGAGACTGACCAGTTACAGTCCTAACACATTGATGGGAAGATTCAAACAAACAATACTAAATATATTTTTGAAGTTACTTAACAAAATTAACGGGATAGCTTGATTATTGTTGTGTTAGTCTGGCTACTTTGTATAAATAATGTTTATTACATTTAATTAAGAAATTAAAAAATTCCTTACTATCTAGATAAATCTTGGTAATTTACAAGAATGCCAACAACTTGTGGATTTCCTAATTGTCGATTTCGTTCACGATATCGTGGTGCTGAAGATAATCGACATTTTTATCGTGTACCAAAGAAACCTGCAATATTACGAAAGAAATGGCTAGAAGCAATAGGTAGAACTGAGGAAACAATTGTTAGCCAGGTTAGTTTTTAAATTGGTTGATTTTTTCTGGTTGGGAAGTGATGTGTTAGTTTAATTTCTTTATTAGAAATAAGTCTAGTCACAGTCATCTTGACAAAAGGAGCATAATACTAATGAAATCATTGCAGACGTAATGTGCGTTGAATTTTAGTCCTTAAATATTACTATACACTTCTCATAATGATCAATAAAAATGATCGATATAAATAATTATTAGAGTGATTTCTGGGGGTTTTATACATTAGAAGGGTATTTTACTTGTGAACTTATACCAGCTGGAGTATTATTGAACACTATGAAGCAAACGGTCGTTGCTTTGTCCCGATATATAACTTTTTATTAGTGCACATTGTGAACTAAAAATATGAAGAATCTTTTAGTATCTCAGAAAGTGTGGTCCGGTTATTTGTATAGACAGTAGCTAATAAGATTGAAAAATTGTCTATAAGTGTTGATTTCAGTCAATGTTAAGTGAGTAAGATTAATTTATCACTGGATTTACTTGCTTTCAATAATCAGTAACTATTAATGTTTCATATTTATTGATAATTTGCATTATTCATTTAGCTACGAGTATGCAGTGGTCATTTTTACGGTGGAGAAAAACATGAGGGTGATGTTCCGGTTGCTGATCCAGCAGTTGATGAACCAATAAGAGTTGAACTACCTCCTAAAATCTCACGTTTTCCGTCAACAGTGAATAAAAGAAACAGTTATGGTACTCGAGGTGGTGGTGGTGTTGGTCGAGGAAGAGGACCACATCACACTCAAGGAATTAGAAATAAGATGTGTTTTTTAAAATCAGGAATGCTCAATTATATGACAAAACATAATAATTCTTTAAATTTGTTGGGATCATTTAAACCAAAGCATACATTGGCATCCAATTCAACACAGTCATCTCCAACCCTAAGAAACGATCATAAAATTCGAGCTAATAAGCCAATACACTTAAATGCAACTAATATCATTAACAGTAATAATGATTCTAATAATCCATTGATGTGGTTTAATAATTTATATTCCCCTTATATTTATGATTATCTAAAAACAATCTCATTAAATACTTCTACATCATCATTATCTGAATTAAATACAAACAAAAAATATTTATATGATCCAAGAAAACATTTTAATTCAACTTCTATTAGTAAAGATCAATCTATTCTACAGAATTATTCCCATCAATCACCTCAACAAATCAACTATCCAATAGATAAATATACATCATTAATTCATACTTCACGATGTTATACACCTCTCACTTCAACAACTATCGGTTTAACAAATCTAATTCAAAATGATGATAGTATACCAAAAAAGTCCAGCAGTTCACCTTTCAATAATAATAATAATAATGGTAACATTAATAGTATAAATAATATAATTAATGATAATAAACCACAATCTGCATTCTCGTCGGTAACAAGTACTTTTAATAATAATACTAATAATAATATAAGTAAGGATTTCATTAATAATAATGATTATGTAATGAAATCTTCTTTTCTATCAAATAAAGAACAATTTTCATTGAATATTACAACAGATAATATAAATAAAAATAAATTTCAATCTACAATGTCAATACCATTTACAACAAATCAATCAACTAATTATTATTTATCCTTAGCAACAATAATGAATGATGTTTTAACAAAAAAATTAATGGATACTTATTTAAATTCATTTAAATATCCAAGTCATTTAAAAGATGATCAAAGTCATTTAAAAGATGATCAAAGTCATTTAAAAGATGAATATAATTCATTGAATATAATGAATTCTATAAATGAATTTAATGAAATTAAAGATTTATCTATTAAATCTGAATATATTAAAGAATATAGTAATATAATGAAATTTTATACTAAAAAAAGTAATGAATTCAATCGTTTAAATGATTATGAACAGAATACTATGGAAACTATAGATGATATGATGAAAAATAATGATAATTATATGAAAATGAATAATTGTGATCAGTTTGAACAACAAAATGAAATTGTACATTGTAATTTATTACAATTAAAAGGTTTGTTATCATTTATAACTTTCATTGTTTTACTGATTATAATTTAGTAATAAATAAATAATTCAGAGGGGGTTTCGTGGAGAATTTAGTATTTTCACAGTTGAAATCATGAGTCAATTGAAGCTAGACCACCATCGAAAACCTGGAAGCATTGAACGGCCGTTTCGTCATATTATGGGACTCCTCAGCAGTGCGCATCCACGAACCCACTCTCGCGAGCGAGATTCGAACCCAGGACCTACCAGTCTCGAGCCGAAGCCTTTAACCGATAGACCACTGAGCTGGCATCCAACGGTGTTAATGTCTAATTTCAACCAATCCACGATATTGAGCGACCGTTCACCAATTGTCTTCAGTGAGATGATATCTCTACAACAGACCTGGTAGAAGTTAGACATTAACACCGTTGGATGCCAGCTCAGTGGTCTATCGGTTAAAGGCTTCGGCTCGAGACTGGTAGGTCCTGGGTTCGAATCTCGCTCGCGAGAGTGGGTTCGTGGATGCGCACTGCTGAGGATTCCCATAATAGGACGAAACGGCCGTCCAGTGCTTCCAGGTTTTCGGTGGTGGTCTAGTTTCAATTGACTCACGCTTTCAACTATAAAGTTAATTAATTAACTAGTTTATTAATTACAGAGTAATTTACAAATACATTTTCTAAAGAATATGATTGGTTAATTGTATTGACTTCTTTTCGAATAAAAAGAATACTCTTTATTATGTGTAGGCGTGTAATTAGAGAAGTAAGTTTTGTATATTATTGTAACTAAATAAATGAATATGGAATCTAAGTAGCTTTGGCCAAATAATAATAATGATAATAATAACGTTTTAGAATTCTTTACGAACAATGGATGTAAGATAACTATTCAAAATAATTCCCAATATTTTATTCGAAACTTTAGGATAATATAAGCCAGTGTACTAATCAAAAATGAATGAAGAATGAATTATACGTATCGTTTTGTATTTTTTACAATTATAGTATAATATGTTTAATTATGAAATATAATTCAGTTTTATTTACATTTGTAAGACTTTATTTCTTTCCGCCTATGTAGATGTTAAGACCTGAAATTGATTAATCTCTGTTTGTATATAGATACGTTCTGAGTAGAGTAATTAGGTGGGGTTTTGTTCTCTGAGCTGGATGATTTCGTCATAGAGACATCATCGTCCTTCTGAACGTTATCATCAGAACAAACTTTAGGTAGAAGTGAAGTGTTCGAATTCTTCCACATATGACTCGCAGCTTGTCCTGTTGAACTCGATCTTGATTACTTTGATTTTATCATTTAGTTACAAGTTTCTATGATAGTTGGATATTGCAAAACAGTGGAATCAAGAAAGCATGTTTCACCCAATTTTAGATTCGCTAGCTTGACCCTTCTTCGCCTATGTCAACGTTCACGTTGGGACTTGAACTCACAACCTTTCGTTTTTGGACTCAGTAGCTCACTGGATGATGTGTTAATCATCACAAGTTAAGGGTACTAGTTTTGATTCTTGGTGTGATTGATAACACTAAATAGAAGCTGTCTAGTTTAAGATGGGAAGAGACGCGTCTCTTAAATTCCACCACTTGACAAAATCTAACTTCAACAGAAACATTTCATGCACTCATGATCATTATTATTGTTGTTATTATTTCGTCTGCATTGTTTTTCAACCATTGAAAGGTATTTTCATTTACAGAGACGCTAATAAAGTTCGTAGTAGAAATCGGAAAATCTCTAAAAACTGGCCATCAATCTACATGTTGTTTTAATGAAAATGATCGGTTCGGTGTTAGTTTTCATTATGATTTACATAATAAGTTTCATCATACTAGTTCAATTCTCCAAGAGTATTATTCATATTTTAGATAAAATTCAAAGTTAACTAAAGTTATTTCATGAATCATTTAGCAGTATTAGCATAAAGCATCTTTATCTCAACAATTTGAATATCAGAAGTAATAATCTTTTAAATAATTTATGTAAATTGGAAAAATCTTAAAATGAAGCCGTTAGTAACGAATTTACAGAACACAACAACTATCTATCACTAATGGATGGTGGCTGGTATTGCAATGAAGCACTGACGTTCCGTTCTATGCAGGACTCGTCAGCTGGATATATCTGCATCGCAGAGTGAACACCAACTCTGAGATTCAGGTAAATTCATCTGATGATTCCCACATGGGGCGAAACGTGCGTCATGGATTCCAATGCCAGCCACTATCCACCTTTACTTATAAGGCTTGTGAGTTAAGATAATATCAACGCCATACGCACAGAATGTACATATGCCAATAAAAGACTGAACAACTGCAGTCCCAAACATCGATCGGCAGATTCAAACAACAACACAAAATGAATTTGTCTATCACTGATATTATTTATTTTTAAACAATAAATAAGATTTAGCTGAGATCACATATTAATCTGAAATAATGACTGTAAAGGAAGGAAAAAGGAGAAATCCTTACTTGAAAAACAGCTTTAAAACTAGCATCTTCCAAGAAATAAATACAAACAGTTTAAAGTACTAGGCTATAAGATTCGTATATAGTTCAGGATTTAAAGATATTTCGGTCACTGTATGTTGTATCAAGTTTTCATATAAATGAGACATGATAATTCCAGTTTACAATTCAGTATAAACTAGATAAATTATCATAAATTTTTGTTAGATTCCAAATCAGTCGATATAAAATAGGGGAGATTTTCTACTACTACTAAGTATCTCTTATCAGGAATAAGCATTAAATCATTGATTTTGACAGCAAAAAATGAATAAATATTTAGATTTCTTCATTTAAGTAACTTATGAGATGACACATAACGTTTCACTTTATTAAATATGTGATAAAACGTGGATGAGGTTGTAAATTTTTTGGATATGAGTCCATTTCTTTGTCTTATCAAATCTCTAAGAGAAAATCAAGTACATAATGATCACAGTAATATTTTGTAAATAGATTCAATCTAGTCAGTAATTTAGAGCTACAGCTTTTATTCAATGAACCGCAGTCACTTTAAATCAGGCATACTGTGCCTCATTATCAAGTAATTTGAACCAATGGTTACATTATAACACGATCGATAAAGTTTATTCAGCATTGATGATCAGACAAGATGACACTGTTTACTAGTAGGTAATTAGTCAGCGGTATGAAGATTTGTCATAACATCAGTTCAGTGTATATACAGCCTCGGTATTTAATAAAACATTAATACAATTAATTTTAACTCTTCATTTACTACTCTTCGTTTTAGTTAATACTAAGTACATATAGATTGTAATTTAACGAATGTGTTATTAATATGAATGTTTACTTTTCTTTGGTATTCTTTTTAAAGAGCAAAGATCAAATCAACCAGAAGATATTCCTTCATTAAATCAAATAGTTCAATATGTGATTTTTATTGGTATTGATGAGTTAACAGTTGAAATGCCGATTCTTCACGATCTAATTAATCCGTTATGTGTTCAGTATTCAGATATAAAGAATCTTCCTGAACATGTAAGTATACAGTTTAATTATTTTTCTACATCGTAATACATGATTAAGTATTATCATTAATTATCCTTTTAAATTAAGATAGAATTCTATTATATTTAATAAAATGAAGAGTATCATAGTAAATATAGATAGTGTTATTACCAATTTACTGATCGAATAACTGAAAAAAAATCATTGGAAATTATTATTTATCATAGGATGACATTAAGTGTATGTAACTATTGACCACATTCGACAATAAACGTCTATTTCTTTTTGTCAGAAGAAGGGTTTCCATGGTGGTCTAGCTTTAATTGACTCATGAACTCAACTAATAAAATAGTTCTGTTTAGTTTAAAACTTTTCACAGTGTTTACTTCAACTCAATATTATATCTGAACTATACGTTGTAGGTGTCGTTATATAATACTTAAGATTTACATGCTAGGAAAAAATAACTGTCTAGTTCGTACTGGGCTTTATTGGTCCTCTAGATGATGTTAGTCCATGAAGAAGATAAATTTCAAGCTAGTCCAGTGATACTAATCAAAATCTGTGAAGAAACAATAACATTTTTAAACGTTGAGAATGGACCTTATTGATAAGTGATAATAAACATGTATCCGGGGTTCCTAAGGTATAAGGTATTTTTCAAATGTCAAGTTACTTAGAATAATGGGCTGTGTTGAATACTCTTGAGTTAATATCTAACTAACTTTATATACCTGATAAACAACAGCGTGTATTGCGGATCATAGAATTTCAGCTCAGTGATCTAAGAGTATCATCGTAAAACCACAAGATTCTAGATTTTTACCATATAATCTACTGACAAGATGAAAACTGGAATACAAAAAAAAGATATCCAGTATCATCTATTCTTTAATGATTCTTCAGCTGTAGTTCGTCCAGGTTTTCCTTAATGGTCTAGCTTCAAATGACTCATAATTTCAACTATAAAAATTACTGAAATATTTAAAAAAAACCCTTCTGATTATAATAAAAAATTATCTTCAAAAATTGAATTAATCTTTATTCAACTAAAAGTTTTTTTTCACAGTTGAAATCATGAGTCAATTGAAGCTAGACCACCATGTAAAACCTGGAAGCACTGGAGTCCCATAATAGGACGAAACGGCCGTCCAGTGCTTCCAGGTTTTCCATGGTGGTCTAGCTTCAATTGACTCATGATTTCAACTGTGAAAATACTAAATTCTCCACAAAACCCCCTCTCATCTATAATCATATGCTCACTAGTGACTGACTTCAAGAGATATTTCCTTGAGTTCTAGTGGGAAGCAGTGGCCAGTGGAGTTCTACCAGGTCTGTTGTAGAGATATCATCTCACTGAAGACAATTGGTGAACGGTCGCTCAATATCGTGGATTGGTTGAAATTAGACATTAACACCGTTGGATGCCAGCTCAGTGGTCTATCGGTTAAGGGCTTCGGCTCGAGACTGGTAGGTCCTGGGTTCGAATGTCGCTCGCGAGAGCGGGTTCGTGGATGCGCACTGCTGAGGAGTCCCATAATAGGACGAAACGGCCGTCCAATGCTTCCAGGTTTTCCATGGTGGTCTAGCTTCAATTGACTCATGATTTCAACTGTGAAAATACTAAATTCTCCACGAAACCCCCTCTGATCTATAAAAGTTTTTTATTTGTTTAAACTACTCATAAGTAATCATTTCTTTTCATCAATAAAAAGGAAATATACTACTTAAAATCCTATAAGAAAATGTAACATTTTATTCACTGAAAACATAATTTAAAATGAATAATCGTAATAAGGTATCTTATTCATTTTGTTTTATCAAGATAATGTTTTTTTTTTGTTCAATCATAGATACAATAAATAAACATAAATATTTAATGCAAATCATTTTTTACGCTTAGGAAATAAAGTAACATTACTATTATGTTATTTAACTAAAATAAAGTTTTCAGTAGTATTAACAAGAACACCCTCCCCCCCCCTAAAAAAAAATAAACAAGAATTTATTAAAAATTTTCTTTCTTTTTTTTTCTTTTTTTTTTCATTCATGTTTTTTGCAATCAAGATTCGTCAAAATGTTTCAGATATGGTTACTTATCAGGAAATTGTATTATCAATTGAATATCTTCAATATTTCAGTTTTTTGAAAAATATTTATATACCTGAATGTTTAAATTCTAGGAATTGTTGGGATGAATTAAAAAATCTTGGTAAGTTAAATTGTTATAGAAAAAAAGAAAATGATTTTTTAAAGGTTAAATGTCAATGTTAAAGATGGATTCAAGAAATTTTAATGTGAGGCAGTAAATAGCATTAGAATGTAAAATGTTCATTCTTTTTTATTATAAATTCTTTAGTTGGATACATCTGTATATCATTGTTGGTATTTACACCGAAACTCAAATTAAATATCTTTTTCCTTCAAATGGCAAACGTGCTATCCACTGAACTATTGAGTTTAAAACATCACCAGCCTGTGTAATGTGAATGAATTTCATTTAAGTTTGTAAATTTTCCAAATATTGATATTTGGGATTTCAATCGATTTGTCTGTTTTGGTATATGTAAATCTTGAGAGTATCGTCTTGTTCTATATATTTCAGAAGAGTCTTTACATGTGATTAAAATGTCACTAGCCTGTGTAATGTGAATGAATCCCATTTAAGATAAGTTTGTAAATTTTCCAATTATTGATATTATGCATTCCAATCGATTTGTCTGTTTTGGTATATGTAGATCTTGAGAGCATCGTCTCTTTCTGTTTATTTCAGAAAAGTCTTTACAGTTGACTAAAATGTCCTTAACTTCGAAATTTCATGATTTATGTTACATTCAGAGAATTGTAATAGTAAATACATAGAAACGCAAAATTAATTCCTTTAGGAAAATGTCGATAAGAATTTCATCTTTTTCACATTATCTTAAACACATACATTAAATATCAACTGCTTTCAATTGTCTTGACATATTTTGAAACACCCTTCTTCAGTCATATGGTTGACTTAATTGGACATTTTATTTCTTCCCAAGTAAATATTTAGTTGAATAGATATGCTTTGTGTAGTTTTTGATGACTAATGATTTATTTAGTTGAATTTTTAAACGAATATGAGTTTTGCTATTTAAATACTTTTTCCCTCTTAGTTATAACGGGAATTACCACTCCCTTACTCATCAACTCACTCCCACTTTTGCTCTCCCTTTTTCTCTTTTTCCTAATCCCGCCATAGATTGATATGGTAATGAATTAAATTGGGTGTGACTTGTGTAACCAAGTTCTTATAACATTAAAAAAGAAAAAGAAACCAAAAAAACAATGATATTCATAAACACATATTTGCGTGATAAACTCAATGTGCGATAATTAATTTGGCTATTGATTTGCATTGTACCATATTCTTATTTCGAACTAATCGCTATGTTACATAGATAATGATAAAGATAATCTTTCGTCATATTGTTTGTTAGTTACCATATGAAGTTATTATACGCTTAGATCATGTTGATGATGTAAAAATTTCGGTAATTCCGATATGAATCTATCATATCAGTAACAATGTTTTAATTCTTGTACAATACAATGAGTATATTTCCTATTTGTTGCGATCAGTCATATTATCTATCGTTCAAATTAAGAATATTTCTGTTGAATTCGAACTAGCTAACCGTAAATGAAATGTCAAATGTTCACACCAAAGTCTGGAAATGGCAAACGTTAAGAAAAAGTATTCGAAATATAGTGTTGGAATCAACTATTAGATACTTAAGGTTGAGTACCTGATAAACCAAAGGGATCTGATAATTTGAATTATTGTTTTTTCATTGGTCTTCAAAAATAAAAAATATGATCACTTGAAATTCACAAATAAATAAATAAATATGTCAGTTTACTTCATTAAAAACAGTTTTAGTCCTGATATTAAAGTGTGGTTTTATAAACTTCTCAAGTCACGATCTGTTTACATTCTTGTTGAAGGATCACCATTAGGCTTTTTGTTAGCAGATCTTTTTCTTGCAAAGCTGGAGAATAGATTGATTAAAAAAAAATGATTAGTCGGCTAAAACTTTGCTGTCACTATATTGAAGATACTTTATCGGTATAAGGAAAACAGGGATGAATATGATAATTGATTGAACATATTCCACAACCTTTATTCAGAAATTACATTTGTTCATGAAGAATAACAAAGTGATAGTACAGCGTTTTTAGATGTTCGCTTGACAAGAATATCAGATAGGATAACAAAGAAGGTATTGATATAAAATCAGCGACTGCTCAATATACTAACTTCCACAGATAATAAAATAAATTTAATAAAAGTCCTTACTTACTTGCTTATGCCTGCTACCCCTTGTGAAGGAGCATAGTCCGACCACCAACATTCTCCATCAAACTCTGTCCTGGGCAATGCTTGCTAGTTCCTTCCAGTTGTTATTCATCCTTTAGATGTCTGTTTTCAATTCATGATGCAATGTGATCTTTCCTTTCTCTGTTTCTCTTACTGATCGTGTTAAAATGATTTACTCTGAAGACACAATTGAAGGTGAATTAAATAGTATCCCTGAAATTGTGAAGCAGTCTAAGACCAACTTTAAAGACTTGGAAGCAGTGGACTTCCATTTTATCCCAATATAAAACTCCTCAGCAATACACATTCATGATCCCGCACCCGCAGATCAAACACGAGAACTCTAAACAACTATGCCCTGATCCAACGATCTTAATGTCTAACCTCGATTAATACATTTTTATTTTCAATTGAATTCTATATACTGTTAGGAATTATAAAACAAACACATTAAAATATGCTGGTAGTACAAAATACATAAATAATAAATATACATACTACCTTTTAACTCTTAGCTAATGTAGATAATTTATTATTCAACTCGTATCAAATTTCTTTTTCTTGTTTTGTTTAAATTAGTAACATGTTTATCTTTATTTTCAAAAAACAATTAGGTCAATATACTTTTAATCATAAATGAATTGAGTAAAAATTTTTAATAGAATATCAACGAAAAAAAATGAAAGAAGAAAAAAAAAGAAAAAGAAATTACAATAAAAAAAAATAAAAATCGATTGTTCAGTTTTTCTTTTTTTTTTCTTTTTTTAAAAAAATATTTTCATATTAAATTTCAATTATAATTTTTTATATAAATAAAAAAAGAAAATTCAGTTAATTAATTAGTTAATATATAAATCATTATTGATATAATTACTAATAAGAATAGTTTAATTTAATAGAATATACTTCCAATATTTAATAATTAGTATTATATTGGTTTAAGTATCATTGTTTAACATTAATTGGGTATAATTTTTAAATGCTTTTTGTATTCTATTTTAATTAATCTAAGAATTCTTTTGAAAATAAAAGATTTATTTGTCAATTATAAAAAGTGATAGATAATGAAATGCTCCCCAAATGTCTTGGTACGACTAAAGGTGGAGAGAGTTAGCTATCTTTCTCGAAATGCTTTCACATGGCCACGCGTATACAGCCTCTGACAGGGAAGTCCTACTCACTACCTTCTCGTGGTATTACTGTTGTTTATGAAGTTGAGAGGACGAAAAGCGAATGTCCGGCACTTAAACCGGGTTGGTGGAAACGCAGGGTCCACCTATAAGAGTTGGAAAACCCTGATTCCAAACTAATGGTGGACCAAATATTTTGATACATTGGGATTCATTGACAAGATGTAACTGAAACTTTGAAAGATGTGATTTTGTCATTGAAAGACGAATACGCGTCACCTGACGCCAGTCAATTGACAGGATTTGTTAAATACAAGATATTAGATAGCATAAAATTGACTAACACTGAGTGATCGATTAGTGTGAATAAATCTGTTCTACATGAAAGTAAGTGAGGTCTAGATAGTTCAAAGGTAATTTCTGTAGTATCGTGGTATGTTAACAGTTATAGATAGGTTTTACTAGCAGGCGGAAACTTGAATGAAACTTGAGTTTCAGGTTTCCTGTAACTGCCATCAACCAGATAACATGATACTATTAGTCTCTATTTAATCTGATAGATTTCACAGTCAACTAGTAAGATCAAGAGTAACCTAATTTTGTGAGACACATAAATCAGAGTTATCTGAATTTTTATCATCAAAAACGAAAAGTTGCTTGTCCATTTGAGGTTTGTGTAGCAGCAGCCTCAGCAGCAGTAGGTCTCGATATAAACAAAGGGAAAAACAAAACTCTCCGATACAATACAATATGCACCAATCAAATTACACTTGACGGAGAAGCTTTGGAGGATGTGGAAACCTTTACATATCTGGGTAGCATCATTGATGAACTCGGTGGATCAGATGCAGATGTGAGGGAGAGGATCGGCAAAGCAAGAGCAGCATATTTACAACTGAGGAACATCTGGAGCTCAAAACAATTGTCAACCAACACCAAGGTTAGAATTTTCAATACAAATGTCAAGACAGTTCTACTGTATGGGGCGGAGACGTGGAGAACTACGAAAGTCATTATCCAGAAGATACAAGTGTTTATTAACAGCTGTCTACGCAAAATACTTCGGATCCGATGGCCAGACTCTATCAGCAACAAGTTACTGTGGGAGACAACAAACCAGATTCCAACAGAGGAAGAAATCAGGAAGAAGTGCTGGAAGTGGATTGGGCACACTTTGGGGGAATCACCTAATTGTGTCACAAGACAAGCCCTCACATGGAATCCTGAAGGTCAAAGGAGAAGAGGAAGACCAAAGAACACATTACGCCGAGAAATAGAGACAGATATGAGAAGAATGAACAAGAACTGGATAGAACTAGAAAAGAAAGCCCAGGACAGATTGGGTTGGAGAAAGCTGGTCGTCGGCCTATGCTCCATTGGGAGTAACAGGCGAAAGTAAGTAAGTAAGTAAATGCACCAATGACTGTTTAATAACAGTCAGTCGTCCTGAGCTCCTTGATTCTGTGTTTCAACAACGGATGCTAACATATTACTAAAACTATCTTCAGAAGATAATATATCACAACAAAAAAGTGTAGAAAGAGAAAACTGAGCAAAATTTTAACCTTCATAGTAGAGTATGATTGTCAGAGAAAGTCTTCAGTTTTTATCAATAGGCCGAAAGAATACTGAGGATATTTTGTGATTTAACAAACCTATCCAACCAAAAGTTAGTATTTATATCGTTATTAGTAGGAGGTTGAGTTGTCTAGTTGTTGATATTAGGAACTGAGTTATAATCAGTATTCGTTGAAATATGTTGATCTCGCGCACACTTCCTAGATATAATCATCATGTCCCAAGTTATTAGGAGTCTCGGCGTGAACATCGACACTAAGATGCAGATATATCTAGCTGACGAGTCCTAAACAGAAAGATCCCATTGTTAGCCATAGCCTATCTATTATAGAAAGTCCCCATAACTTAACTCACAAACTGATCTTAGTTAAAACATCTTTGAAAACCCTGGAGTACTGGATGGCAGTTTCATCCTGATCTAGGACTCCTCAACAGTAAGCATCCATGACCCTGCCTTAGGGAATCAAACCCAGGACCTTCGGACCGCTGTGCAAACCCTTGACCTTCATTCCATTGCGCAATATCATGGACCGACTACAGCTAAACACTAAGAACGTTTAATTGGGCTTGGTGGTTCGGAGTTTAAATGTTCTCATGCTATACCGAAGGTCTTGGGTTTGATTCCCTGATATGTGGTCTTAAAAGAGCCCTTTTGAAGAGTTTCATAATAGAATGAAACGGCTCCTCAGTGTCAATGGGTCTTCAGTGGTGCTTTAACTATGATCATTTAGTAATTTAAATGATGAAAATTCTACTATTTGCACTAATCCCCCTGAACGACCCTACATAAATTGGTACTGTTTTAATGACTACTGATAATTAGTAAGTAGTAAAAGATATACATAACTCCACCTATTCGACCCTGGATAGATATTAATCAGTACCTGGAAATTCATACATTAAATAATTCCTTATGCAACTAATATCATAACATTATATGACCATTAGATAATTGTTTTTCATAGATTGCTGATAAATTTTTGCATAAAACATCATTGATCTCTAAGACATTTACACAACTAATACTCGTCTATTTTAAGAGTCCACCCCTCTACACTTTTTATCTTACTCACCGTATATTTGTTTCCCACCTTTCTAATGCATACCCAAATACACTTGTATTAATTACTTCTTTTTTTTTTTTAAAAAAATTATAATTTAGGCATAAATTTACACATCGTACCATTGGAACTTGATGTAAATAAATCAGCTGATTTTATTATTGGTATTATCCTATCTACACATTATGATATCATGTCGATTTATATGAATGAAAAAAATCAACCTACTGTTAAACGACCATCATCATCACCTTCACAATCGATGATGAATCAACTAGTGCAAATTAACAAACCGCTATATGATCATACAAATGACATATTCAAACATACTACTACTATTAATGATCAAACAATAGAGAATATTGTATCAAATAATCAAGAAACTCAATTAAATACTGATCGAAATATTCAAATCGGTATTATTGGTATAGGTAAGTTCGTTAGTTATTGACTCAATATTTTTTTATACAAAAGTTTTCATTTTTAATTAATTTTTACTTTTGGGAAAATTCATAATTCTACTACACATGTATTTATTGTTATTTGTATGGTTTCAATCTATCAAGATCATTCACTGAGTAATTTCAGTAACTTTAATAATATTCTTGCATAAATTCTTTCATAACTAATCAGAATTTCTGGAAGTATCATTTTCCGAACCCAAGTTTTGCTATTGACTGTTTTGAGTTATGTAATAGTTCCTTTGAAATAACCTCTCCTTTACTATTAATTTAACATTAGATGTGATATCGGATATAATTTTCCAAATACTCCGAATAATTACATAAAAGTGTGATGATATAAACATAATTTTTGTTGTCAGTTAGATTTATTGGTCAGCAGAGATCGTTTTTTTTTCGAATGCCTGTCACATATTCATCTCAATTGATTCAGGACTTACTTTTCATTCCGTTTAGATTTTGTACATTAAATACTGATAAGTTATTCGGGAAAACCAGTGGTGCACTTCTTTATGACATAACGGTGAACTTTATTAAAATTTCATTAAAGAACTTTTAGATTAGCTATCTCTTTTTTTGGATTAAGTAGTCCGACATTTGTAGTTAAGATTTCTGACATAAAATTAACTTTGATATTAATAAAATGGTATTTATCCCCTCTCGATATATGTAAAGAGCCTTGAATGTGGTTGCAGTAGTTTTATTACTTGGTAAGTAAGTAGGTAAGTAAGTAAGTAAGTAAGTAAGTAAGTAAGTAACGTTGTCCCTCCAACATTCAATATAGAATAATAAGAAATATAATACCTACATAAAAGAGGGAAATAAATAAATACTTTAGCCATGATGTTTTAATTTTAATACAAGGTTCTCGGCAAATTCTTGACTACCCTACTTAAGCTCTTACAATATAATTCGATTTACGCCTAATGTAATATACCATGAATAAGTCATTTTACTCGAGTAACTGGGATTCTTAAGTAACATCAAGTATGATTATTAGAAAGAACGTGGGATTTTTTTAAAGCTACAGTATACTTAATTTAACTCAGGGAAAGTTTTTAGATAATTTTATCATTCAGAATCTTCTTCTTATCACGAATCATAGCAGTTGGAACACAGAGAAAGGTGGAATCAGAAGAGAATTTGTTGCCACTGTTATAACTTCACTTTGTTAAGTAACTCAAAATATATTACCACGATAGCGAATCCAGTTACTAAACGTCTGCACTCTCTTTTCAACAGTACGCTCCCTAATATTATTGACCCAGCCCTCAATTGTTATGAATAGGAAACTAGCTTGTGAAGTATATACATATATATAATGGAAATAACAGTACTCTTTCATCATATGTCTCCTTCTCAAGGCTTAATGGTTGCATCTCAATAATCATTAAAGGGAACGAAGTTTATATTAGGTAAATGTCAAAAATGAGTGGAATGATTATCAATATGCAACCGAATGTCATAAAGAATTATTAATAAGTGACTCTAACAAAACTCAACGTTTAAGGGAGAGATTATCACACCGGTTTTGTCAATGGTCTTATTCCTGACCTCTTTTTATCAGAATACTATGCGAAAATCAATTATCATATTAGAAAGATGATTTTGGAAGATCAGATAGGATACTAATAAAAGTTCTTGAGTATTTGATCACCTAATTAGGCTATCGAAACGAAGTTTCCAATTCGTAAGAATAAAAGATAACTTATGCTAGGTTAAACTAATCAGTTTAAAACAAAGATTATAGTATCAACTATATAAGATTATTATGAGATTGGATATGGTTGACATTAAATCGTGTTTGACTAAGATCTCCTGAAAGACGGCAATTTTCAACAAGGTATATCTAAAACTATCGAGAGAAGTAACACTCCCTGTGAGGTTTGGACGCACATCACAAAGCCTTATAATCTGAGACATTATCACTGAGCTATTCGGTCCTCGACAGACCTACTGTGGGTTTGAAACTTAACTTTTAAAAATTGTTATGACCAGATTATATTAAAGCTGATGAAGTAACTTGAACAGGTGGAAATATAACTTAACTTTTACATTTTATATATCTGACTGGTTGACTGATAGAATAAATAGGGCTTTTTGATCAAGGTAAAGTATGACTAGTAGATTTTAAGTGTTTAATAGATAAAGTTTCTGTCTATATCAGAATCGTATACTTAACTACTACGTTTTACTGTATGTATCTACATGATAACCTCAGATAGACTGTACAATTTACAATATCTGTATCACGAAAGATTTTAGTGAACTAAAAACTGATTAAGTAACGCTATTTATATCATCGATTTGTTTTCTTTTTTTTAATCTCATCTTTACTTTTCTCCTTCTTCGAATAGGTCCAATCAGTTTAACTATTATACGTCAGTTAGAGAAATTTAATTATAATATACGTGTATTTGACAAATTCTTACCTGATGGAATTGATACTGTGTTAAATTTCAATTATACAAATAATTATGAAGAAATGATTCATAGATCTGATTGGATTATTTTTATACAAGAATCAAGTATCATGAAGGATATGAGATCATTTGGAAGAAGTAATGGTTGTTCACTGTTGACGGTGAATGAAATATTTAATGTGAATATGAAAGCTAAAATGAAAAGCGGTAAATTAACATTTTTGAATCTATGTATATATAATACTAGAGACTTTATTCTCCTCTCAGTCTCAATGTGAACATTAATACTAAGATCTAGATATATTCAGTTAGTGAGTCTGAAATAAGTGCCCTAAACTCCAGTGCTAGTCACTATTCAATTTGAATAAGTATTTCATGAAAAAATCTTCACTTTAGATGGAAATAAGAAAACCTTACATTTATGAATTAAATGGATACGTAGTACATACTATATTACGAATTAAAAACTCTTCGATTTTTGAATGATATCATTCTTTAGAATGTTACGTTATTCTAACCATAATCGACATTGGTAATTATACAGATGTAAGAGTTAGTCAGTCAGTCACAACATAGAACTTCGTACGTACGTACATCAGTTCGAGTCGCCATACCATATTAACACAGAGATAAAGTTGTCGATTCAAATCCCATAGTGGTAGAAGTAGTAAGAGTATGAGCATTAATCGGAAAGATTAGGGTTTGAAGATGTTATTGAAGGAGTATAATCCAATGGAATAAATTTAGAAAGAGGAAATAAATAGAGACATGAAGAATTCAGAAGATTGATGGTTTAAACAGAATGTATCCGACAAAATGAACTGTTTTAATGTTGAATAGTTATTTTGATAAATGTTTAATTTTTTAAAAGGTTTATGTCGCTTTGTATCAAAACTACATCTAAAGGAAAAATGGTTGTGTACCGTCTCAGATGTTTTTAGATTAAACGCTTACCACGAAACCAAATAGTCGTCGGCAAGGTCATGGATGCCCACTGTGAAGAAGTAATAGAGTGAAACATTTATTCAATATTTCATAGTTGAAAGCATGAGTCAACTGAAGCTAGACCACCAGGGAGAACCTGGAAACACTGGACGGCCGTTCCGTCCTATTATGGGACTCCTCAGCAGTGTGCATCCACGAACCCGCTCTCACGAGATTCGAACCCAGGACCTACCAGTCTCGAGTCAGAGCCCTTAACCGACAGACCACTGAGCTGGCATCCGATGGTGTTAATGTCTAACTTCAACTGATCCACGAAGTTAAGCAACCATTCACTAATTGTCATCAGTGAGTTCCTATCTCACGACAGATGTGGTTTGTACTCCACTGGTCACTGCTTCTCACTAGAGCTCCTGGATGTACTTCCCGAAGTCACTAGTGAGCATATGATTATATTAATTATCATTGATTGGAACGGATATCTAACTAGTATTAGCTCATGATGTAGACTATAAAATTCAAAAACATTTATAAACCCCCTCCCTACATGAACAAAAAATATGTTTCTGCACAATCATTTCAGTTAGTGGTAGTGATTGTGTTCTAAATACTGACTTCATGATGGGAATCTTGATATTTCAGTGAAGGACTGTGATCACTGTAGTCAATTAAGTTGGTTATTCATCAACGGTGTTTTGTAAACATCGAACTATTTTAAAAATTTACTTTATTTAGAAAATATAGACTGTAGGATGACTTAGACTCAGTGATTTAATGGTATTGTGGTTGCTGATGAAGCAGGACTTTTTAGGTTTGATACAGATTGAAGCTATGAGTATGCACTACTGAAGAGTGTTTAATATGCGTTTCATCACAGTTCCTATTTTTCATTGATTCTCTACTTATTATCATGTCTTGATGGAAATTACTTTTACATAACTAGCTGTCATACTTTCTGAAAATAAAAAACAAACAAACTGGGTACGCTTTATTGAGTCAACTTATAACCCAATATGCAGTTGTATCATTGCTATGTTTCCCCGCGTGGGTTCGAATTTCGTCCTCGTTGCCAAATTTGCTATGTTTGAAGCGATTACGAGTTCACTTAGTCTGCGAACGGAACGAACACTTTCGACCAAAGACCAATAAGTTAACTATCCTGATGCACCCCAGCCCCGCTAACTAAAGAGAGAAGTCGAAGTTCGAGCGGGGAATAAATATACTCCGCAAGCAGGCAGAAGCACAAGCAATCACTGCAGACACAAATTAAACGGATAAATACAACATAAAACTGTCCTTGGTAAACGTTACGAAATAGCATACTAAAAGACACAACGAACCAACAGCGTTTAAGATTTTCCCAAGTGGGAAATACGACATGAAGGAGAAAAGAACGCTTTTGGCTCGAAAACGAAGAAATTCAAAATTTCAAAATATAATTACAAAAATAAGGTATTTACTAAATGAGTTCTGGGAATCTAACATCCCCAAAAATCATAATTTTCCATCTCCTTTCATTCTAATCGATTCAATATGTTTTACTTACATTTATACTACTTTTATATTATATTTAATTCTTGTAAATTGTAGGATGTCATATATTATACATTAATCTGGTTGACGATTATCCACATGAACTAACTACATTGAATACACTTGCTCACTCTGGATATGTAGCAGACATTTATGTATTATTAAGGAAATCATGTGAGAATTTAACTTGTAAGTGTATATTGAAATTTTTATTCTGATAGTTACTGTTTTTTATTCTTAACTGTTTTCAGTTATTGTTATCGTTATGAAGTGATTTCAATGTACTAATATAAATGCATTTAGTAAGAATAGATGGGTTATAGCTATTCGTGAAATTCAGGGCACACATTTCACTCTATTCGGAACTACCTAACTGGATGTATTTGCATCTCAGAGTCTGTGTTCAGATTGAGTGTAACTCAAACTAGGTATCCTTCGTTTCAAACTCCATGAGATGTTGATTTGAGATAGTCGGTAGTTTGCTGAACGAGTACGTTGTTTATGCCACTAGTAGTAAAGGTTTAAATAATCTTGTTGCTGATACTGAGGAACTAATTCTAATCAGCTTTCATTGTGGGGATTGACACGATATAGTCATTTCGTCACATTATTTTGCTTGCCTGGCAATTATTAGAAAAATGGATGGTTAATGAAGTCTTAATCATCTAATAAATCTATCTTGGATATAAACTTGAATCGATAATGAATTTAATCATGAAATCACTTGTTCATAGTCATTATTAAAATTTAAATATTGATTTTTTATTTTATCTTAAACTGACTGATGTACTTACGTCTCTGGTAATGTGAATATTTATAGTTCTGGTGAGAAGCAGTTGTCAGTGACTTTTAACTATATCATGTGAAGCAGTTACTCACTTATGGTATTGAGAAATAGCGAAGCAATATCGTGAATTAATTGGAGGTAGGAATGTACGGCATTAAATGGCGACTTATTGTTCTAAAGGTTAAGTTCTCACTTAGAAACCGAGGTGTTCGAGGTTCGATTCCTAAGGAAGTCATTTATATTGACTGCTTAAGAGTCCTATACTAAGACGAAACGCTTGTCCAGTATGTCCTGGTTTACAGTGGTTGTCTAAATAATTTCAGTTTAACCCTTATGACAACATAGCTTTATATTTCTAATTAACTCTCGATATGTCTTCAAAAGAGAGTAGCTCATAATAAACCTATTAGTTTTGCGCGTGAGCGCTCAACCTATAGACCACTGAGCCGGCATCCAACGGTATTAATAATTACTAAATTTGAATAAGTATGAAAGATATACCCTTTTTTATTATTCTGAACAATGTTTATTAATTATAGTTTGTTTTAATTTATAGCTGAGTTCAATATTCAAAAGTCACCAAATTTAATTTGTTTAAATAATAAACTAAATAAACTTCAAGTACAATCAGAAGAATTACGTAGAAGTATAAGTCAATTTCTTCGAAGAAATCTGCTTAAAAATTTAATGTTTATACCTAAATTCAATGAAATAACTCAAACTGATAAGTTTAAAAATAAAACTGAACCACGATATAAAATGACTTTGAATAATCAAAAAATGAATCCTACAATAAACACATTAAAGAAAAATACAAATACACATCAGAAACTTCGTAAGTTTATTCATGACATTTATTAATTGCAGTAGATTTTTCTACTTGGAAATGTTTTTATTGGTCCTAGTGACTAAGTTAAACATAGTGGAACTATTTAAGATATCGTATACACTCGTAATATATATGAACGCCAATTTAAAGAGGAGTGAATTTATTGATCGGACGCAATTGATACTTGAAATCGTACGAGCAGTCTTGGGTGCTAACCGGTCCTCCAATCTGCCTAGCCCAGCCAGTTGAGTCCAGAACACAAATAACAGCCTCGGCAATATGAATCATTATTTACAAGCATACTGGGTTTTTATACAAACCAAAGTAATCAATAAACTGATTATAACTCAATAATCGTATGATCATAAATCAAAGATCAAAATAAAGCTAATGATAAGAGAAACACGAATATGAATAATTTAGTTACGTAACAATTGTACAATAAGAAATAGGCATAATACATTGGTCGACAATAGACCTCAGATTTACCATTCATAATTCACCAGGGGATATAACACCTCCCCTTTTTGAGAAATCTAGAGTTGATATCCGGATTTTAAATTTCTCGAATTCATCCTCCCCCACGAAAGACTGTTGGATCCTCATGAACCCAAGTTACCATTATTGTGACATTATTTAAAACATATTCGTCGTATTTAACTGAGAATCCACGAGAACTTATTAGATCGTGAGGATCGATGACATTCGATTTGAGGTCACCAGCGTCTGGTTCTTCTGAAACAGTTTCCTTGAATTTACTCGGAACCTCATTAGTAAATAATGAATCATTAGGATAATCAGTATCTATGAAAGTTGTATTGGATTCTTGATTATCATTTAATGCATCCGATATTTTTCTCCCATTTTTATAAGAGATTTGAACTGGAACATATGAATCAGCAAAATAATCGGGATCTGGCAGAACAATTAGATAATCTTGATCACTAGATTCATTAGACAAATTTTTTGCATCGTGACTGGTTTGATTTGGCGCCACTGTATTCACTATACTGCTCGGTTTGTTCCCCGTTTCTTCGTGGGCGGGTACCGCAGCAAATTCATGAGCATTTAGTAAGACATTGTCTTTCTGTAAACAGGTTGATCCACTGTTTGCACGTCCGTTTTCGGGGTTAATAGGACTTGAACCGTGTATAGGGCATGTCTCTGAAGCAGACAGTACCGGACTATTGGGCTGATCATGTAGGACTGCTACTGCTGCATTTAAATTACTGTTTTTCGCGGATTCATTGAGGCTTTCCTCTGAATATTCATTTGTTCTGCAATCGATTTCCAGCTCTGTACGCAATTTAAAAATTGATGCGTCGACTTCCGTTGCACCCCCAAAGCATGGGTGATTCAGCAGCTTTGCATGTAACTTGTCAATGAATTCCAATTGACTCTTTCTGAAGCGCTGCTCTTGTCACTGGATTAGCAACTGAAATTGATCGGAAGTTAGAGCCATTTTTTACCCCGTCGCCAGTTGTTATATCGTATGCACTCGTAATATATATGAACGCCAATTTAGAGAGGAGTGAATTTATTGATCGGACGCAATTGATACTTGAAATCGTACGAGCAGTCTTGGGTGCTAACCGGTCCTCCAATCTGCCTAGCCCAGCCAGTTGAGTCCAGAACACAAATAACAGCCTCGGCAATATGAATCATTATTTACAAGCATACTGGGTTTTTATACAAACCAAAGTAATCAATAAACTGATTATAACTCAATAATCGTATGATCATAAATCAAAGATCAAAATAAAGCTAATGATAAGAGAAACACGAATATGAATAATTTAGTTACGTAACAATTGTACAATAAGAAATAGGCATAATACATTGGTCGACAATAGACCTCAGATTTACCATTCATAATTCACCAGGGGATATAACACCTCCCCTTTTTGAGAAATCTAGAGTTGATATCCGGATTTTAAATTTCTCGAATTCATCCTCCCCCACGAAAGACTGTTGGATCCTCATGAACCCAAGTTACCATTATTGTGACATTATTTAAAACATATTCGTCGTATTTAACTGAGAATCCACGAGAACTTATTAGATCGTGAGGATCGATGACATTCGATTTGAGGTCACCAGCGTCTGGTTCTTCTGAAACAGTTTCCTTGAATTTACTCGGAACCTCATTAGTAAATAATGAATCATTAGGATAATCAGTATCTATGAAAGTTGTATTGGATTCTTGATTATCATTTAATGCATCCGATATTTTTCTCCCATTTTTATAAGAGATTTGAACTGGAACATATGAATCAGCAAAATAATCGGGATCTGGCAGAACAATTAGATAATCTTGATCACTAGATTCATTAGACAAATTTTTTGCATCGTGACTGGTTTGATTTGGCGCCACTGTATTCACTATACTGCTCGGTTTGTTCCCCGTTTCTTCGTGGGCGGGTACCGCAGCAAATTCATGAGCATTTAGTAAGACATTGTCTTTCTGTAAACAGGTTGATCCACTGTTTGCACGTCCGTTTTCGGGGTTAATAGGACTTGAACCGTGTATAGGGCATGTCTCTGAAGCAGACAGTACCGGACTATTGGGCTGATCATGTAGGACTGCTACTGCTGCATTTAAATTACTGTTTTTCGCGGATTCATTGAGGCTTTCCTCTGAATATTCATTTGTTCTGCAATCGATTTCCAGCTCTGTACGCAATTTAAAAATTGATGCGTCGACTTCCGTTGCACCCCCAAAGCATGGGTGATTCAGCAGCTTTGCATGTAACTTGTCAATGAATTCCAATTGACTCTTTCTGAAGCGCTGCTCTTGTCACTGGATTAGCAACTGAAATTGATCGGAAGTTAGAGCCATTTTTTACCCCGTCGCCAGTTGTTATATCGTATGCACTCGTAATATATATGAACGCCAATTTAGAGAGGAGTGAATTTATTGATCGGACGCAATTGATACTTGAAATCGTACGAGCAGTCTTGGGTGCTAACCGGTCCTCCAATCTGCCTAGCCCAGCCAGTTGAGTCCAGAACACAAATAACAGCCTCGGCAATATGAATCATTATTTACAAGCATACTGGGTTTTTATACAAACCAAAGTAATCAATAAACTGATTATAACTCAATAATCGTATGATCATAAATCAAAGATCAAAATAAAGCTAATGATAAGAGAAACACGAATATGAATAATTTAGTTACGTAACAATTGTACAATAAGAAATAGGCATAATACATTGGTCGACAATAGACCTCAGATTTACCATTCATAATTCACCAGGGGATATAACAAAAACTACATAACATTTTTATGATTTTGTATAAATAAAATTAGTAAAATAGAAAATTCAAAATATAATAAACATCATTCACTTGGTATTGTTCGCTTGTATCTCCCATATGCCAATAAGTGACTGATTAATTGAAGTTCTAAATAACAATGGGAAGATATAAGTAAACAATACCAAGTGAATTGAAACTTCGCCCCATTTCACAAGTAAGTGACTATTAAGAATCAGTAGCTAAGTGGATAACGCAATGACGTTTGAAGCGAACAATACTGGGTTCAAGTCCCAAAGTAGACATCAACTCTGAGATGCAGGTACATCCAGCTGATGAGTCCTAAATAGAACGAAACGTTCTTCCTAGAATCTACTGCTAGCCACCATTTATCTTTGTTGACAATGAATATCAGTCTCAAACGGTTAACTTCTTTTGCTTTTAATCCATTTAGTGTAAAAATAAAAGAATGGAGAAGATTATTCGTACTACTGGGAAAATCCTATTCACGAGTTGATCATTATTTAGCATTTATTTCAAAGGTTAAACGTCTACCGGTAATATGTTCGTAAATTACGTTTAGCATTTTAACTAACTACGAATAGTTGAAAAACAATTGCTGGTATATACTTAAATTGCCTGAGGTCATTCAAACTAAAAAATGTTGGTAATTAGCTATTTATATCATAGGTAGTCAAATAATGAAACAGAGTACATTGGATGAGTATACGTACTGTACATCCTAACCACCTCAATCGATGAGAATTTACAGCTTGATCAGCTGAACTATTATTTTTATTTAGTAGTCTACGTTTAACCTCAGTATTTCCAACTTGGTGTCCATGTTATACATGAGTAAATTCTCGAAAGCATCTATGATCAATTACTAGTAACTTATGACTACCCTTTACTGTTAAAGATCATGTTTCACAGATATAAAGTAAAATATAACGAAATGCTGCTCAGCAATTTCGTCCTTTAGTTACTAGATAAACTCCTAATTGATTAGAAGAAGAATTCTATTCACTAATTAAAATGATTACTACCTGATTTTAACACAGTTACTACAATTAAACTGAGTTTTATATCCCCCCTATTATTATCATCATTAATTTGTATCCATTCTTTATTTACAGCACCTCATGGGATAAAGAAGCATCTAACATTTGGTATCAATTCATTAGTGGCTTCAAAAACTTTAAAATATTATCCTACTCATTGTGAACAACCATGAACTAAACACATTCACTGATCATTAAGAAACCAATTAATTGAAAATCAATGTATATACATATATTATCATCTATGGAAAATAACATCCAATAATAAATTATATGTTTGTATATATTTGACAGATATTCTTGTTTTGCAATCTCACTCATAAATCACATTGTCTAGAATCTTAGTGATCTTTTCATCTGTATTATTATTCCATAAGCAATCTTTATCAGTAATAACCAGTTATTTTGATTGAAATGAAGAAAGCACATATATGTTTCATTTATGTCCATTTATTTTTCAATGTTTTTGATGGAGTTCTGTTCTCTGAACTGGATAATTTGGTCATGGAGCTTTCATCGTTCTTCTAAATGATATCATCAGTAGAAACTCCAAGTAGGAGTGGAGTGTTAGAATTTCTCCTCATGTGGTTCACAGCTTGTCCTGTAGACCTCGATGTTGATTGGTTCTTGTTAGGCCACATGTGAAGAGATACGAATAATTCATTTCTACTTGACATTTGTGATGATGATGTCGTTTAGAAGAACAATGAAAGCTCCACAACCAAATTATTCAGTTCAGAGAACAAAACTTCATCAAAATCAAACACCTGAACTAGAAATTTTCTCCACTATGTCATTTCTCAATGTTTATTACGGAGTTTAATCACTCATCAATGATTGAAGCCCCAATATAGTTCCTTTCGTGTTCAGTCAACATTTTGACGATACTTTCCCTTTTTATATTCAAAATGACACAATACATTGACTATTATATCATTTTATTGTATTTACTATTGAAATAATATGTTTACTTATTTCATTCTTATCTTCATATTCATTTTATAATATGTTTTTGTTTTTGATGTGAAGAATACACTTAAATGAAAGTTATCCAATTATTTCTGTTTGATTGATAAATATGCTCATTATGCTCATATGCTCATATGCTCACTAATGAGTTCGAGAAGTATAACTAGGAGCTCTAGTGAGAAGCAGTGACCAGTGGAGTTCAAAACCACGTCTGTTGTGAGATAGGAACTCACTCATGACAATTGGTGAATGGTTGCTCAACTTCGTGGATCAGTTGAAGTTAGACATTAACAACATCGGATGCCAGCTCAGTGGTCTATCGGTTAAGGGCTTCGGCTTGAGACTGGTAGGTCCTGGGTTCGAATCTCGTGAGAACGGGTTCGTGGGTGTGCACTGCTGAGGAGTCCCATAATAGGACGAAACGGCCGTCCAGTGTTTCCAGGTTTTCGATGGTGGTCTAGCTTCAATTGACTCACGCTTTCAACAATGATAAATACTAAATCTCCACAAAACCCTTTCTATAATTGATAGTTATATATAAAGAATATTTGATATCATTATCCTATGAGGATCGTCAAAAACTAATTTTAATTTCAGTCCATACTACTTATGCATAAGCAAGAGATCATGAGTTGAAAATTTTTTCTATTTGTATATAAATGATGTAGACTTTATTTTGTAAGGTTGTTTTTTTTAAAGGTTAGGATTGTTAATGCCATGCTCAATCCTTCTTGATTACCTAGGCTTGAGATTGGCTATAACCCTAGAAGGTCTCAAGGTGAAATTTATATCTAAAATATTTCTTGAACAATTTCGCTATTAATAATACTCCTTAGTATCAAAGTCCACTCAATTAATGGTAGTTGCGTTTTCGTGAAAAATATATTGTATCGTAAATCGGTTGAAACTGCAGATATGAGTGTTTAGATACTGACTTCATGGTTTATTAGCAACATATCCACTTTGAAATGATAAACATTCTAAACTAGTACCCGTGAAGCTTTGTATATTTATTTATTTATTTAAACACATAAATATTGGTACAAAAGGGCACCAGATATATATGCGCCACACAATACAATGAGAATGGGAAGAGAAAAGGGATAAGATGGATATATATATATATAACAAGGGTAATGATGGGAGAAACTGAAATGCACAACCAGAAGATCTCTTTCATTTAAGGAAGTTATGACCACTCTCTATGAAGAAAGTTAAAGAAGGTTACAACAGGATCACTACTGGCTTCTATTCTGAACCATATATGATAACGTCTCTATCCACTGTGTTGCATCATCTCTCGGAACCCAGTCAGGGAGTCGTGGAGGTCCAACAGAAGTCAGCCTTTTGCAGCTTTCTTTCATACCACGGCAGCATATCATACACTGATCACCTCGCCGCTTTTTCCAACCAATCCCGGAGACGGCAAATAATGCACGACAAAAAATTCTCTGGAACGACATTCGTAGAACATGTCCAAGCCAACAAAGTCGATGTTTGAAGACAGTGACACCAATTGAATTATTGTCTCCGTGCCCAAACACTCGATGCCGAACCTCTGCATTGCTAATATGGTGTTTTTCATAGTAGAAAGCATGAGTCAATTGAAGCTAGACCACCAGGGAGAACCTGGAAACACTGGACAGCCGTTCCGTCCTATTATGGGACTCCTCAGCAGTGCGCACCCACGAACCCGCTCTCACGAGATTCGAACCCAGGACCTACCAGTCTCAAGCCGAAGCCCTTAACGGATAGACCACTGAGCTGGCATCCGATGGTGTTAATGTCTAACTTCAACTGATCCATGAATTTAAGCAACCATTCACTAATTGTCATCAGTGAGTTCCTATCTCACAACAGACGTGGTTTTGAACTCCACTGGTCACTGCTTCTCATTAGAGCTCCTAGTTATACTTCTCGAAGTCACTAGTGAGTATATGATTATATTAATTATCAGAATGGGTTTTGTGGAGATTTAGTATTTTTCATAGTAGAAAGCATGATTCAATTGAATGGTCTAGCTTCAATTGAAACATTTTGAAACTAGTCATTATATCAAAATGAATATGGTTCTTTAGAAAAACAATGTGTTTTAAGTGAATATTACTGAAAAGTGTTTTATTCAAATGTAAAAGCTATCAAATGCTTTCTTGTTTTATGGTAGTAGTTTCTATATCAATTGTAATGCATAGAATATATCTTCAAAACACAAGTACTACAAAACCGTTGAGTAAATAAAAACTTCTTAGGGCAGTTAATTTCATGCTAGTCTAGTTTTTTCAGATTATTTACACGTCTTTTTTTATTTAGATAAATTAGTGTATTCTCATTACAACAGTATTATGTTTATACAGATAATAATTTAATTCTGATTACTTGTATCAAAAGAAATATTATTAATTTATAAACAAAATGTAAATGAGAGGGGGTTTTGTGGAGAATTTAGTATTTTCACAGTTGAAATCATGAGTCAATTGAAGCTAGACCACCATGGAAAACCTGGAAGCACTGGACGGCCGTTTCGTCCTATTATGGGACTCCTCAGCAGTGCGCATCCACGAACCCGCTCTCGCGAGCGACATTCGAACCCAGGACCTACCAGTCTCGAGCCGAAGCCCTTAACCGATAGACCACTGAGCTGGCATCCAACGGTGTTAATGTCTAACTTCAACCAATCCACGATATTGAGCGACCGTTCACCAATTGTCTTCAGTGAGATGATATCTCTACAACAGACCTGGTAGAACTCCACTGGCCACTGCTTCCCACTAGAACTCAAGGAAATATCTCTTGAAGTCAGTCACTAGTGAGCATATGATTATAGATGAGAGGGGGTTTTGTGGAGAATTTAGTATTTTCACAGTTGAAATCATGAGTCAATTGAAGCTAGACCACCATCAATCTATTCTACAGAATTATTCCCATCAATCACCTCAACAAATCAACTATCCAATAGATAAATATACATCATTAATTCATACTTCACGATGTTATACACCTCTCACTTCAACAACTATCGGTTTAACAAATCTAATTCAAAATGATGATAGTATACCAAAAAAGTCCAGCAGTTCACCTTTCAATAATAATAATAATAATAATAATAATAATAATGGTAACATTAATAGTATAAATAATATAATTAATGATAATAAACCACAATCTGCATTCTCGTCGGTAACAAGTACTTTTAATAATAATACTAATAATAATATAAGTAAGGATTTCATTAATAATAATGATTATGTAATGAAATCTTCTTTTCTATCAAATAAAGAACAATTTTCATTGAATATTACAACAGATAATATAAATAAAAATAAATTTCAATCTACAATGTCAATACCATTTACAACAAATCAATCAACTAATTATTATTTATCCTTAGCAACAATAATGAATGATGTTTTAACAAAAAAATTAATGGATACTTATTTAAATTCATTTAAATATCCAAGTCATTTAAAAGATGATCAAAGTCATTTAAAAGATGAATATAATTCATTGAATATAATGAATTCTATAAATGAATTTAATGAAATTAAAGATTTATCTATTAAATCTGAATATATTAAAGAATATAGTAATATAATGAAATTTTATACTAAAAAAAGTAATGAATTCAATCGTTTAAATGATTATGAACAGAATACTATGGAAACTATAGATGATATGATGAAAAATAATGATAATTATATGAAAATGAATAATTGTGATCAGTTTGAACAACAAAATGAAATTGTACATTGTAATTTATTACAATTAAAAGGTTTGTTATCATTTATAACTTTCATTGTTTTACTGATTATAATTTAGTAATAAATAAATAATTTAGAGGGGGTTTTGTGGAGAATTTAGTATTTTCACAGTTGAAATCATGAGTCAATTGAAGCTAGACCACCATCGAAAACCTGGAAGCATTGGACGGCCGTTTTGTCCCACTATGGGACTCTTTAACTGTGTGCATCCACGAACCCGCTCTCGCGAGCGAGATTCGAACACAGGACCTACCAGTCTCGAGCCGAAGCCCTAAACCGATAGACCACTGAGCTGGCATCCAACAGTGTTAATGTCTAACTTCTACCAGGTCTGTTGTAGAGATATCATCTCACTGAAGACAATTGGTGAACGGTCGCTCAATATCGTGGATTGGTTGAAGTTAGACATTAACACCGTTGGATGCCAGCTCAGTGGTCTATCGGTTAAGGGCTTCGGCTCGAGACTGGTAGGTCCTGGGTTCGAATGTCGCTCGCGAGAGCGGGTTCGTGGATGCGCACTGCTGAGGAGTCCCATAATAGGACGAAACGGCCGTCCAGTGCTTCCAGGTTTTCCATGGTGGTCTAGCTTCAATTGACTCATGATTTCAACTGTGAAAATGTAAATGATCCATTCTATTATAGCTCATTATTAACAGGTCATTTAACTGTAATTGAAAATTTAACCTTTAAATAGTCATCAGTTTATTTAATTAAATAATAAATTGATATTATCAGAAGGGGTTTTGTGGAGATTTTAGTATTTTATAGAGTTGAGATCAAGAGTCAATTGAAGCTAGACTACCATGGAAGGACTGGACGGCCGTTTCGTCCTATTATGGGACTCCTCAATTGGTGAATGGTTGCTCAACTTCATGGATCAGTTGAAGTTAGACATTAACACCATCGGATGCCAGCTCAGTGGTCTATCGGTTAAGGGCTTCGGCTCGAAACTGGTAGGTCCTGGGTTCGAATCCCGCGAGAGTGGGTTCGTTGGTGCGCACTGCTGAGGAGTCCCATAATAGGACGAAACGGCCGTCCAGTGCTTCCAGGTTTTCGATGGTGTACTAGCTTCAATTGACTCATGATCTCAACTCTATAAAATAAATTGATATGTTGAATATATAGATGTTACTCTTTTTAACTTCTGTTGTATGTTGGGTTTTTTTTTTTTCGTTTTAAATTTCGTTTACTCGTATTACATCAAAGCTGGTTGGGTGTTCAGAAAAAGAAAAAAAAAAGTAGATATAACTTTACAAAATATGTAACAAACTAAAAACATTAACCTTATTAACTAATCAGACTATTAAGAATAAGGAATGTTTTTCGCATGAAATCATAGGTCAACAGATGTCAATCAGTACCTTATATTGAATTCATACATGAAATACATACTACTTTTTTTTCATATTTTGCGGGTTTGTGTTAGAATAATGATAAATATGTCAACCATGTAAAGTGTCAGCAATATATATATATACATATACAGCAAGTAGACTTTTGTACCTGGTTTTTGAGATAATTTTCGACTTTGGGAAATTTACATTACCATTAGTATTTCATTTTGGTAGGATATGTTCTTCAATATACTACTGTAAATGTACTAGAAGCTAATGATTAACATTTTACTATTAGTGTGAGATACCCTTAACTATAAAAATATTTAGTCTGACTACCTATGTTGCATACTTTTTTAAATCTCAAATTGAAAAGACTTGACACTAAGTAAACTTTATTGACAATAATTCTGAAGTATTGTAGTTAGATCATTTTGTTACTTAATTATTAAGTTGTATCAATTCAAGACATTAAAAACCTTTCAGCTAAAGATAATATCAGAATTAATGATGAGACTAAAGAACATTGACGAGCCAATTAGAAGCTTTCGCGGGGTTTTCAAGGTCACGGCGGCAATTTCGCAACATGATACTTACGTACGATCGCTTTACAGAGGATTTTCGAGAAGACGTGATAATTGAGCGACTACAAGAAAAGGGATTATTGAGAAGCTCCTATACTTGTGACTGCGGTAGTCAAATGAACATTGTACGGTGTGCAGACTATCGTGATGATATTTTCTTTCGATGTTCTTCATGATGGATGAAGAAATCAGCTCGAACAGGGACTTTTTTCGCTCGGTCAAAATTAAGGTTGAGACAAATTATACTTGTTGCGAATTGGATAATAAAAGCACCGGTAACACTAGCTGCCACCTTTGCCGATGTGAGCGAAGTTTCGGCAGTTCAATGGTATGAGTTTTGCAGAGATATTTGTGCAACAAAACTGACAAGCGTACAGCAATTGTATGGAGGAGTGGGGAACATTGTTGAAATAGACGAAACAGTTGTAAGGAAACGCAAATACAACCGTCGCCGTTGTATTAAAGAAGATTGGGTATGTACCTCTTCCATAAATATACCTCACAGGTCCTTGGAATATATGATAGATCATTACAAAAAGGACATTTTTAAAGAGTCAGGAACCGGCAGGCACCAAAAATCATACCGATTATACAACAATATGTGCTGCCGGGCACTACTGTTTATACAGATGATTGGAGAGCGTACAGGTGTCTAGGTAGACTGGGATATGTGCATGATGTCGTTATACATAAGCGCCATTTCGTTGACCCTACTACTGGGGAGCACACTAACAACATAGAAGCTATGTGGTCAAGACTGAAAGAGTTTTTGAGACCCTATCATGGCTCCAGAGGCAGACTACTGTGGAGCCATATGGATGAATTCATGTACCGCATGTAATATGATTTTAGAACTTCAGAACATATATCCAACCTTTATAGGTTTTTAACTCATGTAAAAGAACAGTATCCACTTCAATTCTTTGGTTTTGTATAATAAATTTTTACTGCACACTGTCTTCTGATTGGCTAATATTTCTCAAGGTCATTTAAGATTCGTTCAAAGGTCGTCCATGTTCTTTAGTCTCGCCGAATTAATTTTTATCATGAACTTACATCAGTTGGGAAACGTTGAAAATCATGGAATATTGAATAATTATGCGGTATCAGTTAGGGTTGTTACCATATACTACTTCATATAGGATTGGATTTGGAGTATTTCGATCTCTTAACAACTATCGATCATGTTGACAGGATAATATTAACTGAATGAAGAATTACTACAACTATTTAATGGATTAGTTGACGTTAGCTTACTGCAGGAAACTCTATGTTACTCTAAGTGTAGTTACATGAATTGACAGTTGGGTTCTATCAAAAGATCTCTTGACCTTACTTTCAAATGATAGACATTTGCCTACAATGATATACATAAAAAAACATGTTTGATTTAATTTAAGTCGATGACATAATATTGTTCTATAGGAGACATCAAACTATAAATTCACATAGTAATTTAATTTAATTTATCATTAATGGACATTTTAAACGTAAAGAAATTTCTTTGAAGTTATCTATTAATAGCCACCAGTGATTTTTTGAGAAGAAATCATTGTTTACTAACATAGATAAATGCATGCTTCTATCAATTTCGATTTCGAATATAATGAAGAAGTAACAAAATTTCTTTCATTGACATTGTCTCCTACTTCATTGATCAGTTAAATCCAATTTTTTTTTTCTTTAAATTGTATTAAACAAAGACCATGGTTGTTTGTTTGTATGTGTTATACTATACCCCTTTGTATAAGGTCACAGAAATTAGAGCACATCAACAATAAAAAAAAACAGTGGAAAGAATAAATTCTAAAATATTTCCTATAATCACTTAAGAAAATCAAACTGTGATAGAGATTATTGTTGTTCTTTTGTTACCTTTCGATTTATATGGATTATTATTTCCTTTGATCATATCTACCTTGCTTCTGTTTCTCTTTTTTTTCCGTATTAATAGGTGTATCAATCAAAATGAGGTAGTTATTAATTATCTTTAACCATTTGAAGTTTCTATCATCATCATCATCATCATATTGTCTAACATGTGTTTATATATGCCTGTATGTGTGTGCGTGTGCTTAAGTACTAGGAATATAATCCGGTCATTCATTTATCCACATGGCCATTTTTCTTTAATATTAAGGCGATTTGGCTTTTAAATAAACATTGAATTAGTCAATCAGTCACCTTTTAAGACAAATAATAATTAATCTGAAGAACAAAAAGGAATTTAGTCAGGAAATATATGCAAAGCATAATTTAGGATATCTGATTCATACTTATTTCATATTGAGGAACTTTTAATCCTTAAATTAAAGTTCCATAGCATAATTGTTCTCATCTGGAAAGTAACTGATAACTATTAATTAAATAGAAATCAATTTGATGTAACCAGCTAAATATTATGTTTCAGTATCTTCTTATAACATAATGAGAGTAATTTTTAATCTTAACGAGATGCTCAAATTACTTTTTGTTTCACTTGTGAAAATAACAAGTAACTGAAGATTGGGGCCAATAATAATCACTTAGTTTTAGTCATATCATAATGATCTAATTGCCAGAAAACCACTCCAGTAGTATACATTTCAACTTACTGGCGATATGCCCGGATAGATACATTTCAAAATAGTTGTGCAATTCAAAATGGTAATAGTTCATTGTGGAACGTATGTGAAATCAAGTGTTAGAAAATGTTTGACGAATTACTGAACAAAGTACAAAAATCTCAGCTAATGATTTTAGGTTTTACAAATGAGGAAATTCAATAGTACGCTAGTTGTAGATTAACTGAGTGTAAACTATTTAATCATATGGTAGTAATTAGTATCTTTTAATGGTCTTTTAGGTGATATGACATTTGAAATGTTTTTGTCTAGCACTTACAAATGGGATAATTTGCTTTGGAAATTGAAATTATCCATGAAATTTACTTGGATTTTACAGTTTATAGACGATAAACAATTATTTCCTCCATGTTTCTGTGAGGCTATAGTTTATGGACGAACCAATCAGATATAAGACAACAGGTCTTAGATTTTGGCTCAAAATTAATTCATTCGTTTGGCTAAATAGCGTTTTGGCATTATAGCTGATGTCAGTTTATGATGAAAACTTTAAATCTAATTCCTAACCTTAACCATCGACTGTAAGACCTAATTCTAATTCCTCACACTAGTTTCTAACTCTCATTTGGTCCTAGTGTAATGAACCGAACACTGGTTGGGGACAATCGAATGTATTTAAGCAAAGATTACAGACTATCTCAGTAAATTCTGATAACCAAACAATGAACAGTCAATTTGCAAATTAACAACCAATTGTTTCAATCTTCACTGTTTCTTCTCTTATTCCATTGCTCATGTATTTTCCAAACGATTGCGCTCCATTTCAGTTCTTTCCTCATCAGTCTTTTGTCAAAATACATTCTATGTCTGACCCACACCATATACTACTTATATGGATATAAGTAGACAACACCACACTAGATATAAGGTAGACACTCTCAAAATCACCTTAACATCGCTCAAATGTTGTCTATAAATTACAAACACGCTCTTGCGTCTCACCAAATGTTTACAAACAACTGTTAAATATATCCTTTTCTTATCGTGTGATTTTTCATTTGAGAAACTTATTTTCTATTGGTTGATAATGAACAAAAACTGGGCAAATGATAACAGACATCAAAAGTGATATTATTCTTACTTGTCTACAATCTTTTGTAAATAAAATCTTTTTTCTACAAAATCGAGTATTTTGTTAAATTGTTACTATGGTTATTAAGTATCGTTTTAACAGTTTTTATCAATGCAATGAAAAAGTTTTAAAACAATAAGTGATATAAGTTCATAAATCAGTTATTTGTTCATCAGTTTAATCAAGTGTACAATATATAAGAGGGAAATATAATACTTGACATTTTAAAAATTGAATCTTTAATTCTTTAAGAAGAATTATACTCTGTAGGATAAATCTATGATAAAGAAGCATAGTTACTTTGGGCATTTAAAAAAAATCTATACCCATTTTAATACTTTCTTTACATAGAAACAAATAAACCACTTTTCTAATCAAAGGACAATAATCAAAACAAATGTTTTAATTAAATCTTTGTTTACATTAATAATTAAAGGTTTAAAGATAGTTTGGTATGTTTTAAAGCTTTAATTCGTTCAAGATAATCTTGAATATCAGTTAGATTTTGCCAAAAAACTTTGTTATCAATAGAAAGTTAATATTATGAGACTCCTCAGCAGTGCACATCCACGTTCTCGCCTCGTGAGATTCGAACCCGGAACCCGGAAACGTGGATGCGCACTCCTGAGGAGTAATAAAATAGGAAGAAATGGCCGTCCAATGCTTCCAGGTTTTCCATGGTGGTCTAGCTTCAATTGACTCATGATCTCAACTATTAAAAATTACTATAATATCAACAGAAACCTCTTCTGATAATAATCAACATATGCTCACCAGAAACTGGACTCAAGAGGTATTTCCTAAAGTTCTAGTGAGAAGCAATGACCAGTGGAGATTAACCGGGTCTGTTGTGAGATAGTAACTCACTGAAAACAATTGGTGAATGTGTCTCTCAATTTCGTGTATTGGTTGAAGTTAGACATTAACACCGTTGGATGCTGGCTCAGCAGTCTAGAGGTCAAGTTTTCGCGCGTGAGACTGATAGGTCTTGAGTTCGAATGTGACGAGGCGGGATCGTGGATGCTCAGTGCTGAGGAGTCCTACAACGGGATGAAACCGCCGTCCAGTGCTTCCAGGTTTTCCATGGTGATCTAGCTTCAATTGATTCATGATCTCAACTATCAAAGTTAGTTCAAAGGAAACGTTTACATTAATTATGAAAAGAAAAATGTAAGCATTACTAAAGCTACAAATCAATTAGAGAAGTGAATTTTTCCCAATGACCATTTCAACTAAATAATTTAGAAAACCTATATAATGAATCCATATAATTACAGTACGCAGTTATTTTTAACAGTATTCATCTCAAGTAAGTGGTTCTAAAATTGTTTTCAAGTTCAGTGTACATCTGTATTCTCAATTCATATTTATCTGGCTACAAGTGAATTTTAAGTTTTTATTCTTACATAAAATTATCAAAAGAAATTGAACCATATTTTAAATGGATGAAGAACCAGCACACAATAGAATATAGTTCTAGTTGTATATTACATTTTAATCATTATCTATAGTATGAAAGGAACTTAAAGCCTTTTAACTAGAATTGCACTAATTCACATAATCAATCATAAATGTATCATTATGTATCAGATTATTTTTGGTATTATTTATGTCATAGTCAAACTCAATTAAATTCTAGTCTTGTGGAATGATTAGTTAATTAATTAGATGAACTAATGGTTTAGCATACTCACTTCAATTTAGTAAATTTAATCTTTTTAGTTAAAAGTAATCACTAACTAAATATAATGTTGAAACTTAGTAAATTAAACTGATTAGGTTAACTTTTCAACTTTCATATGTTAGCTAATTGCTTATATTTTTCGGTTATTTAGCTTATCGTTAATCGTCGATGCAAAACAGTATTTCAGAATTCGTACAACTTTTCAAGAGACTATTAAGGGTGAGCTTGTGATAATTATGAAGCTGTTGGATCAACAGATCTTACAATCGTATGTGGTAATAATGGAAGAGACAAAATACAACAATGATCAATATTAAATTTGGAAAATCGTGTTAATTACATTACATTACAAAAAATGGTTTTTTTAGGTGTTAAGTATTAATGTGTGATATATTATTAAAAAATTTTCAAAGTTGAAATCATGAGTCAATTGAAGCTAGTACACCATCGAAAACCTGGAAGCACTGGACGGCCGTTTCGTCCTACTATGGGACTCCTCAGCAGTGCGCATCCACGAACCCACTCTCGCGGGATTCGAACCCAGGACCTACCAGTTTCGAGTCAGAGCACTTAGGCGATAGACCACTGATCCAGCACCGAACAGTGTTAATGTCTGGCTTCAATCAATCCATGAACAGTTGCGCAACCATTCACCCAATGTCTGAGGTAGGTACCTGTCTCTACCCGACACGGATTGGACTCTACTGGTCACGACTTCTCACTATAACTTGAGGAAGTTCATCTTGAAGCCAATTGCTTGTGAGCACATAGTGATTATTATTAAAATTAGTGGTGATTATAATGATTTTTCTAATAATCGAATTCCATTTCCTAATCATTTGATGATTTGAGCTACCAACTCTATCTCATTCAATTAGGGCAATAATATTATTTAACAAATTTCGACAAACTACACTTGACTAAATATCTGATAAATTGGTACACCCTGTTTATCACTTTTATCCCACTTGTTTTATTGTGGTACTTTTACATAATCGCATACATGTATAGAAATTTATACAACTGATATGTTAATAATCAATTACTTGCATCATTTATGCATCAATATGTAATCTGCTTCATCGAACTTGTTGACCTTATAATTAATTTATCTGTTCATAAATGCATAAGTTCAGTTAATTTATTCACCTACGTATATAAGTGAAGAAAAAAAAGATTTTTTTATAAAAAAGAAAAATATATTGTGAGGTAAACAGAGAAAAGAAAAAAAAGGAAAAAAAAATAAAAAGGGGGGGTACAAATGAAAAACCTAAAATAAAATCTGCTAAAATTAAATGTAACATATTTTCACTTGATTAATTAATTCAATACTTGATTCATTTCATTCTTATTTAATTTAACAATAGATAAGGGTAATAAACAATAAAGGGGGATTCAATTGAATTTTGTATAAGAAACATGTTGATCATGGTTGAATGATATATAAATTGAATGAACACACACACAAACACAAATACACACATATATCAATACAGTTAATTAAAATGTAATTGAGCATATTAACAATGATGAATTAAATTATTTATTCATTATTTTATTCTTTACAACAAATATTCTTTTATTTATAAATTGGGTCTACTTATTGGTGTTTTATTTTATATTTGTTAACCACAATGTACTTTTAAGAAGTGTATAAAACTGATAGATCTTAAAATTGAATAATTAACCAATTTCGAATAGTTGAGATCATGAATCAATTGAAGCTAGATCACCATGGAAAACCTGGAAGCACTAGACGACCGTTTCCTGCTATTGTAGGACTCCTCAGCACTGAGCATCCACGATCCCGCCTCGACACATTCGAACTCAGGACCTATCGCTTTCGCGTGCGAGCGCTTAACCACTAGACCACTGAGCCAGCAATCAACGGTGTTAATGTCTAACTTCAACCAATACACGAAATTGAGAGACACATTCACCAATTGTCTTCAGTGAGTTACTATCTCACAACAGACCCGGTTATTCTCCACTGGTCATTGCTTCTCACTAGAACTTTAGAAAATACCTCCTGAATCCAGTTTCTGGTGAGCATATGTTGATTATTATCAGAAGGGGTTATGTAAATATTAAATTAATTTTAATAATTTAGATCATGAGTCAGTTAAAGCTAGACCACTATGGTAAACACTGGATGTCCATTTGCTCCTATTATGAGACTCTACAGCTGACGAGTCCGAAATAGGACAAAACGCGCATCCTGGATTCTATTGCTAGCAATTATCCATCTTTGCTTATTTACTTTAGATTATTTAAACGATATAATTAAGAAAGTTTTCACTTTGATTTATTTGTTTTTTTTATTACATAAACATATGTACATGAGTATATCTACTCATTTTTCTTTTCGTTTGTTTTAATAATATAAAAACTCTACATACATTTTTAAAAAATTTATTTTACCTTCATAATATTTATTCCATTCAACTTAATGATCCCCATTATCATCATTAATTTTTTAACAGAATGTTAAACATAATAATTAAATTTTAATGTTTCAACTTAGTTATACATTTTCAGTTGTATTTCATGGAATGTAATTAAAATCATCATTGACACGCATTGTCTTTTTTTTAAAAAAAAAGAAGAAAAGAAAAGAAAAAAAGAAAAGAAGAAAAAGAAAAGAAGGAATGAAAAAAAAGAATATAACATTTTGTTAATTTCGATTATAATCACTTTCATATTAAAAATTAAAATAATTATAAGTTACATAAAATTACATGGTAAACTTTATTCTTCATAATAGATAATACGAACATTTTTTCTTTTGATAGAAATCATACTGTTCAATGTTTAATTACACTTTGTAAGTTTAATTCAATATTGAACTCATTGAATTGATATTATTTGTAAACATTTTAAACTAGAAAATTATCAACTAAATACAAAATAGATATATTAATATATATGCCTGGTAAGTGGTTTATCGGTTAAGTGCTCTGGCGCGATACTGGTAGGTCGTGGGTTTGAATATCGCGAATGCGGGATCGTGAATGCGTACTACTGAGAAGTCTAATAGGATAACGAAACGGCCGTCCAGTGCTTCCAGGTTTTTCATGGTGATCTAGCTTCAATTAACTCATGATTTCAACTATAAAAATACTGAAATCTCCACAAAACCCCTTCTGAATATATATATATATATAATATATATATATATAATATATTTCTGCAAGGGCAGGTACACGCAATTTTTACAGGCATGATCTACAAATTACAACATATACTTGTTCACTATAGGCATCTCAAGCAGGGTTGTTTAGTAAATATAATCTATAAAAGTTAGTAATGTTTATTCGTTCAGATGTACTGTGTATTCTTCGAAATATTTTCCAAAAGGGCATCGCGTTCACGTTACACACCAGATCCATTCTCGGCAAAAATTGTATTAGGATCTTGGTCGTGCTAAGTATTTATGTAATGCAATTTTTTAAGTTTATAGCTGTTACAAAGTAGACTTGTGGAGTGCTTGGTGCAAATTATGACCTTGAGAAAGCGCCTACGTCGAGTTTGTTCCAGATGTCAGAAGTTTCTCAACTTCACCCTCAGAGCAAGATTCTGAAAAGAAGAAAAAAAGAGAAACCGAGGATCAGCAAGACATTTGGATATGAACGATATACAATACTTAACATATAGTAGTGTAACAGACAGAGGTATGATAAATTATTAGATTCAATTGATACTAGCTGTTGTTGCTAGAGTGAAATATGATCAGGGGCTCCAGATGAGAGAATGCAGTAATAAAGAACAACGAGTTGTGTTATTTATCAAGGTGGATTAGGTTCGAATGAAGGAAGGGAAGTCAATAATTAATGTAAACTACAACCTTATTGTTAAAATCATAATTATTACCATCATTATGAACTTATACAATATATATATATATATATATATATATATATATATATATATATATTTCGTGTTATTCAGTCACTCAAACGATTAAGTGATTACGAAAGAAATTTTTCGTCAAAATGAGTTCACTTAATTGCAAATATGAAGATTGTCTTAACTTCTTCCTTTATCTTTATTGCTATTCATATCACACTATTCACCTTCATTTAGGTACATTGTTTTTAGATAAACTCTATTATTATTATTAATTATGAATATCATCCGGTTATTCTTTCTTTTTCTTGTTTATAATAAGTGTGATAAAATAATTTCTTTAAACATTCATATGTTACATTGTATGCATTGAGTATACTATTTAAATGAATAGTTTAGTTTTAAACCATTGCGTGTATTGGATAATTATTATTATTATTATTATTATTATTATTATTATATGTATAATGCTTCCTGAATGTTCAACACTACTAACACTTTCCTGCTTTGATTGTTGTTCTTCACCTCTTCATTTTATTACTTATAAATAAGAAGTGAACAAGAAAATTTTAGTTATAAATTCTAATGAAAGAAAATAGATTTTTGTATATTTGAATAATAATGTTACTAGCAATGGAATTCAGGACTTATAAGTTGAATGTACCAGTATTCTGGTATTTACTTTTGCATTGTGACTTAAAACTCCTATTCATCACTTCAATAGCTTTGTATAAGTTATATGATATGTTACTTAATAACTGATTAGTATGGTGTATAATGTAAATGAATATATAATTTTTTTTACATAGTTAGTAGATTTCAATTGAAACGGTATTAAATTTGCGTAAGTATAATTATCCTGTATTTAATAATCACTAAAGTTGGATTTTTTAAGTTTTCATCTTGAGAGTTATTAAAAAGTGTCAGACATTATCCTAAGATAACCACGAGCTTTTGTGATTCACAAAATAGTTACCTAATAATTCTCTGTGTAAAATTTGTTTATCAACGCGTAGAACTAGATAATCGTCCATTGGTTACTACTTAGTGATGAGTATGTGCTAACATTTCAGATCCATAGAGAAACGCCTGAGAAGTAACTCTCTTACTGTGAAACTGTACGACACTCATCCGAATCCTACTGATGAACATTGATTCACTCAAAATTTCAGAAATACTTTGCAGACAGTTTATCAACTGGGATGAAATGTAAGTCCAGTGTTTCTTATTAACTATATGTAGACTATATAGACTGTACGAATTAACTACAGATAGATTTTGAGGAGTAATTTCATATGACAATAAAACATCCTTAATTAAATATGAAATACCAAATAAATACAGATAAACCCTAGACGTACTATACCTTAACATTTTACAGGACGTTATTCTCTATAAATAGCACACGAATGTTGTTACGTAAGAATTATCACTTATAAGTTAGTCTTTAAAAGTTTCCTTAAAAATATAATAAATATAAATTTTGACTACACTTTTAACGAATAAAAATTAAATTTAAATGTGAAGTGTTAAATGCTCAGTAGTTTACTATATTTGCATAGTAGTTGTGGCTGCAAAACATATAACTGAAGATTCGACATTAAATTTTTAACGATAAATAAAAGCAAATGTAAGATAACTAAACAAAAAAAATACTTATGAATACTGTAATCAGTTACCAATCATTGTAAATAATCTTATGAATTAACTTATAAGAAAGATTGAAGACCTTTCAGCGAAGAAAATTTTCTTTTCAACGATACCGTCTTCTTGAGCTCCACAATTGTATTTATGTCTAGTTTTTCTACATGCAGTAGTTTATAGTAAAGTAGAAGTTTTACAACATTATCAAAGATCGTACAAATCAAATACTTGGTAAAATCATATTTTATTACTACCTTACATGAATATTTGAAACGCAATGAAAATCGGTCGGAAACTCAAACCTTGAACATGTGATCAACTCTGGTCACATGCCACCACTGGAACCATCATCTACAAGGTTAACAGAAATCGCTAAAAACGAGTTTAAACAAGAAATCTTTGCGCAATCAAAGCTGTAGCTATCCACTATTTCAAACTCCACCTATGTACAAAAGAGTCATGTTCAATCCTATATCCTTCCATAATCTTAGAATCCTTCTTAACTTGATGAATCTTATGCTGGTTATTATCATCACCCTCTTCGTAAAGTAGTTAGTTGTATTTCTCATTTATTGTATAAGCTCTTGTTTCTTATTCCATCTGAAACGATTATGAAACTTAAAATCTTGATCATTTTGCTAAATTATTCAACACCTGTTCTATTCAATACTTAAAACTTTCGATCACTTTAACTACATTAAAATAACATCCGTTCTATTTAAAGACTATTATACTGAACTCTTGATATCGTTTGATAGTTTTTGATTAATTTATTAAATGGTTTAACACTACTTCATTTCCATAGACATTTGCATTAGAAACTACTATTACTATAGACTAGTATATCTAGAAAATCACGTATCAATACAATTCTATAGATTAAGAAAATGACATCATTGAAGATAAAATCTCCTATGCAGAGACATTTTTATTCCTATAAATTCAACAGATCGGTTATAAAAAATATCTAGTATGGTATAAATATACATTATTTTTAATAGTCTATGTAAACAAACATACAGTTTCCGGAAAATATACAACTTTCTTAGGTAATATTCGGTAATTATAAGTGTCGTCTATGCTACTTATGTTGACAGATATTAATATTATGTAACACCAATCAGAAGTAGAATGGCTACAGTAGAAGTTTGAGTTGAAGAGAACAGGAATGTAAACAAAGGGCATCTGTAATAACAATAGAACTGAAAGAATTATCAAACATGTAAAGGACAACTGAAGGAAAATGTGCAAATATTATGTTTAACGTATGGTTTCCATAGTTTATGAAACTACTTTGTAGTTTGGTATTAAACAATAAATTGATTTTACATACCTGAGTTCTTATTCACATCAAAAGTATCAATGACTAAAATTTAAGCAAACGTTTTATTCAAACTAAATGTTGATCGTTCTTAACGCCATGAAATTACAATTTATTAAATTATAATTTTATTTTGGTGGATGTTTGTTTAAATAGGCGAAAAAAAATGTTTATATCAGTATTTTAACAATTGTAATCAATTCTAGCATGGATAACATTTTATCGGTCAACCTTACTAATAATTTTAATTGGTAATGTTAATTTACTTTAAAGTATTATTGTGGTGTGATCTACTTATATCTATATAAGTAGTATATAGTGTTGGTCAGACATAGAATGTATTTTCGCAGAAGATCGATGACGAAAGAACTGGAACGAAGCGCAATCGGTAGGAAAATGCACGAACAATGGAATTAGAGAAGAAACAGTGAAGATTGAAACAATTGGTTGTTAATTTGCAAATTGACTGTACATTGTATGGTTATCAGAATTTACTGAGATAGTCTGTAATCTTTGCTTTAATACATTCGATTGTCCCCAACCAGTGTTCTGTTTACAACATTATAACTCACTAACCAAGTAAATGTCCAAGCTCTTAGATTTGAAGTAAATTGTTTATGTGTATACTAATATTAGTAGAAAATTACCCAATCCAATATTGAGATACTTGAAACTGCGGGTCACTGGTTAAATGATGAGGATTTTAACTTATTAAGTCACCTTTTTACATAATATGGAGATAACTTAACTAAGTTTGAAGATAATTCTTATTAACGTTTTATTATCTATCAAAGACTACATAAATAAGTCTACTAAACACCTCTTCCATATTACCCTTTGAAAACGATTGAAGCTTTGCAATTGTAAATATCATTATCAAACAGTATAAGACTAGATTGTTCCGAGACTTGAAATCTTACTCATAATACATATTGATTCAAAAAAAACAAATCGAAATAAATGACATTTAGTTTAAATCAGTGCGTCATACAAGTGATCTTAATAAACTATGTAGGCTGACTTTTCTCTACGATTGAAGTCTAAATGTAATTGACCTAAATGATAAGTCACAAGAAGATTTATTCCTAGATATCTACAAAGTACAATTTTATTCAGAAAACTATTAATTTCGGTATAATTTAAAGTCAAGCTAAAGGATACTTACAAGTGGTTGATAAACCATAGAACAAACAAGATTTACTATTCAACTAATACTAACATGTGATAAAATCTATCTTTATGTCTAAAAACCAAATATGCAGTTATTCAATGGCTAATCCGTTATATGTTTGTTTGAATGATTACAGTATACTCTTACAAATAAGAAAAAAGAGTAGTTTGCTTCGGAAATTTTTTTTTCTCTCTCTCTCTCTCTTAATCAGTGGGGAGACACTCTTACTCATTATTTCTTTTTTTTTTCAATATTTTGTTACGCCTAACTAATAATAAAACAATGTTTCTTCGCTCATGTGTGATTAATTACAGTTTTCTGTATTATCCTATAAGGATATTAGTCAAGATTATGAAATCACCCTACTACTACTACTACTACTAATAATAATAATAATAATAATAATAATTTGAAAATAAAATTATTATTTAATATGATTAACCAATCTGTGTCAAGAAGAGTGGACAAAATAAAATAATTTCTCTTCACTTCATTCATTAACTTAGCCCTCAGGCTTTGCATACACTTGATGTGAATATATATATATATGTATATATACATATGTATTCCCATGGACGTGTTAAATTATGAAAGAATCAATTTCAATTTCCTGCTGTTTCTACTTAGTAGGTGAGATTCTTAGATAATATTTGATCTAAAATCACGTTTTCAACTTGAGTAAGAGACTTTATAAGTTAGAAATGGTGAAAATGATGACAGTCATGTTTATCTTAATAATGTTAAGAATAGAAGAGAGAGAGAGAGAAAGAGCTCAGTTTCCTTCTGGCAATATGAAATATAACTGAAAAGAAGGAGAAATACTTCAGTTATTCAATAAATACATAAATAAACAAATAAAAATCTTTGTTGAATATAAACAAAAGAAGAGATGATTATACACAAACATGTAATTTTTTCTTCTCTTTATTGTGATAGGTGAATAAAAATGATGACCAATATTGAATTCATACATAGTATGTTAGAATTTTCTAGGAATATTCTTAGGCAGGGAAGCATCATACTGTGTCATTCTATCAAAACTGATCAATAGACTGTGTGTTCGTCACACTTTTTGTGACCTACTGTTTGTACATATAGTAAAATAAAGTTACAATCTTTATCATTTACACATTAATTAGTTATTCTTATCAATTTATATTGAGTAAGTTAGAAATTGATTTTAGAAGAAATAGCTGATTTCCGCATTGTATATAGAATATGCATGTACTAAAAGTACATGTTTTGACGATGATCGTCATCTTGAAGTGAAAGTCAATGAAAATTATCAGAAAACCACAGAAGATAATAATTAACTTAAATTTCTGTTGAAATCTGAATTACTTTGTTCGTTATAGATGTAACATTTACTTGTTGAAAACAACGTCAATGTGAGGTATATTACTTTTATTATAATTTAAACAAATCAAGAACAAGATGAGATATTCAATACATACACAAAAACATAATCTGACAGTGTGAAGATAGTTTTATTTATTTGATATCATTGTTTGATTAAGTAAATTAAATGAATCTACGACATCTTCATCATTGGGTTTAATTTATATTATTGTTCAATACCTCTTGAATAAGTTGAGTTGTCTTGGATGTGTGATGCCACTAATAAATAAAAAACTAACAAGGCTATCCTTTACTTCGAATTATCACATTACATAAATGGATTACCTATTGATATTTACACTACCAAAGTTCTAGAGAGCAATTGTCATTATGACGTTCATGGTGATGAGATGTATTTGTTAAAACATAACGCTTCGTCACATTCAGGTACATGTAGTCAGTTATCTGGATCATTCTAATTTTATGTGAGATCCCATTAGGATAAAGTTTTAGGTGATGATCATGCACCAGTGACAGTTCTATTTTCCTAGTTTCAAAAGTTAAAATTTGTTGGACACAAAGTAAAACTGTTCATTCTGAGCAACTTCATCATCATTTCAAATCCAGGTGAAAGCCGCATGAGTGTCAAAGCTGACTCAAGTTAGCGTATGGTACTTTAAATTTCAAACACTTCTATCACCATCTTTCATGTGACGGATTGATTACCTAAAGCAGTGCTAAATCAGACTACCTTCAATACTATAGAGTTATATTATGATTGGTTTGACACTAGATGAATGTAGGTGAAGAAGTGAGACCGGATTAGTTCATACATTGTTGTACTGTAGTGAACAGAACACTAGTTGGGGACAATCGAATGTATTTTAGCAAACATTACAGACTATCTCGGTAAATTCTGATAACCAAACAATGAACAGTCAATTTGCAAATTAACAACCATTTGTTTCAATCTCCACTGTTTCTTCTCTAATTCCATTGCTCATGCATTTTCCAAACGATTGCGCTTCATTTCAGTTCTTTCTTCATCGGTCTTCTGCGAAAATACATTCTATGTCTGACCCACACCATATACTACTTATATAGATATAAGTAGACAACACCACAGTACAACTGAAATATACATTTCTTTTACCTAAGATCAAAAATTCATCCTCCAAATAATAGATTTAATTTGTCAATATACACTTTCTTGAAAATTATCTTAGGAATATTTTCGATAAAGAAGTTAGAGATAAATGATAAAAGTTGGCAGCAGCAATAAATATAACAAATAACCTGTATGTCTTTGCAAATAACAAGAGTAAATTCATGAATGTGAATGTGTATAATACTGAATAATATCCAACCAAACTGATGGTCCTGAGAAAGTTTGTGAAGTCAATCCATATTGCTTAAATCTACGCCTAGGACAAATAACTGACCATTTACTCTTAATAGACTAACGTTAACTTGTAAATATGATTGTCTCAGCTTTGAATATGACTGTTGTCTATAGTTTTTTTATTCGTTCATAGGATCATTGTATTTCCATGATCATTCTATATTGTAATCAACCAACACGATTTCATTTACATTTTAGGATTTGACATGATAAACTATAAAGTCTTATTCCTTTATTATTAAGACTAATGACAATTCTTTTAATATCTATTTTTTACATAAAACAACATTCTTATTGAATGAAATCTAGTCAACATTAATGTATATAGGTTTAAAATTGTTGTAATCCATTCAACTTAAAAAAAAAAAATAATCCAATTTCGACAGAAAGAGACTGACTACATCACAGGCTTAGTACCATTCACTTTTGATAATTTAATTAAATTCACTTTAGATTAGAACCACATTATTAAATATTGGTTAATTAGACGAAATAAACAATGAACCATTCGCTTATTGTTATTATTTATATTTAATGAGTATATGTATAAATAATTATCCTTAGGGAGGAATATCACAAATTGGCACGTGTCACCGTTTTTGTTGTTGTTTTTTGTAGAAAAACAATCATATGCAAAATTACCACGTAATCCTTAAATCAATAGTAGTCTATTGATAGATGAATAGTATGTTTACAGTGGTTATAGCGTATGAACTAGGGGACAAAAAAAAAGAATAACAGTTATTTGATAACAAATATATATAATCATTAAATGAAATGACAAGATGAATGAACATTGGATAAGCAGAGGACAATGATCTACTTATTATTTGTATTATAAAAACTAAAAACAATATTTATTCCATTTACTTTCAATTTAATAATTGCACACATATTATAAATACTTAAACAAAACAATAAATGAAATTAAAGTGAAATGATTTCACGCTTGATAGATATTGAATTTATCTATCCATTTATCAATCAGTACCTGTTTCTTTATGGTAATCCTTATTGATCATTTTATATATATATATAAAATAACAAAAGTATTTGTGTCGGTGTATACAAATAAAAGATTAAACAAAAGGTAAAGGAGGAATAAAGCACTTTTCTCAGAAAGAAAATAATAATAAGTTATAAGTAGAACATTTTAAAAGATTAATTGGTGTGAGATGGTGGAGAAGATTTGTAGCTTAGGTGAATGATTTTGATGTAAGTTTGTTCTCTGAGCTAGATGATTTGGTTGTGGAGCTTTCATCATCCTTCTGAACAACATCATTAGCACAAACTTCGGGTAGAAGTGAAGTGTTTAAATTTCTCCACATATAATTTACAGATTGTCGTGTGCACCTCGACGTTAATTGGTATGGAAGATAGATTTTTTTAGGAAATTAATTAACACACTTCACAATTCTACATAGGTAATATCTTTTATGGAATAAATAATATATAATATAGTTAATTAGGTTTTTTTGTGTGGAGATTTTAATAATCTTATATAGCTGAAATCAGGTCTGTTGGGAGATATCAACTCATTGAAAGCATTGGTGAATGGTTTCTCAATTTCGTGGATATCATATAGTTATTGTGTAATAATTTTGGAAATGGTAATTCTCAAAAGATTTTATTGATGTTTTTTTATAATTATTGTGTCATATCATATTGGGTTAATTAGAATACCAAAACATAAATCCAAAAAGTGAGCAAATAAATCAATGTTAACATTGAGGAGGTTAGTATTGATATGAATAGTTGTTAGACAATGAGTGATTTTTACGGTTTAATATAAGATGGAATCTTGATCAATCAAAATAATTTAAAAGTATAGATTGACTGGTTCCATTTATGTAAAAATGAGTTGATTGATTGCATGCCTCACATTATTAACGTGTTGAAAATAAATGACGAAAATCTGTATAACTACTTCTGAAACCATATGGATTATTAGTGGATTCTTAAATTTTTTTTGCTAGAAAATATTATGTAAGGATTCCTCACGGATTGCTAGTAGGTAAGATTACATATTTGTCGATCTGATGCACACTATTACGTCATTAAGTAATTAGTAATACGAAAAGAACATAACTAATATTGGTCTATAATTGCAGAAACACTTATTTCATGAACACAAAACTTTGTTTCAATGTATCTATTTCAAGTTGTATAGAAATGATACAGCAAAATAGCTGCTGGTTTACATTAGCATATAATTTATTTTTGTCTTTTCCTTATTTTCACAGTTGAAATCATGAGTCAATTGAAGCTAGACCACCATCGAAAACCTGGAAGCACTGGACGGCCGTTTCGTCCTATTATGGGACTCCTCAGCAGTGCGCATCCACGAACCCGCTCTCGCGAGCGAGATTCGAACCCAGGACCTACCAGTCTCGAGCCGAAGCCCTTAACCGATAGACCACTGAGCTGGCATCCAACGGTGTTAATGTCTAACTTCAACCAATCCACGATTTTGAGCGACCGTTCCTTATTATCCATTCAAATTAATTATTTTTTTAATCTACATATCTACTTATTGGAAGAAATCATTCTTTGATAGACTAAGTTAATTGAAGTACGATTTAACAACAAATTCTTATCATCTCAATAACCCCGCTTATCTATACTTCAGACAAGGTGTAACTTTATGATCTAGTGTTATTATTTGGTCTAGTAAAAAAAATACTTTTCAGAACAGTATTGTACATTAGATAACGTTGTGATATGATACAGAATGTACTGTGTAACGTATTAGATCTTTTAATTTTATACATGTTTACATTTCTGTCAACAGATTAACCTCATTCGTTTAATAATACGTTTTCCGAATAAACATTTCTCGTCATTAAGTCCCTTTATATACGAGAAATTACCCAAAAGTATTTATAACAAGTCGCGTATTCGTTTATTCTGCCTCCAGTGTCAATGTCTAACATTAGTAAAGTAGGATAAACTAGAATGATGTGCATTATAAGCGCCTATTCAAAGTCGAATATCTTACCAACGCTATATGCTGGTAAATGTCAAATTACGGTCTCGGATACATTGGAATTAGCCTAACGACTCAGTATTAAAGAAACTATTTGACAACTTCACATACTATTTCTGCATAAGATATCGAAACGGACTAATCATAGAAGATAACTTCGCATTTGAAGTAAGTAGGCTAATTTCTAAAACCCCGAGGTAAAAAAGTCACGTTCATCAGTGGTAGGCAATACATGTTATTCCAAATGACCGCTGGGTTAATGGGGAAATTCGAAAAAGAACTAGCAGATAGATGTATTCTTTAATTACTTATGTAAATGTTACAAGTCCATCTCATTATTAGGAAAAATTGCTTTCTTCAAATAGATGAAAATAGTATCAGGGATTGCACGTTTATTTATTTTAGGAGATTTGATCAATGAACGTTTATCGACGTCTAAAACTGCCGGATTTGTTGTCCCAAAGCTGAATTCAAGCATCAAATGACCGCAAATTATCACAATGTCAGAATCTGAGTTCATACTTTTTGGATCAAGTCACGAAGACTGTAATTACACAACGGCATTACAGTCATTAAGGTATAAAAACAGAAGAAACCATGAATTTGTTTGGTTAACATTCTATCGAAACTTTTTTAAATAAGATGACTGTAAGATCTTAAGCTCAAGTTTGTCCAAAATTTGAATGTGTCGTATTTAGGTGGTAAAGTTGAAGAGAAAATCATAATGTGTATGATATCTCTTTCAAAATACTGTATATTGTCAACCTGTTTTTGTAAAAGACAGTCAGTTGACTGGAGTTGCCTACACACCGAAAACCCTAGGTTTAACATAGAGTTGAGTCGATAAAGAATCCGAAAATCAAATATACATAAATGTAATATAAATTTTCTATAGCAAAGAAATAAACCAAACAGTTTTTCTACACAGTAGCCTAATTGCTAGAAGTTGAATCATTAAAGAAGCTAAAACTAGATATACAATAGCAAACAGTTATATAAAAAGCTTCTCGACACAACAAGATCCGTTAATTCACTGGTTCTATGATAAGAGAGTTATTGGTAAGTAACAACAACGTAAGAATCATAAAACACACAAGTATGAGATTATGTACACCCAGATAGGATACTTATTTATTTTCATAATTCGTAGTAAAATTTGATTTAGAACTTAAAAATTTAATAACTACACGTTTAGTAGTATTCTCGTGATATTACAAGTTGATCATCTAGCTAAGACAGTAAGAAGGAAGATTTTAATGGTGATTCGACATAGTTGTATTTGTTTTTTGATTCTTTGTCAGTTTCTATTCGGTTCAACATAATTTACTCCTTAAATTCTTCACTTAAAATTTACTTTCAAGCAATCTTTAATTTCTGCATAACCAACTAAGTATTTGAGAGGAAGTGCTTCTGACAATAAAATAATTGGGTGAATTACTTCTATTAGCGGAAAATTCACTGCAATATAATTGTTCAAAAAAATCCTGAAGAAAATTAATATTACTACTTGTTAGGAGAATAAGTAGGTAAAATGTGTATAGGAATTTTATCAAGACAAACTTCAAAATAATAACAGTTCAAGATAAAATTGGGTTAGTATTTGATAATTTAGCTCTATTCCTGATGGTAACCTAAGCTATCCCAGTTTAAAAGGCGTGAAAAATAAAACTCAAGTTGGGGTTTTATGTCACTAGTTCAATCACATCAGCAATTAACGACGTGCTGTATCATCTTCTGATCAAAACTTCATTCACTCGTTTTCAGCACATAAAATGCACATCGTCAGAAACTAAAACCCTTATCTATGACAGAAACTATCCCACTTATACAAACGTTTTGTAAAATAGCAGCAGAATATTTGAAAACATGAAGATCAAGCGCATGACATATTGTGGTTTCACGGTTTACTGAACACTGAACTGTTGACTATCAAGTTCCAGACCCAGACCTTTGAATTTGGAGAAAGAAGATGCGAACCAATCTGTCCCTCATCGAAAAAATGAGACTGAGAAATATGCATACGGATCTTTAATTTGTCTTTCGGTTGCAGCACATGAAACGGATTGAAAACAATCAGTGAAAACATAACGTGTCATTCGAAATATGAGATACACAAATCGGTATGAAGTTGATGAACAAATAAGTTGTATTAGATTACACTACATACTCATTGATCGAAATGTGAATTAAAGTCTTGTTTGTACATCAGGAAATGACGACGACTAGTGATAGCCTGATCCAACCATATAGCTTCGAGGAAAAGATTATTTCTGAGAGCGTACAGCTCGGGAAGTTTTAACTTCTCGCAAGTACGGTTACTGTTGACTGAACATGTCCTGTTCTTTCCAAAATGATTAAACGTATATTGGAACTGATTTAAATTGTCTTCGGATTCACCACATTCCGATACTATATTTCGAAAAATTTGTAAAGCTTTCTTGAACCTTATGCGCGCCAAAATACCTCGAATATGAGCTTGGAGCTTGACTATACTATGTAATTCCGCTTCAAAAATAAAATAATAATATGTAACAACTGTATACCATTTGAAAGATCGCGCATTACATAACACAGTTTTACTGAACGGCTGGTTAGCAAAGATAAGGCCCAGAGTTTCTCAGCAAGAAGCCAACTATACTTCAAAGCCTTTGTGATGAAGTCTAAAATTAAATATAGGATGTTTTTATAACATCAGATGAATGCATATGCATTTTAAATTGGTTATCAAATGAGACCTTGTAAAAGAAAAAAACACATTAAAATTTGAATTCATTTAGTGTTGTTTGTTTGAATCTTCCCATTGATGTGTTAGGACTGTAACTGGTCAGTCTCTAATTGGCATATGTGCATACTGTGCGTATTGCCTCGATATAGCCTTAATTCACAAGCATGGTACGCAGAGATGGATAGTGGCTAGCAGTGGAATCCAGAACGCGCGTTTCGTCCTATTTGAGACTCGTTAGCTGGATGTACCTGCATCTCAGAGTTCATGTTCACTCTGGGACTCGAACCCAGTACCTTCGCTTCAAACGTCATTGCGTTATCCACTTAGCTACTGATTCTTAATAGTCACTTACTTGTGAAATGGGGCTAAGTTTCAATTCACTTGGTATTGTTTACTTGCATCTTCTCATTGTTATTTAGGACTGCAATTAATCAGTCTCCACCCCATCGCACAAGCAAGTGGCTATCAGGACTCAGTGGCCGAGTGGATAACGCGATGACGTTTGAAGCGAAAGTACTGGGTTCGAGTCCCAGAGTGAACATGAACTCTGAGATGCAGGTACATCCAGCTAACGAGTCCCAAATAGGACGAAACGCGCATCCTGAATTCCACTGCTAGCCACTATCCATCTCTGCTTACCACTAAAATTTGAGTTATAAATGTATCACACAACTGTTAACAATTGCTTTGATAGTTTAATCCAATTGGATAAGTGTCGAAAGTGACCATCCTACAAGTATGTTTTCGAGGGCAGTTAGGTTTAAGATGTTATAATGTGTAACAGCTGTACAAAATAAGTGATTTTTATATGGATTTTACCTGTATCGTACATAATAAAACTACGATTGTTCATTTTCTGTCGTTTTATTAACGTCTCGAGTAAGCTTGGAAGATTATTGGATTTACCAGTTAATTTGGCACAATACTCATCAAGCAGTGTTCCACTATTTAATAAACCCGTCAGATACTAAGAAACACTTGAATGATAGGGTTTCTAGTTGTTCCATATATCTTGAACAAAAACCCTTTTTTAAATCCTATTATTTAAAGTAAATCATGGCAAAACTTTGTAAGTAATACACCTACTACAAACACACGAATATTTGAAACATTGACAGAAAAATTATATTTTTACATATTCTAACAAAACAATTTGTAAACCGACAGCAGTAAATTTAAGACAAATTGGATAAAAAAAATGAGGGACGATAGTTTTATATATTAAAACACTGAAACGAGAAATAAAAAATAAGAAAACAACAAATGTTTCACAGTCTTATGAGGTAGGAGTGAAATTAATATTTTCTTTACAGATAATTAAAAGTAGTCAAGTATTTTTATTTCAGAAAAGTAACTTCCATCCAGTTACTTTAAAATATAAGGGTATATCCACCTCGAATTTCTAAAAAACACCGTTTCACTGAAATAAAATTTAGAAATCAGTGAAGTTCGTCTCGGAAAAGGAGGGTGAAACACGATAAGGAGAACGTTAAACGAATTCGGAAATGTACATATGCTTGATTTCTGTAACTTGATCCTTGATAAACGCTAGTCAATGTCCTTAAGTGCACCACGATATTTATTTTATTTATTTATTCAAACACATAAACATTGGTACAAGGAGGCACCAAATAGATATGTACCACACAAATAATTCGATTTGTGTAAGGGCTATGATACTGCCTGAGTGCCAAAACTGAAGCAGGTAGTTTTCTTAAAGAGGCCACACTCCGAATCTTTGACCTAAAGATCTAATCCACAGGGAAGTGGAGCAACATAAGGAGATGTAGTCCCGTGGTACCTGGTGACCAATAATTGGTTCACACGTCATTTGTTCCCTCGGGATCCTGGAGACTATGTGCACCATTGGTTTGGAATTGGGGTTTTCCAACTACCCTAGGTGGATCCTTCGTATCCACTACGATATGCATAGGTCGGAAGGTAGAGACAAGCATTAGCTTTGCTTGACTGACACTGTCCAACGTAACTAAAAGTGGTTTAGAAAACCTTCCAAAAAAGAGATGGCTAGGATCCAGACGCCGAAAAATAGGCTGGCCGGGTCCGACACTTATCAGTTTGCACAATGTTCACCACTGGGGTAGGTCATACATTTTTCAGATTGTCGAGAAAGATAAGTCGCATTGCGCGGCAATAAGTAGAATAAAGGGACTTATATTTATGTCCAGGTTTGGACTGATTGGTGCGGGTAAATGGGTCATATGACCTATTTTGAACTTACGTTCACCACTCATGTTTATGCGATCTTAAAAATCTTGGGGCTTGTGACTTGTAGCAATACCAGAGGTAGTAGCTTGAAATACGCTCGGGTCTTTCTGAGCCTTAAAAGGTTTGAAAATTTGATTGTTACTTTGATGAAACAGCCTTTTTAGCCAGTTTCTTAAGAGATTACCTGTTTTCTACATTCACTGTTGATTTTACGTGTAGACTTGATGGTATACTTGTCTGTTCTTACTGTAAGAAACGACCACAGGATCCTAACGACTAGACAATGAGAACTGAATTACCTGGACATTTGTCTTTTCTTCTAGGCTGAGTAGTATGGAGGCAAGCGGTTTGATTTTTCATTCGTTAGTTCTGCAGGGGAAGAAAGTCTGGGTCGATAAGCTCAAGAGAGATTCTTCTCACTAACTAAAATCCGATTTATCTCATGTTTCATCTTGTAACATTTGTAGTGATACTATTTCCCTTCGAAAAGATTTCCTGGTAACATCCTGGAGTCAGTTATCAGGGATACCCAGCAATCTTCGGGTTTTGGGGAACTCTGAGGAATTTTGGAGGGACCTTAAGACTTCCCCAAAGTAATGGGAAAATTCGTAGCTTACACAAAGTCTTGGAAAATATTAGGGATAATTCAAATGTTTCTCAAGTGTTTTGTGGATTCCCCAGAGTGACTTGAGATTTAAGGGTTTTGTCACGTCCATCCAGAAGTTTTTATCTCACCTTTTCCAAAGTCAACCCAAAAGTGACCAAAATTTCACCAGAAATCGAGAGATTGGTCCAATATACTTGCCTCATAATGAGAGTTACAAGTCCGGTTACTAGCTACTTTGACCTTCAAATTTTCGAAGTAAATTGAAATATAAATAATTAGAGTAATATAAAATTTAGCCAAGACTACATTTTACTACCAAAATGCAAACGTTTGATAACAAACGGTATTTTACATGACTTTTCAGATTTGAAATAAACCCAATCTCCCTGTTTAGGTGGAAATTTTATCCGTTTAGCGTAGATTTTGGGGAAGCTATAATAGATATATATTGGGTAAATATTTCCCCATATCTTGTAATACTTTGCGGTTTTCCTTAAACTTTGAGGAAGTCCACCAAATTTCTTACGACTTTAGGGGAAACCACAAGATTCATCCGAAATTTCCCCAATTGGTGATAAAATATTCTTTAAAAAAGTCCGTCAGTGAAATTTTTTAACTTTGTGAACGCAAACCTGTCAATAACTAGTAAATTATATTCCAATTACAAATCACTGCTGCTTTCGAGTTGAAAATCGATTCTAGCTTACGTTAATCAATGTTGATGATGAAGTAAAGTCTACTTTTGTTAAGTGCGCCAAACGGCTTGTGTTGGCATTAGTAGCAAATTTCAATTCCACCCCACACTATGATAATATTCAAACAAAAGCCGTATTATTTTTGTTATAAAGGTTCAATACGAACCTTGAATGGATTATTTAAATGTATCCTCAAGTCATAATAGCTGAGGTTTGTTTTCTGGTTGTAGAGTACATCAAATCCAAATAAAACATACTTCTGATGTATTTCGTTCGGTAGTCGACAGCTATCTCGAACGCCAACAGTTGTCAATGAAATACTTATTTGTAACCAGAAGTTCCACTGATCATATTACAATTACATGAAAACCTGATTTTTTTCTTAAGCACACTGATAAGCTAAGGATGGCAAAAAACAAATTCGACTATATGCTGGATTTTATGATAATCTTTATCTTTGGTGGTCAGTAATACTCCTCTCTGAACACTACCCTCGTGGAGGAGGACAATCACTTGAACCCCAAAGGTTATCATGGATGACATAACTTAAAAGCTACTTGTATATTGGGGCACATCAGCAACTTGAAGGTTACTTCAAAGAATATGACCGTATTTTTGATTATCCGCTTGGCGAAAGCTTACGTTTGGATCCCTGTGACCAACGGATGCACCATATAACTGATCAAGTTTTTCTATTGATAAAACCATCAGAGTAGGCCACGATACGAAGTGTTTAACGATCTCAAAATTCAGTATATTTGAGTCCAACCCTAAAACACTCATTAGTACCATTGTAGATGTATTCGATACAAATGTTTGTCATCAACGTTGATGATCTATGTCGTATAGAGGTGCTGTGGATTATTCGAAGACCGTACAACACTTAGTACATTATCACAGAAACACATTAGTTAGAGTAGATGCAAGCGACAATGAGACCACCACTGCACAGGCCAGTCCATGGCGTGAGATTAACTGATGACCATTGGTTGACCTTGATATTGACGGGAATCGGTGAACTGTTCGGTCTTCACTTATACAACTGCCGTATGATTTGGCTGTAGTTCAATGACATTTCAGTGGCTCTATACAGTGATCATTGTAGTTTACCAACGATGAATAGACAACAACTGATAATCACTAAAATTCTTCAGAAGACGGTCGTAATATACACAATCAAAGTAAAGCACTTATTAAAAGTACTTTCGAGAGTCCTGACGACTCTTTGACAAACCCCATTCGACTTCATAATTACACCATGTTCGTGGAACCAACAATGTGGTAGCAGGCGCCTCGTCATTGGTAAGTTTACAGAATTCTTTCCTAGAAATTGATCGTATGAAACTGGTTCAGTACTAAAAACTAGTCAGTTAAAAATCAAAAATTCTACCTTAATCTGACTATAAAAGGTAAGAATGACAATAATTTAGTTCATTCAATGGCGAAAGTTATCAAATGGTGCGTATCACCTGAACGTCTTTAATTCCTTCGAACAATCATTAAGCTCGCCGACCGATAATTTTGCTTGCTTGAAAACAATGGAGTGGGAAAGCTGTATAAATAGCGCAAACATTGAGATAACAAGACATACCGAATATCCTAAAGGATTTTCCATGCTAGTTATTCGTCGGATTCATAATCATAAATATAGTAATATCCCTACCGAAATCAAATAGATACTGTTATCTTTTTGCATGCTTTGGTCATTTCACATGACACGCTACGTGCGTATTACCACTAATACCCCAATGAGCTCTTCGGATGAATAACCCCGAACCGTAGTTTTGGAAAACAGCAGTATGCATGAATGGCTTCACTGACAGTAGGAAGTTTCCCTCCCACCGTCAAACACGTCTGGTAGACTAGAACTTAACTGATTTACAGCTCAGCAGCCCAATTTTCAGGCGTCACATTTTCCATGCTCAAAGTGGACCCTACTTCCTTGTGGGGTAGGTTGCAAGCTTTATGTTTTTCATTTAAACCAACCTGAACCTGATGAACTTATGTGTTTAGGCAACGAAATATAAGACATAGTGCTTACGTCTTTGTACCTGATATTGAATTGACGAAAAATACGAAAGATCAGCACCGGAGGCTGGAAGTATTGCATGTCTAAAACGTACACCATACTTCGTCTATTTCCACATGTTTCCGATAAACATCAAAATTATGTAAATATTCATGGGACTACGAATAGTAAACAACCGCTAGGGGGTAACGTAAATTTCTTGCAAAAAGTTCGAATCAATAACGCTCTGAGTAGTTACCGGTGTTATATCACACTCCGTTTTTGGTCGAAGTGAGATTTGGCAACTTCTAACGAATTTGATACATCCTGGTGAAGACAAGAGTCTGGGTAACTCCCAGGACCTATTATTGAACTATTATTCTAGATATATTTTTATTGTTTAACCATTGAGTAATTAGATTTTGTATATCTATATTAATCTTATTATGCGCTTCATTTTGACCTATGAATCATTATTATGCGATTTACTGTCCCTAAACTATATTCAGTTTGTTGATTATTGACTGCCACGTTCACAGCTACATTTGGCTTGATCTCGTACAAATATTATTTTCTATCTTATGGTGTTATGTGGTCTGTTTGTCTGTTATATTAACCGAGTATGCTTGAAATAAATGATTCACATAGCAGAAGCTGTAATCGGTGTTCTGGACTTATTTGGAAGCGCTAGGCGTACAAGGGACCGATAAGGACGCTAGGCTTCCTATGCCAGTTGAACGTCATTGATTTTGGCACAGTGCTAAGATTAGACAAGTCGCATTCCGACTGGTGGATGATCCACATGATAAAAAGCCTGAGATAAGGTCATAACGAATTGGCGTACGGCCTACTTTTATAAAGTCATAACAGAATTACCGGTGTGGCAGAAACTCTTATAGTTAAATTTTACTCGGGCATTGCAAAACACCAAAATATTGTAGTGGATCACATTGATAACAACTAATTTCATAACTGAAACACTCAATTTTCGAGTTTTCAGAGTTCAGATAGGAGACGACAAGTCAAAAAGAAAATGGAAATCAAAAGTTTAAGGTCAAAATTATAACAAACTCATGACATCAGTGAAGTATGACACAACCCACTAGGAGAATGATGACGATGATAATGACTATCTACAATAGGTTAAACAATTAGTTTTTCTGATAACACTTGCGACGTGTGCAATGAAAAAGCTCGAATAAAGCTCAGGACTTATGGGAAATTAGCCCCAATACAGTTGCTTGCATGTTTCCTTCTTATTTTGTAGACCTTGTACAATTATCGAATATAGTACCAGAAAGAATGAGATAGAAACTGTTTTTTATTATTCATCGCATGATTCCACTGTACAAATGAAAACAACCAAACTCTACCGGACATTGCTTACCTTCTGAAGGCTGCTTTGTGAGGGATGCTTGTTAGTTTTAAATTATTTTCTAACAAAGTCTCAAGGTTTGCAGCATCTTAATAGGGTAGTAATGGACTGTGTGGGGTAAAAACCCTGGAAAATATGTGATCTTATGGACATTAGACATTGATGTTGACTTTGTTAGTTTCACTGAAAATTACTCTGTAAGCATTGGTCAGTCATAATCAGACCAATAAATGGAACATGCTTACCCTCTTTTGAGAGCTAGTTAAGAATCATCACACATCATGCCACTACCGTAGATAAAAAATACTTTGTGTTATCAACACCATGTTCATCCCTTTTTACACCCCGGGTAAATTGTTGAAATATATTTGAGAACCATCAGTGATCGATCCTGTCATATTCGCAATACCTTTGAAGTGGTTTATTTGCTTCCCTAACAACGGCGGGAGTAATTGGTTGCGCTTTTCATCATTGACAAAAGAGCGGCTTCGTCGTTTATAATAACTGCATGTCTGTCCACCGTGTAACCCCCAGCTGCATTGAGTTTAATTACTCTTCTACCTTGTGTTTTACTACCATTCAAATGACTGGCTTCTGTTACTGTTGATAAAAATGAAAGGAACATATATGCAGTCCAAACTCAAGTACCAAAAATGAAATTAGAGATGTTAATCAAGAATTCAACGTCTACTGCAGACTCTGAAATATTGGTAACCAAATTAAAATCAGTGGAAATAACGTTTGTCGTCACTAGGATTTCATTGAGATCATTACCCTATTATTGATCAGTGAACATTTGAATCGACATCAACATTCTTAATCCTGTATTTGTTTTTGCAATGAAAGTGTGATAAAATTCACTAGTTTGTAATTTGTTGACGACCTTATATTATTACGTATTACATGCTTATGGAGAACAAACTGAAGTCCCCATTCCAATGTGCGTAAGAGATGGTAAATGAAAAACAAAGTTTTCCGACGATCATAGTAACATTATTTAGGTTCTTTAGCAGACTATGTAGAAAGAGCTACTGGTGCGCAGTTGCCTGTTAGAAGCCGTTCTAAAGTTAAAAAACAGTTGTCTTCACAGAACTTAATGTTGATATATTTTTTAGTTTCTTCTTTTATGATCTACGAGGTATTTCCATTTTATTTACAGAGCATTAAAAATTAAGGTTTCCGTTTACTATAATGACGACAACTCAGAGGCGCATGTTGAGGGTAGGGTGTGTATAATTTCCAGTTCCTCTATAGGAAATAGTAGATTATATTTTGACCAAAGTTCCATATCCGTTGTTGTATTGTTTTGTTACACTGAATTTCCTCTTGTGTTCTGGTTGTACATCCATTTTATTTGGTTGCTTTATTATCTTAGCCTCTGCTTTTTCAGATGATCAAATAATGTTAAGTTTCTCTCTTGCATGGTGTCTCAATCAGCTGAATCTGGACACAATTGATGTGACAACTCAGTTCTTGCAGTCTAACATCAATGTTACGTGATAATCACCAAACTCTGTCAGGCAATTCTCCCCCCTTAATTTCCATAGAGAACAGGTTAATTCTAATGCATGGGTGCTTTCCTTTAATATGAAGATGGCGAAATTTGCAATACAAGGGGAATACTGATCCCCGAATACGCATCTTTGGTTTTCCTTAGCCTTGATGAAACATCTGATGTTGTCTTCAGAATGAAGATGCCACAGGAATTTGGAGTTTGCCTTAACCAGTTTGCTTTAACCAGTAACACCTTCTACTATGAATCGTACCCACCTGGTGAAATTTAAGGTGAGAATCGAGGAAGTTTTGAAGATATATTTGATAGGCTATCAATATATCGTGAATCGACTGGTCTAGGCTGGCTATTGATTGCAAGGGATGTTGAGCACGGCGTTCCCGCTCGTGACCTGATGCGGATGCATGACCGAGTGCATTCAGCTAGGTGAGTTCATTAAAACTACTGTGGTCAGGATCCAATGTGAAAAACGCACATAGTTATTGATTTTAGGGATTCATTTACCGCCATAGGAATTAGTGACGATTCGGATTGATGCATGATTTGGTTTGAGCCTGGTGTTATTCCAATGAAACACGCAGTCCCATGACTTATGCCCTCTTAATTTTTTTATTGATACACAATATGATTTAATAAATTACAACGTCATGATCTCACAGAATATAGTTCCATTGTTTTCACTAGGATAAGTCAAACTTATTCATCTTCTCCAAAAAGCGGATTAGTAGTTATGTTGATGCAGAAATGGAGTTGTTTGCAATTACTTTTAAGTTGCAGAACACAGGAGCCCCACTTATTTATATTGTACATTGTATAGTCAAATCAGCACTATTTCAAAAATACTGGTACGCAGCTGGATTTCTTTACCTGTGCGTCCTTCTGTTCACGTTATCATTTAACTCTTATCTACTCTTTAGTAGTATTTTATTACCTTATAGACATGCAAAACCGAATTTAGTTTGATGATCACTGCGTTTAGCATCGTTCTTATAACCTGGCAGGGCACTAACGAATCTGTTAATTCACAGTTCCCGTGTTTAGGACGTCTTCTGTGTTTTTAGCGATATTCATTCTATTGAAAAGTAGCTACTGGTCACGCAAAATCCAGCATCAACCATGATGGTGGGCACTACATGGATTTCTGTAGTTTAGGGGGTGTGAATTCACATCAGAAATAAGTAAACTACATAGGATTTATAATTGTGATGCTAAGAACTTACTGCCAATCCCGCTTATTAATGTCCTTATCATGGCGCTGAGGAATGTTTTTTGGTTACTTAGGTCTTGTTGCTGCCTGTACTGGGTTTGTGCGACTTTCTTATTTGGTCGGAAGCATTAGATGACGTGACCCGAAATCAGTTGAATCGCGATATGTGTATCTTGGGTTTTGATATCTTCACTTTTTACACTTCGTCTCGTTCGTTCCACCCGAACTGCGTCACCGGTGGTTAGGTTCTCACTATTATTTATATTGCAGTATCATGTTACTTTGACTACTTTCATTGTCTTAACTTTGTGATTGTATGATTTCAAAATCAATACCTATGCACTCTTCCGGAAACCAATTATCTGTTTAGGCTTTTAATCTAGGTGGTTATCGATTAAGCTCCAGTAGTCGTGTAGTGAAAATAAAAATCCAAGATAGATGCTTTACTTTTCTTATTCGATCGTCAGAGCGTCCTCTTGTTCCTGAGTTACTTGGTGAGTGGAGGTATAATCATCCTGAGACCCTCTCAAGATCTTACTATTGTAAAGTGTCTATTATAGTTTAGTTGGTTTATTGGTATATAGACCCTGTTTTTTATATTTCATGACATTGATATAGATTTTAATGTGTAGACCGCTTCTGAAAACTGATCTAGAACGTTATTTTTGATAATATGGACTTGTCAGTGTACATCAATTTAAGCTCGCCGGAAGTCGGATCACTAAAGTGAAGAAAATATTTTTAAATTCCATATATTTATGATCGAGTTAAGTTCAATTCGCAAACACCTTGACCACAAATATGCCGTTTTTGTAAGTGGTAGGGATATAAATTCCACCATCAAATATCTCGTCTAGATATAATAAAAATTTTTAGGATTAATTCTGCTTCTAACTTAATCCAAAAACTGTCAAATAATTAATGATTAATACTGAAAATAATTGCTTAAAATGGTTAATTTTAATAGCGTTATAGGTTTTGGATAAATATTTCTTCGATAAAACAAAAATAAGTCTAAATAGGTTCAATATTTAAAAAAGATGTGTTGAATATAGGTTATCGACTTTGAAAATTGTTGGTGCGTGTAGAGTTCTGTGCCATATCACAAAATATCTTCGAGCATTAGTTTTTGTTGTGGAAGTTTAGTTTCGATTCATCAGAACTATAAATTTCTCACTTACTCACTCTTACTGTTTATTCATTTAGACACTCTTAGTTTGTCTTCGGTTCGCTCTACTGTTCAGGCTGTACTGCTGACAAACTTAAACTTGAATTCCATTGGTTAGCACTACTTTAATTTTACTTTATATTTGTACATTTGCTGTAAAAGCTCACTTGTGGATAAAAGTTGTTTCTATTACACGGTTTGATGAGTAAAAAAGTTAGGTTTTATAGACCTTACTTAAATTCACACTATACTGTCGGCTAGATGCTCTCACAGGTGACAGGTGGTATTTCGGTCAATGTGATTTTATCTTTTTTGCCATCAATAATGTGTGCTGTGTGGATTATTAAAGAGCTATCCTTGACTACATGGTGAAAAACCAGGCTAGTTTTCGACCTGGAATTGGTTGTATAGACCATATATTCACTCTACGTCAGGTACTAGAACATAGACACGCGTTAAGACGCTTCACAATCGTAGTATTTCTCGACCTTAAGGCGGCATTTAACTCCATTGATCGTGATGGTCTGTGGCAGTGTTTGTCACTGGAAGGAGTACCAAAATTGTACATTAACCATATAAAGGCTCTCTACTTGAACACAACTAGTAGAGTTAGAGCTTATAATGAACTGTCATCAGAATTGATTACCCCAGATGGTGTTAGTCTGGGATGTCCACTCTCCCCATTCTTGTTTAACTTTATCGTAGACGTGCTATTAGAAATCCAAATTTAAAGGGGTTGAACTTCTACCAGGAGACTCACTTGTTGACTCCAAATATGCTAATGAAATTTCTATTTGGTGAAGACGCTGACAAAATGCAGTCTTCTGACCACTATAAGCAACAACTCAGGCATGTTCGGGATGCAATTTCCTCCCACGAAATGCAAAATGTTACTTCAAGATTGGGTTGCATCGGCACCTGAACTAATGATAGGGAGTGAAGTAGTTGAGCGTGTTGACCGCTTCACTTATCTTGGGAGTCTCATCAGCCCTCGTGATCTGGTGTGTGAAGAAATCTCATCACGGATACAGAAGGCTCGTCTAGCTTTTGCTAACTTGCGTCATTTATGGCGTAAGCGAGATATCCGTCTACAAACCAAAGGACGGGTTTACTGTGCGGCAGCCCGTTCCGTCCTACGTTATGGTTGTGAAACATGGCCGGTAAGAGTAGCGGATATTCGTAGGCTACTAGTATTCGATCATATGTGTCTTCGAAGTATTGCTCGTATATCTTGGGACCACCGGGTAAGTAATGCAGTTGTTAGGAAACGGGTACTAGGTAAGGATGGCAGATAGATTGATGAAGTAGTGAAACTCAACCAGTTGAGATGGCTGGGAAACGTGTTACGTATGCCCAACCACCGACGTGCAATGTTTTATGTTGTAGGAGTAGGTTGGAAGAAAGCTAGGGGTGGCCAGACCAAAACTTGGCACAAATCCATGAAGTCACTGAAAAGTAGACTGAGCCATGTTGGTAGGTGTAGACTGCCTGGTTGGGATTCGCGAGATGATAGCAACCGATGATTAGGGACTTTGAATGACATGGCTCGACATAGTTTGCATTGACGTAGGTGTATTCTTTGTGTTCTCCCAAAATTCTAATCTGAATTCTCCATGTCCCTTTCTTTTTCTTCTTTTCAAATTTATTTCACTGGATTATACTCCTTCGATAACATCTTCAAACCCCAATCTTTCGGATTACTGCTTATACTTCTACTACTCCTAGCGCTATGGGATTTGAATCGACAACTTTATCTGTGTTAATGTGGTATGGCAACTCGAACTGATGTACGTTTATTTATTTATTTATACACATAAATATTGGTACAAGCAGGTACCAGATACATATGCGCCACACAAATCAAATGAGATTTGCGTGAGGTCTGTGATACTGCTCAGGTGCCCAAACTGAAGCAGGTGGTTTTCTTAGGGGGCCACACCTGGAGCCTTCGACCTAAGGGTTTGATCCACAAGGCAGTGGAGCATCGTGAGGCGATGCAGTCCCATGGTAGCCGGCGACCAACAATTGGTTCATACGCCATTTGTTCCCTCAGGATCTTGGGGTCCATGTGCACCATTGGTTTGGAATCAGGGTTTTCCAACTCCCCTAGTTGGGCTCGCCGTGTCCACCAACCTCGTTGAAGCGCCGGACATTCGCTTTTCGTCCTCTCAATTTCGTAAACAACAGTAATGTCGCGAGAAGGTAGTGAGTAGAACTTCCCTCGCAGAGGCTATATTACGCATAACCATGTGAGGGTATTTCGAGAGGGAGGGCGGACTCTCCCCACTCTTGGCCATACCAGGGCATTTGGGGGCACTGATGTACGTACGTATGAAGTCCGATGCTGTGACTGACTAACTTTTATGAGAGAAGCAACTTGAGGTTATTCGTAACCGTAGTAAAACTATAATTTTACACACTTTAATCGTATAGGTTAATTCATCTCTAGTAATGACTACTGACTTTGCAAAATGCAATCCTGACAATGTCGACTCATCAAATGATTTTCCTCCGGAAATGGATAACGAAGTTTTAGAAGCAGATCTTGAGGAAAAACAGCGCCTAATAAGTCAGGTAAGCTTTTGTTTATTTTTATTTATTTATGTATTTATTTGAACATAAATATTAGCACAAAGGGGCACCGAATACATATGCTCCACACAAGTCACTTGGTTTGTGTGTGGAGTGTGATGTTGCCCGAGTGCCCGGGCCGAAGCAGGTGGTTTTCCTAGGGGGCCACACCCGGAGCCTTCGACCTAAGGGTCTGATCCACAAGGCAGTGGAACAACGTCAGAAGATGCAGTCCGATGGTAGCCGGTGACTAGCAATTGGTTCATACGCCATTTGTTCCCTCAGGATCTTGGGGTCCATGTGCACCATTGGTTTGGAATCAGGGTTTTCCAACTCCCCTAGTTGGGCTCGCCGTGTCCACCAACCTCGTTGAAGCGCCGGACATTCGCTTTTCGTCCTCTCAATTTCGTAAACAACAGTAATGTCGCGAGAAGGTAGTGAGTAGGACTTCCCTGGCAGTGGCTGTATGCGCGTGGCCATGTGAGAGCATTTTGAGAGGGAGAGCTGACTCTCCCCACACTCAGCTTTACCAGGGCATTCGGGGTGGGCGATCACATAGAGACTGTAATTACTGAAAATAAGTATTTTCGGACGAAATTTTCATGACGAAAGTTCAAGAGACACTTTCAACCTCTCTTTTCTTTGCGAAGAGCCAGGATCTCTGGAGGCGCTGGTTATCCGTAGGAAATATCCTGCTCCCATCATACATCAGTGCAATCAACTCTCATACCTGCTCTGTGTTTTACAGTCTACCGTCCGATCCACTTGTCATTGTAGGATATTAGAGAACAGGTATTTCGACCAATATAGCTCGGTTGAATTGTTGCGTTAAGCATGCCCAATCACTATACCAAGCCAGCATCTATTATTTTATGGATGTAAAAATACAGTCTAGTTGTTTAACAAAACGAATGACACTAGGATACAACGTTTTCAGTGTTTTGCGTTTTTAGAGTTGTTGTTGCATCTCATATTGTGAATCCCGATTCAGTATCTAAATGGTTACTTGCTCAACTCAAAACTAAGGGCTCCTGAACTCGACTGTGCGTGAAGTCATGGCTGCACGCATTAGGTTCACATTTTAAATTTTTCAAATCTTCATAACTAATATTGATTTTATTTGTTTTATGCTTTTTTGTCATTTTGTTCTGAATAAATGTAGATTTTGGAGCTACAACATACACTTGAGGATTTATCCACACGGGTAGATGCTGTGAAAGAAGAAAATTTAAAATTACGTTCTGAAAATCAAATTCTTGGTCAATATATTGAAAATATGATGGCGAATTCATCAGTTTTTCAATCAACATCACCGCGTATTGATGAAAATAGGTCACGTTCAAATAAAAGAGTTGGAAGATGATTATAAGAGAATGATATATATATATCACATACAATAAGGTTGACTAGAAATGCTGAAGTTAAAGATAGGGATAATTAAACTTTTCATACTTCATTCCCCTTGATTTCTTAGGACCTAATTTCAGAGTTTTGAGATCACGACAGTGACAATAATATTTGCGGTGTTGGATTTCAGCTATTTTCCCATCTTGGAATATTTATCTTCGTAACTCTTTAAGCTGATCATCTTTGTTGTCTTTCTACTGCGCTTACAATAAACAAAGCACTTGCAATAAAATCAACGATAATATTAGTTATGTTTAAATGAATGATGGCTTTTCTGTTGTTTTTAACTTCTTATTTTATGATCATGTGATCTTCATTTTATTATATTGATACGCTTTTAGTTTTATCTGTACCTGAAGAAATTACATATGCATTTATATGTTAGCAAGTAAAGTGTCAATTATGTCTGCTTTTTTTTCATGTAAACAATATTGTAATAATTTAGCCAAACGTATCTTATCACCAATAAGTAGGTTTTGCAGTAAATCTAATTGATTGGCTATTCAGGAGAATTTCTAGGCGGCGGAACATTTTTTGGAACTTCTGGTATATGTCTTAAGTTTTTGTTAGCGTTTTAATGTGATGTGTCCAGTTTAAGCTAACCGTTGGTCAACAAGCAATCGGGTTAAGACGCACTACTTGTTAAATAGTTGCTTAATATTAGAATCGACGATATCATTTGGTATTTTCTTATTCAGTTTAGGAGAATATGATAAAAATTAAATAGCTATTCAGTAGGTTTTTATATACTATTTTATAAAATCAGTTTCTTCGGGTACATATTATGATGAATTCCAAATATTTTATGAAACTTCGAGATTTGGGTAAACTTGGAAAAAATAGTCTAATATTAAGATCCCCAGTGCTTTAGTGTAAAGCTGTTATCGAGTTTCTGATACATGTAAGACTAAGTGACAATGATATGCACCTAAGGAGGTGAAAGTCCTCAACGGAATTCAACTCTTGAAACTCTACAAATCACCAGGTCCAAATGACTTACCCCCGGTCCTTTTTAAGATAGTGATGACTTTCTGGTTATGGGACTGACAGTTGTTTACAAAGATCTAGCAATTAGAGTGTTCCAAAATCATGGAATGAGTAGATAGTTGTCCCTATCTTTAAAAAGGGTTCACGTCATTTCTTCAATAACTATTGGGGGATAAGTCCACTATGCGTTGTGTCCAATCTATTGACTTCCGCCATGCTTCGCAGATTGTTCAAAACCTGAGAAAGATTGACTCGAGAGGAGCAGGCTGGTTTTCGCTCTGGTCAAGGATGTATTGATCATATCTTCACCCTCCGCCAAATGTTAGAACAGTCATGCTTATCACAAACCAACAATTGTAGTGTTTCTTGACATCAAGGCTGCCTTCGATTCGTTGGACAGGACTGTTTTCTGGGATTGTCTATCGAGGAATGGTGTGCTTGAGAAGTTTATTAACATCTTGAAAGCCTTATATACAAACACCTCAGGCAGAGTGAGGGCATAGAACCACCTCTCTTCATTGTTCCATTCAACCAGTGGGGTTAGACATGGTTGCCGAATCTCATCATTCCTCTTCAAGTTTGCTATCGATGACGTTCTGGAAGCACCTTTGATGGATGTAGGGAATGGTGGTGTGAATCTTTTGCAGATGATATTGATCTATGCAATCTGCACTTAATGAGTCGGCAATTAGTGTCCGTAGGTATGGTACATGTTTTGTACTTTCAAAGTGCAAGGTACTTTTACAAAAGTACTTGCAGTCACCCTGGGTAGTGAGTGGATAGAAATAGTCGGGAAATTCGTGTGTCTGGGTAGCTGCGTAAGTGCTGGTGGTGGCGTGAATAATGCGATCAACGTATAGTGAAAGCCAAAGCGGCTTATGCCAATATGGACCATCTTTGACACATTCGTAATGTTAGTCTGGCTGTCAAAGGTAGGATCTATAACGCGTCGGTGAGAGCAGTTTCGTCATATGCTTGTGAAACCTGGCCTCGCCGAGCTGAGGATGTTGAACGATCCTGTGTTTGATCATCGTTGTCTCCGAATGATTGCTGACATCCAATGGCAACATAATGTTAGTAATTCGGAGGTTCGGGCACATCGATGATAATTCAATTAGTGTCACTATCCCCAAACATCGAATTTGTTTGTTTGGACATGTCCTACGGATGTCATCTTAGGCAATTCCACGTCGTGCATTATTTGCCGACTTTGGGATTGGTTGGAAAAAGCGGAGAGGTGGTCAGTGTACGACAGTCTTTGTGTGAAAGAAAGCTGTACAGCACTGGCTTCTGTTGGTACTTTACAACTCCCTGGTTGGGGTTCCTAGAGATGGTGAAACACAGCGGCTTGAGACGTTATCATACGTCGCTCAGAATAGAAACCAGTGGTGATCCTGCTGTAACATCCCTTTACTTTCTTCGTAAAGATGGACGTAACCTCTTTAACTGAAAGGATTCTTTCTGGTTGTAGTTTACCTAACTGAACTGTTTATCCCACTATAATTATAATAGTAATTATTATTATTAGTAGTATTAGTATCATTATACTCTCATACACTAATTTCTGTTCGTTGTTCTTTTTACTATACACACCTCACATTCTCTATCTCTTCACAACCTTTTTTTTATTGTATGGCGCATATGTATTTGGTGCCCCTTTGTAAAAAATGTTTATGTGTTAAAATAAATAAATTGATATTGGTTGGAAAAATCTTTGTAAACCAAACTTCTTGGATTTTAGGACTTAATAGGATACTCATTCGACACCTTTGGGACTTAATTGACACAACGTAACAGAAATTGCCACTGAGCTATTTGTAGGGCAGGTAACCACTTAAAGAACTGAATTAATCAGAGCGTCTATTTATGATTTAGCAACCGGTCCCGAAGACTAACAAATCCTATGTTTGAGAGTTTCTTGTTTGTATCAAAATGAGGTGTATGATATTAGTCTAGTAGTATTGTTGAAATCTCATTCTTTTGAGCTGCATTATTCAGTTTTGTAGCTTTTATTGTCCTTCTAGATAACATAAATGCCAAATAGAAGTGAGCTATGAGAATTTCTGCATAAGTCACCTGCAACTTGTTCTATCGACCTTAGAATCGACTAGTTATTACTAACACTTGTAGTTGCCCTAATACATTTATTGTGATTTTCTTCCCCGTTGACATTATGATTGTCTATAATTTTCCTAACTAGTTGATAATCTTGACATATTACAGTATGCTTATTCATTGCTGACTAACCTGCTTTTTATGCTTCCAGTAATTCTCTGGTTTTCTTTTTGTTGTCTCTTTTTAAGATTTTAATGTTTCCTCAGTAGAAAGTGTGTTCACAGATCCCTATATGTACTGATATAAGTGAAGATATAGTGTGATATTTGACAGCTAATTGATTGTTCATATAGACGAAGAGGGAGAGATTCCCGTAGCTCACTTCTATTTATGATCTTTACTGAAGATGTCTAGAAAGATAATTAAAGCTTTATGTTTGAGCAAACTAGTTTCGAGAAAACAATTCCAACAAAGTCCTTTTAACCTAGTGGTCTTATTACATTACTTATAATTCGACAAGATGATATTGGTTATTCTCTAGAGATCAACTTAACTGAAGCAACACTAGCATTGTCAATATTTTCATTTGGGTTCATAGTAGATAGAAAACTTGAATACAGTTGCATAAAGTATACAAATATTTCCCTTTAGTTAAAGAAAATAAGTAGAATTCGTATCAAATTGATCAAAAGAAAAACAGGATAAAATTAAGGTTTCGGTTTCAGAAAAGGTAAGACTTGGAAGATTATACGTTCAAATTGAGACAAAAAGAAAACCATCCACCCTTGTAATTTTCAATGTTCATGAGTGCTCTACGTCAAAGAAAACTTAATGTAATTGAAGGACTTAATGCTTTTTATTTATCTATTAATTTCTCTCTTTACTTTTCGACTTGAGCTGATATAGACTTATATACCGGTTAAGTTCTGTTGATAATTACGTGGGATAACCACCAAAGATGAAAGGTTACCGTGATTTGTGTTGTTCAACCACATCTTGCCTCAATAGGCGATGCTGTCGGTTGTAGGAGTGGGCTGGAAGACAGTCGGTCAAGCCAATACATGTCATTAGTCCATGAAGTCATTGACTGTTGAACTAAACCCTATAGGTAGGTTCATACTACCTGGTTGGGGTCCGTACAGTTATCATAGTCAGTGGCTAGAGACAGGCGCCAGGGCTCACATTCGATAACTATCACGTAGATTCATATGTTCTATGTTTTTTTAGATCCTGAAAGTATTGTAAATTTTGATTGTAAAATGTTGATATCTGTTAGCTTGAAAATTCCACTGGTTTTAAACTACTTGCAAATAGTAAGTAGTACTTGCCAGCAATACTTCAATTTGAAATGTTTGTTAATCGAATTCAAAATTTTTTCAACTCTGTTGCAAGGTAAGTTTAGTTAGAACGAATCAACGTTTTGATCACTGGAAAAAAAATGTTACTGGATAATTACTTGTTATTCGATTAATGAAAAAAACACATTTAGTCACGTTTACCATGCTTAACATACTTGTACACATGATCGTTTGTTTTTTTTCAACATGGTTAGAAGAAGTAAACTTGCAAAGGTTTGTGATATCAGATTCATTGCCTATATATTAATAAGTCAGTTGGTTTGTTAAGTGAGTTGATAGGAATCGGATACAATCAAGAGTGTAATTGATAGGGTCATTGCCTTATTTACACTTTATTCATAGGGATTTTTACTTTTCCGTTGCCAATATTATGGACTGTAATTGATCAATCTCCTATTGGTATATGTGCATCCTGAATGGAATTCGTCGATATTGACATATAGCTATGTTTTTGTTGGAGTTAAATAATAGCTAGTGGTGGATTTTAGGATTCGCTTTTCATCCTATTTATAACTCGTTTGCTGGATGTTCTTATATCCCAGTGTTGGTGCACATTAACTGATGATTTGAGATCCTTAATATCAAAATGTGAAAATATAAAACCTTAAGAATTGAACTCATGCTCATTGTGCAAGCTACCAGCTATCGGAATACAGTAGCCTATTGGTTGATGCATTGGGACTTGAAGCCGAATGTAGTGAGTTGGTGCCTTAGTGTGAGCGGCAACACTGGAATGTTTATTCATCCACCTAGTCAGTCACAGATGGTATGAAATGCACATCTTGAATCTTTCTGCTAGCCACTACCCAACCATAGATTTCATGCTTTATGTTAAACGATGTGATCTGTCTGGTTGGTACATAAATCCAATATGTTTGAAATAAAGGATTCATATCGCAGAGGCTAAGATTGGTGTTCTGGACTTAACTGATTGGGCTAGGCAGAAAGCGCGACCGATAAGTACTCTAGACTGCTCGTAAGGGGTTTTATGCGTCATTGATCAGCTCGATAAATCACTGCTCTCTAATTGGCTGTATTATCACTTTATATATTAATCGGGGCACAAAACCACAAGTTATAACAACGATATTGTTATTTTTGAGAAAAATCAGCTCAAATTCTTAGTTTTGGTTCTTTTTAACTTATATAGGGCTTTACAAATTTACTATATAATAGATATTAAGATCTTATTATATGTATTATTATTGTCCTCGTAATCATATGAAGCAAGTGTCCATAAAATTTCATACTTACAAATTTTATAACTGAATTAAGTAATTATTCATTTGTCATTTTCTCTTACTGTTTAATATTTCCAGTTAAATTCCCTGAGATGACAGGCTAAGAGACTTACTTCTTAATAAATGTCTGAATTACGAAAAAATCTTTGGTTCGGCAGGACAGAAACTAATGAATAACGAAACGTTTACCAAGTGCACAATATAACTTCGATAATGAGTAAATTTTCATCATTAGCTTTGATAACCAAACGTTGTAAATAAATCTTTATGTTCATGAGAGGTATACAATTATACTTTGTCACATTAGTCAACCAAAACACACATGGATTAAAATAAAGTTATACGATATTGAGAACAATGATTTCACAGCACCATAGTTTAACTTCGACCAATCAACATCTATGTGGATACAGAATTTTCCTGTGATTTAGAGCGGTTTTCATCATCTTTGATTAAGTCATATATATATATTTGAATGTAACTGCTTTCTAGTTGTGATGCGACTAATATTTTCGCTTGCTCCTAACTATCTCTATATTAAAATACTTAACAAATTGTCTTTAAATGCATATTAAAACATGCTAACTATGTTTATAATCATGGTGCTTTTATTACATTTACTGTAACCTACTTTAGTCTTAATTAATAGATAATTCAGGAGAGATCAATTGTGTTCAAAGATATGTCTTTTCAAAATTTACAGTCATGTCTTGAAACTAATATTTTTTTCTAGATAAATAAACCCCTAACTGGAATCAAAAAGTTATTCTTCTGTATGTAGATAAGTATAAACTAGGAAAATTTTCAAAATTTTATTCATTTTAGAAATTCAGTCCAGTGATATATGGTTATAAAGAAAATTCACAGTATTTTGTAGGAAAAGAGCATCTATCTCTGCTTGTACTTCTGTGATGGATTGTTTTTCTCAGCTATGGAAATCAATAGATATTTAGGTATTGAGTTGTCTAGGAAGCCTATGTTTTAAGGGTTAATTATGCTAGAACCGTTAGTACAAAACTAAAGTAATCCAAAGATACATTGTTTGAATATATATATATATATATCCTAAAATATGGTTTGATGACCATTTCTTACAGTTGTTAAAATATCGGTGTTGTTTATACTAATTTATCATCGCTCAACTAATGTAATTGCATGAAAGTTTGAATGTAAGCTAACAAGTAGATTTAAGATGCATGTTTCATCCTATCTAGTACTCGTGATGTGGATATTCCTGGATCTTCATCCTGATTGTCGCACAGGCTGGAATTCAAGACTGATTACTTCAGATATCATGGCATTATAATCTACAAATTGAAAACAAATTTGACAAATGCCTGCTAGAATTTAAATACTATTTAATTCATGACATTTCTCAAAACTTGATTTTGCATAGTAATGAAATTTATATAATCCAGTTAGAGAAAAAGCAAAATACTGTTTCTAGCTGACTTTTCGCTATTTAATCCTACTTAAATAGTAAGCCATAACTTATAATTTGAAATCGTAGATTTGGTTAACTCATTCCAAGCTTTTATGCTTGAATAATTCTGCATTTATTAAAATTGATTTAAAAAAGACAGTCCTTATAAGTGATGGGTATAATATATAATCCGTATAGATTTATTAGCTTATATATATGTGCATATCGTGAGTAAGCTATTACCTCTCACCGACGTCAATGATTCCGCAGTTTCCCACTTGAAGCCAGTCAATAGTGGCGGAAGCAATTTTGTTTTGGATAAACGGATATACACAAACAATTCAACTCTGTGGAAATACTAGCCAAAACTGAGGAGTCGAGGATCATATATACATATAATCCAAACGGAATGGTGTGGATCAACATTTATAAGAAATTGTCGAATTTAATCAGGTTTAAAAAATGATGTGTGCTAGATTGAATGGTTTATGAGAAAACGAATCCATTAAGCCGTCGACTAATTTTTTTTTCATTGATTGAATCATGGGATGATCTTAATCAGACCATTAATGGGAACCAGGAAGCACTGCACAGCTGTTTTGCCTTCATGTGGGACTCAATCAAACAGTTGTAAACGAATACATTACTCTTTTGAGTAACTATTAACTGTACCAAGCATATCGTATTCATAAGCCAAAATAAATAGTTGCCGGACATGATGACGAATTATGATTACTTATAAGAACATTCTAAAGAGTTGGAAGTTTATAACTCTACAAGTATTCATCAATTTGGACGATTTTCATTTACTTCATATTGCATATAACTTTTATAAGGTCTCTAAAAAAAAACAAAAAAAAAGTAAAAATGTGAATAATTTGGGTGGCCTTTTCAACATCTAACTAAAGACCCACATAACTATTCTTGATATTCATTAAGATAATTAATCAAAATTTCCTTAGAGGTAGGTTAGTTTGTCTGTAGAATTAAAGCAAATTAGTAATATAATGAAATATATCATTGGTGTTTTTTTTAAATTTAGTAGTAATAAAAAAGTGAACTATTATAGTTGACTTATGTTGGTCGTAACATTTGAATCAGCAAACAATTGGAAATATTCATTAGAAAAGAAAAACTTTGTTTCTTCCCTTAGTCTCCTTATCAACATAATCTCACTAAATTTTAAATAAATGAATTTCATCAATAAATGAACAAGTAAAGATTTTTAGTCAATCAAATAACAACTAGAATGTATTGGTTATCGATTAGCATCAAGTGAATTGTCATAAATTTATTGATAATTGTTCGAGTTCAATCATTCAGAATATATGCGATTTACTCAATCATTAAACTATATTGTCAATCGATTATAGATGGAATAATGAACTATTGGTATACAGCTCAGTATTATGAAAGTCAAGGAACTACCATCAAACCTAACATTTCTGAATTTAATCTTTGGCTGGGTTTTGACTATTTACTGTTGAGTAATCTTAAGCTAGAATGAAATAATTATTCACACTTGCCTAAGTTTCAAAATTTTCCTGGTTAAAGTCGGTTCATGATAAAAACTATCAACAGATTTTTTTCAGCAAGGTAATCGAATTGAAAATAAGCTTTTGCAATAGTATTATAGTATGTACTGATTTCAACGGATGTAAGTAGTATGTATCTTTAATCAAAAATGAAATGTCTGGCAGCAGAAAGTTGAGAAGATCGAACAAAAGAGAACAAGCAACAGATAATGATTAGTGTGGAAACAAAGAAACAGTCAAATCTGAGGTAATTGATTGATATTTTGCAAATAAAGTATTTATTGTATGGATCTCAGCTTTTACTAAGTGATTCTGTAATTTTGTATCCAAATACATTTGGTTGTCCCCGCCTGTGCTCTCGTTCACTACAGTATTAATTTTAATAAAACAATCTATTGCTATTTGGTCATTCAGTTAAACAAAATCAATCCTTTTCAGCCTAATAGTTTGTGACAAACTAGGGGATTATTAGTATGGTGTTGTGGAGATTTTTAGTCTTTTGTTTGGGAACATGACTCGAATGACATTAGACTACCATGAGAAACCTGGAACCACCGAACGGTCGTTTCTCCCTACTATGTAACCCCTCACCACCGCACATCCACGATCCCGCTGGCGGAATTCGAACCCAGTACCTTCGATCTCGCGGGTGAACCCCCAGTCTGTAGACCACTGAGCCGGCATCCAACGGTGTTAATGTCTAACCTCAACCAACTCACGAAATTGCACGACCATCTTCCATTGTCTGAAGAAGATACTTGTCTCCAATTGACATGGATTAGCTCCACTGGTCACGACATCTCACTAGAACTCCGAGAATTCCCTCACGAAGCTAGTCACTAGTGAGCACATGGGAACTTAACTAGCTTGAAGGGTGTCTTTACGTTAACTGAATATTATCATAGGTGTTTGGTATCAAAATTACTTTATAAGAATTAAAACAATGATTTTTAAACTTGTATTCGAAAAAATCAATTATATTAAAATTGAGATACAAAATTTATAATTTTGCTGTAAGTGACAATGTGATTTAAAGATTTATTAATTCATGGTTAACTTGAAGATGAAATTAAGTGGAAGCAGGTTAATGACTGAAATCATTAACCATTCTTTTATTGATTTATTCATTAGAAATAAAATTGATATTGGCAACAAATGGAATGATTTTCTTTCTCACTCAGTATAATTAAAACGATGAGAAATTTGATTTTAACAAAATTGTATCTCATTAATTTCTTTTCTAAGTATTAAAGTTTCATATAGTTGAAATCATTAGTCAATTGACCACCATGGAAAACCTGGAAGCACTGGACGTCCGTTCCGTCCTATTGTTGGACCCCTCAGCAGTGAGCGGGATCTTGGGTGTGCACTGCTGAGGAGTCCCAAAATAGGACGGAACGGACGTCCAGTCCTTCTAGGTTTTCCATGGTGGTCAATTGACTCATTATTTCAACTATGAAAATACTGAAATATCCACAAAACCCCTTCTGATCTATGATCATATACTCACTATTGACTGACTGTAAAGGATGTTTCCTTGAGTTCTAGTGAGAAGCAGTGACCAATGGAGTTCAACCAAGTCTGTTGTAGAGATATCAACTCATTGAAGACAATTTATGAACGGTTGCTCAAAATCGTGGATTGGTTGAAGTTAGACATTAACACCGTTGGATGCCGGCCGGCTCAGTGGTCTATCGGTTGAGTGCTTCAGCGCGAGACTGGTAGGTCCTGGGTACGAATCTCGCGGGTGCGGGATCGTGAATGTGCACTGTTGAGGAGTCCCACAAGAGGACGAAACGGCCTTCCAGTGCTTCCAGGTTTTCCATGATGGTCTAGCTCCAATTGACTCATAATTTCAACTATATAAAGATTACTAAAATCTCCACAAAACCCCCTCTCTGTTAAGGTTTCAGTTTCTTTCCTCATACATACATTCTTGAGCAGAAATAGAAATGGATGTATATACATATGATATATAGAGAGTTTTATGATGTGACAAACCTATTAAGTTCCAATATATTTGATTAGTTATCTTTTCTGTAATCATTTAATCTATTTCAAATGGTACATTTCTAAAATGTTTCCTCACTTCCTTTCTGACATTTAAATTGAGTAATAATCTTTGTACCGAATTTATTAGTTATAATGAGGTCATTATTGATAATATATCAGTAATTAGAATGCTAAAAACGATCTCTGACTACATAAAAAGTAATACAGAGTGGTATGGTTATTTGCTCTTTTTAGTTAGACTACACATAATAAATTATCTGTATTTCCATTATTTATCAAGTAGCATGTTTAGATGCTTAAAATAAATAGATATAACAAAGGATATTTATCGAATGAAATCTATTAGAGATGTGAATGTATTTAGATAAGAATTATTTGAAATTTTGTTCATATTCTTTCTCATAAGTAGCTCAGCATTACGGAGTAGTCTTAGTTTGTCATTATGAGCTGATCCTAGTGAGACAACCATTGTAAATTAGGAAGTACTAGACAGCTGTTTCTTCGTAGTATTGTACTCCCCAATAGTTCGCACTCACAGTCCTACTGAGGATCGACCTCAGGAACCTCGGCCTTAGTAGGTGATTCACTGTAATTAATTATATGCTCTATTACAAAGTAAATTAATTTAATTCATAGGCAGACTGTATATATTACAAGATTGGACATTACTTATCTTCTACTTCAAAATGTAGCTATTTTTTCCATCCGATAAATTACACTGGAAGCTTTTATTTGTTTAAGAATCATAAAATGAAAATCTGTAAAATGTACTGATTCTTTACTGATCTGTTGTACAACTTACAGTCAACGAAATATGGACCAGTTTCAAGTCAATAGCGGAATTTTGAAATTAAAGTATGAAGTGCTGTGTGATATTTTGAGAAAGGTAATTTTTATATACTATCAAATATACTGTGATTTAAATCATAGGTGAAATTCGCATTTTCTTTGCTTAATTACTGTTCAATTAAAAACAAATCGGAAGGTTTCCGCATTGACCATCTCTATAAGTTGAAAATGCTATAACTTCATAATTCATGATGACAACAGTTTTGGAAAAATTCATCTCAAAATTTAACTTTTGGAATATGGCTATTTTTGGTCATTAACTTTAGTATTGATTAATTCAGTGTTATTTCGTTCATTGATTTTCAAGGGGATATTCATTTTTAATAACTCACTCAATATGATAGTATCGTGTATACTTATATTTCTTTTATCACAAGCTTTTGTTTAACCCAATAACTACTGTTATACGATTTGCTACTTTTAATTTATTCTCAATCTGTTAGTTACAGTATCCTATATTCATAGCCAATTTTAGCTTTGTCGTGTATAATTATTGTCTTTCATTTTACAGTGTGATACAGTCCAGTCTATCTGAGTATAGACTACATATGTTTGAAATACATTAGAGCTATTGGGGATTGATTATTGTGTTCTGGACTCAACGGGGAGGGTAAGGAAAGAAGGTACTGTATGGAGGACCAGTAGGAATTTAGAGTTGATCCAAAGTTACTAGTACTGGTTGGTATGTTATTGGTTGTCTCAGGGGCGAGGTTTTAAAAATCGACATTGTGACTGGTTATTTGTAACATGATGTTAGACAGACCCACGATTCATAACAGTATTCAGGAATTGGTTATGATTTTGCGCTCTAGTAACAACTGCTCAGCTGACATATTATGTAATTAATAATCGTAAATTTAATCAGTGTGCAACATCATTAATTTGGGTGTCAATCAATCCCATTTGATATCCACACCTAAGGAAGAATCAAGCTGTTGTATTCGATATCGAAGTATTATTAGAGTTGCCACTGCTACCGCATAAATGTAACACCTATGTCGATTGATGAAATTTGTCTAGGTAATAACTATTTGTTAATACTTCAAATATAAAAGTCTGTACATTTAGTTTTGTATAAACGTACTACGTATTTTGTAGTACAGTTATGAATAATCTGTATTTAATTTTTGACATATAAGAAAATGATTTGAAGCAACAGACACTATGAATTTCATTCAATAAATACGATTATCTCAAACTGTAGAGTAAAAATTTTGTGTCACAATTTGATGGTTTAAACCGATGAACTTAACCAACGTTCATAAACATCCTTGAAGTACAGATCTTCCCGATCATGAAATCTTATAATGATTCTAGTATTATAACGATTGCTTGTGTGAGTGAGCGTGCCCAGTTGTTATATCGATCGAGTGCCCTGTTATTATATCGATTGAATGCGTATGTTCGTGCCCAGTTATTATATATGACGTTATAAGACTGCTAATAAGAGAGCAGTGAATTTATCGATCGCCCAATGATACACAAAAAGCCGTATGAGCAGTCTTGAGTACTTATCAGTACTACTATGTGCCTATCCCAGCCAGTTGAGTCCAGGACACCAATAAAAGCCTCTGTAATATGAAACATTAATCACAAACATACTGGGTTTATATACCAATCAGACAGACCACATCGTACCATAAAATAGAAAATAACCTGTGTACAAGATTTGGCGAAATGTGGCTGTGAATAGGGGGAACATTAATCAAGAGACTGATGATAACTCAAGAATCGTATAATAATAGTTCAAAGGTCAAAATAAAGCTAATGATAAGAGAAACATGGATATGAATAGTTTAGTTACTTAACAGTTATACATTATATTGGTCCATAAATAGTTCTCAAAAGTTACCATTCACAATTCTCTTCGGGATACAACATCTAGAGTTTTGACTTATTCATAATCTTTGTTGTCTGCACTACTAATGTGGACAAACATAAGTAGTATGTAGTAGGAATTGAAAATAGAATCCTTTCAGAAGACGAGTGAAATAATGAAAGGAAGGAAAATGAATAATAATCAGAATAATAACAGGATCAGATGAAATAATAAAGTATGTAAAAGACAAATGAAGAATGATATACAAACGATGTATTTAATGTATGATTTTCATATTTTGCAATGCTGCTATTCGATTTGTATATAACAATAATTTGGTTTTCCCCCATCAAATCTTCATTCACTACATATTCACTGTAACAATGTAGTCTTAACAACTCCGCCTGTAGATCCTCTGGGGGTTACTGCCGGTCCCAAGCCCGGGTAAAGGAGGAGGGTTGGGCATGGGGTTAGCGACCCCATCCCGTAGAAAATCGACTCGCTAAAAAAGCGCTAACCAGAAAAAATAATTCAAACCTTTCAAACTCTGCCCTGGGAGTAGAAGGAATAATTATGACGTCTCATGATGAAAGCCGAGCTCCTTCGGAAGTCATGAGGCCGATGCACCTTCTTACAACCAGAGCGACAATTTTTATAGGTACATGGAATGTCCGAACAATGTGGGAGACCGGAAGAGTTCTCCAAATTGCTGCAGAAATGAGAAAATACAACCTAGAAGTGCTTGGAATCAGCGAAACACATTGGACGCAGGTTGGACAACAACGACTGTCTTCAGGAGAACTTCTGTTATACTCCGGTCATGAAGAAGAAAATGCTCCACATACACAAGGAGTTGCATTGATGCTGTCCAGGAAAGCACAAAATGCACTTATAGGATGGGAATCTCATGGACCAAGGATCATCAAAGCCTCCTTCAGAACAAAGAGAGAGGGCATTACAATGAACGTCATCCAATGCTATGCGCCTACCAATGACTACGATGAAGACGCTAAAGACCAATTCTACGATAGGCTGCAGTCGATCGTCGAGAAGTGCCCAACCAAGGACCTGACAATTCTGATGGGAGATCTCAATGCTAAGGTTGGAATGGACAACACTGGATATGAAGACGTCATGGGACAACATGGACTGGGAGGAAGGAACGAAAATGGTGAGAGATTTGCAAACCTATGTGCCTTCAATAAACTGGTCATAGGTGGCACCATATTCTCACACAAAAACATACACAAAGCCACTTGGATTTCACCGGATCACACTACACAGAATCAAATCGACCATATCTGCATCAACAAAAAGTTCAGGAGGACGATGGAGGATGTGAGAACCAGAAGAGGAGCTGATATAGCATCCGATCATCATTTGCTGGTCACCAAGATGAAACTAAAACTCAAGAAGCACTGGACAACTGTGCGGACAACATCACAAAAGTTTAATGCGGCTTTTCTTCGGGGTATTGACAAGCTCAACAAATTCAAGATAATCCTCAGCAACAAGTTCCACTCAATGGAGAGGGAACTACGATGGAGAGCAACTTGAAATTGACAAAAGAGGCAATCACTTCTACATGTCAGGAGGTTCTGGGCAGCAAAAATCACCGCCACAAGGAATGGATCACTGTTGGTACACTAGATAAGATTGGCGGAAGAAGGAAGAAGAAGGCAGCAATCAATATCAGCCGAACAAGAGCAGAAAAAGCCAAGGCAAGTGAAGAGGAGCACCAGACAACATCACAAAAGTTTAATACGACCTTTCTTCGATATGCTGACAAACTCAACAAATTCAACATAGCCCTCAGCAACAGGTTCGAGGCCTTTCATGACCTACTCAATGGAGAGGGGACTACCATGGAGAGCAACTGGAAAGGTATCAAGGAGGCAATCGTTTCAACATGTCAGGAGGTTCTGGGCCAAAAGAAGCACCATCACAAGGAGTGGATCACTGTTGGTACAATGGATAAGATTGAAGCAAGGAGGAAGAAGGAGGCAGCAATCAACACCAGCCGAACCAGAGCGGAAAAAGCCAAGGCACAAGCCGAATACACAGAGGCAAACAAGCAAGTGAAGAGGAGCATCAGAACCGACAAACGTAAATATGTGGAAGATTTAGCAACGACAGCGGAAAAGGCTGCAAGAGAAGGAAACATGAGACAATTGTATGATACAACAAAGAAACTTGCTGGAAATTACCGTAAGCCAGAAAGACCAGTGAAAAGCAAGGAAGGCAAAGTAATCACCGACATTGAAGAACAACGAAACAGGTGGGTAGAACACTTCAAAGAACTCTTGAATCGACCAGCTCCACTGAACCCACCCAACATCGAAGCAGCACCCACGGACCTCCCAATCGATATTGGCTCACCAACAATTGAAGAGATCAGCATGGCCATTAGACAAGTCAAGAGCGGCAAAGCAGCGGGACCAGACAACATCCCGGCAGAGGCACTGAAAGCAAATGTAACAGCAACTGCCAAGATACTACACATCCTCTTCAGTAAGATTTGGGACGAAGAACAAGTACCAACAGACTGAAAAAAAGGACTTCTGATCAAGATACCAAAGAAAGGTGATCTTAGCAAGTGCGATAACTACAGGGGCATCACTCTTCTCTCAATACCAGGGAAAGTCTTCAACAGGGTATTGTTAAACAGGATGAAGGATTCCGTGGACACCCAACTTCGAGATCAACAAGCTGGATTTCGTAAGGATAGGTCGTGCACAGATCAAATCGCAACTCTGCGGATCATTGTGGAACAATCAATCGAATGGAATTCATCACTCTACATCAACTTCATCGACTACGAGAAGGCATTTGATAGCGTGGACAGGACGACATATGGAGGCTTCTTCGACACTACGGCGTGCCTGAGAAGATAGTCAATATCATACGGAATTCCTATGATGGACTAAACTGCCAAATTGTCCACGGAGGACAACTCACTGACTCGTTTGAAGTAAAGACCGGTGTTAGGCAAGGTTGCTTACTCTCACCCTTTCTCTTTCTCCTGGTGATCGACTGGATCATGAAGACGTCAACATCTGGAGGAAATCACGGGATACAGTGGACAGGCAGGATGCAGCTTGACGATTTAGACTTCGCGGATGATCTGGCTCTTCTATCACAAACGCAACAACAAATGCAGGAGAAAACGACCAGTGTAGCAGCAGCCTCAGCAGCAGTAGGTCTCAATATAAACAAAGAGAAAAGCAAGACTCTCCGATACAATACAATATGCACCAATCAAATTACACTTGATGGAGAAGCTTTGGAGGATGTGGAAACCTTTACATATCTGGGCAGCATCATTGATGAACACGGTGGATCAGATGCAGATGTGAGGGCGCGGATCGGCAAAGCAAGAGCAGCATACTTACAACTGAAAAACATCTGGAACTCAAAACAATTGTCAACCAACACCAAGGTTAGAATTTTCAATACAAATGTCAAGACAGTTCTACTGTATGGGGCGGAGACGTGGAGAAATACGAAAGCCATTATCCAGAAGATACAAGTGTTCATCAACAGCTGTCTACGCAACATACTTCGGATCCGATGGCCAGACATTATCAGCAACAAGTTACTGTGGGAGACAACAAACCAGATTCCAGCAGAGGAAGAAATCAGGAGAAAGCGCTGGAAGTGGATTGGGCACACCTTGAGGAAATCACCTAATTGTGTCACACGACAAGCCCTCACATGGAATCCTTAAGGTCAACGGAGAAGAGGAAGACCAAAGAACACATTACGCCGAGAAATAGAGACAGATATGAGAAGAATGAACAAGAACTGGATAGAACTAGAAAAGAAGGCCCAGGACAGAGTGTATTGGAGAAAGCTGGTCGGCGGCCTATGCTCCATTGGGAGTAACAGGCGTAAGTAAGTAAGTAAGTATGTAGTCTTAACATGTAAAGGTATAAAAATAACAATATTTCTTTTTAAAAATTAAAGTTTTACTAAAGAATATAGAATACAAGAATGAGTAAAATACATTAAGTCTCTTATTAAGTTATAAAATGCAATTACATGTTATACATATTTATATTTCACTAAAGATAAGAAGAATATTAAGTATTCTATCAGAGAAAAAAATGGGTCACATAAGCACATGCGAAACAAAAATAATAGATGTGAATAAAATTGGGGAAAAAAAGGAGTGGAGAACATACTCTGAGAATTTTCATCGATCATTCATATTTCTCATTTCAAGAAGAAGACTATGTTTGATTTTTAGATTGTTCTTATTTGACTCAAGTCCAAAAAGGAAATGAAAAGTAAGTGAACAACTAATTTAGTTATTTAGTTACTGATAAAACTGATTAAATTCATAAACAGAAGGGGATTTGTGGAGATTTCAGTATATTTCAAAGTTGAAATCATGAGTCAGTTGAAGCTAGACCACCATCGAAATCCTGGAAGCACTGGACGACCGTTTCGTCCTATTATGGGACTCCTCAGCACTCCTCCCGCACTCGTGAGATTCGAACCCAGGACCTACCAGTTACGAGCCAGAGCCCTTAACCGATAGACCACTGAGCCGGCCGGCATCCAACGGTGTTAATGTCTAACTTCAACTGATCCACGAATTATGAGCGACACTTCACCAATTGCCTTCAGTGAGTTGTTATCTCACAACAGACGTAACTGGTAGGTCCTGGGTTCGAATCTCGCGAGTGCGGGATCGTGGGTGCGCACTGCTGAAGAGCCCCATAATAGGACGAAACGGTCGTCCAGTGCTTCCAGGATTTCGATGGTGGTCTAGCTTCAACTGACTCATGATTTCAACTTTGAAATAAATTCATAATCTTTTTTACTGATTTTGTTAAAAACATCATCTATTGATATTTGTACTTGTACAGAAACTGTAAAATAGATGAGTTGTCTTAACATTAAACTAATTTGTGTTATAATAATACTAAGTTAGCATTGTAACTAGGGTTGACCTTAGGATGTGATGAGTATGAAACAATGTTTCATATATACATATATATAAACACACACACACTGAAGACTGAACAGTTGAGATAAGTAAACTGATGATGATACTTTTATATCATGAAAAAAGAAAACAAACAGGGGGAATGAAGAAATGATTAATATCTGATTTTTAACAATGGAGAAAAAATAGTTTAAACTTGGATAAACAGTGAAGAAAAGGAAGCAATATATATATATATAAGAGTTAACATTACTTGTAAATATATACTTATTCTACGTTTGGATCCAGTGGTAATGAATCAGATAATTTAAAAAGTGGTTATTTGGCCTTTCAGTAGAATATTTACGAGTTATTTACTTTTCTTTGGTTGTTGAAATTAGAAGTGGTGAGATCTATATGAAGCCAACTTTTAGCTATTGGTTTAATGGTTATTTCTGGTCAAGGTGTTTTGATCAAAATTGAACAAATTAAGAATAAAACGATTCTACAACCATCTAATACTTATGGTCTGGTTTGTTTGATCCATTTTGTCAATAATATGGATAACTTATTATTAAAGTGTTTTAATTTTGAAATTAAACCACAAGATCATTTCATAACATTGTTTTCTCGACTATTTGATCTAAGATATTTTCACTATTCAGTACATTCAATCCTAGAGTGAATTACTGAAATTCAGTTTTGCGCTTTAACTTTTTTACATCTTCATTAATGAGTTGTGAGAGTGAAGTGAGTTTACGTTGAAAGCACTTGATGACTGAGGTAATGTGTTTGTAAAATGTACGAAGGTAGAACACATAGAGATTAAACCTTTAATGGAGGACAGAAAGCAGAATATTTTTAGTATAATTAAGAGTAAAGCAGTTATGTTTATGTCATTCGGGCCTGAGTTATTGTTTGAGTAAGAACTAATTATTTGTAATTATGTTTGTTAGTGGGTGGAAAAAGTGTGGCATTTGTAATGTGGGAGAGTAAGGTTAGGAACATTTTAATACTTGTTAACGGTATGAAGTGTGAATAAGATTAACTGTGTGCATACATTTGTGCAAATGGTCCGCAGTGAATGAATCATCAGGCTTTTCTTTATGTTAAACGTCGTAAGGTTTATGGAAATATGAAAGGATTCAACCATTACCCCTTCCGAATAGCTGGAAAATGCTTTTTGAATTACTATAATATTATTAATATCAATATTAACATCGAATTAATAGAAATTTTATCTTTTATTTGAACTAAAGCATTTTGAAGACTGTACGTTGTTTTATAGAATGTTTTGATTTTGTGTGACCTAGGGATTCATTGCAGTTTTATTGTATCATGATAGTATGGTAGAACTGCATTATCACTTCATGACAGTTCATCCAGTTTATTATTATTATTATTATTATCATTCAGGAAAAGAACATTTCTAATAAACTTCATGGGATAGTCATTAAATTTTAAGATGTAGATTATAGTTTCCTGTTCTTTTTATTACTCTTTATTTGATTTAATGATCTTTGATGTTTGTTTAAGTAAGTTTAGAGAGATTTTTGGATTGAATAAATGGTGAGACTAAAATTTATGGACGACCTTTGAAGGACGCTAGAGTAACCTCGAGAGTGTTCACACAATAACTAGGATCAAATGAAGGTTATAAACCTGTGTGGGGAGTTCGAAATATGATTTACAGTTCATGGCTAAGGCTAGGAATTATACTGAGGGTTTTCAACACGAACTGACATCAGCTCTAATGCAGAAACGTTATTTATCCAAATGAATGAGTTGATTTCGCGCGAAAATCCGAGACCTGTTATCATATACCTGATTGGTTCGTCCATAAATTATAGTCTCGCCGAATAAATATATTTAGCTGAAATCAATATAGTGATTTTAATATGCCAGCTTGCTGTATGTAATCAGATTTAGACCTCAGTTTGAATTCCTTTTAGGTCAACAGCCTGAAAATGGTAGTTCACTGAGTTTATTTCCATTTTTGGAGGTGAATATTAGGTGAGCTAAAAATGTATTTACCGCTTTAGAAAATTTTTATTCAGATCAACCCTATATGAGTATTGAATGATGATTAAATTCCATTATTTACTAAGGTAGTTTACATTAATAGATTTGCGTAGCTTAACTATTAATTACATCACAAACTATTATCACATTGAAAACTACCTAAAACCAAAAACAGTGAACAATTATTCTGTTTAAATTTAAAATTCTCTAATAGTCTATACTCATCATACATGTAGTTCGAGCAGATCTTCAAGTATAGTATTACGTACGATACATAAATTAACAGTACACATCTTTAAACTTCATTTATTGATCCAAAGTATTCCTTTAAGTAGTACAGAAAGATTTTTTTTAATCATGATGCTCTTCTCTCATATTTTCCTATGGGACTTTTAGAATAAATTCAAATATATTTGGCTATATGAATTAAATAAATTGATTTAAATTTCATTAAGTTTGAAAGAAACAAAACCAACTTGATAAAGTAACGGGTGAGAATAAACTGTGATATTTTCATTTCTCACTATTGCTCAATATAACTATTCGTGCTTTTTCTCCTGATATAAATTGGTTTTGAGGTGGAGGTGAATGGGAAACAATTATCTATTTACTGTTCAACTTGATATTTCTATTATGATTATCAATATCTCAACCAACAATTGTTTTTTTCCCTTTTTGAGTGGTGTATGCAATAACACTACTAGTAACTATAGTACTATCACTACTATAATCGTTATTACTAGTAGTATTACTACGACTACCATCACCACTACCAACAATAATGATAATGGTTATTTGATTTATAGCTGTAATGCGTGTATCTCCATCTTACTACTAACTGTTTAACTTTTGAGTATCGTTATTTTTTTAATTTTTTCAATGACATAAAGAAAAGCAAAAGATCAGATAAATGAAAGAATTCAGTTTTTTTTTAAATAAATTTTAAAATGAAATCTATTTCAGTAGTTTATATAAAAAAATAAAAATATTTTTGAACGATAAAACAAATGATATTCATTGGGGGGGGGAAAGAAACGTCATATTTAATTAATTTTAAATTTTTTCCCTAAATTAATTTTTATTTTGATAATTCACTAAAGCTAATTAATATAAATGGTTTCAATAGAAGGTATGTTAATGAAAAGTTATTTACAGAGTTAAATTGAAACAACCGTTAAATAATCAATCAGTGTTGAGTTATTCTATGTGGAATACAATACCAGAGCTAATATGTTGCATATTTGTGTTTATAATGGAAGAATATGGTAGCTTATTAATGTATACAGTTATAATAAATGGGACAAAATCAATGTAATCAATGAGTGATCTACTTTTTATTAGGTAAATTGAATTATCTGTGCCAAACATCCAAGTGAAATAGATTTCAAGAGATATAAATTATTGACCGGTAAATGGTTATAATCCTTTAAGGAAAATAAAATATTTATATGTGCAGAATATTGGATACTAAAATAAACATAATTAAATATCAGAATGGGGTTTTGTGAAGATTTTAATAATTTTATGGTTGAAATCATGGGTCAATTGAAGCTAAACCATCATGGAAAACTTGGAAGCACTGGATGGCTGTTTCGTCCCAGTATGAGACTCCTCAGCAGTGGGCATTCATGAACCCTCCCGCAGAAACCGAACCCGTGACCCATCGGTCTCGTGCGCGAACGCTTAACTTCTAGACCACTGAGTTGACATCTAACGGTGTTAATGTCTAACTTCAATCAATCCACGAAATTGAGCAGCCGCCCACCATTTTCTTCAGTGAGTTACTATCTCACAACAGACCTGGTTGAACTCCACTGGTCACTGCTTTTTACTAGAATTCCAGTGCTTCTAGATTTCCCATGGTGGTGTAGCTTCAAGTGACTCATGATTTCAACTATAAAATAACTGAATATATTAAAAAAGTCACATGATTGTAGGATAATAGCATTACAAATTATTTTTCAGTTAATAGATCCAAGCTATAAATTTTGTCCATCATCTGAGTTGCAACGAGATAGAAACGTTCTTAGAAACAGAATTTATAGGTTTTTCAAAATACGCATATTCAACACTAATTTACCATGATAATTTAAATATGGAACAGTGAGGTTGGAATTCATGTTTAATTAGGTTTATCACTATCGCTTCGTCCAGTTTAACCGTGTAAAGAGATAGGCAGTTGCCTATCAATAACAGCGCACGACATTGAAAACTGACTTTATTTAGGAATTTGAATCATTAGATGCTAAATCAAGCTTGGAAATCCTAGGTTCTATCCTAGAAGTGCTCCATCTGGCAGTCGCGTACCAGGATGAAACACCTATCCAATCCTTCCTGGTACTCATTATTTGTTAATCAGTTTGTAATGCAAACTATAAAATTTATCAATCTTTACAAACTGTCTTCCTATACTGATCACTTAGTGTTATTTAGTTTATGTCTTAATAATTGAAAAATGTCACCTGAAAGTGTTAATAATAACGATCCAACTGAATTAATAAAATATAATGAAATAAATTAGGTAGCCAAAATGATAATTTATTCACGAAACAAATCAGCAAATCTCAAGTGAGCAAATTTCACGAAATTTATTACAACCTCTTAATCTTCCAGTAACCTGTTTTCATCAGAATATAATTTAATGACTCAATGAAACTTTGTTTGCGGGCAGTCACAGTAAAATAAAGGCAACATATTTGTATAGGGTTTCAATTATGTAACAAACCTATTCACTTACATTGCAATGACAGACAAGATTGTTAGAAAAGTACATAATCAAGGAGGTTGTCCATTAGGTTTAGTTTGTTGGAATAAAAGTGAGGCGAAATCATCGCTAGCTAATATTTTCTTCTAATTGCGACTTTATGAAGTTATTAGTACTTCGATAGAGAAAATCTCAACAGATTTTTTTAATAACTAGTTATATCGATTTGTAGTCATACAGCTCAAAGACATTTTTCTTCATGTATGAATAAGTTTTTAGTCCAAATGTTCGCTCAAGCTGTCACACAATCTATGAATGTTCAGCAGTTATTTTTGTAACAATCAGTTTAGGATGATACTTCAGTACTGAGCTGTACCAATATCCAAAAAAATAGGTAATAAAGTAGTCGTTTGCAGACCATTTTATCCAACAGAGAAGTAACATTGTTTCACATTAGTTGATCGCTCATAAGGTCTTAGTTTAGATTGTTAGATCACATAATACGCAAATGAAGCCATCGCTTTTTAAACCTTGAATGTTAAGCAAATTAGGACTAAACTCTAAAACGTCTGTTAATGGTCATGACAAAACATATTGCTAGCTCGCCTTCACTGATATTTTCGTTTAAGAACATTCCAGTGGTCTTGACTATTTTGTTACCGTTTGGGAGAAGAACAAACAACTAGTCACATTGACGCCAGCTTATTCAACCATTATTCATTGCTTATTTTATCCACGTGTATCTTTCGTGTTTGTTTTATTATTCTCCTATTAGTGTTGAAATCCGTTTGTGCTGTCAAATAGTTTGATAGTTTTGAGTCAATAAACTGTGAATGACTCATTAACTGTAGGGCGTTTTTCCAGTTTTTAATAATGATTTATCCTATAAGTACACTGTCTGAGTCTTTATTTGTTTCTATCATTCACTATCTTAATATATGCTTAGTTTTGTCTACAAGTATTTGATTAATAACTGAAAATTTAAGTTTTCATTATTAGTGTTAAATATGTACTTTTAAACATAATAACTTCGTATAAAGTTCACTAGACCACACCCATTTCTTTCCATCTCCTTATGATTTATAAATATTAAAAGGTATAGTTTCTTAGTACTAACAAAATTCTTTACAACCAGATGTTGATATCTTTTATTGTCTTCAAAGTACTATGATTTTATGCAGAATATAAAGTTTATTGCAGTTGCCAAGTATACCAAAATGCCTGTTTGCCAGAGTTTATTAAAACAAAAACAATGTAAAATGTAAATATGAACAGTTTGTGAAAAAATTAGCTTTCGATTAAATGGATGGATCAGTGTTGGATGAAGTGATCCGTTAACATCATCATCATCATCATCATCATCATCATCATCATCATCATCATCATCATCATCATCATCATCATCATCATCATCATCATCATCATCATCATCATCATCATCATCATCATCATCATCATCATCATCATCATCATCATCATCATCATCATCATCATCATCATCATCATCATCATCATCATCATCATCATCATCATCATCATCATCATCATCATCATCATCATCATCATCATCATCATCATCATCATCATCATCATCATCATCATCATCATCATCATCATCATCATCATCATCATCATCATCATCATCATCATCATCATCATCATCATCATCATCATCATCATCATCATCATCATCATCATCATCATCATCATCATCATCATCATCATCATCATCATCATCATCATCATCATCATCATCATCATCATCATCATCATCATCATCATCATCATCATCATCATCATCATCATCATCATCATCATCATCATCATCATCATCATCATCATCATCATCATCATCATCATCATCATCATCATCATCATCATCATCATCATCATCATCATCATCATCATCATCATCATCATCATCATCATCATCATCATCATCATCATCATCATCATCATCATCATCATCATCATCATCATCATCATCATCATCATCATCATCATCATCATCATCATCATCATCATCATCATCATCATCATCATCATCATCATCATCATCATCATCATCATCATCATCATCATCATCATCATCATCATCATCATCATCATCATCATCATCATCATCATCATCATCATCATCATCATTATCAAACATATTTCATTGAACTATGTTAGGCATATTATCAATTCCGGCTCAATGATTGAAAAAAAGTAAACAAATCAAAGACAGGTTCATATATTGAAAAATACAATTTATGAGTTTAGAACTGCCAACAAATTAAATTAGTTAACCTTTATAAATAATGAAATAACTAGTATGTAATAAATACTTTAGTTAAAATCACTAGAATAGTTGAAATCTATATAGGTGACGTAGATTTGTAAAATAAAAACAGTTATGTTATAAAGTATTTCACCAGAGATTACGTAATAGTTGATGGACTTTCAAACTACGTAGTAGATAAGTATTTAAGATATAATTAATGCTTTTGAATCAGCTAAATTTAAATTATAAAAAAATATGAATCAGAATGTATACATTTGTAAAACTTATTTTATAAATAAAATAATGATTTACTTGTTAAAATGAAGGTTGATTAGAGTATAAGGAAAGACTAAGAACCTTTTCCTGAAAGTATAGCTCCAGTTTTTCATTTCATGAAGTTTCAGCTGTGACTAACTGCTTTTCATAGATTACAACAACAACTACTACTAATGCTACTCCTGTAGTGAACAAGAACACGACTGGGGACAATAGAATGTACTTAGGCACAAATTACAGATTATCTCACTAAATTCTGATAACCACACAATCAACAGTTAATTTGCAAAATAACAATCAATTGTCTCAATCTTAACTGTTACTTCTGCAAATATCAGTCCATCTTCTCTGATTTCATTATTCATGCATTTTCGTACCGATTGCGCTTCATTTCTGTTCTTTCCTTACCGAAATACATTCTATGCCTGACCATCACCATATACTACTTGTGTGAATATAAGTAGACCACTCCACACTACTACTGAATACTAAAAAAGATTCCTGATTAGTTCTGGATTTATGGTTATTCAATATAAGGCTAATAGAAATTGTCAATAATACCACAGATTAAAGACATTCAAATTTCAATGTTTGATTTTGATTTTTAACTTGTTTCTTAATGTTTATTTATTCATAAATAATAAAAAAAATATAATTCATGCTTGATACATACAAATATTCTCTTTAATCATTTATTGTATATTAACAAAATACAAAATATCTAATATAAAACCATTTCTTCTTTATTGAACTGTCAATGTTCAATTTTGCTTAAATTTATTAAAATTTTGTTTATACTGATAAAATCAATGTATAGTGAAGGAGTTTTAAATGAATAATCATGATTTAATAGGGGGTTGTTTGTGAAGATTTTTAATAATTTTTATATATATGCTCATTTATATATGCTCATTAATGACTGGCTCCATGAGGTATATCCTGGAATTCTAGTGAGAAGCAGTAACCAGTGGAGTTCAACCAAGTCTGTTGTAAGATAGTAACTCACTGAAGACAACAGTGAAATGGTTGCTCAACTTCGTGGATAGGTCGAAGTTAGACATTAACATCGTTGGATGCCGGCCGGCTTAGCGATTTACCGGTTAAGTGCCCGCGCGCGAAACTGGTAGGTCCTGGGTTCGAATCTCGCGATGCGGGATCGTAAATGTACACTGCTGAGGAGTCCCACAATAGGATGAAACGGCTGTTCAGTGATTCCAAGTTTTCCATGATGGTCTAGCTTAAATTGACTCATGATTTCAAGTATATATAAAAATCATGATTTAAGTTTATTAATTTAATGAAATAAATTAAAACTAACATATAAGTTACATTTTTCAAAGACATGTATTCTAATGGATTTCTTTTCTTGAACTCAGTTTACTTTCCTAGGTTATTAATACACTTTTTATGCGAATATTGACTAGTTTGACTAGGTTTTATTTACATTACAGAATGTTATGAAATATTACCATGTTAGTGATATTATGATATGTGCTACTTATGTCGACATAAGTAGTATATAAAAATGGTCAGTAATAGAATGTCTGGCAACAGAAGTTCAAGAAGACTAAGGAGGAAAGAATGGGAACAGAAAGCAATTGGTATGAAAATGCAGGAAAAATGAAGTCTGAGACAATTGACTAATATTTGCAAGAGAAACAATCAAGTTTGAGATAATTGATTGAGATTTTACAAATTAACTATTCATTGTATGGTTCTATGATTCTGGTAAGATGTTTAGTAATGCTGTGTTTGAAGACATTCGATTGTCTACAATTGTGTTCTCGTTCACTAAAATATCAGTATCAATGTTGGGTTTGAGAGTTTCAAGTAAAATTGAACATTGGATAGAATTAGTAATAAATATATTTTTTGTTGTATCCTATTGAGTTTTTTTTATCCACACTTATCAAATGGCTTACATTAAGTCACGAAACGTCAGAAATACAATTTTTTCTACTCATTGAGATATAAGAAAAAAAATATATTTATCATATTAGTGATAATTTTTCAATTCTGCTAATCATCATGTCATAATATAAAGTTAACATCTTAGTAATACAGTGTGTTGTAAGAAAAGATATAGTTTTAAATTAGCACCAGCTAAGTTATTTAAATATCGAAATAAATTTCAACTTGAACAGTTTGTCTAAACACAATATAAGAGATGTAAAATCGGCTACCTAAAATAACAAGTCTTTTAACGTATTTGTAGGGAAGTTTTAGAGATAAGTTTGTAGTACCAGTTCATATGTTAGGCCCATATACTTTATTCTAGTTACTGGCCAAGCCAATTCACCTGTACATTGAGTCATCTTTTGATCTTGTTAATCATTTGCTTATTAACCTTGAGTACTTTTTATATGAGCGCATATGTGTACACTTCGTATCTTATTCATCATATGTCTGTCACTCATTTTTGCCTGCCTATAAATGTTAGTTAACGCTTGCTTAAAATGAGTTGGCTTCCCAGCCATCTCCAATACTCATCATCTTTGCTTCGCTTGCTTACAGTTGCTCATGTGCTTACAACTTTCTGGTCTGCATCGATTATCAATAAAAATGTAGTTGCCGCTTCCCTTTGCCTTCTGATATTATACACCGTTAAGATTGGTATTAATAACGGTTATCGAAGCGAACTATGATCGAAGCACGGCACTACAAGTTTATATAGTTGTGTTAATTCAGTCATCACTCCGAATATTTAATTACTGGTAGTTTGGGATAATCTATAAACAATTGTGCCTGTCCCAGGTTTCGTAATATTTGTTCCTCATCAGTAAGACATACCTGTCATCTTGAGGGAACTTATATCCACTGGTAGGTTTGAACACGTGTTATCCACGTTTGCAGTTTGAAACATAATTTATTAAACTATTCAAATTATGACAGTATTATTATGGTCAGTATTCAGTAATCGATCAGTCATAACTATTTCAACACAACTGATCATTTGAAGTCAACAAAAGTTGGTCAAATGGACTATCTCAGACTGAATCTTTATGATACTGTCAGCTACCTAACAAACCTACCCATTTTACAAACAATAAATGCTTTTATGCATAAGAACGTAACAAGAATCGAGCATTTTTTTATTTTCTTATTCATTTATATTCTTTTTTTAAAATGAATTCACTAATAAACATATTTTTCATCATTATTCCAAATATCAAATTACATATGGATAGGGAATTTTATCTTTTTTTTTTTTCTTTTTAATTAGGTGATAAGGTCACTTAAAATGTGATTGTTTTAGATTTTCTATTTGGATAATTATTTACCGCTTTGAATCGTGTATTCTTTCAGTAAAATAAAACTATTTTCAATGGTTGTTCTTGTTCATCTTCTTATAACTGTGATCTGCTTAATGTAAAAATTAGTTCTATATAAATAATATTCATACATTAAAGGTAACCAATTCGTGTAATTTTCTAAATGTTTATAGTTCATTAGTTTATTATGTAGAAATTACTTATTTCATAAGTGGTTAATTGCTATTGTGAGTTTATTACCAATGTGAATTATCATTTGTAATAAAATTTATGATTGAGATAAGTGAATATCATATTATATAGTTGAGATCATGAGTCAGTTGAAGCTAAATCACCATGCGCTGACTCGAGAAAGGTAGGTTCTGGGTTCGAATCTCGCGGGGCGGGATCGTGGATGCACACTGCTGAGGAGTCGCACAATAGGATGAAACGGCTGTTCAGTGCTTCCAGTTTTTCCATGATGGTCTAGCTTCAATTGACTCATGAACTCAACTATATAAAATTACTAAAATCTCCACAAAACCCCCTTCTGAATATCATATTAATTTGGAGATATTTACCATAAGAGATTAAAGTTACCTGACGTTAAAAACATGATCTATTTGAGACCTATTCAATGATCTTAGAATTTTTTGCTAACCAAGAAATCTGTATGTCTTGAATTCTATTCGTTATTTGGTCATTAATGCACACTGCTGAGAATTTTCAGACTAAGATAACATAATTATTTAGTGCTTCCTGATGTTCAAATGATATAAATTCGTGACGAAAATCACTATCTAATCGACAATATCAAAAGATTATCATGACAATAAATTGAAAGGTTTATGAATTCATAGGCTGGATATGTAAATGCATAATTTTAACTAACGGAGATGATCATTAATATGAACATGAAAATTGTAAGACACCATGTTTTATCCTGTGTTGGACTCATTACTTCTAATAATACCAGCGTAACTTCACTTTTATTATGTACAGAATTTCTTCTATAAATAAGCCTTCAATTTTTTACCTCCTATCATCTATCAAAGTTTATTTGGCAAATTATCTTTAGAGTTTCTTTATTCTATAATTGAGGTTGCTAGTTTTCATCAACTTTTCAATTCCGAGATGATAAACATCTATACAAACAAAATACAATCCAATAGACTAATGAACATGATCATTTTGCTTTCATTAGAGCTCTTCCAACATATAATCAAAATTTTTCATGGTTTATAACTTTCGTTACACAATATCATAATTTTAACTGAAAAATAAAAGTATTGAGGTTAAAGAAATTTAGTAAAACAGGTATCCATTTCATATTGATGTATTTTTTAATCAAGCAATTAACATGTCATATAAGAAACAGCATCAAATTATATTTATATTTTAATAGTTGGGATCATGAATCAATTGAAGCTATACCACCATGGAAAACCTGGAAGCACTGGACGGCCGATTCGTTTTACTGTGGGATTCCTCGACAGTGCACATCCAAGATCTCGCTTCAAGAGATTCGAACCCAGGACCTATCGGTCTCGCGAGCGAGCGCTTAACCGGTAGACCACTGAGCCGACCGGCATCCAACGGTCTTAATGTCTTACTTCAAACGATCCACGAAATTGAGAGAAACATCCACCGTTGTCTTCATTGAGTTACTATCTCACAACAGACCTGGTTGAACTCCACTGGTTACTGCTTCTCACTAGAAGTTCAGGAAATACCTCTTGAAGTCAGTCACTAGTGGGCATATGTTGATTGATATCAGAAAGGGATTTTGTGGATATTATAGTAATTTTAATAGTTGAGATCATGAATCAATTGAAGCTAGACCAACATGGTCTCATACATGATTATTGAGTCATTTACAGATTATTTGACTGTGGAAATAATTGAAAATTTATACTTCATTATCATAGAATTAATCAAGTGTTTTTTAAAAAGTATATAGTAATTAATTATATTGAAATTTTACTCATTTATCATTATCCAAGCAAAAACAAATCAAAAAAAGAAAAAAAATTCCTATTTCTATTCTGAAAATGCTAAATTATGCATATAGCCTTGGATAAATAACTATGACAGTAAAATTTTATTAGCATTAAGAAAATTATCTAGGTTAGATTATTTACAATTGATTGACCAATGGGTGGTGATCAATGTCATGTATGTCAGGTCTTAGTGCAGTTCGAATCCTATCGATCAAGTTGCAATGTGGCCACCAGTCTAGGTGACTCGACATTGAGTGTACTATATTAGGGTAAGATGGTGATTAGAGGTAGTTAACAGGACACCCCGGATCTAGTTTTCCTGTTACTTGGCACTTGTCAGCATGGCGTACCTGTAATCTTGAGGGAACTGATGCTCTCTGACAGATTTGATCCCATGTCACCCAGCTTGACAGTCAGAAACGTTACCACTGAGCTATCCGTGCAGCGACTGACCTCCTCTAGCACTGAGATGTATTTACAACTAACTGATCACTGGGTGGAGATCAATGTCATGTATGTCAGGTCCTTCTTAGTGCAGATCGAATCCTATCGATCACGTTAGATTATTGGATTAATTATTAGTAGTAGATATTTGTATTTTACTAGTTTTTGATATTCAAGAATGAATTTAACCAGTCTTTATTGACATATGGGCTTCAAGAACTAATAGTTTAATATGGCTTCCACTTAAATGTCTGTAGAGGTTACGGATATAAGCTATCATTAGTAATGAAGATACGAGTTTATTCTTATTTAGGATTCTTCAGTTGAATTTATATATACTCTAGAGGTAATGTCTATTCCGCGATTCGAATCTACTTCTAATTTTTAAATGTCGAAACATTATCTAATAAGCTACTGAATCACTAACTACCAGTCTGTTTAATTAGTATGATATTAATGAACATTTGTAAAGTCTAAGATACTAACAGACTAGTAAACTTCTAATCTGAACAATTAAAGTTGACCTGTCTTGAATCCAATGAAACATGCTTCTTTAATTAGACTGCTAGTTAATATTCGGACATAGGATTTAAATAATAAAAACCACAAAGACACATCTAAACTGAAGGTAGTTTTGATTGAAAAAAGAAATATGAAGTTTAGGAGAAAATTTAGGCAGAACCTTAGTCTATTGATATATATCATATCGTTATGAAATACTTAACTACGATCTTGAGTTTCTACTATTTCTACAAATGATATAGGCTATAAGTTTTCTTTTAAAACAACTTTTCTATTATTAGAATCTATTTCTTTATAACAAAAGTACCAGATTTTATCTATAGTCGGTTATTGAACAGAAATTATTCCGTTTACTAAATCAGCAGTAATAAGTAAATAAGATTGAGAAAGTTAATAGCCAAGAAAAAGCAACTATTTCTTACTATAATAAGATTATAGTTAATCAAAATACAAGTATTTGCATAAGGGTTCTTTTATTTGTTTATATATTTATCCACTTATTCTCTTAATATTTTATGGAGAATAATGAAGAATAAAGGAAAGAGGGAAGGAACAGAAGAGTTAGAAAATAAGAGCGGAATAGAAAATGAATGAAAGTAAAAAAATTGTTTTCATTTTTTTTGTTTTTTGTATAGTTGAGTCAATATGAAATGTGAAATCTACGTTTATCATATGCTCAACTTTATCAATGTAAATGCCGAATAGATAGGTAAATAGGTCGTTATATATATATATATGGATAGATAGATAGCTGGCGGATAAGAACTTTGGAAAGTTGGTGAGAGAGTGACTCTTAAAATTAAAAACAGTGTACTGATACAAAAAAAAAACTCAAAATGGAAAGGAAGCGAGCAAAGGGTTTTTGTATAATTTTATGGAGATTTTATGTGTTTTTCTTTTACTACAGCGCTTACTTTATTTTCAGTAAAATAAGTTTGGGTGAATAAAGTTAATTCTTGTGGTTTATTCTTTAGGTTAGTAACTTGATATTGTTTAAAAAGTGAAAATTGAAGTGAATGGTCCTTTATATTGATGAAGATAAGTAACCGGGTGAAGAATAGTTATTTGAACAGTGAACGCACAAAAACAATAATATTAGTACTTAAGTGGCAGTTCTGGTATTGTGAACGAGTACATAAATGGGGACAACCGATTGCATTTAAATACCAAATTACCGAATTTCTCGGTACAATATGAGAACCATACACTGAATATTTTATTTGTAAATTTCTGTCATTTGTCCTACACATTTTGTATGACTCATTTAGTTTACAATTCCTTCCTATTCTCCGGTCTATTATCTTCAACTTAATCTTCTTAGCCTTTTGCTGCTAGGTTTTGCTCTTCCGATTGGTGTTACGCACTACTTATGTAGACGGACATAAGTAACATACACCACGCTAGTAGTGAAGTGAATAGTGTTTTGTGCTTAAATGTAAGTCAAAATAAGCACCATACTGAATTTAGTCTAGTTGCATAATCCCTAAAAGAGGAATCCAGTACATGATTTTTGTCTTGTTTGTGACTTGTGAGCTACATGTATCTATATCTCAATATTGATGTTGGGATTGGTACTCAAACCTGATAAATTTCGTTTCAAATGACCGTGTCAACTGTTGAGCTACTGAGTTCGGATAACTACTATTTAATGGTTTTAGTTAAAAAGTGAATAAGATTTCGTTTAAATGACATGAAATTATAGTAATTGCGATACGAACTGAAAATTGTGTTTTATTACTAAAATTCAAGTGTATCGTTTTGAAAATAATAAAAAAAACAGTTTAGACTGTTTACATTTTGTTTAGTTGTACTCTTTCATGATGACGTTCTAGAAAAACGGTTTTAATATCTACAAAAACCACTTTTCGTTAATGAAAATGAACTAATTTAAAGACTATTTTTATTAGTAACTAGGAGAATATTTTCATTGGATCATTTATTTATGTCTAGGCGTACACTTTAGTAGTACTGATTATTGATTACTTAGCTGATAATAATATATACGTCAAAATAATTGAATATCATAACAGCTAATGTTTTTCAGCTTTACTTAATTTTAAGCATATCAAAACTTATTTGAAAATATATACTACCATTTGTTCCCCCTTCGTTTTGTTTATATCCCTAAATAAAATGGTAAACGTAGCTTATGTTTTTATTCTTCTATAGTTGTTTTACACTAATAATTGTCATTCATTTTTTTTTTTTGAATTGAAGATACACTTCCTGTGTATCAACTTACAAAATCTTCACCAATAACTTTGAAAGAGTAAATGCATTGATTGATAAGTATAAATAGAGAAAAGAGGTTTTTAGTTTGTGTTTTTATAGAAATGCGGCAACTGAGTATATTTCCGTTTTACAAATCGTTTCAAAGATAATTTTCAATACTGTAGAATTCACTTACTTGTTAAAGTGATTAACAATAATTTTTGTGATTTCCTGGCTTTATATTTTACTGATTACGAATTAGGTCACATTAAGGTTTTAAAACAATGGCTGTTAATAACTAAAACGTTTAGTAGAATAATTGGAATTCTAACTAGCTAGATTTTGTCTAATATCAATATCAAACAAGGAATGTTCGAAATCAATGAAGCATTAAGTTTGAAATAATTCAGTAGTATGTAATCAAAGTATCACAACAGAGACATGGGAATTCAAGTTTAGAGAGGAATTAGGACTGATGAATTTCTGTTAAGTAGGATGTATGGTATATATTTCTAAATCGATTGAAGTTGGAGATATGGGATATTTGGTTTTAACTCAGTCGTCTGAAAATATCATAGTCAACTAAGAAGCTGAGGATAATTTATTTGATAATTTAAGCAAATATGAGTTGTAAATCAAATGGATATAGATTAAAAGTGCTCTTTTTTTACTCGTTCTTCATATCATATCAGTTTTGGGATGAGCTATATATTAACTCTTTTGGAGGATGAACTCATTTGATAAGGAAGTTCATGATAGTTGCTTTACTAGTTTGTTTTTATAAAAATTTAGATGAATTTTCAAACAAATCAGTTAGTGTTTCATAGATTTTCTCTGTATAAAATTCCAATCATTTCTCCTATCCCATCATGTCATCGTTTGGCGATTTAAGTAAGGGATTTTTAAACATAAAAAATAGTGAATATTGGTTTTTTGAATCAACTAACAAAGTGAAGGTGTAGACTGAAGGTAATCCACCTGGGAAAAAGACGTTTATCTATGAATTTCAAGAGAGATTCATTATCTCAAACTCGACTATTTATAGTGGTTTAAGAACTATCTTTTACTTCAAGTCAATCTATAAATGGTTTCTGGATTACCTCATTTTTACCATTTTTAGTTGCACTTTGACCAAACTTAGTTGGGACAGTGTGTGGATTGGCATCGTCATAGCTGTTATGCCACATCCACATGTTTTTTAAATTACCTTTCTCCATCGAAACCCTGGACTAGATCCAAGAAAAAAAGAACAAGAAGATAGCAAATAACACCAGACAAACAAGATCAGAGAAAGTCAATCACAAGCTGAATACACTGGAGCAAACGAGCAAGTAAAGAGGTACATTAGAGATGATAAGCAGAAATACGTCGAAGAGCTAGCAAGGACAGTGGTAAAAGCTTCAAGGGAAGAAAATACCAAACAACTACATAAGATAACGAAGGAACTAGTGGTGAAATATGGTAAAGCAGAGAAACCTGACACAGAAGTAACTATAAGTATGCTTCACGTTATATTCGGGAAGATTTGGGTGGAAGAACAAGTGCCACCGAAAGACTGGAAAAAAGGACATCTCATCAAGAAACTAAACACAGGAAATCTCAGTAAATGTGAGGCATCACACTATTGTCAGTACCAGGTACCTTTTCAACAGAGTGTTGCTCAACCGGATGAAAGACGCAGTAGACGCTCAACTTTGAGATTAACAGGCTAGATTCCGTAAGGATAGGTCGTGCACAGACTAGATTGAGACAGTACGGGTCATCGTTGAACAATCAATTGAGTGGAACTCATCACTATACATCAACTTCATTAACTATGAGAAGGCGTTTGACAGTGTGTACAGGAGAACATTATGGAAACTTTTTCGACACTATGGTGTACGTGAGAAGATCGTCAACATCCGGAATTCCTACGATGGACTACATTACAAAGTCGTGCATGGAGGACAACTGATACATGCATTACAAGTAGGGACCGAAGTCAGACAAGGTTTCCTACTCTCGCCTTTCCTATTTCTCCTGGTGATCGACTGGATTATGAAGACCTCGACATCTGAGGGGAAGCACGGAATACAATTGACATCTAGGAATCAATTAGGTGATTTGGACTTTGCAGATGACCTGGCCCTTCTACCCCGTATACACAAACGCAGATGAATGCAACTAGTGAAGCAGCAGCCTCCGCATCAGTAGGCCTCAACATACACAAGAGAAAAAGTAAGATCCTCAAATACAACACTGAGAACACCAACCTAATCACACTTTATGGAGAAGCTCTGGAAAATGTGAGATCTTTCATGTACCTGGGAAGAATAATTGATGAACAAGGAGGATCTGATTTAGATGCAAAGGCGAGGATTGGCAAAGCAAGGAACGCATTCCTACAATCGAAGAACATATGGAACTCAAAACAACCAACATCAAAGTCACAATCTTCAATACGAACGTCAAGAAAGTCCTACTGAATGACGCTGAAACGTGGAGATTACCACAATTATAATCAAAAGGGTACAAGTATTTATAAGCAATTGTCTATGCAAGATACTCAATATCCGTTGGCTGGATACCATCATCAACAGCTTTCTGTGGGAGAAAACAAACCAGGTTTCAGCTGAGGAGGAATTTAGGAAAATACGTTGTAAGTGGATAGGGTAAACATTGAGAAAATCACGAAACTGCATTACGAAGCAGGCGCCAACTTGGAATCCTGAAGGGAAGTGGAAAAGAGGAAAGCCAATGAACACACTACATTGGGAGATAGAAGCAGATATGAAAAGGATGAATAGCAACCGGAAAAAACTGGAAAGAATTGCCCAGAACAGGGTTGGATGGAGGGTGCTGTTTTGTGGCCCATGCTATTCCACGAGTGTTAACAGATGTAAGTAAGTAAATGAATACATTATGTAGAAACAATCTGCTAATTTCCCTACAAATTATGCTTTTTCCTTTGATTTCTTCTCATCTTTCATTCTTACGTCAGTTAGCACGTCATATTTGTTCCAAGTAACTAATTAGCTAGAACATGGAATGTAAGGAGGGGTTTTTGATTTGAAGAACGTTTACGTCACTGATTGGAATTAGCTAAAAAATTATCAAAGATCAGGAAGCACTAAACAGATAATTCGTCTTCAGTAGTGAGCATTCACGACCCTAGGGTAGACCAACCCATAGCATTCAGAATTCGCGATAATTACCTTAACATCAGCACACTGATGAAGTATATTTCATAATTCAGGCGTTTTACGATACCAAGTCACTAACACAAGTGATACCTTTCTCATTCCTAACATGTCTGGACGTTTCACTGACGACTTTGATAGTTCAAAGTTAGTCAATAACAAGTACACAATTATTTCTAAAATAGAAAAGATCCCATTCTCATACAAAAAAGTTCCCTGACTCTTTTTAGTTTTGAATAGGTGTATAAGTAAAATTCATTTTATTTAAATCAAACTACATAAATAAAATACAGATGTAAACATAGTTTATTAATGGCATAACTAAAATTCCATAATGGAAAAATATAAATTAATATAAATGATCCTTAGAAGGGGTTTTGTGGATATTATAGTAATTTCAATAGTTGAAATTATGAGTCCATTGAAGCTCAACCACCATGGACCGATAGGTCCTGGTTTTGAATCTCGCGTAGAGTGGATCGTGGATCCTCGCTGCTGAGGAGTCATGCAATAGGATGAAACGGCCATCCAGTGCTTCCAAACTTTATTTATTTATTTAAACACATAAATATTGGTACAAAGAGGCACCAGATATATATGCACCACACAAATCTCATTTGATTTGTGTTAGGGTTGTGATACTGCCCAGGTGTCCAAACTGAAGCAGGTGGTTTTCTTAGGGGACCACACCCCGATCCTTTGACCTAAAGGTCTGATCCACAAGGCAGTGGAACATTGTGACGAGATACAGTTCCATGGTAGCCGGTGACCAACGATTGATTCATATGCCATTTGTTCCCTCAGGATACTGGGGCCCATGCGCACCATTGTTTTGAATCAGTGTTTTCCAATTCCCCTGGATGGATCCTGCGTGTTCGTCAACCTAGTGAAAGCGCCGGACATTCGTTTTTCGTCCTCTCAAATTCGTAAACAACACCCCCACCACGAGGAGGTAGTGAGTAGAAGTTTCCTAACAGTGGCTATATACGCGTATCCATGTGAAAGCATTTTGAGAGGGAGAACGGACTCTCCCCACTCTTGGCCGTACCATGGCATTTGGTAGTAGTGCTTCAAGATTTTCCATGTTGGTCTAGCTTCAATTGACTCATGATCTCAACTATTGAAATAAATGAATTTGTTAAATTTTTTTAAAAAAAAAATATTCAATTACTTTTTCTATAGTTGATCCATTAACTTTCAATAGGTTTTATGTTATTTATTTAGAATGGATAAATTCTTTGTTTCTTTCATCCGTTCTTCTTTTTTGCTTAACATTTTATCATTTAATCATTAAATAGATTATTAAAGTATAATAAATATTGTCCTTAAAGTGTTTTCTTTCTTTTTTTAAAAAAAAAATCTTTCCTAGTTGTAATCTTAATTAGTGTTTATATAATATTTGATCTCCTTTATTTTTTACATAATCTAAAACTTGAATATTACTGAATTGATAGATGTTTCTATGGTCAAAATTAAGGTTATATATGTATGTATATAGTTACTATTTATACTATAATAAGTATTTTCTTAATCAAATAAGAGAGTGTTATTACAAAATGTTGGTTTTGCTTGTTTAAGAAAAAAGAAATACTAATGAAGAATAGATAATCAACTATATATGAATCAAAGGTAAAAACAAACAACCCATTGATATATTGACAAAGTACTGAAAATAGATCATAGAGTTCAATATGTCTTGTTAGTTACTAGGGGAAAATATAATTTGAATGAATTATTTTTATATATATTGCCAGCAATATTAATTAGTTAGATGATATTAGAATAGAATAAATATGAACTTTACATTCATAGATATCAGAAATATAGAATGAAATTATTCATTTAAATAATAAAAAATAATAAAGAAAGTCTAGTAAGTTACAGTACATGTGGTAGATTGTATACATTTAACTATTAAACTGATAAACTTAAAAAAAATAAAAGTTATATTATTTGTAATAACTATGGAAACTATTGATTACTTGTAATAGAGAAACTATTAATATTTTCATATTTGAAAGCGTGAATCAATTGAAGCTAGATCAGCATGGAAAACCTGGTAGCACTGGACAGCCGTTTCGTCCTATTGTGGGACTCCTCAGTAGTGTGCATCAATTGACTCATGCTTTCAACTATGAAAATATTAAATCTTCACAAAAACCCCTTCTGTTAATAATAATATTTTGTATAATTAATAACTATGAACATGGGATCATTGTGATTTGTATTATGTAAATAGAAAGATACAACTAGTTTTTGCTGAATATTTTTATTGACTGTCTAAAATGTTAATAACAATTATTGTAATGATAGATAGATAACTGGTACTGACTATTAGAAATTGTAAATCATATTGGATGAATAAGACGTCGAAAGTGATAGATTAGGATTTAGCTGATACTCGAAATAAATCAATGTTTAATATAAACAGATTTGAGAAATATATAAAACCCTTACAAGTAGATTTTGTATAATATACAATGACTATTGTGTTTTATTAACATTGATTAATGTTTCGTTTTCATTTTTAATTTTTACAAATTTTTTTCTTAAACATACCATTTAACACTTAGTGAAAAAATAGACTTTATCAATTATTGGACTATAACTTATCAGGGCTCAGCAGCTAAATGGATAATGCAATGGCGTTTCAAGCGAATGGTACTGGGTTCTAGTCGCAGAGTGAACACCAACTCTGAGATGTAGGTACATCATGCTGACGAGTCCCAAACAGGACGAAATGCGCTTCCTGGATTACACTGTTATCCACTATCCATTTTTGCTTATAAAGCTTGTGACTTTAGGCAATATCGAGGCAGTCCGTACAGGATGCACATATGCCAACAATAGACTGATTAATTGCAGTCCTAAATAACAATGGGAAGATACAAGTAAACAACACCAAATGAATTAGACTTTAATTTAATTATTTAAAAGTAACTAATTTTCTGTGAGGTCTACAAGTTTGGGATCTATCGAAACACAAACTCTTAGGTTGTCTATTGTTAGATGAAAAAAGCAAATATACGTAAAATTTCTCTTATAAATTTATATAAATGGTATTAAGGTAACTCAAAATAATCAATTATTTCAAATTAAAACATCTGTGCCTACAAGTTGGTTATTTCCCATGAGGGATTATCTTATAGAGATCATTATAGATAATAATGACATATTTTTTCTTTAAAATTTTTCTTTCTTATCTACATTTTCATCAATGAAATCTTTTGATTTAAGTAGAATAAGCTAATCATACATTTGAGTTTATTAACATCTAAAAAGCTAATCAATTGAAAAGATAATGTATAAAACAACAGAGTTGAAAGTTTAACATTTAAAAGAAACAATCTATATCAGATTATAAGAAGTTAACCAATTCTGAATAATGTCAGAAATTACAATGTTACCTTGTAACGTAAACTCCTCTTTTAACTTATATTAATTTCCTATTTTATTAGTGTTAAGATTCAATGATGTTTGAAATAATTATTACTACTTTATACTTTTTAAAACAATTAGTCCCTTTGATAAATTTCGATAATGCAATGAGAAGACGAAGATTATCAGAATTATGTGATATATTAGCGCAATACATTTCGAACAATCTGATCACACATATACTTGTTAAGACATTTTTTATATGAAAATTAAAAGGTCAACTAGACAGGTTAAGGTAAGAAAATAAATAAAGTACACAAAAACAAAGTGATGACTACTCTGGATAATAAATAAGCATTACCAGGGTAGGTTAAGGGTAAGAACAAATTGTTTTTGAACACATAAAGGGGGTTTCAATTTCCGTATAGCCAAGGCTTCAATAAACCTTAGTATACGTCCTTGAAGGCTTTTGTACAACACTACAAATGCTGATTTGATGTCAACCTTATGACCAGTTTCAACTAAATGTTTCGCAATAGAGGAAGATGTTTGTCTGTCCTGTGATCTTATTTGACTATTCGAATTCATTTGGTTCTGTAGCCATTTAGGTATGTGTTCCACCACCCTTATTTGTTATCCAGAGTAGTCATCACTTTATACTTTCCCAATTATTTCATTATAATTCCCAAATAACTTTTATGTCATAAAATGATAAAAAAAATCAAAAAAAAAAATTGGTAGATTTTTCTTTTCCAAAATGGAGATATTTTTTCCTTTTTAAGAAAGCAACTAAATCTTTTTTTTTTAAATAAATGATTATTAATTTAACTGTTTGGCGACTGATATGTAAAATGATTAATTATACTAAAAATATAATAACTAATTTTTATATATTACTTATAAGCAACTATACATAGTATAATCATTAGTGAAATATGATTAGGTTAGAATAGATATGTATTTGTATATTGGTATCTATGTTTATGTGTGTACGTGTTAATATACTTTAATATAGAATTGTATAACTAACTCATTTGGTACTAACATGATTAGGTGAACTTATTTTTAATCAGTAAGTTATTGTGATACATGACCTCCCCTCCATATACAATTACTTGTTATTTATAATGCAAACACTTAAGTATTCACATTCACAAATATGTTTGCCATTATAATTATACTTTTGACAAGAACAAAACAAAATATACGGTTTAATTATGTTTAGTGAAGTAGAGAAATTTACTATAAACATTATAGAAGATTGATATAGTTTATTGGAGAGAGAAAAAACAAACTAATAAATAGCTTGATAAAATTAGATCAGTCAAATTAAAAACAAACTAAAACGAATTACTGGATTTTAAAACTTTTTGCTTAATGAATTTTTCCCGTATGTAGATAAATTAATCATTATCTAATTACCAATCAATGTTTGAATTGATATCATGAAGTGATCGATGTTAGACCACTAACGAAAACCTGGAAGTACTGGATTACTATTTTGTCCTATTATGGGACTCCTCAGCAGTGCGCATCCACGAACCCGCTCTCACGAGATTCGAACCCAGGACCTACCAGTCTCAAGCCGAAGCCCTTAACCGATAGACCACTGAGCTGGCATCCAACGGTGTTAATGTCTAACTTCAACTGATCCACGAAGTTGAGCAACCATTCACCAATTGTCTTCAGTGGGTTCCTATCTCACAACAGACGTGGTTTTGAACTCCACTGGTCACTGATTCTCACTAGAGCTTCTAGATATACTTCTCGAATTCACTAGTGAGCATATGATTATATTAATTATAGAAGGTTTTTTTTCCGTCCAGTGTTTCCAGGTTTTCCATGGTGGTCTAGTTTCAATTGACTCACGCTTTTAACTATAATAATTATTAAAATAAATGATTAGTAATTATAGTGAACTTTCTTTCAATGTAAGATTGTTCAGGTAGGAAGCTGGACAGAGACTGATGATTTCCAACTAGGAGGAAATCTAGGTTCTTGGATTCTTGCCAGTTTCCTAAAACCCGTACACACATAGCTTTTATTCAATTAAATTTATTTTATCCATACTCAACAATAAAGCTTTAAAATGTCATGTATTTAGTAATAAATCAATTGATTTGTTCATTTGAAACATCGAACTTTATCATGGAATTCACACAGTAAAGAAAACGATTAGTTTAAACTTAGTTGTATAATTATTATTAATTAAAATTGTTACATTGTGATATATTTTTTTTCAACTGGTCTTATAGTTTGCTACCATCATTCATTGAACTAAAAATGAGGCTATAATTTAACTGAAAAGTTAACTCAAATTTTTCTGACCATTTTTCAGCCTATATATAAGTAGTTGAGGATTATATATGTATACTTGATTGATAACTTGTTCGTTATCTTCTATTATTGTCTTGAATACCGTATTTGAATTCGATTCTCTTAATTTAAGGAGAGCTGAAAACAAACAAATCATAATGATATTCATTTTGAAGTTATGAGGATATTTATACTAAGATTTGAGGGAGGTTTCATTATACATAAATATTTAGTAAAATAATAATAAAACTTTTCATAGTTCATATGATGGATTTATGCAAGCATGACCATCAGGGAAAACCAGAAATAATCAAACGCCTGGGTCGTCCTTGTGTGGGACTTTTCAGCAGTGCACATATACAATCCTACTATAGGGGATTAAAGCCAGGAGTTGTGCTCCTCAGTGATTAGGTTTTTGATACATTCCCAGCAGTTTTAATGAGGAGCCGTGAGTAGTGGTGCTCAAATAATGAGCAAGGGAAACAGTTATCCACGAAGGTAAATAAAAGATGGTGGCCCAATATCGCAGATTGACTGAAGTTAGAAATGTACAACGAAAGATTCAAGCTCATAATGTCATAAGTTAGCATAGAGTAGATGGAATAGGGGTTGACAATGGAATCCAGGATGGATGAGACTCATCAGTTGGATGTATTTGGATCCCAGAGTTCATGTGAACATTCAACTGATGAGTCCCAAATAGAACAAAATGCACATCATGAAGTTCATAATTACCACACCTCATTTATTCTGTATTGACATTTTTTCTATTTTTCTTCAGTTTACCATAAAACAAAGATTTACTAAAGCTATTACAACTCATTGTAGTTGTTTTGCCAATAATTTTCATTCTTTAAATAAAAATAAGAACGACAGTAGTCTTCCATCCAGGGAACCAGTGAATATATCAATAGTATAAATTATTTAATAATAATAATATATTCTGAAAATAATAATTACAGAATTCACACCAGTTTACAGGCATGATCAATTTGATATAAATAGCAACATTTGATGTAGAGAACAAACATGCAATATAAGATTGTTTTATGTTTGCTGGTTCAGTAATTGTTAAGTAGTTTATTTATGACATGTATCATGACAATTCAATGCACCAGCAGGGAATTTTTAATTTTTTCTTAAGTGTATAGCCTGATGATTTATGAACGGTGTTCTTTAAGGTCATTTCCAGTGCCAGGAAGAGTTATTGATAATTATCTACAACTAGATAAAGTAAAAAGAAAACATAGATCACGGAACAACAAAACAATTATTACCAATATATGTCTGTCAGATTTATCACTGGTCATGTTAGATATTATTCGAATAAGTTAAGGTTACTAAGAGCAGTGTTAATTAATAAAGTGACAGCAAGTAAGTGGTTAACCATTTAAAGTTCCTATAATCTTACTTGTGAAGTAAGATACACTTACAGACGCTGAAGCATTTTATACATTTTCAGAGGAGCACTATACAACAATACAGCGAACAAATAATAGGAGAGATTTTATCGTACCCATATGAAAATCTAGAAATAAGAATGGAGTATAAAAAGTCCCGTAAGAAATAATCTAACATAAGAAATAAGAACATATGATTGAAATGATAGAGTCCAAAATAGTTTACAGGATAAAACATTAAATAATGTTTTATTATCCATTGGATTCACTTTTAATAAACAGTATAATGAAGTATTAAGTAGTATTTATTTACTACTAGTTCTACTAACTTTTACCCTACCAATATTTATCATAATTTTATATTTAGTCCATTTAGATTACTCTAAATAATGAGTATCATCATCATCATCATGATGATGTTTCCATCATATTTTAACTACCACTTTCACTATTATTATTATATTATTAGCCCCATCATCATGATGTTTCCATCATATTTTAACTATCACTTTTCACTATTATTATTATTACATTATTAGTACTATTATTATTATTACCCTCATCACTACTTTCCATCTAGGTACCTTAAATTTTAATTTTATATTCCATTTTTTTTTATTTTTTTTTAATAAAAAAAATGTATTTTGTCCACTAGATAGTATATTTGTTAAAACTTTTCAGAGAGAAAAAAAACTTTTATTTCTTTTTAATTCTATGTTTCAGTTAAAAAAAACCAAAAAAAAAGAAAAGAAAAATAAAAAAAAAACAGAAACAATTTTAGATAGACAAGGAAAGATGAATTTCTCTTTTGACGTGCTTATCATTAACTTTTTATTTAATTAATTAATTTATTATGAAACTATCAATTATGTAATGATATATTATTGTTATATTTGTCATAAAATTAAAAAAAAAAAAGAAATGACAAAAATTATTAATTTTGTCATTAAATTTTAATAATTAAAAAAGTTAGTTAGCTTGATTTTAATATCTTAAGAGTTTCTTTCATTTTTTGTTTCTTAGTTTGAATAAAACAAAAATTACTAGCTTGTTGTATAAAAGTTTTATATTGAAAACTTATTAAAGTCCTCAATTACTCTGGTACGTCCAAGAGTTAAAAGAGTCAGTTCTTTTTCTACAAATGCTCTTACAAGGTCACGTACATACAACCATTGTCAGGGAGTTCCTACTCACTGCCTTCTCGTTGCATTACTGTTGTTTTCTGAAATTGAGAGGACAAAAAGTGAATGTCCGGCGCTTTAATTGGGTTAGTGGGCACACAGGCTTCACCTAGGGGATTTGGAAAACCCTAATTCGAAACCAATGGTGCACATGGGCTCCAGTATCCTGATGGAACAAATGACGCATGAATCAATTGTTGGTCACCGGCCACCGTGTGACTACATCTTCTGACATTGCTCCACTGCCTTGTGGACTAGATCTACAAGTCAAATGCTCCGGATGTGGTCTTCTAAGAGAACCACCTGTTTCAGTTTAGGCACTCGGACAGAATACCAGCCCTCACACAAGTCGAATTATTCATGTGGCGCATATATATTTGGGACCTTCTTGTACCTCTGTTTATATGCTTAAATAATAATAATATTTTGTAACATCGTTGTAAGTAGTTTTTTTCAAATATTTGATTTTGAGTTATATCTTGTTAGCTGAATAGTATTTTTTTTGACAGAAATAATTGAGCAGTCTGCTTGAATAACTGGCCCGCCTGTTTCTGTCATCTAGATATTTCAACAAGTTATCTCAATTAGATTTCTTTTAACACATCATTATGTCTTTTAATCGCATAACCTATTCAGGTGCGTATATAAAAAGTTTACGATCTTTCACTGACATGATGGTGGCTGACAATATACGTTGAAAACAATGAAAATTATTCAGATGTCGATTCGTGAACTGATTACATCTTTTTGGTAAGTATTCAACATTTTTATTGCCAAGATCAATCAGGAAATAAGAAAGGGAACTTGTTGAAATACTTTGTGTTAAGAATTCTATATTGTACTAAAATTTAATGTTGAATAAAGGCATTAATAATGATAGATGTAAGAAAATAAATGGAAAATCATCGCGCTGTTCATAATGACTACTATTCAAATGAAACAAGTTGAGATTGGATCCCAAAAATGTTCGTTTATGATTAAGCTGATATTTATTAGTTCACTATATATTGAAAAGTGACTTTGCTTGTAAACTGGATATATTGTGTTTATACGAATGAGTAATTATTCTTTACAAAAAAAGGATTTAGTCAATCAAAAGTCATGAATATCAAGATCCTGATCATTAAGTAACTGGTATTCAATCAAACGACTTCTGTATTTTCAGTATATATGACCTGATATAATGTGTCAGCCTACTAAATAAACACGGTTATGCAAGTAGTTCAAAATTAATGGTGTAGCTGCGATTACCTATAGTTCTTGGTTTACAGATAAAATCATGTTTCAATGAATAAAAGAACAGACTGAAAATGTAACTTCAACTCCAAAAAGTGTTTGATGAAGTCATATTCAACTGATTATTTTTAATTTTACTACATAAAACTTTTCTTTAAATCTAAGACAAGATTAACGAAATCATTCAGCTTAAAGTAAAGACTAGCTCCACTGATAGCAATCAATAACAAACTTTCTATAAAATTACTTTATGTTTTTTGAATAGATGAACTAGCAAATCCAAACCCATTACTTAATTGCCTTATCACGAGAATTTGAGGTACTATGATAAATTCAGTTTAAATCATAGTTGCTTTCAAGGAAAATAAAACAATTCTTTCAGATCAATTCATTTACCATAAATTACCTAAATACCGCAATATATAATTTTCAAATCAATACAATTGAGAATTTCGAATCCAGTCATTTTAGTGTTATAAATAAATGTTCAAGGCCGGACACTAAAGGTTTACTAATGTCTTTGTTGTATAATAACTGAGATCCCTTTTTCATAAAATCACCTTAGTAATTTTGGTTTATGATACAGAATGGTTTTTACATTGTTTTTCTCATCTCGTACATTATTATTATCTTTGTTTCTCCTCACATTCAAACTTTTTCACATATGTCCCAACGACTATATGTGTGATCGGATAGTTCAAAATATATTACTCAAATATATCATAGACTTCTAATAACGTTTGTCTTATCTTCGGACTATCCGAATATATATAAATATATATATATATACATTTGTGAGCAAATAATAGCTGATAATATCATCTATAATTACTAATATCTATGATCAATGTCTGTAATGTCTGTAATCAATAATTGACCCATAACAACTGATCCTTATTGTTGATAAAATATATTCCATCTGTATATGTTCCCTTTTCACACAAAGTTTGCTTAATACTTTACAAATACAAAGATTACTATAAAAAAAGTACTTGAGAGTTGAATTTGTGAATTTTTAATTGCGGATGAAGAAAAACCCCTAAACTAATTTAAACATGGATTTAATTAAAACAAGTAGAGTAGGAATAGGTAATGAATTTACTGTAGGAAAAACTGATGACGTTTTTTTATTCACTCTTAGTGATTATTTTTACTTTCTAATATTAATTATTCAAGATGGTGAAGAGAGATTGTTAAGTTCTATCTAACTTACAATCATTACAAAATATGTAGTCCTCATTCAAATTTCAAATCTTCCTGTATTGGGTGGAATTTAATGCTTAAGAACAATATATTACAGAACACTCAGTGTTTTCGTCTTCATTCTTATCAATATTTTGAAATCTTCATACCATATTTTGAAAATTTAATTGAAATTAAAAAAAGCATATTTACATCAATGTACCATGCAGACATGAGTCAGAGAATCTTGCATTGAAACAATGGCTTAAGTTGGTTATTGGCAAGATGTACCATGCAGATTAGGCTATTACTGAAAAAAACACGATCCATGCTTCGCTAAAAATATGAAGAGCACGTAAACGATCATTTCATATCCCACTGAGTTTGCATGTGTACATTTGTACTTGAACATAAATACATAGGGAGGAGTAATCGTGATCTTAAATTATAGGAAATGTGCCAAAATTGGCTGCAAAAATAAATAAAATCAAATAACACAATAAGAATATGTATAAAAAAACACCCATCTTCCTTCCTTGCTAAACACAGCTGATAAAAGTCATATGATTAATCTTAATTCAGACTTCATGGGCATCTATTTCACACATATAAATACCTCAACAAATAAATATACATGGAAGCACTGGACACCCGTTTCGTTCTACTGTGGGACTCCTCAGCAATGTGCATCCACGATCCCGCCTTGCGAGATTCGGATCCGGGACCTATTGGTCTCGTGCACGAACGCCTAACCTCTAGACCATTGAGCTTCCAGGTTTTCCATGGTGGTCCAGCTTCAATTAGCTCATGATCTCAACTATTAAAATACCTATAATATCTATACGAGCCCCTTCTGAAAACAAATATGCGGTCAAATTATTTAAAGTGTATTGGAATAGTATATATTGCATAGTTCTGGTAAAACTATCATTTCATTATATTGTCTTTAAAAATTAACCTTATTTAGGAATTGTTTTTATCACAATGAGTATGAAAAGAGAATTTAAATGATTAAGATAAATGAAGATAGTTTGGTTTCTTAATATTCTATATTTTATCTGTAACAATTACGTTTAGAATTCTTAAATACTACTAAAAACTAAAAGGTAATAATAAACGACAGATAATTTACAGTGTATAGTGTTGGATAATGGAGATAATGGAGATGATTTAGATGTCATTGATGGCTTTCTCTCATAAGTAGTTACTAATGAATACAGAACTAATTAATGATTAAGCAGTTTTGTCAACCGTTTGTATTATTTAAATGTCGGTTTTATCAAAAATGTGTCAGTAACTGAACAACTATTGAAAACGAATAAGATTTTTGTTCTAGGTAAATCTGAAAGTAAATGTACACAGAAATGACAGAATAGAATTAAAATTTATAGTTTTATGAAAGAGGAAAAATAATGAATAAAAGACTGATCACAAGTTGGATGATCTTAAAAAAAAAGTTGAACCATAAAATGGATCTGTAATTCAACAAGTATACACAAATGAATGAATAATTCTTAATCGATGTGACTGGAAAAACTTAAGATAACCTGAAAATGAAATGTACGTTCTTACACACAATAATGTAGTAGTTTTTAAATCTTCAGCATATTATTTGTCATTATTCTACCAAATCAAAGGGTTTACGAAAAAAGTAAGAACTCATATGCTGTAAATTTGTTAATGATATGTTTGAGATGTTTATGCACCAATCAAATTACACTTGATGGAGAAGCTTTGGAAGATGTGGAAACCTTTACATATCTGGGCAGCATCATTGATGAACATGGTGGATCAGATGCAGATGTGAGAGTGCGGATCGGCAAAGTAAGAGCAGCATACCTACAACTGAAAAACATCTGGAACTCAAAACAATTGTCAACCAACACCAAGGTTAGAATTTTCAATACAAATGTCAAGACAGTTCTACTGTATGGGGCGGAGACGTGGAGAAATACGAAAGCCATTATCCAGAAGATACAAGTGTTCATCAACAGCTGTCTACGCAAAATACTTCGGATCCGATGGCCAGACACTATCAACAATAAGTTACTGTGGGAGACAACAAACCAGATTGCAGCAGAGGAAGAAATCAGGAGAAAGCGCTGGAAGTGGATTGGGCACACCTTGAGGAAATCACCTAATTGCGTCACAAGACAAGCCCTCACATGGAATCCTGAAGGTCAAAGGAGAAGAGGAAGACCAAAGAACACATTACGCCGAGAAATAGAGACAGACATGAGAAGAATGAACAAGAACTGGATAGAACTAGAAAAGGAAGCCCAGGACAGAGTGGGTTGGAGAAAGCTGGTCGGCGGCCTATTCTCCATTGGGAGTAACAGGCAAAAGTTAGTAAGTAAGTAATGTTTAAGGTGTTGCTATGTTTGAGATTAAATTATGAACCAGTTAAATAATATGAAAATAAATAAAATCTCAAGAAGTACAACCTCGTTACAGATATTTTGAATAGGTAAGCTGAAAACCATTTGTTTGATGTAAAAATGAATGATTTCATTAGATTGTAGACGTATTTAACTGGCTTTTCAATAGCTTTAAACCAATCTCAGACTTAATTTATTTGTTTACTTCCCTTTCTCTGTTATATAAATAAACACATATCAAATTTAATACTTAACTAGAAATGCTTATAATTCCAGAGTTCTTCATTTGTCTATCATATAACTTTCTAATATGAGGAAGAACTCAACAAAGCACAGTGCTTTCTAATTTCCAGCGATTCTCTATTTAAACCTAGTCGGTAATATCTCCATAAACATTAGAGTAGATTTTTCAATATTTTCAACTTTTTATACGAGTATTGGGTATGGTCTAAATAATCATAACATAAAGCTAAAATGTTATTATTTATTGGTAACCTTCTAAGTTGTCTATCAAAATTGTTTATTGCATTCTCAGTAGGAAAATGACTGAACTTGTACTAATTTGCGGGTGATAAATCTGAATGATCGTTCTACTTTTTAAACTAGCTTCTTATCAACCGAGTTGTTTCAATACAGCACCTAAATTGTATATAAATCATTTATTGTCTTCAGTATTATGCCACTGTAAGTAATGTCTATGACTATGACAATAATTGACGCTCATTAAAATATCACAGAAAGAATCGTTTCGTTTATTACTGTAAGTAAAATGTGTTGGTAAGTATTAGCTGGCATAAAACATTAGTCCAACTTCATAATATCAAACTTTAGTCAATACAATACTATGTCACATAGAGTATTGCCCGAATTGCTAGTTAATCAATATAATTCCGTCATCAGTAAAAGCTAAACAAATATGACATTAATTACTACTCATAGATTAGTCAATATGAACCATTTTTCTTATCTCTTCTCTAAAGAACTTATTTTTAAAATTTAGTTGAAAATTTAAAGAGCTAAAATCTACTCATAAGTAGATAACTTGAAAGAATAAATTTAATCGAAACATTTAAATTATTGGTGATAGTCAAAGCTTCTTTCAAGTATTTTGTATGATTCATTTTGACGAGTACTTTTCTGAATCATGTATCTATCTCTTTACCTATTCTTTAATATATATCGTAGATTTTACAAATCTTCAAATTGATAAGCTAGTCACTAGTGCTAAAATCAGTTATCATCGGATTATGTTTCTGGTTTCCTTGTTGAAAACATGCTGAAATTCTATTTTAGGGTATTTAAAATGGCAATGTCTCTACTTCAATCATATTATAGGTAAAACAATATTGTTTCAATAGTCCAGTTATTATGAAAGTGTTATCTGAAACTAAGTTATATGTTCTCTGAGTACAACAACTTCTCTGTAAGAACTAAAATAATTTTGTTGCTACTCATTAATATCTTTGTTTATGAAGAATAACTTATACACAATAAAATCTGAGTTCATATCTAAATGTTGAATTTACTATACGTTTCAGAGTATAAATGAAAAAGAACTTTTATTTCACTTATTTTCCATAGTCATTTGATTTATGTTACCATAACCAGTATCAGCAGAGATGGATGGTCACTAGCAGTGGAATCCAGTTTGACGCGCGTTTCGTCCTATTTGGGACTCGTCAGCTGGATGTACCTGCATCTCAGAGTTGATGTTCACTCTGGGACTCGAACACAGTACCCTCGCTTCAAACGCCATCGCGTTATCCACTCGGCCACAGAGTCCTGATAGCCACTTGCTTGTGCGATGGGGTGAAGTTTAAATTCAACTTAGTATTGTTTTTTTTGAATCTTCCCATCGATTTGTTAGGACTGCAACTGGTCAGTCTCTAATTGGCATATGTGCATACTGTGCGTATTGCCTCGATATACCTTAATTCACAAGCATGGTTAGCAGAGATGGATAGTGGCTAGCAGTGGAATCCAGACTGACCAGTTGTAGTCCTAACAAATCGATGGGAAGATTCAAACAATTAATACTAAGTTGAATTTATAACCAGTATCAGTTATATCTTGTCCTGTATACATACAATGACATTTTTGTGTACCAATCTTTTGATTATATCCTGCTCAACAACTGATAAAAACCAAACGCTACACGAATAAAACAACCATTGATTAAACAACCATTGAAAGATGAATAATTTTAACACATTGATTTAAAAATTAACATTTTTTTTTTGTTTTAAGGATACCTCACGCAAATTGTGAAGAAGAAAAATAACCCGTAGAATTTCAATTTATATTAAGTCTCTGTTAAATTTACATATGAAAAATTACTATGGTGATTTTTTGTTTTGTTTTTGTAATCAGCTCGTTTTTGTTTTATTCATGTTGTTTATTAATTTTGTCGTCAATTAGTTATGTTTTATATGTGCTTACCATTTTCTGTCAGTTTGGTCTATGCTTAAACAGATAGAATATAAATCAAATATGATCTTTTTTGTTTAATTATAGAACTAGGGTTATTGAAGTATATTCAGGATAGAAATATATCTATGGAATGAAAGTATTATTTTTTAAAAAAAGTCACTATCGTGATATTGGCTATTTGGCGTGATTACTTGCTTCATTTTTTTTTATAGATTTTGATTAGTTTGTGTTTTATGATATCTACTACTGAAAATACTTGAAAATATTCCTATATGTAAATTAAAATGAAAAAAGAGACAAAGGTATGGATTGGGTTAAGATAGGTGGTAGATTATTAGGAAGACGAAGAAAATGTACATTGTTAGTCCTTGATAAACCATGATGATAATATTTATTAATATCTATTTAGAGCAATAACATATGGGTCTACAGTACAAGTAGTGTTTTAGAATTTTCATAATCACACCTATATTCAACAGGATGTTAGTTTCATTTGGATGAGTCAAATAAGCAAGACCGATATAAGTACCTTGTAGTATGTGTAGTAATCTGAAATAGATAAGATTAAGTAAAGACTAGAATTAAAAAGAACATTAAAAATGAATGACATTACTTAATTTAGCAATTGATCGGGATCATCAATTCTGTAGTGCTGTGCTTCGTTGATCGTTGACCTTGATAACCGTTATAACAGAAATCTTAACGATGCATAAAACCAGAAGGCAAAGAGAAGCGGCAACTACAATTTTATTAACGAATGACGCAGATTGGAGATGGCGGTAAGCCAACTCACTTTGACCAAGTGTTAATCAATATTTATAATCAGATAAAAATAAATGACAGACATGTGATAAATAGAATTATATATGTACACACACATACGCTCATATAAAAAGAAGTCAGGGTTGGTAAGTGAATAATTAAGATGGTGAAAACATGACTCAAGATGGATAGGTAAATTGGCTTGTCCTGAAGATATAATATGGTATATAGGCTTAACATATCAATTGACACTACACTAGTTTTCCTATTGTAATTAACCAAAATATTATACATTAGGTTTCTAAATACGAATATTATCATGAAGATTTTGGCTAGCAAATAATTGAACATTTCGAGGGTTATGTATCACAAATTAATCAATTTTCTAAAGTTATTCTGGCTGTATAGAATGATAAGGATGATGTTTTGGAGTGTGTGTTAGTTGAAGTTGGACAAAGACAATTTCTTGTCTGATAACACCAAAATATAAGTCAGTAATGTAGAAACAAAGGATCCACCGAACTGATATTACTTAGCTATCTGATAAATGCCTACTGAAAGTACAATCTTCAGTTTGGATAAACGTAAAATGAAAAATACTTAATTAGTAGAACCATATTTACTGAAACGATAATTATAAACTATTATGGATATAAAGGAAGAGTAAGATCAAAGTACTTGTAAACGGATATTTGTTACAAACTTAATTGTTAGCTGTCAAAGATTTCTTTCTTTCTCTAAATCCTTTTTTTAGATTAAAATCAATTTATTTGAAACACATATAGTTGAGTGGTTTAACATAATTCATCACATGTTAATTGAAGAGTGAAATTCTCAAACTATCAGCATAAAACGATTTCTCTTCACAAAAATTACTAAGCAATCTTTACGAATTGTAGGATTGATCAGCTTAAATTTCAACTTTGGATTTCAGTACCAACTTTTGATTTACAGTAAAAAGCAAAGTGCTATTTATGGTCTAGACAGTGAACTCGTAACCTCTTGTTATATGCACCTTTTGTTCTGGTTGGTTACGTAATTTTGTTTCATAATCTCTTTTAACGTAATTTTCCCCATTTATTGTAATACAGGGAATTATATTTGTTAGACAACCATTAAAAAGAACGGAACAATAGATAGCCATTTAATCCTGATATGAGGCTCCTCAAAATTTATATCTACAACTCAAACGAGGATCAAAGTCAGGATCTTCCGGTTACCTGAATAGCAATCAACTTTTCACCCCCCCCCATTTAGTATCCGACGGTTCACGTATCTAACTTAATCAAGTATTATGAGATCGCGACGAGACCTCGAGATCCTGGCTTTGATGCATGATAGGGTGGTAGACACATTCTGTTGAGGAATTTCATATTAAAAAAGAACAATTGTGTCTTAGTTATGGTTTAACTACAATCAGCTATTGATGTAAAATGTGAAAACCATTCCCCATATTTATCTTCTCCAGTCGTATATTCTACTCGTTGAATTCTTGTCTAGTTGTTTTTTCAATGATTAATCTCACCATTTTCATTGCTTCTTTTATATTACCGACAAAAGGTTAAACTACACAAGTATATCAAATGATATTTTGTTTATATATGTCTAACAGACTCCCGACAAAGTTGCTGATATTCATCGAATTAATTTATAAAACAGACGACTTATTGTTATGTTCCTTATTTAAAAAAAACAATTGTTAAATAAATTATTATAATACAATTTACATCAAACATACACTGTTATTCCAGTCAGTTGTAACTACCCAAACAAAGATGCTTTATTCTATCTGGTAAAAATGATCAGTCAGTTCATTGAATCGTCTATTCATATTATTTATTAATAACAAATGTAAGATAACTTTGAATATTGTGTTCTTAGGTCATATTTTTTTCCATAATTAGAAGAAAAGTACATTTGAAGGTTCTATTGGTTCATTGTTCTATTGTTCATTGATTCATCTGTTCTTTCTACAATTTAACATGATATTAATAATCTTTTCCAATGTGTATGCATATCAATGTGTTTGTTACAATTTATATACATGTGGATTATTTATTTTTGTCTAGGTTTCATGAAGTAGTATTTTGTTTATCAATTCTAACTCATTTTGACATATAAATATATATCCATCTATCAATATTTTATCATAAATGCCAAATTTTAATATGTTCATGAATTCATTACAATTGTCATTATATCTAGTTACTCAATTCTATGAAGCTTCCTTTTGCTTGTATATGTGTAAAATAAGAAAGTATTTAGTCAGTTGAAGTGAAAGATCTATTTTAGATGTACGTAAGGGATATGTAGATATCTTCAAGTTTATTTAATAGTTTAGTTGAGTTATGAAGAATATACAGTCACATAATAATGAGTTGTTTCATATAATAACAAAAGTGACAATGTATATAAGTATGAAATTAGTATTCACACTACATACCAACTTACAAAAGTCATCTTTTGTGACTAATGCAATATGCTACACGATTAATGAAGCTTGTCATTCAACTAGACTGTATGATCAGAATTTTAATTTTGCTTGGACTATTTTTATCGGTTCACCTGCTAATATATTCTGTTGAATTGTCTGTTCAAAGAGAAACTTAATAAAGTTTCATTACTATCTTAGAGAAAGAAACCGCTTGATGTTAGATTTTTAAGTTTATAGAAACTGAGTTAGTTATTATAGTCAAAGAGACTTTTTGAACTTATGTTTGTTATGACAACAATTGATGTTATTAAGGCAAAAATTGAAACGAAGGTATACATATGTAATTAACAGTAATTTTTAAATTCCTTTTAAATTAAGCAGAGATGGATAGTGACTAGCAGTGGAATCCAGTTTGACGCGCGTTTCGTCGTATTTGGGACTCGTCAGCTGGATGTACCTGCATCTCAGAGTTGATGTTCACTATGGGACTCGAACACAGTACCTTTCGCTTCAAACGCCACCGCGTTATCCACTCGGCCACTGAGTCCTGATAGCCACTTGCTTGTGCGATGGGGTGAAGTTTAAATTCAACTTAGTATTGTTTGTTTGAATCTTCCTATCGATGACCAGTTGCAGTCCTAACACATCGATGGGAAGATTCAAACAAACAATACTGAATGAATTTTAAATTATCTTTCAAATACATTATCTATTTCTTTACTTCAGACTTCTTTATGACTACTTTCAATGTAACTTTCTCTCTGACGATTCCAAAGTTATTCTCTTTTTATTACCATAGAAATCAAAAGTAGTATCTTAATTTATACTAAAATTATTGCTGTGCAATATATGTTTAATGAATTCAGTTGAAATGAAATCAAATGAAATAGTTGAAGGATGACTTTTTTCACAAATTGTCATTAGCTAGTCAGTTATTAAAATGTAAGGACACTGCAGCTTCTTTCTATTTATTTTTTCATCCTTGGATAATCAGTACCCTACATGGAAATGTTTGTAGAATTTTTAGCTCTCACTACAAACTTATTACGTGTAAGTCACCAAGTCAGAGACTAATCATTTACATTTACAAATTCATTTATTTTTGCAATATAAAATAAATTATAGCAACCGTCCTACAATTAATTTCGATCATGGATAATTTTGGTCAAGCCTTTTTATTAACTTACTTAACAGACATCATCATTTGGATAGTAGCAATTTTCATATTTCTTTGTACTGTTATGACCACTAGAGCACGTAACACTCTAGCCAAAATGTTGATTGCCTAAGTATCAGTCAATAACTCATACTCCTTCCCATATATATATAAACGCAAATCCTATTATCAACTTTTGTTTTGTTTTGCTGTGCCCCTATTAAATTTGACTACAAATTGCCTATGTGATTGCTTGCTGCTCGCTCTTTCGCTTGCTAATATTCGCTCAGGTGCTGGTAGCTTTCTGGCTTGAGCCATTTTACAGTAAATTGTAGTTGATGGTTCTCTTTGCACCGTTATGATTGGAATTATAACGGTTATCAAGGTGAACGATTAACGAAGCACGGCACTACAAACTATTATCCCATTGTGTCAGTAACTTAATGTCCTCTATCAATCATGATTTTCTGAAGCGGGATAATTATAATAAATAACAATAATCATGTAGTTGCAATGTTATGATGATCAAAACATTTGAAACATTACCATGAAACCAAACGGAAATTATTTAAATGACCTGAGACTATTTCTACTTATATCTTATGTTATCAATATGTCCAAGATTGACATGGTAAGCAACAAATATAGAACTCATGAAAGTAATTTCCTTTTAGCGTTAATGGATAATATTATTAAAGTTTAAAGTTTGGCTAACTTCATTATACTCGAGGTGTAGTAGAAATGATAAAATGCATAGAATATACTGAAACTTCACATCCTATCTTTGCTACATTTAACAATTAGAAATGAATGACTGTAAAATAAAATATACAGAATAACTAATAGTAAATGAACTATTTGAATAGAATGCACTGAGTGTTTTTATTACTTCCATCAATTTCGGTACTTATTCTAACATATTGATGAACATAAAATTTTCAAAGTTTTTTGGGGGAGATATATTAGAACAGCTGACGAATTATGTAATATATTATGTAATAAAAAAGAAATACCATGTTTACATTTAAATATAAAGACACTTTTTTTGTACTTTATTCATTATATTAATATTAAAATTTTCAATGTTTATCTTCATATCTCATTTAATTTTGATTGTTGTATAGTTTGACAGTTGTTCAAGATATTGATTTTGTCATTAAATGATATAAAATAATAATTTTTTATTGATATAAATTATCAGAAAGGTTTTCTTGTGGAGATTTTAGTAATATTATAGTTGAAATTAAGGTGGTCTAGCTTCAATTAATTCATGATTTCAACAATAAATTTACTGGAATCTTCACAAGAATACCCTTCTGATATCAATCAACATATGCTCACTGGTGACTGGTTTCAAGAGATATTTCCTGGAATTCTAGTGAGAAGCAGTGATCAGTGGAGTTCAACCAGGTCTGTTGTGAGATATCAACTCGCAGAAGACAATGGTTGCTCAGCTTCGTGGATCGGCTGAAGTTAGACATTAAAACCGTTGGATGCCGGATCAGTGGTCTGGTGTTTAAGTGCTCGCTCACTGGACTGATAGGTCCTGGGTTCGAATTTCGCGAGGCGGGATCGTGGATGTGCACTGCTTAGGAGTCCCAAAACAGTACGAGATGGTTATCTAGTGCACCTAGGTTTTCCATGGTGATCTAGCTTCAATTAACTCATGATTTCAACCATAATATTTAAATGAAACGAAGAAATGAAGACAAGTTGTTAGTCAGCTAAAATCTCTAGGAAGTGATACACAACAAACGATCTTTATAATGTTATCATAAATTAAAACTGGTTAATTTTTAGTTATATGCTTATTTAACGCATTCAAGCTACTTGAAACAGTATTTATACATAAATCTATTTTGTCTACTTCGTAGGCATGACATTTTATCTCCCAGGTCATTTTTCAATATTCTTATTCATATTTTACAGGTTATGAAAATTCTAATATTATCATTCTATGCATCTTTTCATTAACTTTACAACAAACAACTAGGAACTCAAAAAAGGAAAAAAAATTTTATTTAAACTACGTTTCCTTATTAACATAATTGTACTAGGACTTTTATGTAGATTGTTGATCAGATCAGTAACAAAGCGTGATTAATGGTGACTAGAATTTTGCATTTTACAAATGTCATAAAAATTGATTTAATTTTGTTATAAATCACCTTGCAATTTATGCTTTGTCTTAAACTGGAATAAAAGGAAAATATGTGTAGACTTGGTAAAAATATTATATTGCAGGGTTAAAGATTACTTGGTAAGACCATCATTTATGGATGAACTGATCAGATTTAGGACGATATGTTTTAAATGTTGGCGCGAAATTCATTCATAAATTTGTCTAAATAGCGTTTTGACATTTTAGATGATGCAAATCTTAAATCTAATTCCTAATCTTAACCCTCAACTGTAAATCATAATTTTAATTTCTCACACTGCTTTATAACCGTCATTTAGCTCTAGTAAGTAGTTGGATATTATCAAGGACACTTTAGTGTTTTTCAAAGGTCGTCCATAAATTGCAGTCTCACTAATTGTTTCAAATAATATTTGCATTTAGTACGTTATCATATGTTAGAATATAAATATTAATCTATACCATTACTTACAAGAAGGTTAACTTCTGTAGAATTAGAACTAAAGTACAAACTTGTGAAATTTCATCTCAAAATCAAACAAGCAAGAATTCAATTTTTAATATGTAAACTTCAACTCTAGTGAGAATACCTAGTATAGCTTCAAAATAACCATTATCATTTCCAAAATTTTTAATGTAAGTACAGAATGATGTCGAGCTGTAAAAGCGTTATTTGAGACATTTTATTATTTTTTCTCTTATTAATCCTTTTAACCGAAAGCGTTAATTTTAAAGTGTTATTAGAAAGCAGTAAATATGAAACTCAATAATTTGTTTTAGTGTCGGTTTTACAGTTAAGTCGATTGATAATAAACATATATTGCAATATAGTAACGAAAGACCTTGAGGCTAGACTATTAGTAGTTACTTAATGAATGAACGCTGATTATATGTAAGAACGAAATGAGTAAAGCTTATTTAATTAAAATAAGATTAGTTTTAAAGCATTAGTCAATTGAAGCTAGACCACCATGGAAAAACCTGAAAACACTGGACGGCCGTTTCGTCCTTTTTATGGGACTCCTCAGCAGTGCGTATCCACGAACCCGCTCGCGCGAGATTCGAACCCAGGACCTACTAAAACTATGAAAAATACTAAATCTCCACAAAACCCCCTCTGATAATTAAAATAAGATTATTAATCTAGAAGGCAGTCGAAATAAAAAGACTTGACAATGTAATTAATTAAATGAAAAAAAGAAGGAACGAAAGGGTATTGGTCACCAAGGCAAATAAAAAGTAATAACCATCTCCTTTTGAACACATAAATTAGGTCCCTGACGCCTGGTAGCAGCGGCTTCAGAGAACAAAAGACTGGAGTTCAATTGCTTATTAATCATCTTGAAAGACTGCAATTTGTCAGCTCGATGCCCAGTATCTTAGAGATGTTAAGTAACTGAGCTATTTGAAGTACTTTTTTCTCCTACTTTAAGATTTTTTGAACATGCTCAAATTTTTTAACATCTAGCTGTCCATCCATTCGGCCAATTTAGCTGCTTTAGCGGGTGTACGTAAATTTATAAACACAGCTGGAGGTAACATGAAATAGGTGCTTATCGACCTTTGTTGAACATGTTGTTTTATACAGCATCAATAGTTTGGATGTCAAGTAAGTTCTGGCTAGTTCGGTGATAAGCCTCCTGTCATTTGTGCTCTTTGATGTCATCATTTTTTATTGCCTGTAGTCATTATCGCCTTGCTTTCTTTCGATTATTTTACATTTGCCAATAAATTTTGGTAGAATTTATGTCTTAAGCATTTTTTAACGTTCATCAATTCTCTTCTAGGTTGTCGGTGGTATATTATATCCTTTCTACTCCATAAAATAATGTTTTAACCAACTCTTTCTTGTAAATGATTGAACAAAAACTATTGAAATTTAAGTAAAGGCCATTTCAATTACTTGCTATTTGTTTTACGTCAGCAGTTTCAAATTTCTATCTCTCTCTATCAATGTCTCAATCCTAAAGCTTAATGAAAAGAAACCCTCACGTGCACATACACACTTATTTAATTTGACACATTTGTTCTCCTTTATTTCTTATTAGATTATGCATGTCACATTTATATGAAATCAGTTGTCATGACACCAATCAACTTATTAACTACGAACTTCCTGGATGAATATTGATGATATTTTAAAAGGTCTAATATATTTATGCAATGTGAAAACATTTTGTTCATTTTATTTTCGTTTAGGGGAAAGGTGTAAATGTTTGAATAGCAGAGAATCCTTTTCTAATATTTCCAGTTTCATTTTTTTATTCATATCACTTGTCAAAAAAGAATTTTCTTTTTTCAAAATATCAAGTCTAAAATCTAGTTTACAATTTTATAATTTTTAATATGAACCAAATGAAAGGTTTTGGCTTCCAAAAATAATCAGCAAAAAAAATTGGCAGGAGAATTTTACCAATTAACTTTCGTAACATATACAAAATATTTCACTTCATCGCTGTTTACGCAACTACACAAGATGACCTTTCTAAAAGTTAAGAACTTGAAAATTATATAGGTTCACATGATATATATATATATATATATATATTCACTAGGTGCAAATTCTTGTACGCGACTTCAAACTACACATATTTAGCGAGTTGTAACGATACTATCAGATTCTTTAGACTGAAGTAAACGAAAAGGCTCGAACCCACTACTTGGTCTTTCAAAGTCGAATCTGTTTACTATTAAGCCACCTCTTCACAATATATATTTGTATAAACATTTACAGTAGTAAATATGCCAATTCAAAGATTACGTTAAACAATCACTGACTTCATATTATGGTTTCTTTGGATGATAGTCTGTTTTCTCGGCTTCAAGATGACAAATGTTGTCAAAAGCGTTCACTCCTTAGACTGATAGATTATTATGTCCATTCACAACAATTATTCATAAATCGCAATCTTTTAGCTTTGTTCCTATCAAGTTTTATAAGTGCCTCTGACTGTGTATATAATACTGCTTTGATATTATGGAATCCATTAAACTAAGCTGATGACAAGTGCATCAAGAATAATGTCAGAAAATGTATCCGACAATTCAATAAGCCTCAGATTGGATTAAACGAAAAGTATCTTCAGCTTTTTTTAATTACACTGCGTCCATATAATTAAAGCATTCAGAGCTCTTTATCAGTCAGTTTATTCATTTTCCTGATAGAAGTCAATCTCGTCTACTACTTTTACGGGAAATTTTATAAGTATGACCAAATAAAATGTGTCTTTGTGTTAAGAATACGTTTGTAATACCCTTACCTATTCTTCTTGACAGAAGACCTATTAGATGATTCAAACAATTTTATTCTTATCATCTTTCGTTGGCCTGCTCTACTATTTATTTATATCTGACCTGATTATTCACACGGATTTTTTCAAATAATCTCGATAATTATTATTTTAACAGGAATATTTTCCTAACTCACTGATTTCCTATGTTGAGATGCTTGATCTTGTGCTCATACTGTTATCATTATTAGTAATATTATTATCAGTTTTACTTCATCTGTAATACTAATATCAAATTTTTATTTTAGCATTTTATAAGAATATTCTTTTATTCTATATTATTGTCATAATAAGTTCTTATAATTTCGGGACATAGTTGAACACTTTAAATAAACAAATATCTAAAGTAGCTGCATACTAAATTAAAACTTGATGAAGTTTCCACTAAAAATATTTTTATCCCATTATACCTCTTCTCCTAATTCATAAAATAGGAATTACAGGTATTTTAAATGTCATTGAATTTTATGCAGTATGTTGGGGTGATCCCAAAAAATTTCTCTTAATAGACAAGAAAAGCTCAGGAAACATTAAGAAGCCTTTTGTCTAATCAGTGTTGACTAAAAGTTTTGCTAGAAACATCACGAAAATGATAAGTCACATGTAGAGTTTCTGATTGCTAATTACTACTTTGCTACTACGTTTAGTAGCATTCTAGAATTTTCAGGAAAACCTATGGACTCCTAAAACACTAAAAAAACCTATATTTTCTGTACATAAATGAACCTTTGGAGTAAAGTGCTTCTCTCATATATTGAGCCTTTTCTCTCGTGTCCAAGTCGCTGATTAGATCTAGCTTGGAGTTTACGAGACTAGCTTAGGATCCGAGTATAGCGTTCAATTAACAAGACTTATCAAAGTCTATAAAATAAAGTTTAAAAAGTGGATTGAAACTACTGTGACAACCTATTTTAATTGTATTGCTATCGTTGTTATGTATATACGAAATGAGTAACATTTTACAAGACAGTACTTTTTGACCCATTTTTTATGTGACTTATTTTACTTATGTCTGAAACGATAAAAAGTTAACAAATAAGCGGAATATCACACCAACTGCTCATATTGAATTTCACATGTAAAGTTATTTAGCTTTTTTAATTTTACATAGATTATATGACACAACGGTTAGTAGTTGTTTTGTTACATACATATATTCCTTAGTAGTTATATCTTCAGTAAATTTTTAAGTGAACTGTGTTTAATCAATAAATTTGGAGATCTTTTCAAGAGTTGGGGGACTAATGGATTGACAACAAGATATAAAGATGTAATCAAATGAAATTCAGCTTGATTATATTGTTAGTGTTGAAAATGCCAAGAAAAATGACATAATTCATACTGATCGGAGTAAAAAAAAGTGTATGTCACTTATAAGCTTCATCAATGTTTGAAACATAGAAATGAGGAGTCTTTCGAATGTCTGTTGTTTAAATTAAAGTTATGTAGTAAATTAGGCATTATAAGAACATTTTGCAAACCTAATTAGTGTGAAAAGATAAGCACTTGGTTTATAATTGGCATTCAGTAAAATAACAAATGTGCGACCACTTATAAACTAAGTTAGGGATAATGAAACAATAATTTGTTTAGTAATTTACCTATAGAAATAGTTTACGTGAAGTCACGAAATGTGAAAAATCTAAATTTCTACTTATTAGGATATCACAAAAATATCATTTTAACAGTTGAATTCATGAGTTGATCTAATCTGGAACACCATTGAAAATCTGATTGCACTGTACAGCCTTTTCGTCTTGATATGATACTTCTCAGCAGTGAGCATCCCCAGTTCTGAACACGGAACTCGAACTCGGTACCCTCGGTTTCGCGCATGAACGTTTAACCTTTAGACTATCGATCCGACATCCAACTGTATCAATGTCTAACTTCAATTGGTCCATGATCTTGTGCAACTCTTCATCTATTGTGTGGGTTGGAGTTTCGAGTGCTGGATCGTGGATGCGCACTGGTGAGGAGTCCCATACTAGGACGAAACGGTCGTCCAGTATATTAAGGTTTTCAATGGTTATCTACCTTACATTGACTCATGAATTAAACTATTAAAATTACTCCAATTAATACAAATATGCATTCTAAAAAAACCACATTATTTTATTTTTAGCTTTCTACCCAATATTCAGTTTATTTGAAACTATACAATGCAGCCTTGGTAATTATATCTACAACTTCGGAATATTGAACAGAAGGTACTTCAATATGCTTACAAAAATGCATGGTACATATAGAAATGTAGGTTATCTAATCAATTATAACAATAAAAATTCAAAGACGTTAGTTCATATTGATACTTTGATCATATGTTTACTTATTTATTTATTTAAGCACATAAATATTGGTACAAAGGGGAACCAGATACATATGCACCACACAAATCTAAAATCATATGTAGTTTTCTGGTATCAAGGGATCCAGTTAACCTTAAAATCTGGCAAATTAAGCGGCAAAAATAAACGTCGAAATTAAATAATTACGCCTCAAGTGTGTCAGTTGCACTGTGTAGCATCAGTTTTGATTCACAATTTTGTAATTCTGAGACTTAATGTTAAGGAGGCCATATTTCCAACACAGTACTTTTGCTTGTTGACGATTATGTTTGATTTTAGCTTAAAATTGACCTTAAGACTTAGAAAATCGATTGTGTTCGAAGAAGCGCACGTAAATCGACTAGTCATGAAATCATACTTATATTTTTATAATATAAACTTTTCTAGTACCAAATAGCAGACAACTAAAATCAGCTTTAAAATGACAGGATAAAGTTTGTTTGAACGCTAAATTTTGTTCACTATCCATTTCATCGGTTTCGTCATGCTTTGTTTCTTCCACTATTAAAGCTTGATAATTTGCTAATTTTTCACAAACTGGAGCGACTAACTCAGTTCTCGCTAATTTTAGACGAGAATGAAGAAATAAGGTGTTAAGTAATGAAATTCTTATTATTTTATGCTGGTGATTAACTGCTGCTCATAAAAATTTACTCATTGAGACGTTGTACTAGATAAAAGTAGATAAAAATTCTACAATGTATTCTTTAATACCTATTATGTTAATTCCAATATTAATCTCCTTTGTAAGTGATTGGATGGTGGATAACAGTTGAAACAGACATACCATTAAACCTACTGCTTCTGCTGAACAGATGATCATTATAGCCTAATAAAACAATTTATTTCACAAATAGATAAGTTATTCTATCCAACTAATCATAATGCACAAAATTAGTGGGGAAATACACCATTACGTAGTTTTATTTCTGAAGTTTTGCCTACGATAGTGACTACCTTATAATTAAATGATAAATTAGATATATCACAATATTTTAATTCGTCCACATTATTCCCAACTCTGCCAGTAGCTCTTCTAGAGTCACTGCCGATCCCAAGCCCGGTTAAAGGAGGATGGTTGAGCATAAAGTCAGCAACACAACCCCGTAGTAAACAACCTTGCTAAGAATACGCTGATCAGAATAACCGATTGAAACCATATTACTTCTATTTCATTTGGATTGTCTGTAAAGAAAATAATAGATTTAATACAACTGTTTTATACAACCTAACTCTTAGTCAATTCTTCGTTTCTTTCATGAATCAAAAGTTTGTTAATACCAGAAATGCATGCTTCAAAGAAATTTAATTCATGTATACCTTTTACTACCATTAAAACAAACAATTTAACATTCACTTAATATTGCTTGTTTGAATCTTCCCATTGATGCCCAGAACTGCAACTGGTCAGTCTCATATTGGCATATGTGCATACTGTGCGTTTTGCCTCGATATTGCCTTAATTCACAAGCATTATAAGCAAAGATGGATAGTGGCTAGCGGTGGAATTCATCCTATTTGAGATTCGTCAGCTGGATGTACCTGCATCTCAGAGTTGATGTTCACTCTGAGACTCTAACTCTGTACCTTTCGCCTCAAACGCCATCGCGTTATCCACTCAGCTAATGAGTCCTGAAGCGAAAGATACTGGATTTGACTCCCAGAGTGAAAATCAACTCTAAGATACAGGTACATCCGGCTGATGAGTCCCAAACAAGAGGAAACGCGCGTCATGGATTCCACTACTTGCCACCATCCATCTTTGTAAACAATTTAACAGTTACAATATAGTAATTTACAACTCTATTTATTTAACATTTACATTTACCCGTATTTAAGTGTTTAATATTTGTATTTGTCCATTATTGTAAAAAACAATCACAGTCTATCAAAGGAAATAACATAACATACTTGAATAATTTAAAAGTCAAGAACTTCTAATTTATTTATTGTTTCTATGTGTTCTGTATTAATGTATGTTCTCTTATTTTTAGACTAAATGAATTTATGATTGAGAAAAAAAAATATGTATGTTGTTGTATGAGAAATGAGAATTTTTATTGTCGGAAACATTTAGAGTGACTGTTTTTTTTTTTGCACTTATAACAAATTGGAACAGTGAAAGAAACAAACAATCAAATAAACAAAAGTTTTGTTCTTACTTTATCTTGTTGTTCATTTGTTAACTTTTATTGTTTTACTAGTCTCTGTATTACGGCAAATTATTAAATAATGTACTTTAGATAAAAAAAAATTCATCAATTATATTGGGAGTGTTTGAATAAGGTTATACATTAAGTTACCATAGTAAAATTTAATTTTTATTGTGAATAATAGATTAATATTTGTTATTCTGTGTAATGAGTAAGAAGTAGATTATACATATATATCAATTGTTAATGCAATTGTGTTAATCACATTTACCATCAATTATGGATTTATCAAAGTTCAACATGTTTTACTCAACAGTCTCAGATAGTATCACTATTCAGTTAATTTTATATATCATCTTTAAGTAGATCTGAGAACCATTTGGAAATCAATAATCTTTTAGACGTCAATAAGTTGATACTCATTGAATAACTTATATTTCGATAAACTTATTCAAAACAATACTGAATAACCCTGAAAATAAATCAAATGTGATAGATTTTGATCTTTCATCTCATTTAATCTTTCTATTAACTTTGTCTATCGTTTAATGTTCAGTATTAGACTACAGATGTTTCCTTAACGCGGAATCATATCTATTTGTTTAATATAGTAGAAATAATGTTTGTTACTGACAGCTTTATTTCTAACTGTTCAAACTATTAAAGACGTTTTGAGATTGTTGAATTTTTTTTTTCATATTTACACTAGGAACTGATATCATTTAGATAACTTTTGAAAGAAGAAAGAGTTAAACATCTGTATCATTTAACCATGGAACTGATAAATAGGGTGTGTCCAAGATCTTAACAATGATTGAAACCTAGACTTTTTATCTCTCTGTAATTGCCTAACCTGTTGACCATGTCTGATTTTAATCTTTGGGTGATATTACACACTTATCGCTCACAAACTGTGGTGATAATGAATAGTTATTAGAACTGAAAGATGAATATGTTTTTGAAGTCAAGTGTAATTATAAGACTATAATTCTTATATTACTATCGCCAAAATAAGGCATGCACAAATGAATTAGAAAATACCAAAGTAGTGAACTCTCTCATTGAGTATGGTGTAGACGTATAACGTTATGTATGTCACTTATATTTATCGTATTTTTATCCCTGAGAAACAATAATTATGAATACATTACTGTACAACCTGATGATAGAATTGTTACAAATAACAATTGACATTATTATTCTATGCCTTCTGAACACCTTTTGGGGATTTTAAGGTTTCAACAGTAGTTTTGAAGATAATATACTGTCACTTGTCAGGCAGTACACAGGTAAGTTGGGTGAAGTAATTCGAATTAAAAGTCATTTCTTTAAATATAGTTAGGCAAATCATTGTATTCTACACTTCGAGTATTTGATGAAAATATCGGTTATTTCAAACTACATTATTTGTTAGTCACTGTTATAGTACATTAGATCCCCTTTTAAAATTAATATATTCCGATAATATAAACGTGACTGTTTGCAACAATCTAACAAATAGTAAACTTCACTTTTGAGAACTTTTGAAATAAAGAAAATTTGTTTTGTAGTAACATACTTCTGACATTATATGTAAAATAAAATTTTTATAGATTTTAAATATATATTACTAACGAGGAATTACGTATATTCTTCTAGGCGTTTCAATTCACCTAATTCATACAATTAATAATGAAATGTAGCAGCAGCCTCTTACTCTCCCCCTTTCTCATTCTTCTTGGGATTGATTGGATTATGAAGACTCCGACATCTGAGGGGAAACAAGGAATACAATGGACATCTCAGAATCAATTAGATGATTTGGACTTCGCAGATGACCTAGCCCTCCATCCCACACATACGGGCGAATACAGAAGACAGCAAATGTAGCAGCAGCCTCTGCATCAATGGGCCTCCACATTCACAAAGGAAAAAGCAAAATTCTCAAATGCAACACGGAGAACACGAACCCAATCACACTTGATGGCGAAACTTTGGAACAGGTGGAAACATCCACGTACCTGGGGAGCATCGTTAATAAACAAGGAGGATCAGATGCAGATGTAAAGGCGAGGATTGGCAAAGCAAGGGCAGCATTTCTACAATTGAAGAACATATGGAACTCAAAACAACTCTCAACCAATTTCAAAGTCAGAATCTTCAATACGAACGTCAAGACAGTCTGGCTGTACGGAGCTGAAACATGGAGAACTACTACAGCCATCATCAGGAAGGTACAAGTATTTATAAACAGTTGTTTACGCAAATTACTCAACATCCATTGGCAGAATACTATCAGCAACAGCGTTTTATGGGAGAGGACAAACCAGCTTCCAGCTGAAGAGGAAATTAGGAAAAACGTTGGAAGTGGATCGGACATACATTAAGGAAATCACCAATGTGCATCACGACTCTAACTTGGAATCCGGAGGGGAAGCGAAAAAGAGGAAGGCCAAAGAACACATTACGCCGGGAAATGGAAACAGATATGAAAAGGATGAATAGCAACTAGAAGGAAGTGGAAAGGATTGCCTTGGACAGAGTTGGATGTAGAATGCTGGTGTGCCTATGATTCTCCACGAGGAATAACAGGCGTAAGTAAGTAGATAATAATAAAATCAAATCTTTGTAGCCTCCGAAAACTTAATGAACATTGTGTAATTTATTTGTTTGTAAATCATATGGTTCTTTAGCTTACATTCACACATATTTGCACATCACTGTAGTATGACTATAAAAATTCTTAAAAACAAAAGTATACAAATTAGAGATTCTATTTATTTTACAATTTCCTTGGATACTGATATTTCTATACTTAGAAACTTTTTTTTAGTTTATAGAGAGTTTACCATTTCACCGCATACAATCCATTATACATTAAATAAATCTTAAGAATTTCTATCAGAAAATAAATAATTTAAATAGTTGTGGTAAAACCGACTGTATTTATTCAAAAGGGAAAAATTCTTCAAAAAAAAACATTTTGTTTCTAATTGAATTCCTAAAGTAATTTATGTAATCGAATATTTTTGTATACAGATTATCCGAAATAGCCATTTATTTCATAAATGTTTTGATTATTACTTGGTAACTATTGTGTGATGTGGTCTACTTATATCTATATAAGTAGTATATGGTGTGGGTCAGACATAGAATGTATTTTCGCAGAAGACCGATGAGGAAAGAACTGAAATGAAGCGCAATCGTTTGGAAAATGCATGAGCAATGGAATAAGAGAAGAAACAGTGAAGATTGAAACAATTGGTTGTTAATTTGCAAATTGACTGTTCATTGCTTGGTAATCAGAATTTACTGAGATAGTCTGTAATGTTTGCTTAAATACATTCGATTGTCCCCAACCAGTGTTCTGTTCACTACAATTGATTACATAACTATGGAACAAAAAATAAAAACTACTAAAGACCAAGTTATGCATTTTTAAATCTATGATAATTAATGAATTTCATTAATGTTTTGATAAATATACAGGATATCAGCTATATCAGGATAGTGTCATTTGTCATTATGTTTCCATTAACTACTTTTCAAAACCTGATGATAATCAAACTGTTTTTCTTTTACAAAACATACATTTATTATTTAAACAAAAAAGTATTCAGTGTAAATTTATAATTTTAATAAGGAATGTGTTCAAAAAACAAAAGAAACTATTCTTTTTGTGCTTTACCTGTGTCTTTTAAGTCACATTCATTTACTAGAAAAGTGATTAAAATGTGGAAATTAGGAAATTGAAAAGCAAAAATGGGATAAATTCATCAAGAAATAACTTTCTCAAAGGAGTTTAAGTCTCATTATATCAACATCTACACAAATAACTCATTACAATAGTCAGCGTTGTCATTGAATGGTGGTATATCTTGGTTTGTCTGATCTTAGATTTTTTTCCAACCTACTAAAACAGGCATCATCACGTATCGACGTCGTCTTTGGATGGAAAACCTAATACATACGACAACCATTTCTATCGATAAAAAGTGACAGAATTGCTGCAAAAACTCTAATGTTAGCTTCAATATCGTAAACAGTTCTATTCTCTTCTAGACTGAGTAACTCTAGGAGAAAAAATTTCTTAAATAATGGTTAATTAAAAGGGATAAATGAGAACTGCTTTTTCTCTAAGTTAAGTCGGTTAATTCTAATGTATAATTATAGGAATCATGAAATAGGTAGTTATTGTCTAAATGGAAAATAACAATGAATTAGTTAATATAACAAAATTCTTTAAAACTCAGTAAAGTAACTCTAGACGGAGTGAATTATTAAAAATGAAAATGTGCTTAAATCAACATATAAATTTTAAGATAGACTTCTTTCTAAATGCTTTATTCGGGAGTTCAACATCTCCAACATATTCATCTGTTGTATCATCTGAAGACATTCCCTACTGCTAGAAGTATATGTGATATATGTACATAAAATATAACCTAGCTGTATAAACTAATCTGATTATTAAAAATCTGGTCAGTTGAACAAAATATTTTTGTACAGGAAATATAGATATTCCTATGAAATTACCGAACAAATTACTACTTTCATTTCAGTCTGACCGGAAAACAATATTCCATTACCTTTCATTTATCAATGTTAATTGGATAATAATTTGTTTGATACATATTTAAAGCTATTTGTGTAACAGTTTATAATAAATGAAATATAAAAATAATGGAAATGTAGTAAAAATATTTCACTACAGCTAGATAATGACTGGTAGTGGGATCCACTGCCTTATGGGTCAGACCTCTAGGTCAAAGACTTCGGGTGTGGTTCTCTAAGTAAATCACCTGCTTTGGTCTGAGCATCCATACAGTATCACAGCTCACATACAAACCAAGTGACTCGTGTGGCGTATATATATCTGGTGCCCCTTTGTACCAATATTTATTTGTTCATATAAATAAATAAACAAATCTAAACTTATTATGGACTCTATTTCCAGTTGAAATCACGAGTCGACCTAAGCTAGACCACCATTGAAAACATGGAAGTCATGAATGGTTGTTTCGTCCTAGCACGAGACTCATCAGCAGTACGCGACCGCGTTCTTGAAGGGTGAACTCGAAGTCAGGACCTTCAGTCTTACAATACTTCCAAGTTTTCAATGGTGGTCCAGTTTAGATCAATTCGTCGTTTAAACTGTGAAAATACTTTTATCGCCATAAACCCCCATACTGGTAATTAAAGATGCATCAAATTCTCAGTCATCTTATGAATAAACAATACAGTTTTTGTAAAATGTTTATCAAAAACATCATTGCTCATAATGAACTGATTTGATTAGATTTTTTGTGTGTGACAAGTTTCATATGTGTAAAAGGATTTGTTTACTACATTAAAATGATTGATTTTAGGTAATGATGATTCACTTTATACATCTCTATCTTTCAGAATTTTAAAGGACATCTGATTCATTACGAAACTTCTCGATTGTAAACAGATAATAAGAAAATAAAATTAAGGATTCCCGAAATAATCGCTTGATTTCTCAGTCATTTATTTAGTCAATCAGTAGAAATTCCGTATGAAAATAGATTTTATTTCTCAATAAAGTGAAAAAAACCCATTAAAATTTAGTGGTTTTGAAGAGTTGATTGGTTTTCTAGAACTTTTCCAATTTTGATATTATGAAAGAACGATTAACTTACCTGATTAATCAGCATACCAATAAATTAACGCTCAAAGTTTCTTTTTGAATTTTTTTTTAGGTTTCCAAATAGTCTTGCAAACTATTCATCAAGCCATACAAAATCATGCAGATGAAATCGAAAGACGTCAATCCTGGTCACCAAGATGTTATGCGATTATAATCGTTGTCCATGTTCTAATTCCTACTTCGTCAGTTTGTTACTTATTCAGTGAGGGATTTAGAAAATGATCGCATTGTGAATTCACTATAAATAAAGCAAAATGAACACAAAAGCTGTTCATTACATATTTCATTTAAAATATATCCATTAAAAAGTGAGCATATAATACAGTAAACATTGCTAGTTTTGTTCCTTAGTGGTAAAAAAAATATTTCTCTAACTAATCCTAAACTTTTCGAGAACTATACAAGATTAAGCAAAAATGGATAGTACCTAGCAATGAAATCCAAGATACGCGTTTCGTCTTATTTGGGACTCGTCAGCTGGATATACCTGCATCTCAGAGTTGATGTTCCATCTTTGCTTATAATATTTGTGAATTAAAGTAATATCGATGTAATACGCACAGTATACACATATACCAATAAGTGACTGATCAATTGCAGTTCTGGGTATCAATGAGAAGATTCAAACAAACAATACTAAGTGAATTCTATACAAGAATACTTTTATCATTCATATATATAATTCGATGAAAAATATGTCATTCATCTTTAAATTTCACATATAAAATCTAAACAGTCTCCTCGTTTCAAATGGTCTCGTCTCGTTACTATGCTTCTAATATTTTTCTCTATATTTTTTTTTATTTATTAACTGAGTATATTTTCTCAACTATGTCAACATCATTATTTTAATCTGTTTCTTATCAAAAATTTTTTGACAGTTCATTATTATTATTTATCAGATCAATTTAGTTATATTTATTTATTATAATAAAACTATATTTGTCATATAGTCATTACATTGTAACTGAATAACTAAAATCAACTGTCAATGGAATGTAATATTCCCAGAATATTGATTATATTCAACATAAAATGAAATTTTTCATAGAACTCTCTCATTCCCTCTACATATAGTCATTATATTCATACTTATTTTCACAGGAAAATTAATTTTGTTTTGATCATTGATATCTGAGGAGTACCACAATAGAATGAAACAGCCGTTCAGTGATTCCAGGTTTTCCCCGATGGTCTAGCTTCAATTGATTCACGCTTTCAACTATGAAAATATTGAGATCTCCACATAAACCCCTTCTGATAACAAAAATATTTTTTTCATAATTTAAGTTGTTTTTTTCTTTTTTTTCCGATTTGTTTAGTAGATAAGTTTTGTTAAAATAAAATTTTATGTGAATAAATTAATTTTAGTTATATTAAATATCAAGAAAGAAAAAAAAACGATTACAGGTTTATGAAAAGAGAGAGAAAAAAATTATTCTTATGACAGTTAAGATAAATGGTTTTTCTAAATTTTATTTTTTTTTTTAAAAAAATTTCATTTTGTTTGTCTGTTTTTTTGATGAAAAATAATCGTTTTTTTTTCTAAAAAAAATTTTCAATTTATTTATAATAGGGATAAATATATAATGTATAATAATCAGTTATTTAGTTTCTTACTTAAGTTTCATATTCTAACTGGTAATAGCTTAGTTATAGTACTACTTAGAATGAAGAAATGAAATAAGAGTATTCAAAAAAAAGTAAACGTAATTGAATATCATTATAAGCAATGATGGTTAGTGGCTAGCAGTGGAATCCAGGACGCGCGTTTCGTCCTATTTAGGACTCATTAGCTGAAAGTATTTATCTTTGCTTATAATGCTTGTGAATTAATGCAATATCGAGGCAAAATGCACAGTATGCACATATGCCAATAAGTGACTGATCAATTGCAATTCTAAACATCCATGGGAAGATTGAAACAAACAATACCAAGTGAATTTATAATTGAATATCATTATATGTAAAAAGTATATTGGAAATAATCTCAGCGATTGAAATTTAAATAATTTTAACTTTTATCCAGTTAATTTGCCTGGACGTCTTCAGGGTAATAATCAAAATCAAAATCATCAAAGAATTATATAGTGTTTTTTAACAATCATATCAATATCTATACCACGTTGAACCAGTTGTAATATGGATGTTAAAAACACCATATATTTCATCGATAATTTTAATTTCGTTTATTACCCTGAAGAAGTCCAGACAAGTTAAATGGGCGAAATGTTGGAATTATTTAAATTTCAACCACTGAGATTATTTTAAATATAATGACTTCTCTATACTCAGTGCCTAATTTTTGTAAAGCTATTCGTTCTAATCTTGACGGATATTCGTATAAATAATTGAATGCCAATATTACTCGAGATATGTAGGTAGTATATCGTTAAAATTCCATTATACCAGTATGAAACATTAAAGTTTTGTAAGATAAACATTTTTAATGAATAATGCGAAACGAAATACAGTCCAATTAGATGAATTTCATCGGATAATGGTTTGTAATAGAAAACTAGATCAAGATTCTTTTTTTAAAACATAAGTTTCTTAATTATAGGTAAAATATTGTAAAACGTGTTCATTGAATCAAATATATAGGTGTTCATATACAAGAACTCTAGTCTAAATTAGAGCGAATAGTTTCACAGTATTTGAACGCTGAGTTGATGTAAGACATTAAATAGGAATAATACATTTGTAAAATTATATCCTTGAAAAAGCTTGGACCAGATTGCCAGGCGAAACGTTGGATTTACTACAAATTCATTCGCTGAGATTTTACAAATATATTATTCCTATCTATAGGTGTTCAGTTGTTAAAGGTGTGTAAAACGTGTGTTGTCTAGGGACAAAACTGTGAAGGAGCTCGAAAGTGAAATTTTTTGAACCTATAAAATGAAAAAATTTGTTAACCAGGTTTCACTTATTTAATTACAGAGAAGTCTCAAAGTTTATTTAATTGTGTATAAGCCTACTCTGCATAATTTTGCCAAGAATCAAATTCTTAACATGCAGTGGTATGTTTAGTTGAAGCATATGTTACTAAGGTATTGAAATGCCTTAAGATAAGAGAGTATGACCCAGTCTAGTTGTTCCTGAATAGCTTGAGAAAACGCGATATATTTAAAGCCAGTAGTGAAGATTTTAGTTAGAGGTTAAGTTCTTCAGTTAAGTTTTCAAAAGTCAAACGTTATCGTGTAGATTGGTCGAATTCGACAGCACTTTTCGATGACCAACAAATATCGGTTATAGTCTGAAGTTTATTTCTGAAATCCTAGTAAAAATATTAGTAAACAAATCTGATTGTTTTAAGTTAGTATGAATCAAGTAAGTATTAAAATTCTGGATGTGTTTTGAAATCCTTAGAATTTATGATTAGTGGTGATCCGATTGGATGACAGATCATTTTTTTAACCAACTAATTCTAAGAAGATTTCCATGTGCATAAGCTTCTCGGCAGTGTTGAGAAGTTTTGACTGTGATAAACAAGGTTGTCAGGAGCTTCTTGGTTTTCAGCGTAACTCTAGTGAAGGTAAAGAATAAAAAAATTTACCTTAAATCCTGGAAATAATCATTCACCTATTATTACAAGGTATGTAAGGTAAGAAAATAACTTGTTGAAATTCATCAATTTACACATCTAAATAAAGTTAGAAAATGTTAGATGTGGTACATTTAACGATGGTGGAAATTTCACAATGCATTATGTTCATATATATAAGTATTTCGTCATTTAGTTAGAGATGCGAAGAAGAAAATCATCTACAAACTAGTCAAATATGGAATAACTGACCAATGAAATGAATCACTGCAAACAATGCAAATATAATAACATCATGATATATCAATGTTTTCTGAATAAATTAACCATCTCGGTAGAAAGAATAAAGATGAAAAGATGTCTCCATAACTGATCAATTTTTGACTAGTATAGAGTATGATTAATGTATTTTGATTTGATATTATGGGATAAATTTTAGTTTATATTCATAAACTTACCTCTTAAGATATAATTGGCAGGCGACTAAATACTTTGACTGGTAATAGACGAATAGTTAGATAGTACTTCGACCCCCAAATATAATGGAAGTAGTTAAGACAAAAATCGTCATGTAAATATTAGTTGATTGACATCTGTCTGAAGTATTTCTTAAACTTACAGCCTCATGTATAGTAAAATCATTGTAATGTTATTTATTAAAGCAATTCCTACCTGAAAACTTATTGACACAGATATTGAGTTTCTTAATATAATCCAATGTTTCATGCTATCGTATTTAAACTATCAGTAAGTAACTAATATTTGATATCTACGCCCTTAACGCGATGAATAATCATAACTGAAATGATTGACATAACCTTAAGTCACATTTGAGTTTAACAATTGTTTCATTTTATTATTAGTTTGAATGACTATTTTAAATACTTAAAGAAACAGAATTCACTGCTGTGAAATTCAGGGAACTATAAAGTTTTGGTGCAATCAATCGTATACATCAGAAGCATTAAAATTGTTGTTTGTAATCCATTACTACTCTAAAAAGAGATGTAATGGGTTAGTATTAGTTCTTTATATACTTAAGTATGACAGGCTTAATCCCTAACTCTCAGCTTTGAGAATGATTATCAGGTTTTGGAACTTGATGTGATAATTTTTCAGTCGGACGTTGATCATCATGACAGGCTTATAGCAACTGAAGAACTACTGAAAGGAAAGAATATTTGTTATCAGTTTCGTCATGATCTAGGACTTTCTGATGGTAAACTCTGAACTATTCACGCGTTGATAAACCGGAGACCTCCAGATTTTCATGCAGAACAATATTCTCTAGCTATTTATTGCATTCAACATTTAATATTTGTCTCAGAGAAATCAAAATGTATCTGCAATGTACTATTATTTGATTAGAACCTCAATAAGAAATATATATTGCCTTGTAATGAACAATAAATTTTAATATAATTAACTCAATATAAGTTCTTATCGATTGATAATTTTTAGTGTCAGGGAATATTCTAAAAATAAACTGGACTTATTTTGTCAATGTTTTTAAATGGATGATGAATGGACGTTAACGAAACGTTAAACGCTTAAATACACCTCATTAAATAGGAACCAAGAGTACAGTAAGAAAACTTGAGTCTCGGGTTTGAGAATGTTTATTTGATTATCCTTAAATAGGATGAAACATTATATGGGATAATTTTTAGCTTTACGACAAATATATCAGTGACAATTCGCAGACTCATAAATATCCCAAACAGCAAAGAGCATAACGAATCCTTCAACATCAATCAATCGGATGTCGCACGACTATACATTAGTCCAAGTTGTAAATTACAACCCCATTCAATGTATGAACATTCCATGTACCCAAATTGATGGTTGCTTTGATTGTCAGAACTAGCATCAACTTCAAAACTATGGAAAGAACTCGACTATCATCATGAGACGTCATAACTCTTTTAAATAATGACCTAACTCCCAGGGTAGATTTTAAATGGTTGAATTATTTTTCCTGGTTAGCGTTTTTTAGCGAGTTAGTTTTCTACTGTATGGTATGGTTAACTCCATGCCCAACTCTCTTCTTTTATTGGGCCTTGGGACCGGCGTTGGCCTGAGATAGGACTTAGGTGGAGTCCCCATTCAATGTGATTACTGTTATTTTCGTGACAACTAGATGGTTATTTACCCAAAGTATAAAGCTTACACGTTTCATTTCTTTAATAAACTGTTTTATTTGTTTAAATCTAATCACTATTCGCGGTGGGATAAATTCAATTAATCATTTTCTCATAGTCTTAACAAAAGATTAAATTAATGATCTATGAGAATGCTTATTATTTGGTTTATTTTAAAGGTTACAATGGTTTACAATAATGATTCTCATATAAAATATATAATTATTTTTATTAATGGAAATATATATATGGGAACAATTTGTGTACAGTTAAATAAATAAATGAATCAACACTAATATGAATGTATGGGAATTGTGTATAATGTAGAGGCTTAGTCATTATCAAATCTCTTTATTTAAAAAATGAATGACTTTCATCACGTTTAACATGATTAAGGGTACACATGCAAAGCAGATTAGAGTTTTTTTAAAAATTATTTAAAGGGTGTTGAGTTTATCTTTTCTCCTTAAAAGTGAATGTGTTTTATAGTGCGTGGTCTGAATATACTGAAATAGAATGAGTTTGATTTCTCATTTTTTATGAATCCTAACTCATTTGACAGTAATTTTTAATAAGCAAACAAACGCCTTGGTGATTCCTGTTAGTGAATGAACTACCTATGCATAAACCTTTACGAAAATGTTGAAATAACTATATAAAACTATAGAAATAAATACATTCATAAGGGTTTTTTGTGGAGTTAAGTGCTCTGGCACGAGACCGGTAGGTCCTGGGTTCGAATGTCACGAGGCATAGTCGTGGACGCCCACTGCTGAGGAGTGCCGCAATAAGACGAAACGGTCGTTCAATGCTTCCAGGTTTTCCTTGGTGGTCTAGCTTCAACTGACTCTTGTTTTCAACTATGAAAATAAATATATTCACCTGGAGAAAGGAGTATGTGTATGTATATATAGTATGAATGAATTTTATTTGCATTCTGTAGTAACAATCGATGGGAAAGATTATGTCATGTAGTTTTTTAACTATTACATAAACATGTTCAGTAAATTAATAAATCATCTTTTCAAAAACACGTTTTTACATGATACAAAATTAGGAACGACGAATAAACAATGTCTTGTTGTAATGCAAGATGAAACATTTGTTTAATACAATGTTTCAGGGTTTTTTGAACGGCCGTTTCGTCCTATTATGGAACTCCTCAGCAGTGCGCATCCACGATCCTGCACTCGCGAGGTTCGAACCCAGGACCTATTAATCTCACGCGTGAACGCTTAACCACCAGACCAGTGTTCATGTCTAACCTCAAATGATCCACCGAATTGAGCAACCGTCCACCATTGTCTTTAGTGAGTTACTATCTCGCAACAGACGTGGTTGAACTCCACTGGTCACTGCTTCTCACTAGAACTCCAGGAAATACCTCTTGAAGTCAGTCGAAAAATAAGACGAAACCGCCGTCAAGTGCTACCAGGCTCTCCATAGTGATCTAGCTTCAATTGACTAATAATCTCAACTATTAAAATTACTATAATATCCACAGAAACTCCTTCTGAATTATAATCATTGAAGAAATGTGACATCAGTCAATAAATATGTCTACAGGAACAAAATAAATTATATGTTGTTTGTGCCAAATGGTATAAATGGGTTATAAAATCGAAAATCCTGTGAGTTTTCATCCGTAATTATAGTTTTCCTCATTACAACTAATTACTGAACAATAATATTTCTCCGTTTGCGATGGTATTTCATTTTTTTTGTTTTTTAGGATGAATGATTAAATACCGGATTTTTTAAAATTTACTTTTTTAGACAACGTCATTTTGTTTTTATTTTTTGATTTTTCAGTTTTCAAAAATTAACAAATTCATTAGTTTATGGGAAATTTTTCTTGTTGTTAGGGGTAATATTTAGAATGTTATTAAAATTTTAACACAAAATACATTCTAAGATTTAAATACTGATAACATTAGGTCGTTTCTTCATATTTGTGAAGATGTTGCCTGCAGCCAGTATTTTTGTTTTAAAAATTTATCATCCTCCGGCATAAAAATCAATTCAAATTACCTAAGTGATATAAATATAAGACAGGAATGGATTTTTCACAAAGGTGATTTAACTCTTACACCTTTACAAAATACTCATTGCATTATGACCACCTGTTTAAAAAGACATTTTACTGATTGAATATGAACATTAGAAACATTAACCAATCTGTTCAACATGGAATAAAACAACTTTAGATTATCAATATAAGAATCTTCATAAAATACTAAAATATTTTAAATTATCTAGTAAACATTGAGTGGTAGTTAACACTAATATCAGAATTATTTTGTAGTATCGGTTGATATGTTAAGCGCATATGCCTTATTCTAACTTTTGGACAGGTCAATTCACCTATCCATCATGGGTCATATTGTTCACTTATTAACCCTGATCATTTTCACATGAGAGTAGGTATGTATACACTAATTATTCTATTTATCACATGCCTGTCATTTATTCTTGTCTGACTTTAAATACTGATTAACGCTTGATTAAAGCGAGTTGGCTCACCCGCCATCTCCAATGCGTGTCATTTTCGTTTCGCTAGCTGATATTGAATCATGTGCTTATAACTTCCTGGCCTGCGTTATTTGTCAATAAAACTGTAGCTGCCGCTTCTCTTTTCCTTCTGATTTTATGTACCGTTAAGATTTGTATTATAACGGTTATCGAGGTGAACGATTAACGAAGCACAGTACTACAATTTTAGTTACAAATTCTCAATCGGAACATAATTGATACTCTGATTACCAAAGAATCATTACTTGTATTATGAATTAGTGCTGTAATCAAGACTTCATATATATAACACCTAAACCGATGAATAAATGAATGAATTTATAAAAAAAAACACTTATGTAAATGGAAAAGGAAACATCAGTGAAAACAGGAAAATAATCTATTTAATAAAACAACAATGAAACAACTATTTCCTAGATAATAGAAAAAAACTTTTTTAAATTGTTTGAAAAATATCTATCTAACAAAGGTTTGTAAATGCAAAGTATTTTAAAAGATTTCTTTATGAATTCGCATATATTTGATGTTTGCTATACACGATTACGTATATAAGTAGTATGTAACATCAATCAGAAGTAAAATATCTGGAAGCAGAAGGACGAAAACATATTAAAATGAAGTGAAGAGAAGAAGAAAACTAAAAGCAATCAAGATAATAACAGGAATGAAGGGATAATGTAGCTTGTAAGAGATAATTCAAAGATGTGCAAATGATGTATTCCATGTGTAATTTTTACACTTTACTAAATCACTGTGTGATTGTACACTAAACAGTATATCGATTCTCTCCCATCTGAGTTCTCGTTCATTACGGATATATGTTTCAAAAAAGGGAATAACATGAAAAAACTCCATTGAGATAAAAAAATTTTGTACTTATTTTTATTTTATAAGTAGTGAATTATAAACATTCTTTATTTGTTTAAGTTTAACTCAACTTTGATCTGTGTGAAAAAAAGGTAGATATTTTTTGAACTGACTGAGTTGATCAAATCAAAGTAATATTATAAGATCTGATTGGAATATTAATGAAGTTGTTGATTGTTTGATAGAACCTTATATGTGCAGATTAGCAGATCATTAAAATAGCAAATTTCGTAAAATTTTATGTTTTAACTAGCAGTTTAAACGATAATTGGACTCAAATAATGAAAGTTTAACTGGTATTACTGTATACTTTAACTTACAGCTTTATAGATTGGTTAGGTAACGAGAGACTATTCATTATTTGTTTATCACTGCTAATTTGTTGACATGAAGAATAACGAGTTTATTTCTTTCTCAGTTGGGCTTCAGCAAATTCATGCTACTAGACAGATATACATAATCCTGAGACTGATATTTATAAATTAATAGGTGGTAAATTGTGCCCAAATAAGAAAGTCCTGATAAATTATGGTAATTAAGTTTAGATTTCGTATTGTGATCCGGTTCTTCATATAAAACTCACATCATTGTTGTTTAACTACTAGGATTATTCCTATGAGATTCTATGATGCATTCTAAATCTTACAATATCAACTTCTATTTTCCATTATCATATTGTCCTAATCTCACACTTGCATCATTTCGAATTGTTGTCGACTGCTTTCATTACTAAATATATGTGCATGTTATGTGTTAACTGAGTCTTCAGAGCACTTTTTTTACCTGTTACTATAGTGAAAAATTAAATTGCATAGTATCATATTATTAGGTGTTATTCGTTTATAATAACGCAAAATATTAAACAGACAGTAATCAACTGTAAAACATTTGCAACATATGTGTGTTTTCGATTGCCCAAAACGTAATGTCATGATAAATTTCACGTTAACTTCATTAGGTGACCGAAATTCTTGTCCTGTCATGGTGTTCATACACTGTTATATCAAATAACTCACTGTCTTTCAACATTTCACCCAAGAAATTATGATAAAGTTATTATGATCAGTAGAATGGATACTTGAAATAAAATCAAATTATCTGTATAGCCATCAAAATTAACTTGAAGTAAATATCATCAAAATATATGGTCTCAAGTTCATTACTACCTGGCTTCACATTGTCGAATTAAGAAGAAAATAAGTAATGAAAGTTGTTAATCATTTTGTTTGTCCTGTGCTTGCCAATCGAAATTGTATTCCCGCCGCAAAAATTTTTGATCATATTTATTGCAATGAAAGTTAATCAGAAGATTTTTCCTCAATCGATAAGAAAATAAGCGATCAAACTTCTGAACAGTTGTTCTATTTTTAATGACTTAATAATTAACAATGTTTGTGCATTCCTGTATAATTTGCTCTCACTGTTATATGGTTGTACGTTAACGTTCATATGTTAATGTGTAAATTGGTAATAAATAAAATGACAAACATATATATACATCGAAAGAATACAAGTATTTATAAACGATTGTCTGTATAAGAGACTTAATGTCCGTTGACCAGATACCATCAGCGGTAGCCTAATGTAGGAGAGAACAAACCAGCTTCCATCTGAGAAAGAAATTAGGAAAAGACGTTGGAAGTTGACAGAACTTGTAATCCTGAAGGGAAACGAAAAAGTGGAAGGCCGAAGAACACACTACGCCGTGAATTGAAAGTTAACATGAAAAGGATGAGTAACAACTGAAAAAAAATTGGAAAGGATTGCCCAAATCAGAGTTATATGGAGAATGCGTGTGGTTGGTCTATGCTTCTCTACGAGGTGTAACAGACGAAATTAAGTGAGTACCAGTCTTCACTTTCCCAGGCATTATGATCAAAAGTTATGTGAACTAAAATATATTGATGAGTACTTGATGTATATTGACGATTCAATTATTTGTTCAACGACGATCCGTAGTGTCGTGATTTGGTCTGTGCATGAACGATCCTTACGTAGTAGAGCCAAGTTAACAAATAACTGTTTATAAATAGATAGTTTTAGAATTCACCCAATTGAAAATTAGTTTTCTTCACTGACTGGCATCAACCAAACAAACGTTGAGATTCAAGAAGTTCTGAAGACTTTGTTTATCTTGATTTAGAATTCACAAACAACGCGCTCTCACTATACCACATGACAGAGGATCCACTAAGTCCTACGATTTTTAGTATCATTATATTAAGAGATATAACTTATCTATAACTAAAAGACACTATTTTGTTTATTTCTCGCAATAGACATGACAAGCTCAGGAAACTGTAAGAAGAATTTTATTCAATCAGCAAGACTTATCAGTAGCGACTGGGAAAACTACAATGAGTATTTCTTTGGAGCAACTAGAAGCTTATATGGAACGTCAATAAAAGCGGTTTGAACAGTCGCAAATCAGAATCATGGAAGCCCTGAAACAGAAAATGTCCCTGTGGGTGAAGTTTTAATGTTATCAGTTTATTAAAACATACACAATTTTATAAAATTTCTTATGTCTCCTAAAAAGTCTGATCGAACTAACAGAACATTAAAGTGTGTACATCTCATCTGCAGGTTTAATGTCCATCAATTACCTTCTACAAATTACATAATACATTATAATAATCAATAATTATAAAAAATTATAGTAGGAAATAATAATTCATTATTTGATCAATTGTATTTCTTTCAGATTTCACCAACAACAACTAAAAATTTAAATTGACGATACACCCTTTTTAATTTTTGCTTATTTATTAAAAAGAGAGTAGATTCAGCATGAATAATAACATTAAAGAAAAAAGGAAATCAGTTTTAATGTAACCATTTGACTGATATATGTGGTAGACTTATTTTAATTTAGAAAACAATGTAATTGTTACGTAATCGATCTTTTAAACAAATCAGTATACAATACATATACTTATGTGCTTATTTGAAATCAGTTGAGATAATGTCTTCTTTGATCCGATGAAGATAAATAAACTTATTGCTCTTAAGCTGAGATGGATAGTGGTTAGCGGTGGAATCCGAGACGATCGTTTCGTCCTATTTCGGACTCGTCAGTGGATGTACCTGCATCTCAGAGTTGATGTTCACCTTGGGACTCGAACCCATTGCCGTTCGCTTCAAACGCCATCGCCTTATCCACTCGGCCACTGAGTCCTGATAGCCACTTGCTTGTGCGATGGGGTGAAGTTTAAATTCATTTAGTATTGTTTGTTTGAATCTTCCCATTGATGTGTTAGGACTGCAACTGGTCAGTCTCTAATTGGCATATGCGCATATATATATATATATATATATATATATATATGCCACGGGTGTCATAATTACTTAAAGCACTGAACATAAACTTCTTGGAAGAGTGAAGTTTCAACGCGTTATTTTATTTTTTTGATAAAACATATGGATTTTTTACAATAATTAACGTCTAATTTTAAAAGTTATGTGGTCACTGACGTGTTGATTGGAGAATAATAACATGTGTTCATATCGTTTCTGTTAGTTTCAAAGTTAACACAGAGAACTATGTTTTAAATAAGTGTCCTTCACTGAGGTACTGTGTTGATGTTTGCATTGTGCACATATCTAAGCGAAAATATAAATCTATCTGATATTTAGCAAGTTAACTTAGTGTTATACAATCCATTGCACAAGCTGGTGGCTATCAGGTTTCTGTAGCTAATCGAATTACGTGATGGCATTTGAAGCGAATGGTACTGGGTTCGAGTTCCGGAGTGAAGATCAACTCTGTGATGTAGGTACGTCCATTTGACGAGTCCCAAATGGGACGGAACAGGTTTCCTGGATTCCACTACTAGACATCATCCATCTTTGCTTATATCACCAAACAGTTTACCTATTTGCTTTACTTGTCAACCAATAACGACAGACATATAATCAATGGAAAAAGACTTTAATTACACTGTACTATCATACCTAAAGCATAAGAAGATATTTATCTTAAGTGCTATTCATTCCTAAGACAGTATGTTAGTGGAGCAGTAAAACGTTAAGATTACCTCTTTTTATTGAATTTACCAACAACTAAAAAAACCAACGATCTTCTATGATAAACTAAGAATCGAGTTTCTACCGCTCATCTGTCATGTTATAAAAAAATGTCATAATTAAATAGTCAGCTTCTAAACGGTTAGATAACTTCTTTTACTAAAATAATCAGAATGGCAGTGAATTCTGCTGCCACAATGAAATTTGAATAAAAATAAAGAAAAGACCTATTTCATTACCTACTTCATTTATTATTTCATCATGATGCATAGAATACAATGTGTTTTGTTTAGGTGGAGGGGAGGTGGGGGAAAATGAATTTATTTACTTTAAGGTCAAACTACTGTGACTACCTAATCAAATAAGGAGGGAAAAGAAAATGATTTTTACATTTAAAAAAAATTTTTTTTTATTTTTCATTAGAGAGTAGGTCAACGACAAAGTTTATTATTATTTTATTTTTGCTTTTTAAAATAAATAATTCTGTTTTTTTTTCTTTTTTTTTCAACTCAGGAAATGAAAGTCAATTTATATGTACAGATATAAGTCAACAAATAAGATTTATTTTGTTCAATTAAAGTCTATGAAAAGTTTGAAATTATTGAATTATCTTTCCTCTTTTTTTTTATTTCAACTAGAGAAAATCTAATAATGTTGAAGTGGAATTTTGTTTTCTTTTTTCTTTTTTTTTTATATTATTTTATTTAATCAATAGTTAATTCTTCAGTTAGTGATAATGATTGGTTAGAATGTTTAAACTATTTTTAAATGTATCCTTTGTAAATTTTATAAGTCAATCTACTGGTCATAGTTATGAATGCATATGAAATGAATATAAAGTTCTGACAAAGGCTACGGTTGATTCGATAACGAAACTGTAGTCTATTGCCTCTAGGTTTTCATTGAAATCATGAACTGATCTGGGTTAGACCATCATTGAAGACCTAAAACCACTGAACGGCAGTTTCGTCCTAATATGGGGTATTTCAGCAGTTTGCATTTGCAATCCCTGAGCATGGGAATTGAACCCAGGGTCTTCATTTTTATAATCAAACACCTAACCTCTAGACAAGTGAGTCAGAGTTCAGCAGTGGTAATGTCTAACTTCAACCAATCCACGATAGTACGCAACTATCTTCCATTGTTTTCGATGGGAAACTGCTGAACACAAAACATAGTTTTGCTTCATATCCTTCCAATGTTTCCAGATCCTCAATAAGTCTAAATTAAATTGGTCCATGATTTCATTTGAATGTCAAGTATTTTGACTGTCTAGTATGTACGTAATCTAATTGACTTTGGGAAGTTCTTAACGACAAAGATATGTAATGAACAAAGTGAAACTTTTAGCAATAATCCAACTAGTTCCATGTCTTATCACTGACATTATAGCAGAATGAACTACTCATGTGGAAAACTAAGGGAAAAATAGAACCTGATTTTATTGAGATTGAAGAGTATATATATATATATATATATATATTGAGCACCGAGCAGCGATCATGTCATGTACGTTAAACCCTTCTTAACTGCCGAATAAATTTTATCGACCAACTATGAATACATCTCAGCATGACAGGACGTCAGTTATAGTCAAGTTAGTTTAATAGTAAACTTCTGACCATGAAGCAATATCACAAGGAATCGGTCCACCTCAAAGCATTAGTTTCCTCAGGATTATGGGCACATCATAGAACACATTGTGCCGAGAAATGGAGATAGACATAAGAAGAATGAACAAAAATTGGATAGAACTAGAAAGGAAGGCCAAGGACAGATTGGGTTGGAGAATGCTGGTCGGTGGCTTATGCTCCATTGGAAGTAACAGACGTAATTAAGTAAGCAAGTAATAGACACACTTTACTGATGAGTGCCAAAAGCAAGAAACTTATGTGAAACAGGATTTCTTATCGACTGCCCTCTAACAACACCTTACAATTCAAGTTTTGTCAGTCAGTTTCATTACATTATCTTTATGACGAATGAAAATCACCATATAACATTAGAAAATAATACAGAATTTTTTCGCCAGTTTAAAAAAACAACAGAAGAACGATACAATCACGTGCATAACTCAATAAGAGGATAAGCTAATTTATGTAAAATAACCATCAAACTAGATTTTATAAATGATGACTAACTTAAGGAGAATGTTATAAGTGAAGAAAACACTGTTCTAAAAAAGAAGGTGAAATTGGGGATGATTTATTTTAGAATCAGTAATAAATCCCCAAGTGATCAGTAACAGATCAGAGTCACTAATAGAAAACTATTTCTAAATGTGCTAAAATATGCATGACTTAATTATCTGATCAGCAGTTAAATTTAAGTATACTGAACTTGGGAGTACTAGCTATAAATTAATCAATTTCATGTAAGTTTGTAATATCAGTAGTTCTAACTGCTCTAACTAATAAATAAAATTAAATTACTCACTTATATTCTTGCTCCTCCTTAACAGAAATAAATTGAGCTAGAAATTATTAACTTTTTTAATGTTAATTATACCTTAATAGTTAAGATCATGTGTCATTTGAAGATAGACTACCATGTAAAATCTGGATGCATTGGACGGCAGTTTCGTCCTAGCATACGTCTCAACAGTGGACATCGACGATCTCGCCTCGCGAGATTCGAACCCAGGACCTATCAGTCTCGCGCGCAAACGCTTAACCTCTAAACCACTGGGCCGGCTGGCATCCAACAGTGTTTATTTCTAACTTCAACCAATCCACGAAGTTGCCCCACCGTCCATCATTGTCATCAATGAGTTACTATCTCATAATGGACCCGGTTGAACTCACTAGAACTCTAGTAACGATTTGGACATAACATTCTTAGTGAAAGTAATGGTTCTCAAGTACTTCAGGGGAAATGAAATAATTTTTTATTAATATAAATGATTAGACATTTAACTACTATTAATTTACTTTATCATGTGCAATCATATATCATTAAACAAAGAGAAATATACAAACAAAAATCAAACAAACTTAACATTACAAAAAGACATCCAGCTGACTAGTTGCAAATAGTATGAAAAAAAGATCTTAGAGTCCACCACTAGCCACATTCAATGGGTTCTATACAAACCATGAATTATATTGAAGAATATAGTATAAATATAGTTTACTTGATCTATATAAAAATATATGTAGAAATATTAACCCTACTGCGATGTCCCACGTAAGAATTTATAAAGTTCATTATATATTTAACACCGTCAGTATAGAACTAATTATTATACTTATATATAATATACCCTTGTGGGCGAGGGTAATCTTGCACTGGTTTTCAGGTGAACCAGATACCATCCAGACTTTCACGAGGCAACCCAAACAGTACAGCTCAATCCCGCTGTATAGGAGAACCAGACACTACCCAGGCTTAGCCCAAGCAGTACAGCTCAATCCCGCACTACAGGAGAACCAGACACTGTAAAGGCTTCAACGTTACAATCCGAACAGATCGGCCCAATCCTGTGGCGCAACCACTCAGGTACCAAACACCCTGGTGGACCATTCGCACCGTTCATATACACATTTACATCCCGTGTATAAATATCCCGATCAGTGATCGCGTAAATCAATTATGCACAGCACGAACAGGCCAAAATTGACCCATTCCGCTTACACGACAGCCAAACTCATTAATATTGGCAATGGCGATATGCCTTACAATGCCCCAATGACCTAGGCCCTTGAGAACACTGAGAAGCAACCACCAGCATGAATGAAATCGGTTAACCTGCCAACCAACTTTTCACATGGACAGCCAGCAAAACTTGCCAAAGCAATGCCGAACCATCCACAATATCAATGGCGAACCTCCAGTCTCATGTGAGACCTTCAGCTCTACATGTCTCTACTATTAAAAGTAAGTGAATTCGTGAAAATAGTTATTTTTTTATTTATAAGAGATTTAGTCACTAATCTATTCTTAGGACGACTCCCCAAGCATACAGTTGTATCGAGTAACACAAATAGCTAGAGTAATCAGCATTATTACACTAGCATAAGTACTACTTTTAAAATTTTCCGAAATTAAATTTAACTCCCACTTGATATAAGAGCACTAAATTAAAACAAACTTAGAAAGTTATGAATTATTAAAAAAATAGCTCACATCCAATTAAGCATTGTTCATTTATTATTATGATGCCCCCCTCCCAGTCTCTAAATTTTCATCCTTTGCTCCAAGATTGACTAAAATTATGAAATTGGTAAATAAACAATGTTCATTTGGTACTGTCAGAATTAGTCTGAGTACTATAATTAGTACTTCTACTATTACTACTGTCAATATTAAATTTGTCACAACTAATGGACACTTTGAGGTATATTACTCAATAGAGATCCATCTGAAATGTACATACCAAAAGTGGAAACTAGAAACTTTATAGGTGTACAAGTTCCATCACAAAAACAACTAATTCAGAAACACTTTATCACATACATATAAGTCTATTTGTTAATTAGTATCCTCAGTACACCTGTCCATTTATATAAACGGATTCTATAAATAAGAAAGTAAAACACTTAAATTTTTTGTGAAAGTTAGTTACCCTAGTAACGTGTCATGATGATAACCAATATTCATATTTTCTCATTAATGAATTATTTAGAGAAATATAACCACAAGATGTCTTTTCAAATATTCTGTGGAGTTTAAATATTGAACCTTTAGATAGTTCTTGAATTCTCTTACGAACGAAAAATTAGAGAATATTGTTACTGGTAATAATATAATCTCTCGTTTGGTGACAGATATCGTACTGAGGTACTTTGTTAAAGTGTACAGGACTTTGTACTATTAATTTAACATTTACTTTTGTATTAAGGTGGAGAATAATTCCACTGGTGAATTTCTTCTCATTTAGAATTTTAGTCAGTGTAGAGATCAAAGTCTTTGTACCATTTCAATTACTATTGCTTTTTTAAACTACTCATTGCATCATTATCATTTGTTTGTTTAAAATAAACTTTACCCATTTATTTACGTTACTTTTCTTCGTTGGATAAGTCTCATAACATAAATCGGAGAAATGTTAAATGATTCATACATTTTCGAATGCAACTGACCAATGCCATTCGTAGTAATAAAAAAAAGCGAGGAATTATCGATGTATTGTACACTTCACGTATTGATAGGGTTTTGGAAAATATAAGAAAAATGATGGTAGGATTATGATTTATAAAAAGCGTTACAGCAGCACTTAAGTGATCTTGGGAAAATTCAGACGTTAACTTAATCAACAAAAAAAGATTGGAAACGAGTGTGAATAGTTGGAATAAGAGTTTAGAGTTAGAAGTTAGGGTTGGGAATTAAATTTAGGGTTTTCATCACTGACTGGCATGAGCTGTAATACTGAAACACATTTTAGCTGTACCTTGACTGAGTTTCCAGGCTAAAACCCAAGAGCTTTCATTATAAATCTGAATAATACCAGGAGAAACGATATTTAAAAATTCATTTCAATGTATCATTGGACAGTTGCAAACGTCTGCCAAATCAAACAGTTATTGTTATTTATAGTCGTAAAATAATGATGCTACGAATTTAATAGGTCGCTATAAAAAATACACTACAGTCCTTATGTTTATTTGTCACAAATAGTTTCCAGTTTTTATGAATCTACTTTGGCATAAATGCTTAATAGGTAATGAGTTGTTAAAATCATATTTTATTGATGTTATTTGAGTTGTAAATTAATAATGATGTACAAATCATTGTCGTTTATATCTAGAGGGTTTTTCACGGTCATATATCTCTTTCAAAGTATGTACTACATCATGTAGTTTCTTACAAGTTCGAACTTATTCATCATAAAAAAACATACCATTTTATGATAAACGTTGACGTCAAAGTGTAAATATCGTAACATTCAACGGTTTCACTTCATTTTTAACCGTACTAATATGTTTTGATATGTTTAACATCCACTGTTATAATTTGATTTTAACATAGAAAAACAAAATCTCAATACCATTCAGTATAAATTTGATTTGTAAAATTAATGGTACCGCCTTATTCTCTAACTATTTCTCTTATTTATACGATCATTATCCCTTTTTCTGTCTGTTATGTATATGGCTTTCCTTTGTTGTTTTCTTTAAAAGAAGAAGTAACATTGGTGGAGAAGATTTGTAGCTCAGGTGGGTGATTTTGATGTTGGTTTGTTCTCTGAGCTGGATGGTTTGGTCTTGAAATTCAAAATGTCAGGTGATGGAAATATGTTTTGAATTCGGAGTAAAGAGAATGTATGTTGTTTCTGCGAATATATATAATTGAATATAGAAAAACAATATTTTTTTGAATTCACTTAGTATTGTTTGTTTGAATCTTCCCATCGATGTGTTTAGGACTGCAACTGGTCAGTCTCTAATTGGCATATGTGCATACTGTGCGTATTGCCTCGATATACCTTAATTCACAAGCATTGTAAGCAAAGATGGATAGTGGCTAGCAGTGGAATCCAGGATGCGCGTTTCGTCCTATTTGGGACTCGTCAGCTGGATGTACCTGCATCTCAGAGTTGATGTTCACTCTGGGACTCGAACCGATTACCGTTCGCTTCAAACGCCATCGCGTTATCCACTCGGCCACTGAGTCCTGATATTTTTTTGACTAAATATTCCAGTAAATTAATCTGTTGCTTATTCTGATTAATTTCTGAATTGTCCAGTTGCTATCATCGGTGATTCTTTTGTTTAGATCTTAAATTATACATTAAACGTCAGGATAGAATAAATAAAAGTAAAATACGTATTCACGAAAACTCAAAAAAAAAATGTTATGAATTTATGTATTATAGCCTAACCTAATTTCAATAATAATTACGCATATATAATAAATATAAAAAGAAATCAACGCAAAACAAGGAATACTAACCTAATATACTTACTTAATTCGTGAGAGTGGGGGTTTATTTTTATCAAAAGTACAAAATGTAATCAGTTGACTGATATTACAGTTTTGGGTAAGACATTGATAACATGCGAAATTTAATTCTTCATATTGTTTATGGATATGAATTATTCACTTTTTACATCTATACGTCTTCAATTTAAGTACTATTTTATCAACGTAGAAGGCATAATCATTATAATACTGAATTGTTGTACATCAATTGACTAGTTTTAATGAGAATATGTATGTTATATACTAGGAAAAAAGTAAGTACTGATAACTTATGGGACCTCTTATTAGACTATTAATCTATTTATATTCCTATGGTATAACTATTCAGTAACTGGATTATCTATGTCTATATTCATCTTATTACTAGCTTCATTTTGATCTATTGATTATTATTATATGATTTATTGTTCCTAAATTATACTCGGTTTATTGAGTACTGTCTCCCACGCTTCCAGCCACGTTTGTCTTGATTTTGTACAAATATTATTTTCTATTTTATGGTGTGGTGTGGTCTGCCTGTTTGGTATATAGACAAATTATGCTTGAAATAAACGATTCACATTACAGCAGCTGCTATTGGTGTTTTGTACTTAAGTGGACGGGTTAGGCGGATACGGACCAATAAGGACGCTAAATTACTCATACTAATCGAACGTCATTGTCACAGTGTGAAGGTCGTAGAAGTCGTGTTCTATTGGTGGGCAATTTACGCGAATTACGTCCTTGTTAAATTCGTAAGCTCATAACAAATCAGCGACGAACTTGAATAAGTCCTAACAATTAGCTACGGCCTTGATCAAGGCATAACGATTGGCGACGGGTAGGTCAAGTCATAACAATGTATTTATCAAAAAACAAATATCAGGAGATTCTCTGATGATTAAACCCAAGTTAATCGATAAGTCGATACATATGGTACTCTTCTTTCAAATTAAAGCGTTTTTCAAAAAGACTCACTGATTTGCAAATGATTACATGAAATACTACTGATTCGTGTTGGGCTGCATTAACTTTTAGCGTTAATAACGTTTATTACTAGTACCAGAAACGTAAAATTTCATATAATCTATTCAGATTATCAAACATCCTAGACTGTGATTACATTAGCTAACACCATACTGTAGTAAGTAACAAAATTAATACTATTTCAATGAATTCACTTGGTATTATTTGTTTGTATCTTCCCATTAATGTTAAGAACTGCAACTGGCCAGTCTCAGAATGAACATCAACTATGAGATGCAGGTACATCCAGCTGACAAGTTCCAAATAGGACGAAACGTGCGTCAAACTTAAGTCCACTGCTAGCCACTATCCATCTTTGCTTATTTCAATGTATGTTTCTATTAAGGTTACAAACCAAGGTTTTTTATCATAGCAAAGGACGTATAGTAAAAAACTACTATATATATATATATATAATGCCCATGAAAAGCAGTTCTATATTGTACACTAAAAAAACATTTCAAAATAATATCGCAACTTTCACAGCCTACGACAATAATTCTGTCCGTATACAATTCAGGGTAATATGTCATTTTTTTTTCTGTTTCGAAATATTCAATTACAGTACCGATTTTAACATTCAAATTCTTTGAATTTGTGTTCACAAATAATAAGGTAGGGGTAAAGTACATTCAGATAAATGAATAACACTTAAACTAATACATTGATACACAAAAATTGTGATGTAAATCGGTGATTATTTAAATAGGCATATACATCAAAGTCTTGTAAATTTATTTACATTTATCCCAACAATTTACTACAAAATACTTTTTATTTATAAAGAAAAACAAGCTGACCTGTTTTACATTTGAAAACTGTTATTAATATTTGTTGCCAAATTTTTTATTCTTTCAAAGAGTTTTTTATGTACTGTACTATGCTGATGTTAGTTTTTGAGCATAGACTAGTACTGATCAGAAGGTGATTGAGAAATAAAGCATACTAAATAGTAGTACATGTATATCATAGTCTGTATAGAACCAAAGGTACACAAAGAAATTATTTCAAGCCATTGGTTATCATGTTATTGATTACATTCATAGGATTAACTCTCCAGTAATTTTTTAACCTTTGTTTTATTAGGAGGGCGGATGATAAAAAATAAACGATAGTTCAAACTGTACTGTGGGAATTGTAGGCCAAGTATAATAATCCGATGTATTGGAATTGAATATGAGAAAACTATTGGGTTTCTATTCAGAAACACAAACAAAAAGAAAAATAGCCACCTGCTTGCGCAATGCAGTGAAGTTTAAATTCACATGGGAAGATACGAGTAAACAACACCATGTGAATCCAAACTTCGTCCCATTGCACAAGCAGGTGACTATTAGGACTCAGTAGCTAAGTTGATAAAGCGATGGCGTTTGAAGCGAACGGTAATCGGTTCGAGTCCCAGAGTGAACATCAACTCTGAGATGCAGGTACGTCTACCTGACGAGTCTAAAATAGGACGAAACGCGCATCCTGGATTCCACTGCTAGCCACTATCCATCTTTGCTTACAATGCTTGTGAATTTAGGCTATATCGAGGCAATACGCACAGTATGCACATATACCTATATGAGACTGACCAGTTGCAGTCCTAAAACATCGATGGGAAGATTCAAACAAACAATACTAAGTTGAATTTAAACTTCATCCCATTGCACAAGCAAGTGGCTATCAGGACTCAGTGGCCGAGTTGATAACGCGATGTCGTTTGAAGCGAAAGGTACTTTGTTCGAGTTCCAGAGTGAACATCAGGATACTTTTGAATGGCGGCTGAAATTAAGGAAAACGTTTGTTCGATATTTTAATCCTAAAAGTGATATTCGAACAGTATGTGTCATTAACAATGAAGAATGCATTTGCTCAATGAGCTAACGTAAAAATATGAAAAAAAAAATCATTTTGTTTTTAGTAACCAGGATAATGCATATTATGGATTGGCAGATGCAAATGAAGTAAACTTAGTATCTCTTATTTCGAAACTGACTTATATTTATAGATTTGTCTGAAATACTTTTTTCACCATCTTTTTTATAATAATCTAGTATATATACATTCTCATCTTCCTATTTTTCAATAACCACCTAAACGTAACCAAATTCTCTTATAACATTTGGAATTTACTAGCATGCAACTGATTCATGGACTTTAAAACACAAACTGATCTTAGGTAAATCACTATTGAAAACGTAAATGTATTGGATAACCGTTTTGTCTCAGCACGAGACTCCTCAGCAGTGTGCATTAAGGGTTAGGAGTTCGAACCCGGAACGGAAGGTCTTGAATTCGATTTCCGGTTGTGAGTTTGTAGACGAGCACTGATGAAAGAACCTATAATGAGATATAAGGTTTACAACGGTGGTTTACCCACGATCAGTTCATAGCACAAAGTTGATGAAGGTTCTGTGATCTCCACAACACTAAACAAATATTGTGATCTATTACCTATTTTCTAATAAATAACTATACCTTGTAAAACACTAAAAACATGATTATACTGGCTTAGCAAATGATATCAATGTAAAGAAGAATTTCCTGGTTGCACTGTCATCAATGGCATACTGAGTTTCCATTATTACTTAAAAATAGTATTTTTCTCTCATAAGATGATGCTCAGGATTTGTAAAATACTTACGAAGCTATTAAGTCGAAATATCCTCGAAGACAAATGCGAGGTACTGGGTTATAAATCTTAAGGTGGATATTTATTATATTAGTTGTCAGATGAAATACATAAGCAGTAGTTTATTAATAATTTTTAACGAAATCTGAGATAATATACATGAAGAATTGCAGTTTCCCAATCTCCTGGCAAATGGCTAGTCTGACTCAGTAAGTAAGTGGATTAAGAGATGAAGTTTGAAGTGAAAGGTACTCAGTTCGAGTTATCTATCGAATATAGGAATATTCAACTAACTAGTTTGAATACAATTAAAAAAGGGTATTCCTGAATTCCACTACTAACCATCATTCATCTCTACTTATAAAATAGTGACAATTTCTATCATATTAAATTACTGCTTATTCTAATTTGCATAAAGTTGGATAATCAGATAACACGTAATGTTCTGAAAAAATCGATCCTCCACTGACTGATTCATGTATTTGATAATGATTCATTTTCAAAACTAGATAAGAACAGAAACCATTAGCTGTCATTTTGACTATTTTGTGATTTAGATGGGTTGTTTGTTTTCACTAGATTATGATCATTTTGTGACCTAATAGATATGTTATGCATGAGAGAAATTTCACCCAAAGTTAAGTATAGCAATATAATACGAATTCATTTTGTTTCACGATTTGTCATATACTGCTTACAATCGAAACATAATGGTATTGAACTGTAAGTTTTGTGTACATACTTTATATCATAATAAAGGAAAAGTTCTCATCATTGAAGATGCATCAAAGAAGTAATAAATATGGAAGAACTATAAGTATTATGATTATTTACATGTTGGATACATGAATATTCTAAGCTAAAATTGAAGAGCATAGAAATAGAATCCTTCAGAAATTTAATAATAATGTTATAGTTATTTAAACTTTGAAATAAAATTAAACTGACTGAATACAGAGCAGAATGGAAACAAAAGCTAACAACTAGTTTTGTGAATGAGGTCACCATTTTAAGGCAAGGTTGATATCTGAAACTTTTTGAATATATGAATTTGGTTGAAACATTTTTTATGATAATTGCTTTAGCAAAGCGTGTTTAATTTGGCGTTCTTTGTTTAGTAATCATCGTAAAAGATTATGAAACAGCAAAACTGCAGCCACTTTCAAGCAAGTGAACTTTATAAAAATTAGAATGGTTAATAGTGGAATTCAGGAATACCCTTTTTTAATTGTATTCAAACTAGTTAGTTGAATATTCCTGTATTCGAAAGTTAACTCGAACTGAGTACCTTTCACTTCAAACTTCATCTCTTAATCCACTTACTTACTGAGTCAGACTAGCCATTTGCCAGGAGATTGGAGAACTGAAATACTTTGTTCTTCCTCTAGTCAGATCTAAATATAGCCACATGTTCAAGAATAAACGTGTCATCCATAAACTGTAATATTTAAATAGGTTAAGTGTAGATTAACTCTTATTGAATTAATTTCACAAACTAAATTTATCCGCTCAAATCCTACCTTTTCTCAGATTTTATGATTCCAAACTGTATTGTATTAATAACCGAAATCAAATAATGAAGCCAGGCAAACTATGAAATATCAGATAATTATTTCATCTTAGTTTATGATCGTTAAACACAGTAAATTCACATTTTTACATTGGATCAAACCCATAACCTCATAGTCTCACAACAAGCATTATTTATTTATCAATCATTCAGTCCAAACTAATAATGATAATATATTGTATAGTATAGTATATGGTATAGTATATTGTATATATATAATAATTTTTTACTTTCTATCTCCACTTCAGTGCACAGAAAACACATGAATAAGGTATCCATGTTAGGGTGTCACTCATCAGATTATATATATATATAACTATACTTCAGTTATCAACATTTGATTTATAGCATTTCTGTTTTGTTTCTAAAGACTATTTAGAAGGGGATTTGTGGAGATTTCAGTATTTTTCAAAGTTGAAATTATGAGTCAATTGAAGCTAAACCACCATGGAAAACCTGTAAGCACTGGACGGCCGTTTCGTCCTACTGTGGGACTCCTCAGCAGTGCGCATCCACGAACCCACTCTAATGGTTAATGGTTGCTCAACTTCGTGAATCAGTTGAAGTTAGACATTAACACCGTTGGATGCCGGCCGGCTCAGTGGTCTATCGGTTAAGGGCTTCGGTTCGAAACTGGTAGGTCATGGGTTCGAATCCCGCGAGAGTGGGTTCGTGGATGCGCATTGCTGAGGAGTCCCATGATAGGACGAAACGGCCGTCCAGTGTTTCCAGGTTTTCCATGGTAGTCTAACTTCAATTTACTCATGATCTCAACTCTATAAATTACTAAAATCTTCACAAAACCCCTTCTGACAATAATCCTTTGATTGTTTAGTATATTGAAGTCAATAGTGATTTGTGATAAATAATTTTGCTGTAATCAATCAAATTAGATAAGATTCAATGTATAACTATGTCTATAAAAATAGAGGAAAATCGAATTACATTGGTGTGAAGTTCAAACACGATTAGACTTCATTATATATATCTATATATATACATTTATTCTTGTCATTATCTAAGTGCATAGTACTTTACAACTTAAAAAAAACTATACTTGGAATCATGTACTTTCTAGATTTATGGGTTACTTTCAACAGTAATAATAATGTATATGTAATCAGATTTTCATGTGAAAAACCGATCAAAAGGATCGATTATATTGCTATTGATTCCCTCCAACTCAATTGTCATAGTCGACGATGTCTTATTATTCCAATAATTGTATTGTAGGAGGGTATTGTAATTCCATATATGAATCCAATTAATTTTATAAAATTAATTGATTAGCAAATTATTATTCTATACATTAGTTAGTAATGTTCATTAATAACTTACTGAAAAAGATTTAATAATGAATGAATACAAAAATAGTAATAGTAATAGGTTTTCGATGGTGGTCCAGCTTCAATTGACTCATGATTTCAACTTTGAAAAATACTGAAATCTCCACAAATCCCCTTCTAAATATAATCATCTGCTCACTAGTGACTGACTTCAAGATACATGTCCTGGAGTTCTAGTTTAAAGACTATTCACATTTTTAAAATGGTTTGTAATTTATAGAAATTAATCAATTTTCGTTTGTTATTATACTGTTGCTATTTCCGTATACAACTCGATTCTAAATTGTAATTATAAAAAAAATGTGAGATTTTGGATGTATGCATTGAATAGTCAAACTGTTTGTCGTTGTTTTGTCTACTCTTTGAAAAAAGGTCAAAATTCGAACAACTTTTTAGATGAATTAGATGAAATTTATTCATTGAATTGTGACATTAATATTTGAATGATTTGAATTTATTAGGAAACCTTGATGTGAAATATTTTTTTTGACAAGTTTCATGTTAGGATTACTTGTTTCACTTCAATAAATTTCTTTTGCTTATCAACAGTGTGAAACAAACTTCGAACGAACAAGTTATGAAAATATTCATCTTTTTTGTCAATTAATCTTCAAGTGATTTGTTATTTTTCGGATAGAGAAAACGAAGTTTTTTTTTCATTTTCAAAACATATAGCTGTTATCGGTATGCGGTTGTGAAGATTGTTAAGTTTTTGATTGAGATCACGAATCGACGAATGTTAGACCACCATTGAAAAACTAGAAACACTGGACGACCGTTTCGTCCTAGTATGGGACACCTCAGAAGTGAACATCCACGATCGCACATGAGGAATTCGAATCCAGGACTCTCGGTCTTGCTCGTTAATACTCAACCTCTAAACCACTGGCCCGGGATCTAACAGCATTAATGTCTAACTTCAACCAATCCATGAAATTGCGTGAACAACTTCCATCATGTGAGGCAGATACCTGTCTTCACCTGACAGAGATCGAACTCCACTGGTCACAGCTTCTCACTAAAACTCCCAGCATCCCATTACGAAGTTAGTCACTAGTGAACACATGGTAGAAAGAGGTATCTACCCCACATAATGGAAGATGTTTGCTCAACCTCGTGGATCAGTTGATGTCAGACATTAACACCGTTGAATGTCGGCTCAGTGATATAATTTGTTTACCAGAACGAGGTCTTTCGTGGATATTAACACTACTTCAATGTCGATATGCGCAATAGATTGTCCACAAGTACTTTCAAGGAGTAGCATAATCTCACCATGATATCCAAATTTCATTAAAACTAACTATAAATCACCATCGTCCTTACAGTTTAAAATACTGCAGTGAGTTATTGAATTAATATGTAGACAGTTGTTTATTCATCATAATCACAGTTCAACATATGTACTTTAAATCCATATAGAATTACAAGTGTATACTGGTCGTTTATGCATTACTACATGAACAGTTTTAAAAAACTAATCAGTCACTTTCATGTCATCAAAATGTTAAAAAATTAATGTTGCATATAAGTGGCCATCGATTTGAATTATTCTTAAATTTTATTGTCATCAAGTTTTTCACATTTCCTTTATAACATAATCAATCGTTATATGCAAGAATATAGGCACTTTTACCAGGATGTTACAGTATGTATCAACCAGTGGTCTGAAGACTTGTATTGTTTGCGAAAACTTAAAAAACTCTGATTGGATGTCCACTGTGTTCAAAAATACGCTTACCTAAGAAGGTTGTTCAGTGGATACTGTGTTTTCAATAATACTACAAAATGTTATGGGTTTCTACTAAAAAGTATTTTAACTATTCTATTTGATAGAGTTGAGATCGTGAGTCAATTGAAGCTAGACCACTATCGAAAACCTGGAAGCACTGCTTGACGGCCGTTTCGTCCTATTATGGGATTCCTTAGCAGTGCACATCCACGATCCCATACTCGCGAGATTCGAACCCAGGACCTACCAGTTTCGAGCCGAAGCCCTTAACCGATAGACCACTGAGCCGGCATCCAACGGTGTTAATGTCTAACCTCAATTGACTCATGATCTCAAATTTATAAAATTACTAAAATCTCCACAAAATCCCTTCTGATATTCTATTTGATTTTGATGGTCATTTACATTATTAGCTTAAAACATATTTTATTCCATCGAAATTTATATTAAACTCTTTGAATATACTGAAAACACAAGTTCATTTCCATGTTCCCCATAAACTGATTTATACATCAAATAGATTTGGCATTCAAAATCATATATTTTCACAAAACACACAAAATTACAAATATATTTTTTGAATATTTATTAAAATTTAGTTATTATTTGAAAGAGAGAAAATAATAATAATACTCAAATAATGTCTCCACAGTTTACTTTTTTTTTATATGTCTCAGTGGTTACTGATTGGTTTTGTCACCAACTATTCTAGTCACCAAAGTTACTCATTTGCACACACATACACAACATATTATTTTAAAAAGTTAAGATTTCATATGAATTGTTCAAAAGTCAATGCACTGTAAAAAGCATATGTATACTGATACTTTAAATGCATACACGCACATGATATTAATAAGCTAACACACACACACACTCACATACCCATATTCGAAAAGTACATCTAAGCAACATATGAAAGAGAAAAAAAAGTAATATGAATTATCGTTGTAACTAATGTGTGCTACAATCTTTCTGCATTTAAAACAAAAACAAAAAATAAGTGGAAGATGTTACAATATCGATATTAATTTCCATATCTACTAATTATAATTTCACATAACACTACTACTGATTACAATTTTTTTTGTTGCAAATCTTGCTTATAAAATACTATTATGTAATCATAGATGTTTAAACAAAGAGAAAAAATTATATGTCATTCAAAATCTATTACGGAAAACGATACTTCACAGAATTATAGGAACCAAAAAAAAAAAAGAGAAATCAGTTGCTTGAAAGCACAAACCTTTTTATTGTTCTAGAAAAAAAAAATTTTCAACCAAACAAACACACTTTTTTCAATTGAAATAAAAATTAAAATTAAAACAGGAAAAGTGAGAGAGAAAACAAAAAAAATTAACGGAAATAACAACAAAATGAAATTAATGAAACATAAAATAAAAATTTTATCGGGGGGTTTTTCTTTGTACCTAAATTGTTTTCTTTTTTTCAATTCATTTTAACGATCCAAATATATTGAATATATTGAATGATAAATGACAAACTCCTCCCCTTGTTCAACTGTCTTATATTTTCAAGCAATCTAATTAAACAAGTTAGTTAAATCATACAAATACATACACAAGAATGTGTACATACTTTTATTTTAAACTCAAACATACATTACATCTATTTAAGAATGTGCATTCTTTTTTTTTTTGATTGGATAAAAGTTTAAATTCAAAGATTGACATCTTGAAACAAACAAACAAAACCACAGAAAAAAATCATTTAAAAAAAAAGTGTTAAAGTGTTAACATTGTCATTTCTTCCGATTCATGAAAAACCGATTGTTTTCAAAATATATCTTTCGAGTTTAAAAAAAAAAAAAAGAAAATTGGTTGAAAAGAAAGTCAACTAAACAATATGTTAAAAAGAAATAAAATGATAGAAATCGATTGTTTCTATGTTATCAAGTAATTACATATTGTAAAATGTATATATATATATATCACTACATATGTACGTATATGTATACTGTCTTCTAATAGAAAAAAAATTTTTTTCAACAGTTTTTCACAACAATAGTTCATTCATTACTAAAATAAGTTTTCTGCAAAACATGTTAAAATGATTATAGTTATATGTAAGGTGGGGAGGATAGGAATTGGAAAATAACTCACCCAATTAAATATCAAAGGTTAATGAATAGATATTGAATGCTAATGGAAAATATTTGTATGGAAATAAACTGGACACTAGTAAGAAAATGAAAAGATATCACTGACGAAAAATATTCATAAAATCAACACAAAAAAAAACAATCAACAAATAGATTATTATTTCGTCGTAAAATGTATCAGTTTTATATTATTTATTTAGTCTGTTAACTATCTCAAGCATGATATATATATATATATATACCATGAAACATGCTAGCATACGGTAATCAAGATCACACACGAACAAACACAAACATACACAACCAACCATATTTATTCTTTGACCAAATTGATCAAATTATATTCATTGTATCTATGATGCAATATGTTGAAATATTTTTTTTTGTACTTGGTTATATTTTTTTTCTGAAAGAAAAAATATTTGTTTATTGTAACTCTGTGAACTGTTAGAAAAAAAAAAAGTTTTTTTTGCACTTGAAAACGACAATAGCAACGATAACTTGTCAAGCTTCTTTAAATTTCACTATGGTTTCACACACATTTTCACAAATATTTATATTGATTGGTAAATATTTGGTATTAATGGACTTGCAGTCCAGTTGGAAGCCGGTTGAATCACTGGATTGATTTGATAGAGAGAGAGAGAGAGAGAAAGAAATGAAACGGATAAAGAAAATCTGTTGATAAATTTGAAAATCAAATTTTTGTGATTGAAGCTATAGGTCGGGCTTTCAATATTCAACTACTATGTTATCTTCAACACTTTCAATCATTTTTTGTTTAATAATTAATGGTATATTTCTGGCCAAACTAGGGAACGGTCCACTAAAATAGATTATTCAAAAATTCAAATTTTACTGTTGACATATGCATGACACATTCATCCTGTGTAAAGATAATATATCACAGCAAGACGTGCTTAGGTAGTTTAACGAAGTGCATCCAGCCATTCTGTTTACATCGGAGGAAAAGAGTGATGGCCGAATAACTTTTTTGGACGTCCTCTTAACTAATAGAGCAGATGGATCGTTAAAAAGAAACATAAACAGAAAAAATGCTTGGACTAGACAGTATACGCACTTCCTTAGCTTTGTACCTCTACAGTGCGAACGAAACCTGATCAAAACCTTTAGCTACCGAATACGCACTTTATGTTCAGCAGATATAGTTGAAGATAAGTTAAACACCTAGCATAATGCTCTAAGGGAGAACGGTTAACCTAGAAAGTCTATAATTAAATATATGATCATGAAAGTGAAAATAGGCGAAATTCAAACGGTCAAGAAGTCCGTGTTCATGCGCCTACAATTCAGAGGGATGCCAACCACAAGGCCAATTAATCAATAGCAATCTTAGCTATTGGAAGACCTATTTAGACAATGTACTTACGACCTTTCCTAGTCAAATGTAATTGTCTCTCTTATCTTTATTCACAAATCTTTGTATTATTATTATTGGTTAAAAATCATTATTAATCTCCCCTATACATGTTTCGTTCAGTTCGCATTGATCCCTCATTATTGGGTCTTACTAATTTTTCACACAATTTAGTCTTCCATTAAACATTTGATCGAATTGTAATTGTACTATCATATCTCTCTCACCCTATCTGACCCATATTTATTCTGATCACAGATCTTAAATTTTCATTTAACATATATACAGATTCAAGTTAACATTCTATATGAGTGATATCAATATTAACAATTTTATTCTATTCTAGCCACTATCCATCTCTGCTAACCATGCTTGTGAATTAAGGCTATATTGAGGCAATACGCACAGTATGCACATATGCCAATTAGAGACTGACCAGTTGCAGTCCTAACAAATCGATGGGAAGATTCAAACAAACAATACTGAATGGATTTTATTCTATATTGTTCAACAATCCTAAGTTTACATACTGTAAACGATGTACTTTTCCCTTAACCTGGCCATTTTTTCGGATTATTAATTTGGATATATAATTGTAGAACCTGAAGGGAATTTATCGAAAAGAATATTCTTCGTTCAAATATTAGTCTTTTAATTAATTAACTGTTAAATAAATAATCTAACTTTGTAGTACACAGTATTGTTAACCGTAACAGACTCGGAAAACTCTAAATACTTAAAATGAAATATTAAGTATGAATTAAACTTCAGTATTCAGCACTCAATGAGTGAGTACATAAGTGGGCAAAAATGTAGGATATAGAATGCTAACTGTGTATTGAAAACGTGACCACTAATCTCAGTCACTTTTGATTAAATGAAGTTGAACAAAATTTAACTAATCCACAGATTCGAACTCTGTAAATTATCTGTTGCCCTATAGGGTCGTTATGATTGGTAATTAGAAAGTACGATAATAAAACTATGTATTGCAACCTTGCTTAAGATGATTCTATTTTGTTGGAGTTTCATTATAGAACTTCAATAAAATCATCTACCCAAGCTGTCTATCTTTTACCATCTCATAATGATTCTTCAATGAATATCATTCCATTTTGGAAATTAGTATCAGTTTATTTTTGAAAAAAATGTATGAGATAATTTTTCCTTCAAAGTTTTGTTCTTTTAAGTAATCAAATGGGAATAAAATTTACAGATTTTTTTAAAACAAGGTCAAGGACACTTTTGTGGTAATGCATCCTGTAATCGCAGAATGTTGATAAAATATTTAACAGATAAACATGATGGAATATAAATTAACAATTGACAGAACTAATGACTAAATCGATCTTCAGATCAGTGACCATACATCTTAGTTTTTAATTTGCTTTTAAAAAACTACAATTCAATGATTAAAGGTTTTGTGAAACGCAGTGTTAAACAAAACTATGCAATCGTTTACACACATAATATTAACTTAAATTTCACTTTTAATAATATTTTGACTAACACAATTTTATCCTGAGGCATAAAATAATCTATTTTACAGAGTTTGTTGATTGATTATTAAGCCTTAATTATTCTTGTCGATTGACAGACGATACTTTAAAACGACAGGAAAGGTAAGTAATTTACATGAATATGGTTAGGAGTGCGATGTTCTCAAAAGTGAACAGTTCTACGTAAAGTAATAATTTTGTTGAGAATAACAATGACAGTTTTATATTTCCCGAGAAAAGCCTTGAGTACGAAACCTCAATAACAAACAAACATTGTTATGAAATAAATCATGTCTATTCATTACTTCCTTAGAAAATCTTAGAACAGGTAGTCACTTAGATTGCTCATGTGGGGCAGGTTACATTGCTCGCTCAAAGTGACCACTTTCCAAACGTATCTTAGAACACTATCCGGAATGGCTTTTAAAAGGAGAATGTAAAACAATTACTAGTTCTATACAGGAGCATTTAATTAACTGTGGACACATCGCTCCAAAGGAGTCTTGTTTTATAGTAATCCACACTGTTAAAAGAATTGGATCGAAGAAGATTCGAATCAATATTTTATACACTACTGAGGCATTGGCAATCCACGAACTCAAGCTCGAACCTTGCGTGCAAGAACGATTCGTCCAACCTCTCATCACTACTTGGTCCTAATTCCTTTTATTGATATGTTTCGGTGTTTTTCCCTTTCTCATTATTTTTATTTGATTATTATTGATTTTTTAAAATTAGCGTTTTGTAATTTTTAACTGTAATCAGTTATTATTATTATTACCTTTAAACAAGTTTTCTTGATTATTATTCAGTTATTATTATGATGACCTGTATATATGCCGTTTTTCTTCTTATCTATCAATCGGACAATTATCTGACCCATAAATTATTTCCAGCCTCATATTCCTTCCTTATCCATTGATTATTGCGTAACCTCATCTGGCAATAGAAGTCTCTCTAATTTATGATGCAATCATTTCTATCCTTCTATAGACATAGAATTTCTGTATAACTATAAATACAAGTGTACAGCTTAAGTAAATGATTTCATTGAAAAGGAAATTTTCTTCTTTGAATTCGCTTTATTCTATTAAATTGTTCTGGTATATCAATTGGTAAAGAGTCAAGAAAACTCACTTTGAATTCATTTTCGAACACAGTTAACTGATTCTAGACACAGCTATGATAAAACACTTCCAATGGTCATACTCATTACGTTACAAGCTGTTATTCAAAGGTTTATTTACCTTGAGACGTTAACTTTGAACTATATTACCTGTGTTATATTTTCCATAAAAGATAAGATATAGAACTTTCATAATATAAATCAAGTATCTGAATGTATTTGTATGACTGAGTTATCATAATAAGGGATTATACAAAAATATACAGGAGATCGAACATATTCATAGTAGATATAAGTCGTGCTTTTTCTATACATGTCTTTTATATATATATATTCAAACTTGCGATACAAGGTGGTAGTTAAAAGTAGTCGACAGGAATCCTTGAACTAAAGTTTCGTGCTAACTGAGACTCGTCAGAAAGGTGGTTCCCCAAGACTATGGGTACACTTTGCCAATGAGTCCAGAATAGCATGGAATCTATGTCCAGAGTTCCTCACATACTACTTAAAACTGCCATTTTACATCACGACATAGTGCACCCTATTTCAAACTACATTGCAGTTTGATCAGCAGGATTCGACTGGCATTAACAATGACTTAACCTTCATAATATTAGTCACTGCTCAATGACCAATCAGTTGTAAATATTCAAACTTATCTAACTTTCGTGATGACCATTGTGTAGCATAAATTACTAACCGTCGTATTCAAATCGTTTCTGCCCCAAACATTTTTACATCTTCCAGAGTTATGTAATGATCGACAATTTTCGTAGCAGTCACATTACTCAATTGTATTATGCAATATTATATTAACTTTTAAACCCGTTTATCAACAAATACCATTGTCTCAATTAAACGACTGTCGACCAATGATGTGAATTATTTAGAATTATTTAAAAGAAGCGTTAATCATTGGATTTATCTTAGGGATCTGAAATAACTAATTTATGGCGTAACTTGAAAGTCCTGTGCTCCATTTCTGTCAAATGGTCTATACTATATTACGTAACCGAGCACCTCTTTATTACTTCATATTTTTCGATGATAACTCAATTGATATCAATCCATGACGAAAACTCTTCGTAGATAAGACGAAGATTGCGAACCATTAACAAAATTTCGTAGAAATTAATAAATTCTTACCAAACTGTTTGATTTATGGTTCATATTATATTCAGATATTACATTCGGAAATCTTGTTTATAATTAGACTCGTTTGAGAAAATATCACAAACATCATATGAACACATTCCACTGAATACATTATACAGTAATCATGATATTGGTTGAACTCATATGGCTATTTTATTGATTATCTGTCTTGGTAACTATCTAGAAGAATAATTTAACTGTAATGTTTAATGAAAATGGGGCTTTGTGGAGATTTTAGTAATTTTTATATAGTTAAAATCATGAGTCAATGGAAGCTAGACCACTATGGAAAACCTGGAAGCACTGGACAGCCGTTGTGGGACTCCTCAGCAGTGTGCATCTACGATCCTGCCTCGCAAGATTCGAACCCATCACCTATCAGTCTCACGCACGAGTGCTTAACCACTAGACCACTGAGAAGCAGTATTCACTGGAGTCCAACCAGGTCTGTTGTGAGATGTCAACTCACTGAAGACATTGGTGAATGGTTGTTCAATTTCGTGGATTGGTTGAAGTTAGACATTAACACCATTGGATGCCAACCGGCTCAGTAGTCTATCGATTAAGTTCTCACGCGCAAGACTGATAGGTGATGGTTCGAATTTCGCGAGGCAGGATCGTGGATGCACACTGCTTAGGAGTCCCACAATAGGACGAAACGGCCGTCCAGTACTTCCAGATTTTCCATGGTGGTCTGACTTCAATTGATTCATGAGTTGAACTATGTAATGTTAAATGTTTTCTATAGTTTATTGTACTTATAAATTATTCATGCATTTAAATAAATAAATAAATAATTTCTTTCAATGACTCAGATAGATGATTGTAAAATTTTTCTCCTTTTATTTTATGATTTAACCTAGACATTAGAAATGGTCATAGATACAATGGAATCTCTTTTTTTCTTTTCTTTCTTTTTTTTTGCTGATTCATTATTTCTATAATTAGATTTTGTCTATCAGTTAAAAATTTGATGTCTGATCGATTATTGGTACCCACATATATATACGGACACACACACACACACTTGCATATATGTATACCCCATAATTTTCGACCTTTCTATTTTTGTTTTGTCTAAATACATTCTGAATAGAAATAACATGGTTTATTACGATTCTCCACATTTATGTATATGACATTAAAGGGATCAAATTGTATAAATGCTGAAACTTTACATTTTACCTTTTTACAAAAAAAGGGAACAAACAAACAACTATAAATTTAAGATTAAAAATAAGCGTCAATGATTATTATCTGAATAATATATCAATTTGAATAAAGGAAATATGACTCACTTGGACCAATCATTGAAGGTGTAACAGGTGTATGCATTAGGGCTTGTGATAATGAATAGTTATCAATTGGTCTAGAGAAAGGCAATAAGGCAGTAACAGCTTGTGCTGCGGCTGCAGCTACAGCAGTTGGTCCAGTTACTAAATTATGTTGAACAGGATTTTGATTATGTAAAATTCCATTAGGTATTTTTTGTTGTGACATAAAATTGGTTAAGTGTACAGTTTGATTAGGAATTGGTAATAAACCTCGATTATTTTCATTAGTTGATGTTAAATTATTTTGTCCAATAGAATTACGTAATAAAAAGTTAGAATTCTGTAAAGAATTCGATGCCCAAGCTGCACGTAATGCCAACATTAATGAATCAGAATTATTCAAACGATTTGTTACATCCCATGAGGTTAGATCAGAAGCTGGTCCCAAAACACCAGGATTTGATCGTAATTGGTTTGAGTTATTGACATTATGATTAGATAGTTGATTATCATTAGGTAATAAACAGTCAGATTGTTTTCTTGTACGTGAATGCCGTACAGTTTCTTCATTTCCATTCATTAATGACGTTGATGTCGATGATTCTGGTGGTTCACTATTACGTTTTGATGACCTTGCTTTTGTAGCACTAGTCAAAGACATGAGAAATAAAATAAAACAAAGTAGTATGAAGACTATTTACCGATTTCCTGCGTTTTATGCTGTCTGTTCACGTTATACTTATAAATCAGCCTAAAAATCTATTATGGTAGGGAACACTGGATAGTTATTTAAATTTATTACTAGACAACATAGTGAAGTACTTATGAATCTGCTAATTTCATAATTCACATAGAGCCTAATACTTTTCCAGACGACTGAATCAGAATATAACTGTTCAAAAGTTAACCTTAATCAGTTCATCATAGAATGCATTTTCAGAATTGATTAGCATTCTAATTATCCGTATATTTGATTCATTTAATCTGTACCTACTTTACTTATGTATAGAAATATTTGCTAAATGAACATGAAATTGAACAGTCAACTATGAAATACCTGTGGGAGATAAACATTAAGAAATCTACCATCTAAAACTTCACTCGACTGTTTTTTTTTGGGGGGGGGGCTTTTTCCACTCGATTTACTTTATTATGAATGAAAAAAAACTTCGGAAAATACATCGTCTTTATAGCATTGATCTTTTTGTAAAAGATAAATTCGTTCTAATATAACTATGTTCAGTGATCCATGTATAAATATGACATTTTGATTATCATTATCAATTATATTGTGTGTGTGTGTGCGAGCGCGCTTACTTAGACAAAAACGCATCAGTAGTTTTGCGTGTGTTATATAACACATTTAAGTGAAGTTGTCATGGTTGATGTATGAAATATAATTCAAAGATTCTAATCATTATCTGAAATGATTTCGTTTTCTTTGTTCCATTTTTTATATTAATTTAGCTTTTGATATTGTATCCCATTTTATATTTTTAAAAAATGAATGCATAGAATGATGATATGATAAATCTAAGGTGTATGATAAACACTTATTTTCAATGTACGAAATCGATATATCATTGATAAACGAAAAAGGGGAATGAAATGAAGTATATTTTCGATTGATTCATATGAAATGTAATTTGTTAGTAGAATTCGATTCAACTTATTATTTACAGAAATTGTGATTTACGTTGAGAAAGAATTTTTTTTTTTACCTCAGGTAAATACTTTGGGTAGTGCTATGTTTGTTGGAATTAATGGTTAATAGAAAGTCTTTCACTATTGTTCTGGTTAGAGCCATCATTACTTACTTCAAAAGTAATGATAACTTATGCAGTATCAGAGATAGTGCCGGAAATGGAACTTTTTGAAAAAAATTCCATTTCAAACATGAGATTCGTAAGCTTCTTTTTTATCAAATCACGCAATATAAATCTGTGAAATGCGGTTTAGTAATTGCAGGCTACATACTAGCCAATTCTGTACTTAAAAAACCATAATATGTTTTTTGAATTAATTTGGGAATAATCAACTTTATGTGTTTTAAAATTAAAGTTTTACGTCATTTTTAAATTCTCTATAAATAACTGCTTACTTTGGTTGATCATCTGATGGTTTTTGTCTATCAGCCAATTTAACTTCTAATGGTCCTTTACCATTTTCTAATGTGATTTGTGCATTACGAATTCCATCGATTGCTCTTTGAGCGTCTTCAGATCGAACAAAACGTACAAATCCAGCACCTAATTATGTGAAATTAAAACAATTCGATCATAATTATACAAATATTGTGAATATTGTTTCATTGATAGTTAAGAACCATTGTGTTATAGTATAAAGTCATATGTAAATATATATTTTTAAAAGAAATGAGTAGAAATAATACCAAGTGAAACTTGATGATATAAAGTTGCCATAACCGGTTATGGTGTTGTAAATTCCTATTCCGGTTCCCATCGTTTAAATTACATCAGTGGGATGGATTATCCAAAGAGTAGCTGTAAAATTGACTTAATCCATAACCTAGTCGTAAAACAAAAGTGGTATTCATAAAAGAAAGAATGTAACGTATTGTTAGCAAAGATGGATAGTGACTAGCAGTGGAATCCAGGACGCTCGTTTCGTCCTGGATTCCACTGCTAGCCACTATCCATCTTTGATTATAATGCTTGTGAATCAAGGCAATACGCACAGTATGCACATATATCAATAACAGACTGACAAGTTGCAGTCCTAACAAATCGATGGGAAGATTCAAACAAACAATACTAAGTTGTATGGAAAATTTTGTTAAAAAATTGAGCTATATTTTAAGGTTAATAGTGTACATCACAATAAAGATAAAATATGGAAATTGCCTGTAAAACTGATGTCTCATACTTTTATGATTAAATCAAATCTGAGAGGACTTTAGCAATAATTGATGATAGTATCCATGCAGGCAAGTTTATACTCAGGACTGAATTTGAACAGTCTTTGTTTATATATAGCTCCTTTGAAGGGACATTAAAATAAAGATTGAAATTAAATTTTGGATATTGATCAGTAGTGTAGCTTAGGTCTCACATTATAATCTCTTGAAGATTTGACAGTTGGAATACCTGTAACTCAGTGTGAACATCAGGACTGAAATGCAAGTACCTCCAGCTTAAAAGTCCTTTATTTGAAGAATCTTGAGATGTGTTAACTACACACAAAATATGAATCATACTGAGAGAAAAATCCCATTAGTACCTGTACAGAAATTGTTCGATCTCTTTGTCATTACAATAGCAGTTGCTATAGGTCCATAAGGTTGAAAGATCTGTTTCAAATCTTCAACATTAGATGCTGTCCACGATTCAGGAATATTGGTAATATAAACATTTTGTGGATCCTTTTCAGATTCCTAAGATGAATGGAAAAAGCAGAAGGGGAATGTGATCTTCGAACAAATATTAAAAAACGAATAAATTGTAACCAATATTTTTTTAATATTTCAAGTTGTGACTTTGATTTTTAATTTCCCAGTTGCAAAAATTTTAAAACACGAGTCTATGTGGATACTGTTGAATTTTTATAGATAACGTTACACAGTGATCTTAATCAGACAACTCTAGGTCCTGAATTCAATCTCCAATGTGTTCATGGATGTGCACTGTAAGGAGTCACATATTCGAACGAAGCAGTTAATTAAGTCTTCCCCGTGTTCAACAGTCTTTTAGCTTATATCAATACATGGTTTATTCCGGAAAATAAAAATACAAGGATATAAACACTGGAAAAATTTGTTGAAAAACTCAGGAGAACAGTTGATTAAGTGAGAGGTTTATAATATTAATACCTATACAATATATTTTGCATAAATGGATTTCACAGTCTATCTTATTTCAGAATGGAATTCTCTAGAGATATAAGGGATATATTAACTTCAGACCTGTCAACATTTTTGTCAGATTACTGTTTGTCTTGTTAAATGAAATACTTTCATCATGTTAAACAAGAGATGATTGATCAAGCATACTTTACGTTTGATAACTTGAAATCGTTAGCTCATTTTGTTAGATTCTAACTAGTCATCTATGTGTCTGCATATATTTGTATAAAATTGTAATATAATGCTTTACTTAGGCGAATATCATTCCGGTTTGTCTATAGATTTTGTCAGAGACTGACATTTTTTTGGTGAACCTTTGAAAACCAGTGAGAATTTGATAGTAGTCCTCCCTGATATCTTTATGATATTTCAATATTTTCAGCTTAGCCCTTAACCGATAGACCACTGAGCTGGATCTGGCTCTGGCTCGAGACTGCTAAGTCCTGGGTTCGAATCTCGCGAGTGCGGGATCGTGTATGCGCACTGCTAAGGAGTCCCATAACAGGACGAAACGGCCGTCCAGTGCTTCCAGATTTTCCATGGTGGTCTAGCTTCAATTGACTCATGCTTTCAACTTTGAAAAATTGAAAGTTAACTGATAAAAAGTGACATTATATTTCACAATATCCATAATTCCGCTTTTTTAAGAAGATCAATCCCTTGAATGATATTCAAAGGTATGGTTACCTTGAAAATTCTGAAACATGGATTATAAAGTGTAAAAATACCATTGGTTAAGCTAAAATAAACAATAGCATTTGTGCTAAACATTGTCACGATTCGATTTTATTATTATTTCTATCTTTCGAATATAATCCATTTATCATTAGGTCTATTTGAATGTATAAACATAAACAAATGCAAACTAAATATTTCAAATAAAAACCTCGAATTAATTTTAGCATCTTTCCTTCTCTCTTAAGCTGAAACTTGTAGACAGATTGATGCATCTTGAATCATTTTAATTGTTGAATTTTGAATGTCTTTCTAATATACAACATCATTAACACAAGTTTAAATGATAAGAAGTGATCTAGTCAAATCTCTGTATAGCTTAACAATACATAACGTAGACGTGTGATGAGTTTGTTCTATTTGAACCAATGTTCACAGTAACTAGATGACTTTTTACTTGTTAATAATCATTTTCTCTTGATTCAGTTAATAAAATAATACTGAAAACTTTAGTTTACGTTAAGATCAACCGTTTAATATTATGAGTAAAAACAACTTTGGGAAGTATTAATATCTTACTAAGATCAAGATTTCAATTATGATTATGTACAGATTATAGTATCCGTTTTATTATCATGAACAAAGGGAAAAAAAACAAATAAGATATTCTTCATAGATAAACAAACAAATACAATGATTAGAATGAATAAACAAATGAATGAGTGCAAGAACAACAAGAAGAGAGGGAAAATAGAAACATAAAAAAACAACAACAACAAAACATTAGATTAATTGCAATAAATCAAATTATGTAAATGGGTAGGAAGACATGTGACTGAAAAATTGATCAGATTGTTAATAATTTTTTCTTGTGTATGTATCCATTTCCCCTCCTTTCCTTTCCCGTTATATATATATATATATATATATATATATATATATATATATATATATATATATATATATAGTTATACATCTTGTAATTCATCTTGGAAAATCTTATATGAAATGTACAAGTTGACAAGGAAGTAAAGTAGCTACTAAATGAATTATTCCATACTATGGTTAAATACATGAGTATACATGAATTATTCTATTCTTATCCTTAAATAATTTTTTTAATAGTAAATAGTTTGAAGTTGTTTCCTTTAAATAAGATCAACTGAATATAGATTTTATATAATTTATTCTGTTTGAATATATATCCTCACACTCAAAAAAAAATTGACCTTTTGTTTGTAAACATACAAGTTCAATTGTTCTAATTGTCAGTTATCCTGTTCCCTATTGTTTTGAATATCCTACATTTTGGTAATATTATGAGTCATTGAGTTTCTATTGGATTTTTTCATTGTTTATTGTACTGGTAACTTATTCTAACCAGTTACAAATTAAAAATGATCAAACTAGAGTTCAGTCATATCATATCATATGGTTGAACTAACTTTGGAAAATTATGCTTCGGTTTTTTTTTTTTTTTTTCAATTGACTATTAATTTGGTCATATTAACTTTTCTAATCTTAGATCTTTATTATACAATTAACTCACTAATTTTGAGCTTTAAAGACTATATAGATCTTGAAATTGTTGAATGTATTCAACATTATTAATTTCAATATGTAGCATGAAAACAATTACATAATGGTAAATCTTTTTGAACACTTAAATTGGTTACATCTGGAGAACAATTGAAAATCAGATTATTAAATACATGAAATCATTATTTCAATGAACCAAGTTTTATTTTGTCAGTTTATTTTAAATTTAATGACAATGAAGATATTATTGAATCAATAGTTCAGATGTATATATCAAATGTATAAAATGATTTATTTTATAAATTAATGAACCTGTTTATAGTCTAATCTTCTTTTAAGTCATTTTTAATACTGATCACTGGTGTTTGATATTAATTGCTATTATGGGATTGTACTAGATTATAAAATATAATAGTTCCTTAATACCATACTTTATTTAATTCTGATACATATATGCAATCATAATTTGACTATTAAGATATTCTACTTTGATAATAAGCCAACTTGTACGAGTTAAAATTTATGCTATTTCAGGTACTAAGATGTCCAAGAAATCTAATAAAAATAATTTGGCTGAAAGTAAAATGTGATATTATTTGTCATAAATCAAAATAGGCAAAAGATTTATAACATTGAATTCTTAGCAGAAGGAGATTTGTGGATATTATAGTAATTTTAGTAGTTGAAATCATGAATTACTTGAAGTTAGAACACTATGGGAAACCTGAAAACACTGGACGGCCGTTTCGTCCTTGTATTGAACTCCTCAGCAGTGCTCATCCACGATCCCCTCTCGCGAGATTCCAACCCAGGACCTGTCGGTCTTGCGCGCGAGCGCCTAACATCTAGAATCACTGAGCGGGCATCCAACGGTGTTAATGTCTAATTTCGATCGATCTACGAAATTTAACAACCGTGTATCATTGTCTTCAGTGAGTTCCTGTCTCACAACAGACTGGTTGAACTCCACTGGTCACCGCTTCTCACTAGAACTCCAGGAAATACCTCTTGAAGCCAGTCACTAGTTACCATATATTGTTTGATATCTGAGGGGGTTTTGTGGATATTACATTGATTTTAATAGATGAGAAAACAATGAATTTCATCTTTTTTTTTCTGTGAGACTGAAAGGTCCTGGGTTTGAATCTTACGAGGTGAGGTCGTGGATGTGCAATGCTGAGGAGTCCCACAATGGGACGAAACGCCCGTCCAAAGCTTCTAGGTTTTCCATGGTAGTCTAATTTCAAGTGATTCATAATCTCAACCAAAAAAAGACATCGAATTCATTGAAAACTACGATTGATAATGAAGGACTATATTACCAAATGTTATTCCCTTCCCTAAACATAGGTTTATTTCTATTTTGTACGGTTAAAAAAAAAAGTATTTTCAAATGCTTATAATCTTAAAAATCACCACATTTCAACATTCATGTATACATACTTATCATTTCAATATCATAGGAAAATCTTATTGACTGTTTGGAAAATTTGTTTAACACCCCCCCCCTGTAAACAAATATTTTGATTTCATTAGTTTAAAGTTCATTTCTATAGTAAACATAAACTAAGGAAAAATACAAAAAAAAAATCAACTTACATATGCAAAATTTACATAGATTTCACGATTTCCTGATTTAATATGTAACAAGGCAGATTTAGCTGCTTCATTATTCACAAAATCAATAAATCCATACACTAAAATTACGAGAAAAATTTTTTTTTCAAATTTACAACTAAGGAAAAAAAAATTTAAATGAAGCTTCTATTTATGTTTTTTTTCTTGACTAATGAAACTAAGTTCATTGCTGTTACAATGATCTTTACTGTTATTCTTAAAATTTTATGATATGATCCTTTAGTAAATATGATATATAACAGCTAAAAGAATAGTTTTACTCTTTTACAAGATTAAAATTTTGATCCGAAGGGGGTTTTATTGAGATTTTAATAATTCAATTGACTCATGATTTCAACTATAAAACTAATAATTACTTCACAAAACCCCCTTCGGATAATGATAATATACTAATTAGTGACTGGCTTAAAGAGATATTTTCTGGAGTTCTAGTGAGAAGCATTGATCTGTGGAGTTTAACCAGGTCTTTTTTGAGATAGTAGCTCACTGATGACAATGGTGGACGGTTGTTCAAATTCGTGGATTGGTTGAAGTTATATATTAACACTGTTGGATGCCAGTTCAGTGGTTCTAGAGGTTAAGCGTTCGCGCGCCAGGTGAGACTGATAGGTAGTGGGTTCGAATCTCGCGAGGCGAGATCGTGGATGCGCACTGCTGAGGGGTCCTACAATGGAACAAAATGGCCGAATTTTCCATGGTGGTCTAGCTTCAATTGTCTCATGATTTCAACGATAAAAGTAAAATTTTCATGACAATATCCTTTGAGATGAAATGTTTAAAGAATCACTATGAAGTCGAGGGTAGCATTTTTATTTTAGTGAGATTTTTGTTTACGCAAGATATTCAATATCCGTTGGCCGGATACCATCAGCAAAAGACTACTGTGAGAAAAGACAAACTAGCTTTCAGCTGAGAAAATTAGAAAAAGACGTTGGAAGTGGATAAGACATTCATTTAGGAAATCATTGAACTACATCATGGAGCAAGCACTAACTCGGAATCCCTAAAGGAAAAAGAAAAGAGAAAGACAGGAGAAAATATTACCCTGGGAATTGGAAACATACATCAAAAGGATGATTAGTAACTGGAAAGAACTGGAAAGGATAGCCCATGACGGGTAACAGGCGTAAGTAAGTATAGAGCTGAAGGCCATTTTTCATAGGAAAACAAAAAAAGTATTAACTCTAAGTAGTCATCATCGTATTAGAGTAAATAGCGGAACAACGTATAATACTATACGTTATGAACCGTTGTAATATGTCTGATGAAAGTTCATACTATTTATGTTTTATGGTTCATCAACTGATGATATTAATAGAATGATTAATAAAACTTTTGAGAATTTGAACCCACTGTATTCTGTACCTGTGTACAAAAAACAACTAGAATAATCTTGGTATCCTCTCACGTAAAACTTATGCACAAATCTTCATTGTATTAGCAATATAATTAAAAATACAAACTGTTAATATATTCCATTAGTAAGTTATCTATTTTAAGTATATACGGTGGGAAATGTTCTGGATGAGCTGGATTTCACGTTTTTCGTAAATGATAAATGAACGTAGATTTAGTCAGTCATTTTGAAGTCATTTTCATAAGTAACAAATTATGACAAGGAAAACCAATTTTTTTAGATATGCATTCTAATAACACTGGTTTTGTTAAGTCTAGATTCATGGTTATAAATCCATCGAAGTTTCTGTTGATATAATGTATCTGACAGAAACTTTTCGAAGTTCCTTCATAATATTTATATCACTGGTGACTTTGGAAAGATAAAGGGTAACAGAAGTTTCTATCTCTCAAATTTTTGAAGGCCACTGGAAAACATTTTGACGCTCCTGTTATTCATGTGGCAGTAATTACACTTTTTATTACTTAATAGGAGGAAACAAAAATACTTTGAATAGCGGAGGAAAACTTTGGCTTATTTTGGTTTGGTGAAATACCTTTTAAATATGTTAACGTCGTCATAATTTAACTATGAAGATGATTGTTTCATCTCAAAATTGTACAGTAATGTATGAATAAATGACTGTTCACTTTCTTGACTGTCATTGTCTCCTCAGGGCAATATGGTATTTTTTAAATGTAATAAATTGACAAATTTAGTTTTAGTTGTCTGCTATCGCTAGGGTGTAGAAACAAGTTGAGTTTCTGTGTGATTTTTATCACAAATTATCAGTCAAGTATACCACTAAATACCAAGGGGCACTAAATAACTGGTTTGCATTAGGATTGAAATTCTCAGAGTTGGATAATCACGCCAGGTTGTGATTCGAGATCCAACGAGTATTCCATTCAATGCAAAACACATAACCACAAAAGCATATAAAAGTATGGATTACATTTCCCGGCGTAAAATAGTCACAAAAGACTGGGATTTGAAAATGTTGGTATACTTGGAGGCAAGCCAAGTTCAACCATCAAAATCTATTTAAATAATTCGAACTGATTTCGTATTTTGTCAACTTCGCAGCGTTGTTATTATTTAAAAAAGACCTTTCATTTGAAATGTTTCGATACTGTACGACAGTAAAATGTCCTTAGACAATTTGGATTTGGCTAAATAACATCTTTCAAATCATCAGTTTCGTGGACTTTTTAAGCTTAGTTAATGAGGCGTATCAATTATTTGTTTAATTTTATATGAAGAGTTGATACCTTTAGTGTTAAAATTCTGAATGATTTTACAAAAAATAAAATCAAATCATGTAGAAACTAACGAGTACTATTTAAAGCTTAGAAAAAAATCAATATTCATATTATCTTACTTTCTCCTTCAGCTCCAGCAATCAATTTCACTGATCGTATCAATTTTCGATCTGGTGCTAATGTATGTAATTCTTCTTCTGTAAATGTAGTCGGTAATCCACGAATATAAAGATTTGTTTTAGATGCATGCTATATATAAAAAGAAAACAAAAATTCCAAAATATTTATTTATATTTTAAAAATATCACAATAATAGGCATTAAATTTTCATAGTTGAAAGCGTGAGTCAATTGAAGCTAGACCATCAAGGAAAACCTGGAAGCACTGGACGGCCGTTCCGTCCTATTGTGGGACACCTCAGCGGTGCGCATCCACGATTTTGCCTCGCGGGATGTTAAATTATAATATTAAAATTTGGCAAATAGGCATAGTAGTGTACAAAATTTAGCAATGATGTCAGTTGAATGTATTTGGTAAAGTATATATATATATATATATATATATATATATATAATTCATAGTAATGTAACTTGAAACTCTGGGCATCTGATGATGTACATACAAATAATATTTTCTTTAAATGCTGGATTTTAGAATTCGATTTAGAAAAAACAAATTACTTGAAATTGTTTAGTCTAATCAGGAAATTGTTTTACATTTGAACGGTTGAAAGCTCCTTTCTTCTCGTTGATGTCTGCCGCCATTGAGATTTGATTGAAACTAACTTAGTAAACAATGGTTTTTAGATGATACAAATGTGTTAAACTTTAAATCTCTATTGGAATATCTATAAACATTGTATATAGTGTAAAATAGGAAATAAAATAACTAACTTAAACAATATAATAAAACAAATATATTCTTGAACATCGGTTTAAGTTGTAAACAACAGTTGGAACCAATATATCATTCACTACTAATCATTACAAAAGACATGACTTTGGAATTTAACACATCTGTAGGCATTTGTGTTTTCTTATTTCTCTTGTAATAAAGTTATATAAGCTTTCTATGGATTAACCATTATCGTCTATCCACTCAATAGTCCTCTTAAGGTTTGTATCTGTCTGATATGATAATCAATACATGCAGAATTCTGATACATTAACTGGTAGATTTTTCACTTAGAGAATTCGATGTTTTATTCATAAATTAGTAAATTCTTTTTAGAAAATAGACAAGAATTTGAATGGAAGATAACGGTTGAAATTTTCTTATAATCGTCACATAATGAACATATGTTTTAACATTGTTACCCATATTGTTATTTGTTCATAAAATAATCGTTAGTGGTCGATATTGGAGTCATTGAGACGAAGCCGTTTGTTAGGACTCATCCATACTACAATTGGCGTTTGTACTTGAAAGCGGATTTTTTTTAAATTTCCAAGTGTGTCCTGAATCATAGTACTAGTCGTTATCAAATACATGATAGATGTCAAATTATAGATACCTAAGTAAAGTATAATAAATTAACTTACTTTTTTCTGACGATTACCAGCTGTCTGATTATTCAATGTATTGCTATAATCATCTAAAAATGTGGACATTAAACCTTTTCCAGAATATTTTGAATGATTATTATTGGAATTAATTAATTTTCCAGAATTCATACTTGAACGTGTTGATTTAGCATTACCTAGTAAACTTGGCAGATCACTAGTGAAACGACGTAATTTAAATTGATCTGTAGAACGATTCATAAGTGAAGAAATATTAGATTGGTTATTCTTTTGCTTTGATGAAGTATTACGATTAGTATTATCATCTGAACAAGATGTAGAATTGAAATTTTGATTAGAATAAATATTTGATATCAATGGTTGAATTAATCCAACTGAAGGTAAAGGAAATGGACATGATGGATGTAAAATTACACCTTGATTTGATGGCATCATTAAAGAATTAGTGGAAGAGTTTTGAAGTTGCTGAATTCCTGTTTGATTATCTAGTGTAATTTGACCAGGTACCCATTGATGAAATCCATTAAGAAATGAAGGTTGTATAGGCACTGAATAACCCGATATAAGATCACGACATTGATTATTATCAGTATGTTTAAGGATAGTACTATAATTTGAACCTGAATACAGTTGCTCTGGAACCTCATAATTAGAAACACCGCTTGTAGTACGAATGGTAGAAGAATTATTACAACAATTGGTACTGCCGCTATTCCCATTTACTTGTGGAGTAATAAATGATGATGGACTACTATATGCTGTCTCATTAGATACAGTTGTTGTACCAAGGCGACCAACAGTAGTAGGAAAAATTAGTGCATTACTTGGAAGTGCAAATAACTGCCCCTCATTGTTATAGAAATAAAAGAATGTAGTAGGAGCTGTTAAATATGAGTCTGGATTTGGAATGTAGTTAGTTGTTAGTCCTGCTGTTGTTGTCGTTGTTGCTGTCGACACTGCTTCTATTTTTACTGCTGACGAGACTGCTCCACTTCGACTAGTATTCATAATATCTTCGTTAGACATTTGCATTGTATCAATTTGTATTGGATTAGTTATTATTGAAATTGGTTGTCCTAATGAATTGCTTATATTCATAAGCATCACTTCTGAATTAGATTCCGCTGGTGTATACTTAACTGAACCTAATTTATCCGAATTACTATCTGAGTTTAAATAGTCTGTGGTTGATTGAATTCTATTAGTTTTACTATTACTATTGCAACTATTACTTCCTTTGTAAATGGACATACTAGAAACATTTACTGATTTAGACTGTACATCGCTAGTAGTTAAATCTTTAGCTGAACTTGGACGATTTTCAAAATTATCATTATTTATCGCATCCTCTGGTGTTAAAGAATTCAATTTTGTCATTGAACGAGATATAGGATTGGATATGTTTTTGTTTATATTGTTAGTATGAATTTGACCATTGGATAGTTTAGAATCACGTTTCGTATGATTAATTTCATCATCTAAAGAAATAAAGTAGATTAAATAAATCAAATTATCCTAGCGATATAATCTAATTAAAATTTGCTATCATGTTAAATACTTTTAGATTGAAGAAAAACCACTGGAGTGGTTAGTATGTTCATATAGTGTTTCTAAGCCCCGACAGTACAGTCGAAAAGTACATTAGAGTTCATGTAAAAAGAAATATATATATATATATATATATATATATATAGTCAATAGTTCCTTAATTCAGAAATAAATTTTGTGCTGAAAATTCTGTTTAAATTTGTGAAAATACTTTTCATTTCAAGGATAGTATACATTATGAACTGAATCCAGCTAAGAAATCAGTGAAAGCTAGAAGTTATTAAACACCTGCTTAATGTACCAGAAATGAATATTTACTAACCTTTCAGGGATTGAATCCACTAACACTCTTTTGTAACATACCTTTTTATTTTTTTAAAAATCTGTGTAACGGAAGTCTTTTGTGATTGAATTTGGTTTTTAAATGACAATCTGTCTCTTTTCTGCCTAATACCGAGCATATATCAACTAAGGTGTTTTTTAGTCAGAAAATAAATGATTTTATTATTATAAAAATGCCAATTAATGAAGCTGAACGTAATGCTTCCTGCCTAAGCTCATAAGCCATTTTCATTTATTTGTCCTGATAATTTAATAAGCTAATCTATAAGCAGAAATGAGTGGTGGTTTTCACTGGAATTCAGATTGCGTGTGTCGTCTTATTTATGACTCATCTGCTGGATGTACCTACGTCCCAGATTCGGTGGTTACTACAAGACTAGATTACTTAAGACTAGATTTAATTTAATTATCTATAAGTAAAACTCTATGAGAACATTATCGCCATTGATTTTTATAACTTCCTAAGTCAGCTAACTGTAAATGATGCGGCTGAGCAAACGTTTATGGTATTATGAAAATTTATTGAGTCTTTTTTCCTGCTTAAGTGGTCTTTCGCACTTTTGTTTGAACAATCGAATGAATTAGGTAAATCTAATTAATATTATGGATTGTAACTGTTTAATACTCACTGATACAGTGATTTATTATATTACTCTATGACTTCTGTTCATTAACACGATTACTGTATACGGTAACGAACTGATGCATACGTAGTGTCGGTTGCTATGTCAAGCTCTTACAGTTTTTTCTGGCCTCCGGACAAACCAATTTATTCATTCTTTTTGAGTCACATTTTAACCTTGTCAATTATTCGCTTATCAACCTTGACTGTTCTTATGAAAGCGTATGTGTGCATTTCCTATCTTACATATCACATATCTATGACTTATTTTTGTGTGACTATAAATATCGATTCACGCTTGGTTAAATCGAGTTGGCTCTTACACCTTCTTCCCTGTGTGGCATTTCACTTCATTCTCTTCTATTTGCTTCCTTCACTTTGTTTCTCTGATTGTGTGTCCAGATCGGTGAGTGTACAAAATATACGTATTCAAAATCCATTTTCGTATTTGACTTATTTAATTCCATTATTGACCAACGCAATTTATATCGACGATTATATACGAGGATAGCCAGGATGTATGCTTTGATAGCAATCATTAGGTAACGACCATTTATCCGATCTAACTGGAGTCAGATATAGGGCCACTAACTATACATAACATTATCACACACAATCATTCAGTAATCAAAACACCTGAAAGACTAGCCAATTACCTCGTATTGTTCTACAAGATTCTAAACTAGAAGTACTAGACTATAACATATACACAATAAATAATATACACACTAATCTTTACTGAAACTAGACATCTATATTACAAAGCTGAGTAACAAAGTGGTGACAAATTTACAAGAACTTGTAAATGGTGAGAGATTTATTAACAGTTAGAGTCCAGTAAAAAACTTATAAATAATACAGTATAAAAGTATCATAAACTTCATGTATAATGAATAGGAACTAAAAATACATGATCATACCGATTTGCCAGAGAATAACTTCCAAAGTTTCATATTTTCACTAATTCAGTCTATCCTATCAGCTTGCTTATTATATATGAACTAAACAAAACAATTCCTTGTTAAAATATAAAATGAAACTTGAAACGAAACAATCTACTATAAAGTGTCTATATTTATGTAGATAAGTACTTATCTTAGAAACAACCAATTAAGTTAAATAGGAATAATATATTTGTAAAATCTCAATGAATGAATTTGAAGTAAATCCAACATTTCGTCTAGCTTCAATTGACTCATGCTTTCATCTATGAAACATACCAAATCTCAACAAAAACCCTTTCTAATAATTAATATAATCATATGCTCACTAGTGACTTCGGGAAGTACATCCAGGAGCTCTAGTGAGAAGCAGTGACCAGTGGAGTGCAAACCACGTCTGTCGTGAGATAGGAACTCACTGATGACAATTGGTGAATGGTTACTCAACTTCGTGGATCAGTTGAAGTTAGACATTAACACCGTTGGATGCCAGCTCAGTGTTCTATCGGTTAAGGGCTTCGGCTCGAGACTGGTAGGTCCTGGGTTCGAATCTCGCTCGCAAGAGTGGGTTCGTGGATGCGCACTGCTGAGGAGTCCCATTATAGGACGAAACGGCCGTCCAGTGCTTCCAGGTTTTCTTCGGTGGTCTAGCTTTAATTGACTCATGCTTTCATCTATGAAACATACCAAATCTCCACAAAAACCCCTTCTAATAATTTGATCCAAGCTTTTTTACTCAAATATAATCAAAAATCAAAAGATTATAGTTCCTTGAAAAAGTTTGGACCAGATTTCCAGGCAGAACATTGGATTTATTTCAAATTCATTCGCTAAGATTTTACAAATATAATCTTCCTATTTAATGTCTTACATCAATTCGACGCCCAAATACTGATGAAACTATTCACTCAAATTTAAATGAAAGTTCTTATTAAACCAATTAAGTTATTGAAAAGTAATGAATGTAACGATTAACAAATTCTAATTCAAACAACTTATATCAATCATTCAATCATTTACAAAACATTCTAATTACTTAAAACTTATATAAACCAGCTTTCGGATATTTATATATAACAGTTGAATATGTCACAATAATTTAATATGTATATTCATTGCTTAATCACGTGAATATATTTTTTTTCTTTTCTTTTTTTTCAGAAACAAAACATTTGTGTCAAAATCACCACAGGATTTATGTCATATGGTTTATTTATTCTTCTTTCTTAAAAAGGGTAAATATTATATAATATTGAATAATGAATATAGTAAATCTATTTACAAAACAAAAAAATAAAAAAAAAATGAAAAAAAATGAAAAAAATGAAAAATAAAAAAAAATAAAACTACTTTTGACATTCAATAATTTTCATAAATTGTTTGTTGTTGTTTTTTGTTTTTTTTAAATTGTGAAATGTTTTTTTTGAGTTTTACGTAATTTTTTGTTTTTTTTTCTATAATTAATTTACTTAAGCTTTATTGATTGTTTAATAAATAGGAAATAAAAAAAAATAAATCTGAATTAAAAAAGTTTTAATTTTTTATTCTAAAATAGGTACTTCATGATGATAACTTTTTTATTATTAAAATAAATAAAAAACAACTCTGAATTGTTTTATTACACAGATTACTTAGAAACTAAGTTTAAATTTGTCAGTTTCACTTAGTTTAGTAATGAATTGTATTGATTTTAGTAGTAATCATTATGTTAGGTGAATATGTAAGTTTATGATGAATGTATGCTTTAGTAGTTAGGGTTATGGAGATTAATTTAATTTGAGTATAGTTCTCCCCTTAGATTGACATAGCCTATAGGGCTATTGTATGTTATGGAGTACTTATTATTTATTTATTTCTTTGAACGTAGAAATATTGATACAAGGGGTCACAATATATATATGCGGCATAAAAAAATTGTAATGTCGTTTTAATTGTGTAAGGGCTATGATACTGGCGAGGTGCCTAGACCGAAGCAGGTGATTTTCTTAAGGGGCCACACCCCGAGCCTTTGACCTAAAAGTCTGATCCACAAGGCGGTAAGGCATCGTGAGGAGATGCAGTCCCATGGTAGCCGGTGATAAACGACTGATTCATACGCTATTTGTTCCCTCAGGATACTGGAGCCCATGTGCATCATTGGTTTGGAATGGTGGTTTTCCAACTCCCCTAGGTGGACTCACCGTGTCCACCAAACCGGTTAAAGTGCCGGGCATTTAATTTTCGTCCTCTCAATTTTTCATACAATACGCCCATCACGAGAAGGCAGTGAGTACGACTTCCCTGGCAATGGCTGTATACGCGTGCTCATGTTAGAACATTTCGAGAAAGAGGGAGGCTCCTCCCCACTCTCGTCTGTACAAGGGCATGACTTAATAAGTCATGTTTTAATGTCATATCCCCCCAAAGTGATGCTCACCCATAATTTCTGTGAGCTGAATAATATTGATTTAGTAAACAGTCGACTACCTAAATATGTTTAAAGTACATATCTTTTATGGAAAATCTATGGTATGATTTTACAGAATTTCGTGAAACGAATACACACATAAAATGTATCAAACTTTTCTGGATTTACTATTTCGGAAATTATACAGACTGTCAGGTCTACACACTAAACATTATACCAATCTTTATTTAGAATCAACACAGTATTTCAAAACTGGAAGGACTGTTTTGGATTGTACTTATCAGTAACGGAATGGGGAGTATGAAATACACTTACGAAGTACATAACCTATCCTATATTCAATCAAATGAAAGAGGATTAGTTTAGTGTTAAATCAAATGAGAGCACTTGAAGTACCTTTTATTTCTATTTGTAAGTAGACGAACATCAATCACTTCTCTCTTGAAGACTGAATTTAAATTCTTTTTCTAACCAAATCCAAAATAATATTCACAAGGAGTTATTTAACTACATGGAACTAGATAAGTTTTTATATGAGCTTAAATGAATTGATGTTGACTTTAAAGATTTATCCTATCAAAGTATCAGTGAATGTCATTTATGATGGTTGGTTTAATATACCTTAAATCGAGTTATATTATACACAATTACTGATAACTAAACTATGATACGATTGGTTGTTTACTGTATGAAAATAAGTACGATATAAGTTTCTTCAAGCATCTTGGGAATAAATCATTTTAATCCTCATTGATTTCAGTTGTTAATTTGAGTTTGTTTTTTCAAGTGGTAAGGCTAAAATATCCAGAATAATTTTATCTTTTAATGTGATTCAAATTCATTACATAAAGTAATTGTTATAAATTAGTCGAGTGTAGCGGTAATCTGATAATGTTAAGTAAAATGAAGGTAACTTACGTTTTTGAACTGAGATCTCTGAAACACATGTATTTTTTCTATTATGATTGAATCACAAGCAGTAGCCTCAAAGCTGACACTCTTTTTTGGCTACCTTACTACCACAGCTGGATTCCGGCTCAATGGTCTAGAGGTTAAGCGTTGGCGCGTGAGGCCGAAGGTCCTGGATTCGAGTCCCACGTTACGAATCGTGGACGCGCACCGTTAAGGAGTCCTATACTAAGACGAAATGGCGACCCAGTGCTTTCAGGTTTCCAATGGTGGTCTACCATCGATCGATTCATGATCTCAAATAAAAACCTAACATTCTCCACAACCCCTTACTTATAAAAGCTTAATCTTATTTACATTTTATAAACCAAGAGTTACACTGAGTTGATTAAGAGATGCAGACTGTTTAGTTATTCTCAATTCTAACTGCTACGATAAATTTCGTCATCAGGAAATAGATCAAATAAAACTATTTATTGTTTGGTTGATTAGTTAGTAAAGACTGGATCGTGAAATTTAAAGATACCTTTCATCAAGAACTGGTGACAGCTAGCTCTTGAATTCAACAGTATTTTTGCAGATTCTGTGGTAAACAGCTTCACTAAGATAGCAGGTGAACCTTAGCAACAAACATTGCACTTTGATCCAGACCTGTCTTATAATTAGCTCTAACCACCTGATGTAAAAGACTGCAGGCATGGAGGTGTACTTTCAGTATGTCTAACTGTCGTATCAACACGTAACACCTTTTTCATACTAAAAGATGCTCGGTGAAAATTGAACTGACCAACCAAACGAATATAGAAAAACGAGGAACTTTTCATCATCCAAAATTTACTTTTCTGAAGTTAAGATTAGGTTAGCTAGTGTCTTCATCTGGATAGTGTTATTCGTCGCTGAAGCCAACTTTCAGTATTCATGCATTCAGACATTTCACTGGCAATATATAGATTATCGTATAACGCTTTGTTTAGGGACCATTCAGATTACTCGGTTGTATAACAATAAATGGAATTAATATAAGGCTTCAATATTCTACACACAAAGTTATTTTCATAATATCTACAATGTAATATTACATCACAATATGCAGGTGAAACCTAGCTGTAAAACATAATTTTATACGAAAATCAGATATTTCACAATATAGTGAACTGAAAGTTGAGATGTTGATGACATAAAGAACATCAGAATGAAATCTTCCCGACTTATGCCCCAAGATAAGATGGATCGACCATATAGCAATAATAATATGTATACCTAAAATGGTTAGCTTTATCTTTGTCAAATCTAATATCTTCTTAAAAGTACGATTGCATATATATATATATATATATATATATATATATATACCAGCTAATCCCTGCTGAAAAACCACTGGAAACTACTGAGTACATCACAGCTACTTATAAGTTGAAACTTCTTTGTAGTACATTTTCCTAGCGCAACATGGAATCAAATCATAATCATTTAGATCTCCAGGTATATATAACTGTACTAAGTTAATTGGTTGGTATTCAACAGTAAGTATTCTAGGATTCACTCAGTTTAAACTTTTCGAAACCTTATTCATCCAATTTTATGTGTGTAATATTGTTCTGAAACTGATTTGTTCGAGTTCATGGTTTAAGGCTTCCCACTTTAAAACATTCACCGTGAAGCTAACCAGTGGTAATGACTTAATTTTTAGTAGCTATTTGCAATTTTCGACAAGGTTTTGTGTGCTATGATGAGAAGAAGTGAAACCTTGAGAAATACATGTTTTACAACTACATTGTAAGGAAAACTATAAATTTTCACATAAGCCAAATTCAGGTAATATTCTTTATTTTAACTGGCTTCTTAAGATTGTTTAGACTTCGACTGGTAATTTGATGTTATACCTAAACTACTTAACATATTTTAATCTACAAAGAATCAAATTATGAAAAAAACACTTTAGGGTATTGATGATTAAGTTTCAGAAAGAAAAGATGAATTAATACAATTATTGTTATAGTCAATTAGCATAAAGTAGCACTGTTAGTGAATATCTAAGAATATGGTTCATAATTTAATAGGGAATAGAAAATATTTAAAGATAATTCGAACTAAGTACCTCTTATACTTGAGCTCGATGATGAATTCATTCTGTTGTTTAATGTACACCACTAAAAAGTCAGTTCAACCTTACTCTACATCACTAACTTAAATTCATTGGCGTTTTTAAAGTCATGTTTAGATAAACTCCATATTGCCTTTCATTATTATGGGATTAAGTATCCATATTTCACTTGAAAAAATCCTATTTCAGTTCAAATACTTACCAATATGTTGGATATTTAACTAGCCAATTTTAAAATATTTGAGAAATGTGAATCACAGACCAGTTAACAGGAACTATATCCACATCGTTTGGTGATAAAATGTGTACACTTAGGACAAGATGTTCATTAGAGAGACAAAGTTGAATGTTATGTTAAGAATTCATAGAACTACAGCCGTCGCTTTGTTCTACTCATTAATTTACTTTATTTCAGAGATCTAGAAGTATATAAATATCATTCTGGCTTTCTTCTACACTTAAATTCAGGAAATTCATTTATCACTGTGAGCGACTTAAAAGCATTTTGTTAATCAGTAGGCTGTATATCAAATATTAGTTGATGAAGTTAATGAACATTAGGATGCGGGGACTAATTGATAGGGTTCATTCAAAACTGTAATAAGGAAGAAATATTAGGTCTTGAGTTTCATTACGAGCCTTATGTCAGTTGAAATCTACGAGTTCTATTATTACTATAGATCGCATGTAACTATATCCTTACAAATTGAACGCTTTCATCAATAACAAATGGTTTGACCAGGTAGCAGCTCTGTGTAACTAAAAGATATTATCTTTTTCTTACAACTGTAAAAAAACTATGTTTAGATGACTTTCCCTGGGTTGCTTGTCTGTCTCAATGTGGTAAATTTGTTTTCCAGATTACTATGAAAAAGCATGTATTTGGTACATGCTGCAATTATATATATATATATATCAGTTCGATCGTTTATTCATCTGCTTTAGACCGTTTAAGCCTAATATTTTATCCCTAAATACATGCAATCCATTAAATTCTATGTAGGGTTGTCACTTTAGACATAAAATTTTATTATTTTAAACAGGATTAGCATAGTTATTTAGGCCATGACAAAAATTAGTCAGTATGGTCAAATTAAGAGATTAATCGAACACTAACACACAAACTTAAATCATGAATATACTAACAAATATCTATCTGTCTCTGAAATGTTCGTTTAATTTAAAATCTACGTAAAATAGTTATGAGGTAACTTGTCTCACTTCAGATTTGCCGCTTATCTTGGCTCTGACTGTTAAAAAAGGATAACTTTGTGATATACTCTTTAGGTAATATAATTATTCTGTTACCTGGCTTGTTTTTCTGACTGTATTTCTCTTCTTTTGTTAAAGATTTTAAAGCCATTCGAGAATTTTCGGGTGTCCCTAATAAGAAATAGAAGTAGATAAACAAGTCAAATTACTTCCAAAACGTTTATTTAAAATGTTAATATCGACAACAAATACCCTAATTAGTATTGTATTGAGCTTTTAAGAAAATTGTTATTATGTTACATTTTGTCAGTCGTTATCAGTGTGCGACCTGGGACGAGTTAAGATCATCCCTAGTTGCCACATCTCATGTAGTCACACGAAGAGAGTAAACTGTCAAACTGAGAAGTAAAATAAGAACGTTAACTATAGCTCCTGAAGGAATGAGAACAATAAATCAAGAAATCTACACAGTGATTATAAGCAGATATGGATCGTGGCTGGCAGTGAAATCCAGGACTCACGTTTCGTCGTTCTTGAGACTCGTCAGCTGGATGTACCTGCAGCCTAGAGTTGATGTTCATTCAGGGACTCAATATATAAATATACAAACATAATTGAAATAAATCATCTCGTAATTTATAACTTAAACTGTAGTTGATAAATGAGCAGAGAAGAGAAATTAATTGGACATTTTATTAAATTACTGCTTGAATGCATATATATTGTAGACAGGCTAAAATTGAACTCATTCACCCATACACAAACAATTAATTTTACACATGATTTCAATTCTTTTACTCAAGTGATATATATATGGTTTTGTTTAAATTGGTAGTTTTTAATTTAGAAGAGGGGATATTTTAATCAAAAGATTACCCATATACGAAGAAACACGGATCCTGGACCTCACCGCCTACCACAATTCGTTTATTCTAAATAACTAACGAAAAAATAAGTTCGTCAAGAGATTTAGCACGACTCACATATGCCAACAAGTTTTGATTAAAATCCGGTTTGGAATACCAACAACAGAATAATTTGAATGCGTACTAACGATGGAGTGTACACTACACCCGTTGAATAAGTTAGTGGCTATCTGCATTCCCCAGCTTGAAAAATAATCAGTTTTCACTTAGTATTGAGTTCAGGTGTAAAGTCAGCACTGAAATGTGGGTACATCCAATTGACGAGTGCCAAATAAAACGACACTTTTTTTCTTGGATTCCACTATCAGACTACTTTTTCTACATTACAGCAAAACTATATTTCATTTCATTTGTTTTCACTTTTAATACTAGGTTACAATGAAATTAACATTTAGGAAAGGGATAGGATAATCGATGGATAATATCTAGTACTGTCTTTCTATAATTCAAACCAAGTATAATAAATCTGTATATTTTTACAATGAAGTGAAATACCTTATATCTATTCAAAACTCCTGATTATATTAGCTAGTTTTACCGAATAAGTTACAAGGTGCAATAAAACACTATGTTTTAATATCAGACTACTAAATTGGGCTACGTTATTGCAAATTCATGTCGTAACTTAGTTTGAAAACAAAAATTATCGAATACACTCTAATGATCTATCAAATATCTAAACGATTTTTTTTTAGATACACTATAGGCGACGTTCAAATAACTCGAGGAATACTGGTTTACATTTTAACAATTAAATAAGATTATGTTTGAATAATTCCTTGAAATGATGGTGGAAACAGTTCTAGATGATAAAAATCAAAGGTAGACAAAGCATAATTAAAAGAAGGGGGTTTATTTTTGAACAAAAAAAGCATGTAAAATAATGATTTTGATAATAATATTGTATATAAAGTTCAGGTTTCATCTACTAGATAGATAAAGATTGTGCTGTTTAGATGAGGAATAAAGACGAAAATATCTTCGTATATATAGACAGATTTTATAAATCATCTTAAAACAAGCATATGGCTTATGCGAGTGAAAGTAATCACCAAAAGATTCAGGAACCATACTTCCCATAAATATGTACTACTTGATATAAAATTTATTAATTATGAAGTTTCTTCACAGGATGTCAGTTTTTGAAATCATTTATGTATTTCATTTTTGTATTGATTGTTTGAATCTTTCCACTGATATTGAGCACTGCAATTGATTAGTGTCTTATTGACATATGTACATCCTATGTCGAATGCTTCGATATTGACATTAAGTGATAAACATTATAAGGAAAGGTGCATGGTGGCTAGCAGTGGAATACGAGACGTGCATTTCCTCCTATTTGGGACTCGTTGTATGCATATACCTGAATCCCGCAGATGATTTTCACTCAGGGACTCTAGTACAGTATTGTTTGCAACGAATCATACACGATTCATATCCCTGAGTGACTATCAACTAAGGGGTTCAGGTATTTGCAGCTGACTAATACCAAATAAGACGAAACACTCGTCCTGGATTCCACCGCTAGCCACTATCCATCTCCATTTATATCCTTATTGCTGATTCAAACCATATGTTAATCGATAATGCAGATAAGTTAGTAATCTTATCAGCTCTCTTCTATTAGAATATAATCGTTCTTCAATCTAAACAACATGAAGTATTTCTTTTCACAAACTTTTCACAAATGTTTACTGATTCTACATGATCACTTCAAACTGTATTATATGGATATCAGAGATGGATAGTGGCTAGCAGTGGAATCCAGGACGCGCGTCAAGTCCTATTTGGGACTCGTCATCTGGATGTATCTGCATCTCAGAGTTGATGTTCACTCTAGGACTCGAACCCAGTACCCTAGCTTCAAACGCCATCGCGTTTTCCACTCGGCCACTGAGTCCTGATAGCCACTTGCTTGTGCGATGGGGTGAAGTTTAAATTCAACTTAGTATTGTTTGTTTGAGAGAGACTGACTTTTAGAGACTGACCAGTTGCAGTTCTAACAAATCGATGGGAAGATTCAAACAAACAACACTAAGTTGAATGTATTATATAGAGTTTTTTTTTTATTTTCTACCTTATGACTTACATTTCCTCTATCCATTTATTCAAAGAGGTCATTCTATTGACATTAAATTTTGGAAAATCACGAAATATATTGATGTTGACAATGGATAATAGTAATATTAATAATAATAATAATAATAACACTTTATATGAAGGAAACTGGAACCAACTAACTACTTATATAAAACAAAAAAAACTTAAATTAATCTTTGATATAAGGAAAAGTTATTTATTTTATCAGGTCAAATCTCTTTCTGAACACTTTTTATCAAAAATACAAAAAAATTAGAGGTATAAAATATAATTTATGTAATAAACTATACTTATCTGAGTATTACAGATTACCCTCTCTCCCTCTCTATCTCTATCTCTATCTCTCGTTCATTCTTTCCTTTCTCATCTACATTTGTAAATGATTTTATTGTTAGGCAAAAGAAAAACAACAACAACAACAACAACTTTATATTGATTAGTTCTATTTGATTATTAAATGAAATGACCTTATCTTGTTAGTTAACTAAATGGAAATCGAACAGTATAATAGGTAAATAAACAAAGTTTATTGTATTGAAATATGAGAAGGTGAATTCATGATTGTTATCAACGAGTGTATTTGTAAACTTGTGGTTTGAATAAATTTTATTAGATTATTATTTTATTGAAAATAGTTTCATTGTAAAATAATTATAACATTGGATAAATATTGTAAACAAAGATGGATAGTGGCTAGTAGTGGAATCCAGGACGCGCGTCAAGTCCTATTTGGGACTCGTCAGCTGGATATGCCCGTATTTCAGAGTTGATGTCCACTCTGAGAGTCAAACCCAGTACCTTACGCTTTAAACGCCATCGCGTTATTCACTCAGCTACTGAGTCCTAATAGCCACTTGCTTGTGCAATGGGGTGAAGCTTAAATTCATTTACTATTGTTTCCTTGAATCTTCACAATGCTTGTCAATTAAGGCTATATCGAGGCAATAAGCACAGTATGCACATATGCCAATTCTAGACTGACCAGTTGCAGTCCTAAACATCAATGGGAAGATTCAAACAAACAATACTAAGTGAATTGGAAAAGTAGTTTGAAAATTCAAATGATCATTAGAAGGGAATGCATGTTTTCTATGCAATTGTGAAACATGACGTTATGAAGGTCTATAATAGTCAAGAAATCTATATTTGTAAGTACCTATCGACTATATTTGTTCTTTCGACTTATCAAACTAAAACTACCATGAAAAAAACTTTACCATGCTAGAGAGTTAGTCTGATTTACGTTTGTAACTGTATAATCAGTTTGTTCTTCTGTTGACAAATAAAAATGATAATTTTCATGGCAATGATTTTTACTCGAGAAATTAATTAATGAGGGATCATTGATGTTTAAAAGAAAAGTGTTTCAAGACATTAGAACACTGGCTACCAAAAATGCATTAAAGCTCCTGTAGAAAATAACAGTTTTATGTGTTCGGATAGAATAATACACAATTGAAAATATGGAATTTCACATAATGAGAACTTAGTTTTATTTGATAATCTGAAATATTAATTAATGATAAACACATAGTTCACTGAACAAGAAAAATTATAATTTATGTTTACTAACATAAATCAAATTTAGAATAAATCATCAAAAGCTTATTAGCCGTTTATTCACCATTTCATTGATTTGACCTATTTTATCATCCTTTAATTTTAATATGGAGTTATGTTAACATGAAATAGACAGAGAAACTATTTAGGAAATTGTGGTTTTTATTGGTTATAATGTAATATAACTGTAACATATATACTTTTCAATAATTTATTGTAGTTTTATAAGCAAAGATGAATAGTTGCTAGTAATGGATTTGATTACCAGACACCATCCATCTTTACTTATAAAGCTTGTGACTTAAGGCAATATCGAGGTAGTTCACACAGGAAGCACATATACCAACAAGTTACTGATCAATTGTAGTCTTAAACAACAATGAGAAGATACAAGTAAACAATATCAAGTGAATTTATCATAGTTGTTTAACAAGTCTACTGTGCGAATACTTTGAACTAGTAATCTAATGATAATTCAGTTTGAATACATCAATTTTCTCGAAAATAAGTGATCACTGAAAGAGAATCTTATTATATCTAACCTAATATGATCTTAGTATAATTATCATTTTTGCAAGAACACATGATAATCACTTTTGACTTGTAGTACAAGGAGTCATATGTCTATAACAGTTGAAAATATTATTTCTCTTCTGGTCATTATGTATTTACATACTGTTATTCAAGTATACCTACTACTTATTTAAATAATTAGAACGAAGTTCAATTGTATTTGAATTAGGTTTGATAAATATATGGGAAGTAAAATGAGTAATTATGGTATCGAAATTATAAGTTAGTTATCTTTCCTCATGTTGAAAGATGGAATTACAACAGTTGAATATCAAATGGATTTTGTCGTCAGATATTTAATTATGCATTATAGTCAGTTCAGTAATATTAATATCTTTGACATAACTTTCAACATTTGGGTCAATAAAGACTTGTACATCTAGTTACTCAGTTGTATTGGTTGCCAAAGTAAATTTGACAACTGGTTCTGTAAAGAAAATAGGTATTTGCAAACCTCTTGAATATACAACAACTAAATACATTACATAATGATTACATAACTGTTAGAAAAAAAGCCTAGATTCAAGCTAGTTCAAGTAAGTTATTAGAATTTCGAAAAGATTTATAAACTGTTTTCTACACTTCCATCCATAAATTAGATCTTATAAATATTAAGCTGTTTTACACTAATACTATGTTCACAATACTATAACTCCTTATTATCTATTATAGCTTTAGAAATATGTATTCTAATCAAATATCTAGAATTGGAATCGATGATTTCGTTTGTTATAAAGTAATATAAATTGGACTCGATATTTTATTCGATTTCAATTTGCTTTGTTGTCATTACTGATTATTTCTGACCGTTTATTTACTCACTTTACTTATTGTAAAATAGATGAAAAGCAAATTATTCTCATGCACTGTTTTCATTAATATTATTAAGAAATGGAGAAGAATGAGAGAATAACAGTATGAATAAGAAGTACAAAATGAAAAATAAACATCATACAAAAGAAGTATTCAAATAGAAATTCCCATACTTTCGCATAGAATTAAGAATCTAAGTAACAAAAAGAAGGGTTGCAGAAGATCATGGATTGATTAAAGTTAGGCATTAACATGGTTGGATGCCGACTCAATGGTCTTGAGGTTAAGCTTTAGCGCGTGAAGACGAAAGTCCTGGGTTCGCAGGATCGTGGATGCGCACTGTTGAAGAGTCCCGTACTAAGATGAAATGACCGTCCAGTGCTTCCAGGCTTTTAATGGTGTTCTAGCTTAGATCGACTCACGAAAATTCAACTGGTAAAATACTACAATATCCAAAACTTACCATGCCGATAGAAAAGAAGACACATAAACACATACTTGAATATTGAACATTTAGAATGAGTAATCCTTATGAAGTCTTATTTTTCTATTGATTTTCTTAGGTTGAAAAAAACATTTTATTCATCTCAACCTGCTTTGTACTGTTATTATTAATATCATTGTTGTGTATAGAACTTTTGTTTTTCTGTCTAATATGTACTCAATTTGTTTTAGGACGTCAACTATCCAATTAATCTAGATAGTAAATTGTTTAAATAATGAACGAATCGCTACAGAAGATATTTATATTTGTTGGTTTGGATTCCCTGTTTTCGGCTTTGAGAGTTTCATTTTCACGTTTTGTCGGTGATTAAGGCTAGCCGGATAAATATTGGATACTTTAGTACATTGAATGTCTGTATTTGATTGATCGAAGGTCATTTCGCAGATTTTATCGAGAAATCACGACTACTGAAACTCAACCATGTTGGGGATTTGGAAATGTATCACAGGTGAAACTAGACGATTGTGCCATATCATGACTTGACATAAATGTAAACTCTAGCCTACGAAACGGTGGTTTGAAGATTAAATCCTCAAAAAGAAACCTGAAGGTTTAGACTTTGATGTCAGTTGAGACAGTGGATGCGTTTCTAGAGTAATTTAAAATTACTATATAGTGGTTCTTCAATCCCTGTTGTTTTTCAACGTGCCTGGAAACGGTGGCGATAAATGATTATTAGGATACGGTAGAATTTGGAGATGTGATACAATTTTCAACCAAATGATGCTACTTTCTTGTGATTTAGATCCAAAGGGTAAATAATAGCCTGACAAGCTAAACTGCAGTCAATTCATGAATCTCGAAATTCTGCTTATTGTTGTTAAAATATCAGAATAGTTGCTTTCAAAACCATGGCTTGTCCCAATGCAGTGAGAAAAACAATGACTCAGAAAACTTATTTCATTTCGACTTTTAAATTTTTTTTTAGGTTGAACGATCAATTAACCTCTTGAGAATTTTCTAGATTATACGTTAATGTTGCATTAATTTTCGAAACAAAAGCATTTTGAATTTTTTTAAAAATTATTCAGGCAGACAACTTGGAATTCACTTAAGTTTATTAAACTCGTTGAGTTAATAATCCCATAAACAATACAGAATTTTTAAAACGTTTATTAACTTACTTGAAACCGATACTTTGGGTGTTTCATAAGACTTTGATTCATCAACTCTATGATTCGTTTGATTAGTTAATTGTTGTAGCATATATCGATTACCTCCATTTACATAATTCACGCTATTATTTCCATTACTGTTTGTAATTTTATCGTTATACAGTTTTACACAATCATTAGTATATGTTGTTGTAGTATTTTTAGTATAATTATTAAATCCTAATGATGGCAACCAATAATAACATGGTGAATTAATGAATAAACCTGGTTCTGGTAGAAGAGCTGCCGCAGCAGCGGCCGCTGCAGCTGTTTGAAAATTTTGTTTACTCTCTTCATTGTTGAAGAATGATCTTCTCAGATTAGCAAGATCATAACCATTGAGTGTTGAATATGCAGAAGTATTCATGTAATCCGGAATTAAAAAAGGTTGCATTAAAAAGCTTTTCATATATTTATTACTTAGAAGTGATTTTAAATTAAGGTTAGAATAGTCTAAGTTATTATTGTTGTTTGAGTTATAACGAGATTTTCGTCTATTTGTAGCAAAGCTATGATTAATAAAATGATCTGGATCCTTCGTTGCATAATGGGATTTTGATCTAGGATATAAGTTAGATGTATTTGATGCGCCAGCTCTTAATGGTGCGTTCGTATTAACTAATACACTTGATGTCGTGACAGATTTTGATGTGATTGTTGTGGAACTGTCAAAAATATCTGGAATTGAATTAGATCTTGCCATTTCTGTTGTTTTGACAAAGCCAAGTGGTGAAGAAATTTCACTTTTTGTTTCCCGATTCAATTCATTCATGTCATTTGATGTGCTGATACTAATGGAAAGATTATTGAAAGTGGTAGTTTCTATATCTGAAGTATTACTACGTAATTCATAACAATCTCCTTCATGGTCAGATATATTATTGGATATTTGAGTGAATAGTTCTTTTCTTCTTTGGGTAGCATTATATGGAGTTCTATAAAATAAGAAAAATGTTACATGAATGAAGTTATAAAACTGTTTATTAGATAAACGTCCGTTAAAATAATCAAATACTTATTAACTGTACTAATTGGATAGAATCAACTGGTGAGGAAGATGCCCTAATTTCGATAACAGATGAATGATGTTAACGCATTTTCGAGTATTTGCCAAATTTAGAGGTCAACTATCCTGGTTTTCAGAATTTGGTGTAGCAAATTTTTCGACTACAGAATGAATAGCTTTAACTAGTAAACATTAGATCTTCAATGTGCTGTTATTTTAAATTAATCTTATGTTTAGAGGCAAAGAACAGTCGGTCATATTAAATCATTTTCAACACTTTGAGCTGAAATAATCTCTTTGTATTGACTTCTTATATCGGATGAATTTATTGAAATAAATTTGCCACTACTTTTAATCTGTCAAAGTAATTCAAAAATTAAAACAACCATCGTTTATGAATACTTTTAAATTGTAATCGCAATTACATTTGAAGTTTTATTCTAAATTTTGATCCAACAAATAATTCATTTAAACGTAACATTGTTTATAAATTCATATTATTTGTTTCAATGTTCCCATTGATGTTTAGAACTACAACCGATCAGTTTCTCATTAGCATGTGGGCACCCTGTGAACCTAAACACGTGGATGCAAGTACATCCATTTGACAAGTCCTAAATAAGGCAAAACACGCATCCTGGACTCCACTGCTAGCCACCATCCACCTTTGCTTATTGTGCATAAATGTTCACATTTATCTTCAAATAGTAGAATGATTCACAAGACAAGTTGTTCAATGAAATTTCAACAATAAATTTTCTAACCGACTATCATTTCTCCACATATTCCAGAGTTTAAATCATGAGTCAATTGAAGCTAAACCACCATGGAAAACCTGGAAGCACTGAACGGCAGTTTCGTTCCATTGTGGTGCGCATCCAAGATCTCAACAAAAGCCCATTCTGATAATAATCATATGCTCACTAATGACTGATATTTCCTGGAATTCTAGTGAGAAGCAGTGACCAGTGGAGTTCAATCAGATCTGTTGTGAGACAATGGTGAACGGCTGCTCAACATCGTGGATTGGTTGAAGTTAGACATTAAAACCGTTGGATGCCAGCTCAATGGTCTAGAGGTTGAGCACTAGCGCGCGAGACTGATAGGTTCTGGGTTCGAATCTCGCGAGGCGGGATCGTGGATGCGCACTGCTGAGGACTCACACAATAGGACGAGACGGCCGTCCAGTCATTCCAGGTTTTCCATGGTGGTCTAGCTTCAATTGACTCATGATTTCAACTATAAAATTACTGGAATCTCCATAAAAGGCTTTCCATATATTATCACATATTAACAAATATATTTGCTTTCGTAAAGTGACCAATGTTATGACCTATTTGTTTATTGTTTCAGTAATCTGATCAATATTTCAAGAAGACTGGATGTTTTCTAATTAATCTTAACAATATATATATATATATATTTCTATATTCGTTAAATGCCATATCAAGATTTTAATAATAACTAACCAATGCTCCAGACAAAAGGAAATTTAATTTCTCGGATGAACTAATTTTCATTGAAAACTTAATTACAATATTTATATAACCACACCTTGTTTTAAGTAAATTTTTATTACATTCTACTTAATTAAAAACAAGTGAATATACGTATAATTGTACATATGTATGGAGGGGAGTGGTGGAAGTGATAAATGAACAGTTGAATTGAGTCACCTTGTTCAATTCATATTTTCCCCTTTTTTAAATATTCAATGTGAAAATATTTCTCATTTAATTTTGTTCTATGTTTTTTAAAATTTTATTATGAGATTGTGACAGAAATAAAGAACTATTGACGAATTCATTTTCAATGTTAGTTAGGAAGTAATCAACTAAAGTTTCTTTTAAAAGTTTATGTTAAAAATTAGGTAACTAAGTAATTAATATTGACAGTGACGTAGCGTATTAAGATTGTTGATATTTCATTTCGTTAGTAACTAGATATAAATAGAAAATTTTATTATATGTAGTTCATTACTGTTTTTCAACTTCAAATTTTTGTTTTATCCACAGATTAAGTTTACCACTAACCGTACAGTAAATAAACGCTTTTATATTATTTAAGATTAGAAATCTTGTAAATAATTTGTTTAAGCATATCTATTTTTTTTAAAATATTATAACAGGGAATCGCACAAGACTAAAGTTCTAGGTTGTTGGGGAAAATTGACCAGGAGTTACTTCTTTTTAAAACGAACAAATTATCTTATATTAAAGCACAGTTTATACGATTTCATAACTGTTAAATCAGTGAACACATTGCTATACGACCAGGACTACAGAGCTAAACTAGGATAGTATTGAGTACTTATCGATTAGTTGGTATGAACAGAATTTGCCTGTGATACAATGTTATATTATTGTGGAAAATGTTGTTTAAATAATTCCAATCAGATCCTCAACGAAATTGCGTAAACGTCTATTTCTACTACGTTACCATTTGTGTTTATAAGCGCCTCTTTGAAATATTTGGGCACTTCATATACTTAGAAATGTTGTATTAAATTGTATGACGACAATTAAACATGCTACTTTTATTAACTAATGATTGCATATTATCAGATATTTTTGCAATAAAATGCGAAAGTAGATTCTACCTAAAAATCCACGGTGATATCTGTGAATCCGTGTTGTAAGATATAGATAGCTTAGACAAACTATGACTTAATTGTATGTGGTATTGTTTAAACTATTATTAGTGGTGTTAGTACGTTCAACCAACTGCGATATTACGATTTCAATGGAAATTGAAACATAAGTTTATAAATGCATGTAATTAAAAATTCAAACCTTATTTGAATTTCATCTGTTGGGCTGGAGTTTTCTTGAACTGTTTTGTCTCCGGTGTGATTAGCTCGACTCATTGAACACGGTGATGTTGATGATGGTGAAAATGAACTAAGGGATGGAAAAGATGATAAGTCTGGAGTAGTTGATTGTTGACTTTCTTGGCCAGACTCAATGTTATTTTTAATATTATCGGCGTTAATTGAACAGTCTTGAAATGATAATTGATTATTTTTTGATTTGAAAGTTTGTGGATATATTTTCTCGAGTTTATGTTGACGGTTGACTTTGGATGCTGCTAATGTATATGAACTTGATGATGAAGTTCCTAACTCACATTCCGAAAGTAATTCATCATGTAGCTTCTAAAATTTATTGGAAAAAATGTTGAATATGAATGAAAAAGATACTTTTATTTATCAGCCTTGATAAGGATGAGCAAACTGGCAAATTTCCTACTTGGACTCTGAACTTGTACACAGCTAAAAACGTTATTCAAGTCATCCTTGCTTGTTTTACTTTTTAATTAAACAACAGAAATATTTGGCATTATATTCATAAATGGTTACGAAAGAGAAGCACTAGTATTTGATTTCGTAAAACTGTCTAAGACATAGTCAAATGATAAGACATGCAAATCTGCTTATACACTGAAATTAGTATGTCGAATCGAGAGTTTAAATCTATCGCGCTTTACTGAATCCCTTATCTAATTATGTAAAAGCATCTGAACTGTTGATAAGATTTTGGTCTTATTCCAATATCACCAGGATACGCGACTAATATTACATCTTCGTATAACGAATTGGTTAAATTTGTCGGAGAGAGAAGTTACTGACTACCATAAAAGCAGACGTTTTCAGTAAACCAAGTTAACAGTTGCTCAGTAATGTAGGTTCTGATTTCTGAAAGTGAATATGTTTGTATACCAATTGCTAATACATTATACTGATTTATCGTACAAAACACGGAACTTAGATTTTGGATCTGACACTGTTAATCAACAATCAGGCAACATTAAATACATGAAATGTGAAAACATTGGCAAATTATTTGATCCCATTGTTGTATTCGGTGGTGTGATATTGTTACTCAGTAAATAGCCTGGAATACTAATTTTCAGATTGTTTATACAACTGGAAAAAAGCGAATAATACTCGGTATTTCTAAGTATCCAGGATACAGACAACTATATTTTATGATAATACTTAAAGTATCAGATGATTCATTTGAAGTAGTCCTATCATGAGCAGTAAAGCTCTATAGGTAAAAAGTACAAAATAAAAGTAAGAAGACTGGTTTATTCATTGTGATAAGAATAATAAAATAACAAAAGTTTTAGTCGGTAGTACTACATAGAAAGTTGGTCAAAAATGGATCAATAGACTTCAAAACAATGATCACAAAAAACCTGTTGAAATCATGCAATAAAATATATGTGAATAATCCGATAGTTAATAATATAAGCCGAAAGAATTGAAAAGTGAAAAACAAATATGATATTTAAAAAGAACCAAGAAAATCTTTTAATAGTTCATATTCAGTCAAGAGAAAGACAGAAGTGTCACCAATTACTTAAGAACATATAAACTAGGGTTAAATATTCGGATCCCTATAGCTTCTGATATGTGTAAGGAGATGGGATCGAACCACATTAGGAAATGATGAAGATATGCAACAAATTACCCGAAATGGTCTAATTTTGTTTACCATATATCCACTGTCAACAAGATGTTCGAAGAAAAAGCTGCGAATCGTCGTGATTGGTTCAATATTTCCATATTAATATTCTTGTATATTAGAGAAGCACGGATCCAGAAATACCAAAGCATCATTCAAAACAAAGAAGCAAGGGATCACAATGAACGTTATCCAATGTTATGCACCCACAAATGATAGCAACGACGATGATAAAGATCAGTTCTATGAAAGGCTGCAATCAATTATAGAGAAGTGCTCACGAAAGGACCTGACCATCCTTATGGGAGATCTAAATGATTAAATTGGAGTGGACAACACAGGATATAAAGATATAGTTGGACGATATGGACTAGGAGAGAGAAATGAAAATGGGGAGAGACTTGCAAATTTATGTGTATTCAACAAATTGCTTATAGGCGGCACAATATTACCACACAAAGCTACATGGATCTCACCGGACCAAACCACAGAGAACCAGATAGATCACATCTGTATCAACAAAAAATTCCGAAGATCAATGGAAAATGTGAGAACCCGGAGAGGAGCCGACATAGCTTCAGGTCGCCACCTGGTTGTGGCCAAGACGAGACTGAAGCTAAAGAAAGACTGGACAACTGGACAATCAGCATCACAAAGGTTCAATACAGCCCTCCTTCGAGATACTGACAAGCTCAACGAATTCAAGATAATTCTCAACAACAAGTTCCAAGCTCTACAGAATATACTGCAAGAACAAGAAACTACGATGAAGGACAACTGGAAAGGGATAAAAGAAGCACTAACTTCAACGTGTCAGGAGGTTCTTGGTCCTAAGAAGCATCATCACAAGGAATGGATCTCTATGGGAACCCTGGACAAGATTCAAGAAAGGAAGAACAAGAAACTAGCAATTAACAACAGCCGAACACGAGCAGAGAAAGTCAAAGCACAAGCAGACTACGCAGAAGCAAACAGGGAAGTGAAGAAAAGCATTAAAGCTGACAAGCACAAATACATGTGAGAACTAGCAACGACGGCAGAAAAAGCTTCAAGAGAAGGGAATGAGACAACTATATGATACAACGAAGAAATTAGCAGGGAGATATAGCAAACCGGAGAGACCAGTCAAAGACAAAGAAGGAAAGACAATCACGGATATTGAAGAACAGAGGAAAAGATGGGCAGAATACTTAGAGGAACTGCTGAATAGACCAGTCCCATCGAATCCACCGAACATCGAAGCAGCCGACACTGACCTTCCAATAGATGTCACTCAACCAACGATCGAAGAAGTCAAGATGGCCATCAGACAAATCAAAAGTGGGAAGGCGGCAGGACCTGACAATATACCAGCAGAAGCACTGAAGTCAGACAGTGAAGTGACTGCAAACTTGCTTAACCTTCTATTCAAGAAGATTTGGGAGGAGGAACAAGTGCCAATGGACTGGAAAGAAGGATATCTCATCAAGATACCAAAGAAAAGAAGATCTCAGCAAATGTGAAAATTACAGAGGCATCAGTTTGCTATCAGTACCAGGAAATATTTTCAACAGAGTGCTGCTGAATCGGATAAAAGACGCAGTAGACGCCGAACTTAGGGATCAACAGGCTGGATTCCGTAAGGATCGGTCGTGCACAGACCAGATTGCAACACTACGGATCATCGTTGAACAATCAGTTGAGTGGAACTCATCACTATACGTCAAATTCATGGACTATGAGAATGCATTTGACAGCGTGGACCGGAGAATATTATGGAAACTTCCCGGACACTACGGAGTTCCTGAGGAGGTTATCAACATTATCCAGAATTCATACGACGGACTACAGTGCAAAGTGGTGTATGGAGGACAGCTGACAGAAGCAATTCCAGTAAGGACCGGAGTCAGACAAGGCTGTCTACTCTCCCCCTTCCTCCTTCTTCTGGAGATTGACTGGATTATGAAGACCTCGACATCTGACGGGAAGCACGGAATACAATCGACATCTCAGGACCAATTAGACGACTCGGACTTCGTAGATGACCTAGCCCTCCTCTCTCATACACACGAACAGATACAGACGAAGACAACAAATGTATCAGCAGTCTCTGCATCAATAGGCCTCAACATACACAAAGGAAAAAGCAAGATTCTCAAATACAACACGGAGAACACCAACCCAATCACATTTGATGGCGATACTCTAGTAGAAGTGGAAATATTCTTGGGAAGCATCATTGATGAACAAAGAAAATCGGATGCAGATGTAAAGGCGAGGACTGGCAAAGCAAGGGCATCATTTCTACAGTTGAAGAACATATGGAACTCAAAACAGCTGTCAACTGATTTCAAAGCGAGAATCTTCAATACGAACTTCCATACAGTCCTACTGTACGGAGCTGAAACGTGGAGAACTACTAAATCCATCGTCAAGAAGGTACAAGTATTTATAAATAGTTGTCTACGCAAAATACTCAACATTCACTGACCGGATACTATCAGCAACAGCCTACTGTGGAAGAGGACAAACCAGGATCCAGCTGAAGAGGAAATTAGGAAAAGACGTTGGACGAGAATGGGACCTACATTAAGGAAATCACCAAACTGCATCACCAGGCAAGCGCTGACCTGGAATCCTGAAAGGAAGCAGAGAAGAGAAAGGCCAAGGAACAAATTACGCCGGGAAATAGAAGCAGATATAAAAAGGATGAGTGGCAACTCGAAGGAACTGTAATGGATTACTCAGGACAGGTTTGAATGGAGAATACTTGTGTGTGACCTATGCTCCTTCATGAGGGTTAGCAGGCGTACGTAAGTAAGTAATGGTAGGATTGTATGTCCATTGTAAACAACATGATGATGATTAATAATTTTAATTTTTTTAATATAAAAAATCCTTTTATTTGACAATTGAGTTCATGAGTCCATTGAAGCTAAAACATCACTGAAAACTTGGAAGCACTGGACGACCATTTTGCTCTAGTGAGAAGCCGTAATCAGTTGAGTTCAATTTTGTCTGTTATGAGGCAGTAATTCACTGAAGACAATGGTGGACATCTTTACAATTTCGTGGATTCGTTGGAGTTAGACATTAACACCGTTAGATATCGACTCAGAGGTCTGGAGGTTAGGCGTTCGTGCGCGAGACTGGTAGGTCCTGAGTTCGAATCCCGCGGTGTAGGATCGTGGATGCACACTGCTGAGGGGTCCCACGCTGGAACGAAACGTCCGTCCAGTGCTTTCAGGTTTTCCATGGTAGTCTAGCTTCAATTCACTGATGACTTCAACTATAATATATTTGTGTAAACAACTTATTATTCATTATATCAACTAGATACAACTGAATCAGATATTTCAACAAAATGTCCTGATTGCTTCTAATGTATTTGATTTTCTTTTAGTTATTTATTGTTCACGTTTCCTAAAGTATATATTATTTCATTAAAACTTTTTAAGTTATCATAACTGAGCACGAAATCATTCTAAAGGAAATTCATTGAGAAACTAACTAAAAACTGTATATTGAGTTCATTGAATAACATCACTAAATCAAATATTTATAAATAAGATGATAATAATGATTAAAAGGGTCAACTATGAACTTATGCAATTCTGTAATTCCTACATCTATATTCTAAAAATACATTAAAAAAAGGAATAATTATTGTTCTTTCATGAAATGTATCGTTTAATTATAGGTCGATCATCAGATAGGTAAGTAAATATGATAAGGGACATGAGGTTATAGTCAACAACAAAAAAACATATTACTTTGATACATTCATGGCTCATTTCTTTCTATTCCCCCCCCCTCATCCTTTCATTATCATTTATAATGATAAGAAATAACAGTAATAAATGATAATAATCAGTTGAAAGAAATGAATAGAGGGAAAAAAAAATAATGTCGGAAAGTGAGGTAAGATAAAATAAGTAAAAGAAATAGGATATCAATGATGATGAATAATCTTGAATCATATTTGACGTTAACAAGAAGAAAAAAAAAAGAATGAAACAAAGTTGTGTTTTTTTTCAAAAAAAAAGAAAAAAGAAAAAAAAAGAAAAGAAAAATAGGTCAAAATCTTTATTATTTTTATTTATTTATGCGTGCATATAAGTATTTTATGATTAGAATGCTACAAAATGATTCACCTTTGTTGTGTTCTTTTCATTTAGTTCATTATGAATTGTTTGTTCTATTTTCTTTGGGATTTTTTTTTCTATTTTATTTAAGTAGTTAATAAGTAGGTAAACTTATTCAGTTTGATGTAAAATGATTTAAGTATATATTATGTAAATCTATTCTAGTATATACATATAATATTCAATATTTGCTTACAATATAACTAATGTAATATATAATAAATATCAAAACGAAAATGATTCGTTTCCTTTTTTTTTATTTAAAAAAAACGATAAACTGAAAGATAAAAAAAATTGATTCTCTTAAGGTTTCCTTTTTCGTATCTATAACTGTCTACCAAATAAACGATAGATAAATACAGATTATTTATTAGAAATATAGTTGTCAACTGATAACTTGTTCGTGATAAGAATAGAATGTGGTAAATATGATTTTGAGAATAGTTGAAGATTCGTAAGTCACTAGAAGTAACAAATAAAGTGATAGACAAGCAGAGATGGATAGTGGCTAGCAGTGGAATCCAGGACGCGTGTCAAGTCCTATATGGGACTTGTCAGCTGGATGTACCTGCATCTCAGAGTTGTTGTTCACTCTGGGACTCGAACCTAGTAACTTTCACTTCAAACGCAATCGCGTTATCCACTCGGCCACTGAGTTCATCTCTGCTTACCATGTTTGTGAATTAAGGCTATATCGAAGCAATACGCTCAGTATGCACATATGCCAACTAGAGACCGACCAGTTGCAGTTCTAACACATCGATGGGAAGATTCAAACAAACAATACTAATTGAATTTAGAGTGATAGACAGTTAAATAATATACTATGGATATTTTAAAACTTATGCAGTCATAGTCTACAGAAACTATTGGAGACTTGATTATGTGTTGGCATATCCACAGTGTTTCAAGTGTTTTTCTTTTTGAAGTTTAGGATAAATGATGAGACCTTTTATAGTGGATAGAGTTTGATGACAGTCGCGCAATATTGTGGATTAGTTGGAGTTAGACATTAACATTGCTGGATGTCGGCTCAGTGGTCTAGAGTTTAAGTGTTTGATCGTTAGACTGAATGTGTTGTGTTCGAATCCAAGGTCCAGAATCGTGGATGCTCACTGCTGAGGAATTCAACACTAGGACGAAATAGATGTCGAGTGCATCCAGTTTTTCAATGGAATCTAAAATTAATCTATTTATGATCTCAGTCAAGACTCAAAAATCTATAGAAATTTGTTATTGAGTAATTGAAAGTAATTCAAAGTAATAAACAGAACTAATTTGAATATATTGGAATATATAAACAATATGATTAAAGGCCTTCATAAGGAGCAACTGTTAACACATATCAAGTATTATTTCGGGTATTCAGTTTCGATAAGATAATATAAACATCCCTTCATTAAACAATAATAGCAAGATTCAAACAATCAATACAGATGAACTCATAGAGGGACTACTTAAACGTCATTACCATGAACCTCTATCTCTGAGATTTCCACTTTTTAAATTGACTTAATAATGCGTGTACCAAAGACTTGAATGAAGCAGATTTTTTATTCTTGAATCAAAAAATAACCTGAATAGTTAATATCCCATTATCATATAAGTGTATAACTGCAGAATTTGAAGGTGAACTGATGTTTAGTAAAATAGTATTATTTTTACAGCAATATATTCAGCTAACATGAAGAAAACCTTTGAATTTAAACTTTTTCATCTATGAATCATATCTAACTATATTTACTTTAGAATAACTGGTGTAATCAAGCTAACCAAATCTTTCTGGATCAAATAGTACAAGGTGGCCTGCTTGAATATCTGGGCTACATGTTCCTACCATCTAGATATTTCAACAAGTTATCCGTTCTCTTGTTTGTTTTAACAGATCATTAGGTCATTACATAAACTATTCATGTGTGTTTGTGAAATGTTTGCCACCTTTCGCTGTACAACTTACAGAAATGTACAATCGGAGACACTTTGATGTCTAGCAATATTCATTGACAAAAATAAATATTATTACTTCTGAAATGTTAATATCTAAACGGCAGTCACTCAATATTTATCATCAATATCGATTAAGAAATAAGGGACTGAAACTCGCTAAAATACTTGGTGCTAAGAATTCTGTATTGTTCCAAAAATATAGTACTCAATATATATAATGTTTGGAATTCGAAAATTACTAGCTATTATATGATATAATTAACCAGGCAAAGTGACTGAATTGGGTTAGATTTAATACATTTCAAAATCATCATCATCGCTAATGAAAAATCGTAGTGCTTTCACAAAAAAAATCAGAGCTTGATCGGTAAACGAAACATTTGTGTTTTATTTATATGTCATACTGACGATTATCATGTTCTCACTAGTGACTATCTATGAAAAGTAATTTTCTGAGTTTCAGTCAGAAGTTATATCCAGTGTAGCTAAACGATGTCGTGTGTCATAAAGCTATCTGAGAAACATAATAGAAGTTGATCACATGATATCACGGATTAATTGTTGTTAGACTATGCACCACTGAATTCTGGGTCAGTGGTCTAGAGGCTTGATCCTAAGTTGAACTATGCTGAAAAGTTTTATACTAGGACGAAACAACATCCCAGTACTTACAAGTTTTCATCTGTGGTCTGACTTGGATTAGTTTTGAATTTATATAGGATATAAATACTTTAGTATAACAACATTTCACGATATAAATAAATTTTATTATTAACATTTTTATTATGTGGTTAAATTTGTATTTTCATTTCGTACACATCTAGATACATTTTTCACTTGCTTCGATTTGTAGAACAGATAGAAATATAAAAGACAGTTATTTATAAATTAACAAATATTATTACCATAGATCTATGAGAATTCATATGTATAAATACAATGATGTTATACTTAGCCAAATGGTTTATTTATGTCATGTGACTTTCAGTAATTTGCGTAAATATGCATACCTTTTCAAATAGCTTTTACCTATCTTTTGTTGATATATATATCCTGGCTAAATTTGTGAATTATTCCACTTAGGATACATTAATTTAAATGTATATATAAATCTAAACTGCATTTTCTTCAGTGGAATTTATACATTATAATTTCGATTCTCATACCAAATTTATATTAGTCTAAAGTTAGCATTTATCTAAGCAAGGGGTTTCTTTTTTTTTTCTTTCTTTTCACGTGACCTTAAGCAAATACATTTTATACTATTGTTAATCCAAGTTCACTTATTTAACTATAGTTGCTTTCTAATTTTCACAGTGAAATAATTTTCTTTATAGAAGGGGTTTGTTGGAGAAGTATATCTAGGAGCTCTAGTGAGAAGCAGTGACCAGTGGAGTTCAAAACCACGTCTGTTGTGAGATAGGAACTCACTGAAGACAATTGGTGAATGGTTGCTCAACTTCGTGGATCAGTTGAAGTTAGACATTAACACCGTTGGATGCCAGCTCAGTGGTCTATCGGTTAAGGGCTTCGGCTCGAGACTGGTAGGTCCTGGGTTCGAATCTCGCTCGCTAGAGTGGGTTCGTGGATGCGCACTGCTGAGGGGTCCCATAATAGGACGAAACGGCCGTCCAGTGTTTCCAGGTTTTCCATGGTGGTCTAGTTTCAATTGACTCACGCTTTCAACTATAGTAAATAATTTTCTATCTTAGTTCATAACTTTGTCACAAAAAAGATAAATTATATAAGTACATTTATATTATAAACCACTAGATTCCAACTTAGTAATCTAGTATTAGCTGAAGTGAAATAAATTTTTTAGGTGTTGATTTTTGATTTCACAATGCCAATTCAATCAGAACTAAAATGTAATATGTATTCAATGTTCCCCTTTATTTCAGATGGTTCTTTAGTTAGTATATTAGTCAGTTAAAAAAAACTACACTAAAATTAAACATGATATCTATGTTAAGTGAAATGAATGCATCATTTGAATTCACTTAATATTGCTTGTTTGAATCTTCCCATTGATGCTTAGGACTGCAACTGGTCAGTCTCTTATTGGCCATATGTGCGTACTGAGCATATTGCTTCGATATAGCCTTAATTTACAAGCATTATAAGTAAAGATGGATAGTGAGTAGCAATGGAATCCAGGACGCGCGTTTCGTCCTATTTGGAACTCCTCAAGTGGCTAACAGGACTCAGTAGCTGAGTGGATAACGCGATTGCGTTTGAAGTGAAAGTTACTAGGTTCGAGTCTTAGAGTGAACATCAACTCTGAGATGCAGGTACATCCAGCTGACAAGTCCCATATAGGACTTGACACGCGTCCTGGATTCCACTGCTAGCCACTATCCATCTATGCTTAGAATGTATCATTTGTTTTACTATAGTTCGTAATTATATAATTTAAGGTATTCTAAAAGATTTTTAATCTCTGTGTATATACATTAACAATGATTTGTAGAGTAGTAAGATAAACTAAATGTATTCATCTATATAATGATAAACATAGTTGTACCCGTAATTTTATTTTTATATGTATTTTCGGAATAGGCGTGTACTAACCAATTCTTTATACTAATTATTTATATCATGTGACGTGATATATAAATATATATTTACCCGTTAATACATAGTTTCGTATATAAGTATTTACTCGAATTTTCTATATTATATAGGTATGTTCTTTCGTGTACGTAGGTAAAGCGTTTCTAAAGGTATGTACCCAAGTAAAAATCCATGTATATATATATATATCCCTATTTACTGATGAATGCATTCAGCTTTACAATACATTCAAGCTGTTTTTATGTAGAATCTAGGATTTAATAGATATAGTGGACTTTATTCATTTACTATTAATTATTGCATGTAGATTACACACGTGAATGATTATATTTAGACTATAAGATTTCTAGGCAGTTTTAGAAAAACGTCATGTTGTTTGGATCAAAAGACATTCAAATATTGTTCCGCTGATTAAACACAGCATGATTAACTTGTTCGTATAATATCGTAGATAAAACGCTATCAATACTTATTTAATTGTTAGATTTTAAAAAAAAGGGTTTCGGATAATAGTTGGTCTATAAATTGTACATTTAATTATTTTTTGTCTTATTTATCATCAAACTGTTAACTTTCAGTTATATTTTAGCCTTGAAGATATAACTACTCAAATTTTAAATATTTTCAATAAAATTATTATGAATCTATGAATATTGCTATTCAGAACAAACAACAATAGTTTGATACAACGTGGCTAGTTGTATGTAGCTAGAAAAAGCATTTTATTGATGATGGAAATTTATAGGTCGTGGATTCGAATCCCATGTGCGGGAGCGTGTGTGCACATTGCTGAGGAGTCTCACATTAGGACAAAATGGCCGTTCAGTGCTTCCACGTTTTCCATGGTGGCCTAGTTTTTATTGACTCATTAATTCAACTAATCATATGATAATGATTATTTTGTTATTTAATGTTCAATTCACTGAGACTGATAATATGGATGATGAACATATATCGGTATTTGTCTGTTTGTTTACCGGACACAATGTCAAACAGATTTGAATGAGTACTGAGGACAAGACTAAACGACCACTTAATAATGTAATTTACAAACGATTTCACAAACAAATTCCGATAATAGATTGTCAATTACCGCTATGAATATTGCATTATTCAAATCGACCACTTCAAAAGACTTTAATTACAAGTGATTTCCCCTAGGAACAAAATTATTGAGATTCACACCAAAAAAAAGAAACGAAATCTCCATATACATGGATAGTGAACATGGATGCTTTGTAATAGACCTTTTAACAGAAAATATTTAAACTGTCTATTTTATACGAATTGATTGTTAATTGCAAACAATATAGTTAACTCCATTTAGTATTGTTTGTTTGAATCTTCCCACTGATGTTTAGGACTGCAACTGGTCAGTCTCTTATTGGCATATGTGCATACTGTGCGTATTACATCGATATTGCCTTATTTCACACGCATTGTAAGCAAAGATTAGCAGTGAAGTCCAGGACTCGCGTTTCATCCTATTTGAGACTCATCGGCTGGATGTACCTGCATCTCAGCGTTGATGTTCACTCTGGGAGTCTAACCCAGTAACTTTCTCTTCAAACGCCATCGCATTTTCCACTCGGCTACTGAGTCCTGATAGCCATTTGCTTATGCAATAGGGTAAAGTTTAAATTCGTTTAGTATTGTTTGTTTGAATCCTCCCATTGATGTTTAAAACTTCAACTGGTCAGTCTCTCTAACATAGTTAACTATTTCAACTGTTTCTTCATTCGTCAATTCCAGGGAATGTGAATATAATCCAATAAAATGTGTCAAAATAACAACAATATAAAAAGTGTAAACATTTTAAAGCTAACCAACTTTATTATTATCTACGTTTCATCGATTTCTGATAATACATAACATTAAGCGAAATAATATTGAACAAAGAACCATTTAGGAAACAAAATTCTTTTCTTTTTTTTAAAAGATCATAAATTCCGGAAATTAATTTCTATCATGTTCTATAACTTGATTAAATGTTGTAAAATATAAAACTTACTAGACTGATCTATGTCATTCAATTTTGATAAACTACATCAAATTGATTCATGATTCTTGAATAACTAATCATACATATTCAATTAGTTTTGCCAATATAATCTTATTTTGAAGAGTATTAACAAAGTTCCCTCAGGTAGAAAACCAAATTCAATAATAATTAAATCATTACAAAACCAAACATATGAAGATAATTACAACGAGTTCAGTGAATTGTTTAAAAAAAAAGAATATAATTTAATTAGTAATATGTGTTAAGTGAGAGAAAAACAACATCTATTCACAACATAATCCGTCATTAATTTGTGTATATATAACTGTTCTTATTTCAGATAGATTTTTAGTTCTCAGTATGTTTCACTAATGATTTCTCGAGGTGAATTAGTGATTAACTTATTTATCTACATAATTTTCACTCCTATAGATGTCATTGAAAACTCACAAAATGTTTTATGAACATTCGTATTAAGTTTATCTCAGTATTAATACATAATAATCTATCATATAGAAATGAATATATATATATCAGAAGAGGTTTTTGTGGAGATTCCAGTAATTTTATAGTTGGAATCATGAGTCAATTGAAGATAGACCACCATGAAAAACCTGGAAGCACTGGACGGTCGTCTCGTCCTATTGTGGGAGTCCTCAACAGTGCGCATCCACGATCCCGCACTCACGAGATTCGAACCCGGAAACTATCAGTCTCGCGAGCGGGTGCTTAATCACCAGATCACTGAGCTGGCATCCAACGGTGTTAATGTTTAAATTTAATCGATTCACGAAGTTGAGCGACCATTCACCATTGTCTTCAGTTAGTTGATATCTCACAACAGACCTGGTTGAACTCCACTAGCTAGATTCAATCGTCTCATGATTTCAATTACAGAATATATATATATATATATATATATATATATATATGTTCACAGTTTACTCAACAGTTATTTAATATATATGTTTTTAACTGTTTACAATGTATTTAGGGCTTTTAAAATAGGTAAACAATCATGTTACTGGACAATGTTTGATTTTGTTATATTATATGTAAATCCTATGCAGTAATATTTAATTTACCAGAAGTGTAAGCGGCAAATATCCACAGTTTTTCGTATTGATTAATGTTATCTAGATCAATTAGCATAAAACACATGAGGTGCGTTGTAATGTTCTACTTCTTTTTTGGGTTATTAGATTACATTTTAGATTTTTTTTTTAATATTAATGAATTATTGTGAATTCGACTTACATCACCTGGAGACACATTCAACTGAATAGACCAATGAATATCTTAAACATTTTAATAGCAACCAACCACTACAATTAATTATTCAGTACTTCATGGTTCCAAATAGCTTCTTTATATCAGAAACGAGAATTATCTACAGATGAGTTCGTATAGTAATCACATTTAATTACTAATTGAGTACAATGAGAATTTCAATAGCTTAATGATATTGTTACTACGTTTAGACGAAAAAGTCTTGATTATCATACAATATTGAAGCTTAACTGTAGAATGTTAAACAGTCGCAAAACAAACAATGTATTGCCCTACTGTATTTACTAATGATTCAGAAGATAATAATGAGAAACAGAAATAGCTACATGGAAGAAATCATTGTGAGCATGATAATTTTAAATCATATATTCCGATCGTTTATTATATCTGTTACTCAGCTGAGTCCTGAAAATATAAGCAATTTACCTCATTACATATGATGAATGAAAAAAGAGCAATACATTGGTTAATATCCATTTTTACTGGTGTGTGGATAACATGGCTGGTGGTCTAGATGAATATTCATCGTGTTATTAAATAGTATCATGTTGTAGTGAACAAGAAGACGAGTGCGAACAATGGAATGTAATTGGGCACAAAATATCTCAGTAAAATCTAACAACCATACAATAAATAGTTACTTTGGAAACTATCAATCAATTGCCTCAATCTTGATTACTTCTTCTGTAAATATCAGTTCATCATTTTTGATTTCATTGTCTATGCATTTTCATACGAACTGCGTTCCGTTCCTGTTCTTTCATTATCGATCTTCTATACCTGACCATCACTATATGCTACTTATGTGGATATAAGTAACCCACACCACAATATCATTTATCAAATAAATAATGCATGTTTTCCTTTTAAATATTTTTCATTTAAACTATAATTTACATATACGATCATTTATGAAATTAATGTCATATGATTTGCAAAATGAAGTTGGTTTATTGTTACTTACTTACTTTCGCCTGTTACTCCCAATGGAGCATAGGCCGCCGACCAGCTTTCTCCAACCCACTCTGTCCTGGGCCTTCTTTTCTAGTTCTTTCCAGTTCTTGTTCATTCTTCTCATGTCTGTCTCTATTTCTCGGCGTAATGTGTTCTTTGGTCTTCCTCTTCTCCTTCGACCTTCAGGATTCCATGTGAGGGCTTGTCTTGTGACACAATTGGGTGATTTCCTCAAAGTGTGCCCAATCCACTTCCAGCGCTTCTTCCTGATTTCTTCCTCCGCTGGAATCTGGTTTGTTGTCTCCCACAGTAACTTGTTGCTGATAGTGTCTGGCCATCGGATCCGAAGTATCTTGCGTAGACAGCTGTTAATAAACACTTGTATCTTCTGGATAATGGCTTTCGTATTTCTCCACGTCTCTGCCCCATACAGAAGAACTGTCTTCACATTTGTATTGAAAATTCTAACCTTGGTGTTGGTTGACAATTGTTTTGAGCTCCAGATGTTTTTCAGCTGTAGGTATGCTGCTCTTGCTTTGCCGATCCGCGCCCTCACATCTGCATCTGATCCACCGTGTTCATCAATGATGCTTCCCAGATATGTAAAGATTTCCACATCCTCCAAAGCTTCTCCGTCAAGTGTAATTGGATTGGTGCATATTGTATTGTATCGGAGAGTCTTGCTTTTCCCTTTGTTTATATTGAGACCTACTGCTGCTGAGGCTGCTGCTACACTGGTCGTTTTCTCCTGCATTTGTTGTTGCGTTTGTGATAGAAGAGCCAGATCATCCGCGAAGTCTAAATCGTCAAGCTGCATCCTGCCTGTCCACTGTATCCCGTGCATTCCTCCAGATGTTGACGTCTTCATAATCCAGTCGATCACCAGGAGAAAGAGAAAGGGTGAGAGTAGGCAACCTTGCCTAACACCGGTCTTTTCTTGAAACGAGTCGGTGAGTTGTTCTCCGTGGACGATTTGGCAGTTTAGTCCATCATAGGAGTTCCGTATGATATTTACTATCTTCTCAGGCACACCGTAGTGTCGAAGAAGCTTCCACAGTGTCGTCCTGTCCACGCTATCAAATGCCTTCTCGTAGTCGATGAAGTTGATGTACAGTGATGAATTCCATTCGATTGATTGTTCCACAATGATACGTAGAGTTGCGATTTGATCTGTGCACGATCTATCCTTACGAAATCCAGCTTGTTGATCTCGAAGTTGAGCGTCCACGGAATCCTTCATCCTGTTTAACAATACTCGGTTGAAGACTTTTCCTGGTATTGAGAGGAGAGTGATGCCTCTGTAGTTGTCGCACTTGCTCAGATCGCCTTTCTTTGGTATCTTGATGAGAAGTCCTTCTTTCCAGTCTGTTGGTACATGTTCTTCGTCCCAAATCTTACCGAAGAGGATGTGGAGTATCTTGGCAGTTGCTGTTACATTTGCTTTCAGTGCCTCTGACGGGATGCTGTCTGGTCCCGCTGCTTTGCCACTCTTGATTTGTCTAATGGCCATGCTGATCTCTTCAATTGTTGGTGGGCCAATATCGATTGGGAGGTCTGTGGGTGCTGCTTCGATGTTGGGTGGGTTCAGTGGAGCTGGTCGATTCAAGAGTTCTTTGAAGTGTTCTACCCACCTGTTTCGTTGTTCTTCAATGTCGGTGATTACTTTGCCTTCCTTGTTTTTCACTGGTCTTTCTGGCTTACAGTAATTTCCAGCAAGTTTCTTTGTTGTATCATACAATTGTCTCATGTTTCCCTCTCTTGCAGCCTTTTCCGCTGTCATCGCTAAATCTTCCACATATTTACGTCGGTCGGTCCTGATGCTCCTCTTCACTTGCTTGTTTGCCTCTGTGTATTCGGCTTGTGCCTTGGCTTTTTCTGCTCTTGTTCGGCTGATATTGATTGCTACCTTCTTGTTCCTCCTTGCTTCAATTTTATCCAGTGTACCAACAGTGATCCATTCCTTGTGATGGTGCTTCTTTTGGCCCAGAACCTCCTGACATGTTGAAACGATTGCCTCCTTGATACCTTTCCAGCTGCTCTCTATGGTGGTTCCCTCTCCATTGAGTAGGTCATGAAAAGCCTGGAACCTGTTGCTGAGGGCTATGTTAAATTCGTTGAGTTTGTCAGCATCTCGAAGAAAGGCCGTGTTAAACTTTTGTGATGTTGTCCGCGCCATTGTCCAGTGCTTCTTGAGTTTTAGTTTCATCTTGGCGACCAGCAAATGGTGATCGGATGCTATATCAGCTCCTCTCCTGGTTCTCACATCCTCCATCGTCCTCCTGAACTTTTTGTTGATGCAGACATGGTCGATTTGATTCTGTGTAGTGTGATCCGGTGAAATCCAAGTGGCTTTGTGTATGTTTTTGTGTGGGAATATGGTGCCACCTATGACCAGTTTATTGAAGGCACATAGGTTTGCAAATCTCTCACCGTTTTCGTTCCTTCCTCCCAGTCCATGTTGTCCCATGACGTCTTCGTATCCAGTGTTGTCCTTTCCAACCTTGGCATTGAAATCTCCCATTAGAATGGTCAGGTCCTTGGTTGGGCACTTCTCAAAGATTGACTGCAGCCTATCGTAGAATTGGTTTTTAGCGTCTTCATCGTAGTCGTTGGTCGGCGCATAGCATTGGATGATGTTCATTGTAATGCCCTCTCTCTTTGTTCTGAAGGAGGCTTTGATGATCCTCGGTCCATGAGATTCCCATCCTATAAGTGCATTTTGTGCTTTTCTAGACAGCATCAGTGCCACTCCTTGTGTATGTGGGGCATTTTCTTCTTCATGACCGGAGTATAACAGAAGTTCCCCTGAAGACAGTCGTTGTTGTCCAACCTGCGTCCAATGTGTTTCACTGATTCCAAGCACTTCCAGGTTGTATTTCCTCATTTCCGCAGAAATTTGGAAGACTCTGCCGGTCTCCCACATTGTCCGGACATTCCATGTACCTATAAAAATTGTCGCTCTGGTTGTAAGAAGGTGCATCGGCCTCATGACTTCCGAAGGAACTCGGCTTTCATCATGAGACGTCATTTTTCCTTCTACTCCCAGGGCAGAGTTTGAATGGTTTGAATGAATTTTTCTGGTTAGCGTTTTTTTAGCGAGTTGATTTTCTACGGGATGGGGTCGCTAACCCCATGCCCAACCCTCCTCCTTTACCCGGGCTTGGGACCGGCAGTAGCCCCTGGAGGAGCTACAGGCGGAGTTGGTTTATTGTTACTTTAAAGCATATTAGTTTCTTTTTCGGTTTACATGTTCAATCACATGTTTTACGTCTGGAGAACTTAATATTTAATGATACTTTAAAAGTTGAATACCTGGATTTATTTAGGTTGAGTACTTAGGTAAAAATTTATTCAAGCCCTAACCACGTTGGATGTAGTATAAATGATCGTAGGGACAAATTGTTACATCTTTGATTGGTACAATCAAAGGATTTCAAAAGGTTGAAATTGTAATTAGTTCAGAAAAATGAGATTATTGATTATGAGTAACAAAAATATAGTCACAGCTTTAAAAGTGTGATATTACATTAAAATGTAGGATTCAAGAAAGTTTAAGAATGAAAACACCTAGGTTATTATTGTTCATTTCTAGCTATACCATTATAAAATTCTATAACCGTAAAATATAACTATCCCGAAAACCTAAAGTCGAAAGTCTGTATATTCCAATAGGCCATTATCTAATGATCAAAAAATTTATTGGCTGATTTTATAATTTAACTAAATCATCCAGTAAACACTTCCTAATCAACCTTCTTGATTAAACAGCATAATGAGTTGGCGTCAGTAGTGATTGACCATGGAAACTATAAAAACTTTTATAATAAAAGAAAACATTAATATGTATCAATCAACATACAACTAACTTAAACTATGGTGGACAATATTTATAAAAACAACATTCCCATTACTCCTTTTTTTTTTAAAAAAAAACGATGTAGAAATAAATTTAGCACATTAAAACTTTTAATTACCATTTTTATTTCAGTCACATTTTCCATTTACCCTAATACAAAATTTTAATAAAGAAAACTGTTGCATTTTTTATAGCCAGTAATGTAAATCACATGACAGGAACTTTATTTGAGATTATTTCTTTTTTTGTATCCAAATAATAGGGGGATTTAAGTAAGAAAAAAAAAGTCACTCATTATTTTGTTACATTAATAATAAGTTTAATTTTCATTCATTTCTTTTCACACTAAATAAATTTTAATGTGTACTATGCCACTCCCTTAAATGTTTGTCTCTTTTTTTCTTTCTTTTTTTACATTAAAAATCAATAATCGATTGGGTAAGACTTACAAACAATGTGTATTTGTCTATGTATCTTTCTATCAATGTTTGCCAAACACATATAAATAACATGTAGGACTTTTTAAGTAAAGATGTATGATGGCTAGTAGTGGATTCCAAGATGGTAGTTTTATCCTAAACGATACTGATCAATTGTAGTTCTAAACATCAGTAGGAAGATTACAACAAACAATAGAAAATAAATATAAGACTTTTGTTCATAGTTTGTTGATAACTATCAAATCCAAGTATCGACCCATCATTAATGTTTATTTCAATTTCAAAATCATGAACTTAACGAAAAAACCTTCATTAGTTCGTATTCATTGGGCAATCATTGAAAAAAATTTACATTTTAGGGCAGTTTCGTAGAAACCAAGTAGTTTCATCGTGAAACGATATAAACTAATTTGTAGTAAGAAAAAAATCGGTATTTAAAAGCTTTTTTATTTTAATTTAATACTTCTTCCTGATTCCTTAATATGGTCCCATACTTGGAACGTTCGAATCAACCAATACACCTGTAAAATATAGAACCTTCTCAGATTTATCAAATGAAATATCTGTCAAAAGTTATTTAAAAGTGTAATTGCAATCAAGATGTTTATTGCCTTGAATCCGCTTTTAATCCGTCATATCGAAAGGTTATGTATCCCGTTTTTTTGACATTTGTACTACAGATCAAAGTTCAGTGACTTGATGTAAACTTTTCAGCTTCCAGTCGTGTTATACTATTGCCTATTTATAAAATAATTTTTTAGATTCAATCAAATTGTTGTAACTCATTATATAATCAATGTCGTTAATTATAAGCAACCTTTTACAATTAAAAGTGTCTTTGATTCATACAAACGTATATTCTGTCCAAATTTAAATAACACCCATTCCAAAGTTGTTTTGTGGAGATATCATAGTTGAAATCATGAGTCGATTGAAGCTAGATCACCATGGAGAACCTGAAAGCACTGAATTACCGTCTCGTCCTATTGTGGGACTCCTCAGCAGTGCGCATTCACGATCCCATCACATGAGATTCGAACCCAGGACTTACCACAATAGAACGAAACGGCCATCCAGTGCTTCCAGGTTATCCATGCTAGTCTAGCTTCAATTGACTCATGATTTCAACTATAAGATTACTGAAATCTCTGTTTAAAGTACAATCATTATTTAATAATATTTAATAAAATCAAATCATACAGACAGTTAGGTTAGTAACTAAAAGTTTAAATATTGATTTAATTTTAATTATTTGCAAAATCTTACAAATAAAAAAGTAATTTGATAAAATTCACCTCTATTGAATATTGAATATATCACTAATAATTTATTATTATTTTTAACAGTTGAAATCATGAGTCAATTGAAGCTAGACCGCCATGGAAAACCTGGAAGCACTGGACGGCCGTTTCGTCCTATTATGGGACTCCTCAGCAGCACGCATCCACGAACCCGCTCTCGCGAGCGAGAGCGTGGTCTATCGGTTAAGGGCTTCAGCTCGAGACTGGTAGGTCCTGGGTTCGAATCTCGCTCGCGAGAGCAGGTTCGTGGATGTGCACTGCTGAGGAGTCCCACAATAGGACGAAACGGCCGTACAGTGTTTCCAGGTTTTCGATGGTGGTCTAGCTTCAATTGACTCATGATTTCAACTGTGAAAATACTTAATTCTCCACAAAACCCCCTCTGATCTATTATTTTTAAGTATAAAATTAATTATTCATTTTATAAAGGAAGAATATATGTAATTCAACTTGTTAATAGTACATAATATATATTATCAGTATTTTCTGTTAAATAGGAATAATATATTTGTAAAATCTCAGCGAATGAATTTGAAGTAAATCCAATGTTTCGCCTGGCAATCCAGTTCAAGCTTTTTCAAGGAATATCCTATTTCATGTTGTACATCAACTTGGCGCTCAAATACAGTGAAACTATTCGTTCTAATTTAGACGAAAGGTCATATATAAAGTATTTTCTATTGTTATCTAAAATGTTGCTTTATATCCATTTGTAATTAATATATGATCAGAAAGGGTTTTGTGGAGATTTAGTATTTTCATAGTTGAAAGCGTGAGTCAATTGAAGCTAGACCACCATGGAAAACCTGGTAGCATTGTACGACCGTTTCGTTCTATTGTGGGACTCCTCAACAGTGCACATCCACGATTCCATCTTACGAGCTTTGAACCCAGGACCTACTACAATAGGACGAAACGGCTGTCCAGTGTCTCCAGGTTTTCCATGGTGGTCTAGCTTCAGTTGACTCACGCTCTCAACTATGAAATTTAATATATGGTAAATTAATTGTACTTTATTATTTTATTATATTATATTTACAAATAGTCATGTTAAAATCAATATTTAATATATTTCATTAATGGGAGAATACAGACTGAGAAGATTCCATCAAAACTAATTATTGTTTTAGCTATGATGGGTTGGATCATTTTGTATTAGTACAATGATCACACAGACACAAGGGCATATATATATATATCCATAGAATGAATATAGCATTTTCTTGTCCAACCAGTAACATAATTAACTTGCTATTTTTAAATAGGGTCTAATGTTTGAAAACATAGTAATATGATAGTAATAACGGTAAAGTTTTATCATAAACAATTGTGCTCATCAGATAAATGCTCTATTAAATAGTATTCAAGTAATCATATGATGCTATTAATTTTTTTAGATGAAGTTCCGCTTTTATTCTCATGATTAAGAGTTGTGGTATTATGAACTATACAGGAAGAATAGAGTACTGCTTTTAGAAGAATATTATATTCATTTTCGACAAGTACTGTGATTAAACAGTTTTGATTGATAATAACAATCCAAATGTAGTAACAGAAAAGGTGAATCGAGCCACATATTTAGGAAATACATATGTTAACTAAGGCCTATCAGTTAAAATATTGAATATCAACAAGAAAATAATAGAAATGTTTACTAACAACCTCATATACAGTGAACAGGTAATGGGGATATGAACTCAGTAGTTTATTGAAAAAACGCTTTGGTTCTTTAGGCAATAAATACTGAAATGGACTCACAGTTTGAGCTTCAAAATCTAGATGCAAATATTTACAGTCGATAAGCCGCAAACAGGATGAGACTAGCTTACTCAATTGTATTTCTAATCATAGTCTAGATTAATATACTATAATTTACTTCATAACATTTTATTGAAAGCATGAGAATTCAGAAATCAGTAATTACTAGAATATTTCAAGTTTACCCCACTTAGTACTAAGTCATCTGCTTCAGAATCCGAAACTTTAGAACTCAATTAAAATGATAAAATGAAACGTTATTTGTTGATCAGTTATTCTGAATGCTTCTCAGAAGAGTTGCACGATTAATACAAGCGGACTAAATTCTTCATTAACCACTTAACCATGCTATATATCAGTTGCAGTTATGCTTGTTTAAGAAAAATAATGCACATTATCAGTGACCGAAACCTGTTTAACGAAGATTAGGGCATACAAATACAGACAAATAATGATAACAAATGATCTATTTAATAGGTTTAAATCGCGTAGAAAGACAAGCAAATATATATATATATATATATATCCGTCACTCAATAATCAAACTTTTAAATATTACTTCCCAAAGAGATATAGAATAATCGAATAGTGAATTATCTTTCACTGAAATCTCGCAAGCGGGATCGTGGATGCACACTACTGAAAAGTTCCATACTAAGACAAAATGGCCATCCAGTGCTCTCAGGTTTTTCAAGGTATTCTAGCTTTGATCGACTAATGAATTCAACTGGTAAATTAATACAATCTCCACAAGACGCCTTCTTGAGAGTTAATTTTCGTTAATATATATGTATAGATTACAATTCTTTATTTAGTTTCAACTTACCAGTTCATTTTGTTTTGTTCTACCAACATTATGTCGTGTAGTTGTTTTAATCCCTTTGACTGGTTTACGTCCATTAACACGTTTTGTAGATTTCTTACCTGGTTTTATAGTGTAGTCAACATTTACATTTGATCTTGGAATAAGTGTTACATCAGAATAGATATCCAGTTCGCTTGAAACAGACGGTAAACCATCAATAGAGTTATCATTGTTACTATTATTATTATTACTATTACTACTACCATCTAATTTATGACTATCTGATCTACCATCAGTTTTGGTAACCATCAGTGTATTAACTTTAGTTTTATCAAATCTGTTCTCGGAGACTTCTTCACCATTACTTGTCTGACTACTACTTATACTACTACGACCAGAATCAGTTGATGAAAAACTATGAATATTATTAGTATCTACTTGAGTTGTGTTGTTTGTATTCTGTGCTAATGATGATGACGATGATTGCAGTTGACCATTTTGATTTTCACTATCAATATTTTGACTTGCTTTAACTGTTACCATGGTTGATTGATCAGATGATAGTGATGATGGTGAGTGACATGATGTATTCATAATCTGACGAACAGGATTATTCACTGGCGGTGTTTTAATCGGTGTTATCGTTGTTCTTAATGCTTTCATTTTTGGTGATGATGAAGTTGAGGGCGATGAAGTCGTAAAGTGTTTATTGTTACTATTATTACTGGTAATTTCATCAGTATTATTAATATTAGTGTCCATATTATTTTGTTTGTTGAGATTAACAGATGTGATAGTATCGGTTTGTTTATCTAAACAAGAGACTGATTTATTTTTCTTTCTGTCACGATTATCCATAATATGATAATGTAGATTCTTCTGATAGAATTCAAATGTTTGTTTTATTGATTGTACGGTCTGTTTTTACTTTTTGCCCCAAATTGAATATCATAGAATACACATGATCGATTGCTAAATGAATGTGAAGAATATATTTTAAGGTTTTTCTGTCTATATGTTTGTCAAAAGATTCGTTGATAATAGTATTGTTAATAATTCCAAGGGTTACTGAATAATATTTAGGGCCATGGAGGTAATAGGTAGGGTGTTATCATAGTGTACTTTCCATTCTGTTGAACAGGTTGCAAAAGTAAAACATCTATTTCGCACCTGTTTGAGTTAATATCAGACACTTGTAAAGTCAATAAAAAATTTCACTATCTCAACTGTTATGGTATTCCTCTAAATTATGTAATATGAAAGTAATAATCGTTGTACTTCACTGAATCGATGTATTTGTAATAATTACAGTTCACAGATGTTGATAGCTATTAATAAACAACTAAATAACTAAACTGTTTGGCCATATCATACATTGCATTTATGCGTGTTTGAATATAATGACAAAGTAAACTTTATATCTGATTTGATTATAATCCTACTATTTTAGGCAAAATAATTTTAATAGCCAATAGGAGGAAAAAATCCTGACTTAACCAATTTATAGTTTCATTTGATTGGTCAACCTAATTTATTGTAATTTTAGGCTCAAAATATATAAAATATGGTGTTTTTAATGATTTAACTATCTAATTGCTTTTTACTATGATCTAAATATACGTTATTCAAGTTTCTAGTATGATCAGCTAATTGTTGAAGTGTTTATTGCTGATTTTGTGTGAACAATATTTTCTTCGGCAGAATTATCTCACCACTTGGTGCTGTATTATTTAAACTCAGAGAGACTATTACAATCGACTGTCTAGGCTTATAATCTTCTAAAGGATTATAAAATTGTTTGCAGTTTGCTAGTACGCTAAAGACTTGACATTCTTGGGAATCGATAGTCATATAAATATCTGAATTTCCATATTATGAAGGTTGGGTGAGCTAGTCTTAATAAATACGTTCATTCAGTATTTCCCCATATGGTTTAAAGGATAAAATTAAAATATGAAAGTGGTCTCAAGCATAACTTAAAGTCAGTTAGAAAACTAAAAAAACGGCAAGTCATTGAATGTCCGTTTAGTTCTAGAACTTCTGGTTTTCACTATTTCTCCAACTGATATCAGTTTCTAGTAATAATTATCTAGAAATGACACCAATAAATCTAAACAGAGCGATAAAAACAAGGTTTGTAAAATAAAATTAATTTTTAATCAATATCTCAACATCTCATCAGCTGGATATAGCCTAAAGTTATAATAATCAACAGAAATATTAACTGATGTTTAAGATTAATAGTTGAATTCATGAATTGATTTAAGCTAGACCACCAATGAAAACCTAGAAGCACTTGATGGCTGCTTCGTCTTAGTATACGACTACTCAGTTAGAAATTTACACCGTTGGATTACCGTTTAGTGGCCTAGAGGCTAACTGTTTGCGCGTGAGACCGAAGATCTTGAATTCGACTCTCGAGTGCTGGATCGTGGATGTACACTGTCGAGGAGTCCCATAGTGGGACGAAACGGCCGTCCAGTGCATTCAGGTTTTACAAGGTGATCTAGCTAAGGTAGGCTCATGAATTCAGCTATTAAGATCACTAAAACCTCCACAAACTCTAATTCTGATAAAATACTTTAGTTTGTGAAGTTTAAACAAATATTCGAAGCGAAATGAAAGTGAGAATAATAAGAAGAATAGGACAGGAAGTATGGGAATATGCATGATTAAGATTTAGTTATTGGAAAGTAGCAATGCAGAGTAGAATGAATGTTATAGTTACAAGTAATCATTATCAAGATAAAAGAGATTGTTAAGCAAAGGTAATGAAATTGATGATTGATTGCAATATCACTCAACATAATAAGAAATAAAATTAGATATGTGAATAATAATAAGATAATGTACGAGATAGGTAAATATGTAGGGGTAGGTAATGACTGTTAAACCATAAATGAAAATATTTGTACTGATTCAACATGACTATGTACATAATATCGTTTTTAGTGTAATTCATCTTTGTATTGTTTCTTCTAATCTTCCTGTTGATGTTTAGGACTACAATTGATCAGTCTCTTATTGACATATGCGCATCCTTTACGGATTGCCTCAATATTGCCATCAAGTCAAAAGCGATGAACAGAATACTTAGTTCTGTATGTACAGGTCTAGTTGAAAAATGTTGGCATCTAACGGTCTTGGTATGTTTATTAAACGGCGTAATATAAAGAAAGAAAATAACACCAACATTATCTACATATTCTTTAAAAATAGATTATTGTCGATATGACCATGTGAAATAGTACTGAACTTATGATGTATGTGATTACTACACTTCCTAACCAATCTAAACAGTGTTCTATGTATTTATTAAGTGTGAACTTGATGGGATTCTTTTCTGCCTATGCCACTATTACCAAGAAACAGTCAAACGTGTGAGTATTCTATTACGTTCATATAAATTAGCGAGCTCCTATGGTGTGAAGAGAGTTTACAAAAAAAGATTTCGATATATTTTAATTAGTTGTGATAAGAAAAGAAACTTTAACTTCCCGTTGGAAATAATTTCAAGCAATCAAAATTAAATCTAATACTAGAATATTAAAAGGGTAATGTGCCCGAATGCCGAAAATTTAAAATAAGCTTATATCCTAACATTAGATTACAGCTGATTAATAACTGAAGTACATTTTCCTTAATTTTGTAAGGTAAGTAGAAGAGGTTACTACAAAAAAGTTACAAATTTGTGACTATAATTTAATTAAATGTATACTGCAGCATTTATCATAACACTTATTTTAAACTAATTATAAGAAGTATATCCATATCGTTTCTGTTATTTCTTGGAATTAACTAAACTTTAAGGCTTTAATGTGAGGTTTATTATTCTGTAACTTTGTAGGTTGCCGCAATAAGCTAATGACTTAGTTATAATTATGAAGCTTTTAACATAAAACAAATTATGTGGTTCAATTATGTGATATACACATGAACAAGGTTAAAGCCTTTCTTACAAAAATTCGATATAGTATCATCTCAAGAAATAGAGCGATGAAAGTATTGTTGAGATAAAAAAATTTGAATTTATAAAGAAATTAGCGTTCTATCAGACCTACTGATGAGTACGTTAGTTGAAGTGGATCAGTTTGGGCATTAAACATAAAAGATTATATTCAGAAAGTGAATGGGATTTAAGTTGACGATTAGAAATCTCCAGAATTAGTGAATGGTATAGATCAAACTAAACATATATGAACAGTTAGGTAAGTTCACATGATGATGTGGAGCTGATTGAATTAATCACACAAACCGAGCGCTTTCTGAACTCAACTCCGAACACTCTTCCGCTTGACTTTCGAAAGGTGTGTGTAAAATAATCAATAGTTTAATATTGAAACATCTTGTGAACTCAAGTCACACGACCCCACTTGAAATACACTTCAAAATCATCTATATAGTCAAGCTATTTAGTTCTAGAGGGGTGCAAATCAATAACATGTGTGCTGCAGAATTGTTGGTAAGTAACCTTTTCAAACCTGAGCTCTGTGTGTAAAAGTGACATGTGAAAGCTATTAATCTTCCTTAATCTTGACATTTAATTTTATGGATGGTAATTTGGTAGTTAATTATTCGTTATTATTACTTGTAACTTTTTTAATTTGTTCTTCACGTTTCTTATACTTGCCAAGTGGATAATTACTTTTCAACACATTACATCTGTCGTTCAATTCTCTGTCGTTACACAGCTTTCTTTTAACACATGAAATTATGTTAACGTCCTCCTATTTTTTAATAAACTATTTTATTTGGTAACTTACCATAAAAGCGGTTGTATAGTTTGAGCAAATAATACTGTCGGGAATTAAACTTTTCCACTGAATTATCTTTGTTTCTTTTTCAAAGACATTATAGGTTACATTCGTTATATAGTAGAAACTTTACTGTGCAAACAACTTCTGTTGAACTTAAAAAACACCTTATGTTGGTAGAAATAAATGCAATAAATTAAAGATAAGCTATCTCTACATTTCATCGCTCATCATAATTGTTTACCACGAAATAGATGATAAGTCCTTGAGGTTTTAAAAGTGAACATATTCTTCTGAAACGATCAATTTAAAAACAACCCATGAAATTAATATAAACTGTTGGAAAATTATAGACAGTATCGTTTTGTGCTTACAACGATCTTTAAACCAATGTTACTATTGGTGTTTTAGTTTCCATAATATAATCTAGTATTTAACACAAGATAAACTTAGCTCTTGAACTCGTATGTTCCCTGTAAAACTTTTTTATAACTAATCCTATTTCTTTCAAAAGTATTTATCGACCATTCATTTAGATCATATTGTTTACACTTACACCCAGAAGAGACTAAATCATTTTCTAGCTAAACTTTCGTATTCATAATATGTTCTTGGAAGTCTTTGAATTAGTGCAGTATTGGCTTCCGAAATCTCCATTGAATATATATAAATTGGTAATTTACTAGTTGAATTCATGGGTCCATTAAACCTCTTTCTGGTAATAACTATCATGTGCTCACTAGCGACTGGCTTCAAGAGGTATTTCCTGGAGTTTTAATGAGAAGCCGTGATAAGTGGAGTTTAACCATGTCTGTTGTGAGGCAGTAGCTCACTGAAGACAATGATGGATGGTGGCGCAGTTTCGCAGATTGGACAATGACACCGTTGGATATCGGCTGAGTGGTCTAGAGGATAAGCTTTCACGCCTGAGCCTGAAGGTCCTGGGTTGGAATCTCCCGAGGCGGGGTCGTGGGTGTGCATCGCTGAGGAGTCCCGCGATAGGACGAACTAGCCGTCCAGTGCTACCAGGTTGTCCATGGTGGTCTAACTTCAATCAACTAATGAATTCAACTATTAAATTATTACAATCTTAACCAAACCTCTTTCTGAAAACAGTGGAGTGTATATTTAGTCAGTTTATGATAAAGTATATAACTCAGATCTTTTCTAATGTATAAAGTATTTATTTGAGTTTATTTGGATTTAATTATGAGTTATTCACATTAAATGCCTAATAATAGAAAAAATATTTTTTGAAATTGAAAATAACAGGTTAAATAATTTGTGGGAGGACATAGATCAATACATGATTATATTTTTGAATCAAATTATCCATAATGGATGATATTATACATATTTAATATTACTGTTCGTTGAAGCACACAGGAAAACCATTCAACCGGTCGTACAGAACATAAATTTCAGCACAAATTTGTTACATTTCGAGTTGGCATTCGTCAACTTAGCGATAATCGGTCAGAATAAGAAGGAAAGGAAGAAAAAATGTCAACTAAAACGGAAAGCTAAATATGATGAACAAAAGCAACAGATACGATCAAAGGATAGATAGAACGGACCAATACTTACCTCGAAATGTAAAGGAAGATACAGCATGGATGTGTCTTTTTCATTACGATCGATCCTGGTTTGTGTTACTCCATGAACCTGGCTACAGATAACAATTATTTCAAAAATCTCCACGAAGAAGTCCATACCAATTGCATGTGGCTCACTCCAATAGTCACTGACCTCATCAATCAACCCCATTTGTTATACAACGATTACTTTCACTTTGACTAGCATTATTACTATTGAAAAACATCACTATATCTATCAAGGCGACCATTGTTACCTATGCCATTTCTAATCCTACTATATACTTATTAATTTTCTAAACGTATACTGACATTCATTCTGTCTATTCCACTTATCTATAATTTGTTTCTACCATACTTTTCTCTTACTGTGATTACATACAAATTACATTAACTGAAACATGTAACTTTTCTATTCTCAAGTGAAAATAAGCAATAGTTCTCTGTCTGAATTCAATAAGTTTCTTTTTAAAATCAGTTAAATTAATCCAGCCTACACAATTTGTTACATTTCCTAAACTAGTCTAATCTATATGTTTATTGTGTTGCATGAATGTACCCATTATATAATATATATATAATGATAACGGTAAAATTAAATTTACATAGTTTTATTTGCTATTGTTGCCTTTATTGGTACAGATGCTTTAGTTTTGTTAAACGATTTACTATTAAATCCAAATCAAAAACAAGCAACAACTAAGAGTAAAGCGAAACAAAAGTACTAATATTCCATATCAGATTGATTTGCCAAAAATAAAACATACACAGTAACACATACTTGTGCATACACTAATAAAATGACACATTTACACATGGATACACAAAAAAAATGGTACCTTTATTATAAACCATTGGAATGGATATATATATTTACTATTGAGAGATGCATGTTTATTTAAAATGTATGTATAAAAATAGTCTACCGTAAAATGTATGCAGAATTATAATTATAATAAATGAAAAAATAAACGCAAACAAAGTTCAATAATCTATAATAGAACACATTCAGCTGTTTTAAACAGTAAACTTCTTATAAAATAGAACAAAACAGATGGGAATAAAGAATAACAGTTAGACCATATGAAATATAACTAAATTTCTACCACACCTTGAGGAAATCAGCTAATTGCGTCACAAGACAAGCCCTCACATGGAATCCTTAAGGTCAACGGAAAAGAGGAAGACCAAAGAACACATTACGCCGAGAAATAGAGACAGACATGAGAAGAATGAACAAGAACTGGATAGAACTAGAAAAGGAAGCCCAGGACAGAGTGGGTTGGAGAATGCTGGTCGGCGGCCTATGCTCCATTGGGAGTAACAGGCGTAAGTAAGTAAGTAAGTAAGTAAGTACCAATATATTGGGAATAATGACGTAACAATCTATTGTTTATGGATAATTGATTATTTTTTTTTATTATTTCAATTTTGTAAAAAATAATAAATTAATTTTGAAGTGTAAGTTAAATATAGATTAAATAGTTGCTGAGTGCATGATTATAATAAATCAATATAAAATATACTGATCCGACATTCAATATCTTATTGTTCAATGTTTTGATATAATAGTACTTTCTCATAATGATCAACCGGATTATTCACAATATACAAAATCTATCTGACTTCACTATTATGAAAACATAAATAAATTATTCAATTGTATTGGTTATTTGAAACTTCTCATTGATGTTTAGGAAAACATTTGATCAGTCTCTTATGGCATATGTGCATACTTTGAGAATTGCTTCAATATTGCCTTAAGTCACAAGCATTAAAAACAGAGTTGAATGATAGCTAGCAGTGGATGAGTGGATAAAGCGATGGCATTTGAGGTAGACAGTGATGGTACATAACTGTCTAAAAAATATTAATCAGTTTTTAGTTATAGTGTAGGACTATTCATTGATGCACATCCACGACCTCATTAGAGTGGATTGGACCAATACATTCGGTTTGGCGCGAAAACACTTAACCACTAGACCACTGAGCTGACATTCAACAATTTTAATGCAAAAATTCAACCGATTCACAATATTATCCATCTTTTAGTGCTTGTAATGGATATCCATCTCACGTCACACATGTTTCAACCCTACCGATCACAGCTTCTAAATAGGACTCCAGGAATTGAATATTTAGGTTAGTTACTAACAAGTATATAATCATCATCTCAGCTTGGTCATTATTAGAAACTAGGAAACAAGAGATGAAAAGGTTACTCAAAGCTTCTTGGTTTTGAATTGTAGTTTGGCTCCTTATTCACATACGTGACTTCATTTCATCATTTTTGCCAACTTCTCGATCACTGCGAAACCCTCACTCGTCATTTAAAATCTCCGCAACTCTATGGCTACTAAACAGTAAACTGCTTTCACAAGCTTTATAAAAGGACAATGGCTAGCAATGGAATCCAAAACACGCGTTTGTCCCTATTTAGTGTTCGTCAGCCGGATGAAAATCCATCCCACGATTAATGTTCACTCTAGGACTCGAACCCAATACCGTTCGCTTCAAACTCTATCGCGTTATCCACTTAGCTACTGAGTTCATCTTTGCTCATAATGCTAGTGAATTAAGGCAATATCGTGGCAATACGCACAGTATGCACATATCCCAATAAGAGACTGATCAATTGCAGTCCTAAATAACAATCGGAAGATTCAAGTAAACAATACTAAGTGAATGAATTTTTATTTTATTTGTACATTTTATTAGCGCTCATTCATTACGTAACCAGTTTTAGCGAGCTCTCTGGTGTTTTATCACAATCAATATTATGAAATATCTTTTCAGTAATCTAAATTTGTAGTGTTTTACTTAATCCCTTGAATTTATTTACATCTTTAGTACTGTAATAATGATATTTGTCCTAAACAACTTTCTGCTGAACTTATTTTTATCAGCAATTATAACTCATTTTGTTATTATGATTTCTAAATATTTCAGGTTGCATCCAGCTGACAACATCTAGACAACATATAATGAATGCATTTGATTTGTATTGGCTTCTTCTTCTGGTAAGTCCTATATAGAACAAAACACTATTATTTACAATGTATTGATTATACATTAAATGAATTCATTCTGTTCTTCTCAAATCCTTATTCACACTCTCTTCAAGGTGATAAACTAAGTTATTTTTATATAGTTTAAATCATGAGTCAATTGAAACTAGACCACCATGGAAAACCTGGAAGCACTGGACGACCGTCTCGTCCTATTGTGGGACTCCTCAGCAGTGCACATCCACGATCCCACCTCGTAAAATTCAAACTAAGGACCTAATATTCTAGCGCGTGAGCACCTAACCGATAGACCACTGAGTTGGCCGGTATCCAAAGGCGTTGATGTTTAACCTATATGATTTTTTTTTCTATTTAGTCTGTAATAATGGTTTTTGTAATTAACATTTATGCACACAATTTATGAAGATAAATATACATTTTAAATTATCTCTGTTATTTTTATTTATTAAATTAAAATTAATCAAAACGTCTTAGCTTTCAAAATAGACTGAGCTATGAACACGGACTGGTGATTAGTCTTTGTGAGGCACAAAGTAACTTTCTGGTCCTCTTTGATATCTAATTATTTTACAGCTAATTTCCAACCATGATGATAACAATTGACTAATCTCGATAGATTTCTCTAGCAAACGTATATATGCCAGTAAATGTTTCTGTTTTCAACTTAAATTTGATATAAGAATGAACCGAAATTTCTTCAAATATCTGTGCGATTGAGATTTCATGAAATTGAAAAGAAAATATTCTGTTCAGTACAAAAGAACACAAGTTGAAATTCATTAGGTATACATAAATAAACAAATTTTCAAATTACTACATATATCTGAGAAATGCTACAAAATAGGTCGGCTGATAACTTCTTCATATAAACAAAGGAATAGAATTTTTAATCACCGGCAACAACACTTAATCAATTAGTTAAAATGAATTTTGAAATTGTCATTTATATGGAATTATTCAGGTATCCTACCTTTGTCTTGATAAAATAATTAAGTACGAAATAATTACCTTCATGTTCATTTATAAGTTGATTTACTTAATGAATCCCAATTTATCGATCTGATGCTTCTTTATATGTATATACACTTGAAAAATCCGAACTCGATTTTGTTGTATCAAGCATGAGTACCATATGATTAAAAATATAAAATGACAACAAATCAGTTATTCAGCTTTTCTGGCTTTCCGTGGATATATCTTGTATATATTAGAAGTATCTTACGCTGCCAAGTAAATTCGTTGGTAATTGATGATCATTTTTTAAATATTATTCTTTTCATACATGTGTACATGTATATGCTAATCAGAAAATCAATAAACTTAACAAAAGGGATATAAATTAGATTTTATCACCAAATAAAATCAAACAATTGATTACAGATTACATAATATCATATTTCATATGGTATCTAAAAGTTTCATCTATAAATTATATACATTGGAAACTAAATCCTCAACCCCCCCCCGAAAAAAAGAAATCTCATTAGATATTATAGTTATTAATGGATTATGTTATCTAAATAATTGAACGGAAATCAACAGAAACTATAAAATCATAACACACACCCACAAACCTACACAGAAAAATTGAGAAGATAATTATCTATTATTTATCAGATTATCTATCAACATATTCAACCAAATATCGAATTAAATATTCTATAAAACATTAGAAGAACAGTTGAAAAAAAAAGAAGAATTACTACCCTATTTCATTTCAAACTGAATAAAAACATTTATAATATGAAATCAATAAATTGTCTGATAATAGAAAAAATTTTCATTGTTGAAAGCATGAGTTAATTGAAGCTAGACCACCAAGGAAAACCTGGAAACACTGGACGGCCGTTTCTCCTTCTTGTAGGACTCCTCAATAGTGTGCATCCACGATCTCGCCTCGCGAGATTCGAATCCAAGATCTACCAGTCTCGTGCGTGAGCACTTAATCGATAGACCACTGAGCTGACCGGCATCCAACAGTGTTAATGTCTAACTTCAATCAATCCACAAAATTGAGTAATACATTCACTATTGTCATTAGTGAGTTGATATCTAACAATAGACCTGATTGAACTCCACTAGTTACTGCTTCTCACTAGAACTCAAGGAAATATCTCTTGTAGCCAGTCACTAGTGAGCATATGATTATTATCAGAAGGTGATTTTGTGGAGATTTGTATTAATTTTATGTAGTTGAGATCATGAGTCGATTGAAGATAGATCGCCATGGAAAACCTGAAACTACTGGACGGCCGTCTCGTCCTATTGTGGGACTCCTCAGGAGTGAGCATCCACGACCATACCTCGCGAGATTCGAACCCAGGATCAATCAATCTCGCGCGTGAGCACTTAACCGATTACACCACTGAGCTGGCTGGTATCCAACGGTGTTAAATTTTCTTGTTTTGTTTTTGTTTATTTTCGCCTATTTATTCGAAATAATCAAAAAGAAATTTACTAAAATATAGTTTCTCATAGGTATATGATTTATACATCATCAATATGATCTATATTGAATAAAATCACTGTTTAATTTATAATAAATCAGTGTAAATCAACTACTTTACTCTGTTATATTGAGCCAAAATTGACAATATTGATTAAATTTAGAAGAATGTAAATGATGTTTCCGTACTCCTAACCAGACATAAAGATAAAACATATATACATATAAGTATATAGACATAATAACAGTATATATACTTATGTCAAGCTTTAGAATAAATTGAATTATGATTGACATTTTTCATTATTACTAAGTACTTATAGGATTACATTTTGATGATTCATTTGTTCTCTTTCTATAAAATACTATTTTGTAAAAAAAAAAAAATAAAATAATAGACTGATATGGATGACTATTATCCACGGATGAATTTACCTTCAAACTAATCCATTGATTGTTTAGTATATTGAAGTCAATAGTGATTTGTGATAAATAATTTTGCTGTAATCAATCAAATTAGATAAGATTCAATGTATAACTATGTCTATAAAAATAGAGGAAAATCGAATTACATTGGTGTGAAGTTCAAACACGATTAGATTTCATTATATATATCTATATACATTTATTATTGTCATTATCTAAGTGCATAGTACTTTACAACTTAAAAAAAACTATACTTGGAATCATGTACTTTCTAGATTTATGGGTTACTTTCAACAGTAATAATAATGTATATGTAATCAGATTTTCATGTGAAAAACTGATCAAAAGGATCGATTATATTGCTACTGATTCCCTCCAACTCAATTGTCATAGTCGACGATGTCTTATTATTCCAATAATTGTATTGTAGGAGGGTATTGTAATTCTATATATGAATCCAATTAATTTTATAAAATTAATTGATTAGCAAATTATTATTCTATACATTAGTTAGTAATGTTCATTAATAACTTACTGAAAAAGATTTAATAATGAATGAAGACAAAAATAGTAATAGTAATAGGTTTTCGATGGTGGTCCAGCTTCAATTGACTCATGATTTCAACTTTGAAAAATACTGAAATCTCCACAAATCCCCTTCTATAATTAATATAATCATATGCTCACTAGTGACTGACTTCAAGATACATGTCCTGGAGTTCTAGTGGGAAGCAGTGACCAGTGGAGTTCAACCACGTCCGTTGTGAGATAGGAACTCACTGAAGACAATTGGTGAATGGTTGCTCAACTTCGTGGATCAGTTGAAGTTAGACATTAACACCGTTGGATGCCGGCTCAGTGGTCTATCGGTTAAGGGCTTCGGCTCGAGACTGGTAGGTCCTGGGTTCGAATCCCGCGAGAGTGGGTTCGTGGATGTGCACTGCTGAGGGGTCCCATAGTAGGACGAAACGGCCGTCCAGTGCTTCCAGGTTTTCGATGGTGGTCTAGCTTCGATTGACTCATGATTTCAACTTTGAAAAATACTGAAATCTCCACAAATCCCCTTCTAAGTAAATAATAGTTATCTTTTTCTCAGAAGACACCAAACTTTACTTAAGATCACATTCCATCAAAAAAGTTGATGGGAATCAATTTTAAAAAATTTCAATGAAATTCTTTAAACATACAAATACATGTACATGTATCTAAAACACACATGATCACATTTTGACCCTGGAGAATAAAATATTCCATCTTTTGTATATAGGTGTACTAAGGTATATTAGTGTAAATAACATGCAAAAATATAAACTATCTTGTCACAATAGAACACAATAACCGACAAACACATTCTTAAAACAATCGAACGATTCTTTTATCCAAGTTCTTATAGTATCCCTTATTCTCTGTCATACATAATTTAGTAATAAACATTTTATACATTAAGGAAGAATTAGAGTTATACCCTGGGGATAAAAACAAATACCATATAAATCATAGAATAAATAAGTCTATGGGTGTTTAGAGATAAATACGGGGGAGATAATATAAAAATCACTCAATGAAGTAAATGTTTTTTTTTGACCTGAAAATATTTTGTAATTTAATCATTAAAGTGTTCTTCTATGGTAGTTAAATGAAATTAGATAGCTGAAATCATTATAGACTACTAATTGAGTAGAAAATTAACCAAACCTTCGGAAAATATTCACTTAGTATTGTTTGTTTGGATCTTCCCATCTATTTGTTAGGACTGCAACTGGTCAGTCTCTAATTGGTATATGTGCATACTGTGCGTATTGCCTCGATATACCTTAATTTACAAGCATGGTAAGCAGCCGACTCCAGCTGACGAGTCCCAAATAGGACGAAACGCGCTTCCTGGATTCCACTGCTAGCCACTATCCATCTCTGCTTACCATGCTTGTGAATTAAGGTATATCGAGGCAATACGCACAGTATGCACATATGCCAATTAGAGACTGACCAGTTGCAGTCCTAACAAATAGATGGGAAGATTCAAACAAACAATACTAAGTTGAATTCAAACTTCACCCCATCGCACAAACAAGTGGCTATCAGGACTCAGTGGCCGAGTGGATAACGCGATGGCGTTTGAAGCGAGGGTACTAGGTTCGAGTCCCAGAGTGAACATCAACTCTGAAATGCAGGTACATCCAGATGACGAGTCCCAAATAGGACTTGACGCGCGTCCTGAATTCCACTGCTAGCCACTATCCATCTCTGCTTCGGAAAATATGTTTTATTATTATACATGACAAATTGTATCGTTCATACTGCCTAATTCAGAAATATTAGCTAATCTGTTCATGGAATAATAGTTTGTTTGGACATTTCTGGTAAAATACCTAATGAGTAAATGAGTTGTGTTATATCATTTTAGATTTTAACGATACAGCTACATATTAAACTCTTCATCATCTTATAGAAATTAAAGAATATTATGGAAGATGTTAGGATAGTTCATTTGAATCGCTCCAATAATAACACAAGAAATATGCTAGTTAGAAAGAATGGATGCTTAAAATTCAAATATACAATTGTAGTAAGACTATGGGGGTGATGTGATTGAAGCTCATGAAGTGTATGAAACAGAATGATGTCAATACTTTTATTCGAAAAGTATCCGATAAATTTCGACGGACTATTATAATTTTAATATCAGAAGAGGTTTATGTGGATATTATAGTAATTCCAATAGCTGAGATGATGAGTCAATCAACATATGCTCATTAGTGACTGACTTTAAGAGGTATTTCCTGGAGTTCTAGTGAGAAACAGTGACCAGTAGAGTTCAACCAGGTCCGTTGGGAGATATCAACTCACTGATGACAATGGTGGATGTGTCACTCAACTTCGTGGATTGGTTGAAGTTGAACATTTACACCGTTGGATTCGAATCTCGTGAGGTGGGATCGTGGATGCGCACTGTTGAGGAGTCCCACAATAGAATGAGACGCCGTCTAGTGCTTCCAGGTTTTCCGTGGTGGTCTATTTGTAACTGACTTACAACCTCAACTGTCGAAATTATTATAATTTTCTTTCCTTCAATTAATAATGATATAAGAAGTATGCAAACTGAAGAATGTTAAAAACTTGCGATCATAATATTTTAAGTTCTTAGATTTCTGTTCACTGTTTCCTACCTGAAATGATTCATAATAAGGGAATGTGAATATTTTCAGTACAATATTTTTTAATAATATTCTATAATTAATTATCATTTGAAATCAAAATATTACAATCTTAGGAATAATAAATTACTGTAATAATCAAAAGATAGTCTGTCGTAGCAGCAGAAGCCTAAGAAGATTGAGTTGAACAGAATAGAAAGGAAAATAGAAAGGAATTGTGGACTTGAAGAATCATACAGGGTGTGAAGTATTCATTGTATAAATAAATAATATATTTGTAATATCTCAATGAGTAGAAAAATTAGATTTTCTGACATTTTGTGACTCATTGTAAGCCACTTCTTCAAAGAATAAATAACCAAAACAAAATTAATCCAAGTTTAAATAGTACAACAGAACAACAGGAATATTATGTGATCAATCAAGAAACGGGTCTGAATAAGTCAATGTCATGCCATTTCGGTCAAGGTGAGTCATTTGTATGTAAATTTGTGTGTGTTTGTGTGTACTGTTAGGGATGAAAAATCTGTGACCTTTATAGTGATAAAGGATAGAGTTTAATTTGTAAGATAATGACGTGAGTTGTGAATAATATCAGACTACGTGACTAGGATAGGTAGTCCAAGTAAGATGTATGGTACGGCGTTATTTTCTATTGAGAGCAGTAGGATTAAGCATTATACGGAACGCTTCAGCTACTCTCCTTTCTTTGTAATTGGAAAAACCTATTTGTAATATTTTTATATTTTTGAAATCGGTTTGGTGGTCATTGAAAACGGCGTGAACTGCTATTGCCAATTTAATTTGAAGTCTATTCAGTTCTACATGATTATCAGGTGGTTTCTTTTTGTACCTGATATGTTCTTTTGCTGGAGTCAAGATTGAGCGAGATGACTCTCCAATGTAGAAGGCATCACAATCGACACAACCTGATTTGTAGACGCAGTTTTGTGTAGACATGAATAGGATTTTTCCTTTCAAGCGAACTAAAGGATTTCGAAGTATATTCGTTGTTTTGTAATATACTCTAATTCTGTGATGCTTTAAGATTCTTTGGAGTTCTTCTATTGTGTCATGACGGTATGGTTAAATTCCAGTTCCAATCCATGGTATTTCATTCGAATTATTATTATTACGTAATGAAATGTCTCGTTTCAATAATCTTCAGTAATTAGAGTGTGTAGGTTTTCGGTAGATGAATAGATTTAGGATTCTATTTAGATTTCTTTTCACTAAGCAATCTAAAATGTTCGTTTTCATTCTCTTTCGCCAATTTGATGTGCGATGAAAGTGTATTGATCCGTTTCTAAAATGATCTTGGATTAACTTTGATTTCGTTATTTATTCTCTGAAGAAGTGGCGTACACTGACTGACGAAACGTCAGAAAATCTAATTTTTCTACTCATTGGGATATTAAAAATATATTATTTATTTATAACAATCTACCCAATGCTCAATATATTCGAACTTATCAAATCAAACCTTAGTAATGATACCTATATTCAGTGTATATTCATCATATTTTGCCAAGATTATTTGTAGTTTTATAATGAAATACATTAGTTTTCTCCATCTGTGTTCTCGTTCACTAAACTCGTTAGTTGGATGTACCTGGGAAGATACAAGTAAACAATATCAAATGGATTTAATGATGTATTTTGTTTATGATCTTTATAAAATCAAAGTCGGGGAAAGCTGGTGTATAACATGATTTTCTTTTATCTATCAGTTCCATCAATTTTGATACTATCGTACTGCTTAACATAATACGTCAACTTAATATGATTTTAGCTTTGGATTTGAGATTATCATTCGAAGTACTGTAAACAGCTTAACTGTAAGGTATAAATCTACGGAAATGAGTTGATCTCGCAAACTATTTGAGAATTCTTCGATAAGTGTATTTTTATACATTGTAAGTTTTATGTATGTTTTATACATCTGAATGCTTTTGAGATGGTGTATGATGAAGACTAAGACATTTATCTATATAATATTAGCCCAATATGTGGCTGAACAACAGTAAAGTGGGATGTAATCAATCATTAAATCGACTTCGGTTTTGATAAGTACTTGCACTTCATGGTCCAAGTGTTAAATAAATTCGATTTTTGTAAGTTCTTAGCAAGAAATCAATTTTGTACTTGACCTAACTATGTACGTCGGTATCAATGGATGCTATCGCTTCTTGAGGATTTTTCCTTCTTGAAAATGAGTTATTGAAGCCAATGAATAAAAAAATTACAGCTTCATATAAACCTTTATTAAGTAACAATTCTTGAATTATCTACACGTTTCTGATATTCTTTACATTATGAATGTCAAACGCAACACCAAACTAGAAAACTCATAGGATTGTTCAGTCATAATTCGAGATTTTCTAGTCACACTGATACATGACTGATATACTTGGTAAACATGACACTGATCAAAACTCAGTGATTAATCAATTATAAACTGTTCATCTCAGTTTAGATGATATCGAGTTCGAAAAAAGAACATCCCTTTATGAACACATTGTACTTGATATATCCTTTCAAATTCTATTTCAAGAAACATTTCAGTATACTGAGACAGTCAGTGGTAACTATGCTCAACAATTCATAATTTGATTAATTTAATGCATCTTAAACCAGTAATATTAGATCACTTCTCGTTTAACTTGTTCAATATGTAGGTGAATAGCTCGGTGATTTTTTTGTAAGAGAAAAAGACATTACTCACAAATTATACATCCTTGTTATAGGATATGATAAATTTTATTGAATCCAGTAAACTCAAGTATCAAAAAGTGTAAGCAGTTCTCAAACTTTTCGTTACATATTCCTTGGTATAACATTGAGGACTAGTTCTCTCTCTATATTTCCTCTAACCAAATGTTTTTCAATAAAACTAATTGTGTTATATGCTTGAATTGTTATTGTGATTTTTTAAATTCTGTTTTCAACTTTGAATTAGTTAAGAAACTTTTTTAATGGATGTCGTTCAATAGATTCCTACATATATAAGGTTATATGGTTCGACCTCATTATAAGTGGTTATGTGTATTTGTAGCAATATTAAAAAGATTGTCAAATAAAATGAGTCGTTCCGGTGTGAACCATAAGAAAATATAATATATGGGCAAAACATTCTGGATTTAGTAAGGTCATCTTACAGTTATTATTCAGAATGTAAAGTAAAGTATCCACTCAAGAAAACAGAATGGGTAGATGTATAAAGGTAAAACTCTTTACTTATAATAAAATTCATTTATTTAATTGTAAGGAATCGTAGATGAACATTTGTTAGCGGTTAAGTTTCTGGACTTGTTAAACTTGAGTATATATATATATGTCATTTGTGGATATTCAAATAATTTTGCTAGCTGCAATAACTGATTATTATTTCAGAAGGGGTTTTGTGGAGATTTCAGCATTTTTATAGTTGAAATCATGAGTGAATTGAAGCTAGACCACCAGGGAAAAAATGGAAGCACTGGACGGCCGTTTCATTCTATTGTGGGACTCCTCAACAGTACGCATCCACGATCCCGCACTCGCGAGATTCGAACCCATTATTATTTTGTTATATTTTATAACTTCTTTGTAAACTTACTGGTATTCATATTAAAAAAATGTTTGCTTTTTATATTCAGATTATTGGTACAACCTTCTGGTTAATGATAACCACTTACCATGTAAAATATTGCAAGTAATCTTGTCAACTTAATCAGGTGTTACGATTAGTAATAATATAGTTATTTCACACCTACATTTAAAACATGTCGAGTGAAATTATAAAAATACATACTTACCATCCAAAATAGAAAACTGGATTAAGCTTTTTGGATGTATCTCGTTGTATCACAGTATTATTTACAATGTAATGAGCACTATACATTTAGATATTTATTGGCATCAGAAACTTGTGGAGATTGTAAAATTTTCAGACTTTTAATAATGAACCGATCTAAGATAGACCACCATTAAAAACCTGGAAGCACTCGATATCTGTTTCGTCCTCCTATGGGAATCCTCCGCAATGTTCATCTCCCACCCGGATTCTGTGGGACTTTAATTCTCTTGATATTTTTTGCAAACTGACTTGTGAACTATGCATAATATGAATAAATAATATATTTGTAATATCCCAATGAGTAGAAAAATTAGATTTGCTGACGTTTCGTGACTCAGTGTAAGCCACTTCTTCTCATTGGGATATTACAAATATATTATTTATTTATATCAATCTACCCAATGCTCAATTTATTCAAAATTATCAAACCAAAACTTGGTAATGATACCTACAATACATAATATGGTTACTATTGTCTCAAATTCTGGTTAAACTTTTATGGTCGAGGATATTGAATGGCAAAAAAGTACTGAGTGACAAGTGTTTCAACGAATGTTGAGAATGTAGTATTCATATATATATGAATAGACAACTAATATAGATCTAGTAGCTTCTTCCGACTATTTTACTGTTGGTACCGTGTGAACCTCTGTTGGAAGATAGATTCATGGAAAATCCATCTTTATGTCTTCTAAGTAGTTTGTTACTCGATAAGTTATCTGGTATGCCATATTGTTTGCATAATCTTTTTTTACCATAACAAAGACTCCAAAAATTATTCATGATTTGTTTTTAAAAGAACTGTATAAAAAATACTATTTACATAAACCTCAATATGTGACAATGGGTAAAAAGACAAAATATTTCAGGTTTTCCCGCGAAACTACTGAAGATACCCAAGTAAATTAACAAAGAACGAATTATATATTAGACCAATCAAGGCTATTTGAGTCAATAATTCAATAACCCACATTTGACCTCTTATTTCCAATGTTTAACTATTGATAAGACTTTTGTTATTGTAATTTAATATTCTTACTACTATTAGTACACCTGTCTTCCCACTATCAACTTGTACGCTTAACTGTTATGCTTGGTGACGTATTCTATTTCATTGGAATTATATATTAGTTAATCAATGTAATTACAAACTAGATGACTAACAATAATAGGTCTTTTATACTATTCGATTTGTAAAAGATTAAGTAACATTTCAAGGGTATTATAAATGAATTCACACTACAGAAAAGAATACAATTTACGTTTCCTAACTAACATTTAGTTGTAGCTCTCATCGAACGGCTTCCTCTTAATATTAACTTATAATCAGTGTAATTCCATTTTCCACCATAAAACTGGTCGATCAGATTTAGTGACCAAAAAAATATAAACCAAATATTATACCACTCAGTAAACTTAGTCTTTACTTTACTTTTTTAATGGTTTCTTGAATCTTCCCATTGATATTTAGGACTAAAATTGACTAGTCAATAATCTCTAATTATAGTCTTTAGTCTTTAGAAATGATTGCTCTTATTTCCAATCCGCTAGGTCTAAAATCTGAGTACATGCAAGAATTAGAAAAAAATGTTACCCTTCATTCGAATATTTTAATTTGTAATTTATGTATAAATTAATTGCTAAAGAAAAGCGTCAACCTATAGCTTAAAACAGTTTTGTTATTAGACCAGAATCAAATAGTACAACCCTTGACATTAATGTTAAATATTTTCCAACTATATAATAATTAATTAATACACATAACTACGATATATCTGCAGTTACTGTGGTAACATGAATGAATGTAGCTATGTAATGAGTAAACGATACTTTTTTTTGAAAATCTTTTAACTTGAAAAGAAAATATTGACGCAGATAATTTTTATTATAAGGAAAATATAATGAAACAATGAAATAGATAAAGAGAGTAAGTGAGTGAGTGAGTGAAGGAGTGAGTGAGTGAAGGAGTTAGTGAGAAAACAATAATTGGAATAAAATGCATGAATGAATTTCCAATATTTCTAATGAGATAAATAGAAAGAAATCACTTTAAAATAAATATGAAAGAAAAAAAAACCCATTTCATTTCATCTAAACTAATAAGCATGAATAAATTTTAAAGCATTTATAGATTAGGTATAAAACATGTTGACTAGAACAAAAGTTTAATTAGGTTTATTTGATAAAATATTATATTTTTCAGTGTTTTAAGTGAAAGGTAACACGGTTAAAGTCTCAGTGTGTGCATTGCACCGGAATATAGATACATTTGGCTCATGAGTCCCAAATAAGAAGTAACGAGGGTCATGGATTACGCTGCTAGCCAACAATCATCTTTGCTTATAACGCTTGTGAATTAAGACAATATAGAGGCGATCCATAAAGGATGTATATATGTCGATGAGAGACTGATCAATTACAGTTCTAAATATCAATGAGAATATTCAAACAAACAATACAAAATGGATTTAAACTTCATGCCATCGCACAAGTTAATGGCTATCAGGACTCTGTAGGTAAGTAAATAATGTGATGACATTTGGAGCGAACGGTACTTGGTTCGAGTCTTGGAGTGAATCTCAACTCTAAGACTCAGGTACATCCAGTTGATGAGTCCCAAATAGAATGAAGTGAACGTCCTATATTTTGCTGTTAGCCACCATCCATATTTGCTTATGATTTACTAAGTATGTTATTTACCGTTGAATAATAATGAGAATCTAGGTTTAAATTAATCAAGATTTTTATCTGATCAAAAATAAAACCAACTCACTCAATGAATTTGTGATGAATATCTTTAACAAGGTAATATAATTCACTAGTTTGTGACCTACTGGGTTACTGATTTATCCTAATTCAAAACGATATACTGTTGACCTAATTTAACAATAAATCTTAAAAGGAATAAAACCATTACTATTTCAAATCTATAGAGTAGTAGTGATTAACAATGAAATAACGTTTAAATTATACAAGACTTATCAATAAGTTATTACTGTCAGTGATAGAAAAATAGATAACAAACAAAGTATTCACTTTGAAATCAGTTGTGCATAAACTATTGTGGCTGATTTAATTAGCTTCTGCTTGAATTCCCAAAGTGCTGAAAAGAATTGAAAATAGGTATTTTTAACATGGAAAGAAGTTATTTACGTTTTACTCATCTCAGTTCATTATTATCTACTGATGGTTAGTAGTTTAACAGTAATGTCTTCAGATAGAGATAAGGTCAACAGATAACAGTAATGATCTTATAGATGCTGGTACCATGTCAAGCCCCAATAGGTTATTCTAGCCGCTGGATAGACCAAGCTATCCATTTTTCTTAAATCACATTTTTACCCTGTCACTTATTCGTTTATTACCCTTGACTGTTCTTATCTAAGCGTATGTGTGTGAATTTCTTATCCTACTCATCACATGCCTGTAACTTTTGTTTGACTATAAATATCGACAAACAATTGGTTAAATTGCGTTGGCTCACTCTCCTCCATAATGCGTCATTTTGTTCTGCTTAGCTTTCCGATGAACGACTGTACAAAATAGACATATTCAAAACTTTATTCTCGTATTTGACTTATTTAGTTCTGTTATCCACTAACGCGGGTTACGTCGAAGAATACATAAGAGGATTAGCGATATGTATATTTCAACAGCAATCATTTCGATAACAAGCAGCAAACGATCTACCTGGAGTCAGATATCAGACCACTAAAATCTTCATTTCATGATATGCAATACAATAGGCATTTACCAGTTGTTGGTATTAAGCCTAATGTTCGATTATCGTATACATTGTTAAATAGAGTTAAATTAGGATAATGTAATGAGAAGAAGAACATCAGAATTATATTAGTGCAATGCATTTCCAACATTCTGATCATACATATACCTGTTAAGAACATTTAGCTATAAAAAGAAAAGGTCAATTGGACAAATAGAGTGTAAGAGGAAACAAAAATAATAAATAAAGTAATGGGAACATGATGTGATACTCACCATTCTGGATAGTCAACTAATATTATCAGGTACGTTATAGGTGAGAACATAATATTTCTGATTGCATAAAGAGAGTTTAAATTTTCGTATGGCCAAGGCTTCAATAAACCTTAATATATTTCCTGTAACACTTCTGTACAAGACAACAAAAGCAATGTTATCATCGATCTTATGGACTGTTTCAACTATATGCTTAGCAGTAGAGGATGATGAATGTTTATCATCTACTGTCATTTGGTTATTTGTTTCTGTTTGAAAATCATGATTACTCCTCCCTATGTATGTGTTGCCACACATAGATTTTAATTGGTATGCACAATGGGATGTGACGCAATCGTTTTCATGTTTTCTAAGTTTTTGGTGAGGCATGGACATTGTGTTTTATTTAAAATTGATCTTTTCTGTGTAGTACGTTTTATTAATAACCGATTAAGGCCTTTGTTTCAATAAATAGCTATTTGACTCACCTCTGAACAGTAAATTGATGTAGACAGTCTTTCTTTTTGTGCCAAAGCTATATTGGGTCTCACTGTAATATGACCATTCCATCGATTTATAAGCTTCAGAGGGTAGTCGTTTTCCATTAATATTTTGTACAACCATCTTACTTCACCATCACATGCGTCGCGCGTGCGATTAAGATCAATTTTTGCCTGAAAGTAATTTTCTTACCAGTAATCGTAAAGGTCTTCAGTTGGGTTACTGTGGGAGGTTTTGGAAGGGGTTTTTAAGAAATTGCAAATGAATATGAGACAGCTACTTTATACCACTTCATTTCAATATTTATTTATTCGAAATCAGTTCTGGATCCAAATAATCTTTAAAATAAACAATCTCTAGAAAGATTTATTGTATATTAATTTTATTTGGTAGTTCCTTGAATAGTTGGTTTAAGTAATCGTCGTGTGTATAAATGTTTACTCAAAGTATTTAAAAATTACTTCACCCGTTGATACAGAGTAAAAGTGACTTTTAATTTATAATGTATTCCCTTACAGCTGATATTCTACTGGTATTATTAATCAACCATCTCCCATAACTCCATTATTACAAATCAATTCTGAACGTCATTAGGAACTCCTTTCTACGAAAAACGATAACTGTTGTTCTCTTAGTAAGACATACTTAATTAATAACAAATGAAATATAAGAACAACATAAGACAGGAAGGTTAAATATTAAGTTTTTATAAATGAAATAATTATATTTCAGTTTGAAAGGGTTTGTAAATACATTTGAAAGAATACCACATTGTGTAGCTTTTTTTTAAAGGAACGGTTTGTAAAGGAATAGATATTAATCTTATTTATTACCAAAATTTAATTTAATTTATAATTCAAAGATTGTTTGTACTTTCATCAAAGTAAAAGAAATTCTTGAATGTTTGAATGAATACCGTAATGAACGTGAATAAAATCAAACAAAATTGACGGTACATGATTTTTGAAACATTTAAAGTATGAACACGATTACTGTTCATTTTTCAATATTTAAAAATTACCGACTAGCAGAGTTACATTGGTAATATCTATATCAGAAAAAAGTGTTCCTTTCGACTATTTTCTTCTAATATGTTCAATTTGTTATTAAGTTACAATGACAGTTAACTCTGTTTATGTTTTTCATTGTTATTCATTGAGAGAAATCAAAGTTATTATATTGTATAATGGAATTTTTTCTTGTGATTGTAATGTAAACTTCGATTATAATTTAACACAAGTGAACTTTTCAGTAATATTTTGTTTAATTAAAACTTCATAGGGGTAATGTTAACTACACTAGTGGCTATATGGTTTCAATAGATTAGTGGATTACATGTTAGGGACTTGGAGCTAAATTACGGGGTATAAATCTCAGTGAGATCATCAGAAGTGAGATTTGAAAGGTATGTTTAGCTGATAATGTCCAAATGGAACAAAATACGACCTGAATTTACCTAGTAGTCACTATCTAACTTTAATCAATATTTTTAATAGTTGAGATCATCAGTCAATTGGAGCTAAACCACCATGGAAAACCCCGAAGCACTGAACGGCCGTCTTGTCCTAGTATTGAACTCCTCAGGAGTGCGCATCCACGATCTCGCCTCGCAAGATTCCAACCCAGAACCTATCGGTCTCGCGCGCGAACGCTTAACCTTTAGACCACTGAGCTGGCATGCAACGGTGTTAATGTCTAGCTCCAACTAATCCAGGAAATTAGGCGACATATCCACCATTGTCTTCAATGGTCTAGAGGTTAAGCTTTCGCATGGATGAGCACTGTGGAGGAGTCTCACACTGGGACAAAACGGCTGTCCAGTGCTTCCAGGTTTTCCATGGTGGTCTAGCTTCAATTGACTCATGATCTCAACTATTAAAAGCACTATAATATCCACAAAAATCCCTTCTGATTTAATTGATATATTTTTCGATTTGAAAAAACAAACAAATTCAGGCGAGACTAAAGAACATGGACGACCTTTGAACGAATCTTAAATGACCTTGAGAAATATTAGCCAATCAGAAGACAGTTAGTGTAAGGTAAAAATTTATTATACAAAACCAAACAATTAGAGTGGATACTGTTCTCTTACATGAGTTAAAAACTTATCAAGGTTGGATATGGGTTCAGAAGTTCTAAAATCATATTGCATGCGGCAAATGAATTCATTCATATGGCTCCACAGTAGTCTGCCTCTGGAGCCATGATAGGGTCTCAAAAACTCTTTCAGTCTTGACCACATAGCTTCTATGTTGTTAGTGTGCTCCCCAGTAGTAGGGTCAACGAAATGGCGCTTATGTATAACGACATCATGCACATATCCCAGTCTACCTAGACACCTGTACGCTCTCCAATCTTCTGTATAAACGGTAGTGCCCGGCAGCACATATTGCTGTATAATCGGTATGATTTTTGGTGCCTGCCGGTTCCTGACTCTTTAAAAATGTCCTTTTTGTAATGATCTATCATATATTCCAAGGACCTGTGAGGTATATTTATGGAAGAGGTACTTACCCAATCTTCTTTAATACAACGGCCACGGTTGTATTTGCGATTCCTTACAACTGTTTCGTCTATTTCAACAATGTTCCCCACTCCTCCATACAATTGCTGTACGCTTGTCAGTTTTGTTGCACAAATATCTCGGCAAAACTCATACCATTGAACTGCCGAAACTTCGCTTACATCGGCAAAGGTGGCATCTAGTGTTACCGGTGCTTTTATTATCCAATTCGCAACAAGGAGCATAATTAGTCTCAACCTTAATTTTGAGCGAGCGAAAAAAGTCCCTGTTCGAGCTGATTTCTTCTTCCATCATGAAGAACATCGAAAGAAAATATCATCACGATAGTCTGCACACCGTACAATGGTCATTTGACTACTGCAGTCACAAGCATAGGAGCTTCTTAATAATCCCTATACTTGTAGTCGCTCAATTATCACGTCTTCTCGAAAATCCGCTGTAAAGCGATCGTACGTAAACATCATGTTCCGAAATTGCTGCCGTGACCTTGAAAACCCGCGAAAGCTTCTAATTGGCTCGTCCATGTTCTTTAGTCCCGCCCAAATTCAATATTCATTACTCGGTATTCATAGACGAACAAATATACAATAAAAGTTTGTACTTATAATCTGTTTTTATGCAAATTATTTGGCTAATCATAGAAAAAGATTAAAATTTGACCGGATGATAATCCTATCTATATAAATAATAATAATAATAAACAAAATAATAACACTATATAATCAGTCAATTATGTCTAATGAAAAATTATCTCTAAGAGTTTATAGCTTAATCAACTCTTCTCATCTAATCATTTAAGAAAGTATTCGCTATAATCGATCTTGTTTAAAGTTTCAATTTCTAAAATGAGCTATTCGCTAACCTTAGAAATCCTTCAATTTCTACTTTATTTACCCAACACCCATTCCCTCAAAAGAAGAAACAAATAGATTTTTAATTCCACTGTATGTGGATAAAGGAAATAATGAAACGGGATTAATTTTTTTTCTCTATTTTATTCTTCAATTTGACATTCATAACAAAACAAAGTGAAGGGTATAAAAAAAAAAGAAAAAAAAATTCATTATCTAGGAAGACTAATAAAGTATCATGATGATTATTTTTGAAAATTTTTTAATAATTTTTCTGTGAAAATAAAGAATAAAAAAACATTTTGTTGTTGTTGTTGTTGTTGCTTGAAATAGTATAACATTTCTGTCAATATGACAATATGAAGTACAATGAAATAATGACTTGTCAAAAGAAATGAAAATTTGGCATGATAACAATGCCAATAATTATAGTCATACTCTAAATAACAGAAAAGCTTTCCATTGTTTATTGTTTAACTATCTATTTAAATAATCTTGTTGTTGTCATCTGTATTATACATCCTGTAATAGTGTAATATATTTTTTTTTTCAAATGCCATTCTTGAAATCAATATCAACAGTCAGTAACATGATGGAAAACAGGGATTATATTCTGAATCCAAATTCATAAAACAAAAGTGAATTGTTTGTTGAAGTGTAAAAGAAAATAGATTTGGATAATATTAAAAGTGACAATGAATGGTTAATAGTTACGGAAATATATGAAGACGTGAAGAAATTCAATCATCCATGAGAGAATTATGAGGGAAATTTAAATGATTAAAACAGTACCTTATCCATTCATAATAACGGTAATAATGTTAATAATGATAAAAAGATCATAATGTTGAATTAGAGTGAGGTAAAGTTTTCTAGCAACTCAAATTGTTTTTTTTTCTCGAAAAGTTATGCTTATTATATTGATGTTTACATGTGTATAAGTAGAACAAGGTTAACTCATAATGTTCTTATTTATCAATCATGCGATTGAATTTTTTCTATAGTTTCACAATTGTTTATGGAGACTGATCAATTACAGTCCTAAATATCAAAGAGAATATTCAAACAAACAATGCAAAATGGATTTAAACTTCATCCAATCGCACAAGTTAGGACTCAATAGGCAAGGAGATAATATGATGACGTTTGGAGCGAACGGTACTTGGTTCGAGTTTCGGGGTGAACATCCACTCTGGGACTCAGGTACGTCCAGCTGATGAGTTTCAAATAGAATGAAGCGAGCGTCCTATATTCTACTGTTGTTCACAGTCCATATTTGCCTACAAACGGAATGCTTTAATGTATATTGATCAAATTATGTAATCCTATGATCAAGACAACTACTGGCTTATTTAATCTGAAGTTGTTCAAAGTAGAAGATGAGATAGTGGACATGTGTCTTTTACGTACAATGATCCGAATTTCTGTTGATCCAAGTAGCTACTGCTTCTACTTTATGAAGGATTGTGAGTCTGACAGATTTTGGCAGGTAATCATTAACATAGTAGACCACTGCAAACAACTGATAAACGCTAGCTATATTATCCATTTGAACCAAATGAGCTAGCACAGAGCTGTGAACAGTTTTACTTACTCACTTTGGCCACCTGAAAGTTGTTTGTGAAGATAGAAATATTTAAATGATTCCAGAATTATTTGGATGTTTGTGAATTAATTCAGTAACGAATAAAGCTGTTAAGATAGTAAATGAAAAAATCATAGTTTAAATTTAGTTTTCGCCTCAGACTTACATAAGCTGAAGATCTAACGATACCAGCGGTTTTGCTCTAGTTTGATAGCACTAATTAGTTCATACCCAAAATCTTCAGGTTCCCTATAAACTATGGTACAATTTAAGCTACTGGGTTCATCGTTGATATCCTTGGGTATTGTAAATTTCAGTTTATTCGTATTCATTGTGAAATCCTTTGGTTGTCTTATGTGCACCGAACAAAGATTTCACAAACTAACTTAATAAGAAGCTATTTTTTTAAGAGAACTGGATAATTTAAAAACTACTTAATTCTATTAGACTATTAGGTTCATGAGGTGTGTTTGTTTATGACATAACTATTTGTGGTTCGTTCACATGACAATTGATAATTCAGTACACTTGATCTCTTTATCGAGGTAAATTGTAGGACAACTCTGTTAAGTGTACAAACTCTACAGAACGACATTTGTTCGAAATATTTTTACGAAATAATAACACATAATAACTTTAAATGAGATACAGTATAATGTAAATATCAATCATTTATCTCATTTAAAACAAGGATAAAAAATATCATGTTGGATAGCAAAAACAACCCACTTACTAATCTTTAAACTATCCTTTCTGATTAACAAGAACTAAGATTCCAATTACTTGTAAACTAACATGAACTCAACTGCTGTCAAGTCATATTATACGTGGTTGGATAGGTTTAGTTTTTCCTACTTACAAAAGACTATTTTAATGTTCTTTAATGCAAAATAACCTTTTTAATGTGTACATATTCAATTTTTAAAATGTGCTTATCAATTTCTGTTTGGTTCCAAACGACTTTTAGTGAATCTTTTTTTTTCATACTATCCATTATCCAATCCTATCAGTGATATTGTTTACGTGCTTTAGATCACACAATTTTTATCATTTTAAAAATAGATATCCTTAAATATTTAACACATCACTCATTACTTTTGCTTTATTGTAATTACAGCTAACTTCAATCAAAAGAAAGTATAACAGAATTAATGTTTATATATTTGTAGTAAGTAGGTATGTAACACATAAATGTGGCGTCAATAATGACCATATTCGTGCCTGAAAAATATTAGTTCAGACGATATTATATATATACATATATAATGCTAACAGTAGTCCAGTTAACGACTATTTGGAATATCTGTCACAATGAAGGGATGTAGTAAAAATGAAACCAATTAACAAAAGGATCACTTATTGTAGAACAATGAAAACGTTGATATTCAGGTAGCAATTGGGTTGGATAAAATAAATAACATGTGATATAATTAAAATGACATTAGAAAAAAAAATATTTCAATCATTTCGCTGAAGTACATATCAAAAAATTAGGTTAACTTAGATTTTACTTGTTCATTTGTATGGACAACTAAATGTGATGTAACAATATCATTGGTGGTATAGATTAGAATTATTTTATTAATGATATTTAAGACTGAATTTTGATCAATCTTAGTCAACATATGTTCTGAAAATCAGCAATAGGTGACTCTATTCCATATTGATGATATAATACCAGTTGAACAAGTTAGTAGTTATCTAGACTCATTAACTTTATGCGTTTGAAGTAACAAGTATTGTGTTCGAGTCCGAGTGTTAACATTAATACTGAGAGTTATATACATTCAACTTGTGATTTTCAGTTAGGGCTGAACACTCGTCTTGAATTCAAGCTCTAGCCAAAATTCTGTCTATTCTAAATCATCTCTAAGTCATCTGTATTTGTTTCATGGTTTACTTTATGAATTAGTCGAAGGTTATTACGGATAAAAATGAACAAAACATATAGTGTGTGCATGCAGATAATACTTGGGTAATTTACTTATCATGTATTAGTTTTCATGAAGATTGTATATAACTTCATAAATAATTTTCAGAAGAGTTTGAAATTAAAAAGATTACTCAGTAATTCATAGATTTTGATAGCTTCGTTGTTGATTTTAGCTGATGCTGAAAGTTTATCTAGGACTATACAGTACTAAGTTTCTATTGTTCCTATGCATTCCAGACATAAAATGAAACTTTGACATAACAAGTAAAGGGAAAATAACCAATCAGTGTTAAGAACTTTCGAAAATTATTTAGAACATTCTTAGGAGCTATTGATAAGTTTGAGATATTTATTATTCATTGTTTGATGGAAAGTGTCAAGAGAATTCTACAAAAACAATGAATTATGTACCTGTCCTGACTAGTCAGTCACTGATTTTAGTCACTAATTTTAGTATGTTCCCAGAAACTTAAAAATGAACCTATAAATATGCTTGTTCTCTATTCTTTAACTAACCTTCAAAGTAAAGGTGGATTTCATACTTACTAGCATTTGTCTTCTGTTTATCTCCTAAATATCGGAGTATTCTTGAGGTGCAGAAAACAGTTCCGACATCGTATATTAGGTATTCCAATAAACAGATTTATCAAATATAGATTCATCACATGAAGAAATATTGTATTTCACCCAATTATCTTCAATATTATCAAGGTTGTATTTTAGTAAATGTTCTTCTTCAACAGATCTAATATGAATCATCGTAATAATATCATTAATCTATCAGTCTAAATAATCTTAATTCATTTTGTATTTAGTATAAGAATCCAAAATAAGGTAATATGATTGATTATTTTTACTTGAAAATGTGTTTTCTACATTCATACTAAGCTGTAATTAGGTTTGTTTGACAGAGTTCATAAACAATATACAATGTATATGAACTCTGAGCCTTATATAAAATAGTAAAGGTATATAGTTCTTATTTATGAAAGATAAATTATAATCCGTTTAGTTATAATATTTTTCCATCTAATTATCAAGTTTATTTTAATAAGACTATCATTCATCGATATTTTACTTTGCTATAGAAATAATAATAATATTGCTAGAACAACAAGAAGATGGAGTTCACCCTCAGATAAATGTTAGAACATCATCGTACTTATTATGAACTAACAATCGTCCTGTTTCTTAACAATAAGGCCACCTCTGATTTGTGTGAAAGGACTGTCCTCTAGGATTATCTATTGAAGAAGTGTATGCTTAGGAAGTTTATTAACATCTTGAAAGCCTTATATACAAACGCCTCAGGCAGAGTTAGGGCATACAACCACCCCTTTTCATTGTTCCATTGAAGCAGTAGGGTTGGACATCGTTGCCCAATCTCACCATTCCTCCTCAAGTTTGCTATCAATGACGTTCTGGGAACAGCTCTGATGGATGTAAGTTATAGTGGTGTGAATCTGTTACCTATAGATAGACCTTCAGTACGCAGATGATATTGTCCTACTGCACGATGATAACGAAGCCATGCAATTCGCATTTAATCAGTTGGTGATCAGTGTCCGTAGCTATGGTATATGCTTTGCATCTTCGAAGTGCAAGGTACTTTTACAAAGTCGGGAGGACCCTGATCCTGCACTCACCCCTGGTAGTGAGTGAATAAAAATAGTCGAGAAGTTCATGTATCTAGGTAGCTGCATGAGTGCTGATGGTGGCGTGAGTGATGAGATCAATTAAAGTACAGTGAAAGCCAAAGCTGCTTATGCTAATCTGGTCCATCTTTGACGCATTCGTAATGTAGTATCTGCGATGCGTTGGTGAGAGCATTTTCACTCTATGCTTGTGAGGATGTTAGACGATTCTGTGTTTGATCATCATTTTCTCTCTAAAGGATTGCTGATATCCAATGGCAACACCATGTTAGTAATGCAGAGGTTCGTCATCGTGTGTTCGGGCACAGCGACGATAATTCAATTAGTGTCACTATCTACAAACATCGACTTTGTCGGCTTGGACATGTCCTACGGATGCCACCACACAGAATTCCACGTCGTGCATTATTTGCCGACTTTGGGATTGGTTGAAAAAAGTGTAGAGGTGGTCAGTGTATGAAATAGTGTCTTTGTATGAAAGAAAGCTGTACAGCACTGACTTCTGTTGATTCTTCAGGACTACCCGGTTGGGGTTCTTAGAGATCGTGAAACACAGCAGCTTGAGACTTTGTCAGACATCGCTCGGAATAGAAACCAGTGGTGATCCTGCTGTAACATTCTTTTACTTTCTACGTAAAAATGAACGTAACCTCTTTAACTGAAAGAATTCTTTCTGGTTGTATTTTACTTATCTGAACTGTTTATCCCACTATTATTATTATTATTATTATTATTATTTGACTCTTACACATTAACTTCTGTTTGTTGTTCTTCTCTTATTATACGCACTTTGCATTCTCAACCTCTTCACAACCTCATCGTTATTGTGTGGGCCAGATGCATTTAGTGCTCCCTTGTATCAATGTTTATGTGTTCAAAAAAATAAATCAATAAATGGAGTTTATCTGAAAAAATGTGATGTATTTGCGTTACATATTTCAAACAATCTGGTCTGAAGAAAAAATGGTTATTTCTCTTTACCATTTCGTGGTGAATCTAATAGCTTGATTTGAAGACAGAGATGAAAAGGAGATGTCGAGAAAACCTTGAATTTACCATGGTAATCCTTAAGTTATTTTATGACCTATGATAATGCGAGAATTTCCTACGATGTTTATTTTCTCTCGCCTCTATTTACAATTATCACTTTGCTTACCTGAACTTTCATTTACGTGACCCTTATTAATTTTTATCTAAAATCCCTTAACGAGTATATGTGTGACCAGATTGTTCAAAATGTATTGCGCAAATACATCACATTGTTCAGATCAACTTCGTCTTCTCATTGTTCTATCAAAATTGATAAAAGGGAATAATTGCTTCAAATAATACTATTATTAATAATAGTGATCACTATTAAATTATCAATTTAGTAGAGATTTTGTCATTTGATAAGACATAAGGAGTATCTGATAAGTTTTATATGTTTATTTTCATACTTAAGTAATTACACTGTAGTAGAATTATAGAAACACTGACAAAATACGGTAATTTATTCAAGCACTTATTATTACATTTAGTCAGTTAATGGGTGAAGACTGTATAATATTGTGAAGTGATTGAAGTTATATATTAACACTATTGGATCGTGGCTCATTGGTCTAAAAGCTAGGCATTCGCACGCGATACCAGAGGTCCTAGTACGGTTGTAGTTAAACACATATTAAAAGTCCCATGCAATGATAAAACGACTGTCGATTACTCCCATATTTTCAGTGGTGGACTGACTGAAATCAGTTCGCGATTTAAACTATGAAAACAAGTTTTTTTTATAAATAGGCTGGTGAATTCACAATAAATAAAACGTATATTATTTATCATATCCGAAGCCGATGCATTCTAAAGTTGATAATCTCAGAAAATTGCTTGAAGGAAGTCGGTTTGGAGGAAATAGCAAAAATTTCTTAATCTGTGTTTTATTCTAGCTGGTAATCTTGGAAGAACTAAGATTCTGTGGAAGAGTTGAATTTATGTTACCAACTGTCACAGACAATGATGTTAACAATAAACATCTTTTGATGGATTTCATATAGGACTCAGTTGTGTACACTGATTTATCGCTTTATTGTAATAAACATCACGTTTATTTTTACAAAATTTCTTTTAGCGAATTGTAAGAATTGAAAATAAAGATATACTCATTTAAGATACTTGAAGGGTTTAGTTTCTGATTCCATGCCAAAAAAATATTAACTTTAAAGTTAGGATGATATAAGTTATCCACCGCCATTCAATTTTCCAAAACTCTCCCAGATTAAATCCATTCATAACATAATATTGTTATTTATTTTCATATTGGCTAGTCCATTTTTGTTTTTCACTACGTACTTATTTACTCCTGTCACCCCTCGTGGAGGAGCATAGGACGCCCACCAGCACTTTTCCAGTTGCTATCCATCCTTTTCATATCTGATTCTATTTCTCGGGGTAATATGTTTGTTCTTTGGCCTTCCTCTTTAATTACGTAGCTTCATATAAAATATTATATTCCCCAGTAGTTGTGGGAACAAATCTCAACTTGTTTGTGTACGACACATAAAAATTTATTTATTTTTTGTAAAGATATAGAAGCATAATTATTCAGTAACTTTTTTATGTTGACAGTTTCATCTGTTTTGTAGGTTCATACATTTAATTGACATAGGTAAATGAACTATATACACAAAATAAACTGTTATCTGGCTCAAGTTAACATTGATCGATAATTCCCAAACTATCTCATCAGCCATTAGTCAAAAAATTGACAGGAACTATAAGTTTTCTCCATACTTTTTACTGGTTGAACCAATATTGATAAGAATTATTATTGGTATAGTAAATTGTATAGACTCGTTTTAAGATCGCGAAATACCTAAATCACAATGAACTTGTAAATCTTCGGAAAATTTATTTTGCTTTTAATATTAGCTTAATATTTTATTGTAATTTTATGTTCATATTTCCATTGACATGTCCTATGACCTCTTCAACTAACATTTATTGTTTCAAGGGTATGTTCTATGTGATATGTACACCTTCCGTCCCAGTGCTTTGTTTTTGAACGAAACATCTGTCTGATCTACCGGATGTAAGTTGAACACTTAGTTGAGAGTAGCTATTTCTTGAGTGAAATCAGTTTTTTGAAAGTGTGCAATTTCTTTTGTTTAGCCTTACTCGGGTTCAGTATTCACTTCAAGTATTTATAAGACAAAAATCCTGTTTAGTGATTATAATCATAAACGTTTCATGTTAACCATTTAACATAATATTAGTATTTTACTTAAGTGGAATTAGAAGACAATAGACCCAGAAAATAAATCCTTGCAATCAAATCTTTTAAAGTAAAATTAATCTCATTATTGTAGATAAACCACTCTGAAACAGCTACTCTTAGTAGGACAGTTTTTTTTCTGAAGCAGATGTAACTTAACTAATTATTGATTACTATAAAAATTCTATAGTTTCACTTAACTGAGGTAACATCTCATGTTTGTTATATGTCGTTAATTTCAACATTTCATATAATTACATAGTTTACAGCATAAGCTAGCCTTAGACAACTACTGAAAACAAAAAAGACACTGAACAGCTCTTTAGTCATGGTCTATGCCTCCTCAGAAATCCATGTCCACCACTAGGGATTGAAGTTAGGACCTCTAGGTCTCGAAGAATGAGATTAACTTTCAGACCACTAACTCAGCAGCCAATAATGTATGCCGAAGCTCTATTTCCACTAACCCCTGTCGTAATAATAACCATGTGCTTACTATTGACTAAACTATACAAGTACTTCCAGAAGAGAAGCTGTGGCCAGTGGAGTTCAGCTGTGCAATACAAATATCATCAATGGCAGTGTATGATTACCACACAATGTTGTGAATTAAGAGAGGTCAGATATGTGAATTATTTGATATAGAATCGGTTGATTTAAATGTGAAGCCAAATAACTGAGATTATCAGTGGGGTCATGGATAAACAAAATCGGGAAACAACTATATAATTATTCCTCATTTTCAATAGTTCTCTAACTAAGATTAACCCATAATGTAAATCATGAAAATCATATATCATTATAAGCAAAGATGGATGATGACTAGCAGTGGAATCAAGGATGCACGTCTCGTCCTATTTGGGACTCGTCAGCATGATGTACCTGAATCTCAGAGTTGATGTTCACTCTGGGACTCGAACTCAGTACCTTTCACTTCCAACGCCATCGCATTGCAATCCTAAACATCAATGGGAAGATTCATAAAAACAATGCTAAGTGAATTCATATCATGTTTCGACTTTATTCTAAATTATCGTTTGTTTGTTTGTTTTTTTACTTCAAAACAAAATACTTTGTTACAAAAAACTGAAAGCGTGAGTCAATTGAAACTAGACCACCATGGAAAACCTGGAATCACTGGACGGCCGTTTCGTCCTATTATGGGACTCCTCAGCAGTGCGCATCCACGAACCTGCTCTCGCGAGCGAGATTCGAGCGAGATTCCATGGTGGTCTAGTTTCAATTGACTCACGCTTTCAACAATGATAAATACAAAATCTCCACAAAACCCCTTCTATAACAAAAAACTGAGTTGAGAAAAGGTCAACTTAAACACAATCCTCAATATTAATAATAACAATTTTTTGTCCATTAGTCATTAGATATATTACGAATGATTCTGTTTTTAACAGAACGGTAGTAATATTCTGTGTGTTTTTTAAGATATTTATTATCTTGGGCAAAAAAGGACTGAAAGGACTAAAGACTGAAAGCTAATCACTTTGACTATTATTGCGATGATTAACTAACACATTACTATTAATAATATAATTAGAGCAGAAAACAAATGAAATGGAAACATATGTGTTCATTTATGTGTGAGCATACAAGCAGAAATGTTTATAAAGTGTCCTTATATATTGCTGCATAGTTACTGGTCAATGTAGATATGTCATTATTAATAATGAACAATTTTAAGGTCAAACTAATTAGTGTTAGATACATAGATAATATATAATAATAGACTATTTTGAGAAGTTCATTATTTTGTTTATTATTATTCGTGATATGATGAAAGAAGTTTAACCAGTCGACTGAAGATTCATAGATTATTGGATAAGTAGTTGTTGAGAAGTTCATGACCTACACTTCAGTTTTTTTTTCCGAGAGGATAAGTGAACATAAGACTGAAAAGTGAATTAGTAGTAGTAGTAGTAGTAGTCATTCAAACTAAAAGGACAGTAGATTAGTGGCTAAAACGGTTATTTTTTTAAAATTGATTGTCCTGTTTTGGCAGTTGGGTTGTATTGATAATTGTTATGCAGTTACTATGTTTACCTAGTTCCATTCGTGTCATTGAATTATTGGGAATTCGGTGTTAGTACTTCCACCAGATGATATAATGATTATGGAATGCTTGTCAAAATTAGATCTAGTAAACAATTGTGTATTGTTTTCAAATAAATAATTCTGACCATATATTGCTGACCAGATTTTTGAAATCGTTTATCGTTAATTTTTGAGATCCATTTTAAAACTGGATAAGCTGTTCACCATAATGTTCAATAATCGAGTGTATACTATGCTACTTCAAAAGGCTACGGATTTCCCTTCACAAGTTCTTTTAGTCCGAATGTAATGAACAGTTTAACTCCTATTTGAGCCATTTTTTGTTTACTGCCGGTTTCGATACCGGGGAAAGGAAAAGAGTTGGGCAAAAATCTAGTAACCACATACTCTTAAAAATAACCTTGCTTAAGGAACGTTAACCAGAAAAAACCATTTAAACCATTTTAGCTCTGTCATGGAAGTTGAAGGGTCTCTATGTAGATGAGTTGTGATGTGTCATGGTGAAAGTTGAGATTCTTCGAATATCACGAGGTTGACGACCAGAGCATCAATTAATATACGTGAATGGAATGTCCGCACAATGTCGGTGACCGCGATGACCATTCATGTAGTTATAAGAATGAGAAGGCACATCTTGTCCGGGCTTGGAATAATTTAAATTCAGTGAACTCAAGCTAGACAGAAGAGATTAACTTTAGGAAAGGTGCTATTGTACTCTGGTCATAAAGAAGAAAATGCCTCTCAACACAAGGATTTGCACTTACGCTGTCTGAAGAAATGAGAAAAGGACTCATATGAAGGGAATCTCTTTGATCCAGGGTCATCAAAGCATACTTTAAAATAAAAGCAATGAATTGAATTTAATGTCATCAAGTGGTATGAACACAATAATGATAGTAGAGGAAACAATAAAAATAAATTTTATGAACGACAAACCAGCGAACAAATTGTGTCTTTAATTGGAGACGGACATCAAAAGGATGAATGGCACCTTGCATCAACTAACAAAAAAAAGACCAGAACAATGTAGATTAGTAAATAATGAGTTGCTTATTTCATAGTAACAACGAATGCGACACAATTTTTCTATCTTTACATGTATACTTGAATATATAATCTGTCTTCATTAGGAAGAACTGTTAAGGTAAGCTTAATATTTTAAACATTATCAATAAAATTTATCGAAAGGTAAAACAGCTCCACAACCTGATTCCGAATTACTAATTTCGATAAATACCTGGAGTAACTAAAGGATTTGTGTATTCATAATTGAACTAATACAAATGAACTCATGCAAAAACGTCATCATTTCTAACTTCAACTTGGATTATTTTGAAAAGTTGTTTAGAAGTGGTTAAATCGAAGTAGTTCATTCAAGAAGCAAGTATACAAATAAAGATTGTTTTAAAGTTTAATTTAAAGTACCAACAATATGATAATTCAAACTCATCTAATTAAAATTTATTCATTAAAAGTGAAATCATTTTTGACATTGAAAAAATGTAGGTTTAAATTCATTAAATTTTAATACACTTCCATCTCTCTAATGATTTGACGTTAATATTTGAAGCCAACTATCCATTTTCTATCAATATGGAAATTAACTATATTTAGAAATAAATTACCTAACTAATAAATGAATGATGTAGGTCAGTTAGGTATTTTAAACTTCTTAATTTGAAATGCACACTTTCCAAAAAAAAAAAAAGAATGTGGCTATTAGTTACTAACAAATATGTAGGGAAAGTGCTACAGTTTAACTATTGGTAGAAAGATAAATGAAAGATTAAATATAAAACATTCAAATGAATTCTGTTATAAATTATTGTTTCTCTGGGTATATTTTTAAGATTTATTAAAGGGATTTGTATCCAGGTATCCGAAATTGTTCTTCTTAATTTTGATTCATATTGTTTGATATGATTTATATGAAGAGTAATTTCTCTATGGTTAATTAGCACTGACTATAGTCTAAAATAAAATTTCCGCATTGATTGATTATTGTCGTTTTTTAACTGAGAATTTAGGTTGAGGGTAGTGTAACTTGAGGCCGTTTAGTTAAGTGTCGAAAGTTCATTATATTTGTTGTGACATATCTGCTTTGACTTTTAAATATTTACCGTCTTTTAATCCTACTGAATTTACTTCATGTTATATCCCGTGGAGATTTATGAATGGTAACTTTGAGAACTATTTATGGACCAATATGATATGCGTATTTCCTATTGTATAATTGTTAAGTAAATAAACTATTCATATTCGTGTCCCTCTTATTCTAAGCTTTATTTTGACTATTATTATACGATTTACCATTCTTGAGTTATACCCAGTCTATCAATTACTGTTCCCCCTATTCACAGTCACATTTAGCTACATCTTGTACAAATATTATTTTCTATCTTATGATACGATGTGATCAGTTTGTTTGGTATATGAGCCTTGTATGTTTGAGAAAAATGATACATATTGCATACGCTGTTATTGGTGTTCTGAACTTAACTGGCTGGTCTAGGCAGAAAGCAGGGCTGATAAGTACTCAAGACTGCTCATACGGCTTTTGTGTATGATTACTCTGATCGATAATTCGCTCTTCTCTCATTGGCGGGAATCATCACCTCATATATAAAACAGGGCACGCACGCACTCGATCGATATGACACTTTAGAAGGTCTAGTGGAAAACTTTGATGCTCAAAGATTTCGGAAATATTATGGGAAGGATAATGTTTCAATTTCCGATTAGATTCAGCAAATGTAATAATTCATTAGAATAATGTACAAATGTAGCTAAAAATGTAACTTTTACCCATGATTCGAAATAAATAAAACTTCTGAATCCTTTTTTTTTCTGGATACAAGATGGTGATTAAGGATTCGTCTTCCAAACTTTATAAATATCAGTGATCTCACTTGTATAATCCATACATGCTTTTTAGAAAAAATAGTTGATATTGTACAAAATTGAAACTGTAAAAACTGTAATTACGCAATGTTTTTAACCGTTTTTTAAAAGACTAAAATATTTCTTCAACCCATATTGCCTGATATAAACAATCCATATTTGTACACAATATGGTATAAACTATTCACAAGATTATTTCTTCCTACCTAGTATTTAAAGTGATTATAGATAATATACTTCAACGGAGGAAACTTTACTTTCAGTGACTTAAATTACTAAATATGTATAATTGTGTTTATACTTATTTTACACATAATACCCTTTGATAAAGTAGGAAGTTATTAAGTCATTGACATGGATGCCAAAAGTCAATATGTTGAATAATAAGAGTGAAAATAATATATTGAAAAATAATCTAAAAGACGGTTATCGAAAAATTATAAAATAGGAAGAGAGGCTGTTAGAATGATGGTAACATAAAGAATCGGACATATGGCTTTCAAACATAAAAATCAGGTTGGAATTAATTAACTAGTAACAGTAAGATTATAAACTATGTTGTCTCTGTGTAGTAGTCACAGTACTGATTGAAATTCATTGACTATTTATATTTTTAATCATGAGACAAATCTATCTTTCATGATATATTATCCTTCAACATATCAATTAAGGATGTTATAAAGCGATCAATCATTTCAAACATTAATAATTTTATAGTTAAACTTAATAGTCGATCTATGCTAAACTACCACTGAAAACCTAGAAGCACTGGACGGCTGTTTCGTTTTATTTTATTACTCCTATAAAATGTGTATCAATGATCCTACACGCGGGACTCGAACCCAGGACCTTCGATCTCATGCGTGGACACTTCACGTCTAGACCACTGAATAGTAATAAGAATAAACAGTAGTTGCAAGAAAAAATAAAAAAAACCTTAATTTTCTTAATCATCTGGATGGATTATCATATAATTTCAGTATACTTATGTAATATGAAATGAACATGAAAAGAAATGTTTCATTTACGTGTATGTTTTTTTCAATAATTCAGATTATATCTTTTAACAATGTTTTTTCCCATTCTTCTGGTCCCACAAGGTAATACAACAATGAAGCATATATATATATATAATCAATACAAAAGATCTATTATTTGACTATAATAAAACAATGTCCTTGTATCAACATGAACTGAAAAAAAAATCTATACTATGCAGTTCATTGTTTATAAAAACCACTAGCTTATCATTTCATATTGACTATACATTTAATAAACCATAATCTAGATGCTTATTCTATCTGTTAATTGTAGAATAGTTGTGAGTTTTATAACAACCTGATATGCTTGATGCTAATTACGATTTTCCTTACACGGTAAAATAGGATGAAGTTCAATGACACAACGACACAATAGGCTATTCTAATCTATTGTCCCAGGCCTCGCTAACTAGAGTTAGAAGTCCAAGATAAGAGTGGGGAAAATATATTCTGTAAGCAGCCAGAAGCACAAATAATCACAACAGGGAGAAGTCAAACTTTTGTATACAGCATAAAACTGTTCTTGGGAAACGTTATAAAATAGCATAGTAAAAGGCAAAACCGGCCAATGACGTTTAAGATTTTCCCGAGTGGGAAATACGACGTGAAGGTGAAAAGGGCGCTTTTGGCGCGAAAACGGCGAAATTCAAATTTTCAAAATAAAATTACAAAAATAAATAGTTTACCAATTGAGTTCTGGGGATCTGACAACCTCAATATAACCCAATGGAAATTGCATTTTATAAAAAAATGGATAATGTTTTAAGTGATTAAACTATTTCTACAAGTGACAAATAACTCCTTGACATTTTAGCACCTTTTCACCTGAGAATTTTGACAGATTTTTTCAGTTCATGCTGATACTAGGAGATTGTCATATAGACTGTCAAGGTTCTCAAGTGAAAATTGATCATAACTAAATTTTTTCTGTAGAAAAAAGTACTAAAATGTCAAGGAGTTAATTGTCACTTGTAGACACAATACTATTTTTGAATAACACAATATACTTATTTTATTGAATAGTTTTTTTTAAATTAATGAATGAGAAGCTGATTGATGGATCAACACTATGATAAATTGTAGCCAAGTGGTGGTTGTTCATAAGACTGGATTATTGATCTGAATGATGGAAGATCAGTGATAAAACCACTGGTCGAAAAAGTAGATTTTTTATTCAACGTTTTCATAAACAAAATATTCAATATAAAATTAAAGTAATTAGAAATCTTTTGAAATAGTCAATGATTCAAAGATCTCTTGGGTTATTCAAATACCATTGAAATTAAGATCTGAATATCGGGCTCATTCCTTATCAGACTCTTCAGAACTATAATATGTATATTGGTCGCCTGGGAATATTTACCTTCAATGTTTTTGGATTTCCACAAACTGCCTGATAATAATTATGACTTTTTAATCCTTCTGTTAGATTATTAGGTCATCACCGCAATACTTCAATATAAGTTACAGTAATTTAAATGTAAACACATGTTCCTTGGGCAAAAGAAACTATTATAATGGAATATTCAGTATGTCGAATCCAATGAGGAGTTTATAATATTAGTGTATGTTGCAAATTAAAGACTCACATAGAATCTAGTCTTAAACGTTGACCAAATGGATTTTTTTAGTATGCTTGTGAATATTACCATCTGTTAGGATTCGCTGATATCATCTAAATGAAAAACCAAAAAAATTATTACTAACAAATAAATATATATTTATTAGTTAACGTAAGACGTGAAATTATATTCCATCTGCTTCTGCTCAAGCCATTTTTCTAATGCTATCTTAGTCTAAATGATATAAAGTTGACATGTCTGCTACTTTGCTTTTGAAAAGTGACCGTGATATGTATCATGTTTGGCCAACCTCTATCAGCCTCAATGAGAGATGCTTGCTCGTGTGCGAATAAGCTGAAAGAAAGCTAAACGTATCATCAGTCCATGAAGTCGATGACTGTTAAACTCAGAAGTGTAGGTGGGCTAAAAATGTTAGATATTACCTGTCAGAATGATTTGCAATGGCGTCAACCTACTAACCATTTATTGTAAAATACCCATTTTTTATATAATAAATTTACTTTTTCTTCTTAAATCGTATTTTCTATGTTTAATATTATCTAATTCTACGAATACTGTTGCCACAACGACTATTCTGGCATTTTCCTTGATAACTTAATCTTCCTGTGCTGACTTGCTGTGGTAATATGAACTGATTGGTATATGTGTTAATTTCCGTGTTGCCTATGATTTATTTAATGAAATAATCATTAGACGGTTATAATTTTCTATCGATATTGACTAGACAATAACAACGAATACAGCATCTTATACATTACGAGTTGCAAAACTATTCGTTTCTATTTAAAAACATTTAGGTTACCTGATACATTTAAATGTACGTTCATAGCTATCCCGAAAATGATTTCGTAATGGATTTATTAGACCTGTAATTCGATAAATTGATATTCCTACTGTATTGAAGTAATGAATTCAAAACAAAAAACTGATGTACTAATTATTTTTCACAAGTCTTCTCTCTTTTCAACTTAGTAGATACTTACAATGTAATTCAAATGAGCTAAAATTATCAACATTGAAAACATTTTGAAAAGATGAATCAATCACTATCAGAACATTTCTCGTTGTTACACTTGAGTTATGCGATCATTATCTGTAGTTTATTTTCAATATTTATTCAATTTAGTGATGTTTCCTTGAGGATACTAACATAATTATTGAAATACAACTTTCTACTCATTGGAATATTGCAAAAACATATTTATTATTAACTCTATACCCAATACTCAATTTATTTGAAACTATCAAGTCCAAACTTGGCATTGATACCTGTAACTAGTGAACTTTGTACAACATAATTGTATTAAACTGAAGAAAGGTGACAGTGTCATACACGATTATCTTAAATCTAATTGAAATGCTTTTCAATAATGATAACAGATAAAAATTATTATTTACATTTCCATGTAAACACAGTATCCGTGTAGTGTATGCTCCTTATATCGACAGACATAAGTAGTATGTAACACGAATCAGAAGTGGAGTGACTGGCAGCAAATGGTTATGAAGAACAAATTGAAGAGAACAATAATGTAAACAGTGAGTAATTGTAATAAAAACAGGAATGAAGAGACAATGAAGTTTGTAAGAGATAATTGATGAAAGATGTGCAAATGAACTATTCAATGTTTGGTTTCCATATTTTATGAAGACATTCTGGTATTCCCCCTCCTGAGTGTTTGTCCACGACACATGTAATAGTGAGAATTTCGGTTGAACATTCAGTTATTTTAATGTAATTCACACTAAATATTATTATAAACACATTTAAAACACATTAAGATAAATGATTTGTGATAAAAATTGTATAAATGGAAGAAAAACAAATTTAGGCGGTAATTTGATAAGTCTTATAGCATCATTGTTTAAATGTATAGAAGATAGCTTAAATATTACTTATAATAATGTATTATAGATTTAAAATATGCTTGAAGAAATGTTATTATAAAGTATCTTTTAACCTTATTCTCCAAAAGGTATAATAATAAAAATACATCATGTAGGTGGAACGGTCGGTTATTTGTAATAGAGGGTAATATTCTTCTTTATGATATCTTATCATATATCTTCATATATATGGATAATAAATGTGTGTTGATAGCCGAAATCTAAATTATTCTCCTTTTAGTTACTAATCCCTTTAGTTTTCTTTAAACTGAATGTAATCATTAGATGATATTTTGCAATATCTATCATTAGTGGTCTTGAGTGCTGTTAGAGGTATGAGGGCGGTTATCACTTCCCGGTTGCCCACACCGTGGAAGGGTTCTTCTAGGGGTAACTGAAAAAGAAATTGGGTTAGAAGTGGTCTTAATGACCTGAGAGCGTGACCGCAGTGCCCAAGGGACAACTGCTTGAGGTCGGTCACACACGACCTTTTTGTGGGTAGTTTTTGTGTTAGCTCCGTCCTTCAAAGGACCTTACCGCCGGAGACGGATATCTGTGGGATAAGGCGAGGTGTGCATCTCTAGGGTCAACCTTTTCTGACCCCACCCCTCCTTGTGGGAAGGCGGCATCGCTGTCATGCTGGTTGTCTGAAGGAAACACCTTACTGCTATCACACCTCTGTACAGTCAGCAGTACGACTTCGCCTTCGGACCTTGAGTTTGCTGATTTTAGTCTCACCGCTCTTCAAACGACCTGCCTGGCATGGTAGGACCTTGAGGAACGATTGTTCCAGCCAGTATAGCTCGATTGAATCATCACGATAGGCAAGCCCAACCACCACGTCATGGTAGCAGCAACGGTCATACTGTAATGTTTAATTATTCTCCTTCATATATTGTGTCATAGTATTTGAACTTCGTTATTTAGTATGTTTGAAAATGAAGGTTTGATGATATAACATTTTCGATGGTTCCATTGATGTAATCATTAATAAGGTAAACAAAATATGTTGTTTATCGGTTTAGAGACAATTCCTTGATGAAATTTCAATACATGTAATATGGTATTATGGAATTACAAGTATGTTACTGTTTGGCTTTATTGTGTCACATACATTTCAGTGGTGTTCAACCATTTTCATGGTCATTTTTATAGCATGCTGTCGAAGGAATTTCGGAAACGAAGAGAGTGGAAATATATCTGTTTAACCATTTATTTTTACTTATATTCTTCATATCCCTACTGTATTTGAGTAGGGAAATCTTTTTTAAAAAGACCCATAATGCACCTTGCAGATAACATAACAAATCTCGAAGCTAATTACTCCAGTGATTTATGTAAATAGTTAAATATTTCAAAATGCTTATTAGAAACTAGTCACTATAAGTTCATTCATTGGCATTCGATATTCTATGGTAAACAACGTTATTCATTCAACATGATAATAAACAATAGTAAGCATTATGTAATTTCGTTTCAAAAACATTAAGAAAGTATTATGATAAGATCAATCTGTAGAGAGTCAGTTATATTCACATGATTAATGATATCAATTATCAATGATATATAAAATTCTCGATCTTATCCCCTAAATAAATGGAATTTCGTTTCAGAACAATGTAATAACGTTGTCAATGAAATAAATATAGTCCACACGACATTTGATATTCACTAATTGTCACTTAAATAATGTCATCATCTGGAATCCAAGATTCATGTATTCTCAGGTAATTTATAAATTACGCTTGCACATGACCTAATATTCTTAGAACCTCTGCAATCATCTCTAATGTCGCCTGTAGCCCTTCTAGAGTTACTATTAGCCTTAAGCCCAGACAAAGGAAAAGGTTTGGGTTATCAACCCTATCTTGTAGAAAACAACTTTGCCAAAATTATGCTAACCGGAGAATGGTATTTATAAATGGTATTTTTAAAATGTTCATTAAACTTGTGCAAGAATTAAGCTTAATTAAATAATTTACTATCGATCTAAAATTGCAAATAATAAAAGTTTATTTTATCAGTTAACATATGATGTAATATTAGGAGCTCATATATTTAAATGACTTGATCGTAGAATTTCTAATTCTGTGTTTTGTATGATAAAATCATCAATTTACTTTGACAGACAAAAAGGTTATCTTGGTTCGTTGTATTGGCGGTGATAAAATTTTGAATCATAATTTAACACCTAACTTGGATTCCTGAAAGTTTCTTATAGAATTCCACCGATAACATTCCAAGTTATCACTGATTAATCATTCTTACAAAAAAGTCAAAAAAATCATGAATGTTCGATACAATTTTTGTTCAGCTGTTACATGCCATGAAAACATTTGACATATACATAACGCGAATTAATACCTAATAAACCCTGGTAGACTTCAAATATTTATATAAGATGAGATTTTCTATTTCTTTTTGACTCAATAGACATACATTACAATAATATCTGTAGTTTCAAAAACCTTAACTTGAATGAATCTTTAAATATTTTAATACAGACAGAAGATATTTTAGCAGGGTTACTTTTAATATCATTTAAACATCAATATAGTCTCATTTTAGCCAGAAATGATTATGTGTTGCAACTGAGGGATGTTTATTCCATTCCATGTACAAAACGTGAATCGTTGTTAGTTCACTAAATTTCTCAAAAATGATAAGGCATCATGGTCCTAATTGATAACGGAATAAGTTAAGACAATAATGTTTCGAATCTTTTAAACATTTGCCCTACTTATATTTGGATATAACTAAACGGTAACTAAACAAACATTTTGCGAATTGTTGTGTTGACAAACAAAGGTAGACAATAGATGTATTCCTAATGGTGGGAATCCAATGAAAGCTTCGACGGATTTTTTTATAAAGTTTATTAGCCTACTCACTACTGATTGTGCTTCACTTGGGGTTCTTACCCGAAACTGTTAAAATAATTGGCTGTTATCAAGTGTCATTATTATTAAAACAAGTAAAGTTCAATCTACAAATATTGAATTAGGTCTGAATTTTAATAAAAATCGATTTTTTTAGTACTGCTCAAAATGTATTCATTTACATATCTGGGTGGGACAATCACTTTCCCTTTTTAAAGTAGTAGTACATTATCTCCGATTAAATTAAGAAGCTTATCATATGATACAAGTGGATCACTCGAATTTACCTTTTAAATCAGAAATAATAAGGTGAACCCCATAAATTGAAACATGGACCAACAAATTTAAAGTTGTTTAAAGACGGTCTTGATATTAGACTTTGAAGGTCTTGTTTTCATCCCACCTGGAAACAAAGATGCATAATGTTGAGGAATCACAAATTTAGCATACACATCTGTTGATTGGTCTTATTACCTTATCTTATTACCTTGGAAATAATAAATTCACTTTAGTGTCTCTGATGTCAACAGAAAAGTGATATGAAGTGATGAGTAGTATAAAGAAATTCAAAGCATTAAGACAAGGAAAATACCAACTAACTAATTAGTCCATATATGAATGATAGAATAAAGTCAATTCATAATCACCACTAAAATAAAGCCTTCTAAAAAATTCCTAAAAAAAACAGTTCTATAACAAATTCTAAAGCCAGATAACTAGGAATAATGATAGTAATAACAATATCATTAATACTATTTTATTTTTATGTATTTAAACACATAAATATTGGTACAAAGGAGCACCATAAATATACGCCACACAAATCTCATTTGATTTGTGTGAGGGCTGTGATACTGCCTGGGTGCCCAAACCGAAGCAGATGGTTTTGTTTGGGGGCCACACCCTCAGCCTTTGACCTAAAGTTCTGATCCACAAGGCAGTGGAGTATCGTGTGGCGATGCATTCCCATGGTAGCTTGTGACTAACAAATGGTTCATAAGCCATCTGTTCCCTCAGGATACTGGAACCCATATGCATCCTTGGTTTGGAATAAGGGTTTTCCAACTCTCCTAGGTGGACTTTCTGTGTCATTAATACTAATGATAGATTGAATAACTATCATTAATTAAAAATCAAAGTTTATACTCCTTTAAAATATAATTAGGGTTTCTTTCACTCAACTTTCTTACATATTTCTATTAAATATAAAGAGTATTCATCAGCGAATACGGCAAGAATTGTTGTTTTTTTCCACAGTAATCCTGTTACGTTCTCGTTTATGTACATTAAATAAAAACACTATAATTAATTTACAAATTAAAATTTTTTTAATGATACGAATGACTTTTGTTTATACTGTGGGAAAATAATAAAAAAGGAGAAGAAATAAACAGAAGTTGTTTCCTTATTTAATCTATGAAAAAAGGTGAATGAAAGTTTGAAATTTAAATAATTATAGTCTCTTTTTTTTATAAACTGAAGTATTATATTTGGAGATTGTTAGATGGCTACATTGTCATAAATTGAGATTCCTCAGTTATATGACTGTGGAAACATTATTTATGGTCGACATAGATATCCAGAAGTACTAGAATGATGACATCACATTCAAAGTTTGTCAAGTTAAAAGTGACTTAATACTACAGTAAACTAGTATTTAAATGAAATTGAAAATGTTGTCAGCTTGGATTTCGACTCAAATGTTAAAGTATAATCTCTACAAAATTTGAAAGTCTTGTATTCAATCTAATTTGGAATTAAGGATGAGTGATATCGAGATGTCCACAACTGAAGTAATAAATTTTTCCAATATACTCTGATCTATAGTATTCCTTTAGCTCACACTAGTTTGTAACCACTGATCTATGCAACTAAGATAATATCTATTGAATTACAGGTTTTTTTTTTAAAAAAATTATCATTCTTTTAATACTCTAGTAAAATCATTTAATCACGAGTATTTTTGCCAGAAGCCTCTGCATCGATCGGCCTCCACATTCACAAAGGATAAAGCAAAATTCTCAAATACAACACGGAGAACACAAACTCAATCACACTTAATGGCGAAACTCTGGAAACATTCACGTAACTGGGAAGCATCGTTGATAAACAAGGAGGATCGGATGCAGATGTAAAGGCGAGGATTGGCAAAGTGAGGGCAGCATTTCTACAATTGAACAACATATGGAACGCAAAACAACTGCCGACTAATTTCAAAGCCAGAATCTTCAATACGTACGTCAAGGCAGTCCTACTGTACAGAGCTGAAACGTGGAAAACTACTACGACCATCAACAGGAAGGTATAAGTATTTATAAATAGTTGTCTACGCAAAATACTCAACATCCATTGGCCGGATACTATCAGCAACAGCGTTTTATGGGAAAGGACAAACCAGCTTCCAGCTGAAGAGGAAATTAGGAAAAGACGTTGAAAGTGGATCGGACATACATTAAGGAAATCACCAATGTGCATCACGACTCAATCCCTTACTTGGAATCCGGAAGGAAAGCGGGAAATGGGAAGGCCAAAGAACACACTACGCCGGGAAATAGAAGCAAATATGAAAAGGTTGAATAACAACTGGAAAGGAAGGCTCAGGACAAAGTTGGATGGAGAATGCTGGTGAGCGGCCTATGCTCCTCGACGAGGGGTAACAGGCGTAAGTAAGAAAGTAAGTAATTTTTACCAGAGGACTAGTTGATGACCTAGTCGAAAAAATGTCCATTTATAAGGGATAGGTGAATAATTATCTGTGAAGGAAAGGATGATATCAATTGTTTATTGAATTAACTAAACACTCTTCAAAACCACGTAATGGGAAGAGGAAAAAAACGATCAGCTTTCTTTTTTAGGCATATTTATAAGTAGAAGAGAAGATAGTTCAATTAAACAATCCATTATAAGGATTGATCATGTTTGCATAAACAACGCTATTGATGACGAAATTAAATTGTTGAACAAAATAATACAGGCAAACGACTATCGTCGAAAGTTTATAAATCGATGGAAGGGTCATAGTACACTGAGACTTGCTATAACCTTGACACAAAAATACGGTCTACATCAACTTACTGTTCAGAGGTGAGTCAAATAGCTTTTTATTGAAACAAAGGCTTAAATCGCTTATTAACAAAACGGACTACTCAAAAAAGGTCATTATCAGGAAAAAATTAAGATCCATGTTTCACCAAAAACTTTGAATACATGAAAACGATTTCTTCACTTCGGAACAAAAACAAAAAATCTAATGAGAGTGGATAACAAATGTCCATCGTCCTATATTGTCAGACACATAGTTTAAACGGTTTATAAAGTAGATGTTAACTCGGCTTTCAGTGTGTTTTACAAGAGTGTTAAAGGGGATATACTAAGGTTTATTGATGTCTTGATCATACAAAATCTCAAACTCTCTTTATGTATTCAGAAATAGTATGTTCACACCTTTAACCTGTCTTGGTAATATCAGTTGAGCTTCTCATTTTGTTCCTATTACTTTGTTTATTATTTTTGTTTTCTATTACACTCTATTTGTCCAGTTGACCTTTTAGTTGTATAGATAAATGTTCGTTACAGGTTTTGATGGAGTTTTGTTCTCTGGGCCGGATGGTTTGGTCGTGGAGCTTTCATTGTTCTTCTGAACGACATCACCAGCACAAACTTCGGGTATATGTGTGATCAGAATGTTTGAAATGTATTGCACTAATAATCCTGTTCTTCTTATTGCAATATCCTGAAACCCTTGTGTTATATTGGAGTACAGAATATGGTAGATTCAATAAACTCCGACAGCTTTTGTGTTCATATAGGAGCGACCGATATTAAATACTGCATACGAATGAGTTCTTGCACAAACAATCTACTAAGTACTGTCAAAATTAAGTGTATAAGTGTCTTTGGAGTGGAGTAGATTCTATAGTTTACACTGAATTACTTAAATTACTCAATATAAGCGCGACCACATTGTTTTATAAGTCATTTCCATGAAATTTCGAGCTTTGTTCAGAGACTTAAAATTATCTTTCACTGACACGTTTTGCTCATCTGCATAGCATCAAAACCGTTTACACCTTATTTTGACTTAATACTTAATGAAAGATGTTGACCGCGTTCATCAATTAACATTTCATGGTGTTGTTTTAAAAAAAATATTAAATGTATAATTCAGTCATTTAAAGCTGTGTGAAGTTTCCTGAGATTTGGAGTACTAGGATTTTTGATATTGAAAAATCACACAACATAATCCGAAATTATTTTTTTAAATTAATTTTATTAACATACTTTATTATTTCAAAATGTATCCATTCTGTCACTATGAAAATCTAAAATAATGATAATTAATATAAAAACACATAAATATAGATACAAAGAGGCACCAAATAGATATGTGCCACATAATCCATTCGATTTGTGTGAGGGCTGGGACACTGCCCGGGTACTTAAACCGAAGCAAATAGTTTTCTTAGAGGGCCACACCCGAGCCTTTGACCTAAGGGTCTGATGAACAAGGTAGTGGAGCAACGTAAGATGTAGTCCCATGGACGCCGGTGATCAACGATTGATCCATACGCCATTTGTGCCTACAGGGTCATGGAGTCCATGCGCACCATTGGTTTAGAATCAGGGTTTACCAACTCCCCTAGGTGGATCCCTCGTGACTGCTAACCCGATTAAAGCTCCGCACATTCACTTCTCGTTCTCTCGATTTCTTAGACAACACCCTCACTGTGAGTATATATATATATATATATATATATATTGAAAACGACAAAATGATATACTTGGCACAATGAAATTTTAATGATAATAAATGAGAAACAGATTTGGCTAATTTTTCAATCAAATTTTGTTAGATTTTCTGTCAATGATTATGTATATATTGTTTATTTACTGGAATGATTTTAACAACAATGTTGATATGCCATTTTTAGGAATTCTGTTCATTATTCTATCATTGATGTTAGATTGAAGGGTGAAATATATTTGGTATTATGGTGTTAAGTTTATGTTTTCATTCAAGAAAAATCACACTCTTCCAGTATCTATAGCGTAACATGTGTCATTACACCTGTACATTATAAGAACATATTTATGTTGAACATATCTGGGTAACTACAATAAATATTAGATAGTTTTTAATGTTTACTAAACAATGGGCTGTGAATAATAAATTAATGTAAAAAATTTCCTACAAACATTTCTTGCATATTAATCATGGTTCATCAATGAATTTTATTGATATTTACTTTTTGTTCATAGGGGTTAGATCAAAACATGATGAAAATGATTGACCGACAACGATGAACTGACAATTTTAGGAAAATGTAAATCGTAAACTTAAAATCATCCATGTTAAAAGTAATGAATGAATCACAGTGGAAGGATAAATCTAACTGAATTTAACTTGTCCAGAGTAATGTACTAACAGCAATTTATTCATGTTACCAACATTTTATTGATGTTAATTCTGTATTAGTTCAAATGAAGAGTATTAACATCTTATATAGTACTAAATGAATAAAACAATCATTCTAATACATGGTTACTTGTGAAATTTGAAATTATATCGAGAAATTGTTTACAATAGAATAATGTCCATTGGAAAAACATAACTTTGAAAAATATATATATATATATATACTGCCGAGAAGACTCATACTAGAACAAGATGACCTGCATGTATTTCCAGGTTTTCTATGGTGGAGGAACATTAGTCCGTTCATGATAGTAATGAAATACAACATTTATTGCTATAATGCATATAATGGGACCTGAATCATGATTTTCGCATTCTTTATATATAATTAACTTATATTTTTTAATGTACATATCTTTTCTTAGGGATTGATCACCTTAACTTTTGCATGACCTTGCGTTAAACATGCTGGTTTTTATGTGAGTTATTACCCCTGATGACCATAATAAAAACCATCTCAATCATCAAAGTTTCAAATCAGTGCGCAGTGCACATCCAAGATCCTGCCTCACAAGATCCGAACCCAGGACCTATCGGTCTTATGCGCAAACGTTTAACCTCCAAAGCATTGATATTATTTGAATAGTTAAATTTTAAAACAGTGAATATTTACTTAGCCCTTTAATAGAATCGATTGTCGATAATCATATTTGAAGTATGATATAACACCATGTTTCAAAATATAAACATAAACTTTAACATAGTTGAAATCGTGAATCAATTGAACCTAGACCACCATGGAAAATCAGGAATCACTGGACAGCTGTTTCGTCCTATCATGGGACTTCTCAGGTTTTCCATAGTGATCTAGCTTCAATCGATTCATGATTTCAACTATGAAAATACTGAAATCTTCACAAAACTCCTTCTGATTATAAATTTTACCGTTGTTATTTCTGATTCATGTCAGTTCGAAATTTGTAGATCATGTTGTTTCTTTTTTCCAATCCACATTTACATTTAGTTTAGACTAATCAAAAATCTTATCAAAATAAGTAATCAAAAAATTTATGTCATAAAACTATTCATATTTTACTACAAGAATATGTATATCGGTTTATCATCAAATATATTTGAAAAAACCTATCATGAACAAATCAATTTTTCCAACTTATATATGTATATATGATGGTTACTGAACTTTAGCAAACACTTGAAGAAAATCAATTCATACGTTCAGTTACCAGGTAATTAAATGTTTTCTTTTTAATTTTATTGTTTATCATATCAAATAAGTGTGAAAGTTTAGTCGTTTTTTCTTGTTTGTCAGTAAGTATTAGTAAATTTGTAAGTTCAGAAAATCGCATTGATTAAGTAGTTAATCTTATTTCTCTAAAAAAAGAAAACAGTCATTGGTGAATACATTTGTTTTTTGGAGTATGATGATATTTTGTTATCACTGAACTGTTTCATTTTTTAAAGTTTGTTTAGATGGATATAGTAAATTGATTTATAGAGTATAGTTCAATAAACACTTTATGTTTTTTTCAGTTCCACTTTCATAAATAGTTAGTATTCATCTCAAAAGATCATAGATCGAGTTGGCAAGAAATACATTAACATCTACTGTTTAAATAGCAGACTAGGAACTAAATTCATTGATTTGAGATTAGCATATAATTAAATCCTTTTAATCTTTTTATATGATCAATATTATATGATCAATTGCAGTCTTAAAAATCAATGGGAAGTTTCAAACAAACAATAGTAAGTGAATTCAAACTTCACCCCATCGCACAAGCAAGTGGCTATCAGGACTCAGTAGTTGAGTGGATAACTCGATGGCATTTGAAGCGAACGGTACTGGGCTCTAGTCCAAGAGTGAACATCAACGCTGGGATGCAGGCACATCCAGCTGACGAGTCCAAATTAGGACGAAACGCGCGTCTTGGATTCCACTGTTAGGCGCTATCCATCTTTGCTCATCTTTTGTTTTGTCTATACAAAAAACATTTTATGGCTTCTAGTCAATATGAGTTAACCAGTATATTCAATTTGAACAGGAATTCTGGACGTCGAACCGGTATTAGAAATAACGACATGTGTGATAATATAAGTTTATTTAATAAATAAAGATTCATACTGAAATAATATTTTAAAAAGAACATAGTGGGTAAGATACAAAGTAATGAAATACTCTTCTATTTAAATTCTGGTCTACACTTAGAAGTACGTTTAAGAATTACTGTTCAAAATGAAGTAAATCATTGTAAATACGTAAATCTGATGTTATAACTTTATTATTATGTAAGTAATAGGTACATAAATCCACTAAAAAAAACAAATCTTCAAACAAATCTTCATTGCTCGCAGAAAATTTGCAGTTGATGAATTAACAGAAGACCTTAAGTCCCAGTTTTTGGATTACGTCACAAAGATAACGAAAGAAAGATCAGACAAGAAACATATCCAACTTCTCAAAAGCCTGGAGAACCAAGCGGTTGAAAATAAATTTCCGACTGAACCGAAAAGGTATGTGTATAATTTTTCCAGTAAAGAATTAAATAAAGAAAAACTTGAAGTATTAGCACTATGTCTAAAATTTTGTGATACACGAAACCGCGTAAACCATATGGATACGGACATCCAATTTGAAAACCTAAATCGTCAGACATCCGATCTAGTCCCAACCTCGGATCTGGAACTTGAACGTTTCAAAGCGAGCATCGTTGAATGTTGCTATCAGTTTAAGAATAGTAGATATAATTACAGAAGTATTTTGACTAAAAAACATAAGGAGGCTATCAGTGAACTTATTAATGACGAGAACCTGATTATCACAAAACCTGACAAGGGAACAGGAACTGTCTTACTTAATAGAAATGACTACATTGACAAGATGAATAACATCTTGAATGATCACCGAAAATTTCAGAAATTGAATAACTAAAAAGATGTCAATATTAAGATAGAAAATGAACTGACCAGGTCTTTAAAAAGGCTCAGAGATCAACAGATAATTCCACCAGACATATATGAATCAATCAGGCCGACAGGTACTCATTTACCTAGGTTATACGGACTACCGAAGGTACATAAACCTGATATCCCATTGAGACCAATTTTAGACATGTACGATTCTCCTTACCATACGGTAGCAAAGTGGTTAGTAACCGTTTTAAAACCACTTCACAAACAACTAGTAAAGCACAGTGTTAAGGATGTATTCCAATTCGTCGAGAAGATTAAAAACATAAACACCAAAGGTCTAAAGATGATGTCCTTTGACGTAACGTCATTGTTCACAAATGTACCACTCAGAGAGACTGTAGAATATATTTGTGAACAGCTTAGAGAACAGGAAGTAGTAACTACAGTCCCTGTGGAGACCATCAAAGAATTGCTACTAAAATGTACTATGAATGTACATTTCAAATTCAATGGTGAAATCTACAGACAAATAGATGGGGTCGCGATGGGTTCACCCCTAGGTCCCATATTGGCTGATATTTTTCTCGCGAAACTAGAAAACGGCCCACTCACACGACAGATTGAAAAGTTTTCACTTTATTGCCGATATATGGACGACACGTTCATCCTATGTAACGACTATACTGACTTAATGCAGACACTACAGCTATTGAATACAGCCCATCCGTCTATTAACTTCACATGTGAGGAGGAAAATGGAGGTAGGATCGCTTTTCTAGATGTTCTCCTTACAAAGAGAGAAGACGGTTCATTAAGGAGAAATATAAACAGGAAAAAATCGTGGACGGGTCAGTATACTAACTTTCTTAGTTTTGTTCCTCTACAGTACAAAAGGAACCTAATTAAGACATTACACTATAGAATTAAGACCATATGCTCTGAAGATACGGTCGAGGAAGAAACAAAAGCATTATATAGGACCCTGAGAGAAAATGGATACCCGGAGAAATTTATAAATAAAAACATTACTAATAAAAGAGACCATAAAGAATGTTTAATTGTGAATAAAAAAAACCTCTGTATATACGTCTACAATTCAGAGGTGACGCACCTGGTGAAATGGTAAGATTGAAACTACGAAGATCAATCGAAAGGACTTTTAATGCAGGTAAACTACAACTAATGTTTTCCACACGCCCAATGATCACGCCGACATTGAAAGATAAATTGCCTAGACTAGCCACTTCTTTCTGTATCTATCAATTCAACTGCTCCTGTGGAGCAAGTTATATAGGCAGATGTTCTAGGAATTTGTATACTCGGGCTCGTGAACACCTTCCAGTGTGGTTAAGCAAAGGTGTAGTCAGAACGGTTAACAGCTCTGTTTTAGCCCATTTAGTTCAGACGGGACATAGAGCCGACATTGAGCAATCTTTCACAGTAATATATCGTGTAAATAGCAGTCTACCTAATTCTGTCAGACAGAGAATCCTGCAGACGGCTGAGGCAATTGCTATTCGGATCAAAAAGCCAGAGCTCTGCATCCAAAAGAAATATGTACAGCCACTCCTTTTACCCTGGCCAACTTCAGGGTCAACTTGTTAATAATCAATTTTGTAATAAGGTGACATTAATTTGATTAATGTTCATTTCTATATCTTAGTCTTATCTACACATCTTATCAGTCATTATTCTTATTTTTATTATTATCTTTATTATTATTATCACACCTGCTAACCTTTTATAGAAACTTATTTATCATCCACCCCCTATCTACTATATCTGACCTAATTTATATAATTCTACATATTACGTAATTTCCGATTTGTAATCCCATTGCTCTATCTCTCACCCCCATGTCAACTATATATATTCTGATAATTTATCTTACGATTTTAATTCACCTATAAACTGATTCAAGTTAACACTTCATATTAGTCATCCCAAAAACATTAACGATTCGATCTTATTTTATATGACAAACAATCCTTGATTCACATATTACAGTTTCTTCAATTGATGTACTCTGCCTTAAACTTGGCCAATCTTCTTTTATGGATTATTAATTTATAATTGTAGAACCTGATGAGAAATTATTGAAAAGAATATTCTTCGTTCATATAATTGTTTTAAATATAGAATAGTATTTTCTTCTAATCGAGAAGTTCCGAATCTCTTATTACATATTTCTGGATTTAAAAGAAGGTATAGAAACTATCCTACAATCAATTTCGATTATGGTTAATTTTGGTTAATCCTTTTTATTAGCTTCCTTCACAGACATCATCATATGGATAGTAGCAATTTTCATATTTCTTTGTACTATTATGACTACTAGAACACATGACACTAGCCAAAATGTTGATTGCTTAAGTATCATTCGATGACTCATACTTCTTCCCATATATGTATGCACGCAAATCTTATTATCAACTTTTGTTTTGTTTTGCTGTGCCCTTATTCAGTTTGACTATAGACTGCCTGTGTAATTGCATGCGCTCGCTGCTTTCTAATATTTGATCATGTGCTTATAGCTTTCTGGTCTGCGTCAATTGTTAATGAATTTATAGTTGCCGCTTCTCTTTGCCTCCTGATTTTATTCACCGTTAATATTAGTATTATAACGGTAATCGAGGTGAACGATTAGCGAAGCACGGCACTACAAACGTCTTGGATGTGTACTAAAAATACATATATTCAGTTTCCATTTTAAAAAATAATCTTTATACACAAAATTCGTCTTTTAAACTTACAGTAATACATTGGTGAAATAGTTGAGCAACTAGTACATTCATCAATTTATAAACTTTAACTGCATATAAATGAATAATGACAAGAATTATATTATCATATTCGAAATTAGCTTTTCAGTTTGTTAGAACTGAAAGTAAATACCCATTATTCTTTTTGAGTAGTTATTATCCTGTGGATAACTAGTAGCTATCAACTAACGTTAGGATGATTACCAATCCTGCTTGTTATACCTTAGTGATGATAACTTCTATTTTAACTATTGTTGTATCAAGGGAAACCGACAAGGTATTAAAACAATAAGAGTAATAGTAAGCAGAGATGGATAGTGGCTAGCAGTGGAATTCAGGACGCGCACTTCGTCCTATTTGCGACTCGTCAGCTGGATGTACCTGCATCTCAGAGTTGATGTTCACTCTGGGACTCGAACTCAGTACCCTCGATTCAAACGCCATCACGTTATATACTTTTCTACTGAGTCCTGATAGCCACTTGCTTGTGCGATTGGGTGAAGTTTAAATTCATTCAGTATTGTTTGTTTAAATCTTCCCATCGATTTGTTAGGACAGCAACTGGTCAGTCTCTAATTGGCATATGTGCATACTGTGCGTATTGCCTCAGTATGCACATATGCCAATTAGAGACTGACCAGTTGCAGTCCTAACACATCGATGGGAAGATTCAAACAAATATTACTGAATGAATAAGAGTAATAGTTGTATATTCATACATCTGTGTTTAAGTATAGTAGGTTTAATTTTTTAAAAAAACTGAATGCCAAGCAACTGAGAAACAAAATACTTCTTATTATTTCAAAAACAAAATACTTATTCAAACGTAAAATTAGTGTTGTTTTCTTTAAAATTCACCATTTATTTTTACTGTATACCATTAAAATGCTGACTAATTGTGAATACTGTTAGTTTATTTCATTTGGCCTTTTACTTATATCGATAGCCAAATTTTAACCAGATATTAACCAATTAGACTGAAGTCAAAATATCTTCGTATGATTCTAAAAAAAATTTTTTAGATAACATAAATTAATACGCACATTATGCACATATGCCAATAAAAAGACTGACCAGTTGCAGTCCTAAGCATCAATGGAATGATTCGAACAAACAATACTAAGTGAATAAGTTAATTTCCATTCTAATATATTTGCTTTCTACCACCTTTTTTTTCAAATATACATTCACAAATGCCATGTACATGTATAAAAATACAAATCATATATCAACATGACAAGTAAGGGAAAAATGTAATCTTTACTCTATGTATGATAACAGTTTTGTTTTTCATCTTTCATCTCTCTCAATTTCTTAAATACAGATGATGCTGTTTTCGTCATTATGTATACATATAGCAATACAAACAGTGGATTTGACATTTTCATATGTTCTTCTATACAGTAAAGGTTATTTGTATATACATTAATACAACAAAATGTGTAATTTTCGTTTTATTCTAAACGAAAATATTTAATTTCCTTGGGCTTTTTTTTATCTTATCATTATTTCTGATTGGTATTTGTTATGTCTCGTTGTCAATTTGTTATGACTGGTGGTCATTAGTTGTTTGTTTTTTTATGTCGGAATCGTTTATTACTTATATTTGTAAAACGAGCAACCACTGCAATCCCCATGACACGAAGTTAGGATAATAAGATTGGTTCAAGTGAACATTTTTTAATTACAAAACACGAAGAAGAACCTAGTCAAGAATACAATCATTTATATATTGATTGCATACTCATTTTTATTAATAATTAGGATGAAAGCGCATAAATGAAAAATACCCAGAGTTATAACAAAGTCACATGTTGCCTGTCGTGTTGAACATACTTACTTACTTTAGTTTGTTGCTCCCAATGGAGCATAGGTCGCTGAACAGCATTTTCCAACCCACTCTATCTTGAACTTTCCTATCTAGTTCTTTCTAATTTTTGTTCATTCTTCTCATGTCTGTCTCCATTTCTCGGTGTAATGTGTTCTTTGCTCTTCCTCTTTTCCTTTGGCCTTCAAGATTCCATGTGAGTGTTTGTCTTGTGATGCAGTTGGGTGATTTTATCAATGTGTGTCCTATCCATTTCCAGCGCTTCTTCATGATTTCCTCCCCCACTGAAATCTGGTTCGTTCTCTCCCACAGTGGAATGTTGCTTATAGTGTAAGACGAACGGATCCGAAGTATCTTGCGTAGACAACTTTTAATAAACACCTGTAACTTCTGGATGGTGGCCTTCGTAGTTCTCCAGTTTTCCGCCCCATACAGTTTAACTGTCATGACATTTGTACTGAAAATTCTGATGTTGGTATTTGTTGACAATTGTTTTGAGCTCAAAATGTCATGTTGAACATAGTTCATACTAATTAAACACAAGAATATCGTATCATAAATATATATGACACTCAAATAGATGAATATTATACCGAATAAAATTTTACACTCGGAAACAGAAACAAATACTACCCTGAATAATTATCACATTGAATTTAAAAAAATGGAAGTAATGCTGAACTAAAAATTATAATTAGTAAAAGAATGTAATTTTGGTCTTTAATCTTGTCATATCAGTGTTGTTTTCTATTTCAAACGTGCGTCCTGAATTACACTGCTAGCCCCTATCCATCTTTGCTTATAAAGCTTGTGACTTGAGGCAATATCGGGGCAGTCTGCAGAGTATGCACATATGCCAACAAGAGACCGATCGATTGCAGTCCTAAATAACAATGGGAAGATACAAATAAACAACACCAAATGAATTCTCTTCATATATTTCATTATATTCATTATTAAAAGTTCTACCAACAAGGATCATCAGTTAAATAATCGGGAGTTTTCTTAAAAAACTGGGTGAAAAAATGAGTGAAAACAATAAATAATATCCAATATTCACTTTGTTTGCTTGGATCTTCCCATGGATGGCCATATGTACATAATGTGCGTATTCCCTCGATTTTGCCTTGATTCATAAGCATTATAAGCAAAGATGGCTATCGGGACTCAGTAGCTAAGTGGATAACGCGACGTTTGAAGCGAACGGTACTGGGTTCGAGTCCCAGATTGAACATCAACTCTGAGATGCAGGTACACCCAGATGACGAGCCCCAAATAGGACGACACGCTCGTCCTGGATTCCACTGCTAGCCATCATCCATCTTTGCTGATAAAATTCAACATTGTTATTTTATGCAAAAACTGATATTTTCTCCTTATTCTACATCAATTTAAATATCACATGAAATATTAATGACGGTTTAATTCATTGAAGTAGTATCTTAGCTAGATACAATGTTAACTGAATTGTAAACTCCAACTATTATGTTTTCAACGTCATCAGATTAATCTTTATAAATCTTTGCATAATCTTTATAAACTATTCAGTCTGATGATGCTTATGTAGTAGATACGTAAAATTTATTAATGAAAATAGTTGATTGTTGAATAGCTAAGCTTTTGAATTTTCTAACTAAGACTTTTCCCATCAAACATAAAATTTCAAAGAAAAGGATTTGATAAATCTGCGATAATTAAATCTACTTTTAAAAATTTTTTCAGAAGTGAGACATTATATTCAGTAAAAGCAGTGGGAATTTAATCTTTGAGTGAATGTTGCTTATTTAATGTCATCCAAAAATTAACTACATAATGAAAAGTTGAAAGTCATATATTTTAGATGAATAAAGCTGTGTCTATTATAAAAGTTATGGACTAGTTAATAAGGATCGCAGTATAACGTTAAAGTTTAAAACTGATTTTGATATTTCCAAAAAATCAATGCTTTACATGGACTTAATATTTATATTTGATTTATCATAAGATTTTATATTTTCACATTAAGCGAAACTTGAGTTGTCAAGTTCTTTTGTAATGGATAAGAATGCTGTAACACACAAATGATGATAATGTATTACAACAGTTTCGGTATTGAACAATGGTTTTCAAATTGTATGGCCAAAACATTTTTTACACCTTACTGTAAACAATAGAAATTAGGTCATCATCTAGTTTAGTTTCTTATTCGATAATAAGGTTAGTAGTCTTAGACATTTTGAACAAAAGTTATTAATGATGCACGAATAGTTCAAACTTATTCTGAGGAAAACTTGGCTACTTAGTTAAACACTCACATAAATAAAGCTGTTTATTTTCTAGTTTCTACAATACAGCTTATTTTTCAAATTAGATACATTTTCATTAAATTAGCTGATATCATATTGAAAAATACGAAGTTTAGCGGAGGGATCTCTTTTCAACGAATTTATTATTAAGCTGTACAATCGTATATATACGAAAGATTTTTTTTTGTTAAAGTACTAATTCCGTGAGGAAATGTAAACACGAATAACCATGATGATGTAATCGAAGATTATAATACTAGATTACGTAACACGAATAATAACAATCGATTTAGTGAATTTTGATAATGCAATGAGAAGACGAAGTTTATCAGAATTATGTGATATATTAGCGCAATACATTTCGAACAATCTGATCACACATATACTTGTTAAGACATTTTTTATATGAAAATTAAAAGGTCAACTAGACAGGTTAAGGTAAGAAAATAAATAAAGTACACAAAAACAATGTGATGACTACTCTGGATAATAAATAAGCATTACCAGGGTAGGTTAAGGGTAAGAACAAATTGTTTTTGAACACATAAAGGGGGTTTCAATTTCCGTATAGCCAAGGCTTCAATAAACCTCAGTATACGTCCTTGAAGGCTTTTGTACAACACTACAAATGCTGATTTGATGTCAACCTTATGACCAGTTTCAACTAAATGTTTCGCAATAGAGGAAGATGTTTGTCTGTCCTGTGATCTTATTTGACTATTCGAATTCATTTGGTTCTGTAGCCATTTAGGTATGTGTTCCACCACCCTTATTTGCAAATCACGATTGCTCCTCCCTATGTACGTGTTTCCGCACATACATGTAAATTGGTATACACAATGGGATGTGACACAATCGCTTATATGCTGTCTAGGTTTTTGGTGAAACATCGACCTTGTCTTTTCAATGATGACAAGTTGAGCTGCACAGAATGTCCTATTTATGGCTAATTTTAGTCTCCGTCTTAAACTAACCACATCTTTATTTCATGTATAAAATTAAATGGATTAGATGAAAATGAGTTTAGTTGTCTAATTTACTTGAATGATATCAACAATCTACCAAAAAAGAAAAAATTAAACAAACTTTCCTAGCACTATTTTAGTTTTAACAATGAAGAATCTTATACCAGATTTATAGTCTCTTTGACCTACAGTAGATTAAATCATATTCATTGAAAATTCTATATATGATGGCAAGAATAATAAAAATGTTAAACCAATCAAAAGATGAATTGTGATTATATTACTGTTATTGTATACTTTATATAGATTACAAAGTAATACTGATATATGCAAAATAACTCCGAGTTAACCAATTTTTTGACATTCACTAAAACAAAAAAGAATGTTTGCTATTTATTATACGGTATTTAGTGAATACATTATCAAGGATAAAAATATCGGCTGCAAATCTTGAATTAGTTACATTTCTTCTATAGTGAAATTAAATAACTAATGTAAGTGATAATTCTATTGATTAGCTAAGTGCTTCTTAAATTAAGGAAATTAAGTTGATTAAATTCACTTGGTATTGTTTGTTTGAATCTTCCCATCGATTTTTGTTAGGACTGCAACTGGTCAGTCTCTAATTGGCATATGATTCAAACAAACAATACCAAGTGAATTTAAACTTCACCCCATCGCACAAGCAAGTGGCTATCAGGACTCAGTGGCCGAGTGGATAACATGATGGCGTTTGAATCGAGGGTACTGGGTTTGAGGCCCAGAGTGAACATCAACTCTGAGATGCAGGTACATCCAGCTGACGAGTCCCAAATAGGACGAAACGCGCGTCAAACTGGATTCCACTGCTAGCCACTATCCATCTCTTCTAATTAAGTTGATTGTTTTGATAATTTGTCTAAAATCCTTGTTACGAAGTAAAGTGTTTGACTTACATACTTACGCCTACTACTCCCAATAGAACATAGGCCGCCGACAAGCATTCGCCAACCCACTCTGTCCTGCGCCTTCCTTTCAAGTTCTATCCAATTGTTGTTCATTCTTCTCATGTCTGTCTCTATTTCTCGGTGTAATGTGTTCTTTGCTCTTCCTCTTTTCCTTTGACCTTCAGGATTTCAAGTGAGGGTTTGCCTTGTGATGCAGTTGGGTGGTTTCCTCAATGTATGTCCTATCGTACTTCTAAGGATTAGTCCTATAGTACGTGTCACCAGGACGTCAAACAAACTTGACGCTGACCAACTAAAATGTTTGAGGTTTCCCAAAAATCTATTTATCATTTCGATACATTGTTATTATCCATACTGAAATGAACTCATGTAACTATTATTAGAATAGGGGTTTGTGGAGGTTGTAGTAACTCTTAAACGTTGAATTCATGAGACGATTTATGTTAAACCACCATTGATAACCTGAATGCACTGGGCAGCCTTCTGCGGGTCCATGGATGCGCACTGTTGGAGAGTATCATATAACTATATTCCATCTATTCATATGTTTCATTTGAGAGTGTTGTGATTATTTGTTAACAAGGAGATGATTAATGTGTTATATCATGTTATTAAGTTTATTCAAATCCTTTTCCAAAAAAAACCCACTTAAATATAGGATTTAACAAATAAGTTTCAGTGAGTAAGTAATAATCATAGATTTAAGATAAAAATCTGTTTTTTATACATTGTACATTTATGTATAAATTACCTTTCCTCTATGTACCCTTAAGATTATGCATTTCATTTAGCTTGAATAATTTTTTTAGAGACACACTCACAGTATTTGTTCTCCCTTTGATCGATCAATTATCTGCAAAGACGATATGAATAATACAATGTACTAAAGTATTTTTATTAGAAATTCGATTCCCTAATTATATCATTTATGAAATAAACTAGGTGCAAATACAAATTATATACTTAAGATGACACAATTCCCATTTTACTTAACACCATCATTTAGTAGCTTGAGTATTTATATCCACAATACAATTCAGAAACTAAACAGTTACTATAACTGGTAAGCAGAGATGGATAGTGGCTAGCAGTGGAATCCAGTTTGACGCGCGTTTCGTCCTATTTGGGACTCGTCAGCTGGATGTACCTGCATCTCAGAGTTGATATTCACTCTGGGACTCAAACCCAGTACCCTCGATTCAAACGCCATCACGTTATCTACTCGGCCACTGAGTCCTGATAGCCACTTGCTTGTGCGATGGGGTGAAGTTTAAATACATTTAGTATTGTTTGTTTGAATCTTCCCATCGATTTGTTAGGACTGCAACTAGTCAGTCTCTAATTGGCATACTGTGCGTACTGCCTCGATGTAGCCATAATTCACAAGTATGGTAAGCAGAGATTTTTTAAATGGTAAATATACACAGTGCACTACACATTATTATTTCGGTTAATTTCACTTATTTTCTCACTATTAATTAAATCACAAGAGGCATTGGAAACATCGTCAGTATTCAGTAAGAAGTTAAAATACACCTCAAACTCACATCGACTGAAAAATCACTGAATCGATGGTCAACAATTTAATATCATCATGTATGTTTAAATGATTTGATATTTGAAAATGTATATCAGATATAGTTAGAGTAATTCTTCCCTAATGTACAACACAGATTTGATTGTAAACTAAGCAGACATCATGTAAAAACATTTAATATGGATATTTATCATTAAATTGCTTTTATTTCATTCTGAATTATATTCATATATGATGATCACAGTTTTCCGATAAATTTTGTTTTATTACAATAGAAATTTACCTCACTGGTAACTAGAGAAATAACAAGTAAACAGGGATCAAAAGTATCCTCCATAATATGCAAATTGTCGAGTGTAGATAAACACTTTGATCCTATATATCATACTTACAAAAATTGTTTATGTCAGTTGCATATAAAGCTGATTACGTAGTAAAATTTATTATCATCTGGGATACTTAATATGTTTTCATAATCCATTAACGTTTCTGATAATCTAATTTATACATTTATATATATGGTGCAACCAATCTGTTAGTCATATGTAAGAAAATTTGGAAAACGTAATTCTAATTGAAGTGCTGAAATTGTTTTTCAAAAGAACAATGAAAGCTTCGCGATTAAATCATCTAGATCAGAGAATGAAATTTCACTAAAATCATTCAGTTAAACTACAAATCTCCACCTTATTTTAACATTGACTGAAAAAATAAATACTTATGCAAATCACTCAATCATTACCGCCATAATATTGGTTTCCTTACAAACGGAGAATGCTCTCTTTGTTTTTTCAACCAGTATACTCTTTTATCATTTCTAAGAAAAAAAAATTCAATCGATATCCATTCATTTAACAAAGCTCAAAGGATATCTAATAAAAATACTATATACTATAAGACTAACTCCGCCTGTAGCTCCTCCAGGGGCTACTGCCGGTCCCAAGCCCGGGTAAAGGATGAGGGTTGGGCATGGGGTTAGCGACCCCATCCCGTAGAAAATCAACTCGCTAAAAAAACGCTAACCAGAAAAAATCATTCAAACCATTCAAACTCTGCCCTGGGAGTAGAAGGAAAAATGACGTATCATGATGAAAGCCGAGTTCCTTCGGAAGTCATGAGGCCGATGCACCTTCTTACAACCAGAGCGACAATTTTTATAGGTACATGGAATGTCCGGACAATGTGGGAGACCGGAAGAGTCTTCCAAATTTCTGCGGAAATGAGGAAATACAACCTGGACGTGCTTGGAATCAGTGAAACACATTGGACGCAGGTTGGACAACAACGACTGTCTTCAGGGGAACTTCTGTTATACTCCGGTCATGAAGAAGAAAATGCCCCACATACACGAGGAGTGGCACTGATGCTGTCTAGAAAAGCACAAAATGCACTTATAGGATGGGAATCTCATGGACCGAGGATCATCAAAGCCTCCTTCAAAACAAAAAGAGAGGGCATTACAATGAACATCATCCAATGCTATGCGCCGACCAACGACTACGATGAAGACGCTAAAAACCAATTCTACGATAGGCTGCAGTCAATCTTCGAGAAGTGCCCAACCAAGGACCTGACCATTCTAATGGGAGATTTCAATGCCAAGGTTGGAAAGGACAACACTGGATACGAAGACGTCATGGGACAACATGGACTGGGAGGAAGGAACGAAAACGGTGAGAGATTTGCAAACCTATGTGCCTTCAATAAACTGGTCATAGGTGGCACCATATTCCCACACAAAAACATACACAAAGCCACTTGGATTTCACCGGATCACACTACACAAAATCAAATCGACCATGTCTGCATCAACAAAAAGTTCAGGAGGACGATGGAGGATGTGAGAACCAGAAGAGGAGCTGATATAGCATCCGATCACCATTTGCTGGTCGCCAAGAGGAAACTAAAACTCAAGAAGCACTGGACAATGGCGCGGACAACATCACAAAAGTTTAACACGGCCTTTCTTCGAGATGCTGACAAACTCAACGAATTTAACATAGCCCTCAGCAACAGGTTCGAGGCCTTTCATGACCTACTCAATGGAGAGGGAACCACCATAGAGAGCAGCTGGAAAGGTATCAAGGAGGCAATCGTTTCAACATGTCAGGAGGTTCTGGGCCAAAAGAAGCACCATCACAAGAAATGGATCACTGTTGGTACACTGGATAAAATTGAAGAAAGGAGGAACAAGAAGGTAGCAATCAATATCAGCCGAACCAGAGCGGAAAAAGACAAGGCACAAGCCGAATACACAGAGGCAAACAAGCAAGTGAAGAGGAGCATCAGAACCGACAAACGTAAATATGTGGAAGATTTAGCGATGACAGCGGAAAAGGCTGCAAGAGAGGGAAACATGAGACAACTGTATGATACAACAAAGAAACTTGCTGGAAATTACCGTCAACCAGAAAGACCAGTGAAAAACAAGGAAGGCAAAGTAATCAACGATATTTAAGAACAACGAAACAGGTGGGTAGAACACTTCAAGGAACTCTTGAACCGACCAGCTCCACTGAACCCACCCAACATCGAAGCAGCACCCACAGACCTCCCAATCGATATTGGCCCACCAACAATTGAAGAGATCAGCATGGCCATTAGACAAATCAAGAGTGGCAAAGCAGCGGGACCAGACAACATCCCGGCAGAGGCACTGAAAGCAAATGTAACAGCAACTGCCAAGATACTCCACATCCTCTTCGGTAAGATTTGGGACGAAGAACATGTACCAACAGACTGGAAAGAAGGACTTCTCATCAAGATACCAAAGAAAGGCGATCTGAGCAAGTGCGACAACTACAGGGGCATCACTCTCCTCTCAATACCAGGAAAAGTCTTCAACCGAGTATTGTTAAACAGGATGAAGGATTCCGTGGACGCTCAACTTCGAGATCAACAAGCTGGATTTCGTAAGGATAGATCGTGCACAGATCAAATCGCAACTCTGCGGATCATTGTGGAACAATCAATCGAATGGAATTCATCACTCTACATCAACTTCATCGACTACGAGAAGGCATTTGATAGCGTGGACAGGACGACACTATGGAAGCTTCTTCGACACTACGGCGTGCCTGAGAAGATAGTAAATATCATACGGAACTCCTATGATGGACTAAACTGCCAAATTGTCCACGGAGGACAACTCACCGACTCGTTTGAAGTAAAGACCGGTGTTAGGCAAGGTTGCTTACTCTCACCGTTTCTCTTTCTCCTGGTGATCGACTGGATCATGAAGACGTCAACATCTGGAGGAAATCACGGGATACAGTGGACAGGCAGGATGCAGCTTGACGATTTAGACTTCGCGGATGATCTGGCTCTTCTATCACAAACGCAACAACAAATGCAGGAGAAAACGACCAGTGTAGCAGCAGCCTCAGCAGCAGTAGGTCTCAATATAAACAAAGGGAAAAGCAAGACTCTCCGATACAATACAATATGCACCAATCCAATTACACTTGACGGAGAAGCTTTGGAGGATGTGGAAATCTTTACATATCTGGGCAGCATCATTGATGAACACGATGGATCAGATGCAGATGTGAGGGCGCGGATCGGCAAAGCAAGAGCAGCATACCTACAGCTGAAAAACATCTGGAGCTCAAAACAATTGTCAACCAACACCAAGGTTAGAATTTTCAATACAAATGTCAAGACAGTTCTTCTGTATGGGGCAGAGACGTGGAGAACTACGAAAGCCATTATCCAGAAGATACAAGTGTTTATTAACAGCTGTCTACGCAAGATACTTCGGATCCGATGGCCAGACACTATCAACAACAAGTCACTGCGGGAGACAACAAACCAGATTGCAGCGGAGGAAGAAATCAGGAAGAAGCGCTGGAAGTGGATAGGACACATATTGAAGAAATCACCTAATTGTGTCACAAGACAAGCCCTCACATGGAATCCTGAAGGTCGAAGGAGAAGAGGAAGACCAAAGAACACATTACGCCGAGAAATAGAGACAGACATGAGAAGAATGAACAAGAACTGGATAGAACTAGAAAAGGAAGCCCAGGACAGAGTGGGTTGGAGAATGCTGGTTGGCGGCCTATGCTCCATTGGGAGTAACAGGCGAAAGTAAGTAAGTAAGTATACTATCAGACTGAGTAGTTTCTTCCTATGAATAACAAATATTCACATTGTAGTGAACGAGGACACAAGTGAGGACAATCGAATAGATTTAATCACAGTTAGAGAACATCTTAGTAAAATCTAAAAACCATACAGTATATACCTAATTTATAAAATTTCAATCAGTTGTTTCAAATTTGACTGTTTCTTTTACAAAATGTCAATCAAATCATTACAGACTTCATTGTTTCTTTGATTCTACATAAACCATTCATTTTTCTCATTCTCTTTTATTTAATCTACTTAATCTTCTGCATCTAGGGATTTCAATTTCAATTGATGATATATATTACTGATATCTGTCAACATCAGTAGCACATACAAAAAACATAACCAAAATTGAATAACTTTCAAAATAAAATAATTAAGAAATATATTTAATTGATTATTTTTGAATGATTTATTTAATAAAATAATAAATGAATATTGTCAATCATTGAATTGTTGTAAGAAGAAAAAAAATGTTATTTATGTATTCACATATTCTGTGCATTACATTGGATTATATTTGTTATTACAAGCTTCCTTTATCAAATTTCCAATTCAATATCAATCTAATTCTTTCATAGTCAATTAAAAACAATGTTGATTTCATATTTTTTTTTTAAAAAAACCGCTTCAAAATTATATTGAATATTTAAAACAAAATGAATTCAATCTTTTTAAAACAATAATTGTTTGTCTTCCAATTTCTATTTCTGTTTTCAATTTAGTTGTCCATTATATATATTTATTAATTTTATTTATATACAAAAGATCCTTATTATTATTATTGTCGTCAAGGAAAACAATCAAGAGAAGAATTTTAGAGAAGAAAAAAATGTAAAAATATAAAAAAAATTTTCCAATCAGAGAGAAATGATGAAAAAAAAAATGAAAAAAAATTTTTTTTAATCTTTTCTAGAAAAAGAAATGTAATTAAATTGGCCCTCTTCTTCTTTATATCCTTTAGGAAGAAAAATTAAGTAAATAAATGAAGATGCAAAACGATTCTGTTAAAATCTAAATACAAAATCAATTAGGTAATAAAGATAAAAGATAAGAATGATCTATATACAAAAAGAGTAAAAAAGAGAAGAAAATATTGCCAAAACTTTATCTTGGTAATTGAGCTATCATGCATGGTGATAAGATAATTAAATTCAAATAATTAGGGAATATTTATGGTTATTAACTAATTTTTAAACAGAGAATTGTTTTCGTTTTGCTTATCATGATGATTTTGTAATTCAGTATCAATCTTTGCACATGTTTGTACTTGAGCTATACAAGAATGAATTAGAAATAATTAAGGATAATGGATTATGGTATCATAAATAATGGCTATATTAAGTGGATAAATAAAGTACATTAATAATAAAGTATTATTATAAATATTCGTCAATATTATAAAGAATAGTTTGATGTAAAAAAAAAATTGGGTGCCAAGTATAGAGTATACCAACTATCCTACAATCGATTTCGAGTATGGTCAATTCTGGTTAATCCTTTTTATTAACTTACCTAACAGACATCATCATTTGGTTAATAACAATTTGCATATTCTTTGTACTATTATGATTACTAGAACACATAACACTCTAGCCAAAATGTTGATTGCTTAAGTATTATTTGATGACACATACTCCTTGTCATATATATATATACACGCAAATCCTATTATCAGCTTTTGTTTTGTTGTGTCCTTATTCAATTTGACTATATATTGCATATGTAATTGCTTGCTGCTCGCTCGCTGATATTTGCTCAGGTGCTGGTAACTTTCTAGTCTGAGTTATTTGAAAACAAACTGTAGTTGTCGCTTCTCTTTGCCTTTTGATTTTATGCACCTTTAAGATTGGTATCATAAAAGTAATCGGCGTGATCGAATACCGAAGAACGGCACTACAATATGTGAAAATTATATTTGAAATAATATCAGTTATTGAAATTCAAATGATTCTAACGTTTCATCTAGAAAACGTGTTTGGACTTCTTCAGGGTAGTGATCAAAATCAAAGTTATTAAAGAAATTGCTGAACGAAACATTGGAATTATTTAAATTTTAATCACTGAGATTATTTCAAATATAAGTTCCATATATAATAGTGAGATGCAGGTACATCCAGCTGACAAGTCCCAAATAGGACGAGATGCGCGTCCTGGATCGTACTACTAGCCACTATCCATCTTTGCTTACAATGCTTCTAAATTTAGGCTATATCGAGGCTATACGCACAGTATGCACATATGCCAATTAGAGACTGACAAGTTGCAGTCCAAAAACGTCAATGAGAAGATTCAAACAAACAATACTAAATGAATTTAATGGTGTTTTCGTTTAAAGGTAAATGATATATGTGTCGGACTCCTGTTTGTAATTTGAAAACGATAATATATACTAATAACAGCTCACATACATTCGAGTTTGTTCATATTCTATTTGGTTAAACCGCTTAAATGATTCTATTACTCATACATTTTTCCATATATATATATATATATATATATATATATATATATCCCGTTAATCGGACTCACTCGCTGGCTCACTCACATTTCATTCTTGCTTCGTATGCACATGGTTTTGGTGACCTGTGTGTGGTTCGATAATATACGTAATCAACGCTACGTATTCGTCTTCTGATTTATACACCGTTGGGCGTTATCTAGTAACGGTTATCAGGACGAGCAATATATGAAATCTAAGAATATTATAGAATTTTGACCTCCACAGTATTATCGGTGTGGTTATGTAGATTATTTTGAATTGAAATTTATCTGTTTCGTAGACACGTACACCGTTAGACTGAGATCAAAATATTTGATGATTAAATCATCAACCGAATCTCAGCTGGTTATATTTCTGCTGAGAATTTAACTACTAATAACAATGCTATGATCATTGCTATTACTATTAAATTAGCTTTGCATGATTTCTTTACAGTAATCAGTATTATAAAACATTATTTTTAGAAACACTATTTTTTCAATAATGTTCTTCTTATTAGTACAATTGTACCAATAACAACAGGTATTCTTATTATTAAAATCTCCTGCATACTCATTTGTATTAATAACTCGTCACAATAAGCTTGACCTAATATATCATAATAATTGTTGAAAGCGTGAGTCAATTGAAACTAGACCACCATGGAAAACCTGGAAACACTGGACGGCCGTTTCGTCCTATTATGGGACTCCTCAGCAGTGCGCATCCACGAACCTGCTCTCGCGAGCGAGATTCGGACCCAGGACCTACCAGTCTCGAGCCGAAGCCCTTAACCGATAGACCACTGAGCTGGCATCCAACGGTGTTAATGTCTAACTTCAACTGATCCACGAAGTTGAGCAACCATTCACCAATTGTCTTCAGTGAGTTCCTATCTCACAACAGACGTGGTTTTGAACTCCACTGATCACTGCTTCTCACTAGAGCTCCTAGATATACTTCTCGAAGTCACTAGTGAGCATATGATTATATTAATTATAGAAGGAGTTTTGTGGAGATTTAGTATTTATCATTGTTGAAAGCGTGAGTCAATTGAAATAGGTACTCACTGAAGACAATTGGTGAATGGTTGCTCAACTTCGTGGATCAGTTGAAGTTAGACATTAACACCGTTGGATGCCAGCTCAGTGGTCTATCGGTTAAGGGCTTCGGCTCGAGACTGGTAGGTCCTGGGTTCGAATCTCGCTCGCGAGAGTGGGTTCGTGGATGCGCACTGCTGAGGAGTCCCATAATAGGACGAAACGGCCGTCCAGTGTTTCCAGGTTTTCCATGGTGGTCTAGTTTCAATTGACTCACGCTTTCAACAATGATAAATACTAAATCTCCACAAAACCCCTTCTATAATTAATATCATAATAAATTAATTTACCAACTATGATTATAACTGTTAAGCCCTACTGTGAGATATGCTATTTATCACTAGGCACTATTGACACTTACCAGTAACTTTGCCAAGTTTTCTTTAATATTAATAAATAAATGAGAAATATATTGTTTAAATGAAAGTCTAATTTATTAATCTTAAAAGTGCATGAATATATTACGAATATTGATATTAGTTCTTCAGCGATAATATATTTTCAAATGTAACTCTTTTTGACAACCACTCTATGGGTTATGTAGTTGATTTTTCATTTACAATCAAGTGTTGAGTGTGTCATTGTACTGTTAATTAAGAAAATTATACTTTATTAGTAGAAACTTTTTTTTTCTCATGTTACTGACTTATAATTGTTAGAAAATACCTGACAAATCAAAGTCAACTATATATTTGAAAAGGAAGTGGCCGTTCTCAGAACAAGTATTTGTTACTGTTTAACTTTTCAACTGTATAGTATTTTGTAAAAAATTATAGTTTTGGAATCTTATTAGCAGACCCATCAAACTATCCTATGAATACATACAATCAGTCAGCATGAATCTGAACTGACAATCAGGGAGATGAAATGAAGAGATGAGAGCGAAGCGAAATCACGCGCAGCGGAGAAAGCGTGTGAGCCAATTCAATTTACTTAAGAGTTAATCGATATTTATAGCCGGAATAAGTAGATTGATCTACCCAGAAGCTAGAATAAGTTATGTGGGCTGAACATACTAACCGACACTACAATTTACTAAGTATCTAAAAGCAAAATCAACCATGTGAATGAATTTATACAGTTGATAGAAATTTTAATAAACTAACAAGTAAATTCAAATATAATTTGTGATAATGTTATATTGTATGAGTGTGTACCCTCTTTAATATATCAACGCCCAATTAGAGAGGAGTGAATTTATTGATCGTAGCAATGATACATAAAACCGTATTAGCAGTCTTGAGTGCTTATCAGTCCTGCTATCAGCCTAGCCCAGCCAGTTAAGTCTAGAACAATATTAATCATTATTCTCAAACATATACCAACCAAACAGACCACATCGTACCATAAAATAGAAAATAACATTTGTGCAATAATTGGCCAAATATAGCCAATAATAATAGTTCAAAGGTCAAAATAAAACTTATGATAAGAGGAACTTGAATATGAATAGTTTAGTGACGTAACATTTTTAAAATAAGAAATAAACATATTGCATTGATCCATAACTAGTCCTCAGAGTTACCATTCACAATTCTCTTCGAGATACAACAGATAACAATAAATGAAGTTAGTTGACTAATTCGTTAACATATTTTGATGCATCAAATTAATGTTTGCAATTAATAAAATCACGTAAATATACACTTAAACTCTGCCTGTAACCCCTCCGAGGGTTACTGCCGGTCCCAAGCCCGGATAAAGGAGGAGGGATGGACACGGGGTTAGTGACGCCATCTCATAGAAAACTAACTCGCTAAAAAGACGCTAAATATACACTTAAGTAACATTAAAAAGACTTAAATTAAATAGATACAAATGAATCCTCAACTACATATTCTTTTTATTTTCAAATGAATTAAGTAAAATGTAATTTAAAAGGATATTGTTTCTTAGAAATGTTAACTACTTACATAAAATTTAGTTTCATTACTAATTGTACATTATCATAAATTGTAGTAAAATGTCGTTATACAACCCTAATCGTACTTCAAATGAAACTTCATGTTTTGGTAAAACTGTTGTTGTTTTTTTTTATGAAAAAAAGTATTTTAGTTTTCATCATTACATTTAAAACATGTAAAATTGAATTGAATAAGACAATATCACATGCTTCATGAAAAAAAAACAACAACAAAACTATTTATGTCCGAAATAATTCTCTTTTACAATGACGTCGTTAACAAATGTATCATTTTTCTGAGAAGTAATGCATTTTGTTCAATAGTTGTTTTTTTTTTAAGGAAAGTAGTTAGTATACATTAGTATAGATAGGTTTGTTTAAGTCAGAGAATGATCAGATTTATTTAGTTCGTTTAAGATAAGTTAATCAATCATGAGAAGACTTTGTGACAGTGATCTCTATAGAAGACATATGGCATGAAACAATTTCAAACGATAAGTATTCATCGCTTATTTAAAATTGAGTTGATAAATTTTTTTGATATTCGAAGAGAAGCTTTAATGTTTTGAGTTGAATAGCATTTACGTTGTATTTGGTCATTACTTAAGAAGTTTCTACTACGAAGAAATTTTGTTTCATTACTCTCCCATTTATAGTGATCTACTTGGTTTATGTTAGTTCAGTATGAAGATCAACAAACTGCTAGAAGCCTCAAAATGAATAAAGGACGATACCAGAAACTAATTTGATGTGTTTTGTTAACGTTAACAATAAAAATCACCATTTCGATTTGATCCTATTCATGTTGACTGATTAGATGTATTCATATCTTAGTTTGTTGGGTTTTGTAATAAAATAGGCGTCATGATGGATAGATTTCTACAGAACAAACTTCATTGAAATTTCTTTCATCATAACTCAAGGTTTCTTCATATATACACTTTATCATTTCTCTAAATGAGTGATTCAATGTAAACCTATGGAAATTATTTGTATACAGCTTTAGGATTCGAATTTTCATTCTTTTATCTTTCTTCATTAAAATTGGATTGTGGTTTTATTTTCAAATGCAAATTATTTTACAATATAGAAATCGTTTCATTGTCAAGAAAAATAATATCAGTCAACGGAAATTACATAATGATACATACATATATTACTTGTCATGATAAATTAGATATATTATATGTTGTATGAACATAAAGCGAACTGTTAGTATTTAGTTGATGGTGCTGGTTTAGTGACAGGTGAGAAATGTTATTGTTTAGGTGTTTAGTAAACTAGCGAGAACAAAACTTTCTTGAATAAACAAACCGTTTTGAATTGTTAGGGCTTGGTAGAACCACAGAACTTGAGGTTTGATTTACATCATTATGGTCCACAGAACAAACACAGTAACTCCTACTAAAAGGCGTATAGACTGTAATTTACTCCATATATCAAGTCACATCGTCACTAACTTTGAACGGAATAAATTAACAAATTGTCAGCAATTGACTATATGTTTTGAATCCTGTGGTTATTGAGATACATTCATGCAGATTCAATCTATGTTGTTATTTACAGTTTAAATGTACATTTGAATTCTGTTTAGGAATAAGATACATGTCTGTTTATCTGTAGTTCATTTGCCTCTAAAAATTCCAAAATGCACATAATATAGAATTTCTCCGTTCATGTAATGAGTCAATGCTGCATCTAAGTGCATAATTCCCAATGAGGATTTCACCTCGTTTGAACTGTTCATTTAGAAAGTTGGAATGAGTTAGTTTCATGTTCTTATCTTTATGGACTTAGACGATTAGTATGAAGTTCCTAATAAAAGTTACACTTTTTTGTACACTTCTGACAGACCTGATGAGTCTGAAATACTCGACGATGCTAGATATCAACGTGTTATTGTATAGTAAAAAAATGATCGTTATATTCACACTGTATTTATCTATTTATTGCTTTTTTTAATTTTTTACGTAAAAATTTGGTTAAATATGAGTGTAGTTTTATGAGCCATACAATTGATTCTTGATGCTTACTATTGTATTTGATCAGCAAATACAATATTGTTCTGAAATTGTAAGAGTATACAACAAATATAAGTTTTACTCTAATTTGGAGTAGCCTCGTTGTATATGAAAACACATTTTCGATAAGTTTGAAGAAAGAATGCATGTATAGTTTGAAACAGGAGACTGGAGATTTTTTCAGAAGGACCTGATATTAGGTTAAACCATCTATTATGATGTACTTGATAGAGTACTCTATATAAAGAAACACAAACTTTGTTTCTTATATTAATGCAAATATTATTTATGATAAATTAGCAGAAACATAGTTTTCTTTGCACGACTTTTTATAAAAAATTTTAATTTTAAAAAAATTTGTATAATCTGAAAATGCTTCAAAAACTTCGGGTAAAAATTATTGAAACAATACCCCCCCTACTTAGTTATCAAATCATAATTTTGTCAGAAGGGCGTTTAGTGGAGATTCCAATAATTTTATATAGTTAAAATCATGGGTCAATTGAAGCTAGACCACCATCGAAAACCTGGAAGAACTGGACGACCGTTTCGTTCTGTTGTGAGACTCCTCAACAGTGCGCATCCACGATCCCGCCTCGAGAGATTCGAACCTAGAACCTATCAGTCTCACGCGCGAGCAGTTAATCACTAGACCACTGAGCTGGCCGGCATCCAACGGTTTTATTGTCTAACTTCAAACAATCCACGAAATTGAACAACCATTCATCAATGTCTTCAGTGAGTCGGGATATCCGAACAGTCATGATTGAACTCCACTGGTTACTGCTTCTCACTAGAACTCTAGGAAATACCTCATGGAGCCAGTCACTAGTCCCACAATAGGACGAAGCAGACTTCCAATGCTTCCAGGTTTTCCAGGGTGGTGTAGCTTCAATTAACTCAATATTTCAATCATAATTTTGTGTTATTAATCATTTAATTTATTCATTTATTTGTGAATAATCAAAACTGTCATAAGTAAACTAGTTTTCCATCTATTATATTTACAGTTAAGTTGTATATGTAAGAGTACAATTTTGAAAAATCTGTTAAGACTTAAAAAAAAAGTCTTTTCTCATTCTTAGTTAAAATTGATATCAGGAGAAGTAAAATAAAACAGCAATCATAAAACGATTACAAAAAAAAGAACAGAATGATCTGAATTCATCATTTTTTTCGGAAGGTATCTCATCATCATTATGATTGAAAATATTGTCAGTTTTATTAAAGGATAAAGAATAAGTCATAATTTTGATATAAAAAAAGAAACTATTAATGTTGATACTTTAAAGTAAAAAAGAAAATCATTTAAACTACCCTTTCCAAAATGATGATTTTATGCATTCTAGAAATATTTAATCACAATTTATATTAATGCATTTTTCAAGAAAGAAGTCTGAGATTTTAACTGTTCAAAAGAAACCTTTATACATGAAACTGCGATGTGGCTAGCGATACACTGAAAGATAGGTTAACAAAAGTAATTAGTAGGACATTCTACGCAGCCAATCTTGCGTTGACTTTCTTGAGTTGATCAACGATGTCTACTCAAATGAACCAAAAGTTACCTGAGTTGGCCTCCTGTATTTGCATTCACAAGTTCAGCTGCTCCTGTGGAGATTGCTATATCGGGAGTACTACTAGGCAACTTAACCAACGAATGAGTGAACATCTACCAGCATGGTTTGAGAAGGGCTAGATAAAAACAATATGCCGTTCTATCTTGGCATATCTAATTGATAGTGGTCATTATGTAGATAAATCGAAATTATTTCGAGTGATCTGTCGTACACTTTCATCATTTCCCAACGGAGTTCGTTCCCGTTTCCTTCATATAGCAGAAGCCATAGGAATTTGTACATTTCACCCTAATTTATGTTTACAGAAGAAATTCGTGACCCCCCTATCCCTTCCATGGCCCGACATAACTTAACAAATGACATTATTATTATTGTTACTATTATTTTGGATTTTATTTTATATTTTGTTATCAATTGTTTGTAAGTTTCCGCCTATTTCCGTTTGTATTCTTTACCATCTAATTATTTACATACTTCTTATTACGTAATGATTTTATTGTTTTGTGATCACTATTCAAAGTCTATTAACTCACATTTGACCTCTTATTTCCTATGTTTAACTATTGATAAGACTTGTAAGCAAAGATGGATAATGGCTAGTAGTGGAATCCAGGACACGCGTTTCGTACTATTTATGACTCGTCAGCTGGATATACCTTCATCTCACAGTTGATGTCCACTCTGGGACTAGAACCCAGTACCTTTCGCTTTAAACGCCATCGAGTTATCCACTGAGCTAGTTATTCCTGATAGCTACTTGCTTGTGCGATGGGGTGAAGCTTAAATTCAATTAGTACTGCTTGTTTGAATATCCCTACTCAGTAGCTGAGTGGATAACGCGATGGCGTTTGAAGCGAAAGGTACTGGGTTCTAGTCCCAGAGTGAACATCAACTCTGAGATGAAGGTATATCCAGCTGACGAGTCATAAATAGTACGAAACGCGTGTTCTGGATTCCACTGCTAGCCACTATCCTTCTCTGCTTACAATGCTTGTGAATTAAGGCTATATTGAGGCAATACGCACACTATGCACATATGCCAATAAGAGACTGACCAACTGCAGTCCTAAACATCAATGAGAAGATTCAAATAAACAATACTAATTGAATTTACTGATAACACTTTTGCTATCGTAATTTAATATTCTTACTACTATCAGTACACCTGTCTTCCCACTATTAACTTGCACTTTTACCTATTTTGCTTCGTGACGTTTTCTATTTCATTGTGATTATTGACTCAAATAGCCTTGATTGGACTCAAATTTTCGTATAAATATTCATGTAAAGCCTGATGACAATCTGATTGAAAACAATTGTTCGCTTACATGTGTTGTTCTAAATATATTGATATGGAAATCTATAAAATTCATTTCTTTGTGTTCAATCTATCATTTATCAAATTGAAGGTGTATAAGAAAATATTGATAATTTATAAGAACTGTCGTGTAATTTAGAGCGAATAGTTTCACAGTATTTGGGCGCCAAGTTGATGTACGACATTAAATAGGAATAATATATTTGTAAAATCTCAGCGAATGAATTTGAAGTAAATCCAAAGATTTGCCTGGCAATCTGGTCCAAGCTTTTTCAAGGAAGATTGCCAGGCGAATCTTTGGATTTACTTCAAATTCATTCGCTGAGATTTTACAAATATATTATTCCTATTTAGAATATTGATAAATTTATTCTAATCTGAAATAGTATTAATCATCTCCTTAATAATTGAGTTAATTTTAAGGATTTAACTGCTTGGAACATGAATAAACCTATGTGAAGACTACAAATTCAATGTTGCATATAAAACTGAAACATTGTTAAGTTTATCAAGTCAGTGTTTTAATTTACTGTTCAATGGACAGTCAAAAAGCAATTTAATAAAACTGAATGAAATTATGTTAAGACAATAAAATATTCGTGTTCAAGAAGTAGATAAACGAGAAAGCTTTGTTCGTTTAAACGCCTGTAGGACGACAATCATTTATTTAATAGTATGCGTTTAAATGAAACTATGACTGTACCGTACATATAAATGTATAAATTAGATTATCAGAAAAGTTAATGGACCGTGAAAACATATTAAGTATCCCACATAATAAAGTTTATTTGGTAATCAGCTCTACGTAAACATTTTTTTGTAAGTATAATATGTAGGATAATAGTGTTTATCTATACTCGACAATTTGCATTTTCTCTCATTATTACACTTCAAAACCAAAGTCCATCTAATTCCTACGAATCACAACATAATGAAATGAATGAATCCAAATGGATAGTACATAGTATAGGATATAAATAAGTTATTTGATTGACAAATAAATTAGATAGTTTATATGTGTTGTGCAAACTACATGAACTCTAAATTTATTACCCCCTTTGTTTTGAAATCAGAAGATACAAATTAAAGAAGTGTTAAGTAAATTGTTTAAACCGATTAAACTTTATTGTCAACCGATCATCATCAACATAAAAACTGACTTGAATATATATATGTATTCATGTTGCTAAAATGAATGTCAATGATATCAAATGGAATATAATTTGGACATGCAAAACATTTGAAAGAAACAAATTACATATGGAAGTGAAAAGATAGAAATTACTGTGAATTCATGAGAATGGAGAATGAACGGATATGTGTTGGGGTCAATGATTTTTCATAATGTTATTCATTATCTTCGATTGTGAACGATGATTAATACACGATGATCAGTTAAGAGGCGAACATCTAAAATCATTCACTTCAATAGTATCCGAATTTCATACCGTAATGCTACATCTTGATCTAGTTAGTCTCATCCAACGATTAAATTCTGACTATCTCCATCGTTGATAACTCTACTCACTGAGGTAGATGGTGGCTAATTATTTGCAACTCATATGGTGACCATTTTATCTGTGAAAGCTTAAAATGTCATCAATCGGCTCATCTCTTCTAACTAGCACTCTACGATGCATGAATTACTCACGTAGTGATCCCGTCATACACACGCAAATCTCTATATATGCCTGTTTTTACTAATTATCAGATTTATACTTACATAATCCATGCTTTAATTCAAATGAATATAGAGGCACTGTAATACTGTCTTTCATTTTTCACTAATTTGTACAAATTGTTGTGTATTCAAAACTATGTCAAATAAACATCTGTAGATACTATCTAGACAAACTTGTACAAGTATGTAGATGAAGTGGATCGTTCTGCTTTCAATCAAATATTTTAGTGCAACTGAATTGTAAGCAAGCTTCTCAAGATAACTTATCTAAGGTTAAATATCTAATAGTGTCACCTAAAAAGGGTTAAGATAAATATTTACCCTTTGTGAAAGTAGTTCGTTTTTATGATTTGTACATCAGGATTTTTCGAGTGCGCTCCAACTATTCATTAAAACACCTTAGTAATAATAATAAACCAATTACTTGTGGTTTCGAATATTAGGCGCATAAAACCCTTAGATACTGCATCGTTTGTGTGGAACCACATTCAATCACAAATAAACAAATCAAGAGAATAATCTTAAATTGGTCTTTTTACACTCCTAACTGTTCCAATGCACTGTATTAGTTTGATCAGTTGACTAATAGATTTTTCATGTATGTTTATTGATTTAGCATTTCCAACTGTTATCAAGTTTCATTTCACACATTTTGACAAGAAATGCGTTTTGTAGCCACAAATACGAGTTTTCACCTAATATTTAAATCGAACCTAATGCATGTCAATATATCAGAGTTCAGTCTAGACGAAATCTTTGTTCCAAAACTGAATAAATGATATGTTTGTTTTCATCAATACTTTCTCATAGTACATACTGATCAAATACCAGAGCATATAATCTACTTAACAAACACATCAAATACAATATTATGGAGGACACGGTTTATTCCTGCTTACTTGTTATTTCTCTAGTTACCAGTGACGTAAATTTCCACTGTAGTAAAACGAAATTTATCGGAGAACTGTAATCATCACATAATAATGTATTTCAGAATGTAATAAAAGCAATTTAATGATAAATATCTATATTGAATGTTTTTTTTAACCGTTTCTGCTTAGTTTATAATCAAATCTATGTTATACATTAGAGAAGAATTACTGTAACTATATGTGATATACATTGTCAAATATCAAATCATTTAAACATACATGATGATATTAAATTAGCTGCCATCAGTTCAGTTTTATGTGCATGATGAAACATTGTCAAATATGATGAAAAGAAATTGTTGGAGTTTTCTTGCTTTTCCTATGAGGGACTAAAGTTTGATTATTCTTTGTTGACATAACTACACCCTGTACGGTCATTTACAACAGAGATATTATATAAAAGATATTTTGAATAGAGAAATTGTAGCCAAAAGGGGGAATTGGAATTACTCAAAAATATTTAAATATTATACCAATTGAAAAAGTATGGTCCGATCAGGGTACGGTATCACAGCGGATAACGCGTTTGAATTTGAAATGAAAGATAACCTATTCGACTTTCAATTTAAACATAAGTACCTGTGTGAAGGTGGATCCATCTAATAGGTCCTAAACAAGCTGAAACATATGTGTTAGAATGCACTAACAGTCACAACCTTTTAAAACTAAGAAAATTGTTAAATTTGAAATAGAATTCACCATACATTTTTAGTCGAAATACTTATAATTAGAAACTTAATAATATCATAACCACTGTATTTCTTATCATATCCATCTACTTATACTTATTTAATTGAGTCAAATTACTAACTCTTTCTTTCATAAGCTTTTCTGGTTATTCCTTTCTCTCTTTCTCTTCTTTCCCTCTTCTGAACACATATACATCAGTATTCTTATTTAATACCCATTTCATAGAAAGTTTTAGATGTTAATAACCATGAAAAATTTAATCTTTTTATAAATATGTAACAAATAAGATAGAAATTAATTATTCCCTTGTGAAAGATTATTAAGAAAATTGTTTATCAGTTATTTTCATTACCCCCCCCCAAAAAAAAGAATAATAATAATGAAATTGAAATTGAAAGTAACAATGTTAGGACAGTAAAGAGTTGCGTTATTATTATTATTATTGTAGATGATAAGTAATTCACTATGATAATTTATATTACTATTTCATAGCTTATACATATAAATATATCTGATAAATTTGGTAAATTAATTTTATTTCTTTTTTTCCGATAATTTGGCATACTTATGTGATGTTTATTCTCTTGGTATGGTACGTTTTTGAAGAAAACTATGAACCACAAAACACTGAATAGTTATATTTTTCTCAGTATGGAAATGTTCAACAGAACACATCCATGACATCATTGAGGATCCAGCCCACAACCTTCAATCTTACAATCTGAAGATTAAAGTTTAGTGAGTGTAAACGAAATCTAATGAGAATAATGTCTATTTTTTTTTATCGATCTTTAATATTGTATAAACGACTTTGACGATCTTCAATAAAGGGATGTCTAACAAATTAGAGTTCATGTAATCTAGGAAAATTCAGTAATGTAAATAAATCTTGTGTAGTGGAATAATAAGAGCAAAACTGGTTTTTATTGATTATTTTTTTATTGTCAATAAATACATATTGATGAGGCCGAATAAAGTGATTGTACTTATTACATAATTTGATTAATATATGGTCGTGGATGCATGTTACTGAGGGCTTTAAATAGGTTTAAAATTCTCCTCGGGTTTTTAAGAACTTATATATAATTTGACAAATAGGAGACATAAATACTATTAAGAAAGACTTGCATTAGTACTGTATCAGTAGGAATAATGTTTAAATTAATTAAACATGTGTAAATATATATGAACATATTACTGAAGAGTTGTAACAAGTAAATCCTTATGCAAATTTTATGGATAGGATTGTTTGTCGCTAGTTAATGTTTGTGTAACGTAATGTAATAGAATAATAATAGCATTGTAATAATAATAATAATAAATGTCCAACTCTACCTTACGTCGTATGACAGTTTTCATCAGAAAAAGTAGACTAACTGCAAGGAAGATGATGAATGCTCAGAAATTGGAATGTAGTAAAAAAACTAGGCTCCTCCAATACCACCTTTTTGCACATAGTTAACAAATTCTAAGTATCAGACAATTACTCTACATAAATATTAAGTACAACTGATAATAAAACCATGAGCTTTTAATTCGAATTTTTAAGTAATTGACATCTGCCCACATTGCTGTGTTAAATATTATATTTTGTTTTTGTAAATATTAAATTGCTGAATTTTACTACTCAAAGTAATATCAGAAAGGGGTTTTGTGAAGGTTACAGTTGTTTCAGTTGTCTAGAGGTTAAGCATTCGCATGAGAAACTGATAAGTTCTGGGTTCGAATCTTGCAAGGCGGGGTCTTGGATGCTCACTACTGAGGAGTCCCATACTAGGACGAAGTGGCCGTTCAGTGCTTCCAGGTTTTTCATAGTGTTATAGTTCCGACTGACTGATAAATTTAATTATTAAATTACTCAAAGTAAATTTATCACAATTTCAAATGTTTTTTGGTCAATTTTTTTAGCATGGTCGGATATTAATCTGCATTTGTCATATACAGATTCGAATTACTTTGAGGATTTTATCAGTGAATAACTGTTGAAATACAGTTGTTTTATTTAGGATGTTTATCTGAAAACACAATCTCCTTGAAAAAAGTTTATGACTATTTTTGACCAAGAAAAAAGAAATCTCTCGTACAAATTTATAGTTTTTTCCTGTTCTCTATGCCATAGACATTTACTTCATACTGATCAGTGTTTCATAAAATCGAATTCCACATCTTGTTCTAGGTTCATCTACTGGAATTATTTACTATAAATGACATGTGAAAATCTCTTGATATCTTTAGACAAAAATGATAAATCTTGGTTGATCAAAGTTGAAGAGGTATTATGTTAACTGGAATTCTCATTAGTTGTCCCACAAATTGAATAGATTTTTATTTAATCATAAAAAGAAAGAAGCGTTGAATCCATTGAATATAAAACGAATAAAATATGTTACACAATCTTATTTTGGCAATGGTTTATGATAAAACTACGTATTTAACACTTGAGAAGTCATTTACAGGTAAATCCGTTTAATTCCTAATGATTAATGAAGCATATTTAGAAAAAAAACAATTTAAGTTTCATCATTTAAGATGATTCTTCATTCATTCTGAATTTTATTTAGTTAGAATTGAATTATTTCATTGTATGGAAAATTTGAAATTTGTTTATGAACTAGAATTGATTAATACTAGAGCAGGTATTGTGGTGTGTTCTACTGATATCGACAGTTATATAAGTAGTATGTATCATCAATTAATATTTAAATACCTAGATGCAGAAGGTTAAGAAGATCAAAGAAAAGGAACTATGAAGTCCGATACGATTGGTTGATATTTGCAAAAGGAATAGTCAAGTTATAGATAATTGATTGACATTTTGAAAATGAAGAATTTAATTGTGTTCTCATTCAGTATAATATTACAGACTTGAAATTCTATCAACTATTGATAATCCCTATAATTCAGAATACTTATTCCTTAGAAGTTCTAATATACATGGAAATACTTATAAATAAATATTAAAAGTCTTATCAGATATTTTTATAATTTTAGATTATCTTCATCAATATCTAAGCGCTCCAGGAGTAAAAAATTTTTATCAACCTTATGATATATACAGAAGTAAATAATTTGACAAAACAACTGTTGTCATAAGTAATATGAAGAGAAATTAATTTAGTCAATTAACTAGTTACTAGTGTTTTATCAGTGCATATAATATTTAAGAATAATGTTTATTTATTAAATTCATTGAAAGATGTTTTGTTGTGTAATCTGATTGTGTAAAAGTATATACACAAATGTGTATTCAGACCTCCTGTAGTTTCTTCTGATATTAAACATACGAATAGATTGTGATCATGGATAATAGAAAAAATATGTGGGCAGCCTTGTAATACTCACAAATCACATAACTGAATATATGCAAATGGGTATATGAATATGATATATTTCATCTATAGATATTGGGATTTATGTTCAATATTATTCGTCCACTTTTGAGGGAATAACCATTATTGTCATTAATATTATCATAAACTTTTGGTTCCCAAATCACACCCTACAAAAAAACGGTTTAAAACAAAACTATTGGTAGTTATTTGAACTACAGTTAGTTCTGATATTTTTTGGTGTAAACATCCCAAAATAGAAATCGATGACACTCAGAAGAACAAATTAGCTATCTAACATATTAATACTAGATTAGATTAATAGGTGTAATGACAGAAGAAAGGTTAATTAGAATTATATAAAACTATTTCAAAAATTTATGAGATACAATATTATATTTTCATGAATCAATCTACATTCATCATCGTTGTCAAAAGTCTAATTTTTATAGTTTGTACGTTAATAAATTCCCAAATATCATCTACAAAAGTATTGGATCTTGTAAATTCACTTGGTATTGTTTGTTTGAATCTTCCCATTTATATTTAGGATTGCAACTGGTTAGTCTTTTATTAGCATATGTGCATACTAAGCGTATTGCCTCGATAAAGCCTTAATTCGTAAGCATTATAAGCAAAGATGGATGACGAGTCTCAGATTAAAGCGAAACGCCCATTCTGGATTCTACTGCTAGCCATCTTTGCTTATGATATTGGATCTTGAGTTATTTACAGGCCTAGTAAATATCAAAAAGATCCAGACACATCTTCATTTTAATTTACCAGTATTCATCATAGAGTCATAACATTGTCCTGTTTGTTTAGTTCTTAATATTATTTGAATTCTTTTCATTAGGTTATTTTGTGAGCATACATCTAAATAGAGTTTAGTGATTGCCTCGAACCATTATATAGTTATTAATGTTTAATTTATCAAATAAAAAACCTCATTTGTCCTTTTAAATTACTTTTTTTTAAGAATAATAGGATACTGAATAATTTAAAATAATTACTTTAATCAATAATAGGAAAAATTATTGTATTGCTATTTTATTTTACTTCTTTGAATGTATGTCTGAAAGAACAATTACTATATTGAATTATTCTACTTTATCTTCGTATAGTCAATAAATTATTTTCAGAAGCGGGTTTTGTGGAGATTTTAGTAATTTTATATAGTTGAAATCGTGAGTCAATTGAAGTTAAACTACCATTGGGAACCTGGAAAAACTAGACGGCCGTTTCGTCTTTTTATGGGACTCCTCAGTAGTATACATCCACGATCCCACCTCGCGAGATTCAAATCCAGGACCTATCAGTCTCGTGCGTGTGCGCTTAACCACTAGAAAACTAAGCTGGCCGGTATCCAACGGTGTTATTGTCTAACTTCAACCAATCCACGAAATTGAGCAACCATTCAGAATTGTCTTCAGTGAGTTGATATCTTCCAACAGACGTGGTTGAATTTCACTGGTTACTGCTTCTCACTAGAACTCCAGGAAATACCTCATGAAGCCAGTCACTAGTGAGGTGGGACCGTGGATGCTCACTTCTGAGGAGTCTCACAATAGGACGAAATGGCCGTCTAGTTCTTCCAGGTTTTCCATGGTGGTCTAGCTTTAATTGACCAACGATCTCAATTATATAAAATTAATTATTTCATTTTTATTTATTATTCATTAGTAAAATTATGTATTCTAGTAAAATTCATTTTTACCATTTTAACTAATTCTTAGTATATACAAAACGAAGTAACTAATTAGATGTAAAGTATAACTATACAAACAGAAACAGTATATATATTTGAGAGGCAACCGATAGTTGCAAATGAAAGATCTATAATGTAAACTAAATAAAAGTAGTTTGGGATTTCTAGTTGGTTAATAATTTCTTATGATACATTTATAAATAAAGATTTAGTTAGCGGAATTTTAGTTGGAAATGAGATTGTTTCAAGAAAACAACAAACTCCACATATATATATTACGAATTTATATTCATGCCTAAAATGTATCATGATTTTTATTTGCAAAGTTTTTGGATAGATTCAAAGGTTTGTATTTAGAAGTGAAAAGTTTATAATGCGCAATGGAATTTCTTTTCTAAAGACTATTATTATTTTGTGAATTGTTGTGAGTTAAAATAGACCGACTAAAAACAAGTTTTGGGGGGGGGAAGTCCAACTTACGTTTTCACGCAGTGCTCCCTGGATAGTTGGTGATCTTTTTCCCAATGAACTAACACAAGCGGCACGGTGAGGACCAGACTGATCAACCATTTCGCTGTAAGATGGAGATCGGACTAGTCGCCCACTTCATCTACACCTTAATTACATGAAAATAGACGTTGGCTTCAATTAAGAGAGTGACTGTGACACTGGGGAAAATCTTTCTTTTGGTACCTGAACAGACTAATCTGGAAGGGCTCATAAATTCTGACAGGGGCAGGCCAAAGCGTAGACCATGAAATGCGTCGTAACTAGTGCATAGTGGTTGACAATAAACCGGCTTGTGGTAAGAGCGTGAAGAGTGTAATTCGTCTATGACCACTTACTTACGTACCGATTTGAACAGTTGATATTCATTCGATGAAAATGCTGCTATGCTTGGGGGTCTCGGGCGTATGTATCTATGCTTCTTACGTGTATACTATGTAGTGTATGAGCCCTGGCTTACGCATTATATATATGCATTTATCGTGCACTTGAAAACGGAAATTTCTACGTCTATATTTATTTGTAGGAGGCGTGGACATGCCTGCACTTTCTGTAACTACGTGTATAGCATACTAACAACCACATCCATCTATTCTAACATGTATATCACGGGAAATCTGCATTTAAATTTATACATACGAAGCATACTTGGGGATAGTTTCCACGTTTCTCTACTGGTGAACACATTGGTAGCTTTTGGTTTCCGTAAAAGCTTCCAAACGTTACAAGAGAAGAGTAGTTTAGGCATACGATCGCACTACGTAGTGTGGATCGAGTTAACTTCTCATACTACTGATATCGTAATCCCTACATACCCATATTGTGTAGTGTCCAATCGCACTGTCTTTTCAAAGCTCTTTTCTGTCCAAAGATCCATATGGCTTCCTAACTTGATTGGGAAGGTTAATCAAGCCTGAAAAACAAGAGTAGACATAAATGTCTAATTTCATTTTAAATTGACATGGAGTTAATACTTTTCTGAGATTTACTTCTGACGACTGTTAAGTAATCGGTTAAAACTATACTAAAGCAGAAAGTTTTTAATATGAATTAAGACTTAAGTAAAAATCGAAATTTCGAAACATGTTTATGCCTTACAAAATGCATACCAACAATCTAATCAGCTTTCTTGATCACTTTAAATATTCATGAAAAGTCTGCTAAGCCTAACTATTACAAAAAGCATATTAGAAATTTCACAATAATTTCTCAGTTAGCCTATTTATTCCATTAATTAATGATTAGCATGAACTATACAGTGTTATATAATATTGTAAATATTGTTTGGTTTCTGAACTTGACAAACCAACTATCTGAAATAATACTTTCTCATTATAGTAACTGATTTGTTATCAATTTGTCGAATTGAAGTATCCATCAAAACTAGTCAATCAGATTAAAAATGAGCGTTAGATAATGGCTTATAATTTATCAGCCACTTATTCGATAAGTTGAACGAAATTATTTTAATAATAATTAAATCGAATGTTACAAAATAAGAAATTTATGTAACCATTTGAAAATTCTATAAATGAAACTGAAAAGTAAGTGCAACTAGGGCAGTAGCACATATTTTCTCCAATGTATATAATTAGATACCATTGTATTATAAAATTATTTATTCAAGATGTTACTATTGTTTTATAAATCATACCACTATTGCATCATTCAAAAGCAAACAGAACACATCAAGAACAGTAATGCAATGACTAATGCAATAACTATTACAACTAAACCAGTGTAGAATATTGATAGGTCCTGATTTCGAATCTCGCAAGTGGATGAACACTGTTGAGGAGTCCTACAGTAGGACGAAACGGCCGTCTAGTGTTTTCAGGTTTTCTATGGCAGTCTAACTTCAACTGACTCATGATTTCAACTATATGTAAGATAGACTATTTCATTTAAAATTCATTATTGTATAATGATAAATAACAATAATATTGTACTTTACATGATACTTTATAATAAATAAAATGAGTTTTAGGACAAGGTCATTCATGAAATGATTAAATGATATTACAGATGTAATGAAAATTTACTCTCATTTCTATGTAGGTAGGTTCATCTATTGAAAAATTGATGTACAAAATTTTGACAAGCTTTACCAATAAAAAAATAAACATTCATGGAGGATTGAGGAAGTTTTATGATTTGAGGTTGTTGTTTGTTTGTTTGTTTTGCTTTTTAGATAAATTTTCTCACCTTAAATAACATTCACGTAATGCTTAACCGACTACTTAGTTGATTAATGATAATGATACATATTAGATGAAAAGCAAAAAAAAAATGTTATTAGGACACCCTAAATCATCAATTTTATTTATGAATTAATTACCATTTGAAAAGATTTCATTTAATACACACACACACACAAAATTTCCGTAACTAGGTATCAATAGTGAATGTTATTAGTTCATAGATATTTTATTTATCTGATCATTTCAATGTGAATGTATACAGTTATTATAATTGTGAAAATGATATGTGGTTTATGAAGATAGAAAACTATATAAAATGTTTAATTTTATTATTTGATATAATTGAAATACGTAGCCAAGAACAAAACACACAATGGAATTATCCGTGAAACTATTTCATATAAATTTCGGTATATTACTTATCCCATAAAAACACTAATAAAGGTCATTATGATGTTATGGAGTTTGTTAAGGTTTTGATTGAGAGCATGAACCCATGGATGTGTTCACTAGTGATTAACCTCATGAGAGAATTATTGGAGTTTTGATGAGAAGTCGTGATCAATGGAGTTCAATCTGTGTCAGATAGAGACAGGTATCTACCACAGACAATGGAAGATGGCGGCGCAATTTCATGGATTGGTTGAAGTTAGACATTAACACCGTTGGATGTTGTCGCAGTGGTCTAAAGTTTAAGTGTTCGCGCTCGAGGCCGATGGTCCTGGGTTCGAATCTTGAGTGCAGGATCGTGAATGAGTATTGCTTAAGAGTTTCATACTAGAACGAAACGGCCGTCCAGGGCTTCCATGTTTTCAATGGTGGTCTAACATTAAACGATTCATGATCCCAATCAAAAAATTAATAAAGGTATTTATAAGCAAGTATATTTTGTTCAGTCTCGTGATAAGTAACTTCTGTTTTTCTTGGAACTAAATATCACTGCTGTTAAATCGACCGAATTAAATTAACTGAGCCAATCACAATGAATTCATCATAGTTTAATGACAATTATTACTCTATTTGAAAAACTCCTATAAGAAACAGTTTAAATTTTAACTCTCATCAGTGTTCACAGTGATCACTAAGAATCTTAGTGGTTAAAATTATCATAATAATACATCCTACAACTAAAACAATCCTGATTATTTAATGAAATGCACCTGATACATACTTGATGGAGAAGCTCTGAAAGATGTGGAATCTTTCACGTACCTAGGAAGCATCATTGATGAACAAGGAGGATCTGACGTAGCTGTAAAGGCGAGGATTGGAAAAGAAAGGGCCGCATTTCTACATTTGAAGAACATATGGAACTCAAAACAGCTGTACCGACGTTGAAAGTGGATAGGATATACATTACGGAAATCACCAAACTGCATCATGAGTCAAGCTCCAACTTGGAATCCTGAAGGGAAGCGGAAAAGAAGAAAGCCGAAGAACACATTACGCTAGGAGATAGAAACAGACATGAAGAGAATGAAGGTTAACTGAAAAGAACTGAAAAGGATTGCCCAGAACAAGGTTGGATGGAGAGTGCTGGTGGGTGGCTTATGCTCCTCCACGAGGGTTAACAGGCATAAGTAATTAAGTAACCTGAGATATCATGTGGTGTAATATAATTTAAATCAAACAAATTTGATCAGAAACGAAAATTAATTTTCATTTAAGCTTATAGAGGACTATATTATTCGAGATATATTAATATACAAATAATATAATTTAATTATAATATCACTCGTAATGTTTTACAACTTATTCATAGATATTTCACCCGTAACATTATTGCCTCATTCACAAAGAACAGACTAGTTACTAACAAGGAATTCTTGGAATTCATAGACAACAGTTGTTTGTCATGATATAGTTCAAACGTCTTAAGCAGCAGTTGCCATCGATTCAATAAACAATAAGAGAATATTTGATTTTCAATCAGGCATTGAATACTAATCTGTTTGATATCAACAGTATATATTGTCATTTAGATTTTCAGCTTCATTTCATTCCCTGGTTTAAATTTTTAAAAAATCATATTCGACTGGAAGTGTTATAGTTTTTCAAACGTTTTTCATTTTACTATCGAATTTCAACGATTATCACTCAATAAAATCTTCACGATAACAGTTACATACAAGCAAAGTTAGATTCTATTCATATATGTCTTTTCTTATTGTCAAACATTTCGAAATATTATCACAATTTTATATCACGCAATAATGAAATCAAATTTAAGTCGATAGATTGGGGTAAGACTATCTTTCTTTTATACGAGTTAGCTAAAGACTGCATTCTATATTGTATTTAATATTTCCTACAATAACATTTAAATTCACTTGTTGTTTGCTTGCATCTTCCTATTGTTGTGTAGGATTTCAACTGATCAGCCTGTGACTGGTATATTTATATCCTGTGTGGATTGCTATGATTTTGACTTAAGCCACAAGCATTATAAGCAAAGATGGATAGTGGGTAGCAGTGGAGTCCAGGACACGCGTTTCGTACTATTTAGCACTCGTTAGCTGCTTGTGTGTGAATCATAGAGTTGATATTTACTCCGAGACTCAAACCCAGTACCATTTGTTTCAAACGCTTTTGCGTTATCCACTTAGCTACTGAGCCGTGAGAGCCGCTAGCTTGTGCATTGAGGTGGAATTTAAATTGTGTGAGAGCTTTAGAACTTCATGAAAGCATAAAAATAACAATAATAGTCGATAAAAAGCTTATTTTAAAGGTCATTGGTTACTTTGATAAGGAAAAGTTTAGAGGTAAATGAAGATTACAGTTTTCACTTTAAACTGTCTTAGATAGTTGGTTATTCATAAAAGTAGAACTTTTATGAGTTAATACAATGATCTCTATATTTTGATTAACATTGATCACTGTGAACGTGAAGCTCATGTAAAAATATTAATGAAGTATAAGACCTGATTAATATTAGTCATATCATTTATGTAGAACGTTTCTTCTTGTAAGAGTCTATTTCATTCGTTATAAATAACAGAGTAAATGGGATATAATCTATAGTCACTTCTAGGAATCATGTTTTATACATGTAATTTCTTAGCTTTCATTATAATATTTTTAATGAAGACAAATAAACTTATATGAGATTCTCAATTTGATTATGTGAATATATTGAAATGAATACAGATGATATTTGATCTAGATCGTCCGCTATTGTTAACCACTTGTAAATATTTAGACGTATATTGTTAGGATGTGAAATGAATAAAAATGTACAAAATAAAGAGTTTTGTACAGTACATGAGTATTGAGGATTTGTGGGGATGATAGAAATTTCATAGTGTAAATGACAAGTTGACATCAGCTAGACCCCAGTTGCAAATCGTGCAGCAGTAGATGGCTGTCATTTCCTTGTATAGAACTCCCTAGATATGATGCCTAAGAGTTTAAAGCCGAAAATCGCAACCTAGGATATTAGATTTCGGAAACAAACTCTTAACCTGTATATTGCTGAGCTGGTATCTTATCTTGTAGCTATCGAACTTACGAATTTTATAAAAAAAATGTGATAACACCGATATTTTTCCAAATATTTTTCATACATAAACGTCAAGATTATTGCAAATGAAGACGGACAATCTTAAGTGATACAGAAGAAACTTTCAATATCCGTCAGTCAACTAATAAACCAGTACAATTTTTGGTGACACACAAACAAGTGCACATATGCTGTTGTGCAGGTTATATATATATATATATATATATATATATATATATATCTGTTAACAAGTCCATTGGATTTATTTGAAGAACGAACAAAACATCACGAATGTATAGATGATATAATTTAATTACCAAGACAAAGAAATGTAATTAATCAAACAAAATAATTATAAAACAAGAACTTGATATCAGTAGAAATGGTTGATTAATCAAATTATTGCGAAAAATACATGGTTCATCTTGTAAAGATTCTAATTATGCTAAATATTTGATTATATGACAATCATAAGTTAATAAAAAACGACATTTCAATACATGTATTCTAATTGCACTATCACCAACTATAAAACTATAACTTTTACTGTTGGTAGGGGATTTTCCAACATTGAGAACCATTCGTATCGCAGAACATATACATAATAAAATGACAGTTGTTTGAATCTGTATTTCTTTACTGTTTAAACTAAAGTGTTTATTTTAGAAATTGTAATTAAAATTCATATATATATATATACGAGTTTATTTTCGTAATTATATTAAGACGATTGTCTGATACAACACACCATGCTTATTCTCACCCTTTCTCTTTCTCCTGGTGATCGACTGGATCATGAGGACGTCAACATCTGGAGGGAAGCACGGGATACAATGGACAGCTAAGATGCAGCTGGACGATTTAGACTTCACAGATGATCTGGCTCTTTTATCACAAACGCAACAACAAATGCAGAGATGACAATCAGTGTAGCAGCAGCCTCAGCAGCAGTAGGTGTCAATTTAAACAAAGAGAAAAGCAAGACTCTCCGATATAATACAGCATGCACCAATCGAGTTACACTTGACGGAGAAGTTTTGGAGGATGCAAAAACCTTTACATATCTGGGCAGCATGATCGATGAACACGGTGGATCTGATGCAGATATGAAGGCGCGGATCGGCAAAGCAAGAGCAGCACTTTTACAACTGAAGAACATCTGGAACTCAAAACAACTGTCTGTCAAACAACACCAAGATCAGAATTTTCTACACAAATATCAAGACAGTTCTACTGTATGGGGCGGAAACTTGGAAAACTACGAAAGTCATCATCCAGCAGATTCAGGTGTTCATTAACAGTTGTCTACGCAAAATACTTTGAATTCGTTGGCCAGACATTATCAGCAACATTCTACTGTAGGAGAGAACAAACCAGATTCCATCCAGTGTAGGAAGACATCAGGAAGAAGCGCTAGAAGTCGATAAGACACGCATTGAGGAAATCACCCAACTGCCTCACATTGCAAGCCCTCACTTGAAATCCTGAAGGTCAAAAGAGAAGAGGATGAATAATTTATGTTACATGTTTTGTTTTCAGATCTTGTCTTACTATAAAAGTTTACTCGCTATGTAAGAATATTACAACTCCAATTAATGTTTCGAATTGTATAGATTACACGTCAAAGCATTAATGATTTGAATACCTCTAGCGATCGGATTTGGAAAAATCAAGAAACCATTTCAGGTTGAACGTTAGTATTTGATATCATTAGTTATTATTAGTTTTGAGTCATTTCACGTGTTTGTGTATGTAATGATGTTACAACTTATAAAAATATTATTGGTAAAAAAATAAAATTTCCTTCTGGTCATTAAACTAACCATTGATCTGAAGTTCAAAGCTTTGCTTGTGTAAAGAGAGATGGAAAGTTTATTTTCTTCAATGTAAAATATTCCATTTATTATGACCTGATTCAAAAACCATTATGTCAATACTTTTAGCTAAAGTAATGAATAAGGTAAACAATGAACTTGGCATCCCTATTACTTGCATCAATAATGAGTATTCGCTTGTCTTCCCTTTCTTCGTTTTCTAAATAGATTATTGTTACAATAAGTGCATGATTTTAAACTTATTTGTAATTGATTTTGAAGTATCTTATTGTTGATAGTTTTGATATAATATTTATCGGTTTTAGTTGTTTTATGTATACTATGATTAGCTTACCTTGATATAGTCATTTCGTCTCAAGTTTTATAAAAGAGATGGATTGTGTTCAGCAGTGGTAATCAGAACGGACTCAGTAGCTAAATGGAATACACGTTCAGCGTTTGAACAGAAAGATCCAAGGTTTGGATCCTGGAGTGGACGTCAACTTTGTGATGCAGGTATATCCAGCTGACATGTCTCAGAAAAGTCAAAACGTTCCTTTTTATTTCTACTGCTAACCATAATCCATCTCTTCTATAATATGCAGGACTACTTATGTTTTACCATTGCTTTTTGCTATTCAGCCGTAAATAATGCTTTATATTATAATCCTCTGAAGTTGGACAAGATGGAAGCAGTCAAATATATTTCTTTTGCGTGTGAATAGCAATTTCTAATAATTTTTTTTCACAAATAATCTTAGTCACTTGTAGTATACTTTATCTCGTTTCTCTTTTTTTCAATTTTCTCTCTTTCTCTATATATATAAGTGTGCCTCCATATATTTTTTAATAATAACACTAATATCAAACATTAAATGTTAATGTATGATGTTTTACATTTTTCAAATATGAAAATAATAAGTAGTTAATAGAAAATACCGTGGGCTGGAATGAAGGATAATTTAGCGTTTTACGTAATTAGTATTGGCTTGAAAATAGACACAGATTTAAGAAATTTGTATAAACGTCTTGGAAAGAGAAAATTAAATACAAAATAGTTGGTTGTATATTATCATTTTATCATAATAAATAGATTTCAATTCTTTTACAATATTATTATCACTAAAATGAAATCATATAGCTTTAGATACTGACCAGTTGCAGTCCTAAACATATCGATGGGAAGATTCAAACAAACAATACTAAGTGAATTCAAACTTCACCCCATCTCACAAGCAAGTGGCTATCAGGACTCAGTGGCCGAGTGGATAACGCGATGGCGTTTGAAGCGAGGGTACTGGGTTCGAGTCCCAGAGTGAACATCAACTCTGAGATGCAGGTACATCCAGCTGACGAGTCCCAAATAGGACGAAACGCGCGTCAAGCTGGATTCCACTGCTAGCCACTATCCATCTCTGCTTACCATGCTTGTGAATTAAGGTATATCGAGGCAATACGCACGGTATGCACATATGCCAATTAGAGACTGACCAGTTGCAGTCCTAAACACATCAATGGGAAGATCCAAACAAACAATACTAAGTGAATTCATATAGCTTTTTAGTTGATACGATAGATCGATTTTCTATTTAACGGCTTATGAGAAGCAAAGAACGTTATACATTTATATTTCCCTTTTGTAAGACTGTTCAGATATGACAACTGACGACTTCTCAGGGATTAAACATGTCTCATAATAGCAAGTTCAATATTATATCACCAGTTCATATTTCCAACTTTAATTTCCATAAAGCCAAAGTATTTTAGTTAACAAAACATGGAACGGGATAATCGAATGTATTTAGGCACAAATCACAGACTATCTCACTAAATTCTGATAACCATACAGTAAACAGTTAATTTGCAATATTAGCAATCAATTGTCTCAATCTTGATTATTCCTTCTGCGAATATATCAGTCCGTCTTCTTTGATTTCATTTTTCGTGCATTTTCGTACCAACTGCGCTTCATTCCTGTTCTTTCCCTATCGATCTTCTGCCAAAATGCGTTCTATGTTTGACCATCACTATATACTACTTGTGTGGATATAGGTAGATCACACCACAGTATTATTTTTGATAACAAATTTTTCAGCTTTGATCTCAACCTGAACAACATGATACTCAAATAAGAGATGACTTTAATTACTTGTGTACTCTGACACAAGTAAGGATTTTTAGAAAAAATGAATCCAATCCGTTTGATGAAGAACGAAATCCCATCAAAGTCATCCACCGAATCTACAAATTTTACTCACCATTCATTCATTTTAAATTAATCAGAATTCATTGTACATTAATAGGACTGTTCAAAATTTACTTGTATCTCACACATTTTGTATACCTCTGAGACGAATAGTAAATGTAAAAAACCTTAAAATATAATAATTTTTGCACATTAATAAGGACCTCTATTGTGTTGACATTGTGAAGAAAAAAAATATAGTGAGTATTAACACAGTGATTTCATACAGATTGTTTCACTACACTTATACCACAATGTCGTGAATTAGAGAAAGTGAGATTATGAAAGTAATAGTAATAGTAATAGTTTGCTCTTATTAGTAATAAAAGACGTAATCAAGAGTTTTTGTTTGTAGATCCTTTAATTTAGGTGTTTTATACATAACTAGTTACATTTTCAATTTATAAAAGCAGCTGAAATATATATGGTTCAAGCTAACTTTTATCCATAAGTAACATTATCTAGAATTCCATTCAATGCACATGAGATTGTTGAATGTCTGCTTCATTCCAGTTTGAACTTCTTAACAATTTAAATGGAAGGCTGTATATTGGTTTGAACCCAAGAACTACATACCCTTCAGTAAGCCAGATACGCTTCAGTCACACAGATTGGATTTAACAGTTCTAGTTAGAAACTTCATTCTTTAAATGAAACCAATGTCTAAGGGAATTATAAAATTACTAAAAGCGGTAGTATCCTTTGTAAAACTAACATCGTTATCCTACATTTTTTCACAATTTCTTAGAAAAATTAAACGTAGATTATTTAAACAGGAGATAATGTAGTGTGTACTATAGTGAACAAGAACACGAGTGGGGACAATCGAATGTATTTAAGCACAAATTACAGACTACCTCACTAAAATCTGATAACCAAACAGTAAACAGTTAATTTGCAAAATAACAATCAATTTACTTAATCTTGACTATTCTTTCTGAAAATATCAATCCATCTACTCTGATTTCATTGTTTATGCATTTTCGTACCGATCGCGCTTCGTTCCTGCTCTTACCTTATCGATCTTCTGCCAAAATACTTTCAATGCCTGACCATCATCATATACTACTTATGTGAATATAAGTAACCTCCACCAAAATACAACCAGATTCAGACTAACCTAAGCAAAAGTCATGAATGTTGTAAAGTTATTTGTGTGATTGGTGTTTGCCAAAAAAAAAGAAAACATTCCCTCAAAATATTTAATCCAGTTCGACTATAGGTATTGAAAACATCTAATAGATATAAACACTATTCTATCATCCTATTAAATACTTTCATTATTAAACTTAAATTTATTACAAGTTGACTCAATAAAATTAACTGATTTACACATGACGATCCTCTTTTTAATATTTCAAAAATGATATATATATATATGTATCACTGACATTTACTCTTTTTAAACTCTATTTCCATTAAATTATTCATGATTATAATTGGGATTTATTTTATCAGTACCTACAAAATCAGTTATTAATGGAATGATTACTTCTTCTGGTTCAGTGTAAGGGAATATATATATATATATATATATAACACCTACCCTTCTCTGTTATTTGATTAGAGATATATGACTGATAAATAGTCACATTTAGAAAAAGAATAGCTCATATAACATTTTTATACTTATTCATACAAAGTATAATACTTTTTTTGTGATACTGTATAGTGATAAATATTTCAGAGGGGGATTTGTGGAGAATTTAGTATTTTCACAGTGGAAATCATGAGTCAATTGAAGTTAGACTATCGGTTAAGGGCTTTGGCTCGAGACTGGTAGGTCCTGGGTTCGAATCTTGCTTGCGAGAGCGGGCTCGTGGATGCGCACTGCTGAGGAGTCCCATAATAGGACGAAACGGCAGTCCAGTGCTTCCAGGTTTTCGATGGTGGTTTAGCTTCAATTGACTCATGATTTCTACTGTGAAAATGATAAATATTTGCTTTCATTTTGATATCCTTTTGCCTTATCTTTAAATCAATTTGCCTGAATTAATTAATTAATTAAATTTTAATTGATTAATTCATTGCTCGATTTCAATGTAACTTAGTTTATTACCATTAATTTATAGGCTGAAATATTATAGAATTATTTAGTTATATTACAGGCTGACAATAGTTTGCTACCTCTTGGAAATTTATTTATAAACAAACTGATCGTATAATTTTAAAAATAATCTTATTCAAAACACGTTAAATATTAAATAAAGGTAAATGTGGCCGAGTGGATAACCCGATGGCGTTTGAAGCGAAAGGTACTGGGTTCGAGTCCCAGAGTGAACATCAACTCTGAGATGCAGGTACATCCAGCTGACGAGTCCCAAATAGGACGAAACGCGCATCATGGATTCCAATGTAACTCGGACAAAAACATGAAATAAAAATATGAGATCATCTAAATAAAGCATATAACACACAAGTCAATTTCATTAGACTATACTTTAAACATAGTTTAGTATTTGGAGAGTGACTGCGACGCGACCCATAATCATTTCCAGTGGTTCAAGTTTGTCATTTACAGTTGAGAGCAAATTTTTTTTTATCAAACTCTTTTATATGTTATTTAGTTATCGGGGAATAATAATTTCCCTTTTCTTCATCTACGGAACAAACTTATTTGCTTAAAAGTAGCTTAACATAAATCAATTTAACATCTTTATATGAAATTTATAACTATTGACACATGACAAGATAAGTAACATGACACAAAATAAGAAACTCAAACGAGGAATTAGAAAACAATTAAAAACCAATCATTTTGAAGTATTGAATGAAAGTTCTGTACATTCTGCTAATTCGCTTCTTAATAATGTTTATTTTTTTATTGAATGAGTCAAAATGATCTATAGTGAGTGTTACCATCCTTTTTCATTGTCAATGATGAATGTTTCGCATACGAGCTTACACATGAAAGCTTCATTATTAGTACAATAACTTTCTTATAGGTATCAATGTCATGTCATGACTCGATAGTTTCAATTAAGTTGAGCATTGATTAGAAAGTTAATAATAAATAATAATGAATCGGTTACTTACTTACTTTAATGAGGTGGTTTACATTAATCCATAAAACATCAGAAATATAATTTTCTAATGATTAAGATATCACAAAATATTTATGTATTAGTAAATTTCTCAATTTTAATCCCCTATTTTAATGACAATAATTTCATAACACTTTAGTTTATACAATACAGGATAAGTTTATACTTAAAATAATCGAAACGAGTATATAATACTAAATGTTGTTAGTAATCACACAGAGAGCTATACTTTTATGTTTTACATATGATTTGGTTAATATTTTCCATACTTGAAAAACTTACCAGATAATATATACAACTTACTGAATATCAGATATTTAAAAAAAAAAAAAAAGAAAACAGTTTACAGTAATTCTACGAAAGAGCAAATGACTACAATTGTTTTAATGTGTCTCTTAACAACAGTTATTGATCTTTCTTTTTGTTATTTACTACAATTGTTTACATATACTGTCGCTTGTGCTACTTATATAGACATAAGTAGCATATAACGACATTCAGGATTAGAATATCTAGCAGGGGAAGGTCCATAAGGAAAGAACCGAAACAGAAAGCAATCGATATGAAAAGGCAAGAATAATAAAGTTTGATGCGAGCGATTGATATTTGCAAAGGAAGAGTCAAGTTTGAGACAATTGATTGAGATTTTGCAAATGAGAAATTCACTGTATGGTTCTCAGATTTTAGAAACATGTTGTGTAATTTTGTATTCAAATATATTCGATTGTCTACAGTTATGTTCTCGTTGACTACACTACCAATGTATCATATATCAGTGTTTGTAAGAAAAACAGAGTAGTCAATGAAAATAATGAAATGATACTTTAACTAAAGCACGAACTACATTCATCTTTTTACATAATAAATAATTGTGCATTGATAAACACTGATACATTCTATTTAACACTTTCAATATCGAATGAATATTTGAAAGGGGTTTATTTGGTGATATTTGCGATTAATAAATAATTCTATATGATCAATAGATGAATAGTGTGGCGAGACTTAAAAACATGGACGACCTTTGAACGAATCTAAAATGACCTTGAGAAATATTAGCCAATCAGAAGACCGTTAGCATACAGTAAAAATATATTATACAAAACTCAAAAATTAAAGGGGATACTGTTCTTTTACATGAATCAAAAACTTATCAAGGTCAGATATAGGTTCAGAAGTTCTAAAATCATAGTGCATCCGGCACAGGAACTCATCCCTGTGGCTCCATAGTAGTCGACCTCTGGATCCAGAGGTTCGAACCATGATATAGTCCCGAAAATTCTTTCAGCCTCGACCACATAGTTTCAGTGTTGTCGGTATGTTGGTATGGTTTAGGTTTTAGGATTAGGGTTAAGGTTCAGGGTTACGGTTTAGGGTTAAGGATGAGACAATAAATTATGGACGACCTTTGAGCTACGCTAGAGTGACTCTGAGAGTGTCAACATAATAACTAAGACTAAATAAGGGTTATAAACCTGTGTGAAGAATTCAAATTATGATTTACAGCTCATGGTTGAGGTTAGGAATTATACTTAGGGTTTTCATCACGAACTGTCATCAGCTATAATGCCACAACTCTATCCAAATGTATAATTGAATTTTGCGCCAAAATCTTATGATAACTTATCTTGTATATGCTTAATTATCATGATTTCTCTAAAATCCGTTGTAAACCGACCGTACGTAAGCGTCAGGAACCGAACTTAGCTCCGTGACCTTGAAAACCCGCGAAAGCTTCTGATTGGTTCGTCCATGTTCTTTAGTCTCGCCAATAGTGTTTTGGTGAACCCCGGATACTATTACAGGATATAAATCCATAGAGTTAAAAGTTATGTAACAGGTATGAATCGGTAAATGAAGCATTTTAATGATACTGATTAGCAGTGATAAACTATTTTAGTTTTGTGTACAATATAATAGCTACTTAGTTAGATTTATGACTGATCAACCAATGTTAATTGTGAAATGAATAAGAATATCTAATACTATTTTATTGTCTTCAGTATTGCAGGCAAAATCGATTTTTCAATAAAACATTGAATAGTTAATTATGAATGGCCTAACACTGATTACAGTTTTCTAATTAATAAATTAATTAAGAGAAAAGTTTTAAGAAAAATTATAAACAGTGCTTGAGCTATCTGTTGTTGTTACGTAAAATAACTGCCGGTATTGATTTAAAGAAATTAGTCCCATGGATAAACTTCGATAGTGTAATAAGAAGACGAAGATTATTAGAACTATTTGATATATTATCGAAATACATTTCGAACAATCTGATCACACATATACTGGTTATGAACATTTATATATACAAATAAAAGGTCAACTAGACTGGAAATGGAGGGTAAAAGGAGACAAGGATAATAATGATAATAAAAAACTCTGGATAATAAGTTAATATTACCAGGTTAGGTTTAAGGTGAAAATCAACTATTTTTGAATGCACAAAGGGGGTTTGAATTTTCGTATGACTAACGCTTCAATATATAAATGTTCTTAACCAGTATATGTGTGACCAGATTGTTCGAAATGTATTGCGCTAATATATAACATACTTCTGATAATCTTCTTATTACACCACCGGTGTTAATTCTTTCGGTGTGAATATGTTTGAGTATCTATACTAGTTTTTCATAATTTTTCCTGTTATTAAAATTTCGCTTGTTTATCTAATCAATGATAGGGCTATTTCTCGTTAGAAAAATGTTTTTTTTGGAAATGTATAGTTTAATAATATCTTCACATTATAATCTACTTTTTTTAAGAGTCATGTTTTTATCATTTCAATGAAGATCCAATAAAATCTCTCAAAATACTATCCACAATGAATAAAGATTTTAGTAGGTTTTAATTTTATTGAATCGACTTTCTTGTTTCTTTGTTATTGGCGACATTACCTTGAATGGGGAACTCCATGTTTAATTTATAAAACGAAACATTAAATAGAGAGATACAGATATAATGTAAAATCCATATTTTAATCCATTTGTAAGCGCTACCATATGTTTTGCACATGATTTCATTTATCAACTTTCTATTACCATATGGAGCGCTTTTAACCTTAAATTGTAGCAAACTATATCAAATACATTGGAATCCATGCAAGCAAATAAAAATGTAAAAGCTCTGATGTACCGTGTTCGAAACATACAATATAAAAGGAACACGTTTTGAGTGCCGGTGTTATCAAAATTTTGTAGTCTTGAACCTAATATCAATTCGTGGTTGTACAGACGTATTTTCTTACGGTTATTTCATTTAATCTCATACAATTTCGTTTACTTATTCTAAATGTATTTATTCCTTTCTAATTACTAAGGTATATTCGCAGTTTTAACAGTGACGACATATATTCTGGGGGTCAACAAATTTTCCGGCTTCATGTCATCGGAATAGCAGTGGTTCATAATTTCAAATATTTAATAGTACGGCTAAGTGACACAATTATTTCTTTTTTATAAACCTAATTGCTTCATTCATGATAAATTTCAAACCATGTAGGCTATTTATAGTCAAACTGGACTTTACCTAATTTTTCATTTAATGGAAAGCAATAAATTTCCATATTCAGTTTCTAAAAAAATAGTTATATTTTACTGTTTCCTCTTATATACAACCAATGTTCATATGAAACTTGTACCCAGTATGTTCAGTCTAAAATAAACGATGCTATTAATCAATTATAATCCTTTATTTATAAATTGGATTTGTCGGCATTAATATTAATAACAAAGATGGATGATGGCTAGCAGTGGAATCCAGGACATACGTTTCGTACTATTTGAGACTTGTCAGCTTAATGTGCCTGCATCCCACAGTTGATGTTCAATCCGGGACTCGAACCCAGCAACTTTCGCTTCAAACGCCGTCGCATTATTCACTTAGTTACTGAGTCCCGATAACCGCCTACTTCTGCAATGGGGTGAAGTTTAAATTCATTTTGCATTGTTTGCTTTGATCTTGCGTTTGTTTTGTGGGACTACACTGATCAGCCCCTTGTTGGCATATGTACATGCTGTGCAAAATGCCTCGATATTGCAGGTACACCCAGATGACGAACCCCAAATAGGACAAGATGCGTACCCTGAATTCCACTGTTAACCATCATCAATCTTTGCTTATAAAGCTTGTTACTTAAGGCAATATCAAGGCAAGATATGCACGTATAGTAACATGAAACTAATCAATCTCAACCCATAATAAAAATGGGATGATACAAGCAAACAATGCCAAGTGAATTTAAGATTACTAACGTTTTTCATTCTTAGTTCACAATTTTTGAATCAAATAACAGTAAAAAATTCTAGATAACCCAATTAAATTCTATCCATAAGCATATATTTCCGACAAATCCATTTAAGTTTGTATTTGATTTTATTGTTATTTCATTTAAACCATTCAGCATAAAAGTATGAACTATGTGTACGTGACATTTTGAATTAACCATGTATACAAGTGTAAAAGAATTGTGAGGTAAAGAGAAAAATCTATAAAGGATCACTTTATATAAACATTTAAAATAATGTGTATAATTCATTAGTTTGGTTATTTTCTTTAATTAAATGTTTTCTATAAACTTCAATTGATAGATGTATGAATCAATTACTTATAGAATATTAAGTAGATAAAACTGTGACTATTTAATTCAAACACACGTAAATCTCTATTTTGAATAATAACTTCAAAAATTGTTTAAAATAGTTTGTTTGATTTAAACTTATTTATGTATATGACATGATTATCTTATTCAAGTGAATTGCTGAAGAAGAAATGTAGATAATTTTCTTAAAAAAAAATTAGTCAGCACTTGAATTATTACGATTTATTAGAATTGTATATTAATCACAATTGGTTGATTACTGGGTAATGGCCAATGTTATGTATGTGAAGTTCTTCTTAGTTTAGATCGAATACTATCGATCAAGTTGCAATATGGCTACTAGTCTAGGTGACTCAACACTACGCGTAATATGTCGAGATAAGATGGTGGTTGGAGGTGATCAACAGAAAAATGAATATAACAAGAATATAAAAGTTATTTAAACATAACAAATGTCTATGAAACTATTCCCGTCTATTGATCTATGAAATACTTGTTTCAATGCTTTTAAATGATACTTTAAGAAAGAAAGAAAGAAAAAAGGAAGCAAATCAATAATCAAATGATACTTTCATTTTAACCATTTCCTATTTTCTTTATAAGAAACAAAACAAACAACAAAATGGATCTTTGACATGCTAGAAAAAAAAAGGATTATAGAAAACATTAATTTCAATCAGAGATCATGTATGTATGTATGTATATATATATATATATTCATTAACGTTTATTTTGCGAATTTGTACTTGTGCCAAAGAAAAAAAAAAGAGGTATAATTTTCTATATTCTACATTTAAATAAGAAAGAATAAGTAGAGAAATATCAAACTCTTTTCAATTGTAAGTAGTTTAGTGAACTTGAAGTAAAGAATGAAAATTAGTTGAATGATGAATAATGATAAGATAAGGAGTTGGAGGTTGGTAGGTTTTAGTTGAATGATCAAAAAAAGAAACAATGAAAGAATATTTAAGCAAATGTATTTGATTTAGATAAATTTATGAAGTAAATTCATTTGAGATTTATTTATAAGATAAGGTGCTTAACGTCAAGAATGATATTAGATTTTTGTTGTTGTTGTTGTTAAATCTAATTGTTTTGTTTATGGGTTATATACAAAGATTTGGATAAATATATCTGCATTTATATGACAGTTGAAATATACATTTTTGTATAGTGAACACATTAATTTTAAATTAGGCATTGGGGAATATGTATCTATATGTGTAGATCAGAATAATTATCATTATCATAGAACAGAATCGTATTCAAATGTGAAACTTTAAATTCCAGTACAATCAATTTATTTGTTGGAAAATATAGAATGATAAGTAATATACTAAACAATAGTGGTATATTTCAAATGATGGTTTATTTTATAGTAAATAAGTAAACATGGCGGATGAAAAACGAGAGAAATGTCGTATAGAATAAGTTGATATCTAAGGAAAATACAATTATAAATTCATTTTATATTGTTTGTTTCAATCTTCATATTGATGTTTAGGATTGAAATTGATCAGTCTCTTGTTGGCATATGGGCATCCTGTGCGGGTTGCCACGACATTACCTTAATTCGCACGCGTCATAAGCAAAGATGGATGGTGATTTGCAAAGTAATCTAGTACACGCGTTTTGTCCAATTTGGGGCTCGTCAACTAAATGTACTTGCATCTCACAGTTGATGTCCACATTGGGATTTAAACACAGTATCATTCACTACAAACTGCATCGCGTTATCCACCTAGTGGTACTGGGTCTGAATCCAAGGACGAAAATCAACTCTTGGATTCAGGTGCATCCAGCCAATGAGTCCCAAAAAGGACGAAATGTGTGTCCTGGATTCCACTCCTAACCACCATCCATTTTTGGTTATAAACACAATTATGTTTTACAATATTTCATTTTGTAGTGACAGTTTTCACACTCGCCTTATTGAAAAAGCGCAAAAGTTTGGAAAAATGTACTTGTGTTGCGTATATTCTCTTGATAATACTGGTTTATAATATTTAGTTCATTAGTTAATGTTTATAGCTTTATTTTATTAAAGTTCATATATGTACTCTGAACATAGTTTGTATATTCATTGTAGTCTGCATATGTATAAACAATATGTATAAACTTCATTCATACATTGTAATCAAGGCGAATTTCAATTTTTCTCTTATTATACTTCACATTTAATTATATCCCTTCATTGAACATTGGTTAGTCTCAATTTAGCAAATAAGAATTTCATCAATTAAGGGAGAGCAATAACAATATATAACATATACTTTGATCATTACTATGATTAACTGATCTGAGTTAATCAACTATTGAAATTCAGGAAACACTGGAAAGCTGTTTAATCTTAATACAGAACTCCTCAAAAGTTGTCCTCCACGACTTCACTGCTAGGGATTTGACCTAGGATCATTGGTATTTTTTGAGAATGTGGAGATTTTCGCTAACACACCTAAGAATAAGGTGTTAAATGGTAGGATAGTGATATGATACCAGGTATTTGTCCTTCAGCCTTTTGCACCTCCATTTCTATCTTTCAACTATGAGATAATGATACCAAAGACTATAATTTTAAAACAAAAAGGAGGTTACTGAAACAACAAATCGAATAAATTTTTTTTTACCTTAAAATCCGGTCAAACAAATTTCTCACAAATCTAACTAAAAGGATTAAAGAACTTTATTCCACATCTTTGAAGAACTCCCTTCCTTCCAATTTAATTTTAACCTTCAGTTTTCCAAAGTCATTACTTTCCTCTCCTCTATACATTTTCTTAAATACCCTCTGGTTACATTTTATTTTAGTAACAACATATTTAATTATGTTGTAGAATCATTTTTAGCGACTAATTCACTAACATACAAACTCACAATATTCAGCTTTTTAGTTTTATGGTAAAAATTGACAACTTTTTATAGTTTCGTTTCTTATGTATATTCAATATATCATCGATTATCTTAGTATATACTTTAAGATTGAATGGGTTTGAGAATAAATTCATGTCATAGAAAATTCCGAAAAGTGTACAACCTTTCACTGTAAAGGTTACAAAAGGCTCAATTAGAGATATCATGGATGCTGGCAATATGCAACGAAAAGAATGTACATTGTTTAGATATCAGTTGACTGGATTGCTAACTTCTAGCTGGCGATAGCTCAGTATTTATCTTCAGGATCGACCAAGAAGTAAGAAACGGAAACATGTTGAAATACTTTGAGCTGAGAATTCTATATTGTACCAAAATATAATAGTGAATAAAGCTAATGATAATAATAATAATAAAATTTTATTAAGATTACCAATCTAAATAATATATACTTTTATGGAATGGTTTAAACTTGGGGATAATAATATGAATACTGTATGGAAAACATATACGTTGATATAATAAAAAAGGATCCTCTTATTAAATAAAAATTATATATATGAACGTACAACAAGGCATATTCTAGAAATTAAAATGATTAGTTCACGTTGTTATGTGCCAACGATGTTGATTACAAAAGTGCAATATCATAAATCCTACGGTTAATTTTAAATTCAGACAAACTGTCAATAATTGGCTTTTTAGAGTATATAGTTTAAGTACATTTCACTAAACTAAGTTATCTACTTTATTCTTCAACTTTATCTAAACCTTTCATTCACTAATGAAGTCACTTGTAATATAGTTTTTGATTGTCATGTATACGATTTGAGATGGATGGTTTCACTGTAAAATACAGATATTTACTTAAGTTAAACAATTCAACCAACTACTCATGATATGGATTATATGAAATAGGCTAGCGATCGTTATTTGATTATTTTTATTTATTTATTTAAACGCATAAAAATTGATACAAAGGGGCACCAGATACATATGCGCCACACAAATCTCATTTGACTTGTGTGAGAGATGTGATGCTGCCTGGGTGGCCAAACCGAAGCAATAGGGCCCACACCCGGAGTCTTTGATCTAAATATCTAATCCACAAGGCAGTGGAGCGTCGTAAGAAGATGCAGCCCCATGGTAGCCGATTACCAACAATTGATTCATATGCCATTTGTTACTTCAGGATACTGGAACTCATGTGCACCACTAGTTTTAAATCAGGGTTTTCCAACTCCACTAGGTGAACTTTCCGTATCCACCGACCAACTTAAAGCACCAAACATTCACTTTTCTTCCTCTCAATTTCGTAAACAACAGTAATGCTACGAGAATGCGGTGAGTAGGACTTCCCTGGTAGAGGCTATATACGCATGGCTATGTGAGAGCATTTCGAGAGGGAGAGCGGACTCTCTCCACTCTCGGTCATACCAGGGCGTTTGTAGGTCAAATATAGTTAAACTGTGGAATACATCAGTTTATGATCATTGTTGTTAGACAATATTAAAACAGGTATGTTTATAAATAACTACGATGAACCTATAACTAGTTAACAGAATTTATTGTGATATGTTTTCTTAAAATTTACTTAATGATTACGTTATCTAACCACTGTCTTGTAACTATAACCATATATAATAATATGTAATAATTTATAGCTTAGTTATTACTAAACATATATTTGAGCTAATTTACATTATATCTGGTCAAAAATTTATATAATATTACAATTTTCTAGGTAAACCTGTAAAAATTGATATTTATGTTCAAAGTGATTAAGTATCTTTTTTTTGAATTCACTTAGTATTGTTTGTTTGGATCTTCCCATCGATGTGTTTAGGACTGCAACTGGTCAGTCTCTAATTGGCATATGTGCATACTGTGCGTATTGCCTCGATATACCTTAATTCACAAGCATGGTAAGCAATTAAGGTATATCGAGGCGATACGCACAGTATGCACATAAGCCAATTAGAGACTGACCAGTTGCAGTCCTAAACACATCGATGGGAAGATCCAAACAAACAATACTAAGTGAATTCAAACTTCACCCCATCGCACAAGCAAGTGGCTATTATGACTCAGTGGCCGAGTGGATAACACGATGGCGTTTGAAGCGAAAGGTACTGGGTTCGAGTCCCAGAGTGAACATCAACTCTGAGATGCAGGTACATCCAGCTGACGAGTCCCAAATAGGACGAAACGCGCGTCAAACTGGATTCCACTACTAGCCACTATCCATCTCTGCTTATCTTTTTTTTGTTGAGTATGTATTAAGAAAAAAAAAGTAATTTTTGGCATTTCTCATTAAATTCAATTTATTTTAACATTGATTGTCTAAAGGGGATTTCAAAAATTAGCTATCTCTTAGATTTAATGAATAATTTAAGCAAATTTCTATATTATTTTCTCTTATTTTTTCTATTCCACTCCCACTCATTAACCCCATAGAAATTATATAATAATCAAAAATTGGAATTTTATATCCCTTATGGCTATAAATTTTGCATAGTTTAATAAATTCTATTCTTTGTTATTTACTTACTTTCTTTTTTTTTGTTCACTTATGATTTCAATTTATTAGAAAAGACTATAGGCAAGATAATTTTTACTTGTTTTGATTGTTTTAATTGACTACTGTTAATTTTTCGAAGAATATTCGAGAATCGGATACAAGAGTATTTGATTATATATATATATATATATATATATATATATATACGTCCTGTAAAGCAATTAAAAATCTCTCGGTAAACGGTAAATGCCTCTTTGAGAAGTGATACCATTTACTCTCCATTCGATTCAATTATAGTTTATTTTAATAAATAATCAATGGACAATATGAAGTATAAAATACATTCTACTGTATTATTCAAGTCATTACTTAAAGAATGTACGATTGTTTCGAATGCAAATAATTTCTTTTAGATATTGTAAATATATATATATATATATATATATATATATATGGTATGCCGATCAGATGAAGTGGCATCAATGAACAAACTTCTTTCGTTTAATGATAACGATATAACAAGCAGGATGAAAAGAAAAAATTGAGAGATGGACCTTAAGAACATCTTATAATGATAAGTACTGAATCAGTGTACTAATAATTTAAGGTTTAATTTACGGAAAATTATTTTCCTGTAATTAAAAGTATATAAAGTCATGTTTACTAAAATACTCACCAATTAATACTAGGAGTTTTTCACCAAGAGCTACTATCAACTGAAGATAAAAAGTTCGAGAAATGAGATAACCGTCTTCTTAGTTAAATTCATCAGCAGTGCCCACTCGCGATATCGTACGGAAAACAAGCTCAAATAATTATCAAAATTTATATTGAGTGGGGGACACTAATATTACTATATCGGAATTCAATGACCAATATTTCCAGGTTCAATTATTGATATTGATACCAAACACAACCCTCGTTACCTCTCTTATTCCTGATATAATACAAATCTTACAATCAGTGTTTCCCATTAGGAATTCGGTAAATTATCAAAGAATGAGTCACTTGTCAGTATAGGTCTATTTATGATTTCGGTGAGTTCTAGAGATTGGGTCAATTGAGACATGAGTTTAGCTAATGATAGACATCAGTCGCAGGAAAATTTAGAATTCTTCGTTGAGTTTTTATCGCAGTATAGGATCATGAAGTCAGTATTCGTGTACGATCGATCAATAAATCAAGTTCAGACATTTTAAAATGTCTAATCTAAATCAGTTTAATAATCCGCTATTTAAAAGTTTGCTTTTTAAAAGATTTCCAAAGAATCTTTTGTTCTGAAACAACTAAATCATTAATAACTGTTCAATTTTATCTGCTAAATGTTACCTCTTCCAGGTTTATAAGTTCAAAAGCTTTTGCAGCTTTCTCACCGTTGCACATCACATTTCGCAGATGCCTTTTTATCAGTATTATTCAATTTGAATCATATGCTATCGAATGATTCAGAGCACCGTCGATGGATGATAACATGAAATTAGAGAGGAAATCAGCTTAAAATGCAAATAAGCACGTAAGAATTTATATGGACTCTGCAAAATAAGCTTGATTTTATGACATTATTAGATAAAAATATGTGTGCATTTGTGTATCTATATGTTATTGCTAATTAAAAATCCTTGAAGTTTACCCAACATTTCTCAGCATGATTCAAATATTGATTGTATTCCTTCAACCTCACATTCAACAACTTGAATGTTTTTCTCACATATACTGGATTATAATAATGACATTTAATTTCACAGATTCAGTCTTACTGTTCCTCTTTTGGTAACCTAACCATAACCTTTACTAGTGTAGAGTTGTTCGTATCACAAATGGGGAGATGAACTTTATATCATGTTTAGCAAGAATCCCTTTGATATCTCCTAATATTTCTTCATATCATTTTAAAGGATTAAATACCAGATTGATATAAATAACCATCAATATATGATAGGTTTTAAATCATCAAACTGAGATGTACATAGGTATTGATTACACCAGATATCAGTATATTCTTTACAATCATTCATAAGAAATAACCTAATCATGTCAATGTAAACATATATCATTTAAACAAAAATTTTAAAATAATGATAACAACTTAACAAAGGTTATCAATATTGTACTTTAGAATTATTCATTTATTTATTGCTGAATTTCATCTTGATTACATAATACCGCAATAAAAAAGTTAATGATGAACTGGATTTATATTAATGTTAAATGTTATTCAATAAAATAGAAATTTATTCTTTCGTAATTTTGAAAATATTAATAAACAATGGATCATTCCAAAAGACTTCATCCTGGTATTTCGTATGTGGAAATAAACAGAAGTAAATTTGTCCATGGCCTTTTTTCTTATGTCTATATAATATAACATGAATATTATAAACAAAGATGGATAGCGGTTAGCTGTGGAATCCAGGACGCGCGTTTCTTCGTATTTGGGACTCTTCAGCTGGATGTACCTGCATCTCAAATTTGATGCTCACTCTGGGACTCAAACCCAACTTGAGGCAATATGCACAGTATGCACATATGCTAATAAGAGAATGATCAATTACAGTCCTAAAAATCAACGGGAAGATTCAAACAAACAATAACCAATTGAATTCATAACATGAATAGTTGAGATCGGTTTCATAATTAAGAAATTTGTTAGTAATTATAGTGAATATGAATGTAAAGATTTTTCCCTTTGGATTAACTGTAATGATTGTGGATATTTTTTTTAAATTTGACATAGAATTGTTTTCAAATAAAAAAAGTCGATTCTTACTTAAACTACATTCTATGTATGACCTGAGAGTAGAATAAAAAACATATATTTCATCCTATTTACTACACATCAGTATTGGTTTACTTTAGGAAATGTCATAAATCATAGTCCCACAACAGGACGAAACGACTGTGCAGTGCTTTCAGGTTTCCCATGGTGGTCTAGCTTCGATTGACTCAAGAATTCAATTATAAAATTACTAAAATCTCTACAAGAAATCCCTTCTAATAATGTCATAAATGTTTAGGCAATGAATTTCAAATTCATATGGAATGAATTTACATTTAGCTGAGTTCAACATTTCGATGAAATTATCGTTATAGGTTTCATTGGTTAAACATATTTGAAATATATAGTTAATATTAACGAAAGGTCCATTAATTTAGTTAAGTGTGTACTAGTTACTGGAAAAATAAATGAATTATCAAAATTGAAATAACCTCTCGAGTATAAAACTTTCAATTCATCAATATAATCAGAAGTGTATTCGAAAAAAGTATATACAGAACTTTTTAATTTAATTTACTTTTGTATCCCTGTTGTCAGAGATTAAAAATTTATCCTAATCGACATGTATAAATTTGACCAACTTGTCCCTTTTATTGACAAAGTTAGATATTAATTATAGAAGAGGTTTTGTGGAGATTTAGTATTTATCATAATTGAAAGCGTGAGTTAATTGAAGCTAGACCACCATGGAAAACCTGGAAACACTGGACGACCGTTTCGTCCTATTATGGGACTCCTTAGCAGTGCGCAGTTAAATAGTCTTATTATCATTTTAAATAAATAAAAATCAATGTAATGTGTTTCTCTTTGTTGCTTCTTTTTTTTGTTCACAAGTATATCTAATCTAAAACTAGCTTCAGGAGATAGAAATTGAATTCGGTAACTAGACCTATATGGTATACAATGTTTTCTTAGTTCTTTACTGACTCCCCAGCAATAAGTCTAAGCAAAACATTTATGTTTTGATGTTTACTAATATAATTTAGTTAAATACAATATACATTATGTTTATAAGTGAATATAAAAAGTTCATTACAATCGTTTTGAATAAATGCTTAAAATTGACCTGTAAAAGCTCTATATTAAAGCAATTCGTTTGTTGTACTCAGTCGTTTAATCTGTAAACTCATACCTTGAAAATGTTTGTTTGTTTTTTTTTTTTTTAGTTTAATAAGCTGTTTTATTATCTAAAACGTTTCGATGAACGTTTTGTTAAATATATTCAATATGACGTTATGCAAATTTTTAAAAAATTGTTTTCTAATGTTCCAATGAGTATATTACAAATCGAAGAAATAGAGCTTCAATGTTATTTACAAAGATACTAAGCTATATGCGTATACTTTTATTAATGACGATGACCAAATGGATTAATTTTTGACTTACATAAAAACAATTATCGAATATTTATATAATTCCATAATATTAAATATGTGCATGAATATATTTGGAAGAATTTATTTTTTGCATACATGGCATGAAGCTTAATACATCATTTTCAAAACTGTACAATTGCAAATATATACTTATTTTTAAAATGATAATCATTATAATTGCAATCAACCTTAAATAACTATCAAGAAGTCCCATTTATGTAAAAGGTACGTGAATGATGTTTTTATCATTTGTGATAATAATATGATCTCAGTCACCTAAAGACATGTAATAACTGCAACATGGTAACAAATTTCACACTTGTAGTTGAAAACAAATTATTCACTTTCTGAGAATAAAACACGATGGAAGATCTATTTACGGGAAACCCAGTGATATAGCTAGCTATTAAGTTTTCACAGTTGGGTTACCATTAGTCGAAAGCTAAACACCTAGCTATACGGGCATGAAGAATTCGTAGTCTCGAAGTCACAGTTAACGAACTGAGCTTCCTTGAGAAAAGACTTATCGAAAACAGGTATCTATCGATAATTTTTTGACAAGAACATAAAACTTAAACAGCCTATAATATGAAAAACCTTAGTGGAAAAGAACACTGTGTGTGAACATTGATTTAAAAAGTGATATAACTACAGACATTATGAAGATTAAAATTTTCAATTCTCTCGGTGTAACGTTATTTGCAGCAACTTCGCGATTAGTGTTCTCCAGTCAACCAATGTTCATTGATAATCTGGAAGATAAGTTATCTCATTTGACCAATTTCATGTGAGTTTATCGATTTACCTGTTTATAAGGAGCCAGGCGTATGGATCGTTCGATGCGTATATTATCTGAAGCAATCTGAGAACCTTACCTCGCTCGGCTGAAAAGAGGTGGAGATGGATCAGTATGAAGATAACTAATCAAACACCTTATGAACACAGATCATCAAATCAAAATGGACCCTGCGTTCAAAATCATCTACAGGGTAAGTAGAAAGCTGTCATATGCAGTTATATTACAACTTAGCATTGCCAAAGGACTAGCTATACATCTGAAAAAACCAGAATTATGTGTCCCAAATAAACTTGTAAAATCTCTACTTCTAATATGGGCATAATCCCTTGCAATTTTTTTCACCTTCTTCTTCATTCTTTTCTTCTTTTTCTATGGTCCTCCTGATTACAATTCATCTGAATTTCAGGAATTTGTAGTATCGCGCCATGCCTTCTATTTTCAATTATAATTTTTTGATCCATCTTCATGATGAATATTCAAGCTTTAAACAAAAAAAATTATCATTAAAACCCTTGACAGAAATAACGCTTTTGTAACTTCACTTATTTTACCTTACTATGATCATGCATAGCAAAGTTTTTGTGATGAATATTAATTATTAATATCGTTTTAATAAAAGTAGATATTCTTGATTGTACAGCTTTGGAGATAATTTCGTTGAGAAGATAACTGTTCGCGGAACCAATCTTTCGTATCTTATGTCTCAATTAGTATATTCTGTCTGTTTAATATTATGTCAGTTATAATGGTGATAGAATCCTCCGCAAACTATTTAAACCATATATCTTATAACTCACCAGATGAATTTTCTTGTTGCTATTTATAAATCGATGACTTCTTGCTTGAGAATGAAGCATAGCTGATTGGTAGTAGCGATGAAACATTATACTGATTGGCTAAACAAAATAAAAGCTACTTCCTGTTGATCAATAAGTTTGAATATATACAACGTAAATTGTTTTGAGGTATTTACTTTCTTACGCCTATTACATCCCTTGGAGCATAAGTCGTCGACAAAATATCTCAACCCAGCTGCGTCCTGGGCCTTCCTTTCTAGTTTGATCCAAGTACTGTTCATTTTCTTAATATCTCCCTCTGGTTCCAAACACAATGTGGTCTTCGGTCTCCTTCTTTTCCTCTTCCTTAAGGATTGCAATTTAGGACTTGCCTTGTATTGAAATTTTATGGTTTCCATAGAGCGTGTACTACCTGGCTCTACCAACGTCTCCTCATTTTTCTGGTATGTTTTCTGCCACAGTCGGTTACTGCTGATGGTCTCTGGATTATGGATCTCCAGTAACTTGCATAGGAAATTGGTCATATATACCTGCACCTTTTTGATGATGATTGTGGCAGTTCTGCAAGTTTCATTTTCGCACAGTAGAAGTCTTGATATTGGTACTGAATATTCTGACTTTGGTGTAAGCTGACGGTTGTTTTCAGCTCCATACGTTCTTCAGTTGTAGGAACGTTGCCCTTGATTTTCCAACCCCTGCCTTGATATCTGCATCAGATTCTCCTTGTTCATCGATGACGCTACCAAGATACATAAAACTTCCCACCTCTTCTTGCTTGTTCCTCAAGTGTGATTCGGTCGGGGTTCATTGTAATGTATCTTAAGACGTAACTTTTTACTTTATGAATGTTAAGGCCCACTGCTGAAGAGACTGCTGAAGAGACTGCTGCTAGACTGGCTCTCTCCACCTACATGTGTTGGTGTGTAGGGTGGGAAAAGCCAGGTCATCTGCGAAGTCTAAATCGTCTAGTTGCATCCAAGCTGTTCACCGTATTCTGTGCTTCCCCTCAGAAGTGGTCTTCATAATCCAGTTGGCTACCAGAAGAAACAGGAAGGTAGAGAGTAGGTAGCCTTGACGGACACCGGTCTTCACACGGCATGCATCTATCCATGCACAACTTCACAGTGTATACCGTCGCATGAATTTTTTCTGATATTGACGATCTTGTCAGGCACACTATAGTATAGAGGAAGGTTCCATAAGGTTCTTCTATCTGCACTGTCAAATACTTATATATATATATATATATATATATATATATATATATATAACTAGCCGGATGAAGAGAAATGATAAAGTGAAAATTACAACTCGAAATAAAATCTACAGTCAGAATTATGGTCTTAGATACAGGACACACTCAATAACTAAACATGAAAATAAGCGAAAATGCTCGATATCACAGGGATATCGAACATTGGAATACGGATACCTCACAAATTTATGGATAAGTATCCTAAGAAGTATTTCTTTTTGAAGATAAAACTAAATTCAATCAACAAGTATGCATTGGTCTTACTATCTAATATTTTAGTTTCTTTTGGTACTGGTAATACCATTTTCTATTATACATTTTAGAGACTTGAGATCATGAGTCAATTGAAGCTAGACCACTATGGAAAACCTGGAAGCACTGGATGGCCGTTTTCTCCTATTGTGAGACTCCACAGCAATGCGTATCCACGATTCCGCCTCATGAGATTCAAACCCAGAACCTACCAGTCTCGCGCCATAGCACTTAACCGATAGACCACTGAGCTGGCATCCAACGGTGTTAATGTCTAAATTCAACCATTCACCAATGTCATAAGTGAGATGATATCTCCCAACAGACCTGGTTGAACTCCAATGGTTACTGCTTCTCACTAGAAATCCAGGAAATACCTCTTGGAGCCAGTCACTAGTGAGCACGTTATCATTATCAGAAGGGGTTTCGTGGATATTATAGCAATTTAATGGTTGAATTCATGAGTCAAGTGAAGCTAGACCATCATTTAAAATCGGGAAGCATTGGACATTAACACTGTTAGATGCCGGCTCAGTAGTCTATCGGTTAAGTGCTATGGCGCGAGACTGGTAGGTCCTGGGTTCGAATCTCATAAGGCGGAATCGTGGATGCCCACTGCTGTAGATTGCCACAATAGGACGAAATGTCCGTTCAGTGCTTCCAGGTTTTCCATAGTGGTCTAGCTTCAATTGACTCATGATCTCAACTCTAGAAAATTAATAAAATCTCCACAGAATCCTTTCTGATATACTTGTTATCGTAAAAAAGAATTCTGAAGTTCATTCATATTTATTATATTATTCACCAATCATAATTAGGTTATTTTGAAAATTAGTTTCTTTTTGTAATTTTAGTTAAATGAAAGTAATAGAGTTAGTGAGGCGAAGGCAAATTTTGTTTGTTTTTTTTCTATAAAGAAGAACATAAAAACTAACTTGTATCCAAAAATATATTGGAAATCTTTACATCACTCTACAGTTCAACAGAATGGAATGACGATAAAACTGTATGTATTAAATCGAATCGATCCCATAAATCTATATATATAATCGAAATGATTAAAAATGTAAATGAGAGTTTACGCTGTGATAGAGCTCCCTAATAATTAAAAAATAAGAAACAAATTTTCGATCATATTAAGATAATGACTGATAGGAGAAAAGAAAATAAACTTACTTAACTTGAAAAAAATATCCAGAAAAACGGATTCCAGAAATGAAATTTACATCTAACCCAGGTCAGTATGTACACAATTTTCCCAGTGTTAATTTTAATATGACCAAATAAGAAGCGTTATTAATAGGCCTTAAATTTTGTGTCTTTAAGAAAACGGTTGATAAAATGGACATTGAAATTCAACTTGAAAACCTTTGTGCTGAAATGGCAGTGATATTGGCTTCATTTAAAAACGATTTTAGTCAACACAACTGGACTGTTGCTTTAGATACCTAAGTAATAGAAATAATCCAAAAGGAATTTTGATGAAAACGTCTAAATATACTTCACGGAAACTTAAAATTTGTTACAATTTGTTGATCACGAAACTAGATAAAAGTTATGGTACCCATGGACAAAATTGACTATCTAAAAAGGATGAAGGCCTTTTTAAACGGTAAGAGTAAGTTTCAGAGACTGATAGTGAGGAATGATGTAGCAGACAGGACTGAAAAACAACTAATACTCACTGAAATAAATTTAACAACAAGGTTTTACTTCAGAAGAAGTGTTTTTAATCTTGAATCCTAGAGGGACAATAACACAAAAGTTATGTAGTCTGTGAAAAATACATAGAAGTGGCTTACCCCATCGATTCGTTATGGATATAATTAATTCGGCCTATCATATTATATCAGGATGGTTTGTGTAAATTTCTAAACCATTGCACTAAGCAATTGTTAAGCACAGTATCAAGGACTCTTTTGAATTTGTTGATAATATAAAATTCTATCATTCAAAAATAACTTAATGATATCATTAGATGTATCCTCCTTATCCACTAACGTTTCCGTACTACAAAGCGTGGGTGTTATTTGAAGTAAGAAAATAGGGAGTTGTATAGAACCCTTGATTCCCTTTTCTGCAATAAAATAGTTATTTTTAAGGTGCACAATGAATGTCCACTGTTTATTCAACAGCGAATACTACAGACAATTGGACGATGTAACCATTGGGCGATCTCCTGGCAAACATTTTCCTTGCAAAATTGGAAAATGGACTACTTAAATATACAATATGATAATTTCTTTGTGTTAGAAAGCGAAACCGAGAAGGATATTTACTTAATATATATATTAGCATTCATCCATCTATTACTTTTACACTTGAGGAAGAACATAGTGACAGCATATTGTCCCTAGTTGTCCAACTAACAACAAGAATAGATAGAACACTAAAAAGTGAGATATATAGAAAGTCTACTCATTTTTTTAGAACTGTACTAATCAGATAAAAAGAAAACTTAGTAAAGATCCTGAATTATCGTGCTAGAATGATTTGTTTTGATGACACTATTATAGATTAGTTGAGTAATATTTCTAACCTCCTTGGTAGGAATGGATATCCAACAAAATTCCTCATGAAACACATGAATGAGATCTAAAGACCGAATATATTTACTGTTCCCAAGAAACTACTGTTCTTAAAACTACGATTACTAAATGATCCTACTAAGGAAACTGTAACTCAAAGGTTAAGAAAAGGGGAGCAGAAAACATTTACTGAAGCCAAACTGAATAAAGTTTTCTAAAACCACCTGATAATAAAAACCATCAATAGAAACAGACTATCTGCACTCACTACATTCATGTGTATTTGTCAATTCAACTGCTCCTGTGGAGAAAATTGTATAGGACGTATGATTCTGCAAGTCTTTCATCGCATAGCAGAACTTCATCCATCTTGATTGTACAAAGGACATCTGAGAGTATTTAAGAGTTCTATTGTCATTCACTTGGTGGACACAGGACATCAAGTTAACTTAAATAAAAGTTTCAAGATTATCTGCCACATTCCATCAAATTTACTTTATGGTTCAGAAGATTTCTGAAGCTATCGGAATCCATGTTTACAGATCTAACCTTTACATCCAAATGAAGTTTGTACAACCACTCTCACTACCTTGGACATCGGTATAGAAATGAGTTTTTAACTGAACTGTGATTAAACTCGTTCTTTGGAAAATATTCAGACAATTTTCTAGTTTCTTCCGGTTTGTAAATTTACATGTCTCTAACATTTGCCTCTTTATTCTTACATATCAAAATATTTTGTTAGTTCTCTTTATATATGTTGCATTATAGCAACTGTTTAATTTTCCGAATAATTGCTTTGATTATTATAATCCTCTTACTTTCAATTATTCAATATTATTTTTCAATTGATTTGATGTCATATAGTTAGTACGTAGCGCGACTATTCGATCAGTATAATTTCATTGTTGTAAATTATATATATATGTTAGTATAGAGCCATGATGACGAACTAACAGAAACGAATTCATTTTCTATTGCTTGTTAGGATCTTCCAATTAATTTTTAGGACTGCAATCGATCAATCTTTTGTCGGCATATGTTCATCCACTCCAAGCCACCACCATCTTTGCTTATAATGCCTATGACTAAAGGGAATTTCAAGGCAATCCACACAGGATGCATATATGCCAACATGAGACTGATCAATTACAGTCCTAAACATCAATGAGAATATTCAAATACGTAATAAATCTAAACTTTACCCCATTTCACAAACAGCTGGCTATTGGGACTCATTAACCAAGTGGATAACACTATAGCGTTTAAAGCGAACGGTATTGGGTTTGAGTCGCGGATTGGACATCAACTGTGGGATGCAGGTACATATAGCTAGCGAGTCCCCAAATTGAACGAAACGCATGACCGGGATTTCACTGCTAGACACCATACATCTTTACTTTTAACAATAGAAAAGAAATTATGTTGAACATCAGGGGGAATTTTATCAACATATATACAAATTCGTCAGTTTGAAATGTTTTCCGATCGACATTTCAACACGGATTTAGTCTTAGCTCTCTTATAAGCCTGGATACTGACCAACAGCATAATATATAACCTTTTGAAATTGTTCATTAGTAAAAATAAGAATCATGTATGCTCATCAAAGTTTATTGATAATGGATAAGAAAATATGAGGAAAGTCTGAACCTGAGGATGAACTAATGTTTTGTTTACCGAATTGAAGATAAATTTATAGCTATGCTAAAATATCTCTGATTACATTCATTAGAATGCACCAATTGTTTGGACAATAGAATTAATTTCTTGATAGTATAAACTGATTTAACTCATAAATCACGAAAAAGTAACTAATTTCTTGCTGTTGGTTAAGTTCAATCTATCATATTTTAATGTGGCTATTAATTTAGACGACTTACTACAATTTGATGATTATTGGTAGTTGGGACAAAGCTGTATTTCACCCATATAGGTAGCAGCAGTTGTTTTAAAGATTACAGATGTTCAGCAACATAAATTCTGTATATAAGATAACAAATAAAGAAAATTCCATGTAGAAATAAACAATTTTTTTAAAAAAAAACTAGAAACCGTTCATATACCGTTTTCTATTATACCATCTTTTTTAAGTCAATAAATACGTTCTTATTTTAATGATTCAATGATAAACAATGAAAGTAAAAAATTGATTTTATATCCATGAATAAACACTGAATAGATGGTAGAACATATAAAATAATCTAAAAGGATAACAATCCAATAAACCATAAGGTCAAACTAAAGTGAGCCAATATTTCTTCCTATTTATATAATAGATTTCTATATTAATTTTAAAAAGGATAAATTTAATTTCTTTACTTTTCAATTGATTTCTTCCTAGTGTTGATCAATTGACTTATTTGCTAATGTTCATTGTTTTCACAATCCATTTCTAATGAAATCTGTTTCTATATCTTTGAAATTATGTGAATGTAGAAACTTTTTCAATACACTAATCAACTTATAACATTCAAAGTAATTTGAAAATTCATTTAAGCTAAATATTTAATAAACTAATAGGTCAATTAATTAATTTATATATAAATTCACATGGTATTATTTGTTTGAATATTCCCACTGATGATTAGGTTTGCAATTGATCAATCTCTTGTTGGCATATATATATATATATATATATATATATATATATATATATATATCCTGTGTGGATTGCCTCGATATTGACTTAAGTCACAAGTATTATAAGCAAAGATGATAGTGGCTTGGAGTGGATGCACATATACCTTGTTATGTAGTAGCGAAGACATAAGTACGGGTAACTTGCAGGACCTACTATTGGACTATCATTCTTATTGTATAACTATTCGGTAACTGGATTATCTATGTCTATATTCATCTTATTAATAGCTTCATTTTGACCTATTGATTATTATTGTATGATTTACTGTTCCTAAGTTATACTCAGTTTTATTGATTATTGTCTCCCACGCTTACAGCCTCATTTGGCCTGGTTTTGTACAAATATTATTTTCTATTTTATGGTGTGGTGTGGTCTGCCTGTCTGGTATATAGATAAAGTATGCTTGAAATAAACGATTCGCATTACAGCAGCTGCTATTGGTGTTTTTGGACTCAAGTGGACGGGTTAGGCGGATAAGGGCCAATAAGGACGCTAGATTACTCATACTAATCGGACGTCAATCTCACAGTGTGAAGGTCGTAGAAGTCGTATTCTATTGGTGGACAATTTACGCGGATTACGTCCTTGTTAAATTCGTAAGGTCATAACGAATCAGCGACGACCTTGATCAAGTCATAACAATTGACTACCGCCTAGGTCAAAAACATAACAAATTGGCGACGGCTAGGTCAAGTCATAACATACCTATAATAGACTGATCGATGGAAGTCCAAAGCATCAATGGGAATATTCAAACAAACAATACAGAATGCATTTAAAATTCACCCCATTGCACAAGAAAATGGCTATCAGGATTCAGTAAATGAGTAGATAATCCGATGGCATTTGAAGCGAACAGTACTGGGTTCAAGTCCCAGAGTGAACGTCAACTTAGAGATTCAGGTAAATGCAGCTGACGAGTCCCAAATAGGACGAAAGGCGTGTCCTGGATTCAATTACCAACCACTCTCCATCTTTGCTTATAATTTTTATATAAATTTATGTATAGTCTAATTGATGAGGTTTATTTTGAAACTATTAAGAATGATAGGAATAAAAAGTACATTAATCAAATATAGAGTTACCTTCTTCATGGATTTTAGCTAGCTTATAATATATAAAAGTCACAAAGTAGTGTACTGCTGTTTTATTCTAATTGAGCATAACATAGAGGAATTCACTTTCTAGTGAAAGTAAACCTTACATCTTTAAGTCACTTTTTCGATCAATAAGTTGCAAGATTAACATTTCTAATCCCTTATATCCTTTATTATTGATTTGTTAGTATGCATCAGATAGTGCTAATAATTTTATCTGCCACATATGTTTTGTATTATGATTTTGAATGTCGTCTCGATGCTTTTTTCTGTAGTCAACTTTAGTAACCATCTATTGCGAATTATTTCTTTTCTTTGTGTATTTCCAATCATACCATCAACTTATTAAATTAACAGCTAATTTTCATTAGTATACAACTGAATGAATAGTTTAGTAGTAACCTACACATTAGTTGATATGTAGAGAAAAGTCTGAAATATCTGGGGGTTTTTTTAGTGTGAATGTCTGAAATTCAGTTTCAGAGGAGAAATTCTCTCAATCATATGTCTTATAATTTCCTTCTATAAAAAGCTTAACATTGAAAAACATTTATGGCATACAAATTGATTTTTATTGTTTTATTTTATACAAATCATGTTTATGCATGATACAGTTGTCATGACATGATATTAACTGGAAGCTTCATAAAATCATGAAGAATCGAATTTTTTTTTTCTCGTAGCTCGAGATTTCATGGCGATGTCCATATTTGACCACATAATGTATTCTATGTTGTTATAAATGAGAGTATTGTTTCCTATGACCGATTACTGTTCGAGTTGTAAGTTACAAACTTTTTTTAAAAATAAACTACATTGTGATAAGACTTGTAAAGCTAAAAATAAGATACAACACACACTAATACATGTTACAATTCAGAACGTTGCTATGTTCTACAGGAAAATATCTACACATAAAACTGGTTGCATAATCCTTAAACGTCTGATTACACGAATCTAGGGATATTGCAAAGCTTGACATAATGATACCTATACTATATTGAAAGGATCGATATAAAACTAAACAACTAATTAGGATCCCAGTAGTGATAATTAAGGAAACTAATATGCAATAAAAATTACAGTTAGTATCACTAAAAATACCATCGAAAGTATTTGTTAAAATAACACCTGTTAAGCAAATCATACATAGTGATTAGCACCAATATAATCAGCAATCCAGTAGATGTTTCGTAAAACGATTATTAAAATAACAATGATAATCAGAATATATTTTTAACTAATTTATATGTACTCTGATTATATCATTTTATAGTTTAATCAGTTGGTTCTATGATATTCATGTATATGTTAGATACAAGCTTTTCAAAAGTGAACCAGTATGGGAAGTAATGTTTCACAGGATGTACAACTAAACTATTAAACTATTTTATAATGATTCACTTGGTATTGTTTGTTTGAATATTCCCATTGATGTTTATGACTGCAACTGGTCAGTCTCGAATTGGCATATCTACATACTGAGCGTATTGCCTCGATATTGACTTAAGTCACAAGCATTACAAGCAAAGATGGATTCAAACAAAAATACCAAGTGAATTTAAACTTCACCTCATTGCACAAGCAAGTGGGTATCAGAACTCAGAAGCTGAGTGGCGTTTGAAGTGAAAGGTACTGGGTTCGAGTCCGAGAGTGAACATCAACTCAGATGCAGGTACATCCAGCTGATGAGTCCCAAATAGGACAGAATGCGCATCCTCGATTCCACTGCTAGCCACTATCCATCTTTGATTACAATATTTTATAATGATTTTCATAATTCTTAAAGGCAATAAAGCTTCTGAATATTATCGCTGCACATGTTTCTAGCTACGTAAGTTATTGTTCGTGCTTATCTTTTACGTTAATGGTACTAATGAAGAAAAGATTACGAAAACAATACATAAATACATACTCACATCCACTCTTTATGTTCAATGTTATCTACATGTATGACCCTGACTTTCATATATCTATTAAGCTATTATATTATTTACGTCTTTTCAATAAGAAAGAAAAAAATAATAATCGTCGCCTGTTTTTATTTGTCAATTGATATCAGGCGATATACCGCTTTCTTGTTAAATATAAATCAATTCCTTTGTTTTTCTATGTTCCTCCTTTTTTGATTTTTATGTTTTCATCTTCTTTTTTTTTATTGTACCGGATATTTATCCGACAATAGTTTATCATATGAGTATAGTGTATGTTTCGAAAATTTGAAAAATCAAATCTAAAAATTTCAGTTTTCAGAAGAAGACGAAGAAGGAAATCCTTCCAAACACTGAAATTCATATTTCATATATTTAGTTTTTTCATTCGTATTCAATGTTCATCCATATGTTGAACAAAGGATAGAGAGTATATTTGACTGATCTCTTAACAATAATCGATATCATTATATTGGCTGTAATGTTCACTATATCTTAATCATCATGGAATAGGAATGTAGAGTAGATAGTAATCAAATGAATAGCCAATAGAATTGCTTAATGCAATGAATAAAATTCTTTATTCTACATAACCCTATACTGATAAGTTAAAAGCATTTTGTGTTCAGCGTAAAATGATGACTAAGTCTGCTTTTTGGTTTTTTATAAGGTCAATGTTTATTTTATGCGAATATTCGTCAAAGTTAGAACGAATAGTTTGACAATAATTGGGCACCGAATATAGAGAATTCATTATATGTGAAAAATTATATTTGAAATAGTCTCAGCGATTGAAATATAAATAATTCCAACGTTTCGTCCAGCTAAATTGTCTGGACTTCTTCAGGGAAATAATTAAAATCCAATGTTTATTGTTTAATATTCCACATTGATATAAAATAAAAAGGTAAAATTACATTTTAACTAATTGTAATTCTTGTTCAATATTACATTGATTTATTTCGGTTTATGGTCTATGTAGGGCTATATCATTCGTGTTAAATTAGTATGGTGTTCGTTAAGTATAAACGAATGTGGCTTGAATTTCGTATTAATTTTAAGCATTCTATTATGTATGAGAATTATTCACTAGTCGTCAAGTATATGCAGCCGGCTTCCTTACTTAATAATGGATTTCTGCCAATAAATACGAACTAAACCTCTTTACTGAAAAGTTCCATCGCTACTGATAAATTAAATATCAAGGTATATTTTCATATTTTCTTATTTATAAAATTCGTTTATTATATTTAACGACGATTCTTACATTTGGAACGGTATTTCAAATCCTTACACACCAAATGAGAATTCAATTATTTTATCTTGAGGTGACTTCACGATTGTTTACATTACTCAAAAGTTACAATAATAGTAAGAACTTTTTCATAAACTTAGTGCTGAACCAAATGATTAATCAGTAGTTCACTTGTTCTGGGGAGCACAACATGACGAAAAATTAATTCTTAGGTATTTTCGAAACTGCAATCAATAGCTGGTTGCTCTGAGAGTTATATCGAGATTCGCATGATCTACGATTTGGGATAAACGGAAATTTCAGATGCTTAGGTTTCAAATGGTTTTTAATTAGATTCATTTTATGTCTAATTCTTTGAGTATGAGTCTACCATCCATCAGAAAAGAAACCTGTCTTAATGAGAGTAGCGTAGCCTCCCGACAGCAGTTAGTTTGAGGGCTTGAGTCAAGAAATTAGTTAACAGAACAGTCACAAATCATTAACATAGTATCGATTTACATTATCACCTAAACGATACTGTTTTAGCAAATAAAATTAACTAGAAATGCGATTTTACAGTTTAATTAAATAAAATCGTCGAAAAGAAAATTTTCTTAGCTGAGTTGCCTTCTTTTGTATAGAATTTCTAAATCCTTACTACACTACTATCATTTAGTAAGTAGCCGAAACTTTCAAAATTCTTCAAAATGATGGAAACAATACCGAATCAATATAATCACCAACGATACGTAACCATAGTGGATGACAAAAAATTCTCTTAAATCGTATTATTTTATGAATTGGTAATTAGCAGGGTTTTTTTGTCATACTAAGTATCGACAAAATGCTCATCAGAACAAACTTTAATCAACAGTTCAGGAATTGATCATGAGTAAAAAGTTTTTCATTTGTCGGAAAACCATTTTTAGTTTTGTTTGTTTCTATGAAAGTAAAATATTAATTTGCAGTTTGATGATTGATTGCGCTTTCAATAGTTAACAAAAATTGATTTCTTAATTTTGAGTTAAGCATGATCTTATCTATTAATTACTCTTCACTTGGTGAAGTTACTGGTCTATTATGGGAAAATGATAGCAATAAATAAAGCACACATAGAAATTCCAAGGATTTTCCCTTACAAGTGTCAAAAAAAGATGATACTTAAGCTTATAAAGAAATTGGATTTGTTAAAGATCCCAAATATTAAAGCTAATAGACGTTATTAATAATTTCCATGTATTGAGTTTTTCTCTACAAAATTCACTTGGTGTTGGTGCACAAGGTGGCTATCAGGACTCAGTCACTAAGTGGATAACAGGATGGCATTTGGAGTGAACGGTACCGCGTTCTAGTCCCAGAGTGAATATCAACTCTGAGATTCAGATACATCCAGCTGACGAGTTCTAAATAGGTGAAACTCATCTTCTGCATTCCACTGCTAGCCATTATCCATCTTTATTTGCTTAGGTCGACAGTTAAAAAGACTACTAATATATAATTCAAAATACTCCAAACTATGATGAAAATAACATCTCAGTAATTTATCTAAAGTATTGATAGACATAAATTATAGGTCTAGGGATATAAGATCTATATTTCATATTTCTGCTTGACTTTTTTTCCCTTATGTCCATTTCTTTTTATTTTCGGTCTTTCCAATTTATTTAGTTGTGTATTTCGTAAAGATTAAATCTACCGACATTTTTTTTACTACAGATTTATTGGTTTTCTAATATTTTGCTTATGTTAGATGAAAGTTTTCATATATTTCTTTTTCATTTATTAAATCCACTTCAATATTAAACAAAATATAAGATAAATTCAACTTAGTATTGTTTGTTTGAATCTTCCCATCGATTTGTTAGGACTGCAACTGGTCAGTCTCTAATTGGCATATGTGCATACTGTGCGTATTGCCTCGATATACCTTAATTCACAAGCATGGTTAGCAGAGATGTATAGTGGCTAGCAATGGAATCCAGTTTGACGCGCGTTTCGTCCTATTTGGGACTCGTCAGCTGGATGTACCTGCATCTCAGAGTTGATGTTCACTCTGGTAATCGAACCCAAATATAAGATATAAATTTAATTAATAAAATGATTTTATGGTTTATTTAAAGGATGAATGAATATACTACTTATTTATATTCAGTAAAGTGAACGGTACATTAAATTGTTTTTTTTTTCGAAGAAAAATTGTTCTATTTAGCTAATATGAAATCGGTTTATAATTTCCAATTATAAATTATAATACTGTATGTTATCTTTGAACTAAATTAATAGATTTTATCTTTTTACATTTAATAAATCAACTTTATTTTCAAATTAGATAATAAAACTAATCATTTCGATAAAACAATTAGAAGATAGAGTTGATTTGAAAAATGTGATGTATTCGCATTATGTCAGTTAGTCAGCTACAACGTAGGACCAGGCACATATATATATATATATATATATATATATCGGTTCAAGTTGCCATACCTTGTTATGAAACAATTTTAACCTTATTATACATTTCAAACAATCTGGTCACATTCTTTTTCAGATCAATTTCATCTCTATAATTGTTCTATCAAAATTTATAAAGAGGATTAATTGTTTTAAAAATTAAAAAAACCTTCTTTGTCTTATTTAGCAATTACTTGTACACTGACTATAATTATATCGAAATTACATTACTGTAATCCTATATATCCATATAGATAGATAGATAGATATAGATATAGATACAGATATAAATAGATATATATATATATATGTCCTCAGAATCAAACGTAATCATCTTTCCTTTTTCCTTTTGTTATGTTAATAACCGTCATGTGTATAATTATAGAGCTAGAGATTAAAAAAGATATAAAAGATTATGGATGACAAATTAATTGATGATTACAGAAGACAATGTATATTTGACTTTTAAAAGATGTATACAAAGCAAATTGTTTTTTGTTTAAATGACTTTTTAATTAATTATTTGGGTAAAAGGAACTTTGAAACAAAAAAAAAGGGGAAAAAATTAGAGGAGAACATATTCATTAAATACAAAAGCAGAAAATGTTGATTGGAAAAATAAATAAAAAATTTGTTCATTCATTCTTGAAAAAAAAAACACATTTACTTTACTCTATTTAGATTTCAATTTTGAGATTGTATATCGTATATACTGTGATTAAATGAAGACTGATAGACCATGGGTTCGAATCTCGCGAGACGGAATCGTGGATGCGCATTGCTGAGGAGTTACACAATAGACAAAATGGTCATCCAGTGCTTCCAGGTTTTCCATGGTAATCTAACTTCAATTGACTCATGAATTCAACTATAAAATGAAGAATTGTTTGACATAAGAATATAATAAGATCCAATTTTTTTCCTAGTTTATAGCTCTCATGAATTATAGAATTCTGAAATCACATATAGTTAGTCGCGGGATTATATTATACATATTTGAATAAAATATCAGATATGTATATTGTTCCTGGTAGTTAGCTAGCAGTCATTAATTAACATTATCATGCCACATTACTTATTTATTTACTTAAACCTGTTACCCGTCGTTGAGGAGCATAGGTTGCGCACCAGAATTCTCCATCTGACTCTTTCCTACGTAATTCTTTTCGAGTTTTTCCAGTTGTTATTCATCCTTTAGATGTCTGTTTCCATTTACCGGTTCAATATCTTTTCTGATCTTTTTTCCCCTTTTCCCTTAGGAATTCGGAGTTAGTGCTTGCTTCATTATGTAGTTCGATGATTTCTTCAATGTATTTCCGATCCACATATACCATTTTTCCCTAATTTCCTCTTCAACTGGAGGTTGGTTTGTTCACTGCCATATTAGGTTGTTGATATATTAGTTTGAAAATAACCCAGTGATTCTTTTATATACAACCTCCTTATTGCTTGAATTCACTGACTGCTTGTAATGGGTATTATAATAACTTATCCTAAAGTAACTTATATTTTGCTTCTTTATTAAAAAAAACTTAATCACTTTACTTACTGGAAAATGTTATTTGAAATAAATGTACAATAGACAGCGATTGTTGATTATTGAACACCTAGTGTTACTTCTCAATGTAACTTCACAATGCACTTGATTTCATCATTACGTTTAATATTTAGATACCAGTAGTAGATGTAGAGAAAATTCAGTTCATATCCAAATAAATCCGACAGCTCATACTAATCCAAACAAACAAAATTTGTAAAAGTTTATTTCACTTTCAATTATAAATTCCCCTACGAGTTTCATTTTGCATCGATTATGCACACGTCCTAATGAAAACCTAAAAATTAGTTTTAAATGATCATGTCAGTGGTAAAAATCTCTAGACTGACTTCATTCAGTTTTAATGTACACTTGTGGATTGTTGATATCTTTGAATTTGATGATAGTAAAAGGGTAAAGTAATAGTCTTTTTACTTAATTAACCGGTAGATTTCCAAATCTTATGTATTGCATCAAAGTTGCCGTTCTTTGAAAATCTTTTCTATCAAAATCATGTGTAAACAAGAGATCATCTGACATTGTTTTTGAGACATGTAACCCCTATGGATAATTCGTCAGTTTTCGATCGAAAATTGCATGAAAATGCCTTTCGAAAATTTGATCAGGGTACCGTTCAGATATTTTTTGGGAACAGTAAATTCTAAACTTTACTAACAATGAATGCCGTATAATTACGTGATTAATGTTGATGTTTATTGAAATACTATTGGAACATCTAAGACTAACCATGGTTTTTCAATTATTGAGATGCAAATGTTATTATGATGGAGAAAATAATTAACATGTAGACCACTTTTAACATAATTTGTTAAAAACTTTTTCAAACTGGTTTTTACTCATTCAAACCCTATTCATGTCACGTCTAGATAAGAATCTTTGTACATTATTTTGTGTAAATGCACTATAATTTTTTTTGGTAATAAACTACTTTTCAAATACATCGTGATCACTTGACCTCACTTAAAAAATTATGTTGACGTTATATTTATTAATTTTCTTGCTTTTAATAATCTATCAAACAGGGTTTCAAGGGACTAAACCTACCAGTAATCAAACAGTTATCCCAGAGGTAATTATGTGTTTATCAAAACAAGATTTCTAATACACTTCAATTTGGATAACCCTAATATACTAGCTACAGTAACTAACTTCGTAAGCGCTACATGAATAAATTCTACAAGGCCGTGACAAGTGTAGTCCAATCTACGTCGAGTGTGAGACAGTTATTTACCCCAGGCAATGAATGAAGAGTTGAGTAAAATCATAAATTGACTGAAATCAGGCATCTTTGGGTGGTTAAGAGTTTGTACGCGAGATGAAAGATCCTGGGTTCAATTCCCATGTAAGGAACCGTGGGTGTGCATATTTGAGGAGCCACATACTAGGGCGAAATGCTCATCTAGGACTGCCAGTTTTTCAATGACGGTCTAGCCTATATTGACTAGTGATTTCAACTGTAAAAATTCTACAAATATATTATGTCATAATACGGAACATGAATTGTGGTTTTTTCTAGAACTTTATACGTACATATAGATTTTGCTACTAAATCGCAATGCCAAAAAGTTAACTTACAGTTTATACGCAGAAAAACACTAACCTAAAAATAGAAACTAGTTAGAATTTGTTCTTTATTTTAACTAAAAATTGTTACAACCTTTATTTACCGGCTGGTTCACATGCACACAACTACCTAAAACACATGCACAAATGTTATCTTGAATCGGATTTCTATATGATACGCATTCCTAATGAATCGTAATTTCTAATGATTTATACCTCATTTCATGAAAGATTGAATTGATACAAATAATTGCATTTAAACAAAATTTGTATTATGGTAAAAAAAAGACAGTTGTTATGTTTGTGCTATCCATTAGTTGATGCATTCTTCAATAAGATAATGACACAAATTGAAAGAAAGATTCCATTCCATTATAGTTATTTAAACGACTAGTTTAAAGTAAATGAATACAAGAATGGGATCTGAAATATTTGTTTTTTATACCGTACAGTTAATGTGTTTAACAGTGACATCTATGTTGTACATTTGCAAAATAACTGGTCTTTTATACATGGCTAACATTAATATTAACTTTGTTATAAGCAAAATCAACCATTCATCTTTATTTGAAATGTAGAAGAAAATCAACAATGAATCATCAAATTTCATAGAAGCCAAAAAATTTACAAGACTTGGTAATTATTACCAAAATGTCCCTTAGATATTGTTGAGCATCGATATCTATAAAATTCAGTATTAAGTATTAATATAAATAAATGATGTATATATTACGTCTCAAACATACTATCTACATACCACTAGTTTTGAAACTTATGTACCACCTTTTCTTTAATTAGATATCATTAAAAATACTTTTCTTAAAAATGATGAAAACATGAATAATCTATCACCTAAGATAATAAAATTCATCTTATAATGCTTCCTATTTGATTACCCAATAGTTAATATCAGTATTTTGATTGTAAAGATTTTGTTTTGACAAATATTACTCGAACTATAACACAATTTAAATTCATTTGATGTTATTTACTTATATCCTCCCATTGTTATTTAGGACTGCAATTTGATCAGTTACTTGTTGGCATATGTACATTCTGTGTAGATTGTTTCGATGTTGCCTTAGGTCACATGCTTTATAAGCAAAGATGGATAGTGGCTAGCAATGTAATCCAGAACACGTGTTTCGTTCTATTTGTGACTCGTCAGATGGATATACCTGTATCTCACAGCTGATGTTCACTCCAAGACTTGAACCCAGTACCGTTTACTTCAAGTTTCTACATAAATGATACCAATCTTAGCATTCTGAAACATGTAAACATGAATAAGCCTTTTAAATTCATAACTTCACTTTCTACACACTTATTGCTTAAATCATATAGAGCTAATTATTAAGAAAGTTTGTGTATATCTTTTTATTTATCAGATGATGGCTTGGAAATGAAGCAAATAAACTATCATTTGCAGAACATATATGTTCATAATGTTTATTAATGCTGAAACTTATTTTCATATTTAAAGCAATTAGTCCCTTTGATAAATTTCGATAATGTAATAAGAAGACGAAGATTATCAGAACTATGTGATATATGAGCGCAATACATTTCGAACAATCTGATCACACATATACTGGTTAAGAACATTTATATATACAAATAAAAGGTCAACTAGACTGGTAATAAGGTTAAGAAATAGACAAGGATAATAATGATAAAATAATGTGAAAACAACTTGACACCTAATCACTCTGGATAATAAGCATTTATTACCAGGGTAGGTTTAAGGAGAGAACAAATTGTTTTTGAATACACAAAGAGGGTTTGAATTTTCGTATGGCTAAGGCTTCAATAAACCTCAGTATACGCCCTTTTACACTTTTAAACAACACAACACTCATTTGTATGGACTACCTAAAATTCACAAATCAAATATTCCTTTACGACCAATTTTATCAATGTGCCGATCACCCACACATAACCTAGCCAAATGGCTAACAAAATTATTGGATCCTATTCGACGACGTTTATGTAAGTATTCTCTAAAGGATTCTTTTGAACTGGTCGATCTTTTAGGTGACATTAATATCAAAAGAAAAACTATGTGCTCATTTGACGCGAATTCCTTATTCACAAATGTACCTTTAAAAAGGACTATTGACATATTATGTGACTATATATTTTCAAACAACCTTAATTTACCTATCCCCTTAAAAATTCTTAAAGATTTATTACTTTTGTGTACTGATAAAGTTCAGTTCAATTTTGAAGGCGAATACTTTCGCCAGATTGATGGGGTCGCTATGGGTAGTCCGTTAGGGCCATTACTCGCAGATGTGTTTATGGCACATGTAGAAAATTTATCTGAAGACTTAATCAAAAACATGTCACTTTATAAGGAATATGTCGACGATATCTTAGTAATTGGCGAAAGAATGGAAGATATAAACTGCCTATTGAATAAATTAAACACTATCCAAAACCATATCAGTCTTTCATGTGAAGAGGAGAAGAACGACCAACTCCCCTTCCTAGATGTACTTCTAAGCAGACGAGAAGATGGCTCAATAAAACGATCCATTTTTCGAAAACCGACGTGGACGGGTCAATATCTTAGTTACTATAGTTATTGCCCTGTGCAATACAAACGTGGTTTGGTAAAGTGCCTTTTGACAGGCTTCGTCTTATTTGCACAAACGACGCTATTGATGACGATGTTAAGTTGTTAACCATGACATTAATCGGGAATGGTTATCCACCTAAATTTATCAATAGATGGAAAGTTATGGGCACAGCGAGACCTGCGGTAGCCTTGGTAGAGGAAAAGCCTGTTTACATCACCTTACCATTTAGAGGTGATTCAAATAACCTTTTACTGAAACAAAGGCTTAAATCAGTCATCAACAAAACATATTGTGCAGCAAAGGTCATAATCAAAGAAAGAACGAGGTCCATGCTTCATTCAAAACCTAGACGACATGAAAACGATTGTGTCACATCCCACTGCGTTTACCAATTTAAATGTGTGTGTGGTCACACATACATAGGGAGGAGAAATCTTGATCTGAAAACTAGGGTGGGTGAACATGTACCAAAATGATTGCAAAAACAAATACAGTCGAATGACCTAATAAGAGTAGATGATAAACATCAATCATCCTCTGTTGCTAAACCTATAATCCAAACAGGTCATTGGATTGATCTTAACTCAGCTTTTGTTGTGTTGTTTAAAAGTGTATCCAGAGTGATTAGGTGTCAAGTTGTTTTCACATTATTTTATCATTATTATCCTTGTCTATTTCTTAACCTTATTACCAGTCTAGTTGACCTTTTATTTGTATATATAAATGTTCTTAACCAGTATATGTGTGATCAGATTGTTCGAAATGTATTGCGCTCATATATCACATAGTTCTGATAATCTTCGTCTTCTTATTACATTATTTTCATATTATCTACACCACCCTAAATAATCATGATCTATGATAGGAAACAAATCTTGTACTATCAGTATGTTTCATTAGAAATCACAAATAACTTTGTATCTAAGATCAATTTATCTATTTAATAGTTCACTGGGAATATTCCTATTAAATTATTGTTATTTGAAATGTTGTGAAACACTTTTCTTTGCCCTGAAAATAACTTCTTTCTCCCTATAATAGAAAGTAACCTTAGTGTCAAGGTTAAATTCCAACGTGTAAATATTATTGAATGAAATATAGATAAGTAGCACACTATTCATTCAGTGTGCCCAGAAAAACTTCGATTTGGCATTTACGCACACGTGCATAGATTTATGGGTCATTTAGTGTAGACCAATGTATACTAATCATCTGTGTTGAAAATAAGCATCACGTGTCAGCTTACTAAGTTTGTATTTCAGCATAACCGGTATTTTTTACAGTTAATTGTGCATGAATGGCTAGTAGTGAATTGCCCAATACAAAATATGATTATAATTATTATAGACACAAACATAAACTAGGGGTACATCCATGTATGTATATATGATACCAAGTATAAGGTAAATGTTAATTACCGGTCTGTAACTTTTGAAAAAGCTGTTCAGTTTATTGTTTTAATAATCAGAAATAAATGGATTACAAACAACGGTATTAGGAGTCAATACAAATATAAACACTGGTCAGTTAATACTAATTAGGTGAGTATCTTACAAAAATTTTAGAGTCATTAGTTCTTATAGCTTGTTGTTATGTTACACAAAGTTTGTGGAACAATGGAGTAATAACCAGTATATGTTCATAATTATAAAGCTAATAATTTCGGCCTATCTGTAGGATCTTAAGATATTGGATTAAATTTTAGACATTTTGAATTATGATATGACTAGACAGAGTTCCGTAGTTCATATGAATAAGAACCTATTCCTATGGTCATCTATTAACGTACATGACCCTCTTAACTTTATGTGATTATACACTGTTTTGAGAAGCAGTAGAAACGAAGCAGCGAAACCAATCTATGGGAAACGAAAGTGATTTGGTAAAAGTAATCCTCAGAGAGCCTGTTTTTACAATTATCTTTATAAATCAAACATTCGATCTCATAGTGTTTGATGATTGCCATTTTGATATGAGGCGAACTATAGAATTTTATGAATTTCCCTAAAATGACCTTGTCATGTTTGTGTGAATAAATATTTGTCAAAAACATTGGAATATTTTATGTAATGAAAAAAGATTAAATAGCGGAATATTCATTTATTTAGTTTTATTTTCTAAAAACAAATAACTGGTTTGGTGATTAATGGAAGTTTTACTACGTTGATACGATTAAACAAAGATTAATAGTGGCTAGCAATGGAATCCAGGTCAAGCATTTTGTCCCATTCGGCACTCATCAGCTGAATGTATCTGCATCTCACAGTTGATGTTCACTCCGGGACTCGAACCCGGTACCGTTCACTCCAAACGCCATCACGTTGTCCATTTAGCTACTGATACGATTACTTTTATTTAAATAGTATTTTTGTATCTAGGATACTATTTTTTTTCTAATTGATAAACCATATACTTTTGTATCAGAAAAACTAAAGTGCCACTTGATCTTTTGTGAAGTTCGATAGCCAGAATATCCATTGTTAAGTATTCGATGAATAGTAGCTAGACAACCATCTGACTGAAGCATTCGATTTACTCTGTGATCAATGCCCATAGTTTAAAACTCACATTCTGACCAATACTTCACTTTGAACTATATATGAGTCTCGATACAGAAACTATTGTGTGACAAATCCATACGAAAGTCTGATACAAAATACACAGAAGCGAACGTAAAACGCAAAGAAAATTTTTGTCGGTAGTGAAGAATCGAACTATAGCATCGTTTTATTGGGTTAAATGCAGATCTTAAATAGATGGTACGTGTTGAATTATTTCTGTGAATAACATATAAAGTTCTTGATTTCGAAATTGATTGTTACTTGTAGTTTTCTGCACGAAATCTCCTTTGGTATGGCTAGATGTTCACATAATTATTGTCGTTGTCATCTAAAATACCGCACTGCACAACATTGTTTTAACAATTCCACTACCTAGTAACCGTTAAATCTTTAAGTCTTTTAAATTTAATCTCTATTATAAACAGCTAATATGTTATTACTCCGTAGTAAGAGAAGAATTTCTGTTTAAATTATCCAACTACCCACTTATGTCTTGATTTAAAAGAAACGGTTTTAAAAGCGACATTTTGTTACTTTTTTGTCATTTAAGTACAAAATAATAAAAAGAGATAAGAATGAACGCAATAATAAATGGAGCCTTTTTATAAAGCCAAGTGACAGTTTCTTCGTCAGTTGTACAACACATTGTAGACTTTTGGATAAAATTTAAGTGATAGAAATTAGCGATTGTCATTATTTAAGCGACAAAAATGAAAACTAATTACATTGACGTTAATCTTTACAATCCCTCCAAACAATATTTTCTTAGTCTACTAATACTTATTTTACTCTGTTTAAATGTTTATCTATGCCATTTTTAACCATTCACTGCTTTTATCTCGTTGAAAAGCATGACATTCTTAATAGATATTCTTCTGTGTAAATAATTCAGCGGTACATAATCTACAAATCAGGTTGGCATTTTACAGGGTAAAACTGCATAGACCAGTTTTTATTTATAATTTTTAAGCTCTTACTTAGTGAATAAAAGCAGTAAAAATAAATGTACATAAATGAACATAAATCATTTTCAGAAGGGGGTTTTGTGAAGATTTTATTATTTCGATAGTTAAATTCATGGGGCAATTGAAACTAGACCACCATAGAAAACCTGAAAGTACTGGACGGCCGCTTCGTTCTAATATGGGACTCTTCAGTGCACTACTGGGGAGAATCTCTATATAATGTAATAATATAATAATATAATGATATATAATATATATATATAATGTAATATATATAATATGTAATATGTAATATGTAATATAATATGTAATAATATGTAATATATATAATGTAATACATTATCATCATAAATTTAAGAACCTTTCATTAAACTACTTTTAGTGAAGAAATTATAACTTTCTGCAAGTCTACCAATAATGCTTGATCCAACATTGAATGTCTGTAGGCTATACAAAAAGACGAAGTTTGTAAATTGATTTACAGAAATCAGTCATATAAACATTTCTACTTGTCAGTATAACCATACACTTAATCAACTCTTATACAGTAATGTTGTACAATCTCAAGAATAACTATACCTAAGTATTGTAAATTTCTTTAAATTCAACTCATTCTTATCTTGATGATTTGCTATACACTTTGAGATCATAATTTCACTTATTTCAAATAAAAATCTACACAAATATATGCAATGCCGATTCACTCAATGGAAAGGAAATTTCTTAACAATTCTAAAGATTGAACTTTCATTCAACACTGAAAGAGAATAGTTATCCTCACTTATTATTAAACAATATTTTTCAAAACTTGTACTTCTGTTTAACAGTGAATTTATTCTGACTGGGAGAGATTTCTTTTGAAGATAAAATTAGCTACTTATAAGCTCGATTAATTTTTTTTTTAATTATCAAACTGATCATAAAACACTGTGTTATGGATCTTTTTAAGAAACGTTCTTAAGTTAATTTGATAACTACCTAGATTGTTTTTTTTTTTTATAAACTTTAAGTCAATATTTTGGTAAAAGAAGAAACATTTTGTTGAGATTTAATGATATATGTATTTCTATTTATAGATATAGATGTATAATCTAATTTGGCTGTTTAGAAATAGCCAGAACATACAGTTACAATAAAACAAAATGGTTTGTGATTTGTTTATTTGTTTTTTTCTATCATTGAACTAATATACATCTCTTTTGATATTATTATTAGTTACAAGGGGAAAACGAATAAACGGAATACTTTTTTTAAATATATATATATATAATTAATAGTACGGATTTGTTGTAAACAAAAGTAAATCATGAATTCACTTAGTATTGTTTGTTTGGATCTTCCCATCGATGTGTTTAGGACTGCAACTGGTCAGTCTCTAAGTAAAAGTAAATCATTATACAAACAACAAAAATGTAATTTTTATTGGATTTTAGCCAACAACAACAAAAAAACACCGTTTTTTTTTCTTTTTATAGTTAATCAAATTATTCAGTAGGTTTTAAATAAGGGTAAAATAGTGAATATTTAACTTGCAAATTTTTTGAGTTTAAACAGATTAAATTAGATAGTTTTTTTTGTATACTGTTGTACTACGACAGATTAAGTTTCATAGTTTTACTTATTTAATTTAAAACACTTGAAATTGAACATGTTTACTTATGATGATCGTTTGACCGTTATCAATCCTTATATTTACAAACTAAAATTATATATAAAGATGGTTTTCATAGTGAAATGTTAGATGAATGACCACTGTAAATATCTCAGTGTTGATTGTTCCATTTAAATCAAAAATACTTTGGTTATATAATAATAAGACTACATAGTATATTTTGTTTTCTAAAGCTTTATGTGGAACGACAGATAACTTAAAGAGTAAATAGATATTTTACATTGTTATAAGTTGTACAGGAAATTGTTATTATCTTCTACCCGCCTATTAGAGAGCAGTGATTTATCGATCGGACCAATGATATACGAAACCCGTACGAGCAGTCCAGAGTATTTATCGGTCGTGCTTTCTGCCTAGCCCAGCCAGTTAAGTCCAGAACACCAATAACAGTCTCTGCAATATGAATCATTATTTTCAAACATAATGGGTTTAAATACCAAACAAACAGACCACATCGTACCATAAAATAAAAACTGACATTTGTACAAGATTCAGCTAAATGTGGCTGTGAATAAGGGGAACAGTGATTAATAGACAAGGGATAACTCAAGAATGGTAAGTCATATAATAATAGATTATGGGTCAAAATAAAGCTTATAATAAAAGGAACATGAATATGAATAGTTAGATTACTTAACAATTATATTGGTCCACAGTTCTCAAAAGTTATCATTCATAACTCTCTTCGGGATATAACATACATGACTTCAACTCAAGTTTCATTCACAATTTGAAATCATTTCTATAAATATACAACTGAAATATGTCTGATATAAACACGAGTAACTTGCTTATCATTATAAAAAGTGAATATTGAAACTATAGATAATGTTGAAACCAAGATTTTATCCAAAGATACATATACACATCAATCCCAAAACTGTATTAAATAGTTGACTAAACATTTGTAACCCGGATTTTACATTACTCTTTGTCCCATCAATAATAGAATAATCCAGATTTTAATTTAATTAATAAGAATTATCTTCGAGTTCTTAGATAGATTATACCCAATGAATTTCATCATACCTGAGGCATACACCATCTAGAAAAACTTATCTTAGCACCGATTATTTCATCACACCACTTACATCTATTACATTGATGATTTCAACTCAGTGGTTAGAAGTTTTTATTACGTTAAAGATTCTAGAAACAAATTCTTGTCAACATTAAATTATTCTGTACAATATAAAGTAATGCAGTTGTTAGAAAAAAATCACATCTGATCACAGTTGTCCAGGATAAATCAAAATGCTTTAGTACATAATTTGTTTTTTGTCCATTTACTGCTTGAAAATTATAAACTATATCTGTCTTGATTTGCCTGTATTTCTTTATTAACTGATACCATTATTAATAATTTATGCTGTTTTCCAAACTAGATACACATGTTAGACAATCCTTGTTATTATTAAATGCTTTTAAACTAACTTTATTAAACATGGAGTGCAGTAAATCAAATGATATGACTTCACATATACAATATATACAATTTTAGTGTTATATTTATGTGTATACAACCTGTTTCTACTATGTTCTTGAGACTAATTATATATTGTCGATATTTTTTAAAACATTTTCCATTAATGCATACAAATTTTATCTTTTAAACTGCTCTAGGTAACCATCTTCCATAGAATTTAGAGTTATGAACTTGAGTATAGTTTTTTGAGTTCTAGTTTTTCGACTTGACATTATATTCATGTAAGTTATCCAGTTGACAAAATGTTAATGATATTTTATCAGCGTTATTGTTAGATTATGGTAAATCAAACATCAAGTGATGTTACTTACTATTATGCTATTGTAAAATGCACATGACCGATTTGAAACCGATGAATCTATGTGTTTCCTAGCATATAAGCCTCTAGCTCGGGTATCTTTCTAACGACAATAATAAATATTTAATGATAAATTTCAAGATTTTCCAACAATGAAAAAGCTGATGGGTTAGTTCAGTTATAGAATTTGCAAGCACAGACAGTATTCAATCAGGTACTATCTCAGGTTTAAAAAGTAATGAACTTTGGAGCTTTGCTTTTTAACAATTTCTAAATGACATATCAACAACTGTTTATTTTTAGACATTTTATTATTTTAGACATTTTGTTACTAAGCAACACTAGTCAACTTTTTATAAATTTTTTTACTTTTATTATCAGTCCACAAATAACAGAAAGTCTTAATTTTGACGTTGGTTTACCACTGGGTAGTGATTAACGTTGTATTTTTCTTGTCCTTAAAAGAGATCGGATTCTGTCGATCAAGCTGTCTTTTGATTGCTAGGACTTTATATCACCGGTCACTACTTGCTGGTCAGTCAATGATAAATACTTCAATCAGTCGCAGTTGAAATAGCTCAATATCTCGAACTGTGTCTCTGGGTGACGTGGGTTGTAATATCCAAGGGCGCATCATTTCCTTCAAGATTACAGACACACCTCATTGATGAGAACCAACTGGCATTAAACTTAGGTCAAGGGTTACATTTCAACTACGTCCAACCACCTAATAGATAAAGCTTTCTCAGTGAAATTCAGATTTGTGTCAATTACTAACTAATGGTAAAATTTGTATGCAATTAATTTGTGATCTCATCTCATTTTATACTCTTAATCACCATACAAATATCTTTGAATTTTAGACCCTACTTCCGTAAAATTTTGTCCTAATCACATCGACTATAATTTTATCTCACAGAATGAAGATAAGTCATGTAACATTGGTAAGTCAATCAATTATGTACTGTTGTCATCACATAATGCCATGAGTTTTTGTAATTTCGTTACTATAATACATATTCCTCTTTAGTAGTTTCACTTATTTCAATGATATTACGGTATGAGTTTGTTAAAAATATCGAACACAAGAAATTCCTATATTGTTATACATCAGTACTGCATTGTGAATAATAACGAACTAAAGCCTAAATAGCTTGTTGTTACTCAGGAAGAAAAGTTAAACTAAATATACATTATACAAATTAAGGTATAACTATGTGAAAATAAGTTTCTGATGTTAGACGCAGTGAATTGAAATCCAAAACTTCATATCAATACGCTTATATTAATCAGAAGGTCGAGTGCATTTGAATGGTGTTGTTTTACTTGAATATCGAGTTTATAGACTTATTATTTGAGAAGCTAAATGTAATAATAGTACTTCATTACAAATTATTAAGGTCAGTCAATTAATGAACCTTTAATAATGGATGATGATCTATTTTAACATAAAACATGTTTTCAAAGATCATATCCACAATCTTACATCATTGAACATTATGTCCTTTTTAACTGACGTTACTTATTAATATTTCTCTTAATTACTTCAAGTCTGTTGTTTCAACTGAAAACAAATTCAAAACTCACTTGGTAACCCTAAATTATTTTCTTGTATGTTTTAGAACTTACATACATATTAAAAGTTGCTTATCTACCTTAACATATATATACCATTCTGTTTAATCCTGCAAACATTTGACCTCAATATTATTTCACTAAAAGTTAAAATATTAACATTATATATTAATCAAAAATCGTTAAAATAAGTTACCCTGTAGAAGAATAAATATTTCCTACATTTCTAAAGTATACAAGACAGAACCAGAAACATTTATCAATACATGTTTGTCTTATATGATGATATACTAAAGAAGAATAAAAGAGAAAACAAATACCATGAATTCTTCTTACATGAATCATCTCAAATATAAATGCAAATTATTGATTAATTGCCTTATGAAACCATAAGTTGTATATAAAACAGAAATTAATTCGTCCTACAATGATACTTTTCAATTCATTTTATTATACTTCAAACTTTCACTTATTTTATAACTGAGAAAGATAAGAAAACAACGATTTTTTAAAAAAAAACCTGATTCCAAACCAATGGTGCACATGGGCTCCAGTATCTTGATGGAACGAATGGCGGACGAACCTGTCATTGGTCAACGGCTACCATGGGATTGCATCTCCTCACGATGCTCCACTGCCTTGTGGATCAGACATTCAGGTCAAAGGCTCGGGGTGTGGCCCCCTAAGAAAACCACCTGCTTCAGTCTGGGCACCTGGGCAGTATCACAGCCCTCACACAAATCGAATGAGATTTGTGAGGCGCATATTTATCTGGTGCTTCATTGTACCAATATTTATGTGTTTAAATAAATAAATAAAATAAATTCATTTTTCTTTACCTCACCATAAAACTATGTGTAACACTTATAAACAAATGAATGTCACTTTTTGTATTTGTTAAAGAAATACATTTGATCATGAGACAAAAGTTAAATTGTGTCATCTTTGTATAAAATGGGCAAGATAAAATATTTCCATCTTTAAAATGAACATCTTCCTATCTATGTTCAAGACTTTAATTGATCAGTCTCTTATTGGTATATATGTACATCCTGTACGAACTGTCTTAAAATACAAGCATTATAAATATTACAAGGTAATGGTTATCTAAACTCAGTAGCTAAGTAGATAACATAGTGGCGTTTGAAGCGAGCGGTACTTAGTTCAAGTCATGGAGTGAACATCAACTTGAATGTAGGTACATCTGGTTGACAATTCCCAAATAAGACGAAACGTGAATCCTGAATTTCACTGCTAGCCACCATCCATATCCACTTATAATATAATGTATTTATTTTAGTATTTTGTATCAGATGAAGTTATACAATAAAAGTTCTCATAAATAAGTCACTTTATAGTATAACTATATGAAGTATTGGTTATAGTTCATGTGATCGTATCCGAATTCCATGAAAACTAATAATAAAAATGATGCCTATAGGGATAATCATACTGATCAATTTTAATAAGCAGCCTATTGATAATTTATCTGAAAAGTATTTTATGGTATTTGCTTAATAAATATTTCAAAATATCCTATTATTTTAGCTAGAATTTTAAAATTCTAGAAATTTTTTAACAGTTGACTAGCCAAGTTGAACTATGGATATTCATCGAGATGAATAACCAATTTCTACTTGGTAAATTTAATAAATATTATTAAAAGACTAATATTTGAACGAAGAACGAAGCTATTAACGTACTCCTAAACGATGAGACGTTATTGATTACGAAACCTGACAAAGGTTCAGGAGTGGTTCTTCTCAATAAAAACGATTATATTGATAAAATGGGGACCATCTTAAATGACAAGTTGAAATTCCAAAAAATAACTAACCATAAAGATCTCAATATGAAAATAGAGAAGGAGCTTACTAGTTCTTTGAAGAAGCTCAGAGACAAGCAGACTATTTCGTCTGGTCTATATGAAATGATTAAACCAGTTGGAACCTATCTGCCAAGACTGTATGGATTACCAAAGGTACACAAACCGGGGATCCCATTAAGACCTATTTTGGATATGTATAACTCTCCTTATCATACTATAGCTAAATGGTTGGTAACTTTATTGAAACCTCTCCACGAAAAGCTGGTAAAACATAGTGTTAAGGATGTATTTTAATTTGTTGATAAAGTAAAAAATGTCAATACTTTGGGACAAAAGATGATGTCTTTGGATGTAACATCACTATTCACGAATGTCCCACTTCTTGAGACCGTAGAATATATAGGGGAACAACTGATTGAAAATAAAATTGAAACTACTGTTCCGATTAATGTCTTGAAAGAGTTATTACTGAAATGCACCATGAATGTAAATTTCAAATTCAACGGTGACATATTTAGACAAACAGATGGTGTGGCAATGGGTTCACCTCTGGGCCCTATACTAGCTGATATATTTCTAGCTAAATTAGAGAACGGTCATCTGAAAAAGATTATTCAAGAATTCAAATTTTACTGCAGATATATGGATGACACATTCATCCTGTGTAAAGATAATATTTCACAACAAGATGTGCTTAGGCAGTTTAACGAAGTGCATCCAGCCATCCAGCTTACATCGGAGGAAGAGAGTGATGGCCGATTAGCCTTTTTAGACGTCCTCTTAACTAAGAGATCTGATGGATCGTTAAGAAGAAACATGAACAGAAAAAGTACTTGGACTGGACAGTATACACACTTCCTAAGCTTTGTACCTCTACAGTACAAACGAAACCTAATCAAAACCCTTAGCTACCGAATACGCACTATATGTTCGGCGGATGTAGTTGACAATGAGCTAAACACATTGCATAATGCTCTAAGGGAGAACGGGTATCCCAGAAAATTTATAATTAAATATATGATCTTTAAAGTGAAAATAGGCGAATTCCAAACGGTCAAGAAAAAGTCCTTGTTCATGCGCCTACAATTCAGGGGGGATGCCGCTGGCGAAATACTTGCTCAGAGATTACGCAGATCTATCCAAAAATCTTTCAACGCAGGTGAACTACGTTTGGTGTTTTCTACGCGTCCAATGGTGACACCGAGGCTTAAAGATGAAGTTCCTAGAATGACCACTTCATTTTGTATTTATCAGTTCGACTGCTCCTGTGGAGCAAGTTATATTGGTCGAAGTTCTAGGAATTTACATTTTCGTGCTCGTGAACACCTCCCAGCGTGGCTAAGCAAAGGTCTGATGAGGAAAGTAAACAGCTCGATTTTGGCCCATTTAGTATAAACTGGTCATAGTGCCAGTATAAACCAATCTTTTTCAATTATTTATAGGGTCAGTAATTTTTTGCCTAAGCTTGTCAGGTTTAAAGTCCTTCAAACGGCGGAGGCAGTAGCCATCAGAATGAAGAAACCTGAGCTGTGTACAGAAGAAATATCTCCAACCCCTACTTCTCCCTTGGCCAACCACAAGGTCAATTAATGAACAATCATCTTAGCTATTGTATGACCTAATTTGACTATGTACTTACGACCTTTCGTAGTCAAATGTAATTGTCTCTTATCTTTATTCACAAATCTTTGTATTTTATTATTATTATTATTATTATTATTATTATTATTGGTTAAATATCATTATTAATCCCCCCTAAACATGATTCATTCACATCGCATTGATCCCTCCTTATTACGTCTCACTAATTTTTCACACATTTAGTCTTCCACTTGATCGAATTGTAATTGCACTATCATATCTCTCTCACCCTCTCTGACCCATATTTATATTCTGATCACAGATCTTAAATTTTCATTTTACGTATATACAGATTCAAGTTAACATTCTATATGAGTCATATCAACATTAACTATTTGGTTTGACAATCCTAAATTTACATGCTTTAAACTATGTACTTTGCCTTTAACCTGGCCAATTTTTCGGATTATTAATTTGGATATATAATTGTAGAACCTGAAGAGAATTTATCGAAAAGAATATTCTTCGTTCAAATATTAGTCTTTTAATATGATTGGGATTTTTAAACGATTAAAATATTATTACTTTAGAAATAGTGAAACAGTTCCATATATATGTATATAAATATAATGGATAATTAGTATTATTGTTGTATCTGATGTCATTGAATACTTTTTTTCTTTTGTGAAATCAAATTCCTAGGTAGAGATATGCAGAGATATGTAAATAAATTTTTTAGTTTTATTAAAACACTCAGAAAAAACAAAACAATAAATGATTGATATAAGAACCTTTGTCTAAATAAGAGCGAATAGTTTCACAGTATTTGGGTGCCGAGTTGATGTAAGACATTAAATAGGAATAATATATATTTTTGTAAAATCTCAGCAAATCTGGTCCAAGCTTGAACCAGATTACCAAGTGAAACGTTGGATTTACTTCAAATCCATTCGCTGAGAATTTACAAATATATATTATTCCTATTTAATAAATGATTAAGTTACGTAAAATTTCGTTTATTGATCCACATAAATAATTATAGAAATGCTCACAAAAATCTCACCGCAATTAGAATAGACTGGCTATTAGATTATTTTCTGAACAAGGAGGTATTCCATACTGTAAGGCGATTTGTCTCAAATATATATATATATATCCCATGGTGATTAGATGAAAACCATAAGTAATTTCTGTGTTTCATTCAAGATATCAATCTGCTCTAAATATTTCAGATAACTGTTTTTTATTTGGTTTTATTGCCTTTAGATCATGAACATTCTCCATCTATTGTTTATTCAATCTACTGAAAGTTATGGTAAGTAATCGCTTAATGAAACCAATTATTTACTAACAAAATGAATAAAATTTAAAATGATTCAACATACCATTAATTTTAAGATACATACCTTATGGATCACTTAGTTACTACCAAAAACAAGACTTGATAAGCAAAGAGGGAATCAAGGACGCGCGTTTCATCCTATTCAGGACTCGTCAGCTGGATGTATCTGCATCTTAGAGTTGATATTCACTCTGGGACTCGACCAGTTGCAATCCTAAGCATCTTTGGGAAGATTCAAACAAAACAAACAATACTAAGTGAATTCAAGACTTGATAAGTTTAATTGTTAGTTGCCATATTAAAATTCGCTCACAGGCTCATAGTTCATACATAGCAGTTCATTAAAATCAGTGTAACAGAATTATAAAGAACATTACCTATTTCCTACATTTACAGCTTCATTGATCGTATTCTATAAAACACTGTTTACGAATCCTATGTTATGATAAAAAGTGTGATTAAGCGATTCTTAATTTTCACTGATACTGTTATGATATCAATCTGTAACAGAAGTCAATAATGAATAATGAGAATTTATCCATTAATCATTTGGTTAATAATAAATGTAATTTCAAAAAAAATAGTTCTTTTCCCATTTTAAATAAAATGATATACGAGGTAAATACCGAATCATATATTTTGTTTAACCATGAAAAGTACAAAAGACATTAACTATTTGATTTTCTTGCATAAATAATTTAATAAATTCACTTGGTATTAATTGCTTGTATCTTCCCAATGTTGTTTAGGTCTGTAATGGATCAGTCTCTTGTTAGCATATGTGCATCCTGTACGGATTGCCTCAATATTGCCTTAGGTCACAAGCTTTATAAGCATTTAGCTGATGGGTCCCAAATAAAACAAAACGCCCCTCTTGGATTCAATTACTTTATTAAGCTATTGAGATAATCTTTCCCAATTCGTTCTCTCAGATGTCAAAATGTTTTTAAAAAACTCCATTTTATTTTATTGAGTTGATACGGGCAATTTGTTTGTCTGTTTTTGTTATAGTTTTTATCTAACTAAATTATTATGAATCTTATTATGAAAGATCTTAGATTTCGTGGTGAGACTATAATTTATGAACGACCTTTGAGCGACTCTAAAGTGGTCTTGAGAATGTCCACCAACTCACTTGGGTTAAATGGGGGTATTAAACCTGTGTAAAGGATAATGGTTGTGATTTACATTTGATTTTTATAGTTGGAAATTAGATTTAGAGTTTTCATCACGAACTGACATCAGCTAAAATTTCAAGATGCTATTTAGCCAAATGAATAAATAATTTCGCACCGAAATTCAAGACCTGTTGTCGTAAATCCGATTGGTTCATCAATAAATTATAGTCTCGCCGATTATGTTGAATTCGTTATTCAAAATGAAATAGTTTGCTCAATTCCCTTATGTATTAATTGAATTTCATATTTAATAAAAATACCTGAATACATAAATAAAGTTATTTCTTTATTGACACTAAATAGATATGCAAACAAGATTTTGACAGAAATATAAGGTATATTTCAGTTTAAAATAACTCCATCAAAAACTAAATCTAGTCTCCTGGCAAAATTTACCATTAAAATATCAAGTTTGTACTTAGAAAAATTGACTGTTTTGGCGTCATGTACAGAAAATTGATTAAATTCGTTTTAAGACTTTTAAATCGCTGTTGTCTACAGCGATCATTTGATGTTCGATATGAGAATCAGTAATTGTGTTAAACATTGATTCTTTTAATATATTCGTTTTAAAGAGCAATAATACAACGTTACTTGACAACGGTTATGTACTCTATTGATTTAACTATTATGCCCCAATCCATGTACTATAGATGCTAATTGTTTCGATAAAAATTCATTTATAGCTGTTTTAGAAGGTAAAAAAATTGTGAAGAAAGTTTATACAAAACGCCAACCCATAGTATTAACAGCTGCAGCTGGTTTTATGTCAAGTACAAACAGTATTGAAACAATGAATAATAGTAATGCTAATCGTAGTATATTTAATAATGGGAATGGTTTCTCTACTATTCATCATGTTCCCAAGAACTCAACTGGTGAATACATCCCACCAAATTTTATTACTGGAGCACATTTAGCGCCTGCACACTCTATATTCTCAGATATTAATAAAGAAAACTATACGAAATGGTCATTTTCTACTACATTTGACCCATCGACTCCATCTCAGTTAAATAAAGAAGTCAACAAAGATATATTAACAGATTTTTCTTTGTATGATCAACAAAATCAAACAGAGGGAGAGACTCATTCATTTGGTGGGGGGAATCAACAACAAATTATGGAAACTGATAATGATTTCCCACAAATTCATTCGGACTACCTTTATGATACAAATTATGATTTCCCGGAAGAAATGAATAAATATCAAGGTAATGAATAGTGAATAGATATATATATTAATTTTCTAAGTTGATTGACAAACATATCACTTATTAGTGTTTAATTTCTTAATGAATATTCAAGGATTCCGTAAACAAAGTATCGTGAAAAAGAATGAACATCATCTTATTTTATACCTCTTTATGAAATTTGATGAACAGTAAACATCTTTGAATATGTTTTGTTTGGGTGACTTGGATTTAACACATTTATTACATGACCGATGTTTCTTTTTTTGATATACCAAAAGGTTATGAGTGTAGAGTTTCAAACTGGTAAGTGTGATCTGTTTAGTTTCAAATACCTGATTATACAAAGCAGATATAGTTACCAACTATAAGTACTAAGAATGATTGAATATCTCAGTTGCTCTGTTCATCATGTAAAATTATGACTATTTTGAAATTCTTTATCAATGCCTTGGTTGGATTCATATGGATTTTCTAATTAAAATAATAACATAATATCATAACTATCTGGAATTTGCATAAGTAACAACAATTTATCAACATTTCAAACATTCAAAAGACAGGGTTAACAAATATTATTGATTCGAAATTTTTGTAGTTTGATTTCTTGCTTTCTTTTAGAACTGATTCTAGTATTTAAGTTGAGTAATAGATCATGGAATAATAGGTATTTGAAGTAACCAGTAGAAATCTATGAGTCTATGTTTAGTGGTAGTTGGCTCTTATTTACAAGGCGTTTCTGTATTCTTGAGGAAAATGATAATTGCCATGAGATTAGGAATGTCATCTTAATCAGTAAAGGAACTAGTGAACTATACAAGTTGCAACTAACTTTACAGGATACTCAGTTATTGACATTGATTTCTTAGTAAATGATTTCATTTTGTGCGGTACCTTGAATTCATTGAATTCCATAATTTAGGTTGTAATGGCCCTACAAAGTAAGTTTTCGAAGTGAGATAATCAGGTTATTTTTTTAAACAACTTGAATAGTTAATACTCAGTACATCGTACAACTATAAAATGTTTCCCACTACAATTTCACTATCAAATTATTGTTAGAATTGTTTTTAAGACGAATAATATTTCAAAGTACCCTTTGTTCATTCATCTACGATTGAGATTATATTTAAGTTCTATACTAATGGCCTTTACGAATAGCCATATAATCTTTTAAAAAATACAACAGTTTGTCTGATTTGTCTGATTTTTTTAACTACTATAACATTAGCTCTTATAGTCAGAGTAACATCTTGGCGACGGAACATAATTTCTGAAGCTATAAGTAACCTTTCGTTTAACTTATTACATAAGTACATGGGGGCATTTTATTATGTTTTTACTTTTAATATAATGGTAAAGAACAAGAGATTGAGTAGTTAAATGATCAATCACATATAATCGAGTAACTTATGTTGCATCGGTTTGTCTCTATCTTCGTACGTACAAACTGTATTAATGTATCACAAGGGAGTTTTGTGGAGATTTTAGTAATTTTATATAGTTAAGATCATGAGTCAGCTGAAGCTAGACCACCATCGAAAACCTGGAAGCACTGGACGGCCGTTTCGTCCAATTATGGGACTCCTCAGCAGTGCGCATCCACGATCCCGCTCTCGCGAGATTCGAACCCAGGACCTACCAGTCTCGAGCCAGAGCCCTCAATGTAGTAAAATCCAAGAGATGAATTTTTAATAATTCTAAGAACTATCAGTTCAATTTATCTATCTTCATCTCAATGTGAGTAGCTTGACTGATTTAACTTTTGGAAATATATAGGTGAGTTTCAATGCTAAGTTGCTTTTGCTTTTAATTTGTGAATGAAAACACTCCTATAAACACTGAATCCCCATCTTATTCGACAGGGATAATTAAAAATTTTGAAATATAGACGAAACTACTGCTCTACAAGTTAGTACTACATTTATCATATCACAAAAGTTAAGAATCTACTTAGAATACTTTAAAATATAAACGAGCTCTAACGTTAGTAACTGTTATGCCCCCCCCCCGATAAGGATGATGAATGATAACTTTGGGATCTATTTATGAACCAATATTATGTATATATTTTTCCTATGATCGCTAAACAACTAAACTATTCATATTCGTGGCCCCCTTATTGTAAGCTTTATTTTGACCTATAGACTATTACTATACGATTTACCATTCATGAATTACACCCAGCCTACTAATTACTGTTCCCCTGTTCACAGCCTTATTTGGCTAAATCTTGTACAGATGTCATTTTCTATTTTATGTTACGATGTGGTCAGTTTAATTGGTATATAAACTCAGTAAGTTTGAAATACAGTAGTTCATACCACACAGGCTGTTCTGGACTTAACTGGCTGCGCTAGGCAGAAGCAGGACTGATACGTACTCTAGACTGCTCGTACGGTTTCGTGTGTCACCGTTCCAATCGATAATTTGCTGATCTCTGATTGGCTGTCCTATAACGCCATACGTTAACAGGGCATCCACTCGGCCACATGTTATAACAGTAATACTATGGTGAACCAACATACTATAAACGATAACATACAGACAAAAACGATAACACATTTTTGATCGCCATCATTCGTAAAATTGCGCCTAAATAAAAACTATAAAAATATATAAATAATCATGTAAATCAGTGTTTATGCGACTTCATATATGACTGAAAAAGAAACTCCCATTCAAACATTTTAATGGTTACATCTAATATAATAGTAATATCTATGACATAAATGCTAAGTGACAGATTATTTAACTAATAGGTATATATCTGAACTAATTTTGACAACAACAATCAATCCTAGGTCATAATTATCTTATTAGATGTTTGTTACCATTATTATTCGACCTGCCAAAAAAAAATAAAGACCAGTACGTTTAAACCATTTATTAGGAACAGTGTTCAGTGTTTTATTTCCCGTCATTAAATATCATTTAACTGGATACGACCATCTTTTCTCTTTATCCACTTACTACAAGTTTATTTCAGTGCTTTGTTCACGCTCTAAGTTAAAAAAAATTTATGACTGCTAAGTGATCGTCTTACTAATTTTTTCTATACTTTTGCTAGTTGTAATATCATCGGATATGGATCCTCCATATTCTATGGACCAACCAAATGGAGCTGCTATCAACTCATCTAAATTTTTATGGTCATATAATAGAGATTATGATCAATCCATGGAGGAAAAAGTGCAATTTAAGCAGAATATCTATGTAGATAATCAACAGAAGAAAGAAGAAGCACGTCCAGTTTATCATTCACCAGTTCGTTGGGCAATAAGACAAATAGCTACAAATGGACAACCAAGACACATTGCTTGTAGTCAACCTTTAGATAGAGGCGTAGGTTCTAATGAATTATCTTCTTGGTACTACGATTCGAATGATGGGAGATGTCGCTGGTTTGGATATCGTGGATACGGTGGGAATGCTAATAGATTTTACAGCCGCACAGCTTGTGAAGAATTGTGCGTTCGAGATAACCAAAACTTATGTGAGGTATGTAAAATCATACAGCATTTTGACTTCAGTTAACATTATGATATAACTTTTAAAATGATGGCATCATTTAAATGTTGTTTTCAGGGTATACCAAGGGAAGACCAAACCTGCACAAATAGTACAATATATCATGAGTTATCCAAACATTTATAAAAATATCATGAATATCACTTCTCAGTTATAAACTACCAATAAATTTTCTGGTAATCAACCCATTTATACCCACTCTTCTGGTAAACAAGAGAATAGATCATATGTATCATCTTAATTGTTGTATGACTATAGACTTTGATAATTTATTCGTCTTTATTCATAGTTATCAATCTGATATTTGTAAGGTTAACATTTATTATCACAGACTCCAGCTAAGTGATGTATTGTCAAATTATTGTTTCTATCCCAACTATATTTTATTTTGGCGCTGTTATACATAGTAACTTTTCTAACTTATTCGGTCAATTTGTTCAAAAGCACTGAAGAGAACTACTTGAAACGAATATACTTTATTTTCAAAGTTAAATTCATGTGTCAATCTGAGCTAGACCACCATTTAAAACCTTAAAGCAATGAAAAACTGTTTTGTCTTAGTATGGTACTCTTCAGCAGTGCTTAGATTGACTAGTGAATTCAACTATGAAAATACTTTAATCTTCATATATCCCAAAATAGACTTTATTTTGGCAAATTTGTTATGATCTAGTGACCTCTTCGTACCAAATTCCCACATTACCTTTCTCGATAATTAAACTTCATATAGATATAATCTACAAGATTATATAACACAATTCAATAATGAAACCTCAGTAACAGAATAAAAATAATTTGTTATAACTTTGTTTATTTAGCTTACACAATAAACATTCCATCGTACAAACGTTAAATAGGAAAATTGATATGCCAATGACTAAGTTTTTTTTTCTTCAGTATAAATTATGCATAAATTATTGCACTGAATCAATATACACTAGTTGATTTTCTTTATGTTCAATGAATAAGGTTAGTGTATACTGGTACATTATTTTCAATAATCTTTATTTATTCTGTCATACAAATAGTTGTTTTTACAAATCAACAAGTGTTCAATTAATACTTCTAGAGTTTATCTGATATAGATTTTATCAAATAGCTATTTATTATAACCATAAGGTTTACCTATACAATTTATTTAAGTTTATTTGATTTGATGACTCTTTACACTTCATAATTCACATCATAAAATCATTGAATTCAAAAAGGAATTTTTACATTTGTGAATGAAAGTAAATAATCCGAAATTCATTTTCATTTCATCACATTATCAAGTACAATACAATTGAGATTATTGGCGTATCATAAGCAAAGATGGATAGTGGCTATCAATGGAATCCAGGATGCACGTTTCGTCCTATTTGGGACTTGTCAGCTGGATATACCTACATCTCAGAGTTGATGTTCCATCTTTGCTTACAATGCTTGTGAATTAAGGCTATATCGAGACAATAGGCACAGTATGCACATATGCCAATTAGAGGGTGATCAGCTGTAGTCCTAAACATCAATGAAAAGATTCAAACAAACAATACTAAGGGAATTTAATAAAATATTAATTAGGTATTTTTCTTGTATTTTGTACTAATTCAAGTGACTATTCATGATTCTGAATGAGGTAAAATTCAAAACCTCAAATTACCTCACTATGACTGCCATACGATTCAGCTATCCAATAAAAATTTAATGCTAAAACTGATCCAAATTTAATCAGTTAGAGTTCTAAAAAGTTATAACATTGTTGGAGTATAAATTTCATTTGTTTTCAGCTGTAATATTCTGATCATTAAAAAAGTAGCATTTATAAAATGTGATATTCCCCTTAAATTACAAGTCCTTTTTAAAATAAATGACAATAACAATTGTGTTCATGTTATAATTAACTAAAAAGAACGAAAATAGTTTTCTTATTATTTCCGGGTGGCTGTCAGTCACATTGTTTATTCCTCCATGATGATACTACAACATTTGTGAAAACATACTAATCTGAAGTTAACTGAAAGACACTTTGGCAGCAAACCAAGTCAATTTTAAGTTTATTCATCCGGTAATAACAAAAGCTATATGCTTTTTGTTGAATATACTCTCTTTTTCTCATAATTAATTAGAATACTTGTAGATTATCAGAAGGGAGGAGTCCCATAATAGGACGAAACGGCCGTCCAGTGTTTCCAGGTTTTCCATGATGGTCTAGCTTCAATTGACTCATGCTTTCTACTATGAAAAATACTTGTAGATTAGCCAACTACTTAAATATATTTTACCAATATTATATATTTACATGTAAATAAGATTTGTTATTTATTTAATATTTTTTTATTTATTTCGATCTCAGTTTGCCAAATGTCCAAAATCAATCACAACCTGTGAACTTGTTGGTGATCAATCATGCAAAGTTTACAAACAACAACATTCTAAATCATGGGAAGCTGAATGTCCACCAGATCAACCAGTCTGTGTCACTAAACGAAACACAAGAATGGCACCAGGTATATTGATGTTTACTTCTTTAGTTCATAATAGTATTTGGTGCATTATTTTAATTGGTTTGGTTTATAACTGTTTCTAACGTATTTGTAAAGAAATAAACATTGAAAAAACAAGTCAACATGGAATTTATAACTTTCTTCAAAGGGTTATTATTTTAATTTAATAAATTCATTGTAGTCTAAGATGAATCTTAAAAGATAGTTATACATAAGTAATGCTCTTAGGGACTTCACATTCTGTTTAGTGAAACTGTCACGTAAACGTTTTACTACTCAGGTCATATCTAATCTCTTGTTAAACAATATGGTGAGATATGATCTTGATTTCATGACACACTGAATTCTCTCAATTGAAGTAGTCAATTAAATTCAAGTTAAGTTCAACTACACCACAATTTACTGTCTTTATTATTTGTAAGTAGGTAAGAAGATCGTATCTTAATTGAATAATGGTAATCACTAGAAATCTTATGTATAACTTGGGTTTCGTGCTCAGTGACTATCATCAGAAAGGGATATCCACATTACTTAAAACCGGTAATGCTTCCTATATGACCTGGAACCATGAGATTCAGTGTCATAGTCAGAAATGTTACCAGTTAGTAAATGTGTCTACCAATGTAATCTTGTAGGACTTTGATTTTTACAATGAGTGATCAATTAGTTTAGTATTAAGAATTTCTTTAATCTGCCTTTATTGATTTTGGCTTCACTAATCAAAAAGTGTTACTCAATTCCATGATCTCCCATAGTTAACAGGTATGTTATTTTCATTTCAACTCCTGTATTACAAAATTTTATAAATAACAGATAATGTAATTTTAGTGATTGAACATTTATGATTATGGTCTAAAGGTTAAGTGTTCTCTCCAAGGCTTGAACGTTCTGGGTTTGATCTCCAATATGGTCATGAATGAGTACTTCTGAGAAGTACCATTTTGTTATGAAACAGCTACTGTGTGCTTCCTGGTTTTCAGTAATTGTTTATCTCCAGTCAATTCACGATGTATAAGACTCTATTTAGATAACAAATTGGTTTTATCGCCATAAATTACAGACTTACATTAAAAAGCTCATTGATACATACTACTTTTTACTTAACATTTTTTAAAAAATTTCTTTTTACCATTTCTTCTCTAGATATTGAATTTGAAAATGTTCCATCTGAATGCAAACAACCACCTGATGCTGGATCATGTCAAATAAAAAATCCATCACAAAATTTTTTCTATGATATAGAAAGCAATGATTGTACATCATTTTATTTTCATGAATGTGGTGGAAATGATAATCGATTTGTTACAAAATCTGAATGTATGAGTCATTGTTCACCTTGAATAAATTTTTTAACATCATCTTTGTCTTACATTATCTTCTCTTCCTTAACATTACCATAATCATTCTTATCAACCATGGAAAAAACCAACAAACATAATCACTTTCGTTCATATCTCTCAACTTATCATAATTATCATCAGAAGTGGTGTCAGTTTCATTATTGTTATTATTATTAATGCTATCATCCAAAGATATCTCATATTCATGAATAGCCATACTAGTAATATATATATACATCCTTTCTTGGGAATAAACAAACACATAGCATTAACATAATTTCTAATGAAAGGAATGTGACAACATTTTCTGATTGTTCCTCTTCGTCGTCGTCGTCTTCTTCTTCTTCTTCAATAAACTGCCTAACTTGGTTGATTTTAATTAAATTAATTCACTGATAATAACGTTAAAACTTTTATATCGAACTGAATCAAACGATTATAATAGTGATGATTGTTTTGTTTTTCATTTGCTTACATAAACATTCTTAATACTATATATACATTCATACTTTTCAATCCTTTTACTCTGTCCTATTAAAATATTAAAGAGAATTAAAAAATGAATTTTTCTGAAAAAATGAGTGTAAACGTGTATTTTTGCAAGTTTATGTTACAAATTATATTCCATGATAGGTCCAAATATCAATTGATATCCATGGATAAACTACTAGAGCCCATGAAGCATACTTACTTATTCCCAATGGAGGATAGGCTGCCCATGGAGCACTAAATGTATATATCATCATTTTTTGCGACATTTTAATAGTCTCACTCAAAAGCTTAAATGGGATCAACCTGAACAACCCAAACACTTTCGATAAACAGGATGATCTTGAAACATTAAGACAGAATCTAATGGTTCACATTTCACAAAACATTTGAGTAAATAATAGTCGTATGTTCGTTAGTAAATAGATTCAGGATGAGTTTACTAAATTTTTTAGTGATGAACTATGACATAGTCAACCAAACCAATAGTAGGATTTTAATTTACTAACGACACAGAATGATATATTAAAAATTGATTAAATTTGTAAACGGTGAGTAGTGGACTCCAGTTTATTGATTTGCAAGTAAAGCTTAAGCCATGTGTTCTGGATGTTATGGTCATAATCCAAAAGGCAATTATGAACGCATGTTCCTGATGAGTCTTAGGCTAGGTAATAACAGGTACAGTTCTATCATTTTTGATATTTCTCTAAATAATCCTATTTCTCAACACAAATTTTCTTTAAGTCATACAAAAGTGTCCACTAATTATCTAAGTAAATAACAAAATGAAAAACGTTTTGGATATAATGATTATTCATTCAATAGGTAAAATAACTTTAAAAACACTCTTTATGACTTTAAACGACCATTCTTAAGTTTATCCTTTATCAATAGGTGAATATACCAGTAATTTAGGTTTCACTTCTAGTTAATTTTAAGGGATGTTTAGCCAAATTGACTTTTTGTGCGTTCAATTATGATTTTGTCAACTTTTCACTTCCTAAACTATTATAAGATATTAGCAAACTGTATTGTGCTGTTTAATGTTTAAACTTCAATGTTCAATCCTAGCTGATGTTTTGAGTTACACCTTACAGCTAAACAACAAACAAGCTGATCAATCATACTAATAATTTTCAATAAAAATAGAAGTTCATCTATTTAAACTATTATTGATACTGTAAGCAAAGATGGATAGTGGCTATCAGTGGAATCCAGGACGCGCGTTTCGTCCTATTTGGATTCCACTGCTAGTCACTATCCATCTTTGCTTACAATGCTTGTGAAATAAGGCTATATCGAGGCAATACGCACAGTATGCACATAAGCCTATCAGAGACTGACCAGTTGCAGTTCTAAACATCAATGGGAAGATTCAAACAAGTAATACTAAGTGAGTTTAATGTTATTGATACTATTCAATATCTTTTCATTATCAAATCTAGAAATTTTATTTTGAATATCTTAAGGTCATATGCATAAGTAATAAAAGGACAATGTCATTTCGTTGTTTATGTTAATGTTTTCTGAATATTATAATCATGATACAAGTAATTGAATTAATATACAATTACTTGTATCTAAGTTGAAAGTGATAAACATTTTAACATGTTCTAAGATATACATAAAAGCACATAGATAATTACCCGGATTACTTCAAACACGTGACCTATAATATGAATCAATTAAATATGAAATAACCTTTACATAAAATTTCTAGAAGATATCATATTTATACTAATACCAGCTTTTCAGCCCATAGATCAGAATACGCTTAAAATTGGTCAGTATTATAACAAAGTAGTTGAAGAATGTTAGCAAACATTCGAAGATTTAGGATTTATTAAATCTGGATGATCATATCCCACGTAACTCGTGAAAACTTTTTGCTGATTTAAGAGAGTGTTCCTTGCGTACAAAACTCCAATGATTTATTGACGATGTGGTTTTAATGTTGATAATTACAGTTAAGATCTCTATACAACACAATTTAGCATTACTGTTTATAGAAAGCGACAAACACTTGTCTCAGATATATTAGCTACAAACTAATTGTCCAAATATCACTTCGGAAGATAATATCTTTTCTTACTATTATTAAGGAAATATTTAGTTGTCATATGAAAATGATATACTTTATAAAAATGTACGCGGAAAGTTTTATAAAAAAATCTTATTCATTTATGTTCAAATGAAATGGATTATAAGTCCTGGGTTCGAATCTCGCGAGTGCGGGATCGTTGATGTTCACTGCTGAGGAGTACCATAATAGGACGAAACGGCAGTCCAGCGCTTCTAGGTTTTCCATGGTGATTTAGCTTCAATTGACTCATGATTTCAACTATGAAAATACAAAATTCTCCACAAAACCCCTTCTGAAATGGATTAACCAATTTCAAAGTGGACTATCACAGTCTATAATCTGTTAACTTTGTGTTTTGAACATGATATTTAACATATAACACTAATGCATTTCTATATTACAAATGTGTAGTTGTTAGTTATAAGATAAAACCCATTTCACCCAATGAACATTTTCTTCTAGAAACTTCCTACTTATAACATTTTATAGTAACTTATATTTATAATCAATCAAGGTAGTGTAAGGAGTAGATGTAAAACAATTTTATTTAAATAACAAACTAGATGCAGTTCATGTATCTTCATAACAAATATTATGTAATAGAGATAACATAACATTCTAATAAGGTTAAACACTAAGATGAAAATTTGACTGTGTCAAAGAAAAGGTTACACCATGTTAATATCAATTAATAGGGTATGAAATTATTAGAATAACATTTATACGTATAGGAAATCTATATTTAAAATTAGCACATTTATTATACCTCATTTTATTAAAACAATAAAGATATATGATAGTGTACTATCTACAACTCATTGTATAGTAAACATTTGAAGATAAGAGGATATATGCTTTGTTTTTCTTCAATCACACAAAATCCAGAGATGGATAAATATATAATTCAACATTAAATATTGTATTTCATTTAAGGCAACAATTCCAATGATCCACCCAAATGAGCATGACAGTATTTTGGATTATCTCTTGATCGTGTGATAAAATAACGTGATGCTGAACAAGATTGACGAGTTCTATTACTTGATCTTGTACGTTCGTTAATTTTATATCGACAACATGGTCTTCCAGTATGTTCAGAAGTGTTAAAATCACTACTGGCATTGATCGGACAAAGTGGACATTCTTGACTGTATGGATCAATATGTGTATGGTCCACTCGACATTCCAGCTGTGTTGGAACTGAATAATCTCTTCTGCGATTATTTGGTTTCGAAATTTCAGAATTATTGTTACGTTTTTGTTGATATTGTGAATGGTTATTATAGTAGTAATCCATTGCTTCAATACCAAGCTTCATTTGGATTACCTTTGATCGATGCTGTTCACATAGATTAGAATGAACTGGATAATATTTTAAATTGCATTGTGAACATACAGCATTCATAGATGGTTCTGATGTAGATGCATTATTTAATCGTTGTAACAGGTCAATATGTGATCTAGTTGCTCTCTCTGATAATAAAGGCGATTCTCTACACTTTAGATTATGTTGACAACATTCGCAATATTTATGTTTTGTAAAATGTAAATAGTCCGCTTTAGAATCCTCGTATTTATTTGTATTTAATTTATCATTCAGTCTTTTTGATTGATAATGAATTGCCTCACTCTGAATTGGTTTTAAAGCATCATATTTACACAATGTTCTTGGTAAAATATTTACCTCTGGAGATGATTTTCGCAATTCCGAAAAGCAACGTAAAACATTTAAACCGATTTGTATGTCTTCCGCTAGAAATACATAACAAGTTAAACAATTTTCACCGTTCGCTGATAAACGCGGGACCATAAAATAAATCAATGGCGGACGTAATACCGTGCGGTAACGTAATAACCAACTTGTTATTTGATTATCTAACTTGATTAATGCATCCTCAGGTATACAACGACGTGTATCGATTATTCGACGAAAATAAGCGTAACAGTGGTCTCGATTCTTATTATTGTTACCATTGTGAGCACTAATATGACTAATATTACTCCCAACAGGTGTTACGACTTCAAAGTAATAACAGTTAAAATAGATCAATTGATACGCCAAAAAATCTTCATCAACTTGGGATGATAACGATGGCATTACCGATGAGTTTTTCGATTTGTCATCTTTTCTTTTATTTCCTTTGTAATCCAGTGATTTGATGAGAATATGACCATTTCCAATGGCTAATATTACACTGTCATAATTTTCTGTCATTACTGATTTATAAGATAAAATAGTTTTGTGATTATTTGATGATACAGATGATGCAGTCAGTTTTGAGGACGATATTTGTCGAAGGAATTTCAAATAATAATCAATCAATAATTCATAAATTGTTTCCAGTTCACAGTCATTCGATTTTTGAATGGTGGAATGTCCAAGATAACTTAAGGTAAATAATGACATTGATGAAGATGTCATTATAGTTCTATGATAAATTTATAAAACTCAAAATCTGAAAGTGAATTAGTGTTGATAATCCTGTGACCAGCTTTAGCCCTTAAGTAACTGATTAGATGTGATATTTGTAAGTGATTTAGCTTATTTGCATAATCATATTGGTTGACTAAGTATTTTGCGTACACAATTAACACATACCATATCGCATCAACAATAATAGTAATCACATATAAATGGTGTTAAAATATTTAGAATGTCATTGGTGGATAGTTGTTACGTTATTTAGATAAGATAGATCACGAGGTAAGGCTATTAGTGTAAGCTTTATAAAGTCTTTTAACGATGAACCAAATAGGAGGAGAGCATAACTAGTTCTAATAACTGAAAGGCTTTCATATGTTCACATCATACTACCTAGGGTGTTAGTTTAATTTGAATTCTAATATTGTAGAATAAAAAGAAATATGGAGATATTGAATAGACAATCTTAGTATGAAACTCTAAATAACTCTTATAAAAAATTTAATGGTGGATGGTTTATAATCATAACGTAGGCAAGTTTATGTATGATAAATTAACAATAGTTTCAAACCGAACCACTGCGTTCCTTTGTCAACTGTGTTACAGTGCTCAGACTACTAGTTTTGTTTGCTTGTACGAAGATCCTTTCCTCCGGGTCATATAACTTCATTTCGGTTACATTTGTTCTTGTCAAGCCCCCTTCACTTGTGTATACATATATAGTGGTTAGTTCAGCCATGATGGAGAGTGTAGTAGAATATCTTAGAGATAATTTCTAAGGTTCCTTATATCACTCATTCAGATAACTGTCACTACATAACTTCCAATAATGTATAAATTTCAAAATACAATACAGAGCACTATAGTTTATCATTATACAGCATAGATGGCAAGTCCACATGCACACAATGCGAATGCGAGTAGATTCGAGTGAACGAAAGCGAATACCACAGAAATAATGTTGTTTTAGAAGCACACATATATGGGAAAGCGAATGAACCATTGAGGTATTTAATCAACTAAAATTTAAGCTAGTAAGATGAATACGTGTGTAGGCCATAACTCATGATCACGCATAAATGCCCATACAGATATGATGATAATAGTAGTACGGAGACATAGACAAGTTGCACTTTTTGAACGACACTTTCATTTAAAGGGCTAGATGGAATTAAGAGTATACAGACTCAAGTGTAGATGAGATATTATAAAAGCATAGTAAAAAAAATCATCAACTATCAACTGCTGGAAAAAAACGTCAACGTGCGCAAGGGATTGAGGAGCACGACTGTTTTAATTAGGTTGTGTCCTGAGTAAATGCTTGTGCATTATCTATCCCAGAAGTTGGTATAGGAGTTGAACAAACTGTATACTATGTCTCAAATACTAGCAATCAGAGTGATAAGTCTTTTAATATTTATGTACAAAACAGAGTTACAACTGTGATAATTGTCTTTTGAAAATGTTCGGTCCTAAGTTTTACTCATACAGAGACCATTCACTTTCTTGAACGAATGTTAGTAACCGTAAACAATGTTTACACTCAAAAATGGTCATTTACTAACGAAGGATCTTGCCATTAGTCATTAACACAGAAATTATTGAATCTTTTAATTAGGTTGGGAATTCGAAATCACTGGATTCTAACCCTCAAAAAACCTCATTAATTTTTTTATTGACTAACATTAATGGACACAGATTTGTAGAGATTTTATTTTGTAACTGTAAGAAACGTTTATTGTTTCGGCCAGGTAATCAAATATATTTCTTATATTTCTTAAATAACTATTATCTTACAGTTAACTGCTAAATTTTGGAACGACTTCATTCGTCATATGCTTACGGCTTTTGGACAGAACATTACTCTTGCGTTGGGAGGAGAGATTATTCCCTTTAAAGCATAATTAATTCATATTATCGACGTTTGTAGATGTGAGTAAATCCAACAAATCAATAGCTCTGTAAGTCTTCGACATTTGATTCTGACTCCGTTAGTTTTGATGGACTTACTCAACTGAAGGCGCTCAGTCAACCAGCCGCAACAGATTACAGTCAGGTAAGCCGTGCTACGCAAACCTCGCAGCAGTTAGTCACCTTAGACCATATTTTTCTCCATATACCGACGACCTACCAAATATACCTATAAGCTCCTTCGCTCCTAACCTCTGATTTGACTAAATTTGCAATCCACGATCATAAAGTTATGAAGAACTACAGTGCTATCAATACCTGAATACTCATGACATTTGTAGTGACTGTCCCTATATCCAGTCCACATATGTTGTTCCAGTTTCTGGACAGACCGATCTATTCATTCTCTTTAAAAGACATTTTGACCTTGTTACTTGTTAGCTTATTAACCTTGACTGTTTTTCTGTAAGTGTATGTGGGCACATTTTTTATCTGACTCATCACATAGCTGTAACTTATTTTTTTGTGACCATAAATATCTATGAAAGCTTGATTAAATCATGAGGCTTACATGACTTCTCCACAGCGCGTCATTTCACTTCGCTGTCTTCTATTCGCTTCGTTTCTCTGATCGTTTATCTTGATCAAGGACTGTATGAAATGCACGTATTCGAAATTTATTGTCGTATTTAAGTTATTTTATCCCGTTATTCACCAACGTGATTCCAGTCGATGATTATATAAGAGACTAGTCAGGATGTATATTTCGATAACGATCATTCGCACATACAGATTAAAAGCATGTTACATGGATAGCTGTTAAATATAAATACCACCAGCGCTAAGTAAATATCTTACATAAAGTACGTTAGAGCGATGACATACGAAAATTCAACTGTACTTTACTTACTTATGCCTGCACCCTATGTGGAGGAGAATAGGTTACCGACCAGGATTCTCGAACCAACCTTTACATGGGCATTACATTGCATTTGTTTCCAATTTTTATTTATTCTTTTGATGTCTGCTTCTAATTCCATGCCTGATGTGTTGTTTGGCATTCCACTTTTCCTACTGACTACAGGTTTCTAACTTAGGGCATTGTGGTGTTTAAATAAATCAATGACTTCTTGGTATTGAGGACTGTTGTAATTTTGAATTCGAAATACAATACATTCGTTCGGGCTTATCTAATACTTCTTGATTACATTGCGTTATTCCTGGGATTACTAGTTTATACTACAATTCAAATACTTCTGATCATCATATTGGCGTCGCGATTGAGCATGTGATGGAACAGTTGAATATAAATTCAGATTTTAATGCTTTTGAGGAGTACATGGAGAGGTTCGAAATCTGGGCTATGACCAAGGAAGATGATGAAGATTTTAATATTGTGGCCCATTTTCTTACATTCATCGGAAAAGAAGCATACAGCTTTGTAAAGATTTTGGCACTTCCAGACAAACCGATTTCACTCCCCTATGCAACACCCAAGCAACTACTGTTGGATCATGTAAAGTATACAAATTCCGAATGCGATAAGAGAGGAAAATCCGATAAAATGACTAACCGGAACTTCAGGAATTCCACTTCTTCAATAAGTCATCGCAGTTCGATGCGTATTCAAAGTTATTCAGATAGTACTTCATTGAGCTGTGAAACAGTCCATGAAGATGAGCACGAGTTTAGTAAATGCCTGATCTGCGGCAAGTTTCACCCATGTAATTCATGTATATTTCGTAATTCTAAATGCTTTAAATGTGGTATAACTGGACATACTCAGTCAGTTTGTAATACCATGGTTCATTTCGCTGAAAGTAATGCTAAGATGGATGCTTCTAATGATCAGTTATCTTTATCTAGAAGAGGTATAACGTTTTATAACAGTCCAGAGTTGAATGAAACTCAGAGTCATTGGGAGACGAAAATTCCCAACCAACCAACTTATCAGATTTCTCATTTTATTGTACCAGATATGGTTTGTCGTAATAATTCACATACTTCTGATGTAGTTTCTTACAACTCTGAGAACAAAATGTTGAATGAGTCGAATCATGAGCAAAAACCGGATTCACTTTTGGTAGATGCTGATTTTTCGAATGATCCATTATTCTCTAATGAAACTCTTAATCAATTTGAGGAAAATATTTCAGAAGAATCGAATTCTGATATCATATCAAGTGTCAGTGGTCCTCACAATCAATTTATCTCTAATGATATTCTTAATGAATGTGGAAAATATGTTCCGAATGAGTCGAATTCTAGTCATATTTCTGATGTTATTGTATCAGATGTTGGATACTCTCACAAACAATGTATGTTGAATAGAATCCCTAGTCAGGGGTATAATGGATCAGACGGGAAAGCAAAATTTCCCGAAGCAATCAGAGAACCAGTTTGCCCAGAAGTGAAGTTTGTACAGACAGAGAATCCAAATCAAGTCCAAGATTATCCTAATGAATATGAGGCAGATGAATGTTTTCTATTCGATTGTTTCGCAGGTAAATGAAGCCTAGTTGAATCTCATGTTTTAATTACATATATCAATGCATATCCATCTGTATATTCTAATATGAATAACAAAAAGTATATGTATCATGACTTTTATTCAAGTCAAAGTCACATGATGGAATACCTCAAATCATATATCAGTGTTTATTCCCAAATACTCACATACAGTAGTCGATGCGTAAGATTTGAGAAGATAATGCAAATTGGGAACGTCATATTGGCTAAAACATTGCGAAGTAAGGACCCAACATTATTTCGTGGGGGAGGATATTGTTGGAAAGTCCATGATGCAAATTCTAAATATCAATGGTTTCACTACAAAGCCGGCATGCTAATTGTATACAATTCCAGAACCCAGGTGAGTCTGTTCCAATTTCGGTTGTTAATTCTAATACTAATGAGCGCATTCTAGATAATACAGAGTCTACATCCAATACACTTTCGGACCGATGTAAGATAAACTTAAGAAGAAGACGAACAATCGATTACAGACACTTACACTCCAATTCGAGCTGTGGCGGTTGTGGTGTTTAAATAAATCAATGACTTCTTGGTATTGAGGACTGTTGTAATTTTGAATTCGAAATACAATACATTCGTTCGGGCTTATCTAATACTTCTTGATTACATTGCGTTATTCCTGGGATTACTAGTTTATACTACAATTCAAATACTTCTGATTATCATAGGCATGCCTCAGGATATATGTTGATGATTTTTATAATGTACTTTCTATCCACCTACTCAACTTGTCAAATCGCTTATTTATGTCCTTACAAACCAATGGAATGTAGCGGTCAGCTTATCACCTCTGCAATCATCACTCACAGCATTTCGACCGACCGAAATGACTCTTGTTTTAACAAGAGCCAATGATAAAAGTGAACAGATCATTTTTATGCTTAGAAGCGACTTACATTGAGTGACAAACGTCTGAAATTTACTTTCAAATCGTTAAAAAATAAGTATACTATTTTACGCTTGTAACCAATTACCGTGTTCCTGAACTTGCTTGAAATAACTGGATCAAATCTTTCTAGTGATATACATTTTTCCAGCATTTCACGAAAAGCAGTTTTGGCCACATCTTGAAACACATACATAACAAACTCCCTACTATCCCACAACCTGGCACCATTAACCTAGGCCTAAAACCCAAGATCGTGATCTTAATTCCTAAAGCTAATTTTCATCCTCGTCCGGAACGTAGTGGAAATTTGGAACTTACCAAGCTCCCTTTGGAATGAATTTATTGATCATCTGCGAGTTATAGCTACTTACAATGACTTTATTGAATGTAACTGTGAATTCTTCAATAGGATAGTTCATCGCAGAGCTAGACAACAATGTACATAGTCATACATTCTCTTCCATCATCTGGGGCAAAGTACAGATTCATAAAGCAGAACAATGTGTATTTTAAAAACTATAATAGACTTGCTTCTGTGTACAAAAACGATAGAGGCGATATGATTAAGCATTCAAAGGTTAGGTCAGATAGAACGTGGTCTGTATGAAGGACCTTCAGAAAGTATCTGGTTATTTCAGTGTGACAAGACACAAACATGAGCACTAAGTAGGACATATGATTGCCAAGTGGTGACCTTCATCAGGAATATATGGCCAATACATAGTAGCAACTACAGGAATTGCTATTGTGGGGCTAGTGAAATGTCACTGAGCCCTAGCAAAATCATCCAACAGTTGGGTCATTAGAAATCGAATATTTTATCGATCCCCGCCAAAGTCAGTGACAATCAACACTCATCGGTTAATTGTATGCCATGGACTGGCTTATGCAGTGGTGATCATACTATCTTTACCCATTATTACTAGTATATTTCCATAATAACGTCCTTTGTGTTATGCAGTTTTCAAAGCAGCCATATTTCTTTGATACTACAAAGGAGTAATCTACGTTAGATTCTGACTCCGAAATTATCCGATTCGCCACAGCATTCTCGTCTAACTCGAGTAGGCACACAATAGTCCAACACAGATCATCTATGTTGGCGATCTACATCATGATTCTGGTCAGGTGAGCATGATGATTAGAAGTATTCGAGTAAATGTACTAAGAGATTACGAAATGGTGCGTTTAAAGACAGATAGGATTAAATAAACAGAAACTAATGTATTATATTCGGAATTCGTGACCAGCCGGCCATAAAGGATTATTAATTCGTGTAAATACCACAGTGAGGAGGCAACAATCATCAGTCGTCTTCTACTGACTCTTAAAACTTATGTTCTTACCTAGTCTGTTGTGTTGTAGATAATCCGTATGCACTGTGGGTGCACTCCAGTTATATTAAAGGAGTGTGACATCCTGTATTTTGTCACAAACATGCCTGGACCACCCTGCAATGGTATCTTTGCCTTGTGACTTCTTCGATCACTGTACAGAAAAAAGTATAATTGTATTGCGAAATTCGTGGTAGGAAAGGAATGGAGGAATAACCGGTAGGACCCCTGGAGTACGAGCCAGTCCAAGTGGTTGAACTATTGAATGTTCATTGTTATGCCGCCTAACCTAGAAATAATTGACCTCAGTAAAAGTTTCGTCAAGAGCTCAGTGAAATTTTATTTAGCTTTCGGGTGACCATTTTTACAAAATATTAGTATTAAAAGCAGTTTCAAAACTGATGCGACGTAAATGATGGAGAATGTAAAAGCGTGGACGGTTACCTATCAATGAGTATGTAACCCATCCATCCCTCCTTGTTTGTCCTATATATTTTCACTGTTGAAATCATGAGTCGATTGAAGCTAGACCACCATCGAAAACCTGGAAGCACTGGACGGCCGTTTCGTCCTATTATGGGACTCCTCAGCAGCGCGCATCCACGATCCCGCACTCGCGAGATACGAACCAGAGATTCGATCCGTTGGATGTCGGCTCATTGGTCTATCGGTTAGGTGCTCTGGCTCAAAATTGGTAGGTCCTGGGTTCGAATCTCGCGATTGCGGGATCGTAGATGCGCGCTGATGAAGAGTCCCATAATAGGACGAAACGGCCGTTCAGTGCTTCCGGGCTTTCGATGGTGTTCTAGCTTCAAATGACTCATGATTTCAACAGTGAAAATACTAAATTCTCCACAAAACCCCCTCTGTTCTATATATTAGGTGCATTGAATAATTTTTAACATAACTTTAAAGTCGTGTAACACGATATGGTCACTGACTGACTGCTCTTTTATTTTCTATGTTAGTTATGTAGGATGCTTAAAATTATAAACCAGACCAACCCCAGATACTACTTTCAATAACCCTGGTTTTTTAACTTGAGAGATGTTTAAGCTTGCTAGGAACTCTCATATCTCTAGGATTTTGGCAATATCGTGATCCTAATAAACTCTGAATATCTAAAAAGTGTTTCTCGAAATCAAAGCGCAAACTTAGAAGAAATTGTTTAGATAGTACTGGCTTACTATTAATACTCTGGATATTAGTCTTGACAGTCTCGGGAATCACTAGCAATTCTATAAAAATCAAAGGGGCTGTGAAGAAATATTTTGGCTTCTATTGGATATTTTTTAGAACCCTAGTTACGCGAAACAGAACAACCTAAAACTGAGTACGAATGGTTGTGTTTTGATAAATAAAAGTTCGTACTGATTAGACCCCATAATATAACATTCAGACTTAACTAATTTACACCATGATATAGGTCATTACGTACACATTGTGTTTCAATACAAGGAGAAAGGGAAAAGGAATCGATCCCTTTATATAAGCTCGTCAAAAAGACAATGGTGCGCTCCAACAATGCCTTCCATGAGTTCCGCTCGAGAGTAAAATGTATAAAAACTACGGGTTTTCGTTTTATGGCCACCGACAAACTATCAAATTTTTTAGGCACACCCCACGTGACAGTAATGTCTATCGAACAAGCTGTGGCGTCATAAGCGTTTGACAGCTCTCGAACTGTTTCAACGGTCAAATATTTGCTGGCCAGACGATCGCTGTGAACCAGTCATCAGGACCAGAAGACACAACGCTTCTACTGTCAGCGGTTCAGCCGGAGAGCGCGGAATTGCGGGTATAATTTATTCTGGAACCATGGTAAGACTGGCTTTTACCACTTGTCTTCACACTATTCCAAATCTGTGTATCCTATCACAATAAGGGGTAGTTTGCAAATAGTAGAAACAACTATCCTACTTGATACTATGGCTTCAATATCCACTATGGAAGAGTTATCTTTACTCATACTGAATCTTGAGAACCGGCAAACACCGTGTTTCTCGGCACCAAAAACAGCAAGTTTTGAAAGGAGCTTGCTGATTTTCGATTGGATCTGGCATCCGGATATTGGTAGGTGAAAGTACGCCCTCAGAACGAAAAACTTCATTTTTCATAACAAATGGGCTCTACGAAAATAAACTGATACTTTTCAGACTAACCAATAACTCAGCCTCATTCCAACAATTATTGCAGATGGTTTCACTTGACCTGGTACCAAATATGTGCCTAATATACCTTGATGATATTATTGTGTATCACAGTACGCTCGGACGGTATAATGTCAACTCGAGGGCAGTTCTCCAACGTCTTAAGCAAAGCGATTTGAAAGTGAAGCCATCTAGATGTCTACTTTTGCAGAAGGAGATGATCTTTGTGATACGTCGCATTATGGGTAAACGAGTAGGAACAGATAATTAAAAAGGGAGCGCTATTATTAACTGGCCACAGCTGAAATCTGTCAAAAATATCCGCAGCTTTCTGAGGTTTGTTTCCTAGAATGGACGTTTCACATCTTTGGTCGCATCTTTAAGTCGCGTGACGCAAAAAGGACGAAAATGTTTGTGAATCAATGAGTACAAATAGGCATTTAACGCTATAAATAATATCTTACTGCCCCACCTTTACTGGCTTTTTGGACACTTAGGCTAATGGGTGTGTGTTTATACCTTATATGGATGCTAATTTGTCAGCTACCGTAGCAGTCCTGTCTCAAATAGCACAAGATGGATGGGAGCGGGTCATAGAGTACGCTAATCGGCGGCTAAATGAGAGCGAAATAGGTTATTCTGCAACGCGTCGAGAGATTCTAGCTCTGGTGAAATTTTTTGCAGCATTTCCTTCACTACCTCCCAGGACGCCTTTTTCGTGAACGCAAGGATCATCGTGAGCTTCAATGGATTCGTTCGCTTCTCGAGCAAGAAAGTCAAGTAGCGCTCCGTCAGGAGAGGTTGCGAGAGTTCGATTTTACTTGTGGTTTCTTACTGGGAAGCTGACATACGAACATTGATTCTCTATCCCGTATGCCTTATTCTCCTGGTATCATTACTGCCGTCCTTAGCACAGGCCCTGAGACCATCGGATCGTCTCTGAGAGCGGCGGACCCTGATCTGCGATTCCTTTATAAGAGAAAACTGCATGGAAATAATAAACCATCTATTGCAGAGTTAGAGGATCATTTCTGAGCGACGCGCTGTCTTTGTACCAGGTGGAACAATCTGAGATTGTTTGGTGAGACGTTACTTCTAGTCAGTGAGTCAAAACAGCCCTTGCCGATAGTACCACATGCACAAGTTCGGGATATTATGGGGCAGATGCATCGACATTGAGAGCACTCAGAAAAATGGAAGACCGAACGTACAATTTTCGAAAGATTTTGGTGGCCATCTATCCACTAAGATGTAGCGGAATTTCACAAACACTGTATCACGTGTTACTCCATGAAGTCAACTCAGCAAATACTCCGCGCACCGCTAACCCAGTGACGACATAAGGTCCACATCGGAGATTTGGCACTGATATTTTGGGCTACTTGCAACGACGAAGGACGGAAACCGCTTCATACACCTACCTGTCGAGATAGAAATGTCTTTGATGTTATTCGTCCGACGTTTAACAGAAGGCTGATAAAGTTAAGAGCTCAGTTTGGGGAAAAGTACTGATCAGCAAGCAATGCCTTAGCCACAGAGAAACGTAGCAGTGTTGTATCGGAGCATAATCTCCTAATTTCCAGAAGCCACCATAGAAAACTTTGGCGAAATAGCACAAAACCCCCCAAAATATTCAACAACTTTGGGGAAACCCATATACTTTCTGTTACTGAACCACATAATCTTTTCGCATTTAGAGGACATTATACACATCTTTGGTCCTCCACAATGCTTTCTTGAACTTCTGCGAAACCCGTGGACATTTTTCGGAGAAACCCCAAGACTGCCAATTATTCAGAAAAGCCTACTGACATAATAACAAGTGCTCACAATTTATTAAGTATATATTCATATTTTTCTTCAGTTAACTTCGTGAAATGAACTCAATTCCATATGCCCCTTTCTTCCCAGCATCTGTAATAACGAACACGATAGATAGGCATGGCTGTAATTAGAAGATTGGTGTTTTACAAATGATATTCATTGCTGGAGTTTAAAAAAGTACGAATAAATTGCCCTTTCACAATTACCGTCTTCGACTTGACATTTCTTATTTTATCTCCGTTTCGTACATCAGGGTTGTGTTGAACTGTCGTTAACAGCATTCATCTTTGCTTATAATGCTTGTCAGTTAAGTCTATATCGATGCAATACTCACAGTATGCACATACGCCAATGAGAAACTGATCAATTGCAGCCCTAAACATCAGTGGGAAGATTCAACCAAACAATACCAAGTGAACTTCGGCTATCATGTCGATGGAAGCCGTGGAAAGAACATCTGTTTTGGATGAACTGCTTTGTGGGCACGTACTCAATAAATATTTACCTAACTACGAGGAAAAAGTTCCCAGTCGACTGGTTGCTTGTTCAACAACCATGTGCTCGAGATAACTAACAATTGCATCCTTTCCTTGTCGTTAACGATGTTGTACTGTCCGGATTGATGCTATAAATCAATGGAAAGGTGTTATGAAGTTTTCAAATTATTAGTCATAAACTTCAGAATAGTTGTAATAAGTTTCCAGTGAACGATGCCAAAGCACTAATAAACATGCAGACCTACCACACCAAACTATTTTATTTGAGACAGGCCTTGGGAAATGATGTCACAATATCTATGGAAATGTGTGAAAAAGAGGAATAATTAACTCACAATGTTTTAAGGGATACATATATACCAGCAAAGTACATATCACAGTACTCAACTTACACAACCCAGGTAAACCGTTTGCAAGTGCAGTGTTGTTGCCTGCTTCATTCTCATTTAGTGAACTGCAAGTTTGTCCGTTAGTGACTGTTAAGTTGCACTTCTTCACAAACTACGCTCTTAGCTTCATAGGGTCATTTATATCCACAAAAGAGTACATGGTGAGGGTGAGGCATAAAAGTATTTTGGCAGAAGATCGATAAAGAAAGAATAAGGACGAAACACGATCGGTATGAAAATGCATGAACAATGAGATCACAGACTATGGACTGATATTTACAGAAGGAACAATCAAGATTGAGACAATTGACCGTTATTTTGCAAACAGCTGTTTACTTTATGGTTATCAGATTTTAGTGAGATAGTTTGTAATTTGTGCTTAAATACATACAATTGTCCTCACTCGTGTCCTTGTTCACTAGTGTTACTTGAGGTTTCTGAATCGGTTTGCTAGGCAATTCTTTTACAAGTACCAAATGACTGGGTGAACTTCAAGGGGGGTTGGAAACTGAAGAGCATTATTTACAACAGGACACCTACAAGTGAATTCTGTTAGCTACTATTCCATTTACGTATTGACTTTGATACTCATAACGAAGTTAAACTGTTTTTTTAATGACTGGTTTATTGTTTTCTAGATTTTCATTGATTAAGCTGGGAATCTATCCATATGTTTTCTGATATGCAACTTATGACTTCTGCCAACTAATGGAAAGGTTTAAACTTTTCTAGAAATGTAGTCTATACCGTTGAACGAATTGACGGAGTTCTGTCACTGGTTATTGTGAAACAACCTGCAATATGCTTATATACACTTGACTGTGGGGAATCGAGATTTCCTAGTCTTCGTATCAGCAGCAGTGATCTGCTTACCATTCCTACCCCCAATACTTTCTACTTCTTCATCAACTGATGGGGATTGCAACACAACGGCCAAAAACTTTATCTTCTGAAGACAATGTCAGGTACATGGATCACAAACCACCCATGAGCTACTTTAGGGATGATTGTGAAACATCTTGAATGATTTTATAACATATTCTTCACTGTCCAAAGCTACGCAGAACGCTGATTGGCAATTATGAAGCTGAAACCTTGACGGTCACATGTTGCTTGAAGTTCTGACAGTTTCCCATTCACTGTCAGACCTTGCGGTTTACGTTTACGACTAAATGTGCACTGAAACATCACAATCATGAACTTGAATCTCGTGACCTTCAGCAATTTACTTTCGTCATGAACGTAAAGAGTATGGATAGTCTGTAAAGAGCTAAAGTTACTGTTTCCCACTTTTTGGAATTTATTTAGCATACTATCGGATTCAATTCAGCTTTTGAAACGACCTTTCAGTACTATATGGTGAAACGCCTCGCTTACGTTGACCGAGATATCTATTGAACATTAGGCGCTACAAACAGTACTAAGTAATTATACAGCAAAAAACCGTTATTACTTGCGATTGTACTTTACTAGCAGCAGTAGTTATCAATAACATTTTAGGTGGGAGCTTGAAACTTGCCAGTTACTTCACATTTTGTCTTAAACTTTGCGTGATATGGCGTTCTAAACAGAGTCCGTGTATGTAAAACTGTTATGTTATTCTTATCAAGTTTCAAGAAAAGGGTGAGGTTCAGTAGAGTAACTGGTATCCCAGGTCAAGTTACTTAGCAGCAATCTAGCCAGCAGTTACAATACAAATCAGTGAAAACTTAACTAATGATTTCCTCAGTGATTCCATGATTTAACTATAACAAAAGACTATGTATATGTGATGAATTGTGATATTTGTGCGACTCAACGGACATACAACAAAGCCACAGCAACTGAAATACAGGTTGGCTGCCTCAAAATAAGCCCTTCAAGGTCGTTGGAGCAAAACGGCGGGCGATATTGAAAGGTCTTGACTTTTTCGCTGTCACAGTAATGGCTCACCCCATTATTGATGAAAGTCTCGGGAAAGACTGCCCAAAAGAGCTGTTGTTACAAAAACATTTGAAATTCTTAGTTAGATGCAAAAGCGAAAATGACAGCACTTTAGATTATTGCAGAATGTCTGGAATCTATTGGGTTCTTACTGCTCTTGACTTGCTCGATGCACTGTCAGAAGTAGATGGGGATGAAATAGTTGACTTCGTATTGAGTTGTCAGAAACAATGTGGTGGATTCGCTCCTTGCCCTAAACATGATGCCCATCTGCTCTCAACTTTAAGCGCTATCCAAATACTTGCAATGTATGACAGCTTAAACAAAGTGAATGTTGAGGCCGTGTGCGCGTTTGTCTCCAAATTACAGGTGAGATGTGTACGAGTTTACAAGTTTTCCTTAATGCTCGTACTGATAGTAGTGTGATGCCTCTGTAGCTCTCATAGTTGTTGAGACCTTTCTTTGGCATACAAATGAAGTATCCTTTCTTCCAGTCTTCTGGTGCAATGCCATAATGTTTGAGATAAGTTTCTCCTCCTTTGAATGTAAATTGCTGATTCAGAACTGACCTGCCTCAACACCTGAACTAAGGATAGGGAGTCAATTAGTCGGATGCGTCGACAAAACTTATCTTGGAAGTCTGATCATCCCTAATGGGTTGGTGTCTGACGAAATCTCTTCACGGATTTAAATAGCTCATCTTACTTTTGCCAACTTACGTTACCTATGGCAAAGGTGAGATATCCGTCTATTTGGAGGACGAGCATACTGTTCAGCCGTTCGTTCTGTCTTACTTTACGGTTGCGAGACGTGACCATTAAGGATAGAGGACACTCGTAGGTTATATTATTTGATCACAGACATCTTAGAAATATTGCTCGCATCTACTGGGATCACCGGGCAAGTAATAGTGTTGTTACACGCAGGGTATTAAGGAATGATAGTAAATCAGTTGATGAGGTTGTAGATCTTGATCAAGTGAGGTGTTCGGGCTGCGTGTTACGTATACCTAAACACCGATTACGACGACATACAATACTGTCTAGTGTTAAAGACGGATGAAAGAAAGTTAGGGGGGACCAAACCAAAACGTGGTTTCAGTCCATAAAGTCACTAATTTCCGGTCTGAGCCATGTTGATAGATGCGAACTACTTGGTTGGGGTCCACGCGACTATCGTATCTAATGGTTGGAGGTTCTGGGTGACAGCTCAATCTATTACAATGACGTAGGTGTATACACTCTTTGTCTGCCCTTAAACCATCAGGTTAGAATTACTTTATATCCTTCTTTCCACGAAGTAATTCCTTCTCCATGTATCATATTCTTATATGCAATTATTTTTTATGTATTACTACCATTGAAGTGACTAATTCTATGAATTTGGTGTTTATCATGTTGTGCTAATGAGGTATGGCAAGTCTGACCGATGGGTATATGTCTGGTCCTACGTTGTAGATGACTGACTGTTCTTTTCAAATCTCCCTGAAGGGAATGTGGAGGATCCTTGGAACTACTTCTGTCTGACTTCAGTGCTTCAGCTGCTATGCTGTTTGATAGTACAATCTTATTACCTGGAAAGTCGATTCACTTCAGATATCTCTTCAACGGAAAAAGCAGTAAATGGCTTAAGAATGGAATTAAATCGTAAGATGTTGCCAATAGTGCAAATCTAAGTACAATCTTGTAACATTTCATCTCTACTTACTAGTGACGGCTGACTAGTCTATCCTGTCTTGTAGATACTTTCCAAGCACATTGGTTATGGTAAGTGTAAAATGAAATCAAACTTTTCCGGTGTTAATTAAAGTACTTCTATATTTACCATCTAATAGATGACCAGGCAGCATCTTAGCTGGAAGTTCAGAAACGATTTATAGCTTTCATATGTCCTATGACTTTTTATCTTTGACATTTAATTCCATACATAATCAGTAAGTCGCTGTTTTCGGCATCAATAACAAGGCTCTCCATTCTCTCATTAATATAATAATTCTGTTAGTCACCTAGAAGTTCTGTGTACAAGCGATTGGAATGTCACCATTGTAGGACAGAATTCTCATGACTAATAATTTCTTACTTTTTATTAATAATATCACAATTACGTGAAGTTCCAGTTTTAATATATCGTTAAATATTTCACATATGATTATAGTGAAGAAAAATGAAGATTGTCTAATTGAATGAAGCTAATGCTACTAAGATCCACTGTACTGACTAAAATTTATCATAATTTAGTCCGTCTTACAAGTCAAGAGTTGGCTTTAAGGAACAAACTGGGGATTTGAGACTGTTCTTTTCCAATCTTTTTTAATGCAACTGTGTTTTCAGTCATTGGCACACTCAATGTTTCCCCTTTCTCTGTCTGTTTGGGTTATGGCGAGAGCTTTCTTGACTGTATAAAAGGTAGTTTTTAAAAAAAACTGCTTCATTTTACGATCATAACTTCGCGTGTTAATAAATGTCCTTAATGCTTCGACAGCAACCAGATGGAAGTTTCGCTGGAGATATTTGGGGGGAAATCGACACTCGTTTTTCATTTTGTGCCGTTGCTACACTGCATATACTTGGAATGCTTTCCAAAAGTACTATTGATATTGAAGCTTGTGCTTCATACCTTGAAAAGTGTCAAAATTTGGATGGATGTTTCGGAACTCGACCTGGAAGTGAATCTCATGCAGGCCAAGCATATTGTGTCGTGGGAGCTCTGGCTATACTTCGTCAACTACATCGGTTAAATATAGACCGCGCCGCTTGGTGGCTGGCCGAACGTCAGCTTCCTAGCGGAGGTTTAAATGGAAGACCGGAAAAACACCCTGATGTGTGCTATTCATGGTAAGCTTAGCAGCGTTTTCACTTAAATAAATTGTTATCCATTTATGCTATGTATGATATTCCGAAAAACGTACATGATGTGTATTTCAAATTCTCAGCTGTAAACCTCATATAAAGTATCTACTCATTACATATGTAAGGGGAATAAACAGTTAGATAAACGCCGTTATACATGAATATTATATTTGAAATAATCTCAGCGATTGAAATTTGAATAATTCCAACGTTTCGTCCAGCTAACTTGTCTGGACTTCTTCAGGGTAATAATCAAAATCATCAAAGAATTATATGGCGTTTTTTAACAATCATATCAAATCTTTATGTTAAACTGACTCATATTAGTAAATTCAACATCCAAATATGATTGGTTTAACATAGCATAGATTTGATATGATTGTTAAAAAACGCTATATAATTCTTTGATGATTTTGATTATTACCCTGAAGAAGTCCAAACAAGTTAGCTGAGCGAGACGTTGGAATTATTTAAATTTCAATCGCTGAGATTATTTCAAATATAATTTCTACATAGAATGACTCCTCTATACTCGTTACGCAATTTTCGTCATGCCATTCGTTCTACTCTTGATGAATGTTCATATAAGTTAGATAGTTGAATAGGCTAATGTATAATTACTCCCAATGGTACTTATTTGTTCAGTTTTCATTGGCATTACTCAATTGCTGCAATATGCATATTTACAAAAATATAACTAAAATATATGAACATGACGTTTTTTTAGTATTTGACTTGAATTAGCCAATTTCGTACTAGTGAAGAGTATCTTGATAGCATGGATTACATTCTGGTTTTAGTTATACTATTTCTTTTAGAGGTAGTGATGTTATTTGGTCTTCTAAACTGAAGTAAGTTGGAGTATGAATCTGAAACATTTTGACATGATATTGATTTGTTCAGACCTGTCTTTTGATTGATCGCACATAATATTCTTGTGTTGATCCGTTGTGCTTTTTAAACTTGGATTAATTGTGATCTGATTATTTATCCTTTGAAGAAGTGGCTTACACCGAGTCACGAAACGTCAGAAAATTTAATTTTTCTACTTATCGGGATACTACAAATATATTAATTTATTCATGTTGTCAACTGTTGTAACCTGTAGATTACATCTTCACTGTGCTTCATAATATCAAGAGTTGTTGCAAAAGTGTAAATTAATGTAGGAACTGTCGGATGTTTGGCTACGTCGTATCAATTAACAGAGAAGTGGCTTTGAAATGCACAAACAATTTCCTCACTTTGTAAAACAAATGGGATAAATTTAGAATGGCTTAACGATACATCGAATGTCAGTGTTTCATATAGTTTTCGAATATCATACAAATCCTTATTCCTTTTGTTTGAGTTCGGTTTCCTATTAATTTTTACGTCAGTTTTGTTTGCGTTTACAATACCAAGTTTTGTATCATTATCAGGCTCATTTTCGTACTTTTATATTTCCTAGGTGGACTGTAGCTACTCTTGCTATTTTTGGTCGTTTGACATGGATTAAGCAAACTGACCTTACTCGGTTCATCTTAGCTTCTCAAGATGACCAAACTGGCGGTATAGCAGATAAACCCGGAAATATTCCTGACCCATTTCATACTTTATTTGGTCTTGCTGGTCTCTCTTTATTAGCCCAGGTTGACTCATATTTTTCCTTATCAAAGAAAATGGAAAATGGATTAAATGGTGTGGAAGATCCAGCCTTTGTTGCTTTACAAACGGCTAGAAATAAGTTGAAGACTGTTAATCCAGTATTATGCATGCCCCAATACATAATAGATCGACTGCAGCTCAAATTTCAACTACTGTAAATACTTCCTCCCTACTGTACACTTATGTTGCATTCTAAGTTCTTTCAACTGACTTTAAACATTTTATCCTTCTAAGTGGGGCTTCTAATCATTGCTCTTAACAAAATTATGGTGCAAGTGTACTGCTTGCCAAAAATTTTTGGAATTAGCACTTTAATACATTGTAATGCATACTTATGACATCCCTAACATCAATTTGTTTGTATTATTTCGTTACTTGTACAGTCCCAGCGATGTTCTTTTAAAACTTACTTCTTACTTGTAATATAATTTTCAAAACAAACGTTTTTTTTCTTGTTTTTAATTAGATACACACTTCACTACACACTTCAATTAAAGTTAACAGAAAATCATCAGTAGTCGTGTATGTATGACCAAGTATCCTCGTGTGTATGATTCGTGATAGTACTACTACTGGTGGAATAGGATTGTAATGTTATAACTTTTTTAGGCATTTAGTCAAACTTATCACAGTCCTTAAATTTCAGATGTTCTGGATTAGTTTTAATAAAGTAAAACTTGGTTTTGTATATATTTAAAACTTGTAGATACGGAAGCTTTCAATAAGTCAAATATATTTGTATGGATAGGAAACTCCAGTTTTCAACTGGTTGGGAAATTGTGAGCAACTGAGAGGATTTGATAATATATTTGCTTGTTCAACATCATGGAAACTTTCTGAGGATTGGATCTTTTTTATCTTTAGGAGCTTTTAATGCTCCCAAATAATCTACACATTTTTCGAACTGTTTCTTCACTGGGAAACGTGGAAGCACTAGTGCTCCCAAATTTTCAATGGTTGTGCAACATGGAGCGGTTCGTAATCTCAATAAAATTCAACAACCTTCATACTGTTATCTTCTCATTGTTGTACAAATCAATTCTTCAGCAGTTCCATAGCAATGATCTAAAATCCACTGTAGCATTTGTAACGGATTCTTAGTGCCACGTGATGTAGACTTTTCTTTTTCAAACTATACTATCTAGTCTTGTTTTCGATTTACAATGCATTTATATTTGATTTTATCATAGTAATTCACACGAAATTATAAGTTAGTCATATCACTGTTTTAGATTTACTTCGAGTTTGTTCAGAAATTTGCCATGTTTTTATTATGAGCTTGTGAGAGTAAAAAACAAATTAACCGGAATTAGAATGTTGAAACATAAGGGAGGGAACTCAAACGTCAGTTGCTACAATTCTATAATTTTAATGGGTTTGTTTGATATCCAACAGTAGGAACTACTTTTTTGTCTACATGATTAGTGAAGCGGTAGCTTATTGGTTCAACTTTCGGCCAATAATCCCCAAATTTGGACTTCCAGTCTATTTCGGTTTGGGCATCCGGATTGTATCGTTAACCCTCACACAGTGTGGTTCATATTCAATTACCTGGAGAAGAAGGTAATTCAATTAACTTAAACCTCGTAAGCATTGATAATAAGTTGACTGGTTTTTATGAACTTTGTGGCCTAACTCAAATATTGCAACACTATCCTGTCGCGAAAATGCTGATTTTGTATCTTCAAAATACCCTTTTTAATGAAATGTAATGATGAATAATATAGTACAGCAAATAATTTCAAATGAGTATGTATCCCTTAAGGTTTAGGGAAATGAGGGGAGTTTAACAACTTAAAGTTAATATGCAATGGATTCATTGCATATTAAAATTTCCATCAACATAAATCTAACATTTAATAAGATGAACTGTGACGATTAGTTCAATACAGAAAGAGTTTTCACCATAATTTGACATCAGCCTGTTAGCAAGAAAGCATTATGAAACCATTTTGTAGTTTGTAACTCAGCAGTGTTAACCCATCAGCTCACTAGATATGGAATAGGCGTCTTGATTTTCGATGTGAGGGATAGGTTCAGATCACTGATTTGAAATTCACTAGACCATACTTCATTCATTTTACGAATCAAAGTCATTTTAAGTTATTCACAAAATAGCGAAGGTAAATGACTAAGTATCTACTATTATTCTGTGCTTTGTAATAATATACTCTAATCCTAGCAACTTATCACGTCATACTACCTATAAACATACAAAAATACGATTAGTATCAAATTCTTATTCGACCACTAATTTATTTGTTTGTTAATTTTTGAACAATAAGGCTGTACATTAAATAGGGAGAAAAGAAAAAGCTAAATAAACAATATCTAAATGCTATAGATGTTTTATTTATTTATTTTTTTTTTTTTAAAAAAAAAGGAAACTATGAATACTCTTTGTCCATTACGTTTATTCACTTATGTGTCTTCGGAAACAATGGACCTGCTGGAAATAGAGTCTATATTAATAATAATAATAATCACAATATCATTTTAAGTTGATTTATGTTATACATTGTTTAAATATTTATATATGTATCAATTAATAACAGTCTAACTCTATCAACGTCGATTAATTTCCATTGAACTATAAATATACAATTGAAATTAGATCTCAGCAGTAAACAATAAATTTATGAAAAAAAAAAGATGTAAACTGAGAGTACAATAATACACATTGATAGTAATCAAGGATAAGAGAAAATATTTATAATTAAAAGGTTAATTAGTATTCAGTAGGAAAAAGAAAGTAACAAACAAATCGGCGCCAAATTTTTATTATATTGTCCACTTCATGTAAAGAATTTTATATATAATTGTTTAAGATAAAAAATACCCGAGTCCTCGATATTTTAGGTTAGATTCTTTTGCTAAAAGTATATCTTTAATAATAATTAAATTATTATAATACTGTTATTAATCACAAACTTCATGTTTTATATAGAAAGAAAAAAAAATATTGTATGTACGTAGAATAAGATAGAAACAGCGATTTCTCTAATATCTCGAAAAAAAAAATGCTCTAATACTTAAATCTGATTGAATATTGGTGTTGATGATTATAACAGGATTAATCGTATTTGTAAGAAGATTTATGAATAACGAAATAGTGTTAGTCGTCATCATAAATAATAAAAGAAAGATCACGTAAAAAAAAAGTAACGATTTACTTATATCAACTTTTTTCTCTCGTCAGTACAAACAGATTTTCTTCAATGTATTTTTGTGCGAAATTTGTTAGTCTCAGCTGAAAAGTATGGGTTCTATTTAAATTATGCATTTGATATTATGGTTCTATCATTGTTTAAATCTAGAGAATTTTTAAAAATTAACTGATATAACGACTGAAGTGTTAAAATATATTAATCATTTATATCTATCCGATGAATTATGTATAATTGGAGGGAATTTGTCTTGGTTTTTAAGTTGTCTTGAAGAATGATTCATGTTTATAAGGCAAGGATGCTCAGAATTAGTTATCATTCTTGCTCTCATACTTAAAGGAGAAACAGGACGTGGTGAATATGATGACTGAATATTTGGATGTAATGATTGTCTACTACATGAATGTTGTTGTTGATGTTGATTTTCTGAGTAGCGTGGATCGCCTCGTGGGAAAACTGATGGAGAAGAACTAGCAGTTAAAAGACTTCGTGTAGAACTGGCTGTTGGGACATGTATTGATGATGACGATTGTGAAAGATAATCAAAAGATGATTTCGGTTGTAAGTTCAAATTTATCATATTATTACTTGAACGGTTGGGATTAATACTTAGTTGAGTGCGTAGACTAATCAGTTGGTGAACTCGGCTAAGTGCCATATGGTAATCGGTCAGTAGTTTTCTTCCGTACTAGAAAATAAAAATATGATGATATATACATACAAATATCACACTAAAACATCATGGATTAAAATGTAGATAACTATATATGGCTAGACTTATATATATATATATGTTGGTCATTTGTTACGAATAAATAGTTGTGCTTATCTGTTTATAACACTGCTCCTATACGTCCAATTTTTCATATTGGTGGTAATCACTATCGTGTTGTCAAGATCTTAGCATCAATCATATTTGTCATGTGGTCGCTAATCTAAAGTAGTAGAAAGTGGCAGTATTTTTGTTACCATATATACTGAGAGTCTAATGGAAAGCTAATTTTTATCATAAGCTGAAATTGACTGGAGGTTCATTGATAGCGGTGGACAGAAATTTTGTCTTAATCTAAGACCCAAAGTCACGAGCCTAGATGCCGGTCAAGGGTGTTCGTTTCTGATATTCTATACTAAGAGAAAGTATATGTCCAGGGTTTCTTGATTTTCAATGCTGCTGCAACTGATGTCAATCCATTAATAATACTAAATTCAAGCACAACAATCTCCACAGACCACTGTCCTAATGAAGTATAGTTTTCATAATGTCTGAATTTACTGTTGAAAATCAAATAAACTTAAATGAAAAAAAGGCTGATAAAAACAACTTTTGATGAGGATTTAGGAAAGCCGACTAATTAAGTCATAAAGTAACAAAACCACTTCTCATTAATTTTTCTAACTCATCCACTAACCCACTTACTTTGGCAACACGTAGTCGACTAACCCAATGACGTAATGCTTTCTCATCTGTTGCACAAAAGCAAAACACATGTGTAGAAGAAGGATCTTGCGCAGAATAAGGCTGAAATGGGGAACAGTGTATACATTATCAAACAATTTCTCTAGTAGACATTCTTATTTTACCATGAATTAAAACAGAAGTCACATTATTGACATTTAATCTTTAGAGATTATGAGTATTTACTTGATTAAAGCGAATCATGTTAAGTGATAAATAATTACATTTGCTGATCATTTGAATTATTCCTCTCTTATTAAAAAAGATTTGGATGTCTTGAAGTTTAATATTTATATTATTTGTGTGAATTCGTCATTTTAAAACTTCCCTAACTTTAATGACAGTTATTTTCTTCAAAGATCTCTTTCCATTGAGTTCATAATTATCAATGAATGGGTGGAATCGGTTAAGTTACCAGTTAATCTTTATCATACTAGATTCACTATCAAATTAAGACTGAAATTTATGATCTGTATTATCGAATTCTGTCATTAGGTCATGCTGGAAATGTCCATTGGGTAAGGATATCTTAAAACCAACCTATTGGAAAAACGTTTGTTTCTTGGTATTTATAATGCTAGATTATGTTAACACTGTATCGAATTTATAGGTTGCAATAGTAGAAATATTTAAAAAATCATGATTAGTATGAAATTTCACAATCATTGAATCTCATTTAATAACTCATATCGATTTTGTTCATCCAGAGGTACATACATGTGATCTATGCATGATGTTAAGTATCCAGATTGTATGAATTTGTACAGTATTCACTTACACTTTTTTGGGTGTAAATTAGAGATGACTACATTTATAGAAAATATTAGATTCAATTCATTCAAAGAGCAAGAACGTTGAAGTTTTATGGTAGACCGTATGTATGGAATCGTGGCTTTGGTCTCCTTTTTTTTCTCTCATTAACCATCATCCAGCTCATATTGATCATTGAAGTTTTAAGCTCCCTGTAAAGTATTTTAACTACTAGGTGGTTGAGAATATTAAACACAAAGTCCTGGACATAGGTTTCATGTCATTTGTTACTCGTCAGAAAGGAGTAACCGTAATCTTGAGTATATTGACGCCCCCTGAAGGATTCAATCACGCGTCACAGAATGAGATGTTGCTTTAAGTCTACTAACATCGCAGCATAGTGGAGGTGATATCAAGTCACTTAGACTAGTCGTCACAGCTCAACTTGGTTGCTATTTGTTCGCTATCCAAAGGATAAAACAGATATAATATTGATCAGTACTCAGTGATCACACATCACATATATACAACTGAATTCAAATAAGCATGTTACGTTATTATATTTAAAACTATCATTAAAATTCGCAGACCGATTACCTATCGCGACGTGTCATAAACATTAGAGCATTTCTACACAGAAAGTCAACAATTCAATTTTGTACAATGATTTAATTTTCACTAACAAAAATAGAATGAATATACCCAATTCATCTTACTGATAGTTGGTTTACAAAAGAAATAAAACAAAATAGATTAGAATTCTCACCTTGAAGGCGAAACCGTGTGGAGTAGGTGCACGCATCCGCGACCAACCTCCTGTAGTTGTGTAAAGTTTTAAAGGTCCATCCAGTACCAGAATACGAATAAGATCTGTAGACTGTTATTTAAAAGTGCAAATAAAATAAATAGTACATATATGCTATGGTAATGATTAAAGCTGAATGAACAGTTGTATCATGACTGGATTACTAGCAAAATAAAAAATTCAGATGTTTAACATCTATGTAAATGTAAATTAGTCACCTATGTACACTGGCAATGAAAATATTTTCAGTGAATAACAGAATATACATCGGAGTGTGTTTGGATGTCAGGAAGTTAGAAATTATCAAATAGATTCACTTGGCCTAAGACCTATGTTAGTTGGTATATATAATATAGTTATATTAATTGTCTCGTAGGATATAATACTCTTAGTGGAATTAGAACTCATGTCCTTTCGTTTCACAGTCACAGACGCTGCCAAGGAACTATTCGTTATTGGAAAGTAACTAAACTTTTTAACATTGGTTGTATTTTTTCTTTGAATTTATTGACAATTTATGCTAAATGGTCTCAATAAACGTGATTGCTCTAAAAAATTAGAGTTATTACAATTATTATTCAGTATTTACAAAGACGGAAGTATGGATAATACATTGGTAACGAACAATATAGTCTTGATTGTAATCCGAATGCTTGTGATAGTATAATACATTGATCAAACTACCAGTCACTATTGTCCCTGTCATTAAAAAGAGTAGGAAATTATTGGTAAATAAATGAAATGAAATAATTTCATTTGATTCCTGCTGCATAGCCTAAAAATACTTTTCATGATAACCGGGATTGAATTCTCTCGATGTTTTCTGAATTTATGAAACAAGTAAGTTTGCAGAATCACAAACTGATAGTCGAGAAACAATGAATACATTACGGATAAAAATAATATATCTGAAATTATCAAGTCAAACCTTGGTAATGACACCTACAATGAGTACATTACTTTATTTCATATGTTAACAATTATTACTAATGTATTACATCGATGACACTATCCGTATTGAAACTATTATTATTTTGATTTATTGCCATACGTCTTGTTAACCTCATATTAATTTTCTGATGCAGTGTATTAGTTTGAGACAATCTACACTTCTGCCAGATTCTATATTGATATTTACCTGCTAACTGCATATATAGTGTTTGTTAGCCGTATGTTTTAAGAGCTACACCTTGAAAATATGAAATGTTCAGTAAATATAGAGAGCGATTCTTATTATGTTCTATTAATTAAGAAATTTAACAATATTTAGAACATTTATAATGTGTACTTACTGAGAAAGACTTTTTATTCTTATTTGAAGTGTACAATCCGGAACTTCTTAAAACACATAAACGACGTGACCATGATTTATCACCAGGTTTACGTATAAACAAATAATCACGCCATTCTGGAAAACCACTGGTATCAATATTATTCAACATTGTCTAACAAAAAATCAATATATAAAAACATCAATACAATCATATACAATAATAATAATCGTTTGAAAAAACAGATCGAATGTTTTGATAAAAAGGTTAATCATTAATTGGTTTTTGTTTATATCACTAACTAAAGTTGCGTTAGTTTCAAGAAAAAAAACCCAGTGGACTTTATAGTATTGTTAATATGTCTGTCATTCAATTTCCAATGTAGATATGTTAATAACGATAGATTATATTTGCTAATGAATTCTAGTAGATATATTTCGAGGAAAGGTGATCAATCACCATACCTTAATTTTCAATGTATACGAAAACTCATTATAAACCTTACGCTGTCAGTTTCCAATTTCTGTTATTAAATTGTCCTTATCTTACATTTGTGTTATTGATGAATGCTACAGATTGCTTTTGTAATGAAATGTAAATACATTCTGTGCGCTTACGGAATAGTTGGGTCATTTTTTCTCCTGTTCTTCTCATTTTCAGCTTTCCTTATTCACGTTGCTCTCTATGCTCTTTTAGCGTCCAAAATAAGTCGACGCTAGACACCAACAGTTACAATAGTCAATTACTTAGATTAGTAACAAACATAGTTATAATACAAAGTGAAGAGCTTGAATGAATCTGTTCAAGCTCTTACCAGAAATACTTTGTTAGTAACTACCAAGAACTTTTAGGTAACTGGTATCAATCTTTCCATAATTTTGAAGCAATTTTTGTAAGTTATCAAAACGAATAGTTAGTTTAAGGCTACCTGCGAACTATCAATAAGATAAGAAAATTATTACAAAATATCCGCTTTTTTAGTCAAATGAGGTTATAAGCTATACGGACTTTGATAGTTGAATGAAATAAGAAACTCTAGAGTTTCATTTAGTTTCAAATATGACCTGTGGTTAACAAATCACTAGTTTTGTTTAGTGTACTTGAATAAATTTTAACGGACCAACAAATTTTACCAATCTCGATAATCCATTTGAAGAAACAATAAACATATGTTCAATGGTGACTAACGGCCTCATGTATTACTACAGTTTTGTAAAGAATTGGTGATTGCAGAAGTTCAACCGTATATAGAAAGTTAGGTAGTTACCTACCTATGGCCCTAGATAACTGTCACATGCAATCGGGAATAATGAGAAACTAAATCATTGTCCAAAAAGTAAGTACTTGATACAAAACCTGAATTTCCAATGGCTAATCTCCAATGAGTTTACAAGTGAACTGTTTTTCAGCCTCATATCGAAACATCTATCCAGTACTCCCTGGATATTAGAGATTCTCTAACTGATTTGAGTACATTGTGTAGTATATATATATATATATATATATATATATATATATATATATATATATATATATTCAGTTTATTTTATTTATTATTCACTAGTTACCTATATTTTACTAATAGCAAGATTAAAATTCCTAACAGTTAACTCACACTTCAGTGCTTAGCAATTGTTATCAATTTTTACTTTACCAGACAAAAGACATTAATAGCTAATATGACTTTTATTTAGTCATGGTAAACTCCGTCGGAAGATTTTTCTTAAGCAACCTACAATCACTTAACTAGTCCAACAGTCGATTTGTATAGATGCATCACTTTTTATTGACCTAGAAACGATTGTCACTAGGTTGTCAAAGTTAATTTCCCAGTATGTTTTATGTTTTGGCTTTAAAATTATATAATACTGTTTCACGACCTCACAGATACTCACTAATAATTCATCAACATAAATATATATATATATATACGATACAGCGGAAAATTTTTTAAATGTAGACTAAATTTTCATTCTCGTTTCTGTCTTTGTTTATACTAGGTTTAAAAAGCCGATCGATTGTACTCGTTTTTTTATGAATTCCGTTTTACACAGTGATATGGCAAACAAAATACTTACTTGAATAGCTTCTGCACTATGAAAAGCTTGTTTTGTAGTGGTTTCTTCACCAATCCAGTACTTAATAAAAGAAGAAAAAGAGAGAAAAGATGTGTTTTTTTTGAAAGGGACACAAGTAATCTAGATTATTGTTAAAAAGTTTACAAACAACTGTGTTCTAGTTAAAAGTGAACAACTTAACTTTATACACTCTGATAGCTATTTGAAATAATATGAGACTAGTGAAAAAAGAAGAAATAGTAAACTGATTAATTAAGTTAAAAACATGCAAGCAACTCAATACTATGGCATATTTAGCCGTATAACGAGAAGAACCTCAATAGGTATACGTTAATAAAAATTAAAATATAAAGCTGAAGTCAGTGAAGATTTTTTTATAAAAAATAGTTGTGAATTATTAACAATATCTATTTTAATTCAATGTCACTAATTAACCAAACATAAGTTTACGTGCATGACTTTAAGATTTACTTCGTCTAGTGGTAAGAGTTAATAACAGTCAAGACAAAAGTCGATAGATAAAGACTTAAAACTTTCAATTATTGGTAATTATCTTTGATTTAACAAACAAACGGGGCTTTTTCTATGGATATAAGAATATTAATTACTACTAAATACAATTTCCTTGTACATAAATTCAATACTTATTTTGGTTCATATGAAATATGATTTAGCTGAAGCAACCTAGAAATATCAGAATGTAAATAATAATGATGTAAAATGATTCGAATGAATTTTTAACTATATATACATTTGAAAGTACAATTCATCATTATGACTATTATATCATAAATGTTTCTCACAATATTGAATTGAATATTAACAATAATCATCATCTAGAAGTTTCTTCTTTGTGGACTCTAATTAGAACAACTATTCGTTAAAATATTCAGTGATAGTAATAATGTAGTGAACAAAACACTAGTTAGGGACAATCGAATTCATGTAAGCACCAATTACAGGCTATCACTAAATTCCGATTACCATACAGTAAACAATTAATTTGCAAAATAACAATCAATTGTCTCAATCTTCACTGTTCCTTCTGCAAATATCAGTCCATCTTCTCTGATTACATTATTCATGCATTTTCATACCGACTGCGCTTCATTCCTGTTCGTTCCTTATCGGTCTTCTACCAAAATACATTCTATGTCTGACCATCATCATACACTACTTATATGGATATAAGTAGACCACACCACAATAGTAATCAATTAATAATTACTTTTGTTTTATATTGTTAAAGTATTATTACTCATATTTGACTGAATACGTATTAATAAACGTTCTATGAGAAAACTTATTTAACCTTAATATCAAAATGCTCATACGTATTATATTTCTCATATTGATTAGTACTAATAGCAACAAATAGCTAAATAATCTACCGATGTGATTTTTGTGTGATTTCAAGTTACGACGTCTGACTCCATATAGATTCGTAGTTATGCACTATTGAAGTATATCAACTATATATCAGCTATATATTATATTCTAGTCTGTAATAGTTCACTTGCTGATAAATTAAAGAAAACACTTAAATAAGCACTGTTTATACATATTACTAAGCAGTTTAAATAGTAGGAGTTAAGTAAAGAAATTTTTCGCTTTTATCTTTTCAGTATATAATAAAAATTTCCATTCTTCATGACCTTTTCAGCTTCTCTCAGAAATACACCGATGTGTTCGTTTTAAGTGGATATTTTTCTTAGTACAAATCAATGAATGAACAGATTAAAAAAGTGAATAGACAATCAGAATTTGATTATCACTACAAAGACGATACTTTTAAATTATATGAATTGGAATGAGATAAATAAAACTTCTAATGAATTTCATAATAATCCCCCATCAATAAAGGTTTGTCATTAGAAAAAGAACAAAACGATAGTATTTTCTTATATTAAAAAAGTGGATTCATTGAAACGTTAAAACACGTTTTATTTATTTGAACACATAAATACTGGTACAAAGGGGCACCAGATATATATATGCCACACAAATCTCATTTGATTTGTGTGAGGGCTACGATACTGCTCAGGTGCTCAAACTGAAACAGGTGGTTTTCTTAGGGGGCCACACCTGGAGCCTTTGACCTAAAGATCTGATCCACAAAGCAGTGGAGCATCGTAAGGAGATGCAGTCCCATGATGACCGGTGACCGAGGACTGGTTCGTACGCCATTTGTTCCTTCAGGATACTGGAGCCGATGTGCACCATTAGTTTGGAATTAGGGTTTTCCAACTCCTCTAGGTGAACTTTTAGTGTTCACCAACCCGGTTAAAGCGCCGGACATTCACTTTTCGTCCTCTCAATTTCGTAAACAACATCTCCGCCACGAGAAGGCAGTGAGTAGGACTTTCTCGGTAGAGGCTATAGTTCTTGAAATAATTCTTGAAGTTCTTTTTCTTCTATGTATTCAATAATATATCTATGCTAAATAAATCATATTCATAATATTGGATGATTATAAGTACTTTTGATGATGCAATTTAGATTTAACAAATGTTACATTTGTAATTCTATTGTTCAGTTGATATTGATTGAGTTGCTGATATTAAGATCATCAGTACGATTATAAACAGAATCTTTCGATCTCTTAGTAAATCATAGTTATGATCTGACAATTGATAGTATTTTAGCTTGATCAATTCGTCATGGTATCAATAAGATATTTCTCAAAAGTGTTCCCTAATACTTGAATGATATGAAAATATTTTTTATAAAATTACATTTAATTAATGAAATAATATATTCAATTTGTTTCATAATGTATTCTTTATAATCTACTTTATTGCCATCATTCGTTCATTTGGATAGCATAAAAATTAGGTGTACACATGCACTATATATATATATATATATTTCAATACCTACAGAAAGGTGTTTTTATCACTAAAATAGGAGACAAATTTTCAGGTACCAATCTAAAATATGAACAACCCTATTCTGTTTATCTTCAACAGTGTACGAATTTCTTTATACGTAAATAATGATTTTTAATCTGCTTATATTTCTGATTGATGATTATCAAATAGATTTTATAGATATTGGGCTTCTTGATAACTAACGTATATTTATTGCAGTTACAAGTTGTTCTGACATAACACACAATTTACCAGTCAGTAAAAAAGCAAATTGTATAAATTGTTTACAACGATGTATGCAAATAGTTGCTTATATTACAATATTTCTAAAGTTGGATAGTCGTATATATAAATTATGTGTTAAGTAATTCACATTGGATTTTTCTTCACATATTTTCTTTAATGAGCTATATTGCAGTTCGTCAACTCAGTCACTGGTATTAAGTGATTGATAAAAGCTCTGAATCCAGTTTTAACGCTAATTTGGAACTTTTCAGAAAAGTGTATGTGAATTCTCAAGGAAGCAGAAGGTCCACTTTGGACTAAAACCTACGCATAGTTACGTCGGATTCAACAGTATTGACTTTCTTTTATCGTGTTAAGTTCTTTATAATGGGAACTATCTTTTTTTAAACTCAACAGTTAATGTCATAATAAACTGAAACTTCAATTATAGAAATGCTTTATGTACTTAATAGTGTTTCATAATAATTTTTGTTTCGAATTTGCATTAATATTTCACTTAAGTTTTGATATGAAAAAGTTTTATATGGTATGATCATCAGTCAAACTTGTCTGATAATTTACATTCGACGTAAGTGTAAATTTTATGATAACCGTGTAAATGTAGCATATAATAAAATAATCATCTAAATAGTCTACAATATTAAAAACATGTAAAAGACGGCCTGCTTGAAAATGTGGGCTATCTGTTCCTGTCATCTAGATATTTCAACAAGTTATCTAATTTTATTTGTTTCAATACATCATTATGTCTATTAATTGCATAACCTATTCAAGTGCGTTTCTCAAAAGTGTGCAAATCTTCGTTGTACAAGTTACAAAGGCCCAGTCAGAGATATCGGGGTTGCTGGCAAGCAATATGTAGCGAAAGGAATGTAAATTATTTAGATATCGATTGAGTGGACTGCTAACTTCTTACTGGCGATCACTCAATATTTGTCGTCAGGATCGATCAAGAAGTAAGAAACGGAAACTTGTTGAAATACTTTGTATTAAGAATTCTATATTGTACCAAAAATATAATATTAAATAAAGCTAATGATAATAATGATGATAATACAATTTTTTGATAATTGATATTTATCGATAATTAATAAGGTAATCGATTTTAGAGTTAATTTAACTGTATAAATGTTTGGAAATACAACTTTCTTGTCTTGTTTTACATGTTTACTCATAGGATGTATTGTATGACTTTCAGTTATATTCAGCGTAATAGGGACAATATAATTTGTTATTTAGCTCTAATTACTAAAAGCACTTCAAATTATGCTAAAATGTTATTTTCTTAGCGTTGAATTTTATTGTTAATATTCAAAGCTTTTATTTTTCTGATGTTTATACTTAGAACTGTATTTGCTTAATTTCTGCGTCTATACTCATCTGAAGATGTATTATAAGTCTTAGGTAAGATGGAAAGGGAATAAAATGTAAATTTACAAGCATATATAACCTTTTCAAAGGAAATCGCGTTCACCGTTCAATTAGAATGAATGAATGGTTTCAATCTAAACATTAATAGACTCTCATCATTTAAATCATTCGAATAATGAGAGTATTAAACTGTCAGTACATTGTTTCTTTGCCTATAAGGTTAACAATTTACTATTAATGTAAGATAAAAACAACTGGCCTAGCTCTTTCTTATTTTAATTATAAATCAACAGTGAACAATACCGTGCGATTTTGTGTACTGAACAAAGTGAATACTTAAGTCAGGAGTTGTAATTTGATGATTTAGATTAACGAGGGACAGGTCATCCGTAGATGTAGAAGCATAAGTGACGAGAAAGGTGATTTTTGTATTTTTACCTTATTTTTATAATCTAAACCTTTCATAAATATACACATTTAAAAGCCGACTCACAGTTCTAAATATGTAACTAAAATCAATGTCTTTACCTCATGATTTGAATTTCAGTCCTGATGGAACCAATTAATAATCAAGACTAAGTAAGAAATGGAGAAAGTAAAATCTGAACCTAAAGCATTTTGTGCAATTTGCAAGGTCCTCAGAGTGTATTATATGTCGTTCACGGCTCGAATTCTGAGTAATTATGCATGTGAAAATTGAATCCTCATTACGATTTCATGAAACTCTGTGTTTTGGTCATTTAAGATTGCAGTATGATCGAAATGAAAAAGTGAATTTATTACAGTTTAAGTAAATATTACTTCAAAACATACATCTGGTGATTCAATAAGACCAAAGTGATCCGGTCGTTCTTCAAAGAAGATCATATTTTGACTTTTTGTTGGCCAAGATAAAATACAATCAGACACAATGTCATGTTCTTCAAATACTCGTTCTACAAGAGGAAACGATAGAATAAAACAAAAGATACATCGTAAAAATATATTATGGTTGATTTTAATTGTTAAAAATATGAAAGTTGTATACGCGTAAACTTTCACAAGAAAAACTTGTGTCAATATTAAAAATACATTCTTTCTTATGAACATTATTTCATGACTGATTGGATTAGCTTTATAATAACTTAGACAAAAATTCGATTAGAGATGATATAGGAAATTGTAAAGTTTGTTCACTTAAAATCAAGACTGAAAAACAAACATGTATAAATCCAATACTGTTATTATATATCCTGAAGTTATTCTTAGATGACTTTCCCTTGAACTGAATCATTGCAATATGACGTTTATATCACTAGTTAGAATGAATAAATTATAAGATACTGTCAACTTTAGGCAAATGGTAGATGAAATCTTTTATCAACTACATTGTAACAACAGTTATTGACGATAATGGGTAACAATATAATAAAGAAGACTTATTTAATCTTATCTAAGAGTTTTTCAATTATATTAATAGAAAATTCAATAATTTAAGATTTGTGCTTAAAACACTAGTCAGTAGCAACAATGTTTTAATACTAAATTACTTAATCACAAGCTTAACAGATAAGAGTATAACCTCTCTGTTTATATCTAAAAATCTCAATGAAAGCTGATGCGACAGAAAAAGTTTCAGTCAGTAGATGATATCGAAAAGGTATTTTCGTTCATTATTAAAGGAATAATGAAAACAAAATAGCTGTCTAATGATTCGAGGTTTTCAGTGGTTGTTAAACTTAGATCGATTTGTGATGTTAATGGTATAAAGAATGACTGAGAATAAATGTGTCTTTAAGTAAATGCTTTGTATGGTTCAGTAATATGTGTTTTATTTTAGAGAGTTATATACACTATTGAATTTCATAGTTTCATACTACTGACTAATCCTGATAAGACAACTATCAAAAATCGAAGTGAATTGAACGGCTGTTTCATCCACTTGCAATGATCGTTCAAGATGTCTTTTGAAATCGAATTTAGGCGTTTTAGTCCTTGTGGAAAGTACTGATATTCAAATCTTTGAGTTCTACCTTTATAACTTCAGTAGATTCATGACATTACATGACTATTATCCATCGGTATAGATGATATTTTTCTCAAGCTGAACATGGATGATGTAAGTGTACAAACGCATGTTGATGTATCAAGGAAATTCGAGACATGTTCGAATATATTGACAATCTTCCAACTGCTAGATAAGTAAGCAGAGATGGATAGTGGCTAGCAGTGGAATCCAGGACGCGCGTTTCGTCCTATTTGGGACTCGTCAGCTGGATGTACCTGCATCTCAGAGTTGATGTTCACTCTGGGACTCGAACCCAGTACCCTCGCTTCAAACGCCATCGCGTTATCCACTCGGCCACTGAGTCCTGATAGCCACTTGCTTGTGCGATGATTAAGGTATATCGAGGCAATACGCACAGTATGCACATATGCCAATTAGAGACTGACCAGTTGCAGTCCTAAACACATCGATGGGAAGATCCAAACAAACAATACTAAGTGAATGCTAGATAAGTCTTTATTTTGAAAACTATGCGAACGATAACAGACTGTAAATATGTTAACTTAAACAAACTAAGAGTATAATGTTATTGTACATTACGAAATAGAAATCAGAATCAAGTGTCATAATGAAAAAAATGTTTGATGGAAATTCAATTAGTTTTTTTTGTTTTACCTATTTTTAAAGCCGGAACTTTTTCGACCAAAGCTAAATGTACTGAAGGTTGTAAGAAATTCTTTTCAATCATCATAGTAGCCACTTCGCCAGCGGTCATTTGATGTTCAATTAATATTGCTTTAGTTGTTCTATCCGGACGAAATACACGCACTACTAACTAAAAAATAATTTTTGAAAAAAATAACGATGAAAATTAGAGAGGTGAACAAGTAATGGGGAGTCTACTTGAAAGTAAGATTAAAATCGGGGTATAAATAATTGAGGTAAGGTAATAATCATTGATATTTTGCCTGGTCTACTTAATTGACTCACCTTTGGTAAAGATAATCATATATTTTATGAGTGAAACACCAAACAATTAGGATAATCGTTCATTAGTTTGTTTACAGAGGATATGTAGTGAAAGCAAAATCAAATAGAAAAGACAAATTTACTGTTGATTGCACAATTACAGAGTGCTTTCGTAAAATATGAAAGCCATACACTAAATACATAACTTGCACATGTTTCATTAGTTTTCTTTTACATCCTTCATGATTGTTCCAATTCTGTTATTATTACAATCAATTTTTGCGTTCTTCAATTGAATCTTCTCAGTATTCTACTGACATGCATTCTACTTCCGATTGGTGCTATATGCTACTTATATCTATCAACGTAAGTAGCATACACCACAGATATATGAGTGTTTTCATGGTTATACAGTTTACTATTTTATTACACGATCTGATGGATACAATGTGACAATAATTATTTACTTAAACCGAGTTGTTGATACCTAGTATACCAACAAAACAACTGGTAAGTGAGAGATTTTTTCTAACAAGACTGAACATGACTAATAAACATTTTAAACAAACAATTAGGGTTTTATAGGTCACTCAAAAGAAGTTGAAATTAGCAACTGACTATCAAAGTTAATTCATGCGTAGAACCGGTAAGATTTAAAAAAAAATTTTTATTAGTTTCTATCTTAAGCTATCTTAGTTTTTAATCAATATCCCAATTATTATTAGCTTACATTGATCAATAGTTAGTGTTTTATTCAACAAAAGACTGATATTCGAATATTCCAGTGAGACTCATGAAACTTCACTAAAATTATTAGTGTAGAGTTGTGGAAATTGTTGAGCCTTAATTGACATCATAAACCAATCGATGTTAAACCACACCAGACCGAAGGTCCTGGGTTCGAGTCCAGGGTGTGAGACCGTGACTACTCACTTCTGAGGATTCTCATAATAGGACGAAATGGCCATCCAGTGCTTCCAGGTTTTCAATGATAGTCTAACAATGATCGGTTCATGATATCAATTAAAATTTCACTTGAATCAACGAAGAAGCCGATATTGATTGTCCCACAACTCTATAGATGAAGATTAAAAATGCTCATTTTACACATATAAACAATTGATTTAACACTATAATTAAACAAGAAACAAACAATCATTTCTAAATGTTAATGTGTAATAATTTAAATGCGGTCATACTATACTTTATAAAGAAACTAAAATAAAACTCAAAAAACAGTTGATAATTTAATTCCTAACTGCGGAGAAATAGATAAATTAATAATTAACTTAAGATATCGTTCATAAGACCTATGAATTTTACATTAAGCTAACTGGTTAAATCCTGAATAAACTAAATTAATTTACTCAATCATTACCGGTTTAAAGGAGACTTTATAATGTCTACTTTTCACATCTGTAAATCAATGTGAATTCGACAGTTGTTGAAATTACGATAGTAATAGTGTGGTATGTTCTACTTATATCTATAAAGGTAGTATATGGCGATGATCAGACATAGAATGTATTTTGGCAGAAGATCGATAAGGAAATAACTGAAATGAAGCGTAATCGGTATGAAAATGCATGAACAATGGAGTTAGAGAAGATGGACTGATATTTGCAGAAGGAACAGTGAAGATTGGAACAATTGATTGCTATTTCGCAAATTAACTCTTCATTGTATAGTTATCAGATTTAAGTGAGATAGTCTGTAATTTGTGTCTAAATACATTCGATTGTCCCCAATTAGTGTTTTTGTTCACTACAATAGTAGTATTGGATTAAACCTGGATAATGTAGTTTTAAAAAATGAATAAAGTTGAAAAGTGAAAAAATTTGAAATAATTTTCCTATCAAAGATTTGAAATAATATAAGTACGGATAGTATCAATAGTAACGGGTATTCATTTTAAGTGATGCCATTTAATGTATTTAATTATAAATTAAAGTTGTCTAACGAAGTTCATTGATTTTCAAGTTTAATCAATTTTTGAATTAAATTTATTTACCAGAGAAAGGATTAGTTTTATACTGAAGTATTCATTGATAATGTTCAATCATTTGATTGTGAAGTGATATAATGTAACATTATCAGAGTAGTTTAGATGAATGTTAGCAGTAAAATTCTAATAACTAACATCATATTCACTAAAAATTTAAAAAAAATAGTTGTCATAGTAATAACCCAAGATAAAATAAATCAATTACATTTTCAACGAGTTAGTCAAAACTTTATGAATACAATATAAATGTTTGAAAAATGATATTGAATGCGTTGGAATGATCCTGAAAATTTCTCGCAATAGATATGACAAGCTCAAGAAACACTAAGAAGCATTTTATCCAATCAGCGTTTGATTAGAAATTTGGCTAGAAATATCGCGAAAATGAAAAGTCACATGTAGAAGTTCTGATTAGCTGATTACTAAACTGCTACTATGTTTAGTAGTATTTTAGAATATTCGGGTAAACCAAAGGACTTCTAAAATACTATAAAAACCCTATATTTTCTGTACATAAATAAACCGTTGGAGTAAATTGCTTCTCGCATATTTTGCATTTTTTCTCTCGTCGTTTTCAAGTCACTGTGTAGTTCTAGCTTTGGTGTTACAAGACTAGCTTAGGATCCGAGTATAGCGTTCAATCAGCAAGACTTATCAAAAAAGTTACAAATTTTAATCATAATCATAAATACCAACTTTCTCTAGGTTTATAATTATCATATTTTTGATAAATTGTTTGATGTCGAAATTTACATTGTAAAAAACGTTTTTCTATTCAGGTATAAATATTTATGTTTTTTATTCGTTAAGTTATTATTATTATTATTAGCTTTATTCAATATTATATTTTTGGTACAATATAGAATTCTAAGCACAAAGTACTTCAACAAGTTTCCGTTTCTTACTTCTTCGTCCTTCCTGACGATAAATATTGAGTGATCGCCAGTTAGAACTTAGCAGCCCAGTCAATCGACATCTAAATAATGTACATTCTTGTCGCTGCATATTGCCAGCAACCACGATATCTCTGATTAGACCTTCTGTAACCTTTACAGCGAAAGGTCTTACACTTTTCAGAAACGCAACTGAATAGGTTGTGCGATTAATAGACATAATGATGTATTAAAGCAAACGAAATTAGATAACTTGTTGAAATATCTAGATGACAGGAACAGGTAGCCCAGATGTTTAAACAGGACGCCAATGATATACTCATTGACCGAGAAAATAATCCATAGGTTACTCAGAGAAACTATTTTTTGAAAAACAAAAATTATTATTCTAAATTAGAAATTAATCAGTCTGTAGTATATCAAGATAACAATAAAGAAAAAATAATTTTTGAAGGAAACAACTTTTAAAAGTACTAGTTACATTAATTTGTTGCTATCGAAAAGAAAAAATATAATAAACATTCATATCAGATTACAATTGTATCCATGCTCTTATGCTTGAAAAAATATTCATGAGGGAAGAATTAAAGGGAGACAAAACAAATAAAATATTAACCAGATAAAGTATTTTGTCTTTTGGTAGGATAGATTGAAGTGAAATTGATTATTTTGAATTTTTGAAGAAAAAATTGAAGTTTTTGTTTTTGATTTTTGTATATATGCTGAAGGAATTTGGTGTATGTGTACGTTTGCATTTTTAAGTGGATGACTGTGTATATGACATGGTATACATTCACGTGAAACTAGTCAGTTTCCTTGTTATGCTAACAATCTACTAGTAAATTATTTTCTATGCTCTCTTTCACATCCACTACCTACCGTTAGATTTTCAATACATAGATTTAGTTATATAGACTTGTACTAATGTTCACATACGTATAGACTTATGTATATTGACTTCGAAGTTTTACATCACAGACTGACTATGATTATACAATCAGTGGAGACTAAGAAGCACTGGATAGATATTTCATTTTCCTGTCGGAGTTCTCATTAATAAACATCTAGGACCCCTCCAAGAATTGAACACAAGAATTACAGTTATCACAATGTACTTTTACCATTTAGACCACTGCATCAACTTTATTGTAACACAATCATCCATTTACACTGGTTATTTTTACCTTACTCCAGACAAGGTTAACTTCCACTGGTCAAGGCTTCTCACTATAATTACATAGTTTACATTTCAAGCAGTAATTCCCCAAGTTCTAGCAAGAAGTTGTAACTAGAAAAGTTCAACCTTGTTGATAAACGAGTTGTAATAATAAAAAAATTATAGACTGTTTTGAGATGGTGGAGAAGATTTGTAGCTCAGGTGGGTGATTTTGATGGAGTTTTGTTCTCTCCATCAAAATATAGACTATTTATTGATCCATAAGTTTTGATAAAAGTTGTTGAAAGATGAGTAATCTTGTTGTGCACAGATAATGTTGGAAAACCGGGGGGAAGTAGAAAACTGCTTATTCTGGTTATAATTAGCCAATAATGTAGACTATCTTCAAACTGAACAATTTATTGCTTCGCGAAATCGATCAGAAGTTCAGAATGTGCGCTTCTAATAAATTCATTTGCATAGCTTATAACATGTATAATGTATTATTATTTTCTTTACATTCACAAGGAAAAAAACGCATGGTACTATGATTTAAGTAACCTTATTTTTATGTTTTCATTGAAAGAAAAAAAGAACTGTTTCATCACAAATGTTTTCGGAACAAATCAAGCAGCTTTTTTTAACGGTAAAAGTATCAGTTACCACTACTACTTACCATAATTTCGATAAAATATCCCACATGTTGGATATAATTTTCTTTTCACATTAGTTTAACACATTTAGAATTTTCATATTATTATTTCTTCTAAACCAATCATAATTGTTTGTTTGTAAATTCTAAATAAATAAATATTTTATAGAGTTGAGATGGTGAGTCAATTGAAGCTAGACCACCATCGAAAACCTGGAAGCACTGGACGGCCGTTTCGTCCTATTATGTGACTCCTCAGCAGTGCGCATCCACGATCCCGTACTCGCGAGATTCGAACCCATGACCTACCAGTTTCGAGCCAGAGCCCTTAACCGATAGACCACTGAGCAGAAGCAGTAACCGGTGGAGTTCAACCAGGTCTGTTGTGAGATAGTAACTCACTGATGACGTTGGTGAATGGTTGCTCAATTTCGTGGATCAGTTGAAGTTAAACATTCACACCGTTGGATGCCGGCTCAGTGGTCTATCGGTTAAGGGCTCTGGCTCGAAAATGGTAGGTCATGGGTTCGAATCTCGCGAGTACGGGATCGTGGATGCGCACTGCTGAGAAGTCACATAATAAGACGAAACGGCCGTCCAATGCTTCCAGGTTTTCGATGGTGGTCTAGCTTCAATTGACTCACCATCTCAACTCTATAAAATTACTAAAATCTCCACAAAAGCCCTTCCTAAAATAAATATTCCTTTTGTATTTTTATAGTGTCTCACTTAAAGTATTTACTTTACTTGTCTGTTCTTTTTCTAAAAAATAAATAGTGACTGACCTAGAAATATTAATGTACACAGTATCCATGTAAAGGTTATGCATCAACATTGTGTGTATGTGTGTGCGCAATATACTTTTCTCGTCTCTTCTTATATTCACTTATCCATGTTTAATGAATTGAAAGTGTTTTAAAAAAAGAAGTATAATATACAGTTGATTAATTTGATCGTAAAATTTTTTATTGTAGTGTTGAAAAAAATTATTATCATAGAACTGATAATCATCATTGCCCATCTATCAATTCCAGTTATAAGTGTAAATATTTTATCTGGGTTTAAAATCAAGTTTAACAAGAGATAAATAATATTTCATTGTTACGGTATCTCTTTATAATTGTTACAATATTCTATTCACATTGAATACTTATGGGATGATGTAAAATGTAAAAGATTTTTTCTATTATTTATTTAAAAAAATGAAAAAAAAACAAATTTTTTTTCGCTCTAGTGAAATTTAAAAAAAGTTTCATGTTAGAAAATTTAATTTTTGTTTGTTTTTTGTTTTGTACCTGATGACTATGAGGATGGTTCGGTTTGAAAATTGGCTTAGTTATATTAAAGTATTTTCATAGTTGAAATTTGAAGCTAGACCACCATGGAAAATGTGGGAGCACTGGACGGCCGTTTCGTTCTATTATGGGACTCCTCAGCATTGCACCTCCACGATCCCGACTAGCGAGATTCGAGCTCAGGACCTACCAGTCTCGCGCCAGAGCACTTAACCGATAAATCAATGAGCTGGCATCCAATGGTGTTAATGTCTAACTTCAACCAATTCACGAAGTTTGAGCAACCGTTCACCAATTGTCTTGAGTGAGTTGCTATCTCACAACAGACCTGGTTGAACTTCACCGGTTACTGCTTCCCACTAGAACTCCAGGACATGTATCTTGAAGTCAGTCACTAGTGAACATATGATTATAACCAGAAGTGGTTTTGTGGAGATTTCTATATTCACTAAAGAATTGAAGATTCCGATTTTTTTAATTTCATTTGGTAACTAAACTAATATTTATGAAGAATTTAATGTGTAAACACAATTGTTGTATTAAGAGGACGATGATTATCAGAACTATGTGATATAATAATAATAATCAAACAAAATAAATGAATTATGAACTGGGTACATCCAGCTGACAAGTTCCGATTAGGACGAAACTCATGTCCTTCATTTCCCTACTAGTTGACATCCACCTCTGCTCACAAATGCATTATGTTTTACAAAATTCTCTGCTGACTAGTCGTAAGTTTAAAACTTATCCCACTTTATAATATTTGAGGTAAAGGATACTTCCCGTAATTTTTACATAATGCATTACTGACAGTTTATAATATTTTAATTTGTACTTGGTTACTATACTCTGTCATACAGTTATGAACCTATTCTGTTAGACGAAGTTTATTACAACTATGTGGAGTATTAGTGAGTAATACATTTTAAATAATCTGGTCGTACATATTAACTTGTTAAGGTATATGTGATAAATGAACAATAAACAAGACGAATGTGGTTTTCTGAGTGAATAGCCTAAATTTGTCAGTGAGGCATTAAATGTTCTATTGAATACGAATATTGAGATATATGAAAAAATTAGTCAAAGTTTAAAGAGTAAATCGGTAAGATTCTTTTCACTGACTCAGTTATAACAAATTAATTAAGAGGTGTGAAGATTTCGGGTAAAAATCTATGTTTGGTTATTGATTTCCATCCATACATAGAACAAAACAACTGTCCAATTTTGACTGCTTTATAATACGGACTGTCCTTATTTTTACAAAAAATCTTAAGAGAATTAGTCAGACTCTGTATTCTGTGGTTTGCCCTGTGTACCGATTTCAGTAATTGTGTATTTGCACAACAGTGTTTGCTTCCTTGCATAATGTCATACTTTTATTACAGCAAACTTCTCTCAAGTGAGAAATGTATACACACTCAACCTGACCTATCTGAATAACTTAATAAAATACTGATTATTGAAATATAACTGAGTAGTAAAGGCTTGCTAATGTTTACTCATTGTCTTACTAAAGTAATATAGTAGGATATAGTAGAAGAAAAAAGAAATTGGATATTTATAGTTTCAATAAAAGTGTTTTATGTTCTCATAGTTGACCGTTAAGTATTAGCATTCAAGCTCATTTATTGGTTCCATAACTTAAAATTTATTAATAATGAAGCTAAATGAAGATTTGATCTTTTGCCGCTTTCTAAAAAATAAAATTAAAATTCACGGTATTTATATGGCTATCGGAAGCTGTTTGAGAACACAACAAAAAGTGTAGGTAGACTTGAGATTTCGTTATAGCGAAAAAAGGAAAGCATTTTTCTGTTTTTATATATTGTACTTAAAATGAGCTATCGTCGTGTTCAATGAAGATCTAAATTGTTGTCACTCCAGATAAATTCATTCAAAGATGATTAGTTATTATAAATCAAGATTAAACAATCAACAACTGCCTAATATCCCTATATAAAAGTTTTGAGAAATCCCTAGTCTTTTAGTAGTCTTTTATTTATTTTTCTCTTTTGAGTTATAAAAAGATTCTGGTTAAAAATCTAACCTTAAAAATGTTCAGCAAAGTAATAAAATATCAAAAAACCGCGTCACCAAACACTGGCTAAAAGGAATTCATTCCAGTTATTAAGTCAGTTAATAAATTGTCCAGTAGTACGCTGTTAACTTTTCTCATTTTGACTTCAAACAGTAGTTTTGACCAAGCAAAAATTCAGCGTTAACAAGAAGGCCAAGTTAGTTCAAAACTCTCCCCGCTTCAGAATTAAAATCTCGGTTTACGAATTAAATGTTTTGATGAATTACTTAGTTTCAAGGTATAGAAGGTGGTCGAAAATTTTCAACTCTTTATAGTAAAACAGTTTACGTAGCTTGTTGGCAGAGTCATTTTCAAAAAAAATCAAACTGATATTTAGTGTTTACATTGTTCTCATATGATTACAGAAGCCTTTAACTTAACGTGACAGACTTCCATCACTGGTCATCCGATTTTATTTTCTAAATTGTAAGTTTATGGAAAACTTGATTAATTTGGATAAAATATATTTGTGTCAAGTTTAACTTCATTTATATTCGTCTATTCATTTAAAAAAGCCTTAAATAACTGTAATAAACTTCCTTAACTTATATACAAAAGCCATAAACCATATCCTTAACCATCGAGAATTACATACTTAGGATTTCTATATCCTTTTAGAGATTTCCGGAGAAAGTTTATCCATAAAATAACCTACAAACTATTATTTAAACATTTGAAAGAGAAAAAAGTAATTAATCTTTCACAATCCATATGTTTTATACAAATGTACTTAATGTATGAATTTTTAAGTACTCCCATATTTATTAATCCTTATATCAAGCATTTATTTCGAGAATATCTGTTTGTTGACAAAATGCTTAAAGGTTTATAGCATTTCCCAAACAGTATGCTTGAAGCAATATTTTGGAATGATCGTGATAAGAATATTTTTATTGTTAATTTGTTATGCAGTCTCTCTAGATAGATAGATAGATAGATAGATAGATAGATAGATAAAGAGAGAGAGAGAGAAAAGGCTGTTATTTAATCGTTAACATACTGTGGTGATACACATATGCTTTTAATAAATTCTTGCACTTGAAGTTTTAGTGGATATAAGGCGTATTGAAAACGGATACAGATACTAATGAAATGTATCGAAAAGTAATGAATGGCCTCCAAATGCCCTGGTACGGCCGAGAGTGGGGAGAGTCACCTCTCCCTCTCGAAATGCTCTCATATGGCCAGCGAATATATAGCCTCTGACAGGGAAGTCCTACTCACTGCCTTCTCGTGGCGGAGATGTTGTTTACGAAATTGAGAGGACGAAAAGCGAATGTCCGGCGCTTTAACCGGGTTGGTGGACATGGAAAGTTCACCTAGGGGGGTTGGAAAACCCTCATTCCAAACCAATGGTGAACATGAGCTCCAGTATCCTGAGGGAACAAATGGCGTACGAATCAACCGTTGATCACCGGCTACCATGGGAGTGCATCTCCTCACGATGCTCCACTGCCTTGTGGATCAGACATTCAGGTCAAAGGCTCTGGGTGTGGCCCCCTAAGAAAACCACCTGCTTCAGTCTGGGCACTTGTGCAGTATCACAGCCCTCACACAAATCGAATGAGATTTGTGAGGCGCATATTTATCTGGTGCTTCCTTGTACCGATATTTATGTGTTTAAATAAAATAAAATAAAAATGTCTAGTCTTTTAGTGCTTATCGAATTCCATTATTATAATATTATTATTATTAGCTTTATTCAATATCATATTTTTGGTACAATATAGAATTCTAAGCACAAAATACTTCAACAAATTTCCGTTTTTTACTTCTCCGTCCTTCTTGACGATAAATATTGAGTGATCGCCAGTGAGAAGTTAGCAGCCCAGTCAATCGACATCTGGATAATGTACATTCTTGTCGCTGCATATTGCCAGCAACCACGATATATCACTACTCAATAATGTGTTTATTATGTTTTGATGTAAGGTGATTGAAGGTAAACAGCAAGTAACTGTAGGTCTCATATCGTGCTGTTTGGTACTCGACATTAAGACCTAACTAAAATCTTGATGGAATAAAATGTGATGGGAAGTAAAGGATCGGTCAAACAGTACACTGGCCACTACTCAATGATCACTCAGTGTAAATAGCTTAATGCTATAAGGCGTCAGTCACACCCCAGATGGGTTATTGGTACCGTATTGGAATGCGAAGCTTGGTGACATGGGCCAGAATCTTATAGGTAGAAGGAGTTTCATCAAGAGTATAGGTACAACCTGCTGACAAAAAATCAAGTAGCATGAAACCTAGATCAAGCAGGGTTTCTAATTGACTACCTTAACCACCTAAAGTTACAAACTTCATTTCAGGTTTACTGACGAAACTGGGAATATTGAGATTAGGATTAAATTAAAATTACTGATTAAAGTTAGTTGTGCACCATAAAGTTCATATCTCTGAAAAACGGGTCAAAAATATGAATTAAACTATGAAAGATCACATGTTAAAAAATGCATTTATTACAGCACACACATATATGTAGTTTGAACTCACTTTGTTAGCTTGATTACTCTCTGAACTGTCTGACATATGAAGCCGGTTTAGTTCATTTGCTTCTGAACCCTGTGATCACAACAATAAACAACAATAAGTTATATCATGGTTCAGAGTAAAGAAATCATAAAATCCACCGTTACTAAATTAAAAATATACTTTTGATCATTAAATACTGAAGAACAGACAATTGATACACTTGATAAAACAAACTTGTTGGATTGATTTTTCCGATTATGAACAAAGAAGGTCTGAACACTTTAAAAAGGTTGTTAATGGTATATTGAAAAAGGTATCTTATCAAGTTTTTCGAAACTTCCCTAACAACGTTTTTCCAAATTTTGTTAAATTGGTTAAAATCTCAACTCCTTTACTGAGTACATGTTTGCATAGTCAGATTTGAGTGACAAATTTTGTGTCGAAGTTAATCATATTACTTACTTACTTACACCTGTTACTCCCAATGGAGCATAGGCCGCCGACCAGCTTTCTCCAACCCACTCTGTCCTGGGCTTCCTTTTCTAGTTCTATCCAGTTCTTGTTCATTCTTCTCATGTCTGTCTCTATTTCTCGGCGTAAAGTATTCTTTGGTCTTCCTCTTCTCCTTTGACCTTCAGGATTCCATGTGAGGGCTTGTCGTGTGATGCAATTACCTGATTTCCTCAAGGTGTGCCCAATCCACTTCCAGCGCTTCTTCCTGATTTCTTCCTCTGCTGGAATCTGGTTTGTTCTCTCCCACAGTAACTTATTGCTGATAGTGTCTGGCCATCGGATCCGAAGTATTTTGCGTAGACAGCTGTTGATGAACACTTGTATCTTCTGGATAATGGCTTTCGTAGTTCTCCACGTCTCCGCCACATACAGTAGAACTGTCTTCACATTTGTATTGAAAATTCTAACCTTGGTGTTGGTTGACAATTGTTTTGAGCTCCAGATGTTTTTCAGTTGTAGGTATGCTGCTCTTGCTTTGCCGATCCGCGCCCTCACATCTGCATCTGATCCACCATGTTCATCAATGATGCTGCCCAGATATGTAAAGGTTTCCACATCCTCCAAAGCTTCTCCGTCAAGTGTAATTTGATTGGTGCATATTGTATTGTATCGGAGAGTCTTGCTTTTCCCTTTGTTTATATTGAGACCTACTGCTGCTGAGGCTGCTGCTACACTGGTCGTTTTCTCCTGCATTTGTTGTTGCGTTTGTGATAGAAAAGCCAGATCGTCCGCGAAGTCTAAATCGTCAAGCTGCATCTTGCCTGTCCACTGTATCCCGTGATTTCCTCCAGATGTTGACGTCTTTATGATCCAGTCGATGACCAGGAGAAAGAGAAAGGGTGAGAGTAAGCAACCTTGCCTAACACCGGTCTTTACTTCAAACGAGTCCGTGAGTTGTCCTTTGTGGACGATTTGGCAGTTTAGTCCATCATAGGAGTTCCGTATGATATTTACTACCTTCTCAGGCACGCCGTAGTGTCGAAGAAGCTTCCATAGTGTCGTCCTGTCCACGCTATCAAATGCCTTCTCGTAGTCGATGAAGTTGATGTAGAGTGATGAATTCCATTCGATTGATTGTTCCACAATGCTCCGCAGAGTTGCGATTTGATCTGTGCACGATCTATCCTTACGAAATCCAGCTTGTTGATCTCGAAGTCGGGCGTCCACGGAATCCTTCATCCTGTTTAACAATACTCGGTTGAAGACTTTCCCTGGTATTGAGAGGAGAGTGATGCCCCTGTAGTTGTCGCACTTGCTCAGATCGCCCTTCTTTGGTATCTTGATCAGAAGTCCTTTTTTCCAGTCTGTTGGTACTTGTTCTTCGTTCCAAATCTTACTGAAGAGGATGTGGAGTATCTTGGCAGTTGCTGTTACATTTGCTTTCAGTGCCTCTGCCGGGATGTTGTCTGGTCCCGCTGCTTTGCCACTCTTGACTTGCCTAATGGCCATGCTGATCTCTTCAATTGTTGGTGGGCCAACATCGATTGGGAGAAGTTAATCATATTACCTAGCTGGAAACATTATAATACCTTATGCCAGGTCTGAATCTTGAACGTACTGCTTGAAAGCATGGTATTTTATTTACTAATCTACCTTATACAACACCCTAAAATTATGGCGAATAAAATTATTCCGTATATTGATCATATCAAAGATATAAAAACTTACTGATTTATCTGATAATGAGCTTTCAGGACTCATTGAATTTGATAGACCATCGCTACCACCCCTTGCAGCCAATGAATTAGCTTTAAGGCAATCACGTCGTGTGAAAACCTGATCTGGTGTCCAACAGCCAGTTTCATTGACTGTAATATTTTCTTCACAGTCACGTTCTTTCATTATTCCTGGATCTGAGTTATTTGTACCTTGATTAGTTGTTAAGGATCCATATGAGCGGTAAACATCGGAACACTTAGAACGAACATACGAGTTATTATTATTGGTTTTGATGATTTCATGTTGATCAGATGATGATTCAGGGATGTAAGAATTTGAATTTACTTGGTAATTTGGTATAGGAGATGAACTAGGTGAAGTATTTGGATAGTATATTTGTTTTTCTATATTGGGTTGTAATGAACATTTTGGTTGAGTTTTTGTACTTGAGTTCTAAATAAAAGAATAGATATGTTATAAATATATCAGTAACACATTCCACTTTTAAACAAACAAAATCTTCGTTCTGACGAGGTAGACTAAAGATTTCAACTTTTTTGAAAGCTTTAAATTAAATTAATTGATATTAAATAAATTTATTTATAGTAAGATTTTAAATGTCAAATATCACTTGTGAAGTACTATCATCGATGTTTTAAGACAAGGTTATTGATCATTATAATAGGAAAATTCTTTTCAAGCAGAAACAGACGAATACTCTTGATGTTATCTACATTTTCTTTATAGAAACTTTTCGAAAACTTTTTTTGGTTTTTTCAAGTAGTCATATATGGTGTAACTTACCACGATTTACCATGGTAGTTGGAAAAATTTTTTTTGATAATTTATGAAACAATTATTCTGTTTTATGGTTTTTATTTCCAGAGGTTAGTCTATTAGAATTTAGGCTAATAAGAACTATTACTATTGTTATCAACGATAAATCTTGTAAATAATTGATACTTTTGATAATATAACATAAAAGATAATTACGTCTGTATAGTTCTGAGAGTTTAAATCAGATTGTGTTTATTTCACCAATACCTTCAACTGTTATTTTATAAGATTCTTAATCAGCAAACATGACATTGTTTTCTCGTACATCACTCGTTCTTAACTTAGCGGTCCAGAAGTTAGACAATTGTACATGAAACCAAATGTCTTACCTAGGTTTTGTTTTCCATTTGCGGGGTCGTGGATGCTCACTGATGAGAAGTTTCGTATTAGGACAAAACAACTGTCTGGTGTTTCGTGGTTATAAGTGAATGTCTAACTTGAGTTGTTTTGTGATTTCGATGAAATTCAACAATCATCATAATCCCATACTGATGAATATATTGTTGGTTGATTAGTTAGTACATTGTTTTCTTTATTAAATTCAGGAACTGGTTATATGTGACGTTTATGCTATGATTTTCAAGTCAACATTTCTTAACATATCAAAATACATAACTTAGACTGAATTAGAGTATGTTGAATGAGGTTTACACAATGATTTAATTTTTTGAACTAAGATCACTATCTACTGTAGGCTACATTTATATTTGATTCTACAATTGATGAATTAATTCAGTGAATAACTATAACAGACTTTTATATAGAAAGACTGGATAAAATGTAATGTTTCTATTTATATCCATTACTTTTTATTAGGCTGAAACCTCATCTCCCAGTAAATCAAATTACATATGGTTATTAAACAAAATGAAAGAATAATTCCTTCCTTCCATTTATTACTCAAATGTTGTTTCTGTTTTGCTCTCCCTAAATATATATACTGGTCTTTTCCTAATATTTATATATATGTATAAACAAAATCTCTTTTCAATGGTTTATCTCTATCTCATGACAGACATGATAAATGCAGAAAAGAACCATTCTTGAGGATATCGAATAAATGTTGGTCAACATCAAATCATTCATACAGGTAACTTTGTATTTAGTTTCAATTCATTAATCATTATTCAAATAATTGGAGTAATAAATTTTAAAATCAAGGATTTAATAACAAAATAAAAACCATTTATAGCTAAAATTAAATAAATATAATTTTTGGTATTGGGATTTAAGGAGATTGTAGTATTTTCACAGTTGATTTCACTAGTCAATCTAAGCTAGACCGCCATAGAAAACCTGGAAGTACTAGACAGCCGTTTCGTCCTACTATGGGTCTTCTTAGTAATACACATTCAAGATCCTGCTCGTGGGACTCAAACACAGAACCTTCGATCTTACGCTAGGACGCTCAACCTCTAGACTACTGTGCCGACATGCAACAGTGTTGATGTCTAACTTCAATTGACCCATGACCTTGCACAATGTTCTGTCCATTGTCTGAGGTGGATTTAATTTTAAGTAGAAAATAACATATTTTTTATCAGAAGGGGTTTTGTGGAGATTTAGTATTTTCATAGTTGAAAGCATGAGTCAACTGAAGCTAAACCACCATGGTAGGTCCTGGGTTCGAATCTCGCGAGTGCGGGATCGTGGATACGCACTGTTGAGGAGTCCCATAAAAGGACGAAACGGCCGTCCAGTGCTTTCAGGTTTTTCATGCTGGTCTAGCTCCAATTGACTCACGCTTTCAGCTATGAAAATAATTTTTTTCAAAAATACATTTGTGAACTTCTAATTTTGGTTTCTCAGACGATCAAATTTATATAACTCAAAACTATTTTACATGTAATTTAAAGAAGTATTCTTCAGTTTTAAGGATGCTATCATACATGTAAAACGTTGTGACTATCTACAGCACCAATAAAGACCTTTTCAATGACCATCTTGTAAATTAGATTTCCGAGATTTTTGGAAAAAATATTTTATTCTGCAGAATTTTGCATCGTCTTTTGATCTGAGGATGTGTGGAGCATATGTTTCTACTTCGAGTAACATCAATGTGATTTTATAAGTTTACTTTTTCTTTTGGAGAAGGTTAATATTGACCGTAGAATGTTACCTCTCTCAAAACTCACCTTTAGCATTACCATCATTGGTTATCAAACAGAGTGTTAAACTCAGTTAGAGGTAGAGGTTATGAACATCTCATAAACATTGGTCACGTAGTCCCAGCATAATTCTCCGTCAAAGTTATCCATATAGTATAGGTAAATGATTAAAAATAACTACAAATTAGGAATGTAAACACTACAGAGGGTTTAGCGATACATCGATTCCGCCATAGTCTGTCTACTAAAGCACCATGTCCAATCTCATTTAACTGAGGTCTTGACTTTTTTTCTATCTTCAGCACTCGACAATTTATTTTTCATCAAAACTTTACTATTTATTCCGTGCTTCATATTTATCTAGTGGAAAATTCTCTCTCTTCTGTAGAATCTCTTTAACTTAATAATTCCTAGTTAAGTGATGGATGTTTACATTTGTGTTTTTTAAGGTTGATCTTTTCAAACAACTTATTACTCAAAAATTATTTTTATGCACAGTTGTTTAATATTCGTTGAGTTGACAATTATCCTATCTCTGTAATCAATTTCTACTTTTCTGTATGATGGAAGTATTTTGACAAATGAAAACATTCTCGCTCACTTTTTAAATGACCTAATTTTCTTTTGTTTAATTACATGATATAATTAATCATAAATATGACTGTACAGCTTTAGTAAATAACATTAGCAAATTGCATTCATTTCTTTTTCGAAGACAAGGTGGTTCCAGTCGTTATTTAAAATATTTTAGCTTTTGTTAGAAATTATTGATATTTAAATGGAATTTGAATCAATTCGTTGAACGTCGAATTGAAAAAAATAAGAATCAAATGATCAAGCTCCCATTATCTGGAGCTGAATACGTTTGGTTTTTAAAATATCTCGCTGACAACCCTTTATTTCAGATCTTAGAGACAGTAGTCGGGGGGGGGTTAAACAGTCCGTAAATTGAAGTTATGTTAGTACCATAGTTTGAAAGTTTACAAATAATTAGATTTCATTAGGATATATATGATTAACTGAAGGTTAAATTAAGTCAGTAACTACCATGATCTAAAAATAAATGGCCTTTGATGTTCAATTAATCCTAATAAGAAACTCTTCAAGATCGTACACTAGATTGAATTGAGCACTCATGCAGTGGACGCTACTCACAAGGATGCTTGCAAGTAGTGTGCAGCAGGACGCGGCTTTGAAGTAGCAACTGTTGTCAGACAAAGTAAATAGTTTCAGTGCATTTGGAGCACTGCGTTAGTGTAACGCTTGGAGGCCAGTCAAGAGGCTGGTTCAGATTGCAGAACACAACGATTAATGCAAATGGACGGTTGAAGGCGATATATATATATATATATATATATATATATATATATATATATAATGTAAACAGTTTTTACTTCCCCCTTACCTGTTGTTGTGCTTTACACTTGTAGTTATCAGGGTAGTATATTCAAACTTTAAAGCATTATTCCACTACTCATATTTCTAAGTTCGGCTGATTCGTTATACAACACAGTAATTCTCCTGTCATTGGTTGATTATAGATCACGATCGAAAAATAAAACTTTGTCATTGATTCTCAGAAAATGTAATCTTTTTCAAACGAATTGCCCTTATTAATTCATATAAATTGACTATTTGGATCTTCTCACTGATGTTTACGACTGCAGTTTGTCAGCCTCTTTCCGTTATGTGTGCATCCTATGGGGATTACTTCAATATTACCATTGAGTCATAAGGATTTTAAGCATCGATAGATATTGGCTAGCAGTGGCATTCTAGACATCAGTGGGCAAATCCAAACAACGAATAAATGTGAATAAAATTCACCCCGTTGCACAAGCCAGTGGCTATCTGGACTCAGTAACCACCTGAATAACAAGATAGTATTTGGAGCTGACTGTACCGGGTTCGAGTATTGTAGTGAACATCAACTCTTGGATGCAGGTACAACCAGCTGACGATCCATAAATAGGAGAAAACATACGCCCTGATTTTACTATCAGTCAACATCCATCTCTTCTTAAAATGACTTTCATTATATTTTACAACATAAAGTACTTACATTAATTTTTATAAAGTTAAACTTAAATAGTATGCTAATAACTTTAAGGATAATCTTTCAGTATAAAGATAAATATACAATTAAATCAATAAACTTACTCGGTATAAACCTCTTAGCTCATTAATAAGCTGTTTCTGAGTTTCAAAATTTTGATATGACTGAGAATTATAAACTGGAACTTGAGTTGTCCTTTGTAATTGCATTGTTTCTCTGTCCTTGTCACCTAAATTACCATCATATGAGTTTAAATGATGTGGTTTTATTCCATTCATTGGGTTGTTTGCATGTATAACAGACCATGATTCATCACTTCTAAGTTGATTTCGTCGTGGAGATTGTTGAGGTATTTGTGAGTGACCATTTGATTGTTGCATTAATTGTGAGTGAGGGGAGTATGAAGAACTAGGTGGAGAATTAGTAGGGCTTGCACATGCATCACCAGCCCCAAGAAATGCAGGTGGTGGTGGAGGAGGTGAAGGTGAGGAATCTTTCTTTAAAAATCTACTATTATCAGTATGATCATATTCATCATGATTTAATTTAGCTGCCCATTCTGCACAAATATAACCATTACTTTTTTTTACATTTCCTTTTCTATCAGGAACTGATAAAGAAATTACAGGTTGATCACTAACTGTTACTGATGAGTTTGAAGTTTCTACTGTAGGTTTTTCAGAAACAGGGTATGCTGAATGTTTGCCATTAGAGGATGAAGCTAGACTGTAACGCTGAAATTAAAAACAGATCATATTGCATAGTATATGTTATTTAGATTTTGGTTTATGAAGACAAAAATGGCAGAATTTATTTTAATGATCTTAAAGCTTTACAATATAAGTAAAAGTTTAAAAGAAGTGATTAATATATTTAGATTATGAATCACTGAATTTAAATTCATTAGTTTTGAAGTAATCGCGTTTTTTGTAACTCCCGTTGACTCTAGGTTCAATTTTAAGTGGAGTAGTGGGTACAAATGCACCATATAGTCTTAAGTTATGCTCAGTAGTCTCTAAATGTTCTCCATCTGAAATCAATTTAAGACTAAATATCGAAACCGAATTGTCATGAATTTTAATATTGTGTAAAAACATCAAAAATTAAGGAGTTCATCGATTTATATCATGCTTACAATCATAACATAATGTTTGTTGGTTCTAGCTGCAAAGTTCAAATCTGAGACAAATTAAATTTTTAACAAGTTTTGTTTAACAGTGATTTGACAAATGACTTCAGTTTGTGATGAAACGTTTTTTTAAAATATTTATAACATTAATGAATAATCATAAGCATAGATGGATGGTGGATAGCAGTGAAATCTAGGATGCACGTTTCATCCTACATGGCATTCGTCAGTTGAATATAGCTTCTAGCCACTATCCATCTCCGCTTATAATACTTGTGATTTGAGGCAATATCGAGACAATTCACACAGGATTCAAATATACCAATAAGAAACTGATCAATTACAATCCTAAACATCAATGGAAAGATTCAAACAAACAATACAAAATGAATTAATGAATAATGTTTAGATCACATTATTTTAAAACGATTTAATTGAAACTCTACATGGTTATACCATTTGAACACCTCAGACATGATCATACAAAATACATATATGTGGAAGTATATTGCTACATATTATCATAATATTAAATACGATAATTACTGTGGATGGCAAAACTGCATCTAGAGAGAGGGAAATAATAAGCAAAATTGCAATTTCTCTACTACCCAACAGTCCAATTGATTTTAAACAAAAATCGATAGAAATTTTGACGGACCGATGAAAATTTAGCATGAACAACCGAATACCGCACATTAGAAAAATCACACCAGAGTTTACCAATATGAAATTTACATTAAGACATAAACCTTTGAGTTATGTTTGTCATTAAAGCACATGATCATCTGACTATTAATTTTATAAACTCAATAAAAGATTATAGACAAATCAATTGGCATGATGCATGTCTGCCTTGGTTGTTCTCTTTGTGTTTTCTGCTAATGGAATAATAGAGACGATTAATTTTGTTTTGTTTTCATAGTTCAAGAGAAAGAGAGCAATGATAAATATATCTCTCATCAGTTATAATTAAAATAATCAAAAATTAAAAACAATTATTCTGACTCATTCCATCAACTTAAATAAACCATCAAAAAATAGTCGGAATATTTACTTTAGCTGTATGAGTTGTACAAAACATTTGAGAAATGATGACACGGTAACAAACAAAGAAAGAATTTTAACCTTGAAATACCTGTAGAATGTGAATGTAACATTTTTTATTAGAGTACTTAGGAAGATGATGAATATTGATGACTCTATACTTAATTATCAGAATCACGTTGTGGAAATATACGAGTCTTTGTACTAAGAACATAATTTATTTTTAATTATGGTCAAAGTAAGAATTAGAATATAAAGAAAACAAGGACAATTTATCAAAAATGTGACTGATAATGTAATAAAGCTTTTTAGAAGTATTATGCAGTACAACTCATAATATAAACTTGATGATCGGTTTAGTGCTCTGGCGCGAGACTGGTAGGTCCTGTATTCGAATCTCGCGAGGTGGGATCGTGGATGCGCACTGTTGAAGAGTCTCATAGTAGGACGAAACGGCCTTCCAGTGCTTCCAGGTTTTTCATAGTGGTCTAGCTCCAATTGACTCATGATTTCAACTACAAAAATAAACTTGATGATTCTTTAAGAGCTCTCCTAATGAAATTAGTTCTAAATCAGATAACAAACTATGAAAATCGCATTTAGATAGTACATACAACTTGGAATTATTGACGCACCGTTCGTTGAGAGCGCCAGATGACTGAATTCAAAGCTGACTTCTATGGAAGAGACCAACCGCATAGTTTTTATTTCTTCCCTATTCGTCAAGTAATTTTTACTAATGATGATATTCTAACCTGTGATAGCCAATTTTCCTTATAATTGACTTCCTTAACAAGTTGATGAGAAAATAGTTTGATATTTCTACCAGCTGCTTATTGCACAGCATAAAATTAAATTCTTATTTTCTTAATCTATTGTCTTAAAACTAGAATTTCAAACAGATTACGCAATTAATTCATTACGTTACATGTTTAGGTACTCAGTTTCGAGATTCACTTATACGTATGAAGATCAGTGTTACCACACCTAGCTGTCTTAACGTAAATAAATAATGAGGAGTTTGAATTTTCAGGCTATTCAATAAGTGTTGGATAGTTTCTTTAACCACTAAGGTGACTGTATCAAACAATCCAAATAAACTATTTAAAAAAAGAACTATGATATATCTCAGTTTTGCTAGATAATAACTACTTCAAGTAATATATTCATCAATGAAATAAAACAAAACGATTTATAGTAATTTTAATAGTCGAGATCATGAATCAATTGTAACTAGATCACCATGAAAAACCTTGAAGCACTGGACGGCCGTTTCGTCCTATTGTGGGACTCTTCAGCAGTGCGCATCCATGATCTAGAAGTTGAGCGTTCGCGCGTGAAATCAATAGGTCCTGAGTTTGAATCTCGCGAGGCAGTATCGTGGATGTGCACTGCTGAAGAGTTCCTCAGTAGGACGAAACGGCCGTGCAGTGCTCTTAGGTTTTCCATGATGCTCTAGTTTCAATTGACCGATCATCCCAACTGCTAAAATTACTATAATGTCCACAAAATTCATTTCTGATATAAAACGATTTACAATTTGACTGTTATCTTTATCAACGATGCATGAAGGTACAAATAATCGTTGGTACAAATAATTGTAAAACAAAATTATTTAGTTTACTCTACAATTCTTTTTGTTTTTCGTTTTATGTGATTGAGTTATTAAATGAAATTGAAACTGGGTTAAATTAAACAAAATACTTCCCCATTGAAACCCGTTTATAATTAATTATAAAGCAAAAGAATTGACATTTTATTGAACTGTATATTATACCTGTTGACAGCGATTATAACTGATCACTTAAAAAAAAACTCAAAAATTACCTCAGCTCAAAAGTTTGCATGTTCTCATCTGTTGATGTTAAAAAATCTAACAAATATAAGTTAATCTTAAAAAGCTTGCCACAATACATTGTAAAGTTGAATAATATTTAATAGTGGAATCCAGAACGGGTGTTTCATTCAATTCTGGACTCGTTATCTGGATGTATCTGAACCCTTGTATTTATGCTCATATAGGGACTCGAAAGTAGTATATTTCAAAGTAGCTTTAAAACGTGTTATTATATAGGCCAATTGTCGTGGGTGTTGCTATATTAAGCTCACATAGTTTATTCCGGCTTCCGGACAAGCCTATTTATTCATTCTTCTTAAGTTATATTTTGACCTTTTCAATTATTCACTTATCAACCTTTACTGCTTTATGTGAGCATATACGTGTTCACTTCTTATCTTAACACATGTTTGTAACTTATTTTTTTGTGTGACCATAAATATCGATTAACACTTGGTTAAGTTGATTTGGCTCATACATCTTCACTGCACATCATTTCGGTTCGCTCTCTCCTCTTCGCTTTGTTTCTTCGATCGTTTGGCTGGATCGACGATTGTATGAAATATACGTGTTCAAAATTCATTCTCGTACTTAACTTATTTAATTCAGTTATTCACGTACGCGATTTCAGTCTGTGATTAAATATGAAGATTGGCAACATGTATATTTCGATGAAAAGCAGCAAATGATCTACCTGGAGTCAGATATCGGGCCACACAATAATTAACAGATGAGAAATGAAGACTAGACAATTCTTCTCAGGTCAAATTAACGGTTTTAGCTGTCAGTCAAAGTAAACCTTCAATCTTGAAAGTCCTATTGTCAAAATCTTTCTTATATACTACAACTTGTTCTTTACATTTTTCAGTGTTACAGTAATTTAGGCTTAGTTATTTGTCTATCAAGGCTTTTAATTTTACTGTATATTTATCACAAATAAATTAAGGAAATTAATTCTAAAGCTAGAATATACTGAGGTACCTAGTGAAATTAAATGTTCAATAATTTCTATAGTATAACGTGATTCTTGGTGGTAGTTTGACATTTAAAATACTGTATGGCGATGACCATTTTGTAGTTAATATGCATATTAACATTCAATACTTAATAACTATCTAAAAATGATAAAATCAAAAAAGTATTCTTTTACTTACTCGAGTGAACTGATTATTCTCCTGTTCTAATTCTTTCATTTTCTCTTCAACCACTTCAAGTTCTCTAAGTAGACTACTCAAATCATGTTCAGCTGTAGCTTCTAACAGGAAATATAGAAAAAACAGTAGTGGATAATTAGAAATATTGTTTATGAAAAAGTAGTACTAATTCAATAGTAATTCATTATTAATTAAGAGTCTGACAAAAAGTTTATATTAAAAGTATATTAATAATTTTTCACTTCGCCTTAAGATTTACCGGTTTCATATGAAGAATCTAATTACTGTTTGACTATTTACATATAGTGTACGTGTTAGGGAGTGGAAGTGGTTGTCGAAAAACCCTGGACCGATGTTTTTTTGATAGTTATCATTTGTGTACAAGGCTCACTTGGAGTTTTGGGAAAAATAATCTTCTATAGTGGATTCAAACCAAGCAGAAACTAACGTGCAAGTGAGATAGGGTTTGGTGAACACTAACGATTTATGCAAGTATAGCAGTGTTTACTATTTAGTCATCAATCAATTATAATTCGTAGTGTACTTATTCATTATCATAAATTCATTACTTATTTATTTAGTGTCATTTCATCTGAATATTACAGAAAATAATCCAACTTTAATAGTTTAGATTCAGCCTAGCTTCAGTCTTAATTATAGTGTTCATATGACGATACTTTGAGCAAAGTATAATAGATTTGGTAAACAGGAACTTATAAAAATAAGTTTATACTAAACATTCTCAGTTTGTAAGTACTAATTAGCTCCATTAAAAAAACAGAGCTGCTTGCTTTAGTTTACGATTTATGAGCAGGACACGATATTATTTGAAAATAAAGTAGACCACATTCACTTGTGATAATCCATGCATATTATTCATGAAACATTATTTCGTATAAAAAAATTCCACGTACATGTATTTACACTAAAATTTGAATCATCAATGAAAATATGAAGACTTAATTATACTGATCATTTGAATATGTAATTGGTTAAAAAATAATTGTTAAGGTTAAATGGACTGAGTAGGAAGAGAAGGAATGAAAAGATAAGGCAGACTGAAATGTACAACCAGACAACTCTTTCAGTTAAGAAAGTTAGAACCACTCTTTATGTAGAAAGTAAAAGAAGGTTGCAGTAGGATCGCCACTGGCTTCTATTCTGAGCCATATCTGATAACGTCTCTAGCCACTGTGTTGCACCATCTCTCGGACCCCAGCGAGGGAGTCGTGAAGGACCAACAGAAGCTAGCCCTTTACAGCTTTCTTTCATGCCACGACACCATGCCCCCAAATTCCCTGGTACGGCCGAGAGTAGGGAGAGTCCACTCTTCCTCTCGAAATGTTCTCACATGGCCAGCGAATATATAGCCTCTGTCAGGGAAGTCCTACTCACTGCCTTCTCGTGGCGGAGATGTTGTTTACGAAATTGAGAGGACGAAAAGCGAATGTCCGGCGCTTTAACCGGGATGGTGGACATGGAAAGTTCACCTAGGTGAGTTGGAAAACCCTGATTCCAAACCATTGGTGCACATGGGCTCCAGTATCCTGATGGAACGAATGGCGAATGAACCTATTGTTGGTCACCGGCTACCATGGGAGTGCATCTCCTCACGATGCTCCACTGCCTTGTGGATCAGACCTTTAGGTCAAAGGCTCTGGGTGTGGCCCCCTAAGAAAACCACCTGCTTCGGTTTGGGCATCCGGACAGTATCACAGCCCACGCACAAATAAATGAAATGATGAATTCTATTGACGATACTATTCTCGCTCATATTAGAAGCAAGACAATTTACACTATTATTATTATTACCATTATTATTATTATTATTATTGTTACTATTATTTACTACGTCGCTTTTTCACTCCCTTTACTTTCAAATTGTGTATCCTTCCTTTCCAACTTATGCAGTAGCTCGCCCATGGTGGAAACTCTGTCCTATCTAAACGATCTTCAGTCACTGTCTGGTTGAAAGTGAATGCTTCCACCGAATACGAATATTGAAGCAGTCTTTCTGAAACCACGTACGCCGTTCAAGCTGGCTTCCTTCATATGGTGTCGTGGCATTATGGTGAAGCGTATGTATTTGTAGAATTGAGTAATACGTTTATCTAGGTAATCGACTATTGTTCGGGCCTGTCTAATCGGTCCATTAATAATCAGGGTAACTGATTATAGAACTCAGTGAGTGACTGTTTTACTTTCTGACTATTCGATCTTCACATGGCCAGTGACATGATGTACCTAAATCTTCATTCCTTATAGTCTAATGCTTAGCATCCTTCTATCTCAATAGCCTATCGAAATTAGAACAGTGCAGCCTAAGAAATGTCCAATATTATCTATTCTTGTATTGTTAGCCTTATTTAAACAATCATAGGATTATATACGTGAATCACCTAATCACACAGCACCACAAATAAGAAATTTTAGTGTGTAATTAAAATATTCAAAGATTTAACAACAGTTTAAGAGTCGAATGAACGCTTACAATACAAGAAGAATAAAATACATTAATTAACGTTGTTAATAGTTATTCCATTGATACATATATAATACTTCCCTGTAGAGTATTACGATCAGCTTCTCATTCCTTAATTATGCTCTGGCATCTAATAGAGAGCTTATAATTACAATAATATATAAACATATCAAATAACAAATATTTGACAAATATTCACTAATACAATGCATTCATTAAAGTAACGACAAAGTTTAATAGTTACTTTTTTCGCCTTTTCGTACTATATATTATTTTTTTAAGGAGATGGTGCTTTTATAAAAACGAAGTAGAATTCGTATGATATAATGGAGGATTTGTTGAAAATAATAAATTTCATAGTTTCATTTGGGACTGAAGTTATTTGGTTAGTCAAAAAAACTTATAAGTGAATTGGTTCAAGGTAGATTTATGAACCATTTTATTCCTAGATAGAGGTCTTAGTGTTCTGCATCTGATAACCGGTAAGGGTGAAGATGTCCATTATTAAGAAGTCTCACATTAGGACTGAATAACTGTCCAGTGCTCCCTGGTTTTATATGATTATCTAATTAAGATCAAACTACGATGTAAATTATGTAAAACCAGTCGATTATATGACACATTTAGTTTATAATTTAATTGTATTTGATTAAAAAACATTTGGTTATTTCTTAAGGAAACTTATACCCAAACCATACCGCATCCTTTTTAAAATAGTGCACTTGACTTTACTTTTTGATGTATCTGAAAATCTATTTTTTGAAAAAAAATCAAAACACTGCCAACTCTTCATTATTGTTTCTTAAGATAAACTAAAGAATAAAGTTTTTTGTCTGACCATGTATTCAAATACCTTAGTCTTTCAGCATACATTCTGTAGCTAGTTAGGTTGTGGGGATGGTTAACATTGACTTAATTTCCAAGTAATTTCTGTTATGAAGTGAATTTTTCATAATCTTAATAAATGTTTACAGTAGTGGCTATAAATTACTGTTAAAGTTTGACTTTGAATTTCTTGACAAACTGTTCAGATAACAAGTTGATTGTTGTTCCTAAAGTACATTACTACTTAGAAAACTCCTTGTTCTCATTCGATTAGTTGTCATCTTAACAGGCTACTAATACCATTATTGTATATTTATGTTTGTAAATCACACTTTTTAAAATCTTTTATTGAATCGAATAATACATTATCTTGAATTAGACGTCACATATTAGACGATATAACTAACACATAACAAGCTACGTCCATATAATATATATTTATTTTGTTTGCATAATATTAACTCTACATTTTTGGATTCAATAACTTTGTTAATATAGATGTAACGTTTTGTTCTGTGAATAATACAGGCCAAATGTTAATGCTGAATCCAGTGATGATCTGATTCCATAATGATATTAAACGAACAAATATATAGATAAGACTTACAGTATAAAAGGTTATTAATACTTCCAGAAAAAAAACAGTTACGTGAACTCTCTTGATAAACAGTTCACTTCTAATTGAAGTAAGCGGTGATGATTTCGTGCATATCACAATTAAACCAACCAACCAACTCAGAACATACAACACAAACAATCATTTATTAGTTAGATAATTTTAAAATATAACTAAGTAACACGAATAGTTATTTACAATTAATCAATAATGAAAAAAAATCAATTCGATTCACTTAGTATTATTTGTTTGTATCTTCCCATTGATGTTTAGGACTGCAACTGATCAGTCCTAAACATCGATTGGAAGATACAAACAAATAATACTAAGTGAATTCAAATTTTACTCCATTGCACAAGCAAGTGGCTATCAGGGGCTCAGTAGCTGAGAGGATAACGCGATAGCTTTGATAAGGAAAGGTACCGGGTTCGAGTCCCAGATTAAACATCAACTCTGAGATGCAGGTACATCCAGCTCACGAGTCCCAATTAGGACGAAACGCGCGTCCTGGATTCCACTGCCAGCCACTATCCATCTTTACTTAAAAATGAATTAAGTTTATAGTTTTTCAATCACTGAATGATTTAATGAGTAAAGATAGTCATTTAAATACACTAATAAATAATAAAATGATAGTAACATAGTATTTTATTTGAAGTGATCACAATCAACTAACAGATTCTTTCAAACTTACATAAATTCTTCTCAATTAACGAATATAAGAAAATTGGATTCAGTTAAAGTACATACACATATTGGAAATATTCCTATCTTAATTTACTTAATTATTGTATAGTTTAAACATTTACAAAACATTAGCAAAAATGATCAACTATTCATTCAATATTAGTCTGATTTTTATATAAATTTATATATGCCCAAGTTTAATTCATTGACTATTATAAGATAAACATTAATAAACTAATCATATACGAAAACAGGAACTTCTTTTTTTCTATGCCTATCTCATTTCAATATATTAGAATTTACTACTATTGTTTTTTTTTTGAAGATAGTAATATTTAGTCTAAACAAATTATAAATGAAATAATGTTCACATTGATGTTGATCATTTAATTATTGTTTAAAATTCAAATATATGAGAAATGATTTTGTTTATCGGATATATTATACGGAAATATTATTGTTAAATGATTTCATTATATAAATAACAATTAGGATAAGTCCATTAATATGAAGTTTATATATAGGGGTTAAATGTTTAAGATTATTTGAGTCATTTATTAAAATTATTCTATAGTTGAAATCATGAGTCAATTGAAGCTAGACCACCATGGAAAACCTGAAAGCACTGGATCATCGTTTCGTCCTATCATGAAACTCCTCAACAATGTGCATCCACGATTCCGCCTCGCGAAATTTTAACCCAGGATCTGTCAGTCTTGCAACCGAGCGCTTACCCACTAAACCACTAAGCTGACATCCAATGGTGTTAATGTCTAACTTCAACCAATAGACGAAGTTGAACAACCGTCCACCAATTGTCTTCGGTGAGTTGGAATCTCCTTGGTTCAAATCTCGTGAGGCGGGATCGTGGATGCGCACTGCTGAAGAGTCCCGCAACAGGACGAAACGGCTTTCAAGTGTTTCCAGGTTTTCCATGGTGGTCTAGCTTCAAATGACCCATGATTTCAACTCTAAAATTACTGGAATCTCCACAAAACCCCTTCTGATAAAATCATTTGCAAATCAGAATAATTGTTTTTGTTTTCAGTATGAAACGATGACAACCAGAAAAATATTTTACATTTTTTAAAATATTGAAGTATTCATTTATTTGTTTTTCAATAGGATGAAACAAATTAAAGTTCATTTCTAGTTGCATTTGTCGAATTTTTTGATATAACTTGTGACTACCTGGATGCGCTGCTAATTTATGGCGTGATAATACCGCCAATTAAAGAGTATTGATGTATCGATCGGACCAATGATACAAGAAATCTGTACGAGCATTCTAGAGTACTTATCGGTCCTTTATTTCTGTCTAGCCTAGGCAGTTAAGTCCAGAACACCAATAAAAGCCTCTGCGGTATGAATCATTTTATGTCAAACATACTGAGTTTATATACCAATCAAGCAGACCAAATCGTACCATAAAATAGAAAATAACATTTGCACAAGTATAAGCCAAAAATGACTGTGAATGTGGGGAACAGTAATTAACAGACTAGATATAACTCAAGAATGGTAAATCATATAATAATATTTCATATGTCATAATAAAGCCTATGATAAGAGGGACATGAATATGAATAGATTAGTTAGTTAACAATTATACAATAGAAAAAAATGTGTATCATATCGGTCCATAAATAGTTCTGAAATGTTACCATTCATAATTCTTATCAGGACATAACTGTTTTAAAAAATCAATATGAAAAAATTGTTAATTTCTCTCTCTCTAATATTAGTATTGATAATTTTTTTTGGTGTGAAATATCGAATCAATACACTTATGTTTTTTTCCTAATACATGGACTCATATCCAAGGAAACCGAAAGATTCATTAACTAAACTTCATTCACAATATCAATTACCATTTTATTTTTAAAAGAATTCTTTTTTATTTTATTTTATTTATTCAATATAAAAATCAGTTGAAGTTAGACATTAACACCGTTGGATGCCAGCTCAGTGGTCTATCGGTTAAAGGGCTTCGGCTCGAAACTGGTAGGTCCTGGGTTCGAATCCCGCGAGAGTGGGTTCGTGGATGCGCACTGTTGAGGAGTCCCATAATAGGACGAAGCGGCCGTCCAGTGCTTCCAGGTTTTCCATGGTGGTCTAGCTTCAATTGACTCATGATCTCAACTCTATCAATATAAAATACACAATTTTTACAATTTTGAAATTATTTTAAGTATAAACAAAACGAGAAAAAGGAATCACCATGAGAAAAATAAACATACAAATGGATAAGACAGACTGATAAGTTTTTTTTCTTTTTTTTTCTTATTTCATTCTCTCTTACCTAGATGTTATAAATCTATGTGACTATTATAATTTCCTATTCTTAAGGAAATGTAAAATGAAAATTCAAAACAAAACAGAAAATACGACGAAAATGTCAATAGTATACCTTAGTAAAAGTCATATGAATCTTAGTCAAATGATATTTTCTATATGTATCTCTAAATATATTAGTTTATACTTTATATATATATATCTTAGGTAGTTGCACGAAAAGAAAAAAAACGGTCCTATAGGATACTAATATTGTGAATAAATAGGTAATGTATATAAAATAAACGATGAAATAGACAAGTAATAAACAGCATAAAAAGTTATAAGCAAAAATGGTTATGCCTAGCAATAGAATTTCAAAACATACGTTTCATTCTCTTCGTGATTAGTCAGCTGAATATAATTGCATCCAAATAAACAATAAAAAATGAGTAAAAAATTGTCTCTTCCTTCGTAGTTTTCATCAAGTTCGATAATGTGTAATTGATTTTAGTCAAAATTGAAGAAAAACAATTAAAATAAATCATTTTGTTTCCTCGGATAAATAATAAGCGTATGATTTCAATAAATTTTCTAATGACTGAATGAATAAAATGTTTGATCGATCCGATCATTTAACTTGAAGAACAAAACCCTACCAAAATCATATACCTGAGCTACAAATTTTCTCCACCATCTCAATAAATACTTTTCTTGTATAATTCGCATTAGATAATGAAATAAAACCAATGTATAAATATATTTACATGTATCAGAGGAATAAATTTGTTTCAAGGATGGAAGAATCAGTCTCTAATGTACTTTTAATAAAAACACTATGAAACTTGAGCAATATTTGATCGGTCAACCATAATCTGAATAATTTTTTTTCTAGTTTGATGAGAACAGATTTAAAGAATAAAAATTTATTGTTATCGGTCGATAACCAACCGTACTTCAACCTTTTTTTCGACTTAAATTGAGGGAAAATTAGACAACTGTCAGCTAGCCAACAAATAACCATTTACTGACCTCTTCTATATCCAATATGTAAATGAATATAAATAAATAGTTTGATTGAAATTATGACTAAACATTCCAAAAGCAAATTCTTCCCCGAATTTCTCCTTGGATTGTTTGAGTCTCCAAATCACTTTTTTCCGATAAATATCTTTATTTACGTATGGTAGGGTTAAGGCATGGCTTTTAATGGATTACAAAGTCAAGCTTCAATGAATTATAGAACAAACATTATAGATATCAGGAAATATTCCTCCTTATCTGACTTTTGGAGAAGTCAGAAGCAGTTATATTGAATTTTATGCACTCAACATACACGTGATGAAAAAATGTTACTGAGACTGAGCTAAAAGCTAAAAGATTCCATCACATTATTGAGAAATTTGTGTAGTCAACTCTTTACTGAAAACAGCCATTATTATTGTCAAATCAATAGACATTGGAAGCTATAGAATACGAAATAATTTTGTCCTAGTTTATAATTTAACAGAAATATATGGAATTGAAAAAATAGCCTATCTCTTAGGGGGATGATTAATGTAATTTATTGAATTATGATTAAGTGGCTCATTAGATTGGCTATTTTTACTAGAAAATGGTTCATTAAGTTTCAAAAAAAATTTCTGATTAGTTTTAACAATGTCTTGTTAAAAATTAAATTAATATTCATTTTTAAACATAAAAACGAATATCTTTATTCGTTTAGATATTTACTGCTCATGTTGTAGTGAATAAGAACACAAGAGGGAGCAATCAAATGTATATTAGCACAAGATTACAAAATATCTCATAATTTGTAAAATAACAATCGATTGTCTTAATTTGACTGTTTCTTCAGCAAATATCCATCCATAGTCTCCATTTATTTAAATAGGTTTTACAATTTCTGATGAATTCATTCTATAAAATAAGTTTCTAACAATCGACTTTTATTTTGTTATAAGTGGACTTACAAATTATTATCCGCTTAAGTGATAGTTGTGTTCAAAGATTTATAATTAGAAATTTACAATGTTTTAGAATGAAAGAAAATAACTGACGACTCCAGCTTCGGTTACAATATGACTGGTTTACGATGATTATTTGTTTCTACTATAATACTAATCCACAGTAAGCTATTGAAATCAATAACATCTTGAATAAAATAACTGCAAAAAATGATTTCAATTAATCAAATCGAAATAGGCGACTATACTTACCAAACGATATATAACGGCAATATTAGGCGGAATCAATAGTAATATGAAGATTTGGTTGGTGAGTAAATTTTCTTACTAATTAAATATTTTTAAAATGGTAATTATTATACAGTCTACAGTATATAATAAGCCGATTTTACTGATTTATAATAATTCTGTAAAACGATATCTATTCTTAATGGAATTCGTCTTGGAATTATACGAATTTCCATAAACTATCCTAGTACGTCATCAATGTATGCAAGTAAGTGGTGAATTTACCAATTTTTTAGTTGGGATTAGTTAGCTATGTGGTCAGTCGTTAATGATAGATAGATGCTGTAGTAATTAGTTCAAATACAACCTTTAATTCTTCTTTTTGAGCCCTATTCTTAGCTTAAATTTTTGTCGCTTGTTTGAACACTCTCATTGATGTTAAGGACTGAAATTGACCCGGCCCTTTTAACACATATATATTCTGGGAGGACTGCCTTGATGTTTCCATTAAGTCACAAGCATCATGGTCAGAGATTGATGGCGGCTAGCATTTAAACCTAGGGAGCACGTTTCGCGCTATTTGGGGCTCGTCAATTGAATGTGCCTACATCTGCCTAACTATACTGAATTCGTGCTTAGGAGTAAACATAAAATTCGGGGTGTAGACACACCGAGTTGACAAGTCCAAAATAGGACGAAATGTGCGTTCTCGATTCTACTGCTAACCACCGTCCGTCTCCAGTTTTCAATATTTAGTCTTTTTAATTATCACTGCTGTCACATTATTCCGATTCATCCATTATTCATATTGTTAATAACTTCTTTTTCTGATTAAGCTAATACACATATATATGCCAGGCTTTAAGTTAATCATGACCAACTAATTGGATAGAAGTTACTGTTATCCTACGATCGATTGATACTGAAAATATGACAACTGTATTCCGATCTATTGATTTACTAACTGATATATGTGCATTTTTGAAGTTTATAGAGACGGTGGGTTATAGTCACTACAAACGTTTGGACCAATCCTGAAATATGCAGTCATATATATATGTATATATATATATGTCAACAGAATTAGGAGAGGAAGCATCATTTGTCAACTCCCTTATTTAAAAAAAAACATATCCAAATGAAGATTTAAAAAAATTTAGTATTTTAGTTAACATGAAAACAAAAAAAGATGGAAGATTTTGATTTGAACCAAAACTATACTGACATATAAATAAATAATATTTAACAGTGACTCATCATAAATTCAGTTGTAATGCAAATAATATCTTTCAAGATATCTAAATTTAAATGAACTGTTTAATTATCTTGGCAAAAAAAGTAGAACTTCATCATGAATTTATGTATTCAGTGAAAATCATTGAAACGGTGAGACTAAAATTTATGGACGAACTCTAAACGACGCTAAGGTGACCTTGAGAGTGTCTATCTAATGATCAGGATCGAATGAGGGTTATAAAACAATATGAGGAATTACAATTATGATTTACAATTGATGGTTAAGATTAGGAATTAGATATAGGATTTTCATCACGAACTGACATCAGCTATAATGCCAAAACTTTATTTAGTCAAATGGATAAGTGAATTTCATGCTAAACTCCATAACACGTTATCTTTTGCCTGATTGGTTCAACCAAAAATTATAGTCTCGCCATCGAAACTATAGCGTAATCGTTTGTAATTTTAAAAATATCAGAAAATCCGAAATTTAATATCTCTTTGAAAGTATGTAATGTTCACACCGTCTTTTCAATGTGAGCATTACAATCAAGATGACATCTAGGCAAAAATAATTGTTTTTTAACTTATAAGAGTTTGAATCTTCCCATTGTTCACATTAGATACCATTATATGAACTCAGTTGCTCAAGAAGTAACGCGTTAGGTATTCAAAGTGGAATGTACTAAGATTCAGTTTCAGTGAGAACATTAACACTAAGGTTGAGGTATATTCAGCTGACAATCCCCAGATATGATGAAATTTACATCAAAGATTCTACTTTACTGATTATTTACCTAATATTATTTGATCATTTAAAAAGGTGTTTGATTAAAGCCTAATATCCAAAAAATGTCTGAATCGTTTCCTACTTTACGCGAAAGATTATTTCTAGGCTTAACATAGTCATATTTTAACTTACTGTCTAATTATTTTTAACATCAAAAATGTGTAATTCATGAATTCGCGTTTCTAACATGTGTTATCACTAAGTAAATAACTTTGAATTTATTCATGATGTGGGGGGATAGGTTAATGAAATGATAAGTTTCTACTGTTATCTGATAATCACTCTTATTCAACATTCTAAATAATTGAATGAAATTTTTGAAATTGTATTAGCTTATTAATCATGTCTACGAATCCCAGTGTATATTCCCTTGCTTTTGTAAGAACATCGCAATGCGTAGTCATACTGAAGTCAGCAAAATGCACAAAAGTAACAACATAGCGATTAATGTATTCTTTTTTTTCTTATTCACAATCTGAAATGCATTAGAATGCATAAATGTCATGTGAAATGCAAATACTTTATAACGTGTCCAATACATGTAATTGGAGATATTATAAGGGGATGATTAAAAAGTCCTTTCTCGATAATATTAAGAAATCATTTGTAAATTCTACATGGTAATCCATTGTGCTAAGTTTAGGTTGATAAGGAAGTTATAATGTAAAATTCATGCTTACTTAGCCCATTCATTAGTTAACAAACATAATAATCTATTGACTTCAAGAGACAATTAATTTTTATGCTAAATGGCTAACATAATGCAATGCATACATAATTAATTATTTTTTAGCCATTTTCTATTTTAACCATATAAAAATATGAAAATTATCATTTCTTGTATATTATGTAATCTCAAAATTGCCTCAATAACTGTAAGCAATACCAATTTTGCTCAGAATTTAAAATTAGGTTATTTTTAGACCTAACCGTATCTTCAAGATTTTGCCATGTTATTAATCTCCACTGGGAATTGAAAACTAACAGATAATATACTACATCTGCTCAGTGTAGTTGGTTAGTTTTAAAAGAAATATTCTTACTAGTTATATATTGTGGGATTAGGCGGTTACTAAGTAGAGATTCAATGATATACTAATTGTATTTTAAATTAACTGATTCGAAATGAGAGTTCGGTAGAATCCAATCACCAATAATAATTGATGATGATTATAATTACAACACAATAGTTGGTTAGCAAGAATATCTCACTAATATGTCTACGGAATTTTTTATAACTTGACGAATACTGTAAAATTTGGAACTTTTGGAACTGTTTTTCGTAATATGACTACTTATATTTTTGAAGTATAATTACTATGCAACTGAACTACTATGTTTATAATTTCCACTCATCATAAACTTTGGTTTGATTCATTATTGAGTATTGTTATACTTATCATCTTTAATCAACTAATAATTAATTATCTACATGCTGCACCATTCACTGTTATTCTTGGCCTGTTCATGCATAATCGTGACTTTTTGTTTTACAGTGCTATCTTTGTAAGCGAACCCATGTACTTGAAGCTGGTTAATGACTTTTTGGACTCAGTGCAAAGGATAGAGTAAGGTTTGAGCATAGTAAGCCGAAAAGAGTTTCACTTGCGTCAGCTCAGAGTTAACGGTGGTAGCGAGACGTAAAATTGGTTAACTCTACAACACCAGGCTACCGAAAAGATAGTAAAAAAAATATTATCAGAATTCGGATTGACATTTTTAACACTTCATATCAATTAGCGTCTCAAGAGATAACACAATTTACTGATAATGCAATATTTTGCTTATCCGATTAAAGTATTCATTTATCAGGCGGTGGAGATAGAACAGATACTCCATGAATTATTTTAATTTATTATATGGATAAAGAAAAAGGGAGAACTGGTCATTTTCAAAATATGTTATACTGTTTCCTCATGATGCAAAATCGCAATGCATATTATGTAACTTTGGAAAACTCATAACTAATATACTAAACGAAAGATCAGCTTATGAAGAATAAATAAAAGTACCTCATAGAAATATGGGTTATTACGCACGGAAAATATGTGGCATACAAACATAGGGATTTTGAGGTGTTTTAAGCACTTGAATTGTAGCTAAGAGAGCTTGTCAGTGAATAAGACCGATATGAAGTTGACTTTACATTAAACCAGACATGATATATGGTGTAGGAATTTCACAGTTAGTATTATGGAACTTTTCCGAAACCACAACCATAAATTTACGATAACCTTAGCAATAAAACCCAAAACGCTTTTTAAGAGGACCGAATTTTAAGTACAATCATATTAAAGTTTCAAAACAGCACTTCCTTATGAATATCAACAAATATAAACTGAACAGTAAACCATTTTCATGCTTGTTGTAGTAGTCAACGAGATCACATTTCGAAACATACAAAATATAAATATTTGGAAGTTAGAAACCATGCACCGCATTTCTACTTATAATTAACATTATAAAGGCGAAGACAACTGAAATGAATAGCATAGTATTTTAAAACTTTAACCGACAGAGAAACTATACATACAACATGGTTTAGAATGCATAGAAATAATTAGATATCATTGATATATTTAGGAGTATTTAACATTATGATCAGATATTCTAATAACTATTGAAAATTCCTTCAGTTTAATGAGAGAATTCAATAGTACTCTTATATATTGAATATCAAATTAAAGTTAACACATAGATACATAGCTTTAGTTTATCATCTGTTTGTTGGTTATTAATGTAGCGTAACGATTACTGTATTCATTTAATCATAGTGTATAATTATTTATCCTTAAATGTTAAAAGTAGGATAGAAATTCTTTGAAGAATATAAAATGACAGATAATAATTCCATGCGTAATATACATTATCGTAAATCAATTGCATGGTTCGAAATGGTATACAAATATTTAGGGATATATATACAGATAGATGTACAAATAGTTAGTCGTAGAGTATCTAACAATCGATGGATGATGTGAAAGTTTGTTTTCAAGAATTCAACATGTTCATTTTTTTGTTCAATCCTCTATGCTATTGATTGTATTTCTGATGTAAGTGTCATGAAAAAAGTAGATAAATCGAAAAAAAAGATAGACGTATCGAAAGAGAAAAAAAAGTTATTTTCATGTCTAATGTAATTTTGCTAGCGTAGAAAAAAATGTGAAATCTGGTGCTTTGATTAGCTAAAACCTTTTCCAACGGAAAAAGTTCTAAGTTAGTAAAATAAATTAAATTATTAATAAGAAAAGATGGATAATGGCTAGCAGTGGAATCCAGGATGTGCGTTTCGTCCTATTTGGGACTCGTCGGCTGTATGTACCTGCATTTCAGAGTTGATGTTCACTCAGTGGCCGAGTGGATAACGCGATGGCGTTTGGAGCGAAAGGTACTGAGTTCGAGTCCCAGAGTGAACATCAACTCTGAGATGCAGGTACATCCAGCTAACGAGTCCCAAATAGGATGAAACGCGCGTCCTGGATTCCACTGCTAGCCACTATCCATCTCTGCTTACCATGCTTGTGAATTAAGGTATATCGAGGCAATACGCACGGTATGCACATATGCCAATTAGAGACTGACCAGTTGCAGTCCTAAACACATCGATGGGAAGATCCAAACAAACAATACTAAGTGAATTTAAATAATTAATATTTGTTAAAAGTTTTCTCTATGGAGAGATATTAGCCACAGTTGATAGATAAGTGCCGTTAAAGAGTTTTTCGTCTAAGTTAAAGCAGGTACTTAGTGCTAGTTGAATATCAAAGGTTATAAGCCCATTTCTTTCTTTCTTTGAACACATAAATATTGATAAAAAGAGAAATCAAATACTTATGCGTCACACAGTAACAGTAAGCTTGTATAGGGATAGAGATTAGGTGGTGAGTATAGTAAAAGAAGAGTAACAATCGACAGAACTTAGTGTATGAAAGTGAAAGGATAATAATAGTGGGATAAACAGTTCAGTTAGGACAAATATAATCAGAAAGGATACTTTCAATGAAAAATGCTACGTTCACTTTTGTGTAGAAAGTAAAAGAAAGCTACAGCAGGATCACCACTAGCTTCTATTCTGAGCCATATCTGATAACATCTCAAGCCACCATGTTGTGCCATCTGTAAGACTCCAACCAGGTAGTCGTGAAAGAACCAGCAGAAGCCAGTCCTGTACGGCTTTCTTTCATACCACGACACCATGTCGTGCACTGACCACCTCTCTGCTTTTTTCAAGTGGTCCCAGAGTTGGCAACTAATGCACGTGATGGAATTCACTAGGACAACAATCGTAAAACATCCGAACCACCGAAGTAGGTGTTTCATTTGGTTACAACAATTGAATTATTTAAACTGTGCACGAACACACGAAGCTAAGTTTGTGATGACATTTGTTTTTAGACTGAATTATTCTCTGTCCTAAGCTCTGGGGCACTTTGGATATTTAAATGTGGTGTGTTTAAACATATATAATATATCAATCGGCATAAAAACTGTAACTCCAAGTATATTTTGACCGTCACAGAATCTGTATGAAGGGAGGAAATGTTAAAAATGGGACTACATTTTTAAACAATATCTGCATCACTTCAAGCAGATGTCTAATCAATCATCATACTTTGTTTGATACCTTGACTGGAGTATTTAACCGAATGCAGAATTTTTTTTCGCGAATAAAGATCTTCCAACCGCATTAAGTAATTTAAAAAGTTTATGGATATTAATGCACAAATCATCTACCAACAACTTGAGCTTAATTGCACAACATGATTTGTACTATGGTAGCCTGTCTCTTTTGAATTACAATTTTCACAAGCTTTTTTGTATACTTTGTTTCCCAATTCTAATAAACAAATCTCAAATTAACATAAAAAATGTAGTAAGATTATCTATTCGAGAAAGACTTTGAACAATGGCAAGCAAAACAAAATTGTTTAAATAAAATTTCTAGACATATGTTTCTGTTATTTTGATATATTGTCAGATATTATCTGACACTTTTGGTTACTAATGTCATTTTACTTAGTACATATGTTATCAGTCCAGATAACTGAAACATTTTCAAATTTTCAGTATGGGGATTTGTGGAGATAAAAGTAATTTTAGTCGTTGAATTTATGAATCAAACTAAACTAGACCACCACTGGAAACCTGGATAAACTGGACGGCCGTTTCACTCTGATATGGGACTCCTCAGCAGTGTGCATCCACGATCACAAACATTGGACTCGAACTAAGGACCTTCGGTCTCACGCGCGAACTCTCAACCTCTAAACTAGTGAGCGGGCATCCAGGGTGCTTATGTCTAACTTCAAACGATCCATGATCTTGTGCAACCCCTAATCTATTATCTGAGGTAGACGAAACGGCCGTCCATTGTTTCCGTGTTTTTAATGGTAGTCTAGCTTAGATCAAATCATGAATCCAACTACTAAAACTTTCAAATTTGACAATTGACTATAAATATGTTTTATCGACGTCGTGTCACATTGATTCTTTAAAAAATTTCTATTCAAGATAAAGCGAGACTTCACGTTAACTTCCCTTCAATAATTTACAAAGAATGAGGATTTCCAAGCAGGATTTATTGAAAATGATTCCTTTTTCCGATTTTATCGTCATGTAGTGAAGCGATGACTGTGTATCTGAAAGCCAAGTTGTATCACTGTTTGTTACACCGAAAGTGTAGCTCAAATCCAAATGCAGCAACAAATTTCATTATTAAATAGTCCCAAGTAAAGAAAAAAATTGAAATCACCATGAGCATTAATGTCAGGAAAAATAACTTCAAATTGAATAAAGATGAGTAGTGAGTGAAAATAATTTAGTATAAAAGTTACAAATTTAACTTGAAGAATATTTTCACTGATAAGTTATTATCCACTGGTGTATCATAACTATTTCTGTAATCCATGTATTCTGTTTTTATATAAGGAAATGATTGAAAATATACATTTATTGTACATTAATTTTTGTTTATTCCCAATCTAACTTGACTTATGACATAAATAAGGCTTATAAAGAAAAGTATTGCAAATGTATGTCGCCGTAGATTTATTGCTTATAAGACCTTTTTAATAACTTCCTAATGTTTTCTTTTTTAAATATGACGCCTATTTTGGAGTCCATATTTCACCGGGTTTCTTATTCAATAGATAAATTATGTAACATTGACTATGAAACCTAGATTTTTCAATAATTCATCTGATATTTCATAGTTTGGGAATATCTTTTTGGTTTTAAGTTCAACTACAAATTAGAAAGATTCCGTAATAATAAATGATAAATACGTAAGTGAATTATTAGTTTTTTATAGGACAGTATTCTTTAAAAGTAAGACGATACAATGAATGAATTCATTCACAAACTTCGATTAAACAGTTTATCAATTAAAATAACACAAAAATATTTGGATCTATGCGTTTCTTCTTGATCAAAAATATGTGAGAATACAAACAACCTGATAAATAAATTACCTGGTAATATATTAAATGTATAGTTTTTGATGCGAAATTATATTAGTAACAGAATGAGATATTTGAGAAAGTTAATTTTTCAAACTCTAATATTGATAATACTGATATGGCTATTATGTTGAAAATTACCCACTAACTTTACATAGATAATTAAATACAAGATAAATTTACATACTCCTGACAGATGAAATTTGTAAATACTGGAGCTTAGCTATGGTAGTTAGAAATTATTAAAAGTTATTCGGAGTGGTCAAAGAAAGCAGTAAACTGAAGTTCTGAAACAATTTATGCAGTAATATGTTTACAACTATCGAAGAATTCCTAAGATATTTGTCATATGACACAGTCCTAGGATAGCCTTATTGAGAATACGGTTTTGATTTTGAAGGATAACATTGTGTATTACGTTCCCTAAATTGAACCATTTAATAAATTAAACAGACTTTCACACAAAATCTGTATGATTTCCCATAGGTTGACAGTGGATGTAATTTTGTTTCAAAAAAAGTTTAATTTATGCATAATTCTGTTTTTTATTCACTCCAAAAAAGCTTTATAATATAATTTTCTAAAGAACTTAGTGGATCAAACAGTATAACGTCTAATAGGTTCAAATTCTGATGAAAAATTGAGACAAAACATAAGTTAATGAGTTATAAATTATCAATATATTGACTTTATATGTGAAATGAAAGACCTAGTCATTATCCACATTTCAACCAATCAATCCTAACAATCCGTTATGTACTGATAATTCACCTTCTTACTTTCTATTTTAAATTTTCACAATTCATTTAAACAAAACCACAAATAATAAAATCACTGAAGAATCCTTTTATTTAAAATAAGAAGTTTCCTGTTGGATACATTTATAATTTAAATATCAGAAAGGGTTTTTGTGGATATTACATTAATTATAATAGTTGAGATCATGAGTCGATTGAAGCTAGACCACCATAGAAAACCTGGAAGCACTAGATGGTCGTTTCGTTCCATTCCGAGACACCTCACAAAGCGCACCCACGATCTCGCCTCGCTAGATTCGAACCCAGGACTTATCAGTTTCGCGCGAGAACATTTAAGCTCTAGACCACTGAACCGGAATCCAGTGGTGTCAATGTCTATCTTCAACTAATCCACGAAATTGAGCGACACATCCACCACTGTCTTGAGTGAATTACTATCTCACAAGAGACTTGGTTGAACTTCACTGGTCACTGCTTCTTACTCATTTAATGATCAACTTGACAAAAAACTTAAACAATAGCTAGATCTACAGAATTAAATGACAGAGGTAAAGAATCAATGATACTGTTAGATTTGTTAATTTTCCTGATAATTAAAGTTTTAACTAAAATGAAATCAATAACTGTTATTTATTCCCACTTCAGTTAAATTGTTCTAGGCAACGATTAGCTGTATTTTTTTCTTTAAAAGATTCTAAACAAATGGATTAATAACGAAATTAAGAAAAAAATGACGAAAAGAGAGAAGTGAGCGACATAAATATTGGTTTCAAAAGGTATAGAATTCAGTTTGTAAGTTATATTTTCTTGTTAATTTACTAGAAAAGCTTTTTGGCTTATCATTACTTCATAGATAAGTGTTGAATATAGTTTATGAGAAAAATGTGGCAATATTTTGCAACTAGTAAAATATGATATCTACAATGACTTGTTTACAAACTTCTTGGACATGAATGTTGGTAGTGAATGCTATCCGGTCGAAAACTTAAGTAAGATTCGAAAGTTGTTATATAGATAATTAAATTAATTAGTTTAATAACGATTCCGGCTGACTGTGTTAACTCAATCGTTTGTTAGTTTCCGTCTAAACTATACTATAAGTTTTATACTTAAGTCAATGAGACAGATTTTACTAAATAAGAATAGTTTTCACGAGTGTACAAAGTGTAAATATTTTGTTTTGAAATGATGTTTATCAGAAGGATACTGTTTAGTAGTTTGAAATTCTTAAGAACTATTTACTGAAATCCTAACTGTCTTTTTAATTGTTGGTTGCTCATGTACTCACCAGATCAATCATATTTCACAACAAATCTGAAAATTGACTCGATCAATGCTAAACACTTTCTGATCACAAGTGTAAATTTAAATACGTTCACTTCTGAACCTAATGCTATAATAATATTCTGACTGACTATTGAATTAAGGCTTAAATTCGTCCTTTATCATAAGTACAGCTGCGAAAACATTCACTTCTCACCGTAAAACTTTATCGAAAACAGAATGATAACTGAGGAAAAAAAAATCGAAAAACGATGTTATTCATAAAATGCAAATGTATTGTAGGTCGTGAAGTAAAGTATATCACACAGTAGTTTAAAGCTAGGACAGAAGATCTGTTTAGTTTTCATTGACTTTTTGATAGATGTCAGTTGGAGGTGAGATTTTACATTAGAATGATTGACCATCACAAACTCACTAATTTAAAGAAATGATCTTAGTTCTTTTTTTAAATTTCGGTCAAAATAGATCAGTGGGTTACAAATATGAAAGCCTTAAAATTAAAACCTGTGGAATGACAAATCCCAATGAAGATTATTTGATATATTCTGAACAATTTACAATGGGATATTTATTTATTAATAAATAGGGTTTTGGGAGAATTTCAAGCAAATAAAAGTTTTAGGGAAATACAGGTAATCTGAAAGACAGAAACGTGCTTATTATTGAAAGTTATTCAGCTAGATAACAATAACATAAGTTTTATACACTCAGCTGGATACATTTATCAATATATATATATATATATATATATATATACTACAATAATTATTGTATTCCTTCTGAACAGCATGATCTGAAATTGTTATGACACTTGAAAAAGGAAAAATAATCATAACAATAATATTATCTTTCTATAAGTATCACAAGATACTTTGTAAACAATCGATTTGTAATATCCGTTTACCCGCTACAAAAGATTAAGTCGAACAAGTATGAAATTTATTATAAAATAGTTGATGTAAATTATACACGTGTTATTGTTTATTCGGAAGATAAGTCTACATATTGCAAAATTAATCATTCTAATAAACTAATCACGTTAAAAAAAGAGATATTATCAAGATAGGGATTCGTGAAGATAGTAGTAATTTTAATAGACTAATTCATGAACCGACCACTATTAAAAAGATGGAAACACTGAACGGCCGTTTAATTCCACTGTGAAACTCCTCAGAAGTGCACATCCATGATCTCACACACGGGACTTGAACCAAGGATCTTCGGTCTCATGTGCGAACTCTTAATCTCTAGTCTACTGAGCTGGCATCCAGCAGTGTTAATTTCCAACTTCAATCGATCCATGATCTTGCGCAGACCTTCGTCGGCTGTCTGAAGTGGATAACTGTCTCATACCCAACAGGGATTGGACTGCATTGATCACGGCTTTTCACTAGAAATCCAGGAAATCCATTTTGGAGCTAGTCACTGGGATAAAACGGCCGTTCAGTGCTCTCAGGTTCTCAGTGATAGTCTAGCTTAGGTAGACTCAAGAATTCAACTATTAAAAATGAGATACACAAAACTGTTAGAGAAATGGTTTACAGATCCTGGAAACTTAAGAAGTGCTGCCACACACAACTATACGGATCTTGAATACTTATAAATCAGATTCCTGATAATTTACGTTCAAAAATAAATCTATACTTGATCAGATGAACTATATTGTGCCATAATTTTAACTTTGTAAAGCAAAATATATATAAATACTTCGTCAAATCATACGCTTTTACTTAGAAATTTATGAGCTACTATCCATTTTGAACATATTGAACGTGATTCATAGTATAGTCGCTGTAGTCTCATGGATGAACAGTTGACAATAGATTTAATGCTAGACAACTTCCTCAAATATTTTAGATCCCGTGGTTTGAAAACCAAATGTATTTATGAACTTTATTTGCTAATAAGCTTTTTAACTTGTAAATTTATACCTAACCTCGTATCACTAAGTTGAAGCATCACTTTCTCATAAAATATATTGCGGATTAGAGGGTAGCATGCCATATTTGTGTAAAATATATTTGAAGTAATTTCAGTGATTGAAGTGTAAGTAATTCCAATATTTCGTTCAGCAAACTTGTTTGGATTTCTTCAGGCTAGTAATCGAAATTATATACGAGTATATAATACTTAATAATCTAATCGAATCTACACTAATACCTATCTAACCATAAGCTATGTCTCTAAAATTGATTAGTTTATTGTTCATAACTATTGATTCATCCTTCAGATCATGATCAATAGTTTTTCTACCATTTTCTTTAGATTTTTTTAAATGTCGTTTCAGAAACAAGAGCAATATAAGAAGGGGATTTGTGGAGATTTCAGTATATTTCAAAGTTGAAATCATGAGTCAATTGAAGCTAGACCACCATCGAAAACCTGGAAGCACTGGACGGCCGTTTCGTCCTATTATGGGACTCCTCAGCAGTGCGCATCCACGCTTTATCGTAAACATACTATCATGAATGTTCTAGATGCGTTCAATAAAAAAGCAATTGTATTTAGAAATAAACGTATACCTATCTTAGACTATTCAATGTTTATACAATTGACAGTCTAAAAGCAAAATGTCCACTTTGTAATAAAACACAGTAAAGGTTATCTGAAATATTTTCAATGTTCATTAAATGTGACGTCTCCTGCACTTTTTCTTGTTCATTTTATGAATAAATGTTGAGTTACACATTTTAATGTTTATTCATGATTTTATTAAAAACCCTAACATTTAATATATATTCGTGATTTCGGTCCTCCACTAAATTTGTTCATAGTAGGCAATTGTGGATAACTTCAGCTTCTTGAAATAAAAAAATTACACTCACTCAACGATGAGAAAAGCTGCCGTAAGTCTTGAACTTGTTGAATACTTAGGGCACTGCAGATAACCTCGGCTTAATTACACATGTGTGAAGCTAGAATTCATCACACTAATGTGGGGAATTAAGAAAAAACAACTTCAAAAAATGATCGGCATGTTCAGCCAATATATCAAAGACACTGACTGTTAATAGTCGATTAAAGAAAACAAACTCATTTTCTTAGAAATAATTAACATCAATATTCAAAAATGAGACAAAAATATGATACAGTAACCGGTAGAGAATATTGCATTGCCTTTTTTAAAACGAAAAACTCACCTTGAGAATTGTGTAGGTTGAAAGACACGTGATTGGATGATTTAGTAGATATCTGCTTGTGAACTGGTAGTTGAGGTTTGTCGTTACTTCCATTTAACAGACGTGTTGATGAACAGTTAGAAGCAGGAGGTTTTGTAGCATATGATAACAAATTGTTTGCATTAAAGTTATTACCATTATCATTTACTGAAGATGATGAGAGCGGATAATTTGCTTTCTGTGAAGCGTGTAAACTATGATTAGGTGACGATGGACTGAGTGAATTTCCTGGCCAATATGCTGTTGATGGTGAATGTGAATGCGACTGAGATGTGATTATTTTTGATGTTGGGAGACTGGGACTTGGTGGTTGATTAAGGAAAATTTGATTAACATGAGCATGTGTAGACGATCTGTCTGGAGTTTTAGGAGGGTTGAAATTTCCGGTGTTGGGATTTGTCGCTTTTTCCAAACCCTATTATAATTAATGAATATGAAGTTTAATGTAGATTCTGAATAACAAAGACAAGTGATTGATAAAAAAACACCAAAAATATTGTTGTTCATATCTTAGAAAATTATCTGCTAGACAAGCACGGGTAATATTCGCTAAATAAAAATCATTAGAGTATGAAACCATATCCCCATCGAGATGTTAAACAGTCTAACGTAAAGATTATAATAGCTAAAAGTCAACAACAACTTTTTTAGTTGAGTGAGTTTAATAATAAAAAATATTATATCTATGGCTTAATTGTATTGAAATGGGTGTTTCCAATTTCATGGAAAACCCTCTCCTCTTTCACCCTTTCTCACTCAGTCAAACGTATACATAGAGACAGAATAGTTTTATATAGGTAATACGGCGAAATTTGAGCATCTCTAAGTAATTGTCATTGATTGTGAGAATAAGTATGGATTATCCTGACTAATGAAAAGAAAACCGATTCTCTGAATGATTACTCTATTAAGATTACTAATGTTTATAACAAAAGTAATAAAAACAAAATAACTTAGCAACCAACATATACAATCATTTACTTAACTATGAGTATGCACATCTATCATATGACAATGAGAGAGCTAAGTTCAAACTGGTGCTATATCAATTAAAGGTTTATTATTTCAGCGAACTAATCATATCTGTAATTAGATTATGATACATTGTGGAAGAAAACAACAAACCAGTAAATTACATCAAACCTATTACTTAAAAATACAGAATCCTTTATCATTGTACAAGGTATTAATTATATTAATAGATATCAACTTAAATAATATTAAACTGACAGCCAATAGATAAGCAGTGATTTTTAAAAAGATAGAATTCAAATAATAGACACAAAATTGTTGTAACATATGAATAAATATTGTGTACATTTGATAAAACGTTACTATAGTGATAGATTGGCAAAGTTAAACAAAAAGAAACAATTCATAATGATGATAGTTTATAGGTATGTTTTAAATAAGATATTTGTCACGCTATAACTAATTTTGTGGTGAATTCATTTAATGATTATAGTAGAATATATCTTATTATTGTATATATTGGTTAACATTTAGTATTGTTTCTTTGATGAACAAAAATTGAACCAGATTTCGCGATTCAGTTAAAAATAGGATATAATAATGATTATTGTAATACAGAAACTAATCAAGGCAAGTAAAGAAAACTTGACATTATATATATATATATATATATATATATATATATATATATATATATATATATATATATATATATATATATATATATATATATAATTGACGGGTTATTTAGCCGGCTGATATGTTTTTTAGTCAAAATAAAGGTCCGATATTTATATAAAATGGCTGATACAATTGAATTTGACATGAAATATTAATTGTTTAGTTTATACAAGCGAGAAACGCGGTTACATAAACTTATGATCACTTTTTATTCTAGTATATGTTTGACATTTTCATAACAAAAGTATTTTTAAAATAATAGATTTATATACACTAAATAAATGTTCTTTAATTATGTTTAACAAAATTTAAAATAGTTTATCATATTATTTGTGATAAACACTCATATAATCTGCTGCCCTCAAATGCCCATGGACGGCCAAGAGTGGGGAGAAACCGCTCTCCCTCTCCAAATGCTCTCACATAGCCACGCGCATACAGTCTCTGACGGGAAAGTCCTACTCACTACCTTCTTAAGACATTACTGTTGTTTACGAAATCGAGAGGACAAGAAGCGAATGTCTGGCGCTCTAACCGGTTTGATGGACACGGAAACTCCATCTAGGGGAGTTCCAAATCAATGATGCACATGGACTCCAGAATCCTGAGGGAACAAATGGCGTATGAACCAATCGTCAGTCACCGACTAACATGGAACTGCATCTCCTCACGATGCTCCACTGTCTTGTGGATCAGACTTTTAGGTCGAAGGCTCCGGGTGTGGCCCCTTAAGAAAACCACCTGTTTCGGTTTGAGCACCTGAGCAGTATCACATCCCTCACAGAAATCAAATAAGATTTGTGTGGCGCATATGTATCTGGTGCCCTTTTGTACCAATATTAATGTGTTCAAATAAATAATAAATAAATAAATATAAGACGGACTATAAGTCAAAAGTTTAAGAGTATATTACTGATTATAACTACTTAATATCAATCACCAATTATTTAACAATACATTGCTTTTAACAATTACTTTGTTTAAAAAAATAATTAGCTGCCCTCATTTTATCATCTCATTGGAACAAATGTGTGTATCTAAGTGAGTGCATAGAGATTTTGTGTAAACTGGAAATAATGATAACACAAAAAAATTTATGTCAGATGAGAGACCACTAAAAAAACAGAGAATGTTAGATAGGTATTTCTTCTATTTTCTAATTTTTTGGGTATATAAACTCACAATCTCAATAGACGTTACAATGAAAATCATTCAGAACCCAGTTAAAATACAACAAATTTAAGCACCCTACAAGATAAGAAATAACGGTTCGTTGGGAAAAAATTACTTTCTAAGGATAGAACAACACTCTGTTAATGTTTTTTTCTGAATATTTCAGCTAGCAACAAATTTTTTATGATTTCGTACAGCATTATTTGTTAATAAATACAAAGCTCATGATAAACGGTTGATTACTTTTTTACGTTACTTTCTTTACGTTACATTCTTAGATACTTGAACGCCTTAGCATATGAAATTGTTTTATTTCACGAGATCCTATAGTCTGTCATCGTAATCTAGAATATTTCTTATAGACACACTAATAAAACTATGTTACAATCGATTCTTTCTGTATACCCTGATGTCGGATCAATAAAACTAATGGGTACACTGCAACTGAATTTTTAGAATTCCATCAAGTTATAATATAAACCACTACTAAACAGTCAATTAGTATACTTTATACTCATAAGATATAAATGTTATTTATCAACTTTATTACAATTGTGAATCATAAGTAATTACTTAATTTACGAAAGTCATATTTATTTATTTATTCAAACACATTAATATTGGTACAAAGGAGCACCAGATACGTATGCGCCACACAAATCTCATTTGATTTGTGTGAACGCTATGATACTGCCCAGGTGTCCAAACCGAAACAAGTGGGTTTCTTAGGGGACCACACCCAGAGCCTTTGACCTAAAGGTCTAGTCCACAAGGCAGTAGAGCATTGTGAGGAGATGCAGTCCCATGGTAGTCGGTGACCGACGATTGATCCGTACGCCATTTGTTCCCTCAGGATACTGGAGCCCATGTGCACCGTTGGTCTGGAATGATGGTTTTCCAACTCCCCTAGATGGAGTTTCTGTGTCCATTAACCCTGTTAAAGCGCCGGACATTCGCTTCTTGTATTCTCAATTTTGCGAACAACACCCGGTTTCGAGAAGGCAGTAAGCAGGACTTTCCTGGCAGCAGCTATATACGAGTGCATTCGTGCATTTGAATTTATGTAAAAAAAATAATCACATCATGTTCTAATGATTGTAATTTTTGAGTTCAACAACCAGATATGAGTTATCTGCATTTATTGATTTGATTGGTTTATAATTAGTACTATATACATATGAATTGTCATTTAAATAATACAAAATATACAAATTACGTAAATATCGTACTCACTTCTTTGAAACATTGTAATATCGATATAACATGATTATAAATGCATAACAATGCCAATTATTTTATAATAAATGTCATTTAACTGGCTAGTTGACTGGTAAATATAATGAATGATGAAGGTATAACTATTAAACTTAAAAAATATCGAGTTTTGAAGAGACACATTAATGAAAAATTGACAGTTCACATGCTTCAAATTTCTTTTTTTAGAATAGGATATTGTGAGAGAGTACAATCATACTTTCCCTGCATAAGTGACCATTTTTACTTATAATAATAACGATAATAATATTATCTCATCTACCAAATGTTTACATATGAGCTGTAGTCTAGGTGTAGGGTTTATGATACTACCTGTTTACCTAAAGTGAAATAAGTAGAACAGGTTTGGAAATGAGATTTATTGGCTGAAAGTCGGACCCTTCAACCACTAATCCATAACTTATACTACATAATATGTTCTTGTATACAAACAGTAATGGATGAATCACATTGTATTTTCATTTAGGATAGTTTACTTTCTGTGAAGTTTCAGTCACTAGAAAGTATCTATTGGACTTGGGATATTTCAAAAAGATTTCGATAAATTTGAGACTAATCAACAGAAATAGATAAGGATGCATTCAGTTTTCAGTCATAAGTTTTGTGCTTATAGGCTATTCATACAAACTTAACGACTGTCTAAACTGTACAAGCACAAGTGAGTTGATGATTATATGTCTAGTGTTTGATCTGCTATCATTCCTTAGTAACGGTTAAATTTTGAAACACAAAGAACAGGGCGCTAAAACAATGATCCAGTGGTTTATTTAAAACAGAAAATCAATGCTATTATTGGTATCGTTTCCAAGGTGCATTCTCAATCTGAATAGCTAACCAAATAAAATAAACTCCTATTTTTTCTTGACTATCTCATTATCTATAGAGTATTGGGATCAATAAAAGCTAATTAACGAATTTCAGAAAACGTTCGAATCGTAAATTACGCTAACTACTAATAGTCAATATTATTATGAAACCCAGTACATTATCGTATTTTAATTTGAAAATACGTCGGGGACAACCATGCAAATTGTTGTTTATTACAAAATTACTCCGTAATGCTGCCTGATTGACAAAGGTTACTATTCTTACATCGTTAATACCGATTCACATGTGCCTCTTTCACTCCTTTTCAGTTAATTTTTTAGTCCACAGTGAACTTTTTAAAATTAAACGTATATACAATGATACAAAGGGAGTACGTAAAGGGTGTAGTATACTCTAAGTGTTCACTCTGAAGGTTTTACTTCACTTTCATTAAATATCATGTTTCGTATATGTGCGTATACGTGTTGATGAATGTCTGCCAATCATTCGTTTTATGCATCTTTGGTGCGAAAAAATCACTACTATTGTAGTCTAAATTTATGTCCCACAAAACTTGTGCTTATAACTTTTCTACAATAATATCCAATCAAGGTATAATATAAACAGATTGGACAATTATTCCATTTTTCAATTTATAAATGGATACGTTTAAATCAATACAACAAACATGGATTATCTCTAGTTCACCAACCAACACAATTACAAGTCCACGGAAAAACTTTCTGCACTGAATGACGCATTTTGATGAATTTAAAAATAAATTTAATACATTCGTTATCAAGTGAAGTAACTTAGAAGAGACATTTGTGAATCTTCAAAGAACTTTACGACACCCAGTGAAGTTAGCTGAAGAATCAATAAATACCAAAGATTAGTGGGGGGCTGTTTCGTTTTAATTTGAGATTCTCGAACAACCCACTGGTATCATGACCACTAAGGCATTAAAGCTGAAACGTCTAAGTTTCGCGATACCTTAAAATCTCGTAACCATAATCAACTGATCGACATTAATTTAAGTTTAATATAATTGGTGAATTCACTACTCTTATGGGAATATTTCACAGTAATAGATTTTCTCTGGTTGAATTATCCATCCCCCAAGGCAACAGAAAAAAACAGTTTCATTATTTTCATTCATTAAGTACAATTAGACATCAGTTATTTTTTTGACATCATTAATGCTTTACATAACATTATCTCCAATGGAGTACTCTAGATAAGATGTTACTGATAAATCTGAAGTGGGATTAAATTGTTATCATTTTTTACGTTAGTTGAAATCGTTAATGTATGGCGTATAAAAAATAGCATAAATAAACTTTTAGATGATGTTATAAACAAAAAACAGGCGAAAAACCTGTGAAAACTGATGAATATTGTACACTATTTTGAGAAATCAAATATGTCGAGTCTGTAAGTTACAGAATTATTTTGTAGAGTTAGAAGAGCTGGAAGGTATTGGATACTGTTCATTATTGGTTATTTTTAGTCGACAGGTCAGGAGCCATCATAATGGATGGCTAACAAACAATGATTGAAAGTCATAAAGACTGTGCATTGCATTCCTTTTTAGGTCACCACTGAGACAACCAAAATGTGACTGACCTGGACGTGATTGATTCAGTGTAACATCTCTGACTGTGAGGCTTGGTTTAATGGGGTCGCCAGGATGTGTCAGTTTCCTCAAGATTACATCTGCAACTTGCTGGCGGATATCAAATGGCATGAAACTTAGGTCTCGGGTTTCCTGTCAATTATCTCCAACAACCACCTTACATTGTAGAATTAATTGATTTGGACATATTTTTCCCATAAAATGACTGAAAACAGATAATGATTTAGATTAGTGTCCTAAGTTTGGTGGCTTCCAAATGTTGTGGTTTTGTTTTACAAACTTCATCTATAAGTTCGTAAGCCCCTTGAGTTCTAAATAATATAGAACAAACCTCTTACACCTTAATATGTATTCAGTTATTATACCGTGAAAATTGTCTAACAATATGCGAACACTTAAAAACCAACACTGATAAATTCAATATTTTCGATTTCACGCAATATTCATTCGATCAGTCTTTGTAAACATCTGTGATTCTTAAATGAAAGTCACCTCAGTATGAGCTAATAGGTAACATTTCTAGTTGATCAACTCTCAGATTATGAGCTCAGTTAGCAATTAATGAAGCTAAATAGCTTATATAAATATTGAATATAAATATCACTATCAATAAAGCAATAACTTAAAAAAATTAGGCTTCAGATATTATGCCAGAACACTTTTACTTTATACCTATTGAACAAGGTCGATGTTAACAGATTTCCAGATACTTAGTTCATTAACTAAGCAATGCAAAAATTACACATTCCAATTCGCTACTGGTAGAGCTGAAAATGAAGTTATATTTCCATGATTTAAGTTATCCGTCTAATTCTAGAGAGGAATCAAAGACCTCTGAAACCCGTGATCAGTTTATTTATTTATTATTTATTTGAACACATAAATATTGGTACAAAAGGGCACCAGATATATATGCGTCACACAAAAATTGTCATTTCATTTAATTGTGTGAGGGCTATGATACTGCTCGGGTGCCCAGACGGAAGCAGGTGGTTTTCTTAAGGGGCCACAACTGGAGCCTTCGACCTAAAGGTCTGATCCACAAGGCAGTGGGGCACCGTGAGGAGATGCAGTTTCATGGTAGCCAGTAAACGATCATTGGTTAATACGCCGCTTGTCCCCTCAAGATACTGGAGCCCATGTACACCATTGATTTGAAATCAGGGTTCCCTAATTCTCTTAGGTGGACGCACCGTGTCCACGAACCCAGTTAGAGCGCCAGACATTCGCTTCTTGTCCTCTCGATTTCGTAAACAACAGTAATGTCTTAAGAAGGCAGTGAGTAGGACTTTCCTGGCAGAGGCTGTATACGCGCGGCCATGTGAGAGCAGTTGGAGAGGGAGAGCGGACTCTCCTCACTCTCCACTGTACCAGGGCATTTGGGGGCAATCTAAGCAGGTAAGTTTAAGTCCGATGGACTACATTTTTAAATTTTGGACAGACAATAGTGTTTTAGTGGCTCATTATCTGCCTACAATTGGGTCGTATAGTGATCGCTATCGAATATACATCTCAGCTACCTTAGTATATAATCATTGACAAATCTCATTATTGAATGACAGAATTAAACAAATCAAATATGACAATGGATTTCAAATACGTTTATGTGGGTTTGATATTGCACCAGCCCCTACAGTGTACTGAAACTGGTTGTAAGTTACTGCATCGCACACTTTACTTATACCAATAAAAACACAAAAACAGTTCCGAAAAGCTGATCTTAAAGCTGTTCATTAATAGACACACACTTTTAAGCAGAATATTTACTTAAAGATACAGAGATCATGGTTAGATCCGACGATTGACAGTTCCACCACATATGGCGTAGTTTGATGAGTATAATCAAACTTAAACCAAATAACTGCCTAGTGTAACTGTAAAGTTCAATAATTCCGTAGTTGATTACAATCCTTGCTTGAAAATCACTCCCAATATTGACTTTATTTATCTAAACAATCTGAATAATAATGATATGTAATTTTATTTTTCAGAATCGGTACTATCTCATTATAATTTCACATTAAAATACAAATTTTATTAATGATATTATAATTAATACCAGTTAAGTGGTGGTAAGCTAGTCAACAAACAATGTTTAAAGATTGTAAAATTATTTACCAAATTAATAGGAATTATCCTTAGTACAAATCTGAACAGGATAATTATAAAGTTCAAAAGTTTATATTCTATTTTGAAAAAAATTACCATGAAATTTTTAATAACTGTAATCATCACCATCAACATGACAATAATATTTAAAGATTTTATTTTATCAGTTAAATTGGTCACTTTAACAATGAACATTATAAGTACTTGGATGACTGAAATGATTTAACAACTCCAAGTACTTTTCATCACCAACTAATATTGACTGGTAAAGTTTTAATGATAGTTATTTACATTTAAAGAAATGCGGAAGCACTGAACGGCCGTTTTGTCCTACTGTGCGACTCCTCAGCAGTGCGCATCCACGGCCTTGCCTCGCGAGATTCGAACCCAGGACCTACCAGTCTCGCGCCAGAGCCTTTAACCGGTCTAGTTGGTCTAGCTTCAATTAACTCACGCTTTCAACTATGAAAATATTAAATCTCCACAAAAGCCTCTTCTGATTTGAAGAAATGTTAATATTCAATAAGAAGTAGAAGAGAGAGATCGCTTTAATTTATCTGATAAAATGTCTGGTAAACTTACAATCAGAGAGGGTTTAGTGGAGAATTTAGTATTTTCATAGTTGAAATCATGAGTCGATTGAAGCTAGACCACCATGGGAAACCTGGAAGCACTGGACGGCCGTTTCGTTCTATTATGGAACTCCTCAGCATTGCGCATCCACGATCCCGCACTCGCGAGATTCGAACCCAGGACCTACCAGTCTCGAGCCGAAGCCCTTAACCGATAGACCACTGAGCTGGCATCCAACGGTGTTAATGTCTAACTTCAACCAATCCAGGATTTAGAGCGACCGTTCACCAATTGTCTTCAATGAGTTGATTTCTCTACAACAGACTTGTTAGAACTCCACTGGCCACTGCTTCCCACTAGAACTCAAGGAAATATCTCTTGAAGTCAGTCACTAGTGAGCATATGATTATAGATCAGAGGGGGTTTTGTGGAGAACTTAGTATTTTCACAGTTGAAATGTTGCCTCTGACTAGTTAGTGCGTGCGGAGAACTTCTGTCAGCATTATAGTGCCCTTAAATGAATTAGTAGGGCTTAAGGTTTTGAAAGTCGGCTCTATTTCTGGAAATGCTGCTGATCTGTACTAAGGAAGTCCTACACACTACTTTCACGTTGACATGATCTGTTCTGTAAATTTTGACGAATCAAAAATAAACTTTTGGAGCTTGAAACTGATTGGTGGATATGGGAAGTCCACTTTATAATAGTTAGAAATACCAGCTCATAAAGAATGATTTTTGTAATGAACAGAGTATTGTTGGTACCCTCATCGTACTGGTTTTTCTATCATAAATCAATTGAGATCTAAATAACGTCACAATTAATGTAGCTTTTCATCTAACAAAAAATGTTCGTCTCTAGAGTCCGTAGAAGGCTTGTAAGGTCTTATATTTCTTAGCTCAGCCACATTTATACTGTAATTAATCTTTTCCATTAATTCGCTATCTTTCCAAACCAATAGCATCCCTGATGATGTGACAAAAATATTTATTTAAGAACTATCATTAGTATAAACAGAGTTTTTAAAACTGAATGATAGTTATTTGTTTGCCGGAAGTAATTTTACATAAACGGAAAGAATAGATAACCTCAACGAAAAAAGTATAATTAGCTGATAACTGTTGACAAGCTCTTTTTATAAAAGATAAACCTTCCAGATATGCATGAAATTTCTTTCATTATGAATACTTTTCATATACTTAATGACAGTTTTTGACATTGATTGAAAAATTATTCATCAGGTTACATAATGTGGTTACTATTATGGATGATTTTTGTTAAAGGTTTCTCATCTGAATTCTCTTAACATTATTCTTATTAGATTTATGATAAGTTTGGAGTGATATATTAGAGTCTAAAAATACCTACCTTAAATCAATATGTTATAAGTTCTAAGCCTATTCCATCTATTTTAATTAAAATAACCAGAGATCATCATTAATCCTCACATACAAAAGTGTTACCGACAGCTGGTTATATGGACCGATAATTGATTGATAAGTTGTACCAAATTACAGAATCGTTTATTTTGGAAAGCAAGAAAAACAGAAATTTCGGGGAGGCGTACATGAAGTATACTTATCATTTCGTTTCACATGCTCGACATCATTTAATTTGGCACATGCTTAATTCAGTTTACTGGTGTAGAATAATTATGGTTACCTTATAGGATTATACAAGTTCAATTTACGTAAGACGGTAATAACTTCGGAAGACTACGACGTAGTCAACCATGAGGGGTGTTAACACTAGTGTAGAAAAAGTGATAGTACTGATACTTATGTAGTTTCAATAATAGTAATAACAATTTCATTCTTACTTCTTTGTGTCACATCACTATTATTTTAATTACCTCGATTATTAAAGTCGTTTTTTTTGTAATTATGAGTTATTATTTTTTCTGCATTGATGCTGTTCGGGGTTGATTGCGTCATAAACTCCTGAACTTATTACTTTCCTAAATAATTATCCTTCACCAGTAAAGTAAATTATGCTTATTTTATAAGAAATCACTTTGGGGGACATAGAGTACACGAAATGAAATGGATGCAATTCATGTATCCTCTCTCCAATATCTATTGTTCTTGCTTTGTAAACATTCACCAATGGAACTGATAATAAGAAAAGATACACTAACATTTATTGGTCAGTCCCCTACTTTCGTTCTGTAAAAGCGTAACATAGAATGTACTAATTACTCGGAGGTAGATTACCACAAAGGCTCTTCCATTTTGGTTGATCAATTAGTTTGTCAAAGTAGGAAGACCAAACAGAGATTTAGTTGAAAATCATGTGCTGATTGATCCAAAGATAACTTCGTTTATTGCATACATTAATTATTATACCGACTGTATACTCAAGTTGTATTCTACTATCATATTGTTAATATGTAAATTAGTTATAACAGTTTAATCATATAATATTATAAATTATAAACGTACATTACGCTTATGATCAATTCATATCTAGCACCATCTAGTTGAATGTATACAAATTTGGATATCGATCATTATGAATCAAACAGATAAACCTATGTGTGTTTGTGAATAGTTTTGAACCATTTTTGGTGTATAATAAATCTTCATCTGTGATCTTTGTCTACCTCACACCTAGTAATATTGATTTTTGTTCAGCTTTTGCACAAAATTTGCTTTGTTTTGGGGCAAAACGTTTACAGAGGACATTCCATATGACTAACATGTATAAAATCCCAGGATAATTTTGTCAACCAAGGAGATTGTCACTGTGGAACAACTGTTTGGTAATTAATGTCTTTCTTTTAAAACAGTTTTAAGACAAATACTTCATGTTCGATAGGTTGATGAGTTTATTAGGGTCCATAGTTCTTTATGGCCAATCAGGTAGCTGTCCTTTCGTTTACTCAGACAATGTGATTTGAAACTGGCTACAAGAACCTGAGCTTGGTCAAATCAATTACTTTAGCGGAATAATATTCATCATGAATTACTACCACAACTAGAAATTTACGAAAACGTTTCCCAAAGATGGAGATAAGAATTAGACAATTTGAAATAATTCAACGGTCTCAAATGACCATAACAGAAATAATATCCATGTGATTTATCAAACAACAAACTATTCCTTACATAACAGCGTAATCTTTTGTTCCATGCAAAAATAATGCACAATTTACAGTAAAGATTAACTTAAGAAAATTCTATTTTAGTTAAATTAGTTTGACATGTAAATAAAATTATTGGCATCAGTCTATGTCTACATGCTAAACAGATCAATACTTGATGCATTAGCCATTAAAATACAAACCTATTATTGTCTTCATTAAGGTCAAACAATTTTTTCTGCTTTCTCTCTCTCCCTCACACCCGTTTACTTGCTTCCTTATTTTGTTTATCAATTAGGATTTAAGTAGTTCTACATGTGTGATGTGACCACTTGATTCATCATCCGTAAACAGTATAAGCTTATAGAATATAAACATGCAAGACCAATAACTAAACATGTATGATTAGTATGTCAAACCAAATATGAATAGTCAGCACATAGATATATTTTCATGTATTCATTTAGTTATTTAAACAAAGAAAGTAGAAGCAAATATGTATGACCTTATAAATTTACAATGTATATGTCATAAATGAACTAGGTTCTAGTAATTATAGACAAATACCCCATAATATAAACAGTAACAAAAAAAATCAACGAATACTTAACGATTGAATTAATGAAGTGTTTTCTTTCTCAGTATAATATTGAAGACCAAAGAATTGTTGGATGATTTACAGAAAATTGAAAAGTTTTTTTATGAATTAAATTATTCACTTAAGTTGAAATAATTTGCATACTACATGGTAATTTCTATCAAAATTAAACATGAGCAGTATGGTGTGCGGCCTATGCTCCTCCATGAGGGGTAACAGGCATAAATAAATAAGTAAACATGGTAACATTTTAAGCAGAGATGGATAGTGGCTAGCAGTGGAATCCAGTTTGACGCGCGTTTCGTCCTATTTGGGACTCGTGAGCTGGATGTACCTGCATCTCAGAGTTGATGTTCACTCTGGGACTCGAACCCAGTACCCTCGCTTCAAACGTCCTAAACACATCGATGGGAAGATCCAAACAAACAATACTAAGTGAATTCAAACTTCACCCCATCGCACAAGCAAGTGGCTATCAGGACTCAGCGGCCGAGCGGATAACGCGATGGCGTTTGAAGCGAGGGTACTGGGTTCGAGTCCCAGAGTGAACATCAACTCTGAGATGCAGGTACATCCAGCTCACGAGTCCCAAATAGGACGAAACGCGCGTCAAACTGGATTCCACTGCTAGCCACTATCCATCTCTGCTTACCATGCTTGTGAATTAAGGTATATCGAGGCAATACGCACAGTATGCACATATGCCAATTAGAGACTGACCAGTTGCAGTCCTAAACACATCGATGGGAAGATCCAAACAAACAATACTAAGTGAATGGTAACATTTTGTTATTTAAAAATTTAGTGGTTATTACAAGGAAATCAATATTGACTATTTCCAAATAAATTCAACAATATGTCTTAGTTATTTTATTTAGTCTAGTGTGAATAGTGAATGATAATAATAATAAGAAAAAGAAGAGGAGGAAGAAGAAGTGGTGCAACTAATGTTCGCTGAATATTGATTCTTATAGAGTAATAATAACTGCTTGAGAACCATTACTATAAACACACAGATTCTAATGAAAAATCAGTGAATGATCAATAAATTTGCTCTTATAAATGACTAACTATAAGGGATGGAGAATTTATAACCCTATGGAGTCGAGAAAGTTATTAGTGTAAAGACAACTCATTAATAACACTGATTGATATACATGTTGTATCACAAATTGATTAAGACTGGAACTATGGTTTGCTGAATTTCTCTTTTGATTACGCTAAATTATTTCCCAAGCGAATGCACACTAACCCGGCCGGAACTCTTCTAGGGCTACTGCCGGTCCCAAACTCAGGTAAAGGAGGAGGGTTGGGAATGAGGTTGACAAACCCATCCCGTAGAAAAAATCTTGCTAAAAAATACCGTCCGGCTTAAAAAAATTAAACCACTTAAATTCTGCCCTGGGAGTTGAAGGAAGAATTATGATGCGTCATGATGAAAGCTGAGATCCTCCAGACGTCACAAGGCCAATACTTCTTCTAACAAACAAAGCAACAATTTTGACAGGTACATGGAACGTAGTAATGATTTAGCCTATTATAATACTTTCTTAAGATTTCTATATATACTAATCTTGTTCATAAAGTGTTATGGTAGGAACCTGTATCAAGGATCTAGTGAAAACGACTATAGAACAATAAAACTATTTGGTACTGTGTTATTTAACTAATGTGTTTATAATAAAAATTTGTGTAAAGATGACTGTTAGCAGTTATCAAAGCTGTGAAGATGTTTTTAACAAAAGTATATATCTCAATTTTAAGATAATATATTTTGAAGGTGTACTTTTAAATAAAGATTGTATGCATTCAGTCATATAAGATCAACTACATTGTGACTGATGTAAAAAAATAAGCTTATTGTTACTTGATAAAATTTCATCAATTCATTATGTTACTAATATATGATTCACTAAAGATTAAGCATTATTCACCCCACTGCACAAGCAAATGGCTATCAGGACTCAGTAACTAAGTGGATAACGCGGTGGCGTTTGGTGCAAACGGTACTGGATTCGAGTCCCAGAGTGAACATCAACTCTGAGATGCAGGTACATCCAGCTCACGAGTCCCAAATAGGACGAAACGCGCGTCAAACTGGATTCCACTGCTAGCCACTATCCATCGTTGCTTATAATGCTTGTCAATTAAGTCTATATGGAGGCAATACTCACAGTATGCATATATGTCAATTTGAGACTGATCAATTGCAGTCCTAAACATCAGTGGGAAGATTCAACTAAACAATACCAAGTGAATTATTCATTTGTTATTGATTAACTATTTTATGATACCTGTTAACATGAAATTCACGTTTTTAACTTGTTCGTACTTAATCTTTACATCTATACTAGGTTTTGACCTTTAATGTGTTTACTTATTTTACTTTAAATGAAATAATCAGACAATAATAGAAGTAATATACATTTTTATCATATTCTTATGATTTTATATTAAAATTAATCCTAATTGTTATTCAGTTAAGATTATCCACGATGCTTTCAATGTTAATTGTGTTCTATTTAGAAGTTCCGATTATCATCCTTTTCATTTAGTAGGTAAGTGATGCATGTTAGATGATAATTTACTTACTTACTTTCGATATTTTGTTTAAAGCGCTTGGAATTATCCGCAATTATCTATTATGAACTTGTTAGTGTAGTACACTCACGTATGCTTGATGCAATCACATAAATGGCATATTTTATGGCTTGAATTGAAACTTGCATTCTAATACTCAGCACTGATTGATGATATGAAAAAACTAAATGGCAAAAATTGCTAAATACAGCACATTTATTGAACATGGCAAATTGTAATGATCACTATTTTTTCAATCCGCATAAGCCACAGCATTTAATGCAGATTTCGACTCCTCAATTTTCACAAAGCCTCTGTTGAAACCGGCTTAATAAATGTTGACTTAATTAATTAATGATAATGTTTACAAAAACGAACTCTGAAAGTGATAAGCAATGTCAAACAGATCATGCTAATCCTTTAGTAAAAATATTTTCATTCACAAGGTGGTATAAATTTTTCTAAAAGATATTTATTAGCATTTGGGAGTAATAGTACGCAGACTAATTTCAGTAACCTAAATTGATGTCAATTCTGTATACAGAAGTGATGAATTTTCTAAAACATCCAGGTTATACTAGAATTCGAATAACAGATATAAAAGACCTGACAATACTTGCAATTAAGAGTTTACAACTCAACAAGTAACTCCACTTCCACTAACATGGTTGTTGCTTACGCCTACACTCAAGATTGTATTGCATACACTGAATAATGGTTAATAATTGATTAGTTAAAGTCAAGTTACCATTGATAATCAGAGAGGACTGAACAGATTTTTCGTCTAAGTATAAGGTTACCCAGTGGAATTGTTTATGCCCTACAGAGGTGTCCTATACTAGGGTGAAACAGCTTTCCAGTATTCATTGACCTTCAATCGTACCGCAAATAAGATTAATCCATGATGAATATAATCTGCAAATTAAACTAATCTCAACAAAACCACTACCTATGTAGACGTTTGAAGTAAATGAAGCGTTAGATAGAGTAATTGTACGGTTAATGATCATTTAGAATGTTACAAATATTTGACACACTCTCTTAGCCACTAACAAATTGTTAAGGCTCATTAAAAATACTAATAAAGTGATATATCGATCGATAAAATTTAAGTTTGAATTTCATCTTATCGATTGGAAGATATTACCAATAACAAATGATTTTGATCAATAAAGAATTTCTCAACTAAATAAATAACTTTTATTATAGGGTTATATTGTCAGTTCTTAAACGTCATTACAACAATTGATCAAATAATCAAACAATCATCTTGTTACTGAGACACATACGTAGATGAATTCAAACACAAGCATTCATTGCACAGTACAAAGTAAGATGATTTGTGTAGTGGTTTATCTCTATTACAGTAATTTATAGTGTTTGATAATACATCGATTATTAGATATATACATGATAAATATATCATATATTCACATGACAAACAGATTATAAACTCACCTGTGTACACTAATGTAACCAAACATACATAAGTAACATAAAACTACTTTTACACAGCAAACCAAAATACAAATTAAGATGCATAAGTTTGTTTTTAAAAAAGGTGCCTGTAATTTAATTAGATGGGTTTCTAGAGAACGATTTGACATTTAAGTTGTTTATGTAGAATTTTAGCTTATTCGGGGTACCATTAAAAACCAGAAGGCATTAGACAGTTATTTTGTCTTAGTATATAATCTAAAGTCTGCATTCATTACCTTACCAGAGACCGAACTCAGGCCCTTCAGATTTCAGACCAAACGCCCAGTCCTTAGACCAATGAGTTAGCACCACGTGCTTAATCCTAATATAGGACTGCGTAATATAAGTTTATACATACTAGGAAATAGTATGTTATTGTTCATCCACTAATTATAAACATTAATTTATCGATTATTTTCAAGTGGTCAACACAAATTTGACTGGGACTAGAGTTAGCCAGTTTTCATTTGATCGTTATCATTGAAGAATATATATTTCATGTGATTTTATACAGGTGTAGAAATCCATATCGTGGATCAGGTTGAAAACGACACAATATAGTATAGTTGGTATAACGAAATTCTATTACTATCACAAACCTGTTTTAGTTAAAAAATTACTTCAGGAAAAACTCTCGAATCGCGAAAATACCTTCACAAAATCATTACAGTCTATTACAATCAGTGATTTTATATGACTGAAGTTTAATAGTAATCAATTTTATGTTGCGCATTCCTTTGAACAAATTGAATTACATAGGTCAAATGGCATTATTAATAATAAGCTAAGTAGCTACGCATCTTTATCCACTTCATTTAGTGATAAGTTGTTGGTTCAAATATGTACGAAGTTCAGGATATAGGCCTTTTAGTAGTTGATACTCGTCAGCAAGACGTATCTCTAATCTTGGTTATATCTTAATTAAAATTGATTGTCAAACATCTATCTCAATTCTACGGAAATTCATTGATCGCTAGAAGGACACATCTATGAATTCATAAAAAAAATAGTCTCATTAGTGGTAAATGATAATTATCTCGGTTGTTTTGTAATATCTAGCCTTATGATCAATTTGAACACTCGCATTTTTTTCCAGGACTGTGGATTAATTTAACAAATATCCAGGAGTGGTCCTCGTATTATTAATCTGTATGTACATCAACCTTCAACAGAGAAATGTATCCTGGATTAGGATAGAAATGTTAAATCGGAATACACCTTTGGCACAAGTGTTGTTTCAACACAGTGAATATCATGCAACTTCGAAAATCACAAACCAGAAAGCCAATTCTCATAAGAAAATACTAATTGAATAATCAATACCCGATATACTGATAGATTAAAGAGACAGTAAGGTATTGACGAGTTTTAAATTCAATAAAAGTATGCATCCAGTAGATTCCGGATTTCAGTAGCACTGTGCAAATTATCAGGATATAAGTAGAACAATTTGGAAATCAATCACACAGATAAAATACTGCTTTAAATAAGCGGGTTAACTCTGAGATAATGAAGCCGATTACTTTGCAAATCACGTTTTGCTTTATATTTTAAGTATAAAATTCGAATTTATATATTTCATACTTCAGTCAGACATTCATTATTTCACAGTGCCGTTTGCATCCCAGCAGGAGAACTGGGATATATATATATGTCTAGGAAGTGATTGCACCACATAATCTTATATGGTCATATTATGAAATTGAAGCATGTCGTAATTAAGAATACAGGAGACAGGGCAAATAAAACACAGTTCACTTATTTAATGGGGGTCCAGTAGTTATTAATATAAATTTCAGTACACCCATCATCAATAAGTAACTGGTTTACATTTGACTTTGTTGACTTAATTGGTTCAAACCACTACTTCATAGCTAGTAATTGATAAACACGTAACTAATAATTAACTTTTAGATGGTACTATTCGAGTTAAATATAACTACGAGTTAAAATCACAAGTTTAATTCTATGTGTGTCCATGGCATTGCAATGTTGACCAACCCTCGATGACTTCAAACCATCTGTTTGATATTCTCTTTCAATAGTTCTAGATCTGAAATCATTTTGTGATAAATTTCACACTGAACTTATAAAAACATCCATCATAAAACGATAGAATTTAATATAATTGTTGTTATCAGTCAGAAAGACTAAGTAACTAAGGTTTAATAAATATGCACACATTTTATAATGTTGTGACCGTTACATACAAGGGGACGTTAATCAATAATCCATCATCATAGTAATCTATTAATGATATCTACGCAGTTTAAAATAGAATATATCAATTCGATATAATAATTCTTTCTGTCATACTTTGATTTAGTATCAAGTTTCTTTGTTTATCTGAAGTAAATTGTATGACAAATTAATTTTATTTGAATGACCTAATGAAGGAAAAGACTATCATGCAATCAATTATGATTTATCTGATATTATTCTTGCAAAAATATTTTGCTTTGTTAAAATAAGTTATATTAAAACAAATGGATGCATTTAAATGGATATATAATCTAAATTAAAAGCCTTCTGAGAAACCTGCAATCAATCGTTTAATGGTCAATGCAATCAGCTTATAACTAATCGATTCCTACATTTGACAACTACACTATTTGCTCAGATTAAAAAAACCCACAGTTATTATTAGCCATCATCATAAGGCATTTGATTCAAAACTTCATCCACGAATTTGTGAATAATTACAAACCTATACCACTTAGTGATAATTTTTTCAAAAGGTTTTTTGATTAGTATAAATTAGAGTCCTATGTTCTATGAAAGATCGATTATAAAACAATATTTTCCTAAATGTTTGAACTAATGACTTATTATATAATTGCCGATTCGAACAACTTTGCAATCGATTGATTACTGTGTGGTGATCAATGTCACGTGTGTGAGATTCTTCTTAGTCCAGATAGAATGCAATCGACCAAGTTTCAATGTGGCCATTAATCTAGGTGACTCAACATCGCATAGACTATGTTGAGGTGAAAAAGTGGTTAGAAGCAGTCGACAAGAAACCCTGAACCTAGGTTTTGTGCTATTTGGCACTCATAAGCAAGGTGTACCTGTATTCTTTAGGAAATTGATACTCCCTGACAGATTCGATCCCGTGTCACCCAGACCACTGTGCCCGGATAGCTCAGAAGACAGTTGTAAAACTCGAGAGTAGTAGATACTTATTTCAATGAAATCAGAAATTCGTTAAAACTTATCAACTACATCGCACTTATGAGTTACAGATCACTGGGAACATATGATAAAATTCAATAAATAAATGTAGGTCCTGTGATTTACAGTCTCTATTTCATTTGATTCCCTCTGTGCCACGAAAGTCATGTGATGCGGTTTGTAAGTGATAAGTGCCCTCTTTCCAACAGAACATCTAAAACATATCCCAAAACCAACCCCTTAAATTTTCACTATTTGTGCAACTGATTTACGTCCTTCAGCTTAAACTAAACTATAAGCATCCAGTTGAACATTGTTCAAATGTAGAACAAGTTCCTCAAATGTAAAACTTTTAAACAAAGAATAGTTGTTATTTTAGAGCTAATTATCTCTATTTACTTAATAACGAACCAACGAAGTAAAAAAATGACACAAGGTTGCTAATATATGCCATATGCAAAATAAGTCGTTGTAATTATGCAAATCAATCGATTATATGAAAATACAGATAAAACGGAAACCGTTAAAAATACAGAATTTTTACAGAAAATTTTTTTTACAAAATAACATTCTTTGGTAAATATGGAATGAGTCACAGTTATCTTTACTCTCTTCTTATTTATGTAAGAAATAAGATTCTTTACTCTACATTTGTGACCGATATTTTGCTTCGAAAATTGCTATCAGTAAACAAATTTATCAGGGGTTTCTTCTTGAAGATTATGCATTTTATGTGAACAAGTATTAGAGGGCTGATAATTCGGTTCAAATATTTAGTGAAGTTAAATTTGAAAATTCTATCTAAATAAGAAAAAATCTCACTTATGAAAAACATTCACTCAGTTTTGTTTTGTTTTTGTTATGACAGGGTAACTCATTTAATGTATGTGTATATGCAAGAGTAGAAGATTATCGTACAATATGAAAAACTCAACATTCTAGCAATAATGAAATCAACAGATGTATTGTGTTCAGTCATTTTTCCAGTTTAAAAACGATTCAATTTGATTGTTGCATTCATTTTTTATGAGTCATTAACTTAGTTACGAGGAAGAGACCTATTTGATCACTTAAACAAAGTTGGAATACATTTCTCCAAAATATTTCCTGTATGTTATTAATATAATGTTCATCACAAACTGTTAAAACTACCTAACTAAGAATAAAATAGACTGTATTCGTTTTCGATGGAGTTTTGTTCTTCGAGCTGGATGGTTTGATCAAAATCATCCGCCTGAGCTACATATCTTATCCGCTGTATTTGTTACCTATAAATACGGAAATTATGTTCTTTTAGATTTGTTTACAGAATTCTTTGTTGAGATGATATATTTCTATTTGCGTTATTTATATCAAATGAAAAGTGTTAAGTAGTTAATGAATTAAATAATTACTCTATCAATAGCCTTTTTTTAGTAAAGGATTCACTGATTCGTGCTTAAGCAATATTACCCATATGTCAAAAAAAAACACAGAACTCTATACATATGCACAATCGTTAGCAGTTAAACTTCTCAACCATGTTGTACAATAGATTGAATACTAGTAAAATAAATTGAAATGAGTAAAAACAAATGACTGTTTGCTCAGTTCTATACAAAGTCGATTGTTAAGGAACCTTAAATATTTCCAACACAATTTCATTTATCCATAACTGCTTACGAGAATCTTTCTGGAGGTAAACTTAAAAATGATATAAATTTTAATTTTATTTAGTGTTGTTTGTTTGAATCTTCCCATCGATGTGTTAGGACTGCAACTGATCAGTCTCTAATTGGCATATGTGCATACTGTGCGTATTACCTCGATATAGCCTTTGAAACGAGGGTACTGGGTTCAAGTCCCAGAGTGAACATCAACTCTGAGATGTAGGTACATCCAACTGACGAGTCCCAAATAGGACGAAACGCGCGTCCTGGATTCCACTGCTAGCCACTATCCATCTCTGCTTACCATGATATAAATTTTGTTTAGATTTTTTTTACTGAAACTAAACTGTTGAACGATATAAATCTCAAAGGAAAGATAAAAAACACAATACCATATGGATAATCTTTTCATGATCTGTTGAATACGACTAAACAAAATTTAGTTAATTACAAACACATGTGGTAAGTCAATTATATGTACTTAGCCTTGAGTTTTACTTTAGGTATAAGGGTTTGTCATACAAACTAGCTGTTCAAAACCGATATAGTTGAAACTATGTTTATTTATCTTCTCCAAGAAGTGTTTGTGAATAGTATGAACAAGAAAAATAAGGGTTTTTTTTTGGTTTTACATCTCAAATACATACATTCTGTTAAACTGTAAAAAACGTTTGTAATAATTTTTTTCTTCTTAAACAGACCATAGTATTTAGTTATAACAATAAAATACACATTCATATAATACTCTATTCAGCTTGATAAACTTAAGTGAACTATCAGTTTATAGGTACTTTCTTGAAAAATATTTCCTACTCTACATAAGAGTATCTCACATCTGAATTACTTTGCTAACCATCCAACTGTAACATAAATGAAATTTTCACTTAGGAAATAAATATTTTCTTTGACGTAAAAGTATGAACAAGAATACATGGTGTCTTATTAACAACTACAGTGATTGACTTTATAACTAGTTAGTTTATTACTGAAGTATGAAAATAATTCATTATTCCAGAAATCAAGGATGTGATATCTAGGTTAAATAATATTATGCTCAATTAGATCATCCTCAAACTACATGTAAATGATATATAATGCAACAAATAGTACAGATTTAATAAATGGCATTATGATGATTAATAAAACCAATAGTGATAACAAAAGCAAGTACGAATCGGGGACAAAACTCTGTCCTGAATATCATACTGGATTTTTAACCAATAGTGCATATGCCCTAACACGGCTCCAGTTACTCTTGTTTGAGTATCGAATTAGCCTCACTATACATCACCTGACTTGTGGTTAGAAGTCGGTTACACAAACTTTTACCTGATAACTGAGTGACACTCAAAGTTTGAAACGTACAAAAGAATACTCATCTATCTTTATTCCTTTTTCTAGTTCAGATATTTCAATGAAAATGACTACATACTTGTAACAAAGCTAAAGAGTTCATGAGGAATGGCTTTCTTATTTTTAAACCTGATTCCATTATACTGATTCAACATTACCCTATTTCGTCTTTCATATACAGTGGACATGACGGAGATACAACTCAACATTTCTTGTATCCAAAACAATGAATTTATTTTTAACAATTAATTAATCTTACAAGTATCCAATGCTTTCTTTTCATTATTTTAGATCTATTCAACAAGACATTGTTAATTATACATAAATTATTATGCAAAAATAATTTTTTAGTGTTGCGTAATTTTTACTGATTATTTTTCAAGTCATGAAGTAGTGATGTAATTTAGCACACTGACTTTTCATCAAGATCACTAACAACACGTCCATCATGATACAACTATTCTTTTTTCATCACGTACGTTTTAGTGAAAGATATTTTTGTCATGAAATGGATACGAATTGGTAGTGATAAACTATGTAAGCCAAAATGTGACTTCAGAATTACGTAATAAGAAATAGTATTGTTCGATTATATTTATAATAATAGACAAATTGTTTTCTTAACTTTATGGAACTGTATATTTTATTTTCATTTTTATCAAAATTCAGTTGCTTAAACGTTTTGTGAGGATTTATTAGGTAGTTTAAAGATCGTTTTCAACATGTGGTGACATTACCTGGAAAAGCATATAAGTGATTAAAGTTGTGCTCTTAATTTGATGTGGGATAATTAGTCCGCATTTCTCACAGGTCCAAAACGTGGACGAAACAGATGCCCTGAAACTTCATTCTTTCTCAGGCTTATAAAAGTGCGCGACAAATAGTATCATCACATCTCACCACAGAATATCTCAGGAAACAGTAGTCTTGTGCTCGCTAGTGGAAATTTTTCAGATGAATCTCTAGAAGTCCTAGTGAGAACTCGTAACTCCAGTCTTGAGGTAGTCTGGGTAAGAAATGTAGGAACAGAAACGCGTGCTTTCATAATGCAGTCTGCCACCGAAGTTTATTGAAGACAGTTTAATTATTACTGTTTCTGAATGTCCATCGCAAACGAAAATGTTGTGCTTATACGTTTTAAATAACCTGTTCTTTACAAATATATTTGTTTACTATACAATACAGTAATAAAGTAACATCTACCGTAGTAGTTTAAAGGGAATATTTTGCAAGTGATTTCCATCACAAAGTGAAGAAGGCATTAGAGGTATTTAAGAGCAGAAAGAAGTTAACATATGTGTTACCCTAATCCATAACTTCCTTGTTTTGTGTCTTGTTACATCCAAAGTCATGTACGTCAGTAGATAGATGGCAATGCATTGATGGCATCTAGACGAGAATCACTCTTGAACACAAATAATTTTATTTAAGAAATGCGCCTCATTGTATTCATAGTCACGGACGGGATAGTACTTTCCTCACTACGAAAAGAGAGGATCGTCGGTTCTTTTATGATTTGTTTATTAACTGATTTACTAAGTACAGATTTATGTTTCTAGCTTTGATACACATTTTTCGAGATATTACTTGACTCCTCAAGGAATGATATTCATTTTAACAGGCTATATCTTAATATCAAAACCCCTTTTAAATAGTAACTTTTAAACCTGTGTGATTAGTCCTTAATGTTACAGAGCAGTTGCATTGTAGTTGCATTATAACATAATTACACAAGCGATAATAATTTGTTTGACTCTGAAATAGCTTGACCATTAAAAAGTCATAACAGGGAAGATAATGCATCATCATGTCATCACTTAGCTTATTGTTGGTATTGATTATTGGGACAGAGAAAGTTTTTTAGGATGAACAAAATGCATTTAGTATCTTCCTTTCAGTTAGACTATTTAACAAACACATTTTCGTACTTTTTATAAGGAAATTAGGTAGATTTTCCACTGGTCAACTATGTAAACATTCAAGATGATTCTGTCAAATAGTTTTAGTTAAGATTTAAATTGATATAGTTAGTTGTATTTGCATTTTCAAGCTAGACAAATTATCCAAGTAAATATATGTCGTAAATTCCAATATAAGATAATTTTATTGAATTAAAATGTACTAGATTAGCTTAGAGTTAACCTATTATCATTGTAATAAAAACTGGACCTGTCATAAGCCAATATGTAACAAATAAGTAGAAACTTAGTCTAATGATCACATTATGAATTGACTAGTTGTTATGGAGCTATTACCAGAAATTCGATGACGTATATACGGATTTGTAATTATACCATCTGAGATAGTGGTAGTGGTTATACGTATTAATTCTTGTTAACGATTGTACTCTTTACACACTGCTTAACTAAGGTATGGGTTTGAGAGAAAATATATTTTACAAAATACCGGGAATAATTTCATTGGTGAATGAAATGAAAATAGACTTGTTCGTTTTATTTAAAATCTCACAGTACGTTGCAGATGATAATCAGATTCTCATAAACCAGTTTTTATATTCAATACGCAAAGCAAATTCACTAACTTACCAACTGTAATTCTTCGAGTGTCCCTAACCAGTCATCAAGTTCAGATAAATCCACATCCATTTTAAATTTTAAAAAGTTTCATGCTTAGTCTTTTTTTTAAAATGTTTGAAACGTTATATAATAGTTATTTGTTGCCAAGATATATCCAAAATATCTTATGTATTCATTAGCATTTCATTCCAAACTCATGTGTTACTGGTTAAGTGAAACCAGAAGCATAGTCAATATTAGTTTTAAGTCACCAAATCAAAATGAAGTATTGACTAAGAAAACAACCAATCAGATTATTGTTTACTAACATCGACTGATCAATTTGATTGGTTGGCTTGTGGCTGGTTTTATCCAGTCTAAAGGGAAACGTCATTGCTTTTATGGTGGAAATGTTTATTAAATTCACTGATACAAGGTCAAATAAGATGTGATTGTGTTGTCCAAGAAACTGTTGATCATCATTTAAATGAGAGAAAATTGATTAAAGTCTTTTAGCTGTCTTCTTTTTCTTTTAGAATAAATCTCAAGATTTACAAAATAGTAATTCATAGTTTTATGATAAGTAAGATTAATTTCGATAGAACAATGAAAAGACGGAGTTGTTCCATCAAAGTTTATAAGAATGACTAATTGCTTTAAACAACTGCATTGAACTGTACATTACCAATGATTTTTTTTGTCTTTGGAGACAAACTTGATGTACTTTACCTTATAATTACCAATAAATGAATCAGAAGAAATTTTCGAGCGGTTATTTCTTATTTAACAAGATTATTTATTTAGTATGGAAAAATCACATAAAGTTTAATTCATTTTTGTATGGGTTATTTGAAACCTTCCATTGATGCTTAGGACTACAACTGCCCGGTCTCGTATTGATATATGTGCATCCTGAGTGGATTGTCTTGATATTGCTTGACGTCACATGGAATTTAAGCGGAGATAGATGATGGGTAGTAGTAGAATCTAGAACGCGCGCTTCGTTCTGTTCAGGACCCGTCAGCCGGATGTACATACATCCCAACACAACGATGCTTTAAATAAATGTCAATAAACATAAATGACTTCTGTATTTTCTTAAATTTGCCTGTTCAAATAAACTGAGGAAACAGAAAACAGAACGTCTTGAAAATTCAAAAAAATTAACATTTCTGAACAAACGTTATGTTGTCGTGCCTTGAAAATAGAGTATTCATTAGATGGAAAAACTTTTTAGTGGTTAGAAGCTCAAGTATTTCGCAAAAATAATGGGATCAAAAACGTTTATAAATTTAAAACATGGTTTTTCAACAGTGGCTTTATAAATCGTACATGCAAACCTCATTATTTGTCAGAACCCAGGGATAACTAGCTTAAAATTTTCATTTATAAAACATTTTGCATCTCTTATCCACCTACAAGACAATACAGACACCGTACTTATTCGAAGCAACAATATATACAATGAACTTATTTTATTATCGCTTAAAACTTTTTCTCTTGTTTTATTGATAATCAGTGAGAACATTAAATAAATTATTTTTGGATGATAAAGACAGTTAACCGTCCAGAAGAATGACCTTGTTGAAAACATCTTATCTTAATTGGGTAGTTTAACCATGGAGCTTTCATTATCTATATAGACAACAACATTATCAACACCAAAACTTAGCGAACACTTCATGATTAACTTATCCAGGTGATATATAAAACAAGAAAATGACGTTTATAAAGTTGGATGTATCTACTTTGTCCTTAGGAAGTAAACTCTTAATTTCGATTGGCAATTTAGATAGCAATAATGCATTCATTGAGCTGGGCAGTTTAATTATGAAGATGCTATTATATTTTCAACACCAAAACCCATGTCTGATTTTAGATATGATCCTTTATTATTATTATTATTATTATTTTCATAGTATCTTCTCAGAACCTGCTGTTTTCGTAAAGCTTTGTAATCCCATTGATTATATCATGAATTTGATTATTCAATCCTTAATTAGTTGAACAATAACATGGTTTGAGAACAACGAAAATAATATGTCATGAAAACAAAAGCATTTATAATGATAATAAAACTTTCGAGGTTACCAGTTATAACTAACTTGATCAAAACAGAACAATTTATTACTTGTCGAATATATATGTTCTAAGAGGTCAGCATATTATAAGAACAGAACTAGTACTAAACCCTTCTAGTTGAAGATATATACTATTTAACTTCCAATGTAGAGATATCTTTTAATGTATCATTTTTATTCCTTACAATTTAAATGTAGATTAAAAAGAATTTACTAAAATTCTATACATTCTTCCTTCACAATACAATAGACAGCTAGGATGCAGCTGGACGATTTAGATATCGCAACAACAAATGCAGAAGAAGACGACCATTTTAGTATTAGCCTTAGAAGCAGTAGGTCTCATCATACACAAAGGGAAAAGCAAGATTCTCTGATACAATTCAGCATGCACCAATCAAATCACACTTGAATGAGAAGCTTCGGAGGATGTGATAACTTACACATATCTGGGCAGCGTCATTAATGAACACGATAGATCTGATGCAGATGTGAGGGCAAGGATTGGCAAAGCAAGAGCAGCATATTTACAACTGAAGAACATCTGGAACTCAAAACAACTGTCTGTCAAACAAAACCAAGGTTAGAATTTTTAATACAAATGTCAAAACAGTTCTACTGTTTGTGGCGGAAACCTGGAGAACTAAGAAAGCCATCATCCAGAAAATACAGGTGTTTATTAACAGTTTTCTACGCAAGATACTGCGGATCCGTTGGCCAGATACTATCAGTAACATTCTACTGTGGGAAACAACAAACCAGATTCCAGCGGAGTAAGAAATCAAGAAGAAGCGCTGGAAGTGAATAGGACACACATTGATGAAGTCACCTATTGGGAGTAACAGGTGTAAGTAAGTAAGTAAGTAATGCAAACATTGAATATTTTTCAAATTATATGAAATAAATATAAGTATGTTAAAGATTAATTCTTTAATGTTAAGTTTCTTTCTTGAATGATGCTAATTGTTGATATATAAAAATGATATCCCATACAATCAAAAAGAAAAATAATAATACAAATATATTTGTCACTAACTAGTATCAAATATTCATTTAATTCTGTAAACAAAATAAGAAATCTTGGATTATTACCAATTTTGTTATTTTGTTTGATTATAATCAGTTCATTAGATTATTGTGTATACGTGTTGTAAATAACAAACAAACGAAAAAAAAAAAAAAGAATAGACAACTGTTTATATATATACATATATAGTTATAGATTTCACAATGTTAACTATTATAATTCTTCGTTAGTGTATGCCCAATAAGATAAATTTATGTGATTGCACCTTTATAGTAATCATATTTTGTTTTTTTTTCATAGATGAGATCAAGCTTGATTGACTATATTTAATTATTGACTATACTATTATAATTCATATGAAATAATTTCATTATATTCGTAATAATGAAATTCAATAATATACACGTTTTATTTTGTTTAAATCAATGTGTTAATTATGCAACAAGTTATATAGTAAACTGTCAATATTATTTTATCTATAAAATTCATACATTCTATGAACTCTTCAGGTCTTTATCTAGTGTAACACTTCAAAATGAAAACATTATACAAGTTTAGAGTTATATACACTTACAATTCATGACTCAACTCTTCTATATACTTGTTATGTACCTAAATAAATACATTAACATATTTTATTAAAGATCAGAAGGGGTTTTGTGAAGATTTTAGTAATTTCATAGTTGAAATCATAAACTAGACATTACACCGTTGGATGCCGGCAATCTCAATGGTCTATCGGTTAAGTGCTCTGGCTCGAGACTGGTAGGTACTGGGTTTGAATCTTGTGAGTGTGGGATCGTGGATGCGCACTGTTGAGGAGTTCCATAATGGGACGAAACGGACGTCCAGTGCTTCTAGGTTTTCGATGGTGGTCTAGCTTCAACTGACTCATGATTTCAACTAAGAAAATATTTGAATAAATTGAATGAATACTGTGAAGTAATTCAAACAAATGAACGTTTCATTTAATTATATCATAGGGAATGTAGAGCCAAATAGAGAACACCAATTTATTGTTAATTGCAAAATATGAAAATCATACATCAAATACATTATTTGTACATCTTTCATTCGTTATCCTTTATATGCTTCATGATATTTTCCAATTTCGTTGTTATTACTTTCTGTTTACTCTTCTGTTTTCTTCAAATGAATCTTCCGAATTTTCTGTTTGAGTGCATCCCACTTCTGATTGGTGCTACATACTACTTATACTTGTCAATATAAGTAGCATAAACCACCGTATGATCATTAAATGAACTAAACAAATTTCATTCATGTAGATATTTTGTTAAATCAGTAATGATTATTTTAGTCACATACATTTACTTAAGGATAGTAGTAAAACCCATTAAACCTATTCATTACTTAAAAAATCTTCATATTATCATCACGATGCCGAACACTGAACCAAAATAGTTCAACTTAGTAACTTATCACACAGTAAATAAATAATCAAATATATGTTGGCTAAAAAAGGTTCATTTATTAGTCACATCTTACTTTCGTACTAAATTTCTTCAAGGAAACCAATATTGTTTCTGTAAAAATAAGTTGAGAAATATATCAGGGGACTTACCGAAGTACTGTGCTAATCATTTATTGACTATATTTCGGTAAGATTTACTTTGAAAAATAATGAAACTTTTTATGTCTAAAGATCTAGTGTTTTACAAGCAAAACATAAATCGACCATCAGTAAAATTCAAGTTTTCAAATAAACACATTGACACCTAGTAGATATTTAATGTCAATAAATGTTAGTTTTCTGAGATTTTCAAAAAATTATTACCAGTCTATTAGACTTTAAAAGCTATGTCAAACTATGTAGTTGCTTTCTCATTCACAGGGACTATTTAAGAATTTCAACTATTAATACCTGAAATATTCTACTTTCATTATTAGCTCAGTAAAAGTTTTTAACCTCATTACAAAATTTTACTGTTTAAAATATTATGACCTTTAGTAGCTTATAAAACATAAGATTAAAGAAAAATATGAAGTAGCCTTCCAACTAACAGTCACTAGCAGGTGGTGAATATTAGAAATTAAGAATTAGTTGTTTAACATCTAGGTGGGTATTTTATGATGGAAAGAACATATAAAACATATCACTTCACTAATTTATAACTATTTGTATTTATTCACCTAAATATTAAAATTTGCTAGTGAGTAAACTCAACTTTGGCAACATAGTACAGCTCTTTACGATCTTTCTAACTATTCATTACTTCAATATTTGATTTATGATATTATTATGACTATTTAAGCTATTCCCAGTGTGTAATATTCATTGTTTACATGGTAAAAAACAATCAACATAATAACATATTAACTGATAGAAAAATGTATATAATTAGAAAAATTTAATTACATAGTGTTGCCCAGATAATTTATTTCCAAAATATAAACCGCCTCTTAATGATTATCATTCACTATTTTAATATTTATAAATAAAATTGGTGGTCTAGCTTTAATCGATTCATGAATTCAACTTTTAAAAATTACTAGTCTCCACAAAACTCCCTCTCTGATAATAATCATTATATGTTCACTAGTGACTGGCTTCATGAGGTATTTCCTGGAGTACTACTGAGAAGCAGTGACCAGTGAAATTCAGACATGTCTGTTGTGAGGCAATAACTCATTAAAGACAATGATGGACGGTTTCTGAATTTCGCGGATTACTTGAAATTAGACATTAACAACGTTGATTGCCGGCTCAGGTTATGTGTTCACATGTCAGACCGAAGACCCTAGGATCAGATCCCATGAGAAGGATCATGGATGTGCACTGCTGAGGAGTCACACACTGGGACGAAACGACCGTCCAGTGCTTCCACGTTTTCCATGGTGGTCTAGCTTTAATCAACTTATGAATTCAACTATTAGAAAAAATAAATTTAATATTAAATTTGGATATCTATAATTTATTTTGAAAAAATTTGACAGTAAATGATTCACATTATTTATTAGCCGGAGAATCAAAGAGGTAAACTGTAATTGTGAACTAATTAAATTCAACTAAAATTGAAGCAAAAATTTCAGTCAACAAACAATTTTCATAAATGAAGACATCAACAGATGACTCAGCATAGTTTATATATTTAATTAAATAGTTATTTATAGTGATTTTTTGAAGGTAAGAAATTTCTAGTTAGTTATCTTAGCAAGTTGGTATAATTCGGTTAATTATTATAAAATATATAGAACGTTAGGATAAATGTTAAACTGTAGCCTGAGAGTTTATAGTAATTTCAAACGGAATATTCTATTCAGGATTGAATCCGATAAATTTATGTTGTATATGATTCGAATTCCAAACGGAGTGTTTATTTTTAAAAAAAATCCTGTTTCTTAGTGGTAATTTTCGACTACTGTCAAAATGTATTTCTTTAATTTCTCTTAAGATATTATAATCAGTGGATTAGACCGTGCTGATAACGAGATATTTATCCATCAAGTACATTGAATCAAAATCATATTATATATCAAATTGATGAAAGGTTAAAATGTAGAACACTGAATCATGAATCAAATTCTAGATGCAACGTGTTAGATACAAGTTTTCTAAGCCTTTAACTAAGTACCATGTAACGTGGTATGAATGAACTGTTGAGGTATTCCTATGAAAAACGAAGCCTCTCTCTAGTGTTTTATGATTTTAAGCAGTTTTCCAAATGACATTTATCTGTTTTGAAAACTATCTTCATCAATCATTAAGATTATAACTTTTATGAAATACAGTGAACTATAGAGAATTTTACTAATCATGGTTTTAATGCCGCAATTAAACTGTACCCTGAATTACTTTCTGAATGTTTTTTCAATTATTATTTACAATGCTTATCATTTAAAGTGAATTATGATGAAATATGATATACTTTACTAAGTACTTGATAGAAATATATTTCAAACTGTTTTCTAAATAAACCAATGTACGTTTAGAGATTTTTTTTATCAAAGCAAACAATAATGATTCATTTAAATGACATTTAGCTTAATCTTATGATAGTGTAACTATTCAAAGCATTGTTAATAAAACGAATCTTTGTATTTCACTTTTATTTATATGATACATTCATATAAAGTTCTTTAGAAAATCATATATAATACGTCACTTATTATGTAAGTAATAGTACTATGTATTACGCTCTTTAAATTCTGTCTATTCTTTATCTTTTGTTTACACTGTCTATAAAATGTTACTTTTCATATCAGGAACTAATAAACTATATAGTTCAGGTGATGAATCTTTTGATCGATAACATTCGATCTGAGCTAAGAAGGATTTGACACACATGACATTGATCACACCCAATGGTGATGAATCTCTTAGTTTCAAATTAGATATGATTCTGTAAATTTATTGAAAAAAACAATGTTATTAGTAGGAAAAAATATATTTTCACATAATTTCATATGTTAAGATTTTTGAAATTGAAGCTATGTAGTATCTTTGATGGTAATCTCTTCAAATAGCCTGACAAATTATATAAGTATAATGCTTTCTCTTAAATGTAATTCTAAAAATGCTCTTAGCAATCAAATAAAATAGCATAACTTCATTTTTTTAAAATGAGAATTTAGATTTTCCCATTATTGATGGTAAGGACTGAGATTAATCAACCTTTACAAGCGGAAAGTTTCAAATAAACTAAACTGGTCGATTATAGACCTTGACACTAATAACAGTATAATTTATATTAGTTGTGCAAGCTAGTGACTATTTGGATTTAGTACATCAGTGGTTAACGCGTTAGCTTTTAAGAAGAAAAGTACTTGGTTCGAGTCATAGTGTGAACATTAAACTTGTATTAATTTAATCCGGTTATTTATTTACTCTGAAGAAGTAGTTTACATTAAGTCAAAAAAACGTCAGAAATACAATTTTTCTACTCAGTTGAATGTAACAAAAATATATCTATTATTAACGTTCTATCCAATCCTCAATTTATTTAAAACTTTTAAGCCCGGCATTGTCATTGATGCCTACAGGATATAGGTAGGTTCAGCCAACGAGCTCCAAAGAGGATGAAACTGAGGTCAAAGATTTTACTGCTGGACACAATCAAACTTTAGTTATTTTTTTATTTCCATGAGCTATAGCATTTGAACAATGTCATAATAGTATTTAAATGCACCAGTCCATTAGGAATAGATGAACTGATGAATACGGTTGGGAAATATTGGAAATGTATAAAATTACACAAATAAAAACATGAAATGTTTTCATATAAAAAGGAAAATGCACGGAATGAAAGAAGAACATTACAAATTCATTAGCTGTATGGAACCTCACTAGGATCAATGGGAAATCTTGAACGGACAAAATCCGATGACTGTGAGCAGTTGAAGCAACCAACTTTTTACTATTTATTCTATTTGTTAGTCATGAAATCTTTAGATAAATTAATTAAAAAAACTAACAATGTGACTTTAGGATTGATTTTTTTCGCTACATACTTTGTTCATAAATAATACATTCGTTGAACACGTTGACTGATTCGCCTACACTGAACATTTCGCTAAGCCTTCGACAGTTTTTGAAGATAAGACGTTCGAATAAATATGAACTATACAAGTTTCCCTATCTGTAACAGGTGAAATATCAATTTGCCAATCGCATTACAAGTTCCTAATTCACGTTTTTTTCAGATACATTTACCAATATATACACCTGAGATTACACGTATATCGAATGACAAAAGAGAGGCGTACATGTGTTTATTTCTGGGCATGTTCAGAAATCACAAAAATACGCCGAATTCGTTAACCCTGAAACTATGAAACATTTAGTTCTTAGTCCTAAGTACTAAAGGCTGTTAGAAGTTACTAAAAAATAGCCATGATACAACAACATAAGTTATTAGTGATTTATTAAAGCAAATGCTATAAACGGAACCCCATATACCTATTTAAAAGAAAAAAAACTGAAGCAGGTGGTTTTCTTAGGGGCCCACACCCGGAACCTTTGACCGAAAGATCTGATCCACAAGGCAGTGGAACGTCGTGAGGAGATGCAGTCCTATGGTAGCCGGTGATCAACGATTGATTCGTACGCCATTTGTTCCTTCAGGATACTGGAGACCATGTGCACCATTGGTTTGGAATCAGGGTTTTCCAACTCCTCTAGGTGGACTCGCATTGTCCACCAACCAGGTTAAAGCGCCGGACATCCGTTTTTTGACCTCTCAATTTTGTAAACAACACCGGTGCCACGAGAAGGCAGTGAGTAGGACTTCCCTGGAAGAGGCTATATATTCGCGTGGCCATGTAAGAGCATTTCGAGAGTAAGAGTGGACTCTCCCAACTCTCGGCCGTACCAGGGCATTTGGGGGCATACCACTACAATAGTAGTTTGCATTTTATTACCATCCTTTCCCTTAATTAATTAATTAATTAATTGAGTTTATCACTTCATTCTCTTCTTATGTGAATTGTGTAGCTGTTACTCACTTGTTTCTTTTCAACTTGGTATCAAACCACATTACCTCATTTCACAATTGTGACATAATTTACGTTGTCAATTTTTCAACTAGAATATTCTTTCAACTACCCATTAGTTAGATAATCTCACTTATTGACCTCATTGATTCAAATATTTTTAATAATTAATTGTAATAGTTCAATCAATATTCTTAGGTGAACTTCATTCAGGTTACACTGGAGGTCGATTAGTATTAAAGGCATCTAATAAATTCATTTCTATCCAGCTTCAATAATCTGTTGTTCTTTCTTTATTCATATTTAGAATGAAGTAGCTTAACATGGATATTGTTTTAAATGTATAAGATAATTAATCCACATGCTTTGTATAATCAAAATTTATAACGATAGCAACAGATATATAATATGAAATCTAGAAATAAAGAGATTACGCAAGTAAATTTCGTGAATGAATGAGTCAATAATAGTTGAGAGAGTAGACTAAAAGATGACAAGTTGAGTTGAACTCAATATTTCAAAATGTATAATGTAAATTAGAACGTTGACGTAATTCGACAAGTCAGTCATTCATCTATAAAGTAGGACCGGGCGCATATATGCATCGGCCAAGGTTGCCACACCTCATTTGCACAACAAGATAAACACCAAATTCACAGAATTAGTCACTTCAATGGTAGTAATGCATAAAAAATAATTGCATATAAGGATATGATACATGGAGAAGGAATTACTTAGTAGAAAGAAGGATATTAAGTAATTTTAACTTCATGGTTTAAGGGCAGACAAGAGTGTATACACCTACGTCATTGTAATAGATTGAGCTATGTCACCCAGAGTCTCTAACCATTAGGTACGATAGTTGCGTGGACTTCGACCAAGCAGTTTACATCTATCAACATGGCTCAGATCGGAAGTTGGGGACTTTATGGACTGATATCACGTTTTGGTTCCGTCTCTAACACTAGTCAGTATTGCATGTCGTAGTAATCGGTGTTCAGGCATACGTAACACGTGGCCCAACCATCTCGGTTGATCAATATTTACAACCTCGTAAACTGATTTACCATCATTCCCCAATACCCTTAGTCTAATCTCACCATTACTTACCCGGTGACCCCAGCAGATGCAAGCAATATTTGTAAGATGTCTATGATCAACTACTAGTAACTTACAAGTGTCCTTTACCCTCAATGGTCACCTTTCGCAACTGTAAATTGGAACATAACGAACTGCCGCACAGTATACTCGTCCCTTAATTGATAGACGGATATCTCGCCTTTGCCATAGGTAACGTAAGTTGGCAAAAGCCAAACGAGCTTTTTGAATCCGTGAAGAGATTTTGTCAGACACCAACCCATTAGGGATGATCAGACTCCCAAGATAAGTGAAGTTGTTGACGCGTTCGACTACTTGAATCCCTATGCTTAGTTAAGGTGTTGACGCAGACCAGTCCTAAAGAAACAATTTATATTTAGAAGAGGAGAAACGCATATTTAACAAGTGTAAAATTTAAGAATGTATCATCAAGGTAACGAAAGGATGTTAACTACTTTCTGTTAAATGCTAAAATATGTTTCAGTTAGTATTCTTAGCAAATAATCTGAATAATTCAACTGTGAAAATACTACAGTCTCCTCACTAGTGACTAGCTTCATGATAGAACACCTGGAGTTACAATGGGAAGCCGTGACCAGTGGAGCCCGATCCGTGTCGGGTGTAAGACATTTATCGACCTCGGACAATGGATAAATGGTTGCGCAAGATCATGAATATGATGAATTTTCAGAAATCTTACTGATATCCATTATCTAAAATCATTGGCAGTTAGTTAATAAACTTACTAGGTCTACCAATTTAGGCTTTTTGAAATAACTTCGTATAGCTTAGACATTCTTCTCAATGTATTCATTTTAACGATTCATTAATTGTACAAATAAAGCTTTCATAGAATGAGTGTCACATGATTTTTAAATAAGTCAGTATAAAAACCACTCGATAAGGAAACACTAGGCCACAGTAAACATGGATATCTGTATTCATCAATGAAGAGGTAATATCAAATTACATCATCTATATCTTTTTAATCGTAGGTTGATATAACTACTCGACCAAAAATCAAATGTATCACAATCAGTTCGTGAGTTAAACCAAGGGAATACATTTTAGTTGTATAACAGGTACGTGGATCGTAATTTATTTATTCATGATCTTTTAGATTTAGGATAACAAGTCTCTGAATTTGACGCAAAATTCATTTACCCAATTGATTAAATAGCGTTTTGTCATTTTAGTTTATGTCAGTTTATCATAAAAACAATAAATCTAATTCCTAATCTTAACCATCAATTGCAAATCATAATCCTTATTCTTCATACAGGTTTATAACCTTTATTTAGTCATGATCAGTAGGTAGAAATTCTCAATATTACTTTAGCGTCACTTTAAGGTCGTCCATAAATTATAGTCTCACCACTTATCTTTCATATATAAATTTGATTTCTTTTTAGGTATAAGTTGTTTTTTACAATTTCATTTTTATATGTACTTGAAATAATGAGTCAATTGAAGTTAGACCACCATGGAAAACCTGGAAGCACTGATAGGCCGTTTCGTCCTAGTGTGGGACTCCCCAGCAGTGAGCACCCACGATCCCGCCTTGCGAAATTCGAACCCAGGACCCATCAGTCTCGCGCATGAGCATTTAATCGATAGACCACTGTGCTGGTCATCATCCAACGGTGTTAATGTCTAACTTCAACCAATCCACGAAGTTGAGCAACAATTTCACCAATGTCTAAAGCGAGTTGATATTTCCCAACAGACCTGTTTGAACTCCACTGGTTACTGCTTCTCACATGAACTCCAGGAAATACCTCATGGAGCCAATCACTAGTGAGCATTTTTATTATTGATTAAACATAAAATGTCAAATGAACTCAGCAGTTTATTTATATAAAAGTTGGTGTAGTTTATATACATTTATAACTAAGTTTCCATCGGTCATAAAAAAGATGATAATGGTATAATTGTCAGAATGAGAATAAAAACTATCTAAATACCAAAACACAGTAGATAGGAGAGAAATTTTCTTTGTAATACATTTTACTTAACATTAAATAATCATCAATTATTGAAATGTACTGGTATTAAATTTTAACTTCCTAGATAGAAATTAAAATTATTTTATGAGAAAGTCAGTTATATAATTGGTCATATATCATCTTTCGAAATATCGTGTTAGGCAGTTGTTGTTGCTTTTTTTCTTCACGATTTCTAATGTTTATCAATGTTTTATCGAAATTTTTAATCAGCTGATAGAATTTATTAAACAATTCTGTTTGTTTTTTTTTCTACCAAGATAACACTTTTTTACAATTCTTGTTTGAAAGATTTTTTTACAATCCTTGTTTAATAGTTTGGGGTATCTAGCCTGTCGTATGCCCTGATGGTGTTCTTGTGACTTTCGGGTTGCCTGATCTGCCAAGGGCGACGGGACAGTGCATGACAGTATTGTTGTGTGCTAGGTTCAAAGAGAATTGTTTGCTATATGGATGCAAGTTGACCTCGTTATTGTTCCTATATTATATCATTGTTTAAAAGTTTGAGTATTCGAATTATTATCATGAATACAGTGATCAAGAGTACTGTTAGGGGTATGAGGGCAGTTGTCACTTCCCGGTTGCCAACACCGGAAAGAATTCTTCTAGAGGTGCGTGAAAAGAAAATTGGATTAGAAGTGGTCTTAATGACCTGATAGCGTGACCGCAGTGCCCAACGGACAACTGCTTGAGGTCGGTCACGCACGACCTTTGTGTGGGTAGTTTTTGTGTTAGCTCCGTACTTGTTAGGACCTTACCACCGGAGACAGATATCTGTGTGATAAGGCGAGGTGTGCATTTTTAGGTTCGACCTTTTCTAACCCCACCCTTCCCTTGCGAGAAGGCAGCATCGCCGTTAAGCTGGTTGTCTGAAGGAAACACCTTACTGCTGTCATACCTCTGTACAGTCAGCAGTACGACTTCGCCTTCGGACCTTTGGTTTGCTCCTTTTAGTCTTAGCGCTCTTCAACCGACCTGTCTGGCATGGTAGGATCTTGAGGAACGATTGTTCCAGCCAATATAGCTCGATTGGTTCATCACGATAGGCAAGTCCGACCACCAAGTCAAGGTAGCAGCAACCGTCGGGAATTATTATCATACGAAATTACATGTAATTATTTTTTTTGGATGTAAGTTATCACAAATTAATTTGTCTAAAATTTATTCAATCATTCTTCTTGCTTTTTGTTTGCTTAACGAAATGCTAGCCACTATTCATCTCTACTTAGGATGCTTGTGAATTAAAGCAATATCGAAGCAATACGCACCATATGCATATATACTAATAAGAGATTGAACAATTGCAGTCCTGAAATATCAATAGGAAGATTCATGTAAACAATACCAAGTAAATTTAATGCTTATAAAGTTGTTTTACAATTAATAAAGCAAATAATTTAACAAGTAATATTTCAATATTTGTGATTGGGTATCATTATTATTATTACTGTTATTCATAATCATTGTTATTGCTGCTATATAGTTTTACTCATTTATGACCAGACATATATAAATACAGTTAAATGATTTTAACAAGATTTAACTTTTATTTAAGTATTATTCCACTCTCTATGTTCCATGTAACTGTGACCACTCTCCCTATTTCATGTAATTATGACCCACCGCATAGTTTGAAATATTTTTAACAGAATAATTTATATTCACTCTTTTTTCTTACTAACCATACTAATTTTTTTTTACATTATTTTCTATATTCACTAATATTTCTGTCAATATTCATATGATATTTTGGATAATTATCTAATTTTCTCTTATTACTATTGTAGTGAACAAAAACAAGAGTGGGGACAATCGAATGTACTTACACACGAAAATACAGAATATCTCAGTAAAATCTGACAACCATACAGTGAACAATTAATTTGCAAACTATCAGTCAATTGTCTCAATCTTGACTGTTCCTTCTGCAAATATCAGTCCATCGTCTCTGATTTCATTGTTTATGGATTTTAATACCAATTACGTTCCGTTCCCGTTCTTTCCTTATCGATCTTTTATTGAAATACATTCAATGCCTGACCATCTCCATACACTACTCATGTGGATATAAGTAACCCATATCACACTATGCCTAATTATTTTAATATTTATGATACTATTAATGTAATTTTATAATTTGGACGCCAGATGGTGGTCAACAAACTACCAAATTTCTATATACAAATCGTAAGCTGAATTTCAGTAGATAATGTGTAACCAGTGTTTTTTATGATTTAATGTAACTTGACTTTATGTATGTTTGATATCCATTAATGGATAAATTGTAACCAGTATTTATATTATGAGTCTTCCAGTGTTAGTTATTATTTGACAATCAATTATTATACATAATCCAATCTTAAGACAATTCGTACACAATCAAAGTAGATTGAGATTACTGTACATGGCTTACAGGTGTGATTATGCTGGCTGTTTTGAACAACACATACTGTAAATAGTTGGATAGTAACTCCTGTCGGTTTAAATTGTTCTACTAGTGAAGTTAAATAGTGATAAAAATCGATTGATATTTTTATTTTTGTAAAGAAATGTTTTTATTGAATTGATTTCTTAGTCTGAACAACCTCTTAAGAATGAAGGCTTTCCTAAACATTTCATATTACCTTGGTAACTAACAGAATGTAAATGAGACATAGTTGAGTCTAAATCACAAAACAAAAGTTAGTTACGTAACATTTGACCTTTTGATAATAAGAAAACTGTTTCTATAATATTATTATCTCTAGATTTTTAAATTATATTAACTGAAAGTTAGAATACGTATTAAATCGTAAAATACAATGCAACAGGTTATTAAATATGCACTTTGAACAGTGATTCAACTGACTTAATGGCGTATGATTGAGATAAATAAATTAACAACATTGTTAGCTTATTAAAAATACTAAAACTTTTGCACTCTAATGTTTATATAATAACTAGGCTGTCGAACAGATCACTAGATGTAACATCCGTTATCCAATGTGAAAATGATATTTTTAGTATGGGGTCGTATAGACTGTTGAATTTCATTGAAATCATGAGCCGATCTAAGTTCTCCAACCTTTGAAAATGTTCAAACATTGGACGGTCGTTGCGTTTTAGCATGAGGCTCTCCAATAAGTTACCCACTGAATACAATGGAAGCTGGACGTGCAGTATCGTGAATAGGTTGAGGTCAGACATTAACACCAATGGATGCCAGGTCAGTAAATAAGAGGTCTTGACGTTCGTGCGCTGCTGAGGAGTACCATATTGGGATGAAACGGACATCCGGTGCCCCAATGTTTTTACTGGTAGTTTAACTTACATCGATTCATTGTTTCAAAGAAATTAAAGTCGTGGCTGTGTTTTAACATTTACTGAGTATGACAATTGATAACAAGTAATTGACAATTAAGTTTATTGATTTCATCCGTATCAACTTTGTGTGTGAGAAGAAAATACTGTAATTTAAACAGTAATTAAATATCAAGTTCTCAATGTGCTACAATGATCAGGTCATAAAACCCTGTGGTGAAATTCTCATTTTAGATTAATAATGCAGAGTAAATACAGAATATCTGTGTACACTAAGATGCTTTAAACTGAAATATGTAATTTTCATATCCCCAAACTTTAAAACAAACAACCTGCAAGTCACCATATAATTTTATTATTCAGATTCATAACTCTCAAGATTATTTTAGTGAATTACAAGGGTACAAAGTATCATGATGTATAAATCTCAAAAGATTCATAACAAGGACACTTTTGATACGAAATACTTCTACAACTCTTTAGTTAATTAACTCCGAAGCTGAATGGTGAAGCACTTAACAATGAATAATTATTCAATAGTAAGTTTACAATTTGATGTGATGCCCAAGACTTAGGCCTAACAATTAGGTTTTATTTGACTAAACAATGGGAGACGTACAAGCTAATTTTCTTCAATGGACTATGAGGCTTTATCATGTTCATTTTTATGCTAATATTGTGTATTTAAGCATATCATTTTATTGAAAAAATCAATTTTTTTTCCGTCGTGACTAACACATCTCCCTGACCAGGCTTCTCTTCATCCCACTAGTAAGATGTACCGTTGAAGTGTTGCATACTAACCGTTCAGTTTGTTTAGTTATTACAGAACCCATTCCTCGTCACAAGAATTTTCAAATCGTTCGTAATTCTGAAATTGCCGAAGCAGCCTCAATTGATAACACAATTAGGAATATACATAAATATCACAACACAATGTCTTGATAACTACTCGTTTACAATGTGCAGACTAATTCTCCAAAGAATGGTTATCCATGTTCAATAATTCCTCTTTTTTAGTCTTGTCACAACAAATAACTAATTAGTTCTAATAGAATTATTGATTAGTTTTAAGATTGACTAAAGTTGAAATTATTCGCTTTTACATTCCTCCTCAGCTGCGTGATGGACAGTAGTTTATCATGAGACCCCGATGCATTGAGTTCTGTACTTAGAGAAGCCTTGTGTACGTATCGTTTAGGAGTCTGAAACAAGAATAAAACAACAGTTCAGTGATGGGAAGAAACCATGGACTTTTTATGTGACGAAATTCTTACATGACATTGGTTTACAAGGTTATTGACTTTAGTATTAAAACTGCGATCACTATTAATCATCTGATTTATTACTACCTAGTAAGTAAATGGTCCTCTTCATGCATCAGTTAATGATACCAGTCATAACTCAAATGACTAAATGGCAACTTTATGAATGCAATGACAAACGATACAATCTCAACTGTCAAATAATCACTAATTTCTTCCATATTGTCAATAACTAGCAAATTAATATCATATTTATGTATAATTGATCATACTGACTTCATCAAGCCATTAAATATATCGTATTGGTATGAATAGTATGTAGAATAAATGAAGGTAATAAAAGGTTTGAACTAAATCGAAAATTCAAATAATGATCTCTTAATTGGTGGCTGAGTATCATGAAAACTAAACTACATAACCATTTTAGTCAATACGTTTTGTGAACAGTTTTAGTATGAATAAAAACTTCATTCAATTTTTAATCTTTGACTAGATATTTGTAATTCAATGAATTTATCTGAACCTATTCAGAACTAAAAACAGATAAATGAAAGTCACTTTCTAATTACAATATCTCAATTTAACATCACTTCACAGTCAATAGTCAATACAATCGGTCTATATAATATATATGAATTAAAAGAATAATTTTCAAAACGAAATTTAATTTCAAGGGATTAGAATTTTACATATTTTATTGACAAAAGAATGTTACAATTTCAGTGTGGTAATTTTTTTATACAATATAATACAGTTAAATGAGAAGATATATTTAATATAATTAGTCACGAACTAAAATGTAAGGATACATGTTCTTTCACCATGGTACCACAGGTGTTACCTAATGTACTGTACCTAGTGTACTGTTTTGGACAATAGTTATATAGTATTGAACGCTATAGTGACTAAAGTGTTTGAAAAGATGAAATAACTATAATGATTATTGATTTTGATACTAAAAGGAAAATGAATAAACGAAAACACCGGATTAAATAAAGGTTCAAATTTACTTCTATGTTCATTAAATTTCATCAATAATTACAGTGTACACTTACCCAGATCTAAATATATTTATCACTTGGAATACAGTAATTTTTCATTGAAAACTTGAATACTATATACAAACGCCAAGTGCTGTAATAGAAAAGCAGTGATGTTAAAAAAAGTGTCAAATAACCACAAATAAACACATTCCAGGACTAATAAAGTCACAACGAGAAAGTAGATTGGGTAAAATAAACCTAGCCTTGAGTGAGTTCGTTGTTTTCATTTTTTCCTCACTACCTCTATGTGAGACGGGTAAGTAAATTTTGTATCTTCTTTGTGCTTGGGATTTTTGTGGCCATTTATCGGATTCTCCATCCGGAATTGAACCCTGACTCTCCCTTACCATGTTCATAATGTTAGGTGAATCACTGAGTTATGTATTGGAAACAGCTCTCATCAGTACAAGGCGATTCGCCATGCTTTAGGATTATGAAATAATATAATCAATAAATACCACAGGGAAACACTTATCATTATGCTACTGATTTGAAATCCACTAGTCCACAGGTTCGTATCATTTATGAAACGTACTGTTATTTCTATACTTTTCGTAAAAAGGTTTATATTTATGAAGAATCAAAAATGAGTATAAAACACTGTTCACTACTTCCTGTCGTTAATTCATATCAATCTTGATTGAAAACTGTGTCCTTCAAAATTAATAATTGGTATATTATTGTTGAACAGCATGCTTTCGAAGTGTTTTATTGCAATTGAAATTATGGAAATAAAATGTACATGCGCAACAAGAGGTCTGTCAATAATTACATATTTACATTACTATATTCATTCTGAAATTTTTCTAGTATATGCATTTCACTGTTATCAAAGGTAATATATTCTAGAAACTATTCAACCAGAAGAATATGCTATATATTTCGTCATCAGTACAATTTAATATTGAAATCATTACGTAACCAATTCTGAATCTACTAATATTGCCTCTTTCATCTTCCAGTCTTCGATACTTTTATGATTGCAGTCACAGTAAAACCTATGAGTCACCTATATTTTTCAAATTTGTAAACAGGAAAATAAAATTTTATGAGTTTCATATTTATTTTGACTTATTATTTATGTTTATAAACAACTTAAATTATTCACACACAATCATGAAAACATTTCAACGTACATGGAATTAAAATAATGGTAGACACAAGCAAAATCATTATGATGATGATCATGTTTTTGGGATACAACAACAATTATATTTAAATTAAGGGATCAAATGCGTTATGAAAAGTTTTATATGAGGTTAATTGATTATAAAGGTAAATGATAACTACCGTCGAAACGTTTCCTCCTGTACTTGATTTTTTTACTGACAAGTTAGATGAACAGAAGTGAAGAATGTCCTAGAAAAAGCTTGGACCAGATTACTAGCCAAAAACATTGGATTTACTTGAAATTCATTTTTCGAGATTTTACAAATACATTCTTCGTCCTTAGAAATAAAGAATTTGTTTCGTATATTTTGGCTGAGATTTCTTAACTGTAATCATACGTAAATTATCGAGGTAAATAAACTTACTAAAATTGGAACAATGACAGAGAAAATGACAGCGATCTTTTTCCTAATATGAATAGCACAGATTGACTTTAGCTAGTCAATCACTGAAAACTACGTAGCATTGAACTACTGTTTTGTCCTATAATAGGATTATTCATCAGACATCCGTTGTAACCCTCAAAGAGCTGAAACGATGACTTTTAGATAGTGTTATAAAAGCTGTAATAGACCAGACAAAATCAAACTGGAAATGGTTAAATACAAATTATCACAGATTTCATAGTGTGATATAGCATAAAATGACATGGCTACAATTATTATGCCCATGTTCACTGAAAGGATTCACTTATTCGGACGAAAATTTGACAAATTTACAATCCCAGATACAATCTTTGGAGGTTAACGTCCAATGTATATATATATAACCGCGATAGGAAGACCACGCTATAAATGAACCACAATGAGTAGTTTTGCAGTATCCGAGTGTTAGAGAAGTTGCAGTGAACGAAGAGTTTGTGTATTGTTGAATGGTGACCAATTGTTGAAGTATATTTATACTTGAAATAAGCGTAATAACTTGACCAGATTATTTTACAGTCAATAGAAAAATGAGATTTTAAAGACTAGGACATTAGCACAATTTTAATTTAATTTGTAGTTATTTGAATTATACCGTTGCTAATATTTTTGACTAAATTTTGATCACTCTGTTTGTATATACTCATCTTGTGTATACTTCTTTGCAAGTTTTTGCAGAAAAGATGGAATATATCTAGCAATGGAACCCAGGACATATGTTTCATCATATTTGGCATTCGTTAGCTAAATGTGCCTGTATCCAAGCATTAGTGTTCATACACTATGATGCAGGTATATTCAGATTATGTATCCTAAATAAGGACGAAATATGGATCATAGATTCAATCGTTTTCCACGTTCCATCTATTCTATAAAACGTTAGCGACATTTATTTTTATACTATGGATAAAGCAGTTGCTGAATATTTTATGATTTTAAATAGTTCCTCAAATGCTATAAGTTACTCGTTCAAACTTTAAACTGAATGAAAAAGATTCGATTTTATTGAAATGTAACATTACTGAATAGTGACAGTATAATTAATGATACTGGGTATTTTTTCAATACTACGCTGAAATACAACCTAAATTTATTATGTAACAGCGTAACCAAACAGTGGAATAAATCCTGACTTGATTAAGAAGAAAATGAATTACGAACTTAAATTCTTTTACTGGTTTAATAACTAGAACAACTGTTGTTTTCAGTTTCTTCAGGTTTAAATGAGCCTGACAATCACAGGCAAAAATAAATGCTTTTTCACAATAAATGTGTTCAACTTACTTAACACTTTATTGTTTACTGACTGTTTATAGACGGTGTCAACATCCGTTAATTTTTTCTACCAGTTCCCAAGTTTAGTGATTAATTATGTTATGGTATAATAATAGAAATAATAATACAAAAACAAGAGTTCAAACAATGGAGTTCAACATTTCGATTCAAAGACATTTGTCCAAAATAGACCATTGATGAATAATGAGCAGTATCTAAATTGATTAAAGTTAGCTAAAATGGATACCGGCTTAGTGGTTTAAAGGAAAAGCGTTCGCACGCGAGACTAAAGGTCCTGAATTCCGTTTCTGGATGCAGAGTCATAGATACCCACTGTTAAGCAGCCACATACAAGGATGAAACGGCCATCAGGTGCTTCCAGGTTTCGATAACGGTTTAACTAAGATCATTTCGTCCTTCATCTATGAAGAAGAAGCTACCTTAAAGTAGTTTCGTGGAGATATTTATATATTTCAATGATGATTTTCATCGCGAGCTGACATTAGCCGAAGATTCAATGAGTGTATTTTCCGAACTGGCATTGTTTAACAGTTCAAATATGTGACACTGCACACGTCTTCTAGTTTGTCAACAATGAGCATACAGTTGTCAGTCAGTGAATGAAGTTGTGGAACAAAACTTTAGATAATAAATTAGCCCTAATGTCCAAGTGATTCAAATCCTTCAAAAATATTTACAAGTCAAATATTTGTTAGTGTGGCGTCGGTAGATAAAATGGTTATAACAAATCATGCAGTTCAACACTCATTTGTACCGAATTGTCTTCTTAATCAGTACCTGCACAAAGCTTCATTCAAACCAGTTAGAAAATAATCAGAGTCATTAACAGTTTCAGGAAAATTTATCAAAACGGGTGTATACGCATCCTCTTGGTATTAGATGGGACCAAATAACATGTTAATATTAAGTTTAACATCTTTATAAGCTAGAGTTTCTGACACCAGAAGCCTGTCAGGAGCTGCGGTAGTAAATTGCGAACTATGTACATAAACTGACCTTAAGGTAAATGTCTTATTATCTACTAAAAAAATATGGTAAACATAAACATAGAGCCATTATGAATTTTAGGTCATTACGTTCAAGGTTTAGTAACATTGTTTATGTTTCATCCGTTATCACAACGATGGAAAGAGGACAAAATATAAATGAATTCTTTAAACACAGACAATATTATACCTATGATTCAACCGGATTGAATTACTGTTTTGATAAAATAGTGAATGACATGAGAAGTAAAATAACGACCACTTAACTACATAAGAAACCACACATTTCTAATCTAACTAAAGATGAATTACATGTATTAAAACAACTGGAGAATGATGAGACAATCATCATAATAAGAGTAGATAAGTGGGAAAAGACTCTCACTATGAACAAATCAAACTATGAGAGAAAGGCCAGGGAACGTTTCAAAATTGACCCGTACAAATGAATTAAAAAGCGAAACGATGATCTATACTTCATGAACCCAAGGATAAAACGGACAAAATCTTACAGTGAATTAAAATAAAAATAAGACCGTCATTATGGTTCATATCATATTAAAAATTTGTAATTCTCATAGATACTATGAACTACCAAAGATCCACAAGAATAATACTTCATTAAGACCATCGGTCGATTTTACAAATGCACCGACATATAAACTAGCGAAATACTTGACTAGGATACTCAAGTCATTGGAAAAATTAGAGGCAAAACTCTACCGAATTCGACAATAATATCGATACCATTTCCATAAGAGAGGATGAATTGATGGAACTTTTTGATATTTCTTCCTTATTTACTAATGTATCTATAAATAGAGCATTGGATATTATTTATGATTGTTTAAAACTTGACACAGATTTGAATATATGATGCCCGTTAGATCCTTACGAAGTTATTAATTTTTTGAAATTGTGTTTAGCATCCACTTTATTCTTATTTGGAGATCTTTAAAGACGAAAAAGTGTGGCAACGAGTTCACCAGTTTCCCCGATTGTAGTGAATTTATTTATGCATTCTTTAGAAACCAGTGAGATCACAAAATGTGTCAATCCACCAAACGTTTGGTTACGGTATGTGAATGACATTTTCATCATCATTAAATGAAATAGTTTAGAAGAAATATTCGAAAATATAAGAAACATATGAGATTATTCATTTTTGTATTGCTTGTTTGAATCTTCCCATTGATGTTTAGGAGTGTAACTGATCTGTCTCTTATTGGTATATGTGCACTCCGTGTGGACTGCCTCGATATTGTCTCAAACCACAAGCATTATAAGCAAAGATGGATGATAGCTAGCAGTGGAATCCAGGACATGCATTTCGTCCTATTCGAAACTCATCAGCTGGATGTACCTACATTCCAGGGTTTCTGTCCACCACGGGACTCTAAATAATTACCATTTGCTCCAAACACCATCGCGTTATACACTTAGATAGAAACTGACGTCCTGGATTACACTGCTGGCTCATCACCCATCTTTGCTTGTAACATATTGGATGTCATTAAGCTAACCAATCAGATCGAGTCCAATTACTACAAACTAGCGATTCTTGATTGTCTGGTAGAAAGAAGACACAATAATAAGCTACAGATTACTGTATTCAGGAATTCAGCACATCCGGAGATATACTTAGATCACGGTTCAGCTCATGTGTGTTGTGCAAAGGCCACAGCGGTAAAAAATTAGTTAACAGAAGTAATAATCTTATTACAGAGAAGGAAGACCAACAGATTGAATTGAATGGAGTTCTGCTTAAGTTTAGGGATAATAATTGCCAAAGAGAGTCTCTAAAGACGATTATTAGAAATGGAAGAAAAAACTAAATTAGAGTGTATACCGAAGGATTCGAAGTCCACCGTGGTCTTTCCATATCGTAGTAAAATATCGGAAGAAATTAAGAAGATTAAGAAGAACAAACATAATATGAAAGAGTATTTTCTGGTTCCTGGCACTATAAGATCAACATTAGTGAAGGTCAAGGATAGGAAGAACAACAGAATTCTGTCTATAAGATTATTTAACATGATTGTAATGCAGCTTACGTGATACAAACATATAGACAGTTGAGTGTGGGGTTGAAGGAAGACAAACGATGTTTGAAACACGTTCACAAATCCTCAGTTGATCTGAAGAAACTTGAGAAGAGGTTGGTAATAACGTTACATGAGTTAGAAACAGGACCAAAGTACTACAGAAAGATTAACAGCAGAAGCACTGTATATGTGAACTAATATGAACATCCTGAACAAAATAGACGGTGTTCAACTAACCATCATTAACAAGTGATTGGACTCTATTTCTATCCAACCTGTTTATTTCACATTCATAGTTATTCTGAAAGAAATTAATTTGAATATTTTGTTGTTACAATTATGTATTTTACGGTTCTCATTTTACATGCAAATCGACGTTTCTAAAAAATATTTTCAGTTTGCACTTTTATTTCTACTTCTAATAAAAAATAAACAGAAGGGGTTTTTGTGGAGATTTCAGTAATTTCATAATTGAAAGCATGATTCAATTGAAGCTAGACCACCATGGGAAGTCTGGAAGCACTGGACGGCAGTTTCGTCCTATTATGGGACTCATCAGCAGTGCGCACTCATGACCTCGCCTCACGAGATTCCAACCCTGGACCTATCAGTCTCGCGCCGGAGCACTTAACTGATAAACCACTGGGCCGGCATCCGATGGTGTTTATGTCTTACTTCAACTTCAAAAAATAAACACCTAATTTTAACTGTTAACATTCACACACACAATTACTTAATTATTTATTTCCACATTGTGAACTCTTCACATAATTCACATGTAACTGATTCATGTTATCCTACTTACTAAACTCAGCATTTAAATGATTGTATAAGCACAATTTAGATTTCATCCGACTGTTAAACATTATATATTTCTTTGATAATTTTGATTTTGATTATTACCCTGAAGAAGTCCAGACTAGTTTTACTGGACGAAACGTTTTAAATTATTTAAAGTTCACTCGCTGAGGTTATTTGGAATATAATTTTCACAAATAATGTCTTCTCTATTCTCGATGCCAGATTTCTGTCAAACTATTCGTTTTACTACTGACGAATATTCGTATAAACTCGTCATGAAATTCCAGTTTTATCATTCTAAATAGCTGACCTTTGAATGTGTTGGTAACCTTTATTAAACACATAAATGAATTTTTGAACAAACTTTTTCTTACTTGATAAATCACATGGGTTGATACATCTAGTCCTGGTTTTCAAATCTAGACATTAAGTGTTGAGCCCAATCGTTTACTAATATCATTTGATATATTTACGTATTTATTGTAACATATGTCTAAGTGTTGTGAATTACATGACCTTCCAATACTAGGTTTTAGTGATCATCAGTCTCTTTATAATTTTTCTAACTAAACTTATTGTCTACCACAATTTGTATCCAGGTAATAATATTCATTAAACTTTATTCGAGTATTACTTTTTCACGAAAACCTTATACTTTTAAATGAGTACATGTCAAGTGAATGGAGTACTGAAATGCTTCAATTTGATTCATTAAAATGTTGAGTGACATTAATAGAAATCCAAGTATACGACAACAAAATAGTTAACCTGGAACAAGATATAACTACAGGTTAATCTTATATAGAAGTAAAAAAATAATCAGTTTATAGTTGAAAGCGTGAGTCAATTGAAGCTAGACTAGCATGAAAAACCTGGAAACACTGGACGGCCGTTTCGTCCTATTATGGGACTCCTCAGTATTGCGTATCCACGATCCCGCTGGTCCTGGGTTCGAACCTCGCGATAGCGGGTTCGTGGATGCGCAATACTGAGGAGTCCCATAATAGAACGAAACGACCGTCCAGTGTTTCCAGGTTTTCCATGCTGGTCTAGCTTCAATTGACTCACGCTTTCAACTATGAAAAATACTAGATCTCCACAAAACCCCTTTCTGATAATTAATATAATCAGTTTAGCTTAATGAATTGTCGCACTTTGGTTCGCCTTATCACTTGAGATTTATGAAATCGGAAATTATTCTTCCTTTGTCACCGATTTTTTCATTTAAGTACAACTTCAATTGAGATCTTGAATTGGTCAGTGTTATATCACCATTAGAAACCTGGAGTCACTGAGCGGCCGTTTCGTTTTAGTATGGAACCCCACAACAGTGTGCTAATCCGTGTCGGGTGTGAAGCAGTTACCCACCGAAGACAATGAAAAATGGTCGCTCAATATCGTGGGTTTGTTGAAGTTAGACATTAATACCGGCCAGAGGTCTAAAGGTCAGAAGTTTGCACGCGAGACAGGAGGTCCTGGGTTAGAATCCCGTGTGTGGGATCATGGATGTAATTTGACATTATTTATAGAACTAGTTTGTAGTAGTCAGTTGTTTCATCTTAGTTGGAATGATGATCTTTTTACGTAGCAAAGTAATTCATAGGTGAAGAAATGGGAATTGTTGAAATTAGTTTGCCTTCAATGTAGTGATTTACTGAATAGAATATGGCCAATATAAGTAGGATGTAATTGACCAGATAGAGAAAGCAAACAGACATTTAACTTTGAAAATGATGAGTTACTATTTGGTACTGGAAATTTCTTTCCATTATTGATTTCTACTCTGGATTAACTGTGTGTGAATTGTATGTAAATCCACTTTATTTTACTGAATAATTTATTTTATGAATGCTATAAGAGCTGGGCTGGAATGCAAACATTTTTTGCTTCACTTATCAATAACATCAGTTCAAAATTATCGGAAGTGAGACCAATAACAGTGATGGTATTGACTGATCAATGTGATTTATCACGAACTGAATTAATTTTGAGAAATGAATTTCTGGATTGAGATTCAGTAGTTTGGAATCATTATTGTTCTTATGAGACCTGTAACTTTTGTGTTCAGCATTATGTAAAGTCGCTGGTTCATGCTAGTGAGAGATCCAACAATTAGAACGAAAAACTGTTCATTACAAATATACACAAAGTATATTTGTTCGTTTTATCAGGAAATCAACATCCTGAATTTAATTGATAAAATAAAAAATATAATTGATTGCTATTGAATCCAGGGGGAAGATTTTGCTTACAAATTGCATATAGTACTGATATTAGTTGTAGCTAAAAATTAAAAATAATAAATTTTGATGACAACTTTGATAAGAATTGTTTACAACCCACCCATTTCTGTTGACAAGGTAATATTCCATCACCTTCTTTCATTTGGAACAATATATATATATATATATATATATATATATATATATATATATATATATATTTTCCGGGCTGATTACGGAATCCAGTACAATTTCGGAATTTGTGTTGGTTCACTAACCCTAGATAAATAACTTTATGTTTTAAAGCGCACTTTATATTTGTCAGTAAAATTAATGGATGAATGAGTTTATTAGTGCATCAATTTCTCTCATACTAAGAGAATTACAAATGCTTATTTAAAGTTAGAATCTAATCATACTGTTCGTAAATCAGAATAATGATTATCGACAGTAATATTATAAACATGTCAAATTATTCATTAATAATTTTTAGGGTAATATAAATAAAACTCTGAATGTTGTTGATGTTTTGATGTAATTATTGTTACTGATTACTATTATTGGCTGTAGAACCAGTGGAAATCTGAATCCGTTAAGCAACTAATACATTTTATCAGAAGGGGGGTCTGTGGAGATTTTAGTAATTTTATATAGTTGAAATCATGAGTAAATTGAAGCTAGATAACCATGGAAAACCCAGAAGAACTGAATGGCCGTTTCGTCCTATTATGAGACTCCTCAGCAGTGTGCATCCAACTACATCTGTTGGGAGATACCAACTCACTGAAGACATTGGTGAATGGTCGTTCCATTTCGTGCATTCTCTGAGGTCAGACACTGACACCGTTGGATGCCGACCGGCATAGTGGTCTAATGGTTAAGCGCTCGCGCGAGAAACTGGTAGGTCCTAGATTCGTTGATGCACACTGCTGAGGATTCTCACAACAGGACGAAACAGCCGTCCAGTGCTTCCAGGTTTTCCATGGTGGTCTAGCTTCAATCGACTCATGATTTCAACTGTATAATAATAAATTTTAGTTTTAGAATACTCAAAAATAAATTTGTATGATTTCATAAGTAGTCAAACTTAAGATCTTCAGTTCTCAGTGTGTGCATAAAACAGCCTTTAAGCATTTTCTTTAGAAGTGATATTAGTTCTTAAAGGCAAACTGTCTTTAAATTATTCAAAATAAAATATTTATTATTAATTAATTTTATTTGGAGCCATGAAAGTATTTAATATTAATAATAACTGATCACATCTGCTTTCCAATGGTTCCTAAAAAAAAATTTTTTTACCATGTGATGAACGTTTTCTTTACATTACCTATGAATTTACATAATAATCATATGTGTATATAGAAGCCTCATTTTTATTAATTTTAAATGATCAATTTAATGAAATCCATAAGGAAAAAACCATTTTAAAAGCGTTTTTATATATTTTCTTTACATTAAATGAATCACTTAGTTATATTTGAAAAGACAGTAAAAGTGAAAAACAAATCAGTACCCTGAAAAAGGTTTTTCTTCTTACGTTCCCCCTACCTCCGTCTTTTATACAGCAAAAAAAGAAAAACTCAAAAAATTCATATCCAAGAAAATGTGATTGAAAAGGAAAATCCTATGATATATATATATATGGTATTCACGATAAACAGAGAATCATACATATGGATAACTAGACATAATGAAAATAGAAAAACAGAATATTATGATGAATAGGGTTTATCATATGGTTAACATTAGATTCATTTAAGTAATGTATATATATATACATACATACATGCTTTATCATACTTAAAATTTACTTTTCTTTGCCTTAAGTAAAGTGAATTTCACAGGATTTTATCATGTGTTTATGTATTCATCTCTTTTAAACTAAACTATTTCTATGATTTTTATGATCTGTGAAATAAGCACTATTTCAAATTAATTTTAAACTAATTAATGAACAAAAAGTACTATTATACATTTTCAAGAATCTAAAATTACACAATTTATCATTAAAACTAATTTCCTTTGAGGAATTACATCAGCTGGTGGATAATAAAAGGTGAAAGAAATGTTTGAAAGGTCGTGGATGCACAATGCTGAGGAGTCCCACAATAGGACGAAACGGCCGTCCAGTGTTTTCAGGTTTTTCTTAGTGGTCTAGCTTTAATTGATTCATGGCTTCAACCATATAAAATTACTAAAATCTCCACAAAACCCCTTCTGATCACTAGTGACTGGCTCAATGAGGTATTTCCTGGAAGCAGGTCTGTTGGGAGATATTAACTCACTGATGACATTGGTGAATGGTTGTTCAATTTCGTGGATTGGTTGAAGTTAGACATTGACACCGTTGGATGCTAGCCGGCTCAGTGGTCTGGCGGTTAAGCGCTCGCGTGCGAGATCGTGGATGCACATTGCTGAGGAGTCTCTCAATAGGAAGGCTGTCCAGTGCTTCCACGTTTTCCATGGTAGTCTAGCTTCAGTTGACTAATGACTTCAACTATATAACATTACATATTAGTTTGGAACTTATCAGATGTATTCATATACGATCTTACACGATATATAATTCCTAGTATTCAAACATCATTATCATTTAATAATATTTCTAGATAATTATATGCAGAATTTGTATTTTAACTTTTCATTAACTCCATTTAATTACAGAGGGTATTATACTACAGTTGTCATCCTGTATTTAGAAGATGTTGGTTGTAAGAGAAGCTTTTATTTTTGTTTAACTGAAATTTCTACTATTGAAATGTTCCGATTTTATTGTGGCAGTCAATACAATCACGTCATGAAACTTATCACTCGTCATTATTAAATAATATAGTTACTTACCTGTATCTGAATTAATAAATTTAGATACTTACAGTGTTTGTTTTTACAACTGTTTATTGTGTTTCCATTCATCGGATCATGACAGGCCATATTTTGATTTCCCTTGATTTATTACAAATAGAATATTCTTGGAATCTTACGATTATTTATTATTTCAAAGCTGCTAAAATATTAAAAATAAATGTTTTCTAACAAATGAACATTAAGCATGAATCAACCGATATAATATAGTGAAGATGCCCCAGGTATTCAGAGTTTGACAACGCTTTAACCAGTAACAGCTTTTATTATAAATCGAACCCATCAAGTGAAATCAAAAGATAGAAGCGAGGAGGTTGGAAGATATATTTGATAGGTTATCAATATATCGTGGATTGACTGATCTAATCGAGCTAGCGATTGCAGAGCACGGCGTTTCCATTCGTGATCTGGTGCGGATGGATGATCGATTGTCTTCAGCTAGATAAGTCTAATAAAACTAATGTGGTCAGCATTCGGTGTCGAAGACTTACAGAGCTGCTTATTTTGCGGATTTATTTATCGCTACAATGGCTTTGCTTTGATAAAAAGACCGTTTATTTACAAAGGTGTTGATCAAAATATAAAAGAAATTAGTTTTAGAAAGATTATAAATTCATGATTCAACTAGATCTGAATATATTGATCTTCATGTTTTAAATAGCAGCTAAAAGATTCTACTTTATTGATCATTATTAATTATTAGAGTTTTAAGGAAGGTAAGAGTTTTAAATTTGCATTATTCCGTCATTTCTTTCCTTACCTATTGGACTGAATTATGAAAAGGATTCTTTTTGATTGAATAGGACAGGATACGTGATCCTGAATTTGTAGCTCAACAGCCACTCATTAGTCGATTTGTGGGCAATATTCAGCACTTTTTCAAATTGAAGAAGCGAATGCTGTATATGAGGGCATACTTTTCACTGGGGACTTCGTTTCAAATTCTAAATTTCACTATATTTGCCTTCCTTATCCAGGAAGTTGAGATACGCATGTTCTCAGAACCTATATGTAGACAGCCTTAAGTGATTAAAATAAAATCTCTAGTGAAAATAACATTCTCATTTGTAGCACTGACAAGTTAAATAAACAGCGAAGTCTTTGAAATTTCTAGACATCGTAATTTACTGACTGCTGGAAAAAATGCTTTACTTCACTCACATCAACACATAAAACCCTTGAAGTTGTTTATTCAATTATTACAAAGTTATTAAACGTATTCTGATAACAATTATTATATTGGAATGACATATGTATTCAATTTAGGTTAGTTTCCACTGAATGTATGACAAATAAAAATTTATAATTGAAAGTAAAGTGCTTATATCCCAGTCATTCAGTCTCGCACGCGAGCACTTAACCACCAGACCACTGAGCCGGTCGGCATTCAACGGTTTTAATGTCTAACTTCAACCAATCCACGAAATAGAGCAACCACTCACCAATGTCTTCAGTGAGTTGATATCACACAACAGACCTGATTCAGTGGTCTAGAGGTTAAGCGCTTGACCGTGGAACTGATAGGTCCTGGATTCGAATCTCGCAAGGCGAGATCGTGGATGCGAACTGCTGAGGAGTCCCACAATAGGACGAAACGGCCATTCAGTTCTTTCAGGTTTTCCATGGTAGTCTAGCTTCAATCAACTCATGATTTCAACTATATAAAATTACTAAAATCTCCAAAAAAAAACCCTTCTTATAATTAATCAGTAATATCTTCAACTAAAAGTTTAGGTGAAATTAGTTTAAATCTTCAACGAACCATTAATTTACACAGAACCGTAGATATACTTTTCTAATGAACTAAATTGAGAAATCAATCTAAATCTGGTACTTCTTTTGAATTGGATCACTTGTTCTTAATTCATCTGAATAAAATGATATTATTTTATTATTAGCTTAATTATTCTTTAAATGTCATGAAAATATATTTGAATTATATTACCTTGTTTCTGTATCTCTTACGTAATAATGATAATAATAATAATAGTATAAACAATAAAATTCAACTAAAAGAACAGTTACAATTTGCGTCTATAAAGAACGTCTTATCGTTTCTGTAAACTAAATAGAATATTGAATTCACTTAGTATTGTTTGTTTGGATCTTCCCATCGATGTGTTTAGGACTGCAACTGGTCAGTCTCTAATTGGCATATGTGCATACTGTGCGTATTGCCTCGATATACCTTAATTCACAAGCATGGTAAGCAGAGATGGATAGTGGCTAGCAGTGGAATCGAGGACGCGCTTTTTGTCCTATTCGGGACTCGTCAGCTGGATGTATCTGCATCTCAGAGTTGATGTTCACTCTGGGACTCGAACCCAGTACCCTCGCTTCAAATAGAATATTGTATTAAATTAAGATCATATGAGATATATTCTGTTTAAATGTAAACTTCTATCACTAAATGATAAGAGAGATACTTAAATAAAAAAGCTAAAATACTGTAAAATGAACCCGTTCAAACTATAATGGTCTGACTTTTTTTTTCTATCCTCTTATACATAATAACATTGCGCAATATTTTAAAAATAACCACATATAATAAAAATTAGTATTTGAGGTTTTTAAAAGTTAAAAAAACAAAAAACAACTTTAGAAAAGTTCATTCAGCCATGAAAGTTTGGGTAGTACCATTTTGTTATATCCTTATTAGATACCTATGGCAAAGAATAATTTTCAGTTGATTAACTGAAATTATCTACAGACATGAATAACATTAAAGTGTAACTATTTTTTTTATTATGAAAAAGAACTAGAATTTACCAGAAAGTATTGAACAAACGTTTCTATTTGAGTTTAAGATTGTACAATAATGAATAACTACAAATCTGTATTAGCATTAAACCTATAGGTTTAGTGTTGTGTTTTGTTATTTTGATGAAGACAATACCATTCAACTAATAATTAGTAATCTAACAGTCAGTAAAATTAACTTGCTGTTGTTTGCTTATATCTTCCCGTTGTTATTTAGGACTACGATTAATTATTCTTTTGTTGGTATATGTGCATCCTGTGTGGATAGCCTCGATATTGCCAAAAGTCATCAGCTTTTTAAGCAAAGATGGAAAGGATAAAAAGTGCATCCTGGATTCCACTGCTAGCCACTATCCATTTTTGCTAACATTCATGATTTTTAACTTCACTTGATTTATCATGTAGAGTAATCCTCGACTAATGATTAATAAATTAATGTTTTTCACGCAATATGATTGCTTACACACAGGTTACAGTATGTTACTAGGATTTTAAACTCCTTTTTATATTTCCTGACTCACTAATATTTATTCTTCCTTCAGTTATTCTAACTAAACAGAAGTTTCATATAGAAGCATTTGAAAATAAAACCTTTACAAACTGATTGTACTACAAAAACACCATTAGGAATGTTGTTAACAATTATACTTAGTTACTTTAAAATCATTTAAAAGTTATCTAATTTGATATTTTTAAAAATAACTATTTCTAAATTACCAATTGAATTAATACAAGGATAAGTTAGTGAGATCAACTGTGAAAGACGAAACTCTCGATCAGATCATTAATTTAAAATCATTATTGTTGAGTTTTCATCATGAATGACATAACAGAAACCATCATTATTACGAGGTAAGGTTTATATGGTATACAATCTGGCATAACATTGATATAGTGAAAAAGTAATAGAAATTAAAATCAGAATCAAACTATGATCATTAAGTTATCAGTAACAAATATGTTCACTTTAAATCCATTTTTATAAATCTTCAAAATTGAATAATTTAATAAACAAAAAGAGGTAATGTGGTGTGGGTTACTTATATCCACATAAGTAGTGTATGGAGATGGTCAGATGGTAGTCTGTTGACCATCATCTGGCGTCCAAATTATAAAATTACATTAATAGTATCATAAATATTAAAATAATTAAGCATAGTGTGATGTGGGTTACTTATATTCACATAAGTAGCATATAACGGTGGTCAGGCATTGAATGTATTTCAATAAAATATCGAAAAGGAAAGAACGGGAACGGAACGTAATTGGTATGAAAATCCATAAACAATGAAATCAGAGACGATGGACTGATATTTGCAGAAGGAACAGTCAAGATTGAGACAATTGACTGATAGCTTGCAAATTAATTGTTCACTGTATGGATGTCAGATTTTAGTGAGATAGTCTAATTTTCGTTATCAATACATTAGGTTGTCCTCACTCGCGTTGTTGTTTACTACAGTAAAATAAAATAGGTGTTCGTGATGATGTTTAGGATAACAGTGAAAACTTTGCAGTTAAATCTTACTGTAAAGTATCACTGGAAGTATCAATGCAAATTTAAAATCCCTCTTACAGCTTACAAAATCTGGATTGATCAAAATGGGATCAAGTTATTTGATAAATAGAACCATGGCTGTAATTAGTTCTTCAAAATTAATACTTAAAAAAAGACCGGTAATACAGGTAAATAAAATCAACAATATATATAAAGGAGTTATTAGGCGTCCGTAATATCAGAACTAAAAAATTACACATTTAAAAGGTGGCCTACAGTTTACATTATGCACTCAACTATGGTGAATGAATTCATATTAAATGTGAGAAATTAAATGAATTTGTACCAAATATTGTAGTTTACAATCTCTTAGAACATGTGACTCTAATGATCCAACATCTGAGGACATTAATATTTATGCAGATAACAAATTGATGCATATAGATAAATTTATATCTACATACGTCGATTATAAAGAAAGATTTATAATAGTCGTGAGATATATGAGGTTAACGCATGGAACGAAATAATAATTTAACAACTATCATACCAGACAACTAAACAACTGAGGATGTTAATTAAATGATTCAATGTAAAACCTTTTGAAGATTCAAAGTAATTGGCTGACAAATATTTAGAAACCAGAGGTATTTTTTTTAAAAAAACATGCACTATGAATAAATCTAAAGGACTTTGCAACTTATCTGATAATCTGATTATAACATTAGTAAGTTTATTCACAGTTTATGAGTTATAAGTAGAAACTATTTTATCATCATCATAATCATGTGCCATTGATGTTAACACATTTCAGACCGACAGTAGTATGACAGCCCTTAAAGTTTGTTACTGTACGCCCTATCTCGATAACTTGATCTTCGTATAGGCGATTCCATCAGGAAGAAATGCTATTTTAAATTAAGAGTTACGAATAATCTTGATAGAAAGATGTAAATGAAAGTAATCACTCATAAAGTTCAGTAATACATCATTACATTATTTATAGTTTCATAACATTGAAATTCAAAATATTCTGTCTATTATTACTTTGTATTCACTTTGGATCCTTCAATTAAAGGGCTTTCATTTATTGTTGTTGATTTCTCACCATAATTTACACATTTGTGGTTTTAAACTTACCCTCCTGACATTATATTTCGAGTAGTAACTGTGTTTCCGTCAGTCAGTAAGTTACAACGTAGGACCAGGCACATATATGCATCAGTCAAAGTTGCCATACCTCGTTAGGAGAACAAGATGAACACCGAATTCATAAAAGTAGTTAATTTAGTGGTGTTAATATATAAAAGAAAGGTTGTATATAAAGATATAGTATGGGAAGACAGACATGAAGCAATTTTAATCTCAAGGTTTAAGGGAAGATAAAGAGTGTATACACCTGTGCCATTGTGATCGATTCTGAACCATATCACCTAGAGTCTCCAACCACTGGTTACGATAGTCGCGCGGACCCCAACCAAGTAGTCTGCATCTACCAACACAGTAACTGTGTTTACTGATTTTCATAACTATGAAGTCAGAAATATTTTAATACAGTTCCACAAAATCAAGAAATACTAAGGTTTTTTTTATTTTTAAGAATGAAATTCTCATTTTAAAAAAGTGGAATTGATTTATTGGTGAAAAATACAGGAGGTCAAGCCTAATACCCAAATTGAACGACATAGATTTGAATAGTCACGTAACACATCGATTACTTCCAAATTTCAGTTATCCATTACTGATTATTATCAGTTATTCTTAGAACCAGGACTTTTTATCCAATGCGTTTAAGCATTTTACATAGAACTGTAAAAAACTACTTGAAAAATTATTTAAGTTATAAAATCAAGTTATAAAATACCCAGGACAGAGTTGAATGGAGAATGCTGGCGGGTGGCCTATGCTCCTCTATGAGGGGTAACAGGCGTAAGTAGGTAAGTAAGTGTAAAAAATTAATTTTATTACTTGCAAAATCATTTAAGTTATAAAATGTATAAAATTGTGAAGTAATGCTAATATATATACAGAAGCTTTTATTAATATGTAAATAAACTTCACATGGAATGATTTCGTCACTGAATAAATGTAATTATACAAACTTACTATTGAATTACTATGTAAGTACTATGAAAAATGATTTTATTGTCTTACTGTTCATGTCATCACTATTATTCGTATTACCATTATCATTATCATAGTTGTTATTGTTATGAATATCAAAACCTTTTACCGAAATGATAATATCGTGAAAACTGAATAAATACATCATTTAAACTGAAATTACATTAGCGCTAATCATTTCGTTGATTCATTCAACTTGTTATTATTAATATCATCATAATTATGAAAACCGACACTAATACTTATGTTACTGATATGAATCCATAATTGAAGAATCCTTTTTGGTTATCCAACATCAATAACTGTAGAAGCGCTCATTTAGAAGACTTATCAAAAACAAATAATACTTTCAGTTTTAAATGGTATTTATCACTCAGTGAAATCAGTTACGATATCCAAAAAACTATAAAGCACATGACTATTATTTTTTTCATAATATAGGACCCCTCACCAATGTATATTCATTATCTGTTCTGTAATTAAGCCCAGGGCATTTAGTTCTCGTGATGAGAGCGTTACATAGAGACTAGTGAGTTGAAATCAAATGATCGATTTATCTCTAACGTTTATTGGTTTGTGAGATAAAGATACTTTTCTTACAAAAACAACTAAATATATCAAAACTTTGTTGAATAATCAGTACTTCAACTTTTATCTTGTTTTGAATACTATGCTTTGATGAAAGCAAATATTTACTAAACAAATCCTGCTAATTTCAATCTGAAATATTGGATGATTCCATTTGATACCAAGTAGATCAATAACTTCTAGGTAGTTGTATGCATAATTAAATTTCATTAAAATCCACGACCCCTCTAAACCTTATGTTATGAAGTACTTTATACAAATAACCTATTTAACAATGAACCAGTAATTATTAATATGATACAAATCTTTACCAAATAATATTTAAATTATACTCATACAAACCAGTGTTAAATAGGAAGAATATATTTGTAAAATCTCAGCGAATGAATTTGAAGTAAAGCTTTGACCAGACGTCGGATTTACTTCAAATTCATTCGCTGAGATTTTACAAATATATTCTTCCTATTTAATGTTTTACATCAACTCGGCGCCCAAATACTGTGAAACTATTCGCTCTAATTTAAACCAAAGTTCTTATATAAGCCAGTGTTAATTTTATTATTTATTAAACATTTCAATCGACATCATAATGAAATCTGTTAACTGTACCATATTCACCAATATCATTCACTGTATATATTGTAAACTTGTTTATTATTGTAAACTGAATGATGCTTTGTATATATGTAATTTGTAAATGTTTAGATGATAAAGATTAACGAAATGAATAATGGACTAAATATTATTATTAAACATAATACCGTCAATGTGAAAAAAAATAGAATACGGTCAGTTTTCTAGGGATTTATTCATATCAATAAGGATATAGTTATAATTAACTAAAGTGTTTTTATATCAAAATTTATAATGTCTAAAGAAATACAATTAAATACAGATTTCAAAACCTATAGGTCCTCGGTTGAAATCTCTCGAAACAGGATCGTGGATGTGCACTGCTGAGGAGTCCCACAATAGAATGAAATGGCCATCCAGTGCTTTCAGGATTTCCATGATGGTCTAGTTTCAATTAACTCATAACCTCAACTATTAAATTTTCTAGTTTGTCATTGTAATTTAATAGAAACATTATATTTTATTGAATTGAAACTTTGGTCTAGATATAATTATCTAGAATGAGTCTGAATTGAAAATGAAATTATCATTTCTAAGCTACTCAAGAAACTACACCAAAAAGACATAGATATAAGAAATTCATACTCAATAAATTTGAAAGTAAATACAGAAGTACACTTAAATAAATAAAACAATTTTCAACTGTTTCCTTTCCAAACTCTACAATTATATGCATCAAACTTGAATAATACATATCTACTATTGACTTATTCATAACTTTATTAGTCCCTTACATTAGCCATGGCAAAGTAATTCTGTTTTGATTACTTTAAAACAATTGTTCATTCAAACATACCTAATTTTGAGTATTTAGTTGAGGGTCGCTAATCTCTCCTAAATCACATGGTCACTCATGGATATAGGAAGACTAAATTATTGTTGTAATTTACATAAATAGTTATTACTGTAGAAGGATTTGTTTAGATTGTAGAATTTTAATAGTTCAAGTCCCGAACTGATTTTACTTAGACTATCATTGAAACGCTGAAAGCGCTAAATGGCCGTTTCATCCTAGAAAGGAGCTTTTCAGTAGTGTATATCCACGTATCGTAATTCAAACAATAGAGGGTTATATTTATCCGAAACTGATATTTTTAATCATACCCAATTAAAATTTATTATTCACCAACATACTTGGAATAAATTTATAATATTTCATTTTATTCAACCCAATTATAAACAGATTTACATCCAAAATCCATGTTATTAAGGTGATATTATGAATGTGAAACATTTCAATGCTCTAAAATGAGACTATTAAGTGATATTTAATTAATCATGGATATAGAATCAGGTAAGGAATCAGGTGAGCCTATTTTAATAAGTAACGGTATTCCTTAAATGATTATTTGAGTTATTTGGACAAACGTAAACATGTCTGAAGTGACTTAACAATGAAGAATAGAATAATAGAACTATTACTTAACAAACAACTTTATTTGGACAAAACCTTCAATGATTATATTTCACAAGTGTTTGTTACTTTATATTCACTGAAAAACTGAAACCTAAATTAAGGTCCAAAATAACATGATTCTTTTCCACTTCACTTTAAGGCATGATGTTTGAAATGAATTCCAAATCCTTTTACACAGAAGAAAAGTAAATTATTGTCATATCAAAGCTATTTGTACATATAATGAATATCTTGGCAACTTTGTCATAGATACGAAGAAGTTACCAGAATAAATGGTTTATTAGTTAGGGTGTCTGAATAATATATAAGGTAAAAAGATTATTGTCTGGGAGATCAGCATAAATATGAAAAGCTTGTATATCAATAGACCATCTTCTGTATACATCAACAATGCTAAGCATAAACTTCTACAAAAAATTATTATTTCTTGAATAAAGGATGACAGTTGAAAATGCAGTTTTTAGGACGTCAATAGTTTGCGAAAATATCAACTCAATCAGACAAAGTGTAAGTTTTTGGATCTAGCAAGAGATAAACCAAAAGTATTAGGTAATTGTTCGATTCTCATTCTTCCTTTCGTTGTGCTTATTCTCATTATTGCGTTATTGCTTCATAATAATAATAATAATAATAATAATAATAGTAACAATAATAATCACAATGATAACAAGAAGAAATGATAATAATCATACGTCGATTTCGACATAATTTCTGGGGGTTTTTTATTGAAGTTTTTGTAGAAAGAGTTTTTAGTACTCCTTTTTAGTATTTGCTTCCCTTAGTCACAAATATGATTATTTTAATTAAATTCATAATTGGATTTAACCAAATAATTGAAGTTAGCTCATTTTGTAGTTTACTTCGTGAACTAAATATATCAAGCCAATCATTGTAAATCAGAGGGGACTGGCTATCTGTTCTACTTTATTATGTGGATGCACTGATGAAGAATATTAGACTGGAGCAAAATAGATGTATTGTACTTCTTAATTTCCTATGGTTTTTTTGGCTGAGTTTAATTTGTAATGTGAGCTGAAAGTTACCAATAAAACATTGCAACATAACTTTGGCTAACAAATAAAGTTTAGCATGTAAAAGAGCTTGGCATCATCGTTCTATGAAATAATACCTTCTAAAATACCCTATTTTCATTAATCTATTTTTCAGTCATGAAAAGTGACTATGCATCTTGACTTTTTAGACACTTTTCTTCACTAATATTACGAATATTACCGATGAGATATTCTGAATACATTAGATTCTTTTAACAAACGTTATTATATAAGTACATTTGGTCCATTGGTAGTATTGTCATTAAGTTAAATGACTTATGAAATTTCAAGCAGGAAGCTGATAATTGATGGCCAGTGAAAACATAAAAGTAAACTTTCGTATTTTAAATTTGTTTCAGCTTACTAAATATATGTATGAATTACATGGATTCATAAGCTTTTACTGAAAAATCACAACTATAGGACTCTTTCGGCTAGATTTAGTTTGAATTCGAGTTCCAAACGTAAGTGACTCTAAATATTGATGGTGAACATTTTCTCATGCTGGTCTTGTGTTTTCTACTTTTTAAGGTGTTTATCTCTAAACACACGATTGCTTACTTCAGCTGTTGACCAAATACTCATGAGTCATACATAATCTTAGATCTTACACAATCTATTGTAAACTTAATTACTGTAAACCCAGTTGAAAGCACAATTATGATTGGAACATTTTCCTCTTTCGCTATTCTTCGGAGAGACAAGAAGCAATCACAGTACAATTCATGGTTCAAATATATCATACCAGGAAAAACGTTTTACTGAATACAAATCGACTGTAAACATTTTTGGCGTAGATTAATGAGAGCTTATCATTCATTGCTTAAAAACTTTAATGTGCATATTATGTAGAATGTTTGTTACATTCTTCAGTTGTATGACTTAGATACTGATATACACGTCCCTAAACATTGGAACAAAATGCTAAGTAATTGGGACGACTAAGAATGTATGGCACTAAGTCCTGATATTTGGGGCCCACAAAATATGTCGAATGAGAGACGATTAAGCTGCTCTAATACAGTCGGTTCTATTGGGTAAATATAAAACGACAATTGGCACGTGACACTTATCCGTTAATATAAAGACGAGATAAATTGTGGGAAAATTCGATATTTGAAGAAGAAGAAGAACAAAACCAAATAGTATTATGTTATATATTTAACAACACAAACGATCAACAAGTGTACACTAATTTCGTGAACTAAAAACAGCGCCGACCGATCAGAAAAATGTAAAGGACAATCGTTTCTAGTAAGATCTTAGCATTGTCAGCAAAATCTATAAAACCTTGTAATCGTTTTAACAAATATGAAACTATCTGTTAAATAAATATATTAGAATCTTAGCAAAACCCATAACTATATTCATCCAATAGAATACCTTGTCTGTCATTTATCACATAGAAGCTGATAGGTTTATCAATAGGCCTATCAATATTTACAACTTATAGAGGTATGAATCAGAAGCTTGCTGAGAAAGTGCATATGCTGTAATCGAATATACGCTAATGATTCGATTATTATTTTTGATTATTATTATTTATATAGTTGGCATCATGAGTCAATTGAAGCTAGACCATCATGGAAAACCTGGTCGTTTCGTCCTATTGTGAGACTCCTCAACAGTGCACATCCACGATCCCGCCTTGCAAGATTCGAGCCCAGAACCTACCAGTCTCGCGCCAGGGCACTTAACCGGTAGACTAATAAACTCATGATCTCAACTATATAAAAAATTACTAAAATCTCCACAAAACCCCCTTCTGATATTATTATTATTATTATTATTAATTAATCTTTCATACCTTTCACTATTCACTAGTCAAATATATTTCTGCACTAAAAAAACATCGATCTACTATACATAAACACGAATTAAAAGAATTTTCTCCTTTCTCTTCTTCTTCTTCTTGTTCTCTGAAATCGTTTCATAAATACTACGGTCTTTGTTAAAAATCCTATCCATAATTTGATTGCTTTATACAAATTTCTTTAAAAAATATTTTGATTTTAATTGCTTCTTTTAATTAATCACCATTCAATAGTAATTGTTGTTCAACATACATATTAACAAAATTTAACGTTACTTCCCTTGCTTAATTTTAATATTAAAAAATGAAACTGTTTACATTCTATACATCTATCTATATGATATTCGTTTGAAGTAGTATTCTTTCGTTGTTTTCTTTCTGTTAAGTCGGCTTACAGTAAACTCTATCAGAGCCTCCAGAGGCTCATAAAGAGCCCAACCAATCAGCGATTAGTTAGAAGCTATGCTACTAAAATAACGAGGTCCTGATTGGCTGTTTAACATACTGCTACTATGGAATCTCAAGGTCTTTTTAATTACTATAAAACCCCTGTTTTTCTGTACATAAATGAACCTTGTAGTAAAGTGTTTCTCTGGTACTCGTGTCTTCTCTCTGGTCTTTCAAGTCGCTGAATAGTGCTAGCCTGGGGTTATCCGAATAGCTAGGATCCGAATAAAGCGTTCAACTTACGAGACATAACACTTTCTTTCTTTCTTTTTTTTACGATGCTAAAGTAAACAATTTTCTATTCTATTTTTGTAATGTACCATCTTTAGTGAACGAATAGTGTTAAGTTATTAGTTGCGGTAAACAAATTTATATACCTACCTACCTATATATATATAATTAATCATTCATAAGTCATATGTTACATTACTGTTTATTTTAGAAGAACCAAAGTATAATAATAACATAAACAATCCCAAGGATTTATTTTATTTAGTACTTATCAATTCAATTATTGAATCAGTTTGAAAATAATATTATAAGAATAACTATATATGTACTGACTAATGTCTTTTCTCTGAGATTTCTTAACTGTATACAACTTTACGTTTAAGATTAAGATTAAACTTAAGTTGTTTAGATAATTTATTGATCATAAAATGAAGATAGGATGAATTGGTTAAAAGTCAAAAGTAATCAAATGAATTGTATATTGTAAACTCTTATCAACTGATTTGATTATGTCCTGAGTTATATATAACTAATGACGAGCTACCCTGATTTACTGTATGAATTAGAATGAAAGAAATTTTATAAGAAATCTGTTTATGGTTAGAATATTAACTAGCGACTTTTGAGACAAATCCTATTTAAAGAGAAAAACCTTATAATTGTATGCATACAGGACTGTTGTATTGTTTTATGATGACTTTTAGTGGCAAAATTCAAGTCGTTCTTTAGAATGATAATATATTATTCGACAGCTACGATCGACGAACATTTTCTTCAGATTAGGTAATCAACCTAATGATTTCAATTGTTAATCTTTAAACACTGATTACAAATTGTATTATAATGAAGTTTTATTATACGAGCTCACTAGCGTTGTAGGAATAACATTTATTATTTATCACGATAAATAGAACAGAATTGATTCATGAAATTTGGACCAATAGTAACTCGTAAAAGTTATGATTAATGAAGTTCACATATTCAATAGACATATATTCACTTTTTTATTGTCAGCTTTATTTACTATTATATTTTTGGTACAATCTAGAATTCTCGGTATAAAGTATTTCAACAAGTTTCCGTTTATTACTTGTTGGTTGATCCTGACGATAAATACTGAGTGATCGCCAATTAGAAGTTAACAGTCCAATAAATCGGCACTTGAATAATGTAAATTTTTTTCGCTGTATATTGCCAGCAACCATGATACTTCTGATTAGGCCTTTTGTAACTTGTACAACTAAAGGTTGTACACTTTTTAGGTTATGTAATTAATAGTCAAAATGATGTACGAAGACAAACAAAATTAGATAACTTGTTGAAATATTTAGATAACAGGAACAGGTAACCCAGATGTTCAAGCAGGCTGTTATTCTGGTGAACTATACAGTTAGTGAAAATGACTAAATATCTGGCGGATTTCACAGAACTAGTTCATTTATTATTAGTTGGTATTTAAATTAATGTTTGTAAAGCTACTTTTCATCCTATTGATTGATAAACAGTGCAATACTTTACACAATTTAATACCTACGGAAATGTTGACTGTCTAAATATTTTGATCAATCCTTTAAAAAAAACTATGTAATGAAGCAAGAATTATTCTTATCTATTTTTGACGTGGGTTTGTTCTCTGAGCTGGATGGTTTGGTGGTGGAACAAACCCACGTCAAAATCACCCACCTGAGCTACAAATATTTTCCACTATTCTTATCTATAAAATACTCTTTGGGAGATAATGGTTGTCATTTGAATGTGTAAAATGTTATGAGGGGAAAAATTTTACGATTTGTTTAAGCACCATCTGTTTGTTTTTATTGTCAAAACCTGTTTTAAAAGTCATTAGAATATGATTTTTAGTTTACTGTTTTATTGTCAAACTAGACAACATTATCATATTACCTTTAACTATGCTGGATTATGGGCCTAGTAAAGGGATGAACTGTATACAATTCAATATAAAGCATATGAATCAATACGATACTCTGAGAAAAACTGATAGTGTGGTAAACCAAGTTTAATGACCTGACACAGTTAATATTTTTTCGACATTTTTTCTTAGGCTGAGACTGAAGCTCATAAGTTTGTCCAGAGAATTATTAAACATAATACCAAACATTACTATGAAGGCTTATGGGGATTGTAACATTTCAGAAGTTCGAATCTGAAACTGATCTTTCTTAGACAATCACTGGAAACCTGAAAGCCCTGTACGGCTGTTTCGTCCTAGTACGGCATTTCTTAGTAGTGTGCACCTCTGACTCTCCATCTGAGAATAGAACTAGTGACCTCGAGTCTCTCTCATAAATGCTAGACGGATGAGATTCGAACGATATTACGAATTGACTGAACTTGGAAATTATTGCCATTCGATGCCAACTATGTCACCTAAAAGTTGAGCGTTGAAGCCTGAGACTAAAGGTGCTAGGTTTTATTCTCGTATCCGAGGTCGTAGATACTCACTGATGACGTGTCCACACCAGGATGAAACAGTCATATTATGATTCCAGGTTTCTAATAATGGTCCAAATAGGATCGGTTCGTGGTTTAAATTATGGTAATCCTACAGTCCTCACAAGTGTTCCATACTAACAATGACCATATGTTCAGTAGTGACTAACTTCAAGGTACAAATCCAGGAGTTCTCGTGAGAAACCATAACCAGTAGATTTAATTCATGCCAGATGTGAGACAGTTACCTACTGCAGGTAATTAATGAGTGTTGGAGAATATTATGTTAATATTAGACAAATGAATAACTTCATAATTCAAACTTATTAAACTTCAATCAAATGACAAACTAACAAATTTAGTAATGACTAATACAACATATTAACATTAGTTCAACCTAAATAAAACTACCATTTGAATTTTGACTGTCATCTATGAATCCAAATTGCTAGTAGCAAACAATATCCCTTTGAAACTTATCCCTTCGCATATATAATCTGTCTAATATTTATGTTCCTTTTTTTTGTTCATAAAAAATTAGGTTTCAATTTTCGGAAAGTAGATTCTATCATGTGAGTGGCTGAAATAAACTATAATTTTTGTTTATAATATTGAAAGAAATGTAAAAAAAAAATACAAAAACTTGTTGAATGTTCATTTTTGAAAATGTCATAGCCAATCATAAATCACTAAAATTTTTATCAAATCATAGTTAATCAAAATAGTAATTAATTATATTGTGACAGAACTTTATTAAAATTAAGAAAAACCGATCGATCACAGCACTGAAGGGTCATCTTATGTATAATTGAAATAGAAGCATTTAAGATTTGCAAAACATGGGTTATACTACGTAAACCAATGATTGAGAAAGTAAAGGTTTATGTTCTCAAATTTAATTTGCTATACATCATGATTGTTATTTTGTGCTGTCAGTCAACAAGTTTTTCATTGTCTGCTATGTTTGTGGTTTCCTTCTAGAGTATTAGGAAATATTTTTCAAGCCAGTCAATAGTCAGTGTATGACTATCACCAATAACAAGTGGCTTTTGAATTCCATCCTATATAAGATCATAAGTACGTATAGTTAAATAGCTTAAAACTATGATGGAACGGTTATTCAGAACTGTCTGGATTAGATATTTATTCATCTCTAGTACACCTGTCATCTTACTATTAATTTGTATTCCTTACTGATTGTGTTTATGTTAAGAAGAGATCAGACTATTTGGCTTTTTATCAGTGCTCTTTAATTCTTCCTTTGAAGGAAATTCTTGATGACTTTTTCATAATTCATATTTCAGTAGTAACATTTGCTATAACCTGACTGATCATTATCATTTTTATACTGCTAACTTTGTTATGTATCCCAAGATTATTACATGTAACTATAGAAAATTGTTTCTTTTCAAATTTAATTTCTGTATAGAATATGAAATTATCCTAAAAGACATGTCTCTTCTATTAGAGTGTGGATTATTAATGTTGAAGCGTTGGTGTATGACAGAGGTCCGGTTTATCTGAGTTCCTATTTGTTGCATCTTATTAGAAGGAACCTTAATCGTCCGTCAATACATATTACCGTAGCCCAACCTTAAACGCCAACACCTTTATCATTAATATTGAAATTTAATAGTTTAGTTACGTTATCCTTTTCTATCGTTATCACTGACTAACAAACTGACTTGATTAGTAATGTGTGGGTGAGGATGATAATGATTGGTTGTTTGCTTAGTCAGAGTAGTAGATAGTCTGACAGATACTAGATGAGTTATATATTCTCCTACCCTAATTATTACTGTGATTGTTGACGGATTGTTATCGGTTTCGGTGTGGAAATATATTTACGTTTTTATCAAGCTAATAATGTGTTCTTGATCTGAGTTGTGTTGAAGTCCTGTGTAATAGACACTGACAGGGAATCTAGTGTAGATATTCGTCTAAGGCAAATTAACATCTCATTCGTGTAGATGTGAAAAACCGAGCGTCATAACAATGAGTTTAATATTTTTCATTAAAGCACATAAATATCACTGTATTATTAAAGTATGATAAAGATCTGATTGGAAACAGTATTGTTTCTGTATATGTGTTTTTTAAGCTACACTGCACTCATGATCCCTATTAATATCAGAATACTAATATTCATATCTAGTGTTTATTTCTTATCGAAAAAAAAAGTTTCTTCATCCAACAGAGATATGAAAAATGTATTTCTTTTCTATTTCTACTAGACACCATCTTAAGGAGGTAGACAGGTAAAGTGACTAACTGAAACGACCAAAACAACTATAATTAGCACACATAATATAGATATAGAAAAATAAATTCAATTTTACTGTAGACATTTATTGAATTTCATGTTTGGATTGTTCTTTTTATTTATCACCCCACTCCATATCAACCAAAAAGAATTTGAAATAGATAAATAAATAAGCTTAACTTATATTTCTCTCCATCTTATAACTATTCTTTTCTGTAATACATGATTTATTTAATTTTAAGCTAAATCATTTTTGTCTAAGAAACAGATAGGAAAAGGTATATGAATATGGAATGTTAAACAAGAACAGTTTGCGTTACATAAAAATTACAAAAAAACATGAATTGAAATAGAAAAAATCATTTTTTTCCCTTTTTTGACATCTGACTATTTCCTTTTTTAAAAAAGGGTAATTTTTTTTAAATAGCATGAAAGAATTGTCAATACCTACAATAATATCTGCATATAAACAGAATTTATGATGATTATCATGTTTATATAGTTGAAATCATGAGTCAATTGAAGTTAGACCATCATGGAAAACCTGGAAGCACTGGATGGTCGTTTCGTCCTACTGTGGGTCTCCTCAGCAGTGTGCATCCACGATCCAGCCTCGCGAGATTCGAACTCAGGACTTATCAGTCGTCCAATGCTTCCAGGTTTTCCATGGTTGTCCAGCTTCAATTGACTCATGATTTCAACTATATAAAATTGCTAATATCTCCACAAAATCTCCCTTCTGATTATTATGTTTATTAATTCGAGTATTAACGTTGACTAATTAGTTTTAAAACCACAAAAAATTCTAAGAAAATAATTCAAAAGAATGGAAATATTTCCCTTCTTGCAAAATAGGATTCCATAATATATAAATTAACCGTTAAAAAATTGAGAAAAATACTGTATTGGTGATATTGATAGGTAGGTGTATTTCAGAAACAAACTAAGGGCTTCAGAACAAATACTAGTCAGTTCAGCAGGTCACTTATTGTTGGACTGTGGCATGTATGTAGGTGCAGATAATCTGGTTGAGGTCTGAACAATAACTGTAATCACTGTTAGGGAAGGATGGAATGGCTCAAAATCGACCACAATACGGTAGGTGAATTCATTCCTTGTCCTCTCTCGGATCCTCAGTTTTAAAATTATTCAATAATTTTCCATTCCACCGATTCCTTTATTCTCAAATCATATTGTTTATCCCTAATTGTTTGTGTTACCACTGCTACTGTTACTATCTCCAATACTCTGACATCTCACTATGCTGATGTGACATGGCAGCTTAAACTGACACATAACTGTCCCGGTTGTAAGTTGCATATAACTGAATGACCATTATTCCATGCAGAATATAACTTTATTCGAGGTATAGAAAAGATATAATTAGACTTGATTTTTAGACTCAGTGTTCACTACTTAATCGTAGTTGGAATATAACGTAATATTTATCTGTAAGATGTAAGAAAGCCGTTGACTTTGGAAGATTTCTGGTTGCTTAACTAAAGTATTGTTTGTTTGAATCTTCCCATCGATTTGTTAGGACTGCAACTGGTCAGTCTCTAATTGGCATATGTGCATACTGTGCGTATTGCCTCGATATACCTTAATTCACAAGCATGGTTAGCAGAGATGGATAGTGGCTAGCAGTGGAATCCAGGACGCGCGTTTCGTCCTATTTGGGACTCGTCAGCTGGATGTACCTGCATCTCAGAGTTGATGTTCACTCTGGGATTCGAACCCAGTACCCTCGCTTCAAACGCCATTGCGTTATCCACTCGGCCACTGAGTCCTGATAGCCACTTGCTTGTGCGATGGGGTGAAGTTTAAATTCAACTTAGTATTGTTTGTTTGAATCTTCCCATCGATTTGTTAGGACTGCAACTGGTCAGTCTCTAATTGGCATATGTGCATACTGTGCGTATTGCCTCGATATACCTTAATTCACAAGCATGGTTAGCAGAGATGGATAGTGGCTAGCAGTGGAATCCAGGACGCGCGTTTCGTCCTATTTGGGACTCGTCAGCTGGATGTACCTGCATCTCAGAGTTGATGTTCACTCTGGGATTCGAACCCAGTACCCTCGCTTCAAACGCCATTGCGTTATCCACTCGGCCACTGAGTCCTGATAGCCACTTGCTTGTGCGATGGGGTGAAGTTTAAATTCAACTTAGTATTGTTTGTTTGAATCTTCCCATCGATTTGTTAGGACTGCAACTGGTCAGTCTCTAATTGGCATATGTGCATACTGTGCGTATTGCCTCGATATACCTTAATTCACAAGCATGGTTAGCAGAGATGGATAGTGGCTAGCAGTGGAATCCAGGACGCGCGTTTCGTCCTATTTGGGACTCGTCAGCTGGATGTACCTGCATCTCAGAGTTGATGTTCACTCTGGGATTCGAACCCAGTACCCTCGCTTCAAACGCCATTGCGTTATCCACTCGGCCACTGAGTCCTGATAGCCACTTGCTTGTGCGATGGGGTGAAGTTTAAATTCAACTTAGTATTGTTTGTTTGAATCTTCCCATCGATTTGTTAGGACTGCAACTGGTCAGTCTCTAATTGGCATATGTGCATACTGTGCGTATTGCCTCGATATACCTTAATTCACAAGCATGGTTAGCAGAGATGGATAGTGGCTAGCAGTGGAATCCAGGACGCGCGTTTCGTCCTATTTGGGACTCGTCAGCTGGATGTACCTGCATCTCAGAGTTGATGTTCACTCTGGGATTCGAACCCAGTACCCTCGCTTCAAACGCCATTGCGTTATCCACTCGGCCACTGAGTCCTGATAGCCACTTGCTTGTGCGATGGGGTGAAGTTTAAATTCAACTTAGTATTGTTTGTTTGAATCTGCCCATCGATTTGTTAGGACTGCAACTGGTCAGTCTCTAATTGGCATATGTGCATACTGTGCGTATTGCCTCGATATACCTTAATTCACAAGCATGGTTAGCAGAGATGGATAGTGGCTAGCAGTGGAATCCAGGACGCGCGTTTCGTCCTATTTGGGACTCGTCAGCTGGATGTACCTGCATCTCAGAGTTGATGTTCACTCTGGGATTCGAACCCAGTACCCTCGCTTCAAACGCCATTGCGTTATCCACTCGGCCACTGAGTCCTGATAGCCACTTGCTTGTGCGATGGGGTGAAGTTTAAATTCAACTTAGTATTGTTTGTTTGAATCTTCCCATCGATTTGTTAGGACTGCAACTGGTCAGTCTCTAATTGGCATATGTGCATACTGTGCGTATTGCCTCGATATACCTTAATTCACAAGCATGGTTAGCAGAGATGGATAGTGGCTAGCAGTGGAATCCAGGACGCGCGTTTCGTCCTATTTGGGACTCGTCAGCTGGATGTACCTGCATCTCAGAGTTGATGTTCACTCTGGGATTCGAACCCAGTACCCTCGCTTCAAACGCCATTGCGTTATCCACTCGGCCACTGAGTCCTGATAGCCACTTGCTTGTGCGATGAGGTGAAGTTTAAATTCAACTTAGTATTGTTTGTTTGAATCTTCCCATCGATTTGTTAGGACTGCAACTGGTCAGTCTCTAATTGGCATATGTGCATACTGTGCGTATTGCCTCGATATACCTTAATTCACAAGCATGGTTAGCAGAGATGGATAGTGGCTAGCAGTGGAATCCAGGACGCGCGTTTCGTCCTATTTGGGACTCGTCAGCTGGATGTACCTGCATCTCAGAGTTGATGTTCACTCTGGGATACGAACCCAGTACCCTCGCTTCAAACGCCATTGCGTTATCCACTCGGCCACTGAGTCCTGATAGCCACTTGCTTGTGCGATGGGGTGAAGTTTAAATTCAACTTAGTATTGTTTGTTTGAATCTTCCCATCGATTTGTTAGGACTGCAACTGGTCCGTCTCTAATTGACATATGTGCATACTGTGCGTATTGCCTCGATATACCTTAATTCACAAGCATGGTTAGCAGAGATGGATAGTGGCTAGCAGTGGAATCCAGGACGCGCGTTTCGTCCTATTTGGGACTCGTCAGCTGGATGTACCTGCATCTCAGAGTTGATGTTCACTCTGGGACTCGAACCCAGTACCCTCGCTTCAAACGCCATCGCGTTATCCACTCGGCCACTGAGTCCTGATAGCCACTTGCTTGTGCGATGGGGTGAAGTTTAAATTCAACTTAGTATTGTTTGTTTGAATCTTCCCATCGATTTGTTAGGACTGCAACTGGTCAGTCTCTAATTGGCATATGTGCATACTGTGCGTATTGCCTCGATATACCTTAATTCACAAGCATGGTTAGCAGAGATGGATAGTGGCTAGCAGTGGAATCCAGGACGCGCGTTTCGTCCTATTTGGGACTCGTCAGCTGGATGTACCTGCATCTCAGAGTTGATGTTCACTCTGGGATTCGAACCCAGTACCCTCGCTTCAAACGCCATTGCGTTATCCACTCGGCCACTGAGTCCTGATAGCCACTTGCTTGTGCGATGGGGTGAAGTTTAAATTCAACTTAGTATTGTTTGTTTGAATCTTCCCATCGATTTGTTAGGACTGCAACTGGTCAGTCTCTAATTGGCATATGTGCATACTGTGCGTATTGCCTCGATATACCTTAATTCACAAGCATGGTTAGCAGAGATGGATAGTGGCTAGCAGTGGAATCCAGGACGCGCGTTTCGTCCTATTTGGGACTCGTCAGCTGGATGTACCTGCATCTCAGAGTTGATGTTCACTCTGGGATTCGAACCCAGTACCCTCGCTTCAAACGCCATTGCGTTATCCACTCGGCCACTGAGTCCTGATAGCCACTTGCTTGTGCGATGGGGTGAAGTTTAAATTCAACTTAGTATTGTTTGTTTGAATCTTCCCATCGATTTGTTAGGACTGCAACTGGTCAGTCTCTAATTGGCATATGTGCATACTGTGCGTATTGCCTCGATATACCTTAATTCACAAGCATGGTTAGCAGAGATGGATAGTGGCTAGCAGTGGAATCCAGGACGCGCGTTTCGTCCTATTTGGGACTCGTCAGCTGGATGTACCTGCATCTCAGAGTTGATGTTCACTCTGGGACTCGAACCCAGTACCCTCGCTTCAAACGCCATTGCGTTATCCACTCGGCCACTGAGTCCTGATAGCCACTTGCTTGTGCGATGGGGTGAAGTTTAAATTCAACTTAGTATTGTTTGTTTGAATCTTCCCATCGATTTGTTAGGACTGCAACTGGTCAGTCTCTAATTGGCATATGTGCATACTGTGCGTATTGCCTCGATATACCTTAATTCACAAGCATGGTTAGCAGAGATGGATAGTGGCTAGCAGTGGAATCCAGGACGCGCGTTTCGTCCTATTTGGGACTCGTCAGCTGGATGTACCTGCATCTCAGAGTTGATGTTCACTCTGGGATTCGAACCCAGTACCCTCGCTTCAAACGCCATTGCGTTATCCACTCGGCCACTGAGTCCTGATAGCCACTTGCTTGTGCGATGGGGTGAAGTTTAAATTCAACTTAGTATTGTTTGTTTGAATCTTCCCATCGATTTGTTAGGACTGCAACTGGTCAGTCTCTAATTGGCATATGTGCATACTGTGCGTATTGCCTCGATATACCTTAATTCACAAGCATGGTTAGCAGAGATGGATAGTGGCTAGCAGTGGAATCCAGGACGCGCGTTTCGTCCTATTTGGGACTCGTCAGCTGGATGTACCTGCATCTCAGAGTTGATGTTCACTCTGGGATTCGAACCCAGTACCCTCGCTTCAAACGCCATTGCGTTATCCACTCGGCCACTGAGTCCTGATAGCCACTTGCTTGTGCGATGGGGTGAAGTTTAAATTCAACTTAGTATTGTTTGTTTGAATCTTCCCATCGATTTGTTAGGACTGCAACTGGTCAGTCTCTAATTGGCATATGTGCATACTGTGCGTATTGCCTCGATATACCTTAATTCACAAGCATGGTTAGCAGAGATGGATAGTGGCTAGCAGTGGAATCCAGGACGCGCGTTTCGTCATATTTGGCTATCAGGACTCAGTGGCCGAGTGGATAACGCAATGGCGTTTGAAGCGAGGGTACTGGGTTCGAATCCCAGAGTGAACATCAACTCTGAGATGCAGGTACATCCAGCTGACGAGTCCCAAATAGGACGAAACGCGCGTCCTGGATTCCACTGCTAGCCACTATCCATCTCTGCTAACCATGCTTGTGAATTAAGGTATATCGAGGCAATACGCACAGTATGCACATATGCCAATTAGAGACTGACCAGTTGCAGTCCTAACAAATCGATGGGAAGATTCAAACAAACAATACTAAGTTGAATTTAAACTTCACCCCATCGCACAAGCAAGTGGCTATCAGGACTCAGTGGCCGAGTGGATAACGCAATGGCGTTTGAAGCGGGGGTACTGGGTTCGAATCCCAGAGTGAACATCAACTCTGAGATGCAGGTACATCCAGCTGACGAGTCCCAAATAGGACGAAACGCGCGTCCTGGATTCCACTGCTAGCCACTATCCATCTCTGCTAACCATGCTTGTGAATTAAGGTATATCGAGGCAATACGCACAGTATGCACATATGCCAATTAGAGACTGACCAGTTGCAGTCCTAACAAATCGATGGGAAGATTCAAACAAACAATACTAAGTTGAATTTAAACTTCACCCCATCGCACAAGCAAGTGGCTATCAGGACTCAGTGGCCGAGTGGATAACGCGATGGCGTTTGAAGCGAGGGTACTGGGTTCGAGTCCCAGAGTGAACATCAACTCTGAGATGCAGGTACATCCAGCTGACGAGTCCCAAATAGGACGAAACGCGCGTCCTGGATTCCACTGCTAGCCACTATCCATCTCTGCTAACCATGCTTGTGAATTAAGGTATATCGAGGCAATACGCACAGTATGCACATATGCCAATTAGAGACTGACCAGTTGCAGTCCTAACAAATCGATGGGAAGATTCAAACAAACAATACTAAGTTGAATTTAAACTTCACCCCATCGCACAAGCAAGTGGCTATCAGGACTCAGTGACCGAGTGGATAACGCGATGGCGTTTGAAGCGAGGGTACTGGGTTCGAATCCCAGAGTGAACATCAACTCTGAGATGCAGGTACATCCAGCTGACGAGTCCCAAATAGGACGAAACGCGCGTCCTGGATTCCACTGCTAGCCACTATCCATCTCTGCTAACCATGCTTGTGAATTAAGGTATATCGAGGCAATACGCACAGTATGCACATATGCCAATTAGAGACTGACCAGTTGCAGTCCTAACAAATCGATGGGAAGATTCAAACAAACAATACTAAGTTGAATTTAAACTTCACCCCATCGCACAAGCAAGTGGCTATCAGGACTCAGTGGCCGAGTGGATAACGCGATGGCGTTTGAAGCGAGGGTACTGGGTTCGAATCCCAGAGTGAACATCAACTCTGAGATGCAGGTACATCCAGCTGACGAGTCCCAAATAGGACGAAACGCGCGTCCTGGATTCCACTGCTAGCCACTATCCATCTCTGCTAACCATGCTTGTGAATTAAGGTATATCGAGGCAATACGCACAGTATGCACATATGCCAATTAGAGACTGACCAGTTGCAGTCCTAACAAATCGATGGGAAGATTCAAACAAACAATACTAAGTTGAATTTAAACTTCACCCCATCGCACAAGCAAGTGGCTATCAGGACTCAGTGGCCGAGTGGATAACGCAATGGCGTTTGAAGCGAGGGTACTGGGTTCGAATCCCAGAGTGAACATCAACTCTGAGATGCAGGTACATCCAGCTGACGAGTCCCAAATAGGACGAAACGCGCGTCCTGGATTCCACTGCTAGCCACATCTATCCATCTCTGCTAACCATGCTTGGGAATTAAGGTATATCGAGGCAATACGCACAGTATGCACATATGCCAATTAGAGACTGACCAGTTGCAGTCCTAAACACATCGATGGGAAGATCCAAACAAACAATACTAAGTTGAATTAAAACTTCACCCCATCGCACAAGCAAGTGGCTATCAGGACTCAGTGGCCGAGTGGATAACGCAATGGCGTTTGAAGCGAGGGTACTGGGTTCGAATCCCAGAGTGAACATCAACTCTGAGATGCAGGTACATCCAGCTGACGAGTCCCAAATAGGACGAAACGCGCGTCCTGGATTCCACTGCTAGCCACTATCCATCTCTGCTTACCATGCTTGTGAATTAAGGTATATCGAGGCAATACGCACAGTATGCACATATGCCAATTAGAGACTGACCAGTTGCAGTCCTAACAAATCGATGGGAAGATTCAAACAAACAATACTAAGTTGAATTTAAACTTCACCCCATCGCACAAGCAAGTGGCTATCAGGACTCAGTGGCCGAGTGGATAACGCGATGGCGTTTGAAGCGAGGGTACTGGGTTCGAGTCCCAGAGTGAACATCAACTCTGAGATGCAGGTACATCCAGCTGACGAGTCCCAAATAGGACGAAACGCGCGTCCTGGATTCCACTGCTAGCCACTATCCATCTCTGCTAACCATGCTTGTGAATTAAGGTATATCGAGGCAATACGCACAGTATGCACATATGCCAATTAGAGACTGACCAGTTGCAGTCCTAACAAATCGATGGGAAGATTCAAACAAACAATACTAAGTTGAATTTAAACTTCACCTCATCGCACAAGCAAGTGGCTATCAGGACTCAGTGGCCGAGTGGATAACGCGATGGCGTTTGAAGCGAGGGTACTGGGTTCAAGTCCCAGAGTGAACATCAACTCTGAGATGCAGGTACATCCAGCTGACGAGTCCCAAATAGGACGAAACGCGCGTCCTGGATTCCACTGCTAGCCACTATCCATCTCTGCTAACCATGCTTGTGAATTAAGGTATATCGAGGCAATACGCACAGTATGCACATATGCCAATTAGAGACTGACCAGTTGCAGTCCTAACAAATCGATGGGAAGATTCAAACAAACAATACTAAGTTGAATTTAAACTTCACCCCATCGCACAAGCAAGTGGCTATCAGGACTCAGTGGCCGAGTGGATAACGCAATGGCGTTTGAAGCGAGGGTACTGGGTTCGAATCCCAGAGTGAACATCAACTCTGAGATGCAGGTACATCCAGCTGACGAGTCCCAAATAGGACGAAACGCGCGTCCTGGATTCCACTGCTAGCCACTATCCATCTCTGCTAACCATGCTTGTGAATTAAGGTATATCGAGGCAATACGCACAGTATGCACATATGCCAATTAGAGACTGACCAGTTGCAGTCCTAACAAATCGATGGGAAGATTCAAACAAACAATACTAAGTTGAATTTAAACTTCACCCCATCGCACAAGCAAGTGGCTATCAGGACTCAGTGGCCGAGTGGATAACGCAATGGCGTTTGAAGCGAGGGTACTGGGTTCGAGTCCCAGAGTGAACATCAACTCTGAGATGCAGGTACATCCAGCTGACGAGTCCCAAATAGGACGAAACGCGCGTCCTGGATTCCACTGCTAGCCACTATCCATCTCTGCTAACCATGCTTGTGAATTAAGGTATATCGAGGCAATACGCACAGTATGCACATATGCCAATTAGAGACTGACCAGTTGCAGTCCTAACAAATCGATGGGAAGATTCAAACAAACAATACTAAGTTGAATTTAAACTTCACCCCATCGCACAAGCAAGTGGCTATCAGGACTCAGTGGCCGAGTGGATAACGCGATGGCGTTTGAAGCGAGGGTACTGGGTTCGAGTCCCAGAGTGAACATCAACTCTGAGATGCAGGTACATCCAGCTGACGAGTCCCAAATAGGATGAAACGCGCGTCCTGGATTCCACTGCTAGCCACTATCCATCTCTGCTAACCATGCTTGTGAATTAAGGTATATCGAGGCAATACGCACAGTATGCACATATGCCAATTAGAGACTGACCAGTTGCAGTCCTAACAAATCGATGGGAAGATTCAAACAAACAATACTAAGTTGAATTTAAACTTCACCTCATCGCACAAGCAAGTGGCTATCAGGACTCAGTGGCCGAGTGGATAACGCGATGGCGTTTGAAGCGAGGGTACTGGGTTCGAGTCCCAGAGTGAACATCAACTCTGAGATGCAGGTACATCCAGCTGACGAGTCCCAAATAGGACGAAACGCGCGTCCTGGATTCCACTGCTAGCCACTATCCATCTCTGCTAACCATGCTTGTGAATTAAGGTATATCGAGGCAATACGCACAGTATGCACATATGCCAATTAGAGACTGACCAGTTGCAGTCCTAACAAATCGATGGGAAGATTCAAACAAACAATACTAAGTTGAATTTAAACTTCACCCCATCGCACAAGCAAGTGGCTATCAGGACTCAGTGGCCGAGTGGATAACGCGATGGCGTTTGAAGCGAGGGTACTGGGTTCAAGTCCCAGAGTGAACATCAACTCTGAGATGCAGGCACATCCAGCTGACGAGTCCCAAATAGGACGAAACGCGCGTCCTGGATTCCACTGCTAGCCACTATCCATCTCTGCTAACCATGCTTGTGAATTAAGGTATATCGAGGCAATACGCACAGTATGCACATATGCCAATTAGAGACTGACCAGTTGCAGTCCTAACAAATCGATGGGAAGATTCAAACAAACAATACTAAGTTGAATTTAAACTTCACCCCATCGCACAAGCAAGTGGCTATCAGGACTCAGTGGCCGAGTGGATAACGCAATGGCGTTTGAAGCGAGGGTACTGGGTTCGAGTCCCAGAGTGAACATCAACTCTGAGATGCAGGTACATCCAGCTGACGAGTCCCAAATAGGATGAAACGCGCGTCCTCGATTCCACTGCTAGCCACTATCCATCTCTGCTAACCATGCTTGTGAATTAAGGTATATCGAGGCAATACGCACAGTATGCACATATGCCAATTAGAGACTGACCAGTTGCAGTCCTAACAAATCGATGGGAAGATTCAAACAAACAATACTAAGTTGAATTTAAACTTCACCCCATCGCACAAGCAAGTGGCTATCAGGACTCAGTGGCCGAGTGGATAACGCAATGGCGTTTGAAGCGAGGGTACTGGGTTCGAGTCCCAGAGTGAACATCAACTCTGAGATGCAGGTACATCCAGCTGACGAGTCCCAAATAGGACGAAACGCGCGTCCTGGATTCCACTGCTAGCCACTATCCATCTCTGCTAACCATGCTTGTGAATTAAGGTATATCGAGGCAATACGCACAGTATGCACATATGCCAATTAGAGACTGACCAGTTGCAGTCCTAACAAATCGATGGGAAGATTCAAACAAACAATACTAAGTTGAATTTAAACTTCACCCCATCGCACAAGCAAGTGGCTATCAGGACTCAGTGGCCGAGTGGATAACGCAATGGCGTTTGAAGCGAGGGTACTGGGTTCGCATCCCAGAGTGAACATCAACTCTGAGATGCAGGTACATCCAGCTGACGAGTCCCAAATAGGACGAAACGCGCGTCCTGGATTCCACTGCTAGCCACTATCCATCTCTGCTAACCATGCTTGTGAATTAAGGTATATCGAGGCAATACGCACAGTATGCACATATGCCAATTAGAGACTGACCAGTTGCAGTCCTAACAAATCGATGGGAAGATTCAAACAAACAATACTAAGTTGAATTTAAACTTCACCTCATCGCACAAGCAAGTGGCTATCAGGACTCAGTGGCCGAGTGGATAACGCAATGGCGTTTGAAGCGAGGGTACTGGGTTCAAGTCCCAGAGTGAACATCAACTCTGAGATGCAGGTACATCCAGCTGACGAGTCCCAAATAGGATGAAACGCGCGTCCTGGATTCCACTGCTAGCCACTATCCATCTCTGCTAACCATGCTTGTGAATTAAGGTATATCGAGGCAATACGCACAGTATGCACATATGCCAATTAGAGACTGACCAGTTGCAGTCCTAACAAATCGATGGGAAGATTCAAACAAACAATACTAAGTTGAATTTAAACTTCACCCCATCGCACAAGCAAGTGGCTATCAGGACTCAGTGGCCGAGTGGATAACGCAATGGCGTTTGAAGCGAGGGTACTGGGTTCGAATCCCAGAGTGAACATCAACTCTGAGATGCAGGTACATCCAGCTGACGAGTCCCAAATAGGACGAAACGCGCGTCCTGGATTCCACTGCTAGCCACTATCCATCTCTGCTAACCATGCTTGTGAATTAAGGTATATCGAGGCAATACGCACAGTATGCACATATGCCAATTAGAGACTGACCAGTTGCAGTCCTAACAAATCGATGGGAAGATTCAAACAAACAATACTAAGTTGAATTTAAACTTCACCCCATCGCACAAGCAAGTGGCTATCAGGACTCAGTGGCCGAGTGGATAACGCAATGGCGTTTGAAGCGAGGGTACTGGGTTCGAATCCCAGAGTGAACATCAACTCTGAGATGCAGGTACATCCAGCTGACGAGTCCCAAATAGGACGAAACGCGCGTCCTGGATTCCACTGCTAGCCACTATCCATCTCTGCTAACCATGCTTGTGAATTAAGGTATATCGAGGCAATACGCACAGTATGCACATATGCCAATTAGAGACTGACCAGTTGCAGTCCTAACAAATCGATGGGAAGATTCAAACAAACAATACTAAGTTGAATTTAAACTTCACCCCATCGCACAAGCAAGTGGCTATCAGGACTCAGTGGCCGAGTGGATAACGCAATGGCGTTTGAAGCGAGGGTACTGGGTTCGAGTCCCAGAGTGAACATCAACTCTGAGATGCAGGTACATCCAGCTGACGAGTCCCAAATAGGACGAAACGCGCGTCCTGGATTCCACTGCTAGTCACTATCCATCTCTGCTAACCATGCTTGTGAATTAAGGTATATCGAGGCAATACGCACAGTATGCACATATGCCAATTAGAGACTGACCAGTTGCAGTCCTAACAAATCGATGGGAAGATTCAAACAAACAATACTAAGTTGAATTTAAACTTCACCCCATCGCACAAGCAAGTGGCTATCAGGACTCAGTGGCCGAGTGGATAACGCAATGGCGTTTGAAGCGAGGGTACTGGGTTCGAATCCCAGAGTGAACATCAACTCTGAGATGCAGGTACATCCAGCTGACGAGTCCCAAATAGGACGAAACGCGCGTCCTGGATTCCACTGCTAGCCACTATCCATCTCTGCTAACCATGCTTGTGAATTAAGGTATATCGAGGCAATACGCACAGTATGCACATATGCCAATTAGAGACTGACCAGTTGCAGTCCTAACAAATCGATGGGAAGATTCAAACAAACAATACTAAGTTGAATTTAAACTTCACCCCATCGCACAAGCAAGTGGCTATCAGGACTCAGTGGCCGAGTGGATAACGCAATGGCGTTTGAAGCGAGGGTACTGGGTTCGAATCCCAGAGTGAACATCAACTCTGAGATGCAGGTACATCCAGCTGACGAGTCCCAAATAGGACGAAACGCGCGTCCTGGATTCCACTGCTAGCCACTATCCATCTCTGCTAACCATGCTTGTGAATTAAGGTATATCGAGGCAATACGCACAGTATGCACATATGCCAATTAGAGACTGACCAGTTGCAGTCCTAACAAATCGATGGGAAGATTCAAACAAACAATACTAAGTTGAATTTAAACTTCACCCCATCGCACAAGCAAGTGGCTATCAGGACTCAGTGGCCGAGTGGATAACGCAATGGCGTTTGAAGCGAGGGTACTGGGTTCGAGTCCCAGAGTGAACATCAACTCTGAGATGCAGGTACATCCAGCTGACGAGTCCCAAATAGGACGAAACGCGCGTCCTGGATTCCACTGCTAGCCACTATCCATCTCTGCTAACCATGCTTGTGAATTAAGGTATATCGAGGCAATACGCACAGTATGCACATATGCCAATTAGAGACTGACCAGTTGCAGTCCTAACAAATCGATGGGAAGATTCAAACAAACAATACTAAGTTGAATTTAAACTTCACCCCATCTCACAAGCAAGTGGCTATCAGGACTCAGTGGCCGAGTGGATAACGCGATGGCGTTTGAAGCGAGGGTACTGGGTTCGAGTCCCAGAGTGAACATCAACTCTGAGATGCAGGTACATCCAGCTGACGAGTCCCAAATAGGACGAAACGCGCGTCCTGGATTCCACTGCTAGCCACTATCCATCTCTGCTAACCATGCTTGTGAATTAAGGTATATCGAGGCAATACGCACAGTATGCACATATGCCAATTAGAGACTGACCAGTTGCAGTCCTAACAAATCGATGGGAAGATTCAAACAAACAATACTAAGTTGAATTTAAACTTCACCCCATCGCACAAGCAAGTGGCTATCAGGACTCAGTGGCCGAGTGGATAACGCAATGGCGTTTGAAGCGAGGGTACTGGGTTCGAATCCCAGAGTGAACATCAACTCTGAGATGCAGGTACATCCAGCTGACGAGTCCCAAATAGGACGAAACGCGCGTCCTGGATTCCACTGCTAGCCACTATCCATCTCTGCTAACCATGCTTGTGAATTAAGGTATATCGAGGCAATACGCACAGTATGCACATATGCCAATTAGAGACTGACCAGTTGCAGTCCTAACAAATCGATGGGAAGATTCAAACAAACAATACTAAGTTGAATTTAAACTTCACCCCATCGCACAAGCAAGTGGCTATCAGGACTCAGTGGCCGAGTGGATAACGCAATGGCGTTTGAAGCGAGGGTACTGGGTTCGAATCCCAGAGTGAACATCAACTCTGAGATGCAGGTACATCCAGCTGACGAGTCCCAAATAGGACGAAACGCGCGTCCTGGATTCCACTGCTAGCCACTATCCATCTCTGTTAACTAAAGTAGTTTGAATATTTAAAGATATTCCTTCAGACATAAACAGCATGCGCTTTCAAGCGGGTGCACACTCCTGAGACTGTACTACCACTTATCTAACTAACTGATTAGACTTCTCACTTAATCCTGTAACTACTTGAAATCAATTTACCAACGGAATTCAAGTTGTTGGTTATGTTTTTTATAAATTATGAAGTAATTCTCAAAGTTTGTCTAATAATTAAGACAGAATCCAAATGATTTTCACATTACAGTTTATGGTTTCAATATATTAGAATTACAGACAGTAATTTGACCTAGAGTCTATTTTTTATTTCACTTAAATTATATTTCCATTTACCCTAGAAATACGATAAACTATCTTTCTGCCTGTCTAAATAATAACAATATCTATGTAATATTAGATAACTATAATGACAATAATAACAGATTGTGAATTGTAGTTAAACAGCAGCTCGTATTTTTCATCTCCCTGTCTGTCATCCGAATATTAGCTAATACTCATTTATTTCATTTTGGGATATTTTACTGTATTATCATGGCATTCAATAGCTAGAGATAAGAAAACAAAACTCTTCTGATAGGTTAAGATTTCAAAGTAGCAAATATCAGAGAAAAGGAAATGATTGAAAAGCTATTTCTTTCAAGATCATATATACTTTTAGAACTTGAAATAGTGTTATTCCTTCATACAATGTTACGTATGCCCAACCACCGACTGCCCCGACGAGCGATGTTTTATGGTGTACAAGTAGGTTGGAAGAAATCTAGGAGTAACCAGACCAAAACGTGGCACAAATCCATGAAGTCACTGACAAGTGGACTGAGCCATGTTGGTAGGTGTAGACTACCCGATTGGAATTCGCGAGATGATAGCAATCAATGGTTAGAGACCTTGAATGACATGGCTCAAAATCGTTTGCAATAGCGCAGGTGCATCCACTCTTTGTGTTCTCCAAGTGCTAACCTTCTGAGTTCTTCATGCCTCTATCTTTTTTTCTCTTTTCAAACTTATTTCACTGAATTATATTCCTTTTATAACATCTTCAAAACTTAATCTTTCAGATTACTGCTTATACTCTTACTACCTCTACCACTATGGGATGTGAATCGACAACTGCATCTCTGTGCTAATGTGATATGGCAATTCGAACTGATGTATGTACGTACGAAGTTCTACGTTGTGACTTACTGATACAGTTTCTTAATAGCTTCATCCTGTGAGACGATCAGTACTGTCGATCATTGTTGAGAGTTGTTTTAGAATTGCTTACAGGGTTTTATCAAGGATGGAAAATGTATATTAGTATCTCTATAACAGCAGATAAGTATCGAAATGCACATTTAATTGATAAATCTTTATAATTTTCTTAATATGCACAATGAGGTGTTAATGAAGGTGACAATAATAAAGTATATAGGACCTTAACGATTCGCTTCTAAGATATAAGAAGAGATAGCACGGATCACCAAATTTGCCTTGTGTTATTTGTGAATTTAAGATTGTATTTTACCACTACGTTTTTCAGCACTACACAGACTTTCATTAATGATAAACAGTTGAAATCATTGAGTGATCTTGTTCAGATTCCTAGCACAAGCGGAACTTCACATCAGAATGAAGCAGCTGTTTACTGTTTCCTGATTCTCAAAGCTTGTCTAACTAAGAATGGTCCATGAACTAAACTGTATATGGAATAGCATTTATAGCCATTAAATACTTCTTCGATAATCACATTGGCCTTTTTAATTACAAACTGAAGAGTCTTCTAGTCTTTAATCCATCATTTGAATGATTTTATTAAATTATTATGAACCCTTTTTTATTATTACCAAAAATGTCATATTTTTTCAAGATTCATATTTGTATATATTTCATTGAAAAACATATTCATACATGATTGATCACCCAATTTTCGAAATGAATTATAAATTCAAGGTATTTATTGTATTAATCTGAGAAAAGTTAATATTTCATTTGAATAGCTATTTTAAATAATTAGGTTTTTTCGAAAAACCAAGTGACTACTAACTAAGTGACGAGTAGTAAGTATTTCAAATAAAAGTTTGTTCCGTTGAGATCAGTCACAAACGGTATCTAAATCATCGTTCTATACTCTTTGTGATTAACTGAATATCTGACCGCAACAATATATTAGAGTCGAACTGTGCTATTTTGAATTACTTAATTACTGATGTTATGCATCATGAAGCAATTTCCATCGATCAGCGATTTTCAACCAACTCCTTATTGAGCTCTATTTTTCAGTTGTTCCTAAATGTTATAAATTCTCCTGATGTCTCCCTCCAATTCCAGAGACAATGAGTTCTTTGGTTTGTCTAGTTCCCTCTTTCCTTAAGAATTCCAAGTTTGAGATGTACGTTAATTTCAGTGGTTATGACCTATCCACTTTTAGCGTCTTTTCCTAATTACCTGCTCATATGGAGGCTAGTTTTTCCTCCGCCATAGTAGGCTATTGATGATAATTTCCGGTCGAAGGATCCGGAATATTGTGCATGGACGGCTGTTTATAAATACCTTTGCACTTTTGATGATGGCTGATGTAGTTCTTCAAATTTCAGTTCAGTAAAATAGGACTATTTTGACATTTGTATTGAGAATTCTGACTCTGGTTTTGGCTGGCAGTTGTTTTAATTTACAGGTGTTCTCCAGTTGCAGGAAAGTTACCCTCGCTTTCCCGACCTCTGCTTTTAGATATACATAAGATCGCCTTTGTTTACCAATGATACATCCCATGTATCTAAACGTTTCTATCTCTTCCACTGCTTCTCCATCAAGTATAATTGGGTTGGTGTTCTCTGTATTGTATTCAAGGATCTTACTTTTTCCCTGGTGTATATTAAGGTCTACTGCCGTAGAGGCTTCAGCTATACTCGCTGACTTCATTTGCCCTTGTTGATGTGTATGGGATAAAAGAAGTAAGTTGCCTGAGTAGTTTGAATCGTCTAGTCGCATGCAAGACTGTAGTGGCTGGTACTATGTCAAGCTCACATAGGTTATTCTAGCTTCTGGACAGACCAATTTATTCATTCTTCTCAAGTCACATTTTGCCCTAGTTGATTATTCGCCTATTAAACCTGAACGTTTGAATATGATTGTTCATGTGTTAATTGTTTGGCCTATTCATTACATGCTTATGACTTATTTTTATCTGCTTATACATATTGAGTTCACTCGCCTTTTCCACTGTGCTTCTCTTCGTTTTCCATCTTCCCAACGACATTTTCCTCTTCCTTTAGTTTTACTGATTGTCTGTCTGGATCGACGAGTGTAGGTAATATATGTACCCACATTCATCTTTGTATTTAGCTTATTTTATTCTGTTATTTTCCAACGCCAATTAAGTCGATAATGATACATGAGGGTTGGCGGCATGTATATTTCTATAAAAATCATCATACGATTTAATTAGTGTTATATCGTATGCGCCCGTAATTTATATGGACGTGCAATTGGAGAGGAACGAATTTATTGATCGGAGGCAAATGATAATTGAAATTGTACGAGCAGTCTTGATTGCTAACCGGTCTTGCGATCTGCCTAGCCAACCAGTTAAGTCTAAAACACAAATAACAGCCTCGACAATATGAATCATTATTTACAAGCATACTGGGTTTTTATACAAACCAAAGTAATCAATAAACTGATTATAACTCAATAATCGTATGATCATAAATCAAAGATCAAAATAAAGCTAATGATAAGAGAAACACGAATATGAATAGTTTAGTTACGTAACAATTGTACAATAAGAAATAGGCATAATACATTGGTCGATAATAGACCTCAGATTTACCATTCATAATTCACCAGGGGATATAACAATTAGAGTCAGGTACATGAACACTAAAAACTTCAATTGTATTACATGCTTCCCCTTAGATGTAGAAGTCTTCATACACCATTTAACTACAAGAATAAACAGGAATCGTGATAGCGAGCAGCTTTGTCTGACACCGGTCTTCACTTGGAGTGTATCTGTGAGCTGCGCTCCATACATGGCTGTGCAGTGCAAACCGCCGTATGAACTCCGGATGATGTTGACGATTTTCTCAGGTACACCATAGTGTTGGGGAAGGTCCCATAAATTTCTCTTACCCACGCTATCAAATGCTTTCTCATAACCAAGGATTCTGATATATATTTGTGAGTTTCATCTAATTGGCTATCCAACAATGATTCGTAATATTGCTATTTGATTGGTACACGATCGGTCCCTACGGAATCCAACATGCTGATACTGAAGTTGGGCGTCTACTGGATCTTTTATTCCGTTCAACAACATGACATTCAAAACTATAGCTCTCACTAACGGTAGTGTTTAAGTGGCCCAAGATCTGACTCCGATTTTAACAGATGAATGAACATGTCATGAACACAAATGTTTCGCTTAAGTCCGTATGTTAAACTTAAGCTAATCATGTTTGACCGATGTCAGAAATAGAAAGCCAACTACGGATTTGGTTGAATGGATTTACTTCATGCACTTACTCAGTGAGATAGACATTCAAATGAGATTCGGGAAAGAGGAGCGAATCGGAAATGGAAAGTATCCTTATACCTTTTGATAAAGCGTGACTCACTAGTTATAGTGGGAGAAAAGGGCAGGCTAAAGATATGTGTTCAGTAGAGTAACTGATACACACGTACGCGTTCATATACAGACAGTTCAGATTGATGAGGCTATACACATGAGCTATAACGACTCGAAAAATTTAATTAATTAGTTTTTCCAATAGCTAGTATATCAAAGGTACGCCTGATATAATACTGAAGAATATAATGTAGTTTTCAGTTACTAAGATTTTACTTTGGTTTCTTGGTGGGGTATCCCTCCTTTCACTATGTTAGTACTTGTTCTTCCTCCCAAACCCTTCTAAAGAGAATGTGAAACATCGTTGCAGTTGTTTCGTTGTCTGACTTTAGTGCTTCAGCAGGTATATTGTCTGGTTGTAATGCCTGCTCACTATTGATTTGTCTGACGCCCATACTAATCACTTTGACTGTTGGTGAGACAACAGTTGTGGAAAAGTCCGTAGACGCTACTTGGATGTTTGGTACGTTCAGTATGGTTGTTCTATTAAAGAGCTCCTTAAAGTACTCTATCTACCAGTTTCGCTGCTCTTGAGCCTCTGTGATTGGTTCGCTTTCTTTTTTCTTGACTGGTGGCTCAGGTTTGCTATATTTCCCTGCTAGCTTCTTGGTATGCTACAGTTGTTTCAAATTGCCTTCTCTTGCAGCTTTCTCTGCTACCGTTGCAAGGTCTTCTACATGTTTCCACTTGTCAGCTATAATGCTCCTTTTCATTCGTTTGTTTGCTTCTGTATATTTGGCCTATACCTTAACTTTTCAGCTGTTTCTTCGCTATTGTTGATCTTTGTCTTTCTTTCCTGAATCTTTTTCAAGGTATAGAGTTTCATTCTTTATGTTAGTGCTTCTTGCAGTGCAACACACCTAGCCATATTGAGGTTATTGCTTCTTTAGTACTTTTCCAGTTGTTCTCCATAGTGGTTTCCTCTTTTTTTTAAATCTTGTAAGGTTTGGAACTTGTTGCTGAGATCTATCTTGAATTTGTTGAATTTTTCAGTATCTAAAGAAAAGGCTATACTTAACTTTCATAATTCTGTTTCCCCAGTTTCAGCTTGGACACCACCATTGGTGATCTGAAGGTATATCAGCTCCTCTATTCATTCTAACGTTTCCCATGAACATTCTAGACTTTCTACTGAAGCAGATGTGACTGATCTGGTTCCCTGTAATGGGGTTCAGTAAAACCCTTATATCTTTGTGCATGAGCTTGTGGGGAAGATGGTCCCGTCTGCAACCACTTTGATGTGATCACATAGATCTGAGAATCCCTCAATATTCTAGTCCTTTCCCTCCAGTCCATTTTATCTCATGATATTTTCATATACTGTGTGATTTATTCTGACCGTGGTGTTTAGATCCCTCATCGAAATAGTCAAGTAATTTCCCAGACATTTCTCAACAATCGACTGGAGCCTCTCATAAGACTGATTTTCACTGAATCTCGTTAATGTGCGCATAGCGCTAGATAACATTCATTGTAATCCCTTTCTTTGTTTTGATGTTTGCTTTGATGATCCTGAATCCATGAGATTCTCATCCTATAAGTGCTTTTTGTGATTCTTGGGAGAACGTCAGTGCAATTCCTTGTGTGTACGAGACATTTTGTTCTCCATGACTAGAACAAAACAAAATTTTTCCCAAAGCTAATCTTTTCTATCCAGCTCCCTCCTAATAAGTTTCACATATTCGAAGCACTGCCAAGATGTATCTTCACACTTCTCTAGCTACTTGAATAATTCTCATGGTCTCTCACACTGTACGCACATTCCATGAACCTATGTGTATATCAACATTTGAATATATCATACATTATTAAAACACGGAAAAAATTGTGTTGCGATAAAATTGTAGAAAACTAGAGTTTTGAAAAACTGTGAACAGACTTATTTCCGACATTCGATGTAAGGTGAATTTCTAACTTTTATCTAAAACTCTCAATAAACTGTTCGAAATATTAGCATAATAAGCGAACTGTTACACTTTGAACTATTGATTGAGTAACTGTTAAAATAAGATCTTACACAACTTTGACACATTCCTATATTTTTTGTTAATTGTAAAAAGATCCATATAGTTGCAATATGACAGAATAATAGATTTATAACTGAGGCGGTTACAGAACCGAACTCAAGTCGAAACCAAAGACATATCAGATAACAGAAATATTATCAAACTCGAAGTTATCTACTAGGTAATAAATGATTAAGCAAGAGTTACATCAAAGGTCATGTGATAACCAATGAAGTTTGACTTATGTCAGTTTCAGTGAAAACTAGCTTTTTTCGAAATTCCCTCTGTTCAGTGTAAAAACGTTAAATAGTACGGTTAATGATCCAGTAAACTGGTTATACTGAAAAAGGATATTTTGAAATTTATCTTCTAGTGTACCTAATGTAACTGAGGGAAATAGAAAAACACTCGCCAAACTCATCTCAGTTCAACATCATAAATCTCTTTAAGTCTATGTTTCATTGTAAGACAGTTGAAAGGAGATCGATAGAAAGTTTATGACTAAGTTATGCTCTAGTTGGGGTTGGTAAGTAACTGTGACTTTGAAGGAACTGAAGTTTCTGATAGGACTTGAGCTCCCACCAGAGAGCCTACATAATAAACATCGTTGATTCAATTTTTGACAGAGCAATTACTCACAACCGTATGAAAGATTAATACTTGATTAATTATATATATATTTCATAGCAATGTTCAAGAAAATATTTACTCTATTAGGCGGACGTCTTTGTTGTTTATTCGAATGATTTGACTGACCATTTTACAATATATGGATATATCATACTAGCAAATCTATTTTGTTGATCATATATCGAACTCAGTTATTGGTCAATCCCATTATAATCGTAATTTGACCAGCCGACTCTAACTTTGGTAATAGTCAAACATACATAGCCTCACTTATTATATGTGAGAAAATCAGTTTAAAATCTAACAATGAAAGTTGATTATTATTTCATACTTGCGTAGTAAGAGGAATTGATTTATAATTGTGTCACTACTACTCAAATGGGTTAGTCTAAATTTTAATAACCTTGGAACGATATTCTACTAAACAAATTGTTGACTGTAAAATGAAATCTTCGGGATTAAATATGACTATAGAGCTTGGTTGTGTGGTTTGTTTAAATTTATTCAACCGGAAGATAAGTATGATTACGGACTGATATCTGCAGTAGAACCTTTTAAAAATGCGGAGTGGTTTTAGGTCAGAATTTGTGATTAACCATCAATACGCACCAACTCTTTCATACGGGATCCAACCACAGAATATCAGGTCACGTGGAATTTGAAGGTTCGGTTGTTTCAACTTAAGCCCGTAGATAAATGAGCACCAAACTAGGATAAAGTAGCTGACTAAAGCTCCCTGGTTTGTGACGGTCCCATTAACGAAAACTATCTTCAAATTGGTTCACATCTTTAATTCTTCTAACTGGACAATAATCATTTGCTCCTTAGTGATGAGTTTCGATAGAACTTTTCTTAAGTTTCAAGTGAAAGCCGATGACACATGAAACCAACTCAGTCAAGAGTTAGGTAGTTGTCACCTATTAGAGTACTCTATCTCTGGCTATGTCCTGAATTAACTAAATTTAGAAATTTGGGGCGGTAGATTTAGAATCCGAAGTGTTAGGTTGCCATAATAGCTGGAAAACAAGAAAATCCTAGTTTAAATTTCGTATGGGTTACGTGTAAATTCTGTCCAGGAATTTTAAACAAAGACAGTTTAGTTGTATACAGCCAGTTTTTCTTCACCATATCTCCAGTCTGTAACGAAAATCAGCTGTAAAAGGAAAAAAATTCTTATATCGAGAAATAAACGTCTAATTACGCTTAAAGCATAACTCCTTCATTTTACTATAGTTTCAAGATAAATGTTGGTCATAAAAGCCCAGTGAAGTGTACGATGATGCTTAGTAAAGGAACAATCCAGCATGTAAGTCCAAATGATAAAAATATAAATCTACTACCTGAAACCACGAAACTGCGTATCCGTTGAAATCCACTTTAGTTTACATTAAAAGTTCACGGTTGTCAGAATACTATTTAATTATAGAGAAGTACATTTTTTAAGCATCCATATGTGTTACCGTAGTATATATGAAATAAGTATTTATTTGATTATTAGTTAGGCACTTTCCTTATTTAAGTTCTAGGATCAATTTATGCAAGTTTTTGTTATGGAAAGTAATACTTTTTCAAAAATATTAGGCTACAAATAATATTAGACATAAACACCATCGGATGCCGGCCCAGTGGTCTATCGGTTAAGTGCTCTGGTGCGAGAGTGGTAGGTCCTGGGTTCGAATCTCGCTAGGTGGAGTCGTGGATGCGCACTGCTGAGGAGTCCCACAATAGGACGAAACGGCCGTCCAGTGCTTCCAGGTTTACCCTGGTGGTCTAGCTTTAATTGATTCATGATCTCAACTATATGAAATTACTAAAATCTCCACAAAAACCCCCCTTTTGATAATTTATTTCTGTTATACAGATAGGTAGGAATTTATACTAGTTACTTGCCATGTTTCATTAATGTTTTTTTCTACAAATTGAAGTGAAATCTATGAAATATTACTAGAATATGTAAAGTCGATTGATTTTTAGTGGGTAGGGCAACTACTTGTGAAACTGACTTTGTTTAGTTTATAATTTAAAGTAAGGTTTGATGTTTTTTCTTTTAAAACAGATAAATACTTATTATGTGATCAATTCTAATGAACATCTAACCTTCAGCTTTTAGAAAGTCGAATCCGAATAAATGAAATTATTGACTACACAGTAACAAAATCATTAGATCATTCAATAAGTTAATTTAATTTTCTATTAAATATAAAGCTATGCAGTCCCTTTTTGTGAATATTGAAGGTCTAATTGATCAGTCTTTGTTAGCTTTTGAGCGCTATTAACAGATTAACCAAGTTTACGTATTGATTATATTTTGGACAATAATGAAATCGAAAATGTGTGTTACATTATAGTAGTGGTTCACCAGTTAGACGTACCTGAATCATAATTTTGATATTCACAATTCAATTCTAATTCAGTACCTATCCACTTTAAATGTCCAGGTTTCACTCACCAGGCTACTAAATCATTATAATCATTAATATGTTCAACGGGTAGTGTTAATTATGAGGCCTTGGATTTTCTACTTTACACTGATGATTAGTAAAGGATTAAGCAGAGAGCGATTACTACGTGGCAGTTACAGCAAAATTGGCAAAAATTATACTTTACGGATTTTATATTATTGAGATGTTTGGTGGTTTTACGCAGTCAACATGAAACATAGACACAAGTTTCGTTTCATTTGGGACTCATCAGCAAGGAATACCTGTAATCTTGAGGGAGTTAGTGTCCGTAACAGAATCTATCTCGTGTCAACGAACCTCACAGTCTGATGTCATCAATGAGCTATTCGAGTCGCAACTGACGTTTTGTAAGACTGAGATATTTACAGCCAATTAATAACTGGTTAGTCACCGATCAAGTTGTAACCTTAACGACAAGGTTAGACCACCACTAAAAAGGATTAGATAAAAATTAAATCGGGCACTACTCATCAATTAATTGTATACATTAAATATTGTTTTTGATAGACAAATTCTGAGTTGATGCCAACATTCTCAGTGACAACTGTTCCAACTAAGCTTTCTGTTCAATTTGAAAAATGAACAAAGTAAATAATGACAGGGAAAATATTACTTAAATGAGTTGTTGAACAGATGATGATTATTTGAATATGGAACAAGTTGACTTGATAACTAATAAATTTGTGGTCAATAAATAAACATAAATGTCTAGAGGTTAAGTATTCGCACAACGAGCAGCCTATGCTCCTCCATCAGGGGTAACAGGCGTAAGTAATTGCCTTCCTAGACTTTATAACAGTTAATTTACATAGATTCATCCTTCATAAATAATTTTTCCTAAGTGTAACGCAGATAACGCTTATACTAAACATGTTTAATTACAAAACATATTTTAAAGATTAACATACCTCCCTAGTAATTTTTATTACTCGCCAATGATTGCTGGTAAACTACTAAAGACCAGAATTAAAACGTCTCATCAATGTATACTCGTGGTTGCATACTGAATAGAAACTAGAACTGTCAAATATTACAGTAGTCATAATGATTTTTAAATAGTGAGATTAAATACATTAGTTTAATTTTTCAACTAATCAGTTGAGAGCCTATTATTCTTTGATTTGCCTAACATAGGTCAAGATCATTTCTGCTAATTTGCCCGCCGCCATTCAAATGAAACAAAGCTTGCGCATACTTTATGTTAATGCAAAGAAAATATCTTGTAGATTGAATTCAAAACCTAATAACTTCGATCGATATGAATTGTACTTTTTTATGTGCCGATCTCTAGGCTTGATTTTTTTCAAATATATTTTCTGACCATTTCAATAATCTACGATACAGTGATTAGTAGTAGGAAGTGAAGGAGATTGATCATGAATACAGTGGTCTGGAGTGCTATTAGAGGTATGAGGGCAGTTATCATTTCCCGGTTGCCCACACCGTGGAAGGGTTCTTCTAGAGGTACCTGAAAAGAAAATTGGGTTAGAAGTGGTCTTAATGACCTGATAGCGTGACCGCAGTGCCTAAGGGACAACTGCTTGAGGTCGGTCACACACGACCTTTTTGTGGGTAGTTTTTGTGTTAGCTCCGTACTTGTTGGGACCTTACCGCCAGGGACGGATACCTGTGGGATAAGGCGAGGTGTGCATTTCTAGGGTCGACCTTTTCTAACCCTACCTCTCCTTGTATGAAGGCAGCATCGCTGTTATGCTGGTTGTCTGAAGGAAACACCTTACTGCTGTCACACGTCTGTACAGTCAGCAGTACGACTTCGCCTTCGGACCTTGGGTTTGTTGCTTTTAGTCTTACCGCTCTTCAACCGACCTGTCTGGTATGGTAGGATCTTGAGGAACGATTGTTCCAGCCAGTATAGCTTGATTGGTTCATCACGATAGGCAAGCCCGACCACCACGTCAAGGTAGCAGCAACGGTCGGGAATCTACGATACAGGAAGTAACAATAGTCTCAATAATAAAATAATATGCTTATCATTATTCATTTAAGTCTCTTGCATTTTAATTTAGTTCCGTAATCAAATCACAGGGACAATCAGAACAAAGCATTTGATTCCCATGACGTTTATGCGATTAAAAACATCCATCTGATACTTGGAAAAGTACCCAATGATATATATATATATATGTCATCGATTTTTGTGTTCATAGGATCTACAATCAGGCTGGATACGATGGAATTATTAGGAGTGTCCTGCTTACCATTGACGAAATTAGAGGTTATACGAAATTGAGAAAAGCTGTATTCGTCATATAATCAGATGGATTAAAGTTTTACATTTAATTGCATCCTAGTTCTAGTTTGTGCGAAATCATTAAGATATACATTGTTTACTTCACAGGTGCTTTTTTAGTTTTCTTTAGTCAAGTGATTCCGTTTCGAAACTTTTATTTTATTATCCACGTTCTGTTTTTTATATCGATTTTTCAGATCATCACTAGGTAGTATAATTCAATCAAAATATATTTGACGTACTGGATGGAGATATCTTCTTTGTTAGGGTTATACTAATTACATAATAGCTTATGTTGAAAGCTGAGCTTTTAATACAGTGTATTCACAAAAATCTGGAATCAATAAAATGTGATAAGGAAAACAGTTTTTTAACTGAAATAATGCGCGGTTGGGGAAACCGAGGTAAACGGGAGTCTATTGACACTTAATAGTCTAAGCACCATTGATAGTCCAGTCATCCGTCACTTTGCCACTGATCATGATAACAACTGACCTCAATACTTACTAGTATGTACATAAAAACCATACATTTGCACTAACCCAAAACAGTCTGCTTGAGGAAGGTATTTAACTAGGTGACCGGCTGACCATGGAGGTAGCAACTTAATTCATTAACAACTATCATCAGCCGCTTCTCTGACCACTTCCCCAGTCCTCAATCAACAGCTAACCAAGCAGAGAAAACCAAATCAAATAGATGTCTTACATATTCCTCTATAGTACCGCAATAACTCCGCTACTTGATGATAAAAAGATGTTTAGAATGACAACTTTATTCATAGGACAGTATAAGCGAACTATCAAGTTAGCATTAATTGAAAGAAAAAGCTTTTGTGAAAGAACACAACCAGTACAACTTTAGTGTTGAGCTAGATCACCAGTACTCATCATAACATGAGCTAAATATGTACAATTTTCACGTGAGGAAAACATAAACCTAACTAAGAGTACATGAATTATTTAATTAACGGTAATAAAAAATTATTAATTGTAAATATGATAAGTAAATAAACTAGAGTATTAATTCTAATATTTTACAATTTAGACAAATTAGTATTTAAATAATAAATAGTTTGAGGCTGTCTTTTTTCTAGCAAGTGTAAAAAGAAAAAAAAATGATTTAATCGTCTTTAGGTACATTCATAAAAAGATATGACATAGATTCATCATTGTATATACGTCTGATAGCTTCTGCCAATAATGGACTTATATCAACCGTACGAATTTTGTGGCACTGCATTTTTTGCACTTCATGTGGTACCGTGTTAGTTACAACTACTTCATCTATACGACTTTCTTCCAATAGACGTGGTGCATCTAAACTGAGCAGACCATGCGTTGCAATAACAAATATCTACAAATGACAATGATTTTTAAAAATAAACATTCTCCAGTTTAATTTCACAAAGCAAGAAAAATAAGAGAGGGCCTTGTTCATAAATTCCTCAGTCTAATTTGTCAAAAATCTTTGCAATTTCATAAAATAAATGGACAATGGAGTTATTTCACCCAGAGCTTTGATTGATTTTTAGCATCTAGAGAACCAGGATAGCTCAAGAGGATAGGCAGTGGTTGGGCATACGTATTACATACAGATCATCTATGTCGATGAATGTTAACAACCCTATCAACTCATCTGTCAAAAGTGCCAGATCAAAAATAAGTATGACCTGTTCATAATAAAAAGAAATTTACCAACTTGTTTTCCGATAACTTTTGTGAAATTAATTTGCTACTTGAATAGGATGTGCAGGAGTCAGCTTTGTGTTGTTTGATGGGCATGAAGTATGTCACATGAAAAACGACATGTATATGATGGAGATTTTTTCTTACAGGCATTTTTGTTCCAGTATAATGGTTAGACCGAGTAAGCAATACTGAGGTTAAACATAGAATACTAAAAACAGAAGGAAAGTCAGTTGACAAAGTTGTGAATCCTCATTGACTGAAGTAGTTGGAACATGTGTTATATATACCCCCTACGTCGAGGTACAATAGACCATACACGAATAAGCGTAAGTCCATGAAGTCAGTAAGTACTAGTCTGAGCTATATATTTCAAGATCCAACCCACCTAATTGAAGGTTTTTGTGATAACCGAGACAAATAGTTTGGAATCCTGAGTGACATGGTCCAAAATCGATAACAGTGCAGCCAATACATCCACTCTTTGTCTTCCTTTAGATCTAGAATCCAAGTATTTCCTTGTATCTTTTCACTGTCTTTTCGAACTATATTCTCAATGTTTAGTCTTCCTCACTACCGCTGCGACTACAATTATTTCTACTCCCTTGATATTATTCTTGTTTATTTCATTTCGTCGTACTGACGTAGAATGGTAACCTGGTCTGAGGTACATTTGTGTTTGATTCTACGTTTATTCTGACAGAATAATTGATCTAACCAATAAACACCAAAAGTCGGAATTTAAATGCCTGATAAACCGTCGTTTTGTTAAGAGTAATCTAGAACTGGTCTGATCAAGAAAAGTAATATTTACATTGTGTACAAGTATGGTTGTTAGAATTATTATGTAGTGAAACGTTTTTTATTGTACAATGTCACACATAAAAGGGGAATAAGTTGACTCCAAGTAGTTTTGTAGTTAGCAATACTCCCTTAGTATATTGAAAATATGACCAACACATATGAAAAAATGTAGTCGGCATCTTGAAAAGACTCGAGAATCAGGATCCTGGTTATTTTCTCTAATGTGCATGTACTATTCCGTCTATAATTTAGCTTCCTGGGCTTTTATCAGTGAAATGCTTAAACTAGCATGATTAATGTTGAGTTGAGGCCGGGGTAACGGTAACTCCTATTGACCTGCCGATACGCACTCGTCCTGAGTCCGACAAGCTTTTATCTGTTTCAGGTACTCAATACATTTATCCCAAACACTCATTAGTTTACAAACGTGATTATCAGACCGAAAAGCACCTCAATTAAAAAATCATTCTCTACACATAAACATCCCATAAGTGTCAGAGGATGGAATAAACAACATATGATAAGTTAGCAATAATTAGGGAATAACAAAACGTGTGACGGTAGTTGGTAAATTCGAAGAAAGTCCATTAAAAAAGCAATATAAACATAGTAGTCCGGTCATTTAATAAATACTCACTGCCATTTCGCGGCGGGGATGTTGTTTAGGAAATTGAGAGAACGAAAAGAGAATGACAGAGCTTTAACCGGGTTGGTGGATACGGAGAGCCCATCCAGGAAAGTTGGAAAACCCTTATTCCAAATCAATAATGCACATGGGCCCCAGGATCCTGAGGGAACATATGGTGTATAAGCTAATCGTTAGTCACGGGCTAACATGGGACTGCATCTCCTGACGTTACTTCACTGCCTTGTGGACCAGACCTTTTGGTAGAAGGCTTCGAATGTGGCCTCCTTAGGAGACCACCTTTTTCGATCTGGGCACCCGGGCAGTATCCTAGCCCACACACAAATCAAGCGACTTATGTGGCACATATGTATTCGGTACCCCTTTGTACCAATATTTATGCGTAAACAAACATTTAATAAACCTACAGTGAAAATATAGATAACAGTAATCTGAATAGTTCCAAAAGTCCTAACTTTTCTCAAACTCGTCCCGCGACAAAGCAAACTAACAAATTTATCTTGTGATAGATATCAAAGTTTGCTAACACTTAAATCTTTCTTTGTGAATGAAATTAAGAACACTTAAAAGACTAAAAAATCGTAACCTCTACTTGAAAACTAAGACATGTTATGCTTAGCAGTTCTACAAAATTAGCTCATAAAATTACTTTTAATGAGAATAACTAATAGCCAACATAACTGTAAGGCTTTGGCCTTCAATATACATTGATAAACTGCAATAAGAACTTACTTTATATGCACCTCGTTCACGCAGTAGCTCAGCAGCATTAACAAACTTTGATACATCATCTATAATGTCGTCAATTATAATAGCGATTCTTGAATTCACATCTCCAACTAAGGTTAAAGGTGGTTTAGCTTTAGGTATCATCATAGGTAAAAGTTCAAGGCCAATTTGTGTAGATCTACAGAAGATGGTAAAAAAAAATACTCTAAATTTAAAACCTAATTAGCATTTATTCAGTGTTAAATGTGAATTGTATCCTTTAATTTTTGTATTCGGATCATCGCGTGATTCCGCTCTTTTGCCATTTTACAGTCACTTCGTTTTGTAAAATAGATCTTGCAGGACCCTAATATGATAATCATTTTTGTGTTATAAATAATACGGCTGGAAAGGATTTCAATTTGGGATTGGATGATTGAAAAAACAAAGCCTCAAGCTTAGATGTATAACTTGGCAACTCAAGATCTACTTAATCCTTATTTACATCTGGGGTTACTATATTGGGAGACATTCAACCACCGAATTAATTCTAAATGGTCCGTTTCATTCTGTCTTACAACTGTAAGACAGGATAAAGAGCATCAATTAGCTAAATATTCAACACATAATAGGCACCAAAACTTCAAGTTGACCAGTACCAAAAAACTAACTGTGCATTCATTTTGAAATCTTGCAGACTAACAGTCCCACTAGCGATGACAGAACCCCTGAAATTCAATCTTTAACGGCGTTAACCACCCGAATATGAATTCTTACTAAATATGCATAAAACTCATATTTGCAGTTACCTTACCTGCATATTTCGAGACATAGGAATTAAAATCAAGGTATTTTTCAGCCACTTAAAACTGTTTAGAGCTATTTAATTTGAAAATGCTGTCCAAAAAAGACCAGAGACCAAAAATAATCTACAAAGAGTAGGGATAGTTTATGTTAAAATAGAACTGGAACTGCAGCTGAGTTTTCACCACAAACTCCATGTCTATTGATTATTCGATGTCTTTTTTAGTAAAAATATTTAAACGAAAATACTTTAATCAGTAATTGATATTTTTTGAAAATAAATGGTGCACAAGTCACATTGTCTGTAGATCTCTGATTAGTTACATTCGACAACTATTATGGTGAAATGGTTAGTTGTAACACATTTTCTGTTCTAGTGAAACCATATTTTCGTGACTATCCTAAAGTGTTCACATAGGTTTTTGAAAAAAAAGAAACCAGTTTCATGCCAGTGATGAAAATACTTAAGTGCTTCGAAATCATTTGGATTCGCTTAACTGTAAACATAAGGTTCATTTTCCTTTGTATAGTAAGTGCATAACACCATAGTTTTATTCTAATCTCGACTTTATAAAGACAAAAAACATGTATCGTGTAAAGAACCAGTAATTAGTAGACTTCCTGAATATTTCAGCATAGAAACAAATATTGCAATGAGGAAACAAATGCTTGCATAACAAACCTTTTTTCCACAGTACTTTGGTCCAAAGGTGGGGAATTGCGACCATCAGTATTGTCACTTTCATCTCTTTCTTCTCCATGAATAACAACCAGTGGTAACCTCAAACGTTCCGCATAACTACTAGCTCGAGGTACTACTCCCGGATTTCGAGCAACAATAACTGCGTTTCGATAATCAGTTATGTATGTTTCAATGTACTTTGTCAAAAACGGAGAAGCACGTAAATTATCAATCGGAACATCGAAAAACCCCTGGGGACAATAAACAAATAGATAACATTACAAACGATTCGTAACCGGCAGTAGTAAAAATAGTTACGAATTGACTGAAAAGCTAAACTATGTGGCACCCCTCAAATTCACAAAGGTACTAAGTTCAAGTCCCTAATAAACCATTAAGTTATCGGAGTGCTGATCACATTCACTTATTAAAAACACTTGCACCTATATTTATAACATTTAAAATAAAGAAATGAAAACCATTTGTTGATAAATTGTAAGTTTAACTATGTATTTTAGAACCAGGAGTATCATCCAGAAGTTCCCACCGAACTCCAACCTGTTCGATCGTTAGATGGAGCTTGTATGCTGTCCAGGATTTCTTACCACTAGGAGGAACAGGATCAAACCTCATGATGGGTTACCCTGTTCTCTATACGTTAAGAAGTAAACTCTGGTGTCGGTAGAGATACCAGTTTGCTTGTTAGATAATACTTTTAAGTATTCTATTATCTGTTTATCATGTGGACACTACTGGAGTGCCTGACAGACAAACCACTTACTATCTGGATAATTGTTAGGCTATAGATAGAATCCAAAATAAAGATATCCCAATGACTCAGCAACCATAGTCGATTGTGGTCGGAAGAAAACCTACCTATTAACAAAAAACCTAGTAAGCCACTCTAATACATGATAACACCAGCACTGACATACCCTCGAAACCTGAAACTACAAACATTTTTTTAAAACTGTAAGGCCCAACAACTTGTCAAGCTTTTACCTGAATCTCTTTTGAATGAAGGTCCAAAGTGATTAAATGGTTAATTCCTGAAGCACAGAGCATTTTGGCTACAAGTTTACTGGTGATGGGTCCACGCTTTCTTCTTTTACTTTGTGTTGAGTAGGGTAAGTACGGTACTACTGCAATAACTTTACGAGCGCAAGCTGATCTACACGCATAGGCAATAATCAATAGCTCCATAATGTCATTGTTGACATCCTTAGTTCCTGATTGTATGATATAAACATCTCGGCCTAAGTATTAGGAGGAACAAAAACCGAACATTACCCCTGACAGTTTCTTTAATCTCAACATCCGTCTCGCGACTCGATCGAAAAAATACTGAACAGTTCCCAGGACGAACGTCAAGATGGTGACAAACAGCTTTGACTAACTCAGGGTGGGAGTTACCGGCAAGTATAACCATCCCTTTAGATCTCAATAACCCCATACCAACTACGTTGCCGCCCCTGTGTACAAAACGACTAACGGGGTTTGTACCTCTACAGTACATTTCTGCGTATGCCTTAACCCATACAGTCGATGTCAAGTAACCTTGATGCTATTACGAAGGTCGAAGGCACCTTCAATACCCAATACCCGTATGATAAACGAGGATGAGCACTTTGTTTCTTTACATTTCTACCTCGATTATTCTAGATTTTATCAACATCCAAAGGTATTTGGGCAACTTTGCTCCCAAAGTTCAACTGAGCTGAGTAATTATTCCACATATTTTAAAGATTTGCCTTCTCAATGATAAATAATTATATGAATAATTGTGGTGAAGGGCCGAACAAACCTTTAAAATAAGTGGTTTTGTGACTCCCCGACATTTATACTTGGCACATTAGTTTTATCTGGCACATATCTAGTTGAAGGCACACGATTAAGCATCTGCAAGTTCACCTGGTAGGTACGCTGAGCTGTGGCTTGAGCACAAGCTAAATGTATCATTAAGTGGGTTAAAAGTCGTTATTTCTCACTGTGAACAGTAGTTTTGCTTCTATATTACAATTTTCAATGGCTTCACCTGCTATATAACTTGTATAGCAATTGGTTGTTTGATGAAGTCCTTGTTCATTATCTGGAAGAATGTTAAATCAACTTCAATCTGGTTATTTGTAAAAACCGAAACTAAAGCCATTTTGATCGATTCAGAGACAAAGTATTATCAAATCCTTAACAAAAATGATTTTTCCAAACCTCTTAACTATGATTTATCACCTTAAGCTGTATTGATGGACATCGATATGTGGTAGTTACTTAGTAGATTCAGGTTGAGGTGAATGTGCGTCGAATTGTTTTAAAACATCATGTAAGTTTTAAGCACACAACCTCAATAATACCTGAGATACTAATATGTGGCTTCTCTGATAAGGAAAAACTATGCGAGTAATAATTAATGCTGATAATCTTCTCTTCTTGCTTCCTAAACACAGATAAGAACTATATATTACTTCACTGTTAGTGTTACTTGAATAAGTCACATCTTCTTCATAAATGTGATGGATGTCCGTTTTGAACACGGTAACCCAACTATATCGTTGGTAGGTATACGCTTATCATATATACGTTATATAGATTGAGAATGGATTTCTGCAACCAACGTCTACAGCCACCAACCAAATTTTAGGCGGAGAGCAAACGCATATGAACACACAACAGGTAAGTTGTACCTCCGATTGACTTCTTATATGTGTGGACCATGAGATAATCTTAGTAATATGACATTGCAACTGGGTTTTCCCAAGTTTAAAACTAATGCCTGAAGTTTATGAAAGTTTGTTTGTTTGCAGATATCAACTGGTTAGGTAGATTCCTAGGACGGTTGAAGGATGATAGTAATTGTTACAGTATGTACACAATGTGGGTCACCAACGTAAGTGATCTGTGTCAATGATTGAGGGATTACTCGAGTTGGACGAAAATGGCATGATCAACCAACAAAAGTCGAAGTCACAACTCGCGGTTAATATGCGATCCTTCGTAACCTCGGTTAGAGTCAGCATTTGCGCAACAAATCTTACTAGTAGTTGCCCAAATATGCTGTCAAAATGAAGTAACTTACGTATACAAGAATACAACATCGACAGACCGCCCTCCCTTCAGAGTTATTTACCTGTTCACATGTTCTCATGCGTGTATATTCGATAAGCAAACCTTTGCAACAGCCTTACGAAGGACCTTTTCATGTGATTTACCGTCATGAAAGGACCTTCAAGGTTGATTGACACCGCCGCGTTGAGATGATCAGCGTAGATCGTCTCAAGCCAGCACACGTTGATGGCAGTTCCCTACCTGATAAGTTGAGACCCAATGATGGACCCATCAAACCTACCGATGAGATCTCCACATTCCACTTCTGACCTCACACTGGATACATCAAAGATATCATTCTCATGTCCCAGTCAACAGCACGTGTCATCTGCACCATATGTGAACGAGACTTCAGTCCCACATCCAGATCAGCAGACCACATCACCTTTGAGACTGCAGACTATCGCCTCACATTCCGGTCACCGAGTATGCTTACCCGTAGACTTTCGCGAATAACCTCTCAATCAACAACGGATACGGTATAGGACTCTATACATATACTACATTCATGCTACACCCTCCTCTTTTTTCTTGATGTTTTTTATCCTGAGCCCACGCCTCCGACCATCGCTTTGTTGGTACCGTCGACTTCAGTCAATCTTGGCGAAAGCTGACCCAATCACCCACGCTCTTCTTAAAGCACTCAGTCAATGTTCTGGACCTGAATATCCCTGACATACGTATGGCCTTGAACTTGGTTGCTGTGGTCGTTTCTGGTTTCTTGGCTCAATGTGGTTCCGTCCTACGTCTGAAGCGTTTTCTAGTTCGGACGCCTACGAACGCGATCCTCAGATTCTGGATACAAACCAATCTGTTGTGGTACGCTAACTCAAGCAACAAATATAGCGTGTTACTCCTGGTACCATCCGACACAAAAGACCTTCGATGACAACTCGAGGACCAACCGTCGCTTTCTGTTCGTCGACCCTGACGCCCTACGATCGCACGTTTGCCGATCAGTCATACGAACGTAAACGCTACTTATTGAAAGTGTAAACCTTTTCTAGCGGAAGGGTCCCGCAGTGACCTGCCTTTATGAAGAGAACAGGAATAATGTAACAGTAAGAAATTATTATTTTAACCAATTGTACCAGTGATTGTTTTACGGAACCGTTCGTTAGATCCATTTTGAATGTTTTGTGTGTGAGAATCCCTCCATGTATACATTTGCAACTTGTTCTTATTGATTCCTTCAGTTGTACATTTCGCTACTCTTTTTGATTCCATTTAAGATGTTAATATTTTCACTTTATTAAATTTTTCATTTTTCTTTCGCCTTCACCCAGTTTCTATGTTTCTTCCCGGACCGCATTTATGTTGTTTTAGCTGGTACTTAGTTTTGGCGGCAGCTATAATGATTTGTTCCTCCTTTGATTGTGTTGCTTGCATTGACCGGAATTATGCACTTTTGATTGTGAATTAAAGCACTCTTCCAGAAATGGAGACACTATGTATTATAAAGCAACCAAATATTATCCTTCAAACGAATCTGATCTATCCAGAAAGGATATAATAACACTTATTTGTTGCTATTAGTTATTTTCTTACACTTGCTATTGGGGCAGTGGAACGGTCCGACCATAAAAACTAAATGCAGTATGTGTTCGACGACCACGCTGTTTATAAATGCTCACGATTTTTAGCTTTAACAATTCAAGGTCGATGGTCTCACGCAAAGAGCAAAGGAATATGCTTTGTTTGTCTTAGGCAAGGGCATAAACTTAAAGAACATAAACTGATAAAGCGCTGTAACGTTGACAGGTGTGAGAAAAAACATCACTTTCTGCTGCACAATAATTCAGAGTAGGTGGTAATAGAACGAGAAAGGTCACGAATCCACCTTTTGAGTTATATTCTTTAGATCAGTCCGAACATACTATTATTGAAGGGGCTCTGATTGTGGCAAGTATACCAGGGCATAAGTCAACGAAGTCGGCAATGAACAACCTAGTTAAGTGGCCACATTTAAATGATGTACCAATAGATAGTCTAGACTATGAAGAAGTTTCACTGCTGACTGGTTGCACATTGGATGTTAGACCAGCGGTTGGATGGAAGAAAAAATCCATGCGCCGTGAAAACCTTGCTGGAGTAGACTGTTTTTGAACCTGGATCATATCCGGAATTTGAAAAAAGAGTTGTTAATCATGCTCGTAAAGTACAGACATTGGAGGACCAAACACATAGGCTTTACGATGTGGAGTTTTCTGACGACTTTTCAGGTGATAAATCAGTAGAAGACAAAGCGGCCATAGAGATTGAGGGAAGGGATACACGCTCCGAAAATGGTCATTTTATAGTTCCGACACCTTGGAAAACGAATCCAAACATGAAAGTGGGGGATTATGAAGTAGCAAGCAGTAGATTACAGAGTTTGAGGCGTAGGTTGTTGAGGGATGACAGTCTACATGTCAGGTATACCAAAAGTATTGAAAGTAATTTTGCTTGGACGCCGGCCATAGCAGAGAGATCCAGCACCGGAAAAGTAACTGCATTCACTTGGATACGTGACAGCGCGTCAGCAACGTAGTTCGACTCACCTTTAATGTGAGAAAGGTCTGTTGTGAACTGAGAGATGTAGTCCAATTGTCTGCACTCCCGTGGTGAGTAGCGGTTAGACTTGGTATGCAGAGCATACGTTAAAGGCTTATGGTCTTAGAATAGGATGAAATTGCGACCTTCTACTGCGTGCCGGAAGTGTTTGATAGCACAGTAGGTTCCCAGCAGTTCTCGACCAAATGCGCCATACCTCGTCTCCGTGGGAGTGAGGTGTCATAAGAAAACTTGAGAGGTTGCCAACTTCCAGTAATGTTTTGTTGCATAACGGCTCCTATGGTAAAATCTTACGAATCGGTCTCTACACTAAGCGTGGGTGATGGGTCAGGATGAGCGAGGGGAGCAGCTTAATCTAGAGTACATGCAGCATCGTTCAATTCCAATTTGCGTGGATAACTGCGAAGAATGCCTGTTAATCGTCGTGACCGTTCTGCCGCGTGTGGGATGAAACGTCGGTAGAATTTAACAAAACCGTGAAATGCCTTCAGTTCATCGAGTGTGGACGGTATGGTGTACTCCATTGCTTCACACACTTTGTCCTCACTAGGTAAATACCCTCTCGCTTAATTATTTCCGGTTTTCCAAGTTCACACTTATCCGGGTTTACTGTTATTCCTTTATCCGAAAGGTGCTGGAATACTAGTGTTAGGTGCTGATAATGTTCATCTACGTTTGATGATGAGATTAGCAGGTCATCAATATAGACGAATATAGACGAAATCTAGGTCTCATACTATGTTATCGATAAACCTTTGGAAAGTTTGAGCAGTATCCCGTAATCCAAATGGCATTCGGAAGAACTCACATAGACCGAAAAGAGCCATGATAGCGGTTTTCTCGGTGTTTTTAATAGCGACTGGGATCTGATGATATACTCGTACCAGATCGATCTTAGAAAAAATAGTCGTGCCCTTGAGTGATGTTCTGATGTGTTTGTGGGGGTTGGGGTAGCCATCAAAATGCGTAGCTACGTTTAATGCTCGGTAGTCGCCGCATGGTCTCCAACTAACTTCATCCTTTTTACGAACCATATGGAAAAGTGAGGCCCAGGGACTGTGAGAAGGACGAATAATACCAGTAGCTAGTAAGTTGTCGAAATCACGTTTAGCGAAAGATAATTTGTCCGATACCAGCCGGCAAAGTTTTGCCGTGATTGGAGGTCCGTGAGTGACAACGTGGTGTATTACACGATTGGTCACCAATAGGATCCCTTCAAGAGGTTTATTTAGTTGGGCGGATTTCTGGAATAAAGCGTGGAATATATCGTCACGCGAATGAAATACGCCTATGATTCTGTACGCGTTTGTTTGTGCTTGAAAGCCCATGAATTTATTGTTGAACGAAGTATCGTGAATCGAGTGGAAGTTCATAGTGCTGTAGGAAATTGATACCGAGTATGTTTGTGGGAACATCGGAGATGATGAAAGTCCACAGATACTGTCGATGGTTGCTCAGGTTGACTGTAAGTTGTCATGTACCATAGGAAGGAATGACTGGTTCGTTCGACGTGCGTAGTCGAAGCATCGGAGCTTAAGACTTACTGTTACCAATAGGTACGACGGGAACATGGGCACCTGTATCTACTAGGTACCTAGCGTTAGTGCGACAGTCGTGCACATAAAATAAACAGCCAACCTGAGATGAAGGGTCAGCGAGTATGGCCGCATTTACTCGCCGGTTCTAGAGTTTCCCGACTTGTATGGGCAGGGAGCTCGACAATGGCAGGCACAGGCCCCGAAGGCACGGTGGAACCAGCATCAACCCGAACTCGCTTCTGATGCCGCCTTTTGACATGGCTTGGAATGTGCCCACTCAAAGCGAGCGTGACTCGGTTCGGGGGACGTCGGGTTCTGGTATATTGGAACGTCTCGGAAATTGAGACGGGTATGGATACAACCATCCCTATCACCTAGAACCGAAAGGCGTCTAGTGTCGAGATCTACGTTCGAGCGTAACTTTGAGGCAACTGTATAGTTGTTTCGGGTGCTAGTCCTTGCCAACATCTTGTCTGCTATGAGGGCCATCTGGTTACGTGCCGTATCCTCGAGCAAGGCCGAAATCGTTGGTTGTATATGTGCTGGCATAGATTTGAGCCATATTTCTTCAACGATTTCGGAATCAGCTGTCGTGGGTCGTGCAAGAGATTGCAGGGGCACGAGGTAGTGGCTCGGTTTAAGGTCAGCCAGAAGGTGACGTGCTTATAATGTCCTCAAGCGTTCCTCCCTCGATGAGAAGAAACGTTTGAGGGTTAAGTACATTAGAGTTGAGGACTACCTCACGAACAGCAGCATTGAGTCTCTTGGTAAAGTTTCCAGAGCGTAAGTGTATTTCTGCCGTTGATTCGTAATGCGGTGGATCTCGAATTGAGACTCAAGTGCCGTGAACCAAACTTCTCGATCATCGGAAATAAAAAAGACAGGTCGGAAATTGATGACCTGTACCTCGGAGTCTACTTTATTAATACTACTCTTATTGTTATCCACCATTTCCAGTTGTTGCTAGAATATTATATATTGAAAGATATCAGTATGAAAATGTGCAACAAACGTGGGTAGATAAGTAATAGACTCACCGTGATAATCTCCTTTGGGAGGTTTCCCAGTGGTTGAAATGTGTTCGCAATTTTGAGTCGCCAGATGTAGTAGGCGTGGAGTCGCGGTTGACTATGATCACCACTACAGGAAAACTATATGCCAGTTACTAGGTTAAATGTATTTATTGGTATCGAAATAGTATCAAGGTCATGCCAAAGTTTACAAGTGGGACTACTGAGTGTACGCGAGTTCGTACCAGGTCACAAAGCAACGGAAGAAGAGTATCTTTGGTAAACTTAAAAAAGGAGTACAGTAAAACAATCACTGGTAGTAGTAATAGTAATAACAGTAGTAAGAATTGTTTCCGTTATACAAATCGTGTTCTCTTCATAAAAGTAGGTCACTACAATAGCATGGGATAACCGATAAATTATTGGTATCTTTGCCAGGAGCATAAGAAAAGTTTTCATGAGTCCCATTTTGGGTCATAAACGTGTAATTCGAGAAGACGTAACTTTAAATGCACAAAACGTTTCTCCCACTACATCTTCATGCTATGGCTCTATCGCTAGTTTAGTTAGCTGGGATAGTAGTACTACTCTTAGAATAACCTCAGCTGTGCTGAAAGATGACTGTTTGGGGAAAGACAAGAACTGGAAATTCAAAGGTCAAAAGACAGTCAATTAAATCAAGTTTGGATCTTTTGAAGGAGTAAGAGTCGTTAAATCTAAAAGTGGACATCAGTGGTGACACTTCCTTTACTTCAGACCGCGATAACAAATGCCAGGGATTTATGTCACAGTTTGTTGAAGGTCCTCAAAACACTATTTGTTGTCGCTCTCTTATTATCCCCGTTGATATTTACCCTGTCGTCCAGTATTCAGGTTTAAGAGACCACTGATAGTAAGTGATGTTAGATTATGCTGCTGGAGTCACTAGGAACTTCTTAAATGACTTACTCTACCAAGGTACGCTATTACGTTTTTTTGAACAACCAGTTCCCAAACCTGTGAATGTAAAGTAAATATTCATCCAAATGAAGGGCATGGACTCTCGCTGTGATTTGTTAAGTATCCTTTGGTTCTCAGAGGGTCATCTCGTGAGGGATTCCATTGAACACAAAACAATATCCCCCTTCGACGCAATACCATCACGTTTCTGAACCGATTTCGCGATAATAAAAGCAGCTCAAGAATTCTCTTGTGGTTATGACAGCGATGTAATGAAATCTGTACTCCACAACGTTCAGGCACAAGCATAACATTTCCAGATAAACGTAATCTTATTATATATAAAAGGTGTTTGTCTATCTTTTGGTATGTTCTCTTGCCCTTTGTATTAAAAAATCTACATTATAATTTTTACTGAATGTGTGACCCCGAAAATCAAGTGAATCGAACGATGGTAATCAAGTATCTTTTAATGCATTGACCTGAAGTTAAAAAGGAAGATAGGTGATTATTGATTAGTAGAATGTATGACTGATTGTATGTAAAGGTCCGGCGACATTAGTTATTACGATAATTAGAAGTAGTCTGGTTGGAATTCTAACTAAGAATACCCATAATAATCCAATTTAGAGCGAATAGACCTCTATGAGTACAGCTAAATGTATTGTATTTAGATTTCGTAATAAGCGCGGAGTACTGTACAGATAAATCACTATTGAATACAAATATCACAAACTTTTAAGCTAGCTATCTAGAGTGTGGAAAGGTTTTTGCAGCAGATCGTGACTTTATCTGGTCTTGATACCTTAACTGAGTGTCTTTAACTAGGTGTTGCCCTTAGTGAATGAGCGAATCGTAAATACAGAATTATAAATTTAGTAAAGAATATGGAAGAATGGGAAGTTCCTTCATTAGATTGGTAGTAATTTTCACCATAAACTATTCTCAAGCTTATGTAAATGTCTATGTGGTCAATAAACATGCATAGTGTGTGTACGTTTTGGTCAATCCATATCCCTTCCAGAGTTATTCAATACAAGGTTGAATATTACCCATGATATTACTTAGTATTAATTGGTAATATAATTTAGGAAAAACTCTTACTCCCAAGTAAGATTTATTTGGTTAAATCTAAGAGCAATTTTAATCAACTAAAAAAACGAATAAAGTACAAGAACATATGTGCATGAAATCCTAGAGGATGCTGATGTGTGTTGATATATCGGGCTAATCAGAAATTGACCAAATGACAAGTGCATATGATTGATCAAGAAATGCCAAATGTCTCTAACGTACAAAATGTATACCATGAGTGGCTCGATTTTCCGACGGACAGATACATGTATGAATGAGTTTACATACATGTCGATTTGAATAGCCTTTTTTTTCATTTTCAGTCTACTCACTGAAGTAGCCAGTTAGGCTAATTTACAGGAAGATTGGGTATCAGTATCTCAATTTAACACTGAACAACTCAATAAACTTTTGGAGAGGGAGGTGAAATAAGTCTCCAAAATCACACTTCACAACAGTTCCCTTCATTGACTTAATGAGAAAAAGACCCAGATCATAGTCTTGATCGCAATTTCTGTTCATAGAATAAACAGCTAGTAAATAAAAAAACAAGGTTTATTCATCAAAGTAAATATTCGATTTAAATTTAAAAAGACAAAAGAACATAATACATGTATGTTTGATGAAAGATAAAGTGTGTATAAAATATACATGTTGATAATGAATTTAATGTTAATAGTGTTTTAGTCATTGTAATTATACAACATGATTTATTTGAAGTGTACACATTTCTTTTGTAACCGGCAGTAATATGAGAATGTTCCATATGATTTATTGAAGGAGGGGGGGAATTAAAGAAAAAAAAATAATGCCATTCATCATTATATTTTCATTATACACTGATGAGCATTAAAATCAGGTGTTTAGATTTGTTCCTTCAATACAAAAAAAAGTTACCTATTACGTGAAGTAATGAAAAACAAAATTATTATTTTTCTTTAAATTTATTGATTATTAGAAAAATTATTTCACTGAAGAAATAAAGGGAAATTCATTGTTTATTGAACCCTGTGACCGTAATAATGATTGTGCGCTTGTTTTAAAGATACTACAAGCTGTTTCTATTGTGTTAAATGCATTCTGAAGATACTATAAATATTAGCAAACTTAAAAATTGTTTTATTCAGTAAATAAATATTCGAGACCGTGACTATATATATTTATACTAATGAAGATCAAGTAAATTAAGTAATATGTTCATGTAAGTGGTGAAGTAAATGGCAAATTTGTTGACAAAATTGATTAAGATTGTAAAAAAAAAAGAAAAAAAAATTAAATTTTTCAGATTTTACTTTTGGAAGAGAAATAAAGTATGTTTTATTTACAAAAATATATGAGCCTATTTCATTATTTAGCTGAAAACATATTTTCGTTGTTTATCAGTTAATTTTGAGTATTTGTTAAGTTTGAAGATAATGAGATTGAAAATGATGTCGAAAATCTTTACATTCTGAATTTTCATTATGAACAAATTCACTAAATGGAGCTGTGTAATGATTTGTAAGAGTACTTGAAGAGACTGGACTTTGACTTACTGCTGAATACTGATCAAATGATATTTCACTAGCGTTAGAAGGAGCTGGTGGTACACTAAGCATAAAATTGGGTATTGAACCTGGGAATGGTGCAGGTTGATATGTTGGTTGTAGAGATTTTTCGTTAAACATTTGGGGATTTAAGTTCTGTTCATTTGAATTCATGAAATAAGCTGGAAACTGATTGAAGTTATTTCTTGCTTGCTGAATATCACTATGATTGGATGGTGTCATATTATGAGTATTGGGAGGACAAGGTAAAATACAGTGAGATGGATGAGTAGTAGGTAAACAGTTACCGTTCATAAATGATCCAGAACTTGCCTTACTGTTTACACGACTAGAATCGTCGCTAATATTTAAAAGAAGTCTAGGATCACTTGAAATTGGAGTATTTTGAGAAAAATTCACAGACTGATTAAAACGTGATGGATTAACCTGAATGTTAGGATAATGATTTATTAGTTCTTGTCCGTTTGATGCTTGATTGTGTTGATTATCACTTGAATTATAAGTAGTTTGAATTCCCATATATGAATAATTTGGTTTACCAGTATTTTGACTATTTGAAGATAGCCTAGATGATGTATTTAAACTAGAAGATTTCTTTCCATTTGGTATAACATGATATGCTTTAGGACTGAGTTCAGCAGTTCGTAATATACATCTTTCATTACTAGAGGATATTAAATGATTTGGAGCTCGTTTACGTCGAAATACAAACATGTAAGCAATTAATCCAAGAATAGCCAGTAATAAACCAAAAGGAACAAGAAAATATATTAAAACACGTCGTCCTTTCAAAAACGCTGAATCTAAATTGAATGAATGAAAGAAAGAAATTTTAACATTTCAATATTGTGATCACTAAATTTGAACATATTTAAAAATGCATCTGCTATCACTAAACTATTATTCATAGTTAAAAGTCTACATTATAAAGTACTTAAGATTCATAAATATGTATATATGTGATATAAGATGATCTATAGTATGTTATTTTAATTATAAATACAAAGCATTATGAGCCAAGATGGATAGTGGCTAGCAGTGGAATCCAGGATGCGCGTTTCGTCCTATCTGGGATTCGTCAGCTGGGCGTACCTGCATCTCAGTGTTAATGTTCACTTTGGGACTCGAACCCAGTACCTTTCGCGTCAAACGCCATCACGTTATCCACTCAACTACTGAGTCCTGATAGCCGCTTGCTTGTGCAATGGGGTGAAGTTTAAATTCACAATACTAAGTGAATGTAAATACAAAGGTTTCTCGTTTAAACAATAAGGAATAATTATTCATAACCTAAGGGAATAGTTTTCAAGTAATTACAATGTACTTTTTTAAGTATTTTAGTAAACAATCACACCATACACTAAATTCTTAAAACATACTTAATCAAAATATGTTGTTTACAAAAGTTTTGTTTCTGGGGCTAATGAATTTATTTTATTGATTAGAATTTGAATTCCTTATGAAAAGTGGATTATTTAGTAATCCTAAACATACCTTGACTACATACTAATCTTACTTTCAAAAAAATAAGTGAGCTTGATGAATCAGCTCTTTGAACACCTAGATACGTGAAATGTTTTTAGATCCTTTTTTACAAATCTTTTACAAATCAAAACAAACAAATTATAACCGTAAAAGAAATGTTCCAATATATTAGTGTTAAATGAAATGTGATTATTTTAAATCAAGAAAGAACAGGTTTTTCTATGACATTTTAATGTAGTTAAAATTGTAGGTCTCAGATTTTAGTCTTATTTACTTATTAGATGATCAAATATAATTATTGAGTGTGTAACTTATTTGCGTTAAGATCATTCATCTGATCTAAAATATTACATTATATAAGAAATGTCGTCTAAATTAGATCGAATAGTTTCACAGTATTTGAGCGCCGAGTTGATGTAAGACATTAAATAGGAATAATATATTTGCAGAATCTCAGCAAATGAATTTGAGGTAAATTCAACAAGGTATTATCCTTGAAAAAGCTTGGACCAGATTGCCAGGCGAAACGTTGGATTTACTTCAAATTCATTTGCTGAGATTTTACAAATATATATTATTCCTATTAAATATTACATTAATTTAAATATTTCTTTATTCGAAAGAATATATCTTTAATCAGAAATACTTTGGTTATAAACAACAAACAAAACTATGTAAATTTAGTAGTGAGCCAACCTCATTCATTTCATTGGATTAAGCTGGCTAAAAAATAATATAGAGCGCTCTAGGTGGCTCGGTATCTGACTCTAATTCGATCGTTTGCTGATTATTATGGAAACATACATGCTGCTAACCATCATATATAATCATCGACTTAACTCGCGTTAGTAAATAAGGGAATGAAATAAGTTAAATAGGAAAATGGATTTCCAATACGTATAATTCATGTAATCATTTATTCAGACAGACGATTGGAGAAGCAAAGCGAGACGGATCGGAGAAGGCATGTGAGCCAACACGATTTACCTACGCGTGAATCGATATTTATGGTTAGACAAAAATAGGTTACAGATATGTGGTGAATAGGGTAAGAGATTAACACACAAGCTCATTTAAAAACACTTAAGGTTAATAAGCGAATAATTGACAATGTCTAAATATGACTCAAGAAGAACAAATAAATTGATTTGTCTAGAATTTATAATAAACCATGTAGGCGTAACATAATACCAGCCACTACATGCTTATTAAACAACTTATATACATTCTTCATCTGCCTCGTCGAACCATTTTCCTCTTATGAACCTTATTGTTTTAAAGCCATACTATTCAATTCACATCTGTATTGTACTCGTCTTTGGTCATATTCGATTAGATCCTTACAAAAAGTGTAGCGCTTACTGTGTGACAAGAGTTTGGCATTGTTACAGTCTATCAAAGTCAACTTTTAAAAATGATTAAGCTTACAAATATTACAATCGTTATAAGGAGAAAATGCTTTGAACTTACCTTGAACTATATTCACATATATTACAATATATTCTAAACTTTTAACATCTGACAAACTCATAGTCATAACAATATACTTTCCTTCATGTCGTTCTTTATTCAATGGTTTTTGAAATCGTAATTTAGTCATGAATAATTGTTCTTTCTTCTGATTATGTTTATTATTGTAATTCACTTTAGGTTGAAAGTAAATTGACGGTTTTTCGTCATTATTACTATCAATAATTTGTAAATGATTTACATCTATATTACCATTTAGTGATGTTGATGATATCGGTGATGTTTTTATATCATGAAGATTGTCTAATCTATCTGTATAGGCTGTTGTTTTTTCTACAATAGCAGGTGAGTTAATCCACGAGCCTAAGATAACATAGACTTCATTTTGCTCAGTAATTCTTGCATTTGGTAATGGAATTTTGGTTGCACCTGATTGTTCGTACATTAACTCTTCTCCTGGTTCAACTCGTTTTAACCACTAGATGTTTAAAAGTAATTAGAAAAAAATTACGGTAATGATGATAATAATAATTAATATATATATAAAAATTCTGTAAAAAATTGGAACTACTTAAAAGTAGTTTAAATTCATATATATTAGTTGGTTGAATTTTCCTATTGACTTTCAGAACTGTAATTGATCAGTCTCTTATTGGCATATGTGCATCTTGTGCAGAATGCCTAGCTATTACCTTCAGTCACAAGCATTTTAGGCATGGATGGATAGTGGCTAGCAGTAGAATCCAGGACACGCGTTTCGTTGTATTTGGGAATCGTCAGTTAGATATATATGCACCCTAGTGTTGATGTTCACTTTGGGACACGAACCCAGTTTCATTTAATTTAAACATATGCCAAAAGATATTGATCGATTTCAGTCCTAAACATCAGTGGGAAGATAAAAACAACTAATGCATGTAAATGAAAGTTGAAAATCATCTTATTACACAAGCCAAGGGCTTACACGACTCAGTAGCTAAGTGGATAACGTGACGGTATTTCAATCAAAAGGTGCTGGGTTCGTATCCCAAAGTGAACACCAATTGTGGGATGCATTTGCATCAAGCTGACGATTCCCACATAGGAAGGAACGAGTGTCCTGGATTTCACTGCTAGCCACCATCCGTCTCTGCTTAAAATACTTATATGTTAGTCTTTTTATTGTGACAAACAACCACAATGAATCAAATGTTAGTAAACAAAAATACTGGTTTAACCTATTGACTGGTCTTAGGCTACCGCTGAAAACCTTAATCAACTGAACATCCCCCTCATCCTGGCATAGGACTCTTCAGTAATGCACAACGTCACACGTGGCTCAAACCCAGGATCTTTGAATTCTTGTGCGAACTCTTTTTCTTTAGACTACTGAGTCTGAACTTAACGGTGTTAATTTCCAACTTCACTCAACCCATGCTACTGAGCAACTCCCACCCATTTCCTGAGGTGAAGAAGTGTCTCACAAAGTTAGAACGCACTGTCCAGATGCTCAAGATAAAGTAGGTTAACCAATGGTTCAAATGCATTTGGCGCTCTGTTGCCAATCTCAATCTAATCATCTGTTATTTCTGAAACACCTAAGAATTTAATTATTTGGAAGTGTAGACGTTTTATTATATCTTCATTACCTGAAGTTCTTGGGAATACTAGTGATGAAACTGTTAATTTGAGACCGAATCTTATTAAAAATTGGAAAGTTTGACTTAGTTATACAGTGTGTTTACACTTTATTTGTTACTTCGCAGAATCCAGATGTATCTTGACAATAGATAATGAGGATAAGCAATATAAAAATAACTCAATGAGAACGTTTTCTGATTTAGTTGATATTCGTTAACTAAATTTTGTGCTGATCAATCACTAGGTATTAATCAACATCAATTTGCCTAATGTATTTCACTAAATTAATTCTATCGATCACATTTATAATGTAACCACTAGGTTCATAATATTGTACTACTCAATGGCCGATTATTGTGTACATCTTAGTCTCATTTATAGCCCAAATAAATTATTATAACTGCTTCGACTATTTAACAAATTGGTGTATGCTACAGTTTTTTCGACAACATGAGTTTTATTAGGATTGAGAATGCATCTTTCTTAATGTTAGTCACCTTGTTTGAAAAGGAGGCTTGTGGTATTTTTTGGTCAACTCCAACTACTTAACAACAATTAACTTTTATTTCATTGTTTTATTCTATCATTTATTGTTAACTTTGAGATTGCTAACTTTATTGCAATTGAAGTAAATATAGTTGCGAGACTGTAATTTATGAACGAACCAGTCAGATATCAGATAACAGGTCATGGATTTTGGCGCAAAATTCATTAATCCGTTTGGTTAAACAGGGTTTTAAAATGTTGGCTAATGTCAGTTAGTGATGAAAACCCTATATCTTATTCCAAACTCTAACCATCAACTGTAAATCATAATTATAATTCTTCACATCAGTTTGTAACCCTTATTTAATTCTAGTTAGTAAGCAGATATTATCAAAGTCACTTTAGCATCGCTCAAAGGTCGTCCATAAATTATAATCTCACCAATATCGTTATTTAAGAAAACTAAAAATCTATAACGTGCTAGATGGTAAGGATAATCTCGATTATATTAGTTATCAAAAAAGTTTACATTATTCGCTATTTTATTTGCATGAGGCCAATAAACGTGATAGTTTTTGTTTTTCTCATCCTTAATTATTTCAAGAAGAAATCAATTTCAAAGTTCGAAATAATTTCATGATCACATAATACTAGATCATTAACTTAAATCAGTAATCGTGTTTATTAGTTAATTCTTGGATTAGTTTACTTAAACCAAACCAGAGAAGTTCGTTTCACGTTTATTACATCTTATAAAAAAGTGAGAATTAAATGGTTAAATCACATGAGTTTCAGTCATGGGACAGTAGGTTTTAGTTTTTCATTGCCTAATTTACCTTCGACAGCTGGTTATTACAACTGAACTTTATGCAAAAATGTTGCAAACTTGATTAGCCTGCCCTCTATTTGCTGGATAGATTACATTTTCTCGAGTCACGTTATCAATGAAATATACTAAGGAGTGGAAATATTTTAAATAATAACGACTTTCAGTATCTGATTTTCAAAATCCTTACTGATACAGTTGTGTTTGGTTTGTTAACTAAAGGTAATATTAAAACTACATACATAAGTTAATGACTTACTGGATTCAATAGCTAGATGAATGAATCTTTGGTTAATGGAAGCTAAAAGTACTACATTTCAATATTAGTGTAAACAATAACATTTGAAGTAAAGGTACATCCAGTTGACATATCCTAAATAGGATGAGAAGTATATCCACGATTATACTACTAACCACTATCAAACTTTAATTTAAACTACTGAAATTTTTGAAGTGTTTTTGATGATTCTTTTCTAATTACTTCTCATTTATTCTTTCTAGTACGATTCTATCTATCGATAATTAATTCGTTTTTGTTTTTTATCCATGAAACTGTTATTACCCTTAGGCATTTTCCATATTAAAAATGACACGTGTCTATGAATAGATAATCATCCTTAATATCTATTTATTACTCATTTTCGAATTTTCATCAAATTTTAAGCTTATGCTTACCTTCTAAATATGTATTATCGTTTATGAAACTCTTTTATTCTTAAGTCATAAAATGATTAATTATTCTCAGGATTGAATTATCTTGACAAAAACTAATTAATTTCTAATAATTGTGTTAAGTCTATACTTTATTATGATATAGTTATTCAAATTTCTTATATTGTTCTAGATATAATACATAACTCGTATTGTACTGTGGTCTACTTATATCCATATAAGTAGTATATGGTGATAGTCAAACATAGAGTGTATTTCACTAGAAGATCGATGAGGAACGAACAGGAATGAAGCGCAATCCGTACAAAAATGTATAACCAATGAAATCATAGAAGACAGACCGATATTTTGCAGAAGAAACAGTTAAAATTGAGACAATTGATTGTTATTTTGCAAATTAACTATTTGCTGTATGGTTATCAGAATTTAGTGAGATAGTCTGCAATTTGTGTTTAATTACATTCGATTGTCCAGACCGTGTTCTCATTCACTACAGTATGGTTACAAATAGTACTGAAACAATTAATAATACTTGATATAAACTTTTAAAAAACTGTAAAAGACAAAACATTTTTAGGTAAAAAAATATTAGTTAAAATTAAAAAATATGAGTCAATAGAAGTTAGACCATCATTGAAAATCCAGAAGCACTGAATGGCCTTCTTGTCTTAGTATGGAACCCCTCAGCAATACGCATCCACAATCCTGAACTAAGTACCTTTGATCTCTGGAACACTGCTGAGAAATTCTATGCTTGGACAAGATAGACATCCAGGGCTTCTAGGTTTTTAATGGTGGTCTAGCTCAGAATCATTGGTGATTTCAATCGTGAAAATACTAAAATCTTCACAAATCATCCATACTAGTAAAATAAAGATAATTTATTGCTTACGACTCAATACTACAACTTATCAATGTGATTTTATAGAGTGTTTTTAACCAGTAAAACTCAGGCTACAGATTCTTTTATTTTTTTTAAATTTTAATAAATAAAACAATAAAATTTACATAATTACTGATAATTGTGTCATTAATTAATAATATTAATTATGACTTACTTGTATAACAGGTTCATCACATGCACATTTTATTCTGGCGATAACTGTAGCACTATCATCAGTTTTAAATGTATAATTCTGTACAGGACCAAGAATTTTCGGTGTAGCTGATGGTGGTTCTATAAATCAGTGTAATGGGAAAAAATGAGAGGGTCATTCAATCAATAACAAGTAAAATAATAAAGAAAAATCTAATTTCCTATCAAATGGAATCGTGAATGACCAAGACAGAGTGAATCAGCCTTAACAAATCAAGTCATAACCGGGGGAAAATATACATTATGTGTTAGTATAGATTAGTCTGAAGTTTAAAGATTTTGTTATCAACTTATGAGTTTGAATAGATGAATAGCTCCAATACGTGATGCACCACCGAAGACTAGTCTTATAACTTTTTATTTCATGTAATTTGATTATCGAGAGCATTAACGAACTCTTAGTTGAAAATTTTTCCAGTTTGTAACTACTGAAGTAATTTAGTCGTCAAAACTGAAGTGAGTGCATTAGGGTTTGAAATTGTGACCCGAATGTTACAAGTTAGGAGTTAGTCATATTTTGTGCAAATCGGTTGCCTATCATCTAAAAATGACAAAAAGTCAGTCTCATCATAAGTAGGGGTGGATGATGATTTGCAGTGGAATCCAAGACGCCCATTTCATCCCATATGGGACTCATCAGTTGGATGCACGTGAGTCCTACAATTGATGTTCGCTCTGGGATGCGAACCCAGAACCTTTTGCTTCAAACGCTATCGTGTTATCCACTCAGCTACTGAGTCCTGATAGCCACTTGCTTGTGCAATGGGGTGAATTTTAAATTCACTTGGTATTGTTATACGTTGTAAGAAAAGATTGATGGCGAAGGGTGTTGGGATCGAGTCTCACACTGAATATCAAATCTGGAATGCATTTACACCTAGCTGACGAGTGCCAAATAGAATGTAACGCGTGCCCTGAATTCAAATGCTAGCTGCTATCCATCTATGCTTGTAATGCTTGTGACTGAGGGCAATATTGGGGCAATCCGCATAAGATGCACACATGCCAATAAGAGACTGATTAATAGCAATCCTAAACACCAATAGGAAGATCCAAACAATCAATACAAAAATGAATTATATTCACAGTTCCATCTAGAAAATATTCATCAATCCAGAGGTGGTGTTTTAAGAATATTTTTCGTGTACATTTTACACTGATACAGATAACCTGGAAAGTTTAGGGAACATTTGACAGATAATACAACAGAAAACTCTTTACATATTTTATTTGAGAGATATTAAATACTGAAAGGTAGGTACAAGAATAGAAAAGTAACTGTTTTCTTTTTTAAACGTTAGAAAACGTTTTTTGTTTTGTTTGCATTTCAATGCATTACTGACAGGTGATTGTTTTTCTAATAACACCAAGAATATTATTATTATTATCATTATAACCATCATAATCAAACTTCAATTCCTATTATAATTATAATGATTGTGTATGAAAAGAAATTAAGGTGTGTAAACGAAAGATGAGTGGATTAATTGACAGATTGTTAATACTTTGGAATTCCACTACATCATTAATAATAATAATAATGATAATAATAATAATAATGAGTGGATGATGTTGATAATGATGAATAACGTGGAAAATGACCCAGACTTAAATAAAATAATAGTATAATAATAAAACAAGCATTAAGGAATACTCTTTTCTTCTACTTCTTCAATTTGTCCATCATTCTTTATCATTCATTATAAATCAGTAAGACATAAGAATAAATGAAATAAATAATTGAAAAGAATTTCATTTCTTTCCGTTTCTTATTACTGTTTACGTATTTTCTTGAATTGTTCACAAAAGATATTAGTTATATTTATAACTTTTCGGGTTAGAATAACACTATTTTACGTGACAACTCGAACGTTACACATCAATCCCGTTTAACAGGAGAGCCAGACACTGCCCAGGCCTAAAATTTATATCCCGAGCAAGACAGCTTTAGCTTGCTTCACAGGAAACCAGACACCATATAGACTTTAACGCTACAATCTGAATAGTATCTCTCATTCCTGTGGCGCAACCACACAGGTAACAAGAGCCCTGGTGGACCAATAAATACATAGAAGTATATTTCATTGAACAGGGAACATAAAGAAGATATTTAATATAAAAATGAATTTACAAGCAACTAAACAAGATTATATAACATATTGTATTGAAATTGTTAATTAATCTGGACAACTCACCACTAACTAAGAGTCTATAAGTGTAATTTAGACTTCCCACTGAATTTGAAACTTGACAAGTATACTGTCCAGTATGTTCTCGACCAACTCGATCAATCGTTAGAATTGGTCCACGAACACCTTGACCAGTTGTTATCCAATCAGCTACAGCACTACCCATAAACCATCTATATTTTATGGGTTCAGTACCTTCAGCTTCACAATTAAATGTGACAGATGAACCAATAAGTCTCTCTAAACTAATTGATGGATTAGTTTTCAAAGCTGTATCAATAAAACATGGGGCTGTATCGACAAAAAAAGAAAATTATATTTTTTTAATATGATGATTTGTGGAGGTCGTGGTATTTTCAAAGTTGAATTCAGCAGTCGATCTGAGTTTAGTAACTAATATCTTAGTGATAGTGGATAAAATCCACTCCGTGATCAGGGAAGTTCAATCCATGTCGGGTGTGAGACAGTCATCGACCGCAACCAATGGATGAAGCTATGCTCAAAAACATAGATTGCTTTAAGTTAAGCATCAGCATCGTTAGGTGCCAGCTAAGTGGTCTAGGTGATAAGTGTTCACGCGTGAGACTGGGGGTCCTAAGTTCGGATCCCACATGTGAGATAGTGGGTGCATACTGCTGATGAGTCCCATACTTGTGCGAAACGGTTGTCCAATGCTTCCAGGTTTTCAGTGGTGGTCTAGCTTAGATCGACTAGCGAATTCAACTTTGAAAATCATATTTTTATTTAATTTACAGAATTTAACATGAAATAATTAAGTTACGTGAACATTTGTTTGTTTTACAGAGAATAATAGATGAAAATACACTTCAGAACTTTTGAAATTATTCAATTAGATTACTTGTGTTCGAAATTAGTAGTTTGAAGTAGTATTTGTGTGACTAGATGAAGTAGTCATGATAAGAGATTTTAGGAAACGTGTTTAAATTACTATCGAATAAATATTCTTTGTAATACTACAATTTCTGACTTATTCTTAAATTCTTAAGTTTATTTTACCCTTTCAATTTGTTGGATGCTTATTTTGTAGTTTGATAGCATCTGGTGTTATGGCACGAAATCAATTAGAGTAGCATATATTAATTCAACATTTCTTCTCTCAACCTTGAGTCCTAATTTCATTCAATATGACCCTTACTTTCAGAATCTTATTTTCTATATTTGAATCATTTATTCTATTATTATTGTTGTATAGATATGAAGTATGAAAAGTTGAATCAATGCCATTTTCTAATGTTGTCTACAACTGACCGATTGACCATGTGATATTCCATTTATTTTCCTTGTTTTAAATTACTCAGAATTTTTTGCATTTAACTATACTTTAGTGTTTACTTACTTTTATGTCAGTATCAACATGCGATTTTTATATTTATTTATTTATTTAAACACATAGATATTGGTACGAAGGGGCATCAGATATATATGCGCCACACAAATCTCATTTGATGTGTGTGAGGGCTGTGATACTGACCGGGTACCCAGACCGAAGCAGGTATATTTTATAATATAACCACATTGTCTATATGGTAAACAAAAGTGTGCATGAATTGTGAAAATAAGTTATTTATGTACATAATATACAATTCAGTAATTATTTTTGTACTGTAAGTTTACCTTTCGCTTTTGTATTCTCTATATTTGGGACAGCACATAGAAGATTGACATTAGGATCTGTAATTCAAGAAAAAAAAGTTAGTTGTGTTTAAGAAATAATTTTTAATGTAAAACTAATTGTTGTCAGTCAAAAAGGATCCGTTGATTATTGGAGACTATTCATGTGATCGATGTTCAAAGTAATCTAATTAACGAATAAATGATTGACATATTTTTTAGCTATACATTGAAAGCATGGATGAAATTACATTGCATACCTTAAAAAGATACAAATTTTATAGTTATACACAAGAAAGTCTAAGATAATGTTTACTGTACTTCTTCGTTCCAAACTTAAAAAACTATTCAGAAGGAGTTTGTATTGGGTTTTGGGCTATTTGAAATGAATCAACGAAAAACAAAAATAATGGTTTTAAATTTTTTCTAAGCCCTAACATGAAAACAGATGAGTTGAAAATTGAAATGTATATGACTTAGTCAAGACCTTAAGATTACTTAACAACAGTAATAGATCTAACCTGAATAAATTTGTCTTCCCTCAGTGCAACAGGTTTGAGATAAAGCATGAACTAAGTTTATAAACTCATAACCATTATAACCTTCCAGTTGACTACCGATTTTCAGACCAAACTATCAATGACTCAGACTTTTTATCTTACAACCTGGTACCAGCTTCATCCTTTGATTTATTCAAAATAACCATTGAAATTCTGGCAAATGTAAACCTATATAGTTAACTTAGGTCTTCCAACCTCCTCTTATTAGCTGAAACTAAATAATATAATGATATAGTGTGTGACGTAAAGGCGACGATTGGCAAATCGACAACAGCATTCCTACAGTTGAAGAACATATGGAACTTAAAACAACTGCCAACCAAAATCAAATTGAGAATCTTCAATACGAATGTCAAGACAGTCCTACTGTACGACCCCGAGACTTGGAGAACTACAACAAACACCTTCGTAAAAGTACAAGTATCTATAAACAATTGTCTACGCAGTATACTAAATGTCCATTGGCCGGATACCATCAGCAAAAGCCTATTGTGGGAGAGGACAAACCAGCTTCCAGCTGAAGAGGGAATTAGGAATAGACGTTGGAAGTGGATAGGACACATATTGAGTAAATCATCAGACTGCATCACAAAACAAGCCCTAACTTTAAATCATGAAGGGGAAGGGAAAAGAGGAAGACCAAAGAACAGATTGCTTTAGGAACTGGGAGTAGACATCAAAAGAATGAATAGCAACTGTAAATAAGTGGAAAAGGATTGCCTAGGACAGAGATGGATGGGGAACTCTGGTGTGAGCCTTAAGTTTCTCCATGAGGGGTAACAGGTGTGAGTAAGTATAGTGTCTGACAGAACATTTTACTGATTTTATGTTCAAATGAATTCTCACGCCAAATGACCTCATTTTTAAGAAGATCATAATCAATATAAATTTCATTTCATCGTCTCACATAAAATGTTAACGTCGAAGAGTAAGTTCAAATTTTTTAATAATTTTTTATAGCTTTATAACTATTATTATTGTTGTTGTTTTAAATTTAACCGATATTGTCATTTTAAAGATGAGCATCATTTCTTTTGTTTTAGATATCTGTTGACCTTTTGATGATTATTTATGCTTATGGTCTGTTTTATTAATATTATTGTATAGATTAACTTCACACATACACCTGTTAGAAATACTGCAGCTACCAAAATTTCACGAGACTTGTACTTTTTAAATACCATATTTAGTATCCCCTCCAAAATATTTCAACATTTACCATATGATAAATGAGTTAGATGAATTTTTCACAAGCAACCATTTTACAAAATTTTTTTTTCCAATCAAATTTGACCTAATTAACAAATTCGTGAGAAATTAATGGATGACAGTGTTTTGTAATTAATGGCCAGTAGAGGGGTTAATCATTTTATAAACATCTGTTTACCTGTATTAAAGTACATATTCATTAATATTGTAAATTAATGTGCGGTAAACTTTACTAACTGACATTCCAACTGAAGGTCATCAGTCTGTACTCATGAAAGCTTAATAAATAATTTTAGACAAAAAAAACAAATGTTTCCAAGAAAATAACATAATGGCCTCGTAATGGAATGGTAATTAGCTCGGAGCCATGTTCATAGGTTCTTTGCCCAACTACTTCCAGTCGTGCAACATCACTGATCATTATTGAGGTTTGAACAGCATAAAATTGATTTTAATTGATTAGCAACTAATGAGTAATAAAAATTACAATATTCAAACTCGATTAACGCCTTAGAATAATCATAATGAATAAGGGTAAATCAGATTTAGGTAAAAAAAGTAATTTACTATTGGATCTTACAGTGATATGAGTGAGGTAATAAAAGAAAGTAAAGTCTCGAATAATTCAAGAAAGGAATCTAATTAACAATGCCATCAAAAATTGTCTCAAGTCTTAAAGGTTTCATTTGGCATCTTTTTACAATTTCGTTAACATTAATACAAGTTAAAAAGAATACAGTCTCATCCATTTCTTCCGTAAACTTTACTACATATCTATGAAATATTTGAAATCGATCATTTCAGAACAGTTGGTTTATAGTTGCTTTGCTCATGAAAGCTGAGAATCTTAAGAGATATTTTCATAAACAATATGGACTAATTATTTACAAGTACATTTTAAATTATTTATTAAAATTATTTTTACCATAAAAATATCACGTTATAGTTTACTCCTAAAGATTATTTCTGGTTACTTTCCTGTTTGGCGGCCTGCTTGAATATCTGAGCTACCTGTTCCCGACATCTAGATATTTCAATAAGTTATCTGTTTTCTTGTTCGTTTTAACACATCATTTTATCAATTGATTGCATAACTTATTCAGATGTGTTTGTAAAAAAAATTTACGACATTTCGCAGTACAAGTTACAAAAATGTACAATCCGCGACATCATAGTGTCTTTCAATATGGATTGAAAAGAATATACATTATTCAGATGACGATTTGTCAACTGCTAACATCTAACTGATGATCGCTTAACATTTATCGTCAATATCAATCAAGAAATAAGAAAAGGAAACTCGCTGAGATATTTTATGCTAAGAATTCTATATTGTACCGAAAATATATTATTGAATAAAGTTAATAATAATATAAAATAATAAATCCAAAGGTTGATTTTCTTTTTATTGCTTTATTCTAGTCAAATTTCAATAACTAATTCACGTTACTTATGACTAAATATAAATTCACGTTATTAATTATAAATCCTGTGTTTATTTTCATGAGAATAAATGACGATATCAAACCGAGTATAATTTCAGTAATGTGTTAAACTTATAACCTAGTAGTTGGAAGGTAAAGTGTTTTAAAGTTAAACTAGTTTTTTTGTATATTTGTACTTAGATACTAAATACAAATCTGAAGAAAATAGAGTGAACATTGATTTCATCTCATTCTATGGTCTTCAAAACTCTACTTTCTATTAACAACACTATAATGCTAGTAATATACACAGTTGATCTTCATTCAAACTTTTTTTTATTTTTTTAAAAACACAATATAGGATAAATTTACTCAGCATTGTTTGTTTGAATCTCCCATTGATGTTTAGGACTGCAACTGGTCAGTCTCTAATTAACATATTTGCATACTGTGCGTATCGCCTCTATATAGCCTAAATTCACAAGCGTGGTAAGCAAAGATGGACAGTGGAATCCAGGATGCGCGTTTCGTCCTATTTGGGACTCGTCAGCTGGAGCGACAGGTACTGTGTTCGAGTCCCAGAGTAAACATCAACTCTGAGATCCAGGTACACTCAGCTGACGAGTTCTAAATAGGATTAAACGCATATCCTGAATTCTACTTCTAGCCACTAACCATTTTTTCTTACAATATAGAATAGTTATAATGACGAAGATAAATTTTTCAACATTTGTTATTGTAAGATCAGACAGAAACAATATTTTTTTCATTAGGATATACTTAAAGAATTTGGGTAGTATTATGGTTATTATTTAGTAATTCAGTTAAAATATCAAATTTCAGATCGTCAGTATCAAGTTGTTTATGTAATATTAGATTTTAATAGAATAATCTAATATGATAGATTCATTCAAAAAACTTTTTCTTTATGACTGATTAAGTTATCTTGTTTTGTCATCAAAGAACATTTCTTCTATTTTAGCTTCCAAATATATATATATATACATCCATCATGATAGACATGACATGCGATATATGATAGGAAATTGTTTAATGTTATAATCATTTGGAATTTATAAATTTAATATAACAGTTGATATCAGATAAAAAGAATTTCCTGTTTGATTTAGGTCGAATAAAAAAAGATTATTCTTGTCTGATATACATACATAAGAAAAGTTCACGCAATCTCTTAAAGAAAACATTGATTAACGATTTATGTTTACTTCTCAAATAAGTTGATCTTTCTGATAAGTATGAAGAATTCATGCCAATTACAATTACATATGATATATATATATATATATATTCTCTCATGATTGATTATCAGTATATGAAACTTCTTATAGAAAACTATGCATTCGAAATTGAGAGATAATCCAATTAGAATTAGGTTTTTCTTTCTCAACAGAACTCATACATATTGTATATACTTAATTTGAGTAGTATATAAAAAAAGATTGTTTATTGTTCAGTCCATTGAAATGTTTAAATTTTCATTATATTTTATTCAATTTATTGTCTCTGATTCCTCTACCTATATAATTATTCTTTATTGTCCTAACACCATTTTAGCATAGACAATATCTCAAGTATTTATAACACTATTCTACCTAGAGTAATCAGTTACTAAGGAAATTTACAAACAATACAAAAGTTTACTATCATATGTTTATAAATAAACAACATTTATTAAGTTTATTCAATTTTTTTTAAGGAGTTGAATGCTTATAAGTGATTGTTATAAGTGGTTTTTAAAAGTACTATTTGTTTAAATGACAGAATATACATAACTATGTATATGTGTAAAGTGTAAGAACTTACGTTTATTAAACATCAATAATTCCCTTTCATAAAAAAACAACCTAGTTCTTATAAATCAAGGTTTGTTTGTTTTTAAAGAATATTGTAATTATCAACATTACTCAGGGTCAATGTATATTTCATGTTTTCATCATAAAACAGTTTATTTATAAATATATCTTATTAATGTAGTTACTTATAACAAAATTAACAGTACTAATAACAGCAATATCAATCGTAAAAACTTTTTTCTTGAGAAGACAAATAGATCCTGGGTTCGAATCTCGCTAGGCGGGATAGTGGGTGCACACTGCAGAGGAGTCTCACAATAGGACGAAACGACCGCCTGGTGCTTCCAGGTTTTCCATGATGGTCTAGCTTCAATGGACTCATGATTTCAACTATATAAAATTACTAAAATCTCTACAAAACCCCTTTCTAAGGAGTAATTTTATTCAGTAAAATTAGAAATAAAAAATAATGATGAGTCATTTGAAGAATCAAACATAAAAGTGTTCCTTATTATTATTATTGTTATTATCATTTAAAAATCAATATATTTTATTTAATTCATTTATTAAAAATTATTTTTCTTTTTTTTTAAATTTACCTTACATTTTGTAAAAAGTATATTTTGTTTTTCAATTTTATCAATAATACTTAAAATTAAGATATTTTATATAGTTGACATCATGAGTCAATTGAAGCTAGACCACCATGGAAAACCTGGAAGCACTAGACGGCCGTGACCAGACAATATTTAGTAATCTATGCTATTGGAAATGTTCGCTAAAGCTTGGATTCAGTCCAAAAATTCAATAATTCAAACTACGTATATTATTCCTTAAGGATTGTACCGAATCAATTGATGTGCACTGTAGCTTATTAACTGATACGAAATTAAAGCTGGAAGCAAAAGAATACAAGAATCAAGTTTCAGTGAAGTATTGACACTAAAAAGAAAGTATCTGCAGTTAAATTAAAACAAATCGCTTATCCTAGATCCAATTTTCTGTATTTGTTTAACTGAAATCATTATAATTTAGTACAAATCAATAAAACGATGTACAGTTTTTACTTACCTCTTACATGAACTTCAAATGTTACTTCTCGTTTTCCAAAACCGGTTATTCCAGAACAAGTATAATTGCCTGAATCGGAAACTTGTAATGGTTCAGTAACTTCAAGAATACGACGTTGTTGACTAAAATGATAATGATTATTGGTATCCAATGAATAATCATGTAAATCTCGTACTTTCCAATTATAAATAACACCACTATTATATTCAGGGTGATGTGTTTTGGAACTAGCATCATTATCATTCGATGAAGAGACTAGACCGCCAGTTGAAGTAATGTGAATAGGACATTCAAGACGCAGTAAATCACCAACTTGTAAACGAATTTGGTTATTATGATTTACAACCATTGGTACTTTAGTATCTGGAAGAAATTCAATGTAAAAAAACATTAAACAACGAAGTGGTTGATGGTAAAAATGGAAAACTTCAAGTTTAAGTTTCTGATTAAAACTATTGTTGTGTAAAAAGATGAAAATCATCATTTTAGATTCCTGTATTTCTGTTATATATATGTAGGTATATGTATAGAGTGCTGAATTATATATCTTTTTAGATATTTTATGGACATTTTTTATACTTGAAAGATAATTTATGCTACTAAGTGATATCAGCTGAATATTTTCTTTCCTATTTAACGACTCCCTAAGTATGTATACAGCCACTTCTAGGAAAGTCCTACTCACTCACTTCTCGAGGTAAGGGTGTTGTTTAACGAAATTGAGAGAACAAAAGTAAATATCCGACGCTCTAACCGGGTTGTTGGATACAGAGGATCAACCTTGGAGAGTTGGAAAACCCTCATTCCAAACCCATGGTGTAAGTGAGCCCCAGAATCCTGAAGTAACAAATGAAGTATAAACCTATTGTTGGTCACTGATTACCTTGGGACTGCATCTCCTTACATTGCTCCACTGTCTTGTGGACTAGATCCCCAGGTCAAAAGCTTGAGATATGACCGTCTAAGCATACCACCTGCTTTGACTTAAGCATCCAGGCAGTATTCCAGCCCTTACACAAATCGAATGATAAAATATGGTACATATATATTTAGTGTCTAAAATATATCATACATATCTTTTAGGCATAACTCCGCCTGTAGCTCTTCTAGAGTTACTGCCGGTCCCAAGCCCGGGTAAAGGAGGAGGGTTGGGCATGGGGTTAGCGATCCCATCCCGTAGAAAAGCTAACTCGCTAAAAAAACGCTAACCAGAAAAAATAATTCAAACCACTTAAACTCTGCTCTGGGAGTTGAAGGAATAATGACGTCTCATGATGAAAGCCGAAATTCTTCGGAAGTCACGAGACCGATGCACCTTCTAAGAACCAGAGCAACACTCTTTATAGGTACATGGAACGTCCGGACAATGTGGGAGACAGGAAAGACCAGCCAAATAGCAATGGAAATGCGGAGATACAACTTGGCAGTACTCGGAATCAGCGAAACCCATTGGACACAAACTGGATAACAAAGGCTAGGTACAGGAGAGATGCTGCTGTACTCCGGTCACGAAGGGGAAAATGCTCCACACACTCAGGGAGTTGCTCTAATGCTGTCCAAAGAAGCAAGAAATGCACTTGTGGGATGGGAATCTCATGGACCCAGGATAATCAAAGCATCATTCAGAACAAAGAAGCAAGGGATCACAATGAACGTTATCCAATGTTATGCACCCACCAATGATAACAACGACGATGATAAAGATCAGTTCTATGAAAGACTGCAATCAATTGTAGCAAAGTGCTCAAGAAAGGACCTCACCATCCTGATGGGAGATCTAAATGCTAAAGTTGGAGTGAACAACACAGGATATGAAGATATAATCGGACGACACGGACTAAAAGAAAGAAATGAAAATGGGGAGAGACTTGCAAACCTATGTGCTTTCAACAAATTGGTTATAGGCGGCACAATATTCCCACACAAACGCATACACAAAGCTACATGGATCTCACCGGACCATACCACAGAGAACCAGATAGATCACATCTGTATCAACAAAAAATTCCGAAGATCAATGGAAGATGTAAGAACCCGGAGAGGAGCTGGCATAGCTTCAGATCACCACCTGGTTGTGGCCAAGATGAGACTGAAGCTTAAGAAAGACTGGACAACTGGACAAACAGCACTACAAAGGTTTAATACAGCCTTCCTTCGAGATGCTGACAAGCTCCATGAATTCAAGATAACTCTCAACAATAGGTTCCAAGCTCTACAGGATCTACTGAAAGAACAAGAAACTACTTTGGAGGACAACTGGAAAGAGATAAAAGAAGCACTAACTTCAACGTGTCAGGAGGTTCTTGGTCCTAAGAAGCATCATCACAAGGAATGGATCTGTCTGGGAACCCTGGACAAAATTCAAGAAAGGAAGAACAAGAGACTAGCAATTAACAACAGCCGAACACGAGCAGAGAAAGTCAAAGCACAAGCAGACTACGCAGAAGCAAACAAGCAAGTGAAGAAAAGTATTAAAGCCGACAAACAGAAATACATGGGAGAACTAGCAACGGCGGCGGAAAAAGCTGCAAGAGAAGGGAATATGAAACAACTATATGATACAACGAAAAAATTGGCAGGGAGATATAGCAAACCAGAGAGACCAGTCAAAGACAAAGAAGGAAAGACAATCACTGAGATTCAAGAACAGAAGAAAAGATGGGCAGAATACTTCGAGGAACTGCCGAATAGACCAGCCCCATTGAATCCACCGAACATCGAAGCAGCCCACACAGACCTTTCAATAGATGTCACTCCATCAACGATCGAAGAAATCAAGATGGGCATCAGACAAATCAAAAGTGGGAAGGCGGCAGGACCTGACTATATACCAGCAGAAGCACTGAAGTCAGACATTGAAATAACTGCAAACATGCTTCACCTTCTATTCAAAAAGATTTGGGAAGAGGAACAAGTGCCAACGGACTGGAAAGAAGGATATCTCATCAAGATACCAAAGAAAGGAGATCTGAGCAAATGAGAGAACTACAGAGGTATCAGTTTGTTATCAGTACCAGGAAAAGTTTTCAACAGAGTGCTGCTGAATCGGATGAAAGACGCAGTAGACGCCGAACTAAGGGATCATCAGGCTGGATTCCGTAAGGATCGGTCGTGCACAGACCAGATTGCGACACTACGGATCATCGTTGAACAATCAGTTGAGTGGAACTCATCACTATACGTCAACTTCATTGACTACGAGAAGGCGCTTGATAGCGTGGACAGGAGAACATTATGGAAACTTCTTCGACACTATGGAGTTCCTCAGAAGATCGTCAACATTATCCAAAACTCATACGATGGATTACAGTGCAAAGTGGTGCATGGAGGACAGCTGACAGATGCATTTCCAGTAAGGACAGTAGTCAGACAAGGCTGTCTACTCTCCCCATTTCTCTTCCTTCTAGTGATTGACTGGATTATGACGAATTCGACATCCGAAGGGAAATACGGAATACAATGGACTTCTCAGAATCAATTAGATGATTTGGACTTCGCAGATGACCTAGCCCTCCTCTCTCATACACACGACCAAATGCAGATGAAGACAGCAAATGTAACAGCAGCCTCCGCATCGATAGGTCTAAACATTCACAAAGGAAAAAGCAAGATTCTCAAATGCAACACGGAGAACACCAACCCAATCACACTTGATGGCGAAACTCTGGAAGAGGTGGAAACATTCAAGTACCTGGGGAGCATCGTTGATAAACAAGGAGGATCGGATGCAGATGTAAAGGCGAGGATTGGCAAAGCAAGGGCAACATTTCTACAATTGAAGAACATATGGAACTCAAAACAACTGTCAACTAATTTGAAAGTGAGAATCTTCAATACGAACGTCAAGACAGTCCTAATGTATGGAGCTGAAACGTGGAGAACTACTACGGCCATCATCAGGAAGGTACAAGTATTTATAAACAGTTGTCTACGCAAAATACTCAACATCCACTGGCCGGATACTATCAGCAACAGCGTTTTATGGGAGAGGACAAACCAACTTCCAGCTGAAGAGGAAATTAGGAAAAGATGTTGGAAGTGGATCGGACATACATTAAGAAAGTCACCAATGTGCATCACGACTCAATCCCTAACTTGGAATGGTGAAGGGAAGCGGAAAAGAGGAAGGCCAAAGAACACACTACGCCGGGAAATAGAAGCCGATATGAAAAGGATGAATAGCAACTGGAAAGAACTGGAAAGGAAGGCTCAGGACAGAGTTGGATGGAGAATGCTGGTGAGCGGCCTATGCTCCTCGACGAGGGGTAACAGGAGTAAGTAAGTAAGTAAGTAAGTAAGTAATCTTTTAGGCATACAATCACCTTACATTCGACTTGACATTATCTTACTTTTATTAGCATATTTACTATTATTATTATTTACATTAGTTGTAATAATAGTAATAATAATAACTTCAATCTATTCAAATGAACTAACTATAAATCAATTTGAATGACAGATAATATTCATACATTTAACTATTCATTCATAATAAGATTATTACCCTTAGTTTATTCAATCATATTCAATATATACTCAACTATTGTTTTATTGTTCTATTTAACTAATATTATATATAATTTTATAATCATCTGATCAGATGGGTTTCTTTCATTCTGACCAATAAATGAACTTTATATCTTATTGTTATGATTACATAATAATATATGAATAAAAAAATAAGTAATATTATATAAAAAGAAAAAAAACGCAATGAAACAATAACTAATTTCCTGCTGTTTATTTTTTTCTAAAAAAAGGGGGGGGGTTTCATTCATTCTATTATTTAAAAGAAAAAAGGAAATGAATAATTTAATCTTGTAATGGGTGTAAACCTTAATTTTTCTAAAAGAAAATATTAAAAATTTATTCATACTACTCATATTGATTAAAGTGGGTTTTAATAATAATAATAATAATAATAATAATAGTAAATATTTAACATTGAATATTTAACAAATAAATTGTCTTGTTTGTTTTAATTAGTAAAAAAATACTTTATGTATAAATTAAAGAAAATTAAGAAAACAATCCTCTTAGAATATTGTGCCGCTGAGTTTAATCCAAAGAGCCTGATGGTATTAATAATGACATTAATAATAATAATGATAATAATAATAATAATAAAGATATCCTGTTGATAATTTAATTTCAACTTATCTACGTATGTGTAGTTTTGTGTGTGTGTTTGTATTTATGCAATCAATAGAGAGCGGTAATTAATATTTTGATTATCCTTTGATATAGTCATACGGATTATAATTATTTAGAAAAGGTGTAAATTAATGGTTTTGAAAAGACCCTTATCTCAATAGGGGGTTTAATTCATTAAATATAACAATGAAGGAACTATCTACATTATCGTATCATTTATATATAAATGCTTAACAATTTGCGTATACTTTGTGATCTATTAATTAATGCTATTTTTACCATTGAAATAAGATCGATTTAATATTATTGTCTTGATCTGATGATGACAGTAGTAATTAATATTAATTTTAGATTTTCCTATCACTGATTATGTAAAGTAGGCGTTAATAAGTTAATTGTATTCGATTTGAGCAAAACAGGAGTTTATGTAGATGTTTCTTTCTGAGGATTTGAATAAACAATAACGATTATATACAAAAGAGACTTAAAAAGTTCATCAAATGTTCATATCATTATTATTAGTTGTATTACTTTGTATGATAGGTTGTTTTCGTTTCAAATTTATGTACAAATTACCAAGTTTATTTACTTGACTTTGATTTACACTGTTCGTATGAGAACAACACTTCCATGTTGTAAAAATAGTGGAAGGACATTTTTTCCTGATGAACTTAAAAGTTTGACTGAATTAGTATTGATAGTCTTGTAGACTTGAGAGGGTAACTTCAGAATACAAGGACCAACATTTCAAGGATGCTCATTCATTGTCTTTATTTTAGTGTTTTCAAAACTTACTGTATACATACTGTTTTCAATAACAGCGACTTTTGTCTTCTTATTTCAAGGGAGGATATGGTCTTTGAAGATCCTGATTATCAGTATTAAACACCCTACATATACCCCACTCCAGTACAGTAAACAGTATAACTTCACCATATAATCTTAATTTACTAAGTTCTATTCAATAGAATAATCATTACAGTTAGTGTAGCACGATCAAGTTTTCATAAAAAGATATTAGACCATCAGGTCAAGGTTGAAACCAAGGTCCGGACAATTACAAATGATTTCATTTAATGAACTGAATAATGTAGCGTAATGAACAGTTATTTCATTCTCTTTATCTGCTAATCAACAGAAGCCATCTAAGATACATAAAATTAAATTTCAAACCTCAGGGTGTTATAACAAATATTATATCTATAAGATACTCTATCAAAATCTAAACGATTTACACTCATATCTTTTGCTAATTTGTATATATCATTCAACGTCATCATCTTCTACAGTTTTCAGATGGTGAAAATAGGTGAAGAAAACTTTCATCAAGCTTACATCAACAATTATTTATTCCGGTATTACTTGCGTAATCAAATTTAAACAAACAATATTTAATTTCTTTATCATATCAAGTTACCATATTCTGTTAATCATAGTAATAATGGTAATAATAAAGATAATAAGATTAATTTTATTATACTTTATTTAACTTCAATGAATGAAACTGATATGCTGATTAGTGCATTGAAAACTTTTCATATCAATCACATAAGATTTAATAGATCTTACCAAGTAGACTTTATAATGAATAAAATAAAACATATTGGAGCCACTATCAAGTACTGCATATTATTCTCTGATTAATTAATCTACAATATTTTGAAATGTCAATCAGTTCATATGTACCTAATTGCCTAATATATGTATATATATATATATATACCATTTAAAGTTGGAACCGTTATGAACGAAAACTGTGGATGAATAAAAATGCACTATATGCACATTTATTTAGCAATGAAAATAATATTAAGCTTGATTGTCTGAAGTTTCATACTGTAGACAGTTTTGACAAATGGCATATAATCAGACAGGTAATTATTTAAATCATTGACTAACTAACCATCTAACTAACTGATTGACTGACTAACTACTAACTTGACTAAAAACTCAATTTTTATCTAGAAACATTGATGAATTGAATGAATGATAAATGATACAGTCATTATTATGAATTATGTTGTTTTACTTAGAATAGAAAAACTTTTACATTAGTCAGAAAATGTAACGTTAAAAAGTGAAATTTAAACATATCTGAACATGCGATTACTACTAAACAACACCTTTTTTCATATAGAAGAGAATTATTCAGCTCTTACACTTATGTTACAAGGTTTTCCTAGTTAATTCAATCAGAAGGCTTTTAAAACATTATCCAATATAAGTTAAACAATCACAGTATACAAGGTAGATCTTGGAAAAGTTTCATATTGAAAAGTAATCTCTTATGAAGTCATGATCAGTAGAAATTTATAAATTAACTCAGAGTGAATGACTCCTTCATTAGGTGTTTTTCAATGGAAATTTTGCTATATTATAGCTTTCAGTGTGGTATGTATTAATGGGAACATAAAAAATGTAGATCCTAGAAGCTGTGGCAGTTCATTAGGGTTTAAGGAAATTTTTACTAAGTTCATTATTTAAAACTAACCAGTTTCAAAAAATGATGAACTATTTGACACAAACTCACCAATATAGGAGTGATGTACTCTCCCTTTCTCTCTGAGATCTGCTTACAATTAATTGTAGACTCGTAAATACATGTACATAAAATGTCACAAACTAAGAAGTAACTTTGCTTTTATAGGTTTTAAAGTATATAACATTTCATTTAAAAAGCGATTAAGTACTTTGTTTGATAACTGAGTGATAAGATGCTAGCGAGACATAGCGACAGACATAAATAAGCGCTCGCGCGCGAGACTGATATATCCTGGCTTCGAATCTCGCGAGGTGGAATCGTGGATGTACACTGCTAAAGAGTCTCAAAATAGGATGAAAGGGCCATCCAGTGCTTCCAGGTTTCCTATGGTGGTCTAGCTTCAATTGACTAATGATTTCAATCATAAATTTATAAATTAATTACAAATCCCAAGATGAAAACAAGTACAGCAAATATTATTGTTTATTTGATTTTATTAACATCGAAAATATTTTCATGCTAATAATCATAATTCAATTATATTTTGCGGTTCATTAACCTTTTTCATGGTAAACAGAAATAGTTTGTTTTAATAGTTTTTTAGTGTATTGCGCAGATAAATTAAATGATAGCAAGTAGGAGATTGTTTAATATATATTTTACTCATATAAATTAGAATTAGAATATTTGGTTCGGAAATGAGTGGTATGAAATTGTATGGCAGATATATGCCTTATAAGCAAAGATGGATGGTGGTTTTCAGTGGAATCCAGGACACACCTTTCGTCCTATTTCGGACTCGTCAATTGAATGTACCTTCATCCCACAGTTGATGTCCACTCTGGGACTGAAACCCAGTACCATTTGCGTCCAACACCTTCACGTTATTCACTTAGCTACTGAATTATGAGTGAACATCAACTGTGGGATGTAGGTACATCCAACTATCGAGTCTCAAGTGAGACGAAACGGGTGTCATGGATTCCTGTTTTAGCCAGCATCTATCTTTGCTCATAATGCTTGTGAACTAAGGCAATCCACATAGGATTTACATATGCCGATGACAGACTGATCAATTACAGTCCTAAACACCAATGGAAAAATTCAAACAAACAATTGCAACTCAATTACGAGATGTGCCTTATTCTGACTCAGTACTTGATTTACAATAAAATCTTATATATTCAAATACTATCACCCAACTATCAGATCAAAAAACTAGGTACCTAGTGTTGAGGATGTTAGATCCTCAAAACTCACTTGAGAACTGTCTTAATTTTTGTAATTTTAATTTGGAAATTTGAATTCTTTGTTTTTGAGTCAAAAGCATCCATTTACACCTTCATGTCGTATTTCTCATTTGAGAGGACCTTAAATGTCATTAGTTCGTTGTCTCTTTTAATATGTTATTTTGTTACGTTTCCCAATGACATTTTTATGCTGTATATATACTCTTGCTTTGTGTTTGTTGTTGTTCGTGCTTTTGGCTGCTTATGGAATACATTTCCTTCTTCTGAACCTAGACTTCTCTCTCTAGTTAGAGGGGCTGGAACACATCGGATTAGTTAGCTTATTTGGTCATTGTGTCACTGAGTATTCGTTACGTTAGCAGATTATGTGAACTCATAATCTTTTCAAACAGAGCACTTCAACCAGTTGATATGGCTTAATTAATTGAGTTGATGAGTAAGATATTGAATCACTTAATCCACTTTTCAAAATCATTATCCAATGTAATATTAATCCAGATCAGCCTCCTTATTATATATAAATTACAATCTCTTGTTATATAACTACTTTTCCAATCTATTCAACGTTATTCTCAAAATTATAGTGAATTTATCATTTTTAAAATCTAGTGATAGAGTTTAATGGATAAAATTTCTAAACGTAGACTTGATCATTTCATTTTTTTTCTCATTCCTAATCATGCTGAGCGACCATAACTTATATTTTCATCTTTACCAAGAAACTATTCATTTAAAAGTATGGGTAAATAATACTGCTACGTATACATTAGATAACTCAATTGTTCATTCACATCCATAATCTTAGTAGAAACAATCATTTCTTGATGGAAATAAAATAAATTCACTTTGACATATGAATAAAAGAATCTTTTCATCATTCAACTTAATGAATAAATGAATGTTTGTCATTGTGTGTACAACTTGTTATTTAGTTGATACACATACTGTATGAGTGACAATATAGAATTGTTATTGAGAATTAGTAGGAGAAAATAATATACAGTTGACTTTTTATTGTCTTTAAACAAGTAAATAGACATAACAAACATTTAGATTTATAACTAGATAAGTCTATTTTGATGATATACAACTGACTTGCTACCAAACAATCAGTCATACTGCTTTTCATCATATGTCAAAATTGTATATTTAAGGTTACAATATGAAAAGAAACATGTTATCTGTCAGAATAAAACCATGTGTTGTGGTTTCATCTTTTTCAAGCTAATTTATTTAGATTGGACAAAGTTTCCACAGTTTTAAAATACGTACTGATATATATATATCGTTTAAACTATGGTCATAGATAACGACATTGACTAGCGTAAGATAAGTGTAATGGAATATTTAGAATATAAGCTAAAATGTAGTTTAACCAACCAGATAAACGACATCAAACAATAAACTATCTTAATCGCTCCGAAGGAAGTTTGGATTTAAATGCATTTGGTCACATTTATTTGACTAATGTTCATTTGTCCAATTTAGACTAGTATTGTATTGATGAGATAAGTAGATTAATCTAATTCGTGTGTAGTATTCGTAATAGATTAACTTCATTTGTAGTACTGGTGAAAACCAGAGAGCATTTGAGAACTGATTGTTCCTAGTATCTGGTTTATATATAGTCTAGACTAGTCACATATCCAGGGATAGACCCTATGTTTCTTGTAGTGAGGTAAACCTTAAGACAACAAAAGTGACATCAGATTATTTATATTTCTAACTCAAGTACTTTCAAACTATTACATGACTATCATCTTTCAAAGTTAGTCAGTAGTAAGTAAATAACTATTGTTAGTATAGGGGCTTGTGAAGACTATTGCATCCGTAGTTTTACCCCGCTGACGGACTTTTGTTGAATAAGCACCCAAAAACATAAAAAGATGGACATGTTTTTAGTTCTGTGATGGAACTCCGAATTGCTAAGAATCCACTATCCCTGCAAAAACCTTCAGGTTTATAGGTAAGCGCTCAGTCGCTGAAGTACTGGGTTAGCATTGAACGGTATATACCTCAAGATTCGATTAATGATGTAGAACGATGAATCTGTTGAAGGATATAACTCAGGAATTATAGTTATTGTTTTTGGTAACAATTATGTTTAAATGTTTTTTGAAATGAGGTTACAGACAAACTAGAATGTTTGATATTTCGCCACTTGTGTGAGATTACAGCTGACATTTTGTACGCACAGTCATTTAGTCGAGATTATAATAATGACTTTGAAATGCATATCGTTCTTGAATGTGATCAGTCCGCTAACGAATTGTTCTAATTAGTCTTTATTCTCGGGAATTGGAAGCACTTCTCATCCATAGCCATATATAAAATCGAATATAAAGCATTGATAGATCTAGCTGTAAAAGTGATAACTTAAAACTACTGTGTTTCAATCATTCTACCATTATTGTTAACTTGGGAATAAGATTGTCTTTAAGTAATAGTGTTTCACAGTACACTTTAGTAAAATCATCAATGGTATACAAAATAAACAGTGTATTTATGTTATAATATAGATCACATATGTTTTGCAAGAGATAACTAAACCTGATGAGCATTGTTAATCCTATAGTACATTCATTATGCTCAATAGTATTCCTGAAAACCGTTAAGTAAGTAAAATCAGCAAGGATAGGACCTAGAGGTGGACCCATCGCTATTCCATCAATTGGTCTATAGCGATGAGTTCACATCTAGTTTCTATCCTTCCTGGGTTTTTTCTCGCGAAAATAAATAAAATATTCACAATATTTATGTGTACATTAAATATGTATCACTTTAAATTGTGATTAGATAAGACAGTAGAGTAATTGTTTATAAAATATTGATAAACAAAGGCCTAATTTAAACAAATGTCTAATTAATTAGTTGCTAAAGAATCCTCATTCCATATATATTTTCATAATACTTTCAACTAATCTAATGCATAAAAATAGGCGAGTAAATCAGTTTAGTAACAGTTAGGATATATATTTACATATGCATTATATTGGAAATATTTTAATAGACATTCCCAACATTGATTACGACTTAACAAAGAAATTATACGTGGCGCCTTACTGACAAGTATCTTTAAAACTATCATGGTAATAAAATTTTTCGTTGGACATTATTTCAAACAAACAAATCAATATCAGAATTCTTGTTGGCAAGGTCAACTCAAATTATATAAACATATATATGTATTTTTTTTAAAAACAACAAAAGAAAACCTAATTGGTAACAAGATCAGTAATCCAAGAGGTACTACGATCAATTATTTAGTCATACGTAACATGAAAATTCAATGATAATCCAATTTTTAATTAAAACTTCTTTGAATATATGACATAATTGTTGAGTTGATTTAAATAAATTATGTAGTGTGCTTTTTATCAAGTATGATTGTGTAATTTTAATATGTGGAAGTAATTTAAATATTCAAAGGCAAAGTTTGACAATACCAACTTTTGCATAACACAGAAAGATATATATACTCTTTACATATGATATAATTTTGTAAACTTACTCCATTACGAAGTTTATACTGATAATAACAAAGAACAGGATAAGTTTAAAGTATAATTCTTTAAATTCAACTTAGTATTGTTTGTTTGAATTTGAACTTCATCCCATCGCACAAGCAAGTGGCTATCAGGACTCAGTGGCCGAGTGGATAACGTGATGGCGTTTGAAGCGAGGGTACTGGGTTCGAGTCCCAGAGTGAACATCAACTCTGAGATGCAGGTACATCCAGCTGACGAGTCCCAAATAGGACGAAACGCGCGTCGAACTGGATTCCACTGCTAGCCACTATCCATCTCTGCTATAATTCTTTAACAAATCTACAGCACCAAAAGCTTTACAAAATTAACTTTAAAAGAATGTCATCTAAAAGATGATAGATGAAAATAATTGTCTATCCAATAACATATATCTTTTAAGCAATATATATATATATATAAACTATACATTGTTTACTCTTGTTTTCGGGTTTTATAATTTCAAGCTAAGTGATGTAAACTTTTGATTTTTATTTCACTAGTATGAAATTGAAAAGCCATTAATAATATACTCAAAACTGATTCAGTTTGAATAGCTGATTTGTCCATGTAAGAATAATCTAGACAAATAACATAAAATCAATGTATTATGATTCTTCTCAATATAATGTATGATACGTTTTTTTTCTAAATTTCTCTTACTTCAATGACATTTTGAGCTAACAACTTGATTGCTGAAATGATTTATGAACGTTTTTTCCTGGGCTAATGTAAACTTACTCAGGCAGAATTACAGCTTATTTTTTTGATTGGATAATTTGCAATCATCATCCTGAGACTATCACTTAGTCTCAGTAATTTACACTATAATATTAGATATAGATTCAACTACTTAGTCGATGATTCTGTTTGGAATATTTTAAGATTTAGATTATCGTAGTTACTGATATACAATAGGCTTCATATTATATTCCAAAAGATTATTAGACTTCCTTAATTTACAAACTTTCCCCTTTCCTACTTTTGGGATTAATCAGTTTGCGAATGTATAAGATGAATAATGGTGAAAAAAATAAGTTACCTGCGTTTTTTTAATTTATGTTTTACGCTCGTGAATACCATGCGTTCAAATGAAAGAAAAAACACTTATTATTCAATCAACCCAACATATGATAATATTCTTTACTTATCAATATGTCAATATCTTTACCTACTGGCTACAATAATGAATATCAATCAGTCGGAATTTGGGTGAAACGAAGTTAGTCTCTCGTTATTTTTTTAATGTTCGCAATCATAATAACACCCTGCTGTGTTATGTAAAAAGGCAACATCAAAAAATACTATACAGTAGACCAATTATGTAAAGACAGTTGGCGTGAATTTCAATTATTTTGATTACATCAAATTACTGAATAAATGGTGACTGTTATAACAGAGAGAAAAGGTTATCTCTACTTAATATTTTGACCGAATTCTTACTTAATCTAATCTATTGTCGGTTTTTAAGGCGGTAAAAGAAATGCATTAAATTAACAGATTAATGAAATTACGCTAATATATACACGTTTTATTTAAGATTCTAATAATAAATTTTTGAAATGAATAATACGGAAGCGATTATTTTTTTTTATACATAAAAAGAATATAATAGGGTTTTTCTTTATAAAAATATTAATCTCATTATTAATGAACGTTTTGTACAGAGATTGTTTAATTTATCCAGTAGGGATGAATAAAACTTTTCAAGGAAATTAAAAACAGAAATATATAACATACCCAAGAATTAACATTTCTTCAAAATTATTATATTCACAAAGAAATATGCCGAAACAGTAGGGTGTCTAAACTACACCGCTGGGTTACATGTTATCTGACCGTAAATTTAATCACTAAGTAGTTTGCTTTGTTGTATTCATTAAAAAATTTTCGTTTTTTCGTTCCTTCTTTTTTGTGTGTTAATGTCATACTTCTTGCATAACAGCCCGGTCATATTTTCTTTTTAAACTGTCTGTTAATTTTAAGAAACCAACCTATTCATTATTTATGCATGAAAGTATTTTAATTGTATACGAATTTGTTGTTCGGGCTACTGGATTACGTGATGTCAATCATCTATGCATGCATATTTAGTTCATATATATATACATAAATATATATATATATATATATATATATATATTCGTAGTAGAAACCCTGTGTACATGTATACAATTTTCTGTTTTCTTTTGTTTAATGGGCAGCTGTTATAATATTCATGAAAATTACTACGGTGATTGCTGCAAATTACTGTTTGTTTTTCACCGTGAAATATTCTTACGATCCATGTATATATATATATATATATATATATATATATATATATATTTTTTAAAATCACATGTCTACAAAAAATGTCTTTTTTTAAATGTACCGAGTTTGAATTTCGTTGTTGAATTTTTTCTCTTTGGCACTTTCTTTAAGTGAAAGTAAATGACACAAGTAAGTGGCTATCAGAACTCAGTGGCCGAGTGGATAATGCGATGGCGTTTGAAGGTAAAGGTACTGGGTTCGAGTCTCAGAGTGAATATCAACTTTGTGATGCAGGTACATCCAGCTGACGAGTCCCAAATAGGACTAAACGCGCGTCGAACTGGATTCTACTGCTAGCCACTATCCATTTTTGCTTACCATATCTGAATAAGGTTAAAAATTGCATTGAAAAATATGTATGCCCAAAATGTATTATAATCTATGAGTAAAATCCTATTTGAACAATAAAAATAATGATATATTTATAGTTTCCTAAAGGATAGAATATTATTTCTTCCAGTTTTTCCATGGTAGTCTAGCTTCAATTAACTCATGATCTCAACTAATAAAATTATTATAATATCCACGAAAAACCCTTCTGATATTTCATTTTCGTTAAAGTGGCACTAAGTTATGAAACGTTAAATAATTCACTTTACTGATTATTCAGATTTTACAAATCTATCATTATTTCTTCTGTCATAAATGATCTACGCAATGATCAAACTATTTGAAAGTATCAAGTCAAATCGTAATAGTGATATTTATCCATGCTACATGTTTAGTATAGATCATAATTGCTTATATAAATCAAATCAAGTACGTGTAGACCTATAATTTGTGTTTTTTCAATGGAAAATGGATGCGCAGCGCTGAGGACTCCCACAATAGGACAAAATGGCAGTTCAGTGCTTTCAGGTTTTCCATGATGGTCTAGTTTCAATTGACTCAAAATCTCAACTGTATAAAATGATTTATTAGTCAAATAAATAAAAATATCTTCTGTCAATTACAAAGTGATTTACCAACCCTTAATTTATTTCTTTGTTTTAATTTTCCAAAAAAAAACAGATTTATTCCATTTACAAAAGTGACATCATGCTTTCCAACAGAAAAGCAAACTGAAACTTCGATTTAATGTGTATCTAAATATTGATTGTTTTAATTAAACATTCATTTAGCATTGTAGTTACAGTGTTATTGTAAATCTGTATTCTTCGGAAATTATACTTTATTAAAAACGAAGCAACATATATATGCCATCAAATCCAAACAACTGATTTACAGTAGTAAAAACATCAGAGTTATTATAGAAACAACATAAAAGAACTTCTTGATTGTTCGAAAATGAAATAATCATTATATTTTGAGCTTGATTAAATCACTAATTAAAATTTAGACTTCTTAAAATAGTTTAAAAATGTTCTTTGTTTCTCAATAACATTCCAAGTAATGGATTTGAGCAAGGTCGTGGATGCCCACTGCTGAGGAGTACAATATTAGGATGAGACGGCCGTCCAGTACTTCTAGATTTCCCATAGTGGTCTAGCTTTAAATGACTGATGAATTCAACTATTAAATTAATATAATATCGGCAAAACCCCTTTCTGATAGAAATTGTAAGTTGGTTAGAAATTTCGAAACATATTAGATCGACAAATATTACATCAACTTAAATGACTATAAATTATTTATTTTGAGCAACCAACAAAATACTAACACAAAGTATCCTGCAAGTTGATTTTTAACAGAACTTTTTTAGAAACTTTAAAAAGGTCAATCTTCGCAAATCATCAGAACTGATGAGCATTAATTATTGTATTCAAAGAGTCAACTAACAAGTTATCAATGTTTTAACTGATATCTCTATCCTTTTTTTTACTAGTATTGTGGTGTGGTCTACTTATATCTATATAAGTAGTATATGGTGTTGGTCAGGCATAGAATGCATTTTGGCAGAAGACCGATGAGCAAAGAACTGAAATGAAGCGCAATCGTTTGGAAAATGCATGAGCAATGAAATTAGAGAAGAAACAGAGAAGAATGGAATAATTTGTTGTTATTTTGCAAATTAACTGTTTGCTGTATGGTTATCATAATTTAGTGAGATAGTCTGTAATTTTTGCTTAAATACATTCGATTGTCTCCAACTAGTGTTCTGTTCATTACAGTGTTAATGGTTTGAAATTTGTGAAGAGATATCAACTCATTGTAGAAATTTCAATCACGTCTTGTGGAAAAATTTCAAAAGACACAAAATTTATATCTGGCGTTCCCTCTCTATAGCTTCAAATCATTTAATGATTAGTTAATTAATCAATACATTTTCCTGAAAAGGATCAAACCAGTTATCACAATGAAATGTTTGAATTACTTGAATTTCAGTTACTGGATAATTTCAAATATAATTGATATATTTTGTTTATTTAAACATATAAAGATAGGTACAAAAGTGCACCATATATGGGTCAAACAAAGCAGTTATCAGTTGATTTGTATATGGGATGGAATACTATGCGAGTGACCGAACCAAAGCACATAAAATCTAGAACTGCTTTTCAGAATAGATTGTATTTATAATCTGTTTTATTTTATCTGCTAAAGTACAAAACTAGCGATTTAATTTACGTTTTAAAAAAAACAACTAAAATATATAATTAATCCTTAATTCATTAGAAAAATTAACAACCTTGAAGTAAATAGATATTTTATAAGGCTTGTAACGAATTATTACTTTTAAAAAATATTTTAATAGTTAAATTCCTGAAATAATCTAAACCAGACCACCACTAAAAACCAGTGAATTTCAATTTATGTCGGGTAGAGACAGGTATCTACCTCATATAATGGAGGAACGGTTGCTCCAGATCAGGGATCGATTATGGTTAGATATTAACAATGTTGGATGCCGATTCAGTTGTCTAGAGGTTAAGCATTCACGCGTGTGACTGAAGGTCCTGATTTCGCGTCCCATGAATGAGATCGTGAATATGCGCTGTTGAAGACTTTTATACTAAGACGAAACGACCGTCTAGTGTTTCGAGCTTTTCAATGACAAAATTCATATCAGTAACTTATAGAAGTTTACAACATTTACGAGGTGTAACAAACAAATAAATAAATAAATTCTTAAATGAATCTCTACATTGTGTTTTTTATATACTTGTTTATTCTGAAAATTATTACATTGTTTATTGAAAAGAATAATAATAATAAAAGATTATTATTGACCCAAGAATTATGAGTAGAAGTAAACAAAAATATCGTTACATATATCTCATAAACATTTACTTCTGTTTATAGGTCATCTCATGTAATTGGAGATAATGAAGAACATAATGAGCAGATATATATTGATATAAACATGCCCAATGTTAATACACCAAACGACACACAATATAAAATCAACTTGTTGTTATTGGTGATGTTTTTCTTTTTTCCAACAAAGGTCAAAGATAAATTTCACCTTTAGAAAATTATTGAATCGTTAAATTATTGTTGTTTTTTTTTAAAGAAAAAAAAACTGGGAATTGGTAATTATGCTTTATCAAGTAAGCGTTGGCGTATAAGGCAACAAAATAATGAATTTTCTGTTTATACATAAATGAATGTAACAGAATGATTATTTTTTGAAAATAAAAACTGGAAGTTATTCAGTTTTGCTTCTTTAAATGTTTATTCATCCATGTGCGTTTCCTTCCTTTTGGTTAATCTATCCTCTAAGCATGCTAGGAATGACTTTGCCTATAGGTTTTTATTTCTATGGGATAATATATATATATATCACCAATTCTTGCTGAGTTACGAAACAGAAATTTTTTAGTATGATGACGCTAAATAATATGTACCTAAGATCAGTTTCAACTGTTAATGTAACATTCTTAGATGTTGATAAATGAATATGCTTACTGAAAATAGCTGTGTAGTTATTTATAAGATGACTGAATATTATTTCACTTAATTCATGATAAATAATTATATTCATATAGAAAATTGGATAGCGGAGGCAATAATACTACTTATATAGCTGTTTTTGAGATGACAGTAATTGTTTTGTTATTTTCATATATTTACTAACCTCAATATGAAAATTGAGAAATTAAATTGTAGATTAGGTCATATTGATATTGTATTTTATTTCATTATATGGTCTTTTGGCTTCACCAACATACTGGTTAATTCACTTACCAAATATATATTTATATTCATGACTTTGAGGTATATTTTACATTAGGGTAAGCTTTAAAATTTGGCTACCCAAAATGGAGTAAGATTGATTTAAAGTTTTTAATGACTGAGTAGTTCAGCTTACTAGTATAAAAAAGAGTATTTAGTTAAAGATTTTAAACAAAGCTTTTTAAAGCTACAACTGATGTACATACGTAAGTTACAGTAGACATTTTGTGCTAGGAAAGAAATAATATTGAATGTACTCATATTCTTTACGTAACATTAAGTAATCATTCTGCATAAGAATAAATTTTTTTTAAATGGTTGAACTCAAGAAACAATGATGTTCGGTTATCTATCTACACCTTTGAATATACAAAAAATTTCAAATATAAGAAATCATTTCATCTAAATGGTAAAAATTAGATATCTATTTATTTCAACAAACATGTCGTGACATTTACAAACTATATTTTCGAATGTATTAATTAAAATAAATACACACTATCAGTAGTCCACAGTCAATCTATTTGTCTTTCAGAACATTCTGGAACTTGAGTAATAATTACTGATGTTAAGATGAGATTAAGGAGGATGATTCTTTTTCTTTTTAATGGAAACCACATCATATATATATATATATATATATATATATATATATATATATATATATATATATATACAATGACAGAAAAGATTTCAATTCGTTCTATGACCACTCCTTCGAATTTTCTTCATTTAAGCATGTCTCATTATTGATAATGATGACGGTGACTCACACCTCTTATTCATAATTGCTAACACTTATTTTTCCAAAAATTCAATTGAATTCACTACTTAATAGTGATATGACTAGATTTATTAGACTTCATTACAAATTGTTTCATTAAAGGTTGTTTGAATGTAAGTGTTGTGTGTGTGTGTGTTCATGTCTAAATATATGGAAATGGTTTCTCACCTACACAATAAAATTACCTTCAGTGATTGAAACTGAAGAGAAAATAAAAGATTGAGGTATTAAAATGAAGGTACTCAAATTTCTCTACCCTTGTAAAAGTATCTTATGTAATCTTCTCATATGCTCATAGTTAAATAAAGTTAGACAAGATGAATTAATTATTAGTTGACCTATTGAATGAAATAAGTAAAAAGTCTTTCGTCAAAACAGTGAAAAAGTCATTAACAGTTTTCTATTGACCCTAGAATATATTTTTTAATTAAGTTTTGTTTCTGTTGAAAAAAACTGTGAGGATTGAACAACTTTTTCATTCTGGATTGGGACTTAATAGCGCTCACTCCTAACTGCATATCTTTATCTAATTTGAAGTATACACAGGGCATCCGATTCCACCAAAACATCGAATCGAAATTCATTAATTCACATTTTCTAACTTTAGTTAGTTCATGATATGAAAATATCATCATACCATTATATCATCAAACAATAGTAAACAACCGCTTACTTTACGTTAATTACGCACACGCATTTATTTAAAAGTGAGTAAAATAAACAATATCAGAATAATAAAATCGTTCCATTGTTTCATTCAGGTCGATTTTCATCAGGTTTTGAAATCTGGAATATCTAAATTATAAAATGGAATCTATTGTGGTTTTGTCTGGATAATTTCCTCAATTACCTAAACTTCAAGATTTGATATCATAGACTATTCGAAATGTCATAAGATCTACAAAATTGATTGATCGACTACTTAACTGTATACATAGAAAAGTAGATAGTAACTCAAATCAATCAAAAATTGAGTTTTCCATTGGGCCATATTGTTCATTCATGACCACATCAATTAGACTGATCATTTACAATCCTAAACACCAATGGGAAGGTTTAAGTAAACAATACCAAATGAATTTAAATCACATTTATTGATGAGCTGCTATGTGAATACCGATTTGGTCAAGTTAACAAGTTACAGTCTCTTATTAGATCAAGAAATTTATCCTAAAGCTAATTATTGGTGAGTATAAGTTGGAAACAGAGGTAAATAATATTTCTGTAAATGGTATCAACCCAATATGAAATGAATCTTTAAACTATAAACAAAGTTCGCCACAAAATCCTGCTCAGTTAAATAAATCGTATGCGTAATAAACAGTTAATTAGATTTCTATGAGAACAGATTGACCAGGTCTTTTTGTTCAGAAAATTTATAACTATTTATCCTTTTTTATATATTTGACATAGATCCAACTTAGTGAATAGTAAATTGACTCCGCCTGTAGCTCCTCCGGGGCTACTGTCGGTCTCAAGCCCGGGTAAAGGAGGAGGGTGGGGTATGGGGTTAGCGACCCCATCCCGTAGAAAACTAACTCGCTAAAAAACGCTAACCAGAAAAAAAAATATTCAAATACTAAATTATCTTATTTGACTTGAAACTTTATTTCTATGTTACAGAATGAATTTACAATCATTATCACAAAAATTCCATCTTCAATACTTAGAATATGGAAATCAGAGTTAAAGCAGCACGGAACAACAAATGTGTATCATAAATTTTAACTGCATCTTCCGATCATTTTCAGGCATAATACCACACTCAAAATATAGAAAATCTTATGAAACTTGTTTGTTTTTATTTTTGGCCATAAAACTATTGAATGGTGAAAATAGATTTATAAGTATTCTCTCTTTTAAATAACATAAACCTTGAAATCAAGATAATCTGGAAATTTATAATGTTGGTTACTTGTGTTATTCAAATTGTAGAATATTGTTATTCTGTTGTTATTCATTGTTATTGCTACTATGATGATGGCGAACAGTTTATGACATCTAAAAATTTATTATTCATACAAATAAGAGCTAATCTAAGATTCAGAAATTAGGATATAAAATCCACCAGTTGCCAAGTGCTAATCAATTTTTTTATGATTTCAGTTCATTCTAAAAATTCGTTTCATATCATTTAATCTCCTGAAAGCCTATGTTCTAAAGATAAATATGTGTTGTCTGCTAGATGAATTTTTTAAAAAATTTAGGTTTAAATTCAAGACTGATGAGAATCATCTATATCCAGATTGACACACAAATCATTGATTGAATTGAGTAACGATCGAACTACTCCACTAGTTGTCTGGAGTTTGACTCAGTAAGTAAAATATAGTGTATTTATCACAAATCTTAATAAAATTAGATTGCATCTTTGTCAGTATACAAAACTAGGGTTGATAGATCTGTTCAATACTCTATTATTTTCAACTGCTTTCTGTGATGGAAAACTAACTGAATGGATGACATTTTTTGAACGAATAAATTAAGTTCATTCGGTTATATTTCTAAAACTATATTTTCTATTTTTGAGATAAGTGCAACAATACACTCAAACTAACTGAACTATTAAGAGTGACAGTAGCATTATTAGTATTAGTTACAGTAGTAATGTTAATAATACTAATAATAACAATAATTAGAAAGTGAAAAAGGAACTTAGTATAGAGTTGTTCTGAAACAAACACACACATATATTATCCTTGTCATTAGTTAAAACAAAAGTAGTATTAATAAGACCAAGTAACTAAGACAGGAATATTCACAGATGAATAAATTAGTTGATACCTGTATTATTATATTCTTGTGTTTATACTGAAATGAAATTATTAGATTGACATGTCTGGAGAAATAACACTTTAAATATATATATATGAATGTCTTATCTGTTAAATACCCGTATATACATATACATATATATATTCAGTTTAGTTTTTTATGCTTGTCATTTTCAGCTTGATTAAGATTATTCTAAAACACCTTATGTATAAGCTTGTTACTTCTTGTATTATTATTCTATCTACAGTTATACATAGTCTATACTATACAATGTCAGTTATAGATACATATTATGATAGATGATAATATGAAAAAAACAAAAACAAGCTTGAATAAAATGTCACTATGATTATATTTTCAGTATAATTTTATTTTTAAAAAATCTTTACCCAATAAGAAAAAAGAAATTGAAAAAGAAATGGATAAAAATTTTCAGTGTAACAAATTAAGTACGAATATAAACACTAACAAATAATTAATAACTACCACAAAAGTGTATATTTTTCTGGCACATTATACTTTTTCCCAGGGACGACTACTTCTCACTAACACACACACACATATATATATATATACATATATACACTCGTACAATAGAGGAAACAGTTTTAGATATAAATGTCATAAAATAATCCAGTAAATAATGTGGATGACTGACTGAATAAACAGGTAAGATGGCTACAACTAAAATTACACCGGAAGTTCATTTTAGTTAAACGAAAAAAATGTTTGTTTTTTTCAACAAAAAAATGTGTGTTAAATAGTTTTATATTTATATGTACTTGATAGAATTTTCATAGGGTGACTCGTAAATAAAAAAATAATTGAATAAAGAACTACATAAATACAAAATCTCTAGTATTATCATTTTGATATCTAAAGATTAAATTGTGAAGTGGTAAATAATTTCTTTATATCCGTTCACCAAAAAATTGAGTAAAAAAGAAAAGAGACTACAATTAAAAAAACTAACTTACATTTCTAAATAATATCCTATTATATGAATAGTAAACCATTGTATGGTAATTTATAATCATTTGTCTAGTTCTTTGTGTTAATAGAATTTTATACATCAAGTTGAAATATGACCACTGGACTTGACAGTGAAATCCATATTTTGAGATATTAATTGGTTGGACGCAACTAGATATATCACAGATGAGTAAAAATACTAAGGTTAATAGTTTTCCATTTTATTGTATACACTCCATACATCTAAATACTGTTTTGATAAATTGGGCAGTAATCTGATAGCAGGTGGTTTACCTCGGAGGTCACATCTCGAGCCCTCGACCTAAATGTGTAATACACAATGCAGTGGAGTAATATAAAGAGATATAGTCTCATGGTAACCCGTGACCAACAATAGACTCACACTCCATTTGTTCCTTCAGGATTATGAAGCCCATGTACACCATTGATTTAGAATCAGAATTTTCCGATTCCCACAGATAAGCCCTCCATATCCATCAACCTAGTCAAAGTTCCGGACATTCACCTTACGTCCTTTGACTTTCGTAAACAACACCTTTGGTGCGAGAAGGCAGTAAGTAGGTTTTTCTTGTGGGTGTCTGTATACGCGTGGACATTTGAGATTTATAGTTTATTAAGGTTTTTTCAGTCTGCTGATAGTTTGGGATGCATGCTTCAGGCAGTTGAAGAACTGATGTAAAATAGAAACAACTGTTCAACTCTAGTTTGAAACTAAGAAATAGGCACTCTCAACCTTACAAATTTAAAAATTAGAGTATATGTGTAACAGAGAAGAAGATATTGTATAAATAATGAAAAGAAATTGAATGTTTCAAATTATGGCATAAAGGAATTATTATCTAATACTGCTAATAGATAAATGCCTCATGATAGTTTGGATTGTCTCTACAAGTCACCAGAACCTATATATATATATATATATATATATATATATATATATATAGAGAGAGAGAGAGAGAGAGAGATGGAGACAGGTGAGAAACGAAAAAGTTGAGAGGACACAAACAAACAATCAAGCTCCTAATATCAGGAAACTTAATTCTATTGTAGACTTATATATATATATATATATATTTCTATCCAGTGATTGATTAGTTAGTTTTGAAAGATAATCACTTAATAAAACAAAATAATGATGTATATACATATATAAGCAAGCATATTTTGAAAAAAAAAATAGTGACTCAATTAAGCATTAGTTTGATTGATTAATGCTATTAACAATTTGTCTAACTGTTTAAATGATCTAAACAATGTAAATGAAAACTTTATGTAATTATATAAATTGATTGAGTAACACATGTTCAATACAATTAAGTACTACTTATAAAATTAAGTAATATTAATTTTTGAAAAAAAAGAATTATCGAAAACAAAACAAAAAAAATTAATTATCCTAAATAATAAATTAAATAAGATGAAAACGATGATGATAAATAATAATGAGATAAGTAAAAATATGATGGAAATAAAGAGAATAATCAGAGAATAGATAGAATGTTATAAAGAATAACTGTTGATGAACGATAACAATAATACTGTGATGAAACAGTTAAGCAGAAAATATTAAAGCATATGATTGTCATTATTATATTGTTAGATTGATTGTCACTATATACGCTGTTTTCTTCTCATATTTCATTGTGTTTTTTTTATTATATTTCAGCTCATCACTATCAATCAGTGATACAAACTTAAACATGTTTTGTGTTAATATCAAATAATTAAACTTGTTTGTTAGCAATTGTTTGATTGTTACTATGTTTACTATTTATTGATGATTTGATAAATGGTAAGGGAAATTAAGAGTTTCAATATTATTCTTATTATTGATTATGTAAACTATTACTCAATTGCTGAAATCAAGATAAATAGAGTGTTATTCAAACAATTAACTCAGTGAATATTGATTACTTTAACTGCTAACACACCACTGCATACCACATGATATATGTGGACCATAGATTTGAACTCCAATAAATTTTTAAATTATACTTGCTAGGACTGAAGTGTTGAGTTTATTGTGTAAGGATACACAAAAACTTTGAACATTATTAAGGATTATTTTTCAAGGTTAAACAGAATGAAGTATTGTTTAATAATTGATATCTTTATGACAGTTGATAAAATCCATTTTGTGATCAATGTAGTCAAATCAATGTCTGGTGTTAGACTGTTATCTACCACAGGCAGTAGATGGAGCGCTGCTCAAGACCGTGGATTGATTGAAGTTAGGCACCTACACCGTTGGATACTGGACAAGTGGTCTAAAGGATAAGCGTTCACGCGTGAGATCGAAGGTCCGGGGTTCTATTTCCACGTATGGGATCGTGGATGCGTGCTTCCCAGGAGACTCAGACTAGGACAAAATGTCCATCTAGTGCCTCCTGGTTCTTAGTAGTTGTCTAACTTACATCATCTTATGATTCCAACTATTAAAGTACCACCATACTAATATAAACGTTTGATCAAAAAAATGAAAAGGACGTTTTTCATTCATCAATTTGATTGGATTATTATAAAATACTACGAACACGATGGTATGGACTTCGATCATGGAATATAATGTAGTTTGTTTGTAAGGTGAAGCAATCATCGTCTAATGTTATCAACAGGTAACTATTGTATTACATATTAAATAATTGTCGTAAGTCCTAGCTTTGGACTGAAGTGTTGATAAATCCGCTTGGAAATCGGTCGTTAATATTGACATGCTTTTAGAAAGTTTTATAATTTGTTGATTTATCTGATTATCTTACATATTTTGACATTATATTCACCGAGACAGTAGAAAACATATTTTCTTTTACATCTTACTTAGTGATTTTATTAGAAGAATTATTTGGTCTTCTGTGAAAACAAACCAAAGTAGATTTGTTTATTACTAAATGTACTCAACCGAATAAAATAATCTAATGAAGAAGGAAAAAAAGATTATTCGGTCTGTTGATTTACCAAGAGGTTGTATTGAGAAGTAAATGAACCTGGCAATACTTAAATGAATGAATTAATACACAAAATGGATGAATAAATGGATTATGTGTACTTTAAGTTAACTTATTTAGTAATTATGGTTTGTAGTTGTGTATCAGTATGAGTTTTTCTGATTAAGTGTCTATTTAGTGAAATAATGTATATTTTATCTAGGCTGAAAAACAATAGCTTAACAGTATTTAAATGGGTGTTGATAATTTTTATCAAGAACCTAACCCAGTATCTATTACTTTAAAGTATTAGGAGTTCTACTATGGGTTGAAAATAGATATGTACACAAATGGATTTTGGACCAGTGGTCCATAAGCTAGGCGATTGTCATAAAACCCCCAATAACCTGGTTTCGATGTACAGTGAATTCACAGCCACTATTTGCTGATAATTCCTTTGCCAAGATTCAATACCTGTATGGTGCTTCCTGGTTTTTTAATTGTTACTAAATTAAGATTACCTTGTGATATGAACTAAGACATTATAGTTAAGTTTTTCATTTATTTTAGGTCACTAAATCTTCGACATTAAAATCATCTGTGCATATAAGTGGACCCATGTTATTTAAAGAAATGGGGACTTTTAAAGTTATGGTTTGAAGATTACTTTTTCTGAGTAATACATTTGCATTCTTATATTTTTATGCTTTCGGTTAGCCTATTGGGTACAGTATTTAGCCCAGCTTCTGAAGAATCTTTGTAGCACGAATGACAAGTTATTCAATAGGTAGTTTTCACTAGTTTTTAGTTACTTAAAAACATCAGAAAGTGGTACGTCACCTTTCGCTTCATACTTCAAGGTTAATTTGTTGGCTGGAGTTAGTTCATTAATATAACTCATAACCTCTTTTTACTCACCTTATTTTTATATACCACAGATGTCATATTTTTTTCGGTAAAATGCGAAACTTTCGATATTGTTTAGTACGGAAAATGTCTTGTAAAATAAAATTCAGCCTGTCGAATTCGATGTATATTCGGGTCATAAATTCTAAAGCTATTTTGATCAATCTCATTGTGTATTCTGTTTCTGGTTTACAAATGCAGTTAATAATTCTTATGGCAGAAATATTACTGACTAAGGTTTCCACAATCAACCGTTACTATCGTTTTAACTATTATTATTAGTATTATCATTATTAATAGTTATTTATTTTTTATATTTTATTTAAACACATAAATATTGGTACAAAACAGCACCAGATAAATATGCGCCTCACAAATCTCATTTGATTTGTGTGAGGGCTGTGATACTGCCCAGGTGCCCAGACTGAGGCAGGTGGTTTTCTTAGGGGGCCACACCCGGAGCCTTCGACCTAAAGATCTGATCCACAAGGCAGTGGAGCATCGTGAGGAAATGCAATCCATGGTAGCCGGTGACCAACTACTGGTTCATACCCCATTCGTTCCATCAGGATACTAGAGCCCATGTGCACCATTGGTTTGGAATCAGGGTTTTCTAACTCCCCTAGGTGGACTTTCCGTGTCTACCAACCCGGTTAAAGCGCCGGACATTCGCTCTTCGTCCTCTTAATTTCGTAAACAACACCCCCGCCACGAGAAGGCAGTGAGTAGGACTTCCATGGAAGAGGCTATATATTCGCGTGGCCATGTGAGAGCATTTGGAGAGGGAGAACGGACTCTCCCCACTCTCGGCCATACCAGGGCATTTGGGGGCCATTATTATTAGTGGCTTTATTCGATATTATATTTTTGGTAAAATATAGAATTCTAAGTACGGAGTATTTCAACAATCTCCCTTTTCTTATTACTTGATCGATCCTTGCGATAAATATTGAGTGGTTGCCAGTTAGATGTTGCGAACTTTTTACAAACGCACCTGAATAGGTTATGAGACTAAAAGACATAATGATGTAATAAAGCAAACAAGAAAATAGACAACTTGTTGAAATATCCAGGTATCAGGAACACTCTACTTCATTGTGTATAGGATATATAAGTCATGGATTCACAGTGGAAACAACCAATTAGTGAATAAGGCAGCACTTCGCCGAAAAAAATAGTATGGATTTCATGCTATAGCACAAATTGACTAAATTTCAAAATAGAAATTACCCAGCTCGAATACAACAGTTTAAATATATTATACTCATTGTAAGACGCAAAGATTATTTCATATATCAAATAGTTAGAGTATATCATTAAAGGATCAAATGTTATTCATTAAAAACTGTCTTATATATCATGGTATCCTATAATTCTTTAACTAATAATTATAATAAATTACTTTAACAATGAATTTCATTTTAGTTTTTAAGATTCTATAAATTTTGATTCTCTTAATAGACACAAAACCATATGATTAGATAAAGAAGTAAAAAAAAATTGATTAGAACACACCTGAGTAATTATTTGAGTCAAAGTTCATTATAGAAAATATAATTAAGGACAATTCAATCATTGTTATTTTGTTTCGTTTCTTTGATTAACTATATAATTTTCAAAGAGTAAATTTTTCACAAAAACTTCTAGTCCTTAATCAATGTGTTTCAATTATGTCCATTGACCTCACTTCTTTTATTTTTTTTTGTTTCCTTTGTGTTAAGTGGGAAAAAAGGATGAGATGACCTGAAGGTATATATATATATATATATATATATATATACGTAACTAAGTAGAGAAAACACTGTAGGATCCTTGCTCTATTGTTAATCTAATACATTTCTTTTAATGTATGTCTTTGATCTCTTTTAATTTATACTTCTATACTTATAATTATTGGTAATGTTTAAGGAACCCTTGTTCTTGTATATTACTTAAAGAGTATTTATTTGTTAAATAAACCAATTAATATATTTCCTTTGTAATGTTTATTCAAACCAATAACATTTTAATAAAAAAGAATAAATAAATAGAACATCTGAAATAAGGAAATAATTTTCTAAACATTGTTCAGTTAAGCAAAGATGGATAGTAGCTAGCAGTGGAATCTAGTTCGACGCGCTTTTCGTCCTATTTGGGACTCGTCAGCTGGATGTACCTGCATCTCAGAGTTGTTGTTCACTCTTGGATTCGGACCTAGTAACTTTCGCTTCAAGTGTCTATCAAGACTCAGTAGTTGAGTGGATAACGCGATGGCGTTTGAAGCTTAAGGCACTGGACTCGAGTTCCAGAGTGAACATCAACTCTGAGGTGCAGGTACATCCAACTGACGAGTCCCAAATAAAACGTAACGCGCGTCAAACTGGATTCTACTGCTAACCACTATCCATCTCTGCTTACCATGCTTGTGAATTTAAGTTCTATCGAAGCAATACGCACAGTATGCACATATGCCAATTAGAGACAGACCAGTTGCAGTCCTAAAAACATCAATGAGAAGATTCAAACAAATAATACTAAATGAATTGTTCAGTTAAGAATAAACTTTAGGTTAATAATAATTTTTACTGTATATAACGATACACAATTCAATAATTAAACATATAACTTACTATCAGTTGAATACATTAGCAACATACTATGGTAACATTAAAAGACAATACTGATTAATACGAGTTTATTGTATGTTATTTGATCAAAGGTATTAAAGGGTTTCAGTAGTGCTATTTCGGAACATCTATTTAGTACAAGATATTAAGTTGACGTGTTAAAATCTTTTAATACCGTCATTTAATAATCAAACTAAATTCTTAAATTTACTGAAGCCATATGCAGTGAATATCTTAAGCGAAAGTTATTTATCTAAAAAAAAATAGTGATAAATCTTCTCTAAACATAGGGTTGGTACCCTCTGTTTATTGCATCATTCTTGAAATTGTTTATTTTATTTTGATTACATCATTTTTATTTCTTTCAAACCAAATTTTTTATCTTTAACTCATGTCATTCCTAAAAACTACTAAATTATGTTTAGCTAATTCATTACATCATTGATTAGCTCTTGAGCCTTCTAATCTTTAGTTACTATGTTAAACAGTTCAGAATTTTCTCTCCCACACTGTATTTATTTGTAACACATTTTCGTGTTTCGCCAATTTCCTTACATTTTTTTAGAATCAGTGCTTCATCACGATGAAACAAATTTACAACTGATAAATTCAATTATAATTTGTCAGCAGCTGATGAGAACGTGATGAAATAAGATGAATTCGTGTTATTCTGGTCAAATCTTTGTTTGCGGTCTTTGCAAAATAATAGAGAAAGCTAAATGTACAAAATGAAATTGATGTCAAAATAATTTATCCACCGCAACAGAGAAAGCCGATGGGAAGTAAACAGAAAATAGTACAGCGCATAATCAATAAATAAATAAGCTTACGAAAGAGGTTATGAGTTGCACTGATCCAATAAAAACTAATAATACCACACTGTAATCCACAGAAAGAATAAACAGAATGATTTTATAGTAAATTCTCAATGAAAAAATAAGAATATTTTCTAAATAACCTATATATTACATAATGTAAACCTTCAATGTATCAAAAGTTTATTGTAAGAAATTATTAGATAATCATTTGTTACTTTCACTTAAGGGAATCAGAACCAAAGAAGGATAGAAGTTGAATGAATCGTTTAACAATAACTTCTAGTTTAAGCGAAGTAAACTAGATTTGTTCACTCATAGAAAAATCTATTATAAGAGGTTTAAATCGTTGAGAAAAAATCATTCTAAAGATTAATTTCAATAAATAGTGTTTTCAATTTTCTATACTAGCTCTTTTAAACACAAGATATATCTAGCTATCTACCTAACTATCTATTTATCTATCTATCTATCTATCTATATATTTATATATATATATATATATATCACTCATACTGGCATAACCAACATTCACAGATTATTTACAAATATCAAGGTAGATTTTGTAAATTTACATTTGGAATTCTTTTAGACTTTTGAGTAAAGAATTTATCTAATCACTTGAATACCTCATTTATTACATTATGAATCGATTATTCAATTACAGATAATACTAATGAGACAAAACAGGTTCTTTAATTGACCTTCATGTAATTGAATTTTGAACACTTAATTATGTGAAATATTAGTAAATTGGCCAATTGTTTATTATTTAATCAATAATCAATAAAATATAATAAAGAATAACCATGGAATCATAATGTCAGTCAAAATCATAATTATAATTTTTTTAAATTGGAAACTATATAAAACTAGTTGATAATTATTAAATAAACAATTAGCTTATATAATATGATAGATAGTTTCAAACATCAGTTAGTTACGCCAAAAATTAATTATAATCAATTGAATTGGAAATGATATAATGAATGTACAAATATGTCATTAATGTATTGATTATTATTATTAATAGATAAACTGACACACATTGAGGAAATCACCCAACTGCGTCACGAGACAAACCCTCGCATGGAATCCTGAATGTCAAAGGAGAAGTGGAAGACCAAAGAAGATATTACTCCGAGAAATGGAAAAAGATATGAGAAGAATGAACAAAAGTTGGATAGAACTAAGGAGGAAGGCCCAGGACAGAGTGTGTTGGAGAATGTTGGTCGGCAGCATATGTTCCATTGAGAGTAACATATAAAACGTATAAAATGTACAAATCTTCCAAATAAATTATGTATTGATCTAAGCTAAACCACCAGTGAAAACCAGAGAGCACTTGGCAGTTGTTTTGTATGGGACTCTTTAGCAATACAGATTCACAATCACACCAGAATGAATCGTCTAATTAAGATCAATTTGTGAGTTGAACTGAAATTTACACAATCTTCCTAAATTTAAAAACTTTATATCTAAAGTCCGTAATTCCTAAACGGATTTTTTATTTATTTACGGAGTGATATGACTTATGAACACATGGTGGACAGAGCGTTTTTTTCTAACTTATTGTCAAATATTCATCAACATTACCTTTCTAAATATTTTTAAAGTTGATTTATACCGTCAATTCTATAAGAATGAAAACAGAATGCAAAAAAGGTGCTTACAATATCTTCTCTCTTCAAACCTTAGAAACTGCTTGGAAAAACTTTTCTGTTAAGAAATAAATAAATGCATAGTTTTAAAAAACTACACCCTTCTGTATTCTTCATTATTGAACAAAAAAATTTAAAACAAAAATAATTCGCTTTATATCAACCATATAAAAGAATTGATGTTACAAACAGTCACGCAATTTTACATTTGATCTACTAATGTAAACATACTTCTCTATAAGTGAGTACGTATATGCGTTTGTGAATGAGTAAAGGAATAGATTGATAAATACATTATTATGACTAATGATTCCGAAATAAATCATAAAAAAGAAATAATGAATTCGGTGTCAGAAACAACAAATATTTCAATAACTTTATAATCATCTTTGATCGAGAGGTCTATAACCCAAGAGACGGGTAATAGGTTTAAGTAAATAAACAGTGAATAATTCAGGAATTACTTTGGCTAAGTTTTAATTCCTGTGAAATGAAACAATTGATTTTATTTTTTTATTTTTTGCTGTTTTTATTTATATTGAGAAATGTCTTATATCTCTTTTATTGCTAATTAAAATGGAAATGAAATGTAGGAGTGAATTTCATATAATGGAGAGAAGAAAAAGCAATTTTATTGAGCACATCATTAAACTTTTTCAGATTACATTTGACTATTTTTATATTTCATATATCCTATTTTTTATGTGAAAAATTTTATCGCTTATTTACTACATTAATTGATGTTTATTAGGTTTTCAATAATAGATATATATTTGAGAATAATTCTAAAGAAGATCAGAAGGGGTTTTGTGGAAATAATGGATGCGCACTGCTGAAGAGTTCCACAATAGGACGAAATGGCCGTTCAATGCTTTCAGGTTTTCCTTGGTTGTCTAACTTCAATTGACTCATGCTTTCATCTAAAGATGTTGAAAATCAGTTTCTGTTTCTCAATTTGTGTTCTTTAATATGATCTAGGAGAATAAGTAATACTTCATTAAACTAACTAAAAAGAATTTCTTAATAATGTGATTCATTATTATTCAAAGTAGGAGCCAAATGTAAAAAAACTTAAACATTTATTATAAGTCTACTATCTTGAAAAATAGGCATTTCAAGTATCTTAGTTGTTATATATATGACTAGTACTTGGTGCTACGAATTGATTCCTCCGAAACAATAAATGTTTGTTGAGGATGTAAGTATATCTGAAAGCTTACAAAGTAGATTCATTGATATTTTATTGATTATCAATCATTGAATTTCTATCATATTTGAAATATATTCATTTCATAATTGGATCTCGTTACATTTTCATTGACAGACAAGGGTTTTCTACTAATTAAAGTCAATTTTAGACGACCATTGAAAACATGGGAGCACTGTACGGTCTTCTTTTTATAGTATGAGACTCCTTAGCAGTGTGCATCCACTGTCCAGCACGCGTGATTCGAACCCTGGACCTTCGGTCTGGAGTTCAGTCCTGTCAGGTATGGGGTGGTTACCCACTGAACACAATGGAAGATGGTCGCGCAATGCTGTGGATTGGTCGAAATTAGACAATAACGCTGTTTGGTGCTGACTCAATGGTCTAGACGTTAGGTGTCGGTGAGTTAAACTGAAGGACCTGGTTTTGAATCCCATATGCAGGATCGTGGATGAGCGCTTCTGAGTTCCATACTGCGACGAAACGGCCGTAGAATGTGTCCAGTTTTCCAGTGATTGTCTAACATAAGTCGTTTCATGATCTGAATTAAAACTCAACAATCTCTACAACTTTATAATGACAATTTAAGTCAGATGAATAACTTTCCTACATAATATTCAAGGTTAGTGAGGAATAATGAAATTTTGATGTCTTTACGAGTCATACTTTTGAAAATATGTGACTGGTATAGATTTATTGAATTCTGAGTTTCGTCAAGCCGTCTTATTTGCTTTTAAATATTTTTGTTTGTTTGAACATTATTTGAGTTATTTAAGAGCCCTAATAATAACTGCTAACCAGTTCGATTTTCACTATAAGATCTATAGAATTTTAGGAGACGATTATTGTTTTCATATTAATTTATAAAGAGCATAGTCTACTAACAAGTAGGCTGATAATTTAAAAAACTTATTCTAATACTACTAATATCAATATCATTACCACTAACATATTAAAAAATTGTGACCAAAAGTAAATGTCCATGCCTTTTTTCAACGAAAACACTTGCTTTTCTCTTACAGTAATTGCTTCAAGTAATCTTTTAATTTTATTATTGCATTTCGCTTAGAAAAAGTGTTCCATTTCTGTACTTTGCCGACTTATTCTCATATTATCAACAATACGAGCGTAAAATGAATTTCCTTAAAATGTTTGACATGATATTATGGATCTTTAACTATTCTAGATAAATAGTTGAAATAATGAGTCAATGGAAGCTAGACCACCATAGACAACCTAGACGGTCATATCGTCCTATTGTGGGACTCATCAGCAGTGCGGATCTACGATCCCGCCTAGGCAAATAATAAAGAATTATGAAAAATATTATTCATTTTTAATTATTTTGATAACGAATAATGCATTTACAGGGAAACTGACCATTAAGAATACAAATGAATAAGATGTGAATAACAACCATTTTGAAAACTACTAATCAACTAAGGAAGTAGTAAATAATTCATTATTCAACTTACTGTTTATTTTTAATATCTAAACTGAAGTTTATGAAATAGTATCTGTGTACAAATAAATAAATAATAATAACTCTAAGTGTAAATTTTTAGTCAACCTGTGAAATTTGAACTGTTTATTTATTTATTTATTTATATGGTTGACTGTTAGTCAATATTGTTTACTTTTTTCTCCCTGAAATGGCGTTTGTTAAAATTAATAAAAACCAATTATTTCAATCAGTATTTCATTTATCTATTCCCTTTTTTTGTTGTTTAGACACTCGTTATACTGATGCTTTTGCTGTTATCAGACAATGACAAGGGAGAATTTGCCTAGCTACAAACACGTGACTTTAAGTAATCATCTATTCATAACCATTATATTTTGGTATATGGTTATTCTGACAAATATGTGAATATATAAGCATTTATCTGTGTATAGATGATGCATTTATAATAGGACAATAACAGTAGGGTGCCTGATACTCGATATTAGGAGTGACAGGTTGATAGGTAGTGTTATTGTATTTATCTTCTCTTAAAAATAATTTTTTATATCAGATATATTCAAGTTATATACAGGTGGAAAGTAGTTTTACTTTGGGGTGGATCAGAATATATTCCCTTTGAAAAACAAACAAACATATAGTTGCTTCACAAGATTCTGCCTAGATTTTCATGTTTATTTGTAGACTGTAAAATACTAACAATAATAACAGCATATGCATAACGATTTTACTGTAGGTAGTTATTATTCTCTATGAGGTCAGGTGAAAAGATGACACTAACCAAAATTGTCTAGGATTGAATATTTTGTTTTCAGTTTTATTCTTCTAACATTAAAATGTGTCAAGCGACAGTTTATTAAAAAAAAATTATTTCAATACACAAGCAAGTCTAATATATATTTTTTTCTAACTGCACAATTACCGTATTTTAAATCAGTGAATGTTTTGATACATCCACAATATTAAAAAAAATACATATTTACAAAGTCTTGATGTGTAAAACTGAAATTCATAGCAAAAAGGACTATCTACTATATTTTCATTACATATATATGGATTTGCATTAAAAAAGAAGCAAGTGGATAACGCGGTGGCGTTTAAAGCTTAAGGCACGGGGTTTGAGTCCCAGAGTGAACATCAACTCTGAGGTGCAGGTACATCCAGCTGACGAGTCCCAAATAGGACGAAACGCGTGTCAAACTGGATTCCACTGCTAACCACTATCCATCTCTGCTTACCATGCTTGTAAATTTAAGTTCTATCGAAGCAATATGCACAGTATGCACATATGCCAATTAGAGACAGACCAGTTTCAGTCCTAAAAACATCAATGAGAAGATTCAAACAAACAATACTAAGTGAAGAAGCAAGTTAGTTAAAGGGAGATAAACAGTTGAACAGAGTGTATATATGTATGTCGGATATTGAACAAATTCTATATAGAATAATTTTTTTTGAATATAATACTTCAATTGTTTTATTATTGTTAAATTATCAGTATTGGGTTGTGGAGAATATTAAGTTTTGGATTGAGATCATGAACCGATTTATGTCAGACCATCATTGAAAACATGGAAGCACTGAACGGCCGTTTTGTCCTATTGTGGGACTCCTCAGCAGTGAGCATCCGCTATCCCGCTCACGGGATTCAAACCCAGGACCTTCGGTCCGGCGTGAGAGCACCTAACCGCTAGACTACTGAGTTAGCATCCAACGGTGTTAAATTAAAAAAAAGCATCCAGGAAATACTACATGAGTATTATCAAGGATTATTAGTTGATTGTATTTTTTTGTAAATTGAAGGCAACCAAGAATTAAGCTAAAGTTTCTATGGAAAATTCAGTATTTTGCAGAAAAATTATGTGAAAAAAGAAATACATTGAATTATTTTGATATTAGCTTTACACTCTATGTAACCATCAGAAGTAAAAGTTTTCTGTTATATTAACACAATTTGAAACCGACTACTAAATATTTATAAATATCCAAGTAATTATGTTGCTACTCATACAACATTAATTTGTAAATAGGTAATAATCAATGTTCCGTCGTTCAATTCATAGTGCTGAACGAATTTCGTCGGAATATGGTTAGTAGACTACGCTGTTGATGGTACGTAAGTGTGGGGAATTACGACAAAGCTCAGTACCTGAATTTAATTCTTAGTGGTACTTTTTATTAAAGTATATCTTTAATACACAGGCAAGTGATGTTACCAGTAAGCTTCAAACCCACACTATTTTGTGTCACACTCAATCATTTTCACGATGGTATTTGAACAATGGCCGGTTTATTTTACTGTAACCATCGATCTTTTGTACTCAATTTAAATTAATATCACTACTTCACTGAAATGTTAAGAAGCTCATTAAATACTTTCTGTAATATTTGAAGCTGAAATATTTAGTTAGTAGATGTTACTAGGGGAGAAAAAGAAAGAAACCGAAATCGAACATTCTGTGATTAGTGTGTAGTCGCATGGTTAATAGAACTAAATGTATGTATTTATGAATGAATTATCTGCCGATTCCCTTAAATACTGGTACTTAACTATATAGCAAAACTGCCATTTAACAAAGATAATGTTTGTAGGTGAGCAATAAATATCGGATACATATGGAAGATTATTAACAAACACTAATAATAAATGCTTTATATATATAAATGTAGCGTTACTTACCAGAAAGAAGAACCTCCTTTATAAGTAGTATAGTCCAAAATATAAAAACTTTAATTGAAAATAATCTCCAATTCATTTTCTTGTTGAATTAATTACTTTGTAGTTGAATATACAGAATTTAGTTTGTAGTTCAAATTGTAATCTGTAAATGAATAAAATGGTTTCAAATTCATTGACTTATATGGATTAATAAGATTGAGGATGATGATCTTTTGAATAACATCATAATATAATAGGCCTTCATAAAAGTTATTTTGACAATAAACGTTGCTTGAAATTTCGAACAGAGTGAGTTTTGTTGTAGAATGAAGCGTATATTATCGTCGTATGTAAATTTATTCCTACCATCTATCTCTTGATCAACTATCTAGTCTTTATACATTACACAGAGCTATTTACCATCTAAAACCGCTTTGTCTAATGATAATATTAGATCTAACTGGAAAAGTAATAGGCTTTTCAGTCTTTCTCAATTCGAATACATAGCTCAAAGGTTGATTTTGTTCATTGGATTTTCTATTCATAACTGACTTGTATTTCTAAAAGTTTATTATTTCTTAGTAAAATCATACTGCTGAATAGCTTTTATTTATTTATTATAATTTGATTGACAGAAGGTTTGGGTGTAAAAGCAAATTTGTTATACTGGTCATTAATTCTAAACTTATTTTATTCAATCTTTAATTAATAGAACTGAGTAAATAATAATAAGATATACTGGTTAAATCATTAGCCTATTAAGTATTGAATAAAAGACCTACAATACTACTGTCAACTATTATTAGATTGAGTGTTCCGATATTTTCGTTCACCTCTCACATATAAAGATATGGTTTATAGTTGAAAATAATAGTATGAGCTTAACTATAGAATGGATTAAAAAACTAATTACTGAATTAATTAATCCACTTACAGATAAAATATGTATATTCTACATTCTGTTAAAATCTAACTGTATTGAAAAAATTTATTATGAAGTGGATCATTCAAATGTATTAAGATTACTTAAAATCATAGTTTCACTAAATAAATGGGAACGAAAAACAAATAGCTTAATTTTTAAATCTCGCGAGTGCGGGATCGTGGATGCTCACTGCCGACGAGTCCCATAGTAGGACGAAACGGCCGTCCAGTGTTTCTAGGTTTTCGATGGTGGTCTAGCTTCAATTGACTCATGATTTCAACTGTGAAAATACTAAATTCTCCACAAAACCCCCTCTGATCTATAATTTTTAAATGACACTAAAAGTGTTATATTCGATTTAACACTAATACAATATGTATTTCTTTCACTCTCAAGGCCTTAGATTGTAAAAATGTTATATTACTGATGATTTATGAAGCCAATAATTTACACAACTCTGTACAGCATTGAGTAAAACTCGTCGTCTTAAAAGTATTAACTAACCTAAAGTAAAAATTCAAGACCGAATAATGTAACAGGATTTCAGCTACATCACTATCAGATTCATTTAGACAGAGGTGAATTCACGATACTGTATATTACTTACCGGCCAACCTTACACACTGCACTCAGCCTCAGCAAACTCCAGATGTATAGAAGTACTTAAAAGGAAGTTAGTGGATCATTGGAAACTTCACTGTCAATTTTTTTTTCATTTTGACGCTAGATTAAATTGAATGTACTATTGAGTATCGCTAATTACTGTTAATTCCTAATAATATTAAAAATAAGTGCATTTTGTGCTTTCGTTTAATTGTTAATTTATGCTTTCTCTTCTTTTTCTCGTGCTCAAAAACGACCTTATTTTTATCTTTCATCACATTCTTTCAACAACATACCTACAAGTCAAACTCGACCACGTCAATAGCTAAACATTATACATTGATATATTATCTTTTTAGTGCAGCTATTACAAATGCAAGAACTTCAACTAACTTATTTATGAAAATCTCTGAGTTTGCATCAAATCAGCTTGAAGTTGAACCTAGGTTTGGGAAGTTACAATAAATCTTCAATTGGCAATTGATAGATTTGTTATTGTGTTTCTGATATTTATCAGTACAGGGTTTTATGGAGATTGCATAATTTTCTCAGTTTGATTGACGAACTGGTATTAGTTAAAACAACACTGGATGACCGTTTCATCTTAATATGAGTGTCCACATCGGTGCTCATCTACAACCCCACATCTGGAGATTTAACGCAGGATCTTCGTTGTTGAATCATGCTAGGTGTGAGATAGTTTTCTGCCTAAACGAATGGATAAGGGTTGTGCAACAATGTGAATTGATTAAAGTTAGACAATATTATCTTTGTAGTTAAGATCATGAGTCAATTGAGGCTAGACCACCATCGAAAACCTGGAAGCACTGGACGGCCGTTTCGTCCTATTATGGGACTCCTCAGCAGTGCGCATCCACGAACCCGCTCTCGCGAGATTCGAACCCAGGACCTACCAGTCTCGAGCCGGAGCCCTTAACCGATAGACCACTGAGCTGGCATCCAACGGTGTTAATGTCTAACCTCAACCAATCCACGAAATCGCGCAACCAACTTCCAATGTACTGAGGTAGATAACTGTCTCTACCTGACATGGATTAGCTCCACTGGCCACGACTTCTCACTAGAACTCATGATCTAGATTCATGATCTTAACTATAAAATTACTAAATCTCCACAAAAACCCCCCTTGTGATAATGAACATATGCTCACTAGGGACTGGCTCCTTGAGGTAATTCCTGGAGTTCTAGTGAGAAGTCGTGGCCAGTGGAGCTAATCCATGTCAGGTAGAGACAGGTATCTACCTCAGTACATTGGAAGTTGGTTGCGCGATTTCGTGGATTGGTTGAGGTTAGACATTAACACCGTTGGATGCCAGCTCAGTGGTCTATCGGTTAAGGGCTCCGGCTCGAGACTGATAGGTCCTGGGTTCGAATCTCGCGAGAGCGGGTTCGTGGATGCGCACTGCTGAGGAGTCCCATAATAGGACGAAACGGCCGTCCAGTGCTTCCAGGTTTTCGATGGTGGTCTAGCCTCAATTGACTCATGATCTTAACTATAAAATTACTAAATCTCCACAAAAACCCCCCTTGTGATAATAGTATCTTTGGATGCTGAATCAATGATCTAGAAGTTGAGTTCATCTAATGGTCTTAGGTTTGATTCTCACGTTCAGGGTCGTGAAAGCACACTTCTGAGGGGTCTCGTACTAGGACAGGATGGTTGGTCGATACTTCAGATTTTTAATATTTGTCTAATTAATATCACTTCCTGGTTTAAACTTTGAAAATTCCTGATATTTGCATAAATGAGTATGTTTTTACCACAGATTTTGTTCAATAAACTCTCGTTTATGAGATTTGATCAGTCTATCATATTTGATTACATCAGCTTTTAATTCGTAAATTTTACAATAGGCTTTTATTGGAATATATTTCAATTTAAATATATTATACGATAAGTTCAGTATTATTATACTTTAATCAATAATTGAAGTTATACATTCAGATTCAACTTATTTATGCATTAACTCTTTGACCTGTTGTAATCAAATTAATTTTCTAAACATGGCTTAGTATTCATCACGCAAAGGTCATAGGTGTTAAATTACGAAATCCTATATCAACAAACTTTTGTTACAAGTTCACAAACACATTGAGTTCAAAAACCAGTTACCAACTTAACGTTGACTTGACAAAATTATTAGAAGTTCTCAGCTAGGGATTTTTTTCAAAATAAATCATTTGGTTAGATGTTGTCTATTCACAGATATATATTTGACCAACAGTAAAATGTTTGCATATTTTTGTACACATGAAGATAAAAAAAAACAGACTTATTGTGTATAACAAATTACTTCGTGAATTGTCAATTGCCAATCTTTTGCTGATTAAGGTGTTTAGGATAGGTATAACGTATGCCTACAATGTTTACATTGACATGCAATTTATAGTAATGAAAGAATAGGTTGAAAGAATCATTCCATGAAGTCACTGACTGTTGAAGTGAGCTGTGGTAATAGATGTAGACAACCTGATTAGTGCATAAACATCAGTTGAAATGAGTTGGATAAATTCATACCATAGGTCTCGAATTTCAAATGGTCTTATGCTTATTTTCAACTTCACGAACTCACTCGCTCTTTCAGAATCATTTATTTATTTATTGATTTGAACACATAAATATTTGTACAAAGGTGCACCGAATACATATGCGCCACACAAGTCACTTGATTTATGTGTGGGCTGGAATAATACACAAATGCACAGATTGAGGGTGATTTCCTTAGGAGGCCACAATCGGAGCCTTTAACCAAATGTCTAATACACAAGACAGTGCAGCAACGTCAAGAGATACAGTCTCGTGGTAACCAGTGAACAACAATACGTTCGTACTCCATTTGTTCCTTCACGATTAGGGAACTCACTTACACCATTGGTTCAAAATCAGGGTTTTCCAACTACCACAGGTGGATCCTCTATATCCACCAACCTGGTTAAAGATCTAAACATTCACTTTTCACCTCAATTTGTTAAACAACACCTGTGTTCCGAGAAAGGAGTGGATAGGACTGCTCTATCAGTGTCTGTATAAGCACGAACATGTGAGAGCATTTCGAGAGGAAGAACAGACTTCTCACCCTCAACCGTACCAGGACATTTAAAGGCATTGCATTTTATAACTTTCTACAATTCTAGACAAATTAACCATACTGAAGAATAATGATGTTTCGTAATTAACTTCTCAATAATTTAGTATATTTTTTTTAACTGCTTTCATTCTAACACAAAAAGATGATTAGTGAACATGTGTTCTCTAATAAAAGAGAGTATAATTTTTCATACTGTATACACTTAATGAATAATAATCTTACTATAAAATTTTCGGCAAACTAATGCCAATACATCTAAACAGACTCCCCACCCTCAACCGTACCAGGACATTTGGGGGCTATTATTACTTCTACTACTCTAGGACTCGTCTTAGTATACTATTGTGGTATACAATCTTGGAACATATGTGCTAAGTTCTATGGTGAATATTATATAGTGACTGAATAAACTAGACGAAAACTGATGTTTAGTTCACCTCTTTAGAAAATCGTAACATTATGGTTGATTGTAGACAAATTTTGAAAAAGAAGGAAAAATTGCGGTTTCACCAGTTGAGTTCGGCTATCGATGTACGATTTTTAACTTTTACCAATCAACCCGATTTAGATATCGTTCATCAAACGCATGTAGATGTCTGCTCTTACTACTATGTAGAATGAATATTGGAATTGATATCATTACGGATCTAAACATCTACTCATTTATCATCACCAAAATGTTAAAATGTGAAGATCGTTCTCTGCACACATTAGCATATTCACATGAATTTTACATTTGATTTCATATCAACTACTGATTCACTTCATTCAATTTCAGTGTTCACACAACTATTACCATATGACCTATTACATCAAATAACAACATTGTGATCAACAATGAGGGATGAAACTAAGGATAAAAATTGTATGAATCAGAAAAATTATTTGTCCGATATCATCAACGAAATACTTGCGATATCGATTCGCTTAGACCAATGGTTACGCTAAAATTTAGTTGATATCATTTAGTCAGTACTAAAAGACCAGATAGACGTGACAATAATTACCATCTGGTGTTATATCAATTGCAAATATCAGTTGTGTCCCGAATAATTCAATATTAACGTTTAAGGCAGTAGAACTGGATCATCCAGGTTCGAATTTACTATAGAGCATTCCTTCACTTTATATTACATGTACATCCTGCTGACTAGTGCCAATCACCACCAATCCTAAGTTCAGGGTTTTCTGTCTATCACCTCCAACCGTTTAAGAGCATAAATTTCTTTGAGATAATCACATCAATTTTCGATTACGCCAACTAATTTTTATTACAAAAAATATATTACTCCTTAAAGCTACCAATCTTTTTAAATCTAAAAATATATTCATGTGTTTTGCATGGATCCTTAAATTACGACCAATTTATTCTAGACACTTCATAATAGTTGTTGATGACATTGATTATACCATCACACAGAATATTTATCTAAATTTAACTACTCATATTCACCAATCTTCAATCTTGATCTGTTTTCTACCTGTAATGATTTTCTGATGTTTGTGAACGTGTGTTTGGTGATGATAGAAAAGGATAGGGAAACATTAACTATTAACTAAATTAAACTGGATTTTATCGAATATCAAGTGAAATGATTCCAAAAGTCGAAAAATCCGTTAAATTTTTGGATGCATGACATATACACTATGAATGAATGTTTCATTTCGAAAATTATCTTTGTATGCAATCAAAAAGTATATACACGCATATATACAGTGGAATATAGTCTAATCTAGAAATTAAATTATTTCATATAAGGCAAAAACACATACTTTCCTGTTTAAGAAACATCTCGTACAAGTAAATCCTTCAATCATGTCAGTATGCAAATCTACAATGTACTCAGTACTGAATTAACCACAAGAGTAACGCAAAATGAATGATAAAATGTGTATTCGATGTATAAATTAATCATGTACGAACAGGTCCATTTTAGTTATGTCTTTCTAGGTATGATTATTTATGAAATTATATATGTGATTTTTAGAAGATAGAATCCGTTTATCAGAAACATATTTTCTATTCTCTATTGTGTATGCTTCAATGATCTGGAAATTTGACTGACAGTTTAAACCAAAAACAAAATACAGATATTCGTCAAAAATGCTGTATGGAAAACGAAATTGTAGTTATAATCAACCTTAAGAAAATTACTATGCAGATATTTCTTTGTGAATGATTGTTTAAATCCTTCATTTCCCTTCTCCATAAGAATTATTAATTATTATTGTCAGTGTTCATTATTACTCTGTTAGTTTTAAATACCGTAGATGCAAACCGTAAATGATTTGATATATTATTCGCTAATTATTCAGATATTACTGATTTACTTATTATTCCCATCGTTTATATATTATTTTGTCAGACTAGAAAAGTTGAACTGTGAGAGAGTTCTTCGTAAACAGAAATGTCTGTAATCGATTTATCCTTAATCATCCTCCGATTGGTACGGTTTATGAAGTGAATGAATGTATTTATTTCCTTAAAATTTAACTTATAGCGTATTTTTATTCTAATCATAGGGTGTTATACAAGTTATTGTACTAGAAGTTTCACATTGCCAACTGACTTTGATCAGATAACCTCTGAAAAACTAGGAAGCATTGAATAACTGTTTAGTCCTAATATGAGATTTATTTTTATAAATCCATGACTTCAGAACTTATTACGGATCTTCTTCAATAATTCTAATTTTTTTATAGTTGATGACTAAAAAGTGCTAACAGTGATCCAGATACCTTATTTCACCATATCTATCTAAATCTTGAGCATTAATATTTTCAAAAATACCCTTTTTGCTCAGTATTTGTCGATTGAATCATGGATTTTCAACTTTCCATCAATATTAATACTGTTGTGATTTCAACTAATTGAATCTTATTATTCATTGACTAGTGGAGTTCAATCACTTCGGGTATGAGACAGTTATCTACCGAAAGTAATGGAAGATGGCGGGGTAATATCATGAATTGGTTAAATTTAGGCATGGGCATCATTGGATGTCAGCCCAGAGGTATGTTGAGCACTCAGTAAGACTGAAGGTCGTGGGATCGATCTTTGGTGAGGTCATGGATGTCCGCTCCCGATGCGTCTCGTACCAGGAAAACACAACTGTTCCATTCTTCTTATTTTTTACTAACGGTCTAGCTAATATGAATCCACGATATGAACTACGAATATTATTTTCTTGTTGTTTGTCAAAGGACTGATGAATAATTTCGCTAAGTACGACATTAAATAACAGTTGGTAAACGGTGAACTAAAGTGACTTCCGTCTATTTTTTGGAGGAATCGGCCATCTAACTGTGTTCTCTTCAGAGTACAAACCTAAAGCTTAAGTGGTGGCATGAAATATGCATCATACGAAGTCAACATAAGTCACTATCATTAATTTTTCTCTAGGTATTAGGATTTATTTGATAGGTGTTGGATGGCTTGTTGATGGTAATAATCCATCCAGGGTAAAGTGATAGATGTGCGTCGGTAATTTCGATCAATCACAAACAATTCAGAACCTAGCACATTAATGCATTGGTCCGATTTGTCACACTACATCAGCACGAGATAGAAAGTGAACTAATGAAAATGGTAATATGAGTGGTAATAAAAAAAATAATACCTGTACGATAAACGTTCTTCTGTCACTTGAAATTAAGTGCAACTATTTTAAATATCAAAAATGCTTATGTAATTGATTCAGTTTTCAGATTATTCATGATGCATCTACTCAAATGAAATTACTTTAATTTCGTAATTTTTTGACTTAATCGATATAACCAATATTTAGCTGAGGGAGTAAGGTCACTAATTATTTATTCCAAATTTTTCCTAAAGTTCTAGTAAGACGTTGTGACTGCTAAAGTTCGGATGCTTTGAAAATGAAACATTTGTCGCCAATTGCATTGAATAATCATCATGTTATATGGTAAGTTGATTGAAACTAGAATTTCATCAATGGATTCCAACTAAATGGTTCTAATGGCTATGAGTTCACTACGAGAAATGCAGGTCCTGGAGTCAGTCATTGACCAGGTCACCGATGTACACTGAAAAGTTTCAAACTGGGATTATTCAGTTCTCTAGTCCTCTCTAAGATCATTTCCTACAATAAGTACAATCTTAATTCTTGAACTGCTATTTTATACTTTACATAAATTAGGACATAATTAATGTATATGAAGAATTGCACTAGTTCATTAATACATTTTGCTTGTTTACTGAACACTTATCATAGCCTCAGTTTAGAACAAACCAATATATCAAACAAAAAAGTCACATAATATTTCACTTTTTACTGACTTATTAATCATACAAGTATAGTGAATTCTGAGACATAAACAAACAAAAAAAAAAGTAAATTTCTTCTATCTTTATTATACACCATTTTAAAGATATCCATTGATTATATTAGGCATTATAAGCCAACACAATTCTTGACTATTAGTTTCATTTTCTTCATATGACCTTAGCCTTTTTAAAACCTACACAAAAATGTTCTCAAAAACTTTCAGCATTATTTTAAATAATCAAAGTTTGATGTATTGTTGTCTTATTTATTCTTTTCGATATAAAGTTTCATTTATTATGATGATGATGTTTTTTTCTCATAACTTTAAGTCACTGAACATAATCTTTTGTTTTTTGAACATTGAACATTATTAGTTCATCGAGGATTAATTCATGTATTATTATTATTATTATTATTTGTGTGTATCCAATGTTTACACACATGGTTACATATTGTCATGTTTGAAAAATATATACCTATCTAAGTGCTCATATTAACCTTACTATTTAAAACAAAAGATAAATCATAATTATTTTTATACCGACAAATATAGATTTTTTGGATTAAGACAAGACAACTAAGTGATTAGGACAAATGAAAATGAAAACTTTAAGAAAGATAAATATTTTGTTTATTCGAATCTGAAATTTTACATTTTTCTCAAGTTTAGAAAATAATCATTAAAAAAAAAGATCAGTTGCTTAATAACAAAAGTAAATAAAAGTCATTTTGAATGTGTCTTTTTACCGAAATACTCATAATGATGTATGTAAATGTTTTGTGTTGACTTATTCGGTTTAAAGATTATTTTTTATTTCAGTATTAGAGGACAAAGGAACTCATTTAAAAACATTGTATATAATAGTAGTTGTTATGGTAATGGGAGTATTTGGAGTTGTTGTTTAGTGAGATATTGTGGAGCAATAGTTTAGTGGCTTAAAGCAGCGGACCTTCAATTTATAAGCAGTCAGTTTGAACACCTCTTTACACCTCCAAATGCCCTGGTACGGATGAGAGTGGGGATAGTCCGCGCTTCCTCTCAAAATTATCTCACATGGCCACGCGAATATACAGCCTCTGCAAGGGAAGTCCTACTCACTGCATTCTCGTAGCGAGGTGTAGTTTACAAAATTGGGAAGACGAAAAGCGAATGTCCGGCCCTTTACCCGGGTTGATGAACACAGAAAGTCAACCAAGGGAATTGGGAAACCCTGATTCCAAACCAATGGTGCACATAGGCTCCAGTATCCTGAAGGAACAAATGGCGTATGAATCAACCGTTGATCACCGGCTACCATGGAATTGCATCTCCTCACGATGTTCCACTGCCTTGTGGATCAGACCTTTAGGCCAAAGGCTTTGGGTGTGGCCTCCTAAGAGAACCACCTGCTTCGGTTTGGGCATCCGGGCAGTATCACAGCCCTCACACAAATCAAATGAAATTTGTGTGACGCATATATATCTGCTGCCTCTTTGTACCAATATTTATGTGTTTAAATAAATAAATAAAATGTTTGGATCTGGCAATCACGTTATATTGCTAACTTTCACATAAATAGTAAGATTCCAAGCCGATTACACACACATTTACTTGATAAGTGAGTTACATATAGCAAAACATGATCTGTATTGTTGTCACTCTTGTTTATGACCTGAGATAAATCACTTTTATTCATAGGTGAGAGTTTACTGAACAGTAAGAAACTTATGGAAAAAATAACGCCTCATATTGCTTTATTTGATATCTTCATCTATCTTTATACATGTGTTATTGACAGAAATAAATACATACTCATCTTGCATAATCTATTTGTGTTTTGCTAGATTAAAGCAGAATAAAGAGAGAGAAAATCGAGTTTCCTATAATAATAAAAAAATCAATGTAATGGAATCTTTTAAGGATTTTTCCTTGTCTCATTCTTTAAAAGAGACAATAAATTCCTAATATAATTTGATGAACAAGGTGATAGTAATAATAATAATAATAATGATGAGTCAACGTGAACAGATGAGTTGAATAAACATATCTGTGGACATAAAATGTATATGCATACAGACTAATGTCTTATTCATGCTTACGTGAATTTTGAAGAAATGATGCAATCAAATTGAAGAAACCATGGTTTTTAATTATTTGCTTAATCAAACAGTAAATTAATGTTTGAACTAATTACATAATTATTCTTCATTATGAATTTGGAAAAAAATTTCACATATTCGAAGGTGATAAGGTTATATGACTAGTGTTTTAGATAAATAAAGGTCTAGATATATTGGCATCAGTTTAACTAAAATTTTCTGGTAAGATTATTATTCATTAAGTGTATACAATTTGAAAAATTATACTCTCTTTTATTAGAGAACACATGTCCACTAATCATCTTTTTGTGTTAGAATGAAAGCAGTTAAAAAAATATACTAAATTATTGAGAAGTTAATTACGAAACATCATTATTCTTCAGTATGGTTAATTTGTCTAGAATTGTAGTAAGTTATAAAATGCAATGCCTTTAAATGTTACGATTTTCTAAGGAGGTGAACTAAACATCAGTTTTCGTCTAGTTTATTCAGTCACTATATAATATTCACCATAGAACTTAGCACATATGTTCCAAGATTGTATACCACAATAGTATACTAAGACGAATCCTAGAGTAGTAGAAGTAATAATAGCCTCCAAATGTCCTGGTACGGTTGAGGGTGAGGAGTCTGTTTAGATGTATTGGCATTAGTTTGCCGAAAATTTTATAGTAAGATTATTATTCATTAAGTGTATACAATTTGAAAAATTACACTCTCTTTTATTAGAGAACACATGTTCACTAATCATCTTTTTGTGTTAGAATGAAAGCAGTTAAAAAAAAATACTAAATTATTGAGAAGTTAATTACGAAACATCATTATTCTTCAGTATGGTTAATTTGTCTAGAATTGTAGAAAGTTATAAAATGCAATGCCTTTAAATGTCCTAGTACGGTTGAGGGTGGGAAGTCTGTTCTTCCTCTCAAAATGCTCTCACATGTTCGTGATTTTGAACCAATGGTGTAAGTGAGTTCCCTAATCGTGAAGGAACAAATGGAGTACGAACGTATTGTTGGTCACTGGTTACCACGAGACTGTATCTCTTGACGTTGCTGTACTGTCTTGTGTATTAGACATTTGGTTAAAGGCTCCGAGTGTGGCCTCCTAAGAAAACCACCTGCTTTGATTTGATCATCTGGGTAGTATTTCAGCCCTCACACAAATCAATGGTACCTGCTACTAGCCTCATTGTTGATATGTGGCGCATATATATTTAATACCCCTTTTTACCAATATTTATACGTTTAAATAAATAAATAAATAATGAGATTTTGATGCAAAAGTTTATGAACTGCTCTTCGAATTTAACCTTTATGTGAGCGATAATATAACTTGAATACTCCTTAAATTTAGGTAGGCGTGATGAGATTAAAATCTGTAATCTAATGGTTTAAGAATAGGTACTTTAACCACTATCAAAATTCCTCTCTGATGGTGGGATTTGAAGAGGCATGGAGTTGCACATGTGGGAAATCCAAATTCATTAATCTAACTATTCAAATCCCAGAAATAAGTCGTAGTATAATGAAATTATTGACTGTAGAATCAATATTTTTAGTGATATTGTCATTTCCTTTCACTCAAGTCTTTGCTATAAAAATAAATCATAGTGACTAGAAAGGATGTAAGAATTATTCAGTGTGTAGGCTATCGATTGATGACAACCTCATTTATTAAATCAATATGAAATTGTATGATAGATCGACTCCAAATTCTAGACATTACATCTAGAATTCGTGTCATTTATTGATTATATGGATGATGATTGACAGTTAGTGTGAGAAGGTATGATCTAATTAGAACAGTGATGACAGTGAATTTCTAAGCGTACAAACAACTAACTCAAACATGATGTGGCTTATTTTTCCCCCACTAAATAAATTACAGAAATAGGTATGTGAACATTAAACATAGAGTATGACGTATTCAATTTAGGCTCAATTAACTAAATTTCTATCTATGATCATAATCAATCTGATATATTGCAATTACACAAACGTGTCGATAATAGGGTCTCAGACATTATACTTAATATTGTCTAACTGAATTTGATCGATTAGACTAAATTAGATTTTGTATTTTTACTTATAAATTTTACTAGATCAGTTAGCTATATGCTTGTACCGTATTACGAATAAACTGTTTAAGAATTGGATCATTGAATTTTAACTCTGTAGTCTACACAGATCAAGTTCATTAGGAAATTTAACCTATCCAGAATCAGTTCAATATAAAGTCGTGCAACTTCAAATATCAGCCTTAAATTCAGACAAACACATTTGTATTGAGGCTTCTGGTATTCATTAGTTGTCTTTATTTGAATTGCCACAATCAATACAAATTAATTATTCGGATAGTTGAAATCATGAGTCCATTGAAGCTAGACCACAATGGAAAACCTGGAAACACTGTACGGCCGTTTCGTTCTATTGTGAGACTTCTCAGCAGTGCGACTCCACGATCCCACCTTACGAGATTCGAAGCCAGGACCTATCAGTCTTATGCGCGAGTACTTAACCTGTGGAACCACTAAGCCGGCCGGCGTCCAACGGTGCTAATGTCTAACTTCAACCAATCAACGATATTGAGCAACCATCCACGATTGTCTTCAGTGAGTTACTATCTCACAACCCAAGTTTTCTATCGTAGTCTAGCTTCAATTAACTCATGATTTCAACTATATAAAATTACTAAGATCTCCACAAACCCCCCCCCTTTGATATTCCGATAATATTTTAAAAAGAAATACATTTATAAATAACTACTAGAAAATAAAAGAATCCAAAATTAACATCTAAGATACATATTATACTTACCAATAATATAAAAGTGATATATTCCAAATTTTTGTTTTAATTCATAGAAACAAATTACTCACTTATTATATTCCAAAAATAGAAATATCCAAATAATGATATAATGATTATGAGTATGTTTTCAATAGTAATCTATGTATACATGTATATTTAGGTGTAATGAATATAAGAGATATGTAATTTACTTTTAGATATTTCAATAAAACGATTGAATATTAGTTAAGAAATGTGTTACTAAGAGGAAATTATTATTTTCAAAAGACATAAACCATAATCAACTATTGAATTCATCATCATCATCATCTCTCTTTTATGAAAATTGTTATGGATTTAGTTTATGATCGTTTATTTTTTATTGTCCTTTTTATTCTTTGTCCTCTTTTTTTTCCCCCTTCAAAATATTTTACTCCTTCTTTATAGAATTCAGTTTCTTTAAATGAACAATTATGTATTGATGATTATTTCACTATGTTATTAATCATATTATATAATTGTTGTTATGGTGAAAACAAACGATATGACATGATTTCGATGGCGTTTTTACAAATAAAATTTTATGGTTATCATCATGATTAATAATGTTGTCATTATATTACTATTATTACAATTATTAGTGGCGAGTTTATGTGTAAAGACATACATCAATCACAGACCATATATGTATATCTATATATATCTATATACAATCATAATACAGCTTCTGTGCTTCTGTGTATAATTTACTCTGTAGTAACAATAAACAGATAAATAAGTTATAGATGGATAGATGGTATGATGGACATATTATATAAAAAAAATGATTAGACTGAGAGAAACATACACAACATAAATAACTATGATCAAATGGATGGACAGTTGTAGATATAGATAAATAGATAGATGGATAGATTGATGAACATCATTTTGATTGAGAAGAAAAAGTTTAATAGAGAATGGTGTAGAGAATTGTAAATGATTTACGGGCAGAGTAATTTATTTGGATTGCTTCACTATTCTATTCAATTTTTTCTATCCAGATAACCTAGTTGATTATGATTGGTTAATATTATTTTGACAGTTAGTATTAGATGTATGAAAGAAAGAATGAAAAGAATTTTATAGTAAATGAATGAAAAAATCTGTACACATTATATGCTGATTCATGTTGAATGTTAGTGTTCATAAGACTAATGATTAATAGTTGAATTCATGAGTCTATCTAACCTACTCATGATTAAGTAGACGCTACACAAATATATATTTTTTTATTTCATTTTGCTTATTAGGATGCTTCAGGTTATTATTTTTCAAATATCTTACAAATAATTCCTTAATGAGTTATACGTTTACTTAATAGGTTTAATGAAGCCTGATAAAAAAATCACGATATTTGAGTCATTCATGAACTGATCATATAAGGAAGGTTATGATCTCTGTGTTCGATAATGTTATCAAAATACATAATTAGAAAGATGAATCCCAAATCTCATTGATGGTTAATTCATACAGTTTTAAATATACTATAAGTGTATCAGCCAATATATGTATATGTACCTTGACGATAAACTCCGCCTGTAGCTCCTCCAGGGGCTACTGCCGGTCCCAAGCCCGGGTAAAGGAGGAGGGTTGGGCATGGGGTTAGCGACCCCATCCCGTAGAAAATCAACTCGCTAAAAAAACGCTAACCAGAAAAAATCATTCAAACCATTCAAACTCTGCCCTAGGAGTAGAAGGAATAATTATGACGTCTCATGATGAAAGCCGAGTTCATTCGGAAGTCATGAGGCCGATGCACCTTCTTACAACCAGAGCGACAATTTTTATAGGTACATGGAATGTCCGGACAATGTGGGAGACCGGCAGAGTCTTCCAAATTTCTGCGGAAATGAGGAAATACAACCTGGAAGTGCTTGGAATCAGTGAAACACATTGGACGCAGGTTGGACAACAACGACTGTCTTCAGGGGAACTTCTGTTATACTCCGGTCATGAAGAAGAAAATGCCCCACATACACAAGGAGTGGCACTGATGCTGTCTAGAAAAGCACAAAATGCACTTATAGGATGGGAATCTCATGGACCGAGGATCATCAAAGCCTCCTTCAAAACAAAGAGAGAGGGCATTACAATGAACATCATCCAATGCTATCTGCCGACCAACGACTACGATGAAGACGCTAAAGACCAATTCTACGATAGGCTGCAGTCGATCTTCGAGAAGTGCCCAACCAAGGACCTGACCATTCTAATGGGAGATTTCAATGCCAATGTTGGAAAGGACAACACTGGATACGAAGACGTCATGGGACAATATGGACTGGGAGGAAGGAACGAAAACGGTGAGAGATTTGCAAACCTATGTGCCTTCAATAAACTGGTCATAGGTGGCACCATATTCCCACACAAAAACATACACAAAGCCACTTGGATTTCACCGGATCACACTACACAAAATCAAATCGACCATGTCTGCATCAACAAAAAGTTCAGGAGGACGATGGAGGATGTGAGAATCAGACGAGGAGCTGCTATACTATCCGATCATCATTTGCTGGTCGCTAAGATGAAACTAAAACTCAAGAAGCACTGGACAACGGGGCGGACAACATCACAAAAGTTTAATACGGCCTTTCTTCAAGATGCTGACAAACTCAACAAATTCAACATAGCCCTCAGCAACAGGTTCGAGGCCTTTCATGATCTACTCAATGGAGAGGGAACTACCATGAAGAGCAACTGGAAAAGTATCAAGGAGGCAATCGTTTCAACATGTCAGGAGGTTCTGGGCCAAAAGAAGCACCATCACAAGGAGTGGATCACTGTTGGTACAATGGATAAGATTGAAGCAAGGAGGAACAAGAAGGCAGCGATCAATATCAGCCGAACAAGAGCAGAAAAAGCCAAGGCATAAGCCGAATACACAGAGGCAAACAAGCAAGTGAAGAGGAGCATCAGAACCGACAAACGTAAATATGTGGAAGATTAAGCGATGACAGCGGAAAAGGCTGCAAGAGAGGGAAACATGAGACAACTGTATGATACAACAAAGAAACTTGCTGGAAATTACCGTCAACCAGAAAGACCAGTGAAAAACAAGGAAGGCAAAGTAATCACCGACATTGAAGAACAACGAAACAGGTGGGTAGAACACTTCAAGGAACTCTTGAATCGACCAGCTCCACTGAACCCACCCAACATCGAAGCAGCACCCGCAGACCTCCCAATCGATATTGGCCCACCAACAATTGAAGAGATCAGCATGGCCATTAGACAAATCAAGAGTGGCAAAGCAGCAGGACCAGACAACATCCCGGCAGAGGCACTGAAAGCAAATGTAACAGCAACTGCCAAGATACTCCACATCCTCTTCGGTAAGATTTGGGACGAAGAACATGTACCAACAGACTGGAAAGAAGGACTTCTCATCAAGATACCAAAGAAAGGCGATCTGAGCAAGTGCGACAACTACAGGGGCATCACTCTCCTCTCAATACCAGGAAAAGTCTTCAACAGGGTATTGTTAAACAGGATGAAGGATTCCGTGGACGCCCAACTTCGAGATCAACAAGCTGGATTTCTTAAGGATAGATCGTGCACAGATCAAATCGCAAATCTACGTATCATTGGGGAACAATCAATCGAATGGAATTCATCACTGTACATCAATTTCATCGACTACGAGAAGGCATTTGATAGCGTGGACAGGACGACACTATGGAAGCTTCTTCGACACTACGGCGTGCCTGAGAAGATAGTCAACATCATACGGAACTCCTATGATGGACTAAACTGCCAAATCGTCCACGGAGGACAACTCACCGACTCGTTTGAAGTAAAGACCGGTGTTAGGCAAGGTTGCCTACTCTCACCCTTTCTCTTTCTCCTGGTGATCGACTGGGTTATGAAGACGTCAACATCTGGAGGAATGCACGGGATACAGTGGACAGGCAGGATGCAGCTTGACGATTTAGACTTCGCGGATGATCTGGCTCTTCTATCACAAACGCAACGACAAATGCAGGAGAAAACGACCAGTGTAGCAGCAGCCTCAGCAGCAGTAGGTCTCAATATAAACAAAGGGAAAAGCAAGACTCTCCGATACAATACAATATGCACCAATCCAATTACACTTGACGGAGAAGCTTTGGAGGATGTGGAAATCTTTACATATCTGGGAAGCATCATTGATGAACACGGTGGATCAGATGCAGATGTGAGGGCGCGGATCGGCAAGCAAGAGCAGCATACCTACAGCTGAAAAACATCTGGAGCTCAAAACAATTGTCAACCAACACCAAGGTTAGAATTTTCAATACAAATGTGAAGACAGTTCTATTGTATGGGGCGGAGACGTGGAGAACTACGAAAGCCATTATCCAGAAGATACAAGTGTTTATTAACAGTTGTCTACGCAAGATACTTCGGATCCGATGGCCAGACACTATCAGCAACAAGTTACTGTGGGAGACAACAAACCAGATTCCAGCGGAGGAAGAAATCAGGAAGAAGCGCTGGAAGTGGATTGGGCACACTTTGAGGAAATCACCCAATTGTGTCACAAGACAAGCCCTCACATGGAATCCTGAAGGTCAAAGGAGAAGAGGAAGACCAAAGAACACGTTACGCCGAGAAATAGAGACAGACATGAGAAGAATGAACAAGAACTGGAAAGAACTAGAAAAGAAGGCCCAGGACAGAGTGGGTTGGAGAAAGCTGGTCGGCGGCCTATGCTCCATTGGGAGTAACAGGCGAAAGTAAGTAAGTAAGTAACCTTGACGATAATTATCTCGTTACTAAGGTTCGGCTTCGAAACAGATTAGTAAAATGTTAAACATGACGAGAAGTGGTTGTTTCATCCACTGATTGAAACAGGAAACAGGTGTTTAAAAATAAATATACCACTTACGGAACTGAATGATCGTGATTTTGATTTCCGGTGAGTTGCATGCATATCCCACTAAAGAGGAAATATCTATTCACTAATTTTAGAGTTGACTTTCAATTAACGAAAAAAATTATCTTTAAATGTAATAAATTACAATCTTTTAGTTCTGTCTTCAATTGTTTCAAAAAATGAATAAATCGGTTTAAATGACCATATTAACTATAAATAAATTATTTATTTGTAATATCCCAATGATTAGAAAAATTAGATTTTCTGACGTTACGTGACTCAATCTAAGCCACTTCTTCAGAGAAACTTGGTAATGATACCTAGATGGTAATTATAGTATTAAGCTACGTTTCATTTCTAAATTGACTTTAAAAAACACAACCGTTTTTGTATTGTCGCCAACTGGAATACACCATTATAGTATGATGTAATACAACTTATGACCTTGGGATTTTTAAAGCAAAACAAATTAGGAACTTTGAATACAGTTAATAATTGTGTTGATTTTTCTAAAGCCAGGTAATTTGACTTATTTTTTTCCAGTTGTTTAATTAGTTACTCAAGAAAATAAAAGTTTGTCAAATAATGGTAATAAGAATTCTTATCGAGAACATAAACCGATTTAAAATAGATAAACGTTGAAAACTAGGAATCACTCGATAGCTGTATTATAATAGTATGGAACTCCTTAACAGTCCAGATCTACAACTCTATTGACAATCGAACTCATAAACTTTAGGTCTCATGTTAGGTGTTTTACCTTTAGAGTACTGAACCAGTATCAAACTGTTTAAATGTTTGACTTCAATCAATTCGCGTCATTGTATGATTCTTTCTAGTACCACTAGTGGATAACTGTCTCAAATCGGTTGTGATTGAACCCCACTGGTAATGGCTTCTCGCTAGAATTTGTGGAATTGCCTTTATATATTAGTTATTAGTGAGCATATGATTATTCCTAGTATAGTGAATTTGTGAAGATCGTCTAATTTTTTCATTTACACCTCGAAAAAATCTTAGCTAAACAAGATGATTGTATAATTTCATTAATTGATTCAGGTTAGACATGTAAGCTGTCGAATGATGGCTCATTGGTCTAAATGGCTATGCGCCTGTCGTGGAAACCTTTGAGAAGTTCCATACTACCATGAGACAACCGTCCAGTGCTTCCTAGTTTTCAATGATCGTCCAGTGTAGATCGGTCACTAATGTTAGATGTAAAATTCAGCTGTCTGACTAAATCTCCTATAGTTTTATTAACTGAACCATTAGTACAGCGATCCTAATCAATAGTCAATGGTTCAGGTTTTCGCCTATTCAATAATAGTTATCGAAGTACGCTGATATCACCTAAAAAAATTTATAATTTAACTAATATTGGATAACTGTGTGAACACGGTATAAATAATTTGGTTGTATATATCCGTGATACTACACTGAACCGAACAATGAGCATTCAGTATTTGAAATAAGTGTGATATGATTAGATCAATAAGTAACAGCATTAGTAGTTAAGTGCTGATTACTTTAAAAACACTTAAAACTTAAGTTGACTGTAGATCAACTGATTCTATAATCAATTATTCACTAATGAGCAGACATGGACGGTGGCTAGCAGTGGAATCCAGGATGTGCGTTTCGTCCTGTTTTAGGACTCGTCAACCGGATGTGCCTGCATTCCAGACTTGATGTTCATTCTAGGACTCGAACTAAGTACCGTTCGCCTAGAACTTCATGTTATCCATTTAGCTGCTGAGTCCTGATAGTAACATACTTGTGAAATGGGGGAAGTTGCAATTCATTTTTGTATTGGTTATTTGAAACTCCCTATTGATGTTTTGGGCTGCAATTGACCAGTCTCTTATTGGCTTGTGTGCATCCTGTACTGATTGCCTTGATATTGCCTTCAGTCAAAAACAGTTTAAGCATAGATGCATGGTGGATTGCACTGGAATTAATGGTATTCGTTTTGTTCTATTTTGAACTTGTCAGCTAGACGTAAATACATTCCAGATTTGATATTCAGTATGGGACTCAATGCCCTACACCGTTCATATCCATCTTTGCTTATAATGTTCGTGGCTGAAGGCAGTATCGAGGCAATCCTCACAGGATGTACATGTGCCAATTAGAGACTGATCAATTGCAGTCCTAAAATATCAATGGAAAGATTCTAACGACTAATACACAAAATGAATCACTCGCTTATATTCACGATTTTTATATTAAAAAAAAAACAACAATTAAATGAATGTACCGTACAAATAATCATTTTCTAAAATTAAGATTACAAGGCCTCTCACTTATTAATCACTTGGTACTCAGTACAATAAGTGTATAAAGATCTTTATAATCTGTAAAATGTTTCAGTTGAATTATGTAATTAGTCTATCTAGTTTATATTGTAATATGTTTAAGCAAAAGTAACTGAACTGTTGTAAACTGAAAAATTTCATAAGTTAAGGCATAATACAAATCATTAAGTTGTAGAGTATGTTTTTATAAACATAAAGACAATTTTTATCACAATGGACCAATAAAACCATGTAACACTCGATGTCTATTTTATTTTATTTCTTACATCTGCGTCACTTAACATTCAAGACAAACACTATTATAGCAAACGTTCCATGAATGTAGATAAACTGTATGTTGTCAAGTCATTTAAATGTATCGTAGTCAGTAATTACAGTCACATTTTCGTACATTTATTCACCAAATTGTTTGTATTTTAGAGTAATTCCTATTATAAAATTAAATAGAGGTGTGATGTATGTTTTGTTGTAATTTTTCATTCATCATGACTCTCTGGGCTTCACTTGACACGTCCGTAGAAGGATGGACAGAAATTTCTATCATTGTTTATAATTTTTGGTAAGAAAACGTTTAGTGAATACTGTGATTGATAGGAACTTTGAGGCATTATTTATTTTTGAAAATTGTGCTCTGAACCATTTAAACTAAAAAGGGGAAATAGAAGGGGATATTACCTAAGAAAAAGTGTCTGGGTCATATCGTGCTTTCAGATATGTCACCTATATAGACAATGTACTCTTGATTTGTTGTACTTGATAACACGATAAACCTGATAGTTTTTCCCCACATTCTTAGGCAGCTTCATATGAAGAGCTTAGGGACTAATATGTACACGGAAATCACACCTAAGACGGCAAAACACTGATTTCAGCTAGAAACAGAACTAACTCTAATTTACAGTACCTAAAGAAATTACTTAAAACAAGTAAGGAAATTATCACATAAAACAAGTTAGCATGCTATAAAGAATATGATAGCTCAATGAAACACAAAAATCGTCAGAAAAATTTCAGCAAATATTCAAAAAGTCACATGAATTTTGATATTCCGGTATATTGGAACACCAAACACTGCTGCAACCCTGATAAATTGGCGAAAAACCAAACAGAACGAAAATCCCATCCGTTAAGGATTTCTACTGGTAAACAATAATTCCCGCTTCATTCTAGATGATTGACGGGTGCATGGTCAAAATAGCGATCGACAGTAGAGTTTATCCCCAGTTTATTCAATAACTTTTCTGTTCAAAAATGTATAGAAAATAAATAAATAGGAGCTTGCTTTTACCTACTTTGAGTGGATGAAAACAGTAACACTATAGCTTTTGATTTTGGCAAATTTCGAAAGAGTTCCTTGACAATTGTTAGCTAGAGTTCGTAAGCCTAGTGTAATCTCTTATCTGATTATCTATGACAGTATCTAAGATGTTTATAACTGTAGAAGAAAATGATAGAATGTCCATTATACAAATAATACAGATAATGATATTTTATCCTCGAAACATCCTAGCAATTATTTTAAACAAGGATGTGATTAGACTATTTCTTAAACTACCTTTTTTTTATAATAAAAATCTAATTACAGAATTGACTGAATGTTCTATTCGTGATATTTTAATTTTATTTACAACTTCCTAATTTAGTTAACAGATATTCATTTCATCACTAACGTCTTTTAGCACATAGACGCATACACACAAATCGACATGTGAGAAAGTTTTTTGAGGCTTAAATTGGCATGTATTAATTCATTAGAGGTGTTGGAACAATTAGTCCTTAATAAATTAGATGTTACTAAGTTACAATATAGAATAGTATCTATGTTTATGAACTTTTGACCTTAATTGTGTGTGATAACGAGACCATTTTTGTAGGTTTTACAAAGTTCGAATAAAATTATCTTCTTGGATGGTCAGACAGCAATTAAAGGTTAGGTGAATAGGGATCAAGTTTCATATGTGACAAATAAGTTTATAAACATAGCAATAGCGTTTGGTAAATATTCTAAAGTTACATATTTACCTGAAAAACAAAATCAATGGCAGATAATCCCTTTATCAGAAGTATGCAATAAATAATGAATAAATAGTAGTTTAAGGTTCCAAGTTTAGCTAACTTTTGACATTTTATTTTGGTAGCATCATAAACGCTTGCTGAATGAATTTAAGGATGTATTCAAAAACGAAAAGCGTTCTTGCCTTAAATATTATTTCAGCTAGTAATTTAAAGATAATTATCAGTAAGGTTGTGGAGATTATTAAGTTTATGATTAAGACGATGAATCGATTAATGTTAGACAACCATTGAAAACCTAGAAACACTGAACGGCCGTTTCGTTCTATTGTAGGAATTCTCATTATTGCTCATCCAAGATCCTGCACATGGGACTCAAATTCGGGACGTTCGGTCTTACGCGCGAACACCTAACCACCGGACCAATGAGCAGGCATCCAGCGGTGTTGATTTCTAACTTCCACCAACCCACGATATTGCGCGATCTTCCGCCATTGTCCTCAGTGAGTAACTGCCTCACAGCAGACACGGCTTAACATCACCGGCCATAGCTTCTCACTAGAATTCCAAGAAATTTATCGTGAAGTCAGTTAGTAAGAAAATGACAATTGTAAGTATAAGGTTAAGCGTTCGCGTACGAGACCTAAGGTCCTGGATTCGAGTCCCGTATGTGAGGTCGTGGGTGAGCACTGCTGAGGAGTTCCATACTAGGACGAAACGGTCATTCATTTCTTCCAGTTTTTCAAGGTTGGTCTAACATTGATCCATTTATGATATCAATTTAAATTTAAAGATAGATAGACAACAGTTAACGAGTATTTAAAAGTCAAGAAGTGCTGGAATTCTATGTTGTCTTAATCCAGATCATCTAAGTAGGACTCATCCATTTAATAAACAGGATAGAACCCATTGTTTTTAATAGTCCACACTGGATACACAGTACCTTTACACTACTGAGCTCTCATCTATTTATTTAAACAACCAACTTCAGTGAATTCACGACATAGCTCAAGTACCATTTAGTATTAACGATCACATCTGTCTCATCCTTGAAAACGGTCTAAACTAATTTTCAGATAAGTTTTATTAAAACATTCATCTTGTCAGGCACTTCTAAGTTAAAGTCAGTTAACAAATGAAAATTTCAAAGATGAAATTTAAATTTATTAGATCTGAGTGGATGACATGGATACATTCAATAAGTGGAAGGAGTATTGCTGCGTCTTTTAAAATGTTTGTATTTATAGAGAAAAACAAATATATTACTACACAAAATAGATTTTAAATCCGAAGAAATATTCTCTAATTTACATGAATTACTTCAAATGTTTCCACTTCAGATATTGACGGATTGGTTTTTGCGGTTCCTTTGAATTACAGAGCCATATCAAATAATGTTCTTAGTTTGCTGGATGGAATGTTCATTTATGCTTTGTAGGAATCAGACCACATTTTATACATACATCCAAAGTCCTTAATGAACAGTCACAATACAAGCAGTCATGAAATTCAAAGGTTTATGATTGATTCAGTCCTTTGATAAAAGGTCAATGACAAATTTATTAGTTAAATGGTATTGTGACTATAAATAGATAGAAGTTTTAATATCAGTCATGATAAAACTCTTAGAAAATTCACAAAGTATCTACCAACTACCGTATGGTGAAAATTTCCAACCATGACATTTGAATTCATATCAATTATTAATCTTCCACATATTAACTTCATACTAAAGTTAATCCACCGAACAAAGTGAATTGCGATAATATTTATAATAAAACATTTTGGCTTTTAATCACATTATTGTTGAAAAACACCCGTTCAGATATAAGTCAAAGATAAAATGATTCATCGAAGAGACATTTATTTTATTTTATTCCTCTAAGTTTTAAATTACGATGTTTAAAATTATGCCAATCAACTTTATGTTTAAATTGTAAGAATCACTTAATGGAGATTGTCAGTTTGTGGAGTGATTGAAGCTAGACATTAACAGCGTTGGATGCCCGGTTAGTAGTTGAGAGGTTAAGCGTTTGAACGCGTGACGAAAAGTCTTGAGTTCGATTCCCGTCCTCAAGACGATGGATACTTACTACCGAGGTGTCCCATACTAGGACAAAACGGCCATCGAATACTTCCATGTTTTCGATGGTAGTCTAACATTGATCGGTTCATGATCTCAATATAACTGGAGACTGTTATTTTCTCATTGTTAATATTTCATACCTGGTGTTTGCATTTACATTGAGATTCAAACTTCGTATTAACGATTATCGTTTCTATTGAACCAATCTGGAGCTATTCTGATTGACCAACCTTGTAGAATGTGCTAACTGAAAGTGAAACTTCAGTGAACACTCAACGTCAATAGGCATATATATATATATATATATATATATATATATATATATATGCCTATTGACGTTGAGTGTTCACTGAAGTTTCACTTTCAGCCTACTGTATCCTAACCACTTTTGTAAATTACCAGATAGTGCAGTTAGTTTTGTCATTGATTTAATTACGTCTAGTAAAAATGTTATCGTAATCAATATAATAATCTCAGTCATGACGTTATGTTTGACATATTATTTCAAAAGATAAATATTTACAAATTAGATTTTACACGCCTAGATGGTACTTAACATTAGCAAATAAATATACTGTTTCTTGTCATAAAATATTTGCCATACATTTACGTAACTTATTCTATACATGTAAGCCAAATTTAAAGTACTCAGTGAATATTGTTTAACTGAATTGGATGAAGTACTACTTGTAAAATCAATAATAATTAACCATCCATTTAATGGTCATAAATATGATAAAAGAGACGTGTTAATGGTGTCAGTTATTAAATTCGTTGTCCTTCCGACGTGTATAACAAAGCTTTTGATTAAATGAATATGGAAAACAAATCGTACAATTCATAAATAGTTTTTATGACACTATATTCAGTATGAGACTTCAAAACTCCAAAGTTTAATCTCGTGTGATCGATAAAGAGTTCCAAACGGAAATTAATAGATAATCTTCGTCAGGCATCTACGTAATTTCTATAATTGATAAGGATTATCTTCAACTTGTTACTGGATTCTTTTATAGTTAACTTAGTTTGATATTTGATTTGTTCAAAAGTAATATAACTATTTACTATTTTAATGAGTAATACAGAAGCAATCATTGAAGTTCCGTATTATTTCTGTTCAAATTTAAAATATACAAATAAGTCCTAATTAAATTCATTCAGTATTGTTTGTTTGGATCTTCCTATCGATTTGTTAGGACTGCAACTGGTCATGTGTGCATACTGTGCGTATTGCCTCAATATAGCCTTAATTCACAAGCTTGGTAAGCAGAGATTCCTAATTAAGTTTAAGAAAAAAATTTTAGCAATTGTTTGAAAAAAACTAAATATGAGTTATTTCACAGGTGAGTAATGGTACACTTACTAATAATTGTATTGAATTCTAGTCACCATCTTATTCCGTTTAAACCATGTAAGATAATAACTTTATTATAGTTTCAATGTTTTTCTTTACAGTTGAATTATTTATCATAAATTTTCTAGGAAATGCTTTCCGAATTATATCATGCCTTTACAAGTAGGCATGGATAGATGTGAACTAATTTTGACATATATATGTACGAGATGGATGGTGACTAGCATTAGGATCGAGGACACTCGTTTTATCATATTTGAGACTTTTAGGTTGAATGCATGTTGTAGATTCCATTGTTAACCATAATTCACTTCTGCTTAAAAATACTTATGACTTCATGATAATATCGATGCAATCCACATATGATATACGTACACCAAAAGAGACTGACTAATAGCAGTCTTAAACACCAATAGGAAAAACCAAACAACCAATACTGACGATTAATATCTTAGAGGATGGTCTTTTATTGTTACTATACCGATAATAAGCTCAGGGTCAACTTTAGTACTATCTCTGTTGCAGAAAACATAGCTATATATATACTGCAATTGGTTAAGGTTGTTTTATTCAATCAACAGCACTGATAGACTAGATAAATTTCAAATTATTAATCTCGTGTTCGAACGAAAGTTGTTTTTTATTGACATGTTTTCACTTAAATAAATTTTTCTTCTTTTACATAAACAAACAAATGAAGAAACAACAAATCACTTCATGAGGAAAATTACTTATAGATTATGTCTGCAAAAGTACAAATATTCAAGGTCGAACAATCTTGTAGTAAATAACATTCTTGGCTTAACTAATTGTGTTAATCCAATAATTTCTGATATGATTTTCGTTTTACATATCAGATGAATTTGACAGTTGATTCAAACTTGACACAATCTGTCTAAAACTTTTAACTGCTAGCATAAACCACTAAGACAATTCAAATCCTTATCCCTACAATCAGATTGATGTATTTGTGTAAACATATCTGTGATAAATATAGTTTATCATAGAAAGTGTAGTGAAAATATGTTTTTTGAAGTGAAAAATATCTTACCGGTTACAAAAACGTAAAAAAAAAATAATTCTCATCTAATCGATAAAATCTAGAATGATATATATAGAGCCGTTTGCTTATAACTAATTGACTAATAATGAAAAAAACCACAACATAAAAGATCATAATTGTCGTGAAACGATAACATATTTCTGTGTGAGAACATAAAATGGGAGAAAGAAAAGATAAACAACAGGAAACTAGGCTTATTTCCTAGATTTTCATTACTTTAAAATTTGAACTGTAAAATGTGGCTACTTAATAGATTTTATTTTAATCCCAGTGACTTTTACAAATGATAGCACGCCAACTTGCCTAGCGGTCATATACAACATGGTCAATATAATTTTTCCGGTAGCGACAACAACATGAAAACAATATGATCATAATTACAGATAATTAATAAAAATCTTTGCAAATGCATCTGTCACAATCCATATATATAGTTCAGTATTAACGTCTATGACTTCAGCACTGGTTAATACTAATTCAAATCTCACTGAGATTGGAAAATTCCCCAAGAATCTGAATAAGTATTGATAGTGAGTGGCCAGTTACCATAAAACTTATTCAATTGTCTTCAATCATCTAATACTAAGTATCTACTATGACCGTTTTTAAATCCCGAGTCAGATTCAAAATTTGTTTTCCAGTATTAATTCAAATAAATTTTAGTCGTTTTTAAGTATTGAAAGGAAGATGTTGATTATTCAAAATTTTACATAGAATAGCTCTGATTATCATGATTTGATGTTTTACTCCATTCAGATGAATTAGATAAAGATTAAGTAGACCTTTCTCCAAACCAGACAAAACAGTACAAAAATTTAATATTCAATGAAACTTGTCAAAACAAAACATATTACAGATATATTATTTTTATTTAAAAAAGGTCCAAATAATTACTATGCAATAAACATTCAACTATACTTTTCTCCTCCTCCTCCTCCTCCTCCTCCATAAATCATGTATTTATATAGTAGTGAAAATGATTCAGTAGTAGTTTATACCAAGATTATTATATTGACTGGTTGATATTCCAAAGTATGAAATTAATTTTTTTGAGCATCCTAGTTAAAAATCTCAACTTCGCCTGTAGCTCCTCCGGGGGTTACTGCCGGTTCCAAGCCCGGATAAAGGAGGGTTGGGCATGGGGCTAACGACCCCATCCCGTAGCAAACCAACTCACTAAAAAACGCTAACGAGAAAAAAATTATTCAAGTAATTAAAAAATCTCATAATTACAGATATATATGATTCGTTTATTAGGATAACTAAATATTAATTTGATAGTTGAATTCATAACTGAATTAAAGCTAGATCACCATGGAAAACCTGAAAGCACTAAATGGCCATTTCATTTTAGTATGATACTTTTCAGCAATGAGCATCCACGATCCTCCTCGTGGGATTCAAACGTAGGATCGTGGATGAGCATTGCTGAGAAGTCCCATATTAGTACGAAACGACCGTCTAGAACTTCCAGGTTTTCACTGATGGTCTAGCTTTAATTGGCTAGTGGATTCAAACATCAAATTACTAAAATCTTCACGAAATCCCCTTCAGATAATGAATATTAATGATTAAAATTTCATATGAACCTCGTGATTTTTAATATTATACTTAATAACTGATCGATGTATGCACTCAATAATAAAGATTATTTTTCCTGAATACTATCATAACATGATAACAGTATTTATAAGGTAACTTTCTATAAGCATATTAGTAAAATTGAAAACAATTTAAAAGTACAATCATCATCGAACAGTAATACATTTATTCTGTGTATGTCAAAAAATTTTTAAAATCTAAAATACAAGTTTATAACCGATTACAATTATTATTAGAAAAGGGTTTTGTGGAGAGTTTAGTAATTTAATAGTTGAATTCATGAGACCGATAGGTCCCGGGTTCCAATCCCGTGAGTGGGATCGCGGATGCGCACTGCTAAGTATTCTCATACCAGGACGATAAAGCTATTCAATGCTTCTAGTTTTCCCATGGTGGTCTAGATTTAACGAACTCATTAATTCAACTATTCGATTACAATAATATTTAATAATATATCTTTTACAAGATATTAAATTTGAAATTTCAGCAAAATTAAATTCCTTACGACTAATAATCTAATGTCAGTAATTTTGTGGCTGTTATGTTTTTTAGCTGATTAGTTTATTTGTAAGGCCCTCATACTCTCTCTCTCGTTAACATTATTAATGAAAACCTCTCTAAAAAGGAAGTTATCAAAATTTCTTCACAACTGGCAAGGAGCTTGTACTGTTGTCCTGGATTTTGACTGGTTTTTGTTTATAGCTGTATGGTAGTTGTGTGTATGTTTGTTTTCAAGGGACGAAATGCCTTCAAAATCCTTCTTTTCAGTTATTAATATTCTCCATCTGGTTAGTTAAAGGTATTTATAATGATTTATTTAAAATTGCTGTTGATTGATTATGTAATAAAATATCTTGACCATTGATCAAATAAATAGGCCGACTGCATGGATTAGTTTTGTAAAAGTTTGAAGAATCTCTTAGGTTGCATAGTGTTCAGTAACGAATATTTAGAATGATTAAAAAAATGAATCTTTTTAAACATTAAGTAAGAAAATACAATAAAAAATATCATTTAAAAGAATTAACTATGCAGGTGGTTTGTGGAAATTATTAGATTTTACAGCTCATATTGTAGTGAACAAGAACACTGGTGGGGACAATCGAATGTATTTAAGCCCAAATTACAGACTATGATAACCATACAGCAAACAGTTAATTTGTAAAATAACAACCAATTGTTCCAATCTTCACTATTCCTTCTGTAAATATCAGTTCATCATCTCTAATTCCATTGTTCATTCATTTTCCTACCAATTGCGCTTCATTTCAGTTCTTTCCTTATCGGTCTTCTGCCAAAATACATTCTATGTTTGACCATCGCCATATACTAATCATATAGATATAAGTAGACCACACCACAATATTACGGTTCAGTCTTGGTTAGTCAATTACTGGAAACCAGATGACAATGAACAGATGTTTCTTCCTAGAAAGAGACTTATCAGCAGGACAAATTCATGACTCCCCCGGGGATCGAGTCTAGAACCGTCAAGTCAAGTACTGGGTGTTAAACCGAAATAACATTGAGATGCAAAGATCCATACTGGAAAAGAACGATTATCCAGTGCTTTCTTTCAATCTACAATGTAAACTATTGTAAAAGAATGTTGTTTTTTATTTTGAGTTTGATTTGGACCAGGAATGATGAGATGGAAAAAAGTGACTCACAGAAACTTCTTTTAGATGTACAGACCTATCTTATTCATCAATAATCTAATATCATTCAATAAATATCTTGAGTAGTTTGACGAAGATTTCTTATTATGTATAGATAATTTTTACTATAATTTGACAATAACTAAGAAAACATTTCAATTCAATTGGCATTATTCTATACACAATTAGATTCAGACATTATAACATAAAACAAATCATCTGTTGATTCATATATGAATTGAAGTGTCTTCTCAAATGATACTAAGTTATAATGAAAATTATCTTTCAATAAAATAGTTTATACTTGACTAAAGAACAATCCAACAAATATATATTAATTATAGAAGGGGTTTTGTGGAGATTTAGTATTTATTATAGTTGAAAGCGTGAGTCAATTGAAGCTAGACCACCATGGAAAACCTGGAAACACTGGACGGCCGTTTCGTCCTATTATGGGACTCCTCAGCAGGGCGCATCCACGAACCCGCTCCCGTGAGATTCGAACCCAGGACCTACCAGTCTCGAGCCGAAGCCCTTAACCGATGGTCTAGCTTCAATCGACTCACGCTTTCAACTATGGTAAATACTAAATCTCCACAAAACCCCTTCTGTAATTAATATAATCATATGCTCACTAGTGACTTCGAGAAGTATATCTAGGAGCTCTAGTGAGAAGCAGTGACCAGTGGAGTTCAAAACCACGTCTGTTGTGAGATAGGAACTCACTGAAGACAATTGGTGAATGGTTGCTCAACTTCGTGGATCAGTTGAAGTTAGACATTAACACCGTTGGATGCCAGCTCAGTGGTCTATCGGTTAAGGGCTTCGGCTCGAAACTGGTAGGTCCTGGTTTCGAATCTCGCTCGCGAGAGTGGGTTCGTGGATGCGCACTGCTGAGGAGTCCCATAATAGGACGAAATGGCCGTCCAGTGTTTCCAGGTTTTCGATGATGGTCTAGCTTCAATTGACTCACGCTTTCAACTATAATAAAGATATATATATATATATATAAGAGAAAGAAAGGTATACTCTTAGAATAAGAGAGAAACAAGACGTTCATAAAATTTTAACCAGAAATACTTTCCCCTTTATTTATTGAAAAAAGAAAACAAAAACAACTAAGAGTTAAATAATAATTATCTGAAAATAATTGAACATTGTACATTATAAACCACCTGTTGGGTAATTTCTTCATTTTATATTCTCTATTTAATTTGATGAGAATAATAAAAAAATTTTTTTCCCGCTTTCTTTCTCTTTCTCTCTCTCTCTCTCTCTTAGTTTTTCTCTGAATGGCAACAATTAAAAATCATCTTTATTGATTTATCTAAGTATAATTGAACTTAGTATAAGTTATAACTTTGTTCTGTGTTTAATGGAATGCCATAGGTTTTATTATATTAATAATATTGGGATTAATGACTTTCCTATATGAGCCATATTTTTAAAATTAAATAGAGTTGAAGGGTATATATATATATATATATATATTGATATATATATATATATATATATATATATATATACATAAACAAGGGTTAATCTATTTATGACTAAAAATAATGGAGTTTATACCGAAAGTCTTTCTTCTTCTAATTGAAAGATAATTTTCCTTTTTTTCAAATTTTTAATTCTTGTAAATCCATTGACATATTTTATGATATAAGTGTAGATGATAAAAAGAAGACGGATAACAAGTGGGGGATCGTGGTGATATGTATATTTTGAAGTGATGGTATTAATAACCTGAAAATTATTATTAATTTTTTGTCATTAAAGTGAGTATTTGTATAGTTGAAATCATAAGTCAATTGAAGCTAGACCATCTTGGAAAACCTGGAAGCACTGGACAACCGTTTCGTCCTATTGTGAGAATCCTCAGCTCCAATTAGCTGCAGTCAACTCATGATTTCAACTATGCAAACACTGAAATCTCCACAAAATCCCTTCTGATTAAAATAATTGTATTATTTATTAGGATAATTTTTTGATAGATTCGCATAATTTTAAGGTTATTTTTTTATCATGAGCTGAAATGTGATCGATCACGAGGAGGATCTTCTCAGGTTTTTTTATCAAGAAGCTTTTAATTAAATCACAATTAAGATCGCAACTCCCTGAAGAAAGCTCTTGAGCATTTAAGTACACTACAAGGAGACTGAAGTTAGAGAATACAGACCTGATGTGTCGAAGAAAATAAACAGATTTTCCTGTTTAGTTTCTTGGGCCCGTGAGATCAAACTGTAAGGCTAGAGAGTAGATGTATTGATCTACTTCGAGTGTTGGCTGCCTTGTCTAGATGATCTATTCGATACCCATGAAACACTAAACGTGAGTTACACTATATAAGTATTGATCCAGAACACAGTTTCCCGTGCTCACTCTTCTGATAGCCAGAGTAAAGAACAATTAAGCAAGCAGGAAACTTCTAAGTATACAGCTTAGATTTATGAAACGCAGTATCCTGGCCATGCATCAACGGAATTAAGAGATTACAAGATTGGCATAAGTGTATGGTGGGTGGAAGAGGACTGAGTGAAAGGTCTGTAATAAATTAACGATAAATTGGGGAAGGTAAAACACACAATTATTTCTGTGCCAAACGAAAGCTTACAAGTACGGAAATGCAAGAATAAAATACTATAGGTATTTAATAGTTATACAACGAAAAAATAAACAGTACTTCTGATAGGCTCATTCCGCAGGTTCATTTTTGCTTAATATTTATCCAGAAATAACAATGTCACTGAGTTCCAACTCAGCGATTTAAAGATAGTCATACTGGTAATGAAGATCTGAAGTTCAGCGGTCGTGTATGATTAATGATAATTCGTTGTAAACTACATCAAATCAACAAATCATCGGTTTTAAACCTTAGATTGTTCTTTAACTGTTATCAGGTCATGGCAGAAATTAGCTTCAAAACTAAACAGTTTTCCCTGAACACTTAATTATATAATGAGTGGTGATTTTTTATTGAATTGAATATTTGGTATGTTAAAAAGATCAAATAACGCGACACTAATCTAGGTAACATATGATCAGTTATAATTATTAATTGACCGTCATATAACTGATTATCATTTAGAACTGAAGTAATATCTACTAAGCAAATGATTTTCCAGTTAGTTGTTATTGAAGTGGAAACATCAAATAATAATTGAGAAAATATCATGATGATACTTTTTTAAGAAAGTCATTCACAGATGGATAGTGGCTAGCAATGGAATCCAGAATGCGTGTTTCGTGATATTTGGGACTCGTCAACTGGATATACCTGCATCTCAGAGTTGATGTTCACTCTGGGACTTGAACCCAGTACCGTTAGCTTCAAACGCCATCGCGTTATCCACTTAGCTACTGAGTCCTGATAGCCACTTGCTTGTGCAAGAGTGAACATCAACTCCGAGATGCAGGTACATCCAGCTGACGAGTCCCGAATAGGGCGAAACTTGCGTCAAACTGGATTCCACTTCTATCCACTATCCATCTTTGCTTATAATGCTAGTGAATTAAGGCTATATCGAGGCAATACTCACAGTACGCACATATGTCAATTAGTGACTGATCAATTGCAGTCCTAAACATCAATGGGAAGATTCAAACAAACAATACTTAGTGAATTTAAATCATTCACAGGTTTATCAGACACAGCTATCCAATAACATTGTGTCTTATATTTATTACGATAGTTGAATGAATGAATATTTTAGTTTCTACTATAAGTAGAGACATCTGTAGGAAAATCATTTCCATCAACAATCAAAGACAACCAGAGATTCATGGAAAACCGGAGAGGATTAAAACCCTTTTCTATTGTGGTTTATGCGTAACATTAGAGTACGTTATAAATTATCTTTTGTTTGCACACAATCTTGGTCAATTTACACGAAAGGTCAGTCACATATGGATGATCTCCGTACAATAAACAGAAAGTTTCGTCATTATTTGCTTCTGTTCTAATCTTATCATGAGAAAAGTTTTATTTGTTCACAGTTAATTGGAAAGTAATTGGTTCTACTGTATTATTAGACTAATATCTTTGAGTTCTGTAGATTCGTTGATCATATCTATGATAAAGCAATTAGAAACGTGTCTTTATACATCTCAACTGGAGTGAATTATGAAATTATTAGTTCAAATTTAATTGTTTAATTTACTTTCAAGGTTAAAATTTAATAAAGTTTATGAAAATTTACTATTTCCACAGAATTTAAAGCGAAATAGCCGACAAAATCTTTTTAAATTACCGTATTGCATTTTCGAATGGAACTCAAGAAAATGAATTTAGGACTACGAAACTCGTATCTTTATTGAATGGTTCTACAGGATAGCCCGGAAAATTCCATCGAAACCTATGCATCATCCACTTTATCATAGTAGGTTGAAGTGAGAATAAGACTCCAAATGTCTTTAGCCTTTCAAGTTATTGGGGGTCACGTAAGATTCATTTAGGGTGTATTGGGAGTTTGACTGAATGTTATACTGTTTTTTGTGTATATTATTTCGTTGTTATCTCGAATCGTGTTCATTAGGTGGTAGATCATCACATAGGAATATACATTATAAAAGATGAGCGGTTATTCATTGAAATCAACTCAAAATCAAACTTTCCTTGCATTTCAAAAATATGTTTAAACCAAGAATAAATTTATGTGATAGAGATCTCACTTCCTCAGAGGTCGGGACTAAATTTAATCACGGAATTATTTTCAGAATGAAGATTTTGTAGAGATTTTAGTAATTTAATAGTTGAATTCATAAGTCAATTAAAGCTAGACCACCACTGAAAACCTGGAAGCACTGGAAGACCGTTTCGTCCTAGTATGGGGCTCCTCAGAAGTGTGCACTCACAATCCCACACACAAGACTCGAACCCAGGACCTTCAGTCCGTTATTTCAATAGCAAAACAGCATATGCTAAAGATACCCTTCCAAATATTCATTACTGTAACCTTTTATTGGGTGATATTTTCTTCTATTCACAAATAATTTCATAAGTGTGAATGAAAATCATTGTGATTAATATATTATCTTATAGTAATTACCTGTGATCATATTTGTTTCAGAGGTAAAATAATCTTCTAAATAAGTATCTCCAGTTGTTCGGAAAAAGATTTTTGATTAATGCTGTAACTTGAAGAAATGTGTGGAAAAAGGAATAGCATAAGATTACCTGATAATTGTACGGCTGTATTTATGTTTGACTACAACAGTTTTCATTCTAAAGGGACAAGAAATTATTTTGTGAGACTAATAGGGCTCTAATGAAGATTTAGAATTGTATAAGTAAAATCTTTTAATCATTTATTTTTATATCTCACTTTTCTATTGACATTCGTTGCTATATTATACTACTTAACAAGTAGCCCCCAAATGCCCTGGTACGGCCGAGAGTGGGGAGAGTCCACTCTCCCTCTCGAAATGCTCTCATATGGCCAGCGAATATATAGCCTCTGTCAGGGAAGTCCTACTCACTGCCTTCTCGTGGCGGGGGTGTTGTTTACGAAAGTGAGAGGACGAAAAGCGACTGTCCGGCGCTTTAACCGGGTTGGTGGACATGGAAGGTCCACCTAGGGGAGTTGGAAAACCCTGATTCCAAACCAGTGGTGCACATGGGCCCCAGTATCCTGAGGGAACAAATGGCATACGAATCAACCGTTGATCACCGGCTACCATGGGACTGCATCTCTTCACGATGCTCCACTGCCTTGTGGATCAGACATTCAGGTCAAAGGCTCCGGGTGTGGCCCCCTAAGAAAACTACCTGCTTCAGTCTGGGCACCTGAGCAGTATCCCAGCCCTCACACAAATCGAATGAGATTTGTGAGGCGCATATTTATCTGGTGCTTTTTTGTACCAATATTTATGTGTTTAAATAATAATAATAATACTTAACAAGTAAGCTAAAGTATTTCTTAGAGCAGGCTATAGAGATTGTTCCTCATCACCAAATAACACCAACTACCTTAAACCAGGAAGCGTTGAACATGTTTCGTTCTGCCTTCAGGCTCTTCAGTAGTGGTCGTAATCGATTACACCAGGTATCAAATTTGAGATCTTCACGGCTATCTGCGAACACGTTTACCTTCGGACCACTGATTTGGGATTCATTTATTAACATCCCTAGCTTCCGTAAACTCATAATGAATATCAACCACAATTCAGTGGGGAGTGTGTAAATGCAATGCAAGATATAGTCTGTTCAAGAGTGTTAAAAAGCAAGGAACATAGGTTCAGGTTTTTCTGTTAACTACTACCAGCCACCTAGTATGTTAACACTGTACACACAATGTCAAATCACGTAGATTAGTGGCCAGATTGCACCTTGATTAATGGATTTCAATCACCACTTAAAGGTAAGACAAACATGGTATTTGTCACTAATCAGTAATCAATCAATTTCAGATGAAGGGTAGGTAATCAACTGTTATTCCAAAAAGCAGATTATATTTTATTTATGATTTCATGTTGCCTTTGAACTTAACCATGTAATAAATTAATGGATGAACTAGTAATCATTCCTTATTTTGAATGTGCTTTGTAAGTTATTTTTAAGCAAAATGTTGTTTACGGGATTATAAAAAGTTACAGACTAGTTTCTAACCTATCTGAGGATCTTTAGTGATCACAAACTTGTTAAATTAAAAAAAAAAGAATTATTTCAAACGATAATGTAAATATCTGTAAACAATTGCTTTATATCCGTTAAGTAACTTTTCTGAATTATGCATTTCTAAGTTGGCATTCAGACTATTTATTTAGACTGGTACTTATGAGGAAACTTAGGAAGTACATCTAAGGAGGCGAAACATCTTGAGATTTTGAAACGATCGCCCGGAGAATGATTTTCCTGTAAACCTCATGTTCCATGATCAGATTTACTTGTAATTGGGACACTAAAGTGATCATGCGAAACAACACCGAATATTTTTTTAAACTTTTGAACTAACACATATAAATCTTCAGTGTTGGAGTAGTTTATTTTAAAAACGGTATATATTTTTATATATTATTCGTTTCCTTAATTTCAGCAAGAATTTATTTTGAGGACTGATATATGAACTTGGCTACAAATTTTAATCCTTATTTTGAATAATAAACGGATGAAAAACGTTGAATTAACGAATAATAGGTGCGTCCTTTTAGGAAAGGGTGTGATCACTTGATTGAGTAATATCCGATAAAAAACACTATTCTGGAATGTTATACAAAATATATAAACTAGTTTGTTTTTTATCTATTAACAGGAACTAACAAATTAAGTGACATCATGGACGAATCTTAATTAGGCAACCATTGAAAACCAGGAAGTACTGGACAGCCGTTTTGTCTTAGTATATACCTCTACGTCCCTACCGAAGATTGAATCCAGAAGCTTCAAGTTTAGCAGAGAGCGCTTATTATACGGAGCACTGAATCAAGATCCAATGGTTTACATGTTTAAATTTAATCAATCTGAGATATTATATAGCCCTTTTCTTATGCCTAACATAGTTAAACTTCATTTTCACTAGAACTCCGTGAATTAACCTTTGAAATTTTTCATTGATGAATACACGATTTTTATTACTGTAGATTACTTTTTGTTATTGTCTCCAACAAAATTATTGAATAACTTATGTTACTCAAGATTTAACATGTATGAACAAGTAAAACATTAGCCTAGAGAATAAATCATTTTAATAATTTCTTTTACTGATTCGATATTGTGAAATAGGATGACTGTGATATGATATGGAGAAAAAAAGGTATGTATGTTTCCGGCAGCAAATCATGATAAAATTGAGATTATTAGCACACAGTGGTGATTGACATGTGTCATCATTTAAAAAATAAATAATAATAATAAGTATGACCTAGTTTGTCTGTATTAACTCAGAAAAGGATAGTTGAGACCAGTTTTATTATTCATTTCAATAAAAAAGCAGTTCGTATGATAAAATACAAGGTGTTTGTCGACTATTGATTGAAAGAACAGTAGATTCTAAAACTTTTTACATACTAGATATGAATAAGTAACTATAATAAGTAACAATAATAACAATGGGTTTTAAGAGCTTATGTTTCAACATTATCCAGTAGTTAAACGTAAATATAAGGATCAGCTCAAATAGCTGTATCTGTATTTTCCCGTTACTCGTGTTATGAACTAGAATTGACCAGTTGGCATTTTAAGTGAAAGGCACTACATTGATGTCTCAGTATCAGTATCAACTCTAGGATGCCAGTACATTCAATCGACAAGTCCCAAATAAAATGTAACGCAGTTTTTGAATTACACCGCTAACTATGTAATACATCTACTAATAAACGCTTTAAAATTTGTTTTGAAATATTTGAAGACATTAGTTCACAAAACTAAACGATAAAGACACTATACACTAATTCTTTCAGTTCCTAGGTTCTGGTTGGAAACCATAGAAATAAGAATCTAATTCACTTAATAAACTCAGTAAAACCACATTTTATCTCACTTTATTTCTGTATTTCGCCAACTCAACATTTTTTATGACTTGATAAAGAGCTTGGAACGACGGGGGACTGAACAATGAGAAAAGAAATGACAATATGCATTTTCAAAGGATAGAGGTAATGTATCTCTAATTTAAGGAAGAACAACCAAAATGTATTTAATCCATCTAGAGGAACCATTTTACTACTTATGAGGAATCCAAAAGAAAATAAAAACAACATTACCACTGATTTATATTTTCAGCCACTGGATCACATAGTCTTTAGTATCACACGCACACAAATTTTTAACGAAACAATAAATATTAAACCTACACAACACCCCTTATTCGATTGAGTTGTAAACTGAAGTTAGAATGAAATACACAAAAATTTACAAAGTAATCGTCATTACATATCACTTACAAGCATCATGTTTCCTGCCACAGAGACCGTTTGAATAAGCATCATTTGATACAATTCCTATATTATACACGGATGATGATTTAATTTATCATTAATTGCATTTACTAGAAGTTTATTATATAAATGTTAACGAATAATGGTAAGAAAAAAAGAATATTCAAATGATTATGTTCATCAACAGATTTCGTAATTACTTTACATCGAAACATTACTTGAGTGGTTTTGAATCAATTAACATATTGTTGTTTCTCCTATTAATTGTACTAACTTTAGGGAATAACTAAATATTATAACTGTTCCATCATACATAATTTCTACTAGCTGTTTTATGTGAGTGTGAATACGTACTTACCATATATTCATCGAAATGATATCTGATGTTCTTCCAAGAGGCTGCTCATAAATTATATCTGGATGCATATCCCTCGGAGCTACCTACTTTAGAACTATGGCAATACTGTAGTCATTTCGTTCATTTTTCTGTTTTGGCCAACAAATTTTTCTGGGGTACTTTTATCTAAAGCTTACAACATCAAGGTGCTTAGTATTAAAAGCCAAGCAGAGATATCATAACAGCTTTATTTATCTTTATCGGGGATGAGACGCAATACATTGAAATTTATGTATAAAAGTCGCACAACAAATCTCTGGTACTCACAATTGATTGATCACTGGGTGGTGATCAATCTCATGCATGTCAGGTCCTTCTTATCGCTGATCGAATGCTATTGATCGAGTTGCAATGTGGCCAGCAGTCTAGGTGGCTCGACACTGCTTGCACTATATATACTGAGGTAAGATGGTGGTTGGAGGTGGTCAACAGGAAACCCTCCAGCCCTACAGGAGGTTGGTCGCGGCCCGAATAGCTCAGTGGTAACGTCTCTGACTGTGAAGCTGAGTGACGCGAGATCAAATCCGCCAGGGAGCATCAGTTCCCTCAGGATTACAGGTACACCTTGCTGACGAGTGCCAAGTAGCACGAAACCCGGGTCCAGGGTTTCCTGTTGACCACCTCCAACCACCATCCAATCTCTGGTGCTTTACGCTATAAAAAATATCTAAGAGTAGAACCTTATGAGAACCTTATAGATTGAAGAAACACTGGAAATTGATACCGAATTAAACGTTTATTTATTCGTGTATCCTAAATATGTGTAATTATATTGTTTATCAAATAGAAATTTACTCTAACATATTCCCTTTTCAGAGAATTTCTTACTATAAACAAACAAATTTTATCAAATATAGCTGCATCCTTTAAATTCAAATTCATGGGGGGGAGGGTAAATAAATTTTATTTACTAACTGAATGATCAGTAACATAGCTGACAATCTGTCATAATTTTTTTTTTTTCAATATAGTATACTCATAATGGTCAGTTAAAATAATAATCCAACAGAAATTATAACTTACACTGTATTCTATTTAAATTTTTTTTACCTAATTATTGTTTATTTATCTAAAAAATTACGATTTTTCACCTTGTTTTTCTCACCTTGATTTATGAATTCCAAATGATGTTTATAATGTCTAATTTGATGTATACCAAATGAACTATGATAAAAAATCTAGTTAGACATCTTAAATTTTCTTTTCATCTCTTGGGATTAAAAAAACTTATTTGTTGAGTTTCATTTAATAAACATTGTTTTTTTTGTAAGCAAAGATGGATAGTGGCTAGCAGTGGAATGCAGGATACGCGTTTCATTCTATTTGGGACTCATCAACTGGATGTACCTGCATCCCAGGGTGGATGTTCACTCTGGGACTCGAACTCAGTACCTTTCGCTTCAAACGCCATCGCGTTATCCACTCAGCTACTGAGTCTTGATAGCCACTTGCATACGCAATGGGTTGAAGTTTAAATTCATTTAGTATTGTTTGTTTGAATCTTCTCATTGATGTTTAGGATTACAACTGGTCAGTCTCTAATCGGAATATGTGCATACCGTGCGTATTACCTCGATATAGCCTTTTTTGTAAACACAATTGAGCAAATGCTAATAAGCTGTCAAACATCTACTGTTTGGTATTAGTTTAATTGAAGTATATTAGGAATATTACACGGTAAATTCATTAAGATAATTTAATTAGAATGCAAATTCAAATAATTTTTCTAAATATGATTTTAGATTTGTATGCAGTCTATTCGACAAGTTGTTAGATAGTTTACTTTTACTAACTGACTTCATCTAGTAAATTGAATAATATTTTTGCTGTAGTATTGAATTTCAAAGTATTACACACTCATTAACATTACCAAGGATAAAACCTAAAACCTTAAAGTTTTCTAGTGAATGGGTTACTCTTAGGTAAGTTAGTAATCAAAAAGCCGGTTCATATTTCTGAACTTTTTCAGTTCACGGTTTGTAACGTTGATCATACATTGTCAGCTATGATAAGCGTTTCCCTTCAGACATAATTCATATTTGCATGTCATTGTTTCTCATTAAATATTTTAGATTTTATTTTACAGTTATTGAGAATGTTTAGTTGCAGACTGAATTCAACCAATGATGGATTGAATATCAATGAGTAATCGATTGTTGTTTCTTTATATTATAAAAAACCAGTAAAGTTTGCCTTCACAAAGATTTCTAAAAAGTACATCAGTACTTTTTTTTAAAAAAAAGGATCAGTAGTATTTAATAAAACAAATTATAGTAAGTTACAATTCATACTTTAAAAAGAGTAGAACGCTGTGCTGACATTTAGGAAAAAAATCTACCAAGCAACCAGATATATACATACATCACACAGAGAGCCCGGGAAGATGAAACACCACGCTGTCGTCGATTAAGATCAGTTCGATTCAACTTGAGTTACAATACATAACACAAACTGTATAATGCACCAAAAGTTTACAGAGTTTTTCAGAAAAGAACACCTTTCACTAGGCTCACAGATTATTCCCAAGAAAAGTAGGATACTGGGAGTAATATTTATTCAACTGGTAAATTTATTTCTTATCTTGTAAATTTATTAGTCCCTTAGCAGAAATAATTATAGTAGTTCAGTATTATCAGTCCAAGGATAAGAAAAAGCTTTATTTCATAAGTTTTCATATTCGGATGGTCGCAAAAACGTTCTATTTACTTTACTTACTTACGCCTGTCACTCCTCGTGAAGGAACATAGGTCATCCACCAGCATTATCCATCCAACACTGTACTGGGCAATCCTTGTTAAGAAACGCCAACCAGATTAAACAAATTTTTACCACTTTTAATATAAATATTCTCAAACCAGTAAACAAGAATCACGAATGAAGTTGTACACCATTTTTGAAAAAGACATTCATCAGAAAACGTAACTTATAGGTAAATCAAACCATTATTCTATAGGACGACCGATATTAAAATTACTAGAAAATATTCAGACTATTATTTTTAAAGAATGTGTGATATCTACAAAATGAAAGGATAAACTTGGTCCGTTACACAAATTTTTGGGCCCTTATTTTTAATAAAGAACGGTTTGGTGACTGCGGGAATCAGCCAAATTGCATTGGTTCTATACATATGTTTGTATGTGACGAGTAATTTCAAGTATTTGATTCATTGAGTTATTGCAATACTAGCTAAAGAATTTATCTAACACGATTTTCTCTGTGACCCAGAAATCACATTCCTTTATACATTTCTGTTAATTGGTAGCAGATGAAATTCATATCGAAACAGAGAATTTTTGGTTTTTTAGTGTTGATCGGATTCTATCAAGTAAGTCGCAGTGTGACCACTAGTTTAATATTTTCTTCCTGTCGAGTGATTAATGAATGTAAATGTCTCAGTCTTACAGAAAGTCAGTTATATCTCAAATAACTCAGGAGTAAAGTCTTTGTTTGAAGTTCATTGAATCAGGTTCCACTTACACATTTAGTATTAGTTTGCTCACGGTAGCAGGGATGGCTTGTTAATAAGTAACAACTAGAACGAAACTTAGGGCTAAGGTATCTAACTGGCTGTCTCCAATTAATTTATAGAAGAACTCATGAATATAATCCAATCCTCTTGGTTCCATGCTCAAAACTAGAAGATTAAAGTGTCTTTGTAAATCCATAGCTACTGGTTGACTTGATTGAAACAAGTGATCTACAGTCTTCTCATTTGACAACCTTATTTGGTTGTAGAGCTTGGTAGAAGTTATCCGAGCTTCTAACTGATTCAATGCGTTTGCGTGTCATTTTTTTTCATTAATAAGTAAAGATATGCTTCCTATTTTATTTTTCGGTCACTGGATTTCTGAAATAGAATAATAATAATAACGGTAACAAATAATAAAGATATGTCATGTTAGCACATATCAAGAATTTTTCTTAATATGTAAAAGTTTAGAAAATTCTCTATTTTAAAGTACTGTGGTGTACGCTACTTATGTTGACAGATATAAGTATTATTTAGCAACAATCAGAAGTAGAACGTCTGCCAGCAAAATAATGAATTGAATAAACCTGAAAGGAAAACAGAGAACAACTGTAATAACGATGGAATCGAAATAATCATAAAGCAAATAACAACTGAAATAAGATGTGCAAATCATGTGTTTAATGTATGAAAGCACTCTGTAATTTTGCAGTCAGAATTATATTTTATTTGTTATTACATAGTGAATGATCTTTTATGTTAGCGAAGTACACTCCAAATAAGCTGAGAACGACTATGATACCTTAACAATGGTTCGACACTGTGTCATAAAACAGTGAAATAGAAAACCACTAGTAGTTTAATACGTATTCTAGAAGCGCGATGTATAAAACACTGAACATAGTGTTCAAACAATTACCATATAACAGATTTAAATAGATGAGCACAAGATTAAAGGACTCTTTGCTCTTATTAAAACTTATAACTCAGGATTATGCATATTCTGTATACATACATATATATATATATATATATATATATATATATCAGCATCAAAAAACTTAACAATGGAATAAATATAATGTGATCCGTTTAACTGTGTAACTTATCTAAATACCAAATAAAATGTTCTAAAGATTAGTGAAGTTGGCCAGAGCATCGATATAAGATGCAATCACTCAATCGCACAACACAAATTAACGTTGTTGCGATTCTTTCTTTAAAATAAGCGCTCTTTCAATTTCCAATAATTGTTTCGACGTATGAAGTTATGTTTCTGTCTTGCTTACCAAGCACGAATCGTGAACATACTGTAAATTTTAAAAAGAGTTATCAAGATAGATCAACATCTTCTACAGAGACAATCAAAACCAGAGATCATTGGACAAGTATTTTTTCCCTACCTGGTATTTCTCAGCAGCAAACATTCACAGTTTCTCTCGGATCTGAACAATGAACATTGCATAATGAAATGAGATTATTAAGATGCAAAGTTCGGATTCAACAACTCACAGTTTCCACTTGAGTCAAGTTTGGATATAGCTTGTTCTTTATTCGATTTCATTGGTGGGTTTTTGTTCTATTCTCGACTGAGTTAACTTCGGATATCACAACCTGTCACCCTAAAGTTAGTTTAACTTATTTTGCAGCTAGGTTTTTTTTCTGATAAACGAAGGTGGCTATGTTGTGATGGTAGGCGGAGATGGATAGTGGCTAGAAGTAGGATCCAGGACGCGCGTTTCGTCCTATTTGGGACTCGTCAACTGGATGTACCTGCATCTCAGAGTTGATGTTCACTCTGGGACTTGGACCCAGTACCCTCGCTTCAAACGCCATCGTGTTATCCACTCGGCAACTGAGTCCTGATAGCCACTTGCTTGTGCGATGGGGTGAAGTTTAAATTCATTTAGTATTGTGAATTAAGGCTATATAGAAGCAATACGCACAGTATGCATATATGCCAATTAGAGACTGAGCAGTTGCAGTCCTAACACATCGATGGGAAGATTCAAACAAACAATACTAAATGAATTTATGTTGTGATGTTTTGCATATAGAAAGTTTGTTCGTGATGAAAACTTACGTACAGGCCATGAAATTCTCTATAATACCAGCCTAATACTAATATAATGTAATGTAAGTATTCAATATTCTGTAATTTCGAGTTACTTTCTAGTTAATTATAGTTCCTGATGAAAATCACATCACAACAGAATTAACGAGGTTATATTTGTAACTGTATCTAAGTTGCCTATAAACACTTTTCAATATCGAATTATTCATAATTAAAACGAACTTAAAAACATTTTGAGAATTTCATCACGTTCACTTGTTCATATACCCAGTAGCCGACTAGTTTTTACATAACATCATAGTATGATAATGTATTATTTCATTCATTTTTTTAAAGTTTTGTCTACAAATAAGAAAGTCAAATGAAAGAAAATTGAATCATTCTTTTATGTTACTGATTGATTAGAAAAACATACAAACACATTGATAACATCAACAAATTTTAACCGCGACCTCCTTCTGCGTTGCATAAATAAACATGTCTCTTGTTAAAGTTCAAAATTTCATGCAGTGTAAGATAGGATTTGAACACGAGAATAATGTTATTGTTACATTTAATGTTATTAATGATTGGGAAAAATGATTTGATACAAATGGCTGAATAACTTTAAGTATAATTGCGATAATGCAATCATGCTGTTTACTTCTTATACAGAATTCTAATTGTACATGAAAGTCAATTATGATTATCAGAAGGTAAACTTTTTAATAATCTAATCACTTAACAATTAACGAAGAAAGCTGAAAAACTACTGCAGTGGAATTTCTCCAAAGATTCGTAGATTATTTGCCTTGATAATGGTTATTAGATAACTCCCAACAGTGTATAAATTTAAGAAGACATTACCAAACATTGAGTACAGTTTGCTTTTATACAGTGCAGTTAAGGAAATCACAAGCAATCAAAGTGAATGTTAACAGAAATATGACCGAAAATGTACGCGAAAGAAGAGGAACTGATATGTGAATTAACTAACGGATTTAAGAAATATATGTGGAAAAGCGAATGAATCGCTGAACAATCTAAATAACACTTATGCTATTAAGAGGAATATACGTTTAGGTTGCAGCCAGTTATCTAGCGTATATTCTTATACAAATATGATCATAATAATACAAATACATAAACAAATTGTTGCTGACCGAATGACAATGTCTGTTAAATGAGTTAAGTGAAAGGTTTGATAAAATTAGACGAATACATACTCAAATGTACGTAAGGTGCTATAGATTTACAACCTACAGAATATTGTAATAATAAGATTGTTTTAGAAGGCAGATATACATATAATGATGAGGATCTGTAATGAGGTTAAGAATTATCTCGTTTTTATCAACTACACAAGTATATTTACCTGAGATTTAATAAAAGAAAACACGAATTTATTATCAAGATTACTTAATAGGTGTTGTATTAAACTTATCAAAAGAATTATTCAATATAGGATAATGCTGGACTGATAACTTAATGAGCTGTGATATAGATGAGAGTGATCGTAAACGTTGAGTGAAATGGAGTAGCTATTCCGCATTTCTCATTATTAACGGTAATTCGAATAGTGTCTAATATAAGAGAGTTCTCAGGATACAGATATTGTAAATGTTATGTGCGTTTCTAACGTCGGATTTTCGAATCAAACATTAAGAATATAAACTGACACTACGAAATTAAGTATCAACTGTATCGTTACTGAACCTGTCAAATGCAGTCATTTTTGACTAAGAATTTGGTGGCTATATTTATTTACATCTCCCTGACTTCTAGTTTCACCTTTAAACTGTTTCTTATATCATAGCGTTAATTTACGATCATCGCAAATCAAGAGTTTGTATTATTATTGAGCTAAGTTTAGTAATCTGACTACTAGTTTAGTTTATCAAGGAAAATAGTTTACAGTAGTTTTAGAAGTTGATATTTCTTATTATTAGAATTAGAGATTGGCTTAAAATTTTACCCTCCAGATGCTCTACAGATAAAAATAGGACTTGGTAAACATGGAGTCAACTTGAAGCAGACAATATATGAATTTATGCAGTTAAGTGCTATTGAACAGGAGACGATAATAAGTTATTTCTCTATCCTTTAGAGTTAAGCGATTTCAACTCAGCGAACGTAGATAAATTCAGGCACACACTTAGTAAAATTAACTGTCTTTTAAGCAACATTGAAGAAAACTAAAAGCCTAAACAGTAAGTGGGATGACCACTTACTGTGCTGAATGATGTTTTATTGTTTAACGCTGAGTTAAAAGAAGATAATTGTAACGGAGTTTGTTAAAAATTGACTTTCTATATCTCAGAGAAAGATCTTTTATCCCACTGGACTTTGACTTTTGATATATTTTTAGTATTAATTTGTGTGTATGTTAAGAATAAACTTCTGATTTTAATCATCCCAGCATGCACAAACAATGTCACCTTTACTATCGTGTGCATCTCAAATCAACCCTCTCTCTGGCTGTCAAAACAAGGCCGCAAATGAAACACCAATTTAATGCTTGAACACCTTATTAGTTCCGGTCAAGTAATCATACCGAAAATAATTAATATAACTATATGCAAGGTCAAGGAAGTTGGCTCAAGGGAATGCTGTTTAGAAGTGTGTGCACAGCAGGAGTTTTCTCAGCATACTAATTTGGTCTTAAACTATGTGTTTAAAAGCAATATACCGATTTCTTCATTCTATCATAATTCTAACCTCCTTTTAATATTTCCAATTTGGAAACTAGGTGTTTTTACCACCTGTTTGTCTTCGTTTATCTTTTTCATGTTCATTAAGTCAACAAAAATCTTATTGTTATCATTGGTTAGATATTCTAACCTTATTGTCGATCAATTAGTTTGTCAAATAAAACTTTGTCGCCACTTGAAATACTTTAATAATTTATTAGTGACGCAATACCGATTAATTTCCGACAGATTGTCAAGTATGTAAAAATATTAAAAATACGATTGCAGAACTTTAGGTAATGGTGTGATCTGAAAGAAAAGTTTCTTCGTTGAGTAGTGCCTTATTTTTCCTTGATTATTCTAGTCAGTATGTAAAATATTTTACTCTGATACTAGGTGATTCCAGGTTGTTGACGGAAATCCCTGGACGTAGGGATTGTATTAGCTAATACTTGGAAGCTGGAGATACCTAAAATGTAAGGGGAATTTATACTTTCTGTAATTCGAACCCTCATCAGTGATCAATTAGTCTAAACAACTCACTTAATACAGAAGATTCGCAAAAGTTTAGGTAGTCCAGTGGTAACGTTTCCAACTATGCTGCTAAGTGATGTGAGCTCCTATCTTATTAGGCATATCATTTTCCTCAGGACAGTGGATATCCCTTGGTGATGAGTGCCGAAATAGAGTTCATCCTAAGTCATAGGTTTCTGACGGCTACCTTCCAAAGTACAATATTTAAAAATAGTGAAGACAATACCAAGTCACCTAAAATAATGACCAAATCACAACGTAATAATGTGCTTATGACTGGTTAGTTTCTAAATGTAGTTCTTGGAGTTCTGCTAGGAAGCTGTGACCAATGGAGTTCAATTCGTTTCAGGCTTCCGATAATCATTCCCATCAGGCAATGGAAGATTGTCGCGCAATAATGTGGATGGATTCGATTTAAACATTATTAACTCTGGATATTGGTTTGAATGTCTTGATGTTGATTTCAAGCTCGGGCCCTAAAGCCGTAGGGTCTGATTCCCAGATGCAGGGCATGGATATGTACTGCTGAGATGTTCAATACAAGTACGAAACAACCACCAAGTACATCCATGTTTTCAATGGTGGTCTAACTCAGATTAGTTCATGATATGATTATTGTGTAAAACATTTTTAGAAAATGAATATTAAAGAAGCCTTTTAAGTTTTATATGTATATATATTCACCGTAGTGTTCATGATCATAATGAACAATTAAAATATAATAAACAATTCTGTTAAGGCATTAGTTACTAAAACTTATTAAAAATGAGAAGTCTATAGTTGTTATGGTCCATATATATGTATATATTTATGTGTACGTGTTTGTATTCAGTATATATATTTATGTATCTATGGTGTTTTGGTTATTCAAAGTAAGAGAATTGAAGTTTGTGATATCAGTTGACATGCATTATATTTAAGTATACATTTAATAAAGGTCATCAACACACAGGTTTTCCTTCATTCATACTACTACTACTACTGATAATAATAATAATAATAATAATAATAATAATAATAATAATAACAATAATAATGATGAGAATTAATAATTTAAATTAAAAAATTAACATTTATAGACAAGAAATAAATTCAAAGAATAATTGTTATACTTAATTGAATTCATTTCATTCACCATAATATACTACTAATATTGTTATACTGTCAACAATCATATCATTTCTATTTCAAATGATGATGATGATGATGATGATGATAGATTCATTACAAAAAAACAACATCAAATGAATACACTAAGAAACATGAAGTAAATCAATATCATTAAAATATATACGCAATGATATTCCATTTAGACGGTTACTGATATTTTATTCAACTGTCAATCATATATCAATTGTATGTATAGATATATTATTTGTACTTGTAACTAAACTATTCATAACTGTAATTTATATAATGATGAATGTTATGGTAAAGTATCTAATAACTAACGAATACATCTTGGAAATTTAACTATAACCATGTTAACTGTGTATAAAATCTGTAGTGTGGTTTGATCATTTTCGTTTGTGATGATGCCTTATTATTATTAGTCATCGTTAAGTTGGATATATATATATATATAGTGGTTGATGAGATAGAAAACACAAATAAAATGAGAGATATAGGGCGAGATAGAGAAAAAGGAAGTGAACTATAGAAGAATTGAAAAAAAAATCATTGAAATCACAATGATTGACACACCTAAATTGTTTATCTATGCATAAATGTATATATGTATGTATGTATTTATGTTACACAGATCTATGTTCCTTATTTTCAAAGGTGAAAGAACTCTGCATAAACAAGTAAATACATTTTATATATATAAATTTTTTGCATTTTTTTAAAATTTGTATTTATTTAATATAACGAAACACAAATTAATGTAGAATAAGTTGTAAGTGTTGTGTTAAGAGTACTGATTATTAAGCAAACTAGAGACTTCTGTTCTTAGTTTCTTATCGATGATAAATGATGTAGACAAGTTAATATACAACCGGTGGTAGTCTAGTAAATGAATAAAAAGACTTTTAATAATACAATAAATTAAAACAACATATTAACTGATCATTTGAGGGGTAATAACAAAATTATCGGCAGGTAAAAAAAACTTTGATCAAATTTTGTATAGTGAATATAATGTTATAATTTTAAAATCAAAAGATAATTTTTGGGAAATATACTAAAGGACTCTATAGATCTGAAGAACTAAACAGTTTATTGATTTTAAGGTGTACTAATAGTTGAAATCATGAGTTAATTGACGCTACACCACCATGGAAAACCTGGAAGCACTGGATGGCCATTTCGTCCTATTGTGAGACTCCTCGGCAGTGCGCATCCACTATCCCGCACTCGCGAGATTTGAACCCAGGACCTACCAGTCCCGCACCAGATCGCTTAACCACTAGACCACTGGGCCAGCATCCGATGGTGTTAATGTCTAACTTCAACCAATCTACGAAGTCGACCACCAATTGCCTTCAGTGAGTTGATATCTCACAACAGATCTGGTTGTACTCCACTGGTCACTGCTTCTCACTGGAACTCCTTGTTCGAAACTCGCAAAGCAGGATCGTGGATGCGCACTGCTGAGGAGTTCCACAATAGGACGAAACGGCCGTCCAGTGTTTCCAGGTTTTCTATGGTGGTCTAGCTTCAATCGACTCATGATTTCAACTATGAAAATAGTGGAATCTTCACAAAACCCCTTCTGTTTAAGGTATATTATACGCAAGTGGTAAAGTATCAAGAACCGATGTGAATGCCTGAAATTTTCGAGGAGGATTATGGTGTCTAAATTGTGATTGTAAAAAAATCTTGTGACTTGTATGTTTCATATAGTTAAAAGCTGATTGGTTGTTGGCATAACAATAATATTTTTAAATCTTTTTTTTTTGAGCAATGAACTAGGGAAGGTGTTTTAAGAAATTATACCATCTATCAATCACTAAACCTAGTTACTTTCAATTGATTTACATATGAACTGAAATGACTTTCATAGCCAAGCTTGAATACTTATCTTGTTTAAATGTATTCACAGAAAGTGATATGTTCTGGGTGGAGAACATATATTGAACACTCAAATAGTCTTTGTTATTTTTTCTTCCATTAATTAGCGTTGTACATTAGTCGGAGTACTCTTAACAAAACTTTGACATAATTATACCTGACATAAATTCATTTCGTAAAATCATTTTTTCCTTCATACTTACTCAGAAGGTTTCTTTTTTAATGTAAGTGAACATTATATAATGGCATTTGTGATGTTTCTAAAAAACTACTTTCTTAAATGATTTAAATTTGGGTTTTATTATCTTTAATATAACTAATAATTCTGTCAGCTATTAGAGCCATTAAAATACATTAGATTACGATATGACTTAAAGTGAACTCCCCTCATATCATTTGTAGTATACACTACTTTCTGTTGTAATTCTGTTCATTGAATGATTGAGCCCTGGATATTACAGTGAAGGTTTGACTGATGATTTCATTCCAAGTGTCTGGAGTTATCCAGATTTGTCTATTGTTTGCGAGCCCACTGCATCCTAATTTGAATGAAGTATGGAAAACACAACTCCAGTTTAGGATTTGAACTGAATATGCAGCAATCGCTGACTAAATAAACAGATAAATGACCTAAAATGATGAGTATGATATACGTAGAGATCATTGAAAAAGTTGCGGACCCTAGCTGGGTTAGTGATATCTGTTGGACAATGATGATTGCTTAAGGGACTCTAAATTTTGATTTCGGAATCAATCTGTTTCTTTGTGTATTCATCTGAAAATATCAACTTCATTTCAATGCCAATAACATTTATACACATTACTAATAACTTGATCAGTGGAAGCTTCACTGCTTATTTTCACATTTAAAAAATCCTTAATATATTTCACAAATAAATTATTGCAAATAGTCAAAGATATATAGTAGCTAGCCTTGGAATCCAGGACGCGAGTTTCGTCCTATTTGGGACTCGTCAGCTGGATGTATTTGCATCTCAGAGTTTATGTTCACTCGGGGAATCAAACCCACTACCATTATCTTCAAACGCCATCGTGTTATCTACTTAGCTACTGAGTCATGATAGTCACTTGTTTGTTAAATGGGGTATTGTAAATAGTATTTAACAAATTCTCATCATTTACTTTAGTAATTTATCCTTTTTTTTCTTCTTCTACCTTTCACTGATAATTTGTGGTAATTTTATATAAAGTCAACAAAATGGATTTAGCTTTTGATAGAACTGATAAAAACTATTAGTATTTCTAATCAGTAGTATAATTTGCATTCATCCACTTATTTAATACAGAGCTGAATTTAAACTGAATAGAAATAGTATACATTTGTATTAACCTACATCTCTTCTATTGTAGAACGAATCTCTAATCAAAAGTAGATGTTTTGATTTTTATTGTGTTTTCTAAGCAAGGTATTTTAACTATGAAGCTTCAAGGAGATTTTTATTTATGTTAATCCATAATGCATAGAAAAAATTAATTATGGACCTGATTTACCATTTTGTTCGCTGAAAGTCAACTAATCACATAATTAATAAATTTAGACTTTGGAAAGAAGTACAAAGATAAATAAAGTTGACAGAACACCTCAGCTATTTACAGGAAGTTATTGGAATAGGCTGATTTAGCGCTTGTGGAATAATGAGACAGCTCATATCTACACGAAGTGAGAACTGATGTTGTGCAGAATGATAACTAATGTTTCGCAACTAAACCATTTAGTTTAAAGAACACGACGCATTCAAAATATCTATCTGATCCGGAAATGTTTTCCATCATTTTAAAAGCGGTTATTTCATAAAAATAATTCAAAAACTGAACAATTTTAAAGTTATCATTCATTTTTAGGTGGGACTAAGTATATGTTCTCAGTGATTTGAGAGAGCAGTCCCTTGCAACAGTATATTTTGAAATTATTTCTAATTATAGCCAATTTAAATCCGGGAAAAAGTTTGGGACAACATCAATATTATCAGTAACTGGATTTATGGAGATTATAGTATTTTTTGTCAGTTGAATTCACAGGTCAATCTAAGCTAGATCACGACTGAAAATCCAGAAGCACTGGACGATCATTTCGTCCTAGTACGGGACACCTTAGTAGTGCGCATCAAAGATTTTGCACACGGTACTCAAGTTCAAGATCTACGGTCTCGCTCACAAACGCTTAACCTTTAGACCATACTAGGACGAATCCACCATCCAGTGCTTCCACATTTTCAATGGTGGTCTATCTTAGATCGACTTATGAATTCAACAATTAAAATTATTACAATCTCCAAAAATCCCCATTCGAAAATAATTGTGTACAAAATATTTTATGTCATTTACATAATTTAAGATAATTCTGTCACTTGTACAATAATGTACACAATAATCAACAAGTATATGAATCAATTCTCTCAATGATGATAATCCAAATAAAAAACAGTAAAAATAATAATAATAATAGACAAAGAATAATAATAGAGAAAAAAAATTGATTTTAGCAGACTAGAGGATTATGCTAATGATAATTACGATAGACTGTCGATTACTAAAAGAGAAAAAAAACAAACAGAGAAAAACAACGTATTATTGATTACAATTCTTTCATAACACAAATGGTTTTTTGGTATGAATTTATGATAGAAAAATAAAAACAAAACAACAATGGATCTTTTCTCCATTTAATTTTTCTTACAACCAGACCGATGATTCTATTTGATTAGATTAATTTGATAATATTTGGAATTGATTAGTCTCTTGTTGGCATATGTACATCCTGTGTGAACTGCCTCGATATTGCCTAAAAGTCAAAAGCTTTATAAGCAAAGATGGATTTCATTATATGTGAAAAAATTATATTTGAAATAGTCTCAGCGATTGAAATTTAAATAATTCCAACGTTTCGTACAGCTAACTTGTCTGGACTTCTTCAAGGAAATATTTCCTTGAAGACTGAGACTATTTCAAATATAATTTTTTCACATATAATGAATTCTCTATACTCGGCGCCCAATTATTGTCAAACTATTCGTTCTAATCTTGACGAATATTCGTATAAATTATTTTCCAATCGAATTAAAAGATGGATTTTTTATTAAAATTGGTTATTTTACAGTATTTTAATTTCATTATAGACCAGTGTGGATTAATCATGACTTTCAAGAATCTATTGTCTTGAATAATGATTTTGCTGAAAAAACATTCAATAATCTAAAAGTTTCACTGTAAATGAAGATCAGTGTTATGATTAATGAATTATTTGACTTTTATTACGATGTAACTGCATTCATTTAGGTAACTATTGTTGGAGATTATATATAGTTTGATATCATTAAATGTTAAAGAGTTTAGATAATCACGATACTATTGAAATTCAGTGAATTTGTGTTAAAGTGTAGAGTTCCTGAAAAGTTCTAAACGTGAAAGAAAAGAGATACAAAGTGTTTTGCAGTGTATTTCCATTTAATATTAGTTTCAGATGGAAATAACGTATGAAACCTCTATTCGTTGAAAAATATTACCGAATACTGTTATTTTTACTTGAAAATGGTAGTTCTGATAGTCCTACAGAAACATCCAAATGATATATTCAAAAAAAACTGCTTGAATATCTGAACTAACTGTTCCTGACATCTAGATATTTCTACAAGTTATCTGTTTCCTTGTTTCTTTTAACACATCATTATGTCAATTAATCGCATAACCTATTCAGGTGTGTTTGTGAAAAGTTTACGACATTTAGCTGTACAAATTACGGGAATGTACAACCAGAGACATCGTGATGACTCGCGATATACATTGAAAAAGAATGAATATTATTCAGATGTCAACTTTTGAAATGCTAATATCTAACTGCCGATCGCTCAATATTTATCGTCAATATCCACCAAGAAATAAGAAACGGAAACTCACTGAAATACTTTTTGCTAAGAATTTTATATTGTACTCAAAATATAATATTGAATAAAACCACTAATAATAATAATAATACATATATGTTCATATTATCACTATCTGTCATTTCTCCTCAATCATGAATATGCTCTCTTCTCATTACGGAATATGATTGTATTGTTAAAAATTATACTTGTTTATAAATATATTTTACTGACCTTATAAAGAGTAAACAGTCAACTAACATAAAATATTCATTATATGAAATTATACTGAATAAAAATGACCTCTTATTTTTGGCTTCCTGTTTTTTTATTTATTTATTCATTAATTGTTTATACATAAGAAAAGCTCAATGAGGAATTGACGAAGTGTTATTATTGGTGAGGAAAATAAAGTAACGAGATGTCCATATTATCTTATTTTTTTATATGTAGATATTTTTAATATGATAATTAAACGACCTCTCTGTGTTCTATGTACATTTTGAGGACAGAAGAGAAAAAAGAATCTTTTGATTTAATCAGTTCTATAGTTTTTTTCCTTTCTTGTAGCATTCTTGTATCTTTTTTGAAAAAAAATAATTTTCTGCTACAGTGAATCACATAATAATGTTAACAGAATTAGCATATACCTTTGAAGGGAGATAAATTTGGAAATGATAGTTGGTCTTTAGAATTTTTTATTTATAGGTCAAATACATTTATATATGTATACGGATATGAAATGTATTAGTTAGGTGATGTAGGTTGCTTTCCGTGTATTCAATACAATTGCATGACTGACATTAATTACCTCATTTGTTGAGCTTGTAGACAAAGGTCAAGTCAGTAATAAGTAGCTTTTTTTGTTGTTTTTGACTTAGTTAAGTAAAACCATATATGAAGTATTTTCCAAATACTTAACAAAATTTGAGATCTTGTCCATTCTGTAAGTAGAACAGAACAGTTGGTAGCCTATAAATATATATGTAGTACATGACTTTTAGGGATTTTCAATGTTTTAACTCAAAAGGTATCGAAATGAGCTTTTCAGTAAACGAAATTATGCAATAAACAACATTTGAGCCAAATACCACATCTCTACGTACTGATCAATATTGATTTTTGCAATATACATTACTGCTGAAATATTTGAGCATTTTATCAGACTCGAATTGTGCAGTAATATAAATAAGTAGTCCTAGTTATAATTTTGTTCCATTTATACCATAATCATACTCTTTATAAATGCTGATATATATAATCTTTGAAGCAAGAGTAGTTATTGTGATTTATTGATAACGTTAATGTTATTTTATGTCATAATGACAGAAACGTAAAATTCAACATTGAATTTAATATCACTTGTCGTATTATTAGATAGGGATCGAAGTTAACAAACTAAATGTTGCATTTTGATAGTGGATGGCATGAAAAGTAGCCATTTGAGGTGAAACAACAATTTCACGAATTCCAGTTTTTATTAGTTCTTCAGTCGGTGTAAGATATCAACAAAGAAAGTACTTCAACACTGTAAATCTTCGGATAAGGTATCAATGTAAACTGATTAAATTTAAATAAGGAACCAGATGGAAAACGTAAACATCATTACATTTCACTAAAAAAATCAGAAAATTATAAAAGTAATGAGATACTGTTTAAGCATCTAAATAGTTTTCTGTTAAGATATTTCGACGAGGAATTTTTCTTTGTTATTTATAATTCAAAAAGTTATGAAGTATGGGGTTGTGTAGATTGAGATCACGAATTGATTGATGTTAGACCATTATTAAAAATTAGAAATACTGTATGGGTGTTTTGTGCTAGTATGGGATTCCTCACTAGTGCTCACCCACGATCCTGCACACGGGACTCGAACTCAGGACCTTCGGTTTCACCTGGCAATAATTAACCCCCAAACCACTAAGCTGACATCCAACAGTGTTAATATTCAACATGGATTTGATGAAGTTAGACATTATTTGTAACTACTGTTATTACTTATACTTCTCTTCAAAACTATGTATGTTCTACCGAAGAAAAGTACTTATTTCCGTCGATGTTATTCGATGGTTAGGCGTTCACTTACAAAACCGAAGGTCCTGGGTTCGAATCCCACGAATAGCATTATAGATACTCACCGGTGAGGAGTTTCCTACTACGATGAAATGACCATCCAGTGCTTCCAGCTTTTCAATAGTGTAAAGTTTATCATTATTATTATTTTCTATCAATATAAATGACTTTTATTATTATTCTCAATGAAGACAAACAACTTTTCAAGAATATATAGTTAATTCAAAACTAATCAACTAAGACGTATATATATATATGTATATGTATGAAAATTTGACGACATTTTAAAACTTGGCACTTTTTTAGATGAATACACACTTCGATATATACATATGTATACATATATATATATTGAAAAATAAGTTCTTAGAAAGAACATATTACTATATAACTAAATGAATAACTAATATACATAGTTTTATCTTATGGGAATAATTTATATATTTATAATAGTAAATTGACATTCTAATGTTATATTATTAAATAAAATAATCAATCTATATAAAGTAATGGTAAATTAAAAATTTTTACTTGTCAGATAAAATAAATATCATCTTCTTTTAATGATAAATATCTATCAACATTTAATAGTCTATTCAATTGAATTTGTTTAAATGAATGTTATTTTAAAATATTTATCGTCAATATCCACCAATAAATAAGAAACGGAGACTGACCAGTTGGAGTCCTAACAAATCGATGGGAAGATTCAAACAAATAATACTAAGTTGAATTTAAACTTCACCCCATCGCACAAGCAAGTGGCTATCAGGACTCAGTGGCCGAGTGGATAACGCGATGGCGTTTGAAACGAGGGTGCTGGGTTCGAATCCCAGAGTGAACATCAACTCTGAGATGCAGGTACATCCAGTTGACGAGTCCCAAATAGGACGAAACGCGCGTCAAACTGGATTCCACTGCTAGCCACTATCCATCTCTGCTAACCATGCTTGTGAATTAAGGTATATCGAGGCAATACGCACAGTATGCACATTATACCAATTAGAGACTGACCAGTTGCAGTCCTAACAAATCGATGGGAAGATTCAAACAAACAATACTAAGTTGAATTTAATGTTATTTTAAGTTTATAAATTATTTATAAAACTTAATGGTTGTAGTTATCTTTTTGTTTCATATTTTATATTTAGTACCATATAAAATAATTTTCAATTTATAATCAAGAAGTATCAGAAACTTTTCATTTATAAAAATTATACACAACCTTACAGAAGATGGAATTTAGGACCCTTTAGGTCATATGACTTGAATTTATTCTTTAGGATATTGAATAATTCATTATATTATAGTTTTAAACACAAATACTTTAACGTATCAAATGTAATGATTAATTAATAAATTATGTCATTTATTGGTTTCATAGATACGTATTCTTTGTTTATTAATATTTTGTCTTTTTTTGTAAGAAATTATGTTTACGAAGAGTTGCGACTTTTAAATGAACATATAAGAACTTTCGTCTAAATTTGATCCAACATTATTTCCTTGAAAAAGCTTAAACCAGATTATTAGACGAAACGTTGGATTTATTTTCAAATTCATTCGCTTAGATCTTATAAAAACATTCTCCTTTTTTACTGAACATTTCGCACTTTTTTTCTGACTCGTCCTAAATTATTGACTTCACGATATCGGTAGAGTAATATAAGTCAGTCTAATTAAATCATATAATGTAACCAAAAATTTTCCATTATTTTGAGTTGTTTGTTAAATAAATACAATATTTGCTGGAGTATTTTTCTAATTATTTGCAATAATGAAAGAAATATTCTAAAAAAAAAGACTACATTATCATGTTGATCTCCGTTATCTGGCTTGATTCGTTAACAGTGATGAACCTGATTTTTATACGTACGACAGAATCAACTAAAAATAAATAAGAAAAACTAGTCGAAATATTTTAACAGAAAAGTATTTGAATGCTTAAACTGTATCTCTTTATTTCGATAAATTTCTGACTTTTTCAATGAAATGTAATGATGTTTACGTTTTCCATCTGGTTCCTCATTTCAATTTAAACAGTCTACTTTGATACTTTGTGTGAAGATTTACAGTGTTGAAGTATGTTCTTTGTTAATACGTTACACCGACTGAAGAACTAATGAAAACTAGAATATATGAAACAGTTGTTTCGACTCAACTGGCTATGCCGGCGACCTTTTATCAATAAAACGTAGGCCACGAATTGTTATATCAGTTGAACTGATGACCACATTTAATCTTAGGATTTGATTAACACAAAGGGCCAAACAAACACGACCATGATCACCGTTCACTAATCAGTGCTAGTATCTATTGAATACTATTCTTAGCATGCCACCACAACACGCCAGGGTTGATCACTTCAATTATGATCTCCCGCAGAATTCAAATATGTATAGTTTTTTCTGATTATCAACAATGAAACTCGGAAGCCCCCAAAATAATATATTTCAAACAGATATTTTATTATTTTAAGTAACATTTTATTCACGTTATTTGTCCATCAATCTCTTCAAACTTTTGCTACATTGAATGTATCAGTCACGTATTACTAAGTTAAACTACTAAGTACCAATCATCATAACTAACACAAATTCTAGTCAGTGTGAATATCATCTCTGTTTGTATACAAATAACAAGTAAAGTATGGTCAATAACAAAAATTCCCTAACCTATTAGAAAACAAAGTGTATGATTAAGATTTCACTGAGGAAAAATATTCTCTAATATTGAATAATTATCTATAAGAACCTTCGTCTAAATTAGAGTGAATAGTTTCACAATATTTGGGCGCCCAGTTGATGTAAGGCATTAAATAGGAATAATATATTTGTAAAATCTCAGCGAATGAATTTGAAGTAAACCCAAAGTTTCGCCTGGCAATCTGGTTCAAGCTTTTTCCTACTTAATGTATTGAACATTTATCATTAACCACTTTTACTAACAGAGATAAATGTTGATCACATTGAAATTAACCAATGTAGGAGTTATTTTATTTCATGCTTATTACTACTTTATTTCAAATGACTGATTCACAGATAGCATGTTTTAAATTCTAATAATGATGTGAAGTACACTTATCATGTCACAACAAAACTCCTTAGAGTTAAAAATCGTACAGTGTAGAAAAAAATATAGATTACTTTAACTGGACTAGAAATTCGTGATTTCAACTTCTTCATGAGTACACTTGTTCTTGGATTACTGCAATTAATTCTAATGGATTGTGTTATATTTTTCTTCTTTAATTTAGTTATTTCAATTCACTAAGTTTTGAATTGAATTACTCGTTTACTAACAAAGTTCTATTAATTCTTTGATGCGTACAAACAAATAGTAAAGAATATTAGTTAAAGTTGAATTCATGAATCAATCTAAGCTATACTACGATTGAAAATCTGGAAGCACTTGATGTCCGTTTTGTACCTAATATATGAATCCTCAGAAGTGCGCATCTATGATAACTCATGTCGAGACTCGAACCCAAAATTGATAATATTATTTAAATTAGATTGCAAAAATTAAAAGTTTCTAATTGTATGAACAAATATCTGGAAAGATGAGAGTATGAAATGAAAAAACAAACAAAATAATATTAAATAATAATAATGATTCAGCAATATTGTAACACACCATTTTGAATACATCTGTGATAAGTTTGGTGTCAAATGATTTTGTGTATAAACTGGTTGTTAAGTTTGACTTCTCAAAATTATTTATTAAAATCAGTTCAATCATTCCCTTTATTTGTTTGTATAGGGGTTAAAGTTCCAGCTGTTAGACTATATCACCTTTTTTTGCAAAATACTAAAATCTGTCTTCTGTTAATTTCTTTACAGTTTGACCTTTCAGAGATTCAGGTCACTATGGTTCAGTTTGTACCCGTTTATTTTAGTACTATTTAATATTGATTTCGACATAATCACTTATTTTATAAAAATATTTATTCTGATGATGGTTTTCGTTACGAATTACGATTATCTAGTAGAATATTAAAAATCCGCAGGTTAGGCGTTTATTTACCAATGGTACTTAACCGTTATCACCTTAAATCGAGATCTGATTGGAGTTGGTTATATAAATAATGAATTCCAATTGAGTTTTTTTAAAATAATAAAACACTCCTCAAGAGATTCATAGGTCTTTATGTTCTAATAGTCTAATGCTATAAGAACTATCATAAACTTCAAAACAAATGATAAGTATTTTCCAACGAATATAATTTTCTTATTACTTGTAAATGTGAAAGCATCCGAATATCTTCTTATTCATCAATAATTGAACTGTAATCAATAAAATGCATTCTATACCCTGGTTGTCCATTAACTTATATTATGACCAGTTAACTGTTAGAGTTAGAGTTCTGATACACCTACTGAATATTTGGTTGTCAAAATAAATTGGTAAAAAGGTCATTAAATTTATTTATCCAGTTTACTGACATTCCCCTCTTGAACATTATTAATGCCAAATAGGTTATCAGGGTTTATATTAGATAATATCAAAACTTAATTATCCTTGAAATCTGTCAGCAAGATATTGGATGATAAACAGTGATTGATCAACACAGTTAAGCCGTTATATTAAGAAATCATTTTCAGCATGTATAACTGATTAATAACAGATCTCACTTCGATATTAAGTCAGGGGCTTATGACTCCTTGAAAAGGCAACTATTTGATGTTAGATAATTGCAGATTAGTAATACGAAGCTTGAAACCTTGTTGTTTTTTCAAGTCTTTTTCTTGATTAAATCAAACTACCTATTATCAAATAAATTTACTCTAATATAATAAACTGAGTTTCCAAATGTAATTATTATCAAGGTACATTTATTTAAGTGTCAGAAAACTAAAAACCAGAGAGTATTTCTAATTGAAATTCACTCAATAATTGTTGTATGCTTATTCAATTAAATAAGAGAAAGTTGTCGATTATTGTGCGGTCAGATATGATTAGGTTATTATTTTCCGGCAATACATTTAAAAGGATAGTTCTGTAACACACACAAATTAAAGTATCTCTTCTGCTTTAACATTACCCTTTTATTCACACCTATTTTGCTTTTTATGTCTAATTTTACTGAATTACTATGCATGTAAGTGTATACAAATGTAAAGGAAATTATCCTAATCCCCATATTCATTTATGATTGAATATAAAAACTAAGTTTTTTGTTTGGGAACATGTCAATCATTCTACATTTTGTGGTATAACTTCCCAGCAGGATTACTTTTTTCATACATAGTAGGTGGATAAAATAAATGTACATCAAGAGAATAGTACCTAATTGAACAGGAATTTTAAGTAATTTTAGTAATATTAACAACTCCACCTCCTACTGATATACAGAAGGAAAAAAACAAAAATCTTTTCAGACAACACATATACAGATATTTTTCACATTACCACAATCAGTCACTATATACACTTATATATATATGTATATATTTCTGAGGTATGTAGTTTAGTACGGAAAATAAGAAACAATTTCTACAATGATTCATGTAAAAAGTATCCTGTGGTTGTTGTGGTTGATTTCTTTCTTGTTTCATTTGTTTCTCACTAGTTGTTGGTACTATTGTCATGGTTTTTATTATTTCCCCTTATTGGAGATACTTTAAATAACTTGCCAGAAAAGGCAATTGAAAAACAAGAGATGAAAACACAACAAATGATATCAGTTTTTATTGGTTTAATAGTTGGTTAAACTTTTTATTTTCACGTATAATCAAATATGTTACCTGCACACTTTAATTTAGAAAGTAAAGTATTGAAAGTTGATATGATAATATTGAAAAACAAAATACTGTAACATAATACAGCGATATAAATTGATTGTTCGTTGTAGGTAAACTTATTATTTATATCTTTAATATAACTTATTCTTCTTTCTGTAAAATAGGCACAGACCTTGTACAGTTCACTAATAAAAGAGAATATTTAGGAATATTAACCTCATCATTATATATGTAAGTTTTAAAAACAGACTATGTTCAATGTAAGTGATATCCACAAAACTCCCTTAATAGTATTATCTATGTTCTCACCGATAAATAGCTTTAAGATGAATTCCTAGCGATCTAGAAAAAAGCAGTAAACAATTGTTCTCAACTGTGCATAGGGAAATATTCCGAAAATAGATCTATTCAAAGACTAACTCATACAAGAGAATTTTTGAAAGTCAGGAAAAATTTAACAATTAATACCTTGCAGGTTACATATCTTCAGAAGTACTCAAAGCTAATTCGACAATACACGAATCCCTCGAGCTAAACTTTCTGGATTGATCTTGCGGATTTCAGAAAACGGAATTCAGATGTATCAGTCTACATCATCAAATCCAATAAACTTTTGAGACCATCTACCATGTACACAGGATTTTAAAGGATTATACATTTAAAAAATGGAATTATTAAATTTTAAACTAGTCATTGCATGATATCCTATTTATTTACATTGCGTGTTAGTTTTGTCGTGATGGTAATAATTATAGTTTCATTCGCTTCACTTAAACAAAATACCGTTAGGAATTAAAAGGATAAAAATTCCACATTACATAGTCCCTAATATAGTTATTTTTAAGGATGAAAACATGGAAAACTTTATATTTTATAGCATAATTAATAAACATAAGGGTAAGATGTTTATGGGGATTATTTAACAGGACAGTAGTTTATGTCCCTCACTGATAATGGGCAGATAACAATTGAAGTCAGGAAGAATTAGATGAAATCCACTGATTATGACTTCAACCGGATTGATGTCGCGACAGAAATCACTAGCGCATTCTGATGATGTTCATGCAATATCATCAATTTCCTACCGATCCTCCCAAACCTACGTTTAAAATTAAGTTCATGTTTATTATAATTATAGATAACTCTTCAAATTTTATTCGCGATAGTAGAATAAAAAAAACCCAAAACATGTTTTCGACTCAAATGCTTCGGTTTATTTCATTCACCTACTTGTGTATTTTAATAGTGAAACTAGTGTAATCTTGCATTCTATTGGAATCGACTTCTGTTATAATGCTAAAGGCAATTGACAAGGCATTCTAAAGCAAGGTTTTGTGCTAGTTGAAGTCATTTAAGAATATGTGTCCGAAATTACATGGAACCTGGTTTAGTGTTGGAGGTTAAAACCAGTATTACCCAACTTTAAAATCAGGAGTTTAATTATGTAACTCTTAGGGAAGCAACTGGCCTGTCATAAGACTGAGACATTTACTCGCTAATACATCATGTAATGATAACTAATGTTTTGTTATTTGGACCTTAATACTGATCGAATTCTGTTGTTTGAATCCAACTAACAAGAAGTCAATGTAACTGAGTAAATGTTCCCTATTTATATATACTGAGAAAGATTAAACAGAAGTCTTCTACTTTTTGAGGGTTTCTTTGTACTGTCCAACATCAAACAATGTCTTTTAAATTACCAACTACATTGCAGATTTATCGATAGACTTCAATTAGTATTTAAAACTGAAATCAATTGATTTCTGTTTTGTAGTAATAGGTTCAAGACTAAATAAATCCTTCTATTTTATCATAGTCAACCAATCAAGAAGATTTGTACATAAAATGATTGATGAAAATACAATAGTGAAATAGGAAATGATCACAAACTGTTTACCTAAGTACTCTCAGCAGGGATTGTATTTTTTAAAAAAATGAATAACATGAAACTGTATTTTCAGCTTTTATCTATTATTTGTCAAATTTATTTTGACAGACATTCTTAGCTGGACGATTTCAGTTGTAACTATTTTTCCCTAAAACAACAATCATAATAACAACGGGGAATATTGTTTCTTCTTTTGGTCCCTAGTCTTCATCTGTCACTATGAAAAATGTCTATCCGATACAGTCAGATAGATAACTTAGATTCTAGAACGAAATTCGACCAAGTTTTAACTACGTACTAATTTTACTATATTATGATATATAGCAGATATGCATTGATTAAGCATTGATTCATTTTTTTTAAAAACAGCCTTTTACAAGTAAAAACTGTATTTTTACAGTGGAATAAAGTGGTTTCTTTCTATATTTAAGAGTTAATAATACGATTTTCTTGTCATGTGTGCAAGATCGCGAATGTGCACTGTTGAGTAGCCCCATACTAGGACTAAGCGGCTGTCTAGCGGTTCCAGGCTTTCAATAGTGATCTAGCTTATATCGACTCGTGAATTCAACTGAGAAAATACTTTAAAATTTCTCAACAAAACAGTTTAACATTTCCTTTATATCTATCATTCTTCTTTTTGTGCGAGTTTCATTACATTATTTTATTTATTGGCTGTTACGATTAATTTCCGATCACATATATACATATGTTGTGTGAAATAAATTGTCTCCTACTTTTGAAATAAAAAATTGTATTGTAGTAGGCCTGTGTTACAATTGTTTATGCTGTTGTATATCCATTAAAATATTTTTTATTCGCATTATGTTTTATCAGCAAAGATGGTTAGAGGCTAGCAGTGAAATCCAGGACTACCCATCTTTGCTTATAATGCTTGTGAATGAAGGCTATATCGAGGTAATACGCATAGTATGCAGATATGCTAATAAGAGACCGATAGATCGCAGTCCTAAACATCAATGGGAAGATTCAAGCAAACAATACCAAGTGAATCATTTTTTATCGTTGAAATTTGTGTGGACTATAAAATTATGTTACCTTATATTTGTATGGCTACTGGAAACTGTGGAGTTTTGGATAAATTGTGACTAAAAGAGCCGAACAATGTTTGAATTGAGTGATGTATTATTGTTATTAGTGGCTTTATTCAATATTATATTTTTGGTGCAATAAAGAATTCTGAGTACGAAGTATTTCAAAAATTTTCCTTTTCTTATTACTTGATCGATCCTTGCGATAAATATTGAGTGGTTGCCAGTTAGATGTTAACAGTTCAGGAATCGACATCTGAATAATGTAGATTCTTCTCTATGCATATTTTCAGCAATCTTGATGTCTCTGATTGGGCTCTTTTGTAACTTGTACAGATAAATGTTGCAAACTTTTCACAGACGCACCCGAATAGGTTATGCGCTTCGTTGACATAATGTTGTGTTAAAACAAACAAGGAAACAGGTAACTTGTTGAAATACCTAGATGTCAGGGACAGATAGCCCAGATGTTCAAGCAGGCCACCACTGATGGCACTAAATAACTACAGTTCTATTTTGTGTTATTATTGAAGTTGAACCGTGGGGCCATAGTTTGGCAGTAAAAAGGCTTTTTGACCTGAACTTCATAGGTTTGGTCTTTGGAGTGACTGAAGGTGACCTTTTCCGATTGGTCATAAAGTAAAACGAAACAGTTATCCAGTATTTCTTGATTTTCAGGAATACTTTGTCCAATATCAGTTTGTGGAGTAAACTATCTTCAATTTGAAAAAAAATATTTAGGAACTCCATAATAAGTTTTTCAGTTTAAATAGTTTGTGATACGAAACTATTAAAAAACAGTCTTAAACATTACTGCTTTTCATTGAGGGCATACTTACTTCAGCGTGGTAACTAATTTTTAAGTGATTACTGAATCACAAAGTATTATGTGGTGTTTCAAATTTTAATGATATTTTATTTATCAGTTTTGATAAATTTAACTAACACTAAATCTAATTTTGGTCATAATTTTACAAATATAATTCACTTCCATATTTATTTCCAAGGTGAAAATTTTCCACCTAAGAATTAAAAAGAACACACACACACATTAAAATCAGACTTTAGTATTACTTTTTCCCCAAGTACAAATTGACTCATCAATACAAAAATTATTATATTAAAGATTTGTGTATGGGAACATTATACAAGTTGATTAACAAGGCGTTAACTTGTCACTCAAATCTCCTCTTATCTTTCTTTTCTTTTATTTTTGGAAAAAAATATATTTGTTTATATATCATCTTCTTAAGTTTTTCTTATTAAAGTAACTAAACTGAAAAATAAGAAAAACTTACACGTGCATGACATTTTCTATGGGACTTTTAGACAAAGAAAATTCAAACAAATCTTTTCTGTATATAAAATGATAATCAAGTGAACATTTCTTTATTTATTCATTGAAATGATTCTGTATCTATAATGATTGACATAATTATGCTTCTTCTTCTTCTTTTAAGAAGATGATCAGTCTATGGTTAAGCATCGTCTTTATTTACATATAGTATATATATATGTATATATATATATATATGTATATATATACCTTACAAATGTGACTTGATAAGTAAACTTTATATGCACTTTGCAATTTGACAGACGTTAACGTTTTAAGAAAAAAAATGAAAAAAAATTTATCTTTTCATAAGGTTTTTAAGATTAAAATTTTAAAATATTCCCAACAGATTCAATTTTAGTGAAAAATTTTTTTTTTTGTTTTTAGAAATTTTTGTGAAAAATCTTGTTTTAATGCATATTGTATAGAGAAAATTAATATTTTATAAAATTAAAAAACAAACAACAACAACCTAGAACTGTATTGTTAACTTGTAAATATGAAAGTTATTTTCCCATCAAAATCATCAATTTGGGGAATTCTTTCCAGTATGAAGAATTTATTTAATTGTCATAGTACTCAGTTACATTTTTTATTGACCAAAAAGTGCATAGTTTTGATTGTTATTACCAAGATTATTTTGCTGACTTAAAATTTTAGATACTCCTGAATGGTTATGTAAGTCGTTACACATTTATTAAGAATTAAAAGAGTAACTATCAATTTGATTTTGTGGGTATTATTACCAAGTTTTTATTCGATAATTTTGAATAAATTGAGTATTGGGTAGATTGTTATAAATAAATAATTTATTTGTAATATCTCAATGAGTAGAAAAATGAGATTTTCTGACGTTTCGTGACTCAGTGTAAACCACTTCTGCAGAGAATATTGGTTATTTATTCTCTGAAGAAGTGGCTTACACTGAGTCAAGAAACGCCAGAAAATCTAATTTTTCTACTCATTGGGATATTACAAATATATTATTTATTTATAGCAATTTGATTGTTTTAAATCTATCCCTAGATACATATGGTATATTATCATTTCTTCCTTTCATCATTTATAATAATTAGAATTTTATAAAGTTTAGTTAACTTTAAATTATCTACATTTTTCAAGAATAAAGTTTTATTTTTTTTGTATAGTTCAGATCATGAGTCAGTTGAAGCTAGACAACCATGGAAAACCTGGAAGCATTGGACAGCCGTTTTGTTTTATTATGGGACTCCTCAGCAGTGCGCATTCACGATCGCGCCTCGCGAGATTCGAACCCAGGACCTGTCAGTCTCACCGGCTCATTGGTCTATCGGTCAAATGTTTGCGTGCTAGAGGTTCGTCTAGTGCTTCCAGGTTTTCCATGGTGATCTAGCTTCAATTGACTCATGATCTCAGCTATATAAAAAAATTATTAAAAGCTCTACAAAACCCCCTTCTGACAAAAGTTTATTGTTGAAAATTCAGGAGAAAAGTATGAAAAATGATAAAGGTATATTTCTTCCAAATTTACTGTTATTAAGATTAACTACACTCTTTTTTTCACAGATCAGAGTAATAGGATAATAGAATAATAAAATTACTATTCAATAATTACAAATAATTTGCTTTAATTATAGTACATGTGTTTCCATGACTTACTGAGAACCGATTTTTCTATTCCATCAAACTAAAACTAATTATTTTGATTTGTATCCATCTAGTTTACTTTTATTTAAATTGTTGGTAATTGCATTCACTTATGAAGTAAGCATTATCTTTATTAACATGTAAATATATAGAATACAGTATACTTTTACTGAAATTCTAAATAAACTGAATATAAATACGAGATGAATAGTGAGATTTAATGTTTTTCGATCAATGAAACATCTCATGATGACAATTAGTATGCTCTATTTGACCAGGAATCAGTTATAAATCTTACTTTTTAACTAGATTTATCGATCTCTTATATTTCCGATCTATTTAGAACGAAAGTGAGAATCATGAAGTCGACAGGGTGACATGTCGAACATCTGAACATTTTCAGATGCATTTAAGAAGTCATTTTTTAGAAAAGCATTGACTAAAACTTGACAATTATTTCGTAATATTGAATAAATAAGTCGTTATTGAAGGACTAAATCTGTGAGGCACGAGAAATAGATAATGAAGTGAAAAATGTAATTGCATGTATCTTGTAAGTTTAGATTGACATGTAAAAATGAGAATCAAGAATTCTGAGTAAAGCAATCTTGTGCCGATAAAAACGATAAAATAGGATAAATAAGAATTCTTTCTAAAAATGTAGGAGTGATAAGTGAAAAAGTAAGAGAGGATAATTCAATGAGATAAAACTATGAACCAAGGTCATGGTGAAGAGATAGATCCCTCCAACTGGCTTTCAACTGCCCTCTGTCGTCAATCAATCTAAATGTCAAACTGACGCAAGCATAAAACTCTTAACGAGGTTAGAAAATACACAGGCAATCCAAAAGGAGGGAGAGCACCAGACCCTGATGAATTAACTCCAGAGATTTTTAAGGATGGGAGTCCACTTATAGCATTACATTGGGTGAGATATTAGCTATAGTCTAGAAGCTGGATGTAATCCCATCTTACTTGTACTGATCGTTAGTAATCCGTAAGAAAGGAAAAATTACACTGGGAATAACCACAAATCAGTCAGTTTGACTAATGCAATATCTAAAACATTAGCTTCAGCAAACCTCGGCAGCAAGAGAGTGAAAACCACCCTGGCTTCAGATCTGGAAATAGATGTGTGCATCAAATATTGACTCCTCGTCAGTTTTTGTAACAACGACACATTTACTGATATCTGCTTATCTTGATCTTTCTTGACCTTAGTCCAGAGTTCGAATCAGCAGAGCACTAGGTTCTATGGTACTGTTTAATATAGAAAGGCTCATCAAAACTGTGCATCAGCCTTGTGAAGGATCTCTGCTCAGAAACTATTGGTCCTGTCATACCTTATGGTGAAAATTTATCAGACATGTCAAACTCAAGTGGCGTTCATGAAGGCTGGTCACTACTTTCATTTTTACTTAATTTCGCGGTCAATATACTCTTAGTGAAAAATGACTTTTTTAACTAAACTTTTAAGGGATGATCATCTACCAAAAGATTTAGTTATCGACCTAGAATACGTAGATGAAATGATCGTATTTAGTGAACATGTTGACAAATTGCGCAGGATTTTAATACCCTTGAGCAAAAATGCTAAGATATTTTGACACGTTTATATCCTTTTAAATGTACAATGGTAATTATAAACTGGTATTCGTCAAACCTTGAACGAGTAATCAAAAGTGAAGTAGCTGAGTGCGTTGATCACTTAGTTCATATTAAAAGTGTCATCAGCTCTAATAAGTTAGTATACAGTTGGAACTCTGAATGGATTCAGAAAGCCACGTTTTCGTTTTCCAAATCTTGTTATTCATGACCCAGGGAAGATAACCATCTGTTAACCAAAGGTTGGCTATGAAGTACAACATTCCGCTCTGTTTTAGCTTATGGCTGTGAAATATTACCTAGGAATGTAGAAAGCATGTTTAGGCTGAGGGTTTTTGATCATAAATTTCTTCAAAATGTCGCTGCTTACGCCTACCTGCACGAACAACGTTTACAGTGCAGAAGTAAGTTGAAAAACGCTAGGGAAGAACAAACCATGATGTCATTGACTATAATAATAATAATAATCGTTAGATGAATATTCTTGTGCTGATTCAATAATTAACTAAAATTATCGTTTGTAGATATGAGAAATATTTGATTCATTTGATTATTAGATAAGTTGAAACACAATAGCACTAAATACTACTTCTATTGTTCTCTTCAGATTCATGTTTAAGTTATCAAGTAATCATATTTGAAGTCAGAAGGGGTTTTGTGAATATTATGACAATTTCAATAGTTGAGATCATGAGACAATTGAAATTAGACCACCATGGAAAAACTGGGACCACTGGACGGCCGTCTCGTCCTAGTATGGGACTCAGCAGTATGCATCGACGATTCCACCTCACGAGATTCGAACCCATGATTTATCAGTTTCGTGCATGAACACTTAGCCTCTAGACCACTGAGCCGGTATCCAACGGTGTAAATGTTTAACTTCAGCTAATCATATTTGTAATAAAATTCTTGTCATTTTCTGAATTAATTTTAAATTTTAAACAAATAATTTCCGTTTTTATTCAGTTTATTATTATTTTTTCTTTTAAAGGTCGTAACTGAAGTTATCTTCGATTCGTTATGAGGATAATAATGTCAATATTGTAATATATTATTGTAGTTACATCTTTTAGAGAGGTGTACTTTTTTTATATTAAGTAGTTATTAGTTGATGAGAGGCTATATTGTATATTAATGAGTTTCATCATATATTTAGGGAAAGTTGTTTAAGAAACTTTAAAGTACATTTCTATTCGATTAACATAAGTCAGATATACTGGAGAATACTGGAGAATTTTGAATGTTTAAACAATATAATGACATATTAAGCTGGAGGAAATGTGTTATACTATCATTGTGTAAAATTGTTGTATCCATATAATTTAGCAAAATACACATTATACATTTGGTTCGTTTTTTACATCCGGTCCCAATTTGAGAAAATTGTTTATCTTATATAAATATATTATTGAATTAATTTAATTAATTCTAATAAGAATCGTCATCCATATTTTCTTATTATTTTATTTTATTTATCAATGACTTGTGATATTAATATTAAGTTCACAAATGGTAACTATGCTCTAGTGTAATATTTATTTGACCTAATATAATAATGTTTTGACACTTTGAATATAGCCTAATCACCTATAGAAGTTTATCATAACTAGCTGTGGTTAATCATACCATTTTTTACGTGTATTAATTTTTTTCCATACAACGTATTATTTCCTGTAGTGAAGATTGCAAGTAGTAACTGATAATCTTGTCTTTGAATATACAGAGTGATAAATTTTCAACAACCGTTATATATTTCCTTTTATGTTCAGATTCTCCCAGGGAGTAAAGATTCACCTTAACACAAGATCGAATTACAAATATTTCGGTTTGACTGTAAGTACATTGTTATTCAGTTATATAAATCATATTCGTTTCATTAAATTAAACATTACACAATTCATGATTTAGACTGAGTTAAAAGTAACTTGATTTAAACCAAATGTACACTTACATTAGCTCAGTTTTAACCGAAGAAATATAAACTTATTTTGTATTGTTAGTTTAAAGGGAGATCAAATCTGGGATAAAGGTATATCCAGCTGACAAGTTTCAAATAGGACAAAACGCGCGCCCTGGATTTCACTGCTAGCCATCATCCATCTTTGAAGAAATATAATTTTTAAATGATTGATAAAATTGAATTATTTACTATTCGTAGATTTCAGGGAACTATTACTCATTCATTGAAATCATTCTTTTAATCTGTTAAATAGTCAACCATTACTTGTTTTTCATAAGCATTATTTTCATTGTCATTATAAAGCATTATACATAAATAACTTGTTTGCTTGCTGAAGTTCTATGACTTTCAAAGGTCATTTGATTCTAGCTCAATCAAATAACTCTTTAATACCTGATCAGAAGTTCAAATGGATTTTCTTAATATGCTAAAATAAGTCACTGGGGAATAATGATAAATATAAATAGTTTATGATGTGCAAAAAGCCACCAACTTCTATTTACGAATGCAGGTACTTTTATAAAGTCATATATGAATTATTGAAATCGATGCTTTATTTATTCAAGATTTAGACAAATTTTATTAGCTTTCATAGTAAGAAGTATTAATAATGACTCATTCCTGAAGTAAACAACCTGAAGGAATTAGTCATATATCATTAGGGTCACTTTTTAGAACTCCTAGTACTGAAAAAGGAATGTCAAAGGAATTTATTTACGAAAACCAACGAAATTAACTTGTTTTTTCATGGTGTATAAGAATCCAGATTATTGTGGTAAATAAAATTTTTCAGGCTGTGTAAAGTCATTTTTAATGTCTTATATTTCTAATGGAAGTTAACAGAGAATGCTTTTGATATTTAACCTAATTATTATTTAACCACATTGTTTTTATGATATCGGTGAAAGCCATATTTCTGCTGGTTTTCTTTTAAAACATGATAATTTATATAGTGTTAAAGTGCTCACAAAACGTCATCCATTTGTCAATTAGTTTATGGAGATTTGTTACTTTCAAAACAGATCCAACCATTTTGCCTACAGAAATGTAATGATTTGAAGGAATGTTGTAGGTTAGCCATTTCATTAGACTTTGGTTAGGTAAGTCTGGTAAGCTATTTATCGCAAATAAAATTTATTTTGAGTTATTCAGGAACCGAGAAAAAGTGTAACGGATTTATGGAAGAATCATATAGATTCGTGACAAGCTGTGTTAATGATAACCACTTAACATGAAACATTCTACTATGCTAAATTGCTTGAAGTATCCCTTGAAACCGTTGACAATTAAAAGCGATGTGTCATTTTGGATAAGCACATTCCATTACTAAATGACATTTGTGCATTTTACAAGAACAAAATAATACTGATTTTATAAGAAAGCTCGTCTAAGGAGAAAATCAAGCGTAGGTTCGATTGAACAATACTAGATTTTCTTATAATATAATTAAGACAGGGAATTAAGTGTCAATTAATTAGAAGCTAGTACATATTTTATCGGTTATAAACTTTTACGATAGTTTAATAAACCACTGCATACATTCTATTCTGTTAAAATATTGATATATTCTGAAGAGGAATTGAAAGTTGATATATAACATTAATTTATTTCGTAATGTACTTTTTAATACTAGACAGTCATTTTCTTTTCCAGTTTCGTAGTTTTCAGTTGTTTTCAATTTCCCATATCGCCGAGATCTAGTAAATTGTGAAAATATTATCAGATAATTAATCATTAATGATTTGAATCGAGAGATGATTTTTGTAGTCTTAATGAAAACTTGTGGCCACTGGAATATTGTCATTTCAGGTGTGAGGCAGTTACTCATCACTGGAATAGTCAAAGAAGTAAACTAATGGATACTAGCTTAACAGTCCAAAAGTCAGACAGTCAGAACGGGACATGAGAGTGCTGCGTTTAATATTCAGTGTCATCTAATACAGGAAACACTGTCATTTTGCATACTAGGACGAATCATCTGTACAACTCTCCCAAGGTTTTTAATAGATATTTAATTATGGCTATTCAGGGATATTAACTACAAAATTTATTATTTCATTTAACTAAATAAACTTCATGACTATATATTTTGAATAATGGACAACAGTCGAATTCAGAAAATATTACTTACTTACTTTCGCCTGTTACTCCCAATGGAGCATAGGCCGCCGACCAGCTTTCTCCAACCCACTCTGTCCTGGGCCTTCTTTTCTAATTCTATCCAGTTCTTGTTCATTCTTCTCATGTCTGTCTCTATTTCTCGGCGTTATGTGTTCTTTGGTCTTCCTCTTCTCCTTTGACCTTCAGGATTGCATGTGAGGGCTTGTCTTGTGACGCAATCGGGTGATTTCCTCAAAGTGTGCCCAATCCACTTCCAGCGCTTCCTCCTGATTTCTTCCTCTGCTGGAATCTGGTTTGTTCTCTCCACCAGTAACTTGTTGCTGATAGTGTCTGGCCATCGGATCCGAAGTATCTTGCGTAGACAGCTGTTAATAAACACTTGTATCTTCTGGATAATGGCTTTCATAGTTCTCCACGTCTCCGCCCCATACATTAGAACTGTCTTGACATTTGTATTGAAAATTCTAACCTTGGTGTTGATTGACAATTGTTTTGAGCTCCAGGTGTTTTTCAGTTGTAAGTATGCTGCTCTTGCTTTGCCGATCCTCGCCCTCACATCTGCATCTGATCCACCGTGTTCATCAATGATGCTGCCCAGATATGTAAAGGTTTCCACATCCTCCAAAGCTTCTCCGTTAAGTGTAATTGGATTGGTGCATATTGTGTTGTATCGGAGAGTCTTGCTTTTCCCTTTGTTTATATTGAGACCTACTGCTGCTGAGGCTGCTGCTACACTGGTCGTTTTCTCCTGCATTTGTTGTTGCGTTTGTGATAGAAGAGCCAGATCATCCGCGAAGTCTAGATCGTCAAGCTGCATCCTGCCTGTCCACTGTATCCCGTGCTTTCTTCCAGTCGTTTACGTCTTCATGATTTAGTCGATCACCAGGAGAAAGAGAAACGGTGAGAGTAGGCAACCTTGCCTAACACCGGTCTTTACTTCAAACGAGTCGGTGAGTTGTCCTCCCTGGACGATTTGGCAGTTTAGTCCATCATAGGAGTTCCGTATGATATTGACTATCTTCTCAGGCACGCCGTAGTGTCGAAGAAGCCTCCATAGTGTCGTCCTGTCCACGCTAACAAATGCCTTCTCGTAGTCGATGAAGTTCATGTAGAGTGATGAATTCCATTCGATTGATTGTTGCACAATGATACGTAGAGTTGCGATTTGATCTGTGCACGATCTATCCTTAAGAAATCCAGCTTGTTGATCTCGAAGTTGGGCGTCCACGGAATCCTTCATCCTGTTTAACAATACTCGGTTGAAGACTTTTCCTGGTATTGAGAGGAGAGTGATGCCCCTGTAGTTGTCGCACTTGCTAAGATCACCTTTCTTTGGTATCTTGATCAGAAGTCCTTTTTTCCAGTCTGTTGGTACATGTTCTTCGTCCCAAATCTTACTGAAGAGGATGTGGAGTATCTTGGCAGTTGCTGCTACATTTGCTTTCAGTGCCTCTGCCGGGATGTTGTCTGGTCCTGCTGCTTTGCCACTCTTGACTTGTCTAATGGCCATGCTGATCTCTTCAATTGTTGGTGGGCCAACATTGATTGGGCGGTCTGTGGGTGCTGCTTCGGTGTTGGGTGGGTTCAGTGGAGCTGGTCGATTTAAGAGTTCTTTGAAGTGTTCTACCCACCTGTTTCGTTGTTCTTCAATGTCGGTGATTACTTTGTCTTCCTTGCTTTTCACTGGTCTTTCTGGTTGACGGTAATTTCCAGCAAGTTTCTTTGTTGTATCATACAGTTGTCTCATGTTTCCCTCTCTTGCAGCCTTTTCCGCTGTCATTGCTAAATCTTCCACATATTTACGTTTGTCGGTTCTGATGCTCCTCTTCACTTGCTTGTTTGCCTCTGTGTATTCGGCTTGTGCCTTGGCTTTTTCTGCTCTTGTTCGGCTGATATTGATTGCTACCTTCTTGTTCCTCCTTGCTTCAATTTTATCCAGTGTACCAACAGTGATCCATTCCTTGTGATGGTGCTTCTTTTGGCCCAGAACCTCCTGACATGTTGAAACGATTGCCTCCTTGATACCTTTCCAGCTGCTCTCTATGGTGGTTCCCTCTCCATTGAGTAGGTCATGAAAGGCCTCGAACCTGTTGCTGAGGGCTATGTTAAATTCGTTGAGTTTGTCAGCATCTCGAAGAAAGGCCGTGTTAAACTTTTGTGATGTTGTCCGCGCCGTTGTCCAGTGCTTCTTGAGTTTTAGTTTCATCTTGGCGACCAGCAAATGATGATCGGATGCTATATAAGCTCCTCTTCTGGTTCTCACATCCTCCATCGTCCTCCTGAACTTTTTGTTGATGCAGATATGGTCGATTTGATTCTGTGTAGTGTGATCCGGTGAAATCCAAGTGGCTTTGTATATGTTTTTATGTGGAAATATGGTGCCACCTATGACCAGTTTATTGAAGGCACATAGGTTTGCAAATCTCTCACCATTTTCGTTCCTTTCTCCCAGTCCATGTTGTCCCATGACGTCTTCGTATTCAGTGTTGTCCTTTCCAACCTTGGCATTGAGATCTCTCATCAGAATGGTCAGGTCTTTGGTTGGGCACTTCTCGAAGATCGACTGCAGCCTATCGTAGAATTGGTCTTTAGCGTCTTCATCGTAGTCATTGGTAGGCGCATAGCATTGGATGACGTTCATTGTAATGCCCTCTCTCTTTGTATTGAAGGAGGCTTTGATGATCCTTGGTCCATGAGATTCCCATCCTATAAGTGCATTTTGTGTTTTTCTGGACAGCATCAATGCAACTCCTTGTGTATGTGGGGCATTTTCTTCTTCATGACCGGAGTATAACAGAAGTTCTCCTGAAGACAGTCATTGTTGTCCAACCTGCGTCCAATGCGTTTCACTGATTCCAAGCACCTCCAGGTTGTATTTTCTCATTTCTGCAGAAATTTGGAAGACTCTTCCGGTCTCCCACATTGTCCGGACATTCCATTTGCCTATAAAAATTGTTGCTCTGGCTGTAAGAAGGTGCATCGGCCTCATGACTTCCGAATGAACTCGGCTTTCATCATGAGGCGTCATTTTTCCTTCTACTCCCAGGGCAGAGTTTGAATGGTTTGAATGATTTTTTCTGGTTAGCGTTTTTTTAGCGAGTTGATTTTCTACGGGATGGGGTCGCTAACCCCATGCCCAACCCTCCTCCTTTACCCGGGCTTGGGACCGGCAGCAACCCCCAGAGGAGCTACAGGTGGGGTTAATTCAGAAAATATATTCTCATCTTATTTCAGGTCTTGTCACTTAGACACACTCACATTTCAATGTTGATGTTGACAGTGGGATTCAAACGTAATAACTATTGTTTCTGACGCTATAATATTAGATATTTTACTAATGAGTTATTATAGGAACCAACCTATTCAAAGGGTCAGACATACATCACTATTTTAATAGTTTTATATTTTCCTATTGCTGATGTTCAGAAACGTTTTCCGATAGTATTTGATAATAAGTTGGATTATTTAATAAGTTTGTTAGTTATTTAAAAGATTTTTTTCTTATAACTTACTATTCATTTCAGCAAAATTTATAACACTGACCAAATAATATTATCAATTCATCTTTCAATTTTCCATCCCTATCATTTCTTGACATTGATAATTTAATAAAAAAAATATAAAGTGAACTAGTAGTATTGAGTAGTAGTATATTGAGTTCATACGTTTTTGTCTTGTGATCTATACTTATTCATTTATTAGTATCTATTTTATTACATATAATTCAAGGTAACTTTTTTTCTATAACTATTCAATTGTTTTCTATTCTACTGAGCCTTAGGTAAAAATATAAATTTAATTATATTTTCCCCCTTCTACACACTAGTATTGATTAGTTATTATGTTGTTTAAATAAATTTCAAAGAATATTAGTTGTTGTGGCAGTGTAGCACTACTACTACTATTACTACTACTACTAATAATAATAATAATAGTATTAATAATAGTACCTGCTGACCAAACGTAAAATGAATAATTATAATTTAATTTATAATACTCATTTACCAAATCTTTTTGCATAAGGATTACTTTTGATTCTAAATTGAAGTTATTTACTAATCTATCCACTTATCTACTTGTTAATCATTGAATAGACAGAGAGATAAATAAAAAGAGATAAAGAATGTGATCAATATAAATGATAACATAATGGTTATTAAGTTGAATTTTAATAAGAAACAAGTGAATATTACAAATGCTGATCAAGAGATTCATCTTTTTTTAGAGATTTTTATAGCGAAACAGACTAGTGTTAAAATATAAAATGGAATTTATTGGTTAGCAACAAATTTTAAATAACTTACAAGGAGAGAAATATAATAGTTCTTAATTTGAACATGATCATATTGAAGCAATTAATTGAATGATTATTAATTTAACTTTCTACTTTTTTCTATGGGAATAGGGATTTTTTTGAGTAGAATGGGAATTTTATTTGTAAGCTAATTAGTAGTGTATGCATAATTATCACTGAAATCTGGTGGTTGTGGAGGCTTGTCAGACTATAGTTATCCTTAGTAGTTGATACCACTTAGAGAGAGATTGACAATCAAGGAGCTATTATATCCTAGTTTATAATTTATTGTCAGTACACACTCACGACCCTGTTACTTACTAACTTACGCTTGTTATTCCTCATGGATGAGCATAGACTGACCACCAGCACTCTCCATCCAAAACTGTCCTGGGAAGTCCTTTCCAGTTGTTTCCAGTTGCTATTCATCTTTATCATGTCTACTTCCAATTCACAACGCAGTATATCCTTTGGTCTTCTTTTCTGTTCCCCTTCAGGATTTCAAGTTAGCACTTACCTCGTGATATAATTGGATGATTACCACAATATATGTCCTACCCATCTCCAATGTCTTTTCCTAATTTCCTTTTCAGCTAGGAATTGGTTTATTCTCTCCCACAGTAGGCTGTTGTTAATGGCATCAATCACAACCCTAACCCAAATAAAATGTCTAATTCATTGCTGAGATAATGAGACCTTTCGACAACTGAGTTAAAATTCAGTGACCCACTTTTAGATTTTGATAAATTGTCAAAACAGCTTAAGAGTAGTCCTCGGTTTCCACTGGTTTTCCAGTCTGCAATGATGAAAGGTAACTGCGAATTGAACATTATCGACAAATTATTTGTCATAAAAGACAAGCTATATACAGAACAGTTAGCCTGATTGAGGGGTGAATGAACTATTTATTTTTAAGTATCTTTTGTGTTATATTAGATCATTTTTAATATTGTATCCGTTAGTGTATCCTTATGAAAGAAGGCGCATTTCGAAAATGGTATTGAACATTGGGGAATAGAAAAATAATGGATATAAGAAGTAAAATTCAACAATAATGTTTAAAAAAGTAAATTCTAATTACTAACAGCAGCAGTGTTAATCGTACAGAAAGTTGTATATGACTTCCTAATTTGTTTAAAAAAATACTTCAATCTTTTATGCGTCTGCTTTATTCCAGAATTGCATGAAATGATTAGCATTAATTTATAATTGAATTGGACTACATGTGATTTTACTACTCATTACGACTAAATTTCCATCAGAGATACTAGCGTTATTTAAACTAATACCAGTCAAGCAAAAATGATTTTCACTTAAAGTGATTGCCAGATGGTGAATTACATAATGCTAGTATTTTTGTAAATAATAGTGTATAGAAAGATAGAAATTCTCAAATATACAATCAGTTCAATCATTTTTCGATTAGTTTATATAGTCCAAATGTATATGATCAATTAAACAGTATTGTTTTTTTAACTTTCCTATCAATAAAATTTTATAAAATATTCAATAATCAGAAGGAGGTTTTGTGGAGATTTAATTAATTTTATATAGTTGAGATCATGAGTCAATTGGAGCTAGACCACCATAGAAAACATGGGAACACTGGACGGCCATTTCGTCCTATTGTAGGACTCCTCAACAATGCGCATCCACAATCCTGCCTCACTAGTGACTGACTTCATGAGGTAGTTCCTGGAGTTCTAGTCAGAAGCAGTAACCAGTGGAGTTCAATCAGGTCTGTTGAGAGATATTAACTCACTGAAGGCAATTGGTGAACGGTCGCTCAATTTCGTGGATTGGTTGAAGTTAGACATTGACACCATTGGATGCCGACTCAGTGGTCTAGTAGTAAGGCACTCGCGTGCGAGACTGATAAGTCATGGGTTCAAATCTCACGAGACGGGATCGTGGATGCGCAATGCTGAGGAGTCCCACAATAAGACGAAACGGTCGTTCAGTACTTCCAGGTTTTCCATGGTGTTCTAGATTCAATTGACTCATGACATCAACTATATAATGTTCAAAAATAATTTGATTTTTCTAACAAATTTTTTGTTTGTTTAGATAGGTCATAAAATTCACAAGAAAAACAAAACAAAACAATACTATTAGGCGTTATTCATAAATATGTATACGTATCAATGTGTGAATTTTTTATGCTCTGAATAGATTTTCTAAGAAAACAATAATACACACATGACTATGTATTATTTTTAACGTTTAAACATTGTAATAGCCATTAAAAATAGTACTATTTAGTTATTTTGATTCCTTATTATTTCCCCTTAAGACTCATTAGACTGTCGTATGTATATATGTATGTGTGTATTATTAGGTCTACTTCATCTCTTAATACATACAATTAATTTTACTAAAAAGAAAAGGAGGATAAATGAATTTTAAGTAAATGTAAATATGAAGAAGAGAATATAATGAGAGAGGACTTGTCAATTTATTCTATTTCTTTTGTTACTTAAAAAGAAGAATAAACTGTCAATTATTTTAATTATAATAATTATAAGCATTATTGGAGTGCTTACTTTCTTTCTTAAGTCAAGAAGTATTCTTATTTGTCTCTGAATATATTATTGCATTTTTATCAATGTGTATTCCTTCTCATGTGATACTGTCTATCAGATAATAATCTACTATGATAGCGGTAATGGGTTGTCTTAAGTGGATGACTAATCTCCAATTACTATGTAGATATATTTTTATACTGAACTATTGAAGTGATATTTGTTTCGCATTGTTATCGTTTTTTTTGAGATGAAAAACATATTTGTACATGTGATGTATCGTCAGAATATCAGGTGACTGAATAGTTTACCTATTTGAGCATATATATATATAATGAAGATTTTGAGTCTCAGAATAAAAGCTGGCGTAGTATTTATATTTATTTATTCTCATTCGTTTGATTATTTGTCTACAATTTTATATACATAGTAATAAGGCAGATAAGTGTTCTGACTCAAGTGACAATTCTGTACAACTAATCAACGTTTTTGATTGAGAACATGAATCGATCGTTTTTAGACCACCCTAGAAAACCTGGATGCACTGGACGGCCGTTTCGTTCTTGTGTGGAACTTCTCAGCAGTGCTCACCCAGCACTCAGGATTCGAACTTCGCGTTTGAACTTAACAATCTCCCCAACTCCATATTGTTAACTAATGTTTCATCTGTGAATTATGGAAATCGTTATACTTTAAGATAAATGATGGATAAAATGATAAACAATTAAATAAACAGCTTATTCTCAGAATAAAATTATTACATACCTACTGTTTGAAAAGATTTTTTCGAACAAACTTATATTAATTTCAATAGTTGAGATCATGAGTCAATCGAAGCTAGACCGCCATGGAAAACCTAGAAGCTTTGGACGGCTGTTTCGTTATATTAGCTTAAGAACTCCTGAAGACTTATTGAAAGCTATTTGATCTTTTATTTGGAACTTTTAAGTCAACTCCAATGGTATGTAGGACTGCAGTATTTTCTCAAAATATTAGGTGAGAAGTCATTACCTATCGAAATAACCTTTTTGGGAGTAAGACAGTAGCACACTGATAACATTAAACAATGAATATTGAAACAAACAAAGGATTTTTTGTTGTTGGAAGGTAATCGGAGAAGGAATTTCCTTCAACGATGAAAATCTCTTTTGAAGTAAAACTCATCATGTAGAAAACTATAGTAACTTATTTGAAATCTGCACCTTATAGTAACTTATCTGTGTTGGTGGTTTTCCGAACTGTTTTCTTAATCTCCTTAACGAGCAGCCCAATATTGTTATTATGTTCAGTAATATTGTCACATCATTACTCATCCAACTGTTTTCTGTATTGTATGTTGGTTTCATTCCTTCTTTCCGTATTACTATTCAGTCAAATATTTTTCTGAAATTCGTGAATCTTTCATTGTTCATGTGAATCTTTGGAAGAATTTGCTAGGAAGAAATCTGGATCGAATCACAGTAACTTTTGTTAGTAACATTGAAAGACAATAAAAACCATTTATTTCTTAATAGAAAGTGTTGGTCAATAACCATGACTGCACCAAACTTATTTATGAAGTATTAATATGTCACTGAACTATATAATTCAGCCGATTTAATAAGATAGTAGTTCAATGTTAGAAGATATACTATTTATTTGAGGAGTGAAGACCGACACACACTTCTTCGTAGCGCTCACTGGGTATTGGGACTCACTTCTATGCACTAAAGAGAGTAGCAAGTCAGGTGATGGAGACCATGCTTATCTTTCACTCTAACGAAACCATCCGAATTACTGAATAAAAACAATATATACAGTTACTGCAAGTGACGATGGTTTTTTAACCCCAGAGAAAGAGAAACCAGTCTCAAAAAATAGTGCTCTTGAACACCTACAGTCATGAAATGGACGGACAAAACAAAAAATTGTCATACAGGACGTCCCGTAGATGTACCCATGATAGCTATTGAAGTAACTACACGTAGATATCACTTACCAGTCCTCATTGAGGCCATAACACCACAAAAAGTTTCAGAAACACTACACCCTGAGACTAAAGTCTGTACTACCAAACTAGAACTAACGGATCAGAATACCAACTTGCAACAAGTTGAAACTATCTTACTAAAAGTGGCAAGAGAGGCCATAAATCTACATAAATCTGGAGACAAACATTCTTAAGAAGTCATAGACGGTCAACTAAATACTGGACTTATACAATGAAAAGAATTAAGCCTAAAATAACTAAATAGTCCTACAGATAATAACACAGAATGATATATTTAATCCAGCAATGTAGTCAACGAGAAGATACAAGACACTAAAAGCACCTTTGTCATAAGTAAAATGATTGAAGTAAATTCTCTTCTCCAAGCAAACAAACAGCATTAGTACTGGCCCTAGTACGAAACCAATCCTACAATAGAAGTAAAACAAGCTTAATCAATGTCTTTGTATTGTTAAAACACTGTCGGTCGTAATTTAACTTCACCAGCCTTGAATACAATACATTCGAAGTCCAAAAAATACGGGGAGCTGAACCCCCTCTGTCCATAATGGAACGCGAACAGAGAATAAAAAGAATGGAAACCACAGTACTTGAGGGCATAGTAGTATCTCTTCAAAAATGATTAAATGTGGAAGCAAAAATTTAAGAAATGCACATTTAAAGGTCATGAATAATATCTGAAAGGATCCAGATACCATCATGACTTAGTGAATAGATGCAGACATCATCACGATCTATAAAATTAAGGAACAGAAAACGAGCCCTAATGGCTACCGCAGTATATTACGTAGATACCATAAGAAAAATTCTTGCCGGTAAAAAATACGAAAGACCGAATAAACTAACAAATCATCATTTTCCTTCCACTCAATTCGGGCTTAAAAAGTGTCTTTTTGCAACCCACGTCATTACATCAAAAGGACACCTTATTTAATGTGATCTAAACATAAAGGACGAAATGATCCTAACTTTTATTCACTTTATAAAGGCCTCCTCCGAAACAGTTTATAGTAAACGACAGAAATAAAAGCTCCTCAAGCAACGATTTCTTTCTAAATTTATAGACAAGCCACAAGGTTACATAAAAGGAACGAAACCCTACTCTGCTATATACAATGGAGTAATACAATACAGAAAAGAGGGACCATCACTTTTTGACCTAGCACTACAAGAAATCCTAAACTCGAAACAGATCGGACAGCAACCGGACTAAAACTAATAGGCTAGCATAACACAGCTTGGGAAATATCGCACATCGAATATGACAATGATTTGCATTTAATCTCTATCCTCATTAGCGAGACAAACAGAATACTATATTTTCTCAACTCTAATCAAAGAATCTGGACATGCAAGTTTGTCATGGAGAATCTACACTTATAATAATCATTAGGCAAACTGGTAACACAAAGATATCTTTAGACAGCCATAAGCCGGAAGAAATCACCTCGTTTTACTGCAATGGGTCGATGATAATAAATGGCGGGGCTCAATATAACTCAATCAAAACTGGTATCCGAAGAGTTAAAACAGCATTCATTCACATAATTCAGTCTTCGTATAAAAAGCGGACTTGTGAATTCTTCAATAATTCCATTTTAAACTATGGACTAAAATTTATTGTTAAAAGAAAAAAGGACTAGTCTAGGTCAGAAAAAAACCTTAAACACTACCAGATGAACGATAAAAGATATAAATGATCGAAAACAACTCACTATCGATAAGCCACGTAACTGCATTACACCGCAAGTAAATACTGGAAAATAGGCTGAACCTATGAAATTCAGCTTATGAAAGACCGAATAACCTAATGATTATGCATTTGAAAGGCCGGTTAAACAATAACAGATTAGCCCAAATCAAAAGTTAGATAAGACAAGTGATTAGTGACAGATCAGTTAAGGAAAGCTACCACAATAGTGGATAGGAAACCTGAAAAAAATGAGACTCACAAACCAGGGAGACTGTAGTCTCAATATAATTAGAAAACGAAGCCTCATGTATGAATGCAATAATAAACAATGTAGTCGCACGTTTGCCACTATCAATCAAATGAACAAACATCTCAGAAACGAACACCAAGGAGACAAAACCTACTCTATCTCTCAAGGAAACATCAATGACCCCCTGAGGACTGTATAAAAGCATACAAAGCAGCCGGTTGGCTTAAATGACACATCAGTGAATGTTATCTTCAACTAGAACCAACAATCAACCCCACACATCAATAGTCAGTACAAACAAGTAACAGATAATACGACAACCAACACAGCTGACTATCTAAATCAGTGCTCATAAACTGACTTCGTAAAAGAGTGTTAAACTTAAAAAGAATAATCAATCACTTCTATGTGATATAGAGCTGGTCGACTACAAACGTACAAGAAATAATACCAAGAACACAAAAAACCAAATAAATACAGAAACCACTATTACGTCCCAGTATTTTTGTCGTGCTTCAATTTATGTCTCTTCTGAAAACACAATCGACTTCATCAACTAATTCCTTTAGGAGGACTATTATTTATGTACATTCTAACATTTCTTTTTTTAATAAATTCACTTAGACTTCAAATTTATCAGATCTTTATAAAGAATAATTCATTACAATCCAACGATCATGCTAGTTACACTGTATTAAGTAACCATGGTATATTTGCTCCACCAAAAAAAAAATAGTCATATTATTATTTTTATATTGTAAATTACTTATTTTACAAATAAATAAATATGACTGATGTGTAATTTACGTTTTTTTCTGTGTGTGTGTGTGTGTCATAATGTCATTATTATATAAATATTAAAAAAAAGTTGAAATATGTCTACAATTGTATTCTTTTATATATATTATATATCTTTAATAGTTATCACGCACAACTGTCAGTCTAACTAATAAAATTTATTTTGTTCAAATTTTGATAATAATAAATAATAAGTAGTCATAATGAGTAGTAAATTTGTATATTTACTTATTTATTGGATGAATGAAGACATTTAAATTTCATGCTTCATTTACAAAACTGTTACTACTCTAATGTAACTATTTTACAAGTATATATATATATATACTAGAAATAATCCCTTCTTGGCTTCTTTTCTATTGAATAAGAACCACAATTTGGATTTTATAAATATATGGGTATGAAATGGAATGGTATCATTCAAAATTTAACATTATATGATCATATATAGATATTCTCTAAAAAATGACAGTAACTGACGTGTTGTTTCCACAAAAATAAAAATAAAAATATTTAATTGGTAACTCATATTTTTACAAATATTCAGACAAATTCATTCACTTCTATATGTCTTATTATTATTATTTTTTTCTTTACAAGGAAATAAGTGAATGAATAATTGTTGACAATGGCAAATAGATTGAACAGGCTAAAAAAATGTTTTATCAATAAATAAATAAAGATTTTTGTCATTTCTGGGTTTATAAAATAAAACAGTAGGAAGAGAGAGAAAAGGGTGGTTTAAGTTTTTCTTCTAAAAAAATATTTAGAGTAGATAAGTCATTTGGATATTAAGTTACAATATAATAATCCTTATTCAATTGACATTTTGTCAAATTGATGGAAGATGAATTTTTCGTTTCAAAAGAAGGGGGGATAGGATGACTTCATATATATATATATATATATATATATATATATATTGGTGTATATGCGTGCATGCAGACATTCGTGGCATTTTCAATGTTACAGAATACCAATAATGATAATAGTCTATTGTATAAATTTGCCTCATGGATGAAAAAAAAATTACAAAACTTTTATAACTTAAAAAAACATTAAGAATCCCTGTTTTTTCGAAAGTTTTACCTTTTTAGATAAGAAAGATCATTTAGGCCTTTTATTAGTGGTCCAACAGAGTAGGTTTATTAAATTCAGATGATGATAATTGTCTTAGGGCATTCAGATTGTTTTTTTTCCATAAATAAATTAACCGGGATTATGTATTTCTGTCTTGTAAATATAGTTATGTGTCTATTAAGTGAATTATGATTGACTAGTTTTCCACTCTAAAATCATCACTTATTTGAACATTATATTTATAACATAACTGTCTTAGAGAGTGTTACTATTTCAAATTCTATAGTACTAAGTAAGATATATAACTTTAAAAAATGCGCAAATATAACAAAATTTTCTAAATTAATTTATTGTTCGTAGTCGAAAACTGAAACCTAATATTTTGGCAACATAATTTTCCTAGGTACAGTATTCTTTACCGTAATCAGTGAATAATGTCATTCAATGCACTATTAAAATAACATTATCTTAATAGTTAAAATCTTGAGTGAATTGAAGCTAGATCACCATGGAGAACCTGGAAGCTTCAATTGACTGATGATTTCAACTATTATAGTTACTATAATATTCACCGAAACCTCTCTCTGATAACATCATCTAATGATAAAATTTGTTTTTAATTCAAATAAAACTATCTGTAAAGTCAATTAATTAATTTTGGTTCATTTGTATAGGTTGATTCCTCAATATGACTCCAAAATATAATGACTAATTAACTATGTATTTTAATAGGTCACTTCTTTTAATATCATTATGAATTTACTCGAAAGTATTTAGTAGTCAGAACATCAGTTGTTAGGAAAGTATCTAACTTGAAATAGAGGTAATTATTTTTATCAGTTACATTTTCTATATTCAATAGCATAATGATCACAGATTATGTGAATAAATACCAATTTGTTAAGTAACCAAATAAATATGCAATATGTTTATATCATGAAAATAATTACAAAATGTATGTTAGTTAGCAGAGATGATCAGGTTTACACAACAAGGAATTTAACTTGTAAAGCTAAAACAAAATAAGCATATATAATTTGAAAATACTTGAGCAATCAATCGTTTTGATAGAATATTTATCATAAAGATTTTGATAATGAGAAGTAACAGTTGGGAATCAGTATTTTCTTATTTGGTTGATTGACACATCAGACATGGAGATGAATAATTTGCCGTGATGATTCCAGTTCCTTTACAGCGTACCAGCGATTATCTATATTATATTCTCGCCGTTTATTATTTATACTTAAAATGTGGAACCACTACAATGCCCACGATGCAAAGTAAGAATACAAAAGACTAGTATAGATGGAGATTTATTGGCTCTAAAATAAATATGACGACCCTATTAAAAGGTACACTCATTTATATATTGATAGGTGTACATATTCGACTATTTACTAGGAAAAATTCACACACATGGAATAACAAAAAAACCTCATGCTTCACGTTATGCGGAACATAGTTCACTTTGATTCTATACATATATCATCATATATTGAATAAACATTATTATATGGAGTAAGATACCATGCTGAAAATAAAGCCAATGTTACATTGAGTAATCATCATATTGAATTCAAATTGGAAGTAATACAGAACAGGAGTCATGATGAGTTTAAAAAAATATTATTTCGCCATTCTAACATACATCATTCTACACAAGACAGAAGTAAATGGAAACCGGGAGCATAAAACAGTAATAACAACATAGATTACTGTAATAGGTCTGTCGTCATATATGTGATTGAGTGTTTTATGGACGACTGATTTGGATGATTCTACTCAAACTAATCAGCTATTCTGTATACAAAAGAGTAAGTATAAAAATATTGTCTAGCTGAACAGCATGAAGGCCGGAATTAATACGTGGTAAACAGTGGTTCAAATTACGGAGAACATCATTTTCGATTTTTATAAACATTTAATTTAACACTTTCGATTTATCTTAAATACGTAACATCGTGAAGATTTCCATTTACATATTTACTTGCATTTGAATCGCTACCCAGCATACATGAAACTTATCATATAAAATACTATCAACATCGATAAACAATAATTCGGCAATGATAAATTCAACAAAGAAAACATTTTCCAAGACATAACTCTACATTTGTACGTGTTTGTATTCATTTATAAATCCATAAATAGATTTTTCATAGACAGTGTAACTAATTTAGTCAATTTAGTTTGGAAAACAGACGCCATAGTTTTCAGTAACAGTAGTTGCATAGTTATCTACAAAATGAAGGACTTATTCAAACATCATTCTTAAAATTAAAATAGAGAGCATATACTACGTCTTTAGGTGTAAATATTGTTTTAAATAATAATAACTATCAAACATAAATATTTTTTCCAGAGTAACAGTCAAATATGATGGGACCATGAATTCGATAAAGAGTATGATCTAACAAACTTCTATGGGATACATACCTCGAACCCTAAATAATAAATAGTTTAAACTTATATAAACTTAATGAGCTCTTGGTATAAACCACACACAATCTTCAAATGAATTTTATATGTGTAATATAATATCAAAGTATGAATATCCGTTTAAATGTCCGAAATCTATTTTATTTTGTAGAACAAAAACAACATAATTGAAATATAGTGCCGTTTGATAAATCATCCTGGTAAATTCTTTAAAATATTTTTATTATGTTTGAAAAGTTATTGAAGAAAAGGATCCATAAAAAAGAATTTTGCTACAAATTTATTTGATAGAAATTGTTTTAGCAGAATATAAAATAAACACAAAAAAGTTGAGTTTATTTTCTTAGTTTCAAGAGTAAGAAAGATAACCAGTTTTATTGTAGATGAAAGAAAAGTATCCAAGTGGATAAAATTATTATCTAAATTTTCAATTATGTTTTTCATTCTTTTTTGAGTTTTATTTTATGCTATAATTCATCATGATCATTATTTTAGCAACAAACTTTTCCTTCAATAATTTCATAAGTACAGAAAATAACACAACAGAATATTCATTATCAGAAGGGGTTTTGTGGAAATTTAGTATTTTCATAGTTGAAAGCATGAGTCAATTGAAGCTAGACCACTATGGAAAACCTGAAAGCACTGGACGGCCGTTTCTTCCTATTATGGGACTCTTCAGTAGTGCGCATCCACGATCCCGCACTTGCGAGATTCGAACGCAGGACCTACCAACTATGAAAATATAACAGGATATGTTTATACACAATTCTTAATAATTTGAAACATGTGAAAACTGATCAAATCGCTTTTACTAACCCATGTCTTCGAACAACAATTCATGATAACCAAATGATTGATCTCTTCTTATATCTTTTTGGTCAAATACTCAAATTATTAGTAAATTTGATATATTTTTCAAAGTTTCCAAAAAAATTAACATCAATGATATTCTATAAGTAAACAAACCATGAAAGTTAATTTTCAGTCTTATTTACCCTAAATTGTTTTTTTGAATTTCTAGTGTCATTCAAACCATTTAAAAAATTCCCCTTTTGTTTACCTGAGTTAAAAAAATCTATAAATGTTAATCACTATGATAACATTTTAATCTAAATTATTTAAAAAATAATGATTTCAATGTTTGGAAATCATATGAGGGATTTATCTGACTATCTGTAAGCTAAATGATAAGGATATTCAATAAATAATAACTAAACATTTTTGAAGACAATTAATATGAGTTAAGAATGATTTATATTCCTACTGTTAAACAATAGCAGTGTCCAATGGAGTTCAACCGGGTTTATTGAAAGATAGTAACTCACTGAAGACAATAGTGGACGGTTGTTCGACTTCGTAGATTGGTTGAAGTTAGACATTAACACCATCGGATGCCGGCTCAGTGGTCTAGAGGTTAGGCGCTCGCGCGCGAGACTGATAGGTCCTGGATTTGAATCTTGTGAGGCCGGATCATGGATGCTCACTGTTGAGGAGTCTCACAATAGTATGAAACGGACTTCCAGTTCATCCAGGTTTTCCATGGTGGTCTAGCTTCAATTGATTCATGATCTCAACTATATAACATTACTCAAATCTCCACAAAACCCCCTTCTATATCAAACGTTAGATTAATATAGAGTAATTAGATTTTGCAACAATATCTGTTTGTAATCTTCTTTAAAGAAAATAATTTTCTTGCAATATTAACAAAATAAAATATTTATAAAGTTCAGATTTGAAATTCAACACTGTCATCATTTTTTTTTTCAATATAGTTGTCATCATTTCTAAAATATTTTAATTCTAGAGAGCTAAATCTTGGATACCTTTCATTTGTTCCGTTTGTTTTTATTTTTATTTTTTCAGTTCAATCGGCTTTTTAATGCTCATTGTGTGTAACACATACATAAAGACATAAATTTGTAATTTATACTTGAAATAAAATTACATCTGTTCATCTTTCCCAGTATATCAAAAAACAACAACAACAACATTGATATAACCACTACCTTGAGAAATAAGATGGGAGAAAACTAACAGCTGGTTAATAAAATGACGGTGTGTAATGATATTCCAAATTCTATTACCATTATAAAAAAAGAAAACAAGATCGATAATATGAAAAACTAATGATATAAACCACAAATTTTTATTTCATTATCATGAGATTAATTCATGAGTAGGCTTCTTTTAGTGAAAGGTTATTTCATGTGGGTTCATTGTTGTTTGTGAATATTTGCTTGAATGTGTGTACATTTTTGAATCACTAGCGGTTTAAGTGACAAGGATAGAGATTTTGTGTTTTCATGTATATATATGTGTGAAATTAAAATGTTAAATCAATGGAGTAAATGAGAAAAGATTCAAGGGAAAATTTAACTGTATGTTATGATCATGATATTAATCTGCCTAACATACAATACCAGTATACATCGTTGGTTGAATTTTTCTTCATACCTCATTGCCTTCTTATGATTCAGTTGAACTAGTTTATATCTATCTATCTATCTATCTATCTATATATATATATATATATATATATATATATATATATATATATATATATATGCGAGAACCATACACGTTTGGCGTTCTGATGTTATTCTATTCTCTGGACTGGATGATCTTGTTGGGCCAGTACCCTTTTTTCCATATTAACTATGCTGATACTCTTTTTCAGAGTACTTTATGTAATTTGAAGTTAGGCATCATTACAAACCAACATTAGTTCGAAAACTAGCCATCGTCAAATCTGAAAAAAAAGGAATCTGCCATGCATGATTACAGTTTCTTAACAATTCATGCAGATGAGTACGCCTTGGATCTAGAACAGAGCCTTTGGTGTTTTTTTTTATACTAAATGGGATACCGCTTAAATGGTGATCCGTAATTGATTCATAAGATTTTTAGACTATCGTGAATTCAGAGTATAACATTACACATTCACTTTGTATTATTGATGAATTAATAACTTATCATTTATTTCATTATTTCTAATGATTTCCCAGCCGTTATCTTTTTGTGATTAAGATATTTTTCACTGTACAGAGAGCTCATAAGCTGTCATGAATTTAATTATACGCGAAACGCATATGAAACTGCGATATTTGCTCGTATATTTCATTTTCCTATGATTTGGAGAGACAAATAGTAATGATGGTAAAATACAATACCATAGATAAATATCATTGAAACTGAATGGATTGAAGGCTTTAATGAATGAAGGTGGTTGTTGTCATATCCTAGTGAAGATTAAATTAAAGGTAACTCCTAAGAACTATTCATGAACAAATATTAAACATATATTCTTACTGCATAGTTATTGAGTATCTAGATTACGTATAGACTATTATTATATGATTTGATATTCTTAGTTATTCCCAATTTATTAGTTTCATTCCCTCACAATCACAGCTACCTTATGGCTTGATCTTGTAGAAATGTTATTTTCTATTTTTCAGTGTGATGTGGACTATTTGACTTGTATATAAACCAAATATGTTCGAAAATATATGATTCTTATACTGGAAGCTGATATTGGTGTTCTGGACTCAACACGTAGGGCTAATCAGGAAAGAGGACCAATAAGAACTCTAAGTTGCTCATACCGGTTGATACGTCATTGTTGTGGCACTGTGTTAAGATTGTTTAAGTCATATTCTGATTGACGAATAAATCACGTGATAATTATTCAGACATAAGTCAAAACAATTTTCTGTTTATTTCTGTTGAAAAACGATTTACTACTTTTTAAATATTCATACGTTTAATTTATATAAAATAAGAATACTAATTGTGTTACTGAACAATTTTTGTTTCTAAGATTTTTATGTTATAATCACTACACGAGAAGAGGGTTTTCTGGAGATTTTAGTAGCTGATAGGTCCTGGGTTCAAATTTTGAGAGGCGGGATCGTGGATGCGCACTACTGAGGGGTCCCACAATAGGACGAAATAGCCGTCCAGTGCTTCCAGGTTTTCCATGCTGGTCTAGCTTTAATTGACTCATGATCTCAACTATATAATCACTGTACATTTGATATTGAGAACTAGCTATCATTCTTTATACTTTCATCAACTTGTATACAACTTCAAATCCAACACACATTAAAAAAAAATTTTTGATCAAAATTTGTATGTCTTTGAATTTAATTGAGTTGAATGTTATCGATTGTAAACATTATACACAATAACAACCTTGATATAACGTGATTAGAACAAGATGGAACTAAGCAACAACAACAAAGAAAAGTAACTAATGAACAAATTCTTAGAGAACTTGTCTGTAAATGTTTTTTTTCTTATTTTGTTGTAAAAATAATAATTGAATAGAAGTTAACAATAAGATTAAGTTTGAAAAAAAAACAGTAGAGACGAAAAACAAGATTTTCAAGAAAGAGGAAGGAAATTTATTTAATAAATTATATAAATTCCTTTACAGAAAGTCAGCAAATATATACTGGCTACATAAAATATCAGATATTTGGAAATAGAGTTTTCTTTCTTTAGAAAAAAGAGTAGCAGTAAATAAAGTAACCATAATTATTTGTTAGATTATAGATGGGTAGATGTTTTATTGAAGATGTGTAATATAGTAATTTTAGAGATAACTGAAATGCTTCCTTAAAACTAGATCAATTGAACATTGAATAGTAATCAAAATCATGTGTTTCTAGTCATTAATGCCAATCAAGTTGTAATCTAGTCACTAGTTTAAATGATTCAAAACTGTGGTGAAGTTTAAATTCACTTAGTATTGTTTGTTTGAATCTTCCCATCGATGTGTTAGGACTGCAACTGGTCAGTCTCTAATTGGCATATGTGCATACTGTGCGTATTGCCTCGATATAGCCTTGATTCTATCGTGGCGATACGCACAGTATGCACATATGCCAATTAGAGACTGACCAGTTGCAGTCCTAACAAATCGATGGGAAGATTCAAAACAAACAATACTGAATGAATTTAAACTTCACCCCATCGCACAAGCAAGTGGCTATCAGAACTCAGTGGCCGAGTGGATAACGCGATGGCGTTTGAAGCGAGGGTACTGGGCTCGAGTCCCAGAGTGAACATCAACAAGCCTGAGATGCAGGTACATCCAGCTGACGAGTCCCAAATATGACGAAACGCGCGTCCTGGATTCCACTGCTAGCCACTATCCATCTTTGCTTATCATGTGGTGAAGTTTTTTTAATATTAGGTGATTGAAATAAATCTATGGGAGAATCTAGACCTAGAAATTTTTTAAACTCACACTCGATGAAAAGATATATCTACATTTTTGAAGAAATCATGGTCCAAGTGAAATTTTAGTCGACTTCAGTGGATAGCATTAGGTTCATTGGGACTACTTATTAAATGGTCATCAATACGATTTCTGGACTAAAACTAGAATTTTGTGATCAAAGGTAACTGTGAATGTTATTGATAGTTTCGAGAAACTTATTTTTTATTCACGCATTGTTTTTATCATCAGTGGACCATGTAGAACAATTTCGTTTTTAAATAAACATTTATTTTTCTCCATCCATAGTTATTATTTTGCGGAATCTGGTTGAAAAAACTGAAGATAGTTTCACAATGACGTTGGCTTTCAGTTCAAAGTTAAGGATGACTGTATGCCGGTCTGAGATTAATCCTTAGTGAGTAACTTTGATTACCTCGGTATTCTAACTCGAAACAGTCGCCTTACAAAACAAACATGATTCTTTTAAACCATATATTCTCGTTTCAATAGTTTTCATTTCGATTTGGAATTTGAAATAATCTACTATTACCATTAAAAGTTACGAATTTAATTCATATTGATTTCTATTTATTTACTGATTTAACTAGTATCATCCATCTAGTTCTATTGTAAACGACTATCATTGAAAGCCGAATTTTTATCTAAACCTATTCTACTGTTCAAGCCTCATAATGATCCTAGGTACATAGAATTTTTGTATTGAAGAAAATATCAGGATGAGAACAATGAATGTTTTGGTTAGATGTATATTTGTACGAAATATTTACTGCACGTTTGCAAAAATATCAAAAAAAAACTAATTTTGTGTGCAGATTAATCATATTTGCGAAGGTAAATTAAAAGACATTTTCTATCAATAATAACATTTAAACATCAGCTAATTTGTTGCTGTTATACAAATATTTCAATAAGTCAATTCAACATCAAGAAGACTGTTGTTCTGTGGATACTATGAAGCAATAGAATCATTTCGTATTTTTGTTATCTTACATTATGTGATACTTTTTATCGAATTGGTAATTAGCTCTATTATCAGTTTAATCATAGTGAAATCAACTTATGTTTCTCTAGTGATTTTGTGGAAATATTTAAATCTTCATAGATTAACTCATGGAGCGATCTTGTTTAGAACACCATTAGGAACCAAGAAGCATTGGATAACTGCTACATCCTAGTCTGGGATTCAACAATATTGCACATATACAACCCTGCCTCTGTGGTTCAAACCCAGGTCCTGAGGTCTCTTATGTGAACGTTTAACCTCTAGACCACTGAACAGGAACCTAGCAGATTTGTATGCCTTAATGCTTCTTCAGTTTAACAATAGTTTTTGTCACATTATCTTATGACGTATTATTATGAACGATGGTTTCACATTTATTTTTAAACTATTTTCTTTGAAATGATTGCAATCAATTTCATTGTTAAGTCACATAATTTTTGACTAAAAATGTAGAGTAAAAGAATATAAACAGTAAAAGTCAACAAAGACATCGTATTAAAGTCACAAGCTAATAGTTTTCGCATTTAATTCAATAAGAAGCACTAAGAAAATAAACACATTTACTTGTGCTTGAAATAGACCGCCTTCTATGGATTTTTGTTTGTGTTTAAGTGGATTTTTTGTAAGGAGATGATTTTGAATTGTACTTTAGATAACTTCAGTTGGCAATGAGTAGTACTTTGAACACATGCATTTCCTTTTATATATATGGTTGAATAAGCAGTGTTCAATCACCATAGTAATCCAATAATCTACAAAGTAAAAGCTTAAATTAGTATACTTAAATGAAAGCGAGGTACTAAAATACAGATTAAAGAAAGACAAGCTAGATATTCAAATATTAAGATTATATAAAACATTCTGTGAGTCAAGTTTATAATTTTTCCGAAACCAAATACGTTTTTAGACTTATTAGATTGTTTGTTTAAGTATACGAAGGTATTGATGTGGGCATTAAAAATTTCCGTATTAGCTCCTAAGTAACTATTCCCAAGAGAGATTATACATTGTCGTAAGCCAGGACTCAGTGGCCAAGTGGATAACGCGATGGCGTTTGAAGCGAGGGTACTGGGCTCGAGTCCCAGAGTGAACATCAACAAGCCTGAGATGCAGGTACATCCAGCTGACGAGTCCCAAAAAGGACGAAACGCGCGTCCTGGATTCCACTGCTAGCCACTATCCATCTCTGCTTACCAATATTTTAATTATTTAAATATAAAATTATTTATTGAGTATAGGTGCTATAATAACTCCACCTGTAGCTCCTCTTGGGGCTACTACCGGTTACTAGCCCGGATAAAGGAGGATACTTTAGCATTGGGTTAGCGACTCCATCCCGTAGAAAACTAACTCGTTTGAAAAAAAAACACTAACCAGTAATAGGTGCTATAATAGTCAAGGTGGTTTACTCTTTCTCTCATAGGCAAAAAAAATATAGAATAAGTTACAAATCTCTGTTTTTCTAATTATTACTTTTCAACTATTTACTTATATACTTTTTCTCTTATGATTCAAATGGTAAAATTGAATAATTGCATTTACAGTTAATTACTATAACATTAAAAAAAACAAGCAAACAAACAATGTCTGACTAGTTCTAACAATACCAAAATGTAGACAATGTATTCAATTCTGATAATTATATATCTATAAGATTTTCAATGTAGTGTAAAATTAAATACAAACGTTTATGTGGTCAAAAAAAAATAAAAAAAAAGAAGAAAAAAGAAAAACTGATCCTATATATATCTGTATCTCTTTTAGAGCTTAGTCAATAACATACATCTAACTCTGTAAGATGGAAACAAATGGGTAAATGAATATTTAAACATGAGAAATTTAATAGGAATCTGTAAACGTTTTTTTTTTATAAATCTTTATTCATAGATGAAATCAAATATAAAATTAGTGAAATCATTTGAGGATTGAACAAGTAGTTTGTTTCAGTTGAAGCATTTTGATTGTTATATTTTGAACATAGATTCTTAGTATGTCACGTAATACTTGAACATTCGAACGCTAGAACCCTCCCAAGTCGCAAAATAAGAAGACAAAAGATTGGTAAGTAGGAATGTTATTCCTAAAAACAGTGTCAAATATAGTATAAAAATCTCATGTATTTATAGTTTTTGGCTGAAAGTAAATCGTCATTTCGGACAGCCAATAAGCGCATAGGGGGTCCTTCTTATTCATTCAATAGTGAAGCTACACGTCGAAATTTTAGAACGTTCCCCACAGCGGTGTTTGGATGGAATGTCTTCGGCTTTTTCTGGACTTCTTGAAGCTTCCTTGAGTTTGTCAACAAGCCACCTTTTCAATAATATCATTAAATATCCAATTTGACAGCTTAATATTTTGAGATATTCGGATTATTTGAAAGTTATCAAGTCTAAATCTGGTGGCTTGAACTTTTAATTTTAGTATATTTATTAAGTTTTAGTAAAGATTTAGACCTTGTGAAGTTCAACTGTATTGTAAGCGAAGAAGTTACTTACTTTTAAGATTGCATAATTATAATTTCATGTCACGTTGGTATTCTTATCCTATATTTTGTAAGGTGAAAAAATTCGTTGTAGAATAGAAAGGTGTCATTTTGAATTATGGTTGACTTATGAATAGACACTGAAGAGAAACCGAAACGCTGAGAATAAACTACCGAGTACTGCCTAACTTCCTTTAATACCTTCAAAGTTTTCGGTTAGTGTTTAAAATTACTTCATAGTAGAGTTGCATAATTAATTTTGCTTACAAGTATGCTAATAGCTACCTAAATGATTTTGTCACTTGCGTATTATGAAAACAAAATATGGTAAAAAAAAGTTCAGTAATGAGTTTTAAAAAATTTAAAACTACAAGGATTGAAATGAAGAGTTGTATGGTTTCTATTTATTAAGACAAGCTATTACTATACAAAAGAAATAGTGAAACATAACTCGTAGATAAATTAAAAATACATATCTAACACTCCATTACTAGCAGTAACGAAGCAAAATATTTCTGAATATAAATTTCAAAACTTAGCTATAGTTTGAAGGTGGTTTTTGTAGAACAGTAACGTCAATTAGAATCTTTTTAGTTAATTGTTTGGGAAAGAATAGGTGCTGCGGACTGACGTTGACTGACTAACATCATAGATATTTCAGAGGGAATCTGCACAGGATGAATATATGACAATAAGAGACTAATCAGTTACAGTCCTGAACATCAATGGGAAGATTCGAACAAACAATACAAAATGAATTTAAACTTCACTCCATTGTACAAACTGCACTCAACAACCAAGTGAATATCATTTGATATCGTTTGTAGCGAACGGTATTGGGTTCGACCTTCAGAGTGAACATCAACTCTGGTATGTAGGTACATTCATCTGACGAGCCCTGAATGGGACGAAATATGTATTCTGGATCCCACTGCCAGTCACCATTCATCCCTGCTTATAATGCTAGTGATGTCGAGCAATATCGAGGCGATCTACACAGGATGCACATATGTTAGTATGAGATTGATCAACTGCAGTTTGAAACATCAATGGGAAGATTCAAACAAACAATATGAAATGAATGTATCTCAGTAGTTGCTTAAAAGTATATTTTATTAAACCTCCGTTATAATGGTTTATAGTTTGAAGTATCATTGTCTGAATTGGCCAGGTAATAAAATGTTTGTAGTGGTAGTGTCGTTATGTTTTTAAATATAAACTGGTGTAAGTCTAATTATGTATGTTGTAACTTTTTAAAGTATTTGCTTCAAATGATAACTTTAAGACGAATGAGATCTTAGAACACACTGAACAATAGTCTAGTTTGATTGGTTTTTCACATAAACCTTCTCAATATCAAAGTTTTAATTTAAGCCTAATATACTTAAAGAACACAAACATTTTCCTGCAATCTCATAACTTTTATATTATGTCGATTCTATGCCAAAATAACTTTAATTGTCACTTTTTAGATGTAATTTTTACCTAAAAGTTCTGGTCTTACTATGTTTCGTTAATACTGAAGTACATTTTCCGCCTAAACTATTACATAAAAAGATTATGTGTTGTTGACATTACTCAATACTTGGTTTTGTATGCTAATACTTATCTTCACATTTCAAATCAACCAAGTACGACATTGTTGTCTTATTTTATGAGAGGTCCTTAAACAAACTACTGATAAAAGTAGTAACATAAATGGTAATTCCATGGATGGTCTTGGACTTGCTATCTGCACATATCTCAACGGTTAATTTGATACTTTTCGAGATATTCTATATTACTCAATTAGTAATTGTCTAGTAATAAGTATAATAAAGGCTTTTCAGCTAATGTACAGTAAATTTGACCGAAAAATCTTTACATTCCTTTAATTTGAATAATCGCTCAATCTACAACTACAAAATGAAAACTTCTGTATTGTCAACAAATCGTATTCAAATTATAATCCTTTAATAACCAGTTCTTTCTCGAAACGTAGGAAGATAATTATATTTTGGAGCCATGTGAATATGCAATTTTCATTACAAAATCCTGGTTCCTTGGAAGTACTCAGTCATAACGTACATGGGATTGGTTTATTAATTTTCAGTTAATACAATTATTTTATAACAATGTTATTGCCCTCAGTCGTAATCCAGAAGTTCATTTACTTAGATTAACTGAATTTATGATACAACGGTATTTTTATACTCAAGTTAACTCTTCAGATTATAAATTGCTAGAATATCGAAATATGAAGTGTACGAGGAAAAAAAAACTGTCTGTGGAAAAGAATTAAGACGCAATCACAGTCTAATTTTTAATAGACTATTATATATGTTAAGTAGATGTAAATACAATAGTATAATATCAACTAATGAACTCATTATAACGAAACTTCTTCATTGACGACCCAATAAGTCTCGTTAGTTGTTCAGGATATATATTTAATTTATAGAAGCTATACAACGCAACCTTTATTCAGTTAGATGGATTACAGAAATGGTTACTACTAATACTACTACTAATAAATCATTAATATCCAAAGAATATTGAACAAGTGTTTTGATAATGTATAACTGTTTATTATACATATAATTGATAAGGTGTAACATTAAACTATTCATTAAACGTAATGGAATGTAACTAACTGTTATCTATTTTATTTACAATAGTTGTCAAAAGTTGTAAAACATGTTATAAACAAATCATCTCTGATATATATTAGACAAGTAATAAGAATATGTATTGTTACTTTTTTATATAAGTTGTACATGTTATGCCCTTCTAATCATCTTCCTTCTACAATACAAATATTCATTCAATGTTACTTGGTTATAATCATACACATTTAGTGATCTATCTGATTATATTTAGTTGGAATACATTTCCTGTATTATTCATATTATTTATGATAATATGTCAATATACTGATATTATAATAATGTTTTAACTAGTGAATTAGTTTTTAGTTTTTAGTATATTCGAATTTTATTTAGACTGATTGATGATTTCTGTCTTTAATTTAAATGTGTTAGTATGAATGAATATTTTAGGTAACAGGTTAGGGAGTCCTATTGTAATGAAGGAGAATACAAATGGGAACAATTGAATGTAATTGAATACAAAATTATAGAACATCCCAGTAAAATCTGAGAACTATATAGTAAATATTTAATTTGCAAAATGTTAATAAATTGTTTCCAACTTGACTGTTTCTTTATTTCCACAGCGATCATTCACTGTTCTCATTCTTTTTTCTTTGCTCTTCTTAACATTCTGCTCCCAAGTACTTCATTTTTGATAGATAATACATACTACTTATATCTATTGACATCAGTTGCACGCATCACACTATTATTGATCACATTAAATGTTATTTTTTGCTATAGTTCCATTGGTAAGAGCACGCTACAAGGCGTACAAACTATGTAATATGGCTTTATATCATAATCAAACCTATATAGGTTCCCTCAACCTTTGGGAAACCTGGACGCTTCTGTGCTTACTGAATAGTACATTAACTATTTTGAAAAAATTGATTATTATTAATTAATCTGGAACTGACTTTCACAACTAAAAAGTGACAGTCTACTTAATGAATAAGCTAAGTCTAGCTAGCTATTTCTTCATTCATAGAAATCAAATGTTTACAAACAAAGTATAAAAATAACTACAAATATTAAACTTTTATTGTATTACTCAGGTAATTTGCTCATATACTATTCGAAATTGTATTGAAGGTATTTCTAATCAGACCAGGACAAAAATGTAAAAAATTAGTGAAATAAAAACCATTTCTTTGTTTTTGAACATATACTTACCAATTTTTCCAATTTTGAAGTGTACCAAAAGTAGTTGCAGATAATATGAAAAGATCTTAGTAAAGATTTGTTCAGTTTGTTGTTATTTTTCATCAGGGACTCTAACAGATTATAGAATTATTCGGAAACCGAAAAGAACCAATTCGCTAGCTCATCTTAGTTGAAGACTTCTCAAAAGTAACAATTTAGAGAAAGTTAAAACTTAAGATCTTCACATCTTGTTGTAAATGTGTTTCCTTTAAATTCTTAATTTAAAATTCAAGCATTAACATTTCCATATGAATTCAGTTTCTTACTTATTTGAACTTCACTGACCGAGATCTTTCACTAAAACTTTGAGAATTCATCTAGAAACAAGTCAGTATTAATGAAAGACTGTATCAACAAGATTTTGTTCATTTACAATGCATTAAAATGAGTACTTGTTTAAAAAGAATTCATTAAAATAACGTAACTGAATATGTTGGGTAGGAAATAAAAAATCTATGACATTAAAATAAACCTGAACTTGAACTTCCGTTTCATTATTAATTTTTGATTTAATTTGAGTTAACAAAAACCAAATAGGTTGTCAATCTTTAAATTAATCAAGCAGAACAATCGTAATACAAGTAACCAATTGACTAACTATTCATTCATCTATTTACTACTATATCTATACATTTATTCATTTACAACCGGAAATAATAATAATCCTTAAGCTATCTCTAACTCTATCAAGCTAAAATGAATGAAAATGTTAAGATGAAGTTGGGAAAAATATAGAAGTTGTACTTTCTCCCTCTATCCTTAAAAAATTATAATTTGATAGGAAAGTTTAACAAGTTGAAATTTTCGTTTATTTAGTTGCATATATGAAATAGGCAAACATGAATTCTAAATTACAATATCCTTGAGTTAGTAATCATGGTGTGGTGAGCAAAACACCGGTTGGGACAATCGAATGTATTTAAGCAAAAATTACAGACTATCTCACTAAACCATACAATGAACAGTTAATTTGTAAATTAACAACCAATTGTCTAAATCTTCACTGTTTCTTATGTAAATATCAGTTCATCTTCTCTAATTCCATTGTTCATGCATTTTCCTACCGATTGAGCTTCATTCCTGTTCTTTCCTTATCGGTCTTCTGCCAAAATACATTCTGTGTCTGACCATCACCATATACTACTTATATAGATATAAGTAGACCACATCACAATAGTAATAATAGTATGACATGTAAATAATTTCGGTATTTTTCTTTTACTTCATTGACTGACATGTAATAATATTAGACAATTTAGATTATTTGTAAGATCATTTCTGTCTCGATGAGAAAATCCATTGAAACATTTCAAAATACTAGTGTTGAAGAGTTGGTTATTTCAAACTGTGCAGAGTTATTTTCTTAAGACTTCTTTAAATATAAATATTTATGATGGGAATTAAGGCAAAATAGTTTAGTTTGAAAACTTTATACATCATATGTTAAACTTAACTAAACCATTAAAAACAAATAAAAAGCACGAAGGATTAGTTTCGTAGAGTGCTGTATCAAGAACTCCATCAGAGGACGTAATAAGGTAAATGATCCACTTCTATTTATGGTCAAGTGAATAAGATTGAATTTGTTGGAACCCTTCACTATAATGTCAGGAATCCATTGGCAAGCTAATCACTAGTGAACACATCATTATTATTAAGTTCTTATTAAGTTCTTCACTGCGTTCTATTTTTCTATTATTCCAGACAAATATAAATTAATGACTCAAACCATCTTTAAAGTCGACTGTTTTTTCACAAAACCTCTGACAAAATAATGTATATACTTTTATTCTGATGAAATAATGTTTCGTATTACTTACTCTCATAGTAGGAATGTATATATATATATATATATTTGATATGTTAAGGAGTCCTCTTAGGATTTGTACTCAAGACCACGAACTGATTTTGTGCATGGTTCTTGAATTATCTCTAAAGCGTTTAATCCTTTTGAAGTAAGGAAGGGGATAACGTCACCATAACCTTAGTGAATCCCAAAAAATCTTTCAGAAATAGGCTAAAAGGGCTTTTATAATACTGACCAAAAAATAATCCAATGTTATTAGTTAGAGGTTGGATATAAAGGTATTGTTATCAAATATAGCATATGATTTTATATCACAAGGGATGATAACACTTAAATCTTTTTCTGTTAACCACAATTCTACTGGAGAATAATCTATATTTATTTCATGGTTTATGATAAATAGGAGTTGATACCGATTTTGCGACATTCTGAAGTAATAAAGGCTACAATATTATCGAGATTTAAGAGATCATAGAATAACAGATTACAACACTAATTGTCGTTATCCGTAACACTACCTCACTCTAAAAGAAAGGACCTAAATCAGAAATAATTTCTTAGCTTTCAGTCAATAATAGAACAAACGTTAACAGATAAAAGTGAACCGATATAAGAACGAAGATATCATTTTGCTCAGTATTTCTAAGTGTTTCATAATGAAATGGTTATGATTATTTTTATCAAGTTTACTGCACTTAATATTATAAAAGTAGATGAAATTTATATATGTCTATTTATTTCAATATCAAAACTTTGATTGTAATCATGTTTATACATTTTTAAATTATCGAAATGATGTTTAGCCTATCTCCTGAAGAAATGTTTATATTTACTTTATTTTGATTATTATTGATAAATGGAAAGAATACAAAACTTTTTAATGTTATTTCCAGATGGATAATGGCCAGCAGTGGAATCCGGAACACGTGTTCTATCCTATTTGGGACTCCTCAGATGGATGTACCTACACACCAGAGTTGATGTTCACTCTGAAACTTGAACCCGATACCGTTTTCTTCAAACGATATCATGTCATTCACTTAGCTATTGAGTACTAATAGCCAGTTGCTTGTGCAATGAAGTGAAGTTTAAATTCACTTGACATTGTTTATTTGAATCTTCCCATTGATTTTTAGGACTGTATATGATCAGTCTCTTAATGTCTTATATTCATCTTGTGCATAATGCCTCTATATGGTTGTGAATTAAGGCAATATCAAGGCGATACGCTTAATATGCACATATACAATTAAGAGATTGACCAATTGCAATTCAAAATATCAATGGGATAATTCAAATAAACAATACCTAGTGAATTTAATTTATAATGATTTTGCTATTAGTGTGATGTATGCTATTTATGCTGACAGAAAGAAGTAAGATTCAGCAACAATTGAGAGCGAAATGCTTACCAGTAGAAGATTGAATTGAAGGGAATAGAAAGGAAAGCAGAGAACAATTGTAATAACAGAAGAATTGAAAGAATTATAAAGCATATGAAGGTTAACTGTTATTATTAATGTATGGTTATCATATTTTATGAAGGTATCTGAGTTCTTTTTTACTACAACTTTAGTATTAATGAATCTAATCAATTATTAGAATGAAATGTTTAAGTTATAAACGTTATAACTTGAATCACAATATTTTTTTCTTTAATAATCAACCTGTTTACTCCAAGAATAATTTTATATGACATGCTCTAAGTAGCTCTTTATTATTACTTATAAAGAAGAATAATTAAATAAACTTCAGCATCCCTAGATATTTATAATGCTGATAAATAATAATATATATTATGAAAATAATAATCACAGAATTCACGCCACTTTACATGCATTATCAAATTGATATAAATAGTAATATTAGGTGTTGAGAACAAACATGAGATATTAGATTGTTTTTAGTTAGGTAGTACATTTATGACATGTATTACAGCAATCCAATGCATCAGCAGGGAACTTCTAATTTTTTTCTCAAGTGGATAGCTTGTTGATTTATGAACGGTGTTATTTAAGGTTATTTCCTGTGCCAAAAGGAATTAATGACAATAATCTACAACTAGAGAAAGTAAAATGAAAACAGAGATCTCGGAACAATAAAACAATGATTACCAAAATACGTCAGATCTACCACTGTTCATGTTAGATATTATTCACATAAGTTAAGGTTACTAAGGTCAATGTAAGTGGTTTTACTTACGGAATTCATTAATAAGAATGGCTAAACATTTAAAGCTCCTATATAATCTCACTTGTGGATTAAGATACACTTACAGATGCTAGAACATTTAATGCATTTTCAGAGGAGCAGTATGCATCAATGCAGCAGACAAACAATGGGAGAGATTTTATCGTACGGATATATTGTGATAAATTATTCCAGAGTCTAGAAAATTTACAGGTAATGTAATTCATATAGAGAGATGTGCATAGCACAATAGACCACTTTATTACAAGCAAAAATAAATTATATAAAATATCTAGATCTTATATATAACAAAATCTATTGATTTCCATTACGAAAAGCACCTCTTAAAGACTGATTCATTAAGATCTATAGAAACATATTGGTGGTATTTCTTTCTTTTTTTTGATTAGAAATAGAGTAATCTTAATAATCATTTCATTTTAAAACTTAATCTAAATATAAGTTTTACATAAAGCTCTTCGTTTACTAAACAGAAATTTATTTAATATCAGGAGGGGTTTTTGTGAATATTATAGTAATTTCAATAGCTGATATTGTGATTAAATTGGAGCTAGACAACCATAGAAAACTTGAAAGCACTGGACGGTCGTTTCGTCTTTTCAGCAGTCCACATTTACGATAAATAGGAAAAACAATAAATTTTAGGTAGAAATGATATCATTTCTCAAAAATAGATACTAGCCACTTAAGTCATATTATACTTTAATAATATATCTATACTGTGATCAAGTTCTGAAAAAAGACTTTAAATGTTAAATCTATTTTGTCTGGTTACTCCTGAATATCAATTGTTCAGTTTTAAAATCGATTCTTAATAACATTGTTGTTTTCTTAAAATTATAACTTCAATTCGTTAGATTTGAAACGTGAATCATTATCAAAGATAATGACTTGATTTAGATGGTTAATTTATAATTTTATTATATATATATATGTATATGAAGCGTGGGTCAGTTGAAGCTAGACCACCTGGAAGCACTGAACGGCCGTTTCGTCGTATTGTGGGACTCCTCAGCAGTGCGCATCCACGACCTCGCCTTGCAAGATTCGAACCCAATAGGACGAAACGTCCGTCCAGTACTTCCAGGTTTCCCTTGGTGATCTAGCTTCAACTGACTAATGCTTTCAACTATCAAAATACTAAATCTCCACGAAAAATCCCTTCTGATTATATATATATATATATATATATATATTATATAAAGAAAAAACTAGAAACTATAGAGATATATTACTATTCAATTTTAATTAACATCTTATCATAAATCACGTGAAAAGTGTTTTTTTATTTTAAGATAATTCAAAAATAGTTTTACGTAGATTTAGATGAATATGAAGTAAGTAAACTCTAAACTAATCTATGATAAACAAAAATGATTAAAGTAAACATTGAAATCTTCAAAAATAAACAATTTTAAAAAGTTAATTATTGGATGAAATCTATATTATTGTCTTTTTGTAAAAAAATTTTAAATCATGTTAAAGATGAAAGTAGATTGATCACTTATTACTCAATGGGTAACAGTTGAATGATAGTTTTGCTTATAATTCTCATTACAAAATACTTTATCCTTCATAACTATTAGACAAATGAATCTTTCATCAGATCCAAACGACTGTAGATGTGTTCTAACTAAGTTGCAAACCTTTGAAGACTTTTTAGTTCCATTCTATCAACAGAGTTATGTCAATGTTATGTTCATTAGCGACTGGTTTCAAAACAAATTCAATGAACCTTCAAAAAAGTTGTGGTAAAGGGAACCGATCTATAAATGCCAGTGGACAAGAATTAAGTTATATTCTAAGTTGGTTAGTGCTGAGATATTCACGCCACCAGATGGTGACTAGATTCTTATAAAGAATAGTCTTTGGAGCAATAAAAGTCATCAGAAAATAAATGCAAATATGAAGGCTCAAATAGAGTGAAGACAACTGTTCAATACTTGTAGTATTCTAATGACTATTCAGCTGATATTAGGGCTACTTTCAAATCATGCAAACTTGCATTATAACAATTAAGCTCATTATAAATAAATAGTATATTTGTAATATCCAAATGATTAGAAAAATTTGATTTTCTGACCTTTCGTGACTGAATGTTAGCCACTTCTTCAGAGAATATTATGACATTCCTATTCCTATCGTTCGGTTGTACTATTTAAACTTGGATTAATTTTGATTTGGTTATTAATACTCTGAAGAAATGGATTAAACTGAGTCAAGAGACTTCAGAAAATCTAATTTTTCTACTCATTGGGATATTGCAAATATATTATTTTTATTTATAACAATCTACCCAATGCTCAATTAATTCAAAATTATCATGTTAAACCTTGGTAATGATACCTATAAGTTCATTATAATTGTTTCTTAATGACAGCGATATACTTTTAGTGAAAAGGTATCCTTAATAGGAATATCAAATTATTCCTTGGATCGTGGATGCGCACTGCTGAGGAGTCCCATAATAGGACGAAACGGCCGTCCAGTACTTCCAAGTTTTCCATGGTGGTCTAGCTTCAATTGACTCATGATTTCAACTTTGAAAAATACTAAAATCTCCACAAAACCCCTCTCTGATTATAATCATATGCTCACTAGTGACTGACTTCAAGTTACATGTCTTAGAGTTCTAGTGGGAAGCTGTGACCAGTGGAGTTCAACCACATCTGTTATGAGATAACAACTCACTGAAGACAATTGGTGAACGGTTGCTCAAACTTCGTGCCTTTCTTTTCTTTACTATTTCGAATATTAATCATAAGAAAACGTGTTATATTTTTAAAATTATTGTAACTATTATCTAAGCTTATTTTAATTCTCTCCTCTTCCATAAGGACTATGAAAAATTTTGGTGAAAAACAAAACTACTGATCCATACAAAACCTCAAAAAAACACCACCTCAACAACAACAACATTCTACTAACTAACCTTAGTCAACAATGATATCATATTTACAAAAACAAACAAACAAAAAATCTCATTTTATCAAGTGTAAAAAAACAAACTAGAATTTATCTGGTTTTTCTAAACTTTTTTTTCTTTATTTAAAAAAAAATGCATCCGGTTGAACGAAATTCGATCATATGCTTGAAAGTAATTTGGTTAAAGTTTTTTTTCTCCACACTGTTTTCTTTTTTTCAAAATAAAAAAAACCTATCGTATTTTGAAATGATAATTTGGTTTTATAAAAAGAAGGATGGAATTTAATGAAGAAATATTCTTCTCTTCAATTGGATTTACATAATCACTTGATACTAACAATAGTATGAAGTTGATACGATTGATGATAAAACGATTAGTAATTGACAAATAATAATAAATCAGAGGGGATTTTGTGGAGAATTTAGTATTTTCACAGTTGAAATCATGAGTCAATTGAAGCTAGACCACCATCGAAAACCTAGGAGCATTGAAGGAGGAGTCCTAAAATAGAACGAAACGGCTATCCAGTGCTTCCAGGTTTTCGCTTCAATTGACTCATGATTCCAACTGTGAAAATAATAATTAGTTGATAGGTATCAATGCAAAGGTTGGACTTGGTAGTTTCAAATAAATTGTACATTAAGGTAGAAAGTTAATAATAAATACAACTTTTTGATACATCAAAATGCATAGAAAAACTGTATTTCTTTCGTTTTGTGACCTAATATAAGCTACATCCTCAGAGTAAATGACTAAACATTGTACTAGTTAAGCTTGTGTTAATTTAGTGTTGATTATTTATTTAATCTGAAGAAGTGGCTTACATTAAATCACGAAACGTCAGAAATAAAATTTTTCTACTGATTAGATTATAATAAAAAATATATTTATTACTAAGTAATGAGTTCGTTTATACTATTGTACATTAAGAAATATATAAGAAATTAATGGTAAATGATGAGAGATGCAATTAATCAATAATGAAAGTTGAAATCATGAGTCAATTAAAGATAGACCACTATTGAAAACCTGGAAGCACTGGGCGGCCATTTCGTCCTATCGTGAGACTCTTCAGCAGTGCGCATCCACGATCCTGCCTCATGAGATTGCAACTCATGGTGATCTAACCTGAATTGACTCATGATTTCAAATACAAATTTACTAAAATCTCCACAAAAACCCCTTCTGAAATTAATGAAAGATTAAATACTTAGGAAGTAAAGTTATTTAAAACAGTAGGGAAAAAACAATCCCTTATTTGTAAAGCAAAATAATATATAGATATATAAAGGTAAAACTACACTACAATATTGTATCTGTTTAATAATTTACCAATACAATTATGAAATGTAACAGTCTTCTGACTAATAGATGATGAAAAACAAAATAACTTTTAGTTCTAAACTTAAAGAGTTCACCATGAAAAATGTTTTACGGTTTTTGTTAATAACATATAATAGGATTTCAGTAAGTTTCAATCCAATGGAATTGTTTGAAATGAGCTATAAGAAGCTAGAATACACAATTTATATCAAGTTTTGTAAATTACTTTGGTTTACTTGTAGCTAACTAGAAACGCTCGGAAATTATAAGACTATGACTAAACATTTATTATTTCCAACAGGCTACTTCATTACATAATGCAGAAATAACTTATGGTCAATGTGTTTTATATTCTGTAGTACTGATTTGAAGTATATAACTAATTAATCATTTTTGTACAAATAAATGTCTCCAATAGATTACTAAGGTTTGTTTCAACAGATTGAAGGATTGCTTCTTCCTAACACATGGCTCATAAATGGTAACTAATTACCTAATAACAACAGTATTTCCGTAAGAATAGTGATTGTTCTATGGTTTATGGATTTTGAAACTGTTGGCTATAGATTAAATGCCCATAATTAGAACAGGATCAATTATTTTAAAGTGAAAAAGGGAATAGATTCTGGAAACCAGATTTTAGCCACTTACTGTAACAAGTAACATTATTATATCATTCACTGACAGAAATTAGATAATCATTAATTTCTGCTATAATTATTTGTACTTGTATTATTCACACATGGAAATGAGGTAGTTTGAGAAATAGACATCGAGTCTTACCCAGAAAAGTCAGACGAACGTTTGTTAAATTTCCTTTACGACCGAGAAGAAGTTCAAACCTAAGTTCTATATAAACTTTTAATGTTGGCTCGTGTGCATACTCATAAAACTGTTAACGGACTAAATGTCTAAAAGATGAAACTTATCCGTTCAAGCAACTGAAAACATACAAAAAATTTAGAGAATAAAATTGACAGGAATTCATCACTATAAGGAAGAATATTTAAACAATTAAATATTTGTAATTGTATAACATCGAAACATAGTTCATTAGTCCTGGAAAGCATCTAATTGGATTTTGATGTCATTTTGTTTTGATAAATAAACGTAATTAAACTTTGATGAAAACAATTACATTAAACTTATCGATTTAAATAAGAGGTATTTCTCAGTGCTTTCAAATATTTTGCTACGGTTGAGGGTAGGGAGAATTAGCTCTCCACCTCGAAATACTCTCACAGTGCCACACGTATACAGCCACTGACAAGGAAGTCCTACTCACTGCCTTCTCGCAGTGGGGGTGTTGATTACGAAATTGAGAGGATGAAAAGCCACTATCCGGTGCTTTAACCAGGTTGGTGGACATGGAGGGTTCACTTAGGGGAGTTGGAAAACCCTGATTCCAAACCAATGGAGCACATGGGCTCGAGGATCCTGAAGGAACGAATGGTGTATGAACCAATTGTTGATCACCGGCCACCATGGGATTGCATCTCCTTACGTTACTACTCTACCTTGTGAATCAGTCAGACCTTTAGGTTGGAGGCTCCAGGTATGGTCGTCTACGGAAACCACCTGATTCTATCTCGGCAGTCGGGCAGTATCATAGCTGACACACAAATCAAGTGACTTGTGTGACGCATATGTATTCGGCGCTTTTTCGTACCAATATTTATGTATCCAAATAAATAATCAAGCAGTTTTAGAATAATAGGTGTTTCTCTGAAACATTAATTGTGCCAAGGAATTTCAGAAAATAATTCTGAGTCCATTAAATGGTTTCTAATTTATTCTATGCTTCAACGTATTCAGTTAGACAAAAGGTACTACTTAAATCTTTATATACAACTTAGATTGATTACATTACCGTAGTATTTTATTTAGTTAATGAAATAAAATTTTGTAGTAGGTGAGGCTTTATACAGCATAGAGAATGATGAAGTAATTATTCAAATGAAACTATTGAGATAAGTGAGGAATATCAAAATTTTTAAGAATGTTGTAACAATCTAAATAAGATAATGTGTATATCCAAATGAAGAATAAAAAGTTTATATCCACTAGTTATCAACTTGTGTACCTGATATATTTTACTGTTATGTAGTTATTAAGAAATCATTTTTCGACTCATACTATAATTTGATCAAGTGTTGTAAACATATATACAGGTAATTATGTGTAATAAAATGTTACCTCCATCGCTAGTCGTTTTAATTTTTTTTAACCAAACTACAAGTTGTACTGTAGTGAACAGAACACTACTGGGGACAATCAAATGTATTTAAGCAAAGATTACAGACTATCTCAGTAAATTCCGATAACCAAACAATGAACAGTCAATTTGCAAATTAACAAACAATTGTTTCAATCTTCACTGTTTCTTCTCTTATTCCATTGCTCATGCATTTTCCAAACGATTGTGCTTCATTTCAGTTCTTTCCTTATCGGTCTTCTGCCAAAATACATTCTATGTCTGACCCACACCATATACTACTTATATAGATATAAGTACACCACACCACGGTACTAGTTATGCAGAAGGTTTTACTCATAATTCATGTTTTAGCTCAGTGATTTACATTTCAAACGTAACATTTCACCGTAACCGGATAGGGGAACTGTTATGCTTGTGGCCGAGTGGATGCCTAGTTGATGTATGACGCGATAAGACCGCCAATTAGGGAGCAGCGGATTATCGGTTGGAACAGTGACACACGAAACCCGTACGAGCAGACTAGAGTGCTAACCGATCCTGCGATCTGCTTAGCCCAGCCAGTTGAGTCCAAAACACCAATAACAGCCTCAGTGGTATGAATCATTATTTACAAACATAATGGGTTTTTATACAAACCAAAGTAATCAACAAACTGAGTATAACTCAAGAATCGTATGATAATAAATCAAAGATCAAAATAAAGCTCATGATAAGAGAAACACAAATATGAATCGTTTAGTTACGTAACGATTGTACAATAGGAAACACGCATAATACATTGGTCAATAAATAGACCCTGGAGTTACCATTCATAATTCACCAGGGGATATAACAGGAACAGAATTGGAGAACGTTTCGTAACGGTACGCTTTATTATTTTAAATATTTGTAATAGATTAGCAGAAATATAAATGCTACAACTTAACGACTGAATTTACACAAATCAGTCAGTCGAATCCATTCATGTCTCAAAAGCTATATATGAGAGTCAGTGATTAAATGATTAATGTAGGCTTTTATCATTGACTGTTTTCGGAATATTTTATTCTTTCTATTATATTTGATCTACCTCTTAACATTACTTTGTGACAGAGCCGTGATCTTTTCTGTAGAGAATAAGTAATAACCTTTGTGTTATTAGACTATTAGACGTGAAGCAAATTTCTGTGAGATTCGTATGCTGCATAAGTTATATTATAACTTTGATCTAAAATGCTAATTATGATCAAAAATCAATAAATAATAATATTAATTCTGCGAAATATTCACATTTTGGTCATTCTATGATAGAAACGGATTACTTTATTGCTTACTATGTTGGTGATGAAGAACTATACTACTTGATTCGTAATTAGAACATACTAAACTTTATCAAACGTATCCAGTTTAATATGAACAACTGAACAATATTAAAAGGGAAACAAAGCCAAATGATACTTATAACAGAATTTGGAATGTCGATGTACAGTTTAATATTCAATGTCCTTGACTATTTCAAAACAATTAATTTACATGGATTTTCTTAAAAAAGTCATTCAATAAAGTTAAATGATTATTTACATTCGTCTAATTCTTGTGTTTATTACGTAGCTTGTGTTTTCAAAAACTTCATATCTCCAACATTTTCTTGTTTTCTATGGAAGTGAACATGATCAATCCTTTTTTTAAATTTCTATGGAAAAAAGGCAGAACTTAAAATAAATTGCGGGCTGTATGAAATAATAAGTGAAAAGAACTACAAAAGTGATATTTCCATGAAGCAGCTCAAACATATTACTTGAATGGTTTTTTATAACAACCAGAGAAATATTTATCCAATACAAACCAAATAAACACTTTTATTGATTATGATTACCTAGTGAACAGTAATAGTGATAATAAAAAATTATTAATAATAATAATAATGACCAATACCGTAGTTGTGATATCTGTATGTAGAAATTCACTCACACAATTTGAACTACTTAAAAATTAACAGTAGCACAAAAATATTTATGTAAGATTTTGCAACTTAGTTTGAAGCTGAATTTCTGACATTTCTGAACCTGTTCCATTCATCAACAAAAGTCTAATCTAGTTTACATTAAAATGATTTGATCATATAATAAATGCAACAATTGAATTTATTTATAGATCAAGAAATAGATAAATGAAGATAAAATGTAAAATTTGAAAGAAATAAGAGAGCCTGGAATCGTATCATTGTACGCTAGGCTACCAAAATCAAAATCAATAATTACATTTCAAATATACAAATATTTCGTCAAGTCGCATTTCTAATTTGGTGAGTAGTATAAATGTTCAAACTTATTTTTAAGAAACAATGTAATCTTTTGGTGGAATCCAGGACGCGCGTTTCGTCCTGTTTGGGACTCGTCAACTGGATGTACCTGCATCTCAGAGTTGATGTTCACTCTGGGACTCGAACACAGTACCCTCGCTTCAAACGCCATCGCGTTATCCACTCGGCCACTGAGTCCTGATAGCCACTTGCTTGTGCGATGGGGTGAAGTTTGACTTCACTTAGTATTGCTAGCCACCATCCATCTCTGCTTACCATGCTTGTGAATCAAGGCTATATCGAGGCAATACGCACAGTATGCATATATGCCAGTAAGAGACTGACCAGTTGCAGTCTTAAACTTCAATGGGAAGATCCAAACAAACAATACTAAGTGAATGTAATCTTTTATTATAAATAAACTACAAAAGATAAGTTTAAAGAATATTTGTAGATATATGTATAACTTTAAATGGTATTACCTTGATATCATTTTAGTGTATAGTCACATTCAGTAAGTATTGGGTGGAGAATTTTTATTCTATCTGTCGTACAGTATAAATACATTTATTATTTAATTTTATATAGTCCATTAACGAGTTTTTGACAAAAAACTTGATTATTTCAATCTCGACTGATTTGTTTTAAAAATATAATAGGGTTAAAATATCTACCTAGTCAGTTGTATATTCAAAATACATATGGAATATGACATTGAAAAACTAATACTATTGACTTTATATTTAAGTACATTTTACTTTATAGTTCAATTTAGTATACGACTAACTTGGAATGTAGAACGTTATTTTTGAGCTTACAAATCATTCTACATTGATTGACTTAACTTCCTGTTCTATTGAATTTATCTTCTACGTCATGGACATTAATGAATCACTTATGCGTATTTCTTATAACCAAGATATTGAAGTACAATAAAAGTAAGTCACATATTAGCAAATTTAATTTTATAAAAAACTATTATAGAAGAATTTTGATTCTTTTATGCAGTAAATGTTCAGTTGCTTTTCAGATATATGATGTTCTTCAGTTGATTATTTTTTTTAGTGAAACACTGCTGATATAGCAGCACTTTAATGAGTGAGTAAATATTTACGTCTTAGTCCGAAAAGATCCAAAACATGTTATTCAATGAATATATTTTTTTCATATTTGGTTGCTAGTAGCTATGGTACTAAACATTACTAGTAATATCAAATTATATTTTTTTTCAAATACTTTTGTAGCGCATATAGGGGGATATACGGGTACGAGATAACCAGTCATTTTGCATATATCATGAATTTATTATTAGTTTGATTCAAACTTCACATACTCAGTCTTTTTAACTTGTAAATATGTTTCTTACGAATGAATTAGTGACTGACTTAAAGATACATGTCTTGGAGTTCCAGTAGGAAGCAGTGACCAATGGAGTTCAACCAGGTCTGTTGTAGAGATATCAACTCCCTGATGACATTGGTGAATTGTTGCTCAATTTTGTGGATCGGTTGAAGTTAGACATTAACACCATTGGATGCCAGCTCTGTGATCTGTCGGTTAAGTGCTTGCACGCGAGACTGATTGGTCCTGGGTTCGAATCTCGCAAAAGCGGGATCGTGGATGCGCACTGCTGAGGAGTCCCATGATAGGACGAAATGACCATTCAGTGCTTTCAGGTTTACGATGGTGGTCTAGCTTCAATTGAATCATGATTTCAACTTTGAAAAATGCATTAGTTGTTTATGCAACATTGGTAAAATTATAGTCTTATATATGTATATATGATCAAATCAGTCTTAAACAGCATTAACATTGACTTCTTGTACGTATAATAAGTTAAATACATTTTTTAGTACACGCAATATGCTTGTATACATATATAACATCTTAAAATTATCATAATGTGTTATTCATTAGGAAGAATGATTCATGGAAATCATAGTCTAAAAGAGAGAAATTTCATTAAAAATATAGTAAATATGATCAATAATGGTAGAATAACCATTTACTAAACAAATGAAACATTTAAATTTGGTGTTTGGCAATCATTCAACAAAACAATGATGATGCAATGAACATTTAAAAAAAAAGATAGAAAGAAAGCATAATTACATCCAAATCATACTCTGTCACGAATTTGAAGAAAATTTAATTAGTGATTATTTTCAAATTAAAAAAAAAACCAAAAAATTTTTTGTTTATTTAATGGATATTCAATGTTAATAATAATACATAGATGTACATCTTTCCAAATGGTAAACTTGTCTAGAATGATGTTGTATAAAAAAAATGATATACAACTTGACGTATTATCTTATGACATAGTATAGAATCTTGATTTTGTTTTTGGGTTTTTGTTTTAATTTTAATCTTACATCCTGACAACAGTATCTCGTGTCTTCAGTAAAATAACTTTATTTCAATTATACAATTGTTGGAAACTAGGGAATTTCACATAATGTTAAAGTAAAATTCATACAGAGGTTTTAGTTTGACGACCAGGTTACTAATAAAAATCCCATAATTAAAACTTTTGATTATTTTGTAGTTATAGTTTCATTACGAGAGAAACTGACTCTAAACATAATGAATTAGTTAACAGTGAACGATAATGTCAAGTGACACTTTCAACAAATTTGGGATGATTAACAAATTTGTCTAAAATTTTCGAAGGATATTACGTATTAGAAAACTAAATAGAATGGTAAGTAGTGAATTAAATTTCAAGTGATAGAACTGATGTTTCATTACTTGATTCAAGTAGCTTTATTAAAGTGATAGCAATTCATAATTTGCAAACATATCAGTTCATACATAGTAACTTGATCAAAGTTCTTTTGTATGAGATAAGTTTACGTTATCAAGTGAACAAATCGCTGAAGAAAATGAATTGGCGTAGATCGTTAGATGTGATAAGCGTACAAAACAGCATATGTTTATGTAGTAAAAAATTTTTCTGATTACATTTTTGCCAACAATATCCGTTTGTAAGGGGAGTGTGTTAAAACTAGATAGAATTTTGTCTTAAAACTTCATTTCTACTAAGACAGTTTTATATGAAATATTTCATCCATGAGATTCTCCTTGTGATTTCTGAACTTTTTCTGAACAACTTCAATATTATTGGTTAATCTTGTGGCCTGGTATTACAGTGTTTGAACCCATGGCCAAATATTTTAAAGCTTTACTGAATTCCTCAGTGGTGTTACGAAAGCTCTGCAGTGTTCATTTCTTCCAACCATGATTTCTCCATAAGTTTGTCGAGTTTATATTGTGTTACAGGCTCAGTATTTCATCGTGTAGAGAATATCACATTGTAAATTATCTCGTATTTTATTTTTCTGATGAATGAGGCTGCTTTGTAGCTTTTCAGATATTTAAAAAAATACATTTATGTAACATTTACAAAACCATTATGATTTTATGCTATATACATCGTCTATGTGGAATGACGAATGCTATAGTCCATCTATGGAAATTACTTTATCTGTTATTGATATTGTAGTGAACAAAAACACTGGTGGGGGACAATTGAATGTATTTAAGCACAAATTACAGACTATCTCACTACATTCTGATAACCATACAATAATACATACAATAATTTGCAAAATAACAATCAATTGTCTCAATCTTCACTATTCCTTCTGTAAATATCAAACCATCTTCTCTAATTTCATTTCTTACTCATTTTCCTACCAATTGCGCTTCATTTCAGTTCTTTCCTGCCTAAATACATTCTATGTCTGACCATCACCATATGCTACTTATGAGGATATAAGTAGACCACACCACAATATGATAAGATAAAAATGTGAAATTACAATTTTTAACTCACCGTGATTCTTGCTCAACATTATTTCCATTTTTCAGTTTAATCTGATAATTATTCATTGTAATATTAGTTTGATTTGCAATGTGCTATTTTACTTTGTGTAACATTGATTTATTTAAGTGTGATGTTTCTTCAAGACATGATATTCTTGTGTTAAATTAACGCGAAGTATGTTTGGCATGACATTCAACATAAGATTTTGCCATAGTTCCATATATGTAACTTTTTCCCAATTAACAATCAAATATTTGTATAAATCACTGTATAAATGAGCGTATTTTAGAATAGAGTCATCACTGTGTTTTGCGGTGAATAAGTCTTTACTTATAATAGTCTTCCATGATCTTACTTCGCATTGTGGTGATTGTGGTGGTTCTTCATTTCTTGAAAGTATAAGTACTAAGCACAGTGGGTATGTCAGTCACGTTAAATGTTGTTTTCTATTTTGTAGACAAAATTTCGTGAATAGTTATTTATTTCAAGGATTTTGATCACATTAATTAATTTCTATTTCGTTACCTTTTCATTTGTTAACATTGTGTCTACCCTCCTTCGAAGATTTTGAGACAGGTAATATCTTTGCACTGATGAAGAGTAAGGACTTATAATGAAAATATTTATTTGAGCATGTTGCTTTCCTGAAAACAGTCACTTTAGAATATCCATATTTTCATCTAACTAAACAATCTAGAATGAATATTTCAACAGCAAACTGGTAACGTCCACTACTAGTCTTAATGAAATCAAAAGTTTGTGTAGCATTTGTTGAATGTAGAATTATGACAGCAGATAAGACTTCAAGGATAAATAACAAAATGAACAAGCAGTCATACTCTAACCATATTGCTTCTCATCAATAATAAGATGGAGTAAAAACTCATAAAAACTGTCTTATAGGTTTACTTTTTAAATACTTTCACACTGAATGATGCAGACAGGAAACAAATCACGGTACATATATGGTGTTCTTAATTGTCATCCTAAACAACATGATCTGAGCACATACCAAAGATACATTTGTTCAATACAAAAAGGGATTGTTTCATGTCTGCACAAATTAGATCAATTATTCAGCTATTGCGTTTATGAACATCAACAATTTTATACAAAGTACTTGTTGATTTAACCAATTTAGCATATATTGAAGTAATTAACCAAATAAATACACAGGAAGTAAGTACATCTAAATAATTATATTTTCGGCGAGACTACAATTTATGGACGACCTTTGAACGAATCTTGAGTGACCGTGAGAAATGCTAGCCAATCAGTAAACAGTCAGCATAGAGTAAAAATAAGTTATACAAAACCAAACAATTGAAGTGGATACACTTCTTTTATGTAGTCCAAAAACTTTTCAATGTTAAAAAAGGTTCAAAGGTTCCAAAATCGTAATGCATAAGGTAGAGGAACTCATCCATATGGCTCCATAATAGTTGGTCTCTGGAGCCATGATAAGGTCATAAAAGCCCTCTCAGCCTCGACCACATAGCTGCATTATTGTTTGTGTGTATTCTGGTTGTGTAAATTTATCATTTTTGTTATAGATATGTCCCTACAGTACTACCGCACAGCCGAAGCTTCAGTAACATCTGCGATTCTTGCAGTCAATGTTACTGGTGCTTTTATTATACAGTTCGTGGCAATTATTATAATATGCTTTAGTCTCAATATGGATAGAGAGATAAAGGTTCTTATTCTAGCAACACATTCAACACATATTACATCGAATGACAACATCACGGTAGTCTGCACAAGGTCTACAAGTCATTTAATACTGGTAATTACAAATACAGCAACTTCTTTGTAGTTTCATTTGTCAAGTGTTCTCTAAAATTCTCTGTGAACCGATCGTACATGAGCATCAGGTACTGAAATAGCCGCCGTGACCTTGAAATTCCACAAACGCTCCTGATTGGCTCGTCCATAAATCATAGTCATATTTCAACGTGATATTCACTGATATTAAACCATAATAAACTTTCTATACAGCAATTAGTTTAGTTACTCGAAGTTTTAGAAAATACATAATTATAGTCATTATATGTGGTGAATTAAATACTAAGCTGTATAATCTACAAAACTTTGTTGTTAAGTTAATTAGAAGAAAAAATAATAGTTGATTACTCAGAGTAATTGAGTATATTTTACGTAAACTAACTGATTAGAACTTTCAACACATATATTATTACTTCATTTATTTTGAAATTATTTAAATCATCCTTTTGTCAACATTTTAGCTGAAATTCGGAAATATTTGTTAGGCGTATGTTCATCCTGCGAGAATCATCTCGATATAGCCATTATGATATAAGTTGGTTTATAATAGGTGAAACGTAGTTGCGGGTCGAAATCAGGATGCGCATTTTGTTCTGTTTGGGATTAGTCAGTAGGATATGCCTGTATTCGAGTTGATGTTCACACTGAAACTCAACCTATAACCATTCCCCCCAAACGCCATTTTTGTATCCACTTAGGGAATGATACCTAGTTCGGATTCTGGAGTGAGCGTCAATGGGTGTGCATAAATATCTAATGATGAGTCCTAAATAGTTATAAATGCGCGTCCTGAATTCCACTTCTCGCCGTGATTTCATTAAAAGCTAAGAACAATTCAAAGTTTGTTACACCTGGGATTTTAATCACTTGTGAACACATTTTATCTAAAATGTAAATAAATGGATATATGAACAGAGAGAAGTATGACTTATGCTGTACTCTTACTCCATTAAAATTTCAAGTCTTTGAAGCATCTATAACGACTATTCAAAATGAACTTGTTTGATATCAATAAATGATAATAACATTATTCAATATGGACCTCAATATAAAAAGACATAGAAATTAGAAAGACACTCAAACTCATAAGAGGAATTTACAGAAAATTTAAAGCAGATGAGGATAAGATGTGTAAAAAGGTCACTTATTCAAGTATAATTCAGTAATTTAGAGATATTCTGAATAAATGTCACTGGGTTCAACTTATGAGCTGTAATAATATGTTCAGTATTAAATATCCATTTTGTTTTTGGACTACTTTAATTTTGAATAAGCAATTTCAAATGGTGACCTTGTCCTAAATTAACAGAAACCAATACAAACATAAAATTAATATATCAATGAAATAAATCTTGATTTATATATAAAATAATGCATTATTTGCTTTATTCAATGTAAATGAGCAACGAAATGTATCTTCATAGAGAGAGATCATGTGGGTAAAAGTTTCGAATTGAACCATTAAGTATTATTCAATACTAGGCAAGTAAATCTGTTGTAAATTGAAAATCTTCAGTGAAATACTGGTTATTTGAAACGTGACCAGAGATTTTCAAATAAGGTATTCTTTATGTTATAGCCCGACAACATTCACATATTGTCTAAATTAATGGAATATGTACAGGGACATAAATTCTAACGACAGTAATAACGAAATGGACCTGAGGACTTACTTCATACTTACTATTTTCAGGCATCAGAAGATCCATATATAAACCAAAAATAAAAAATCTTTCAACCGTATTTTAATTCATCCTCTCTGAAGAAGACTTTTAGTTACTTGGAATTTGCTACTAATTCATAGTAAGTAGCTGAAGTGTTTTAAGTAAAATATCATGGCTACCAGTAAATGAACCCACATATATGGATTTTCTCTTGATATACATAGTTATTCAGGCCTAAAAACAATAAAAAAGATGGCAGACAATTTGACTATAAGAAGTGATGAATGGTACAAAGACTTATGTGTCTGTAGAGCTAGGAGTTAAAAGACTGCTAGGTAAAACATTTTGAATAATTTTCAAGTAGAGTAAAATTGAGACGATAACCGAAACCTTCATTATAAAACGATGCAAACCTCGTGGTTAAACTGTTTAGATATATCTGTACTAAGTAACAGGCATAAGTAAAGTTAAAAAGCAATGTCTGACATGTGCAATTATATTTACTAACAATATTCAACGAACCAAGGGATGAAAGGCTTATAAATAAGAAGTACGAAGTTTCTCAAACTCCTTTCTACAGTTTCAGGTTTGCATGAAAATTAATTTTCATGCTGAATTAAGGGTTGTAGTTAAACAAGATTAGTAAGTTTAAATATATTAGTCTGTTAACACAATGCGACGGCACCTAACTGGAATGTACTTTATTCTAAGTATTACAAAACTGTAGTGCCGTGCTTCGTTAATCGTTTACCTTGATAACCGTTATAATACCAATCCTAACGGTGCGTAAAATCAGAAGGCAAAGAGAAGCGGAAACTACGGTTTATTGTTAAAAAATTCAGGCCTGAAAGCTTCAAGCACCTGAGCGAAAATAAACGGGCGAGCGAGCCGCAAGCGAGCAATTACATAGGCAATTTATGATCAAATTTAATAAGGGCACAGCAAAACAAAACAAAAGCTGATAATAGGATTCGCGTGCATACATATATGTGGAGGAGTATGGGTCATCAAATGATACTGAAGCAACCAACATTTTGGCTAGAGTGTCATGTACTCTAGTGGTCATGACAGTACAAAGAATATGCAAATTGTTATTATTCAAATGACGATGTCTGTTAAGTAGATTAATAAAAAACTATACCAAATTTAATTGATTGTAGGATGGTTGCTATAAGACATAAGTAAAAACGTCTAGCAGTCCACGTATTTAGAGTTGTTCATTAATGTAACCGAATTCTAATATTTATAATAGTGGTCAGGTTGGTGTTGGCATGTTTAAAATGGGATTGACTGAGTTATAGATTGATTTCAAAAAATCGAACAGGGAACTATTTCTTTAAAACAGTTAGAATTCAAGATACTGTATAGTAAAAATAATGATTTATTAAAATTTATCATGTTCAGAGTTTATTTACTTATTAAATTTAATCATATTTCTGTGATCTTATTTCTTGAACCTATAATCTATGCCCATATATTGTTTATTCATCAGTTCTGATGTAATCTATCAACTTTCTTTTTGAACACAATTAGATATCAACTATATACTTATTTAAACAATATATATAACTGTAGTCAATTGTTTCTTGAAGGAATACAAAACATTTAACAAAGCAAATTATATCATTATTTTCTAGTTATTCACAGTTCTTTGATCGATAAAACGTAGTACTGAAAAATACTTTTAAGTCCTTATCTTTGATATATTCATAAAAGTTCTATGAAAATTTATGTTTTCAAAAAAATGGCAAACTGACCTTAGCAACAAATTTAAGATTAATAATCATATAACCCTATGAAATATCTGTTTAATAGAATATCATTAACAATTTGTTAGTTGAAAACTTAATACTTAAGTAAATAATTTTCAGATTGATTGAATATATTTTTGAAGGTATCTAACAATTCTAGCTGTTTTTTTATTTTATTATAATTATTATTTTACATTCATAAGTTAAAAGTCAGTCTGTATGATATATGTAAAAGAATAAATAGGATAAAAAATAAATTTTCCCAATGTCAAAATGATGACATTCATGAACAAACAATAGCTAACAATCATTTGAAAAAAGAAACAAAAATGAAAATTTGTTTGATCAACTAGCTTGAAACTTAGTTTGATTGATTATTTATAATAATTAATAATGAAGATGAGACATTTCAGATCTTAAGTCAAGCATAATATCTTTACTTAGTATATTAGAATCCCATAATCTATATGAAATGTTATGAATGATGAAGTATACTCAATCTAGTTTGATTAACAAAGCAACTTGAATTTTGGAAAATTCATTTACAATCTCTAGTGACATTTCAGTAATGCATAATGAAATTTAATTATAATAACCATTTAAATAGAAATATCTTGGATACAAAATAACTTAAATGACAAGGTCGTGAATTAAATTTGAGTTTTTCCAAATTTTTAAATATTGAATACTAATTGAGTTTAGGAGATCTCATATATTTATTTCATGGTGTTATTGATTGACTATCAACTGTTGAAAAATAGAGTTTAGCTCGTAAACGTATTCATTTAACACAGCTATCTAAGGAAAAGCTTTATTTAAACAACTTAGTGTTCGTGGTTTAAGATTAGAAACTGGATATTCAACATCTCGATTGTTAGGATATTCATGAAAATATCCCCAAAATTATATTGAGTCTAATTCTATGTTGAATGTGAAATGATATGTTTTCACATGTTTTCAGACTTTTCACATATTTCACATACCGATCCTATTGGTTAATATTCACGGTCGTCCTAACTGTATAACTATGCATTGTCTGTAAATTATATTCATTCTTCTTCTGACCCCATTAAACATTTCCCATTTAACGGTTGTGTTGGAGATTGGGAAACACTATTGAGTTCGTACTGGGATATCTGAAGTTGGTTAATCAGTAGAATTCCGAGTAGCCACATCGCGATCCACAATACAGATGAAGTTATGTGAAAGAAGCAGTAGACACGTTTCTTTAGGCTGGTTGATTTCATTATGAATACAATTTGTCATGAAAATGGAATTAAAATTTCCGCATATGTACTTGAATATGTTCGTTTGATGATGCTACTTTACGTTGTACAGTCGAACACTCCATTAATCCCGGATTATATTATTTAAATGATATTCAACATATTTTCTTTTTCTGTGTACCTTAATGATTATGGTGTCATTGTCCATGACTGATATAAAAGTCACCACGGTTTTCCTTTCCATATATAGGAAAAATAAACGTTTATGAAATTTTATCTGCGATCAGTTTTCAGCTCTTGAATATTTAATTATATTATTATTTGTGATTTCTTGCTGACCATTATGAGATTTAAATTCATTTAGTATTGTTTGTTTAAATCTTCCCATAGATGTGTTAGGACTGCAACTGGTCAGTCTCTTATTGTCATATGTGTATACTGTGCGTATTGCCTCGATGTAGCGTTAATCCACAAGCATGGCAAGGAGAGATGGATGGTGGCTAGCAGTGGAATCCAGGACGCGCGTTTCGTCCTACTTGGAACTCGTCAGCTGGATGCACCTGCAGCTCGGAGTTAATGTTCATTCTGAGACTCGAACCCAATGCTTTCCGCTTCAAACGCCATCGCGTTATCCACTCGGCCACTGAGTCCTGATAGTCAGGTACATCCAGCTGACGAGTCCCAAATAGGACGAAACACGCGTCCTGGATTCCACTGCTAGCCACTATCCATCTCTGCTTGTCATTATGAGATTCGTTTGAATATCCAGTTAACTGCCACTCAGATTATTTCACTGCTTTCTGACAAATGAACATCAGCAAAATAATTACATTATGCTTTAAGTAACTAGTTTTTTTTAAAAAAAACAGTTGACTTTTTCTATTGACAGGCTATTCAGATTACTTCAAATGCGGAAATAATATACTTGATAGAATCGGTTAGTTCCATTTTTGTACAAGATGATTATTTATAGTCACCTATCAAAACAGTATGCTGTTATTACTGAACTAAATAAAACTAGATGTTACCAAATAGTTGATTCTTAAGCGTAGAATTGTATATGACGGGAAATGAGTTCTCATTTATGCTTCGCCATTATAAGTCAGTGTAATTTTAATTAGTTTGTTGAGTTGTCACTAGTTGGTTTAAAGTCAAATTCATATTTTATGACTTCATCTAATTTGTGACATTCATTACTAGACAACTAATTCATAAACAGACTATACAGGGATAGAAAATAAGTCCGTGAAAAAATACCTTTAGGGTTACCATAGTATGTAAGATATCACTTATATTATCATATATATGAAGTACTGTAGAACACTATGAAGATAAAACTTATTCACTGTCATTGCTTCCTACTTTAATTATGACTTGTTAGTTATGACTTTGTCTTTGAGTACTTCATATGGCTAAAAACTCTGTAGGAATGTTTTTACATAGATTTAAAATCAAATCAATAGTTTAAAATATGTGTTTAACGACGGTAATGAAATCACTAGGAGTGTTTGTCTTGCTACCGCATTCTTGTGAAATGTACCAATCCATGGTTTATAAAGAAAACTTGCGTACTTTTAAGATGAAATCTTGTGATTGGTGATTTGTTGAAAGTAATTAATATAATGGTTTGGATCTGTGTTTCACGACAAATGTTGTTTATTGAGATGTCTGAAAATTTAAAGGGATAAATGTTGTAAGTAGAATTCAGATTTCCATTAAATAGTATCATAGTCAAATAAATTATCGTTATTATTTTATGTTTGGAAATGTAAAACATTTTATCATTGAACATAGACAACATAATTCGAGAGTAAGATACAAATAGTTCATTCGATGTCTGATCAAAATAATTGAATAAGAGCATATCATTATAATACATTTGGTCTAGTTTTTGATCGGTGCAGACAATTTACAGGAATTTATGGATAAAAGTATGTTACTAATCGGTAGCAAGACGTTTGTGGAGTATTGGTGCTTTCAAATGGATAAGAATTTATGCCACGCACTGTGATGATCAAAAACATTACCACTGAGATATTTGGAACGCGGACAACCAGTTGTAATAATGAGATGTTTACATAGTCTTTTTGCTGTGTTCCACGAAACACATCTCATTTTTTGTTCAGTACTTAACTATCCTTGTGAGCTACAATTAATAAATCATTCGACATATGCCATGCATTGCTGAAAGGTGCGTCATAGGGTATATATTTCATTAAATTAATAGTAAGTGATTACTAAAGGACAACGAACTATCCACTGTTTAAAATCATAATTATTGATTAGTCATTTAGAGTCATAAGTTGCGAACAGTTTTGAATTGTCATAGAGGTCATGTGAAAATTCCTAGTATTTATCAAGAACTATTGGCAATATATTATGCTTTACCCGCTCACAATTATGATAATGTACGTAGATATTGTATAAAAAGTATCGTACACTGTTGATGGAAAAGGAATTCGAATTTCAGATGACATACTAATAGTTTCACGCTCAAAATTCTCCACCTACCAAGACAAGGTCAGATTTAGTAAGGGCAAAAGGAAATTGTTAAAAACCAAGAACCAAACACTAATCAGCTGATTAGCGATTTCTACATGAAACCGTAAACGATTCGAAATGCCTGCCTAAACATAACACATAGGTTTCAAAATATTGTTATGAATATTGTTAATGTACCATTAACTAGATTGATGATCGAAAGATACATCATAAATAAACGACACTAGTAAATAAGAAGTCTCAATTTACAGAAAAGCATTTCATTGATCTCAAAGAATAAATATTTATAAGTCAGTCAGTCAGCTACAACGTGGGACCAGGTACATATATGCATCGGTCCAAGTTGCCATACCTCGTTAGCACAACAAGGATGAACACCGAATTCATAGTTAATTAAGTGGTGGTAATATATAACAGAAAGGTTGTATATAATGATATAGTAAAAGGAAGGAAGATAATTATGAAGTAATCTTAATCTCAAGACTTAAGGCAAGATAAAGAGTGGATACACCTACGCCATTGTGATCGATTCCGAGTTACATCACCTAGAGTCACCGACCATTGGTTACGAAAGTCACGCGGACCCCAACCAGGTAGTCTGCATCTGCCAACATGGCTCAGACTAGAAGTTGGTGGCTTCAAGCACTGATGCCATGTTTTGGTTTGGCCAGCCCTAACTCTCTTTCAACCATCCCCAACACTAGTCAGCATAGCGCGTTGTGGCGATCGGTGTCTAGACATACGTAACACGTGGCTTAACCATCTCAGTCGATGAAGATTCATCACCTCATCAACTGATTTACCATCATTCCCTAATACCCTGCGTCTAACCTCACTATTACTTACCCGGTGATCCCAGCAGATGCGAGCAATATTTCTAAGGCATCTGTGGCCAAATACTAGTAACTGACGAGTATCTTCTACTCTTAATGGCCATGTTTCACAGCCGTAAAGTAGAACAGAGAGAGTTGCTGCACAGTATACTCGTCCCTTAATTGATAGACGGATATTTCTTCTCCACCGCAGGTGACGTAAGTTGGCAACAGCCAAACGAGCTTTCTGAATCTGTGCTGAGATTTCGTCAGACACCAACCCATTGTGTCTGATTAGACTTCCGAAATAAGTGAGGTTGTCGACGCGTTCGACTACTTCATTCTTTATCCTTATTTCAGGTGTTGACGCAGGCCAGTCCTGGAGTAACAATTTACATTTAGAGGGGGAGAAATGCATCCCAAACATCCTGGCATTATTACTTAGTTCTAACAAAAGACTATGCATTTCGTGAGTGTCTTCACTAAACAGGACTATGTCCTATGCGTATTCTAAGTCGCTTAGTGGACCTCCTGGTAGGAGATGAATTCCTGAAAATTCAGTCGACGAAAGTGTTATTTCCAGTAATAAGTCTATAATGAAGTTAAACAAAAATGGGGATAGTAGACAGCCTTATATATTTATAAATGAAAATTCAGTTCTTGTTCTTAGTTTTCCCTTAATTTAAATAACTCCCATAAACCATCTAATATCTACCTTGCCATCAAATACATTTCATTATATGTAAAAAGTAGATATTAGGATTTACTTGTAACATTGTTCTATAACTGAATGATCCAATTAATCTCCTTCTATTTTATATACACCTGAATATGTTATATAATATTTGAATCCTTTTTTTTCTGTATAATTATTTTCTGGTTCTGATTGTATCATTTACCATAACTTCAGTATTTTAATAAATTATTGTTTTAATTTTGTAAAATATCAATTTTGTTCACTTAATGTGGGCGGGTGAATAAAGTTTAATTTAAATAAATATAAATAAAATTTTATGATCCGTGTTTAATGTTCAATGAAGTTTAAAGAGATTTCTTTGTTTTAAACATATAAGCCAATAAGTAGAATAATAAAAGAAATTGAAAAAGAAAAAAATTTTTTTCGTTGTGTTCAGTTTAATTTAGTTTTTATTTTTAAAGGAAAAAAAACAGAAAAAAAACAAAAACAAACTAACTTTAAAGATACATATAGCATCAAATAAAAAGAATGGTTGAATTGTATTTCTACTTGCGTGATTGATCCATTTTTTTTTGTTTAAGTTAAATAGACTAAACTTTAATCCAGTTTGATTTTAATCGAAAATTAAAATAAAATACGTAATTTCATTAGTGAAAATAGAAATTGTTTATCAAACCACCATCTTATCTTAATATAGTGCACGCAGTGTCGAATCATCTGGACTAGTGGCTACATTGAAACTTGATTGATAACATTCGATATGCATCAGGAAGGATTTGACACGCATGACACTGATTATCACCTAGTGATCAATAAATTGTGATCAAACTTTTATTTAGCTTTTGTATTCTAGCTATATTAATTAGTAGTACCTACCATAATCTTTTTATTGTATAGATAGATGGTGATGAATTCGTTGGTGAATATTGATTTTGTGAAATAATTAGAAAGTCAAAGGTGATATGGACAAATTAACAAATTTATAACAAAGTGAATTTGAATTTTTTGGATTGAAAACCAAAACGTGGCTAAGGTCAGTGATTCGTGAATAATAATTAAACTATTTCCTGGAAAATCTGTTTTCTAGAATTGTAATATACATTGTCAGTAGTTGAATTTTAAGAGAGTAAAAATAAATTTGGAAACTTTCTATATGAAACACTAATACTTTTATTATATTTTACAACCTGCTTTTAATTCTCTATATATCTCTATATTTTACAAACGTACTATGCCATTTTGGTAATGATATGTTCATGAAGTATGGTAGCTTCATTATGATTCTTTAATTGTCACTGTCAGTAATACAATGACCATGCCAAAATTATTCTACAAGTGCCAAATTAGTTTATTCGAATAAATTTGTTTGTAATTATAGGTATCATTACCAAGTTTTGATTTGATAAGTTCGAATAAATTTAGCATTGGGTAGATTTTTATAAATAAATATTATATTTTTAATATCCCAATGAGTAGAAAATTAAAATTTTCTGACGTTTCGTGACTCAGTGTAAGCCACTTCTTCAGAGAATAAATAATTAAATAAAAATTAATCCAAGTTGCTTATTTATTTATTGTTTGTATTTAATTATCTTAGCAGTTTTGTGGATGTTCTGATACATAGATAGATATTCCCTTTGTGGGTTCTTTTTCACTCCCAATAAATGTAACTCGTTTTTTACATGAATAACTAAACTTTTTTAGTCACTGTTCTCGAATAAGTGAATATAATTCCTCTTCTTTGTAATGAATGTGAATAATAATTGTTAAATTCAACAATAAAATCTAAAATAATTATTGATTGGGGAGAGTGTGATTGTTAGCATTCAAATCACAAGAAGTTACCTTTCACTCAATGACCAATTAGTGTTAATATCAAGCAATCATATGTTTATAGGTTTCTTCTAAATTAAATTTGATTTGGTAAGAATATGGGATATTCAACTTCAAATTTTTTATATTTGTGGTGATTTGGCGAGCAATGTCTTAAATAATTAGAATGAAATAGACATATGAAATTAACCGCCCATGACAGACAATCACATCTTGAAGATTCAATATATGACTTGATTAATTAGTTACATCTGTTGGTTATAGAAGCTTAATTCTATAGTATTGCAAAGTTTTCACACCGTAAGTTATTGATTAATCGAGTTCACATTATATAAATATGTATGCTAATCTGACCAGAAATAATTTACATAAAAAGTACTGTATTCATATATCATTTTTATTTATTTCGGAAGGCCGAATAAATGAATGAATGACAACTGGAAACAAGGACAGAGTTGGATGGAGAACGCTGGTGATCAGCTTATGCACCTCCATGGGGGGTAACAGGAGTAAATAAGTGAGTAGGACTCCAAAGTAACTAAGTAAATCATGTGAGCTAGTCGATTCAGACTATAAAAATTATTAGTATCTGAAATAACAAAATGTGGATTTTATCTGTTCAGAAGTTGTCTGCTGACCACTGAAGTGTCGTAAACTCAAAACGGGACATCCATTTATTGTGTATTTTCTTTCAATGATTCATTATATAATGTCAGCCAGTGATAAAAAAAACAACTTTCAGATATATATTTAGAGATTTTAAAATATTCAGTTGTAATAACGTTTTAAAAAGTCAGCATAACGAAATATAATTCCCACGAGTGATAATAATATTTTCATTATTTAGTTACAATATAGATTATTGATGAATGCTAGGAATTGTATATCATTTTATTTTATTGCCTTGTGTTCTGTAATTAATAAAACACGCATAAATACAGACTTAAACCAGGAAATAAAAAATTTCCCTTCAAAGATGAAATTGGAACATTTACAATGAAAATATATATTTGTACTTGTACTTGGGGATTTGTGAAGATCGTAGTATTTTCGAAGTTGGATTCACTAGTTCATCTAACCTAAACAAAAATATTGGGTGATCTTTAATGGAGCAATCAAATAAAGTGATGTGCAAAAATAATATTAAGTTTGATGATAAATCCATGTTAAAAAGTTTTCATTAATTTGTATAGGGAGGACGGCCCCTGGGTGGACTCAAGGAAACTATGAAAGAGCCGAAGATATCACATTCAATCAGCTTTTGAGGAAACATTCCAGAACCTCTACGTCAAGCTTCCTGTTTGAACAAATTCTAAGAACCACTGCATGCGGATTGGATGACTGTAATGATGATTTCGTTTTTTACTATAAACCATAAATACCTAAGTGTTTTATGCCATATTCGACACTGTTTGGAATAATATTCTTTCACACTAGTTTCCTGTCTTCTTACTTACGACCTGGAGGGTTCAAACATTCAATTGCTTAAGTTATACTCAGTATAACAAGAATCTAATCTCTAGATATAACATAATATGAAGTCAATAAAATATTTAAACCAAATATTAGATTACATAAATAAGTGGATGAATAAATTAGTAAAGATTATTTAAATCAGATTATCCGGAAAACCTATTAAAGTTGATTGAGTTGCAAAAATAAGAACTTTTTAATTGTATAAAATTAAATTTTCAAGGAAATCTACTCAAGATTAAAACAAACAATTAGGAATTAAAAATTCCACATCAAAAAACACAAACCAAAGGGAATAATCTATAAATTTTTGGTCATTTGGATTGAGAGTGTTAAAAACAGATTATTTTGGGTAAGAGTGAGTATGGTTATATAAGTGAGATGTAGTGTGATCGCTTGTGTTTGTCAATAAATGTATAGTTATTAATTTCAATGAGCAAATAAAACAAAATAAGCGAATTAAGTAAATTATGTCTAACAAATTTTAAGCCAAAGATAATGTAATCCATGCAATAAATATATATCGTGCCAAAGATGAATTACTATGATACTGGGTAACAAATTTACTATGTATTTGGTTAATCCTTTACTTCACTCCAGAATTGAATATATAGTTTCAGGCTATTTAATTTTGTAACTACAATTCCAACTTCTTTTGATTCTAATGATTATTATCTTTACATTTTATGTAACTTTTCAGAGCATTTCATAAATTGCTTAGTATACAATAGATGATTAAAAGATATTGATGATAACCGCTTAATAAGGTTTCATAGGTCCTGTTCCTTGATAAGTTTCAATTTAGGTTTTCAGAACAAAGTCAATTTAATGAACTGTAAAACGTTTCTTTATGTGTTGTTTGAATTCCACAAGTCAAAATGAATCACTCACTGTTTCATTTCTAATATAGATTTGTTGTCGTATGGATTGTCAAAGAAGTATATAAATCTTATCAAAGCTCTTATGGTAAATACTTTTACACTAAAAATTGTAGACAGATTTCAGTAGTTTACATTTTTGAATCTAGTCAGTTTACATTATAAAGTTGAACTGTATTGAATATGATCATTCATTTAGATTTTGAAAATTGTGTTCAAACCTAATAATTACTGCACATAAGAATAGTAATTAACTCTGAATGTTTTTGTTAAAATTCATCTTCTACCCTGGAGTTTATATGTAAAGCAATCACTATTTTGCCGCATTCATAAATATAAGCTTTCCTTTTATGGATGTTATAAATACTTTTTTTTAAAAATACTTTTTGTTTTCAGTCGGCTTGTACATTCTTTATACGCTTAACTGATAACATTTTTAATGTATAAATTGTTTAAATATATTCCATGATCCAAATCATGAGTCGTTTGACTTCTCACCAACACAATCACAAAGTGACTAAGTTAATATATTCATTTATATATTTAAGTAGAACCTCATTCAAATAAAATAATGAAATGTTAGTTCACTTCAATGAAAACATGATTAAAGGAAAGAATCAAGACTATGGTAGAAATAAAAGAGTGAATTTAAACGTTCTATTAAGTACCAGTTATTTTTTTATGTTGAACATTTATTCTTAGCTTGACGGCCAGTCTAATTTTTAACAAAATTCACCGAAATCAATTGATTTACTAATTTACATATGAAACAATAAAACTCCTTTATGTATGTATATGTATTAATCTCTAAATACTTTTTTTAAAAAAAGACTAATACCGACGAAAAATACACGTGAAGAAGAACGAACTCATTTCATTCGGCTATGTTATTATTCTTTATTTTTTGCAACATAGAATGTTCAATTGTCAAAGTAACAAAAAGTTTCAATTCACTGACGGAAATTAAGTCGTAATGCAAAAAAAGTATATATAACTAATTGAATAATGGTATAGTATAATCAAAATTTATAGAAATTAAATATTAACTTGATAAGAAATGATCTGTTCTTTCATTTATACAAGTTATTTTGACAAGGGATCTCATAAAAAATAATATATATATATGACATTAGAGAAAAGAATAGCACCTGATACATATATTTTGCATCTAGAGAATAAGTTAATTAATAAAAATTAAGCGGAAGCTTATATGAAGTCGCAGGCAGTTATTTTATTATTATCAAAAGGGGTTTTGTGGAGATTTAGTATTTTCATAGTTGAAAGCTTGAGTCAATTGAAGCGCACTGCTGAGGAGTCCCACAGTATAATGAAACGGCCGTCCAGTGCTTCCTGGTTTTCCATGGTGGTGTAACTTTAATTGACTTACGCTTTCAACTAAGAGTTATTTTATTGCATTAGAAATAAAATTTACTGTAAAGTAAAATTGTGATCCTAATGAACATTTAGGGAGTTTATAAAGAAACTTTTAAGATGAATGATTGTTTCCTATTTGTTGAATTTATTCAAGTATTCCAAGGCATATTGTATCTGATGTAGTGAATTTATCAAATGAATAAATAAAATCGACAAATATGTTCTAAGTTATAACCTGACGATTTTTATCCATTTCATTTGATAGATACACATAAATCAATTTATTTGGTAGAAGGCAATACAGAATGGATATTTGAAAAATGTTACTGTCAATATGATATCATAATATACGTCTTGAACTTCATACATGATCTATAGATATAAATATCTATGACAATATCATAATAATCTATAGGAGCTTGTTATTTCAACAAAATGAGATGAGGTGTTCGAATTCCACTTTACTTGCATTACATTGTACAGCCAGGCAAAAAAAACTTAAAATTGTCAACAATTATCTGATCATGAGTGCAAAGTTTTAACTAGTAAATTTTGGTAAACTTCCAAGATAAGTCAGGAGATCAGAATCCTTAATATTCTCTTTCGTTATATCAAACTAAGCAGTGATCTAGACCAATCATGTGATAAAACCTTAAGAATCATATTATAAGTGTTATTGCATTTTTACTGAAGAGATTTAGAAAACGCCGTATTTTGTCAGCGTCCTCAATGAACAATACTGTGTTGATTGACTAGTATATATCAATAATTGAATTCGTCTGTCCGATGACCAGCATCTAAACGTTCAGAAGAAGAATAGTTCATCTCTAAGAGAATATCTATTATAAAGTTAAATAAAAATGTAGCCAAATGGAAAGCCATCTATTCAGACAATGGTTGGCTGTTTGCACTAGCTACACCAACATTTTGTAAGTAAAGAGCTTTGATAAGATTTACTTACATTTTTGACAATTCTTACAACGACAGATCTATATTATGAGTAAAACAGTGAATGATTCAACTTCAATTAGAACTAACGGGCAGTCGATATGATAGCCCTGTATTTCCAGATAATTCAAGTATTTGATATGTTCCAAATATTTTGAAGAAAAGAAAAAAAACAACAAACCAAATCGTCATTATAACTTTTATTTATATACGATTTCAAGAAATTAATTAACTACAAATTATTAAAATAAAGGAAATTGTAATCTTGATTGCATCACAAGTATCTTAATATAGTTTCATTGCCAATTTGATGACATTCATGATATTATTTACTCTCTATTGACTATACAAATGAGAATAAGTTATGTGTATTCAATCGGTTCAGTATTATTGAGTTACTTTCTCTTTGACAATAAAATTAATGAATAAAATGTGACATTATCATTTTATCCTGTTTTCCCAATTTTGGATAAGATATATTGCATAGTTCATAAGTAGAACAGTAAAATAAAAAGAGGAAACAGTTTATGAAAAGTTAGAAAACAAGACAAGGGTCATCACTAAGAATCAATATGGTGAAGTAATAAAGAAGTTTGCAGCGAAAAAACGTTATCATCAATTTTATTTATACTTGTATCCTGTTAATATTTTATTTATATGTGTAGTCGTTGTTATCTATTCACAGAATTAAATAGAGAGAAAAGTTAGAAAAAATAAGCATTTTACAAACTTACAGGCGTATAAATAATAAATGAAATGAGATACTCTAAATAAATGATAGTTTGTTAAAATGATTCTTTTATTAAATGTGTAAACTTGGAAAAAAAATTATCGACAAGAAAAGTAACACAACCAAAATAGAAATAGAACTCCATGTGGTAAGAGGTATTATTGATTTTCTATGGAGTATTCGTTGAGAGATTCTTGTTTATCGCTCACGGTTGATGATGTTGCTATGGTTATAGTAGTGGTAGATGATGATGACGATGATGATGTGGTTTTACTGCAGTTATTGAGGTTACTTGTTGTTTGATTACGGAATGGTAAACGTAGATTAGAACAAACATCAGCTGCAAAAGATGCAATTTTATCTTTCGGTTCTTTAGGTAAATGTTTATTCATGGTATTTTTCATGGCAGTGGACATAAATACCATTGTGGATTGAATAAAGTCAACTCCTGCAGATCCGGAATTCAATTTACTCTTCAACTGCTTTGTATCCGTTATTAATGATGATAATGATGAGGGGGATTTTTCAGTTTCTTGTCTAAGTGAATAAAAAATTAAAAAAGTTAAGTAAATAAATACATAAACATTTATGTGCAAACCGTTGAATAACTGACAATCATTGAACATTGTAGTATCACAGTTCAGTATTCTTTTGCAGTTGACTTCACTAGGTTATAGGATGTTGCTACCAAAGACATCTGGTTGTTTATGTCAAGCAAAGTGTCACTGAACCACATAGGTGTAATTTATTAACTCGTAACTGAGTAGTTAGTGTTCGATTAGTCTGAAATATGGTTTCGAGTAAAACAAAATGAGGATTTTGTTAAAAATACAACATTAACAACACTTTTTAAATGTAGATCGAAAGCCAATAGACATATAGATAGAACTGAAATGTTTTCCTTGCTTTTGAACTATGCAAATTAACTGGATTTTATGCGTCTCAATAACAATGGTAATCTTAGTTCACTTGTTTCTTTTAACAAAGTAAAAATCTTAAAACTTTAGATTGTGATTCCAAAGGAGACCATCAGAATAAAGTTTCTAAATAATTTACTATTTTGACAGAACAGTAAGAAGATGGTTTAAATCTGAAATATTTAGTCACAATTACTTGTCGATGCATTTTATACGAAAACTAATGATGGTCAATCAAATGAAAATTAATATAAACATAGCGATAATTGTGAGTGAAGGAGAGAAAAAAATTAATATGATATGGGAATTGTCGCATTACCATAGGCCCCCGATGCCCTGGTACGGTTGAGGGTGTGGAGAATTAGCTCTCCCTATGGAAATACTCTCACATGGCCACGTGTATACAGCCATTGACAGGGAAGTCTTACTCACTCCCTTCTCGCGGTGGGGGTGTTGTTTGCGAAATCGAGAGGTTGGTGAACACGGAAGGCTCACCCAGGGGAGTTGAAAAACCCTCATTCCAAACCAATGGTGCACATGGGTTCCAGAATCCTGAAAGAATAAATGGCATATGAACCTATGTCACCGCCTAGCATGGGACTGCATAGCCTCACGTTACTTCACTACCTTGTGGATCAGTCAGACCTTTAGGTTGAAGGCTCTGGGTGTAGGTCCTTAAGAAAACCACTTGCTTCAATCTGGGCACTCGAGTAGCATCACAGCCCACACATAAATCAAGTGACTTGTGTGACGTATGAGTCCCCTTTGTACCAATATTTATATGTTCAAATAAATAAATAAATAAACCATAGGCCATGAAAAGGCTTAAACATTATCACGACAGATTCGAGGTAACGACAAACAGTTTCTGTACACACAAAAGAAATTTGGATTTTGAGATGCTACGGCAATTACAAACCTTGGCATTGGTCCTTGACACTTTCTGTCTAACGCTTTAAAAGCTGAATTAACGTCAATCTCATACATGCCTCAATTATTTGTTTTAGTATCAATGGACATGGTTTTCTACTTCCGGAGAATTAGACAATAAATTGTTACGAAGCCATCTATGCACATGTTCTGTTACCCTTGATTGAGAAATTGCTCGAAATTTAGAGCGCAGATACATCATATTTTCCATATCAAAACCGTTTTCTCATAGTTCTGTAAAAATTTATAAATGGGACTAATTGCTTTGCTTCAAGTATTATTTCTAAAAACGTAATGATAAATGTGTATTGAATATGGATGTTTACAATCACTTTGAGTGTATGCCCATCCATTTTTACAAAACTGTTCACCTGACATACCAAAATAAATAACTGAAACTCATTATGTAAACTAAATGAATCAATAAACTGAAAATCTTTCAGTTAACTCCCATTTAATTATCGATGCAAATTCAACCACGTTAGTGTTATAGCAATTATAACCGGATGTTCATCATTGTTTAGTAATAATTGACTAATGTTAGTAAATATGATCCACTGAAATCTAATCGATTATTTCAAAAGTATCTTACTGGTTTAAAAAAGGCCAGATTATTATATATACCAGTTTCTGTGAGTTTGAGGTGACGTATTCACTGAGTAGTCCTAATTTAAGATAAAAACAACACTTCAGCATTTCTTAGTTTACATCTGTTCTACTAACTGATGTCAATTAGGGATTCAATCAACTTCGAATGATAACGGCTACTACATAGATGACTCTTTTTTTAAATAGTGGAAAGGATTCAGCACAATCAGTTTACTCTCTCACTCAATTATCCGCTTGTTTCATTGTAAGTTATTTTGAAGATATATTGTAGCGAAACAGTTAATGTATAAGATTACAGTGTACATATATTGATGTTGAAAATATGGAACATTACATTTTAACTGAATGATATAATAGTAAAATGATATTAGATTTTATAATAAAGCATCTATTAGCCTAATAATTTGTTAAAATTTCTATCTATCAATAGAGATGACGGAAAAAAAACAACTAAATTTTAATTGACAGTTTTATCACTGTTCCATCTATTCTCTCAATAGAATTCTTTTCTTCTGTTTCTAATATATTTTTAAATTATTGCATTTATTTTTTTATACACTATAAATTTATTTGTTATTATTGTTGTCATTTTAATTCTTTTTTTTGGGGAGGGGGTGAAATTTTTCTCAGTAAATTACACGTTGTTTTTTTTGTTTAGACGAAAATTTTTGACAATACCTTCTTTCTCTTTCGTTTTTTCTTATTGGCAACAATCTAATTTCTATCTAAAATAGTTATGTCTTATTGACTGTTAAATTTAGATTTTTTTCAAAAAAAGAAATGCTTAAAACTAATTTATTCATAAATCCTATGATAATTCCACAAAAATTTCTATTTAAGATAAAAGAAAAAAAAGTGAATAATGGATGTTAATTCAGTTAAGTTTGAGATTTTTAGGTTGTTAAGGTTCACATTAGTATCTGATAAAATTAAAGAAATTTGCAGTGTATTATTGTTAATACAGTCAGTCAGTTACAACGTAGGACCAGGCACATATATGTATCGGTCCAAGTTGCCATACCTTATTAGCACAACAAGATGAATACCAAAGTCATAGAAGTAGTTAATTTAGTGGTGGTGATATATAAAAGAAAGGTTGTGTATAAGCATATAGTACAGGAAGGAAGACAGATATGAAGCAATCTTAATCTCAAGGTTTAAGGGAAGATAAAGAGTGTATACACCTACGCCATTGTGATCGATCCTGAGACATGCCACCCACAGTACAATGATTCAAATTTGTTAATATCTAGTTTGGCGTTCCAGAATTATCGATAATTAGTTAACAGAAGGGGGTTTTGTGGAGATTTTAGTCATTTTATTTAGTTGGATGCCGGCTCAGTGGTCTAGTGGTTAGGCGCTCGCGCGCAAAACGGATAGATCCTGAGTTCAAGTCACGCGAGGTGGTATCGAAGATGAGCACTGCTGAGGAGTCCCACAATAAGACGAAACGACCGTCCAGTGCTTCCAGGTTTTTTATGATGATCTAGCTTCAATTGACTAATGATTTCGACTATATAAAACGACAATTAATTATTTACCTGATGAACCTGTTTTCTATCATAGGTAATTTTGTTATTTACAAAACATGATTTCTGTTTTGCGGATTTATAACCGTTAAAGGTAGTTCTGATTATTTGAGTAAACCTGACAGTAAAGAATAGAGAATAACAAACCGTTGCTTACTACACTTACATTTTGAATAGCTTTTTTGGTTAGAATGAGCTGATCGAACCAATAGAACTTACGTCATCGTTAACAATATTACGTTACTCTTAAAGAGAAAGGTCATTGGTGAGACCGGCATATAGCAAACTGGTAATTATCAAGTTACCGGATTTTGAATGCGATTTCAAGAAGTCAAATATACAGCAGACTCCAACTCAGTAGATACGCAGTTTAGTTCTCAGTGTTAACCATGAGAAAAAATAAACCTATATTTAACAAATCTCATATATGTAAAATTTTGAGAGCCATCGTGACTCAATAATATAGCGAATAATGTTCCGATCGATATGGTGATGCGTAGTGTGTTTCAAGTTTTAGTGGAAACATAACTTTAATGTAAATGCATTGCAAATGAAACATAATGTGTGAACTAAATACCACTATTAGTCCCAATTCAAAATGTAGGTCCTTAATAACTACTCATGAAATCAATCCTGAATTTACATTATGTTATAAAAATTAAATTAATTTATTTTTATGTAGAAACTAAAAAAGATGTTATTTGGAATACTATACAGTTTATAAGCTTATAGTAATAAATACGATCATTTATATTACAAATACAATCTACAACATTTGTTCAAATACTATTAAATAAAGCAAAATTTAGACTTTATACAATAATAAACCTCTGTAATCAAAAATCCCTGTTGGTTAATTAGGATCATTCTTTAACCTTTGAATAAAAGAATGAATGACTAAAATAGTGTGCATTTTAAAAGTAAATAGAATATCTTTAGTACATTTGATACTTACTCTTGAATAATATTATCTGGTTGATGTTCAGTAAACACTTTATTATGGAAACATTTCAATGAAGATTCACCAGATTGATTATGAATCTTAATAGATTGATAAATTTCTTGTAATAAGTTTAAAGGCACCTGATTTTGAAATCGTATGATAAGATATTTTTGAATAAATTCATCGTAACTATAATTGAAAATAAATAAATAAATATAAGAATTAATGAGATATAAATCAATTTTAGAAGAAAAAAAAGGCAATTATTAATGATCATATCTAGTGAATCGGATATTAAAATAAAAATTAAGTCGATATTCAATATACACACGGACAATGGAAACATTTTCAATATTAAAGCAATAACATAGTGAACTATGTGAGGAATAGAAAATTACTTTCATCATATCATGTCGTCTAAATCTTTCAGATTTACATTGATTCGTATTAACAAATGAATAGAATAGTTTCTAAATGTCATTTTTTTATGTACCATGAATGAATTCATTTAGTTCAGTAGTGAATTCTAACAATAAATGTTTTATATATTTTAAACAAGTTCATATATATGAATTAAATATAAAAAGTAATTATAATTATCTTTTATTAATAAACTAAATGAATTTATACATAATGTATGGTTAATTATAAGACATTGAAGCGAAAGGTACTGTGTTCGAGTCCCAGAGTGAACATCAACTCCGAGATGCAGGTACATCCAGCTGACGAGTCCCAAGCAGGACGAAACGCGCGTCAAACTGAATTCCAGTGCTATCCACTATCCATCTTTGCTTACCAATTATAAGACATTTTTGTTTAAGTTATACAAAGTAAAAGGGTATATGGAAGATTTAAAACACAATGAATGAAATGAATTCCTATCATCCCAGTATATTTGTCGTAATAAAAAGGGGATTTTTTGTATGAAAGTTTTGAAATGATTGAATTGATAAGGTTGTAAAAATCAATTAGTAATACTTTATTTCATGACTGACAACAATTGTTTGAATTTAGTTTAATTATAGGCATCAATAACAAGGCCGAACTCAATAGTTTCAAACATAATGAACATTTGGTAGAAAATTAATTATACATATATTTTTCATTATTTCCCAATGAGTGAAGAAATTGTACTTCTAACGTTTCGTGACTTCATGTAATCTACTTCTTCAGAGTAAACAAATAACCGAATTTTGATTGTACTAAATATATTATCCATTGTTTCCCTTGTGTTCGTGTTAATTTATTGTCCGTCATTTATTTACTTTGAAGAAGAAGCTCACATTAAGTCACGAAACGAAGGAAATACAAATTCTTCACTTACTGGGATATAACAAAAATATATTTATCATTAAGTTTAATTATTAATGATAAAAAAATAAAATTTAGAATAGTCACATCTGTTTTAAATAACTTTGTAGAATGAGTGAAAATACCTATTTGAAATCTTGTTTAATTTATTCTACACTATCATTCTGAATTAACCAAAACGTCTGAACGATATACTTGCAATGAACAGTAAGTTTACTGTGTTTGATCACTTGATAATTATCTAAACGAAAATAGAATTTTCAGAAATCCCGTGAAAAAAATTAAAATTGTAATACAAATGAAAACTAGAATTTATTTAGAATAGATGAATTATAGCTAACGGCAGGAATCAGATTGATCATTTGGTTTTATTTAGGACTGTTCAGTTGGATTTGTTTTCACATTCGTACCAAGTAAATCTGTACAGGATGTACGGATTTCTTAATATAACTAACAGGAAAACTCAAACCCTTCCTGATAATGATGTGAAATAAAATTTCAACTAATTGAAGTGAATGTTCCACAAACCATAAAGATATATCTCTACCACAAAATATTTAGTTTAAGAACGTTAAAACAGATAATACTTTTGATGAACTTAGATAATACAATGAAAATACACAATTTATCTAAATAATGTGATATATTAATAAAAAACATTTTGGATGTACTGTAATGCAATTGGGAAAATGGGTCATACATAAGAAATTAGTACATAGGAAAAAACGATGATAATAAGAAAAAACATGTATAAATCCTATTATTTTGGATATTATAATTAAGTATTTATGTCACAACAAATAACAATAAAAGGTTCGCTAACTGATATGCTTTTTACTTATATCGAACACCTACTTTCTTGAAAATTAGATCCCAGCCTATACCCAGTTGAATCTTCAACGTCATTAGACATAAAATTGGTTATTTTGTAAAATATAAGTGACTACTATGATTCATAGTTTTCAAAATGAAGAGAAATATTATGGTCACTAAAATCCATATGAGATTAATGGAATTCCGACTATTACACAACGTTTACCTTTGTTTAATTTAGACAACACTTTCATTGATAAAATTACCATGACAACTACATAAAAGAATAACATGAATGAACTACTCACCGACCTAAATAAACTGTACTATCCCTAAGTATTTCAGTGATATGGTAAATTTATGTTTTTACCATATTCTCTATCTTTCTTAGTCAGATGATCAGTATTTTAAGACATAGTCATAAACAGGATATGCATAGACATTTTCCGCCATTCTTGTGTTTGGAAATATTTCTCATACTGTTTTTTTCTTTTACTTTGATATAAATAGATTTATAAAATAAGGAGAAGAATTCCTCACTTCAACTATCATTGTTTTCTTTCCATTTTATTATGTATTCATGCTTCAAAAATAAGTTGATTTTTGAATAAACGGCAGAGTAAATTATATTAAATTAATAAATTTTAAAGCAAGAATAGATGATTAAATAATAAATGAATTATTTTGTTTATAAAGGGAAAATTTTGGAAAGAAAACATTAAATATTTATTCTATTCAATGGAAATATAAACAAATGGTAGACTGAACAAATAAAAAAAATATTCACAAATAGTTATTCAATATACAATTTATTAAACTAAATTAGTATGTTCTATGAAACTTTGAAAATGTAAAACGGAATGATGCTTATTTCTACTGAAAAAGCTTACAATGAAGAGGATTAAGATAACAGTATTATTATATAGTTGAGATCATCAATCAATTGAAGCTAGACCACCATGGAAAACCTGGAGCATTGGACGGCCGTTTTGTTCTACTGTGGGACTCCTCAGCAGTGCGCATCCATGATCCCGCCTCGCAAGATTCGAACCCAGGACCTATCAGTCTCGCGCGTGAGCACTTAATCAATAAACCACTGAGCCGGCATCCAGTGGTGTTAATATCTAACTTCAACCGATACACGGAATCGCGCAACCATTCACCAATGTATTCTGTGTGGAGTCCCACAATAAGACAAAACGGCCGTGAAGTGCTGCCAGGTTTTCCGTGATGGTCTAGCTTCAAATGACTCATGATCTCAACTATATAAAATTACTAAAATCTTCACAAATCAACCTGTTCCTATTTTCTCCATTTCCAAGATTCTTTTATGTTTTTTGATCATACATAACTGCAACATCTGTTCTACACAACTGTTAGTTTATAGATATTATAGCTTCTGGACAGGCGAGTTTATCCATTCTTCTTGAGTCAAGTTTTAACCATGTTAATTATTCACTTATCAACCGTGACCGTTGTTGTATGGGCGTATGTGTGTACACTTCTTACCTTATTCATCACATGCCTGTAACTTGTTTTTATCTGGTTATAAATATTGATTAACGGTTGCTTAAATGGAGTTGGATTACCCGCCATCTCCACTGCGCTCCATCTCGCTTCGCTTTTTTCTATTCGCTTAATCTCTCTCATTTTCAAGTACAGATTGGTGAGTGTACAAAATATATGTATTCAAAAATCCATTCTCGTATTCGAATTATTGAATTCTGTTATTCACCAACGTAATTTAAGTCGATGAATAGCCAACCCGCGTATTTCGATGAGAATCAGCATATGATCTAACTGGATACAGATGGCGGGCCACTAAAATATTCTCATAGCTAAATCATGGACTTAAATGATAAGAACTAATATGTGACTAAAATTTAAATGTAACGTAAAATCTAGCTCATGCTAAAATTATATTAAACATGACATATTATCATGTTATTACTTGTACAAAGTTTAAAAAGCTGGAGAGATTCATAATTCACACTAAATAGTCAAAAAGTGAACACATTATCGTTCATAGCCGTAAAAATATATGAACATTTTGTAGTATGTTTAAACGCTTCCAACTTCAAGAGTTCATCAATAGTTAATTTAAAACATTCTCTTAACAATCAATTATTTTATTTTTCTTTATGCCAAGGATCTTTTTCAGAATTTTGTAAACACAGGAAAACTATCAATTATGAAATATTAGGAGTGATGTAAAAGAAGTATAACAATAAAAATGTCATAACAATGTAAAGCGCTGTTTTCTAATATTTTTTCATTCAAGCAATACACCTACGAGCGATAATATTAGTTATCTACAATATACATTTAGAGAATTGATGCGTAAACTTTTGAAGGTAAAAAACACATTCAAATTAATGATTTACAACTAAATTAATCAACCTGACATGATTAAGGAACCGTTTAATAAGAAATTAAACTAGTTTCTTATTCTAGATTGATAATAATAACAGATTATATCCGTCAAAAATTTTTTTAACTGATTTGTGTCAACAAAAAATTTCTTTTCAGAAACTACACATTGGAAGTAATCAATTGGATGTAGGTAAAAAGGAAATGATAAGCTTATTTCTTTGTTTTTTTAAATAAATATCATAGGTTTCTTTCATATTTCAATTCGCTAGAGTGAATCCATATAGTTGCATATCAAACTGATCAATGGTCACTTTTAAGAAAACTTTAGAGGAACTATAATTTATGGACGAACTAGTTAGGAATATGATAACAGGTCTTAGATTTTGGCATGAAATTCATCGATCCATTTGGCTAAATACCGTTTTGGTATTATAGCTGGTGTCAGTTAATGAATAAATCTAGTTCCTAACCCTAATTATCAACTGTAAATCCTGATTCTAATTCCTAACGCTGCTTTATAAGTCTTATTTAGTCTTAGTTAGCAGGTGGTTATTCTCAAAGTCACTTTAGCGTCGCTCAACTGTCGTCCATAAACTATATTCTCGTCGAAACTTTTATAAGACAAACCTATCACTGATTAATCAATAACACATTACGTGTAACCAATTTCTTAAGTTTTCAATACAAAAAAATAATTAGACTAAAAAATAACATTAACTTAGTGACATGTACGATTCCTTCCTGACAATTTTAACATTTTTTCCAACCAGTAGATTAACAGAAACAGAAATACAATAAACCATACTAAAACAATATCAGAAATTTATACACTTAAATAGTCTAAGTCAATACGTGTATAATTTTACAACCTGTAAGATGTGTGATATTTTATCTTGTTCATTGTTCTCTCATATTTAAATGACCAGTACTTTCTGAATTCACTTGTATGCTTCAGCTTTACATTCATAAAAATGTGAAAATACCTACCAGATTGTTTATTTCATAGATTGTTTCTTATTCCGGAAACAACTTTTTATTTCATGTTAACTAGAAACAATTGAACAATTGATTGTGTATGGCGACTTGAATTCAATAAATAAATTTCTAGGCAGTTTAAGCAATATTTCCAAATTAAATTACATGAAAAGTTTACCAAGATAATATACAATGATTTCCCATCTGCTTTTATTGTATAGACTGAAACTGACCATAGTGAATTATGGTCCAGTTCATTTAGCTTAATTCTGAAAACATTTATATACCCAATTAAAGTTAACCTAGTCTCCAATGCTTAATAAATTCTCTCAAAATCTCCACTCACAATCCATTAGGCTCATTAATTAAATGTCTATAGAAAAAAAATTTATACAGTTATTATGTGTAATCCCATTTCTTAATTTTAATAAGTATGATATGCGTTATATTCTTGACAGTCATTTTTATTATAGGTGAGCCTTAATGAAAAAACTTTTTCATTTATTATGAACAAATTAGAATAATGGCTGGTAAAAACCAATGCTTTATCAATGGAAAAAATTGCGGACTGAAACTTTGTTTATTTTGTGGCTGATAAACGATTATAAATACTAATTCAGCAGAATATATTTCATATCAAAAGACTAATATTTGAACGAAGAATATTCTTTTCGATAAATTCTCTCTTCAAGTTCTACAATTATATATCCAAATTAATAATCCGAAAATAGTGGTCAGGTTAAGGGCAAAGTATATCGTTTAAAGCATATGTGGTAAACTGAATGGCTGGGTGCACTTCATTAAACTGCCTGAAAACGTCTTGCTGTGATTTATTGTCTTTACAGAGGATGAACGTATCATCAATATATCTACAGTAAAATATGATGTTTTGAATAGTCCCTTTTTAGTGAACCATTTTCTAGTTTGGCTAGAAAAATATCTTCTAATATATGGCCCAGAGGTGAACCCATTGCAACACCATCTGTTTGTCTATATATTTCTACATTGAACTTAAAATTTACATTCATGGTGCATTTGAGTAATAACTCTTTCACGACATTATTAGGAACTGTAGTTTCAATTTCGTTTTCAATCAGTTGTTCACCTATATATTCTACGGTCTCTATGTGTGGGACATTTGTGAATAGGGATGTTACATCCGAATACATTATCATTAGCCCCAGAGTATTCGAACTTTTGATATTGTCAACAAACTAGAATACATCCTTAACACTATGTTTTACATGCTCTTCTTAGAAGGGCTTCAATATAGCTACCAACCATTTAGCTATACTATGATAAGGAGAGTTATACATATTTAAAGTTGGTCTTAACGAGATTCCCGATTTGTGTACCTTTGGCAATCAATAAAATCTTGGCAGATATGTTCCCACTGGTTTAATCATTTCATATAACCCCGACGAAAGTCTGTTTGTTCCTGAGCTTCTTTAAAGATTTGGTAAGCTCATTGTCTATCTTTATATTAAGATTTTTCTGTTCAGCTATTTTTTGAAATTGTAATTTGTCATTTAAGATGGTATCCATTTTGTCAATATAATCGCTTTTATTAAAAAGAACAACTCCTGAACTTTTGTCAGGTTTCGTAATCAATAACGTCTCATCCTTTAGGAGTAAGACAATCCTAAATCTACATGCTTTAAACGATTTATTGTGCCCTTAACCTGGCCTGTTTTCGGATTATTAATTTGAACGTATAATGGTAGAGCCTGAAGAGAACTTATCGAAAAGAATATTCTTTGTTCAAATACTAGTCTTTTGATATTTTATATCATTTGGCAATAAGTAATAATTTGTTTGAAATATGAAAACATTGATAAGTTTATCAATATAGAGAAGTCATGAAGACTAATAAACATATTGTCCTACATCACTGATTGAATTTAATTAGACAATCACTGAAAACCAAGAAGTACCAAGCAGTTACTTCATTCTAGTATTCGATGGTTTCACAGTGTGTTAACTGCCCTAACGATAGTCGAATCGTCAACCTAAAAACCTCTCAATGAAATCCTAACATTCAGATAATTTAGTTGGTGTTCAATGGTGTACACATTTCTGAATTCATTCCATTCACAATATTATGTGACGGTAAATAATTAGCACTAATAATAATTGTATCAAGCTGAATGATTAGGTTCTGTGGTCACTGTTTTTAATACCATGTGAATTTATTCACTTAGAAAAGTCACTCACTATATTAGTCAAATTGACTTCGTAAATTCAATCACTTTCAAGAATAGATAACACATAGGTTGTTGCTGATCGGTGCCTAGCTTGTTAAAGTTAGATGAAGAGAAAACAGCTGAACAAGTGAAAGAAGTGTTACCTGCATGTAACGATAATGGTTGGTGAAATTATAATTAACGCAACTTATACAGCGAACCCGAGTAGTAGATATTCAGTAAAAATTAGAGTAAACTAAACTGCATAGTAATTCATTTGTTTGATTGATTGTTTGAATTTTCCCCTTGATGCTTAGAAGTACAATTAACATACGTGTAGTCTACACAGGTCGTCTCAATATTGTTGTTGTCATAAGCTTTTCATAAGCAGATTTCAGTGGTTGCTAGCAGTAAAATCAAGAAAGCTTGTTTCGTCACATTTAGGACTCATCATCTGGAAATATATGCAGCTCACTGTTAATTGTCGAACTGCTACTCAAATTCTAAACTTTTTGCTTTAAAAGCCGAATTCGTTGTCCACATAACCACTGGCTTGTGCAATGAGTCGAATGCATTAGTTTGCATTAGTTTCCTGGATGTTATATGCATACCATTGAAAAAAAAATCAAAGACTAATTGTAGTTTATGCTATTAACAATGAGCTGAGAAAAAATCTATAATATCCATTAAAAGATACATTCAATATGACCAATGAGAAGAATACGCCTACCATCAACTGAAAAATCTTATTTTACCAAACAAAAAATTCAAATTTTATGGCAAGAAAAAACACTAAATATTTTAGTTTTTAACAAACAAGCGTTTAGCTGAAAAAAGAGAACAAATCAAAAATTATACATAGAATCCATCGTCGTCCAATAAAATGGTCTTTATACCATTTTAAACTTATATTACATATAAATCGGTCTACATTACACAGTTTGAGTTGAAATTTTCAAAAAGATTAATCCAATCTACAAAGTTTAACTGAAAGCTAAAAGATAGAATTAAACAAGAATCGACTTTGTTTGTTTTTAAATTTTAATAATAAATTTGACATTTGATAAAGTATCTACCGAATCAATGTTTATTCAAAATAACTTCATAAAGTTTTTGCCATTAAATGAATAAAAATTAGTTCTGATGTTATTTTATGAAATTTTAATGATATCATGGTCGTATAGATTAAGGTTACGATAGATTAAACTCTTTATCTTTAAATCTGAAGGGATTTTTGTCAATTGAATAAGTTTTCTGAACAAGTTAAAATTTTAAAATTATTGATAATAAGTGCGCTAGTTGTATTGTTTTAAATATCAGGACTGAATCTGTATCAGTATTTGTTGGAGTAATACTGCAATATATCTACTGTCACAGGTTATTTAGAATAGGTGGATAGTAGTTAGCAGAGGCACTAGTCATTTGAATGTACCATCACATTAGCATTGATGTTCATATTGGGAACTCATCTATGGGACTGCTTAGATCAGATGGTTGTTTACTTGTTAAACGAGTATGCTTACAAAAACTCTCCTATTTTAAAGATTTGACAATAACCATATTGAAGAGATCTGCATAGTATACAAAAGTCTCAACACAGATTGACTGAAAATTAGTCCTGACTATCAATAATCAAATAACCCAAACAATTACTTATAATGATGTGAGAATCATAAGTGTATGGCAAGTTGGTAGTTATATGAGTTCAGTAGATTTTTGGATCATGCATTAGGCATTCGAAATGATAAGTAATGCGTACGAATTTAATGTAGCGAGAAACATTAGCCTTAGAATTTCACTACTAGCTACAATACACATATTCTAAGTACACTTATACTATTAACAAAAAACTTGTTACCATCAAGTTTATGAGTGAAATATGTTGAAAATGTGACTAGATTTCTTAGAGAAATATAAAAATTTATCAAAAGTTATACAAAGAAAAGAATAATCATTAATTAGGGAAAAAAAAGAATATTGAAGCTAAAAAAATTTTGTTTCAAAACGAACTGTTGATTAAACCTAAATTCAGCATACTTAATTCTTTCTTAAATACGAAATGAAACGATTTCATTGATCGCATTATTAGAAAGAAACCCGATCAAAGTGTGATTAATTTGAAAAGTTGTCTTATTCTACGTCTGTTATACATACATACAGACATATTTCATTTTGTTAATTTTTTTTACAAAACTACATTCAACTGAGAATATGTTTTTGTTGGTCATGTTAAGTACTTTTTACAAGTTGATATACTTTGGAATGATAATGAATCATCTTACCGGATCACCGCAATTATTTGTATGTACAAGTGCTTTTCTCATATCACACTTGTTTAACTTAAATTGTACTAATAACCTTTTATTATGCATTCGTATTTGAAGTTGTGAACAACTGGATTTTAATTCAATAATAATTCAAGAGAAACTTTATGCTTTTAGACTGAGTAGTCAGTGCATAATCCTACGTTAGAATCCTGTGTTAGAAAAAAAGCAGTTACCCTGTCTTCCTTGATGTTACCTATTTATCTATCTAAATTTGATATGTGATTTAAAATTTTCATGAAACACTCTTCACAACCTTCAAAGCTAATTTTTAAATATATTCCAATACTTCACAATAATCTCTTTAAAAATGAAATACTGTAGTAAACGAAAACCCAGGTACTGAAAACGAATTCATTGCTTTATGCAAAATCACACAGTGCCTTTGTAAAGTATGAAAATCATACAATAAATATATGATCTGAACATCTTTTTTAAGTTGTCATTTACATACTCCAACATTTTTCTAATTCTTCTGTTATTCCGATTGCTCGACGTTTTTCTTCCCGTTCTCTTTATTTCAATCTTCCGCAAGTAAGCATTTCGCTTCCTATTCCTGCAAAACACTTCTATCTACCCACATAAGATGCGAGCACCACGATGTCATTATGAATTAAGAACTGCTTTATTTTCAATCAAAAGATTTTAAACAATTAATGTGAAGCACTTTAAAACAACTAGTTATGTTGAATGTTAAATCAACTAGGCCATATAAATTTTACACATTATTTAATAAATTGCTAGACTTTTACTCATTAATAAATAATTATTAACTCGATTAGAATTTCATAGTTGACAAAGTTAACTATATTAATGATTATTTTACAATGAAATTAATTAATGAATAAAAGTAATTAATTAATTTTACAAGGTAAATAGGCTTAGTTAGATAAATGTCTAGTTAAAAATAATGATTCTTTATTTCCCCTTAGACCACGAAACGATTAATGTTAGACCATTATTGGCAACTTGGAATCACTAAACGGCCATTTCGTCCTAGTACAGGACTCCTCAGCAGAATGCATCCACGATACTGCACGGAAAGGACACAAAACCAGAAAATTCTGTCGTGCGCGCGATTGCATAACATCCAGATCACTGCGCTGCAATCCAATGGGATTATTGTCTAACTTTAACCAATTCATAATAATGTGCGACCGTCCTTCAATGACTTGGGTGAGTAACCGCCTCACACCTGACAAAGTTGAACTTCAATTGTCACAGACTTTCACTAGCACTCTAGGAACAACCTTTTGAAGCTAGTCACTAATGGACATCTTATAATTATCAGTGTAGGTTTGTGAAGGTAGTTGAGTTTTACTTACGCTTATCAACTGATTAATGTTAGACCAGCATTAAAAATCTCAAAGCACTGAATGACTGTCTCGTCCCATCTAGTACTCTCAAGTTTTCAGTTGTGGTCTAACATTGGTCGGTTCATTATCTCAATTAAAACTCCACAGTCTTCACAACCCTATATTGATCTTTATATTCCCCGTTTTAATTTTAAATAACATTTTACTTACTTTATAGATGTTTCTTTTAATAATAATGATGGTATGTGAAACAATTGAATAACTGTTGGCTGAATTATATAATAAAACACATTATGATGATATTCACATAATATCATTAATGAATTTTCAGATGAAATTATTTTCTCAATAGATGAATTTAAACAATTTCCAATGGTTTTATGAATTGGTTTAAGAAGAATAGTCAATAGATTAATTAAATAATCATTTTCAATCTGTAAATTACATACTATTTCATTATGATAGTTGAAAATGTATTTGTGAATAAGTTTATTCATTAGATGTGAAAATGTTTTTCTTAAAGTTTCTTTCCATACCTATAAAGAAACCAAAAAAAAAATTAGAGAAGTTTACGAAGTTTAGTTTTTCGAAGCAAATTGTTTATTTAACGGTTATAATGAAGAAATTCATTATTAAGGAGCATTAAAAGTTTATTTAAAACATTTTGAGATGCATATATCAAGAGTATTGTATCTGTAGGTGTTTAAGTGTAAATGATTAGAATAATCATGTATGAAGAAGTCACTGAACTTATAAATAGGAGCATATAAAAAGTTTTTTTATTTAGCAGTCATTAATTTATGATAGTCTGCCAACTTAATAATTACACTTATTCGATGACACTAGCTAATGAGTAGTTACAGGATGATATGAACTTCTTTTTGGAAATGAAAATGTGAGGAATGGACTTTTATACTGCGAGTGAAACTGTCATTTATCGATGATACATTATGGGTATCATGCTAAATTATGAATTGCTTACCATTGAATCTCAGCTAAATATTTCATAGGTAATCTCCATTCGAAACACGTCAAAGTGTTGTGATTGATCCAGTGTAGGTTAGAGTACTCAGTAAGATAAAAAATGACTACTGCTTTCCTATTGTTGACCGTTCTACAAATGATACTAGCTCACAGTAAACTGAATTAAGTAACTAATTTGCATTTGATTCACAGAATTGTTCTCTATATTTCCATTAATAAGATCTGTTTAAAAGAATCCAGTTATTTTTTTCTACTGGTGAATAAATCAGTTAAGATGATTTTTTATTTATTTAAATGCTAAGATCGAAATTGATCAATACTTTTATTTCAACTCATATGTTAACAAAAGACGCATAAAATCCCGTGTAGTAGGATTTCAATCATTACATACTGGAATCAAGATTGTTTTGGGCGATAATCTAGTCAAACGTTTTTGTTAGTTTGTTAGTTATTCCCATTTATATATACATAATTATCAACGCTTTTATGGTTCTATCAGGGTAATAGTTTATTTGTAACAAGACAGATAACCTGATTATGTTAGATATAGATAAAATGTTTTATAAAATACTTTGTTTTCATCATGCATTAATATTAAATGAAATAATACTGAAAGAAGGAAATAATTGATAAATATTTTATGCTAGTTCGGAAGTCTTCAGCGAAATAGAGGATGCATGACTTTCAAGAGATAATAATGGAATTTAATCAAACATTAAAATTTTCATGTTTGATCATAATTCCTTGAAAAAGCTTGGACCAGATTGCCAGGTGAAATGTTGGATTTACTACAAATTAATTCTCTGAGATTTTACAAATATATTATTCCTATTTAATGTCTGATATTAACAGTGTTGTTGACTTTGGAATTTCAACACTCTCGTCTGAAGATAATTTATTCAATAAGTTCGAAATAAACATAACACCTGGTCTACTTATATCCATATAAGTAGTATATGGTGTGGGTCAGACATAGAATGTATTTTGGCAGAAGACCGATGAGGAAAGAACTGAAATGAAGCGCAATCGTTTGGAAAATGCATGAGCAATGGAATAAGAGATTGAAACAATTGGTTGTTAATTTGCAAATTGACTGTTCATTGTTTGGTTATCAGAATTTACTGAGATAGTCTGTAATCTTTGCTTAAATACATTCGATCGTCCCCAACCAGTGTTTTGTTCACTACAATATAAGAGATTTTCCGACACAACATAATGACTTTTGTAGATTAAAAAACCACGCAAAATTAAAAAATCATCTCCAGTTACAATAAAATATAAATAAATCGTATTATGTTACATGATGTTGAATTAGGGATGTTGATTTTAAGAATAATTGATGGTCACGAAAAATGTATTCCAACATAAATTTACAAACGTGACGTTACTTATATTCAGAGATCTTTTATTTTTAATAAAGGTGTCAATCAAGCAAACTGATTTTCTTGAAACCTTGTAAACTATGAAATATGATAAACGATTACTTAAAATCTTCATAATTTTTTGTTTTTAAGAATAACAGTCAGTTTATCATGAGACTTGGTCGTAGTTATGAGTGATTAATGATTTACTCCTACATGTGTCTTTAAAAAAACTATCATTTTTCGATTTCTGAAGTAAATAGATTAAATTTCATTAAGAAATATTAATCATGATAATTTCGAACAAACTGAAATTTTAAACTTAGTTTCCCTGTAGAAAGTTGCAACTACAAGCCATCATAAATTTTTCACATCCTAAATTATATCGCAGTCAAATAAATGATGATAAAATGGGTCAAACCACTACTCATAGTTATATTCACTTAATTAATAAAGTGAATAATGTTAGATATAGGCGGTCACTTAGCCTAGTGTATGTTTCAAATTTAAATTAAATAATCGTGAGCTATTCGTGGGATATGAATATTGGTGACCCTATGGAATAGGATCCAAGTATTTTCATGTGTTGAAATAGGAACTGAAAACCGCTAAGTCTAACTAATGTTGTGTACATTTTTCACCTAATTGGTATCGCAAAAAAGTTGATTCTTTCTTGTTTTCACTTATATACTAAAAAATATTTTCTTTCTATCAAGGATAATAACCAGTTTTTATATCCTTTTTTCACGTAATTTAATTCAGCGGAAAGTTTTAATCGGAGAGCAACAGAGAACAATACGAACTTAGTTCATAAATAAAATATTGAAAATATGTTTGGATTATGAATGAAAACAATTGAGAGTTAAAATAACACTTCAACTATGATATTTTAATACTAAGCTCTTAATCTGGAGAACAAGTAGAGCCATTCAAGAGCGAAGAATAACTTTCTACTTTTCTTCAGTAATTTAAAAGCATTTCTGAGAAAATCAAGTCGTTTTCGAATAGACTTTAGTAGTTAGTCATCCGTTATAAGCAAAATAAGAGGTGAAAGATTTGTAGCTTAAGTGAATGCTTTTAGATGTGTTATGTTCATTGTGCTCAATGGTTTAATTATGAAACTTTCATCATTATGCTAAACGACAGTATCAGCATATACTTCGTGTAAAAATTGTCTATAGCAAGTACGGATTCAAGTGATAGTGCCTACCTGTGTAAAATATACTTAGTGTTACGTTATAGCTCATAGTTATCAATCTATAATCATAAAAGTTTTAAACAATCACAAAGTTAAACTTACCTTAATATTCTTATCTAATGATATCAATAAATTATTCACCTGACTTAATGTTCCCATTACACGTGCTAATCGTATAAGAACATTTCTATCTACATTCAATAAGTTTGTTTTAATTTCAATTAAATCATCAAAATTACTATTTGGCATTGTAGATGTTGTTCCTACTGATAATTTTGATGATGATGTCGTCGACGTTAAACTTGACAAAAAATATGAATTCATTGGATTAAATAATTGTTTAAATTCTTTTAATATTTCATCATTTACATAATGATTTGTATAACCAAACCAATACAATATACAATAGATGATATTATTAAAAACAATATCGGTTAAATTTTTAAAACATTTTATAAGATTTTCATAATGAATAAATAATAATTCAATATGTATAGATTGTTGATAGATATAGGTAATTTGATTTATATTACTATTAGTTATGTTTATTTGTTGCTGGGCACGATGATGATCATGATCATCATTATCATCAATTTGTTGTAATGTAACATTCCAATTTTTCATACATTTGTTATATTCATCGAAGCATATATTTTTTAACATTATAAGAAAACGTATAAAGATTACATCTAAACGTCTTGTTAATTCATAAGCTTTATATAATTTTAATAATAGGGATTTATATGAATCAGGTATAGAAATATCGAAATGATGTACAATTGATGAGATACCTGTTCAAATAGAAAAAAATAAGAAAATAGCAGTGGAAAAAAGAAGTAGTTTAGATAGAATATACATTAATGAATTTAAGAAAATAATATACTGTACAATCTTCAGTTTCATTGAGACTAAGGATTATTGAAATAGAATGATAAAGTGTAAAAGATAATTGTATATAATATTCCACCTTTTGAAAAAAACATTACGTTCAGATATTTAACTAACATATATTTTGAAGAAACACTTATTTGAAATTATAACATATTGTAGAAATCTGAACTGTACCGTTGAATAAATTCATTCAGTATTGTTTGTTTGAATCATCCCATCGATTTGTTAGGACTGCAACTGGTCAGTCTCTAATTGGCATATAAGCAACAAATCGATAGGAAGGTTCAAACAAACAATACTGAATGAATTTAAGCTTCACCCCATCGCACAAGCAAGTGGCTATCAGGACTCAGTGGCCGAGTGGATAACGCGATGGCGTTTGAAACGGAAAGTAACGGGTTAGAGTCCCAGAGTGAACATCAACTCTGAGATGTAGGTACATCCAGCTGATGAGTCCCAAGTAGGACGAAACGTGCGTCAAACTGAATTCCACTGCTAGCCACTATCCAACTTTGCTTACCATGCTTGTGGATTAAGGCTGTATCGAGGCAATAAGCACAGTATGCACATATGCCAGTAAGAGACTGACCAGTTGCAGTCTTAAACTTCAATGGGAAGATACAAACAGACAATACTAAGTGAATACAAAATAATAGTGTCTATAAAAATGAATAGAAATAAAAAATTCTAGTTTAAAACTAGTAATCTATTCACGGTTGCCTTAGATATTTTCTGATATTTGCATAAAACTTAGTTAAATTAAATAATCATTTTGCTATGAAGATTAAATGATCGTCTGTATCGGTTGTTTGAATCTTCCCACTGATGTTTAAGACTGGCATCGAATAGCCTCTTTTTAGTATGTGTGCATCTAGTGTAGATTGCATCAATATAGTTAGTAAGTCACAAACATTTTTAGCAGAGATGGATGGTGGCTAAAAATGAAATCAATGACGCGCGTTTCTTCTTATTTGGGATTAATTAGCTGGATGTACCTGAACCTCAGATTTGACGTTCACTCTCTATCTCCACTTACTAGCTAAGTGAATAACGCATTGTCGTTTGGAGCAAACGGTAACAGTTTCGGGTCCCTGATTGGACATCAACTTTGGAATTCAGGTACAACCAACTGATTAGTCACGAGTAGGACGAAACACAAGTCCTGGATTTCTCTTCTAGCCACCATCTATCTTTTATTAAAAGTGATCGTCTGTTTTCTTGGTCGTTTATATTGGACAAATAGAGTTTATTAAAGGCTACCTAAACCATTTACTACATTTATTGAAAGTTTAGAAAAAGAATAAGTACATTAACAAATATATTTCATTCAACGAAGCATATTTAAGATAGTCTTAAGGCACTAAAATCATTGAGAAATGAATTTGATCCTTTTTTACTGTGAAAATAACGTTCACTTATCTATAGAATAAGATTACGACAGCTGTTCAACTTAAGATAAGTTAACAGATATCTGTTATATCCACTGCACACATAAATAGACAGTGAAATTACTAGTAGAATAACATCTGTTCCGTGATTAGAATGATATCATATCTTGAAGATACAATTAACTCTGTTATGAAAGTCTGTAAGCTTTATGAAAAATCCAAAGTCAACAAAATTTATTAAAATGGATTCAGTAAAAATTCATATTTAAAAATGTAGAAAGTAACAGTGTTTAATACAAAATAATACTTAATACAATATAATGAAATATGTGAACTATGAATATCAGTTTCATTGGAAGTTAGTTTTTGTGACATACTAAAATCAACTGAAAGGGTACTTCCAAACCGAAAAAGTTGCTAACAGGGTTGGTTAATGTTTGTAAATCCTTAACGGTAATCAAACAAACAATTTACACAAAATTACTTTGTATTGTTTGAATCTTTTCATTAATGTTTAGGACTATAATTGATCAGTCTCTTATTAGTATATGTGTATACTGTGCGGACTACCACGATATTACCTTCAGTCACAAGTATTACAAGCAAAGATAGATGGCGGCTAGCAGTGGAATTCAGGATGCGTGTTTTTTTGCTATTTGGGGCCATTAGAACTCAGTAGCTAAGTAGATAACGCGATAGCGTTTGAAGTGAGCGGTATTGAGTTCAAGTCCTGGATTGAACATCAACTCTGAAATGCATGTACATCCAGCTGACGGTTCATAAATAAGACGAAACGCGCGTGGTTTAGCAAATAAATACAATTTTATAACAAATAATAAATAAACGATTCCATGAGTTGACTCAAAATTATGATTTGAAGAAGTTTTAGAAACGAAGAAATCATAAAAAGAGATAACTAAATAGTGTCAATTTTAAGTGCATTTGGATCGTAGCTGCTGGCTGTGTTTATCATACAAGTTTCGTCCTACTTGAAACTCATAACGTAGATGTACCTGGATCCTAGTGTACATATTCATAGTAAGACTTAAACCCAACAATCGGAAAGCCGAATAACATAGCAATTTTAACAGAGTACATGTATACTAACACAAAATGATTAATTCCTGTTCTTTATGATTGTGAATCATGAAATTGCAAATATTAAAGAGTTTTGATGTGAGAGAAAAACAAAGGTGTAAAAAATGCAAACAATTTTGTTGTTGTGTCAAAATGTTATTTACGACAGGAAATACAAAGAACAACATGTGTCAGTAAAATGCACAAACCCTATAGATCAATTAGTATGACAAGAACCGAGACACTGAAATTATTTTTTTTGTTTGCCGTAAATGCATACTTTTAAATCTGAATGACATAGAAATAAATGAAATGGAGGCAGATTAATAGTTAGATGTAAAGGTATTATAAATAGCCATCTAATTTTAGAACAAACTGGCAGACTAAAAGTGAACCAGGAATGATGTAAAGCACTGAGTATAAATTTGCTTCTTCGTAGTTAAATTAACATAAATCTGAGTAATTTTAGAATAGTGCATTTATGAAAGATTTTATCTACTGCACAATCATTAACTTCGTTACATAAGTCGACATCAGGTAAAGAACAGTGTCAAGTCGAAAGGTTTGAAAAATTGTTTCACTCTGATCAGAGGCTGATAGATTTCGGTCATATCAGGATCGAAGCAGTTATCCTCCAATATTCGTATGGAGTGGCAGCTCTTCATGACAAACTGATTAAAATTGAGTAATATACAATGGACTTATATTCGGTAGTCATAAATTGTTATATTAACTAAGAGAATTATAGGTCCTGCATTCTTTAAACACTTCAATCGTGGTTACGTTCATATGTTCTAAGCTAATGTTTTTAAGGTTATCTATGTGTTTAAATGGTTCTCAATCAGTTTCTTTTGTGAGGTAATGTCATATTAATGAACGTTATAAGGTTTCAATCAAGCTGAATATTATTTAAGAAATTAACCTAAACATAATTCACTAAATAGAGGAATACTAGTAATATGTAGAATTCCTCATAGACTAATATTCAGTCCATCTGTTATTTGTCTACCTGATCCTGCTGAGCTTACTACTTTAGTATTGGCGTCCAGTCAGTAATTCATGAGCACTGAAGAACTCGGCACATATATGTTCATCAGTCAAGGTTGCCATACAACACTAGCAAAGCGAAATTAAATTGCCACGATAAGTCCCAGATTAGTATAAGTACCAAAAGAGAACATAAAAATAAGTATAAGGAGATTCAGGGACTAAGAGGACGAGGGAAGATGAAAGATGAATACATCAACGTCACTGCAAACGAATCGAAGTGATGTCCCACAAAGTCATTAATCATTGGTTTCAGCATTCGTGTGGATACAAACCAGGTGGTCTTCACTTACATATAAGGTCAGTTTAATTCTTAGTGACATCGTAGGCTGATTCTATGTTCTGTTTTGGTCACCTTAGCTTTCTTCAACCCCTTTCAACATCAGGCATCGCATGTCAATGTAGGAGTTTTTTGTTGGGTAGACGTAATAAATGTCCGAGACATGTCCGTTGATAAAGATTCATTATCTCATCAACCGATTTATCATCTTTAATTATTTATCTAGACCAACTTCGTAAGATCAACTGATTTAAACACTTCAGCGATTGTGTTTGCCTTCAGTGTAACAATAAATATGTCACGACATAAAGTAGTACTCGAGCAATCTCTTCGTCAGTTAGAGTTGTTTAAATCAATTAATTGTGTCAGTTTAATCTGGATAATAAGAATCAAGAAAGCCTATGCTAAATTGATAAATTAAACCTGACCATGCAGACAAAGAATGAATGAACTGAATAGAAATTAGCTAAAACTGTTACAATTAATAAGAAAACAGTAAACTTTAATGATGTAAATGGTCATAAATAATTTTCGACCATAATTGATGTGGTATTAAATCCTCATGTAAGGACATTTGATTTAAATTTGAGAACCTCTAATAGTAAGTTCACCTAATTCCCAACTGCTTAAACATTGATATAATTGTAGATTATCCAATGTTTGATCTAAATAACAAGTAATGTATAATAACTGCATTCTTTTCCTACGCTTTTTCATGTAAAGCTAACAATCTAATATTATGTCAAACATTTAAAATTTAGGTAAAGACACCATATTGATTAATAAATTTGAATAAAGCGATAATTATTTATTCAACTAATCAGTAGTGAGATAGAGCAAAACATTGGGATTCTTTTTCGTTTTAAACGGTTTTGTTCCTTTTATTTCAAATAGAAAAATTGGTATATTCAACCATAAAATATTTAAAACCCATAACATTAGGTTGTTTTATTAAATACTTTTAGTACTTTTTCTCATCTACATAAATTATAGAAAAAAATTTATTTCCGTTCATTAGAAATTTACAGTACAAACTATAAATAGCCTCTATCTTGTGATACGATATTGACAATAAACACATATATACATACATTTTACAACCTTTATACATACAAAGTATTGAAACGTACATGACAGATGAAAATATATTCTTTGCATTAAAGGTAATATAGCCATTTAATACGATCAACTTACTCCTCTCGTATTGGTATTTATAAATTAAAAAAAAAGATTTTAAGTCAAATCTATTCGATCATTATAATCTCCTATTCACAAAAAAAGATTATTCACGTATCGATTGAAATTAGAATGAGGTATAGAGAGAAAAACAAAATAAAAATAATTTATTCCCATTTCTCGTGAAAGAGAAGTTAATTTTCACAACGAGAAATTATAAAAAATAAAGATTATTGATTTATTCTCGAAATTTTTTTTAGTTTTTGTTCAAAAATTAAAAAAACAAACAAACATGGAAACCATTATCTCTTGGCAGTGGAAGAAACTTTCATTTTTGCTTTGGTTAGTTTAAGTAAATAAAAAATAAGCGAGTCTCATTTACAACATTTTAGTGTGAATCAATTAAAAATGAAAAAAAATCAACGTAAACGCGAAAGTATTTTTTCTAGTCCTGTGTTCTTTACTTTTTTCAAAATCAGTATTACACACATGTTAAAACACAGGAACTAAGTGTCTCGCAGAAAGAATGTGTAAGCATAAACCTAAGCAGCAGGAAGACTTATTAAAACTGGATTCGTTACAAATTTTAAATTTAAAATAATTCACGTATTATATATGAACGGATGATTTCTCACTCCTTAGGTCAAAATCCATTTCGTATCCAAATGTCCGTATGACCGATTCCAAAAAGACCAACATTTCGTAGCGCTTATAGATATAAGTAACGTTAACCTCTATGTTTCAATATATATATATATATATATATATATATATATATATATGACCCCGAAAATAAAATATACTTTTATTAATAAAGATAAAAACAAACATCTCTAACAGTGAAGAATAAATATACTAGTTGTGATATCCTGATAAGTAGAAAATTGTATTCCTGGCGTTTTGCACCTTATTATAAACCATTTCTTCAGAGTAAACAAAATAATAGAATCTACTTCAGTGATTTCGATCGCAGTATTTTTCTAAATTAGAAGTAAAACTTTAAATTTGTGTTTATTGAAACTATTGGTGTTTTTCAAACACTGATATTTCAGGTCAATCCACATTGGTTAATTTTCTGACACCGTGGGAGTTTGGACTAATTTGCGAATTATGTTAACTAAATCATAGTGTTTTCTAGTTTTTTTATTTTTAAATGTGAAGAGAAAAACTACCTTGAAATGGATATAATATGTAAATTATTTCACAGATAAGAAAATTACCGAAAGTAAATATTGACATAGTAATGCTACTAAAAAACATTGAGTGAAAAACGATGAGAAATGAAAATACCTACACCAGCTGATGAAAAAACAAACTCTCGGTATTTTCTAGAACATAAACACTGGAATGGATGAACAACCAATGGCGGGTAAATAATTTAGAAACAAAGAACTAATGCAAAAATCGTTTTTTTAGGAAAAACCAAAACATGAAAAGTATCCCCATTTATTTGCACTGTTATTTATCTGATAGCTGGGGAACAAAATAAACTATAATCTGGAATCAGTTTTTGTTAAGAAAAAGCAAATCTCAATAAAATGTGTATGTCAGTGGTCAATTCTCTAATTGTGATTTTATCCTCGTAACAGTTTTTTAGTGGTATAAATCTTTTATAATTATTGTAATTCATTTTATAAAACTTTGAAGAATAATGAAATATCAAATATCTGATCTTTTAAAATAATAGTATTCTAGAGAAAACTGGATGACGTAAAACAGAAAGTAGAGGAGAAAGTGAGTAGAGGGGTTGGATCGATATATATATATATATATATATATATATATATATATATATATAGATAGATAGATAGATAGATAGATCAACCCACAAACTTTAATTTTAGGAGTGGAGAGCATTGCATAAATAATGCAGTAAAGTATTGTTTTAACTGCGATTCCCAAATAATGAACTTAAAAAAAGTAGAAGCATTTAAATCAATTAAAAATCTTTCTTGTTAAGATTAAATTCTCTTACTATGTCACTACTCAGTACCGTCATAGATGTATGCCAGTAGAAGTAGTATACTCGCGAATAATAACTTTTGATATAGGTTATGATAAATCATAGTGATATATTTTATAAAACTCTGAATGTATTAAGCCTAAGTATTGATGAAGTGACTGAAACTAATTTGTCAATTACAGAAAACTTTTATCTGGCGAGACTATAATTTATGGACAAACTAATCAGATTTAATTTAGTGAGTCTAGAATTTCGGCTCGAAATTTATTCGTCTAGGGGCCTAATAGTATTTTGGCAATATAGCTGATGTTAGTTCGTGTTGAAAACCCTAACTCTAATTTCTAACTTCTTATTCCAAATCTCAATTTTGATTTCCCACACTAATATGTAATCCTCTTTAGAACCTAGTACTGTAATCGATTTTCTCAGGTTCACGTTGGTTTCGCTCAAAAGTCGTCCATAAATTACAGTCTTAATCTTGATTTATATCTATATATAAGATGGGGTATAATCAGTCATTTTATTTTCTGTCAGCAAGTACTTGTAACAACTTATCGCTTATTAACTATTCTTTTATTTGAATACATCAATAAAGGCAGTTGTGCATGTCGAGTTTCGAAATTTAACTTCACCAATCGTTCGAATGCTGTGTAAAATTTTAAATGTATTGGTTGATCTCGCTTCGAAACAAAAAGCAGGATCATTTTATTAAGACATGAGTGACTGATATTGACAACGTAACATGACCTGTAGCTTAAATCCACTTCGGTAAATCAGTAACAATTTACCTTGTAACGGTAGCGCTTGCTAACAACATATGAATAAAGATTAATTTAATTGAAATCTAATTTGTCATTGATACAACATTTTCACAAGTACAATCCATGGAGACTTAATTGACAATCTTGTTATGCAGTTAACATGGAAAGACTTCAGTGTCATCTACCAGAAAAAGCTATCGAGTGATATATATTAAGATTGTGAATAGTATAATTGGCCCTCTGATATCTTTAGGATAAGAAAACATACATCGCATTAATTCTTACTATGTACTGTTTAGAATGCTAGTATTAATCGAATCCTTGCTTTCATGCATACTACTTATACTTCTGATACTCTTATATATATTCTGATAATCATATCTCCATAGGTAAAACAAAAGCTTAGAAATAGAGTATAAAAGGACACCGGCCCAAGCGTCTACTAATCACACAATAAAAATATAATTGATAATCCTTCGTATGATAATCTCAAACATTATACTTCTGCATTATCCGTCCTACTATATCACTTTGTATGTTAAACTAATTTCATGAATAAAAAGTTAATAATTAGAGGACTGAAGCAAAAATTCTCTAACAGAGTGCAAATATTCGTAAAATGGATATAAATGCCAAGAAAATAAAAATGAAACTGACATTCATTAATAAAAAGTAATTGGTTTTCAGTGATTGCTTACTTACATTAAAAGAAATAGTTAGAAAACATTTAGTTTTATGCATATCTCATTGCACTCGATGGATGGAATCTTTGATTTCACATATAAATAAGTATGCATGGAAGAATCACTACTGGCATTTAAGAATGAATATACAAATAGATTAACTGTCAAAATGAAAATGTAATGATTTTAGTGCATAATATAGACTATAGAGGTTCTTGTATTAAGAAGTTTTACATTAACTTGAAGATCACTAATGTTTATATTAAAATTTCTACATATCGAATAATGAGATCAATTTAACGTTATAAAGCTGTAATTCAACTTCACAAGCTGGATCCCATTTAATCATGTGAAGTTCATACTTTAATGACCAGATATTTTAACACTGGACTCTGTGTAATAAGGTTGCTAAAACTTCAATCTTACTACTAAAAATATTAATAATGATACTAAAGTGTGCTCTGATAGTAAAACATATCTTTAGGAAAGCTGAAATATATATAAGGATCCGATTAAATGACGTAGTATTTCTTATCACATAAAAAAACATTTTCTCATAAACTATTCACTAACTGAACAGTCAGGGAACATTTCTTGTCGCATTATTATTAAAAAACGCACTTGATCCGTAAGATACTAAAAATATTTGTGATTTAAACAAATTGATACATATTCTGACTGGTATTATAGAACTTTCATGGTTAAATGTAATCGAATTATTAGTTAGAAGTTTTACGACAGTTATTGATATATACTGATAACATCTATAATTAAATTCATTTAGACAACTATTTACACCCAGGGTGTGGTGAGAATTTCCTTCAATTATGTTTGTGACACTTCATCACTGTTCGCCTACCGTTTCACCAGGATCCCACCAGAGTCTTTTAAGTCCTTGTCGAGTTAGAATTACTTTTGCATCTCCGAACTGATATTCATATGTTTGCATTACTCAATTCAGTATATATATAACACGTGTACATGCATAATTCGAGTCTTATTGAGGTTGAAATCGATTTAAAATCGGGTATATTTTAAGAATTAGTCATTGGAAGTTTTTATAAACTGACACTTTTCTGATATATTTTGTTATTGACATGTTTATCAAAATAAACATTTATTCCCATCGGTGAGTGCCAGGTGCCCCTGTGGACGGTGATTACTTGCTTTTCAATCATTCATTTTCAATAAGTGTGAAGTTATTGAAAGCCTTTATTCAAATTCGTGCGAAATAAAATTATGTACTTCATATAGAAATTCTGTCCGGTTTTGTAGAAACAAACTAGATTTTTTATTGTATAGTAACCAAGTAGTGATCGCTGTCATGTATGTCAAATCCTTTTTAGTGTTGATCGAATTCTATCGATCAAGTTGTAATGTGGCTAATAGTCTAGTCACTTACACCATGCTGAAATGTAAAGTAGTAGTTGGCGAAAGTCTACAGGAATTCCGTCGATTAACTTCACCATGCAAATTAGTTTAATGTTATTTATGTTATGTTATTTATTATATCTTGTTTTGTACCAGTTAACTACTCATTACAATTAAGTAATGCATTCCAACATTTTCCATTATAGTTTTCGATCTATGTAAGAAAAAATTAACATAATGATTTCTAAAAAGCAGTATCAAACTATCAACAGCAATGTTTTTTTCTTATTTATCTTGTTAAAAATAGCAAAAATAATAAGTACAGCAATGGTTGCACAATGAATTTCAACTATTCACAAAATTAATTACCTTCTATTCATTCGTTATTTCATGTCGTTCATTTCAAATATAATAATAAAATTATAAAAAGGTCAAATTAAGGTCATTAACTTAAGTATAAAAACAAAAGTAAATTATATATATATTCACCCATTAACATAATTACTAGAATTGATTATACGTTGTTGACGTTTTTTTGATTGCCCTACAAATCAGATAACCGTCATTAAAACACAAGTAAATAAATATGGCAGTAAAAATATTGAGTTAGATAATTTTGGAGACATCTATACAAAATACATGAGTTTAATAAAAATAAGTTTATTTGGATCTATTGGAAAAGACCAAACCTTATTATGGCATAGACAAATTTGTTTATTCTATTGAATTCAATATTCATAACTGCTTTAGCACTGAGAAGTGAACGACGTTATCATTGTCCAGTTCTTTAATGTTGATCGAATTATATTGTAGATGCAATAAGCCCATCCGTCTAAGTGACTCAGCATCATACGCATCGTGTTGAGATATCAGGCGATATGATATAGTCATCAGGAAACCTTAGAGCTAGGTTTCATGTTGTTCGACACTCATCATCAAGGCATAACCTTAGTATTAAAAAGACCGATGCCCCCTGCGAGATTTAGATCCACGTTACCTGGCTTCAAAGTTTCAGACACTGACATTGAGTTATTCAAGAGATAAATGACCACCTATATGACTGAAATATTTAAAGCTGATTGGTCAATGAGTAGTGACCATGGTCATGTTTGGTTATATCGCATTTTAATCCGAAATTCAAATTTCGCATGTCATAAAACTGCATTTAATGATTGAAAACTAAGAATGCTGCAAATACATTTCATCATCGTTAACCCATGTCATACATTAAAGCGGAAACCATTCATACCATACTGTCCAATCACCATGTCTTTACCCAGTTAAATTAGACTTTCACAGATAATACAGGTAAGAATGTCTGTTAACCAGTATATTGTATAATTAACTCAATTTTTTAACACTGACTTAGAAGATTGTTAGCAGAAATCAAATACAGCTAAAAATGATTCAGGTTTGCTGGATATTCCAAACACATTTAGCGAATGTATGCAAATGAATTAACTATAGTCTATCCATTTAACTGATATGTCGTTGAACAATATCAGCTGAAGAACGTATTTAGTTTTACAACACAAAACATAAATTATTTGTGGAATAAAATTTCTGACATTTCACTAGTTAGAAAAGATTTGTTCGAAAAATTCCACTATATTTTTTCGAACCACTCAAAAATCAATTTATCCACCTGACATTATCATGAAGTCCAAAGGAATAATAAAACAATTTAACCGTAGACTAAAATTTTTGAAAAAAATAATTAGTTGAAATTCCCTTAGAAATGTCAAAATTGAAGAATGAATGAGGCTGGTTACTAAATGAAAGCTAAATGAATGAATGAGAGTGAAGTAGATGATTTCTCACTAAAAAAATGAATTTCAGTCATTTAACTTATTTCACTTTATACGTTGTCGAGACTCATCAAGAGTATTAAAAGAAACTGATTAACTTAGCAATAATAAATATAACAATTATACTCATCCTATTGACAATATTATTTTTGATTTCAGCAAAGAATTTTCAGCATAAACTTTGCAAAATTTTGACAGAATTCCAGCCTATAAGTAATTAACTTGTGAATATGCTGAAAAGATGAGTACAATAGTTTTTAAACAGTGATTAACAGCGATTCATACTCATAAGCAAATATTCCTAATCTGTTTTGTTCTAATGTCACTGCCTTTTGTCGACGAATATACTTAATATATAGATTCTATATATAATGGCCTCTTTTTTCTTCAATGGACAAAGAAGGAAGGAAATATATGAACTACCATGAGAGTACTTCTTGAGTCTCTTGGTAATTACATTTACGATAAATTGTAAACATTTTATAAAATGGATAAAGTACATGCAGTTGACATACATAGAATCAGTGAATTGAAACCATTTTAAATCAAAAAAATTTACAATAATTTACAATATGTTTGGAGAAACATTAGACCAACTGTTTAAACAGTCCTCCGATGTGTGCTCATTTAAAGTATTAATGCAATTAATCTGAGATAAAAACATTTTCCTATCCATAAATTGTAACTTTATCAACATATATCATGTAAGTAATAACTTGAACTAAGTAAATTAAATGTGTGTTACTGTATCCATCAAAAATAATTCATCTCAAATAACTGCCCATTCTTGGTAAAAAGTGGTATTACCTAACAGACATTAGTTTTATTCATACAAATAAATAAACTTAAATACACATATCTATACATGCACACAGGCACATGAAAATATATCTTCCAAAATACGGTCAACACTATAGCTGTTCAATAATCAAAAAAATTCAGTAATTTGATATATTTATGGACTAAGGAAGGAATCGTTGTATAAAATAATCAATAAAACTTGAGATGACAGAGAAAATCTGAGTTTGTATGGAAACACTTATAACTTCTTTAGTCTTATTTTGTCAAGCGCCCTACCAACCGCAGAGAGAGTGATTTATTGAGTGAAAGATAGGAAATAGCTAGTACAAAATAGTCGTAAAAAAGAAAAACCAAAAATATATGATAAAAATGGTAGAAAGGAAAAGAAAAAAGAACTTAACAAATGATCACAGCCTTAATATTTTCTCACATAGATAAAGATATCATAGTATGTAAACAGGGACAAAGGATACATAAACAAATTATGCAGATTTACTATTAAAACAACCGTGTTGTTCATTACGGTTGAATAAGCGATTTACAGCTTTGTAAGATTGACCGTCTGGTTTATTTTTGTGTGAAACAACTAGTAACTCAATCATGATGTACATGTCTGGAAGCGGAATTAAACATTTATGTAAACATGTTTATTAATAGATAAAATATTTAATATTACACAATGTCTCAATAAGCGACGTAATGTTGATATGTTAAACTAATTTTTTCATTAGAAAAACATCTTTACAAACAATGTATACGTTTCCGTAGTAAGGCTTACCGATTAATTTGAGGGAATATGGTACATCTCTCATCTCCAGAAGTATATACTAACGACCCTTACGTAGATTAAATTCAGGGTTTCTAAGTGAAGTGACGAAAGAGTTACTATCAAACTACTGACTTGAAATTCAGTGTGATACATTTCCAAATTTTACCGCTTTGCAATATGGTAGCATATCACTGAATGTCATCTGTAAGTTCTTTACCCCTGGTGTAGGTTAGCTATACAGATTAGGATTCCTGAACTTCACTGACGAGGGCGTGGATGTGGATGCTTAGGACAAAATAGATATCCATTGTGTCTTGGTTTGTAAGAGTTTTCTATTTGTTGTAAACTGCAAATTGAACTGTAGTCACCAGTCCCTTATGTTGATTACTTACTAAATTAACTACTATCCCCTTAGAAATTCGGATTTAACCTCGTTACCTAATAAAAAGGACTATTTTAACCGTAATTACAATTTATGACTTGGTACTGAAATACGCTTGACCGTTTAGACAAGCTCTTTAGTATAAATACACCGACTTGCTGTAAGAGTAAATTACTGAGTAAATTACTGACCGATTCATAATGTTTGAATGTAACTATTCAAAAGTTAACTAATAATTGTAACTGATAAGGTTCCGTTCAAATATAACTAGTTATGAACGTTTACATTTCAGCATTTAAAATCAAATGCTTGACTACTGTAGTTAGCTTAAAATGAGTAACCTATTCGAGGACTGTTTATGAATGATTAACGCATGATATACTCAATAACTTACAGACAGGTTTTACTTCATAGAATATTTATGTATTAGGTACATTATTCAGTGTATCATGCATTTGATTTATTTATAGTAATCTAGTATTATAATCTTTCTATTACGTCATCTTGGTTATTACTAGATCACATCCTCTTACGGAACTAGTACTTTAACAAAAGATTTTCATATATATATACGATTGTACAACTTGATAATAAATTTATTGAAAAGGGATCACTTCGCTGAATTTCGTGTTTTTTAATGTTTAAATCCAAAATCACTTACAAATTACAGTTTCTATCCAATTTATTCATTCTGTAAGCCAATTAGCTAGTTATACATCTTTAAATCCAAAATCACTTACAAATTACAGTTTCTATCCAATTTATTCATTCTGTAAGCCAATTAGCTAGTTATACATCTTTTCATCATATTTTTCTTTTGTAAACACTTTCAAATGTTTTCGAAAGAGTCCATCACTACTGAAAAATTTCTAGTAGCTGGAGTCTTCAAATAACCTTTGTTCAGAAGTTTTTTGTTTTTATTTATCTGAAAGCCAATTTGAAGATTACTTGGGAACAATCTAAGATTAAATTTTTACCATTTCTAAATTCCATTTTCATATATTCAGTCAGAATAACACTGGTTTCAAGTCATAAATGTTCAAATGATTCAAACCATAAGATCATATGAAATTTCTTTACTTCAAATAATTAACAACCAACTTTTGAAATTTTATTACACTCTTGAAATACTATTAGTGTTTTTACAGTGGAATAATTGATAATCTTTCTACTATTCTAAATTTTGTTACATAATTCATTAAAATAAAAACATAGGATAATTCAAAAGCAAAATTATGAAAGATAACCTCTTTCTATCTATCTATCTATCTATCCGTCTATATATATAGCATAAAAAATCAATACTAGGAAATTAGTAAGGTTGACACATGTAGAACGACCCGAAATAAGTTTTCTTTTCTGTCACTGAAAAAATAATAACTTTTATTTCAAGAATGTTATGTTTCATTTTGAAAACAGGTGAGAAAATCAAGTTACACCCATAAGTAAAATTTTTATACACAGATATATGCACAATATCAATCAAACGATATTCAATATATTTTTTTTAAAGTAAAATCCAAGTACATAGTCTTCCGGGTAATAAATTATCCAATTTTCTGACTTGTATATATTTAAAATACATCTGAAGGACAACTATCGTTAGTCTATTTTAACAATGAAATAAGTAATAATAGAGACCAATTTAAAATAGTGTATACATACTTACCGAGAAGGTTATCGAATTTATTGCACAATTTAATATAAAGATATTTTTACTTTTTAAGTGATTAGTTCTTTCTATAATCACTAGCTTAATAATTTTTTACATATAAAGTAAACATTGATACAGTGTTTTTTCATAAAATTGAGACAGTATAAATCATGTTGCATAAATATAATAATGACAATTCACCAAGTCTAACACATTCTATGGAAAATTATGGGCCAATAATTCATAAAACGTATTGACTGAGTAATACTACAATAGTGTTTTTCGTGTTACATCTTAGATCTAGCGAATTAGGTACAATAGTTTTACATAATAATGAAGAATATATGCTAAAAAACAGTAGTGTGGTGTACACTACTTATGATGACAAATTTAAGTCGTATGTAGCGGTAGTGAAAAGTGGAATGTTTTCCAGATGATTCAAATAAAGAGAACAAGAGGGAAGACGATGAGCAATCGGAATAACAATAGGATTAGCAGAATGATGGAGTGTGTAAAGAAAAACTAAAAGGTGTTCGAAAGATATACTCAATGTATGATTTTCATATTTTACAATGGTAATACATAATTTTGCATAAAACAACAAAGTGGTTTAATATACCTAATCCGTCGTTCACTACATTAGTACATATGAAAAGAAATGCAAACCAACTTAGTGTCGCATTTTATTGGTTAAGATTTTGTTTAAATGTTTTAATTTCAGAAATTTAAAACTAACAACAACACCAGAGAAAAGAAAGAGGACAGTAAGAATAGTAGTGAAAAGTACAATTATTCGCTAAACAAATACGTTATTCACTTTTCTTTTCAGTGTAAATTTATTCTTTCATACTGTTCAACTTTTCCAAATCCTTCTGTTTTTTAGGCTCTTCTCTCATTTAATCGAAGTATATTCTATATTAGGAAATATTCGTTTATCTTCATGTTATTATTACTTATAAACTTGTATATAGACAGTTTTCCACCATGATTACATGCATTCAGCACCGTTAGAGTTCACTTCTTTTATAGAGTTCACAAAGTAGCATCCATAAACAATCAATGTGCAATAATATCATAATCTGTAAGGATATTTACAAACTTTCTAGTCATTCTTATGCACGAGTGAAGCACTATTTGTTGACCGAAATAAGAATGAAAGGCTGTTTGCAGCGAACTTTCTTATGATGAATTTTCTGAAGGTTTATATGAATTAATCAGAAAACCTATTACAGCAAATTAACCAAAAAAAATTCTTCACTTATTTTCTTTCACTATACCTTCATTTTCAGATAATTGTTTTGTATTTATAAAGAGTCAATCGGCTGGTAATTAATTAACATCTAATTAATAAAATAATATGATCAATCGGTATCGATTTCATTTTATGAACTACATCCTTGAAATGCCTATCAATAGCCTGTTATGTTCGCATAGACAGCACAGGTTTACCGTAATCAGTAAATTAACTAATTGGTTGCTAGTTGACATATTTTTCTCTACAATTACTGATTACAAACAATCGATATGTACGGATAAGTAAGCAGTTAAATACCTTCTAAGTTGATCGTAAAAACGTCCAACGCTAATTGGTCTTATGCACAAACCCATATACTGTTTGTATTACTATTACACAAAGATTCTAACATTTCAATCGAATTAGATTTAAGCTATTAAACTTCGAAAATTCTTAAGTCAAGCTTATTCCTTACAGTAAGCCGTATGTTTGACGAATACAATTTTAATGAAACAAATCTATAGTTTTCTATGAAATCATAAGCCGGTCCAAGATAAAACATCACTGAATAACCTGGACACATTAGGTGGGTTTTTATCCTGGTAAAGAACTCCTCAACAGTACCCATCCACGTTCCTGCACACAGGAATCAAATACAGAACTTTTTGTTTTGTACACGAACCGTTAACCTCTAGGCTTACTAAACCAAGTTTTTAAAAAAATATTATCAAGTTATATACAAAGGAAGCTTTGAATCATATCCCGAGAAACAAATCATTCTTGATTTTATACAAAAAATTAAATTCTAAACTCAGAAAAATCTACACCAATAATTACTTTCTTTTTACTTCCTTCATTTCACACCTAATTTATTTATTCTATTCCAATAAGATAAAAAATCATCATATTTGCTGAATAAATAGCGAGAAAAGAGGTAGAAAAAATTCTTTTTTCTTGCTATTATCACTATCTATTAAAACTGTTATGTATTTATAGAATTTAGTTTATGAAACTTATTTTTGTCCACAAAATAGATTATGAGCAACAATAACAAAAAGAGAAAAATTCGTTGATCAGTGAATTCAGCATATTACTTTGTATATTAGGAATTAAATGCTTGTTTTAACTTTTCCTAATAAATATTTATTGAATTTAATGAATGTAAACAATATTTGAAAGAATGAATTTATGATTAAGTTCAATTTAGTAATTTCATCAACCTATCTTTAGTTTATAAATTTAATTGTATTGTATTAATTGACTTCAAATAATATATATATTATTCATGACTAAAGATATTTTGTAGTTGAAATCATGAGTCAATTGAAGCTAGACCATCATGGATAACCTGGAAATACTGGACGGCCGTTTCGTCTTAATGTGGAACTCCTTAGAAGTGCGCATCCACGATCCCACACTCGCGAGATTCGAACACAGGACCTACCAGTCTCGCGCCAGAGCGCTTGACCGACAGACCACTGAGCCGGCATCCAACGGTGTTAATGTCTAAATTCAACCAATCCACGATTTTGAGCAAACATTCACCAATTGTCTTCAGTGAGTTGATATCTCTACAACAGACTTGGTCTGTCGGTCTATCGGTCAAGTGCTCTGGCGCGAGACTGGTCGGTCATGGGTTCGAATCTTGCGAGTGCGGGATCGTGGATGAGCACTGCTGAGGAGTCCCATAATAGGACGAAACGGCCGTCCAGTGCTTTCGGGTTTGTCATGGTGGTCCACCTTCAATTGACTCATATATAACATTTACTGAATATTAAAGAGTTGAACAATTAAGAATGACAATTGGACCATAAATAATCAAATTCAGTCTAATTATATGAATAATATTCATTGAGATTTACATGCTTTACAAAAGAAGGAAAGATGTTTCCTCTAAGATCTCGCCAATTTAAATAGCACTATCAATTTATTACTCTAGATTGAAATGTGACTGCAAAAGTTTACTCTATCCCTTATTCATCTGTGTAATTCCACACCTAAAAGTTACTCTATGATCTGTATTTTATATTTGTGTTATTCTTATACAATGACCATGACATCGCTTTGATCTCCTTTATCGCAAACAGAAAGCTTCTCCAGTTTACTCTCGTTTCAGTCATCAGGACTGCTTCAAATTGATTCGGATGAACATAGAAAGTTTCAACAGTTTTTGAGACATTTTATCTTTGTGAACTACCTGACCGTGATAAGCGTCATTTCCTATACCTGAAGTGTTTACAAACAAAACGCATATCTTCGCGATATCCATTTTTTGTAGAGTGTGTATTCTAAAGCAATGCAATAAAGGTTAAGTTGAAAATACGTTTAGAGAATACAACTGTCGAACAGTTTCAAACTGTAAATTTCATACACTAAAGAAATCAGACAGAAGAAAATAAACTGTACTCATATTATGAACAGATAGAACGAGTGTTTATCGCCTTTTGAGATAAATTAATTCCAATATTACAATTATATCATATTATATATTCTCTTCTTTTATCAAAATATTAAAAATGGTGGAAAACCCTAAATGATTACATCCAATTTAACAAATACTCGATCCAAAGTTACACCTTTTGCATAAAAGCTAGTAATACTACTAGGCAACTACAAATCGAATGCTGAAAAGCGACAATCATACCTAATACGAGTTAATTGAAAGCCATTGAATTTAACCACAAAGTCAATCTTCAGCTATATGATAAATTCAAAGTTTAAATTTACTTTTTACTATGTAGTCATTAAAAACAAACAGTTCTGAAAATGTACAATGTGAAATTGTTACAAGTTTAACAATATAGCTTATTATGATAAAAGATTGCGTCAGTAAGGGACATATTCTTAAATGTATTTACACATTCAAAACTGTAACTAGTATTTAGCAAAATATATATTTATATATAATTAAGAGGTACGTAAAAGTGGGAGCGACATTCGAATCACTTACAATTTTTCGATTACACTCAAAGTAACTTGTTCATTTTTTTTCGCACGCTATCATGCAGGAATACCTTTTTCTTAATGACCAAACTACTAGTTATTTATTAAAAATTCAAAATGAAATGGTTAGTTACAAGTGTTAATTGATTTTAAATGATGTGATAATTCAAGGGAAAATATCTAGATACCAGAATAGTTTTCATTATTAACTGATATCAAATTTAGAAACATCAAAAATAAGAAAATTAAAACATTAATCTATTTATTCAGTTTCTGATTTTATAGTAATATATACATATGACTTCACTACACATAGAATCTAATGTATTGTCACATTCCAGCAACATTATTAGAATTTAACCGACGAGTTGGAAATTACTAGGTCACAATAACAACTTCAAACAATTTGTAATACAATAAGAAAATATTCAATAATGATTGTGATACCCTGAGGCAATCAGACAGACCAAAAGATGAGAACACGCCACTAGCCAAAATTTTACTTCATTTTCTAAGAAAGGATATTCCAAAGTCCGGCTTCAATTTTTAAGACATAAAAATGTTTGTTTATGAGTGAATGTACATATGTTTTCTGTACAGTTTTACTCAATAAAAGTTCTTCACTCTCAGTCTCTTCATTCAAACAACTGATCTGAGCTCGAATATAGGTAGCTAATATACCGGCATCAGACCCGGACGACTGCGCAACACAAATGATTATGTCATTTCATTTCAACCAAGAATTCAAACAAATCACACACACTTTTAATAACATACAAATATATAGCTCACCTGATGCTTTTATTTCATTTCGTATCAACGATAAAATATTCATCCAAGTTTGTTCATCATTAACAAATAATTTCGTCATATATGTAATTAATTGAATGATTGAATTTATGTCAGTTATGATAAGAAATGCTTTAGAGCTCCATAATCGCTGTAAATTCATTGCAATACAACAGTTATGACATTTATCAATATTACGAGGACAAAATGACGGTTGCGTGCCAGAAGTATTGACTGTATTCCTTTGAACATACATATTGTAAAGTGAATATAATGAATTATGATTTAAGTGGTCACATGTTTCATGATAAACCACATTATTGGAAAATGTAGTCTCTGAGGTATCTTGTAAATTATAATTATCATCATTGATAGGAATTGTGTTATAGTTAGACATTTGATGTTCTATATGAAAAAGAACATGAGAAACAGGAATAAATTGAACTGGATAACATTCTTTTGTTAAAACAAGGGTAAAATAAGTTTTAAATCACAATGATATCAGAAAATACCATGTGTTATACCTGTTATAACGTGAAACACAGAAAAGGTTATAATTTTTCAGTTAATGACAAATATATACAAGTTTTGCTTCCATTGTTTGTAAATATATACCTTGGCTTATGAATGTAAGTATCTTGATTTTATGAGAGATCAAATACTGGTTGAGTTTCTCAAACTCTGAAGCTGAGTGATCTGCATTGGATTTTCACAAGATTCCTACAAGAATATAAGTTTGTCTTGATAACGTATTTAACCCAGAATGAAAACTAGTCCATGATTTCTTGCCGATTATCCTTAATCAACGAACAAAATTGTAGAATTAACGATTTATTTAAGGTTTCAATCAAGTTTCGATCACACAAAACTTTGGCATTATGATACGTTAGATCATAATTTCACTTACATGATTCAACTTGTATGAAGTTACGTGAAGTTTTTAAAAGATTTCAAAAATAACTGAAAAATATTCCATGCTTCATCAATGAAAAACAAAATCTCGAAGAGATAACCTGCTGATGCAAGTCGACAGTGGGTTCCTAGTATTACGTGTTAATTAGATTTGAAAATATAAAATTTCGAGTTTAATGTTAGGTTGGTTTTATTGCAAGAGCAATTATATTGTAAGGTACTGATGATTTCCATATTAGATATTACTTGTTTCATTGGTTGTTTACCTAAATTCAGTCCATAATGTGATTTACAAACCGTTTTACAAATGAGGTTTTGAATTCCTGATATTTTACATCAGATACGTTTATATCTTTATAACCGAAAACTAATGCAGGTTCATTTACACAAAAGTATAATTTTATGATTAATATTATTGTAGAACACTAATGAGGAAGTTACTTTTAGTTTGATTATTTATGCATAACTTCTGATTATCATGTATTTCAATGAATACCGCCTATAAAATGATAAATGGTATAGCACAGACTTAGTTTTTTTTTGACGCCATACAAAAATGTCATAATTAAAAGGTTTACTAACTTTTATTATATTAGAAAGAGAAACTAATATATCTATAAAACCCTAGACTAAATTAAATATAAGCATAGTGGGACAGGCAGTGTTAGGTGGTGGCTAGCAGTGGAATTCAGGATGTGTGTTTCGTTCCATTAGGGACTTGTCGACTGGATTAGTCTGCATCCCAGGTTTGATGTTCACCCCGGGACTTGAACCTGATAACATTCATTTTAAACGTCATCACATTATCCACTTAGCTACCGAGTCCAGATCGTTGCTAGTTTTTGCATCGGTAAGATTAAACAACCAATCCAAAGGAATTTAGGTGAGATAGATTTCATCTACTTGTAATCAAACTCTGACGAATTAAAGATCTAAAGGAAAGGGATCAGAATTTTTAGAGACGTTAAAAAGCTAAATAGTCGATGGACAAGTGTAATGATAAATAGAAATTAGGGAGCTTACCTGGTGAAAAGTGATTTAAGAGTATAATTCAAATATCGTTAAATATGTCTTGCGAATTACATTTACCAAATAATAAAATACTTGAAAAATATGTAATACACTGTTTATTGTTTACCATAACAGATTATGATAGCTCACAGTAGCAAAATCATGATATACCGAAATATATTGTTTCACAGTCAACAAGGAAAAACTGTCAAATGCATTTTTAATGTTGCTTCATACACGAAACTGTCATACAAAATATTTGTTTGGTCAGAATTGTTCACTTGTAAAACAAGGAGAACAACTAAATAATTCTGACCAAACAAATATTTTGTATAACAGCTTCGTAAAAAACAAGAAAATCCGCCTGCAGCCCCTCTGGGGTCACTGCCGGTCTCGAGCCCGGATAAAGGAGGAGGGTTGAGCATGGGGTTATCAAACCCATCCGATATAAAACTAACTCGCTAAAAAATGCTACCCAGAAAAAATAATTCAAACCACTTAAAACAAGGAAAGAATTTACTATATCATTTACACTTAGAATATTCATTATTATTTTGAGATAGCTTTTGCCTTATGGGTTCGACATGTAATAATGTGTACTTTATACTCTGATAACTTATCTTCGTGATCAATGTAACGTTTTGTATGCAAAAAAATTCGTTGAATAGCAGTGGGAACAATATCATTATCCGTATCACCAAAACAATGGCTATTTCTTTCTAATTTAGATGGTATGTAGAGATTATCCTGATAATGAGGTAGTTAATATCATCGACTGATGTCATTTGTAAGTTAACTGAAAGATCAGAGAGTCCTGGGTAGATATTTTATTTTAGTTCGAGACTTACCAGCCGCATCCAACCAGCATGTGTCGCTTCATCGTGAAGACAACTATGAAACTGAAATAATCTCCATGAAACACAATGCATCAATAATCATTAACTCATTGGTTGATATATATAAAATGAATACTCAAGGAACTTTTATGAAGCTATGAATGATTGCTTCGAGTCATATCAACATAACAAAAGTTACTACTGAAGTTTTTGTATAACAGTATCAAAGAGAATGAAGAAGGAACTGTAAGCTACTGGATTCTAGATTACTTATTCAAAATAATCATACCAATTAATAAACGCAAATGTTATGAGTTCGATTACGTATGGCATCTTGTGTCCAAATCGATGATGAATCATAAATAATGGTAAAACATTAGTCTAATTCTCTTTGCTTCCCATTAGTTATTGACATTTTACAATTAAAGTCATAATCAATTTGACGATATCGTTTTTTTATCAATATAGCAAACTTTTAATAATAATATAATTGAGATCATGAGTCAATTGAAGCTAGACCATGAAGGAAAACCTTAAAGCACTGGCTGGCCGTTTCATCCTATTGTGGGACTCCTCAGCAGTGCATATCCATGATCCCACCTGGCGAGATTCGAACCCAGAACCTACCAATCTCGAGCCAGATCACTTAACCACTAGACCACTAAGCTGGGTGGCATCCAACAATGTTAATGTCTAACTTCAACCGATCCACCAAATTGAGCAACCATTCACCAATGTCATCAGTGAGTTGATATATCCCAACAGACCTGGTTGTACTCCACTGGTTACTGCTTCTCACTAGAACTCCAGGAAATACCTCATTGAGCCAGTCACTAGTGAGCACATGATCATTATCAACTGACTCATGATTTCAACTCTATAAAATTACTAAAATCTCCACCAAACCCTTTCTGACAATAATATAATTTGTTAAAAGAGGTAGTTTTGAAATTAAAAAAAAACATTTTTTTGATTTATTTCTTTGAAAATTTATGAACATTATTCTACCGAAAAATTTTATCCTTTTTATTTTTTATTTTTTGTTTCTTTTTTTAAAAAAAAGACTAAACAATATTTTGTTACTAAAATAATAAATAATTACAAACATATTAGGTCAGTTCACTTTTATAATTGTATTCTTTTTTGTTTTACTAAAGTTGAATGACTTTCAAAGTAATTCAAACAATAATAATAAGAAGAAGAATATTACTAAAAAAATAATTTTATCTAAGTAAAATATAAAAAAATTGTACACGAAGGCCGAAAGAAAGAACTCTATCTAAATAATGTGCTTTTTCTTTTTTTTTTGTATTTTAAACAGAGTAATCTAAATGATATCCATGTTAAATGTTCAAATAACTTAAAAGTTAATTTCTATCCTTATTCTGAATAGAATAATAATTTGAATATAGATTAAAAAAACAAAGAAATGTTTCTTAACTACGGATAATTATAGAAACATGTAAGTATTTAAGTTTGTAATTCATTTTACTAACTGATGGTGTGGTCACGGCAAAATATTATAATGAAAAGTAATGAAGAATTGAACATAGAGGGTCGTATACAATATGATAAATTAATTGGCATATAATTGGATTAAACCAATTTGCATCGTTCATGGCATAATTAAGTTGTTCATGTTCAGAATAGCCATTTAAGTAGAGTAGGTTGGTCCTAAGTTCGAATCTCGCGAGTGCGGGATCGTGGATACGCACTGCTGAGGAGTCCCAAAATAGGACGAAACGGCCGTCCAGTGCTTCCAGGTTTTCCATGATGGTCTAGCTTCAATTAACTCATGATTTCAACTAAGAAAGCGAAATGTCAGTGCAAACACTCAAAAATTATTAGCTTGGAGGTTATGGTGATTTAAGAACCCACTGAAGACAATGAAAGATAATTATGGATTGATTGGAGCCGGACTTCTAAGCATTCGGACCCCGAAGGTTTTGTGTTTGGTCTCCAGCTGTGAGGTCATGAATGAGGTCTACTGAAAAATCCTATACCACAATAAAAAAGACGGTTTGTCTAACATGTATTTCTTCATGATTTCAATGAAAAATACTCAGGAAAACAAATACAACTTGTAGCAGGGAGTTAATTTTTAATCAGATCTTTCAAATTTAAAATATATTTAGTTCACAAATTGATTTCATACCTATGATTGTTTGTCAACTCTCAAGTCTAGATCTATCGAAGAAAATACAACTAAATGATAACGATAGTCAACTAAATAGAAAATTTATACAAACAAACAACCCTTCGTAATGTGTCGCTAAATAGCTAGTTGGCTATTTGAACCATGGTGTAGCTTGATTAAACGTCAAACATCGATAAATATTTACAATATCTAACATTCAGTCTTTCAAGATTGAACATGTACTCATTAAGACTGATTGCCGAAATCAAAATTTAAATTTATGCATTTGTAACAGTATGAGTTCTCATACTGTGAACTTTAGAAAATGTAACATAAGATACAACTGTAGTAAAATAACCCCTGGACAACTAGGTTTCCAAACCTGTAACGGACATCTTCCAATTTTATTATAATTTATGAGTTTGGCATTAAGGAGGATTGCTATAAAATTGAAGTAAGTCACAGATCTTTCGATCATATATACACTGAAAGAATGTATCAACTGGTCAAAAGATAAGATATGGTTTTACTAAAAGATTAATTTAATTACTTACAGATTTTCTTTTTCTCAGCTATGAAGTTCATGATTCTAATGAGATTCACAATTAAACCTAAGATTGTTTGAGTTTATCCAATTTATATTAATTTTTTCCCGGTAAAATTTATGAATCAGTGGTAAATTGAAGTAATACAATATTTTGTACTTAAACTTCAAACTATAGTCTTTTCTGAGTCTAAACAGGTCAATCTGATGTGAAAGAAATTTTAAAAAACGTACAATTGGCATTAATAAATGACATTATACACGCTATATATGTTAATGCCTTCAGTGATAAAATAATTAGGTTTCTTTTTAAATTTACTAAATTGCTGTTTCTCTACATCACAAGGTTTCAATCTTTGCAAACTGTTGTATTCCGTGGAGAATTGCGAATGGTAACTTTGAGAACTATTTATGGACCAATGTGATATGCTTTATTTTGACCCATAGACTATTATTATACGATTTACCATTCTTGAGTTATCCCTAGTCCATTAATTACTGCTCCCCCTATTCACAGCCACATTTAGCCAAATCTTGTACAAATGTTATTTTCTATTTTATGGTACAATGTGGTCAGTTTGTTTGGTACATAGATCCAGTATGTTTAAGAATAATGATTCATATTGCAGAGGCTGTTATTGGTGTTCTGAACTTAGTTGGTTGGGCTAGGCAGATAGGAGGATCGAGTAGTACTCAAGACTGCTCATACGGTTTTTATTTATCATAGCTCTGATCGATAATTCACTCTTCTCTAATTGGGCGGTCTTATCATGTTTATATCTCAAACAGGGCATGCACCCACTCACACGTTATAACACGAACATATTTATATTTTTCACAATTGAATAATTCTAGTATAGGGTTGTGTAGGCTGTTGAGTTTTGGTTGTGATCATGAATGGACCAATGTCAGACCACCATTGAAAATTTGGAAGCACTGGACAGCTATTCCGTCCTAGTATGAGACTCTCAGCAGTGCGCAGAGATTTGAACCCAGGAGATTCAGTTCCGTGTGCGGACGCTTAACCTGCAAACGACTGAGCCGGCACTCAATGATGTTAATGTCTAACTTCAACCAATCCACGATATTGTGCGACCATCCTCTTTGACGTGACCAGTGGAGTTCAAAGGTGTTTGATGTGAGGCAGTTAACCACTGAAGACAATGGAAGATGGTCGCGCAAGATCGTGGATTGAATAATACGACAAATTTTAAATAAAGGTCAAATTATTGTTTACTTTTTGAAAAATGCTATCTTTCTAACTATCGTTTGCTAAAGTACTGTTCAGATGAAATCAAATGAACTTCAATTATTCCAACAGTATACTTTTCCACCTACCTAAAAATAGAATACGTAATGCTATCTACTTTATGTATCCCTATTCACATCACTTCACAATTCATGTGACAATTATCATTATGAATTTGACATATTTGAATAATTCATTTGATTCCTCTTTTTTTTCCAATACATCAGGTGACAATGAATTAGCATATACTATATGGGACACAATTAAGTAACAGTATATTTGGGAAGAAAGTATTGAAAAATACTAACTGAAAGAAAAAAAAATATATTCTTGCTTAAAATCAAACGAAATTAAATTAAGCATAAGTACAAAATAAAAAGGTTACCTAGATTTATTGATATTTACATAAATAGGTCATATATACCATTTATATGTAACGTTACACGTTTGTACTATATACAATGACAAAAATGTTTTTTTTGCTTATCTAATTTACTCATCCAAATATTATTTACGATTTGATTATAAAGGAATATAGGGAAAAAGAAGTTTAGTATGAAATTGATAATATTATTACACAAAAGTACATTTTTTGTTTACATGATTTTCTAGATTATTTGACTTTTTTTTAAAGATTTTTTATTATCCTTAAATGAAATAAATTGAATTAGACATTTGTTATATTGACTTAATCCTTTTTTTTGAATAGTTTACGTAATTTGAAATTTGATATGATGTTGATAACTAAATAGACAAATTATACATCATTGTTTTAACAGTTCAATTTCTTAACTTAAATATCATAACTTGTATTAGTATTTGGAAAAAAAAGTTGGAAATTTGTTGTTCTTTTTTTATCACAACTATAAAGCAGAGATAAGAATTTTGATTAGGTTAACTAATTAACTTTTATCAGAAGGGGTTTTGTTGAGATTTCAGTATTTTCATAGTTGAAAGCATGAGTCAATTGAAGCTAGACCATCAAGGAAAACCTGGAAACACTGGACGGCCGTTTCGTCCTAGTATGGGACTCCCCAGCAGTGTGTATCCATGATCCCACCTGGCGAGATTCGAACCCAGAATCTACCAGTCTCGAGCCAGATCACTTAACCACTAGACCACTGAGCTGAGTGGCATCCAACAATGTTAATGTCCAACTCTAACCAATCCATGAAATTGAGCAACCGTTCACCAATTGTCTTCAGTGAGTTCCTATCTCACAACAGACTTGGTTGAACTCCATTGGTCACTGCTGCTCACTAGAACTCCAGGAAGTACTTCTTGAGGTCAGTCACTAGTGAGCATATGATTATTATTATCAGAAGGGGTTTTGTTGAGATTTCAGTATTTTCATAGTTGAAAGCATGAGTCACTTGAAGCTAGACCACCATGGAAAACCTGGAAGCACTGGTCGGTTGCTCAACTTCGTGGATTGGTTAGAGTTAGATATTAACATTGTTGGATGCCACTCAGCTCAGTGGTCTAGTGGTTAAGTGATCTGGCTCGAGACTGGTAGGTTCTGGGTTCGAATCTCGCCAGGTGGGATCATGGATACACACTGCTGGGGAGTCCCATGCTAGGACGAAACGGCCGTCCAGTGTTTCCAGGTTTTCCTTGATGGTCTAGCTTCAAATGACTCATGCTATCAGCCATGAAAATAACATTCCTTGAAGTTACTAGTTTTAATTGTTATTACTGTAATTTTGTATCGGGAATTTATAAAATTCTAGATCTTATAAACAAAATGTGATCCCAAAATGAATAATAATGCAAACCATATTACATCATTCTGCACTGAAGTTGAAGTATTCTAAATCTAAGTGAATTTTCACGAATTGTGATACAGAAAGAAAATTATTTAGAATCTTCATGATTTATTATAATATCTTTCAAACTATGGTTGATGTTTTGATATTCAAATATGATATAAACTATACTTTCTGATGAAATATATATTGCAATATGTATAGCAATAAAGTTTTATTCTAAAATAAGTGGATAGTACTAATTGTCGGTTAATAGTTAAAAAAATGTTTACCGTACTTTGAAGAAGTTTCCTAACTTAACTAAGATGTTATAAAAAACATATTTGTTTTAGATCAACCTAATTAGATAATTCACTTATGAATTCGATTTCAAGAATGACAATGATTTCTATCAAAATCTATCAATTTTCTCATAAGTTCAATTATTTATAAATGTATTTAATTAATAATCAATCATCTAAGTAGAAAACCTCTAAGAAATCATTTTATGGTCCCAGTTGACAATAAGGATGATATTCTGGAAATTGACATTACATACCGGTCTACTGAGGAAAAGTAATAATAATTGCTCAAAAACTATATATGAGAAAATTTATTTTTAAAAATTTAAAATATAATAATATACGTCAATTGTGTGAATTGTGGAAATAATGAAGAGCAAATGCAATAAAGTAATGATCATACAATAGATCGATGGTGACTAGCAATGCTACCAGGTTCTCAATGGTAGTCTAGCTTATATCGACTCATGAATTTACCTGCTAAAACTTATTAATTAATTTATTTTTACGTAAACAAAACAATAATAGCTGATGTTAAGTTTACTCTTTCATTGTTGGGATAAGTAATTGCAGTTAAAATTCACTGACTTTAAACTATGTTTGGGTTTCGTTAGCTTACACAAAATCTCCATCCATAAAAATTTACCAAGTTATGAACTGTTACCACGTGGATATTTATAAACTATAATAGCTCACTCAATATTAATGAAATTGTCTATTTTGATTATGGTTGTTTATGCTGTCTCTTTCTTAAGTAGTAATTTCCCAACTTTTCATCCAATTATATTTTAAATTAGATTACACTTATTATTTAAAGAGTAATAATGACATTTCATTCAAAGTATGACCTTTTAAACTTATGATTATCTGTAGTTGGACTACTCAGACAAATCCTATGTTAGATGATTAAAATGTAGGTAGCTGTTGTTTAACGGCTCCAGTCATAATTAGTATAAATTTTTCACCATTCATTTATCAATAAAATGATTTCATGATGAATTTTTCTCTATATAAACAAATGGTTTCCACTATCGTCTTGGTTTATACATTAAAAAAGGAGACAGTCCACCACAAGGTAATCTACCTTCTTGATTTACAATAAGTTATATAAATATTAGTGTTACTTAGAGTGATGATTAGCAGGATTGTCTTAAATACAGCAAAGTAAATAAACTGATTATGATTATCACATGTTGAAAATCATCAATGATTTGTCAATTCACATTCTCATGTTCATATTGGCAAAGTTGATAGAATATAGAATGAATTAAACAATTATCTACCATTAGATCGCAGCTCAACATTATTGAATTTATAAGATAATATGAACAAGTTTTCATAAATAACTAAGTTTGGTTTCAAACAAAGAAAACTTGCGTGGTATTCAATTATAAACCATGTAACCGTACTTAATTGATCATATTACTTTAGATTGGCTCAATTAGGAAAACTTTAATTTTCGTTTGTTATTCAAGCCCAGAGAAATGCCCACAAACCGCATTCATAAAATACAGTTTAAATTTATGCTTGCTTGTTTATTTACGTCATGTCATCTCTAAATTCAATTTAGACAGGGCAAACTGTTCTCTGTAGAGTTGAAACATAATAAAATATTTGTATATAAACAGTAGAATTAAAAAAAGGAAATTGTTGTCAATCTTTGAGCTTAGCATTATTTGAAGTAAAGTAATTGATTTTAACTAAAAATGTTTTAATCTTTTCATACATAAAGACTTTTATACTTCTAATCGGATTTAATTATTTGCAGTGAGACTATAATTTGTGGTCGACCTTTGAGTAACGCTAAAATGGCCTTGAAAATGCCCATATACTTACTAGGGTTAAAGGAGGGTTAAAAATTAGTGCGAGGAACTAGGAATAGGATTAACGTTTGAACGTTAGGGTTAAAAATTATATTTAATGTTTTCATCAAGGACTGATATCGGTTATAATGCAGGAATGGTATTTAGCCAAATGAGTGGATGAATCTCGCGCGAAATTTCAAAACCTACTATTTTAATTCCGAATGACTCGTCTATAAATTATAGTCTCGCGTTATTTGCTTGCAGACCGAGAAGAATATTTTAGTCTGAAAAATAGTTTTTCATCAATAAGTTTGATTAGAAGCTATAAATAAATTCAATTTAAAATGAAATAAATACTGTTTTCATATATATATATATATATATATATATATATATATATATATATATATATATATATATTTATATATATATATATATATATAATGTAGGAATACGGAATTTTATAAATATAGACACATACCTTCATACCAGTTTCGCCAGATAGCATATTCTTTACATCTCAATGCTTGTTTTCTAAGCACTGGTAGTAAACCAGTGGGAAAGAAATCTATTATAAAAGCAAAAAAGGATAAAAAATAATATTGATGGACATCGGGAGTACAATAAACAAAAAATGGATACATTTTATATCTATTACGACCATATTTAATACATTACATTTCCTTTAACTCAAAATAGTTTGTATGAACAGATTTATTTGAAAAAAAACAAAGAACAGTGACCTCAGTATATCATTCTTTGGGACTACTTAGACTACAAGTACTTAAAATAATGTAAAAAAATGGAAGGTGGCTAATGAGTGGATTCAGGATGAGAGTCTTGTCTTATTTCAAAGTTATCAGATAGATTTTTCGGAATCCTAGTGTTGACGTTCAGTACAGGATTCAAACCTTTTGTCTTTTGCTTCGAAGGCCTTTAGTCTTATCTTATTTGCTACTGAGTCCTTAGGTATTAGATTATGATCGCAGAGTGAATATCAATTCTGGTATACAGGTATTTCTCCAAATGAAAAAAAGTGTGACCTTGAAGCCACTGATATACGTAATCCATACATTCTACAAAAGCCTACGACATTATATCTAAATTGAGGCAACCCACACAGGATGCACATCCGCAAAGAAAGACAGATCCAAATTCAGTCTCCAAGATCAACAATAGGTTAAATTATAAGTATCTAAATTCATAATTATTTAGCTCATTTACTAATAAAAGGTTATGTATTTCGCTTTGCGATACAGCTTATCTGGTTAACAGTGACACTATGTGAACAGGCGTTAAAAGCTGTGATGTACCAGTTGAATCCTTAATGCTTCAACCACTAAGCTAAGGATTCTTATTTCATGCACTTACTGATAAATTTCTCCATTTATCTCCTTGAGAAAATGATTTCAGTAGAATAATTAGAACACTTTAAAATAGTTCTTATCTGTTTTTGACAAGTAATTTTTCAGCCAGAAAGCTTTAAAAATATCTCAGTATATTATTCTCTATTCAGTCAAAACCAGTTTATTGGCTATGTAAATAAACAATAACGTAGTGTAGTACAAAATTCCCCCAAAAATGTGAGAGCACGGTGAAATTTAGAAAAAGAGATTAGTGAAGAGAAAATATAAGTGGTAATTAACTGGGTTTAGTTAGCTGGATATATTAGTTTAGTCTGAACTAATAAGCACTTCCAGAAGATATGAAAGGCGTTGTTAGAATAGATAGTTGTTTGTTTAATTGTTACGAGAAATGAGGATTTGAGTGATTTTATTTATTGATTCTTTTCCATATATCTCATATTTACTAGTAACCTAGCAACCTTGTTGTTATAAATCTTCTTTCTATTTCATTTTCAGGATTTAAAAACAAACATAGGCAGCCTAAAAAAACTTCAGTCTTTTCGAATATAGCCCATCACTCAGCGATCAATAGACACATCGAAAAACACAAGAAGTCAACCGAAGACGCCAGTTAATATGAATAGAAAGATCAATGAAGATAAAGAAGCCTAAGATGACAAGCAACCGCAAACCACAGGAACAAAGCAATTAACCACTCGTGAAACAAGTAAGAAGCTCACTTTCACATGAGAAGGGCTGCGGTGATGTTCAGGACAACAATGAATGCTCCGCAACAAAATCATGTAGTTCAGAGAGCTCAACAACACCAAAACTGTGGAGTTTGATTTCCTTCTTTCTAATTTGAAATAGCATCTGAAGATCTGAAATTATTTGACATCTCATGGAGAGTCATATCAGCCTTGATAGTTCCATCGCTAAAAAATTGCCATGAATACAAGACAATAGTCTGTCTAATGAGGACTATTCATAAGATTATATAAAGTCGTCTGTAGTGCCAAAAACTCGTTAATTCTTCGCATTAGTCTTGTTCCTGAAGTTAACTACATAACATGTTTTCTTTGCCTAGAATAAATCGTTTATTCTAAACTTTGATTCCTATTATATTACTTCCCTCCCAAAGCTTAGTAAATTCATAATTAAACATAATGGTATGAATTGTGGTAAATTGGAACAAATAAACAATTGTGTTGATTACTATATTGTTTACGGATATCTGTTTAAGATCCTTGTTGCATGATTTCTGTAAATTATCTTAAACGTAGTTGAGTTGTGAAATCTTATGGAACAGTCATTATGGCTCGAAGTCCTAAGAGCTTAAATAACTAAACCTTCAAGTTTTGTCTCAATTACACCAGTATTCGAAACTCAGCCTTGCTTCAAATTACTACCATTACTAATTAAATAAAGTATACATTTATGGTTTCTCAGATGGATGAAACACATCTTCTTTACTAATCTAAGAGCTTAACAGCACAATATGATGACTAATTTTTTTCTTAAGTCATTCGTACTTTTAGTATAATTTCAAGAAATTCAGGTATATTCAAACGATTATGCCTAGTGAATTTGTTTAATTAAAAATTGCCAAACTTTATTTGCAGTGATGAGTTTTTCTCCTTACTCTAATGAATAAATAGATATTGTAAAATATCTTAGTGAATTGCTTTCCATCCCAATTTATTATAATAAAATAACTGCATAAGCAAAGTTGATAATTCAAGCCTACAGTACACTGTTTATAAAGAAACAAGACTTTCAGTATAAATACATTATATGGTAAACAAGGTAGATGCAACATTTTGATAATTTAATTTATAAATTAACTCGTCTCGTTGTACGATGTTTTATTTTTAATTACTGTTTGTCAGTTCTTAAATCGCTTCTATCCACAGAAGTCAGAGGAATAAATATTATCACTGGATTAATAATAAGAACATAAGAATTTTCAGTGTTGTCTTGAATAACATGTTAGCACATTCAGTATACTATCACATAGTCACAATTCTGTAATGCAACTTAAAACTGAATAATTGGATTAATGTTGATTGAGTAAGTAAACAAATATCACTGAAATAAGTGTCACGAGTAAGTGACTATTTGATGGATGCGATTCTTATTGATAGAACAATTCAAAAATACATAATAGTTTTTTTAGATATACTGTACAAATGCTTATTATTTACCCTTTCCATTTAGAATTTAAGATTTTTTATCGTACTCGTGATACACTTGCACTACAATTAATAAACACAATACAGTAAGAAATGTAAGTATGATTTAAAGAAAGTTTCGTCACTGAAGCCACTAAAAAACAAAGGGCATTGGACTGATATTCTATTTTATTCAGAGAATCTACAGTATTACGTACCACTGACTAGTTTTAAAACGAATGTAAGAAGTTTCGATCGGTGAATTTCAACCATATCAGTTATAGTATATTCATAACTGCTATCAATGCACGATTATAAGGTAATATCGTGAATTAACTGATAACTGGACCGTCATTATACACAGCCAAACTTCTGCTTAGTACCCTCTGGTTTTCACTAATGCTGTTCTAACATTTTTCGTCCCTGGACGGAATACATATCTCAAACAACATCCATTTTAGTAGAATTTATTAATTTGAAGATAACATAAATAATGCAGAAATAAAAAAAGTAAATCACAACATTCAATCGACCATGAAATCATTTTAAAATTTGTTGTTTAAAAAATAAATTTCTATTTTTTTTTTAAAATTTAATACGTTCCAAAACTAATAATCCGATGATTAATTAATCAGCACTTATCTAGGGAAAAAATGTATACTCTGTCTAAACTCATTTTTACCCAAATTTTTCCATAGTCAGTAATTAAAATTTATCATTTGAATTAAATAAAAATATAAACATATTTTGATTGTCAATATACAAACTTTATGAACTATCGTTAAATAGCGATATAAATGAATGTATGATTGTAACTGAAGGAACTGGATTTAATATTTATTAAATTATAAATTATTTCGTGATATACTAATAATGTAAAGTCAATATTCATCATAATGGGATAGAAGTTGGAGAATCATTTAAAAACTATCAAACCTTTTAGTGGTCATAGTAAAATCATTAGTCAGTATCCTTTTGATCTATGTATATTAGAAAGATAATAAAAAGGGTTAAATTTGCTACGTCACAAAGTACATACATCACACTAAACTTATTCAAATAACACATAAACATAAATATAGCATTATTTTAATTTAAGTGCACGTATGAAGGCATAAAAATATTGGTAGTTGTATGTAACTATTTAACTACTAATATGTAAATGTCATTTGTAGTGTCAAATACTGTTACACAACACACTGTAATTAAGCATTGTTATCAAATAAATTGTAAACATTCTTATTAGTGGGAAGAATTTATTTCTTTGATCTTTCTGTCTTGGGTAACTGGGAGAATTTTATAAATTAACTTACGTACGCTAAAGAAAAAAAATTACGAATCAAGAAGTTCTCAATAATGATCTCAGTGTGCAAATGAACGAATAGAGAGCACTTAATATATTTACTGTACTTATTATCAGAGGAGTTAAAACAATGAATGTGATTTTACAATAATGCATACAATCAGCCATAAAGACAGTAACTTAATAGCTGTTTGCCAGTAAGCAGTTGATGAGTCTTTATAATCTAATTCATTACAGATTTAACAATATTTTAAAGATTCCCAAAGTTATGTTGATAAATTTCACATTAATGGAAACTAGTATATTGTTCTGGTAGTATTAGTTTAACGGAATGCAGATTTTGAGAGTATATTTCCATAAATATAAACATCCAGCTGATTAGTTCCCAATAGGACAAAACGCGCATCGATGATTCCATGGTTAGAAATCATCAAATTCCATAAATTTTTCTGTATTGACAAGTTTGATTAAGCAAGAACAATAAACGTAGTAGAATAACATGAATTTTCGATATATTGTTATAAAAGGTATGTATGCTGATTTTTAAATATTAACACTATTACGTTTAGGATGTAGGCCGATGATCAGAAACTACAAAATAAAATGAATTAATTTATTATTGTTGAAAGCGTGAGTCAATTGAAGCTAGACCATCATGGAAAACCTGGTCTAGCTTCAATTGACTCACGCTTTCAACAATGATAAATACTAAATCTCCACAAAACCCCTTCTATAATTAATTTATTGTTCATGCTTAAGTCAAACTTGCTTAAAAATGGGTGTGAATTTACGGTATAGACTAGATAATCCATACAGGATGCACATATGTCTAGAGAGACTGAACAATTACAATCCTTAATATCAAAAGACGAAAGATTTAAACTTATATAAATAAAATATATTTCCGGAAATCATTAAATCTAGTTTGTACAGAGAAGCATCAACTCTTTCAATCTGTAATTTAACTAGTTCAAAATTTGTCTTTGAAAAAAAAATATTAGAATTTTTCTAATAAACACTCTAATTTCATCATGATGATAGTTACTAACCAATAACATACAAAATTACAGAATCAATTAGATTTGAAAACAAAAAAATTACATCACTTAGAACACATAAATAAAGGATAATGGCAGTAACAATTAGGGGAAATGATTATTAGAAGAAAACAGCCACAATGATGATCATAATAACAATAGTAAAAATAACACGTGATAACAATTGTAACCTTGTTAATAGATTACATTTATTTATTGACTGAAAAATTCTTTATCCAATACCCAATATAAACGAGAAAATATTGAACTACTTTCACTAACGTACTTTTTACTTTCCTACTATACTTAATATAACTGCGAATATTATGTTAGTATTATGATAAAAATCATTTGGTTAACGTAGTAATCAATTAAACAAATTTTCCTCTTTTTCTCGAGTGAATAAATTGAAAGTTGAGATTAAATTTCAAATTATAATATTTTTATGCTACTGACTGAAATAAGTAGTAATCTTCAATTTTTTTCCTTATTTAAATATTAATCAGAGTAAATAAATCCGCTTGTTCCAAGACTGTAACCAGGGATATGAATCAAGCATATTAGCGACTAATTAAACAAAATTCATTCTCATAATTGGGTGATATGAGCTAGAGAAATATTCCAAAAGCAAGACATACTGGACATACATTCTGTGTACTTGTGAAGTTATTTACTTGAGGTTTGAAATTATAATCATGTCTCGTGAGAATTATCATAAAATAAAATTTAGGTAAGTCTTAACATAATTGTAATTGTTAGTAATAGACTACATAAACCAGTTAAGATTAATAATTAAATTAAGAAAAGTCATAGAATTTGTAATATCTCTACGGTAAACAATTACTAATTAAACTTGCAAATAAAATTAAAATTCGGAGGCTTGATAAGTACATTTACCGAATAAGATATGAGTTAACAAATGACTTCCACTTGAAGCATTACTGTACAGTCACATATAATGTAAATTAGATAAAAGTTTCATTTTGTTGCCATTACATGATTGGTTATTTGTCACTGAGAAATAAAGACCATGTATGACAAAGTACAATAATCTCTAAACAATGAGTGAGTTGATAAGATCATTTTTAAGAATCTTCATGTTCACCTAGGGAAAACAACCTTTACATGGATGACCTATTTCTTCATAATCCTTATTATCCAATAGTCGGTCAATGATGATTCATTCTTATATCTTGAAATTTAGTAGATAGAGTTGAGCTTCTGACTTTAGGCTGAATCTGAAATTACTATCACAAATGAACTTTTGATCAAGAATTAGGTTAAAGTGAATGACAATCAGATTAAATGTGCAGACAATGATAGTCAAGACCTTAAAATTAACCAGTCAAGCTCATTTTCGACAGAATAAGTTGTCGAAAATCCCGAAGTTTGTCTCAAAGATACTTCTTATAAGTATAATAGAAAGCTATATAGTTATATCAACAAGTTCAGATCACACAAATTTACAAAAATAATAATCATTGTTGAATCACTTAATACAATCCAAAATTTCACATTTTACGGCAGTTGAATTGTTATCCAGCCTGATATCGCATTGATATGACACCATATTAGCTGTGAAATTAAAATGATACTAATCGAAATGAGAATTGTCGATTATATTGAACATAATTATCTTACTGCAGTTTGGAATTAAATGAAAGAATGAAGAAGTTACGAAGTTGACGAAGTGGCTAAATGAAGGATTATATTATTGTTCATGATATATATATATATATATATTTAAAAGTATTCAGTGAAAGTACTTGGTATATCTAAGGAAAATATATCAATAGTAGTAAATAATATTTATTAAAAACAATAAACTATTAACGGGAACTAAATATGTGAACACATATCGGCACTGAAGTCTCCGTCTTTACCTACTTGTGAACCTGGATCACAAGTATCTTCAGCAAAAGTATCCAAGGCATTTAAATTTATGTGCTAAATCTATCAATTACTGAGCTGCATATTAATGTTGCAAGATTAGTAACTTGACTTATTTTAATTTAACAAAATTTTGTATCCTACCAATCTAATCTGTTTTCGAGATAATTTATTTTTAATTTACAAATATTCACTTGTAGATAAATAACCAGATATTCCAACAGTTCGATTTTTTTAGCGCTAAATTAAAACTTTGTTCATACTTCTTTGGAGTTTTCTTTCACTTACATAATTCTTTAAACTATGCGAAATATTCATGTAGACTGTAATCAGAAATATTTTTTGATCATTCTTTTGTTAGCCTATCTTAAATCATTCTGTTGAAAGCTTTTTAATATTAAAACTAAATGTAATATGCATTAGTTTATTTTACCAATACTCAATTGTCTATCTAACAAACATATTACTCTCCATCACAAAAGAATACGCTTATAGAAATACAGATACATGCATGATTATTTTTTGAGAAATAAACAACCTACAGTAACTGATTCATTGCTTAAAATCTAAATACAACTGTCGTTAAAAAACATTTTTGAAAAAAGTTTTAAAAATTCACTACACTAGTCTTCTCTATGTTTAATCGATTACCAATATATTTATACTGTCTCGAATCATTAACCTATTAGCTTCTCTGAGAATTAATACATGTCATACAAGTAGGAAATGTTAAAAATTCACTATTTTACAAGAAAAGCATTTCAATCAAATAATCATATGTTTTTTCAATATAACTTCAGTTAATTTGAAATTTATCCGTAGAAGAAAAAATATGAAAACCTGTGTTCGTTTAAGTAATAGAAAAATGTTATTATTTACTTTTGTTTCGCATTTTTAGTTGCGTTCTCATAGTAACCAGATGATTCAATCAATCTGTACGACGAAAATAACTCACTGTGCCCTTAGCACATGAAAATTAAATGTTGTTGCTCCTTAAAAACGTTTATGATAAGTTACTATAAAAGAAAATAGACTGTATCTTACAGTCAACTGACAAATGAAAAGTTACTTAATAGTTTTATAAGCAATAAGGACGCTTGATATTATCACAATCGTTGATCATTTTAGGATTTAATGAAAGGCCCTGATATATACCTTTAAAATTGTTATACTACTCACTACAGAAAGTACCAATGTCAAATCTATAGATGAAATTCATTAACATATTCCTATTTCATAAACAGTGAAATGAATTTTCATCAATAGTCAAAGTTTGACTGGAACACTGGTTATTTGGATATTTTTACTTTTTTATTTAGACAGAGAATGTACCGCTAATAAGAAAGACATTTATCTCTGAAGCAGCAATTCAGTTTAATCAAATCAGTTATTTGCTCAACAAATTATTCATGCTATTGTCACAGGATATCAATTCAATATTCAAAACGAATAAATACAATTATCTAAGAGAAAACCATAATTTCAGTATTACAGACTTATGAAAGCATACTTCTAAGGCATCCAAATCTACAATAAAAACTGTTGTTCACACCATTCTGTATTTCAGTGATTAACAGCTTAATATCAGTTTGCATCGAAGGTTACTTTTAACTTATGTGATATCTCCATAAAGTTATCTAACTTAATATGATTCAATAGATTACATTCAGTGGAATTAAAACGTTGTTTTATAGGTATCAAAGCTCAATTCGGAGATATGTTCTCTGAAGTAAAATTTTAAAAAAAATAAAACAATTCTTGTTTACAGGTTTTAGCGATGATTATTTTGTGTTCAACGTGAAATATGTTTATTTTGTAATGAAAATTAACATGAGTTTAATTTTTCCTAGACGTATAAGTGGTAAAACCGTGAACTTATGATTTTGTTAATCCATTTAAAAGTAATGATTAAGTTATTAAGTGTAGGATTAACATTACTTAGGATAAAACTTTATCAACTTTATTAGTACAATACTAATTCACACAACTTAATACATGAAGATGAATGAAGAAAGAATATACAGACAACGGTTTTCATCACTAAATGGTTCAAGTATGATACAATCGTTTGTAACATTTCCTCTTCAATACAAATGTCATTATTGATAATTCACATAAGACATTTAACTGAGAAAGCATGTATCAGTTTACAGACTAGACTTTACAAAACTTAATGTTACAGATTAATGATAGTAACTAACTGCCTGAAACTTATTGGCTAAAACGAAACATGACTAGGCATCTCAAAAGTGGACCACTACTGAATGTATAAAATCTAAATGTTTGTTCAGCTAACTAATCATTAAAAATGATTTCGTTGAAATAGCTGTAACAGCCTCCAGGCATTTTGTTTTCTGGATGAATTACGTTGAAAACCTGTTGAATCCATCATTGAAAATCAAAATAACTAACAAATCTTTGTTGTATTTTTGATCACATAATGATTTTAGTCAGATAACTGTTGAAAACTAGGAATTACTGGACAGTCGTTTCGTCCTTGGGCAAGACTCCTCAGCTCCGGGTATTCAGAACCTTACCAAGAGTCCAACCCAGGTTTTTCAGGTCTCGCGATAAGCGCTTAACATTTAAAACACTTTCTAGGCAAGTAAAGTTTTACATTTCTAACTGAGATAGATTCGTAACACTGATCAACCATCTTTAAATGTCTTCGGTACAGAACTGTTTCAAATCCGATATTACTGAACTCTTATTTAACTGGTCGATTTTGATGAACAAATATTGATTTGTTTGTTATAATGACACTACTTCAGAATTATTGATTAAATATCAGGACATATTATTGCGAACAAACATACATAACTTCTATTTTCTATTAGTCAGTATGGAGAACATCTTCATGGAAACGAATCCATAAGAATGATTTTATGTGAATTAGAGGAAATATTACATAGTAGAAAGTGAAATATTAGTTCACCATTTAATCTTATCCAATGTTTTATATAGTGACGAATAACAGAAAATTAGTATTAATAGTAGTAGTATTTGATTGATCAAAATCATTTGAAAGTTACCTGATGTGATCGTCAATTGACAAATATTATTTCCCAATCTTAAAAGTTCCATTGATGGCATAATTAAAGTAGATTTGCATAACTTAGTTTCATTTACAGTTATATTATTACTGTTACCGTTTCTCTGTTTAATAATCGTGCTTGATGTGGATAGGAATAAACTTGTTAGCGTATTTTCAGCATACTTCCATGTCATCTCCAAATATCGACCTATGATTTGATGTCGTGTACTAACTTCACGATGATCACTCCATTGTACACCCTTTTTAGAATTAACTCTAGGTTTACTTTGTTCTTTTTGCTTATTATCAGTGATACTACTACTTTCAGTTGTAGTATAAATAAGTGAATCATTCTTGTCTTTTTTGTAATTATGATCGTCTGGCTTTGTTTGATTATCCGATTGCAATTTAGTAAAATCAGTACCAAGTGTATGATTACTGATTGATGAATAAGGTGAAACAGCTGATCCAGTAGCCACATATCGATCTAATGTGCTAGAACGATGCAATGTATCCTGATAACGTGAAATATAGTTTGGTAAAAAGTTAGTTCTATGATGGATATCTGTTTTTCGAGGTGTTTTAGAAATACTCTCTTTTGTTTCTGTCATATTTGAATGATTTGTTGAAGTAGCACGTACCAATACGCCGTGTTTACCTTCAACACTTACAGCATGTGATATAGATGGAGACGAGGGAGAGGTAGAAGAGGAGGCGGAACAGGAATTCAAATTATTGGTGTTACTAAGAGTTTTTAATCGTTGTTCGGCTTCAACTTGTCTTATTTGTGCTGTAGCGGCAGCTGATGTATATACAAGTTGTAATTTCTGTACTTGATATAATAGATCAGTTGATTGAGATAGTATATCTAAAAAAATTGATATAAATTCATATTCATCTCGAAGATAGTCTGAAGCTAACAAACCATGATTATCTTGAATGAATTCTTGAAATTCTTGTCGTAACAAATTTTCGTTTGATATGTCATGATTATAATCGATATTAGTATAATTGTTATCAGGTTCACTAAAGAATAGCTTCGGAAACTTATACATGTGTAAATAGATTAAATGAGCAAGACGCAAGGAACGTTGTTTAGCGAATAATGAAAATAAGCATCCAACAGACATCGAAAATACAACATCAACAGGATCATTTAATAAGTTATATGAAATAAGTTGTGATAATGGTCTAAAAGTACTAGTAGTATCGGTAGTTGATGATAAAATTTGAGCAGAATGAAATATATTCTCGTCGTTACATATTAATTTATACAAATGTGTATTACGATATATTTGAAATGTATTATGTAAATGTCCTCGTAAAATACTTAACTCTTCAATACCACGTGTCATTTCCCATAGTTCATCATGTGTAAAACGTGATAATTCCATATAACCTAATAATGATACACCAGAATAAATTAAATATTGAGCAGAATTAATAATAGCTAATGTTAACAATTTACTGTACAAGGAATTAACTTTATATGCATCTAAAAAGAGTTTTGTTAAAATTGTATCACAGTTATTTGAAGCATTAATCTGATTTAAACGATATTGCATATTACGTTGTTCATTGGCTAAACGTTTCATCTGTGTCCAACATTGTCTTAAACTTTCGCATAAAATTCTCAGTTCACCTAATTGTGAGGAATAATCATAATGTGTTGTTGTATAACCGGTAATAGGTGTGTCATTACTATTATCATCATCATCTCCACTATCATCATTTAAATGTAATAATGTCGTTAATAAAAACTCATGATAATCATTTAATATATTGGAAGAATTTTTCTCATAAAGAGCTTGAAAAGAATAAGTATTATTGCTTGATATGGAAAATTTTGATAGAATACAATCTAATAAATTGGTTTCTTTAATGAGAACAGTCTCTGAATGAGCCAGTAATGCAAGCAAACCTAAACTTAACTCTTTTACAGTATTGTTCAGTGTATCAAGATGTACAACGTTCAATAGCTTTAAATAGAAACGATGCAAATAAGTTAAATGGTTTAAATCATCTGATTTATTTCTGGAAGTATTGGAAGAAGTATGTACACATATAATAGGATTGCTGATTGTTGATAAGTTGATATGTTCATCCAATGCTGATGATGGTTGGTTTTTATTGTTGTCATATTTATCTGTATTAAGTATCTGTAATAAAAGTTAAAACACAAAACTGAATTAAGTGTAAAATCTATCCTTGATACGATATGGAGTTATAGGCACAAAATGTATAAATACACTATATTCTTGTTGATCTACATTTTAACTGAAATATCTTGATACATATATTGGAAGGTGAATATACAGTGGTGAACAACTTCAATGTGTTTCTATGCTCAAAAGATTTTTAGCTAGCTTCATACTTACAACAACTTGTAAGTCAAGTGAGATGTTATTGACTGGTTGCATTTAGCTCCACCCAAGTAAATTCTAATGTATTCACAAATGGCAGAAAAAAGAAAGAATCAAAAATCACTGACAATCATTTTTGCACAAATCTGTCAGATGTGTTAGGTTACAGGCACTTTCATTAATCAGAACTTCACACATATTTAGGCCGTACAACACGTTTATTCACCTGAAGTATTCATTTCTTACAATCATAATTTGAAATGTTTGAAAAATAGTGTACCTCTCTTCAAATTAAGAAACTTGAATTGTTTGTCTAAACTGTATGCTAGTTATGCTTGAAGAAATAAAATCATCTTAAAACAAGATAAGGACGCTTCAGTGATGAAAACTTTCTTTTTAATGATGTCATTTCCTGAATTTGTAAAATCCTATTTATTAATAATTTTACTTGTGGCAGTCTGAAATAAAATGGAATGTTGCACCGTTAAGTGAAAAGCATCGAAGACACGTGTAAAGGATTGATTAAAACTATCCGGATTCTATAGTTAAAAATCTTCACAGACCTAAGTTTAAAATACTGTTTCCTAAATACCGGAATCGATACAGCTTGAAATTTTCCTTATTACATGAAATATTTCAGCTTGTTAGTTTTTGAGCTTTGTTAGCAGTTTTAAAATCAATTTTTGTTTAAAAATTTCCATATCGTATAGTTTAAACAATTAAATAGAATGCGTTTCCATAACCAAACGTTTTTCTGTATGAGTAGATTAAACCGAGTCACAGTAATTTTCTCAAAAACTAAGAGCTGGATGACTGTCACTTATTGTTGCAGTTTAACAGAAGTTTGAAGTATCTGCTATTGAATCTTGACCTAATAATTTGAAGGTGCCTTTGTTCTTGCCAAGCTCTACGTTGATTATGGCTGACTAACTGGTTTTCGGTCGTTTCGGAACTCAAATGTCCTTGGACTGGCCATACTCAAAGTCGTGCGTGCACACTGTTAAGAAGCTTTACCCTAGAAAAAATGATTTTCTTGTGTTCCATGATTTTCCGTGATTTCCCACTTGATACTATTCAGTAATTGGACTGAATACCTTGATTTAGTGATTTTCATAAGTTGTGCATGAACTGACATAAGCCTAAAAAGGAATAATAAACCAAAGGTTTATAATGTAAAATATCTTATATAAGAACTCTCGTCTAAATTAGAACGAATAGTTTCACAGTATTTGAGCGCCGAGTTATTCCTATTTAATGGAAAATATCTTAGTTCCTGGGTTTTTCGCTTAAGCGGACGTAATTTGTAATAAAAAGTCAACGTTATTCAGATGTACGGGAAACTTTCATCTATCGTAACTGGAACACGTATTATTTCTTACGTAATTAATAATGAAGTGTATTTAGTAAGCATAAATATGAATAAATAGTCTTACCAAATCATTCTGTTTGATTCCACAAGGATAACCTTGTAAAACGATCTTATTAAAATTTGGTAATATTTTAACCGAATGGCATAATGATAATGCGAGTGTGACTAACTCATCCACTGAAGATGTACATGATCTTAAACTTTGTTCAATGTAATCGACTGGTTGCATGTCGAATGAACTTTCCACAGATGTAGCCGGCGGATCTTCATCTTCTTGGATTGTACAAGCCCTGCCGATAGAAGCTAATGACGCATGCATTTACGAACTAAAAATCAAATACAACCTGGGAAATAAATTTACAATTAGAAAATATGTATGTGACTTAAAAATTTGATAAAATCATTTGTGAATTTAATTAGTTTTCATCTGAATTATTGTGTTAAGCTAATAAAATATATAGAACAGATACCGATTTAATTCCAATTGATGTATTTCACTTACCAGTACTGCTTCGTATAATCAAATTTATGCCAATGTCAAAGTATGGAAATTGATAATGCTGCACAACAACACAAACCAAACTGGATAAGTGTGGGAGTTGAACATAAAATTTATCAATTACAAGTCAACTCCTTTAGCCATCATAGGACTGGTCTTTCCATATTTTTTACTTGTTTTACTATAGTCAGATGATAATGTTGCATCAATTCAACAAATAACATTTTGCTTCAAAATACTATTAACTTATCTATTAATTGGTATATAGTATCATATTGCCACCAAAATCTAACATACCATATTCTCGTTTTTTAAAATCATCTAAGGATAATGAACAAACAGCACGTGTTTTAAAGTCACTTACATATTTACGGACCCTGTAGTAAGATAAATTAAATGATTATTTTGAAAATTCCCTGATGTATCTTGAGATATGAGTCCCGATACAGTGAAATATTTGCTTAAAGTAATCTTTGAGACTTTAAATACTGGATGACCAGTAACCTTGAAACAATATAGGGTGCGCATTAAATTTCACACCACTGGCCAAGAAAACGGTATTTCAATCACAACACAGTTTAGTAGAATTGGTCAGCATCATACTAACTCACATCGCCATATTATTTGCAATATAGCACAAATCATTCAAAATACTCAAGCTTACGTTCTTTGGAACCATATAACCAGTTCTCACTTAAAATCAAAGCTTATACTTGATTTATAAGTTCAGAAACCTTTTCTAATGGTTTTAGTTGATTGGAAATGAATTATCCAAAAATTCAGTTGGGCCAAACGCACCGATGTACATTTGACTACTAATAGAATTGGAATTTAATTTTTAAAATGAATGTGTGAACTGAGATGGTGGAAATTCTATTTTATAAGATTTAGGAAGCACTAACATTGTTACTTTCAAAATGCTTTTTATACATTAAAATGCATTCTTTATACTTTCACTGTTTGACACAGCCTTGAAGGTACTCAGATTGAAGGCTTTACAGTCGCTTCATACTCAAGAAAGTTTCTGAAATCATGCTAACAAGGGTTTTCTCCAAATCGGGCCCTATTAAAATTGTCCGGACGATGCATCAGTGATCAGAAAATACAGGCTAAGGTCAATGTTCAATTTTAATATTAACAGAGATCAGCAGTCATTCAAACCTTGCATCGAACTTACAGTTTCTGCAACTCTTCCTAAAAACCCTGATCCACTTGGATGTTGTTTACCGTAATACATTAAACCCACAACATTTCACAAATTCCCCGAGAATTCACAGTTTTTATCAGTAACATTATTAGTTTAAGATATTTACAGAACCGTTTATGTAAAAGGCAAAATCTGATCGTATTAATTTACTACTTAATCCCATTTATTGACATAGACCTTTTGTGTGCAGATACATAGACCACTGTTTGTTCTGATTGACAATAAAGATAAGTAATTTAGGAGCGTGACAAATTTACTGATCTAACTAATGATAATTATTTTTGTGCAATTATCTGCAGTGGTTATTCAGAAGTAAATAAAGAATTTAGAACATTTTGATAAACGATTCTTAAATGGACTTAGAATTACAAAAACTCAACAAAGTTATATACAAGCGACTAGGGTTACATATGGTTTCCTTATGAAGAACCATTTCAAAACAGCTGCTTTTAAGTGATATATTTTTAGTCAAGAGTAATTGTAGCTTTCACTGATAAATTGAACTATTTGTGTTTGCTTGGGAAGTTTATTTTTTCACAATCACAAATGGTGTGATAAAGCAAGGTTTCACTTAAAAGCCTCAAGAAAAGAAACAAAAAATGACTAAAAGCAATTCGTGGTATAGAAAAATGTATGTTTGATGGAAAAAAAGTAGTTTATTGAATAAAAGGGGAAAAGAGCAGTATTATTTATCGTTCGTTATGACTTCTTATTATGATTATAAACATGATTGAAAAGCATCCATGTAAAGTATAGATCAAGCATGTTTAACGTTGATGTTTTTTTTTATGAATCAGCGGCTTTGTTGTACAATTAATCTAAATTTGGACTTGAAAAATGAGTATTAATAGAGACGACATAACTCCCAACCAATGGATACTAATGATTCCTTGGTGAATGTAGCTCGATAATCTGTGTAAGACACTAAAAAATATATTGATACTTTAGTACCTAGGCTAAAAACCTCATGATTATTTATTCTTTGTGTATCCTTTAACGTTATAAATTTAAAAAGTGTTTTGACCTCTAAGAAATCGAGAGTTAAAATAAAGGAATAATAGCTTGTGGTTTTTTTTCAATGCATATTGATATCAAAAATCATTACCACCAGTCGGTACCCTCCAATGATAAAATAATCTTGTTTGGCTAAGAGATGGTAACAAAAGCGAATTTCTCTTTGAAAACCTAATTTTCACGCTGTCATAGTTTAAAACTTTGATATGTTCTGTTTTATGGGTAACAAAGAGCAATATGAGTAAATACACCCTCCAAACCATATCTCGAAGCCACACTTATATATTTTTAGAAGTAAGGATATTTAAAAAATAGGCAAAACTCATACTTATGAAGAATCGCATCTTAGAAATGAACCTCAGATATATCTTTCATCTTCCACCTAGTCATTTATAAATTCTTCACAAGCAAAACTGGTAGTCGTTTCAGCTATATTTATACGAAAACTAAAGCTATTATGTGTTTATTTACTGATCTTGTCTTAAACATGACAGCAATTTTAACGCCCAGTGTGCAGTTCAAACTCCAACTAATACAAATAAGATAATGTCAAAACCTGGAATGAACAATTATTCTTAGTATGTATCCAGTCACAAAATTCATCATTTGTCTAAGGTATCTGTGTCGAAAACAAAAATCACCTCTAATAATTTCAAATCAATCAAAGAAATGCATTCAAATATCCTTAGAAGGCACTGTCTGAATGTGTTACACAAATACACATTAACTTTAGCCAGGCTGATGCATTTTTGCTAAAGGGGATGTGAGTCTTATTTATTTCCAGCATTTGGTTCGAGTTACTTGAATAAAAATACTGTGAGTTTAAATAAACCTCCTTTTATTTGACATCTAGGTTTTATATTTAAATACACTAAAGTGGTTTTGTGCCTATTTAATTTGTAATCTATTTCTAAAAGCCACTAAATGGCATTAGCTCAAATTTTATAAATTTGGTTGTTTGTGCTGATTTTGATGTTGATGGGTTACTAAATAATACCTCGATGACTTCAACGATCCTCATGGTTAAGTATATTCAGAGTTAACAACCCCTACAAAAAAGTACAATTGGTTTTGCCATCATTAGTTTGTGCACAACACATTTGAATAACTTGGCATACTTAAGTATCAAAAACTATGTATTTGAGCTAGTCTGTGCATGTGATGCAACCTTTCTCCATTGAGATTAAGAAAGCAAGATATCGTCACCAAAAATATTATTATTAGCAAGCAAAAATAATGTGAGTTCCACTTTTTGTCCACTAACATAATGTCTCATTGTGACAAAATATCCAAAAGTTTTAAAATTATTTGCTGGGTAACTCAGCTAATATTTTAACCACGGTTTTATGATTATCTGAACATATTTCAGTGAGTCTATACACTTACGACACATACGATGTAATGGATAATTATAATGCTGCATATATATGTACACTTTTGACTGAAAAGTTGAGTTAAGCATGTACATAGACGCAGAAAGTTGAAACATGTGAACATCATCCCATAAGTAAACAGCGTTCTTCACTTTACGCTTTGCAGTCCATAAAATCTAACGACAATGTGTTTCACATCTGTATTTGCTAAAGTGAAAACCAAATACTATATGTTGAAATAAAAAAATAGTTAGAAAGCATTTTGGTGAAATAAAAAATACTTTAGAACAACCATTTACTTTATCCTCAAGAAGTATTTCGCAAGCAAAAAAACTTATGCAGTTGACACAGAATAAACTATGTTTGTGGTAGGAAAAAGCTAATGAATCACCTTTATCCCAATACGGTTTTCGATGATTGTTTGCAAACAACTCGTATAATTAACAACATTCAGTAAGTCCTTTGAATTGACGGTAGTAGGTATACTCGGTAAATGAAGTAAACAAAGAAGTTCATCATTGAATAAATTCATCACATCAAACCAAAAATTCAAACGTAGTAAATTTCGACATCTTTTACTTTAAAAAATAAAAAACAGTGTTTTTCTACATTTTTATCAACGATTTGCTGAGTCGTCGGGAGAAAATCATCGATCGGAAAATTAACCCTTGTCTAACTTTATACATCTTAAAGAAGAAGGTGCTCCAAAATACTCAATTTCATTGAGTAGTCTGCAAATAAATCATTGTGTTTGTGTAAAATGGTAACTTCGTGAAAAGTTATGTGCTTATATTATACGTTCACACATGTCTTTAGTCTTTAGTGATCTTGAATCTCTGATTATTTGCAGGTACCGGAGTACGTTCAGACCGATCCAGTGATCTTATCTCGTCAAATTCATGCAGTAATATTATTTATCTTATAAGTGTCATCAACAGAGAACTCTTTATCCGTTGATGTTGGGATTCCTAATACGTATCCACTACAATCTCTCAGTGTGCGGAATAAAGTGATGAACGTTGAAAGGAAGAATGTAGCGATAAATAAATCCCCGAGGTCAATAGCTCTGTAAGTCCTCAACATTTGATGCTAACCACATTAATTTTATTGTACTCACTTAGCTGAAAGCGCTCAGTAACGTATACGCACCAGACCACGAGTAGGTGCACTGTGATGAACTTCTCTTGCAATCGCTGGCCAGTTTAGGTCAGTCACTTCTTGATATATTGATAGTCTATCAAGTATATCTCGGAACCTCCTCGCTTTTCGCTTTTCAGTTCACGTAATGGGCACGTTTCAATTACAAAGGTGTTACTTGTTAAGGTATTGTCAAACTCCAAATACTTGTGGCATCTTCAAGAGCATAACTCAAAGTAACTGAAGGTAAAGGGCTATGGTTCCTTTAAAATGGCTACCTAGAAAAGTAAGAGAGTTTCACATTAGTTAGTGAAGGTATTTTCGGCCGACTTAATTCACAATACAGCTTACTTCCAATTGAGATCTTGAGATTGGCGCAATCAAATCTTCTTGTAAGCAGTACTAGATTGACTACGCCTGTATTATGAAATCGTGTGAAGGACAGGAAATAGGGGTACAACTGTAGATAGACCCGGAAGTAAATTTTTCCTTACGCATTCGACAGTAATGTTGTCCGTGTAATTTTTAATGGACACACGTCTAGGTGAATGTATTCGATAAACCATTAGCACCATAATACTTCCCACTCTATCATGGAACTCAAACACTACTGTGACTAAAAAGCCCAAAAGTGACATATTACAGTACGTTTGCATACAAGCTGGACCTATCTTCTCCATTGAATAGCTATGGACTTTTCCTGTAAGTGTCTTGGGAACATTTCGATGGAAGAGTCTCATGTGCCAGCAACCTTAAAAGACAACTGTTCTCACGAAAATTGATCTGGTTAAAGCATATAACAAATTCCCTATGGTTGTAAACGACATTCTTAAAACCACTATCATGACTTCTTTCAAATAATATGAATTCTCGCACATACCTTACGGTTTAAGACTTGCTTCACAAACTTTTTAAAGATTTATATGTGACATATTCAGAAGTTTTAACCTCATGCACGCATACATTTATGATTACTTGAAAGTGTGTGAGAATTTCATCTTCAACATCTGGGCCTTGTAGCCGAATGATTCCAGTAACGTGGCGTTACTTCAAGTACTCCGAAACATTGGATCAAAACTTACTTCCTGGAATTTCTTGAGTACATTAATAACACTCAGTACATTCGTCTTTAGTAAAACAAAAGACGACAATTCTGTATTTATCAGAAGGAATTTGTGGAGATTTCAGTAATTTTATATTTCAATTCATGAGTCACTTGAAGTTAAACCACCATGGAAAACCTGAAAGCACTGGACGACCTTTTCGTCCTAGTGTGTAACTTCTCAGCAGTGCACATCCGTTATCCCGCCTCATAAGATTTGAACACAAGTCCTTTTGTATTTCCTAGGAGCAACCATACTCAAATAATTAAGCACGTTTAACGGATTGGTAGTTTTTTATCGATGATTCAGATCGGATTGAGACTCTTTACAGACCGACTTCGTGGAAGCGCAAAAGTTATCAATTTGGATGATAGCGCGGGGAAATCATCTCCCGCCACTAGGGAAATTGTCACAAAAGCAACCGTGCTCTCACACCAGGACATCAGAGCATCCATCGGTATCGCCGTAGACTCATCCCACTTTCTGAGCTGAAGAATTCTAGAGCAATGAGTTGATAACACCTAGCAACCTTCGGCATTCTTTATGAGACGGTTGCAAAACGATGGATGGAGGAATAGCATTTTCGGCAATAAATATTCAGCTGTGTAACGTGCTGCACAGCACTTTCGGTACCATATAGAATACCCGGACCTCGTTCTGCTTACCAATCTCTTATTTGTTCTGAGCTCATCTTCGGACAATTAATCCTCTCCAGAGTTTCGACAACTGAACTGGATCTTTCGGTTTACCTCAAATATGCAACATATTTCTACAGCAAACATTTCAGTAGCAGACTCCTTATCTCGTATAACTTTCCTGAAAAATTTTCAGGGAATGGACCTTTTTGGTGTCTACCAGTCTCGAAAAAATGCTGATGTTCAGCACAAGTTATCTTTGACAATCCTGAAACTGCGAATCAAACAGATGGGAAAAGACAAGGAGGCTCTACTATGACATATCTATGGATGGGACTAGTTGAGTCACACCGTGTTAGTATCGACGCAATGTCTTCGGTACGTTCACCAAACCTTCCTATCTAGGTGTTCTAGCAGTCATCAAGCTCATAGCAAGACGATTTGGTTGGCGTAGTGTGAATAAAGATGCAAGGGAATGAATGCGTTCCAGTATAAGCTGTCGGAAATCTAAGGTGCCTAGATACAACGCATGACCCTCAGGGTCTTTCAAAAATCCTGCCGCTCGTTTCGAACATATTCGCCTTGGATTGTCAGGACTGTTAATAAATTCTGGTTGACACCCTTATCTGTTATCATGTGTGGACCGTTCACCTAGATTACCAGAGGCGGTACACGTTACGGAATTTGATGCAGTAACAGTGGCCTGTGACTTCATTAATTGATGGGTGGCAAACTTTGACCGCCTTTCATCCGTCTCTACGAATCATAGAAGCCAGATCGATCCTGAACTTTTCCGTTGCCTTACCAAAATCGTAGAAATTATACGATTCTGAACGACCTCATTCTACCTACAAGTAAATGGACTGAGAATAAGATTTCACAAACAGTTGAAAGCCTCACTTCCTAATACTAATATATGTTCACATTATTTATTTTTATAAAAGTCCGAAAGAAATTTTCATGCCTAAACGTTTCCATCGTCTTGTAGTATTTGCATACACACAACGTGTTTTCTTTACACACATTTTATTTCATGAAACAAGTACGAGTGCATTTGTAGTGCCGTGCTTCCCTAATCGTTCACTTCGATGACCGTTAGAATATAAATCCTAACGGTGCATAAAATCGGAAGGCAAAGAGAAGCAACAACTATAGTTTATTGTCAAATAACGCAGGCCAAAAAGCTACAAGCACAAGAGCAGATATCGGCGAGCAAGCGAAAATAACGCACATTGCAGATGGCGGGTAAGCCAACTCACATTAATCAAGTGTTAATCAATATTTATAGTCGCATAAAAATAAGTGACAGACATTTGATAAATAGGATAACAAGTGTACACACACATACGCCCATATAAAAAATAGTCAGGGCTAATAAGTGATCAATTAACAAGGTCGAAACATGACTCACGATAGATAGGTAAATTGGCTTGTCCAAAAGCTAGAATAAGGTATACAGGCTTAACATATCAACCAACATTACATATTACTACATGAACCTGCACTCTCACATTCTTCATTCCTGGAAAACTGGAAAGGATGAAGAATCGACAGAATGTTCGACAGACCGTAATTTTCCGTGCTAGTGTTTCTACTGCTTAGTTATACGTAACAATATTAGGGGGGTAAAACCAGATGCTCCTGGACACAGCAAGCTTCGTGGAGTTCATAAACCCGGCTGGTCATGTCTTGAGATCAGTACTACCCCACCAAAGGAGGAGTAACTGTAGTGACCAATAAATACCCAAAACAAATAATATTGTAGGTCTACGACATTGATTCTTACCTGGTTATTTGTACTGGATATAACCTAACTGAAGGCTCTTGGCCAAAAATCGGCACCAGATCGTCAGTGGGGCCGCTGTGCTACGTATCCCTTACAAATGCTAGACAGATTAAATAGAACGTTCCTAAACACATCAGAAACTCCTAAATTTGTCTTCGATCGCATTCATCCCTGATTTCTGATCTACCTGGGTCGGTTTCTTCCGAGTAGAAAGATGTCATGAACTAAAACGTAATGAACCTCTGGATTCCCGTAGCACCTGCATCATAATGTTCTCAATATCTATATAGGCCCACTGTGTTATTAGGATCTTAACCATACAGGAGGTTACGAACAATATCAAACAACAACGTACTCCTTAGACAAATATTGAAACACTCTAGCGTTGATAATAAGACAAGAAAAAAACTGTTTCGTGACTGAAAGCAAAAACAACATCCGGCTACCTAGTATAAATTTATTGTTACAAGTGATCCATTAAGAATGTTAAATTTAATTGCTAAGCCAGAGAAAAAATAAATATCACTTAATTCTAGTGTAGCGGTAAATAAATCCCCAAAATAAATATTTCCGTATGTGTTCGGCAATGATGCAGATTACATTAGTTTTACTGAACACACCTGCCTGAAGGCGCTCGGTCACGCATCCGCCCCTGACCACTAATGGCCATGCCCTTCGAGAATGATCGCTGTCCAAGCTAAACAGGAAAAAGCTAATAAACAAAAAGTTTTCTTCTAGTCTGTCGTAAATATAGGATCTGTCAACCTGGAAACGTAAATGGAGGAAACCTCTCAGTTGATAGATTGAAAAATTCGTAGACTTCAATTTCTTTGAACTAGGAGTTGAGTTTATAAAATTCCCACAATCTTCAAATATTCATCTGATAAATGGACGGTCAACAATTTCGGTCTGTAGCGCAAATAGAATTGAGAATCGCCAAAAGAAGGATGTCACTGGCCAATACAGGTGATTTTATCAAACCACATAAGAGCTATCAACTGGACAAATCGTTGAATGAAAATAACATAAAGACGGAGTGACGCAAAATATTATTCATCTGTGTTCACTTAAATAACACTGCGTCCTATACAAATAGTAGATCAGGGTAAATGTTTCTTTGCTCTGAGGTTGTGATCACTATGTGCACTGTCCACGAACAATCAGCATGAAGCCATTAACCTTCTCAAGGGTGATGAAATGTGAATGAGTTAGGTGATCTTCGTACAGATTTATTACTCTGTTGTTTAAATGAATCAACTGCATGGCAAGACATTGTCTGTCCTTCCACTATGTTATGAAGCCACGAAAGCCCTTGACAACGGGTATAATTTTGGCGAAATTGCAGATTGCCTCAAATCGAGATTTCGACTTAAGAGCATGTAACGTTATCCTAGTTCAGTTACAGTGAATGGAAACTAACATTAAAATGAGGCCGGTGAATGCATTACACGGATAATAGTTTCACACATATAAGTTCAACCAGTATTCGTCTTCAAATAATTTCAATATGTGCATGAGATTAAAAACAGAGCTTTAGTTAAACGGACTTATACTAAGTAGAAGTTCCGCCTCTATAAGTTATCGCACTCCTATTTGTATCGAAAAGCAAATTATTACTTCACAAAGCGTCAACAAGTGAAATTCGATGTATTATGAAAAAGATTCATACTTTTCTTCTAGTTAAGTGTATTTAGAGGTTGAAAATATATCGCAGTTGTCAAAGTAACCAATGAGGATTTTCGGATCCTAGATGTTTTCACCATTCACCTAGCATCAGTTGAACATTTCGTGTTCGTAAACAAACTATTTATTGAAAAATCCGAAAATATTGAGTTGCCTTACTGCTAACAATGACCTGGTCAAGATGAATCCATTACTTATGATGCATATTTTGAAATAGAGATTCTGTCGGTTTTGAGGATCTTGTTTTCATCACTCACCATTGTCTGTCTAAAACTATATTGCTGCTTGGTGTTCTTAGAGCTACTTCAAAGTCATACTGTCCGATAACTACCTAGACTGGTTCGCCCTGAGGGAAAGCTATCTTGGATCGTTAGTGCACTTAAGAAAACCAAACAATCTTACCTTATGATCGTTTCCCTTAGATAGGAAAATAAAATGACAACGCAAGAGTAAGTTGATAAGCTCCTACTGATTCTACGAGAAATTTTGTTCAGTAGAAACACCTGGATTTGTCTGCAGTACAACCACTCAAATCTCGGAAGATATAAAGGGTCTCTCGGCTCGACTGCATTCGTCCAAGCTCCCAAGTGAGCTAAGTCACAAATTTCACGTGATTAGTTATGTCTGACCTTACTGGATGCCAATCAGCAGATATATTTAACCAATTCACACGCAGACATGCTATTCGAGTTCTCCTGAGTTGTTGACTTGGCTGTCCGGTTGACGTAGCCGAAGAAGGTTGCTTTCATGTTTTAAACTGCATATCCAAGCACTGTATCTCTAAAAATGCCATTAAGATAACTGTAGGATTGTTAGTATAGAATCCACATACCTAGAAGATTAGCTTTTCTGTGTGATGATCTCACTTGCACCACTCAACAATTGCGTATAGTTTGTAGTGGAACCAACAACAGTATCAAGCGTAAGAAAACGGTTCTACTTTACAACACCGAATTAAAATAATTGTGGTCCTGCTGAAATAAAAAGCTCAAAAAAACAGAAAAAAGATTCCTGTGTTACGAAAGTTTCGTTCCCTTCTCTTTGTCTCATTTCCCTTAATTTCTGGAATTCTAGCAGTGGCTTTGACTTTCGTTATTCGCCAACGGAGCGTTGCTCTTCACAGTAAGGAGAGATAACCAAATACCGACGGACATAGCAATTCATAATAGAATTCTTAATAACAGCAAGCCTACTCAGTTGAATTTTCCGACTGATTGTCTCATGGGAACTTTATTACCACCGTAAGCGAGTGTGAGTTTTTCGTGCAAATAATTCTCCTTCGCATTGATCTAAGTGAAGACTCATTTTGTCAGTATGATAAATTACTTTCCACATTTAAGTAATCAGTGATTATACACTAATACGGCCGTAAATATGAATTAATTTTAAAACATTAGTTTGGAGAAATTGAGGCGCAGATTACGACTTGTGCGTTACGAGTCGACATGGTATAGTTGTTCTGCTTGGTTTTTGACCCCTTATTCTCTGTTACACTGCGGAAGTAGCAAGGTACACAATCATTTGATCGTCCTTTTTCATATCTTACGCATTTGACTTGGCTTTTTCACAAAGTTGTTGACTATCTCGTTACGTCAGTTCCTACTACTCTTACAGTATTTGCACAATGTCTTTCATTCGTTTGAAGGTATATCCTAGATCAAATCACTCATTATCGAAGATATAAGTCCCGCACTTCCTTAGCTACCTACGTTGGGTTTCATCGTCAAATTTTCAACTGTTTAACGAGTCATTTGATAAATAACAAACGTGGCTGGATTTACTGACTAAGGACACCATCAATTGTTGTCTGTTATAGTCTCCTATTATTTCCTCAGTCAACTAGACAGTCGCAGTTATTTGACGGTTGGGGATTCGTAAATTACTATTCGTAACCTTATCCTGTCTGACTCTGTTCACTAGTATACACTTCTCATAGAGTTGTGGGTACAAATGTTATTTCAAAATGTCGCACTATGACTATTCCTGACATAATTAGCGTAACCAATATCCTCGTACGTAAACCCCTCTTTTAGCGTTATTGATCCTTTGTTATATAATACTTTGCATTATTTCACTACGAAATACCTTCAACACTGTCCGTATTTCTGCGGCCATGTTTAAAAGTTGTGAATCAGTCCAAGGAAAGTTTATTCACAACCATTTTTTTCAATACTCAGATATCTCACTATGTGATTAAAACCAAATGATGGTTTCTGATCCATTAACTTCCGAAATAATAAAGCTCATCTCAAACAATGTTTGGTAGATTTTACAAGCAGTCCAGCTGGTGGAGATTCAAATACCTACCCATTAAACTTTGTTTTCCTAATGTCAAGCTTCACTACACCTTACCTTACCTCAACCTACTAGGCCTGTCCTCCACAAGTCCCTGCCAGGCCTTCACTTTCTCTACTAATCTGGCTTGATGTTTAACGTGATATTAAAGTTGCATCATGTAATAGGAGTCAGTTGTTTGTGTAATGAGTCTCAGAAAAAACGATTTACTAGCTGTTGAAATCTAGAAAACGTTTTGCACGGCCTTTGCTTCCGATTTCGTACAATTTTTTTCGCAGTATTCAAGCTGCAAGCGCTATAAATGTTGCAGATATTTAACTAAAGAGCCAAGTTAAGATTACTGGTTGTGTTAAATAGTTAGGAGACTTCACTACAGCATCGTTCGTAGATTCAAAATTATGCACAGAATATAAATACTACCCTATGAAATTACGATCTTGGTTTTGTTTACTGTTGTATCTTTAAGCCCAGTTTAATATCATATGAATTATTCACCAATCGAAATGCGACTTGTACAGTCTTAGTACTGCCCCACACCAATGGTGTTCGACCGATATGAGTAGCCCAGCGTCCTTATTGACCCTTTTTCCTCCTAGCCTTACCAGTTGAGTCCGGAACGCAAACAACAGCTTCCACTATGCGAATCATTTATTTCAAACATACTTGGTTTATATACCAGGCAAACAGACCGCATCACACCATAAAATAGGAAGTAACATTTATACAAGATCAAGCCAAAAAGTGACTATGAACGTGGGAGACTGTCATTAATAAACTGCATATAATTTAAGAATAGTATCATAATAGTCTATAGATCAAAATAAAGCTTGTAATAAGAGGAGTATAGATATACATAATCGAGTTACTGAATAGTTATGAAATAAGAATATGTATATAGTACTAGTCCACTAATAGTTTTCAGAAGTTACCCGTAATTTAATCTTCACTAGGACATAACACTATTCCTTTTATTTCGCTACTTCTTGTCAATATCTCCACCTTCATAGATATACTAAACATGGTTCGTCTTTCATTTCAAGCTAATATATTTCTTATTTCTACTTCAGGTTTTTTGTTGAAAAGCCGAATTTACCCTAATATGTTATGAAATGGAAGGCAAATACTTCGATCTTTATGTTCCTTTTGAGGCAATGAGCGCGCATCTCCTTGCACGCTTGCTTGATTGTGGTTATCACTATGTGGCGGTCAGTCAGTCTGTATCAGTAGATGACTTCAATTTCGAAGTTAAATCAGACTCCACTACAAGAAAGAAAAACAAAGAGGAAAGACAAGCTATGCGCCAGAACCTTATTGCAAAATTAGAACCCCCTTCTCCAGATGTTCTTCAAGCTTATATTAATGAAAGCAGTGTATTCAGAGCTTCTGTGTCATTTCCCGCTATATCATGTAGACCACGAATATTCACACGTCTGACGATTTATTGCAATAATGCTGAAAATGCTGGTTTGTTCTTCCGTCAATTTGAAGATAAACTTGGTGCTTTCGATATTGTGAGCTTCTGTCCTACTTCCAATAACGCTTTCGCATATGCATGTGAAAAGGCTGTGAACATTGATCTTATATCTTTAGACCTTACAAAATCAAGTGAAATTCGACTGTTAAGTAAACAATGCAATTTGATGATGTCACGAGGTATCCACTTAGAATTCCAACTTGCTCCGGTACTTCGCTCTTCCTCTGGAACTTATAGCGCACGTTCAGTCTTATCACAGTACTTCAGCAGCTTACTCTGCATAGCACGAAAGTCATTCACAAACATGATAGTCGTCAGTTCCGGGGCGTCAAGCGGATGGGAAGTCCGTCGACCAGTGGCGGTATCTGCAATGCTTGGTTGTCTAGGTCTGCAACCTCAGGAGGCAACTCACTCCTGTCTTACCAAGGCGCCTTTCGCGGTAGTGACTCATGGTCTTATACGAAGCAGAACAGTACATGGTGCAGCTGCACTGCTTAAACTTTTGTCTATGCCAAATGTATCTTCTATAGTTGTTAAACCTACTGTAAATAAACAATCTACAGACGAAGCTAGTTGTGTAGAAGATCAATTACCTTGTAAGAAGATAAAACTAACTCAGTAATCCTGGTTTTTTATTTGATTATTTACACAGGACGTACATTTCTTCATGAGAGAAAAACTGGCAGATTTTGTTACAAAAATATCTTTCTTCTACTAATTCCATCATCTTGCCAAGATAAATAAGGCACAAATATCAGTCGCTAAGAAAAAGGGTCGAATAATTCAATACATGTATATGTAAATGTGGAATTGGTTATCGCGAAACTCCTTTAGAGTAATAGGTTTCTCGGTGCTTATACGTGACTACTCGTTGGTGTCCATTACGGTCTATGGTCTTAAATTCACCAAACCGGACCAGTAAGGTAATCAAACATCTAAATCGATTGTATTTAGTAAGACAAATTCTTTAATAGGAACATACTATACAAACTGTTGTCGAAATGTTAAGTGGGTTAAGTAAACTAGTATTTCGATTTTTTCAGCAAGCCCGGGCGCCAGTACAGTGGATGTGTTTCTTCCGTCTGAAAAATAAAACATAAGTAATTGATTAATCCACAAAATGCTGATGGTGTGGAATGAAGCTTAGTTAAGAAAAATTTTTAGATCTCGTTTTTAAACGTTGGACAGCAACTGCGTGTTCCAACTACCTTAGTCAACCAAATTTCAGCCTCAGCAACTGATTTGCTGTTTTGAGACAGCATTTAGCCTCAACATAACCCACTTGGTGATTCAATTATATAAAGCAAATGTTCAGAGGACAGCGTTGGAGTAGCCTGTTTGCACAGTGGGTACTAGCACTTCGACATAGATAAGCCACTGTGGCAAAGGTCGAGCGGTCGTCTTTATCCAGACAATCAGAAAGCAACACAGGACCTGAAGAACATGTCCCTCCCAACTACCATATTTATCAACCACAGGGATGAATACCAAGGGAATGGTAAACAAGTTAGTTATGTAGCGTTCCCCTTTGTAAGGTTATGTGTATGAAATGTGTCCTCATCGTATACGATCAAACCAACAATTTGAAAATATATGTTTTTGCACTCCACTCTGTTATTCTCAAAGTTATGAAAAATGCTACACGACAGTAAGTATAGGATGCTGAAAAAACAGGATCCTCACCACTTCGAGTTGTGTTGATATTCGTAACCAATCCACTGAAATGGATATTACAGATTCCTTATTTCGATAACTGATCATACTGTGATGCTTATTGACCGCAAGTTAGATGTTTTTCCACTGTGTGACTAAGAACCCTGAAGAAAAATTACGCGAATTTTGTAAGGAAAGATTTTACGGAAGTAGTCACACTTAAAATACTTATTGAAAACAGTTACAGACAACTTGAAGTGGAGTGTTAAGATTATATATATATATATATATATATATATATATATATATATATATATATTAATGAGTAACTACTGTCTCCGCGTCTGTATATACTACTTTCATTCTAGGCTCTCGAATTCAGCATAACTTTAGTCCAGTAGGATGTAGGTCAAGTTATTATGAAAGTATGCAATTTAGATAACAACAAAAAGCACAATTACCGCTGATTCATCTTCTTTGAAGATCTTTATTGATTTGTCTGCTTCACAGGATACCAAGCGAGATCCACTACGATCAAATGCTAAAGCAAATATACCAGCTTCAGAATCGATGCTGCCAGGCTGAACTTGAGCTTGAAGACGCTGAAAGTTATACCCAGATTTCCAATCCCAAAAGTGAACACTGCCATTATCGCCTGAAGTAAACAGAAAAACCAATGGCAGAGCTCAATCACTTGACCAGGAAATATATGAAATAGACTAAAAACTATTTAAATGACCAATACGTACACAATGATTCTATTAGGAGTTGATTTCAATAAACTACTGGAAAAAAGGTATGCATATGAAAACTAGTAAGTACCTCCACTGACGACCACATTATCTTGGTTAACAGTGATGGCATTAATGATAGCATTATGTCCAGATAGATTCTGAAGAAAGACACCATTGGGGAGTTTCCATTGTTTTATATTATCTGGTGATCCAGAAACAAATGCATTCCTGAAAGATAAGAAGGCATTCAAACATCAAATAAAACTTAAGTTATGAAATAAATTAACTACAACTATTTTCTATCTAAGAGATGATTAATTTACGAACACAGCAAAAAGACACGGGTGTTTTAGTTGTAAAGTTACTTATTGTAACTCAATGGATAACTCTTAGTATCTGCGGTACTGCGATGCAAGAACATACTAATATCTTTATTAAAACATAATAGAAGTCCTGAATCCTGGCCAAGCAGCCATGAAGCATAGCCAAAATGTAGAACACTAGTGTGAAGAGCCAACATGATTACAAAAATGAAGTTTCAAAAACGGGGGGTTCCCATACGCTGCACTATTGAAAACCAGGAAGAAAACTAGCAAACAATCTTAATGCGACCCTGATTTTAGTCTAATGTTATGAGTGACCACACTAAATTTGCGTTTAAACAAGTAGAGAATTAAAAGTCAAACTCCTAAGGAACTTACTGAGTTGGATGGATACACACAGCTCGGACAGATTTCTTGTGATTTGTCAGACAGGCTATGGTACGTCCTGCCGCCAAGTCCCAAAGGCGGACGGTCGCATCATGTGACCCAGTAATCACTTGAGGGTCAGATTCTTGACAACGTACTGTTGCTACTGTGTTCGAATGTCCTGTTAGAGTATGAACATTGACCTGAAATAGAGGTTAACAGTTAACAACTTATTACGCAAAGGGAGGGAATTCTTTTTCAAAAGCGAAACTACTTAGAATCCATTGTTATCAGAATAGTAGGTTATAATCTCGAATCGATTGATAAAAAGAATATTTTTCAGTTGGTTATCTTTCATTACAAAACTAATTGTAGAGGCTTTTCACAACATTTATAACCCGTTGCGCAAAGAAAAGGGTGACAGACGTATGTGTTACCAAAACGAAAATTATAGAATGAAGCTTTCCAAAAAATAACATAATTACCTAGGATGTACGAACTAGGGGTGTTTTTTCGAGAAAACATTATCCTTTTGCAAAGACTTTGTGTTCTAGCGATAAAATTGTAAAAGACAGAGGCAATGTTATGTGACCTTGAAAGTTACAAAAAGGCTGACTAACTTGACCAGTTGTTTCTTAAACTCCACAACCATCTTTCAATGTTTGTTTATTTATTTATTTAAACACATACATATTGGTACAAAAGGGCACCAGATACATATGCGCCACACAAAATAATAAAAGTAGGAAGAGAAGGGATGAAAAGATAAGGCGGACTGAAATGTACAACCAGAAGAGCTCTTTCAGTTAAGAAAGTTAGAACCACTCTTTATGTAGAAAGTAAAAGAAGGTTACAGCAGGATCGCCACTGGCTTCTATTCTGAGCCGTATCTGATAACGTCCCTAGCCACTGTGTTGCACCATCTCTCGGACCGCAGCCAGGGAGTCGTGAAGGACCAACAGAAGCTAGCCCTTTGCAACTTTCTTTCATGCCACGACACCATGTCATACACTGACCTCCTCTCCGCATTTTCCAACCAGTCCCAGAGTCGGCAAATAATGCACGACGTGGAAGTCTCTGGGACGACATTTGTAAAACATGTCCAAGCCACCGAAGTCGGTGTTTCAAGATGGTGACACCAATTGAATTATCGTCTCTGCACCCGAACACACGATGCCGAACCTCTGCATTACTAACATGGTGTTGCCACTGTATGTCAGCAATCCTTCGGAGACAACGATGATCGAACACAGAGAGTCGTCTGACATCCTCAACTCGGAGAGGCCAGATTTCACAAGCATAGAGCAAAATTGCTCTCACCGACGCGTTGTAGATCCGACCTTTTACAGCCAGACTAACATCACGAAGGTGCCAAAGATGGCTCAGATTGACACAAGCCGCTCTGGCTTTCATTATACGTGCATCAATCTCATCACTCACGCCACCACCAGCACTTATATAGCTACCTAAATACACGAACGTCTCAACTACTTCAATCTGCTCACCATCCAGGGTGAGTATAGGATGAGAATCCTGCCAGTCTTTTAGGAGTACTTTGCACTTGGAGGGTGCAAAGCACATATCGTACCTGCGGACACTGATAGCCAACTGATTAAGTGCGGATTGCATGCCTTGGGCATTATCGCACAGTAAGACAATATCATCCGCATACTCGAGGTCGAGAAGTCGTTCTCCAGGCAACATATCCACACCGCCATTACTTACATCCATCAGAGCTGTTTCCAGGATGTCGTCGATGGCAAAGTTGAAGAGGGATGGTGAGATCGGGCAACCCTGCCTAACCCCACTGCTCGAATGGAACAAGGGAGAAAGGTGGTTGTATGCCCTCACTCTGCCTGAGGTGTTCGTATACAGGGCCTTTAAGATGTTAATGAACTTCTCAGGCACACTCTTCTTCAATAGACAATCCCAGAGAACAGTCCTGTCCAACGAATCGTGACAGCCCTGATAGCAAGGAATACTACGATTGTTGGCCTGCGATAAGTATGATGGTGTTCTAACATTTGGTAGTAAATAATAATAATAATAATAATAATAATAATAATAATAATAATAATAATGGTAATAACAATCATAATAATAATGTAAATTGTCTTTCTTCTATTAGGAATGAGAGCAGTGTAGTGAGTCATTTCATGTCATTTGTGTGTGGGCTGTGATACTGCCCGGGTGCCCAAACCGAAGCAGGTGGTTTTCTTAGGGAGCCACCCCCCGAGCCTTTGACCTAAAGGTCTGATCCACAAGGCGGTGGAGCATCGTGAGGAGATACAGTCCCGTGGTAGCCGGTGACCAACGGTTGGTTCGTACGCCATTTGTTCCTTCAGGATACTGGAACCCATGTGCAACATTGGTTTGGAATCAGGGTTTTCCAACTCCCCTTTGTGGACTCGCCGTGTCCACCAACCCGGTTAAAGCGCCGAACATTCGCTTTTCGTCCTCTCACTTTCGTAGACAACACCCCCACCACGAGAAGGCAGTGAGTAGGACTTCCCAGGCAGAGGCTATATATTCGCTGGCCATGTGAGAGCATTTCGAGAGGGAGAGCGGACTCTCCCCACTCTCGGCCGTACCAGGGCATTTGGGGGCTAATAAGTAGTTTGGAGTGTGGTTTTGAAATACCAAAGGTAGAATTTTGCAAGCTCTTGGTGACTGCTGTCTCATGGTCAAGTAGAAAGGCTGGTAACTGGAATACAAGGGAATCTAAGGAATAGAATGGTTTGTTAGCAAACGTCAGTTGTTGTTGATAAGCACTACCTTCTCTAACATGTGGTAGAAAAAAATGCCTTGGTACGGCCGAGAGTGGGGAGAGTCTGCTCCCCCTCTCGAAATGCTCTCACATGGCCATGCGAATACATAACCTCTGCCTGGGAAGTCCTACTCACTGCCTTCTCGTGGTGGGGGTGTTGTCTACGAAAGTGAGAGGACGAAAAGCGAATGTTCGGCGCTTTAACCAGGTTGGTGGACACGGCGAGTCCACAAAGGGGAGTTGGAAAACCCTGATTCCAAACCAATGTTGCACATGGGTTCCAGTATCCTGAAGGAACAAATGGCGTACGAACCAACCGTTGGTCACCGGCTACCACGGGACTGTATCTCCTCACGATGCTCCACCGCCTTGTGGATCAGACCTTTAGGTCAAAGGCTCGGGGGGTGGCTCCCTAAGAAAACCACCTGCTTCGGTTTGGGCACCCGGGCAGTATCACAGCCCACACACAAATGACATGAAATGACTCACTACACTGCTCTCATTCCTAATAGAAGAAAGACAATTTACATGATCATTTTTGTTGTCTATCCGAGACCCGTATTCAAGACTCTAGTGAAGTACTACAAATTCGCTCTCCATCTGTCGCTTCGAAAAGCTTGTTTCACGTGCGTTTATCCGGGGACTTTGTGGCATCTTCGTCCGGTCTTGCTGGCGTTGGCGTTGCACTAAGCGCTAGAGCTGAGGCAGCACTAATCGATTGGATCCCCATTAACAGTCGGTTATGTGCTGTTAGATTAGAAAGTTCCATCAAAGTGAGAAGAAACCGGCGTGAGAAGCAGTGTCTTTTCGTCATCTCCGCTTATGCCCCGACAGATTGCAGCCCGGATGCAATCAAGGATGAGTTTTACCACCAGTTAACAGTTCTCCAGAAAGCGCGTTCGACAGATATTGTAGTATTAGCCGGAAACTTGAATGCACAGGTCGGGCGTCTAGGCACAGAAGAGAGTCGTTTAGGTGGCCGATGGGGACTTGTTGGTCGCAGGACAGATAACGAGGACCGTTTGCTGCAACTGTGCACAGACCACAACTTGTTTCTGGCTAGCACTAACTTCCGGCACAGTCATCGCCGGTGTGCCACCTGGCGTCCTCCCTCTGCATCTCAAGCCTGGACTCAGATTGATCACATCGCGATCAGCTACCGCTGGCGTGGTTGTGTACAAGACTGCCGCTCCTTTTGGAGTACCTATCTGGAGTCTGATCATGCCCTGGTCTGCGCCAATCTCACCTTACTTTTTAGTGGCCGAAGGATTGACTACCACCAACGGATCGACGTTAGTAAACTGGCTGCAACTTCTGTTGCAAGTAGGTATCGAGCGGAGCTAGCTTCTAGGCTAGCTACCATCCCACCGAAAAGTATAGATGAGCATTGGTTGCATCTTCACGACGCCATGAAAATGGCGAGTAAAGCCTCTTGCGGCTTCGCGAAACGTCCCGCTTACAAGCACCGGGTTTCTTCTGACTCCTTACAACTGATGGAAGCCCGTCGGTCTACTACGGGTGACCGTGAGTATGACCACAAACGAAGGCTGTTACGTAGTGAAATCGGGCAAAGCTTGCATAAGGACTGAGAAGCCTGGTGGTCGGAGCGTGCTAATGAGATGGAAGCAGCAGCTGCATCTGGTAACTGCCGGAAGCTCTTTCAACTCATCCGAGCCACTGGTAGCAAGAAGTCTGGTGTGAGTGAAACAATCTACGAGGATGACGGGATGCCAATCACTAACATCTCTCGACGTCTTGGACGATGGGCGGAATTTTTCGAAGGGCAGTTCAACTGGCCTGCTGCTCCGGCAACATCAACCAGTTTGTTCTGCCCCCCCATGGCCGGTGACGACTGATCCACCAAACGAGGCGAAGTCCGCGAGGAACTCCAACTCATGAAACGTTACAAATCACCGGGCCCAGATGACTTACCTCCAGCTCTTTTTAAAGATGGTGGTGACTTTCTGGCTAAGGAACTGACGGTGTTGTTTGCAAAGGTTTGGGAGCTAGAAAGTGTTCCAACATCATAGAATGAGTCGACAGTCGTCCCTATCTTTAAAAAGGGTTCACGTTGTTCCTGTAATAACTATCGGGGGATAAGTCTACTTCCGATTGCGTCCAAACTATTGGCTTCTATCATTCTTCGTAGGTTGTTTAAAACCCGAGAACGATTGACTCGCGAGGAGCAGGCTGGTTTTCGTTCTGGTCGAGGATGCATTGATCACATCTTCACCCTCCGCCAAATGTTAGAACACCGTCATACTTATCGCAGGCCAACAATCGTAGTGTTTCTTGATATCAGGGCTGCCTTCGATTCGTTGGACAGGACTGTTCTCTGGGCACCTGGGCAGTATCACAGCCCTCAAGCAAATCGAATGAGATTTGTATGGCGCATATGTATCTGGTGCCCTATTGTACCAATATTTATGTGTTTAAATAAATAAATAAACTACTTATTACACTTCAGGCGTTTTAGCCAATATAGGAGAAATGCTTCAAAACTATGAAATCTTGTGCTTCTTGTCTTTAAAATCGGCCGATATAGGACTCAAGCTTGATTATTCATGTGACTATATTCAGCCAGTGTAAGAATCAGCACAGTTCACTTTTAGATTACCTGGGTCCTTGATGGTAATGTCTAGTGAGATTGTACTTGTTGGTAGAGCATTGAATTACAAAAATAGAATAGTACACTTTTGTTTGTGCTCTGCGGGAGTAATCATAACATGAACTAAGATAGAAACAAAAGATGTTATCTCTTCAAAGTCTCTGTTTGTGTCGAATAAATGACATTGGGTAAGACTGATAAATGACTCATTATTTCCACAGCATATGTCTGAGTTCTTAATTTTCTTTAATTCAATTACGTAATTGTGTAAACACGGACTAACGCAACAGCTAATTTTAACTTAGAGATAAGAATGCATACAAGAACTTATCCAAGCATTTGGTGAAGCGCGAAGATTTTCGTTTAAAGATAGCCTGGTACGATTTACAGGTTTTCCTAAAGACTGAAATATAATCTGATGACCACACAAGACAAAAAGTCATGGACGGCCAAAGTATACCTGGAGATTCTGCTTCATTAATGTGTGCTTTGAAACTCATCCTTGTGTGTATAAATTAGCGAAAAGAACCTACGGCTACAGTAAAAAAGTGTGCACCATGACTGTGGGTGGCAGTTAACTAGACTACACGAAAATGAGTGAAAACGATGGTGACAAAGAGCACTTGAAAATTTTTTCCGATTTATCAAGCGAATTATTGGCGAAACTGCTATCAAAAACGACTAATTCACTCTTACACCAGGTGATTAGAACAGAAGGCAACGAAATTTAAGGGGTAAACCAGTCTTAAGCTGTTTTACGGTTTCGATGATCTACCGGAATTGCTGAGAGGTTGACTGACCTCAGCTTCCACCCATCTGAAGAGGCTTAAACGTACTGGGTTGAAAAAAGAAGCAAGCCTATGTAGGTTGGTTCTGCACATTTTTAAGAGGGATTGATTACAATATTGATTAGACTGACTAAGGTATTGGTTGGATTTTGAGAATCAATCAGTTTTAGCCAGGGGGATCTAGTCGCTAAAGTTTATAAGAGATAACTTTTTAATAAACGTCATGAGGTTAGTTTAATTGCTACTTTCCTCCAAAGGGCAATCGCCTAATCATCACCAATGATTCATTTGATTATAAAGAATGAAGTAACTAGAATATTATTTCGCTTATTTTAGGAGTTCTACTTGTCCTAACACATTGGTGGCTAGTAAAATCTTGCTAGGAAGAAAAAGAGAGAATTCTCATGTAAAGATTTATGCTAAAAAGTAAATCTGTTTTCAGAGAGCAAATAACAATGTTAACTTGAAGGAAAGATCAAACTCCTTACACTTTAACAACTTACTTTGGTTCGCATGTCCCATACTCGTGCAGTTGCATCCCGACCACAAGTAAGGACCACATCGATTGTTGGATGAATATCAATATCGTAAACAGCAGACATATGACCATGATAATGACGAATAACCTTTATATTTAAGTAAATATTATAAAGCTCATGGGTACCTTATTCTGCTCCAAATCCCAACAACGAACTGTTTTGTCTTCTCCACATGAAAATAAGTAAGGATGACGAGCACTGACAACAACACCTCTAACTGTACTTATGTGACCTGTCAGTGTCAGTTTTAATGTCCCACTAGCAAAGTCCCAAACCTAGATAAATAAATAAAAGCGAATTAAATGAACTCTATACCTTGATCATTCGATCTGCTGCGCCAGTAACAAAGAAATCATTAGTAGGATCAAAAGCTACACAGCGCACCCATCCTGTGTGACCACTGACAACCTAAAAGTTTTTGGATAAAGTAAGTAGCACTGAATTACTCGACATAGTTTCCATGGTGGATGCCATGTGGGTTTGGGCATAGTAGGAGCTTTCTTTGGAAGCAGTAATTTTTCATTACCTATTTGAACTATAGAAGCGTTTTGTTCAAGTGCAGATCTTTAAAAATATTTATCATATAAACTATTGACTAACTTTGGTTTGACCTTTTCAGATGGAACAATAGCTCCCGGTTGTGACGTGTCAGGGACATCTAAAATAGATGAGACAAACATTCACTTACTTTCTTTAGGCTTTAGTGGATTATGACCAGGCTCCTTAAGTACAGGTCCATACTGATCTTTTGCTTTGATAGCGACCTTTAATGAATTACTAAGCAGAATAATAGACAATACCAGTTATTTACCTTTTCTCATCAACTTCCGGAAGACGACTTTGATCAGCTTCAAACATGTCATGTGTTCTTTTGAGAGAGCGGAAAACAAGTGTGTGTACAGAGTGGCGCTGAACCACCTAAATTTCCAACTTATGATCCTTTTTTATAGTAACTAACCTCCATTTTGCAGAATCAGGCTATTAATGAAGATGAACAGTTTATAGTGGTTAAAACAAATAATCTACTCGATTAGTAAATGATATAAAGATTCCAAGTGATGGTGAAATAGTTGGGACACAGTTGTAAAAGCCTACGAGTTGTTGGAGGCATTGTGATGTTTATTGTTAGTATTGGGTGCGAAATCACTTGCAATTTAAATACTGGTTTTATTCTGTGATATCAATTACTGGATTTATTGAAATCTGCACTTTTATACAGTTACTGCCGAGAACTTTAAATAGTTGTCTTAGATTAACATTCTAGAAGGTGCAAAATATGACGTTTTACTAGATGGGAAAAGTTCAATAAGAAAGTTTCACAAAGTGAAGTAACACAGTAAAACGAACTTGAATTAAGTGAATGAAAGCAATTTTTCAAGAATTCGATGAAAAATATGTCACTAAAATTTTATTGTGGCTTAAGTTAGATCGTTTGTTGATTGCTATAGAAATATACGTCCTGGCTACCCTTGTATATAATCACTGACTTAACTCGCGTTAGTGAATAACGGAATTAAAGTCGAACACATGTATTTCATACAATCGTTGATATAAAGACAATCAGGGAGACGCAACGAAGGAAGCGGAGAGAAATGGATAAGAGAAGTTATGTGAGCCAATTCCATTTGACTGGGTAACTCATTATTTATAGTCAGACCAAAAACAAGTTAGACGTGCGACAAGTAGGATAAGTATTACACACAGAAACGCTCACATGAGAACAGTGAAGGTTGATTAGTGAATAATTAACAAGGTCAAAATGTGACTCTAAAAGAATGGATAAATTGGTCTATCCGGAAGCTAGAATAATCCATCTGGGCTCGACAAAGTGCTAGACAATACAACATCACTATAACTTCACAATTGCTAAAATATATTAACTGATGAACCCAATACGAATGTCTACCTCAGAGTTTACATAAACAACCAGTGACATTAAACTTAAGTGTTTTACTTCAATTCTAAAATTTAAAGGTTTTAGCTTATAATGAATGATACGAAGTTTGTCTCAATCAGTTATTGCATTTGGAGGTTTACTCCGCCCTCTCAGTAATGATAACAAACACACTGAAATGATATCGCGAGAACAAACTAAACTTTTGCAAAGCAACAACTTATTATAAGCTTATCACGGCGTTTGAAATATATTGAAGGTGAAAATCTAGATTGCTAAATGGTTTTACAACGCCACTTTCTATAATTAGATGTAGCATCTGGTTTAGTTTCTGCGTAATAAAGTTGACATGACGGTGATCAACTTAACAAACTCTTCAGAAGACTAGAAAACCAGGGAGCATCGATTGGAGTGATATAGAGAAGCTTTCGGAAGCTGTATAACTAAGTAACAAAAATGTTCATGCGCTGGATAGTTAAAAAAACAGACGAAACCTAAAGCTTACTGAGAATAAACATAAGAAACTGGAAACTCGATGGTGATCCTGATACATTTGATGAAATAGAACTCCGCAAGTCAACCTGTAGTTTCGCAATCCGGAAATCCAAAAGCGACAAGAACGCACCATATTATTTTTACCTTAATTATCGAAGTCATTGGGCTTTTGGTTGGGGTTCATGAGTAGGTTCTACGACCAGGTTCTTGAGTAAAAGGTTTGAAAACTATGACGAACCTTAAGGAAGCAAAACAGTACCACATTCCCCACGCTTCACGCAGTCTTAGAAGGATAAAGTTAGAGAAGCATGTACAGAATACACGCACGCATTTGAAGAGAGTACACGGGTCCAATACCCTTGCAATATTAAGCTAAGTTCGCCTAAATATATGAGAAAACAAACAATTCAAATAGATGACTTTGAAATTGATAGTTTTTCCTTTGGCTAGGTCAAAACAACTTACAAGACACATCAGGCACTTTAGGAGCCCATAATAAAAAGAACCACCGTGCCATACAGCTTTACCGTTGAGTAACAAACTTTCAGAACCTAGTACAGGAAACGCAGTATTAGTCTCCGATTGATTGATTTAGGAGAGTATTTGACAAATATTAGGATACTTTGAGAGAGATAAGGAAAGCCTCTGGTGTCATCTTCACAGTACAAATCCACATCATCATCTCCAGTATACTTATAAGTGCAACAATTTGGTATCGACTTGATATCGTGAGCAAATTACAAATAATAAAAATATTTAAAGTTATTAATTCGTTAGGTGACCCATCAATTAGCACAGTTAAGTAATACACACCCGAATGAGAAGCTTTAGACACAGTAGCGTAAAAACGTGAGCTGCGAGCCATGAAAAATTTCAATACCCAATATTCAGTCTTTCGTGGCTAGTGAATGTAGACAAAATTGTTTTTTGAATTAAGTTATCGGTTTCAGAGTACAGCTTTAAAACTTTGATATCGTTTGAGGTCGTTTGTCTTGTCATTTGTTGCTGAGAATGAGAGATGTAATTGGCTAAATAACTTAAAATGATGGCCTATTCATACAACTTTTGCTGTTCAAACTTCCTCAACAGGTGCAAGCAGTTCTTGTCTCGTTTCAAAGAACGCCGTGGATGAGCTGGCTGCATCTCCTGACCGCATCCTATAAATCATGAAGTCTCCTAATGCCAATATTTCTTCAGTCGAAAAAACCTCAAACGACCCAGAATGACATTATAGAACTATGTCATACACTTACACGATTTCGTAATGACCGTAAACGGTCACATACCTTTCAAAGAAGCGGTTTACTTGGGCGATCTGCCTCTAGACCATGGGAGACGGATAACCCCGAGTGGTGCTGGTATCATAACCAGTATGGAAAGTCCTCCAGAAATTGCAGAAGACCGTGCAATTACCAGAACTCAAAATTGAATGACATGAAAAACGATTCAGGAAACTTCTCAGTCGTCAAGCGTTAACGGCAACCGTAGCCGGCGAACAAAGTCATCTGTTATACGTCACAGATGGGATCACGGAAGTTCTCTACCTCTTCGATACTGGCGCAGAAGTTAGCGTTCGTCATGCGAATTCTAACGACAGACTTCGCGAATCTGTTTTATACTTACAGGCGGCAAACGGGAAGCCAACCGCCATACGAAAAAAGTAGCGTTTACCTTACCGTGGGTTTACGCAATCCATTCACTGGATCTTCGTTGTTGCAGATGTTTCTATGCCATCATTGGTATAGATCTCCTACAACATAACAATCTACTCATCGATACGCGCAAACGGAGGCTAGTAGACGGAAACGTTAATTTATCTGCTTGCGTAACTTCTTTGCAGATTATTTCCAGTCACAACTAGTTACACAAAAGACCCATTCTATCAACGATTACTCGATAACTACTGTGATATATACGAACCGCAACCGAAATTTCGTGAGCAATTGGCAACGTTAAACGTCACATCACGACTACAGGACCTACTGCATTCTCGAAAGCACGGCGACTGGCTCCCAATAAGCTGAGGTTAGCCAAAAATGAATTCAACCACATGATAGAGTTAGGAATCGTTCGACCGTCAAACAGCCCATGGGTATCTCCTTTGCACATGGTCCCTAAAGAGGACGGCAACGATTGGCGTCCAAATGGTGACTATCTGCGTTTGAATGTAAAAACCATTCCCGATCGCTACCCGTTGCCTCACATTCACGATTTGACAAATACCTTGAAAGGTATAACTGTCTTTTCGAAAACCGACTTAGTTAAAGCCTATAACCAAGTGGCCACTGACGATATTTCAAAAACCGCTATCATCACTGCCCTCGGTCTCTAAGAATTTTCGCAAATGCCTTTCGGGCTATGAAATGCTGCCCTGACTTTCCAAAGGTTCATAGATGACGTTTTTCGAAGTCTCAACTTTCAATATGCGTATGTTGATGACTGATAGCAAGTCCGGACAGAGAATCCCATCTCCAGCATCTGGATATTGTGATCGAACGACTGCAAAAATATGGCATCACTGTAAACATTATTATTATTCACAAACACCTTATGAGTACGTAAGTGCTGTGAAGAAGCCATTTCGGGATTCTTCAAAAATGCAATACTTCACAATTTTCAATAATGTTAGCATTACATATGCCATGTTTGAGAAAGGATGGAAAAGGAAAATAAAATATTCATAATAGAATAGTAATAATAATAGTAATAATAAAACAGGTTCTGCGTAATTGACAAGAGTTTTGAATAGATTTTGAAGGAGGAAAGGAAGAAACTAAGGAAATAGAAATAAAGGAGTCGCGGAATACGTAAATATCTTAACGCAGAACAAGAATAAACAAATCAGAACGGACTCCTTAGATCTCCCAGGACACACTACTGATGCTCAAGGCAACCGACCTCTTAGAAACAAAGTGGCGGCCATTCTGTGTCACCGAGAACCGACCACCATTAGGCGATTGCGCACATTTAACGGCCTTGTAAGTTTCTGTAGATGATTCATACCGAAACGCTGATTGTATATGAAACCTCTAACCGACCAACTTCATGGAAAGGTGAAATCCATTATTCCAGACGACACCGCACGAAAAAACATTATCCACAGTTAAGGAACTTATCATAAAGGCGACCATGCTGGCACATCAGGACACTGAAGGGTCTATTCGTATTGCAGTGAAAACATCTGACTCAACAATCGGAGGCGTTTTACAACATTGGAATGACCACTCTTAGCAACTTTTTTCCGAGACGTTTCCTAGACAGTGAATCGAGGTTATGCAATTTCGGTAGGGAACATCTAGCCATGTATTGTGCTGTACGGCATTTTCAACACTTTTTCGAAGGCCGAAAATTCACTCTTTTTACTGATCATAAACCCTTTACTTTCAAAGCAGCATATTTAGAAGGAAATCCTATCCACGTCAATTTTCCCTCAGTACAATCTATCGACAAGGCTCCTACATTTATAATTACTCATCCGACAGCTAACACGCACGTTGATACTTCGGCAGTATCTGAAAATAAACACCTAGTTCTGGGGGAAGAGTAAGATTTCCAGAACATTTAAAAGCCTATTGCATGTGAGAAACCACATCACATTTTGCTTTATCTTGATTTTTCTTTGTATTGTATATAATAAAAAAAATTTAATATATTGATACTTACATACTAATTCCAAAAAAAACAAATAACTTTTTGGTAATATGTGTTTATTTGTTTTTTTTCATTTAGAAACAATTAGACAAAGTTTTTAAAACCATTTTTACGCCATCACAGGTGTATTAGTTTATTTACCTTTTTTCTTCTGCTTTGCGTCTTTACGCGCGTGTGAGCGTATTTCGACATGCACCTGCACATTCTTTTATTCTTTTCCAGGACGTCTGGAAAAGACTTTAAAAAGAACGATGAAGTCGACGAAGAGCCGAAATTTTCATTTTACTTTGTTTCCTTATTACTATATTGTACTTCATGATCCCTCAATGCTAGGAAAGACGACTAGACGCTGCTAAACACGGCAAACTATCAGAAGAGTGTTTACCAGCGACAAACTAATTGGGTTTAAACGTCTAGCTGGCCATGTCGTAGGCTCATCACTACCTCACTGGGGGGGGAGTGATCCGTAGCGGTAAATAAATCCCCAAAATCAATAGCTCTGTATGTGTTCGACATTGGATTCTGACCACATTAGTTTTAATGGACTCACCGAGCTGAAGGCACTCGGTCATGCATCCACACCGGTCACGAGTTGGAACGGCGTGTTCAACGTCTCCTGCGATGACTAACCAGTTTGGATCAGCCACTCCTCCATATATTGATAATCTATGAAATATGCCTTCCAACCTCCTCACTTCTGACTTTTGATTTCATTATTTGGGTGTGATTCAATTATAGAAGGTATTACTGGTAAAGTGTTGTCAAACTACAATACCTGTGGTACCTTCAGGAAGCTTGATCGACCTCCTTCAGCTGATTCGTTCTTATTTTATTTAACGAGGTCAGCATCAATGTCGAGGATTCACAGGACTGTTTTTTTGGGGGTTTACTTAGTGCTACGCGTCTTCTACCATGAATGAATGTATTTCACTGAATTTTTCTAAGGAAAACTCTCAGCCACAGGTGTGCACATAAAATCCTATACTCCTCGAAAAACTGCCCTACCTAAAGAGAAAAGTCTACACATTCTGAAAGTGCATTAAAAGTGTGTCCGGTCAGTGATAACAAAGTGTGACTTCACTTGTCTTTTAGCCCTTTGGCAACGATTACCCAAGGAGTCGCGGTGGTAATGTTTTAATAGGATATTTCAACTCAGAATATATTGTGAAGGTTTGAGTCTTATTAAAGTGCTTTGATGTACTAGGAGAGCATGCATTTTAGTATGAGTAAGTAGAGTCGGAAAGGAGACGATAGAGAGAAATGGTGGGTAGATGACCCAGGTAGCGAACACAACGCACTTATAGTTTTAGTATGGAAAGCAAACGACAATAAGCAACAGCAACACATTCCTCACATTAATGCAATCTAGAATTCGAAACCAGAGTCAAATAGTATAACCAGCTAAATTATATCCCACATATTTTTTCGACTTCCAGCCTTCAATGTTAGCAAACGTGATTACACTTGTGACGGTGTTGCAGGAAGTACACTTCGTTTGTTTTTCACCGACAAACGTGTTAGGTGATGGTAGAGGTAAATCGTATCAACCACCTTGTTTCAAACAGTTGGATTAAATATTACGGGATCCGGGATGTGGTGACGGTTAGCCTATAGCATATATAAAGCCATGTAATATTCAGCAAAAGTCACCTATATTCCCCTGGATAAACGATGAATGGCAAGAAACGTGGAGAGGTAAATAACGAGAGGTGAATTTGAATGATTATACGTACTACGATGAGGGACTAACTATTTTCAGACAAATGTAGTTGAAAACAAGATGTTAGAATTTTCAATTCGGTCTGAAAGGTCTTGAGATGTTACTATGATTTTTGAATGACGTAAATCTATTGGTAATTGTGTTACCTGCAAAAAAATTCATCAATCCATATTTCAAAAATGTCTCATTTCCGAGTTATGTAGCCGAAACTCTTGTGATTATTGTTTACACCGGTATATTGGAAAACAGGTGTTATGGTGAATAAATTTTGTGAGCCTCTGAGAGCAATGCTAACTTTTTTAAATTCTTCTTTGCAAACCCTTTCGCTGAAGGCGATCAGTCGAGGATCTGTACCAGATCATGTCCGTGTACATAACAACATTTTTTCCAAAATTTTAACTCCCTTTAGGTAAAAGAGGTAGGAACTGATGTCCATGTGGTTAATGGAAAAAAGATACACACTTGGTCATACTGTATAATTTCGTTTTAAATAAACTTTTACTGTTCTCATTATTTTATGAGTTAATTTAATCTATGATTAAGCAATGTATATAATACTTAATATACATAGCTTATGAATTTTGAATGGCTCCATTAATACACTATTTTGTCGAACATGTTAACAACATGAAATGTGAGGGTATGAAGTCGCTTAGACGTCCTTTAAGCAACACACAATTTATCTGTTAATCACCTTATTTAGCCACCAGGAAATTCAACACGACAGAAGTCAGTCCTGAATATTTCATGTAGCTCAGCTCATGATATGTAATACAAAGCACAATCGTAATCAATTTAAAGCTATGAGTTGATAAGTCATATAGTGCTTTTTTTAATAAAATGCTCATTTTAATCAAGAGGGCAGAAAAAACATGGGATTTTTACTTTACATCGCAACGGAAAATGGAGAATAATTCAGCCGTTTTTGGTCAAAATCAAATCTTCATTTATTGGTAACAAAGATAATAAGTTGATTCACTTGTGACAACTCCTAAATAACTTTCCTTAACAAAACTATCACATGTTTTAAGAATCCCTCTCCGATGGAACATATACCACATCTGGCTGAAACTTCACTGTTGTCCGTCTGAGTGAGAAAAAGAAATCCATGCGGTTGGTACTCAACATCTTGTTGTAGAGCTTTGACAAACCAGTTAACTTCTATCGCCTTCAAACAAATTGCAACCGAACTGCATCAGATTGTTAATTTAATGTAGTAAGAGATGTTCACCTCTTTTGCTGCAACACACCTAGTGGTTTTGTGAGATAGTTGATGGTCAATTGACCTTAAATGCATTTAACAGCTTTTATTTTGGCCACTCTCACTCCAATCTTTGGAGCGAGAGATAGAAAAAAATCCAGCCTGTTACAGACCAGTCATATTACTCCCAATACATTGAGTGGTAAAGAAAGGACTGATGAATGAACAAAAGAGGAAACACATGGATGGAAACAAGATCCTCCCCGAAGCTCATAATGGGTCATATGCTTCTAATCTTCTCAAGCCATGGGAAAGCTGGACGACCTGATGGGACCATAAGGTACCGGTTTACACAATTTTCATCGATTTCTCAGAAACATTTGATGTAGTACCTCATCTGCTTCTTATAGAAAAGGTTGTGGAAATGAGTTTCACTGAATCACTTTTATCCTGGCCCCGGAACTATCTAGAGAATAGTGTGTTCCGTATCGAGGTGGGTCTCAGCGTTTCACAAAAAGCGACCTTAGGTAATCTCCTGTTTCTAATCTTTATTAACTATCGGCAGGTGGAATAAGCTCAGCTACACTGATCTATGCAGATAACGCAAATATTTGGAAATCCAAAAAAGACCTTACAACAATAGAGGAATGGGTAGTTGACAATGTAATAAGACCGAACCTGTTAAATGTCATGTCATAAAGATTCTGCCTCACTTATCACAAAGCACTTAAACCCTTCATGGAAATCCGCTCTCAATTGTTTTTTCAGAGGGTGATCTCGGGCTTTAGAAGCGATATAAATCTCTTAGACCAAGTATAGAGACGAACAACAGACTGGGTGATGTCTAAAACATATATCTTGCATAAACAGACTCAGAAACCTAGGATTATTCTCTCTAAACTACAGAAGAATGGGAGGTGATCTGATAGTGGGGCACAGCATATTAAGTATGCCATAATACCTCAACAAGAGCATATTGCCAGAACATGATCACCATGCTCCTCGAGGCAACCCTAGAAGGATTTCATTTTACAAAGCAAATAGCCCGGTAAGCTCTCACTTTCTTTAATTACGAGTTGCTCCCATCTGAAATGACCTCCCGGCTGAGGTGATCCAAGATCCACTGTGGATAGCTTTAAGAGGATTCTTGGTAAACATGGATGCACCATCCCTCTTCGGCTGGTTGTTCCTGATGCAAGTCTCACAAATTATCGCTGTTATTTTTAAGACATAACCAGTAACTACTTCTTATCTCTCTTGGTATTATCTCCGTTTCTCTCTTATTCTTTCAGTTCTATCCCATTACAAATTATCAATTAATAAGATCATTGAAACAATCATCTTCTCTTAGCACTGAAATTATCACTTAATCATTTTTATTTTGCATCCAATCAACCTCCTGGCCGGTAATGTTATAGTCGCTGTTCTGAGACAAACACGCTCATCCAAACTACAAGGTATACAAATCCACAAATAATTACCACATTGACTAGACTTAGTACAGTCGAGTGGTTAAACCACCATACATTGAAAATGACCAAATACCTAGAACCGTACTGAAAAAACAAGAAGCGAGTGCAAAATAATCAGTTAGTTTATATAAGCTTGTGACAAAAATATTAGGTATTGAAAGTGTGTAAAAAGTCATCAGACATAGCGACCTATAGCTTACTAAGTCAAATAATCTCGTAAACACTGGATATTTGTCATAAAAATTCTAGTTGTTATAGCTATCACTATCTAAAAGCGCTCCAACAGTCATCAGCACCAAATCGCAGAATCTTTAAACGTTAATGACTTTCTCTGTTGATGAACAGATTTAAAACTTTGGTGTCAGTCTACCTCTAACCACAACTATGAGTACCGTCCTTTTAAATCATGATATACTTCTTTCATGTTAGTTATCGGTGTAATGGTTGAAAGATACATGGTTGCAGTTATTGTCTACTTCATTTGTATCCAGTGTAACTTTAGCTGACATGATAGTTGTTTTGAGAATTCGGTCTATTTGTTATGTATATTTTAATAAACTATTATGAGATCCGATTTATACAGTTCACTTATAACAAAATATTACTAAACTAAATATATTTCTGAATGAGTATATTTTAGTATTTCTATGGGACCGTAAAATTCTGTAGGAAACTAGCACTAATAATATTTGTAAAAAACTAATAATCTAGCTATAAGCTTTCACAATTAAACAAGAAGAAATAAACGAATTCATTCTAAGTTAAAAAGTATGATGTATGATTGTTTTACCTTTTGCGTGTATAGAAGTGGTTTGCTATGCAATCACAAGCTTATATAGAGTGAATTTACACTTAAATATAATATGTACCCATAATTAAGTAACAATAAAGAATTATCTGTTAACAAATTCGTATAAGTATAGTCGATAACATTCTGTGATATTATATTAACCTTTATAAGATTAAATAGTGATTTATATAGAGATAATCTCTAGTCATTTATTTTTAAATAAGCATTTCCTTTTCCAAGACCTTTAATGAAGATGTACTTTCGTTTTTTTTTGATCTACTGACATCTAATGAGATTTATTTTCATTCTAGATAGGATTCAGGAAAATAAAACAAGATCACAGTACATTCGGACTTAAAATATATGTAATAAGAGAAGCATTATTTAAAAATGTCAACCAAGTGTATGTATTCTATTGTGATCTTTTGTGCATTTCTTAGTATTTAAAGAGCAGTAGTTATTATTTATAGGAGGGGCTAAATATTCATCCTTTTTCGAAGGGTTTTCAAAAAAAGCACTTGGTAAATGACATTGAATTTCAATTTAATGATTTTCTGACAGTTTCCAATTCAGACTTTTTATTATGAAATCATTTCATAATTCACTTACATACACCTTATAAATTCTATAATTTTGTTGTAAATGAAACTGAATATGGAGATAAGGATAATAGTGGAAGTAACTATTTTCTAACTGTCACCATTAATTTTAATATGAGTCTATCAATGTTCATGTTGGTTAGTGTATAACTCAGAGTTAACATAAACAAAACTTTTGTCGAATGATTCAAATCTATTCTATTAAACTGATGACATACTCTTTGATAAATATTAATGAATTTCTAGAGCGCATTTCCGTTGGTTTTAGACCAACAGATAATTTAATAATCATATCGAGAAGCTGAAATATTCACTGTAGACTAAAATGTTTTCCTAAATTCCCTTAGTAGTTCTAAAACAAGACAATTGGCTGGAATAGTGTATCTTGGAAGAGAGAAATACGAAGTATTCAGTGTGCTCTATCCTCAGAAATGTTTTCTCGTCTGGTCTCCAAGTTTTGCCAACTCCGTACTTTGATCAGATGAAACTTTTCACTCTGTCTGACAACGTATTTAAAATTTTACCCCACATTCCGCCACACACTACTTACAAGCATTCTTGTAAGTAATGTCCACAACATAGTTATTTATTATGTTCCATTATTTCTTTTCTACTGAAAGATCGTACCTATGTTCATTAAGTTGATGAACATTATTATGAAGCTGATATAAACTATGTGTCAAAGAACTTGTAGAAGTCGGTAGATTTCATAACATTATCAGTATAAAAAGAATTACATATCACATCATAACAAAATGAGTTACAGTTAAACATGTGTATGACAATATTGAGAAGATGAAATTTTCTTTAAATTAACTTCATTATAAGCAATCTCTAATGACAAGTATAGATCATTTAATGACTTAGAGTAACCAAATTGTTATTTACTATCCCTTAACTGTTTTTGAATTGCCGTCTATTCAACAGTAATACGCTTACTATAGGTATCTAGAGGTAACAAAATCTTTACACTATTTAAAGGTCTTGTTTTTAATCATAGACTTGTACGTAAGCACTGATCAAACTCTTGAATTAACTTGAAACAGTTGTTTAGTTCTCTCTAGATTTCATGAATTAACTTTCTGAAATTAGTCCGCCATATAAACTAACATCACAAGGAACATTTTCTAAAAATTCCTTGATCTAATAAAATTGAAATTCTTAAAAATTTTATAAATCTGGTTATTTTTACTATCATGAGGGAAAAAAGCATAATTTTTATATTTATTTGTATCACTGGCCTTATGTTTAGCAATTTTTTTCATTTTCAATAATTAAGAAAACAACATGGTAACAACTTCAATCATAGAATATTCCTGATATTGCTTTAGTTTATTGTGATTGGAATAGTTTTAAGTGATCATCTTGTTGTTTATTTTAATATTTCATTTGTGATATATATATATATATATATCAATGTTAATTTTACTGTTTTTAAAGTCATTTTTGCTTCATTACTCTATTTCTCATGTTAGCTAACTAATGTCACATTTGTCAGTAAGTATTATCATTATTCACTAATAAAGTCTGGCCATAAAAGACATATATATAAACATTCATAAATAAATGCTTCTGTTTTAAAATCGAATCATCAACTGTATAACCATTTATCCTGAATGTTTCTGCTTCAATAAATTCATTGAAAGTAAAAACCAACTAAATAAAATGAAATAAATTAAAAAGTAATCAAAATTTCAGATAAATGAATGTTTAGATATGAGGGAGATAGAGAGAGAAAAAAAACTCATTACATATATTAAGTTAGAATTAATGAAAATTATCTCTTTTGGTGAACAATAATGATAAAGAATTCCAACAGACTGACCAATTGCAGTCCTAAACATCAATGAGGAAAATACAAACAAACAATACAAAGAGAATAAAATTCTGTTTCATGCTAAGAATTGTATAGTTTTCAAATACAAACATTGTTAAAATTCAGTGACAGTTCCCGGATCATACAAAAATAATGAAACAAAATTCAGTGCATCATTAAACTAAGTAAAGGCATTTCAGTGAAGAAAAATAGTTATCTTCAACGATGTCATTAGCTCTTCTTTGTATCAGTCGAATGAATATTTATTATGTCAGATTTCTTTCTTAAATATTACTTTTATTCTATCTGATTTTTGTTAATCTCCAGTAATTGTGTAACATATATTCCGCACTTAAAAAATTTTTAAATTTAATTTTGGTAACTTTTTTAATGATCCAAGAATCTCCTATTTTATTGTAGATCACTTTATATAAAAAAAAACTATGGATATGACCGTACTGCTTTGATAAATAACATCGTGAAAAGGAAAAATTTTCTTCACTGAAATGTTTTATTTTCAATACAGAATTAGCCTTACATTAAGTGTTTCAAACGGAACCAAAAAGTGTTTTACGTATTTTATGATATAAATTTCCAAGGTAGTAATTTTGAGTAGTATCAAATGTTTTACAAGGACATGAAGAAATTATATGATCCACACAACACCAATCAAATCATATCGATGATCCTAAGAAATAATAAATAATTTTATTTAAAGAATATCCACTTACAGAAGTTCAAATAGTGAATATAAATTGCACATTTATTATGGTAGCCAAGAGTTAAACTAACACACGGTAAATGAAAATCAGTATACCTCTATACGATTGTTTATATTTGAAATGTATGTATTTTGAAGATGGACATTTTTTAACTCTTTTCTATCTTTTAATATCTCTTCATATTTAAACTTGATTTCAATGAAACGAGATTTTTGTGAGTAACCGTTACTTGGCATTGTTTTTTTCTATTAATTCGTGCAACCGATTCTCATAATTCTATGTAACCCTAACATATTGCTCTATTATAATAGTGTTATGAAAGGCACATTTTCTTTACTATTAAATTAAAAATCATTTAGTATTTATAGTTTATATGTATAATATATAAAGGTTAATCAGAAAAATATGACAACCTTAATTTCTTCTCTGTAGAAAAAAAGAAAAGAGATAAGCTTTGAAAAAAGAAAGGAATAAGTTTTAATTTATAAATAATGAACAGGTATATATGAATAAACATGGTAGAATTTGTATAATCTTAATAAGAGAAAAAAACAAACAAAACATCAAAGGTAAATCTTAAAAAAGAATTATAAAATTTAATTATATAAGATTGGATTGACATCATTCCAATTATGTTTTTTTTTCTCTCTCAAAGTAGTTACTTGGAGATAAATATTGATTTTAATAACTCAAAAAAACAATATTGATAGCGGAATACTATTCATATGAATAATAATATTAATTTATTTCATTTGGTGAAATTTTTTTTTGATTATTTAGTTACTTTGTAAATCGTTTTTATCAATCATTTTTAAAATAAAAAGTTTACTTTTTTTCATGATTTTTCGGCAATTATTGATTGAAATTATATTTTAAATTAATTCAGTGTAATAGGTGTAATAGAATATGTATGCAAGTCGTATAAGTTTGCTTGTTTTTGCAAATAAAGTGAATAAATATTCTAAAACAAAAATATAGTATTTTCATAGTTGAAATCATTAGTCAATTGAAGATAGACCACCATGGAAAACCTGGAAGCACTGCTTGACGGCCGTTTTGTCCTATTGAGGGACTCCTTTGCAGTGCGCATCCACGATCCCGCCTATCGAGATTGGAACCTAGGACCTAACAGTCGCGCGCCAGAGCACTTAATCGATAGACCACTGAGCCGGCATTCAACGGTGTTAATGTCTAACTTCAACCAATCCACGAAATTGAGTAACCATTGACCAATGTCTTCAGTGAGTTGATATCTCCCAACAGACATGGTTGAACTCCACTGATTACTGGTTCTCACTAGAACTCCAGGAAATATCTCATGGAGCTAGTCACTAGTGAGCATATAATAATTATAGAGGTTATGAAGGGTTTGCACAATATCTCCGGAATTAAAGAAACTCTTAAGATGGGTTACGTAGTAATTTAACAAGATTTGATGAGTTCGACATAATGTAAGAGAAGTGAGTGAGCGGAAATGTAATGATGAAGTGGGGGTGGTTTAAATGTACATAAAATGAGGATTCGGTAATAAAAGAGAAATACAACAAACATTAACAAAATAAAACTATTGACCAAAAAAACTGAACTACAAGGGTAGTAACAGGCTTATTACTGTATCTTTCTGAATACACAGATCAGGTTTGAGTTTTTTTATTTCAATCGCTTCAGCAAACCGATGAGACTCAGGACTGCGTTTATCATTATAACACTTTTGATGAATGTATCGCAGAAGAACGATGATAAAACCTGAAAAGAGATGTGTGTATTTAACATTCCTAATATCCTTCCATTTGGTCGTGGTTTGTAATAACTATTTCTCACAAATTCGGAGTCAAGTGTGGCCCATAAACTAAGATGTTTTATATAAACCATGTAAAGTATTTTTCACATTTCTATTCGGACTTTATACTATCTAGTTTTTCGAATTTTTCTAACAATACAATTGGTAGTGCTTTGATGATATTGGGTTTTCTGAGCTAGATTGAGTCTATTTTGACAGCTAACTAATCTCGACTCATTCAGAATAATAGGCAATTTACAGAAATATATATGTAAATCCATTCAGAAAAGCACCAGACAATCACAGATTCAAAGGTCGACCAGCAAAAGTAGTCAAGGCAAACGTGAAGGCAAATGAAGATCATGAAACCTACAAGGAGAGATAATTACAAACAAGATCATCGGAATGAAATTGTATTACAATTATAGAATAGTCAGAAAGGACCCTTCTATACAAAGTAGGCACTGAAGATGTTGTTCAGAATGAAAATGAAATGTTTATAACTAAACCATCTGGCTTAAAGCAGTCAATATAATTTAAAATATTCACCTGAGCTACAAAGTTTCTCCATCATTGCATTCGTTACTATTATATCATTGTCTTGCATATTATACTATATTTCTTGATTTTGAACATTGAGTTATCATGATATTCTTTTTCTTTACCTCTCAATTAGATTGAGATGCTATTCGTATATACGAAAAATATTTTCTACGATGAACTATTATTGGTTCCAAATTATCTTCTATGCAGGATACACTAATAAATATTTATTCTTATGCCAACCAATTTTAAAGGTTTATTCATCTCCTACATGGTATTTTCAATTTAAGAACATTCTAATAGGTAATTGTAATTATTACTTAAAAAAACTGTTACCTTTATGTATATGTTATATCCTGAATATTACAATAAATAGTCTGTATATTTATTAAGAATAATACATTTGTAAAATCTCAACGAATGAATTTGAAGATATATTTCCCTGAAAAAGCTTGAACCAGATCGCCAGACGAAATGTTGGATTTACTTCAAATTCAATCACAAATATATTATTCCTAATAAATGTCTTACATCAACTCGGCGCCCAAATACTGCAAAACTAATCGCTCTAATTTAGACCAAGGTTCTTATATAGTCTATATATTGTTTCCTACTTAAAACAGATCACTTAAGAGAACTTTTACATTACAAAATCTAGTGTTTTTTTTAGATATACATTTCTAGTACTTACACTATACAGAACGCTGCCATTATTTATTTCATTGACTAGAAATTAACTATTCCCTCCAAATTTTTTTTGACTTTTTGCTTGTTTAATTTACCAACTACAACTTTTTAACCTTTACTTCATTCGATATTATTAGTCTCAGGTTTCATCAATGATATTATTTTTTTTAATAAATGAGAACTACTTAAATGAATATCACATGAATATTATTCTATTCATTATCTAAAAAGCAAATATAGTTACCATGACAGATTTTATATAAATGTTTTAATAATCATACAGTTCATTTATCAGAAATAGACACACACACACACAAAACACAACACAACACGATATGATAAAATTTAAATGAAAAAAAACAATATAGGAAGGTATTTACAGTTAAGTTGACTAGTGTGAAACATTAGAGTAAAGAGAAATATAGTTTTACAATTTATCTATTTATTAAAAAATAATAATAATACTACTCACATGATTACATTAAAGAGAGATTATTATCATTATGATTATTATTATGTTTTAGACTAGACTATTGAATAAACTATATAATTGTATCATACAGAAAATACAATTTCTCAAATATTTTTTTCTTCTAGTAAATAAATACGTGAAAATTGTCTTTTATTTAAGTGAATGTATCGTCCAATGTCAACAACAATAACAACAACAACAAAAATGACAAAGATCAATTAGCAGGGATATTAAACGGCGAAATTTAGTTCATTTTCAAGTCTAATATATTATTTAAATATGCTTATTAAAATTTCACAATTCATTCGAATTATGAATTAATATAAATTAAATAGTAGAAAGCATGAGTCAATTTAAGCTAGACCACCATGAAAAACCTGGAAACACTAGACGGCCGTTTCGTCTTATTATGGGACTCCCCAGCAGTGCGTATCCACGAACCCAGCACCTATCAGTCTCGAGCCGAAGCCCTTAACCGATAGACCACTGAGCTGGCATCCAACGGTGTTAATGTTATGAAGAAACGGCCGTCCAGTGTTTCCAGGTTTTCCATGGTGGTCTAGCTTCAATTGACTCATGCTTTCTACTATGAAAAATACTAAATCTCCACAAAACCCCTTCTGATAATAAATTAAATAACCAGTGGAAGCACTGAATAATTTTTTTGTTGTAGTATGGAACTGACTGATGTTGAATATCCATAACATTGTTTAGTCCTTGCAGGTTTTAGATGGCTTCCTAACTTAAATGAGTTCATGATTCCAATGATGTATTTGAAGATTACATTATGAGCAAAAAAGCAAATACTTTTGAGTTATTTTTTAGCCTAGTTAGATGAGACCGTAATGAATGTACTACATTGATCTATTTTGAGTATTGATTCATTCGCTCAAATTATTTATCTAGTACCAATGTTGCTCAATGATACAGAGGTGGTAAAATAACATCCAGGAAATGTACTTAACAACCACTGTTCCACAATTCAGCTTCCTAAGCTCACTTGTCCAATATCCAGAATAGAACTTGACAAATCAAGATAACTTCTGATTATGAAGTTCAAATTTATTGGTCACTCATACAATAATATGGATTGAAACCCTGACAATAGATCAAAATAATTAGGAAATTATTATATCATGGGTAAAAAGGACCTGAATATTAAATCCGGAACAATAAACGTTAGTAACTCAAGAAAGATACAACACAACAATAGTTCATGTATCATAAAAAAAGTTTTTCAGTCAGGATAAATCAAAGTTATAATAATTTAACTAGTTGATAATTATACGAAAGTAATAACAATTTCAGATAGGTTAGTTCCAATGGTTTAACACTGCTACTTGAAAATAAAAAGTAATAATTTTGAAGTGAACGATTTACTAAATTTGTATAACTGTTTTAAAGTCTAATGCCTGATAGTCATTATTATTAGAAGATGGTTTATTGGAATCATATTCCTATGTTAAAAATTCCACAAAAGTTATTAGCGTAAGAGTAATACGATGATTTAAATTCAATTTTTAGTAGTAAATTTCGACTGAAACCTTACAGTGATAAAAGTTCGTAAAGTGGGCAAATGTGAGTGTCTGTTAATTCATTAATTATGATTTATAAGGATATTATGGTTGCTTAGTGAGTGTTCTAACTAAGTGGGTTCAAACTATTAGCATCCCTAGTTACCAAGAGCAAGTAATAAATTTATATGAATATAAGTAATTAAGTACTGTGTAAATACAAACCATCTAGTGAAAATAAACTCATTATTCTGAGTCATCTAGATGATAAACAGATATCTACAACAGGCACTAAACTTTGATTTTTGTTTTGTTACAGTTTTTACTAGACAAATAGAGGAACCATAACTATGTCCACATGGGACATTTACTGGATTTCTTCTTTTACCGTGATCGTAACCTGTAGTTTGCCAAACCCATCATATACAACCTCCCACCTACTTTCTTTCTTTGATCTTACAAACTAATCACAAAATTTATTTTGTTATTGTACATAACGCGTTTTCATAACCATTGACCTTAGTTCAGTTTCTATACGTTCTTGATTTACATTGAAAGCTTTTTATTAAATAAATAAAGTTTTTTTGTTTCTTCTGCTTCTTTGTTAGTATGCTATTTGAATTCCTGGTATTGAAAACGAATTTGCTGCAGACCATCACTGTGTAATGAGTGTAAAAATAAATATTTTGAATTGTATATCATGATGAATGAACCCGTCAAAAAGCGATCTTTCTGAACCACTTTTTTATATCACATGTTTCAATGCATGTTTTCAGCTTATTTAGGAACGCCTAGACATTTTGTAGCATAGTTTATATTTTGGAGCAAGGAAGTCATTAAAACGGTTAATCAAAAATTAGTATTTGTTAACTTATCCATTTAAAAGGACTGTCAGTACAACTTTAAAGTTTTAAGTGTAGTTCTTTTTCTCAGACACTTATAGACGAGGGATGTTTTCAAGATAAAACTTCCGGGACTTTAACTGTGTCCAATATTATTTATGATTTATCTTATCGGTATTCTATCATATTTAAAAAGTAGACATCTTAATGTGATTCATAAACATCCAATCAGTCACCTTTATGTCTATGTGATGACGGATATTTCTTTATAGAAGTGATAAGATTTCAATTCGGATTAAAAAGTAAGGTAGCTTTATACAGCTTTCTGACTTGAGATCTCAGCTGCAAAATACTTCAGTTTTGGTAGGCTGCTATTACAGGCCGTCAAACAGTTGTTATTATAATAATCAGGCTTAATAAGTTAAAAAACTGGTATACTGCTACAGTAGTTCAAATTCTTAAGTTCTTACTTAAGTTCAAATTCTTCATTCCAATAGTATATATGATTGAGAAAAAAATAGTTGATTCTCTTCATTTCTGTGCATACAAATGCTGAACATCTTTCAAAAGTTAACTACTTACTTTTCAAAACGAACACCTGTATTCACAAAAATCCTCACTTATCAACAATTTCCAAAGAAAATCACTACCATAGAAAAATTAATCAATACCTTCAATTAATGTCCATAATTCGAAGTGAATTATTGCCTAGGAAGATGATCATTTCGAAAGTGACCAACCAAATCTTGGGTTTTAATAAACATACTTCCTTCGTTCAATACCATTTAGTTTGTTATAGTAAAGAATGCTCAGCAAGAAATACACCATATTATTATAAATTTCTCTTTAAAATATATGTTTTTGTAAGTCCATAGTACAAAACTGCACAGTGACCCAGAATTTTGGAATAAATGCCAATATGTCAACGTTTATCACTTACTTTTTGATCTATATGTAGACAATATGTGATATTTCGTTACATATCTGTTGTCTAAATGCTAAATGGGTATTTACTGAGAAGCAACAAGCATTAAAAATTCTTTTATTTAGGTAATTATTAATCGAACATCCTTTCGTTTGAGTCTGTTCATTACAATTAAGAATCGACTTATTTTTGTCAACTGAAATCAAAGCGATTTATCGAAAAATTTTGTTTTTAGTGTTCGCCGAAACGCTAAGGTAAATTCGAATGAATTGAATGTAAAAATAAATGAAATTTCAATTACTAACTTAGGCGGTAGATTTATGGAGATTAATCAGATTTAAGTCAATTTTGAAAAATGAACACTTGGTCATTGTTTTATTCCAGTTTCGTGGACTAGATTATAGTAGGAACTCTTGATATCAGAAGAAACCGAATAATAAGCATTTAGGTTTTGTTTGTTGCATTTATTTTGCCATTAATTTTAAAGTTATTCGGAGTAAAACTCATAATTACTAGCTTTCACTGCATAGTCATAATAATTTTTAGATGATTATGAGTTCTTTAACATGAAAAAAGGGATAAATGCGAAAAAATATTAACTCCTGAATGTCAGGTGTTTTGTGGTGTGCATCGACATAAGTAGTGTGTAACGCCAGTCAGGAATAGAATGTTTGACAGCGGAAGCTCAAGAAGATTGAGGAGGAGAAAAAGGGAACAGAAAGCAATTGGTATGAAAATGCAGGTACATTGAAGTCTGAGACGATTGACTGATATTTGCAAAAGGAACAGTCGCCTTTAAAGCAATTTTTTGACATTTCGTAAATTGAATATTCCACGTATGGTTCTAAGATTTTACCTGAAGATTCTGTAATTTTGTGCTCAAATACATTCGATTGTTCCAAATCGTGTTCTCGTTCACTACACTTTCTTGTTAAAACAAGTTCATTTTAACTCTACTAAATGAGTTAAATTTATATCAAATTTCTCTCATTTTCTACTTAGATTTTCTGATCAAAATTTCAACCAAGAACATTCAGTTGTGATATTGTGTTGTAAAGGAAAGTTGGTAGAATGCTTTAAACTTTGATTTCATACTAGTTGATTCTCATTATTACAAAAATTATCTGTAATAGGAATGGTACTGATGTCTAACGTCGGAACCAAACTTCATTATTTGTCAGCTCTGTTTAGAACAGATTGGATAGTGTCTAGTTAAAAAGGTGAAGGATATGAGTTTTGTCGTATTTAAGACATGTTCCCAAACTCCAGTGCTGATTTTCACACCTAAACGTTTATCCAATACCCATCACATCCAACACTGGACAGCTGTCCACTGGACATCTGATTCAAAGTAGCTGGACAACCTGTTTAATGTATATGATCTATATTTTTGTTTGTATGACTTGATATTTTCTTGCTATTGATGGTCAGGAGCGAATTCAACCAATCACTTTTAGCATACATGCACCATTAATCTATGTCTCAAAATCACTTTCAACTCACACTACATTTCAAAAGACATTTATTATGGTCATTAAGCGTAAGCCATAATTTTATTGAAATCAGAAACTTAGGTTCAGAACCAGATTTTCAGAGGTTTTTCGAAGATCCAGATATTAAGATGATTAAATAGTAATATATTCTTGTAGCAAATATGACATACAATATCATCTTGAAAATATTTATTATCACCTAACCTATATATAACTATTTTTCATATTAATGCAAGCCAATAACTTGTACTTGAACCTATACATCTGTCAATAATTGATGTTTAGAAGGCGGTCATAACCCAATCTGAAATATATAACCAATAGAAATTGGCATAAAACATATAATTCCTAAAAATATTTGGAATCAGTATTCAGGAATGATGACAAAATATTCAAATTAGAAGAAAATTTGTTCTGTTGCAAATTAATATTATATTTCTGTTTTATTTTTAAAAATTTAAGCATTCTAGTCAAACGTTTCTTTTTTAAAGTAACTTTTTTATTAAGTATGCTTTTGCTTATTATTTCAAGTACGTGGTATATGACGACTGTAAGGCGTTTTAGACATATCTTCGGACTTTACAATACGGATTCATTAGGCTTGGTGAATAAACATTCATGCATGATTAATTTGAATAACAATTACTTTTTGTTTATTACTATGGTGATTTCAATTATTTATGTCAAAGGTAAGAAATCAAGTTATTACACGAAGCGTATATTTAAAACATAAGACCAAGTATTGATCATATACTTATTTATGATGTGACAATATTAACATATTAAGCCTCAGTATTTCTGATGTCGTTGTTACCACTTTGTTGGAGGTTGCATAATTATTAAGTATAACCTCGTATAATCAGTTGACTAAAATAACACCACTTGAATAATTATCAATGGTTTAGAAATAAGAAAATCGAAAGACGAATGGATTGGAATAGTATATTTTAGGCATATTAATTCAACAAACCATATGTATAGAGTATATAGGTTACAGAAAGTGTGACATATGTAGTGTTTTACATTCGCTGGATTGTGGATTAATCTGGGTAATAAAACAGAGAGTAAACGATTGAGTAGGTTTATATATACTTCAAATGGTCAACGTATATGATAGACACATACACACGAGCACACACATAAATGTGAAAGTGTTCATGGTCTGAACGTCACCACTAATTATTTGAATAAGTACAGAATATAGATAATGTAATAAGAAGACAAAATTTATTAGATTTATGTCATGACACACTGTATAGTCAAAATCCTTATCTGATCATTTTGACTGTTCAGATTAGTACATATTAGCTTAGGTGCAGATATTAGTATCGCACTTGCAAACTGATGACATATTTAACATTTAAAATGAACTTCATAGTATGTTCCACTAAAGTCCTATCGGTAAATAGAGTAACAAAGAGTTAACAGATGGATCTGTATTCCATTTTTATATAGTGGAAAGCAAATAAAGCTAGAATTTGAACTTGATTTCCAGAATGAAACATATTTTAGATAAATATAACTCAATGGACCTCTTCAACTTGAGTTTTGCCGTAAATAGTACATGTTTTATACTACTCATCTATTTTTGTATATGTTAAGAAAAATTTAATTTTATTGCTAACATACAAGTCATTTAAAGGGAATTTTCCACTCAATGAAATGATATAGTTGCGTAACGTAAAACGTTAGCTGATAATACTAAACATAAAAGATTATTTTAGTGGTCAGCTTTTTAAGTATGAAATGATTGTTTTTTTCTAGTAGTACACATCTGAAGCTGCACGTTTTCGTGTGATGTGCCATACTCATATTCATTAATAGCACATATTGACACACTTAACAAAGTACTAAAAACAGAGGACCTTATAGTCATTTGTAATATGGAGAAAATGTTTTTATGCAACTTCGAGATATTAGGTGATAAATAGTTTCATCTAACCATCACTGGGTGATTAAGTAACTTGAAAGATTGAAGCGAAAAATGTTTTTTTGAGTAATTTATCTGACTTATATATAAACACAATAAACACTGAGTAAATATGGTTTCTAGATAATCATATTACAGTTTTCCAAGGTAACAAATGATGAACTTGAGGTTATTGATGCTTAAATATTGAGTCTAATTCATTAGTAATATATAATTAAAAAACAATATTTTATAGCCAATCTTATAAATACTAGTACTATAATTCAAAATAAATAGAGGGAACTTATTGTCAATTATAATTTAACCCTCGATAACTGATGATCAAATATTTGAAATAACCACACTTTAACTTCTGACTTTTATGAAATTCGAGACTTCTGAAACTGAATAAGCAGTGAAATTATAAAGTGAAATAGATTCCAATGTGGTTCTTTTGGCTTTATATCAAGGTCACTTTAAGGCCACTTAACAACTGAATAAATATAATTTTTTATATGGTTTAAATTAGCTGTAGCATGTCAGCTAATGTTTAAAATTAGTAACCATCTGATCTTTAATAAAATAGTTTGACTTTCGTAAATTCTACTGTTTTGTAAGATACAAACAATAACCAGTCAATTTGAAGGACTTCAAACGTATTTTTCTATTTAACAGTTTGATAAAATGAAGATACAAATAGAAGTAAGAAATATTTGTATTTTAATCGCTTGAACACTTAGAAGATTTTAGAACTCAATATGAAATCAATACTATTCAAAGCCAGATTTGATAATGTTTGATAAAAGAAATAATATTTTCAATGATTAAAGAAAGCTAGGTAATTGCAATTAAATCTCATTTATTCATTTAAAAAAAGAAAGAAGGAATTGAATTATCCCTGTTTTTATCCCTGATAATGATCTCATAATTTTATAAGTAATTTAAATTTTAGTGCGGAAAGAACTAAGTAATATGTATCAAGAATTGAGAATAAAGTTCTTGTTGATGAAAGAGGGAAATGAAGAAAAGAGAAGGCAATCAAAATAGTAACAGGGATAGAAGTACGATGAATTTTGTAGGAAATAAATTGAGATGAGCAAATGGTGTGTTCACAGTATTGTTATCATATTTTACAAATACAGTCTATGATTTTCCGTAATAAATGAATTGGTTTATTAATCAAGACTTTATTCATGATGATAATTACATAAACTATAGTTAAATGAGTAATGAAGAGATTTAGTAGCTTCAAATTCGCCTGTAATTTCAAGCTTGTAAGTGTTTACATTTACTTGTATTTTGCTGAACTGTATTTCAAAAAAGTCAATAACAGTAAAAGTGGATTTAAAACAAAAAGCATTAATATGAAATGAAAACAGATTGAGGAATTGAGGTCTATAGTAGAATGATTTTCACAATAATTAAGTGCAATTAACAGCATTCTATGATAAAAACACAGAAGAAAAAAATTATTATTACTGAAGAAGTACATGTTTCTGTAGACCAAAGAACATATCACGTCGGGAATTTGGAACAGATATGAAAAGAATGAACAACAGTTTGATAGAACTCGAAAGAAAGGCCCAGAACAGATTGGGTTGGAGAATACTAGTCGGCGGCCTATGCTCCATTGGGGATAACAATCGTCAGTAAGTGAATAACTACATGTTTCCGTAACTGAATTTCATAATGTTGAAATTTGCGAAATGGTGTTTGTATATATACCTCATAAATAGATACCTCATGCAATAACGAAAGAGTTAAATGCTTTTTAATATTTAAATTCCAGGTAATAGAAACTCTAGAGTAAGCGGAAACCCTCTTCTTTTGAATAATGTACAAAATAATGATAATAAGTTTAAGTAAGTATACAGATCTTAAAACAGAAAAAAAGCAACATGATTTCAAAAACTGAACAAGTGATCTGTAAGTAGAATTCACACATACTTATGGTTATGGTTTGAAGAAAAGTGTTTGAATCATGAACTGACTTTTGCTAGACAGTTAATGAAACCAACTAGAGGATATTTAACAGCTCTTTCATTCTAGTTGAAGTTTGATCAACAATTTATAATTACAACTCTACCAAAGAACAAACACGAAAAGTTCAAGCTTTAATCAGCTTGGATTCAATGGTTTAAGTTTTCAATTTAAACCATTGCTCATGTTAAGCGATCGGCAACTTTTGATAATATTGTTACTAGACCACCATGGAAAACCTGGAAGCACTGCTTGACGGCTGTTTCGTTTTATTCTGGGACTCCCCAACAGTGCACATCCACGATCACGCCTCACGAGACTCGAACACAGGACCTATTAGTCTCGCGCGCGAGCGCTTAACCACTAGACCACTGAGCAGACGGCATCCAACGGTGTTAATGTCTAACCTCAAGCAATCCACGAAATTGAGCAACCATTGACCAATGTCTTCAGTGAGTTGATATCTCCCAACAGACCTGGTTGAACTCCACTGGTTACTGCTGCTCACTAGAACTTCAAGAAATACCTCATGGAGCCAGTCACGAGTGAGCACATAATCGTGGATGCGCACTGCTGAGGAGTTCCTCAATAGGACAAAACGGCCGTTCAAAGCTTCCAGGTTTTCCATGTTGGTCTAGCTTCAATTGACTCAAGATCTCAACTATAAAAATGACTAAAATCTCCACAAAATCCCTTCTGATAATACTGTTTCTCATATCCAAAATGATTAAATTCAACTAATGACTGATTAACTGTAAGACTTCAAGAATACTCCTCAATACTAGTCAATACTAAAATACATGATTTGTATCATTAAAAAAAACAATATTTATAAAAACAGTTCGTAATACTTTTACCAAATTGAGTCTCACCAACTAGAATGACGTATTTTATTCATTATAGGTATCATTAACAAGTTTTGATAATTTTGAATAAATAAAGCATTGCATAGATTGTTATAAATAAATGTATATGTTTGTAATATCCCAGTGAGTAGAAAAATTAGATTTTCTGACGTTTCATGACTCAGTGTAAGCCATTTCTTCAGAAATAAATAACCAAATTAACAATAATTAACATTGTAAGCAGAGATGGATAGTGGCTAGCAGTGGAATCCAGTTTGACGCGCGTTTCGTCCTATTTGGGACTCGTCAGCTGGATGTACCTGCATCTCAGAGTTGATGTTCACTCTGGGACTCGAACCCAGTACACTCGCTTCAAACGCCATCGCGTTATCCACTCGGCCACTGAGTCCTGATAGCCACTTGCTTGTGCGATGGGGTGAAGTTTGAATTCACTTAGTATTGTTTGTTTGGATCTTCCCATCAATGTGTTTAGGACTGCAACTGGTCAGTCTCTAATCGGCATATGTGCATACTGTGCGTATTGCCTCGATATACCTTAATTCACAAGCATGGTAAGCAGAGATGGATAGTGGCTAGCAGTGGAATCCAGGACGCGCGTTTCGGGACTCAGTGGCCGAGTGGATAACGCGATGGCGTTTGAAGCGAGGGTACTGGGTTCGAGTCCCAGAGTGAACATCAACTCTGTGATGGAGGTACATCCAGCTGACGAGTCCCAAATAGGACGAAACGCGCGTCAAACTGGATTCCACTGCTAGCCACTATCCATCTCTGCTTACCATGCTTGTGAATTAAGGTATATCGAGGCAATACGCACAGTATGCACATATGCCAATTAGAGACTGACCAGTTGCAGTCCTAAACACATTGATGGGAAGATCCAAACAAAGATTACTAAGTGAATTGAATAATTAACATTATTTTATTCATTATTTCAGTTTAAGCCTCTTCAATGAAATAATCCATAGAAAAATTTATCAAACAAAATGAAGATAAAAACATTTCTATATAAAATGTTTATCTAATCACATTTCATTGTTTTTCTGTTTTTATTACGAATATACGTTATTTAATTTTGACAAAAAATATGTTGTGTATATAAGTAAATGTTATTATAAGTATCAAAATCCAGCCATAATGTTATACCTCAAAGCATAAACATATTCATATTGACCATTGTATCTATTATAAAGTCCGAAATTAGGCTAACCTATTATACAATAATTTTAAGTTTCTCAATAAAGCAATAAAGTGATATCTTTAGCATTGATTATTCATTTCACCTACCCCCCTCCTCCCACGAAAAAAAAATTCATGAAATGCAAAAATTTAACAAAAAGATACAAATAACCAATTAAAATTAATTGTTAATTAAACCTTTATTTCCTCTTTTTTTTTCTCTTTTTCTTAGTTCTTTTCACACAATCCTCAAATGACCATTCATAAGTTTTTTTATTATTATTACGCAGTTAACTATATGATTAATTATTCATTACATTCAACTAAGATACTAAAACAAAGAAAAGAAAGAATTTTATTTTGATTCATACATATGCAACAAAAATTATAAAAAAAACAGTAAATAAAATGAATAATTTCATGTTATATTGACTATTGGAAAAAAAAATTTTTTTCTTTTTTTTTAATTGAAACATGATTTTTGAAGTCAATCAAAGAATAAGTAGAAGAAATGTGAAAACAAATAATCAAGGAAACAATAATCTAACCTTCTGTAATTTTTTTTTTCTAAAATGAAACCTGTATATAGATTATTGTTTCACTCTTGGGAGTAAAGTGAGATGTTTGTTAACAAAATGTATGCGCATATATATATATATATATATATATATATATATATAATGAAAACACAATGGGGCAATTCAATATATTGTTATCCTATACATTATGAAACAGATTATTTTTGTAACTGATGTATAAATGTTTCAATGCTTTAAAAAAATCTGTAAACTAATTCATAATTTTGAAACAATTTGTCCCTTTGATAAATTTCGATAATGTAATAAGAAGACGAAGATTAACAGAACTATGTTGACAAGTACATCTAACCTCTTAATAGTATGTGCAAGGAGTCTTCTTTCAAGAAATTTAAAGCAATTAGTCGCTTTGATAAATTTTGATAATGTAATAGGAAGACAAAGATTATCAGAACTATGTTGACAAGTACATCTAACCTCTTAAGAGTATGTGAAGGGAGTAATAAAAACACATAATTCTGATAATCTTCGTCTTCTTATTACATTATCATAATTTTGAGTAAAAAAGTGACTATTTTGATTTTTCTCTCTTATTGATCTGAATGAAAAAAAGAAATTTGATAACTTTTCAATAAAAAGTAATAGTAAAATACTATATGAAATTATCGTGGTGATACAAGGCTTATGTTTAAATGGGTTTTTCAAGGTAGTGAATTTTTGAATAGTTTCAAATTTAAAGAGGGATAATAACCTGGTTAGTTAATGCATTTTTGATTTCTGTGAATCCTATCGTGTTATACATACATTATTCATTTTTCTTCAAATGCTGAGCTCAGAGTACTCATGTATTGAATGAAAACACAATTGGGTACAATCAAATGTATTTAGGTACAAATTACAGACTATCTCACTAAACTCTGATAACCATGCAGTCAGCAGTTAATTTGCAAAATAACAATCAATTGTCTCAATGTTCACTTTTCATTCTGCGAATATCAATCGGTCTTCTCTGATTTCATTGTCCATACATTTTCTTAACGCTTGCGCTTCGTTCCTAATTTTTTCATTATTGATCTGCAAGAATACATCCTATGTCTAACCATCCCCATATACTACTTATATGGATACAAGTAGACCACACCACACTCATACTATGATTTATAATAATATTTCTGAATTAGTAGTATAGCAACATTCTATCTTAAATTACAGTAATTTGTTGTTCAAGTTTATTTACTTTAAATGCTTATTTTATTTGATGATACCGTTTATGCGACAAAATGTTTTGGTAGTATCAGAAAACTATTTGTTCTCCACCTTGTATCTCATTCCTAATACATATAATTAACATAACTGTTTGTTTTAAATTATTTGTTTCAAATAAAACCTACTTTTTAATAATACGTACTGTTAAATCTAGGTTTTTGAGTTATATGACACAGTCATTAACGATGGTTAACAATTTTAATTACAAATATTAGCCAATAACCTTAGAAAAATATCCTAATATCAGTTTTTTGTTTCACATTTCTGATATCTGCCTTTGTGGGCTAATAAAAGAACCTGGAAATATTGACTTCTAACAACTTGAATGTATCCTGTAAATGATCAAGAGTTACTATACTTGGCACGACTCAACGGTTTAGTTTGGTGATCAAATATATTTGAGATTTAACTCAATCTTCAATTTTTTTTCTCGTAGTTATTTATAAAACACAAAAATAACATAGACTTTTGATTTAATAACAAAGATTATGTGTCTGAAGATTAAAGACTTCTTAAAACGCTGATCATTGGTTTCTTTTCTGACTTGAAATTGTAACCGTGTTTAGATACATTATTGTGTGACAGCTAGTAAGCATAAAAACAGTCATAATCGATTACTTGAATAAATGAATTTAAGAAGTCCAATATCACGAGCTTCACATTCAATCTTAATTTGCAATTTCATGTCCATTCTTCGAGTCCAGAAGTTATACCTGGTTTGAAGACTTTGTTACTACACTGGAGGCGTGAAAAAGCTGCGAGCGACAGATATCTGGGTGATTTATAGTCAGCCAACCTCAAAATTAGATAGGTTACTGATTGGGAGATATTCGTTGAATTAAATGTTTAGCACAAATAACCCCATATTACTATTGAAAGCCACTATATCTTAAATTATTGATCCAAACACTAACCACTCAGAATGTGGCCAGAAATTCCTCGGTAGGTACTGCTAGATGGTACGATACCAGCACAAAACATCTTTCTTGTTTGTCCTAGTTTTTAGCCATCATTAGTCGAGGATGCAAACTTTCACCAGACCAAGTAATCACTAGAAACTTCCAGTGCTAACATTAATGTGAATAAAAATGGAAGCAAATATAATGATTGTATTCAATACTGTTTTAAGAACTATGTCGATTGAAAGACGTAAGTTTGTCTTCAAATATATATACTGCATAGTTGAACTGAGTTAAATAAATAGTTATTCTAATCGACACTAAGTAGTATGCAGAGAGATTAGTATTAAGCAGGAATGGATGTGTGGGTGTGTGAAAAATGAGCAACACAATGTATAAGAAGAAAACACTTGAAAAGCGGTTTGAACAAAAATTACAATCATGAGGCGAATTTAATAACTTAGGGAATTCACTTATTCTTTTGCCTACTTAGCATTTTTTTTTAAAATTTCATTTCGTTATTCCGTAAAAAAATACATTGTAACAAACCAAATGTTAATAATAAGATGATTTCCAATGACAAGGAGTTGTAATGATATTCAAATAGTAGTATATCACTTGAGATAAAACTTATTAGTTAGTTGATTAGTTACCTTATCCAACTATGACTAATTTTAACTAAAATTTAAAACCTTAAATAACCATAGAAATCGGAATTAATTAATCTCCTGGGAAAATAATTTGACTAATCAATTCTCTTCCTTCATTTTCTTTTTGACTTCTGAATTCCAATTTTTTGACACTTCAAAAAAATTTCACGATATCTTTGAAGTTGATCAACTTTTTAAAAAAAATTCTTCAAATTGTTTCTTTAGATTAAAATAAGATACACGTAAAATGAGATAAAAGAGAAGTTTATTATGTAAACAATTATTATAATTCAAAACAATCTTTGTAAACAGTGATGAATGTTATGAACAGTCTTTCGTTCTAGTTTATCAACTGTTCTCTCTTAATTAACTAATTTTTATAAATATGAAACTATCCATCTCTAAATAACAATTCCAGCGAAATATCTTGCTTTGGTATCATAGTTTGTTTAACTTACCTTCACAGTATGATACAAAAATTACAACCCATCTTGAAAACATCCAGAATTCTGGCTTTCTATAAAGCAACCAAAACTTTTATAAATGTTTGAGTTTGAATGAAAGAAAAGATTCAGTTCACATCTACACAAAATTTTGTCTGCAGATTAGGTTGTGTCGCTGGAGATGTGTTCTAGATAATAAAAAAATTCTTCTTGTAAGATTACTCTTTGTGCCAAGTAACACTTAAACTAAACTAAATGACCTAGTAATTCTGTAGATCTGAAAAATTTACAAATTAAATCGTCAATAGCAGTGTTTCAGATAATGATAAACCCCTTTCCTCTCAAAAGAAAAGTAAGCTTGACTATTAATTCATCCTCGACAGCCTATCAAAATAGTCACATTTACACATAATCTACACACGCACACACTCAAGTTTTGACTCTTTTCTTACATATTACAAATGTCACTTATCATACCCCTCATCACGCATACAAATACAGGCAAAGATGTCATGTATAGAATCACTTTGGCCGAAAAATCGACATGAAATCGATATAATCAGATCTATTTTGATTTAAACTGAACTCAATATTCCGCCTTGCGCCTTTTCACTATCTAAAGTTATGCTAAAAAAAGGACAATTATTTATTCATTCTGAATGAGTGATTTAACTTGTCATGAAACGTCAGAAATCGTAATTTCTACTCATTGGGAAATCACGGGTATACTATTATTTTCTTATTTATCAATAACATTACCTAAATAATGTGGGTGACATGACAATTGTTCTTCAATATATATATATATATATATATATATATATATATATATGCTTCTCACTAGAACTCCAGGAAATACCTCAAGGAGTCAGTCACTAGTGAGCACCTGATTATTATCAGAAGGGGTTTTGTGGAGATTTTAGTATTTTATAGAGTTGAGATCATGAGTCAATTGAAGCTAGACTACCATGGAAAACCTGGAAGCACTGGACGGCCGTTTCGTCTTATTATGGGACTCCTCAGCAATGCGCGTCCACGAACCCACTCTCGCGGGATTCGAACCCAGGACCTACCAGTTTCGAGCCGAAGCCCTTAACCGATAGACCACTGAGCTGGCATACAACGGTGTTAATTTCTAACTTCAACTGATTCACGAAATTGAGCAACCATTCACCAATGTCATCAGTGAGTTCCTATCTCACAACAGACCTGGTTGAACTCCACCGGTTACTGCTTCTCACTAGAACTCCAGGAAATACCTCAAGGAGTCAGTCACTAGTGAGCACCTGATTATTATCAGAAGGGGTTAGAAATTAACACCGTTGGATGCCAGCTCAGTGGTCTATCGGTTAAGGGCTTCGGCTCGAATCTGGTAGGTCCTGGGTTCGAATCCCGCGAGAGTGGGTTCGTGGACGCGCACTGCTGAGGAGTCCCATAATAGGACGAAACGGCCGTCCAGTGCTTCCAGGTTTTCCATGGTAGTCTAGCTTCAATTGACTCATGATCTCAACTCTATAAAATACTAAAATCTCCACAAAACCCCTTCTGATAATAATCAGGTGCTCACTAGTGACTGACTCCTTGAGGTATTTCCTGGAGTTCTAGTGAGAAGCAGTAACCGGTGGAGTTCAACCAGGTCTGTTGTGAGATAGGAACTCACTGATGATATATATATATATATATATATATATACTGTTAATAGGCTTGAAGCACTTAAGAAGTGTGATATCTGCCCGGGTTAGAAATAACTTTTAGTTAAATATTGTTAAGAACGTCCAGCACACTAGAAAATAAATTTAAAGTGAAGTTACAAGGTTCTGAGGAAAATCTTTGATCACTGAACTTTAACTATGTCAGTGATGTCGGAGATGTTCTTAATAGTACCTGATGCAATTGTAAATTCGAAGTGTCAATCATTGGCTTTTAGCTGAACGATCTTAATAGACAATGTTTACTACAGGATAGAAAGATCTGGAATTCAACCTCGTATCGAATTTATTACTGCACTCTGCAGATGGTTTCAAAATAAAGTAAGTCGGTTTTCTTTTATACTTTGGTTTTTTCGTGGTTTCACCAGCTTATTTCAAATTGAGAAAATTTCATTAAAATAATTATGATAAGTAATCTTTGTTTGCAATTTCGAGATATTTCACTGTAAAAGCTTGTTTCCCTTCTTTATCGGTTTATTTATCTATTTATTTGAACACATAAATATTGGTATAAGGGGGCCCTAAATATATATGCGCCACACAAAAAATTGTCATTTTACTTAATTGTGGGAGATTTATGATGCTCAGGCCGAAGCAGATGGTTTTCTTAAGAGGACCACACCTGAAGCCTTTGACCTAAAGGTCTGACCCACAAGGCAGTGAAGCATCGTGGGCAGATGCAGTACCATGGTAGCTGGTGATCGACGATTGGTTCATACGACATTTGGAGCCCATGCGCACCATTGATTTAGAATCAGGGTTTTCCAACTCCTCTAGGTAGACCCTCCGTGTACATCAACCCGTTTAAAGCGCCGGATGTTTGCTTTTTGTCCTCTCGGTTTCGTAAACAACACCCTCGCCACGAGAAGGCAGTGAGTAGGACTTCCATGGCAGAGGCTGTATACGCGTAGCCATGTAAGAGCATTTCGAGAGAGAGGGTGGGCCCTCCACACTCTCGGCCGTATCAGAGCATTGTTTAGATGAGTAAATATTAGTAGTATTTGATAGCGAACAACAATCTTATCCGAAGTGATTGAATTTGTTCAGCGAACCAAATTTGATGCATATTACTTATTATTATGGAAGTGAGAATGTGTTTTTTTAACACTTAATAACGATCAGGCTTATTGAATCCAAAAGTGGTAAGTAGAGTATACCATTTGTTTTAATTTTTCATGTTAACCAACTCAAATCTTTATTATTATAGATAAAATAAAAATAAAAATGAATTTACGTAAAATGATGAAGCTAATGATTGTACGACAAATAATAAAAATAAAAACTTGACGTCATCTACATTGAATCGGTATGATAAAATATCTGGATAACTTCTGTTGGCCATTGGGATTCAACATTGTTTGAATCATTGAGTAATTATATAACACGACATTGAATTACCTTTAAGGTGATAGTTGAAAACCATTTTATTTTTCCTTTTTTTTCGTTTGTTTCTTGCTCAGTAAAGAGAGATGTTATGAATTTATTGTTTTACAAAGGTATTCTTACGTTCTTCAACATGCTCATAATGAATGGCTCGAATAATTAAGTTTGATATTGTTTAAAACGATATAGTAAGGTAGTGTAGTTTGAATGCAATGTCAAAATATTTTATTATGACTAGTGTGATGAATGATCTGTAGATTAATGTCTCAAATGAGTAGTATGTGCCAGGAATTTCAGATTCATCACTAACCTTTATCGTTTGTTATCTCTTTCATCTGTCCTACTTTTGTGCTGCCTTTCAAATACTCAATAAATAACTTTATTCAAGTGGTATTAATTGTTTCCTAACATAATTCGAAAGAATGTTTTGATTTAGGTTGTTTTCAAATAACAAACTTAAAGTTTCTTACATATAGAGTGATTAACAATTGATGCAGTATAATGTAATTTCATTTTCATTTTGTTGGTTCATATCAACTAATTACAAACGTATTCTCATTGAAAGATAACACTTATCTAGAAGTCAAAAATCGTAAAACTGGATTATTTTAGCTACTGCCCTGTCAAAGTGAAACGCTGTTACACTTTGTCGATTGTTAATTATTTGAAATCTCGAAAAAAGCCAACTATGTGGCCATTGTTAATGAAGTATAAAGCTGTTATATACGTTGTTAAGATTTATGGAAACTTTTAGTCTTGAGTTTCTGATACTTCTTTGGTTACTAATTGTCTTATTATTATGGTTACTTTCATTGTCGTCTTTCGTTTCGTTACGAAATCTTTACTTAACTGATTGTTATTTTACTATAAGTAAAATTACTTACAAAATGAAATATCTCATTCAACGATACTAAAATTGATTTACCCAATTTAACTGTTACCAAAAACACTTAAGCGGATATCAGTCAACTTTAAAATGTAGACTATTGTGTAGTTTAGATACCTTTATTTATTTCGAGTTGTTTTTCAAAAGCTTTGATTGATATTTTCTATATTAGAGTAATCCTATAAACAATTTTAATAGATATGGCAAGGAGGAGATTCCTTGTTAAAAAAATATGTCTGCTAGCTATAGAAACAAACTAGCATTTTGGTTTCCACAGGTAATTTATTTTATTCGTTCTAGATTTAGCTGGAATTCGTCATTATTATCACAATCTATCAATTATCATACCTGTGATTTTGTTGATTTCTTTATAAAGTCTAGTCGTTTTTTTTCATTTCTTAGAGCCTATATTACTAGATACAAGGGTGAGATTGGCAGATAGCCCAATGTTTTGTGTTTGTCAACATTTGTTAAGTTGTATACTTGCGTAGAAGTTAGAATTCGTGGCATTCGTTTTCACTGAGATCTTACCAATGATCTATTCAAAATATATCTGAACTTATACAGAACCAAAACATACGAACTGAGTTACAAGTTAGTAATTACCAATGACATGTTGTCCGGCTCTTACTACTATTCTAATTTTAAAAGATAAAGATTCAAAATGACGACTGAACTAAATACAATCATGATGTCAAGAATTTTAATGTAAATTATGATACATTTCAGGAAAACTTCCACACAAACATCTTGTTATCAGAAAGTCTTCATTTATAGTTATTTTAAATTAGAGTTTATTACAATATATTTGGATAGTTTGTGCAGGTGAAACAAAATCACTTGATAGTGATAACTTTCAAATGATTCCTATTTACATCCACACAAATCAAATTCCTACAGATATAAAGGATAATTATTAATTTTTCTTTAGGTATTATGATTATTAGTATTTTATTGTGACCTACATTCTTTGATCAACACTATCGGTGAAATTCATGTCAGAATTAAATATTTTATATTATGATTGCTTTTTTACAGTTGGTTGAATTCACTTCCGGTGTATAGAAATAATGTTTAATATAAAATTGCTTCATTATTTTATTATTGATCAAAAAGGTTCATACCTATACTAATAGGTTTACAGATTTTCTGATTCGTTTCAAATTCCCTACCATTATGCTGGTTGAATTTCATGTTTTCTTAATAAATAATGAATAATATATACAATAATATTAGTGTTTTCATGCCGGAGATAAGTTCTTCAGATTCTTTTATTATAGTTTCACTAGGTGAATAATGTGATATAGAATGAACGATAAATAAAACACTAAGTGGCAAGTGATCGTTCACTTATGTCTTTTATAACTTCGATGTCCAACATGCACGTAACTAGAAGTAAAATATTAAATTGTGACTTATTACTAGAATAAGTCTCAGTTGGTGATTATATAATCAAGATACTTCTTCCGTAAAGAAACTAATACCACTTCAGATTGGTATAAATAAGTGATAACCATCAAAATGATAAGAAGAAAGCTTATTATCAGTACCCTAAACCAAATAACATAAAATTGTTAGGCGAGGAAAACTAGTTTAAGTATATAAGAACTCTCGTCTAAATTAGAACGAATAGTTTCACAGTATTTGAGCGCCGAGTTGAAGTAAGACATTAAATAGGAATAATATATTTGTAAAATCTCAGCGAATGAATTTTTAAATTAAATCCAACGTTTCGCCTGGCAATCTGGTCCAAGCTTTTTCAAGGAATTATTCCTTGAATTATTTCTATTTAAAGTTAAAGTATATGTTATATAATTCAGTGAAGTGTATTAATTAGGTTTGCATATTTTTAAATGTAACATAAACATGGAATGTTTAAACATTTTAGATGTGAACAAGATAATGTTCTTTAATCTTGATCTTTTTAAACGTTTAAGCATTAAAATATAGTAGATCACAACACATTTGCTTCTCCTTATAGTCATCATATAGAAGATAGGTGATTTAATCTACAGACTCAATTCCAAACATCCGTTTTCTTTTTATCTCTTCCTATCAAAAGTCATATAAAAAATTGTTAAATCAATTTTCTTTAGAGTGGTACATAATCGGATATTACTTCCTATTTGCATAATTTTTATCTTTCATAAATTTGAACAGAATAAAAACAAAGATTTAAGTAGTATAATATAAATTCAATTTATTTATTGTTTTTTGCATACTTCCCTATTGCTCACATCCATACTTATATTTTCAATGATTATCTGTTCATACAAATGGATACACAATAAGTATTTAAGAACATATCTAGAAAATGTAAACTAGCTGAGATAAATATTATATTGCAGCTTTACAATGTTTACTAAGTTCTGAACCGGATCATTTATATGTTGTACCTATTATCAAATAAACTAAAATAACAAATGGAATACTTGAGTTGTTATTATGAGTTAACTAATAAAATCTATCAATTCTAATAAATTACATTATTGAAGTTATGCTCATACTTAAAGTTTCGAGAATTCCATCATTCAACTAATTTTCAATGGACAGTATCTAACATAAATACAATTTGTTTTCAACAACAAAATGTGTTCTTCTGGATAAAAAACAAAATGGGCAATTTTTGACATAACTGTGAAATCGATCAGTGACGTTTAGATTACTTATTGAAAATAAATGATCACCATAATAAGATAATGGGATAGAGAAAAGAATTGTGTTTTATGAAATATCACATGACTACGTAACTAATAGAGAGAAAGTTGTTGTCAAGTTGGAAATTAGACATGATATAAAAGTGATTAAACGTAATACGTATATTGAGTAATCAACGACAGAGAAACAAAATGTTACTTTTATACGTCTGGATATTTAGTTAAATGTTAAGTAGATAAAAAGGAATATATTTCTAAATGGTGTAATGACATATAACCAACAATTTACTTAGTTACATAAACCTTAGTATCAATAGTAGGTATATTTATTAGTGTCTTTTTCATAAAAACTGAATAGATTGCCCGTTAACGCTTAATACAGGAATCTAATGGTTTAATATTTAAAGCTTCATTGCAGTATATTGATTTATAATTCTTTCAATACCAACTGGTACTAAAAAGACCAGGTAGTTTGTGATTTTCTTTTTCTGAATGTTTGATGTATTATTATGAAAGAAACAAAATTGTTAATAGTAAGTTAACTGTTAAACAAAGATTTTTCATAAACTGATATGTTATTTAAATTCAACTTAGTATTGTTTGTTTGAATCTTCCCATCGATTTGTTAGGACTGCAACTGGTCAGTCTCTAATTGGCATATGTGCATACTGTGCGTATTGCCTATATGTTATTTATTTGATTTAATTTTGTTGTTATAGTGAAGCAATCAGAATTTAACTAATAAGGTTGAAAACGTCGTTTGAAATAAAACAAGGAATCATAACAAGGGAGCATAAAACGTAACGAAGAGTGATGTTCAATTAAATATTCAAGAAAACGAGTAGAGATTAGATTACGGTTTTTTAAATCATGTATAAAAATGATTATATAATGGGTTCGAATCTCGCAAGGGGGGATCGTGAATGCGCACTGCTGAGGAGTTCCATAATAGAACGAAACGGCCGTTCAAGGCTTCCAGGTTTTCCATAGTGGTCAAGCTTCAGAATTACTAAAATCTCCACAAAATCCCCTTCTTATATAATTATTTTTAAGAAAACTGTAAACGATTGAATAATTAATTAACAATAATATAAGAGAAACTAAACTATTTTATAAACATCAACAAGATTGTCGAAGTGATAAAGATTATTTGATGATAATCATAATCATGGTGGCAAAAGTAGGGCTTGTTACTCTTTCATCTGTGAACATAGTTCACATCGGAAGTATTTAATAATAACTGCCCCTGAAAATTGAGATAAAGTTGGTGTTATTTATGAATGATTTAAAATACTGTAAAGATATTAAAATTATATACAATGTCTAGTAAATTAAAGAGAATTTTAGTGAATCAAGAAAAGTGATCATTCGATCGGCTATATATACACTATAACTCACTAAATCGAGCTTATCTATCTTCATCATATTTATTATTATTTTCAGAACTAATAGTATGTCTATGTATCAAGTAAGATAGCTGATCGCAATATGTTGATATTTTTGGCTTGACAATGATTGAGATGGACCCCTTGAATCTATTTACATCAACGTCAGTCATAAATATCTAAACAACTCGAATTCCTAATTCTATAAACTAAGAAACTGTCTTGGACATCTAACGAAATATTGAAAACTTAATTTCTAATGTTATTTTCAAAAATCAAGACATTTTTCCACTATGGATACGATTTTGAGAGGTTTGGTATCAAAGATTTAAATGTCTATGTTAGGAATCCAGGTGGTTCTAAACCCCATGTTTTCTGAATAGTAATTATAGTAATAATGATCGTATTGGTAACAAATAGTAACATGCAAATAAACTAATACCTATCTTTTACACTTTAACGTGTGACCATATGTCATAACATGCAGAACATACTGGTTGTGGCAGTCGATCAGAAACCTTGCATGCTATCAATCTCGTGGAAACTAATATTGCTTGGAGGATTAAAATCCGCGTCGCCTAACGCTCCAATCTCAAATGTCACCACCGATGTTTCTTTATTCTTACTTGACAACCGAACATTAGTAATATAATTATTTATTTTGAAAATCACTTATATTTTACATTTCTTCGTTATAAAAAAGACATATAATACTCTTCGAAAATCAAAATTGATATCTCAGTAGTAATTAGTTTTTTATATCTTATAAACTTGTTGATATGATTCTTTATTAAAATCGTATGGTACACTTTTATCATTCATATTAATCATCTCTGTATACTAATCTACATAACAAAATTCATCTAGTTAATTAATTATAAATAACTGAAATCCATTGTCAGCTAGAACAATCAATATTTGTCCGTAATGAATAGTTTTGTGGTTTTCGAAAATCACTCATGTAAGTAACTAGAAAAAAACATTTATCATAAGTCTTTTGGTGTTGGTTTAATTCATGACCAAGAAATTAATAATTAAATGGCTCTTCTAAAAATAATTTTTACAGCTGAAGGAATAATGGATAGACCGAACGACCAATTTATAAGGAATGTTTCAGACAGAATAATACCTAGATTTTTGTAGCCTTCGACTGATACAGTGTAAACTCGGCTCATTGTGGTGAGGTTTGTGTTAGTTGCCGTCGTTAAATTGCGCAATATAACCAGTCATATCGGAATAGTTAGCTTGTTCATAATTCTGCACTTATTGTAGACACATAGTGAGCCCCGAATATCAAGAATGCACAACAACTGTAATTTTAGTGAGAAAAAAAAACAGAAGAAAAGTAAGTTTTTATTTTGTTTCATTCAGTGGTTTAAAGAGTTATCAAATGTTTTATGAAAATTTAGTAATCATTCACAAATATTTCATTGTTTAAAAATCGTATTGCACAGTGACGAAATCTATTTATATTAAGTAATAAGTTGATCAAGTAGGCGATTGTATAATATAGACGACCACTTAATTTAGGATCACCAACAAATCATTCATTAAGCAGCTTATCAATACATTGATACTGATCATTATCAAAGTAGATTTGATGACATCAATCGCGACCCGATTTTCAAAAGCCATGGTGCATGTCAATTCATTTCAAGCCCAATAAAAAAGATAATTTGCATTTTACAGTTAGATATTCCTAATGGCTGTTAATACACTGAAGAATGCAACATCATTATCTCAATAAAAACATGATTCTTGAGACAGAAAGGATGTTAATAGTGAGAAAACATTAATGGAACAATCGTTTCCAAGATCTTTTGGTTGTAAGACATGTTATAAGTGATATGACATTACATTTAGTGTTATCAATATCTTCTAAATTTTACGAATAATTCTTTAGTTTTCTGTAAACATAAAATAGATTCTCTATTCTTTATCTCTGTGCTGAATTCTTCTCTCCTATCTACATTAATGTTTGTGGTAAGACTTTAAAGTGGTTTTTGTTGGATAAAATAAACACAGAAACTTTTAATAACACTCATGAAAACATTCAATTTATTTTAACTATTACCATTACCACGTTGTTTTGCTTACATGTAATAATAATGATGATAGTAACATTAATAGTAGTGTTGGTAATAATAATATTCATAGTATACATGAGAAAAAGATATTAAACATGTTATATAATTAATTTCATATTAACATAGTAATTTGAAACAAACATGAACATTGAAACATAATAGGTTTGCCAACTTCTTTGCCAGGTATTTTTTTAAATATTTTTCCCAAATTCACCGTCATCTATTATTTATTCGAATAGTTACAGCAGAAAGAATATGTGTCTCTTATATCGCTTTATTACTATCAAAATGTTTTGTGTATTACATCAAACTTGGTATTTTTCGCTGGTGAAGAATGCCATTTTTCAGATTGAAGGACAGAAGGAATCGTTTGATTTTTTAGTTGATAGATTGTGAATGGTATTTATTTAATAATAAGAAGATAATTGTAGGTATTGTTAGTATGGACCACTTTAATTGTAATTCGTATTTGTACCATAATTTTAATATTTTTACACTTCATGTATACAAAGTAGTAGTAGGAAAACAAAGAAGTTTATGAAGTTTTACATAATAAGTAAGCAAACTGAACTGTTACGATCTTTTATTGGGTTCAGGAGGAGTTTTCGAAAGTTCTATGAATTGTTGGACGGTACTTACGAAAGTAACGCATACATAGTTATATTCAAATAGATTAATTCCTTCAGTGATGGCTTAGAAGTTTGTGAGGGTGATATAAGTCTGCGCTGGCCTAAAACCATCTACACCTGTGAAAACATTATTTGACATAATTTGCAACTTATGCATCTTTATTTACTGTCTGTATGATTTTTGACAAATTCGATCCAGGAAAAACCTCTGTATACACAATTTTGGTAAACCACTTGACGTGGAGAAATAACAAAACTAAAGTTCCTGATCACAGAGAAAACTCAAGAATATTTCGATAATTCAAAGGGTGGGTAAACTGGAGAAAATATGTTACGGTAAATATAAATGATGCACCTAAGCATATGCGTTTATTTAATCGAGCAGTAAATATACGTGTTTGCTGACAGGAGAGAATGAAAAGTTTGTGAAAACTTAAATGTGATTATTTGTTGATTCTTACTGTCAACTCTTGTTTGTTGAATTAAATACAAACTGACACAGAGTCGCCAAATGTTTCGTAATCGTTGTTTATGTTTGGCTTAGACAGTTTCGTCACAGATTAATACCACCTAGACGACTACAATCCCTGTAGCTATGGTGGTTGTTAGTTCAGCTTTATGATCAGACGGTAATCGAGCGCAGTCTGAAGTCCTAAATTACACTAAAACACCTTTTGAATGCCTGCTGGTACTCACGAGTTTTCTCATCAGTTTTATTTTATAAACAAAACCATGTTTACAATTTTGGCTTTATTTTCGAGGCGTGTGTAAATAGAGTCAAGGATAGATATCGTAATTTTTTATTGGTCAATCCAAATGTCGTAAAGCATGTTCGCTGTTTGCTAAAATGAAACATTAACTATTACTGGAAATTATTCCTAATGACAAATTAAAACGCGTATTATCTAAGTGGGAGATATTTGAATCCAAAGTTGTAACAATGTTGTGAAGATAACGTTGAAACTAAACATATCATAGAGTTTTCTGTGAAATATGCTGACCTTTGCTTTTATAACCTGAATATATACACCTTTATATCGATTTTTTTTTAAATTTTAACCAAATGATCAAGTTTACTGATTAGTAATAACTAAATTACGAATTTAACTATCTAGCATGATTAGAAATTCTCTAGGGAAAGGACTATGCTTCCTGAACACTTTATGCTATCATAAATTATATTTCCATGATATTAGTATAGCAGTTGAAAATGACGGCCTGGAAAACTCGCCATTCGTGTTAACTATAGCCCGTTTACATAATTTATTAATATTTTCCCATCATTAGTAATTTCTTTTAAATATTCATTTCTGAGTGTACCTGAATATTTATTGGTTCAAATTTATTGATTATTAAACACAGCGTACGCCAATAAATTTTCAAACCCAAACTTTACTTATAATTATTATTATTTGGAAAAACATGAAATTATACTACTCAAAATGAAAGTAGTATGAAATACATAAACACCAGTTAATTCAGTTCATTTGTGTAGACTATTCCTAATTACAATAGGTTATCAGACCTTGTTTTGATTATATCTGAAATTACTCTAGGTATCTTTGAGTATGTGTGTCAAAGTGAATTCTTCTCTGATTGCCATAGGGAAAATGGTTAAGTGGTCTGGAGGTTAAGCACTTACGCGCGAGACTGATAGGTCCTTGCTTCGAATCTCGCGAGACAAGATCGTGAATGCACAGTGCTGAGGAGTTCCACAATTGAACGAAACGGCCGTTCAGTGCTTTCGGATTTTCTATGGTAGTCTAGCTTCAATGGACTCATGAATTCAACTATAAAAATACTAAATTTTCCACAAAAGCTCCTTCTGATAATCAATAACCTACAACTGATAAACAACATTAGTATTCTTCTCTTTTTTGCATTACAAAACATTTGTAAAAATAAGCATTCAATCAATTTTTAGTCTGCTTAGAATTGAATAATAAGAATGTTTTGAAAGATTTAGAAGTGAGGCATGATGAAACAAATAAAATATTTCACATTATGATGATTCTGAAAACTGAATATTCCTCTATTGTGTGTAAAAACTTATAAATAATTTAGTGATATAAACTATTCTATCACATCCTTTGCTTAGTAGCAGGATGATAAATTTGATAGATGTTGTCATCACACCATCCTATAATTTTGACTAACATATTAGACAAAAGTTTTATATGGTTTATTGTGTTAGAGCTACACCTTATTATTGAGTCATTATTAGTCTAAACATTCAGTGTAAGATTATATGTCCCGATGAAACTGTTTTATGATGAAAGTGAAAGTTCTAATGACTAATGCGTACATATTAATAATCAGTGTAAAATTGAACACCATATTAAAGCAAAATAGTTTGTAGAGATAAATAGTGGCTAGTAGTGAAACCCAGGACGCTTTTTTCGTCCTATTTGGGACTTGTCAGCTAGATGTACTTTCATCTTTGAGTTGATGTTTATTCTGGGATTCGAACCTAGCACCGTTCCCTTCAAACGTCATCGCGTGATTCACTTAGCTACTAAGTCCCGATAGCCACCTGCTTATGCAATGGAAATATACAAGTAAACAACACGAAGTGAAAATGTTTTGTAGATTTTAAATGAATCCTGCTTCAGATCAATCAATTATTTTAATGAATTTCCACAACTCATTTGAATATCTGTAGCTTAATTTACATTACATAAATTAGTTCGTTTTAGCATAGTAATTATAATGTGCAGCTTGCATTAGCTGAAAATTTCACAGTGATCGAGAAGTAATAAAATTTATTTTAAAGTGATATGATATATCTTCGTTTCATAATAAACCGACACTTTTAAACTAAAAAATAAACATGGTTAGCAGAGATGGATAGTGGCTAGCAATGGAATCCAGGACTGACAAGTTGCAGTCCTAACAAATCGATGGGGAGATTCAAACAAACAATGCTAAGTTGTATTTAAAAAATAAACGTTTTTCGAAATAAAGGAACCTTGAGGTTGCTCAAAAAGAATGAATAAACATTGTTAAAACCAGGCAAACGTTCACATAGAGGCTTATCTTCTGACTAAGCATATAAATTAATTGCATGGAACAAGACATTTTCCATTAGTTGTTCTCTTAAATATAATATATTTGTGGTGGGCTTGTGGTTAGCAGAAGAAGCCAGGATATGCATTTCACTGTTTTCGAACTGTTAGTTAGGAGCACCGGCATCTGTTTTGATGTTTATACCAAAACTCGAACATACTACATTTTACTTTAAATCCTAATAAGTTCTTATGTACCGAGATCCTTGCATCTCTTATTTCGCGTTTATAAATAAGTTTTAAAATACTTAGAGTCTTTCACGAGCCCTTTGAATTTCGTACGAGTTCGTTGGGAAAACTATTGCAAAACGAGAGCAAAAAACACCGTAAAAATGAAAAATGAATACATTTCATTATGTTTCAACTATTCTACGTACGAATTTTATAATTGAGAGTTTCTAACAAATTCAGATTTATGTGAAATATTAGTAGAGTAATCCAATTCACTGATAAAAAATAACCATACACGTTCTATGCATGTTGAAATGAAATGAGAGAGACATAGAGATAATGACGTCATCAACTAAGAAGACCATCTATAAATTGTTAATAGTAGAGTAGACAAATCGATAAAATGGATCATAGTTATAAAAGCAGTATTTACCAATATCATGAATACTTCGCTACTGTTGTCACTTTATCATTTTATCTGTATCATAATTCATGGGTTATAAATGTTCCTCTTAGGCGATTACGTCATGATCTCACTCTCTCATTCCATTTCAACATGCATAAAACTTGTATGACTTTGAAAAGTAATTATGATTATTTTCTTATCAGTTTACTCCACTTATGTTCCACATAAATCTACATTTGTAAAATATTATATTATTGTTAACATTTTGTTCAATCCAAACGTCAGCAAAATTATCTGGAAATGTAGTTCATTCGACTTGTGTAATCGGAAAGAATCAGTATTTCTATGAAAAAACACAAGATGTACAATAAACATGAATAGTTTTACGGCATTTTATCTAGTGTGAAAATGTTTACAAAGTCGCAAAGCCTCCATGTGACGTTGCTGAGTAGTGACGGCAACCTTAATAGCTAATTTGGATGGTTGACAATCACCGAACTAATCCACCGCTCCTATGCTGATCTTATAATACTCCGAGTTGACTCTTCCAGGCTTTGAAAATTGTGACTGTCTGCTCGATGTAGATGCTTATGTTTATGAATTGGATGAGTTTCAACTTATGTAGTTTATGTACGTAGGAATGTTTAAGAAGTACGCGCGTTGGTTAGCACAACGAACGTAATGTAAAAATATCTTCTCTATGTCTAATAAAGTCACAGGCCTAAACCATCAGGTCAAAGACATAATTAAAAGATATACTAGCAGATACTAGGGTGAGGTGACCGTCAATCCTCCCTTAGAGAGTGCTTATGCTAATGAGTATGTTATGAAGTGTATGAACAAAAGTCCTAGTACCAGTAGTATGCGTGTAGTGTGTAAGAGTCAGCCGACCGTAACAATCACACTAGAATGGAGCAGTGACCATCTACCCTTCTAGGCGGGTGAATATATCTATATGTATGCCACGGGACGCATGAGTGAAAATGTATCTCTTACTGGTGTGCATATAATGCATATTTGCTCACAGGACAAGTATACCTATGTGTATGCCAAGGGATCCATTCAATGAAAAATTGTGTTATCGGTTTGCATATAGACTATACTTGCCCCTGATGCGACGTTCGAGTTCCAAGACCTCGGGGGTTACAGCGACGTTTTCACGAAGTCATATTCATGCGGTACGTTTGTAGCCTCGGAAGCGGATTCTAATCCAAATAAGCCGATCGGCTTTAATGAGTGAAACTTTACCAACACCCTATCGCACAAAACTAATGAAAAAAAGTTTTAGATCAATAAAGATACGAGTGTTGCAGGATGTTATTCAAAAACAAATCTGAAGATTTTAAAATGTGTATATTTTCAGAACATCAGTACATAATGTTCACATGTTTCCAAATTCTGTCGATATTTGTTTTTATTAAAATACAACTTTGTCTTTTTAACTTGATAACAAGGTATGTATAAGCACAATTTTATTCGTAGGGATTTGAATCTTCTCTCTAACGATATGTATAGACTACAATTAGTCAATCTTTTTTGGCATATATCTCGAGCGAATTGTCTCGATAGTGCAATTAATTCACATGTAGTTTTTAACAAAGTTTGATATCGGCTATCAGTAGGATCCAAGGCTCTTGTTTCTTCAGATGAATGAGATGACATTTAGTTTTACTTGTAATAGTTTGAATATTCTTCCTAATGATACTGCTGAGGCGATACTCTCAGAACGATCATATGTCAAAAAGACTAGTCAGCTGCAGTCTGTAAACATCAACAATCGAATAGTTCAAACAATTGCATATTGTATTATAAGTACACAAGTTTATAGATAATAGAATTTACTTACTGATTATATAGTTATTAATTCTGCTTTGAAACACAGTTGATGTGAGTGACAATGATATTGTCTAAGCAGAATCAAATGAAGGGGGATTCAAAATTGGAATTCTGATTCTTCAATCACTAGGTCATCGATTCTTGTTACGTGAACTTAGTGATGAGCTTTTTCATTTATATTCTTGAGAAAATCATTTCGGTAGAGTAATTAGGTCATTTTCATGAAAACTCCCATCGTCTGTTTTTGGCATGTATTTTTCGATTAGGACAATGCAGAAATATCATAGTATATTTGCTTAATTATGTGAAAATCTATAAATAAATTAAGTGAATGGCTATCAACGGTATGTAGTACAAACTATCAGAACGAGTGAGAATGTTGCTCAGTGAAAAAAAGAGTATTGAGGAACGCGCAATAGAAGATCAGCAAAGAGGATATTATATTGGTTGAGTTTAGTTAATTAAATGCATCACTTTCGTACGAATAAATAAGCATTTCTGGCAAATACGAATGGTATTAATGGAAATGATAGTCGGTTGTCTAGTTGGAGATTGATTTTAACAAAACAATGATTTTGCAGTAATGAAGTAAAAGAGAAAGTTACATGCTATCAAATATATGAAATTCCGTTGCTCATTTTGACCAGGAAAATTCAGCTGCGATAAAATCTATTGTACTAGAGTTGGATATCACAAGTGACCAAAACAGTAGTTGCCACGTTGCACTATTAGATCGATAAGTTAAGATATAAGATTTTGCCACCATCACTCGGTCAAATGAGTATTTGTTATTGAAAATAGTCTTTAAGTCAAGTTTCATTTTGTGTTGGTTTACTGTACATGGTTCATCAGTAAAACTCACAATTTAATGTTCCATAAGTAACATTTAACTATCTTAACGTCATAAAAAACTGTAATCAATGATACTTCAAAGCCGATCGGTTGTTAGCTGGATATTGTGAAGTTTACCTGAAAGACAGAAAGATATAGGATGAACACTGTTGATTACGATTTGATTATCCATACTTGAGAAAATACGTCTACTAAACTGTAAAGTTTGAAACAGGTAATATATGTTTGTTTGTATTGTATAACACTTACGTATTTTGTTGATGAAGTTGATGTGTGGTTGTTAAACATGGGTTAGGAATGGGTTATAATGATCTATCACCAGTATCCCTTCAGACAACAGGCACACGGTAAGTCTAAGAACGGGGCGTAGGCAGTACATCTAAATACAAGAAGAGGAGACATTTTAAAACTAACTAGATTGTATAATATACGGCAAGATGCAAAAGGATGGTCAAAGGCTGTGTGTACATATTAGATAAACACTTAATAAGTTTATTCTCGTTACTTCCAAACTTTTAATATGTTGCCGATTCTAGTATCTTTTTATATACTGTATCATATATTTTAAGAAAATATGTCGGTTAATGAGTGCCATGAAATATTATTTTTATCTATACCAGAGTTCAATTTCTCCGAGGAGAATTTCTGAGCTAACGTTTATGCAAACTACTAATAATACATGAATAGTAGAATTATCCCGATGAACAGTACGTTTTAATGCTAAAGTAGGCTAAAAATCACTCAAAACGTGTGTATTGATACTTATTGAAACACAAAAAGAAATGTATGAGTCTAATAAAATTTTGTAACCACTGAATCAAATGTTTCCAATATTTAAAAAGTAATTTTTTGTTTATCATATGCATGTTAACCTTCTTCTTTTAACTATTTAGTTAAACATTTGACTATATTTTCATAAATCATTGTCAAATTGTAGTGTTATACACTACTACTCTATTAGTATGATTTCACCATCACATACATATAAGTGTAGGGCCATGATGTTAAGCTCATTACAAAGAAATATCGATTGGCTTTCTTCGTCTTGTTTTCAATATATCATAATTAGCATTGAATTAATAGCTTATAGAGATTTTAGCAGATGAGTAATGAAATTGTATTAACTATACCGTGGTTTCAAACACTCAGTTATGTATCTCTTCATCAGTACCAATACTCGGTGTCTACAAATTGGTATTTGTGTAATGAGTTATATAGATTTTCAAATTTTACAAATTACAAGTAAACTACCTGAGATTTGTGCCGATGATGTGTGTGTGGTCACACATACATAGGGAGGAGCAATCGTGATCTGAAAACTAGGGTGGGTGAACATGTACCAAAATGGTTGTAAAAACAAATACAGTCAAATGACCTAATAAGAGTAGAGGATAAACATCCATCATCCTCTATTGCTAAACATATAATCCAAACAGGTCATAAGATTGATCTAAACTCGGCTTTGGTTGTGTTGTTTAAAAGTGTAATAGGGCGCATACTAAGGTTTATTGAAGCCTTAGCCATACGAAAATTCAAAACCCCTTTGTGTATTCAAAAACAGTTTGTTCTCTCTTTAAACCTACCCTGGTAATATTAGCTTATTATCCAGAGTGATTAGGTGTCAAATTCATTCGCTGAGATTTTACAAATATATTATTCCTATTTACATCTTACATCAACTCGGCGCTCAAATACTGTAAAACTATTCGTTCTAATTTAGACGAGAGTTCTTATATATAGGTGTCAAATTGTTTTCACATCATTTTATCACTATTATCCTTGTCTATTCTTACCCCTATTTCCAGTCTAGTTGACCTTTTATTTTTATATGTAAATGTTCTTAACAAGTATATGTGTGATCAGATTGTTCGAAATGTATTGCGCTAATATATTACATAGTTCTGATAATCTTCGTCTTCTCATTACATTATCAAAATTTATCAAAGGGACTAATTGCTTTAAAAATCTTTTTATTTGTTACTTTAGACTTCAGTATCATTAATTAATAATAATCTTAACAGCATAATTAAAAATGCATTTATCTTTGTGATGGTCTGGCTTTGCTTAAATCCTATGTTGTTAATACGTAGTGTGAATTCTATTTCCATAAGATGTATGTGTTAGAAAATATAAAAAGTCAAGTTTTATTTGATCTTTATTTTAATTAATTGCCGTGTTATCTTCTCAAAGTATTTTTCTTGCATAAAAGGGAGAAATTCATGGACAAGTTTCATCTTAGGATTGATGTTGAATGAGTAAATTATATTGAGAGCATTAGTGAAAATTAAGAAAATATTAAAGTATAAGAATCTTAAGAAAATGTCACTTTCAGTTAAAATTAAGGACTTAGTTAAACAATTATTAAAAACTAAAAAGAGCATCTGTTTTGTGCATATTCAACACCCAACCATGGATAGAACTTCGGAATTGCAGTCTCATATCCAAATTTGACAGTCTGAACGTTTCATTTCAATCACATTGTGATATCTTTCAACCACCTTCCAATATCCTTCTTGATTGACCGACTCACACTCAAAACGCTTGAATTCCGCCGATCACAGTTTCTCACTAGAATTCCGTTGCCTACCACTGTAATTTAGTCACTCGCTAAAGTATAATGAACAGATAAATAAAAACGACTTAGTGATAAAGTACATACAAACAACATGGAATACAAATCTATGTTATTTGTATTGTATAACAACGAAAAATAACTAAATATTTTGGCTAGTACATTTATTTGAAGTAATTTCATAAAAAACGAATTCACCAACCAACGTTCAGGGCAAGGAAAATGGGCCAATGAGGAAATACATGTATTTATTGGACGACAGTAACAATAGTGATTATAGGAGTAGTAGTAGTAGTTCTCATGTCCTACTTAAATTTGTTTTTATATTATCATTATTATTATTACTACTAACGTTATTATGATGGCTGTTTCCTTACTATTTGATGTTTGTGCTTTCCTCCCACTTTTAGTTATTTAAATTAACGAATTGGAGAACAGATTTCTCTTCTATATATGCTTGTCATATCTATGAAGAAGAAAACAAACAAAACATCATAAATGAATAAAAATAAAAGAAGAAACAGGAAAAGAAAATAATCTTAAACTATTCCAAAGACAAAAACATTAATGTCTGTCAAACGAATAAAAATCAAATTATCTTTAACTAGATGTATGAATGTATTGAACTGGAATTTTCACTGTTATTCAAAAAGACATGGATCCACTAGATGTTTGTTATGTTTATTTGAATTACAACCATTTAATTGAATAAATTTTTTGATTTGTAAACGATCGGAAAACAACAATATTTCTTAAGAGTGTAAATGACAGTGATAATAAATTGGATTTCATATAATCTGGATGAATGTATTATGTTATTATTGTTGATGGGGAACATAAAAGATGAACATAAATAAAACTGAATAATCTCATGATTTATGAGGTACATTTCAATTGTATATGATAGATAGTGAATTAGTTAAAGTATGATTTTATTTATATTTGAAGAATATGTGTTAAAATTGATTCAAACCTGTTTGTTATTCGCTTTATACATTACAACAATCAATCATCATTACAGTAAGTTATTTGTTATAGATTTGGATGATACTCAGTTGTGAAACGGTATATATATTTACATAAGTACATAAATATTTTGAGCATTAATTATCTTTAGTAATGAGAATGGTGATACGTTTACTGGCCTTAAGTATGCAGAAAAACCGTTAAAAATCTATTTGGTTATCATGTTTCGATAAAAGACTGTCTGGTAAATAGTTATCATATAACTATAACTAAAGCACTTCTAATACTAAGCTTATATTAAGAAAGTTCGATGGTTTTTCAGTCTAAAAATATGAAATATTTTTATAGATTTAAACACTAAATATAGTCAGCTAAAACTGATCAAGATAGAAGTATTATTTTGTTACAAATTTACCTATATATCGGATTGTGAGAGAGTCAAAGCATAATTAAAGCTTACTTGTTTAAAACATTTCCGTTAGTCTAAAATGGTTATTTAAAACCATTTTGAATAAACAGAGATGGATAGTGGCTAGCAGTGGAATCCAGGACGCGCGTTTCGTCCTATTTGGGACTCGTCAGTCCTAACAAATCGATGGGAAGATTCAAACAAACAATACTAAGTTGCATTTTGAATAAAGTTTCATTTATGGTAAAACTTTGTAGGCAACATCTGAAAATGATTTTTGTATAAAATACCAAATTTTGGTGATTGTAAAACATTTTTAAAATCTAATGCATGAATAAATTATGTTTTCAAATGGTTAATAAGATTTAGATGACTTCCTAAATAAAGACATAATGTTTACTAGCGACATTAATATTTTTAGTTTACTTCAAAAATCTAATGCAAGATTATTCAGTAATGCTGGATCACGACCCATTCAATGTTTTCACCAAACCATTTAGATCTTATTGTGAATACAATAAAATATAACCAATGAGTTATTCATCTGTTTGCTCAAATTCTTTATATGACAAATAATAACTTTTCATTCATCGCATCAGTTCATTTCCAATGGTCACAAAAGTATCATTTAGTTGAACGGTTCATTATGACTCTTCAATATGAATTTGGTTTCTATCACCCATGAGTATCATCCTAATATCCATTGAAAACTCAAAATCATTATTAAAACTTTCGTTAAATTTACTGACAATCTGGTTCAATTTTTAAGTTTTAGAGGATTCCTCCATTTTTAAATTAAGGAAATGTGCTATTGATAGGTGTAATAAACGTTGATACTTTTACGTCACACTGATAACTGCTATGATTGCTCCTTGTAACATAAAATAGTCATTAGTATCTCCTATGTTTTATTATCGATTATGCTTTAAAAATATATAATTGAGACTCAAAAAATCCTATTCATAATTATCCGAAAAAGTATGCTGAACACACGAAGCGGATAATTTGAATTTAACATGATAAACATGATAAGCCGGTGAAAAAAATCTTTCATGTGAGGTTTTCTGGTTATTTATTCATTTTTTATTTATTTATAGGGTTTACTTATTATTTTCTTTCAGACCTAAAATTATATAACAATCAAGATGCCTATTATATGTATCTTGGTATACGTATTACCACAAAAGCTTAATCATTGTCTGACTATACTCATAAGTTATTTTTTCAAAATAATATACTTTATCATTACTCTGAATTTGTCCATGTGAAAATAATAGAATAGAACTTAGTATTGAACTCTTGACTCTTTGAATCAAGAGAGCAATTTAAACATTTATATTTGATTCTTTAAATAAATTGAGTGATTTTCTAGAAATCTATGTATCCTTGCATTCATGATCAAAACTTATGGTTGACTATAACGTAACAACCTAATAAAAATATGAAACCTTAATAATAACAAAAGTCATAGTATTTTGACAAAGTATTTCAGTATTGTCAGTATCTACTTGCTAATTTATAGTTTAGGTAGATAAATGAAGCTCATTAGGGCTAAAATTCTGGAACATAAAATTTTTTATGAATGTTGTTTCGAGATATTACACATTACAATAAAGTTAACTATAAGAAACATCGATAAGCCCAGGTTAAAGCCTGTACATTAAATCTTTTTCTATGATTTGATCCTACCAATGCTTGCTTGTAAATTGTATTTAGCATATCATCATGTTATAGCATTTACATTCTTTTAATGTAATTTGGAGTACTAACAGAATAGAATTTTATTTTAACGAAAGATTTCAATAACAGTCAAATGATGCCTAAATAAAAATGAGCTGATTGTTTACTTTAACTAAAAAAACCCAAACATTCTTCGAATATAAGCAATTCCATGTAGAAAGATTGATTGGAATCTGCTGAACCCCAGAATTTTGATTTCGTAGTTTCAAATAATGGAATATAACGTGTAACTACCGTTTTGAGTCAATTTATGCTATTTGTCAGATTCGAACCGATATCATCAACTATGATAACATAAGACATTACTGCTGAACTTTTTTAAGGACTGAGTGACCTACTTAAGGAATAAAATTCTTACTCAACAATTACTCACCTAACCATTTTTAGAAGAACCTAAATTACGTACATCTATCAAATTACTGTTAAGACTATAGTAGTAAGTTAGATGTAAGGATTTAAATTGTTGAAAGTTATTTTTCAGCCTTCTCACTTTCATAAGCTATATACTCATATCTACATAAATAAGTTTTAATAAAGATTTAATACAACTTTCTTTTGTATACTTTGCAATTCTAATAAAACACAACTTTTGTATATTAGTATTTATTTGGATATTTGTGTAACATAAATGACAACCAAATTTACTACCCTGTAATTTGATGACTTAATGAACAGTATAAAAAAAGGAATATGACTTGTATCATACATATCAATGAATGTAAAAACAGTAGTTTAATTATTATTATTTAATTATCAGAAGGGGTTTTGTGAAGATTTAGTATGTTTCATAGTTGAAAGCATGAGTCAATTGAAGCTAGATGGATGCGCACTGCTGAGGAGTCCCATAATAGGACGAAACGGCCGTCCAGTGTTTCCAGGTTTTCCATGGTGGTCTAGCTTCAATTGACTCATGCTTTCAACTATTATTATTTATGTTGCTAAATATTATATGAACAAGTGAAATGTTTAATTTCCTTTTAAGTGATTTATTATGCAGTACAGTAATGATTACATTTTGTCTATCATTGTTATTACTTTCAAGCTTTCGTTGAATACATTGATGTTGGATTATGTAATCATTGTTTAATCTTTTATCGATATAATATTATTCTTATGACCAATGTACATTTAATTATTTCGTGTTTCCATTTGTTACTCAATGATATAAAAAATTAAAAGCTCGTAAATTTATGTGACTCAATGTTTTCTATAAATTTTTGAAAGTAGTATAATGGGGGAGTTTATATAATGTTTATCCTATGTTCAATTATCTTAATCGATTGTAATTAACTACTGACTAGAAGTTCTAGGAATAGTATTTATTTATGTAAAAACAAGTTAGCGGCCTACTTGAATTTATGGGCTACCTGTTTCTGTCATCTAGATATTTTAACAAATCATCCATTTCCTTTGTTTGCTTTAAAATACTATTATCTCTTTTAATCGCGAGAACTGCGCAGAAGCGCTTATGAAAAGTTTACGATCTTACACTATACAACTTACAAAAAATAACAATCAACGACATCGTGATATCTGAAAATAGTCATTGAGAATAATGAACATTATTCAGATGTCTATGCCTAAACTGCTAACATCATATTGGCGATCACTCAATATTTATCGTCAAGATCTATCAAAAAACAAGAAAAGGAAACTTGTTGAAATGCTTTGTCCTGAGAATTCTGTATTGTACCAAAAATATAGTATTAAATAAAGCCACTAATAATAAAAATAATGATTAGTGTAGAATACTTTCAACCTACTACTCACTGTTGATAAGCAACTGTGGTATATTCTAGCTTATTAAAAAATAAAATAAATGTTAGCAGTAAAAACATTTAACCGTGAATGAACAGGCATATCAAAAACTTAATTTCACGAATACGAATTAATCCTAGTTGATTTATTATAGCTAACCGATTAATAAATATCAATCTTATCATAATTAGCAAGTAAATAGACTCACGCGACTTATCTGAAGTTGGAAGTTTTCTCTACAAGATTCTAACAAACTAACTTATGAATATCAAACTCGTTTTCACATTTATACAATGTAAGTTAGTTTACAATGGCCATCTAGTAAATTCTAGTCTATAATAATTCTTAAACTGATATTAATCTGTCATGAAAACTAAATTCAAATTAGTAGACATAAAATACTAAAACTATCATTATTTAGGCTGTAAAATAGTTCCGTCTCTACTAATATTCAGTAATATAACATTAATTTAAAAAAAAAAGATTTATCAGAAATAACTGAATTTTTCCCTAGTGACAAAGTAATTCAATTAGACAATACTTTTTTTAAAAAAATAGACAAGTACATTAGCAACAAATATAACAGACAATTCTAATTAGCTTTTTAATACGTACTTTATGCTTATTAATCTAATTTAGTTTCTGTAAAATCATTCAATGTAAAGGAAATTATAAAGTGATTATATTGTGTTTAATCAAAGAACTAACTCTAGTTAAACTTCATAGTTGTGGATTAATTAGAATCAATGAAAAAAAAACACCAAGAAAATATCTAGAGTATTTCTGATTTATAATTTAATTAAAACAAAAAAAGGCGCAAATTGAATAACAATAATTCATTGGTAATTTGTATTTGAGGATACTGAGATAAAAGAGAAAATATACTAAATACACCTTCAGTGTTTTGTTTTTATATAAGAGATTTAAGTCTTCTGAAGTTTAGAAGTTGTAAAGAAATTGTCTTGTGAATTCAAGAAAGCAACTGAAGCTACTTTCAATGTTCAATATTCTGTGAACTAAGTGCTTGATTCATATTATACACCTCAAAATGTTCAAACGATATAAAATCCTTAATTTTGTTATAAATCTTTCTTACAATCAAGAAATGATAGGTATTTGTCAATCTTTTCACTTGACCACAATATAATCTTCGTCGAAATTTTGTATTATCATAATAATACTATTACTAAGTTATAGGATCTTTCAAAATATTAAAGATTCATGATCGAAATATTACGTGTTATTGAGTGTATTGTTATTGTTATTGAATATGACTATAAAACTGGAGTAGTGTATCCTTTATCATATAGAAAAGTTGAAACGGACTAGACACCTTAATGTAATTCTATTTAAAACTAATACCATTCACAATGCATATGATCTTGTCAATTGTCTATTATTAAACGATAATGATACAAAAAAAATGTAAGCATTTAGTAATCATCTTATATAAGCAGTTGCATAATATTATCAAATATAATGGTCAGTTTGATAAAACACAAGGTAATATCTCTCCGTTGTAAAACTACTCGGTAAAATCTAAATACATTAAAATTTAGATTGTAATCCTTTTCAAACTTAATATAATCATATGCTTTGTGTTTACTAGCTTCTAAGAAAGTATTTTGAATTTCTAGTTGGAAACCATGAGCAATTGAGCTTAGCCATGTTGGAAAAGATACATCAATTACTGAATGAAGTTGTCGTTGCGGTATATTAGGTCTTCTTGTTGAAAATATAAGGCTTTAATTACCACTTAAGGGGTTTAAAGTTGACTTGTTCACTGTCAGGGCGTAAAGTATAATGTTTCGTCTTGTCTGGATAGTAGTAGTAGTAGCAGTAATAGTACTCATCTAATAAAGTATTCTGACTCATATGAAGTCGTGAAGAAAGCACCTGTAAAGCAAAAACTTGTATATAATAACTCAATTAATAAATATTACATAAAGTAAACATTTATGATAGAATAAAATAATGAAAATTAGTACCAGATCATTTCTGCTTCCATAATTATCAGACTAAATATTACTTTTGTACTCATGTTCACAATTAACATGCTCTGGTTATGACATTTAGAAAACAATTTCATTGACTGTAGATATAACTCAAACAACATCATGCTAATTTTCTAAACAGTGAATTTACTATAATCGATAAACAGTCAACAATATATTGAATGACCCGAAAAACAAAAAACGTTCATGTGTTTGTGTGTGGTCCATATCCATTAAATAGTCAACTGTTTCAAACATTTCAGAAAAATAATAATTTTTATTTTTCTTAAAAATTTTGTTTAATATACTGTAACTTTATTTTTGGATACACATTTAAGCGTAATAATAACAGTCAGTCATTTAAAAAATTTTTCATTGATGAAGAAAGCAATGAATCAGTGTGTAACTAACTAACCAAATGATTGATGTATATTTTCACATGAACAACCCTGTTTTACTACGTTGTATTTTAAAATATTATAGCTACATGATGTAGCTCCCATTTATGTTGATTTATTGTAATAAATCCTATGATCTCGTACGTTGAATAAATTAAATATAATATAAGCAGAGATGGACTCAGTAGCTAAGTGAATAACGTGATGGTGTTTGAAACAAACTGTACTGGGTTTGAGTCCCGTATTCAACATCAACTCAGATACAGTTTCATTGAGCTTGCGAGTCCCAAATAGTACAAAACGTGCTTCCCGGATTCCACTGCTCGCCACCATTCATTTCTACATTTAATGCTTGTGATTGAAGGCAACATCAAGGCAATCCCTACAGGATGTACGTATGCCAATAAGAGACTGATCAATTGTAGTCCTAAACCTCAATAGGAAGATTTTAATAACCGACAGAAAAATGAATTAATTAAATATAATGCTTATTCTGGTAGAGGTAAATGCACTGAATATGACCAGGTTTGTTTGACATTTGTTTTTATCTGGTGTAGTAAGACAATTTACCATGTGTTATAATTTAAAATAATAAATCCCTTTCCATAAATTACGTCAATGTAATGATAAAATGTAGTTGGTTTGAAAAAGTGTTAAGTATTTGAGCCATATATACTTCGACCAATCTGACTACACAGCATTTATATATTCAACATAATGAAAATGAACTAGATTAAGTTTCAATACACTTAAAGTGATAATTAGAAATAAAGGATAAGAAGAACAGTATATTTTGGAGTGAAAAGGATTCGGTCTGTAAAGTGAATAAACTTGACCGTGGTAGAGGAAGTTTTCAGTTTTTTAATGTCTATCTCTTCTATCAACTAAAGATTATGCTCATAACAATTAATAACGAAGTCTCCGAATGCTGTCTTAAGGTTAATCCTGGAATACGCTTTAATTATGTATTTTCTTATCAAGTAGCACGTTTTTCTGCCGATTCATGAATTAGGGTGTTCGATGCTGTGTTTAATCGCACTTGAATACATCGTTTGATTATCTCCTCCCTATATATATGTGTGTGGGTCTGAATTCACTTGTGAGATAAACGGATGTAGTGTAATCAAAAACAATGTCTGTGTTCATGTAAAATCATGGAGTGAATGATAATCAATTTTGTTGCTTATTATGTTATTCAATCGATGATTTTAGTCTCTACAACAAACTTACACTGTTTAATATTCCTCTAAAAGATGATGTATTATAAACCCAAATCTTTGAAACAGAACTAGGACTGTGTTTCGATGTTAGTTTTTACATATAAATGTTTTGATATGTGTAACTATGACCAGATCACTAGACGTGTATGTTGCAATTAAACCACATATCACTTTCAGGTCAACTCTGTTTATCACATTATCAAAAGTTTAACAGTTTGTTAAACCTCCATAGTTTACTTAGATGCAATATATATTTTTTATTAAGTAGACCTATTTATTTGATTCCGATAGCTTGATATCTAGATGAAACTTGAAGAGCCCCTTTCGGAGTGTGACTAATTATTTTCAAAACTTTTATCACGGATTAACAACACTGAACATATGTGAGTGCGACTTATCAGTCTGTTGCCAATACTTAATCATTTATCACAAGTCTGGTTGTTATCAGAATAAAGGTTTTTATTAAGGAAAAGGAACTCTAAAGTATATTCTTACCTAACTATAATCTTTATACAATAAAATAAATAGCTACAATCTACATGAAAGAAACAAGAAATCCATATAAAATTCTTATGATGTTCTCTGAATCTGACAATTTCCATGAAATTTATGATACTAAAGGTTCCATAGTTAATGATAAGATCTTCTTAAACGGAAAAATTGATCGAATTCACTTTTAACATATCAACAACACATCATCCAGACGATACAGGTGTTTATTAACAGTTGTCTACGCAAGATACTTAGGATCCGTTGGCCAGACACTATCAGCAACAAGCTACTGTGGGAGACAACAAACCAGATTCCGACGGAAGAAGAAATCAGGAAGAAGCGTTGGAAGTGGATAGGATACAAATTGAGGAAATCACCCAACTGCGTCACAACAAAAGCTCTCACATGGAATCCTGAAGGTCAAAGGAAAAGAGGAAGATCAAAAAACACAATACGCCGAGAAATGGGGACAGACATGAGAAGAATGAACAAAAACTGGATAGAACTAGAAATGAAGGCCCTGGACAGAGTGGGTTGGCGGCCTATGCTTCATTGGGAGTATCAGGCGTAAGTAAGTAAGTAATATCAACAACACATGCGAAAATACAAACAGTTGAAATTATTAATAAGAATCTATATGAAGCCAATTATTGGATTGATAAGAAAAATAAGTTTTCTAAATTTCTCTATACAATATGAATATCGTTTTTTTTTCGTTAATTCATGTTGAATTCTTCCTTTGTATTTTGTTAATACAACAATGAACCAAATTTTAATGAGTCTTTTGTTTTGATCATTAGAATGTTTTTGTGTTCCTTTTTTGATCGTTATTGATTTATGTATATATAAAAAAGTTTATTTAATTTCTAACAAATTGTTTGATTATTTAAAGTGATATATTATACCCAGGCCAAGATTTAAAAAAAACGACTAATTTAATTAAAAGAACTCTTCAAAGTAAATGTAATCTTTTTCAGTGTATTATGTTTTCTGAGTTAAGTTGTTTAACTGTCATTCTGTGCAAGGTCATCAGCACTTACTTCACAAGAAAATGGACTGTCTAGTAAGTTCAAATGTACATAAACATTCAGTTCTGATGGTTTGTCTTTGAATCCTTGTTGTGTAATTTATTCTTCCAAAGCTTTATTCCGCAATGAGTTAATGTTTCTGAATTGATAAATAAATAAAATTCATATCAAAATGTCTTTCAGTTGCAAATGAACTTGGATATTATGCTTCTGGAAATTTTCTTTTAATTTGAATTTCCTCAATTCAGGATTTTATCATCCAAAAACATTCATATCCGTGGTTGTCATGGCGAGTTAAGATGACTGTGGTTATGTTGTTTTACTACCGGTTTATATTTACAAACGTGCAGAAGGATTGAAATATTTACTTTATCCTGTGAAATGTTTGTTACAGTTAGTCCAATTTATTCTGAAGATTATATTGTATTTGTCTTCTTTTTCCATTGACCTTTGCATTGACATAAAATAAAGTGTTTTTAGAGACTTGTGACCGAGTTTGATTTGGCAAAGTTTTAAAATTATTGTAGCAGTTTTTAAAATTCATTTCATATATGGCAGAACGAGTTGTTTTCTAATTTTTGAGGACCTATCAGTCTCGCGTGCGAGCGTTTAACCGATAGACCACTGAGTTGGCATTCAACGGTGGTAATGTCTAACTTCAACCAATCCACAAAATCAAGCAACCATTCACCAATGTCTTCAGTGAGTTGATATCTCCCGACAGACCTAGTTGAACTCCACTCGTCACTGCTTCTCACTTGAACTCCAGGAAATACCTAATGGAGCCAGACACCAGTGAGCATATGATTTTGTTTTGTTTTTAAAAGAAACTTAAATTTAAATGACGTTATTTTATTAAAATCATCACTCATCTTCAAACTTATTGTTTCTATGTTTTATTCATTTGAATTTGTAAATGTTCACTTATAAGGAGTTTCGAAAGAAAATAAAACCAATTGTTCTCTGACCATTGGTAATCATTGTTAACTATTTCCTCTGAGAATATCATATGAACTTATTATGACTTTATAAAATATCCTAATGGTCACTATGTAAGACTTGTACAGCTTTTTTTTGCCTAAACAAAAAAACATTTACCAACGACCGTATTCAAAAGAAATATTTCTCAAAATATGGCATCACTATACATATATCCATATCAATGTATTCTAAATGAATAAGTATACTGCATGAAATGCTTGAAATAACAAGTAAACGTTATGTCTTATCTTATCAATGACAGTGAACACATATAGCTAATCAATGTTAATGAAACATAATACATAATGTATGCTCATTTCATAGTTACTTTCTTTCATTTACTCATAAATGTTGACAATCTGATATAAACTTTTTAAAATCATTAACCATACAAAAAATTCAACATTTTCTAAGTGTTACGTAATGTCCAACATAAAATAACTTCAGTTATAATGGATGGATAAATTTAATTATTTATAAGTAATGAAAATATAAAACAAGAAAAAAAAACCCAAGTTTTTTAACTCTAGTGAATTCTAATGAGATGGAAAATGAACAATTCCAAAAAATCAATTGGTTAATTTACACATAGTAATAAATAATGCTTTCATAATCTTATAAATAAACAATTATGGCCAAATAATATAGTCTCTTTGAATATTGAACAAAGAATAAAAGTTGATGTTATTAATCATTACTAGAACAACGAATAGACAACAAATTGTTACATCTAGTAGAGTAATTTAGTGACTATGTGAAATCTTTGTAAAAAATTCCACACCTGTTAAAATTGGATAATTATATAATAAGAAATCTGTTACGTCCTTATTATAACATATTTAAAGACAGTTATTTATTATCAGAAGTGGATTATTGTGGAGATTGTAGTAATTTAGTAGGTGAGTTCATGAGGGGTATTTCTTCAAGTTTTAGTGAGAAGTTGTGACCAATGGAGTTCAACCAGTTCTGTGGCAAGATGGTAACCCACTGAATACAATGATGAACGGTTGCGCAATTTTGTGGATTGACCGACGTTAGACATGAATACCGTTGGATGATGATTCAGTGGTTTAGAGGTCAGGCGATCGTGCGCAAGAGAGGTCATAGGTTCGAATCCCGAGAGAGGGATTGTCGATGCTCACTGTTGAGAAGTCTCATAATTGAACAAGATGGCTGTTCAGTTCGTCTAGGTTTTCCATGTTGGTCTAGCTTTAATTGACATATTAATTCAACTATTAAAATTATTTATTGATATATTATTCGTTAGGTTAAACAAATTAACATGGAATAACTGAAATATGTTCGTAATGGAACAATTATTATTGATTATTATTTCAATACATTTTTCAAAGTCGTTTGTTACATAAATAGCCGTAGCACATTTAACGTCATGTTTTTCCACATGATTTAGGAATGATTAACAATATAATATGTTAGTTATAGTATTCAATTGAACCTACTAACCATAATCATATGCGCCTTGTTTCAAATAGACTTCGCATATTATACCGGCTTTTTGGATGAATAATAATAGAATGAAATTAGTTATAAACAATATTAGATGTTTTCACGTTTTACCTAAATAATCCTCTTCATTAACATGAACTTCGTGTATAGGTGACTAATTGATTTATTTCATTGAAAATAAAAAAAAATTTTGGAAAGCAACATTCACTATCAAGTAATTAACGGTGAAATTTCTAAGAATTAGATTTCAATTAGTTAATTGGTTTAAGTTTCAGAATTGTTAGTAGTTCATCGGCCGATAACACTTTTAACTATAACATAGTCTCCACAGACTATCAGAGTGATGATAAAGTTTTTACATGTTTTAGATTTTCCAGTGAATTCATAGATTTATGTTATTTTGGAATCGGAGTGGTAAATAACTTTTTAAAAGGTAATGATATTTGGTGCTGACACCATTATTCAATATGAACCACCTGATTTGTTAAAGGGTATACAGTCAAACCTTCACAATATTTTGTGTCTAAGCCATACTCACAATAACTTACTAGTGTTTAAATAGATGACGTCTTTACAACATGTGTCACTAACTTTTAAGATGAAGGATGAAGTTACCAGAAAACAAAAAAAAAAGGATTATAAATCAAATATAATAATAATTTTGACTAATTTCTGAATTTTTACCGTAAATGTACTTAAATATCGGGATAATGTACTTTTCCATTTCTCATATATTATGCATAATGATAATCAAACACTTTAGAAATAGCATGATAAAACTTGTCATATACGTTTTACTAACACATTTCTAATTTTCACCTTGTTACCTATCTTCTTTTTATCATTATTTTATCTTAATGATTTCAAGCGACAAAATGTTATACAAAATTTTCAACTAGAACACACAAGTTTATTGATGAACTTTTTATAGAATAGATGATCTTTTGTAAGTAAAAACAAAATCGTTAACTTGACCAAATATGAAGAATACAGTACATTTATAAGAGTAGCATACAGTAAAGTATATGAATAAGTTCAGTTTATATATGTAGCAATAATTTAGTTGAAATATAAATACCAAATATAGAGTATAGTTCGAAATATATATATATATATATATATATACTCATTTTTTTTGAGTCATTATCAAATTTTCATTGACGAATGATCTCTTTTTAGAAGTGTATCATATTGCTAACATTGATGTTTTATTCCATGGAGGGTTCATCTGTAGGAGGTGTAAAACCTAATCCCAAACCATTGGTGCACATAGGCTTTAGAATCCGGAAGGAAAAAATGGCGTATAAACCATTTATTTGTCACCGGCTACCAGAGATCGGCATCTTGTGATGTTGCTTCACTGCCTTGTAGAATAGACCTTCAGGTCGAAGGTTCTGGCTATGGCCCCTCAAGGAGACCATCTGCTTTGGTCTGGGCACCCAGGCAGTATCACAGCCCACACACAAATCAAGTGATTTTTGTGGTGCATATGTATTCGATGCCGTTTTGTATCAATATTAACTGCTTACCATTAATAGATGGATAGAAAGCAAATAATTCCTATTGACTTGCTCAAAATTATATCTTAAGAACAGAATAAAGATTCCAAAATTTAGAAGTATATTGATCAATAAGTTATCTTTCCGAAGGAAATATAACCTAAAAGTCATTCTTTATGATCACCTCGTGGGAAATGATCATTTGAAAAATCTAATTAAACATGATAGAGTAATTATTCAATTCGTATCAAGTCAATTATCTTTCTCACAGTGTTGATGTTATGTGTTTTGATTTTGACTAATGTGTTTTAATATTGGGTCCCAAGTTATTCATAAATGACCGACTGTGTATCTATATCAATGAATAATCAATGTAATTTACTACTCGTTTCAAATTTCCTTTGAAAAATGAAGCATGTTTTCTTTATCATATTAAGTATTTGTATGTCCTGCTGTGTAACATCAGTTCTCGAGTAAAACTAATAGTTATAATACAGAAATTATAATAACCTATACAATAGTTCCTTTAAGATTGATTCACTACACAGTAGTGACCAGTGGTTTTGTTTGACTATTTTTTTATATTTGATCAAACTCTATTAGTTAAGCTGTAACATAGCGAAAAATTTGACATAGCACACACTATGTTGAGGTTCTAATTCGTTAGATGTTGTCAACAAAAAGCTTTGTACCAAGTGTTTTTGCTTATCGATACTCATCTTAGTAGCCAATAGTACTGTAAATATTATGTTTATGAATTACTAACAAATGCCACCCAGCTTCAAAACTTTTTTTCGGAGTTTTTGTTAACTACATCGAAAGACTTAAGGGCAGTTATATTTAATGCATACACTTTTAGATTTAACGATGGAGCGCTGTATACGAAGATCTCATTCGTATAAACAGTCATAATTGATTCAGTAGAAAACCAATGAATGATAGCATGATTATACTAAACTACCGTTACTTATCGATCAATAGAAATAATTTACTTAGATAACTTTAAAATCAGCTGACTCTCACAGTTCCAATACCTGGAAAGTTTTATTACACCAGGATTATTCATATTGAGATCGTGTACATTTATCTGAATCAAAAGTCGATTAATAATATAGTTATAGACAGATTTTAAGAAATATATTTTATCAATCATCTATTTCTGTTCTTGGCTCACCAATATACATGTTCGAAATCTGTAGATTGATAACTGAACACTATTATACTCTTGTTGTATAACTTGACTAGAAATAACACGAACTAACAAATATCTGTTCTAATAATTAAATTTGTCTTCGAAAAAAAAACATTTTAAAAAATGATATCCAATTAAATAGTCACTTATAAACGTAACTAATAAATAATGGAAAATTAAACAAAATTAATTTAATAATCTGATATTAAAAATAAGAACTTTAATCCCTAGTAATGATGAACAAATTGATCTACGAGACGGCTACTGTCAACAGAAAGTGCCTTTTCGCTCACCTATCTCTTTAAATGTCAAATATTAAGTGATTACATAGAATAGTAAAATTATCTAATTGAAAATAGTTCAGCTAATTATTGAGAATAGACGATATTTTAGTTGAACCAGTAAAGTTAAAATAACTTTAGTATAATTGTTGTGATAAGAAAATATATTTGAATAACGTACAGAATATGGTTCATGATATATCTGAATAGAATTCTATAAAAACTAACAAAGGTGTAACGTTTATTTGTATATTTGATATTTCAAATTCTTCTATTGTACAGACTGAAAGAATTCTGTCATATGGTTAATCACCATGATACTTTACTGGAAAATAACTGAACGTGTACATGAAGTGATTGTATTAATTGTTTTTCCGTAATTTTATCCCATCATAACATATATATGTAATTTTTATTTTACAAAGCGTGAGCTTATCATTAGTGAGGCTATGTAGATAAATAACTTGATGTTAATAACCCTGAACGTCATATAATTTTCACCGAGAAACTTATGTTAATTAGTGACCACCAGTTGCAAATCTCAATTCTTGTAGCAGAATAATTTTAATCATTAAACTGTATAGATTATACATGTTGATAAAATTATGATACGATCAAGGTATATAATATAATGTACTTTTATATTTGTTTCCCAGTATAAACATGATCTTGCCAAAATTAAAATTAGTTGAATTTGATCATAACAAATTATCTGAATGCAACAATCTTCCATTTATTCTGATCTATAATGTATCATCAGTAACAAGTAAAGTAGATTATGAGAGACGACATACAGCTTTCCCTGGTTTTATTTTCACCAAGATATCTGTTATATAATATTAGGATATTTCTTTAAATGTTTAGTCATATCACGTGTACGCCTAAAATATGACTTCATGATCATCGTTTTATAAATATGGAATAAAAGCGAAAAGGTTTACTGATGATATTATTGAATGATTTGCGACCAGAATTTTGTTACTCAAAAAGGTACTGTTTTTACCTGAATATTTTTCTCAATTTGACTAACCCCGAAAACTTGATGGTATGTTATCATTTATTGCAAATCAAAATGTTTTCTTTGTAAAGGAGTACTGAAATTATATATATATATATATATATATATATATATATATATATATATGATTTTAGTTTACATCCCTAGATAGCCATTGAAATCCGGGATCCAAAATCTACACTCATCAAACTTAGAGTTTAAAGTCTAATTCTGAGCGGACTGCATTTGAGATTACATATAATGATTAACAAAACAATTTCTATTTGATTACCTATGTTAAACGACATTAAATTATTGGTTACAGAAGTTTTTATTTTACATCCAACATGATTACACCCCACTCACCATGGTTTTGAAAGGCTACCTTCGGAATTCTTCTCAAAGTTGATCACTTTTGAACACATAAATGAAGTTGAGAATGTGGACTGCTTTTAGAGATCTAAATGTGACATTTTCACCCGTTTTACCGAAATTTTACCATCGTGCACTTAAGACTAACTACGCTACAGTAATAAAAGTGAGACAAAGTTAGGTAAGTTTAGTAACAAAAGTGAGAAGTATGTGGACTGAAATATTTTTCTTCTTCAACATTAAAATAAACTTATGTAAATAATTTTGAAGAATATAGGTATGTTAAAGGATATTTCGCAATCAAAATCATATATTTTACTGACATTTAATTATAACTGAAAGTATCTCATCCTTCTTCATACGTCAGGAAAAGGTTGTACGCGTGAAACTTTAACACGATAGTTTTATCTGTCGACATAATACATGCAACTAATTCTTTAAAATGGAAACAACCTCTAAATAAACAGTACGCTTAGTGATAGATTGTTACTAAACCACTGGGTGTAACTTATTACTCTTGATTTAATTATTTAATATATTCATGTTAATTAATGGATAAATTTTACAAATAATTTCAACATTCCTATCCAAAATCAAAATTTAATGTTAGATCAGATCAGATGATTATTGCCAAGGTGAAAAAGCAGTGACACTTGATTAGTGTACAATAATAAATCCCATTGTCATTGAGTGTAAAGATTATTATTAACTTCTATTAACCAGTATGTATCGAATTCTGTTGATATGAGTCAACATTGAGGTTCACAATACACATTATTATACATAAATGACAGGCGATTGCATCGTTTGTAGAACTGCAAGTGTTCATAGAGAACAGAAAAACTATTTATAGCACATATTCTAATGACCATCTTCTGCATAGATATTCTGAAATTACAGTAAAAAGTCACGAATTTTTGGATTTTGACATAATTTATATCACAAACTTAAAGTGTGTAGTATCAGATTTAAATAAGTATGAGACCATCCTCATATGTCACATTTCGTTTTACCTAGAATATTGTATTCTATTAAACAATACCAATATGAAATGAAACATCAATCAAGTTTATGCTCACGTGAAATATATCTTATTCGCAAAACTATCTTCTAAAACGCCTAAATCACCGCTGAATTAATCTCGATCTGACGTAAATGTGTTACGTAGTTATGTAAAATATGATGAACCTAATAAAGTTATTCCCACCAAATACTCTGGCTAAAAAACCAAGTAAATGGCTTGTAATTATAACTTCTTTAACGAATATACTATCTGAAATTTAAACATTACTACGAAATAGAACTTACAGTTAAAAGTTAGACAAATATTCAGTAAAAGGCATGAAAACCCGAATAAAAGAAATATTGAGGAATAAAACACTTATGTTAACTCATCATATATCTGGTAGGTCCTGGATTCGAATCTCGCGAGGCGGGATCATATATGCGCACTGCTGAGGAGTCCTATAATAAGACGAAACGGCCGTCCAGTGCTTCCATGTTTTCTATGGTGGTCTAGTTTCAATTGACCCATGATCTCAACTATATAATATATATATATATACGTTAAATTAATATCAGTGAACGACTGATGTTCAATAAAATCCAAGACTTTTGTATTACAAGATGCATAGAATGAAAGAGAACAAATGCCATTGGTATTGTATTGCAATCCACACTACTACTAGAGTAAAATTACAATTTGCAAAAAAATATTTGCATTTTCTGATAAACGATGAGTTATGACCGAGTTATATTAAAATCTTGTTTTTGGTTTTGTCAAATTTTAATATTGTCACCGGTGTATTATTTAAGTAAAACATTATATAATCTCATATATATCAGTCAAATAATATTCTTCAAATTCAGTTTATAAATGACGGTTTTTTATTTTTTTTCTCAAACTTTTATTATACAAGATTTACAAAAAGAAATAATGTTATACAAAACCATAGACTTTATACCTTGTTGGATATTTCATCTCCCATTGTTACATGGAAGTCGTCATCAGCAAAATTTCACTCAAAAATTACGAGATTACACTCAACATCGTAACCGACAACAACCAAGTAGCTATCAAGTTAACAAACAATATCAAAATGGAGAACAACAAAGTTTTATAAAATTTGGACATTTACCGTCAACATCAAAAATGATAACACGACATGTTTTACTAAACGATGATTCAGCTACAACTATCACAAATCTATTGCATGCTAAGTATCCTACATTTGAATCGTACAACAAGGATCTTTCGAAAGTTTATCATCATTCAAAGAATTTATCTATGCACTATTTACCAAATAAAACATCCACAATGAAAGCAATAAATGGATATGAAGTACACAGAGATTGCTATTGGAATACAGATGGTAGACAAGAAATCCCATGTATATTAAATCCATATCCATTATATGAAATGATTAGAAAATTCCCCAATGTAGATATACATAAATTATATCATAATTCTGAAATAAGTTTGTCTCAGCCTTTCAATCATAAACAGAAATTAATTAAAATGATACTAACTTATGAAACTGGTGAAAATGCTTATCTTCCATGTCATACTTTAGGTGCAGAGGACAGTGAAGTGAGTTTTTTTTATTTTTACTGATTTAATCTTTATGAGTGGCTAATATACTAACGTTTTCACGAACTAATATTCAGAATCGAAACATATTATTTGAGGCATTTGACAGACATAACTTTGATTGACAGGAATCCATATAGGATGGTAATATAAATATTCGAGGTAGTCAGCGATTTGGTTAAAATATCCCATCACAGTTCTGAAGATCAAAATAATACTCGAAACTTCGATGGGATAACAAATCTTTTAGATACTTTTTATTTAACAGCTTATTGTTTCGAAATATTTGACCATACATCAATTGTTCAAAATATGTATGTGAAATTAAAATTTCAAGCTGTAATTATGAGAAATACGAGAATAATCAAGAAAGACCTTAAATCATATCATTTTCAACGACAAACCAAAATCGGTTCAAGGAAGGCCAGGATTAATACAATCGCCTACAGCTTCAAACATAAAGGGAATCTCGGTCTTTTACGAGAATGAGCCTTTTTTAATTCTACTTTCATATGATAGTAGAAAAACAGCTATGGATGAATTCTCCGATGCATTTCAACTATATTCATTATGAAATACAAAGATAAATCATCGACAACGTCTTTTACTCGATCACTGTTTAATAAATCTTCTATATGTATGTGAAAATACATGCACTTTAATATGATACAATCATTTAGACGTCGCTTGAATTTTGAGGAAGCAAGAGCTGTTTTTCAGTTGAAATAAAACTAGCTGCTAATAGACGATTGGCTTACACTATGTCCATCTAACTGACCTCATTACGCTCAAATAACCTGGATTTATTTATACGACTCTCTGCTAATGTTTTAGTGCGGGACTAGTGTATTTGAAACGGAAGAAGCTACTAATTCGTATAATTTCAACGTACATTGTCTGAAAATTTCGATCTGTAGCTTTAAATTCAAATAAACTCATATCTTTTTTACATAACATTGACTTTATTTAGGTGATAAATTTATTTCTATCATATATTTATCATGTAAAACACGTGAGGTATCTACGATGATTTATTTAACCTTTATGTCCCATCCATTTTCCCAATATGATATATGTTACCTGACAGTTTGGCCTTTTAGTTTTCATTATTAAAACAAGTAATATGACTACCATGTTCGTTAACATCTACAATGTGGTAGTATAATGACTTTGAAATAGCTTTGGAATTTTCATCACTAATTCTAGTTTTGGTATAACAGAAAATGTAATCCTAATTAAAAACCTTTTTATTTATTTATGAGCACAGAAGCTATTAAATCCCTGAAGTCAAAAAGCATACATCCATTCGATCTAATTAACTTTTAAATTGTCAGTTGACAGTTCATATCCAAATAATTGGATTGGAGATGGATTTTTCTATGATCAAATGAATCATCGTCGATCAGTAGGTTAACTAACTTTAAAATCGTACAAAAATCTAGCCAAAAGATTTATGCATGATTACTGAGTGTGCAAATTTAAAAATAAACTCCAATATACTGAAGATATTGGTTAATATGCTAACCATGAAACACGAAGGTTTTAGATTCGATTCTTTGTTCATCATTATGAGCTGAAACTTTGTCTATCGTCTCTCACTTTTGTAATATTTCTTTAACTGATACGCTTTGTATGATGAAATCATATAGCCTCAAAATCCACACAAATGTATAAAATAATAGTGGTCAAATCGTCTTAATTGTGAGAAAACCAACGGTTTTACGTACATTCAAATAAAGATGTATAAAGATTATCTAGCATATACATAATTATTTTAATTCCTTGGAAAAAAATTGTCTGAAAACATCAGAATTTATGCTTAATTGTATAACGTTCCAATAAGTAAATTATTTCCTCTGGGATCAAATCAACATCTCATTATACTAAAACAAAATAATTAGCTTCTTACTATTAGTTTCTTCAAAAAAACCACATCTGTATTCATCTGTTTCACTTATTTTTTTAAATGAAAGAGTTATTTACACAAAAACATTATTAAAATGTAAATAATGTTGACTATTTTTGCTGAAGGTCTTCCTCTAATATAAGCAAGCCTAATATTACTAAAGATTAACTCACAGAGTATGGATGAATCTTGTGAAAATATACGGTCACAAAATAGCTACGCATTCATTTTTAGTTAATTATTATATTTGCAAAGGACGATCTGATCGAACGACCTTAACCATTAGTCAGTACATGAGAGTTCTAAGGGCTATATCTTTTTCTGACTCAGTAATTAATTAGTCTACTAATTATTTGTAAAATTAGAATTTCTCAATGTTGTTAAATTTTAAAGGTAACGTTTTAGTATGTGCATCAGATCCCGTACCATATTTTATGGTCTCCTATACTGATAGGATTGGAATACTTTCTGTAGAATTTGATGTATGAAGATAATTAATAAAATCTTCCTAATACTATCCTCCTATGTTAACGAATTACATAAGACATCTACTCATAGAATATCAAAAGTAGTGAAATCATATTGTTGTAGAATGAAAGTAGTATATCTGAGAATACTTATTTGTTTATAAAGAAAGATATCACCAAACTGACAGTAAACAATAACTGATTTTGAATAAAGAGCTTGCAATAATATTTGAATGATTATCAGCTTTCATCTTTTATACAATAGACGTTTACTAAATTATCATTTAGTAATGTGTTTTCTCGATCAGACTGAATACGTTGATGTAGTTTGATTACCATAATTTTCAACAAATAAATTACACTCCAAACCAGTAGTGCAATTTCTTTTAAGTTTATTGTCTATTGCCTTAATCTAACTTAATGACTGTTGACATCGCTTACAACTGAAATTATCCCATCTGTTGTATAATTATTCTACTCATCGATTACTAATGATCCTAATATAGTTCCACTGTTCAAATTTAGACCTTATCATTTCATGTAATTAGACATACAAATGTCCTTCCAAATAATCCAAGTTAATCAAAGATACTTCAAATATCTATGACGTCTGTGAATAATATACCACGACAAAATAATGTGACGTTTTACACTTTTCATTGCGATTAGTTCAAAGAATAGAGATTTTTTCAAAGTGCTAATTTATTTCTGTAAATCATGCATAACTATCTGTTACGTTGGGTTTACTCTGCTTCATTCAACAAATATTAGAAGTCTGGAGTATTTCATGTGTCTCAAAAAATGATATTGGACAAAGTTATTCATATGTGACAGTAAAGCAGATTATAAACAAAATACCAGTAGTGAAATGATTGTGTTTATTTAAAAACAATACCAGTGGTGAAAATTGAGCCCAGATAAACGTTATATCTCTTTTTGGAACTATCCCATAAACAAATAACTAAAGAAGTTTGAAAGTGTCCTTAGACTATAATTGTTCATTGTGTCTTATCAGATTTTAACATGAATATGAGTTGGCTTGTTATAAATGGATAATGTTATGAAATAGAAAACTTGAAAGTCTATTAGTTTTCAAACAAATTTCCCCTATACTTTAACGGCTGAAGTCAGTACGTGACAAGATACTTTTACATACGTGACTTGTTTCAATAATTCATCCAACTGTAAAAGAATAGTTAGAAACTAAGTTATTCATATTCATTTTTATAACTATTTTAGTAACACTTAGGGTTAATTAGATGTATCGTATACATATTCACGAACACGTATTACAAGTTCAAGTTCAATCAAATCCATTTATGTGAAAATTTGAGTAGATTTTTTAGAAAAGTCAAATATTATTTTACTAAAACATTGAAATTAATCAAATGAGAGCTTTTTTCGTATAGTTTCAGATCAATTTCTTTATATGATGAACATGAACCCTCACTTACATCATCGTATTTAATGGAAGTAAATAAATGTCCTCATAGTCCTTGAGAAAAATGTTGAAAAACTAAGAATAACTACAAGTCCCTCAATCAAACATTAATCCCTTACCTACTGAAGTTCAATTGAAATATCCTGTCACATAAGTTGGATATAAAACCGTATTTCAACTATCCCATTAGACAGTGTGTTTTTATAAAGCAAAATCATGAAAATATGAAGTAACGGACTTCAGTTGAACAGTTAGAACGTAATGTTTATTTAATTAGGTATGTTGATCTTGCCTATGATCTCTGGTGAAATCATTAGTGACCACTGCTGTTTATTTCTCCTTACTTTTCAATGATTCCTCAGTCGATATATATCCATAGCACAAATTAAGGTAAAAAAAAATATATACATACTAGTCTCCATTGAATTTTCTATCTAAAAAATAACTTGATGCAATTTTTACCGATGAATTCGGCAAGCTATGATCACTGTTATGCTAATCGTATAGATACACAAACATAAAAAAATACATCTTCATACAAAGATCGTCAGTGATCTTTTAAGAACATAATAAATTTAATGTTCTCTGAATCTTTTATTTACTACACCAAAATGACTGGAAACACGTATTTTTCGAATTGCTATCAAGCTGACAACTAGATATAATATTTTGAAAAAAATAGGATTAAAAGTTGAAATACATATGATTACAAAGTAAAGCATTTGAACAAATGAATAATATATTTGTAATATCCCAACGAGTAAAAAAAAGTAGATTTTCTAACGTTTCGTGACTCAGTGTAAGCCACTTAACCAAATTAAAAACTTGGACTGATTTTAATTTGGTTATTTATTTTCTGAAGAAGTGGCTTACACTGAGTCACGAAACATCAGAAAACCTATTTTTTCTACTCATTGAGATATTACTAATATATTACCTATTTATAAAAATCTACACAATGCTCAATTTATTCAAAATTATCATGTTAAACCTTGGTAATGATACCCACAAACATGTAAAAAGGTTAAATAAAATAAAACAATAAACGTAAGTGTGATTATTGAATATTTAAATGTCTGAATATGGGCAAAACTATTTTCTAGTAGAAAATGGAAATTCATTTAGAAAAATCAATCAGATTTTTCAAAAATGTTTTGTCATTATAATATAATGAAATGAAAACATGAACAAAAATTTGCATAATTTATATATATTTGGAAAGAGAAAATGTGTCAACGAATAAATCCCTGTGAGGTTCATTTATTCCTGATGTTTTTTTTTGAACTAATGGTTATTGAATGCCTGAACATTTTTATTCATTTTTTCTAACTTTTGGATAATATAAGCCATAAAATAATGACTGTGCCATACATAAAACCTATATATTTGTAGTAAAGATATAAATATTGAATGTGAATATTTGCTTTCTTATGATGTTACTTATGAAATATTTATCTTACATTTAGATTTTACATTCGGCTTTACAATAATTCACGATTGTAAGTTTCATATTAATAAACAAAAAAATGACCATCTAGTTTTTCTAATCAAATCTAAAACAAAAAGATTACCTATAAAATAAATAAAACTCTGCTTCCATAGAAATATTAAATCATTATGGTGGGTTAAAGGTAGTCATTAACACTGTTGGATGCCAGCTCAGTGGTCTAGAGGTTAAGGGATCACGAGTGAGACCGTTAGGTGCTTGGTTCGAATCTCGCGAGGCGGGGTTGTGAATACGCACTGTTGAAGAGTCCCATACTAGGACAAAATAGCCATCCAGTTCTTCCAAGTTTTCCATGGTGGTCTAGTTTCAATCGACTCATGATTTTAACTAATAAATTAAAAATTCATCTGTGAACTAAATTTACTTAAAAAGAAGGATTTAGAATAAACATTTTCTATATATCTACCGGATACATAGAATAACAAATTCAAATTTTTACTCCTTACGAAACACTAAATTTAACAGACAATAATATGCACAAATAAAACACATAGCAATCTACAATAATTTTCCTATACATTAGATTCCATCACTAAAAAACTACTTGTGTTCTTAATAACATCCAATTACTACAGTTTAAACAACAGTTTTGAAAACATAAATAAGTAATACAATAATATCTTCGTATCATTAACCAAAATCCTATCACTGAAACTAATATAGTGTATCTGTAAAATAAGCTAAATTTTCATCCACTAACTAACTAACTAACTACTATGAACACGGAATCATTAGTCTGTTGAATTATGAATATATACTTCTTAATTCTCTTTTTTTTAATTCGTTTCATGTTTGATTTTAAGTAACATTTTTTTTTATCTTTTACCAAAGAGATCAAGTCCTGTCTAAATGAAATACCATGTTTTTTTATTATCTTTATGAGAAACGTATTTGTATACTAGTGAACATTCGATCTTGTTTGTTTAAAAATGCTTATGATTTAAAAGAATACAGCACACGTTTTTTTAACTTTGAATGTTTCGACTAGATTATCAAGAAAATACATTACTCTAGAATTAAAAAAGAACTATTCAACAACTTTCCAATGTCTTTGCTTTGTTCTAAGATTATCAGTGTCTTGACAAAACGGCTTTCCTAGTCTGTGTATTGGACAATGCTACTAAAGAATGCTTCTTATTTATTAACGACTGTATACTGTGCATAGTTCTTACCAAATATATAATAATATTTCACTTATGAGATGAATTTCGCGGCACTATAAAATGTATAATATAATAACACTTTCATTTATTAAATGTCTCAGCACTTTGAAGTTTACTCAACACTGTTGGTAATATGAATAAAATGAAAATTCATAAACTCATAAGAAGCAAATAAATATTAAAACTATTTTTGTAAAATAATGAATAATAATCCTTATTTAAAAGTATTAAACTTAATTGGATAATTTAAAGTTAGAAACTATGTCAATGTCATAGTATGAACTTCGTCAGTAGACTATAATATAAAACAAGTATAGAATTTCTCTCATGTCATTTAACACCTATTGAATACATGTATATGCATATATATATGTATATTCGTTTAACCTTACTTTAAGACCATTTTTCAAAAATTTCATAAGCATTTTAAATTCACCAGCTAAAGTATACCGCTTAAATTATATTCCAGCCTGTTGTTATGCCCACACATGCTTGTTCAGTGATAAATGATCAAATTTCTATTTTAATTTAAAAAATTGGAATATTTTTAGCTACTTGTAACTATCAAAGTTTTGTTTGTAGTTTGTGACAAAAATGAAGAATCGATTTTGTTTGGACAAAAAAAGTTGTGATCATGTTTTAGTTTGATTTAAACACATGATAGGAGGATTTTTAGTCTGCCATACTATAATAAAATATATGTTTCGGAAATGTTGCAAGCGATTACAGAACAAAATTTCACTCATACTATGTCGAAGAAAACATAAAGTTATATTTTTAGTATGACGTGCTTTCTTTCAACTTGTTATTCATATTTCATAAATCATTGATCTGCATAGTTATTCGTAAATAATTCAGCAATTTTTGATTAAAAACATTTTCTTGTAAACATTCCAAGTAATGTGTTATTCTTCTTGGATTAGGCTTTCATTATTTTCTTATTTTTTAAAACGAAGTTCTCAATGGAAAAGAAATACTTTTGATCTAATATTAATAGATACTTATGTGAGACTATGATTTATGGGTGACCTTTGAGAGATGTTTAAGTGATCTTGCAGTAATTCACCTACTCACTAGGGTTAAATGAGAGTTATACACCGATGTGAGTAATTAAGATTATGATTTTGTGGTTGATGGTTAGGGTTAGGAATGAAATTTAGGGTCTTCATCAAGAATCGATACCAGCTACAGTGTCAAAAGCTGTTTAACCAAGTTGAAGAATGAATCTCGCGCCAAAATCCAAGACCTTATACCGCAAATCTGATTAGTTCGTCCAAGAATCATGATGTCGTTGATACTTATTGTATTTGCTGGTAGATTTGTGAACACATTTCTAAGAAATGTTTTATAAAAAGATAGAACGTTTTCCAAGAAGAAGTTAACGATTTAATTCACATAGTCGCTGATAAAGATAGTTGATCCAAATAACTGTAAACTTGTACTTTAACAAAGCAAGCAAACACAAGAGGGGGAAGATAGACGTCTTTTTCATTACTTCATCAGCTTTCATCAACAATCTGCAAACTTCTCAATATATATATATATATATATGTATATATATATATAAGGTTAAGTCCTGAAAGCATCGATATTGAAACAACAATTATTAAATGAAAAAATCAGATAGCAGGGCTTTGTAATCACTGGAAGTTTTGTAGAGTTTGTATATACCTTTAGAATTGGAGGAGTAAAAATTACACAAAGAATTGAAATATACATTTGTATGGTTCATATTTGGTATTTAATTTCTCATTATGGAATTTTAACTCCACTAATATCCTAAATATTCAATAAGCTGAATATATTTCATTTTTTATGATAAGTATAACCAATATCAATTGAAAAACCATGGAACATCAGAAAGTATTGAAGAGATGTTTTATCCTGATTTAGAAGATCCCTACCATTGCTCATTTATTATACAGTCATGTATAAAATTTGGTCAATTCTAGTCTAATGATTGACACATTTACTGTTGGATGCTTTCGATAATGATTTTATGACTTCTGATGTAGTTGAACTTTAAAATGTATATTAATAGAATAATAATTACTGAAAAATTCTAAAATAAAAACTTTTCATTATAAAACACATTTACTCATCTGGTTAAAATAGAAAAAAAAGGACCGGAAATGAATTTTTCTGTGGGTGTTCTCTGCAAAAAGGAAAAAAAAAGAAAACAAGATAAACAACTGGACTTCATCTAGGTTTGTTTGTAGATTTGTAATAACAGATAAACATATATATATATATATATATATATGGAGAGAGAGAGAAAAAAACATCAATTATTCACTTTTCTTTGGCTTACTAGTTCACCTACTTTTTTCTTCTCTGAACAAAAAGGACACACTTATTATTATTATTTTTGGGTAGAAAGAATTTTTTTTGTGGAAAATATTTTGAAAATTTTCCTATTGTTTACTTTTTCCATTAAACTAATGCTGACGAAAGAAAATACTTTGGTATTTTCACGTTTAACTGTATCAATCTTTCTTTGATTTATTGATTACTATTTGTGTGGATCCATCATATTCTATTTGTTATAGAAACTTTTCGAAAATACTTATTAATCAGACGTCTTCACCAGTCTAGTTACAACAGGGTGTAGATTTATCTACATATTAACCAGTTGAATGTTTCTTCTGGGTTATATACATTTTTCCCCATGAAATGCAAAAATAAAATTAGTCACTAAGTAAAATTCATAACAATCTTTTGTTTAGATATCATCTCGATACACACTGATGAAATTCGAAATAATAATAGAATCTCAAAATGAATGAAAGTGGAAATAGCAATCACTTTATTTCCATTATATAGTCTGAAGTTAATGTGAGTGCTTTAAACCCAGGGGTACCCTTGATAAATTCTGTTGACAAGTTTTGAACCAGGACAAATAACTGATTAGCAAAATTAATCTCCAAACAAAACTTATGATTTTAAATTACAGATTTAACAACCCAGGCATCTGGTTTGCTCATGAAAATGTGCTCTTCTTAGTACTTAGATCCTCTGCAAAATACAGTAAAAGCAGTTTTTCAATGACGAATAAATAACTAAATTGCACCTCTTGTGTTTTTCCAAAAGCTCCTGGATACACTAAAGACAAGCTATAGCACCTGAAATCACAAATACTGAATATCTCATTTTTTGTCACATTGTTCGGTCATCTACAAAGTATATAGTTTACTATCCCTATAAAACGTCATTTTTCTCATTTAGCGACACTTCGAATAAGCACTAACTTCGCGAGATTACATAACTACACTACATCCCACATTTTCCCACTGACATCACATTCGTCAATGGGTACATGAATAAATTAGCTGGTTCACCACCTATACAGGAAATACACTCAGTATTTTAACAAAATTGCATTATCTCAGTCTAAATGAAACAAACTTACAAGATTATGCTAAAAAAATCTAATTTTATTTTCCGAAGCATTCCTATTTCATCCTGAAATTCAACCATTATATGAGAAGTTTACATAGCTATTATACTCTCATTTGCCCGAATAACAACGAAGCCGAAAAATTTTACAGTAACTTCAATAATTATCATACCTAGGTATACAAGCTTCTATAAAACGTATGGCTGGACAGTAGCCTGAAAGAGAACAAAATGTTAGCAGCGACGCATATATATTATGTGGAACGATAATCAATATCATACGTGGAAGTTTAGAAACAGATTAATGAATGGGAGGAATCTTCTGTGGTTCTCAGTTTTTCATCAACTCATTAGGAATAATAACCATAAACTACAAAAGTGACCATTAATCAAAAGAAATTTGAAAAACTTTTTGGTGAAGCAGTAGACATTGTAATGCGTACTACTATGATATGATATTTCTAAATCTGCGAAAACTAAACGTAAGTAAACAACTTGGAACTTAAATGAAATGTATACGACTCTTATTTAACCCTACAATGAAACGCAGCAAATTGCTTTTTGTATTCATGAAAAATAGTTTTATCTTGTTGGTATCTTTCTCCATAACCTTTAGATCATCTGCTTTTCAACACTTTTTCAACAAAACATATTGGAGAATTTCCCCTTGGTGTTGTTTAGTTGTATCTTCCCATTGTTATTTAGAACTGCAATCGATCAGTCTCTTATTGGCATATATGCATCCTATGCGAACTGCCTCGATATTGCCTGAAGTCACAACTTTGAGATACAGGTACATCCACGTGAGGAGTCCAAAGTAGAACGAAACGCGCGCCCTCGATTCCATTGCTTACCACTATCTATCTTTGCTTATAATAGGGAATGAATTTAAATAGACATATGATATGGTTTAGATGTTAAGCATGTAGAAATTCAATGAATTTTTACCTCTCTACTTAAAAAAATTATGAAATCTCAATCTCAACATACAAAACCAACCGACACTATTCAGTACGATGACAACATATTTCATAAGATTTGATAAGTAACTATCATTTCTCTCTAATGATATATTGACATTTATAATGTCAATGATATCAGATAGCAAAAATTTCTTTTTCATTTCGTATGGAAGGTATTCTTGTTCAAATTTCCAATATTTTTAACAAGGTAACTGAATAACTACATCCAATCAATCATGTTTACAAAAAAACTGAAATAATGTTTATTAGTAACATGAGATTCCCATCACAATACGACAATCATGGCATATATATATATATATATATATATATATATATATATATATAACTAAAAATACCTCAATATATAAAGTAAAATGAGAACTGAGTAACCTATCGATAACTACCAAATGTTATTTTGTCTAAACATTGCGTTTGTTTTTCCCTTCTTCATGTTATTTACTCTACATTTTTCACACTTCAGAAATAATTACAATAATAGGGTGGTGAGTGAGATTTTTAAAAAAACAATTTACGACGAATTATTTTTAAAATTTTGTTTAGTCCGAAAGATCCTCAACTCTGTATTTGTTTCTAGTCATAAAATTTTTACTCTCATTTTAATCAATTTTGTTGTATTTCTTCAAACTGAAAAAAAAGTATGAACAATAGATAAACAGTGCATTTGCATGGATACAAACATACACAAGTACTCGAGACATAGAAAAACAATGACCTGAAAAATGAATAAAATAACAATATAAATAGAGATTTAACATTACTTATCTTGTAAACGTTTCTTTTAGCGTGTATTTTTTTTTCTCTAGTTAGCAATGATTGATTATTTGACTTGTTTTCGATGTTTTGTTTTCTTTCTCCTGTGTAAAAGTGTCAGGAACAATTTTTTTAATTAGAAACATTATTTGGTAATAGCTAAAATAGTTTTTCGTTTGTTTGTTTGTTTGTTTTTGTTTTAATTTGTTAAAATTAGTTTATCACTTTGGTTTTGTTGTACTTTTGTTTTGAAAAACGTAATATTGTCAAATTCAATCTACAAAGCTATACAATATCTTTGTACAAACAGAGACAAATGAAAAAGTATAATAGTCTGTAAGTAGTATTTCTACTCAGAAGGATTGTATAATTTAGGGAGAATAACAAGAGAAAATACTTTATGTTATGGAATAACCAACAGGAGGAATGATTTTATTGATAAATTATCTAGTGATGCTTATTTTACACATTTTGTGCATACAATAGAAATAAGAATTAAAATGTAAAGTATATTATTGATCGGTATAAGATGGAATTATGGACGAAAGAAAAAAAGTTGTCAATGTAAGATTCAAAAAAAATTACGTTATATATTATCTTTGTTGTTATTCTTACTGTTATTATCATTATTATTATTATTATTATTATAAAGAAACCATTTAAGAGTTAAAGTATACTTGTCATTTGCTGTGATATAACGCTTCATTTACCAATGATTGAACACCCGAAATTTCTGTACCGTTTTAATATTTACCTAAAAGATATACTTTGTATATCTAGTATAGCTTATAATTACTTCTGTTTGTATTAATAATTATTTGTTGTGACATATATTTAGAATGTTTTATATACAACCAAAAACAATGAAAAAGGTTACTACTATGTTATGTTATTTTTTTTTAACAATAATACTAAAACTTATGTAAATCAACATTGATTTCCGTTAGTGTATGAATAAACCTAAAACTAACTAACGACAGAAAGTTAGTTATACTATGGAAAACGGCTCCTCGGAATAAATCTTTGAGAATAGTTAACATAGTTAGGATTAATTGTAGTGAGATTTCAATTTATAAATTTATAATTAATTTTTAAAAACATTATATATGAAGAAATAGTTTCTTCCATTAGTTCCTCATTAAGGGTCTAGTTTAATAGTAATTTTTTATAGTTAAGTATAAAATAAATATCAATAAAATGATGCTTTGTCAATTTAGCTATATTTCCTCTAGAACATAGACCATTTAAAAGCACAGTAAATGTAAAACTAGACTGAAAATGAATATAATGCAATTGGCTAATTATCACGATTTATAGCGAAAGAAAAAGAAGTAAGTTCAAAATTAGACAGTTGAATATAAATGCTTGATGTTATTTGCAAAAATTAATAATATGTAAATCATAAAATGGGCCATCAGATTATTAAGGTCATGCAAAATGAACTTATGGCTTAAAAATTGGACAGAAATTATTAAAATTGAACAGGATTGAAAATTTCGAGAAAATCAGTCACTATGGAGAAAAAGGGCTGAAAACGTTTTTTGTTTTAATTCATTTTTGTATTGTTTCTTTGAATCTTCCCATTGATGTTTAGGATTGCAATAGATCAGCCTCTTATTGGCATATGTACCTCTTATGCGGATTGCCACAATATTACCCTAAGCAACAAAGATTATAAGTGGAGATGGATAGTGGCTAACAGTGGAACCCAGGGCGCGCGTTTCTTTCTATTCAGAACTGGTCAGCTAGACATACCTACATCCCAGAGTTGATGTCCACTCCGGAATTCTAACCCAGATTTGTTTATGAGCATACGTATGCATTTGATGCACTTAAAAGAGGAAGTCTGAAAATTTGAGGTTAGCTCAATAAAATTCCATAAATAACCTTTAAAGATAAATTAGTATCGATATGGTGACCAGTGTTGCTTAAATGTTCCTAAACAGACTTTCTTAGAGTCCTCTTTCCTCTTTTGATTAACTATGAGAGGTGGTGTTCAGAGATGCTATGTTGAACCTGTATCGTTATACGTCCTGGGAACTTACACCTGCTACCCTTCGTGAAGGACTGCAGGCCTTCAACCAGCACTCTCTATCCAACCCTGTCCCTATCTTTTCCGGTCGTTTCCAACTGCTATTATTTCCTTTGATGTCTGCCTCCAATTACCAGAGCAAAATGTTCCTTGGTTTTTCTCTTTTCTGCTTTCTTCAGGATTCCAAGTTAGTTCTTTCCTCGTCATTTAGTTTGATGAATTACTCAGTGTATGTCTTATCCACTTCCAACGTCTCTTTCTAATTTTCTCTTCAGTTGCAAGTTGGTTTGTTCTCTCCCACAATAGGCTATTGCTGATGCTATCTGTTAACGGACAGTTTCTTGCGTAGACACTTGTTTATAAATACTTGCACTTCTTCACCTGTTTGTTTGCTTCTGTGTGTTCAGCTTTTGCTCTGACTTTCTCTGTTCTTGATCGGCCGTTTTTAATTGCTGTCAATTTCACTTCCAATCTTAAATCTTCCTAAGGTTTCGATAGAGATTCACTCATTATGATTCTGCTTCTTGAGACCCAGAACCTTCTGACACATTGAAGTTGGTGCTTCCTTGATCTTCTTCCATTTGTCCTCTATAGTAGATTTCTCTTTTTTGAGCAGATCTTGTAAGGCCTGAAACCTGTTGTCCATTGTAATCTTGAATTCATTGAGTTTGTCAGTATCTTGAAGGAGGGCTGTATTAAACCTTTGTAATGCTGTTTCCCTAGTTGTCTAATGTTCGTTTAGCCTCAGTTCCATCTTAGCAACCACCAGCTAGTGGTGATCTGAGGCTGTGTTAGCTACTCCTCAGGTCTCCCGTTGTCCTTCTGAATTTTTTAATGATGCAAATATGATAAATCTGGTTCTCCGTAGTGTGATTCAGTGATATCCACGTAGCTTTGTCTATGAATTTGTGAGGGAATATGACGCTACCCATAACTACTTTGTTGAATGAGCATAGATTTGTGAATCATTCTCCTTTCTCATCTCTTCCTCTCAATTAATGTCGTCACATTATATTTTCATATCCGGTGTTGTGTATCCCGACTTTGACGTTTAGAACTCTCATTAAGATAGTCAGGTCCTCTCCTATGATTGATTGTAGCCTCTCGTAGAACTGATCTTTATCGTCGTCGTTGTTATCACTGATGTATGCACAACAATGGATAACATTCATTGTGATTCCCTCCTTCTTTGTTTTGAAGGATGCTTTGATGACTCCGTGCATATGAGATTTCCATCCATCAAGTGCATTTCATGCTTCTTTAGACAGTATCAGTGCAACTCCCTGAGTGTGCGGAGAATTTTCTTACTCATGACCAGAGTACAACAGCATCTCTATCAAAGCTAATCTTTTCTGTACAGCTTCGGTCCAATGGATTCACTTATTACGAGAATCGCCATGTTCTATCTCTTAGTTTCCGCAGCTGTTTGATTGGTCTACCCAGTCTCTCATTTTGTCCGGACATTCCATGTACCTGTATTAATTATTGCTCTAGTTGTAAAACATGAGGTTGACCTTGTTACTTCCGAAGAATCTCGGCAACATAATTTCTTTTTTGAGGATCCTTCAACCCGCTGGGTGGAGTACAAGTGATTTTTTCTGGTTAGCGTTTTTCTGGCAAGATTGTTCTTCATAAGATAAGGTTACTAGCCCCATTTCAAACCGTTTCCCTTTATTCGGGCTTGAGAATGGCAGTAATTCTATAAGGGTTACAGGCAGAGTTACATCCAATATAACTCGTTCCACATGAACAGATGAACTGGCAAGTACACATAGAGATGATGGAACTAGATGACTTATCTATATTTTGTGAACTCATTACTAGCTGACTGAAGAAAAAAGGACGTAATCTAGCTGTGTTAAATGTTCGTTCAATGGCTTTTCATATACTTCATATTACAAACTCCCTGGCTTTATCACTTATGAACTGCGATTTCATTAAGAGAGGTTTGTTGGTGTGGCTAGTGATTTCACTTTACGTTTTAATTAGTTAACTATATAGCATCTTGATAAAAATATACTCAAAATAGTCTTTGAACCTTATTTAAAAGCACACTTCTTAGGAACTAATAGCCACTTCTCACATTGAAAGTCAAATAAGACATCGGATAGTAGTTTTCTCTTTTCAGTAGTCAGAAGCAACTACTAATGACGTAAAATAGGTAGTGGCTTATGTGCAAATGTCCAGAATTCGTGCTTTACCAGTGGATTCCTAATCTGTGACTCACCAATGAACATGAAAGTGGTGAATATGATCTTACGTATGGTTGTGGTAAGTACTGCTCTGTTGTCACATGCTGAAGCAATACAGCCATTTGATGTTTATTGTCATATCAGGTCTTTATTACACTATGGATTTACCACTTTTATAATGTATCAAATCACCCGTTACAAGTCAAAACCTTCATCAAATCTTGGCTTTTAAAATGATCCCTTTAAATAATAACAAATAAACAGTCAATAAGTTTTCATTAAAAGCCAAATATGAACTTCATCATTCAGTATAACGTATAAACACCTTTCATTCTATCGAAACACAGCATATAGTGAATGTTTAGATTTCACAATAAACATATATAAAAGACAAATTATATTCTCATGATTGGTGTTTGTTTAATAGTTATAATTAATATATATTATACTTATTTTTTTCTTAATTTATCCAGTCAATCATCTCCTTAGGTTACTAAGTAACAATATATGATTACATAGGTGAACAATAATTGTCCTCAATTTTATAATGAAAGTTCATGATATTGATTTATTACAATAAAAATTTACTCCATAACAGTATGAATTAAATAATCAAAATAATATCAGAAAGGGTTTTGTGGATATGATAATAATTTCAATAGTTGAGATCATGTGTCAATTAAAGTTAGATCACCATGGAAAACCTGGAAGCACTGGAAAACCGTTTCGTCCATATTTTACGAAAAACATGTTTTCAATGAAATTAATCTATTTAAGAAAAGTTAGTATATCTTATAACAAAAGATTATAATATCAGGTCAAATAAATTAAACAATTGATTATGTTAACATCACCTGTTTAGATTGTTCATGGTAATGAATACAATTTTTGATACTTTATCATGTTGTGAGAAAAAAAGTTTTAGTAGTGATATTGCTTAACTTGTTCACCGTAATTTAATTTTTACTTTGTATATATATTAATTGATTTTAAAATATAAGAAGGGAGGTTTTGTAAAGATCGTAGTGATTTAATAGTTGAATTCATGAGTTAATTAAAGCCTAGACCGCCATAGAAAACGTCTATTCAGTGCTTACAGGTTTTTTCATGGTGGTCTAGCTGTAATTGACACATGAACTCAATTATTTTAAATATAAGTAAAAACATTTCAATTAATTAGTGAGAAACATTTGAGATTTTGTAAAGATATTGATAATCAGTACTTGTTCTCAAAATTCTAAGTGTAGTTGCATACGTAATTGTTTCATCCTCACATTAGTTGATAATGATCATATATTATTCAAATAGGATAGTTATAAACACAAAGGTAATAATCTTATGCTTAATAATATTGTTTTCTAATTTCATGCTTTCTTTCAAAGTTGAAATCATGAGTCATTTGAAGCTAGACCACCATGGAAAACCTGGAAACACTGGACGGCCATTTCGTCCTATTATGGCACTCCTCAGCAGTGCGCATCCACGAACCTGCTCTCGCGAGCGAGATTCGAACCCAGGACCTACCATTTACGAGCCAGAGCCCTTAACCGATAGACTACGGAGCCGGCATCCAACAGTGTTAATGTCTAACTTCGACTGATCCACGAATTATAAGCGACCATTCACCAATTGCCTTCAGTGAGTTGTTATCTCATAACAGACGTGGTTGAACTCCACTGGTCACTGCTTCCCACTAGAACTCCAGGACATGTAACTTGAAGTCAGTCACTAGTGAGCATATGATTATAATCAGAAGAGGATTTGTAGAGATTTCGGTGTATTTCAAAGTTGAAATCATGAGTCAATTGAAGCCAGACCACTATCGAAAACCTGGAAGCACTGGACGGCCGTTTCGTCCTATTATGGGACTCCTCAGTAATTGGTGAATGGTCGCTCATAATTCGTGGATCATTTGAAGTTAGACATTAACACTGTTGGATGCCGACTCAGTAGTCTATCGGTTAAGGGCTCTGGCTCGTAAATGGTAGGTCCTGGGTTCGAATCTCGCGAGTGTGGGATCGTGGGTGCGCACTGCTGAGGAGTCCCATAATAGGATGAAACGGCCGTCCAGTGCTTCCAGGTTTTCGATGGTGGTCTAGCTTCAAATGACTCATGATTTCAACTTTGAAATATACTGAAATCTCCACAAATTCCCTTTCTGTTTATACTTTCTGTTCATACGAAATTCGAATAAATGAATATTTTATGATAAGTTAAACTTTTTTTAACAATGTTTTTAAGCAAACATTCAAAATATATATTGATAATGGAAATACAGTGAACTAAAAAATATTAGGCAATATATCTTCTGTCAAATACACAGAAACTATCAAAGAATACAGATGATTAGCTACTAAATATAATAATTAATAGTTTAAATAATTATCAGAAAGGGGCTTTGTGGAGATCTCAGTAATTTTATGTAGTTGACATCATAAGTCAATTGAAGCTAAACCACTATAGAAAATCTGGAAGCACTGGACGGCCCTTTCGTCCCATTATGGGACTCCTCAGCAGTGCGCATCCACTATCCCACCTCTCGAGATTCGAACCCAGGAACTGTCAGATAGCTTAACCTCTAGACCACTGAGCTTGCCGGCGTCCAACAGTGTTAATGTCAACCAATCCACGAAATTAAACAATCAATTATCAATGCCTTCACCATCGTATTATTTACTCACCTACTAAGTCCAACTACACTCTCACTCATGTAACCATTATGAGATTAAATTTAATTTGAAATTGTCTACACTATACAGTTGTTGATGTTTATGACTAAAATTTGATCAATCTTGGTTGATATATATATCTCCTGTACGGATTATCTTGAAATAGTAAATATGACTCAAGTTGAAATAGAACAAATGGAATATGGATACTGATGCAATCTCGGGCACACGTTTCATCATATTTGAGATTTGTCAACATGGATGCACCTGCGTCTTAACCATCTATTCTATATGTTCTTATATCTCGTTAGTTATATCGAGGCAATCCACGCAGAATGCACACATACCAACTAAGTCTGATGACATTTCAGTAGGAATATCAACAATAGAATCATTTTTAAAACGTATTTTAATCAGATTTCGTATGCCAGCAGCATCTTCATTAAATAAGATCACTTTATTGGCTAATATTTTGATATATCTAACTTTTCATACCTTATGTAACTCGAGAAAATTGATTTTACACAGTAGGAATTTATTTTCTGTAATTTTTGTCATTTTTTTCCTCACCACCATCCCTAATTTTCCTCTATTTTGCTTAAATCTTTTTTAAAGAAAAAAACACTATTCAATGTATTTCATTTACTAATATATATGTAAGTATAAGTTTTTTTGCAATTTATGTAATAACTTTTACCGGTCAAAATGAATGTTTAATGTTTGTAGAATGAATTAAAAAAGGATATATGTATTCTTGAATATTGATCTGAATAGTGAAGATCCAATTAATGTATCTTTGCCAATAAAATTTTGATATGAAACAGTAGCCATAAAAAAAAACTTTTGAAAACGTTTTATTTATTCAGCAGTTAAAACTCAATAGTCTATCGACTTAATCACTCTCATCTATACATCGCTTTACACACAAAAAAATTATTACGTAATAATAAGATTCAATGAGAGTTTCTTATCATTTTACATTTATATAAAAAGAGTAGGATTCTTATGTGAAATATTTAGAAATTCACTAAATAACTTTTAATTGGCATGTAAAATTTAAGTGAGTACATCATTTTAAGTTTTTAAGTGGTCTACTTTATTTCAAATTTCTTTCATAATAAATTATTTTCAGAGTAAAAGCATTTTGAGTATTCTTGGATAACTTTTACCAGAATTATCAAGGTTTTCTAATATGAAATGAGATTTATTCCTGATAAAGTAAAAATGCGTCTATTGTCAATAGCTAGCATTAAATATTATATCGAAAATAGGTTTATCGAGTTTTATGATAGGAAACTCAAAATAAGTCGTCATTTTACAGTAGAATTATGGCTCTTTTCGATATATATCTATTTTAATAAATAAACTAACGGCGTCGATTTACATTTATATCTCTTAACACTATTGTATTATTTATCCACTTAAAAGCATACAGGTTTTGTTGAATCTTAGGATGATGTCATGATAAATGTAAATAAATAACCAAGAGTATAGAAATTCCACACACTTTGTAGTGAACAAAACACTGGTTGGGGACAACCGAATGTAATTATGCAAACATTACAGACTATCTCAGTAAATTCTGAAAACCACGCAATGGACATTCAATTAGCAAATTAGCAACCAATAGTCTCAAACTTCACTGTTTCTTCTCTAATTTCATTGTTCGTGCATTTTCCTACCGATTGCGCTTTGTTTCAGTTCTTTCCTCATCGGTCTTCTGCGAAAATACATTTTATGTCTGACCAACACCATATACTACTTATATGGATATAAGTAGACCACACCACAACCTTAGAATAACCTAATATATGCAAAATATATATTGAAGAACAATTGATTTTGAAATTCCGATCAGTATGATTCTACTGAATTTTTGGTTATGTATCACTAGAGCTGAAATATTTAAAGATCCTCAAAATGATCCATTGTAGAACTGTATGAACATACCGAAAAAAAATTCTAAGTAGAATGGAAAACTGCTTTGATGTTTTGAATTTCTGACAGTTCCACATCTAACGTTACAACAAACGCTTAATTTAAAATGTAGGTTAATATATTCATTACAATCTGTTAGTCCAATGAACAATACCTAAATAATTAAAAAGTTCAAAGTACATCTTGCTTGTAAAGCCGACCGCTTTCAATAATCAATTAAACTCAATAATGTATTTCAAAATAAACGTGATCATAATTCTCTTTTCATACACTCTCTCAAAGAACCCTTACAAAATGGCATCCACAACTTTGATTTTAAGTTAGTCATCTTATCCATTTACCTAAGCATTTTATTTTAGTTTTTTTTTAAAAATATATTACTCACTTGAAACTAGTTAAACTGTTTTACTATGTATTACACTTTACATTGATAGAATTAATTTATTTATAATATTTCACTTTCTATTTATATAGACAATTATTTGGGAGAAAGGACAAAATCCTTTATTTGTATCTACAGTTAGTTTTATGCAAGATTCTAGATTTCGTTTAAATATCAGTGATGAAAATTACTTCCATAATGAAACTTATCCTTATAATATTAAAACAAAACATTCTAAAGATTATAATGAAAGATTTATATTAAAAGATAATCAATTATTTTATCAAAATTATTTAAATAAATATGATATTAGAAATAATTGGAAACGTCGTCGATGGGATTTAATTATTGATTTTATAACACCAAAAGATTCAGATATTTATACATGTATGCTTATGGGAAGAACATCACAAATGATCAGTTATCATGTAATTGTAAATGGTAAGTTATGTTGTACTTTTTTTTACTGTTAAAATCAATAAATTTGAATAAATGTACATCAATAGGCATATTTTTTAATTCGTAAACTGTTACAAGTCTTTGTAATTAGACGATTAGTTAATGAATTCAATATGGATGAGATAGTTTTCTAATGATGTATAGTTTTTAGCTAAACAATTTCTCATATTCTTCTTTAATATAATTGTTTATAATTATTGCTTATTGAAAATGATGGCTTAGTGCTATCAATTCTTAATAATTATGCTGATCAACTTGCCCTTAAAATTATAAGCACTTGAAAATAATCTTAGTTTACATTATTATTTCATGGTTAGAATTTTTAGGAGATCTTTATGAACCTTTACTGTCAGAAAAATTAAGTTTATTTTTTGATAGAGATCATAAATCGATGAATGTTAGACCACTATTGAAAACCTGAAAGTATTGAACGGCCGTTCCGTACTAGTATGTAACTCCTCAGCAGTGTTCAGCTAGACATTAACACCGTTAGATGATGGTTCAATGGTCCAGAGGTTAAGCATTTGCGTGCGAGACCGAAGCCCCTGGGCTCAAACCTCGAGTGCGGGGTGGTGGATTCACATTGCTGAGGAGTCCCAGACGGAACGGCGTTCAATACTTCCAGGTTTTTAATAGTGGCCTACCATTCATCTATTCTTGGTCTCAATAAAAAAACTCAACAATCTCCAGAACCCCATACTAATAATATATTTATTATTGAAAAAAGTCCAGAAACTATGAGCGAACTTTTAAAATTACTGGCACAGTATATATGAAAATATGACTGAGATGAAAAGAATTTTGTTTGTGATCTGCACTTATAATTGGCAATTCATCGTCACAATAATAGTCCTGTTTGTGATAGACATATCTTAGTACAAAATACTTGTTCTGAAGTGTAAAATAAATGTGTTAGAGATAGACATTTTTAAGTGATTGATATATTTCTATTCGTTGTAGTTCTAAGAAAATACAAAATGACTTATTGAATGAAGATGTCTTTGCATGAGAAACTTGAACAAAGTACAAACTTTAGACGATACCGTTTGAGAACATATGATTATTTAATTTTAACAACGTGAAGATCAAAGGCTGGTACAGACTAGCTTAATAATTATCTAACCAGTATTTCGTATTGCACTCAATCTGTACAATTCATCTGACAAATAAAAATGACATGAATATACATAATAAACATCAAACACGTTGGTATTTTGATTTAGTATTTTACATCGAAGAATGAATAGACTTGTTTCTGTTTTACATAGATTGTAATTATAATTAAATGCTCAAATATGTGTCAAGTATGTAATTAAAACTGTTTTACTATTAGAGCATGTTATAACGATTGCTTGAGTGCATATCCTGTTTAATATATGAATGTGGTGATTCTCCGCCAATGAGAGAAGAACTAATTATCGATCAGAGCAATGATACATAAAATCGTACTAGCAGTCTTGATTACTTATCAGTCCTGCTATTTGCCTAGCCCAGCCAGTTAAGTCCAGAACACCAATAACAGCCTCGGCAATATGAATCATTATTCACAAACATACTGGGTTTATATACCAACCAAACAGACCACATCGTACCATAAAAATAGAAGAATAACATTTGTACAATAATTGGTCAAATGTGGCTATTAATAGGGGGAAGGTAATCAATAGACTGATGATAACTCAAGAATCGTATAATAATAGTTCAAAGGTCAAAATAACGCTTATGATAAGAGGAACACGAATATGAATAACTTAGTTACTTAACAATTATACAATATGAAATATACATATTAGATTAGTCCATAAATAGTCCTCAGAGTTACCATTCATAATTCACCACGGGATACAACATAGCATCACATATTTGTCATTTAATCCTTAGTTTGAGAAATGTTAACCAACTTAATGTTGACCTTTTGAAATAAAACAGGTTTGTATCGTTACAGTTTACTGAACATTTTAATTTCAAGATATTTAAGATGCCCTAAAAAGTGATTGACAGAAATATACCTGCCGATTGATCCAAGGATATTTCAGTCTTTTATTATAGTCACAATTATTTTTTCTCTTGCTTGCCGGGAGCAATACTAATATTCAGTCATTTAAAACGACTGTAAATTTTTTAGCATACAGAATGATAACTAATAAATGTCTGAGCTAGGAACAGTTTCAGCTAGTGAACATCTATAGCTGAGAAGGATTATTTCCATAGATTTGTGTTTCCAACAATATTAATGTTGACAAAACAAGCCTTTGACCATCTATGGAGCGATTCAAATAGCTCATTACTAACTGAAATTTGTGTTATTAATGTCGTCCAGAAGAAGAATCAAAACTACAATATTTAATCATCCAGCACAGAGAATTTTACTGCACTAACAGCGTTCTCAGCTGTTTTGATAATCCAGAACAGGCTTTCGTAAAACGGTTTTGAATTTAAGTATTTATTTCGACAGGCACTGATGAAAAGTCCTAAATAAGATACTACCCAGAGCCAGCTAAAACTGTATGGTGTCACTCTCAAAGTTATATATGATTTGAGCAATAAATACCAAAGAGTAAAAATTTTTAGTGTTAAAAGTCATGTTTTGTCTTTAATATTAAACTCCATTTTATTTTGCTGAGTTACAAGAGTTCATTATAACATGCATCTATTGGTTAGTGAGTTCGCATTGAGTAGAATTGGATAAAATGACTAATGATGTATCATTTAACGAATTCATATCCTACAAACGATTTCGCACATCAGCCTTGTTTTTATGATCCGTGTTACTACATACAGTTACCGTAAATATTTTACCATTTGTAAATGTTTTAGTCGTCAGTTGAATTTCCGATACACTGGAAATCAATTTAAAATCATACAAACATCATTTTCGGTAACAAAATTAACAATTTTTATTTACGAATACCTTCATTCAGTGCTAAATAGATATGGAAAGTTAAGAAGCTATAACTTCTGGTCTCTTGAGTTAAGAAGAATGCATATACTGAAGTAAATTACAGTAAAGCTTATAAAAGTAAAATACTATTCTGTACAATAGCATACGTAGGAGTAGCTAAATCCCTTTGGAATAATTCACCCATTTGCGTGGATCTTTTTAATTTTATTTAAAAACGACATCTTGTCAACAATAAGTTTGCGTTTATACATCATAACTAATTTTTAAATGATATTACAATGGTATTTCACGGCAAGATCAAAGAGTAAGATTATGTAGACCTTAATACATGGCAACCAGTAAATAGATGCACTCCATTAAGTTCCATCAATATTTACTCTAGAAGTAGTAGCATTAACCTAAGTATTTTAAAAAGAATAGATGGGATGTGTCTGGAAGTGAAATCCAGGATGCATATTTCTTACTATTTGGTACTCGTCAAATCGATGTACTTACATCTCAGATTCCACGCCACAATATCGGATTATTTACTCACCTACTGATTCCAGGTAGACTCTCACTCATGTAACCAATATGTGGTTCAATTAAATTTGATATTGTCTATATTATCCAATTGTTATTGTTTATTACCAAAATTTGAACAATTTTGGTTGATATATATATATATATATATATATATATATATATATATATATCCTGTACGGATCGCCCTGAAATGGAAAATATGATTCAAGTCGATATAGAATAAATGGAATATACATATCAGTGGGACCCAGGGCGCGAGTTTCGTCTCAGTAATACTGATTAACTTGGGATTAAAATATTAACATCTAGATAATTCAAATCATTTTAAGTCGACTTTAAAATTTTATTAAGCAATTTAATTATGAAACAAAGTATCTCAAAAGTTATCAGTTTGACAAGTTAAATTATTTTATTTAATGATAATTTGTCCCAAATGTTTCATTAAACTTCATATCTCTATATTTACTTGTAGTAATGATATATGTATGTCTAATTTACTAATGAAGTAATTCTAGTTAGCTTAAATCAATGAGTAACATTTTGGATGAGCATAACTATAATAAACTAACTTACATACTTACGCCTGTTACTCCCAATGGAGCATAGGTCGCCGACTATACTAAATTAAACAGATATAGAATTCAATTCACATGAAGAAAACGAATTTAGATCATTTAAATCAAGTTACAGCTTTTATCACTGATTAGCTAAAGTCAAACTTTATACATCATCACGTTTATTTTATAAAATAAAGAAAATAAACAAAACGATTATTGCTAAGGAAATCTAGAATAATCAGATATAAAATTGATTTGAATTTTCATTGTTATGCTAAATATAAAAAGATTTGGTATTTTTAATTCCATTTTTATTTCCATAACTTTTCGTTATACAGAATCAGCCTCTAGAATCAATTACAGTCGGAAAAGATTAAGTAAGTCAACTTACCTCATCCTTAAATGTTATAATAAATTATTATATCGGTCATGTACCAATTTTTAATTATGAATACAGCTTTGAATCGTTTCTTGAGAAAAGATAATCGACTTATTAAGATGGCTGAAATTAATGGTGAACGTTGGATTTAAAAATAGTTGACAACTTGAATATTAATTACTAAGCTCTCATTGTCAATTCTGTACCTAACCACCTCAATTCGTCAAAAATTGAAAGTCCTTTGGGGAATCGACTAATGTATACTTGATTAACACGGTTTTCTTTCCATACATCATAAAACAATCACAGTATCACGGTATATTCGATTGCTTTAAAAACAGAAATTATAATTTCTAATCATTAATAAAGTTTTTTAAAACTTCCATGAGATTGACTTAGTCAAGTAAATGTAGGCAAATATGTCTATCCAGTGATTTAAATCAATAATATACGTGATATATAGTGACTAATATGTATCAATAATGATGGTTTCTTTATAAACCTAATCCTTTTTGTTATTTTAGATTGTCTTGACACATAAGACTCATTTACTAAACGATTCGATGATTCCCTATTCTTTTACAATACTATTTTATAAATGCGTCAATAGTTAAGAAACAGATAACATGTAATTCATATGGTCAGATATGTATGATTATACGTTTGTCAGAAATTAAAGACCCAGTTAGCAATTATTAGCCGAACAAAATAAGTTCTTTTAAATCTTTAACAAAACATATCAATCCAGTGTATATTTCTACAAATCTTAAATGACTACCAGACAATAACAGATACCAATTTAATTGATAGTGAATAGATAAGCAAGTCTATACCATCAGTTAGATTAATAGTTGAGCTTTAAACCATTGTTATTAAATTTTAAAAAAGTCAATCATCCTCGACCCAATCTGTTAGATATGAGATCATAGTTCAACAATGTTAATTATATATGAATACCGAAAGTACTTACTTACTTACGCCTGTTACTCCCAATGGAGCATAGGCCGCTGACCAGTATTCTCCAACCCACTCTATCCTGGGCCTTCCATCCTTCGCATGTAGCTCCTCCGGGGGCTACTGCTGGTCCCAAGCCCGGGTAAAGTAGGAGGGTTGGGTATGAGGTTGGCGACCCCATCTCGTAGAAAACCAAATCGCTAAAAAACGCTAACCAGAACATTAAAAGTGCATTATATAATTTAGTTTATACCACATAAATTATTTGATGCTTTTATTTGCAACAATAACATTAAAAATAATCAATAATCATTTATTTACTCATTTACAAATCTATCCAAAACATGTATACTCTTTGTTTTTTCAATGTGAATTACATTTTAGTATATAACTACATTTGATATATATTATTACTGAGGACAAAATAAAATGACATTAACGATAAAAGCATTTTCGTCCTTTATTTTTTAATCAATAAAGAAACCATAAGAGACATGGTTATTTACCTTTTTTTAAATACTTAACTGCTTTTAGAAAAGCAGTTTCTGGTTGTCATATGGGATCACAAATGAGTTAAAATCGAATTGCAATTGTTAATTACTGTAATTCTTAATGTTAAATTAAAATGTGCTCGTTTCACAGTACATGAATCATATTACATTTCATAACAATAGTACACTATTCGAATTCAACAGGAACTGATAATGAAGTAATAATGAAAAATTTAGGTATATACATCATAACTGTTTAAAACAAATTTTTTGCATCATTGATTAAGATGATATATTCATTCAAATTCTTAAAATAAACATTCGCTGGTGGCATTCTTAAAACTGTTAGATAACGTATCAGTTGAAATTCACTTGGTATTGTTTGTTTGAATCTTTCCATTGATGTTTAGGACTGCAACTGGTCAGTCTCTTATTGGCATATGTGCATACTGTGCGTATTGCCTTGATATTGCCTTAATTCACAAGCATGATAAGCAAAGATGGATAGTGGCTAGCATTGGAATCCAAGACGTGCGTTTCGTCCTATTTGGGACTCGTCAGGACTCAGTAGCTGAATAGATAACACAACAGTGTTTAATGCTAACAGCGCTGGGTTCGATTCCCAGAATGAACACCAACTTTGAGATGCATGTACATCCAGCTGAAGAGTCCGGAATAGGATCAACGCGCGTCATGGATCTCACTGCTAGCCACTATCCATCTTTGCCTATAATGTATTATTTGGTTCTTCTGGGCCAAAAAATGCAAATTAATTTATGTCTCAATTAAAACTACTAGTGTTCCATTTGAAAGTGCAGCACTGACACAAAACGTAAATTGTTTGAATCACGATAAAATCTTTAAGCGTATGAAGATGATATTTAAAAACATCATCACCATCAATAACTCAAGGTATATGTCCTAAGAAATGTGCATAACATGTGTAGAAAAAGTAAAGGTCTTTTATTTTTATCTATGTGTAATGTCGGACAATAATTTTTTCAGAAGTATTCAGTAATTGAATAAAAAGTGTAAGGCTTTAAATAGGATGGAAATGCAAATTATACTATTAATTCACATAACATAACCACACAAATAAAGTTAACAAATACTTTCTTTTATTATTATTTGACCTTAAAAATAGTCTTCATATTTACAGAAATAGTGATTCAAAATTATCTACCAAACAAAAGTTTAATGCACTAATCAATCAATTTAATTTATCAATATTGTCCCAGATGACCCCTAGGCTATGATAAAAATATCATATTCTTTCATCAGAAATTTTCGTGAATCATAAGTTTTATAATCTAATCAATTAGCTATCACCACATTGAGAAAATAACTCATTTGACTTGAACAAATATCTGTATACCATTTGTAAATCGAATACACTATATGTGCTCTGGTAACTAACTTTCGATACAGTGTGGTATCTCAACAAATATTATGATTTGTACGTAATTAACCGTGTACAAACTTATTTTTATTTAAATTTTAATCCATGTATCTGTTTATGTTCAAATATCCTGTGCATTGTTTAGTATCATACAATCTCATAACGTTCGAAGTACAAATCATAATTTCAATGATATTACACTTTAGATTGCATCCGTCATGTTTAGGATAAAATCTAAAGCTTCAGCCCATATATATCAACCAAATATATAACAATTTCTGTGAAATCTTTCAAACAAGTCTTTTATTTCACTAATACTTGCTCAATAAACCTCTGGAAATTAGCAAGCAACAAGCAAATACAGTTTATAAGACATTAGTGCATTAAGACAAATGACACATATGTAACATTACTTAGACAGCGTTTAATGGTTATCTTCTTACTAAGTGTTATTGTTTGCAAGAGAACTCAACCATAGGACTTTTTATTCCAAACGTTAAACGGCGTTATTCATGCAGCTACCGAGTTTAGCTAACTACAACTTGTTCAAAAGTTATGAACGTATTAATTGAGGTTTATGATTTATCGTTATTTCTATCCAGGACTTCAGTTGATCTAGATTCCAGAATAGTTTACTATAGTTTAACAGTATATACACTTGGAAGAGATATCTTTTTCAAGTCCTTAAATATATACATATATATACAACTGCAATAGGTTAACCACCTTTTATTTAACATTTGAATTTTAGACTGTTCCTTAGAAATATTTTGTTATTTATTCTATACAAGCAAACAAACCTTATATCTTCCTTATGAAAATAAAATGATCATTTTCTAATAGTATGCACGAACAACGGTAATGTCACACAATAATTCAGTACACATTTGTGTATGTTATTCGGTTTCCTAAACCAAAATAGTTATAACCTCCGGCAATTAGCTACCAACTATACTTTAGATAATGTTTAACCATTAAGAAATATCAAACTCATTAAAACCATAATACCTTAAAAATAACCGAATTCAAATGAAAATAATAAATTTTCTCTCTTATTAGTATAAATATTCCAGTACACTATTTTATACATCTCATTGTCAAATCAATATAGATTTAGAATATATATAAACTAAAAATATTATTGTTTTTCCAGGTAAATACATGGTGGAGACGATTTGTACATTAGATAGATGATTTTGATGAAGTTTTGTTCTCTAAGCTGGATGGTTTGCTCATAGAACTTTCATTATTATTCTGAACGACATTTGCGGCACAAACTTCATGTAGAAGTGAAGTGTTCGGAGTTCTCCTCATATGGCTCATAGCTTGTCCCGCTGATCTCGACGTTGATTGGTAATTGTTAACCTTTAACCTGTCATTGATTGTATCTTCAGTTGATTTGATTTTCCGTCCCATATTTGTCATAATTTCTTTGACTGACTGATAATTTGGATAGATTTCAATATGTTTGTCGATTGCTGATTAATCTGAGTTCAAAGTTTTTAAAAATTCTCTGGTGTAAACAATAACCAATCAACATCGATGACTACAGGATAAGCCGTGAGCCATATGTGGAGAAAATCAAGCACTTCACTTCTACATGAAGTTTGTGCTGATGATGTCGTTCACAATAACAATCAAAGCTCCATGACCAAATCATCTATCTCAGAGAATAAAACTCCATCAAATAGGTAAAAATGAATATATATGATAAATCGGAAGGGGTTTTGTGGAGATTTCAGTAATTTTCATAGTTTAAATCATAAGTCAATTGAAGCTAGACCGCCAAGAGAAGCCTGGTAGTACTGGACAGCCGTTTCATCTTATTGTTGGACTCCTCTGCAGTGTGTATCAACGATCTCACCTCGCGAGATTCGAACCCAGGATCTACCAGTCTCGCGCCAGATCACTTAACCGACAGACTACTGAAGCAGCATACCATGATGTTAATGTCTAACTTCAACCAATCCACGAAGCTGAGCAACCGTTCATCAGTTGTTCGTCCAGTGCTTCCAGGTTTTCCTTGGTGATCTAGTTTCAATCGACTCATGATTTCAACTACGAAAATATATGATGAAATTATTTGAACAAATATAAATTACTTGATGAAAATGTATATATATCTATTGAAAGTAAAACATAATATTTAACTATGATCTCTGTATATATATGAATATAGAAATAAACAATAATCTGTCATAATATAACAAATTTATAAAAAATGAATTATTTTTTCCCTTACAAAACTCGTTTACTTTGGTTGTAATGAAAATAATAATAAATTTACCAAAAAAACAAAACAAATCAAGCAACAGAGATCAATAGGAACCTAAAGGGATCATGTATTTTCAATATGATAATTTTGAATAAAATGATTATTAATGGCTTATGTAAGCAATTAAAACTAATACATCTTTTTTAACATCAGTTTCATTTAAAACTAAGTTTTTGTTAACCGTATAGGTACACATAAAGAGTGAGGGGGATAACGTTTTGTGTAATTAACATATTCTATATTTCATTTTTAAAAGATAAAAATTGAATTTTATTCCGTTGAATTGTACAAATGGTAAGAAATAATTCATAAAGATAAACATATTTGATTTGGGATTTTGTTTTTAAATAAACATAGGAAACCATTGTAAGCAGTGGAATCCAGGACGCGCGTCTCGTCCTGTTTGTGACTCGTCAGCTGGATGTATCTGCAACATAGGAAACCATATGCAATTACATGTTGATATAATATTCTACGTCTTTATGATTTAGTTCAACCCTTTTTTCTTTATGAGATTTATTCATGCGGATATATATATATAATGATTTGGATGTATTCAATAATAATATGCCTAATTGCATTTGTATGCAATGTAAAATTACTGGAAAATATCATTTAATTAATACACATTAATTACAAAATCCCCTCTATTAAAATATTGGTCATTTTGTTTAAAATGTAGTTTGTAGTGTAATGCTTCGCTCATCTTTCACTTCGACAACCTTTTTAATACTAATCTCAACGGTGGATGAAATCAGAAGGCAAAGAGAAGCTGTAACTACAGTTTATTATCAAATAACGCAGTCACAAAGCTAATAAACACATGAGTAAGTATCAGCGAGCGAACGCAAGCAATTACATAGGCAAATATATAGACAGATTGTATAAAGGCGCAGTAAGAAAAAGCAAAAACTAATAATAGGATTTGAGTGAATACACTTCTAGGGGAGGAGGATGAGTCATCGATTGATATTTAAACAATCAACGTTTTGGCTATAGGCTGTCATGTGCTCTAGTGATCATAACAGTATAAAGGAATATGCGAATTGTTGCTATCCAAATGACAATGTCTGTTAAGTAAGTTAATAAAGGGCTTAACCAAAATTAGACATAATGGAAATTGAGTGTAGGATAGTTGCTATAATTTTAAATGAAATAATGAAGGTAATTTCAAGAGAATGTTTAGAGAATAAAAGTGACAATGTGTTCTCAAAACAGTTCAAATTCTTTAATACTTTAGGCAACAGTCATGTGTTCACTAATGACCAGCTTCAACGTGCATTTCTTAGAGTTCTAATGGGAAGCCGTGACAATTGCAAATCAATACATGTCGGGTGGAGACAATTATCCACTTCAGATAACGGATGATGGATTACACAAGACCATAGACCGAATAAAGTTAGATATTAACACCGTTAGATGCTGCCTCAGTGGTCTAGAGTTTAAGTGTTTGCGCGTGAGACTGAAGGTTCTGGGTTGGAGTCATGTGTGCGGGATCGTTGAGGAGTCACATATCAGGACGAAAAGTCCGTTCAGACCTTCCAGGTTTTCAGTGGTGGTCTTGATTAGGTTAACTCATGAATTCAATTATTAAAGTAACAATGAAGTACTCAGTATCGCTTATTCAGGAAGATCTCAATCTCGACAATAATAAGGGGTTTTGTAAAACAAATGCCTTAGATTTACTAACGACCGTAACAGAAACTGCTTGATGTTCCAATGTTTTTTTGCACTGCTTTATGCATTATTATACATTGTGAATACTCCGAATTACCAACGATATAAGCTGCCAAGTATCTTGTCAAATAACAAGATCTAAGCTCGTGAAATTAAAAGAAACTCAAGGTACGCCCAGATGTTTTCTTCTAATTTAATGATGTGAAAACTCTTCATTTCATAGGTGAAATAGGTTATTTTAGTATACGGTCAACTTTACAATGATCTACATCAGTTTATTTATATGATGTACACTAGTGGTTCGACAAGTTTGTTAACCGCCATCAGTTTCCAAAGTCAAATCATTATAGTTATTCAAATAATAAGATTTAATTACGGCTAGTTAGAATCTTAATATTGAAAATAGTTGGTTTTAACATGCAGTGTTGCCTTAAATGTTAACACTCTAGGAACCAGAAATAGAATGCTCATTAATTCTAAGTTAATATTTACACAAATTTTCAAATTTCACGGTCAGATACCAGGAAATGGTACCTCTGAATATAGACTTAAGTCAGTGGTGAGATATTTCTGTATTTAAAACGATGATTATAAGTTGATCTCATATGTTGGTAGAAGGAACTTTCACTCGAACTGATCGTTGCTCATAATGTTTAAATTATGTAGCGCATTTGATAGGAAAAATTGGTTTTCATAAGATCCAAGAGAAGGAATAAAAAAATAGTAATCAAAAATTGTAGACAACTATAAGAAAACTATGTATACATCTGTAACATTCATAGAGTATGAATATTTTTTCTGATTCTCTGAAACCCATTAAAATCTTTATAGCATATTGTCTTGTCAAATGAAATAAACAAAATCCCTCACTGATTAGTGTACAAAGTGAGAAAAATTATTAAAACGGGTACTTCTACGGGTTTCCAAATACTGAATAACAAATTGTGATGAAAGGGGGTGTGAGGAACAATATAAGCCAACAATTCAACAGTGAAAATGTTCATATTTTTTAAGTAATAATATTATTTACAAAACTTAATATTGAATATGTTTTTTAAAGAAATTCTTGTTTAATAATAAGTATAGTGAATACATTATTATTCGTCTGCAAGGATACTTTAATATTCAAAATTTCTCTGTGTCTACAGATATATATGTAGATTCAATGTTACATAATTATTATGCAAATAATTATAAACGAATCTCTATCAAACGTCAAATTAAAGAGCCATTAAGGCTATAATACTATCAAGAGAGATATTTAGAAATATATCAGATTTATATTTTTGGTAACTATTAACAATTGGTTTTATAATAGTGACAACAGATTATATCACTGAGCTAACTAGTACATCCGTAAAATGTATAAGACATACAGGATATGGTTAGATACCTATCCATGGACATTTACTGACATTAAGAACATATTTTCTATTTGTAAACATGATAAAATAATCCGCGTGACAATTTTATTCTTTCCTATAATTTTTAAAGATTCCAACTACCCAATACTATTTTACATTCCAGCATAAATGACGCTCTCAATTTGTTTTGAAATATCGAGCAATAAATGTTTTAAATATCAACAGTAACTTTTCGATATTTAAATGGGAAACCATAGCAAGTGATGTTCAAACACATCAACACTGAGATACTATTCACAAATGACATTAAGTAGACACATCCATGATTTTGTATAATTTGACTAAAAATAAAGACACGAATAATCAGGTTTTTGAATATGATATTTAAATAGAATGTGACAACCCCAAAGAACCTTAGTCTTATTTTGAGTGTTGTTAGGAATCGCATAGACTGGGTGTCAATTACGTGAAGTTTTATCTTGTTTTCAATGGATCTCTAACTGATATCGAAAAATGGATAAACGAACTCCAATTTGACGCAGGGTCACATAGTTGTTTCTACCGAAATAAAGTACATATACTAAAAAATAATTAAGTCATTACAAAACTTCAAATATAAAATGACAGAACAGCTTGAAGGGAAACTGAACATAACATAGGATATATCAAACAGAGATTTCTAATCACTTTTTTCATATTGATATTTTAAAGGTTTCTTTGATTATAGATGGGTTAAAGAAATTTGTTCATAGTAACAACAAAACAAGTACTTTTACAAAGTCATTTTCATTTGAGTTTAATATCTATAACATACTCAGCTGAAAATAGGAAGTATTTAACAATCATTTAAGTCTTGTTACGTAAACGTTTGACCGTGAGACCCATAGGTAACAGTATCATTTACTAGATGTGTGACAAAAAAAATTGATTAGCTTAACGTAATCACAGCAATTTCCTGGTATGTAATGACTTTCGTACATTGTCGTGAATTAATATCTTACATTTCTTCTCAAAACTAACAAACAATCAAATCTCTAACAGTCGTCTAAAAAGAAATGAAAATACCGCTCAAATAACAATAGTATTTACTGTATAATCAATTTTGTCATAACTTCGTAAAGAACTACAGATATAATAGTTTGATATTTTAGACTTAGCACGATGTTTCTTTTTAAAATCAACAAGTTATTTTTTTATTTCTTTAAGAAAAATTTTATGCTGGTTAAAAGCTGAAACTTTTTACTGTTGAATACTGTGTACTAATTGAATAGATTGATACATATAAGGATTATACATTATACAAATACTTATAGTGAAGTAGGTTACTTCAAATTAGCAGCACCTCATTATACCTGAAAAATGGGCCTTCTTAAGGTCATTATACTTTCTAGTTATGTGCTTTATAACAATCAGAAAAATATATAAGTTGCACCTGTACAGGTGAAAAACTAGGTTTCAATGAAAATTAATATCATTGTAATGCAAATCTGTTTAAAACTGGGCTCTTATTCGCTATAACATTTAAATAACATATATTAGTGAATAAATATGATCAAACTATTGAATTCCTCCAATGGATCTTGTTATCGACGTAACAAATTATATTGCTTCATTCTCTTCGTTGTCAAGACCCACTTTAAAATTATGTTTACTTGGTTCATTGTGAATATTAGTTCTAAGTTTAAAATGTCTTTTGTCACAGATTGAACGTAGCTGATGATCCATCAGAAATATTATTCAAAACACGTATTCGTAAGTCATTTGAACAAGCCGGTCAAGAGCAAAGCAAATATCATCTCAAATAACAAGACATACATTGATAACAATAACGAAATTAGAAGTTTTCAATTAAACCATCTATCTTAGAGGACAAAACATCAACACAATTTAAGCTTTTATATTTTTCTTTTGGATAGTTATTTACATTGAATTAAATAATGGACAGTAATAAAAACTTCTTTTCAAAATAGCATCATTTGATTGTTTCAGATAATACCTGACATTTCATTTTGTTCTAATAACTTTCTATTTTTTAAAAATGACCTTCCTTTCACTTTTAAATAACAATAATAATAATTACCACTATTAACAGAGTATGTATTTCGTGATAGTTTCAATATACGTCAAAACAATCACCAGGTAATTAATCCATACACAGCATGATAATGTAAATTGATGCCCCTTTTTATTTAGATCAACAGATAGCTTTGAATTTCGTTAATATGTTTGTTTAAATATTGTTTATATTCAACTATTTTTTCATGAACAAACACTTTCAGATCTTTGACAAAAGTATCCGAACTTCAATTAAAAACAGTGAATATAATGTTAATAACAAGAAGTTATCTATCGTGACTTGTCAAATTATTTGCTTTCTTACATGGTATATTTTACAGAACAAAGAGTAATCATTTTTTTTCTGAAAAAGATATTATGTGTTGATGTTGTTTACTTATTTATGACACTATAGTTTATGTATTTATTGCATCAGTAATTATAATATAACAGAATAATTAAATGAAATATTGAAAGGAAGAAAAAAAGTGTTTACCTACTTATTTATTTAAATAAGTAGATTAATATTAAGAAATTATGATGTTTACTATATTGTTTATATAAAAAGCTTTTAAATATATTAATATTATAAGAAACAAATGACTATGTTATATGTTCACCAGAGAATATATAGTGTGTAATTATTGGAAAGCTTCTTGTTTTTTCCATTGTGGATGACAGTGGTTGTCATGACCACTGAGGAAGATAATTTTTAGGAAATAAATTTACAATAACTTTAAGAATTATGCCACTATAGTATACCATATATTAGTATCACTTTAACAAATAAAAGTTTAGTGTTTGATTTGTTGCAGAGCAATTTATGTGTAGCGTTTAAAAAAAAATTGTAACAAAAATACGATTTATTTATTGCGAATTGGTATAAAAACAGTTTTTCAGATGACTTTACCGATAGGATTTATATGTAATATGACAAATGTAAAACAGATGGAATATGGTTAACAGTGGAATCCGGGAAGTTATGTTCGTTTTTATGAACGCCCGTCAGCTGAAATTAACTTTGTCCAAAATATGCCATTTACCCCGGAATTTAAAGCTCATATCTTTTTTGCTACAGATGCCAACACGTTGTCTACTTGTCTACTGCGTTCAGAGCTCAAAAATCATGGTGGATAACAAATTTAGGATAGAGATGCATCCAGCTGACGAGTTCCAATTTGGACGAAACGTACCTCCTCAATTTCAATGCTATTCACATCTCATTTATTCTGTATAAAAACTGTGAAATTATAATTCTCATATCTTAAACGAAACTGATCAAATTGCACTCAACTATCAAAGATGGAATAATGAGAACCATTATTAATTAAAACATTTGTGATATAGTTTATTTGTCAAACCCCAGTTATTTAGAAAATGATTCATATAAATTATTCTCATTAACTATTTCTATTAGAACGAAGCCAAGCGTTTGATTTAGAAATCATTTACTACTTTGTTAGTTATTACATGCTATAGAGTGGTTCGTTATAACATATTTTTACATTATCACAATATAAGTTATCAAATACTAATCAATTCCTTAGACAAATAATGTTACGTAGATCTATTTATAAGCAGATTTACTGAGGTATTACTTTTAATTCAGTAGTCATTTGTTGTTATTTATTTTTCGTTTGCAACGTGTTGTATTTCTCATATGAGTGATTCCCTGAACGAACACATTTTTCGAGAAAATTTTAGCAATAATGAACCAAAAAGCATTACTTTTACTGATCCGCTATCCACATTAAGTCAAAGTAATTTGCAAAACGGTTAGGTGAACGCACTGCTGAGTCTTATCAGAAATGATATTGTTTAAAAAAGGTTTCAAACTGAGGCCATCTTTGTGGAACATTTTACATGATATTTTATGCTAAATAAGAACAATAACCGTTACATTACTCAAAAATCCCATATTAAAATTAAACAAAAAGCCTTTTGTAATCTCATTAACATTTACTGATCAACTGGTAAAAGAAAATACTAGGTGTAATATCAGTGTTAAATAATTGAAGCATATATGGCTAGCCCGAAAAACATCTGTAACAATATAATGTAACCTTATATCGGTTTTATAATTAACAATGTCATGGAATCAATCAAAAGGCTTATAAACACTGGTTATAATGGTAAACGAGAATCTGATTGATTAGTTTATGAATTTGCATTATATAGCGTAAATTTCTTCAGTTTTTTTTCCACATCGTAACAATACATATAATGGTCAACACACTTAGAAACAACGGAAAGATCTGACACTATTTTCCGAAAATGGTCTAAAAAACTTTAGTGTACGGGGAAATAAAATCCTTCCTCATGTTTGTGAATGATAAATATGCGGTTTAAACGAAAATATTTGTATCGCTTAACCTCAGTATATTTCTGGTGAAGTATTTGGAACTTATGTGCATTTATGAGCAGGTTTGGTGAAATGATTTCTTATGAGTAAAAGATCTGATTTTCTTCTGTTTGGTGAGAGATTATAACCGCACTGCACTCAAATCATTTTGATAAACAGGACAAAATCAATAACTCCTACACATTTGATAAGACGAAAATTAAAGTATATAAACCCGTACCGAATTAATAATTAATATTAGAGCCTAGATAGATTATTAATAAATTGATTTTCTGTTACTATCCGATAAGCTAGTGACAGCTTTGTAAAATAATTAAAACAAATAGGCCATTCTATGAATGAAAAGAGACTACACCTAAAAGTACATTTCAAACAGTCTGGTCATAAACGTACCAATAAATCTATATATGAAAACCAATGATTAGTTGGATAATAGTGATCATTGGTAATAAATGCAAGAAAAATGATGTAAAATTTTGGAAAATATGAGTCGTCAAACCACTATTGGGCCTTAAAATGAAATAATGAATACCGAAATAGATTTAAACTTAGAACAAGTAGCCCTTATATATATAAAGGAATAGTGAGTAGTCTGATGCTGAAGGTTTCTGTGAATTGAAGAATATCGCCTTAAGGATTCGCAAATAAGGCTACGAGATCTGCCTTAAATTTAATCCTGTGACCTATGTTCAATTATTTTTTCACTAACGAGGAGCATAGTTTTCTAACTCACGAAATTACGATTCAAACTGTGCAGCACAAATACATCTCTTCCCATCATGATATCGTTATACTTTTATCATTCAAGATTTATACTTAGAAGAAAATATAAATTTACTCACGATATTCAGATATAACAAGCTTCCTGAATGATGATTTTTATATTTTGTTAATCAACAGATCATTTGGTCCTGAAGTTGGCTAAACATTAGAAAACTAATATTTAGGCTTATTAAATCCTAATTGTCTACTAATTTTCTTTAAGAGAGCAAGAGCAAAGATTGATGCAGAATAATATAAATTCATTTTATTTCGTTAGGTTCTCATCAGCTGTTTACAAACTATAATATTTAAAATCAATGTTATTACAGATATTGACATACTTATACATACAAGGGTGATTAGAGATGTATATATGTGTATTATTACGTAGCTAAGATTTCAACAGAGTTATTAACGTCATAAATAATTTTGTTTCGTATAAATAAAGTTTGGGAGGGAAAGTTCTAGAATATTGAAATAATGATTAGAACTCATGAAGTTAACAAACATTGGATTGTGGTGGTCAATATTCGATCTTATCCTTGAACTTCGTATATTGTTCGTCCTTATAACCGTTACTCGATAACACCCCAAAGGTGTTTATATCAGAAGGCGACTACAAAGTGTTGATTGCGTTTATTAATGAACCACACACAGATATCCAAAATTACAAGCACGCTAAGCAAGCATGAAAGAATAGTGCCGTAAAGGAAACGAGGTAGCGCGCGAGTCGAATAAGCGAGCGAGAGATCGATTGATCAAGTCAGCGAGTAAGCGAATACAGTGAACAGGATTAAGAAGTACATATATATACAAATGGAAAATGCATGAATCATCGAATCAATTAAGCGATTAATAGTAAGGCTAACAGAATGAATATATGCGTAGGCAGTAAACAATGCTCAAACGTACATAATAAAGGTACATTAGTATAGATAGGTTGTTATTGTGCGAGTGACTCTGTTCGTTGAATAAGTTAACAAAAAGCTTAACCAAATTAGATATGAACAAACTCTATTGCATGTGAGCTGCTATAAGATATTTGTAAAATGAAGCAACTGAAAGCAGATTAATAGTTGTAAAGAAAGATATGAGTTGAAACCAGTCAGATACGAATTAAAAAGTGACAATAATGTAATCAAACTTCAGGAAGAGTTGAAATAATGAGAGACATAACAAATAAAAAAGGGTGTAATGTTACCAGCTGATGAGAACCCAACGAAATAAAATGAATTCCTATTATTCTGCACCAATCTTCGTTCTTGCTCTCTTTAGGATAATAAAAAGAACTATGTGCATGAAATTTCTCGAAATATGTCTCTCTGCACAGTCACTGAATCACCTGATATAAATTTCCTGTTGTTTTTACAATATCTACTTTGTGATATATTGTTGATAAAACAAAGAATGGACAGAAAAGATAATATCGTTAGCTCAACATATATGTATATACATCAAGGCAACAATATATATATATATAAATATCCCATGAGAAATCATATAAAAACTGAAAAAAGAAAACAAATGTATTATGTAATAAATCTAAATTATTGTTCAACAATCATTTATTTTAAACAATATTTGTTTGTTTGTTTTTTTCTGTTTTACATCATTTACATTCAATCAAAAATTAATGATTGATGAGTGAAGTTCTTTTTTTTAATTTATTTTATGTATCTATTTCATTAATGATTAACTTGATTTTTTCCACGAAAAAAATAATATTAAAAAAACAAACAATAAAATAGACAATTTTATTATTTTTGTGATGTAATCAAACCAAAACCCACTTTGTAATCTTTATATTATTATTTATTATGAAATAACATGGAAACCGCTTGAAATTATAGCAACCATTAATTATTCTATTGTTTTTATAGTTGAAATCATGAGTCAGTTGAAGCTAGACCACCATGGAAAACCTGGAAGCACTGGACAAACGTTTCGTCTCATTGTGAGACTCCTCATTGAAGACAATTAGTGAACGGTTGCTCAATTTCGTGGATTGTTTGAAGTTAGACAGTAACACCGTTGGATGCTGACTCAGTGATCTAGAGGTTAAGTGCTCTGGCTCGAGACTGGCAGGTTGTGGGTTTGAATCTCGCGAGTGTAGGATCGTGAATGCACACTTCTGAGGAGTCCCACAATAGGACGATACGGCCGTCCAGTGCTTCCAGGTTTTCGATGGTGGTCTAGCTTCAATTGACTCATGATTTCAACTATGAAAATACTAAATTCTCCACAAAACCCCTTCTGATCTATTCTATTATTCAAAGAGAATTACAATCAAGTTGAAAGATCATGGAGTCAATGATAATACGTTGTATAATAATACATCAACTTTCATTATTAATCATTGATCAAGTTAAATTCATACTTTTGTTAACCTCATACAATATAAATATGGTTAGAAGAATATTAAAAGTTAAGCAAAATAGAATAATTCACTGAAAACTGATTGTTTATATGAGTTTTTCCGGAACAAAAGGTAATTCTGAACAGTTTCTATCTCACTCTTATGTATTTTCCTAGATCTATTTTCAAGTAATCTCTCGATATGTAATATAAACGTAGGACGGTACTCCGTTGACGATTCATTATTTCTAAAGTATATGTAATATTATTATCTTGTCCTCCAATATAAACGCGTTCTGTTATGATTTTCGTCTTTTACTTTTTCATACGCATAGTGACAGTCAAATTTGAACAGTTTCGAAGAAACTTCTCAAGTTTTCGTAGAATAATAGCAATTTTATCCTTGTGTTTCAACAGTACAACTTTTTATCCGTATTTAGGACCCATTGTCGTTCTGTCACCATTTAGGTGTTATTATTCTAGATTTGTAGACGAGGAAATGGCTTTTTATTTCGTCGGATTATCAAAAAGTGATCTATTATAAGTTTCGTTGAATGTATTATTTGACTTTCAAAATTATATCGACTTTAACAAACCGTAGAATGCATGATCTATAGGTTCCTTCATTTAATTTATTTTACGTTAATTATTTGCGAAACAACTTTCATGCCTAATTCGTTCGTATTACTAATAGTTTAGTGATGTGTGCCACTAATGTCGATAGATTTAAGTAATGTGTATCATCAATCGAAATTGAAATACCTGACAGCAGAATGTTAAGAAGATCAAAGAAAGAAGAACGAAAACAGTGAATGATTGCTGTGGAAATGGAGGAACAGTGAAATCTGAGACGATTGATTAACACTTGCAAAAGGAATAGTGAAGTCTGAGACAAATTGATTATTTATTGTATGGTTCCCAGATTTTACTAAGATGTTCTGTAATTTTATGTTCAAATACATTCAATTGTCTTCACTTATGTTCTCGTTCAATACAGTATTAGTCAGTTATCTGACTAAAAACTAAAATATACTTAGAACGTTATTCATATATATATATATATATAGTCCTCACTTTGAGACATGAACTTACTGGGTTATATGTAAAACCCTGAATAAACACTACTAGAAAATCCCAAACATGGATAAAATAATTGTTAAACCTATTTGGACCTTCGATTTTTCTCCAAACTACATTAATCCTCAATAATAAATTCCGTAATTACAGAATAATTGAAAAAAATTATATAATGACAATTTATTACTTGATAATATTCATACCAAATAAAAACATTAAAATCTTCAAAATTCCATTGAGGGCAGTGAGAAGTTTACGTTGATAAATCCACTTCTATTTTCTTCAAAGAGATTTCTTTCAAGTATACTCTTTCCCTCTACTTACTTCTCTTTTATTTCTCTCATTAAATGTGATTTAATCTGTTTTTCGGTGTTTGTTTGTTGCTTATTTTTAGAATATAAATGATAATTAAGAACTTTGGAACTTTGTAAATAATCCCTTCTAATTTTTTTTTTAGTTGTTTTATTTTCTACCTTTCAGAAACAAATCAGAAAGCCTTTTATTCTGTGAAATTATTATTTGGATATTATATTTCTATCAATCTATTTGTTTGAATATTGACAAATTCATATTCATATTCAAATTCATATTTTTAAAAAGTCCGATATCTCATCTAACCAATCTACTCATTTATCAATGATCTTTTAAAAAAAAGGAACAAATAGGGAAATAAAACAAACAATTTATCGATAACTGATTGATGATTTATGCACCATGTTATTACTATTATTATTTTGGTTAAAATCCACCCCTCTCTTTTTAAGAAAGTCGAAGGTTATAAAAACGCAAAGCAAAATATTGGTCAGTAATTATAAGTACCTCCACCTAGTGAATTTATCTAATAAAAGAAATATCATGTATTTTTTGATATATTTGTGTCGACTATTTGTCCAAAAAATAAATAGAAACTCAATTCAAATTTATGACCAATTTGATAAACAAAAACTTAGTGAACAAAAAAACATTTAAAAAATAATACATTACCAATGAAGTTTAAATTTGCCATTTCTAAGTATACTCACATATAAACATACATTATGTGGTTTGATCCCTTTGTTTTGATTAGGCATTTCATGTTATATGATGAACAGATATGAGACATATATTTATATTATTTAATTGGGCGTATTAGTCGACGGAATTATTTCAAATTATCATGATTTATATAGATGGATCGTGATAAAATTTGGAGACAAATGAAATAAGTTACTTAAATCCTTTACATATATTGTTCATGAAGTTTGTATGACATTTAAAATATAATTGACTGTTTTTTTATAAATATCAAACTAACTAGTGAATACACTTAGTATTGTTTGTTTGAATCTTCCCATCGATTTGTTAGGACTGCAACTAATCAGTCTCTAATTGGCATATGTCCATACTGTGCGTATTGCCTCGATATTGCCTTAATTCACAAGCATTATAAGCAAAGATGGATAGTGGCTAGCAGTGGAATCCAGGACGCAGATACATTCAGCTAACGAGTCCTAAATAGGACGAAACGCTTGTCCTGGATTCCACTGCTACCCACTATCCAACTTTGCTTATAATAACTAATAAATAATTATACAACTAGATATATACTCTGTTTTAGCTGGAGTAATACAGTATGATACGTTAGATTGATTTATAAAACAGGACGAAATAAATTGTTTACTTTAAATCTTTACGTGGATTATTAGTAATAAAAACTTGAGCATGTATTTTAAATAATTTGATTTGGAACAATGAACAAAATGATTATATTAAATACAAATGAATTTCAGTATTTAAAATATATTTATAAATCACAAATATCATACCCATTTAGAAAGTCTTGAGTGCGACACATAGTTTCTGGTTCTGTTCATTTACGAATCACAATTTCATTGCTTCGCTTGACTGACAATTAATTCATACTTCTAAATGATCAATTTGAGAAATGTTCATGATGTAGCTTAAAAAAATTATTCTAAGCAAATATGAAGCCCGAATAATAATTTAAAAAATTTCAGTTGCAGTAAATGTGATTATCATTTGAATGTCAGTGAACTAAATTCATTTCTATGACAAAATTTTTGGAATTTAGTCATCTTTAACCAGTAAATTGAAAACATACTATAATAAAAGTTGAAAGTGATGGTGACTTCTAGAATAACCATGTGAACTGGAATATACTTGTTTAAGGAAAAATAGAACCAATAAATACAACACTATATTACTGAACGTGAGGTATAACGTTTGGGATTTTATTCAAAAGTGATTCTAGATCCGAGTCTAAGATCATAATATGCCACAATTCATCGGCTTTCATTTCGTCCTGAATGTAAATGAATAAGTGCAATCAATAAATATTTTGTATTATTTAAGTCTAGTAATTCATTCAGTATTGTTTGTTTGAATCTTCCCATCGATTTGTTAGGACTGCAACTAATCAGTCTCTAATTGGCATATGTCCATACTGTGCGTATTGCCTCGATATTGCCTTAATTCACAAGCATTATAAGCAAAGATGGATAGTGGCTAGCAGTGGAATCCAGGACGCAGATACATTCAGCTAACGAGTCCTAAATAGGACGAAACGCTTGTCCTGGATTCCACTGCTACCCACTATCCAACTTTGCTTATAATAACTAATAAATAATTATACAACTAGATATATACTCTGTTTTAGCTGGAGTAATACAGTATGATACGTTAGATTGATTTATAAAACAGGACGAAATAAATTGTTTACTTTAAATCTTTACGTGGATTATTAGTAATAAAAACTTGAGCATGTATTTTAAATAATTTGATTTGGAACAATGAACAAAATGATTATATTAAATACAAATGAATTTCAGTATTTAAAATATATTTATAAATCACAAATATCATACCCATTTAGAAAGTCTTGAGTGCGACACATAGTTTCTGGTTCTGTTCATTTACGAATCACAATTTCATTGCTTCGCTTGACTGACAATTAATTCATACTTCTAAATGATCAATTTGAGAAATGTTCATGATGTAGCTTAAAAAAATTATTCTAAGCAAATATGAAGCCCGAATAATAATTTAAAAAATTTCAGTTGCAGTAAATGTGATTATCATTTGAATGTCAGTGAACTAAATTCATTTCTATGACAAAATTTTTGGAATTTAGTCATCTTTAACCAGTAAATTGAAAACATACTATAATACAAGTTGAAACTGATGGTGACTTCTAGAATAACCATGTGAACTGGAATATACTTGTTTAAGGAAAAATAGAACCAATAAATACAACACTATATTACTGAACGTGAGGTATAACGTTTGGGATTTTATTCAAAAGTGATTCTAGATCCGAGTCTAAGATCATAATATGCCACAATTCATCGGCTTTCATTTCGTCCTGAATGTAAATGAATAAGTGCAATCAATAAATATTTTGTATTATTTAAGTCTAGTAATTCATTCAGTATTGTTTGTTTGAATCTTCCCATCGATTTGTTAGGACTGCAACTAATCAGTCTCTAATTGGCATATGTCCATACTGTGCGTATTGCCTCGATATTGCCTTAATTCACAAGCATTATAAGCAAAGATGGATAGTGGCTAGCAGTGGAATCCAGGACGCAGATACATTCAGCTAACGAGTCCTAAATAGGACGAAACGCTTGTCCTGGATTCCACTGCTACCCACTATCCAACTTTGCTTATAATAACTAATAAATAATTATACAACTAGATATATACTCTGTTTTAGCTGGAGTAATACAGTATGATACGTTAGATTGATTTATAAAACAGGACGAAATAAATTGTTTACTTTAAATCTTTACGTGGATTATTAGTAATAAAAACTTGAGCATGTATTTTAAATAATTTGATTTGGAACAATGAACAAAATGATTATATTAAATACAAATGAATTTCAGTATTTAAAATATATTTATAAATCACAAATATCATACCCATTTAGAAAGTCTTGAGTGCGACACATAGTTTCTGGTTCTGTTCATTTACGAATCACAATTTCATTGCTTCGCTTGACTGACAATTAATTCATACTTCTAAATGATCAATTTGAGAAATGTTCATGATGTAGCTTAAAAAAATTATTCTAAGCAAATATGAAGCCCGAATAATAATTTAAAAAATTTCAGTTGCAGTAAATGTGATTATCATTTGAATGTCAGTGAACTAAATTCATTTCTATGACAAAATTTTTGGAATTTAGTCATCTTTAACCAGTAAATTGAAAACATACTATAATACAAGTTGAAACTGATGGTGACTTCTAGAATAACCATGTGAACTGGAATATACTTGTTTAAGGAAAAATAGAACCAATAAATACAACACTATATTACTGAACGTGAGGTATAACGTTTGGGATTTTATTCAAAAGTGATTCTAGATCCGAGTCTAAGATCATAATATGCCACAATTCATCGGCTTTCATTTCGTCCTGAATGTAAATGAATAAGTGCAATCAATAAATATTTTGTATTATTTAAGTCTAGTAATTCATTCAGTATTGTTTGTTTGAATCTTCCCATCGATTTGTTAGGACTGCAACTAATCAGTCTCTAATTGGCATATGTCCATACTGTGCGTATTGCCTCGATATACCTTAATTCACAAGCATGGTTAGCAGAGATGGATAGTGGCTAGCAGTGGAATCCAGGACGCGCGTTTCGTCCTATTTGGGACTCGTCAGCTTAATGTACCTGCATCTCAGAGTTGATATTCACTCTGGGACTCGAACCCAGTACTCTTGCTTCAAACTCAGGACTCAGTGGCCGAGTGGATAACGCGATGGCGTTTGAAGCGAGTGTACTGAGTTCGAGTCCCAGAGTGAACATCAACTCTGAGATGCAGGTACATCCAGCTGACGAGTCCCAAATAGGACGAAACGCGCGTCCTGGATTCCACTGCTAGCCACTATCCATCTCTACTTAAGTCTAGTAATGTTTAAAACTTTCTTTCATCCAACATTTTTATCCAAAAGAATCAACTAAATGTCTAAAAAGAATGTCGGACCGTTACATAAACACAGTTGACAGGTTTCTCGCTTGAAACTCAACTTCAAACTAGTGAGAATACAAATTAATTTATTAATATTCTTTTTTAGTCAAGACTAAATAAATATTTAAACTGTCACTTATTTTCGGATTTGCTGAAAACCTTTTTCTATTGTGAAATGTATACTTGAAAACAATTGCTTGTCTACATCAACTATCCTGAAGGCTCGACTTACATCTGTGGTACAAATTGTATATTTGTTTAAAGTTAGAGTCTAAGGTTTATTAACATGTCTAAGGCATAAGGATGTGTTCGTATTTATACTAATTTACATCAATTTGTATTATTCATTTTTGTGTTTACAACTTTTCATTTGCTTACCTATATGGTGATTTATTTAACAATAACAATTAAGTTAATTTTGATTATTGATTGGCATGATAACTGTATTCTTCACAGTTTAATTTGATTAACCAAGCATATAATGAAAAATTTATTTACCATCTGGGCAATTCTGATTTAGTCAGTTCTTAATCCGAATCCGGGTAACTTGTTTACTATTGATTTTTAGTGATGGTTATCTATCTATATGAGTTTAGATAAATAACATTTAACTTATTACAATACATTCTTAATTGTTTCTAATTTATACAGCCTATTAAGTTAGACTTCTATCTAGCTTCATCTAAACTATAGAAAGTAAAATCTAACACTCCTTAGTTAGCAGTCTAAACTATTCTCCATTTGATAATAATAACTTCTAATCATGAAGAAACAACATCTGTAAGGAAATCAAATTCTTAGTGATCCTTTGACTGTTCGAATTGTGGATTCAACTAATTTTTCAATGAACTTCACATAAATGAGAAATATGGAATATTAAACAAATGCATAGTAATGGGGAAACATTTTAAAGATAAGTGCTTGTTTCATTACTGTCATTAGGTTAATGAAACATAAAATCTATAAATTGTCTTATTTAGGTGAAATAAAAATACTGAACCTAATATTTGAGTGCTTGAAAGTATCAGCTGTCAAGCATCCTCAGGTTAAAGAAAAACAACCTTTTATGAATCTTGGTCTACAATGATGTACTAAACTATTCCAGCTCATAGTAGTTGGTTAGAAAATGATCATTTTTGTTGAAATTTCTAACTTGATAGATTTAAGTTTTTGTTTGCTATCTAGAATTTTTGGTTTATAACTAAATAACTACCGATCTTTTGTTGATAACATGAATAAAGTCTTTTTTTCTTTTTTTCAAAAAGTTACAATATCATCTCCAACCTTGATTACTATTGGATCTGCATTTAATCTCACTTGTTCAGTGTATGTTACAAAAGATAAATCAGTTAATATAGCAGTAGACTGGTTCCGACCAACTTATTCAATTGAAAGCTCTTCAAGTCGACCTATGATATTGGTTAATCCACAAGTATTTAACAACATTTTATCTATGCAATCGGATTTAAACTCACACAATTCAAAGTACAGTAATATCAGTAATGTAGTTGGTGAACTTGCTTATTCATTTCAACAAATCACCAGCAGATCATCGGTTGGAATAACCATTTATAAACAAGTTACCGGTGAATTAAATTATAACTATCGTAGTGAAGTACTTCTTACTGTACAGTCAGCCAAAGAAAATGATGGTGGTCTTTATGAATGTAGAGTGTATGAAGCAGCAAATTATGGACAAGAAAAAATCATAGACAGAGCATTTTTAGATATTATCAGTAAGTCAATTGCTTGTATATTATTTAGCCCTATTTAGGCTATTTTCAATAGTTATATAACCATACATATTTAAGTTGTGACTTTTTTAAATCATGTCCCAAGTCATATTTTTCATATTAAGTATGAGTATGAAAGATGTGTTCAACTGAGGAAGTTAGGTTGGGTAGTTTACTTGACTACAGTATGGTTACTTACCTACTCAGAACTTATCTTCCCTCATTATATGTAACCATGTTACATCTTTTGTTGGCTAATACGTAATTTTTATGCTTTATCTATGTAATCAAAGTACATATCTTGCACAAAGAACATTTTAAAACCTTTTTTAACTATTAATTAACATTCATTTCTCTTTTCAAAAGAAAATACATCAACTTTACTTTCTTCACTAACGTAATTAACTTCGCTCAAAACATTGTACGTATTTATTCAGTGATGAAAGGAATAATCACATCTCAAAACTAATTGCCGAAGACAACATTGGTTTTTGTTTATGTTAATCTCATTGATAAAACATGCATATTAGCTAATTCAATCCTCTGAGAATCATGAAGCAATACACAAATAAATGCACCACTTAGTTTAACTTGGTTGTTAAAAACAACATAAAAGTGTATCAAATCACTCGGGAAAACAATGGTAAAAGAAAATGTAGAAGGGTAAATTCAGAAATTGCTGTCTTCCTCTGGCTCCGTAAAAAGTGAAAATAATCAAACTTTTTATTATACAACACCACACCAACTAGATGACAAAAGTAATCATCACCTACAAACTCCACTTAGTCCTTATGCTTACTATAACGTGACATTCATTACAAATTGGACTAAATATGTTCAGAACAGAAAACTCCTAAGCTTCAATGTCTTTTCCAAAGAAAAAAAACTGAATACTAACAAAAAATAGTTATATCACATCTTTGAAATACTTGTTATACCATCGTGATACATCCTTTTGAATTTTTATACTCCAATAAAGCGTGACTTTAGTTTCTTTGAAGAATCCCATAGTCTTCAGTGTGTATTTATCATACCAACATTTTCATTTTTACAGATTGCTACGAATAAAATGATATAATGAGATAGTGATGGGTTAGTACTTTAGAAATTACTATATCTCTTTTCAGGTTTTTTAGTTCACCTTGTTAACTCAAGAAAATATCTTAGCTTTTTACTACATTGTTACAATTCTTAAATATAATAGCTCCAAATACATTTGTATTTGGTAGTGAAAAATATCCCTGAGCCTATTTGGACTCCTCATTACTTGAATTAAAGTAAAAGTCGACACTTATTGAGTTTCAAAATGATGATAGTTGACAATCATAAATCTTCGGTGATTACATGATCATCGATTAATTAAGTAGCTTTGGATTTGCTGGCGAAAGACTTAGCAAGAATCTGAGACCGATGTTCTCAACTAAGTAAGCATGAAAGGAGTTGTCCACCGATGACATTATATTATTATTAAGCAGTATCAATCTTTAACCAAAGTTGGTAATGTAAACCCCCACAATGAAACTTACTGATTAAATAATGCAGTGGGTACAATGAAATGAGTTAAAGTGCATAGTATTTTACGCGCTTAATGGTCACCTCTGACAAGTTCTAAACAACAAAGAAATAATTGTTTAGTGCTCTTCGTTATTCACTTGCTTTTTTGACTCACATAGATAATTGGTATTAGTACTTCTCAAATAAGGATTGATTGAATAAGCATCCAATATTAATGTATAATCATTTTTGAACAATAACAAATTTCATAAATATTCATGTCCGGTACATGTGGATTTACACTATTTTTCATAGCAATAATAACATGGCAAAGTGAACAAAATTAAACTCAAAATAATTGACTAGTTCTTACTAGTTACTATATAAACTAATACGTTTAAGGTTCGTTATTCAATTAAGGAAATAAGTGCTTGTTAGAAAGATTAATACAGTACTTATAACGACATCTAGTAATTATAGCTTCGCAAAGTTCTATGAAAAATATTAAGAATCTCCTATCTTCCAGTTGTAGTTCAGTTTTCAATACTATAAAATTTCTCTTTATAATATCTCTCATCAAAAATAAAGATTATGAACTTATGCTAAATGATAACTTGATAAAAACCAATGTCACATTTTATCCTCAATTCTGATTTAAATTTCACTTGCCAAGTAGTCTCCGGTCAGATTAAATTCAAATAATAGTCAACCATAGTTACTTTTAGACGGTTAGAAGCTATTCTTTAATCTGTATTTCGTGTTAGCTAATACACATTTTAAAAAAATCATCTGGAATTTTAACAAAACTATCGTTTCCCATGAGATTCATATATAGGTCACTCATTTTTACAGTCAGAGATATTATTGTTCATTTACTCTGGCAAGACATGTCTGCTGAATTATTATTTTGATACTAAAAAAAATTATTATAAACAAATGTTACATGTAGTACTTTGTGCTAATAAATTTTTACCAACCAAGTTACAATCCAAACAATATGGTGTTCATTAAATTATATGTTCCAACCATTATTATCAATCGTACAACCAAATCGTAAGAGGTAAAGATGGTGAAGACATAGTAAACTGGGTCCTTTAAGTTTATGTGAATAAAATTTGCATGCTAAATAACTTCTTTAACTTTTTACATACTAAACTAATCATTTTACACTAGGTAATTCATCCGATATGCCTGAAGGGATTAATAACTTGAGACCCAATTAATTGTCAAAAATTTTGAGGAAACATTTTCCATATGATTATTTAATTAAATGTTAGTGTACAAGCAAGTAAATAAAAAGTTGTAATTTAAGAACAGAATAAACAAAATGATACTAATAGCCTCACGTACATTCAATTAATAAACTTGGATGAAATACCCATTCAATGTTTCTAATCTGTTAACAATCCCTAAATTGATATTAGCATGTGATCTATTGAAACTATAAACGTATACTCACTAGCAACTAGCTCTAAACTTTTAAGCATGATTCTAATATCTATAGAATCTACGACATCGACAATTGTGAAAAAAAACTCAACAAACTTGATGGTTACTTTAGTTTAGTTTCAATGTTCTCATTAGTTAATTGTGAAAATTTCCAAAAGGTTCTTAACTACCCTTAGTATTACATCAATTCTACCGATTATGTCATTCAATAACAAAAATTATTAATTATTAAATAATAAGAAGGGGATTTGTGGAGATTTCAGTATATTTCAAAGTTGAAATCATGAGTCAATTGAAGCTAGACCACCATGAAAAACCTGAAAACACTGGACGACCGTTTCGTCCTATTATGGGACTCCTCAGCAGTGCACATTCACGAACCCACTCTCGCGAGCGAGACATGAACCCAGGACCTACCAGTCTCAAGCCGAAGCCCTTAACCGATAGACCACTGAGCTGGCATCCAACGGTGTTAATGTCTAACTTCAACTGATCCACGAGACTAGTAGGTCCTGAGTTCGAATCTCGCTCGCGAGAGTGGGTTCGTGAATGTGCACTGCTGAGGAGTCCCATAATAGGACGAAACGGCCGTCCAGTGTTTCCAGGTTTTCCATGGTGGTCTAGCTTCAATTGACTCATGATTTCAACTTTGAAATATATTAAATAATTATCATTCAGTGTATAATTCTTTTTTCTTTACTTTAAATCAAGATTAATTAAAACAAAAAATAAAATTAAAACTTGTTCATTAAAACTGTCACTATTAATTTATTAAAAAAAAAAGTTTTTGATTATTGTGTTGCTTTTTTTCAGTCTTTTATTATGTTGATTAATAATGATTCTATCACTTAAGATATACACATTCAATGAAATAACATAAATAAATAATTGATATAATGATTTATATCACTGATGGTAATTAATACCTGGATTATCGTTTTTTTTTCTTCTTTTAAATGATTTATTGTTTAGACTTTTATCTTTTTATTTGTTTGTTTGTTTGTGGATGTATTAATTGTCAATATACATACTTAGAACTATTATAAACTGACATTAACTTATCAGAGTATCTGATAAATAAATTTAGAAAATATTGAACATTCAAACAGTGTTGCATCACTTATACATAAATTTCAATAATTCAAGACAATTAAACTGCATAGTTGAACCAATGAATCAATTGAAGCTAGCCCACCATTGAAAATCTGGAAGCACTGGACAGACGTTTCGTCCTATTGTGGGACTCCTCAACAGTGCGCTAACACGTTCCCGCCTTTTTCTTTCTGTATCACAATTTGTTAAAATTCACTTAGATTTAGAATACTTTAACTTCTGTGTAGAATGATCTAATATGGTTTGCATTATTATTTATTTTGGGATCACATTTTGTTTACAAGATCTACAATTTTAAGAATTCCCGATACAAAATTACAGTAATAACAATTAAAACTAGTAACTTCAAGAAAAGTTAATTTTCATGGTTGAAAGCATGAGTCAATTGATGCTAAACCACCAAGGAAAACCTGGAAACACTGGACGGCCGTTTCGTTCTAGTATGGGACTCCCCAGCAGTGCGCATTCACGATCCCACCTGGTGAGATTTGAACCCAGGATCTATCCGTCTCGAGCCAGATCACTTAACCACTAGACCACTGAGCTGGCCGGCATCCAACAGTGTTAATGTCTAACTTTAACCGATCCACGAAACTCAGCAATCGTCCACCATTGTCTTCAGTGAGTTAATATCTCACAACAGACCTGGTTGAATCCTTCTGGTCACTGATTCTCACTAAAGCTCCAAGCACTATTGAGCATATGATTATTATCAGAAGAGGGTTTTGTGGAGATTTTAGTTGAAGTTAGACATTAACACTGTTGGATATCGGCAAGCTCAATGTTCGAGAGGTTAAGAGATCGTGGGCGAAACTGATATGTCCTAGGTTTGAATCTCGTGAGACGGGATCGTGGATGAGCACTGCTGAGGAGTCCTACAATAAAACGAGACGGCCGTCCAGAACTTCCAGGTTTTCCATGGTGGTCTAGCTTCAATTGACTCATGAGTTCAACTATAAATTTACTAAAATCTCCACAAAACCCCCTTCTGGTAAATTGACTCTATATAAAACTGATGAATAAATGAAAATAATATCATTTATTCTAAGGGTATGTAATAGGTTCTTATATCATGGTCTGTATAATTTATTATTATATTTAACAGTTACACGTGTAATAATATCAGGTAGATTATTGTAAAAACTATAGAATTCTGTTGTCTATAAAATTTCTATGGGTTATAGAAACTATCATGAAAATAAAAACACTAGTAAATCTTCTGATTCAAATAATCAAACTATAATACATAAAAATATGAAATACGTTTTGAATTACCAAATGAAGAACTGTCGAAAATTAGGAAGTACCTAAAAGTTGTTAAAACATTTTGAACTTGTGAAGTGCTAGTTGACAGCTCATTAGCCTTAATGCTATGCACTCGTAGTCAGATCTAAGATCCTGAGTTCTACCCTTGGTATAGTTGAAGATGCGTACTATTAAGAATCCTATATCGGAAGGAAAACGTTGACTAAAGCTTTTTTGACTTCAACTAAACAGCTCATACGTGAATATACTGAAAACATAATATGTCATATTTAATTTCACAGAAAAAAATACATCCTTGTGCATTACAGAGTGATATATTCCATCTGGTTCAATTAAATGAATACATTTTTCTCTGAATTTTTAATATCTAGTACGCAAAAGGTATCCCCACAATTCATTTGAGCAAATTGAATTAAATGCAAAGCTTAGAAAACTTTTATCAATATTTTGGAAATTAAATCCTTCTCAGAAAAATAATAATTTACACGATCAACATGCACAAAATGATGTGGCATCCAGAGTTCGAGCGAAATACGGAATACAAAATATAAGTCAAGAGAAAGGTAATTTTATCAATCAATTGTTGTTGTTGTTGTTGTTACTTTTTATGCATCCCAAATCAGTTGTCCAGTTAACTGACATAATTATTCTTTTTAATTAGTACAATATTATTAAAAATTCCAAAGTTATTTTAAGACGTTTTAGGTAATATCATGATGTATGTTGTCATATTTCGTCAGTGAATCATATACCTGCTATCATTCTCCCCTTTTAGGCAGGTTTAACTGCTAATAGTTTTACACGAATTATAATAGATGATAAAATTAACTGGATATAAGAAAAGTTTTCATTTTCGAAAAGAAAACATTTCCGAAATCTTAAAATTCTCTACCTGACCACAGATATGTTATAATAATAAATCTCAATAGTAGCATTTTATTTTAGTACCGCGAATCCATTGGATGATCCTTTGCTTCATTTAGGTTTTCATTGTTCATTGTAACACATTCGTAACTATTGAAATTAATTTATGCCTAAAAATGTGTGTTTAAAAAAATTGACGAAGATAAATAACAAATTAAAACAACTCAGAATAAAGTTATGATTAGATTAATCAAAGCAGTAAATTTCTAGTAACTCATATGTAGTGAACGAGAACGCAAATGGGGACTGATATATCCCGTGGAGAATTATGAATGGTAACTCTGAGGACTATTTATGGACCAATATGATATGTACAATTCGTATTGTATAACTGTTAAGTAACTAAACTATTGGTATTTGTGTTCCTCTTATTATAAGCTTTATTTTGACCTATGAACTATTATTATATGATTTACTATTCTTGAGTTATCCCTAATCTATTGATTACTGTCCCCCTTATTCACAGCCACTTTTGGCCAAATCTTGTACAAATGTTATTTTCTATTTTATGGTACGATGTGATCAGTTTGTTTGGTATATAAACCCAGTTTGTTTGAAAATAATGATTCATATTGCAGAGGCTATTATTGGTGTTCTAGACTTAATTGGCTGGGCTGGGCAGAAAGCAGGACAGATAAGTACTCAAGACTGCTCAAACAGTTTTGTGTATCATTGGGCGATCAATGAAAACACTGCTCTCTAATTGGGCGTTCATATCACTCAATCGATATAACAACTGGGCACGCACACGATATAACAGGGACAACCAAATGTATATTAACACAAAATTACAGAACCACTTTATAAAATCCAAGGACCATACTGTAAATTGTCCATCTGCAAAATCTCAGTCAATTGTCTCAAACTTGACTATTCCTTTGCAAATGTCACTCAATCGTCTCAGACTTCATTGTTCTTTCCTTTCCTTACCAATCATTCTCTGTTCTCATTCTCTTCTCTTCGATCTTCTTAACCTTCTGCTACCAGTTATTTCACTTACGATTGATGATACATACCACTCATATCTATCAACATCAGTAGCACACAGAACAATAGTACCCCTTATTTTTTAAAAACACGTGTAAACAAAGAAATATATTTATTGCCTATTCAACAAAATACCAATTAATTCACTTCACATCAGTTTGTGATCAACAGTTTGCAAAACTGACAATGTTTACAGTAGGCTGTTTGTTAAGACAGTATTTAATGTTAATGAAATATGTCGGTCTTTTACTTAATAATTTAGTGTGCGGAAGCTGCATATTTAACTTTAAGGGGTTAGATTTATTAGCAGATATCTGATATAACATCGACTGTGTAGCAAAGCCTAACTTGCATGATATAAAACATAAACATAGTAAGCGTTTAGGCTTAAAATGAAATCGCTGATGAAAAGTATGCTCAAATATGCTACATTCTTCCATCAAACGAACAAAAGATAATGATAAAAAATGCTCATTATGATACTGAAAATGTTTCATAAAATCTCAACCTAGTAAACCACACCCTATTTAGATTATTGTCGTCATGATGAACATAAACAAAACGAATAGTTATTTCCTGATTTTCGTTTTTTTTCCTGGTTATTCGTTCGTTTCTCAGTAAATAAGTTATTTATACCATCTTGAATAAATATTTTCCATAGTAATGACTACTTTAATATTTTAATGTACTTCATCAATCTACCTGCTGTTGTGCTATCTGAACATCTGGTACCTAAAATTTACTTCCTATAAACCAGCTATTGGTTTGACCTCTTATATGATTTTACAAACTGTATGAATTAATTATTGAATGATAATACTGTTGTAGTGTCGGTTGATATGTTAAGCTCATATACCTTATTCTAGCTTCTGGACAAGCCAATTTACCTATCCATCTTGAGTCATGTTTTGACTGTTAATTATTCACTTATTAACCCTGACTATTTTTGTATTAGCATATATGTGTGTACATTTTTTATCTTAATCATCACATGTCTGTAACCTATTCTTAACTGACTATAAATATTGACTAACGCTTGGTTAAAGCGAGTTGGCTTACCCACCATCTCCAATGTGCTTCATTTGTTAATAAAACTGTAGTTGCCGCTTCTCTTTGCTTTCTGATTTTATACACCGTCAAGAATGTAATTATAAGGGTTATCAAGGGGAACAATTGACGAACTACTGCACTACACTGTCAAACTGACTGATTATATTAAGCTATAACAATCATTTTAAAATAAAGATAAGTAATTCCAAATAAATATGACCAAATAGCAAATCTTTCAACAAACATTTAACTATGATTAAAAATGAACTCAAAACAAAATCTTTCATTTTAAATTCAATGAACACAGTATATCCTTTGAATAAAAAACAATCAACTTCATTATCAACTTATCAATCTAAATTGAATAAGCTTTTTTTAATAAATTTTCTTGAATTTCTATCACAAACGGTTACATAAAAACTTAACATGAATATGTGAACATCCTTTTTTTTCCTAAACATTTCAGTATAATAAATAGATCTAAATGAAAGATTACCTGTTTATTCATTGTTATCTAGACTAAATTATCTAATTGTAATCAACATTTTTTTTTAAAAAAAAAAGACTGTTACAGTTTGAAAGCCCCCCCCCGTTTTTTTTATTTAGCTAACTAAGATACTCAATAAGTATTGTTCAGTATATTATTTAAGTGTTAAACTTAAACATTTTTACAATATGATGTAGATCTTAGAAACTAGACAAAGAATAATAATAATTTTTATTAGAATAATACAGTTTAAAATTATTTCATTAACTCATTAGTTATAATTATAAAAACACCATTTCTCTTCATCCCTAAAATAAAATCAATTATTAAATTAATTGTTGGCAAGTAACGTCTTTTTGTTTGTTGTTATGTTTTTTTTAGTTTTGAAACACACATACACACGCACAAAGAAAGGTAAACACAAAATCACTTGAATATATTTATATTTAACAACTGTTTTAGGATGATAAAATCTGTTTTTTGTGTGTGCGTGTGTGTGTGTGCGATGAAATAGTTTTCCTTCTATTTTTTTTACTAAAACTCACAAAAATAATCAGAACAATCTTATAAATAAGATTATGCATATGTTTTCAATGTGTTTTATTCCTCATGACATTAATTCAAAAACAATAAAAAAGTCTTGTACGTGGCTAATAATAATAATGATAATAATACAATCAAATTACATCAAAATAGATGTTAATTTTTATTATATAAAGTCAATGGAAAAATAATATTGACTATTTTTTTCCTCTGATTTTATTAATGTAAAGTAGTTTTTAAAAAATAAACCAAGTTAATGTAACATAAATCTTGTAGTTTGTGTTTTTTTTCACTTTTTGACTATGTTATATATCTTTTTATAGAGTTGAGATCATGAGTCAATTGAAGCTAGACCACCATGGAAAACCTGGAAGTTCTGGAAGGCCGTCTCGTTTTATTGTAGGACTCCTCAGCAGTGCACATCCACGATCCCGTCTCGCGTGATTCAAACCTAGGACCTATCAGTTTCGCCCACGATCTCTTGACCTCTAGAACACTGAGCTGGCGGGCATCCAACAGTGTTAATGTCTAACTTCAAACGATCCACAAAATTGACAAAACGGCCGTCCAGTGCTTCCAGATTTTCCATGGTGGTCTAGCTTCAATTGACTTATGATCTGAACTCTATAAAATTACTAAAATCTCCGCAAAACCCCTACTTATATATCTTTGTTAATTTATCATTAAATAGAATTAGAAAGTTAACTTAGTTATCAAGGTTTTACAATGAAAATGATTGTTCAAATATACAAAATCTCAAAATCAATTGAGTAATTATTAGTTATGCTTTGACTAATTAATAGCTGCAAGACGAATTGACAAAATCGATGACTACTAATGAATCAACTAAATAGTCTATTAGACACTAATTAGTGGACAGAACTGGATGAAGATAAAAATATATCACTAACTAACTGAAGTTGTAAAAAATGAAGTATTCGGTTCACATTTAACAGCTTAATAATTTAATTTTCATCATAAGCTTTCAAGATTCTGTTATTTATGCATAATGCAAGTTCATGATTGTAGACCATCCAAACTATATTACAATAAACCAGACAACTTCAGTTTTTAATGGGCTGTTAAGTGACATTAGATCACGATAGAAACTATTGTTAGACAACATTGAATCTTTACTCATTCAACTGTTTAAGTTCCTCTCTTAAATTAAAGTTTTCTAATTATAAAAAGTGATTTAATATAACTCCTGTTTATTTTATATTTTTATTTGATATAGATCATGAACTTAAATCAATCAATAATATCAATAAACATTTCTTCAAAGAAAATGAAGGGAAATTCAGTTTACTGGAAACACAAAATCCTCGTATGAGGGCTCGAACTTTAAAAAATTCTAACTCTTACTTATGTGTTTCTCAAATATTTTTGTATTTTTCAATCATTTTGCAGATAATTTTGATCATAAAATGAAGTATTTTTAAGGATTCTTTATAATAAACTGCAAAACAATAAAGTAATTAAAATAAACTACAAAAAAAAAATTCAAACACCCCTCTTGAAGTTTTTATCCAGTACTTAAAAAAAATCGATTAAGATGATGAAACACATCAATGAACAGCACCTTATAATGTGTATTTGTATTCCATATAGTATGTACATACTTAAGAGAGAAACTCTCACAACAATATATCTTTCATTATGTTTTCTTGCCAGTTGGTTTTCACATTTCCGTTATTTGTTTATTTTAATTCTAACTTTCTTGCATATTTATAAAAGACATTAAAATCATTATGGATTTCTTTCATAGAATTATTCAATTAACTGTATATAGATTTATTTAGGATTCAATTATTTATGATAAATTATTTTCTTTACCAGATAACTAACTAGAAAAACTAACTTCTCACAAATTTTTTTGCTTCACATTTTTTGTGATAAAACAATCGAACACATTTGTCTATAAAACATATAATCATTCAAGATTAATCATTATCTTTTGTATATATACAGAACCTAAGAAGGAAAAGTTATATATTTGCTTTCTTTAAAGATACATATGTATATTTATATAATTCATCTAAAGGGATTTACATTTAATAATTAATTAAGTAGTAGTTTTAAATTGTTTAAAATTTTCTATCCTTATACCTCATTGTGTTGTTTTGAATTTTTAATGGTTGAGTGGAAGTTTGACAATAATAAATAAAGCATAATCATTTGTAGATATCATTGACCTTGAATAAATTGAGTAATAAGGTAGATTGTTATAAATAAAATTAATATATTTATATTATTCTAATTATTAGAGATTATTTATTGTCTGAAGAAGTGGCCCACATTGAGTCAAGAAACATCAGAAAATCTATTTTTTTTCTGCTCATTGGAATATCACTAGTATATTAATTTATTTAAAGTATAATAATGTTTATCATGGTATTTGTAATATACATATATGTATTCCTTCGATACTGTTCAACGTAAATCACATGATCATTATTGAATGTGTATGTAAACAAGTAAGCTCTTTTATTTTATAATATATTAGATATTATTTTCAACTTGGATTAAAAATACTTATTATGTACCTGTGAATAAATTTTACTAAATTCATATTTGACAATGTTCATACTTGTTGTTCTTTCGTTTTTGTAATGATATGTATAGATTACAAATTTTTCTGTTGTTATTCAATTTATTAAACAACCTATTTGCAATTAATCATATTGTGGTGTGGGTTGCTTATATCAACATAAATAGTATATGATGATGGTCAGGCATAGAATGTATTTCAATAGAAGAACGGAAACGGAACGTAATTGGTATAAAAATGCTTGTACAAAAATAAGTGGAGACGATGGATTGATATTTGCAGAAGGAATAGTCAAGATTGCGACAATTGATTGATAGTTTTCAATTTAACTATTTACAATATAATTCTCAAATTTTACTGAGATATTCTGTAATTTTGTGCCTAAATACATTCCATTGTCCCCACCCGTGTTCTCGTTCACTACCCTATCACCCAAAATAAACAAAAAAGGGAAATACCAAAAATGTACGTTTGTTTAATTCACTTGTTGAATTCTCTTTCATTTGTTTTCTTTTAAATCTCCTTATAATCATACAGATGATTTTTTAAAAAAAAAGACGTAATCAGAAGTGAATTGATAAAACTTAAATCAGAAGAGGGTTTTGTGGGGATTTTAAGTAATTTTATGGATGCGCACTGCTGAGGAGTCCCATCAAAGTTTCAATAAAATTAAATTTTATTTATCGAACACCTACAATAAATCAAATTCATGGGTAAATAATCATGTAAAAGAAATATAAGTGAAAAATTGTAAAAATCACTTTCTAAGTAATAATCAACTTCAGATTGAATTCGTCGGCCTATATAATTGGGTTATTTTTAAGTTCGATAAAATTATATTTGAAAAATATAAGGTGAAAAGATTAAATTAAATCAATCACTCTGTATGACTATCGTATGATAGTGAATAATAAGTTTAATTTTAAGGAAAATCTAAACACTAACAGTTGCATCTATGTGATGTCGAGAAATAGAACGAAAAACATGTTCTTTATTTCGCTATTATATAAACACTAAATAAACTCGTTTTAATTTTACTTAGATAATTATACTTAAAAATTCAAAATACTGGCTTATTTTTATTTAATGAAATACATTTCATATAGCACTATTTTGTTAGAGGGTTGACCAAATCTGATACTGATATACTCGCTATCTATACTCAAGTCCAATCATCTAATTGAATACGAAAACGAAGGATGGGTACAGAGCTTTAGTTAGTTATCTCGAATCCAATATATGAACAAACTCAATCATCTTTTTCACGAAAGCAGGACACATTTTAAGCTAACAGTCTTTATACATTCCTTTTAAAAAGTCAAGTCAAATCCTGGTCAATAGTACACATCCGCTAGTATCTTTAATTTACCATATAGCCTTGAGCTAATACAACTGATTGATCAAGCTCATCACACTCGTTATACATCATATAATAAACTAAAGTCGATCTTATTTCATATATTTTTAGAAACGAAATTTACTTTCATTATACTAAGAGATAAAAAGCAAAGTATGACAGCCATAATTATAAAAAAAAGAATAAAGAACATAATTTATCGAATAAAGATCAACTAAAAAATTGATAAACAAATAAATTATTAATAAAAATAGAATAAATAATGTGGAAATTGAAATTTATGCACATATATGTGTGAATAAGTAAATAAGTTACTAATATAATCATTTTTTTAAAATTATTTCTTATCTGTTATCTAAACTACGAAGTAAACATTACTTTGTGAAACAAATTCAATGAAGTGGAATATAAAAATTAATAAAACAGAACTTATTAAGAATTCAAACAAATACTATCAGATATGCTAATTAGAGACTGACCAGTTGCAGTCCTAAACATCAATGAGAAGATTCAAACAAACAATATCAAGTGAATTCAAACTTCACACCATTGAACAAGCATGTGAATATCAGAACTCAGTAGTTGAGTGTATTACGCGATGGCGTTTGAAGTGAAAGATATTGGGTTGGAGTCCCAGAGTGAACATCAACTCTGAGATGCAGGTACATCAAGCTGACGAGTCCCAAATAGGACGAAACGCAAGTTCTGGATTCCACTGATAGCCACTGTTCATCTTAGCTTATAATGCTTGTGAATTAAGGCTATATCGAGGCAAAACACACAATATGCACATATGCAATCCTAAGCATCAATGGGAAGATTCATACAAACAATATCAAGTGAATGTAATGATATTTATATTTTGGTTCTCTTCTTTATAATCAACATATTACATTTTTGTTCATTCAGCCTCAATGATACTACATTGTGTGTTGATATTGAGACTGATCCTTACATACTGTCGGTAAATGTAGTTACATTTCTGTCTTTTGAATCAGTTTTGTAGCAAAGAATTAAATCGAAGTTAAAAAAGAAATAAATTTAAAAGACTAATACTTGAACAAAGAATATTCTTTTCAATAAATTCTTTCCAGGTTCTACAATTATATATTCAAATTAATAATTCGAAAAACAGGGCCAGATTAAAGGCAAAGTACATCGTTTAAAGCAAGTAAATTTAGGATTTTCAAACCATTATTTTCGGATTATTAATTTGGATATATAATTGTAGAACCTGAAGAGAATTTATCAAAAAAAAAATTCTTCGTTCAAATATTAGTCTTTTAATATAAAGGGGATCTTTAAATGATTAAAAACAGAACTTATTACGAATTCAAACAATTACAATCAGATATACACCGTCTCAAGTTGAAATTGAATGATTCGATGGTTTATTCTTACAAAAATGGTTATTTTACTAAAACATTGTGGTACAAAGTAATAAAAAATTATTTTACAATTTTATCTAGAACACTTCTTATCATGAATAATTTTTTGGTTTGTGAATTAAAACCTTGTTTGATTTTTCATATACAGTATACTGAAATCATGCCAGAAACATACGCTTCAAATGAAATAAAATGCTTCGCTGAGAAAGTATCGTCAATAAATATACATCTACATTATAAATCTATCTACCCTACAGTACATTTTTTTAAAAATCATTTATAATAATTCAAAAAAACAGTATTATCTATCAGATGAATGGGAACTAACTTACAAAAAATAGTATTCAGAAACAACAGTTTAACATTTTATTTAATTTCTAGTGGTTTGAATTAACCCGCAGTTGATTATTTGAATGAATTTTGATTGGCTTTAGTTGACATCATGTGTAGACTGTCTGAACGTAGCCATTATGTCATAAGTCTATATAGAATAAATAAAATTTGGCTAAAAGTGAAGTCAAGGACGCGTGTTTCGTCCTATATATATATATATATATATATATATATATATATATATATATATATATATATATATATATATATAGAGAGAGAGAGAGAGAGAGAGAGAAAGAGAGAGAGAGAGAGTTACCATCAATAACAGTCATTGCAGCTCATTCCACTAACATTATTGATTACTTTATATTATATTTCCATGTAATACGTAAATATGAATAATACTGTAAGCAACTGTAAAAGATCGAGAAAATATATTATTCTCCTTTAACTTTTGTTCTGGCTTTGTTCATATTTGGATAAATTGGAGTAGATAACATAAGTTTAAAAGAAACCTGGTGGATATATATAATTTACAATTTCGACAGAGAGAATACTTCAAAAAAATAATTATAATCATATTACTGAATTGTAAATTGTCTGTTACCTAAGTACCACACATTGATAACTATTTAAAATCCGCGTAATAAAGATCCTGGTGTTACTTTAAATATAACATTTACTATAACAAATATCTTTCAAACAACGTTTGACAATTTCTCAGTAAATAGTTCTAGATAGTAACACCTTTCAATGTTTGTTCTCTTACATCTTAACAACCAGTTTGGAATACTTTCTTCACAATTCAAGTAAATTCTGAAATCTATTAGTAGAATATTTTGCCTACATAGATAACATTAAAATACTCTGTCTTGTTTTTTTTTCGTTCAGTCTCATGAGAAAAAAATATGAATATTTTGAGATTTCGTAAAATGTTATCTTTATATACATATCAGCTAAAAAAAAGTGTTCCGAACACTTTTTTCTTACATATATGTGAAGACTATATAATATAAAATAATAAGTATAATATAACTATACTAAAAGTCCTGATGATTCGTCTAAAATACAACATAATCTTTTTAACTTTGTTTCTAAATACTCAAAACTAATGTCCGCATTCTGAATGGCAAATTTTATAAATAAGATAAAAAACACTTTGATTTTAGCAAAATTAATAAAAGTAAATGCAGACATAATGTAAAGCTAATTAGATTAAAGTGAAAAACAAATGAAAATTTTATTCCCATGAGGATTTCCTGGCAATTATTAGGTTTTATGTATTGTACATAACCAAATGATTTTAGTTAAACAGCTATTAAACACCAGTAAGCACACATTAATTGAAGTAAAAACTCTGAACAACTAGATGCTAACTTAATGGTATAAAGGTTAAAATGCTGTCCTAAGACCTAACAGTCCTAGGTTTGATTTCTAATTAGGCCGTCGATGGACACTTTTGAGGAGTCCCATTCTCGGATGAAACAGCAAATTAGTGCTTCCTGGTTTTTAGTATTTGTTTAATTAAGGTTAAGTCATAATGCAAACTATGAAAAGCATGTTTGTTTATTCTTTATTTTATTGAAACAAATTAACTGTAATGAAGCTGAAAGAACACGGAATTTTCTCAATCATACAATATAATGAACAACTAGGTATGTAGACATTTATCTCTATTAAACATGTAGAACTATATAATTTAAAAGAGCTTCAAGTTGACCTATATATATATATATATATATATATATATATATATATTACTTTTTAGTCGTTAGTGTCATTTTCATCTCGCTATTCCATTCCGTTCATGATTTCTAAACACAGTGATTAGGTATCATTACAGTTTATACATGTAGCTAGAACGCAATACTATAAACATACGTGATATGTTGAAACTTATTAAGTGTCTATTATCTTGATCGAACACCGTTTTTCTTAAAACTTGAAGTTATGTCAGTTGAAGGTACTCTCAATAAAATATCAGATTACCACTGATCTTAAAGGTAATATCACCCTAGAATATTATTTTTGCGGTAATAAAATTTTATTTATTCTGAATAAAACTTAAATGTTTAATTTACTAATCTATTTAGCTTTAATATGTAATCACGTTTATCGTAGATGACATTGACAATTTAAAATTGTTTTATGAGTGATAACGTTGAATCAGTACAGTTGACATTAGATGTTACTATCCTACATCTTCAAAATGGACATTGGATGAAAATAGAATAATTCAGAAAAGATGAGTAAACATAAGAGTCTTTTAAGAATCTATTAAACTCCTAAATATTTTCGTCAATTACATAAAAAATGTCGTTAGCGAAATTTGATAACGTACAATAACATTGTTTCTTAGTATTAGTTCATCATCTTAAAAACAATAAAGCCTGCATTACTCTTTGACCATATTATCTATTTCTGGCAGCTTTTTAAATGTTACTGTGAAAGGTTTAACAACTTAAACAGTCACTGAAGACTTGTTTATTTCAGTTTTTTGCTATGAGATGATATTAATTATACTCAAAGTATTGGAACAAATGTATTAGGACTTATTTAACTTATTCAACGAACAATGCCGTACAATCAAGCTGCTAGACAACTGTTCTTTTCAATGTAAGAACAAAAATATGCAGATTCTGAAATTGTATAGTTCACATAATAAACTGATTGAAATAGAAACTTATTTAATCAAACAGTATGATAGACTAAGAAACTTGTATATTAATTGACGATACATAACTTTCAATGAATTGTGTAAAATTGGGACAGGAAAAACAGTTGCATTTTCTAATTCAATAAGAGAATTGTTACGATTAATGTTTTTTTGTTTTTCGTTTTAATGTAACCCAACATCTTTGTGAACAAAATAACGATTGAAATATAAGCTTGTTTCCGTTTGCTCTTTAGGTGTTTAAAACAATAATTAGATAATTGTCTACTGCTTGCATACCATTACACCTTTGAAATAAATAATAGGACAGAAACGGCCGCCCAGTGCTCCCAGGTTTTCCATGGTGGTCTAACTTCAATTGACTCATGATTTCAACTATAAAATTTCTTAAAATCTTCACAAGAAACCCCTTCTGATAATAAAAAACTGTTCAATAATACACATACAGATATAGCCAAATAACAGTATATTGAGCAATATAGATCCCTTTAAATTCTTTTGGAAAATTAGTTAATTTTTATCCCGTGAAAATTTGTCAACAACTTTTAAAAAAATATATAGAACATTTTGTACATTATGTAATATCCATTGCTGGTAATCCATTGCACTTATCGGATTTTTTTAATAGTCACTTAGTTAATTCAATGCTACGAAAAGTATTTAAAAGATATTTAAACTAGTTGGCTTTTATTTTACAATAGAATTTCTTATATAAAGTAAATTTAAAACCTTTATAACCAATAAGTTCTTTCTATTCTTTATAACATTTCTAATGACAGTTAGAAGTATAAAAACGATTTTCCCGCTTTTTTTGTTTGAATTTCATTTCAATAAACTAAATAAAGGTTTATTCATATAATCTAAAATTTCATCTAAAATGAAATGAATCATACTCTTATCAGCTACATTTTGTAGATTTATGTACCAACCTCTTAATCATACCTATAGTAAGTCGGGTATCCGTGCCAAATCTAGGGCAGTTTAAGTGATAACTACTCTTTATTAAGAATATTTTACTGAAAATTCTGGGCTCTAATTCACATTGGATAGTTGAATTATTCTACTGAGTCCGAAAATAAATAAAACAGCTGTTGAAAGCTTCTTGATCTTCAACGGTTTTCTAGATGATGCCAGTACCAATAAAGTTCTTCATATACCATGTGAGAATTATGTCTTTCCGCCATATTTCTACTGTCAAAATTTTTAGATCAGTTTTGCGTTATTATGAAGCGAATTTTTTAAATAAATACGCACAATTTCTTACAATTACAAACTTACTTTTAAAAAAGAAGAATGTATTCGTAAAATCTCAGTGAATGACTTATGAAGTAAATCTAAAGATTCTCTTGAAAATCTGGTTTAATTTTTTTCAAGGAAATATAATCAAACATCAAAACTATCGATTATTAATAGGTACATGATTCTCTGATTCACTGTATACTAAATAGATCATCCAATCAACGTTAACAATGTTTAAAGAAGGTATTTGCTTTAGTGTGTAAGAGACTTGTGGTGTGAAACAAAAAGTGTTAAGACAACAGATTGTACATTGTATTGTATATATATTTCATCAAATCCAAAAATATAGTCGGCTATTGAATGCTAACTAATTGGATCCTACGCTATTTCATTCCTGAAGCTTCTAGGATCGGTTCTGCAAAACTTGTGTATAAATATTGCTGAGGAGTTCAGTAGTCCTTAATTTGCAAAGTTTCTCCAGATGACACCAGTTTGTCTCAGAAATATACTGAGTTTATTCATATATGTTCACTTCAGTCAAATAGTTAAACAGAATATGTTCATGAACATTAAACAGCTCCATCCATTACTGATTAGACAAAAGTTAAATATATTTACAGTCTCCATTACTCGTACAATATTTTACTAGACTTTATCAATAATTTACTAAATAATTCATCATTCAAAAATAGCAAGTAGACAAAAGTTCTTGTGCTTTTCAGTATACAAAAAGAATTTCTGACAAGAAAAGTTAACTTTTTATGTATAAAACAACTACCACTTTTCATTTGACTCCAACTAATTCCTATGTAAAATGATGAAACCAATAAACTTTAGTTTATACCGTTGATTGATTTTATTTAAACAACCGTTGAAAACGTGGCAGCGTTGGATAGATTTTTCATCCCAGTATGAGACTCTGAAGACATAGATATTAATTTAAGATATGTAAACTATTCAGTATCTACTCTATAATGTAAAGACTAGGGGTATTTCGTAAAGCCTGAGGCTCTTATGTTTGATCCTCTATGGATAAGTTTTGTTTTAATATTTAACAACCATCCAATGGTTCCTCGTATTCAGTTGCTATTTAACTATGATCGGTCCATGATAGAAACTATAAATTTAATGATCTCTTCAAGCCCCTATAGTAATATTTAAATTTAGGTCATATGATCTCAGTAACACTTGGATGGTAAATACATACACTTAATTATATAACCTTCAACACAAAAATGAAGACTATGAATGAATAATACTGGATAAAATAAATTATAAAATACCCTAATATAACTGATATCCAACATCAAAATTCTAATTAAGTTTGTTATACAATAAACATATAATATCAGACTATTAGAGGTAATCAACGGTAAGTCCTAGATTTAGTTTGTGTGTTAGATAATGCTCTTTAATATGGACTCTCTGAAATAAAAAACGAAACTTTCCTTCTAAAATGACTGCGAACTTCTAAATTTAGCTGATATCAAGCCTGATATATATATATATATATATATATATATATATATATATATATATAAGACATGATGTTATATCACTTACTTACTTTATGAAATATATTAACAACTTTCTTAAGGTCATACCGGTTTTATTATCGTCAATATAATTCCAATCACTTTATACATCAACTTAACTAAGATCACGAATCGAACATAGATAATCTATATTTAACATTGACATTCTTCTTATACAATGTTTTGTATCTTTATTCTGATTCTTAATCTGGATTTTATATTTGACCTATAATCCGATTCAATTAACTGTTATACACAAGTTATATAAATAGTGACAATTGCTGATAAACTTGTTTTACTAATGATTTTTAATAAAAAAAATTTTCTTTAGAAATTTATTGATTTTAGGCTTAGTGATCTCTTTTAATTATTAATTTGAATTAGAAACTTCAGGATTTGGAAAAAAATTAGTTAAAAAAAGTATATTCTTCACCTATGTATCAGTTTAGTTTTAGAGAATAAAAACTTAACAAGTAAATGATTTACCTGAAGATCTCAAAATTTCAAGCTTAATCCCTGTTGGGATTGAATATCACTACTAGTAAGGAGTTTTAAACAAAAACTAAACGATTATTCATTACATTGCATTTTTGACAGTTTTTCAATTGATATCAATCATTGGTATAAGTTGATTTTAGAGTAAAGTTTTTTTAAACTACATTAGTGATTTTATAAAACAAATATTTAAACAGATACGGAAAAATGATTACTTGTATTCCTATCGTATACCATTACACTAGAGGGTGAATATACACAGTTTGTTTACACACTCAAACGATGTCAATAAAGGCTTAGATTGTAAAGGTTTTTCCTAAACATACATTAGTATTAAACAACTTTTATGTATTTCTGTTCAAAATCTTCGACATCTTAAATTTACCACATTACTGAATCAACTTGTGATAGAACATTTAACATTTTCAATATTTAGCGTCGCTTAATCAAAGGTTGAAATATTGTTTGATATAACTTTTATACAAACACTATTTGTATTTATCCATAGCATAATCCAAGTAATTTTTAGATTTAACAAGCCTACTATATTCTTTTCATAGTCATTTATAGAGACTATATGTTCCACGGTATATCACATTATCATACCATTACAAATAATTATACATCACATAAATATTCTTCTTAACATAATTTCATTTTTATCTTAACCATATTAAATCTTCTTTTACTCTGTCTGGAACTGCGATTGTATCTTTTTTATCAGAGATTTACAAAACAACCAATGATCAATGTTTAAAAGAAACAGTTCTACAAGAAGGGCAATAATTAACAGTTTAAATTTCAACAAAATATTACACAAAGTATCTAATGGTTAAAAGGTAAATAAACAAAGATATACTGTTCTTTAATAAATTCATCATGAATTTGAATAGGTGATTTTCTTAAATAGAATTACTTAGTATGGAAAGTGAGAAAATCAAATCTACTTAATTTATAAACTTCAAATTAGTTAAAGCATATAATGAATTTTCTTTATAGACTCTGATAATAATTTGAAGTAAAGTTACCGTTTATATTCTACTGATTTGATATAAGTCTTTCAGAGGTAACTTTAATAAGAGTTAACCCGACTTTTAATAATAATTTCCTCATTAAAGGAACTTAGTTATCATATGAAAAGTATTTTTGGAATAAGCTCATAGAAACTCTTGAAAGCAGTAGTTTCTTTCTTGAATTGCACATTTAAGTATTTGATAGGGATAAAACAATTCAATTACTATCATCTGCTTGAAAACAGTTTGAACAAAGAATACATAGAATAACTGTCTTAATTTGATTTTCAATTCAGAAACAGAAGATTAATTAATAGATTGTTTGAAGAGGTAAATATACACTAATGAAAAAGTTTGAATTTATCAAAACTAATACTAACTTAAGCAATTTAAAAATATTTTACATTCGATACAAATTATTTCATTTATTTATTCGTCAAACAATGCGATGTAACTGTATTCAATAAATTACTCCATATTTAATAATGTCATGAAAAGTATCATGTCTATTCATATGAATTGAGAATATTTAATAACTTTTAAAGAGATTTCGAGCATTAGGAAATCGTCAAAAGTCAGTAAGTATGAAATTGAAGTTTCATCCTACTTTCAAACTCTTCATAAACTAACTCACTAACTTACTTACTCCTGTTAACCCTCATGGGGCAGCATTAGATGTTAACCAGGATTCCTCATCCAACTCTGTCCTGAGCAGTCCTTTCCAGTAATTTCCAGTTTCTATTCATGCTGTTAATATCTGCTTCCTATTTTCGACATAATATGTTCTTTGGTCTTACTCTTTGTCATTTCCTTCAGGATTCCAATTTGGGGCTTGACTCGTGATGCTGTTTGATGATTTACGCAATGTATGTCCTATCCAATTCCAACGTCTTTCACTAATTAGCTCTTCAGTTGGAAGCTCATTTGTTCTCTCTCACAGTAGGCTGTTGCTGACAATATCCGGTCAACGTATATTGAGTATCTTGCGTAGACAATTGTTTATAAATACTTGTACACTTTTGATGATGGTTGTGGTAGTTCTGCTAGTTTCAGCTCCATACAGTAGGACTGTTTTGATGTTCGTATTGAAGATTGTGACTTTGATATTGGTTGACAGTTGTTTTGAGTTCCATATGTTCTTTAACTGTAGGAATGCTGCCCTTACTTTGCCAATACTTACCTTTACGTCTACATCAGATCCTCCTTGTTCATTGATGATGCTGTCCAAGTACGTGGAAGCTTTTCCATAGTGTGATTGAGTTGTTGTTCTCAATGTTATATTTGGAGATTTTGTTTTATCTATTTGGTATATTGAGGCTTACTGATATAGAGGCTTCTGCTACACTGGCTGTCTCCACCTACATCTGTTGATGAATATGGGGAAGAAGAATTAGGTTATATGCGAAGTCCAAATCATCTAGTTACATCCAAGCCGTCCATTGTATTCCGTGATTCCCCTCAGATGTTGAGGTTTTCATAATGCGTTAAGCGCCTTCTCATAGTCAATGATGTTGATGTATAGTGACGAGTTCCACTCAACTGATTTTTCAACGATGATCCGTAGTGTTGCGATTTGGTCTATGCACGACCGACCCTTACGGAGTTCAGCCTTTTGATCTCAAAATCGGGTGTCTACTGCGTCTTTCGTTCGGTTCAGCAATACTATTGAAAACTTTTCCTGGTACTGACAATAAACTGATGCCTGTGTAATTCTCACATTTCCTCAGATCTTCTTTCTTTGGTATCTTGATTAGGTACCCTTTTTTCAGTCCGTCAGCACTTGTTTCTTCTCCTAAATTTTCTTGAATAGAGTGTGAAGTATGTTTGCAGTTACTTCAATGTCTGACTTTAGTGCTTCAGTTGGTATATTGTCAAGTCCTGCTGCTTTCCCACTCTTGATTTACTTGATGACCAGCCTGATTACTTCGATCGTTGGTAAGTGACATCTACAGGAAGGTGTTTGGTTGCTGCTTTGATTTCCGATGGATTCAATGGAGCTGGACTGCTCAAGAGCTCCTCGAAGTATTTTACCTATCTTTTCCTCTGTCCTTGAGTCTCAGTGATTGTCTTGCCTTTTTATCCTTGACCGGTCTCTCTGGTTCACTATATTTCCCTGTTAGTTTCTTCGTTGTATCATATAGCTGTCTCATATTTCTTTCTTTTGAAGCGTTTTATGTCGTCTTTCCTAGCTCTTCCACGTATTTCTAGTTGTCAGCTCAAATGCTCTTCTTCACTTGTTTGTTTGCTTCTGTATATCCAGCTTTTGCCTTGACTTTATCTGTTCTTGTTTGGCTATTTTTAGTTGCTGTCTTTTTATTCTTCCCCTTTTGAATCTTGTCCGATGTTACGATAAAGATCAATTCCATATTATGATGCTTCTTGCGGCCTATAACCTCCTAACACTTTGAAGTTAGTGCTTCTTTCCTTAGAAACGCAGTTCTGGATCTTTTTTTAATTAATAATTTGAATAATTTGAAACCAAATCACAAATGTAATAACAACTTTACTCAGAAAGTTATTTTAAATGATATTAATATCTTCTATTAATTTCTTTATTAATCCTAAACTAGATTAAGTGAAAAATATACGGAAAAGTTATTTTAAAATGATTTAAATTTACGATTAATTAATAGGTGAAATTTTATTTCTGGCAAAAAGATAACTAATGAGAATGAGTGAACTTGAGTCTCGAGTTTTCAAAATAACTGAATCACATGGAATAGCTTGTCTTAGAAAAAGAGAATATATATATATATATATATATATATATATATATATATATGTTACTGAAAGACATTTCATGAAACTTGAAAAAGTTACCATTCCAGATATAACACAATCTTAGCTTACTTACTATTATCTTTGCTAAACAATAAGCTTCTTCTTCAAACTATTAAGTCCCAATAAATGTGATCTAGAGACAACTTCAAAGTCCCAGAAATATGTTATTCATCATGTGTAATGATTTTATTATATAATATTATTGGAATGGAATATGCCGATTTGCTAAAAGCAATTTATTTGTCTAATTACTTTTTTTATGTTAATCAGAAGGAGGAAAATAACTTTTTTTTACTTAGTTAATTATATAAGTTTAATCTTGTTCAAGCTATTTTTCTTAGATCATAAATATATTACTCACAAATCATTCGATAAAATACTTCAATAGTATTCTGTTGAATTCATGTTACATTTTAATCAGAATGTCAAGCACTAGGTGAAATTATTTATTACTTAGAAAAAACTTATAAATATGCTACAAAGTAGTCAGTTTTACAAAATATTGGGAATATTTGATGATATACAACTGTACTAACGATAACTCATATGAAGTATATTTTTAAACATTAAAATCTATTAATTCTGCAAAAATTTATCATTTCCGTGTTATTATCAGAATTATTATTACCATGGTAATTCGTCAAAAGACGTTTAGTTAAGTTTGAATAAGCTTACGTATGGAAATACACCAAGAGCAATACTGTGGTGTGTGCTACAGATGTCGACAGTGAAATGTTTGGAGGCAAAAGGTTAGGAAGATCGAAAAAAGAGAATGAGAACAGAGAATGATTGCAATGGAAATGAAAGAGCAATGAAGTCTAAGACGATCGACTGATATTTGAAAAAGGAACAGTCAAGTGTGAGACAATTGACTGACATTTTGGAAGTCAAATATTTACTATATGGTTCTCAGATTTTACTAAGATGTTCTGTAATTTTGTGTTCAAATACATTCGAATGTCCCCATTTGCGTTTTCGTTCACTATAACACAAGTAATTGGAGACAGGCTAGCATGTATTTATTTTTAAAAAAACACATAAAAGTGAAAAATCAAGATTAATCATATATGATTACATACAATAAAACAAATAAGATTACAATCGCACTTGCAAAGTCAGATAAGTTCACATAACATTATGTATCCGTCCGTTAAGTCAGTCACGATATAAATGTTAATTTGACTAGGTGTTTATATGTCTGAAGTGTATATGAGTAGGTATATAAAAAGTGAGACACTGAATAAAAGCTTCTATTTCAAATTATCACTCTTAAATAATGTATCAGAAGATACCGATGTGTTATGATGAATTTCTTTATGTTACGTTTCTATATCATAAAATGTATATGACATGAAACCTGAAATAAATCCAAAGAAGTAACCGTCGTAAAAAAAAATGAAAATATTCCTTTTTTTATTTGAAGCTGTGTGCATGTTATACGAAATAAAATGCTTTACTTTTAATTAATCAACCTTTAATTATATATGATAAGAAATTTTTATCAAATAGTCACTTACTTATTTTCGACTAACTCAATTAGCTGAACATCATGAGAGAGTTGTGAAACAGCTCAACTCTTTTTTTAAAAACAAAACGAAAGAGAAGAGAATCTACTCACTACAAAAAACCCAATCTAGCAATAGATTTCTTTAATATAAATACTAACTCTTTTTTTTAATTTATTTTGATTTACTGATAATATGATCAAAAGCATGTTTGTCATTGTACTTGTTGATATGATCTGCTTAATTTTCTTCCGTTCGCTTCTTATTAAACACGAAATTCAATTTATTTCTCTACAAGTTTTTTTTCTATCATATTGATTGCGTGAGTCTGTTCATTTAGTTTTCTTTCTTAGTGTCTAAATTAAACAAAATAGTTTTCTTAATAAACAAAACAAACATTCATCTTTTTTTCTCAAGTTCGTATCAAATTTATTAATATTATGAATTTGTTACTGGTATCAACCAAACATTTTTAAAAATAACACTATCCAATATGTTTATTAAACTTGATAAACACCAAAAGTGGTTATTGGAGATATTCATTGTTTTGACGAACTATTTGTAATGAATGGACGATAGGCTACTGAATAGTTTTAAAGTCTACAGTTTAAGGGTTGTTGTCTCGTATATCTTATACATTCTAATTACTCAATAATTTTAAAATAATAAAAATCAATTGTCCAATAAGTCATAATTTCTATTATTCTTTTAACTAATATTAGTTAGTATTTTAATGGTGTTGTATACTCTGTGCTAGATGGTTCGATAATGGAATTTTCATTATCTTTTTGAACAACGTCATCAGTGTCTTCTTCATGTAAAAGTAAACATTTCAGTTAATGAAAAACAGTTGAATCACTTTGTTCTAGTGTCCTTAGTTGAGATTTTGTTACTGTATGCTTACTGTTTCATCATTACATTTATGTTGATTGTCTTTTTCAGGTTAATTTAACCTTCTGACTGACTGACTGACCTCTTTTATATGGATTCATAGATAAAGTCTATGTCCATGTATCTATTGATTGCTAATTGATCTAAACGCCTTGTTTCTAGGAATTCTGTAAAATACTTACAGTTCTTCTGATCCAGTATTTAGACTTTTTTCAATTGAAAGGTCTCCATACTTACGAGTCATTACCTCCTCTTAGTGAACAGCCACAAGACTGTTCTACCTTCCAACAAATGCAACAATAAATGTAGAGAAAAGGAATATCCACACAAAGTGATATCATCAAGCATCCTTCACAAAAATGGAATGAAATGATTACAGTAAATGTCATCCAGTCATACGCACCTAGCAATGATAGCAGTAAAGATAATGAAGGTCACTTTTGTGAGTTGCTGAAGTAAATCCTAGAGAAAAATGACCTGATCATTTTGATGGGTGACTTAAACACAAACATTGAGATGGACAACACTGAGTACGAATTCATGGACTTGAATAAAGTAGCGAGGACGTTGAGAAACTGGCAAATCTATGTGCTTTAAACACGTTGACAGGTAGGAAGATTTTCACAAACAAACGCATACAAAAAGCTGCATGGGTTTCACTAGACCACAGTGTAAAAAATCAGATTAAACACAACCGCATAAGTGAGAAATTTAGAAGGTTCGTTGAAGACGTAACAACGAAAAGGAGAATTGATTCAGCTTTAGATTATCAACAACTGGTGATGGTCAAGCTAAAACTAAAATTAATGAGGAATTGGATAGTAGGACAAGCAGAAATACTAGAGTTCAATACAGATTTCGTCCGAGATGCTGTCAAGCTCTACGAATTTTAGATAGCCCCCAGAAACAAGTCCTAAATCTTAGATCTACTAAAAAAGCAAGGAAAAGATTTAAGGGAAAATAACTTCGACATGCCACGACGTACTGATTCCTAAGAAGCACCAGCATAAATAATGGACCTCTATAGAAAAATTATTACAAGTATTCAAAATACTATATTACTTTTTTAGATGATTGGAGATAGTAAACAAGAAACGTTGAATCATCGTTTCTCATTATACTCTTCAGAAAAGTGCATCTGTAATCTGTTAGAAATTCTTGTTCCCTGGTGTATTCGACCATGTGTTGCTCAGTTCCATAGTCTGAGAAGTCGATCTCGAGTTATTCACCAACTACTGACCTGTATGACAGATATTTGCAAATCAATATCTTGTTTCTCTAGTCCATTTTAGTGTTCACTGAATTACATCCGATTGATTTGTGTTGAAATTATGAAGACAATTAGAACTTTATACGTGATTAAATCTCATTGTTCATAAAGTCCCACTTGTGTTTTCAACTGGCATAAATACAATGAGTACTTTTGGAAATAATCCACTCGTCAGAAATATACTATTTGTATCGTCTATTTTTTGATTTCTTACTTGTATGTTTGTCATGTCTGATATTATTAGGCTTTACATGAGCCTTAAATCTTGTTTTTAATTACTCAGCAGTGTATTATACTGGCTAGTTTACTAACAGCTTTTCTGTAATAAAAGCCTAACACACGGAGCATAGCAACGATTAAACCTTGTGTTATTTCACTTCTTTCACGATTTATTTAAACACGTGTATAAGTTACTCCTTGATAATTACGTTTTGAACGAATGATGTATATATTTGAAAATTTTTAACACGATTAAACTGTTTCCGAACCTTTTCTACATGGCTATGGTGAACCGATTGAAATAGTGTTCGGTTAAATGACAATATCCCACTCGCAAATAAGGACAATAAGACTATCTAATTCTTTTTGATATTACAGCTAACATCAAAAGTAGTGATACTGTAGTGAACAGAACACTGGTTGGGGACAATCGAATGTATTTAAGCAAACATTACAGACTATCTCAGTAAATTCTGAAAACCACGCAATGGACAGTCAATTAGCAAATTAACAACCAATAGTCTCAATCTTCACTGTTTCTTCTCTTATTCCATTGCTCATGCATTTTCCAAACGATTGCGCTTCATTTCAGTTCTTTCCTCATCGGTCTTCTGCCAAAACACATTCTATGCCCGACCCACACCATATACTACTTATATAGGTATAAGTAGACAACACCACAATACATCATACAGTTGAGAATAGATTGTATCAATATAACATCGCACCAACAATCAGGTGATAGATACACATGACTTACATATCCCATGGTAAGGCAAACTTGATCAACTAGAAACATCAACAAATTTCCTCATAAATACCCTAATCTCAGATACTACTATATATATTCTCGGCCCAACACCAGGCTTTCGATGATCATATTGCACTTACCAGGTATTCCAATGTTTATCACCTGTGATTACCTTTCGTTTGCAAACTATCAATATTTTTGGATGTACTTCGTAGTATTTCTTAGACAATTTCTTCAGGCTTTAATCTGATATTCCTACTGACGAGTAAATGTCACTTATCAAAATATGATTTTTAACTATCACTGTAATATTCTAACTTAATATTCACTTTCCGTAGTATATTTGATTATTTCGCGTGATATAAGCATTCCCACTCCTAATTATCTAAAATCCATGGGCTTTCATAGCTAAGTAATAAGAAGGATGTGGATTGTATCATACGGTATCTTGATACCTGATCAATACTTTCATTATTAGCGAGTTCTCGGATAGCTCGGACACATATGGGACTATGTTTACATGAGTTAATACACTAGTTTTTAAGACTACAAAGAATCCAAACATCATGAATAGAATCAAGTGATTCATAATAAGATCAAGTTACAAAGAAAAATATACATCATCAGAATTCAAGAATGTGAATCTTACGAAGTACAAGAAGAGAATAATAAATTAAAATTTAATGGTATATTACAGTGAAAACCATTAACTCCTTGTCTTAATGTTTCTTCTGATTAACAAATTCTCATATTTTCAATATCTCAATCGACAGTATGTCATGAGGGAGAAAAGTAGATACGAATGCTTATTTCACAACCATGGTCAATAAATCATTTTACTCGGAAATTTTATGAAATTATACGAACTTATCTACGTATTTAAAGGGTACAATCATACTAACTCGTAGATAGACTTACGAAGACAGTTTATTCGAAATATTTAAATCATAACTAGGAAATTATGTTCTTAATTAATTTAATAAATGTACAACCGATCTGCAAAATATATTGTCTCCTAAAAATGAAACCCAGGGATAAAAGACAGAAAAAACTGCAGAGAAAGCGGAATAAAGCTGTCAGACTTTGACTTATCCTTCCCTTTAAATTAATCATTAGGCACAACGAAAAGATGTGAAGAAAAATGTACACGAGAAAGAACTGAAACTCTTTGAAATAGGTGGTTACCTTTTTTCTTGTTCGGATTATCTATAATCCAGTAAACTACCTTTACTATCAATCAAATAGGTGGAATTATATGCAAATATAGATGTATAATGTAAGTAATAATATGATAAATTAGAAATATCTGGTTCACAAAAACACGGGATTATTAATTAAGTGTAGATTAGAATCGAAAGATGACTATGCGCATACTTAAAAAATAACAAACCATTGAGGTGGAAAAAATGAGATTCGGAAGAATACTCATTTGTTAGATCTTGTTAATAATGAAAAACCAGTCGTAAAAAAGGCAAAGGGAATGTGAATGAAGGACAGTAAGATTATGATGGCTCAATTGACTTGATTAACTCACGAGACTTAGTTTGAGTAAATTTGAAGTCAGGGGAGGGCGAAACGAAAAATGGTATTAGTTCACGGAACCATAGACAACTGGACTGAACCATGTCAGCCAGTGCAGACTATGCAGTTGGGGTCTGAGTGTTAATCGCAAACCGCAATTAGACTTTGTTTGTAAAGGCGCAAGTCCAGCCACCCTTTGTCTTTGGCTCAAGTTTCATTTCCCGTGCTAATTTGATATAGCACTTGCACCGATATACACACGTATCAGATCAAGATGCAATCAATGATAATTTAACTCCCCTCAAGTGTAACAATGTCCAGTTTTGGGAAAATGACATCATAATTACCTGAGTTACTGCGATGAATGCTAGGACGTGTTGATAATCACCATCTGCAAGTATCCTATCAAAATTTCCTACAACACAACACAATTCAAATTAACCTTAAAATATAAGGAATTTTACTGATAGCAATGTTTAGTAAATTTGAGTCCAGACTTCCATATACTTTTGAGTTGTTAAATTCTAAAATCAAACCGATCCACTGAATACTAACTCGCAATATAAGTAAAAACCGCTACATAAGTAGAACAGGCCAATTGTTGTAGGGATTAAATATACAGATTCGCAATTCACAAATGTACGACCTTTAAGCAACCCCACATCATTTCGTGGAGTATCATTCTTGTGAACAAGTTTAATGATTATTTATTGAATGAACTGATTTGACTAGCTTTTAGTCATTGAACTAAGAATTTGAGACTCACACTATCCTTTACAGTTCGGATGAGTGATATCATTAAACCGTCTAAATACGTTTGAATAAAATCCAAACATTTTCACTCAGGAATTTATGCTACTTAAAATAAGCCAGTAGTGTCACTTAAGTAAAATACCTACTAGCGGTCTGAACACATCAAGCCAAGACGAATTATAATCTCATTGAATGTATCAGAAACTATGCTCGTTATACCATGTATTGTTTCAGAATTTATTGAAATGCGCATGATTAACAAATAGATTGCTTAAATAGATGTAGATGTAACCTAGATGCAGAACCCTTACAGTTGACATCACCCCTATAAACTAGTTATGGTCGAGAAAATAAGAAGAAACGAAGTGATACAATGATAAGTATATTTTTTTAATTAGGACAATAATTTAGACTCGATTTGAAACGACCACTGTACATCTGAAAAGGAAGAAAAAACAGAGTTAGATAGTCGAGACGATAAAAGACATAATCAGACACATTTAGGTTGAGTATATTCATTAAGAAGACTAGTAATATATTTTATTTTTAAAAAAATTGTTTACATGGTATGTAAAAATCAGCATATTGATATTTATATATACAAAGGTATGGGGCATCAATCAGTCTATTATATACAAGTGGTATGATGAGGAACCAGAAACGTTTTAGATAAAAACTATTTACAGCGAAATCAAACAAGTACATTCAAGACTTTCCACGTCGATTCTCAGTATCTGTTTACAACATATGGAACAGCTGATATATACAGAAATATGAACACCAGCTTTACAATGCCATATTAAACAATTTTTTGTCTTAATAATATACAGAAACTATACACACTTTATAGGAACAGGAGGGATTGAAAATGTACAGTGAATGAAGTTATCTAGGAAAATATCTACATAATTATCAAGGGAGAAGTTAGCAACATTAATCAAATCGGATATACACTCATCCAATAGTTAACTGATGGTCATTCTATATCAAAGAGCTGTCAGTACATGCAACCAAAACGTAATCAATAACAAGTGATGTATACAAAACAGTACAGCGAAAAGGAATAACAAGATTACAATGTACAAAATGATAATTACAAATACAACCAAAACTAAGCACCAATGGTAACCGGATCACTGAGTAAGTGGACAAGCTAAAAAGATTGAATAAACATATATTATAGGATTTCACTTGCCTGTTACACTCCTGAGCTCCAATTATACCAATACAACGAAAACAGTGAACATAAAAGCTAGCAGCAATGAAGTGAGTCAATGATTATTGAAATATGACCAAACTGTACAACCAGATGATTTGGGAGAACAAATGATGTATTGAAAAACTAATTAGAAAACAGAAGTACTGCTACACTGGTCACCAAGTTGGCAATTGAGAGGAGTACATAACTAAGATTAATGTCTGTATCGACTGTCTCGATACCGATCTGCACTACCCCCAAGACTTCCAGCACACGTTTGACCGGAACCATCCACTGATTGGATTCCAGACAAACCAGACCCACTAGGAAGAGGAAGATTGGATCCAATCCCATAGTAAGTATTGCCACTTCCAGATCCTCTTTCACGAGAATGTCTGCGGCGATCGTGACGTTCATGTCGATCGTGCCGGTCACGAGATCGAGACCTATGATTTCTGTCTCTGTGACGACGAGAATTGTTATTACCACTACCACTGATAGAACTATTGTAATTCCCTTCTCCACCGTCACTGCCACTATCGCTATACGAACGACGACGTCTTCGACTACTGCTCCTGTCAAGAAAAAAATCGAGGAAATATAGTCATAATTATGTCAGAATGAAAATTTAGTTACTTTAATCTGCTTGAATGGTTAAACATCAAAACACAATTACATCTCAATGTATTAAAACGGACACGCAAATAAAATCATGGCATTATCTGTCAATATTCAGAAAATTGAAAACACAGAAAGAGACAAAAAAAGTTGAGTGAGATTATTCCCTTGATGAATTTAAGCGTCATCGGATGAAGAGCCAGAATACCGGGATAGAATTCACCTAGGAATTAGTCTAACAACCATGGAAAAATATCAGAATAATCAAAGATCAGAAATGAGGGGAAAGTTGATAATACGTCAGAAAATACACGATAAGCCCAATGTCACCGAGGTGATTCGATCTAAGTCACACCATCCAAAAACTCCACAATTATATAATGGTTAAAAAAGAACATGACTCATGGGATCTCATGACAATTCATGATGACTTAATATAATAAAGGTTTGATTTTTATTTTATTGATACAACAGATAAAAAAGTACGTAGGTGTTTACATAGTATTTGTTGGATTAGTTCTCTAGTGGATAGAAAATGAGAGGTACATGAATATGCAGAACCCGAGTTTTACGAAAGAATGCTATTGGATTAGGACATTGATTAACAGTTAGTAACATGAACCGATCAATAATTGTAGACATCAAATGGCATGGTCTAAAATTAGGACGAATGCCTTTATTTATTATTTTATTTAAACACATAAATATTGGTACAAGAAAGCACCAAATACATATGTGCCGCACAAATTTCGTTCGATTTGTGTGAGGGCCGTGATACTGTCCAGGTTCCCAGACTGAAGCAGGTGGTTTTCTTAGGGGGCCACACCTCGAGCCTTTGACCTGAAGGTCCAGTTCAGATAGCAGTGGAGCATCGTAAGGAGATGCAGTCCCATGGTAGCCGGTGACCAACGATTGATTCATACGCCATATGTTCCATCAGGATACTGGAGCCCATGTGCACCATTGGTTTGGAATCAGGGTTTCCCAACTCCCCTAGGTGGACCCTCCGTGTCCACCAACCCGGTTAAAGCGCCGGACATTCGCTTTTCGTACTCTCAATTTCGTAAACAACAGTAATGCCACGAGAATGCAGTGAGTAGGCAGATGCTATATATTCGCTGACCATATGAGAGCATTTCGAGAGGGAGAGCGGACTCACCCCACTCTCGGCCGTACCAAGGAATTTGGGGGCTATTCAATTTTAGCACTTCCACTTGGTGAACAAATAATAATAGTTATCTGTAGTAACGAAATTCCAACAACTGGTTATTGCTAAGAAACCATTTTAAGCACGAAGAATAGAATAATTTGGTCTGAAAGCCTGAATATGGTGCATATAAGACATTTGCGTAATTATCGAACAGACAGCACACGAGACATATGGCTCTATATAAATTTGGAGCTACGAAACGGGGATGTAGGTCAAGAGTGCTAGTAGCGGCCAAACTAAAAAGTGATATTAGACTATAAAATAATTGACTGTGGGTTTGAACTATGTTGATAAATTCAGATTACATGATTAGGGTTCGCGTGATTCTCATGACCAATAGTTGGAAACGTCCGATTCCAATAGAGTAAATGCATTTACTGTTTGACTTCCCTATGACTAAGTTTCATAATCATCTCATGCATTTAATTCTGAAGATCCATTCTTTCTGCATAATTTTTATTCGCAATGCCTAATATTATTACTACCTATAATATAATAATAATACCTCTAACAATTTAATTCATATTCGTAATTTTATCGCATTGTGTTGTGGTGCGAAAATCGAACAGACGTACATGTACCAGGTCCCATATTTTTTATCACTATCTGATAGCTGTAACGATTTTTGAAGATTGAAGGTATGCTTAAGTTGCTGAAATCTAACGACATAAATCCTTAAAACATTTCTCAGCCACTACAAAACCCTTGGAGTAAATAATTCCGAAATTTGCCGTAAGCCATTAAAGTTATTGTAAATCAGTTAATAAGGTTTTGAAATTCTATCAGCTGAAGTGGTTGAGATATACGACGCATCGGAATGACTGTTCGCTCTAACAATCTACTACAACAACGAATCAATTCGGCGATTGAGTCAAAAACACAATAAACTTAGTAACAATCGATTTACAACTGAAAAAATGGAGACAGACGTTTGGCAGCTCGCGGGTTCACTCCCAAAAAACGCTGCAATGGACATGTTTGCACTAAACACGTCTGTGACTTAATTATAAACCTTGAAAGTCAAAATGCTAAAAGCTTCACTTCATTATTAACACTCACAACACGTATTGGTTAACAACAGAATTGGCTTGATGACAATCAGAACAGAAACTATTAAATCTATTAAGAAATGTAAACATTGGAAGACAGCAAATCTCCTCATAGATATGCAATACACTTATCTCAATAAATTACATTCAGTAAATTCTCACGAAAGCTTGAAATTAAAAAAAAATTGGATTTAGAATAGTATACGCATAAGACAAATGGAACATATATTGTACATTTTTTATCAGACCACAAAAATCTAGAGGTAAAATTTTTAAAAAAATCTGCTTTTTCAATAGATCTTAGTTAAGATGTTAAAAATCAATGAATCAACAACAAGCAAACCCGTCTTACTTAGCGCCATAAGACTTCGACTCAATACCATGTAAAGTATCTTGAAGAGAGTTGATCAGAATCCGGCATCGGTCATCATTAGCTATTTTTGACTGTTTGATAAGAGATATTGCAGTTACTAATGTTTCAATAGCACTTGCATAATCACCACCAGCAGCATCCTGTACGGCTCTGTTAATAGCACTTGAGGAGACTGTCTTGTTCCTCTGCAAAATATCTTCGAACTCCGATTCAGAGAGCTTTCCTGGAACAGCTGCAAGGAAATAACATTAAATCACCATATATTTAACGGTCAACATATAATGACTAAGTGCAGCTTGTTATAACACTTTGGGTGCCAGGAACCTAAGTGATACATCAAGATGAAAGCCAACAGCAGGAAATGAAGTGCCCCGACTAGTCAAAAAAGGATTAGGGCCTAGAATAAGCTAAAAGATAGCATCTATTTTACAATTAACAGTAATCTTTAAGCACAAATTAAAACATCCGAGCAGTGTTACATACTTTCAAGACGTTACATATTCACACTAAGGTCTAAAACTAATCTAGTTACTTTGGACTCGCAGTCCCTAAGCTCTATCTGGGCAACAGGCGATTATGTAAGTTAATACTTCAGAATGACTCCTCATTAAAAGGATTTCTCTCCTTTCATACAAATTGAAATAACAGGCGAACAAGAATAATCAGGAGGGATCGAGTGAAGCTCAAATGATTTAATTAATAAATCTATGAATTCTAACAATAATCCTGAACCGGTGACTGGCGGTTAATAGAACCCTTTCCAAAATCCCATGACTAAACCTAACTGCATTCTAGCGTTACAGGTCGCCGCTGTCTTTTCCTTTGTTTTAATCCTTCACCAATCCTGACTTACTGCTGGTCTATATTCAAGTTTTTCCTTCTAAATAGTGTTCAAGCATACCGGGACATGTTTTCAAGCCCCCGAATCAACTTGTCTTTTCTGACATTTCATCACTAATGTTTTTCAGAAGACTGAAGGTTTTCCAAGTTACCACAGGATGAACAACTCCTTGGTGATCGATTAAGTGCTTAGCTTGTTTTGCCTTAAATACTTTTCTATTTCATCTCTGAAATGGACTTCATGGAGAGGTGGTTGTATGCTATTACTATCGAGGTGTTTGCATAGTCTTTTGGATGTTAATAAACCTGAACGAAAGCTGGCCTGTTATTCATTAGTTAATCTCCCGAAATTTGCAATGGGTAACGGATGCCAATAGTTCGGAAGCGATAAAAAATGGACTTATATCCCGATAATTGATATATACATTTTTTTTAATAATAAAAACAACGGTCATTTCATTTCAGAAAGATGGAACACCCCACTCCACATTTTTTTTAAACGACCTAGTCAGTCCTTTGACCAGAAGTTGGACACCTTTGAGAAATACTGAAAGTAACCTGTATCCTATTTATATATCAGATGAATTTCGACAGCTAAAAGATACAGATACTGCTATGAAGTCGAAAAATAAGAATTTACTTAGTAAATGAGATACACCAGCTAGTGGTCGTTAAACGAATACTCAACATTAAGGTCCGTATACATAAATGTTAGCAAAGTTAAGCACTAGAGTGATGCTGTGAATTGACTTATATAGCTGTTACTGTCTAGTCACTTTTTATCCATGATATTTTCCTATTAATCAGCCTTAACCTTATCAAAAAGTTTGTCCAGTGAAACCTACTTTACAAAATCCCGCATATGGTCACATGTTCGTCAAATGCCATGGTACGGCCGAGAGTATGAAGAGTCCGTTCTCCCTCTCGAAATACTTTCAGATGGCCACGCGTATATAGCCTCCGCCAGAGAAGTCCTACTCACTGCATTCTCGTGGCATTACTGTTGTTTACGAAATTGAGAGTACGAAAAGCGAATGTCCGGCGCTTTAACCGGGTTGGTGGACACGGAGGGTCCACCTAGGGGAGTTAGGAAACCCTGATTCCAAACCAATGGTGCACATGGGCTCCAGTATCCTGAGGGAACATATGGCGTATGAATCAATCGTTGGTCACCGGCTACCATGGGACTGCATCTCCTTACGATGCTCCACTGCTATCTGAACTGGACCTTCAGGTCAAAGGCTCGAGGTGTGGCCCCCTAAGAAAACCACCTGCTTCAGTCTGGGAACCTGGACAGTATCACGGCCCTCACACAAATCGAACGAAATTTGTGCGGCACATATGTATTTGGTGCTTTCTTGTACCAATATTTATGTGTTTAAATAAATAAACAGAGAAACAAGACCAAAATTGAGACTTTCAACACAAATGTCAAAAGTGCTACTGTAAGGAGATGAAAACTGAAGAACTACTACTACAATCACCAAAAAGTACAAGTATTTGTGAACAGCTGTTTAAGCAACATACTGCAGAACCCTTAGCATGAGACCATCACTAATAACCTACTGTGATAGAGAACAAACCAGCTTACAGTTGAGGAGGAAGTTAGGTAAAGACGCAGGAATTGAATGGGAAATAATTTGCGCGAACCAATAAAACTGTGTCCCGAAACAAGCAGCACATCAAGATCCTCAAGCCAGAAGGGAAAAAACAGACCAAAGAACATATGGTGCCGGGAATTGAAGGCAGTTATCATAGACATGAACATTACTAAGCAAAAATTAGGAAGGATAGTTCATAACAGAGTTGTTTGGATTTTCCTGCTAGGCCGCCTATCTCGAAAGGTAACAGGCTTAAGTTAGTGACATTGGGTGTTTTTAATGATGTTCAACTAAAACACTGATATCTAGTGATACTGCTTGTTTGTACAAACCGAAGTCGATGGGGCGAAGAAAAAGAGCTCTGGAAACGATCATACATTTGACATATTGCTGGAATCTGGTTTTTACACCTACTAATTACTACTTATTCTGGCTTTCTTAAAATTAGATGGCCATTAAACCCTATAATGTCTGAGATATAAAGAAACCACAACTAAGACTCACATAAATTAGGATTTCATTTGACTGACTTTGATTTTACATACATACTAACCGCCTGGAGAGCTGATCTAAACTGAATTACATAAACCTGCTGATGTTTTACTAAATCTTATGTCCTTAGTGCATAGCATTTTTAATCCTCAACACTAATTTAATATCTTTTTACAGGTTCCTCAAGAAAAACCCTTCCACGGTGTGGGCAGCCGGGAAGTGATATTAGCCCTCATACCCGTGACTGACTCATGACATGATCCGTCACTGGAGACTAAAAATAACCATTAACTTTAAACAAGTGACTATTGGATTCACAGTGACCTATAGGAACTTTTATTTGGGACAACAGTAAACAACATACACGTTAATACAAGAACATAGTTCCGTTTTAGGAAGCCAGATTTTTGTAGTTAAAACAGCGGTAACTTAAAATCAGCAACATCTTGGTTGCTGAAAATAATTAAACGACATTTGTTTAACTTGATTCCAAGACTGATAAACAGTGGCTTAGCTCCTACTGTTAAGCAGTATAATGTCCAACTGAACTGGGATACAAGACCACTATTTAAACGTATTAGTTTCCAAGATGTTACGGATGGGTCAAAACTAGTCTACATCGTAATAAGTGGACATTTCATTTTACAAACTATTCCGTTCAGGATGTAATTCATGAATTCAGGCATCTATAATTCAGTATGTGAATTCTATACTGGCAGATCAAATACATCACTGTGATCAGGAAGTGGATCAATAATTACGGTATGTGGTTTCCAGACGAGTTGCAGATTCGAACCTCGCCTGCGCAACATGACAGTATCACTAGTCTTTATACTCGAATTATTACTTTCAACCAAGTACAAGAATCTGCTCCTCATAATGAGTAATCTACAATACAATTTACATGATCGGTAGACAGGTATTCTGGAGGAAGTTATATGAAATATCTTCAATTGTTCAACAGTGACTGAAGGATCTGTTCAGGAGTCCAGTAATAATCAAAGCATATGAATACTAACTACAGCTTTACAGATTTTAGCTTTACAACCTGTTTTTTGTAGCTGTGTACAATGTTATCAAGTTACAAAGATCTAACAAAAATCGCGTATGAACACATCTGGTTAGTCAAATTGATACACGCGCAAAACAAGGTGAAATGAAAAATCATACAAAATTTTCCACGTAGTAACATATCAGATTTTGTTAACCGAATGTTTTTATGAGCACCCAATAAAACCAAAACTTAAATTGGTGATGGGACATTTAAGCTGCCCAGTACAGCAAACTAAACTACTAACAAAAACTTACGAGGAGTGTAAGTATGAATGACCGGTCTTCCGTAATGATCAAACTGTGGTCTTATACTAGAGTCATTGTTCTGAGTAGGCAACTGCATCACACCAGGTGGTAAAGAATTTGGTAACATTGGAGGGTTTCCTGGCACTTGTTGTGTTAAAAAATTCGGGTTGACATGAGCATTTGTTGCGAGTGATGTCGCAATTGTGCTAGGGAGAGTGAAGTTTGAGGGTAATAGTCCTGTAGCATTTGCTGCTAAAGTTGCTGTTGATAGGCCACTCGGAGGCATTAGAACGCTGGTAGAACCGGGGAAGTTTAAAGGTAATTGGTTTAGGTTTGAATTTCCGCTTAAGCCAGAGTGTGCATTGTGATTAGCAAGAGCTTGTTGAATACTAGATGATAAATTTGCTGCGTTGCGAACGTTTGGGACGACTTGTCCCATCAAAGGACTGTTATTGCGTACACTGAATCCAAGTGATGCAGGCATAGTAGGTGTAGCCATTAATGGAGGCGGTAAGCGGTTACCCAAAACACCAGTGGTGCCTGCTAAAAAGTGTCAAATAGATACAGGGATGGACAGTTACCTCCAGACACCTTCATTGTCTGCAATTCTTCGGTGCGAGGTCGAGCAGTAGCCTGGTTGTCGCTACCAGCTGCTTTTTCAAAAACGCTAAGATTGTGCTTTGTATAGCTTGTGACAACAGGATTTTGGCCGTGGAGATCGATTTTTGGAAATTTGTCCATAGCCAGGCGCATGGACTGTTCTGACCCGAAAACCATTACACAAAACCTACAAGTAAATGGACGTGTATTCTGACAACTTACCCTTTGGATTGACCATTTTGTCGGTTTTCGTGAAACTTTATTTCAATAACATCGTTAATGCCGACACCTGATGCTGCTTCTAGTAAATCTAAATCTGTTGTCCACTACAATTTTATGTTTTATTCGTTATTTTGAAAAATTCATAACTACCCAAGTTAAATTACCGACATAGACTGATACACGGCGCCCTGGATGAGCTGAAGAGCTGTAGGAGTGCTTAATGGCCTTTACAACATGACAATTATACAACATAGAATAGAAAATTACCATTGATGGAACGCCTGAAGAATTTTCAGACTTAATTGGTGCGATAACATCGTCATATAACTCTGTGAGATCAGTACATTCCTAGAAAGCAATATAGAGAAAACCTAACTAGTACCTGCACGAAATCCTCATCAATATTATCATACAGGTCTATCTCAGTATTATCACCCGCCATCCTAGTGACCGAAAATACGAATCTCCTCACACATAGTGAAATATAAACAAAACATTCAATGGAAAGAAAGCAAGACTATATATTTTGAAGTTACTACTACATTATAGTTAATCATTTTTTCTAAAATCGAATATTTATTTCTGATCATAAGATGATATTCAGTCTACAATATTTCTAATGCTAAGATTGTAGTTTGTAACGGTAAATAAGTTTTCAGTCTTCAGTAATAAAAATAGGAGGTTTGTCGACCTATATATTATTCCTTGCATTTTGTAACACTGTGGAGGTTCAATCTCGTTTTGAATATATCAACAGATGTTGATATTACGTGTTCTGGTATAGTATTCCAGTAACTCACTACTGGGCGCGAGAAACGAAATTCCAAACGCAGACAATTTGATCTCGGTTTTTGAACTTTGTTAGAATATCCTCTCAAATGATCAGTCCTAGACGGAAGGGAAAGATAAGGCATATCAATACCAAGGTCATCTCCCAGTATACGATAAGCCAATATTAGATTACCCCGTAATCTGCCGTAAGATAACGGAAATAAGTTGGGGTGTCTCAGTCTGTCTGTTTAAGATAAGCCAGATAGACCCCTTACCATTTTAATCTCTTGGTGTTGGAGTCGTTTCAGCATATCCCCTCATGCTTGAAACAAGGACTCGCTGCTCGCATCCCAAATCATAAATGCGGTCTTACAAATGTCGGGTATTATAATCAGAACATTTCTTCGTCCAAATACTGAAAAGACCTACAAATAGTCCATAACAGCCCAGACCATTTGGGAGCAGCAGCCTTGCAGTTGCTCGTAACTTTGAGGTCGCTGATTATTATAACTCCCAAGTCTTCATAGTCCATTACATTGAGTAACACAACTCCAAATATTGTGTGATGATATGAATCATCATAGCCAATTAATTGAATCACCACACTGTTGCTGGAACTAACGTTTAGTGAACATCCGCCCATTCGTGCCACCAAAGAGTTGAGATCATCCTGTAGTGCTATTCTATATGACACACTGTGTATGGGTCTCCAAATCTTTATGTTATCCGTGAAGAGTAGAACGGATGACTTTGCATGATTATTTACGCATGTTAACCCACATGGAGCAGAACTGAATGCTCACCAGGATTCCTCATTCAACTCTGTCCTGAGCAATCCCTTCCAGTTGCTATCCAATGCTCGATGCAGCGTGTTCTTTGGTCTTCTCCTTTTCCCTTCAGCATCCCAAGTTGGGGCTTGCCTCGTGATGCTGTTTGACGACTTACACAATTTATGTCCTATCCAATTCCAACGTCCTTCCCTAATTAGTTCTTCAGTTGGATGCTCATTTGTTATCTCCCAGAGCAGGCTGTTTCTGATGGTATCCGGTCAAGGTATATTGAGTATCTTGCGTGGACAATTGTTTATGATAATAATATATTTCTGCAATAGCTGGTACACACCATTTTTACAGGCATGATCTACAATTTACAACATATACCGGTTCACAGTATGCATCCCAAGCAAGCTTGTTTATTAATTATAATCTTCAAAAGTTGATAGCAGTTCATTCGTTCAGATATAATTTGTTTTCATAAGAATAGTTTCCAAAGAGGCATAGCGTCCACGTTATATACCAGATCCAATCTCGACAAAAAGTGTAATAGGGTTTCGGTAGTTCTAAGTATTTATGTAATGCAGCTTTTTAAGTTTATAGTTGTTATAAAGTGGGCTTGTGGAGCGCCTGGTTCGAACTATGACCTTGGGAAAGCGCGTTCGTCGAGCTTGTTCCAGATGTCAGAAGTTACATAGCTTCACCCTCAGAGCAAGATTCTGAAGAGAAAAAATAAAAGAGAAACCGAGGAGCAGCAAGGCATTTGGATATGAGCGATAATCAATGCTTAACATTTATTAGTGGAACAGATAGAGGTATGATAAATTATTAGATTAAATTGATACTAACTTATGTTGCAAGAGTAAACTGCGATTGGGGGCTCCAGAAGAGAGAAGGCAGTAATAAAGAACAATGAGTTGTGATATTTAACAAGGTGGAATAGGTTCCAATGAAGGAGGGAAGTCAAGGTTGGAATGAGGAAGAACAGAGAGTGCATATAGCGAGTAGAGTGTTGAGTAAAATAACAACCATATCCTTTACAGTCAGTTTTTTTCTTTTCTCATCCGATGCCTGCCACACAGTGTTCATGTAAAAGTCCGAGCTAGCATGTTAAAGGTTGTCTTAGTAGAATAGTTAATCCAGCACAAAAATTAGAAACATGAGTCTTAATGGTGAGTGTAGGAGAGCAATCTCAATATCACAGATCTATTGACTTGTTCTCATCCATAAAGAGCCTGATACAAACAAAATGTTCTGCCCCACAAACACGGGTGGTTTGAAAAATCATCGCACTCACCATCAGTGCTTGCTGGTCAGTAACTCCACCCTCCCTCCTTTTGTGATGTTAGGCTCATTTACGTTTATTTTTTGGATACATATCATACCTCACACAATGCTTTTGTATGCTTCTTTTGATGGTTGTAACTTTTTTTCACGTGGTTATACTTTTTATTATTATTAGTGTTTCCTTCTAATTTAACAACATTTATTAGTGAAAAAATACTTTATTTCTGATAGGGCTCTATTAATTGGACACCCCATCCTGTGATTCAACGTAGTACATTAAGCTCACTATTTCACACGCTGTCCACCTTTCCTCTTTCACTAACGTTAATATATTAGCTATTAGTAAATATTGATCTGACTCTACCATAAAACTTTACACAACTAGTAAGTAAAGATACAGCAGTCGCTGCTCACCCAATACAAAATTTATATTTACATTACTTCTAATAATGTCCAGGTCATCTAAAAAGCACATAATCTCTCCTGATGCTTATAGCACGTGCAAAAGATCTAAATCCACCACTCACGCGAATAATGTAAAGCTTTCTAAACACACTGATCAGTCTGCATCATACTCTGATCTTCCTACAGCTACACTAGACGTGCACCATGTACTTGGACATGACCTGTCACTACCTTGCATCTCGCTTGTAGATATAAATAAGAGTAATCACCTACCGCCTACCCCGACATCATTTGACAGCCCACACATTACACGTTGTGAGCGGTATTTAGACAGTGCGGTTGACCCCATACACACAATAAATCCACAATCGGTCATCCTGTGTAATGGCCAACAGAGTGCACATAAGCCCACTTACAGTAGCCAGCCTAATAATGTAGATCTCGACTACTCACCCAAACATATACCTGATGCCCCAACTAAGTACGCACAAGATGACCACCCGGTAGACAGTTGCAACAAATGTTTATGCAACCAAATGAACCATAATAATGTTGATATAAACTCTAATAATCTCACCAGTGATAGTTCTAAAAGCAGTCAAATAAAATCTAGCCTTACCCAAACTATTCAAGACCTATTACCGTATAAATACCTAATCAGTGTTCCGGAAAATCCTGATCTCGAAATTATAAAAAACCCTGAAAAAATAATTGACCACATATCAGCTGAAGTGCTGAAAAGACTTCAGTGTATGCACAATGTCATTGCGTATAATGTACCTGATAGTACGAATCTAAAGCTTGCGAAAAATACTCTACTACAAGAATGTGGACTGTCGCAATCTTGGTATGTAGCAAGAAGATTACGTAAAACACAAACTAAAGCCTCTTGTCCCATTCTATTTCAGTTTGGTAGTATCATAGAAGCCAATCACCTCCTTAAAAGCCAGTCTTTACTGAGGCGCATTCCAACCTTTAAAATAGTTAGAATCACTCATGACAAGACTGCCATCCAACGTCGAAACTCCAATGAAGTGCAAAACAATCAACCCAGCCTACGTGGTAGCGGCAGTTACAACGTTGGCCATAGCGCTATCCCTAAAACACCATACCCCACCCCTCCCAAAAACGGAGGCACGCCGCATACTGCTACTAGTCCTAAGAACAAGACTAAACACCAGGCAGCTGTAACCATTCACCCTAAACCCAAACACTCAACTACAACAAAATGCCCACCCACCTATACATCAACAGTTTCACAGCACTCTTTTTGTGGCTCCGATGAAAAGCCAAAACCCAAGCCTCACATCAATCGCTTTAATAGCTATAACCACCCAAACACTGTAATGCGAAATAATACCAAATTCTCTCTAAACACCCATAAGTACTCCAGATCTCTCAATACACAACATGCACCTACTCATAGTAGTCGAATGCATTACAACAAGCATAATGAACTGGCAGTACCCCCATATCCAAACGTGAGGTTACGCCTGACAAAAACCACACTTACACATGATGCCAATAAGCCATATAGCTTGAAACATGCAGGTTACAGGAATCAGCACAGCCCACACAACAGGAACACCATCCCCGGCAACAATATCAGACAATCATGCAATAATTATTTGAAACATACAACTCCCCTAACTACCCGTAATAGGAGTAGAACACCCCACTGCACACAAGACAACCATAATGTTGGCCTGCTTGAGGACCCACTTATCGATTCTAAATACTACCAGAACCAAACCACCTTTTATAACTCTCTGATCTCCCCTAATTTGGCACACACACCACCTCATCCTTTTTTATCTCTCTCCCCCTCAACAGTATTGATATGGGGTCTCCAAATGTTGAGGGCGACAATTCCACTATTCTGAGACCACCTTCTACATACTCCGACCTGATGGGGAGTGACACATCTTTATCACCGTCGATAACTGTCTCTAGTCTTAAAAGCTCCTTGACGGAACATGATCACCCCCCGAATACACCGCCTATCCATTTAACTCACCCGATTCTACCCAACACTCGTGAACATACTTCTTTCGCCAAACTAACCTCCGACCACCTTTCTCCCGTTAACTATGCTAGTATTAAACTAAACAAACAAGAACGTAGAGCCAATACTCCCACTTTTTCCTCTTCTCATAGTAAAAGCGACAAACCACAGGGTTTACAGCACACCATTTTATTAGACAAACACTCATCCTTCCTGACACTAATGTTAATCAATGCCCGATCTATTCAGAATAAGATGACTCAACTACGCGCCCTATTACTTTTACACAACCCCTCACTTGTTTTGATAACGGAAAGTTGGTTGTCCTCCGATATCACAGACACGTATCTCCAAATAGACACGTATGAGCTCTTCCGCTGTGACCGAGTCACCAAGAAGGGTGGCGGTTGTTTCATATATGCATCAAAAAACATGAGGACGGAAATCTTTAGTGATCATATCCTCAGCAAAGTACCAGATTCGATGTGGCTTACTGTACACACCCTTGAATGTAAAATACTAATCGGATGTATATATCGAGCTCCGAATACCCCCAGTCTGACTGACACCATTATCAGTGAGTCATTTGCTAAGGCTGCCTCGCTTGACTTCGCCTACAAAATTGTCTGTGGTGATTTCAACCTTCCAACCATCAACTGGAAGACACATTCTGGCCCACCGTGCTACGAAGGAATACTAAGGTCCTTAGACATACACGGTTGGCAGCAACATGTTAACTTGCCTACCCGAAACCTCAACATTCTTGACTTAATATTCTGTCACAATGTCACACCAGCATCAATGGTGGTTGGCAAGAAGTTCCATAATAGCGATCATAAAATAGTCTTCTGCACCCTTCCGATTCTTGCCAAGCGCAAAAAATTAAAGACATTAAATACGTGTTTCCAATATAGAGACTATGCAAACGCCGACTGGAGTAACTTTCGGTTTCTTATGAAGCATTCTGACTGGAACACTTTCTTCACCAGTGATAACCTTTTAGAAACACTGGAAATATTCAATATTACCACCAAATCTGCACTAGACACTACCATCCCTTCTAAAATTGCTTTCAAAACAATTGCTCCCTACATCAACCAAAAGGCTAAGTCTAAGCTACGAAAACTAAGAAAGACGTACTTTACATCAAAAGACTTTAGTGCCCTGCACCAGGTATACTCTGTACTTGAAGGAGTGCAAAGTCATCACAACAAAAACAAACAGACAGAAGAACGTACTGCGCTCACAGCTGCATCTAAAGTCCAAAACTTATGTCGGCTCCTTGCAAAACGGATGAGAAAGAACGAAGATCACAACATTCACTCTTTACTGCACGATGGCGTGACGTACTATGACCAAACCGTTATATGCGAACTGCTAAGTGAATGGTTTTCACAAAACGGGAATACATCTAATGCCTCAGATTTTAACATAAAATGCATAAGCAAAAGCTATATTAGCACCATAAACTTTGACATTAGGAGTATACATACCGCCATCAAAACCTTTAAGCCGAATGCGAGCTCTGGTGTTGATGATATACCATCAATCCTCTATAAAATGTCGGGGCCGGATATACATGCGTTATTGCTCAAAATATACACATTATCATTAGAGGCGGGTACATATCCTGAAGCCTGGAAGGTAACGTATGTTCTTCCCAAACACAAATCAGGACCGAGAAACCTGGTCGGAAACTACAGACCTATAAATATCACCCCAGTTATTTCGCGCATAATGGAAAAAGTGATACAAAGTCAACTATCAGATCAACTACTTAAGGAAGAACTAATAGACCCAACACAACATGGTTTCATTAGAACAAGATCTTGTAGTACATGTCTGATAGACTTCTTTAACGAGGTTACTCGCATACGTGACCAGAAAAAGCTAGTGATTATACTTTATTTCGATATAAAGAAAGCCTTTGACAAAGTACCCCATAATCTTCTAATCAACAGACTCCAGTCAGTTGGAATTATAAACCCCCTATTGCAATGGATTAAGTCTTTCCTCACAAACAGATACCAAATAACCAAGCTTAACTCTACAACATCTACACCTCGACCAATAACCAGTGGTGTTGTGCAGGGTAGTGTCTTGGGCTCATTGCTCTTTATAATTTATATCAACAATATATGCAAGTGCTTTACTACAGGTAAGACCTACCTTTACGCTGATGACTTAAAAGTCATCTATAAAACTGACATTGGTGATGTACGAAGTACTATGCAAACGATCCAACATGAACTCAACAAAGTAGACCACTGGTGCGAACGCTGGGGGCTAGAGCTCAACACAGAGAAATGCGGTTGGCTATGTATTGGTAACACGTCACTTAAACTAAAACTAGCACTTAACAAAAACCCACTGCTCAGACTGACATCAGTAACTGACCTTGGGGTACATTACTCCGACAGTCTTAACTTCTCTGAACATATTTCAACTAAAGCATCTCAAACGCGGAGATTGCTTGGCTTCATCCTTCGTAATTTCTTTCAAAAGGAAACTAAAATCATCCTGTATAAAACCTGCGTAAGACCCATCGTCGAATACTGCTCGTTCTTATTTTCCAACCTACGCCTATCTGATATACTTAAGGTGGAAGGAATACAGCGAGACTTCACTCGCAAAATACTTAAGAACGACCAACTCACTGACTACAAATCCAGATGCCATATCTTAGGACTAGACCCCTCTGGAAAAGAAGGCTTAGGTCTATCTTAATTCTTTATTTCAAACTCCTTAATAACCTTACTTATTCCACATGTAATATAGCTCTCTACCAAGACTCACATGGATACAACCTTCGAGACAAAGTATCCACTGTCAAAATTGAAAAACACAGATCAAAAACACGTGAAAACTACTTCCTTATCAAGTACGCATTGATATGAAACAGTCTGCCTTCTGAAGTACGCATGGCAGACAAATTACATACGTTTACAAAACTCATTAATCAACCCCTCACCTGCATAGATCTGGTGCAAACGAACACATCCACGTCCCACACAGACATCATAGGCTCTCTACATATATAGACTGAATCGCCTTATTTCCCTACATTGTAGTTGTATTAGATACTTTCCCCTCACTAATTCTTTTCAATTGAAGTAGACAGGCAACTCACTGGATCTATCAATACTCGGTCGCTAAACGACGCTTATAAATACCCTAAAACACCAGAAGAAACGCACAATCGACTGACTACTGCCAGTGGTCGTACAACCACAGAACCTGTCACCCATCAACCGGTTAACATAGAACAAAACAACCTCAGCGCGAATTTAGAGTGACTTACTTCTTGTCTATTTATCAGTTTTTTTACTCATCTGTACACTATGTTGCCTTGCCATTAATATTATTTCACCACTCGTTATCTTACCTTATCTGTAACTAATATAAATCTCCACTTTTCCGCCTACTATGGTAAAGAAATATCCTACACTATACCCTTCCTAATGCCTATACTCTGATTCGTAACCTACACTTCACTATATAGTCAATAGAAACATTACATCGAAGCCTTACCCACAGTCCATAATTTGTAACTGTCTGATAAGCTTGTAACATGGTACTTATAGAAATAGTGTTTTCCAACAGGATATGAAACACGGAGCATTGTGTGAGGTATGATATGTATCCAAAAAATAAACGTAAATGAGCCTAACATCACAAAAGGAGGGAGGGTGGAGTTACTGACCAGCAAGCACTGATGGTGAGTGCGATGATTTTTCAAACCACCCGTGTTTGTGGGGCAGAACATTTTGTTTGTATCAGGCTCTTTATGGATGAGAACAAGTCAATAGATCTGTGATATTGAGATTGCTCTCCTACACTCACCATTAAGACTCATGTTTCTAATTTTTGTGCTGGATTAACTATTCTACTAAGACAACCTTTAACATGCTAGCTCGGACTTTTACATGAACACTGTGTGGCAGGCATCGGATGAGAAAAGAAAAAAACTGACTGTAAAGGATATGGTTGTTATTTTACTCAACACTCTACTCGCTATATGCACTCTCTGTTCTTCCTCATTCCAACCTTGACTTCCCTCCTTCATTGGAACCTATTCCACCTTGTTAAATATCACAACTCATTGTTCTTTATTACTGCCTTCTCTCTTCTGGAGCCCCCAATCGCAGTTTACTCTTGCAACATAAGTTAGTATCAATTTAATCTAATAATTTATCATACCTCTATCTGTTCCACTAATAAATGTTAAGCATTGATTATCGCTCATATCCAAATGCCTTGCTGCTCCTCGGTTTCTCTTTTATTTTTTCTCTTCAGAATCTTGCTCTGAGGGTGAAGCTATGTAACTTCTGACATCTGGAACAAGCTCGACGAACGCGCTTTCCCAAGGTCATAGTTCGAACCAGGCGCTCCACAAGCCCACTTTATAACAACTATAAACTTAAAAAGCTGCATTACATAAATACTTAGAACTACCGAAACCCTATTACACTTTTTGTCGAGATTGGATCTGGTATATAACGTGGACGCTATGCCTCTTTGGAAACTATTCTTATGAAAACAAATTATATCTGAACGAATGAACTGCTATCAACTTTTGAAGATTATAATTAATAAACAAGCTTGCTTGGGATGCATACTGTGAACCGGTATATGTTGTAAATTGTAGATCATGCCTGTAAAAATGGTGTGTACCTGCTAATGCAGAAATATATTATTATTATTAATCTGAATAGATCGGGCAGTGATTAACATTAGTGTCAGGAAGGATGAGTGTTTGTCTAGTAAAATGGGGCGCTGTAAACCCTGTGGTTTGTCGCTTTTACTATGAGAAGAGGAAAAAGTGGGAGTATTGGCTCTACGTTCTTGTTTGTTTAGTTTAATACTAGCATAGTTAACGGGAGAAAGGTGGTCGGAGGTTAGTTTTGCGAAAGGATATAAATACTTGTACACTTTTGATGATGGTTGTGGTAGTTCTGCTAGTTTCAGCTCCATACAGTAGGACTGTTTTGATGTTCGTATTGAAGATTGTGACTTTGATATTGGTTGACAGTTGTTTTGGGTTCCATATGTTCCTCAATTGTAGGAATGCTACCCTTACTTTGCCGATACTCACCTCTACGTCTGTATCAGACTCTCTTTGTTCATCAATGATGCGTGCCAGGTATGTGAATGTTCCCACGTCTTCCAGAGTTTCGCCATCAAGTGCGACTGGGTTGATGTTCTCTGTGTTGTAATTAAGGATCTTACATTTTACTTTGTGTATGTTAAGGCCGATTGATGCAGAGTGTAATGCAGTTGACAATTCATATACATAAAGTAAAAATAGAAAATGACCAACGATTGTAAGGCAAGACTAAAGAACATGGACGACCTTTGAACGAATCATAAATGACCTTGAGAAATATTAGCCAATCAGAAGACAGTTAGTGTATAGTAAAAATTTATTATACAAAACCAAAGAATTAAAGTGGATACTGTTCTTTTACATGAGTTAAAAACTTATCAAGTTTGGATATAGGTTCAGAAGTTCTAAAATCATATTGCATGCGGTACATGAATTCATCCATATGGCTCCATAGTAGTCTGCCTCTGGAGCCATGATAGGGTCTCAAAAACTCTTTCGTTCTTGACCACATAGCTTATATGTTGTTAGTGTGCACCCCAGTAGTAGGGTCAACGAAATGGCTAACGAAATGTATAACGACTTCATGCACATATCCCAGTCTACCTAGACACCTGTACGCTCTTCAATCATCTGTATAAACAGTAGTGCCCGGCAGCACATATTACTGTACAATCGGTATGATTGTTGGTGCCTGCCGGTTCCTGACTCTTTGGAAGTGTCCTTTCTGTAATGATCTGTGAGGTATATTTATGGAAGAGGTACTTACCCAATCTTCTTTAATACAACGGCCACGGCTGTATTTGCGATTCCTTACAACCGTTTCGTTTATTTCAACAATGTTCCCCACTCCTCCATTCAGTTGCTGTACGCTTGTCAGTTTCGTTGCACAAATATCTCGGCAAAACTCGTACCATTGAATTGTCGAAACTTCGCTTACATCGGCAAAGGTGGCAGCTAGTGTTACCGGTGCTTTTATTACCCAATTCGCAACAAGGAGCATAATTTGTCTTAACCTTAATTTTGACCGAGCGAAAAAAGTCTCTGTTCAAGCTGATTTCTTCTTCCAACATGAAGGACATCGGAAGATAATATCATCACGATAGTCTGCACACCGTACAATGGTCATTTGACTACCACAGTTACAAGTATAGGAGCTTCTTAATAATCCCTTTTCAATTATCACGTCTTCTCGAAAATCCGCTGTAAAGCGATCGTACGTAAGCATCATGTTCCGAAATTACCGCCGTGACCTTGAAAACACGCGAAAGCTTCTGATTGACTCGTCCATGGTCTTTAGCCTCGCCGATTGTAACTTGGGTGATTCAACTATGTACACCTTCCCACGCTGAGAAAGCTCCATTTACCCTCAGCCGCTGTCTGATATCATTGAGAAACTCACTTATACAGCCTCTGACCTTATAATTAATTCCAAAACTTTCCGGTTTTAATTTAAGACTCGAATGAGAGGTCTTATCAAAGGTTTTACTTAGATCCATAAAAATTACATCTACAGGAATATTTTGACATTTTGCTGCAGCTCAATCTTCTGTTACAATGAGCAGGTTTGTCAATCATGACAGGTCTTTCTGAATGCATTGGTTAGACTAACGGGTCAATAGTTACTAAGTAAGTCTCTGCTCCCAGCCTTATACATCATTCCATTACTTCTCTGAGTTCGCTTTTTTATATACGATAATAACCATTTCGGACTATTTTTACAATCCCTAACCAGCTGTTTTTCATACGACTGTCTAGTCCTACATGTCGATGCTTTACAGGTATTCCTAGACTCACAATAACTAGACCTGCACTGTTCTAAGTCAGTAGAGATGAACATATTCCAAAGCATTTTCCTACGCCTACACGTTTCTTGACTTGTTTAGTTACCCATTGTGAACAGTTATTTGGTCCACGTGGTACTAGGCATGGTATAAACGAGGACGTAACTGAACTAAACTTGCCTTTAGATATAGGCCATGTTTCTTCGACTGATCGACCAGTATCTACTAACTAATCTATCTTAGCAGCACACTTCTGAATGGCTGATATGTTAGCTCTCCACACCTTTGGGAGAGGCTTAACCTGGTCGTACATCATGACACTTGCTCTAAATGTGGATGACAAAACAGAGTGACCGCTGTTCAATAACGGTGGAAGAATATTTAGATTGGAAATATTCTCAGCCTCATGAGTGATTACCAAGTCTAGCGAGGAAGAACTTTAGTTTGAACCAAAACGTGTGAGTTTAGATACGTGCTCTGCTAATGCATGATCCATTACCGCCATCAGGAACCTACTACTAAAGTAGTTTATAAATCCTGCTGTGGCCAACGCAATCCAATTAATATCAGGTGCGATAAAGTCTCACAATATCAAGTATCTGGATAAAACATTATGCCCTTCCACGCAAATTACAAGAGCCATCTGAATAATCTTTTCCATCAGTTTGACAAGTGCCCTGATAAACCCCCAAAATCAATAGCTTTGGGAGTTTTCGACATTAGTTTTAATGAACTCACCTAGCTGAAGGTGATCGGTCATGCATCCCCACCAGATTACGAGTGAGTACTAACTAACTAACTACTCGTACAACTGCTAGCCAGCTTAGATTAGTCACTTCTAGACAAATCGATATCCTATCAAAGATATCTTTAAACCTCTTCGCTTCTGAATTCTGGTTTCACTAGGTTAGCACATTTCGATTATATATGTTACTAGTTAGGGTGTTGGCAAACCCCGAATACTCGTGGCATCTTTAGGTTATTTATGTTGTCTTCCATATTTTTCGATTTATTTATCGAACGTATATCCAGTGCTGACCATTTGACATTCTCTAAAGTCACTTTCTTCACGCCGCTTATAATTTCGATCTCTAGTCCACGACTCTTGCTGACTGACTGGACATCCACACAGGTTACATATCGTGGTGATCCAACGGCTGATTTCTCCCCATTAACGTGTTTTCTTCAAGCCGCATTTTCGGATCTTCAAAAGCGGCCGGTGAGACTGTAGGATATAATTCTATTTCTTTGTTGGTGAAGTCACCTATGCTACCAGAACCATATGCCTAGTCCAGCTTCATGGAGTTACCACTACATGACTACCTAATCTGTATGATACTTCGTCGGAGTCACATTATTGTCTACATTGACTCGTCCGATCATGGTAGTCAATGACATGCAAAAATTACTAAAGAATACATCCAAACTGGGAGTAGAATAATACATTTAGGACAAAATAAGTTTACAGATCGACCACACCAAAGTGGTCGAGACATTTCGTCTCGATTAAACTTTTTCTTTATTAAACTTACCCAAGTGTATAACGGCTAGCCCAGCTTCAAGGGTCGTGTGCCTAGATACCAATTTCACACTACCACTCCCCCACAAGAACCAACACGAGTCTCATTCGATTCCAAATAGGTCTTGGTTTATCACCAGTGGAACGTCACTAAGTCCCAACTGAATCATCAATCGAGCTGAACCATTCCCACGTTAGATGACAGGTCACTGGTTGTTGGAAGGTCTATCAAAACTCGTGAAAGTCAAGGATGACTAACGGATATTAGCTGACAACTAGTAAATCCCTTCTTTAATGTCACATTTGTACTAAAGAGTCATCATTTTAGCCACAGTACCTGCACGCCACGAAAGAGCAATCCACGTTAAGTATTAACCGCAAAGTATGACTTCGAGTTTAGCTATGAGGTCATACTTTTCCCACCTAACTTAAGAAGACCTCAATCATTCTTAAATACCATCTACACTGGTGATCTACATGTAGATATTAAACACCTGGATCAAGTGCATACCAAAAACTAACTGATGTTGACATACTAATCTGTTGTCATAGAATTACTGCTTTTCTCCAATACAGTAGGGACATATTAAATGGTGGTTGTTATATCATTTTACGGCCACTTGAGGCTTGAATTTTATAACCAACCTCAATGTCAGGACTTGGTATAGACGGATGAGATACATACACAATCAATTCTAGTGCAATAGTAGAAAATGTTACAAATGAGTTCTACGAAGATGTTAGTCAGTCACTTGGAGTAGATATTCAAAAATCCAATACCGAACGATTACGTAAGGTCGACAATGTGTCTTTTAATTCTGATTTCCACAACAAGAAGCGATAAATAATTTATTCTCTATTCAGTTATATTATTCTTATGATTGGTTCCACATAAGCAAGCAAAATCCTATCTGAACTAGAATCAGATTCGAGGTACACAACTTGTACGTTTTAGTTCAGATTATCATTTCAATACCAGTATATCGTGGAAAATAGGATCGACTGGCTATGCACTCGCACAACTTTTTCTGATCACAAACAAGGTGTGGTGTACCTTAATATCCCCAACATTTGGTTCTACCAACCATCTACTGTTATTATGAAAACTTTGAAATTTTAACATCAGTCACTTTATTATGCATGGATTAGATCTCGCCTTCTGCACTTTCAAGTATGGATAATTTGTTCACTTACACATGGAGGCATACGACTATGGGTATAAAATAAGGCAAAATATTTGACTCTCCTATCTTCAGTTTTTATACCGATGATAAACTTGTCAAATATAGAGGGTGAATAGCGCTTTTGTCTCCTGGTAAACCTAGGGTTAATATAGGTATCATCACCAAACTTTGATTTGATAATTTTGAATAAATTGAGCATTGGGTAGAATGTTATGAATAACTAATATATTTGTATTAGGATATTACTAGGGTTAATATATTGTTGGTCGTGACGACATAGTTTTCACTTGATATCTGGTTCAACGTGGCCCAAAATTAATTATTTTCAGGTGCAGACAGTAAAACAAAACTCTATGAAACATGCCTCAGTGTTCCATACAGTAGCCAGAATCTTAGATCTAGGTCTCCGATCCTTCTACAGCCTGAAGATATTGTACATGCTGAACTGAAGTATTTAGACAACCTGTCCTGTTTGGGAGTATCATTTCAACTAATTGGCAATGTTTACTGAACAAATATTGAGATCTACGACTCTCATTTTGTACAGAAAACCAACTGATGACCTTGTTCTTATATACAACTAGCTCTTGTAACTCAATCTCAGGGTTGTGTCACTGATTTTCTCAATGTGGTATAGCAGCGGGATAACATTCGAGTTGTTCACTTCTTACTTATATCCACCGTTGTGAATCTTCTCTGGCCACTAGGACTATAGCGAAAGCTCCCAGATACCTATACCCTGCACACGACAACTGCAACTTTCGTGACTATTTTTTCAGATAGCAATAGTTGACTTAAAAGTACCTCTTAGCTTCGTTACTCATTTTAAAAAAATTCACAAATAAGGTATTATTGGGAATAAATTGTCTATGATTCCTTAAATATGTATGAGACTGAAAATGATACTTGGCATTGGTCCGTTAATCCGAAACAGCCACCAAAATGTTGGTCATCATCTCTGTTTGTGTTCTTCACTCTCTAAAATATGGAAGCATCTGCATACTTCATCGTAGTAGAACTTAGCCAGAGCCCATGACACCTATAAATATTTATTGTAAAATATTGACGGTTAATGAACCTTTAACATGATATTCCAATGCTTCAGAAAACAGAGTAGACCGGAATCGTATATATAGTAGCAAAGTCAAAATAATCATTCAGGCAGAGAGAATTATTTAGTGCCAAGAGACACATTCATTCAAGAAGCCTATTCGCAACATTCATGATCAGCTGCGAAGCAAAAAATAACTTTTTTAGCTTCACAAACAGATGGACATTCTACAGCTAGATACAACGTCTGTTAATGTCAGTTAATGTCTAATAACCTTAGGCTAAATCGACATAATAATTCAAGCACAAGAGAAAAGGATCGAAGTCTGGTGGTAAGGATTTATTTGACTGCTCTTTTCAATAAATTACCTTCATGTTCTACAATTATGTATCCAAATTAACAACCCAAAAGAAGGTCAGCTTTAAGGAAAAATACACCATTTAAAAATTAAAGCCTGAACGCTAATTGAACGGTGTCACCATGCCGTCAAAATGATTGTCAACTAATGTAAAAAGGGAGAGTAAAGGAGAGCGTCTATGTTCAAGGTCAGTGAGTCATCCGGTTTATGTGCCTTTGTTGGTCCGTTTAACTCTGGTAAATGGGTATTAATCAGCCTTATTGTTTCCCATAATTTTCATGGGATTACCTGTTGATCTCTAAGCTTTTTCAAGAATCGGGTCAGTTCATTCACTAACTTATTACTGAAGTTGTTCTGGTCATTCAACCTATGGAGTTTTAGATTACCAGTGAAGAAGTTATTCACCTTGTCCATACAACCTTATCGTATTTTAGGAAAGCGGTTGGTAAACATTCCAAAAACGTACCACAAACACGTAGTGGGGTATAGTACTAATGATTTGTTACAGTTCGTCAACAATATTTAAAAAAAATTACTGAAATGCGAAAGATGATGTCCTTAAACGTAATATCGTTGATTACAAATGTAACACTCAGGAAAACTGTCGAATATGCCTTTGGACCACTTATAGAACATGAAATAGAGACTACAATCCTTGTAGATATCATAAATGAATTATCTGTAAAACGAACTATGAACGTAAACTTCCAATTCACTGATATAATATATAAACAGACAGATGGTTTTTTGATGAGTTCCCCATCAGGTCCCTCATTGTCTGACATTTTTCTCACTAAATTAGGCAACCGTCTACTGACACAGCGAGATGACAAGTGTTCACTTCACCACTGATAAATGGACGATGCATTCATCCTTTATAACGTGCTTATTGATCAAACAGAGACACATATGAAATTGAATAAGGCTCATTCAAATGTGAGGATGAAAATAATGTAGCGACTGAAGTACCAATGTTCGGTTTGAACGTGAAACTAACGAATCAAAGTTTATCCGATTAGACCAGACTACGTTCTTCTGTATGGCGCACGAAGTGTTTTTGAGTGACTTAAATCACATTACATCAAAAAACAAACTTTGTGCTCAATTTAAGCGGTTCTAATTTGAGAATTAGATTAAATCATACCACTATTACAAAATACCTAAAACGGTACAGTCAGTGGTATGCAGTCGGGGGTTTCTCTAACAAAACTAACGCACTAAACAACAAAAGGAATAATTAATACATAAGAGTTCGATGTAAGAGAATCAATAAAAATATTCGCAACAGGAAGAGATCAGATATTTATCTGCAAAGATACAGGAAACCTTTCTAGACAGACAGTCAAATGTTAACTGTCATACAATGGAACATGCCATGACCTCAAGTTTAGTTAAGCACAACCTTATTATCAGTAGTCCGGCAGCATAAGGAAGATAAGGAAGACTAGAGAACATAAAGTGCGGTTATAAGAGACCCGAATGTAGGTTAAAATACAAGACAGGGAGGAGAGAAAAAAATATAACAGTCTTGGCCGATAAAATGCTGTGGAGAGATGTTAAGCGTTTTCTTTCCATTACATAGAGGTAGGACAGCCTTTCTAGGTATTCTGATTGCAAAGAGGATAAATATGTCAATAAAACGAAATTTTAAGAAGACTACTTGGACCGGCCAGCTTACGAATTTTCGTAGTTTTGTTTCTCTACAATATAAAAGTGACTTAATTAAGTCATTTCATTATGGAATCAAAACCATATGCTCCCTAGGTGCGGTTAAAGAAGGAATAAAGACACTGTGAACTACTCTGGAGTAAAACTGGTATCTGGAGAAATTTATAAACAAACATTTATTCATGAAAAGGGATCACAAGGAAAGACAGACGTCGGGCTAAATGTCTCTGTACATATACATACAATTTTGTGATATTTGTAATAACTGATGACTCCTCAAATTCATATTGTGTTGGTTGTTTTAGTCTTCTTGTTGGTGTCTAGGAGTGTAATTGATCAGTATCTTACTAGCATATGTGCAGCTTGTGCTGAATGGCTCGATATTGCCTTATATCACAAGCGTCACAAGCAGAGATGGATTATGGCAAGCAGTGGAACCCAGAAGGCATTTCGTGCATTTGGGATTCATTATCCTGGTGTACATTCATCCCAGATTTGATGTTCACTCCGGGACACAAACCCAGTACCGTTTGCTTTAAGCATATGCCGGAAGAGATTGATCGATTTCGGTCCTAAACATCTACAGGAAGATTAACGTAAACAATATATACATTTAGACTAGGCATTAGCTAAGCATATGGCATTTTAAACGAACGGTACTGAGTTAAAGTCCTGGAGTAAACATCAACTCTGGGACGCAGGTACATCCATTTGATGCGAAATAAGGCGAAACGCACACCACGGATTTCACTGCTAGCAACCACCAACACCTAAGTATGATTATTCCTTTGGACTTGATTGCGCTACTATTTCAAATGACAAATATAGTAGGTTCAGTAATGCACATCTAGTTCCACTACCTTAATTTGCCCTATTCGATGTTTCCAGATAAACCTAATTAACTTTCCTACACAACTCACAAAAAAACTACTACGAAGTGGTGTTATGTGTAAACATTTCTAATGCCGTAAAAGAGCAAACTTCCATTAAGTTATTCGTCAGGACACCCAGGTTAGAGAATTTATCCTCTAGTTTCAGAAACAAGACGTCGTGTAGTTTTGGTGATCAACTTCATGTACAGATGCGTGATAGATTGATGGCAGCAATAAACATACCTAGGCTGGAAAGAGAGCTTATGCAAATGAGAAAGTGCTCCTCTCAGGATACTATAATTGCTCGTATTAATTATGAGGCAGTGCATGAAATTGACTTCCAGGACATTAATGACTCTACTACATTACCTAGTTATCCTAATCCGATGATTAATCAAAGTCAGCCAGGCAGATGTTTAAATAACGGTAGTCCTCGTTCTCTTGAAAGCATAAATAACAACTCGTCGGTCTATTCCACATTGTTCATCCGTCTTGTAACCTTAAAGGAGACGTTGAAAAACAAAAACATCATTGTTAGTGGGATATAGATTGGATTAAGCATGTTTTATGCATGATGGTGTTGCCGCGCGCTGATTGGTTAATTTTAAACCGATCAGCCCGGGCATATTATTGCAGAAAAATCTATAAGCTTCTTATGCATATACTATAAATATATGAATGATATTTAAACTATTGATTGCTGTTCACTTATCATTATTATTTTGAATACAATTTCATTCCTGGAAAAAGGAAAATTCATTCAAAATGCCTATATCAGATGACCAGCTCAGTCGAATACTACAGCAACAGCAAGCATAACGTGACGCACAAATGCGCCTGTTAGAAACTCTGACGCAACAGCTTAACATACACTACTCGAGTTCACACGCTACTACAAGTACTTCTTCTTGTGATGCAGTTGCCAGCAGCATCCCAGAATTCTATTATGACCCCGAATGTGGCAATACATTTCTCACGTGGTTCAAGCGTTGGGAAGACACATTTAGAATAGAGTTCTGTAATCAAAACGACGCATGGAAGACTCGACTGTTGATGTGCAAGTTGGGAAGTCATGAACATGCACGCTATGCTGATCATATATTACCAAAGTTACCTCGAGAGCTCAGTTTCGAGGAGACAGTATCTCAGCTGTCAGAAATATTCGGTGAATCTTCCTAATTGTTTAGTATTCGCTACAAGTGTCTTAATTTGGTGAAACGAGAAGCTGATGAATATGGTGTTCTAGCAGACATCGTCAACAGAGAATGTGAAAAGTTCAAGTTTCGCTCGTTGACAGAAGATCAATTTAAATGCCTTATATTCATCAAAGCTCTCCAGTCACCACAAGATGCTGAGATTAGAACCAGACTTCTAACTCGTTTGGATCAAGATCCGAACATCACACTCAAAACGTTAACAGATGAGTGTAAGCGGCTACAGAACATCAGACACGACAATCAGTTGATTGAACAGGTAAATCCTAATTTAACCTGCAGTAGTGTCGATACTATTACGAGGTTAAAAGTTCAGGAACCGAAAACAAGTGGTAGCAAACCAACGACTGAATGTCTGTTAAGTGGTGATTGGCATTATGTACGATTCTGCCCATTCAAGAAACATGTCAGATGTGTAACAAACGTGGGCATAAAGAAGGTCATTGTTCTCCAAATCGTACGTCCCAGCCTAAGCAGAAGCACAAACGTCCTCGACACATAAAGTCAGCCGAATCTAAATCACTTTCTTTGGTAGCAGCCTTTCAAACAGACTATGACATTCGGAGAAAGTATGTTACGATCCAGATTAATGGTATAGCGGTTCGTCTTCAAATTGACACAGCATCCGATATTACTCTAGTGTCTGAAGAGACTTATAACTTGCTGGGAAAGCCGCCAATGAAGCCATCCAAGAAAACGGCTAAAGACGTATCTGGAGGTGTACTGAAGCTAGTTGGTGAATTACAATGTGAATTTTCCTTCAATGGAAATAGCTGTAAAGGAGTATGCTATCTAACAGAACGACCAAACCTTGACCTACTTGGTATAGATATGTTAGAAAAGCTTGGATTAATGGATATACCCATCAACAGCGTGTGTAACGTGTCGTGTCCATCATTAGACACCACTTCATATACAAAAAAGACAGGTAAAAAGGTTCCACAAATACGGAGTGTAGCAGCAGAGCAATTCGTAACACTCCAGTGTCGTCAGGTGAAGTCAGAAAAGACTTTTCAGCATTTTGTCAGCAGAACGGAATCAGGCACATCGGAACACCTCCATTCCATCCGCAATCGAATGGCCAGGTAGAACGTTTTGTTGGTACGTTCAAAAATGCTCTAAAAAATCAAGAGGGGAGGGGGACACCGAAGAGATCTTAGAGAGGTTCTTGTTTATCTACCGTTCGACACCGAACCCTCAGACAACAAATGGAGTCTCCCCAGCGAAAGCATTACTTGGCAGAAAAATACGTACACATTTTGACAGCATTCGCCCGACTCCAGCTCTTAAGCCGCAAGGAAACGTGATGATGGAGAAACAGTACAATAGTCATCATGGTGCACAAAAACGATTGTTCAGTGTGGGTCAAAAGGTACTTGCTATGGACTATGGAGGAAAACATCCTACATGGATAGCTGGTCGGATCGTGCATAAGAACGGAAATGTGGTTTACGAGGTGTCCGTTGGTTCAGAAATCTGGGTGCGTCACGCTAACCAACTGAAATCAACCTCGATCTCCAACAACGAAACGTAGCATAGATTACCTCTTGATGTTCTGCTAGACACCTTTGAGATCAAAACACCTGAAACAGACAGAACAGTCAAGGCGCAAACGAAGGATTATACAACGTCCTTATTACCTAGAAGATGGACTAACTGGAAGCGCAAACCAGTAAAGCGGTTGCAGTTGGACCATAACACCAAATCCTACGAATCTGCTCAAGGGGGAGGTGTTAGTGGGATATAGATTGGATTAAGCATGTTTTATGCATGATGGTGTTGCTGCGCGCTGATTGGTTAATTTTAAACCGATCAGCCCGGGCATATTATTGCAGAAAAATCTATAAGCTTCTTATGCATATACTATAAATATATGAATGATATTTAAACTATTGATTGCTGTTCACTTATCATTATTATTTTGAATACAATTTCATTCCTGTTCAACGTGTTCTGATTTTGGGGTCTTGTCGAGTGTCATCGTATAAGAATACTAAGCAATAGGAATAGCTGGGTCGTATATATAGCAGGAAAATACAATTATAACAATCATATTATCTTCCGAAGAGAAAAATAGTTTTTCTACAGTCATAATAACAATCGCTTCTACAACCAAGCTGATCTAATTAGATCCTGACTCGGAGGTGACACTAAATTTGTCTGCAGACGCGTCTAAGGCAACAACAGATGCAGTGCTACAACATCGAGTAAATAAACCAATCAAACCATTTGCTCTTATTTCGAAGAAATTAGGGCAAACTCAAACGCGATACAGAACTTCCGGTAAATAATTACTGACCATCTGCTTAGCGGTTAGACATTTTAAACATCTACTTCACGGTAGAGATTTCGTGATACCCAAACGCGACGGTTAGTCCCCTAGAGAAATGCAGCAATTAGGTGTCCCAATCCTCAACCAACAAACAGTTTATAAACTTTGAACTAAATATTGTGGCAGATACGCTATCATTGTGGTGTACGTGAGGAAATTGTCAACATCATCCGGAATTCAGACGGCGGACTACATTGCAGAGTCGTGTATAGAGGACAGCTGACAGATGCATCCCAAGTGAAGACAGAAATCAGACAAGGTTGCTTGCTTACTCCCACTTTCTTTCTTCAAGTGGTCGATTAGATTATAAAGACCTCCACATCTGAGAAGTATGGAATACAATGGACATCTCGGATGCAACTAGACGATTCAAACTCCGCAGATCACTTAACTCTTCTATCCCATATACGCCAACAAATGTCGGACAAGACAGACAGTGTAGCAGGAGTAGACCTCGACATTCACAAAAGAAAAAGCAAGATTCTCAAATACAACACAGAGAACATCAACCCAGTCGCACTTGATGGCGAAACTCTGGAAGACGTGGGAACATTCACATACCTGGCACGCATCATTGATGAACAAAGAGAGTCTGATACAGACGTAGAGGTGAGTATCGGCAAAGTAAGGGTAGCATTCCTACAATTGAGGAACATATGGAACCCAAAACAACTGTCAACCAATATCAAAGTCACAATCTTCAATACGAACATCAAAACAGTCCTACTGTATGGAGCTGAAACTAGCAGAACTACCACAACCATCATCAAAAGTGTACAAGTATTTATAAACAATTGTCCACGCTAGATACTCAATATACCTTGACCGGATACCATCAGAAACAGCCTACTGTGGGAGAGAACAAACGAGCTTTCAACTGAAGAACTAATTAGGGAAGACGTTGGAATTGGATAGGACATAAATTGTGTAAGTCGTCAAACAGCATCACGAGGCAAGCCCCAACTTGGGATGCTGAAGGGAAAAGGAGAAGACCAAAGAACACGCTGCGTCGAGCATTGGATAGCAACTGGAAAGGATTGCTCAGGCCAGGGTTGGATGGAGAATGCTTGTGGGCGGTTTATGCCGCTCCACAAGGGGTAACAGGCGTAAGTAATGTCAATAATTTTGAACCATACATCGATAATTCTCAATAGCTGAAACAAATACGTTGATTGCGATAAGTGAGAACATAAAAGCACAGATTAATTATGCTGGTCAAGATATCAATTGATGATAAAAAAAGATGGTACTGAATTATCTCGGATGTTTCAAAGAGGTAATGACATCAATTTTTAAAGATTTTGAATCACGATGCAAGCAGTACTAGATATAGGATATGATAAACGGTTTTCATAGTATATGTTATATAAATCACTTATCTGATTCGGAAGAAAAAGAAAATTACCTATTATCAAAATTAAATCCCACTGATTTAAGATCAAATTGAAAACAGTTTTATAATCAGGATTCCAAAAATTAAGTGGTTTACGAGACAACAATATATTTTGATAATATAAATGGATCACTTACAAAAAAAAACAATCAACAGATAAAATATAAAGTATAGTATAATGTATTAAATTTTATACAGATCATACATGATGAAAATAACTTTGATAATGCTTACATTTAATTTGGTATAGATGTAACTAATGCAAAAACAATAAACTATTCGAACAAACAAAACCTGTTTATTTAATTCATAAATGAGTGTAATTTTTAATCAAAAGAAATTTAATTATATTTTAGTACAATTCTTTCAGTTTACTTTTAATAATAAAAAACAAGCAGTAATACAATTTCCCAACAAAATAACACAAAACAAAGTATAAACTGAAATGAAAATTAAAGAAAGCAAGAAAATACAGAGATTGTTATTTTAATCGAAATGGAACTAAATAATGAAAGTTGTTACACGGGTCTACTTGGTTAAAATAATAATAATAATAATAATAATAATAATAATAATAATAATGACTGATCAACAGTTGGTATACAATAAACAATCACTTCATTGAGAATACAAAGACAAAGTCATAGTCATTTTAACAAATTAGAAAAACATACAAAACAAGATATCAACAACGATATAGTGATCATGGCAATAATAATAATATGAAAATGTGAAAATAAAAATAGACTAAATTTATTAGGAATTAATGATTAATTCATATTAACAAAATGATTGTGTTTTAAATATAATTAGTTATTTCAAGAAATGCAATTCAATTCATAATGAACAGTTTTCTATTTTCCTTTTTAATTATTTACATGTAAATAAATACACATAGTTTTTATATGGTATGATATAGATAGATTGTTCGAACTGAACAATTTGAACAAATGAAGTAAAATATATTTTAGATGAATTAAATAATAACCTATTTGGCAAGTCGATAATGTAAGAAAAAAGAAATGAATGAATGCAAAAGAACAAGACACTTTACACAATAAGCTTCCTTTGAATATTATGATTACAATTATGTACATAACAGTGAGATGATACCTATAAAAATTATATATATAACGTTGATAAGTGACTAGACAGACGAATAAGTGTGATAGAGGTTTGTTAAATGTCAAGTGTTACTGTTTAAGTTATTATTCAATGAAGTTTTTTAATGTGGATATTGTATTGTTATTTAGCGATTCCGTAATAGTTTTATTAAAATTTAAATATTCCTTTATACAATCAATGCTCTCATAGTCGATTTTATCACTATTATTATTATTATTTAATTGAGAAGCATCGGAGGCATTAAATATAGTAGGTGGTAATGAAAGATGAGATTCTTTTGAAACTTGTGTATTCACCAACTCTGATAAGTGCGAATCCGAAACTTCAATTTTCTACACATAAGAATAGAGAGAAAAAATTACACGATTATCTATGCATGAAACTGTAATTAGAATGAAATGTACTATGAAATGATACGTTTAACCAGAACGGGGTGTTGTTTACGAAATTGAGAGGACGGAAAGCGAATGTCCGGCGCTTTAACCGGGTTGGTGGACAAGCAAAGTCCATCCAGGAGAGTTGGAAAACCCTGATTCCAAACCAATGGTGTACATGGGCTCCGGTATCCTAAGGGAACAAATGGTGTATGAATCAATCGTTGGTCACCGGCTACCATGGGACTGCATCTCCTCACGATGCTCCACTGCCTTGTGGGTTAGACCTTTACGTTAAAGGCTCCGGGTGTGGCCCCCTAGGAAAACCACCTGCTTCTGTTTGGGCACATCCGCAGTATCATAGCCGTCACACAAGTCAAATGAGATTTGTGTAGCGCATATATAAAATCATTGTACAATAATAAACTTACTTAATGCCTAGTATGATGATTAGAAAAGAAAAAGCGGATTTAAGTGCGAAAATTATGTTTTGTTACTTTATAAATGGTATTTGATTTTTCTGTTGAAGTATAAACAAACTGAAAAGTTAAATAGAATATTTCTTTCATCCAAATCCTATTGTTACAAAAGGAAATAGTGAGGTAAGCTAGTTCTAATATTGGACTAGAAATTGCAACCAACGGAATTCATACATATAAGTGCGGAAAGAATTGAGTTAGACTTTTCTCGTCGAGGATTTTTTTAAAGGTTTTTTTCAACATGTTAGTGAGTTGGATTTAATCACTTCCGATTCATAAAGAGAATACAAAAGACAAACCGAGTTTCTTTGAAATACGAAACAAACAACAAACTACTCAGAAATACACCAAAAATGTATATAACAGACATGCACTTTAAAAACATATGGTGAAAAGAAGTATCTTGAATTAATGATGAATTACTATAAGGACTTCTGTTAATACTCTCCAACATATTTTTGAAAAGAAAGTATGAAGTTGCAGTAACTAGAGATAAAGGTACGTTGAACATAACACTTAGTAGGAGAGCCCAATGATGACAACTATTTCGATACAGTGGTTGAACTTGGCTATCATGACTACTCGATTGGGGTATAGGAGCCAAAAAACAGAATTCTTGAAGTCGCATGATAATAAGCAAATCGGTTAGATACTATTAAAACCAAAAACGGAAGAAAAAAATCTTATTGTGTCACAGAGTGACGGCAAGCAAGGTATTTTCTACAAATGACCAGTCTATTCAATGATTCTGCCTTTTTAATGACAGTAGGAAGGGTCAGCGAGATTCACACTTCATGAGCTTTTGATCCCCGTGATAAGAATTTAAAAGTATGGCTCTAAGAGAACAATAAATGTTCAGAAAAAGATTGTGTGTAGCTGATTTCGAGAAGTTATTTCCATGGCTCTGATGTTATCTTTTCAGGTTAACACGACGTTCAATCGGTAATCCAGTTTTTTTTTGCAGGACTCACAAGGAGAAATTTTATAACATAATGTGAGCAACCGAAAAGTATCAATCTTCTGGATATCTCTAAAATTGATCGACTTCATCCTGTTTCTAACAAAAATCATTTATTTAAAAATATTTACGCACTAATACAGTACTTTTCAAAGTACAAATTGAATCTACTGACTATGACTAACTTTATTTATTCTTATTATGTGAAGAAGAAGAAGAAGAAAAAACTTTAAAAATCCATGGTAAATTAAACGATCTCAAACAAACAACTCAATGAGAAATAAGAACGAAATACTACAGACAATGAAAGAAATACATTCTACAGCTATCAACAACTACACAGAAAATGTTCAGACTTTCAAAAATTGATTTGAACCTACTGTTGTCGTCTCACAGACCAATTGCTCATTATTATCGTTATTACTATTGTCAAGATTGTTTTGATCTTTATCACAGGTAACTGACGATGATAGTTGTTCAGATGATTTTTCCTGATCTGTCGCTTCTGAATTGGAATATGACACAGGAAAATCTTGATTAGGCACAGAATCCATATCGTAAACAGTTGTAGACAGTTGAGAGTCAGAAGAAATACGATTTTGATCCAAATGAACAACAGTAACAGGAATATTTAAATCGATTACTTCAACATCATTTGACAAGTAATCTGTGTAAAGCAACAGATAAAATAAATTAAATTGTCGAATAATTCATAGAATTTTACAGTGTGAAGAGTAATTATTATGAATCACCATCAGTATTAACACAAACTAGTATTAGGCGTATGGATAAAGAAACTAAAGATTTAGTGACTCACAATAATTGAGATGAGTGGTTAAGAAGAGGATTAGTGAGGACAATCACTCAATAATTACAATGCGACAGTAAAGCATAAGACAATGCACTACAGTAATAAACATTTTATTTTTAAAACTGGAATATGTAGAGGTATATATGAAGAAAAATGGATAAAGTTAATACTATTAAAAACACCAAATGTGGTGCAAAACAGGTGAAATCTTTGGTAAAGTCAAATGACTGATTAAGAAAAATACTGTTCATCAAAGATTTTATTATCAGTATTAATTATTTTAACACATAAACATAGGTGCAGGGGGACACCAGATATATATGCGCCAAAGAAGTTCTGTCTGTTATTTATTACTGGCCAAAACACAATTACTGAATGCATAGATGGGGCACAGCATATTAATTGATGGGTGAGTAGTAGAACTTTGTTCTAAAATACCGAGTGTGAGGGACTTGAGTAATCAAGTACAAAGAGGAATAAAAGTAGAGATACTCTTAAAGAGTTTAGTTATTGAAAAATATCTGCTTCTTACGTCCGTTACAATTACCGTTTCTTATATTATTGAGTGGTGATAGTAACACGGAAATATCCCATCATTGTAAATAAATACTATTGTCTAGCTGTCTCATTGAACATTTGAGGAAAAGTTGTGGGAAATCGCCAGACGTTGCTGGTAGTTCTGTCGATTCACTTCAAAAATTCTTCTATTTCTCGTAAACTTCGAACTTTCTTTTGTGCACGATTGCACAGATGATTAATAAACAGTTTATATTCTCACACCTACTTATTCACTGGTTTATTTCTTGGTAATTTAAACTTTTAGTAAGTCAAACTACTTTTCCCGTCTCGACATAACCAGCTAAGTATTCATAGGTGTTAAATTTCCGGAAATGATTATAATTTTTAATTATGGACAACTGGTGTTCCTCTAATTCGAAGAAAAACTAATAAGAACTCGAGACTAAAGCCATTGACATACATGATGCCTCACAAATTACCCCCAAACAATGAAACCTATGAATAAGACAAGAGTTCGGAGAAAGCTTGATATTCGAGACGTCAAAACTAAGCTATAACAACACATTTTGAGAAAACAGTAAGAAAACGGAGTTGAAGTATTCGTGCTACACATTTCGAACAGTTTGGTTACGAATATTTGTCAAACCATTTTATATGAAAAACAATAAAGGTCGATTAAATAAAAGTTCAAATAAACCATAAATAAAGGAGAGAAAAAAGTTAATATAGGAATAATAAGAAATTATCACCCCAACTTAGACCATAAAATGGTTTAAAGTTTATCAGGCTAGATTGAAGGTTGTGTCTGTAAACATAAAGGTTTGAACTTGCGTATAGTTAGTGTTTCTCTAAACCTAAGAATTCGTCCTTGACAATAACTATAAAGTGCTTTGAAAGCTACTTCGATGACCTTTATTAATTTTCATACAAAATCACTTCACAAATATATGTGTGACCATACTGTTCGAAATGTATAGTGTGAATTCATCACACTCTTCAGATCAGCTCCGTTCTCTTATTGTTCTATCAAAATTTACAAAAAGAACTAACTGTTTAAAACTCTAAGTACTTAGCAATAAAACGTAACCTTGGGACACAGTAAAATCATACTAAGAGCATACTAAGAGTGATAACAACCAGTGAGAAAACAGAAGAGGTCGTGTAGAAATATGAATTACCAAATATATATTAGCGCGGTTATCATTAGTGGATGGAAACAAACATTTATTGACAAACACTAGATAACCCGAAGTCGCTCTGGCAAACAGGTAATTTCGTTTCTTCACTTTCAACATCAAACATCTGGGATCTATCCGAGAACGATGTAAGCTTAAATCTTATTTTACCACATCAGAAATATAACTCCAATTATGCTTCTAACCTGTATTTCCTTCCTACCATTTATCAGAACTTTAAAAACACCACAAACTATTTTATGATAGAAAAATTTTGAATAAGAAAAAAAAGTATAAAAAGTGGACTTGAAATGAAATTTACAAAATTGTCTAAAGTAAACAAAAGAGGGCTTTGTTATATCTCAATATATGCGGACAAGTATGAAAAAATCTCAGTGTTGCTTAATCCTTTGCCTATGAACGAGGATTTTTACTTGCAATGAAAATTTTAAATATTTAAAGCTAACCACATTATTAACACGTGGATGAGCTTTCATCCAATGAACTACTCAATCCATAGATTTCTCAGTTACTTTTTAATACTTTGGATGGTTTCCTTTAGTCTACAATTACTAATAGATGATAAACGTTAACCTGAAAATTAAAAAGCTATTCCATACAATAGTTGTCAGTGGATGGTGTCATTTCGCTGAAGTTTGACATTTTGATTCCACTTAAAGCTAACTGTTATCACTGCGTCTTAACAAGATGTAGTATCATTTTACTGTTTCAGTAAATTTCTTGAATAAAATTCAATACAGATATAAATATGAGTATAGGTGTAGTAAACGACAACACCAGTTGGTACAACCAAATGTATTTGAACACAAACTACAGAATCTCTTCGTAAAATCTGAGATCCATACAGTAAACACTTTATTTGCAAAATGTCAATCAACTGTCTCAAACTTGATTGTTCCTTCATTTCCACAGAACTCATTCACTATTCTCGTTATCTTTTCTTCGATCTTCCTAATCTTTTGCCGCCAGACAATTCTATTTCGATGATACATACTACTTGTATCTGTCGACATCAATAGCACACACCACATAGGTACGAAGAAAAAGAACAAATCTCCCGTATAAAGCAGATTGTAATGAAACTTTACTGAGTAAATATATATCTTATCTACTATAGGATCGATAATAAAGATCACCAGCTAAAATATTTGGAACAAACAAATCTAAAAAAACGGCAACATATATCATCCTTTTTATGCTACAAGAGTAACAACAGACTGTTCATGAATACATAAACAGATAAAATTGAACATTCAGGTAAATACAACGAAAAGCATGGTGAGAACATGTGATTATATTAGATGTTAAAAGTCTACATTTTGTTGAAATCATCAAAGATGGAAAATATCTTGAAAGTGTCGACGTTTACTGATTTAAAAAAGTTTCTTTTCAATAAGAGTTGATAAAGATACACATATATAATATGTATTGAAAATGATTTACCTGGAACTGGTTGACAGTTTGTTGTTATACCATCATAATGTGAAGAAAAGTATACAGTTTCTTCATTACTTTTACTGGTACTATCATTATTATTATTCACAATGTAAGTACATGAAGTTGTATCGTTTGCTAGCAATGCAGAATCAATATTAGTCCCGGAAAAATTCTGGGATATTGAAGAATTCATTTGAATATGATCATTATTTTCATTCTCATTTCTGTTATCATTAGATGAACAAATTTCATCTGCTGTATAATCGTAATTTGATTCACAATTAGTAGACATGATAGCATGATTGAGATTTATTTCATTAGAATTATTATTTGTTTGAGTTAATTCAACTGGTGTACCAGTCATATAATATAATATACCATCGGAACTCATAACCGGATATAGTTGAATAAAAGAATACGGTGTTATCGATTCATGACTAAATGACAATTCACAATTTGTGGTTACAGTTTTAGTCGTATCTAGTTGATTGTCTGAACAAGAAACTGGATTTTCTATTGATGAATTAACTACAACATTAGATATGAGGGAATTAGTAGATACTAGACTAGAATTATGTGCATCAGATGACCATGGAATAGGGTAGACTTGAACACCGGGAATAGAAGAATCATTTGATAACTATTAATTCCAGAAAAACGAAACTTTATTAATTTATAAAATCTCAACGGGAAACTATATATATATATATATATATATATATATATATATATATATATATATATATACATATATATATATATATATATATATATATATATATACATATATATATATATATATATATATATATATATATCATTTATTAGTAGAAAGACAGTACCAGTAGTGATCTAAAACGCTCAGTTGTAACATCTTTACTGGTGACGGTGAGTGACGTCGGTTTGCGCTATACGAGGAGCATCAATTCCTTCACGATTGCAGATATCCCTTATTGACGAATGCTAACTTCTAGACACAGGGTTTACCATCAACTGTCCCCAACAACTTAAAATCAACGAAAACTAATGTGCTTGTAAGAGAAACACAATTCAGAATGGCAGTCAGTACAATCGTATACTAAAAGAGTATTAGTATTGTTATGATGGACGGTGTTTGAGACCTAGCACTGGTACACAAAATGCTACGCACTAACCCACCCCCAACTGACTACTTCAGAGAGAAGACAAGAGTGGAAGAGAAAGTCTATTGGGCTACTGAACAATATGCATAAATAGTTATATATATTATTTATTATTTATTTATTTAAACACATAAATATTGGTACAATGAAGCACCAGATAAATATGCGCCTCACAAATCTCATTCGATTTGTGTGAGGGCTGTGATACTGCCCAGGTGCCCAGACTGAAGCAGGTGGTTTTCTTAGGGGGCCACACCCGGAGCCTTTGGCCAAAAGGTCTGATCCACAAGGCAGTGGAGCATCGTGAGGAGATGCAGTCCCATGGTAGCCGTTGACCAATGACAGGTTCCTCCGCCATTCGTTCCATCAGGATACTGGAGCCCATGTGCACCATTGGTTTGAAATCAGGGTTTTCCAACTCCCCTAGGTGGACCCTCCGTGTCCACCAACCCGGTTAAAGCGCCGGACATTCGCTTTTCGTCCTCTCACTTTCGTAAACAACGTCCCCGCCACGATATATATATATATATATATATATATTTCTACCCCTTAGAAAATGAATTCATTTCTTAGCCAATGATATACATTTCTCCTTCAAATTAGTCTTAGTTGTCATCAAGTGACCCTCTCGTCTGACTGCTTTTGATTGTCTCACTGCATCAAGCATGTAATCTTTAACAGACTTCGGAAGAACCAAGAACACAAACTACACGAAACTTAATATATTAGAGGGTAAGACAGAAAGGGCAAGAAGACGAAAGAGTTAAATGGCAAATCCATTCAAAAAACGATGTCATAAAGATTTAGTTCTCTTAAGATATGATAATTTGAAGCTTCTGGAGGTTATAATATCATTAAAAGTAGTAATATATGAGTCACTTTTTCGTCGGAGAAAACACGTAGTATAGTAGTAATGGTGCCGTTTTCTACTCTGAATATATATATATATATATATCAAAGAATTGCATGTTATCAAATAAGGGACTGTTAAGAACAGATTCACCGCATCAGTAGAGGTAGACTGATAACACCAATTTTTAGAATCACCTCATGTAACATTCTATAGGCGTTAAACAGTGAACTCTATGGTTTAAAACGAAATAGGAAAAATCCATGCAGATAACAGATGCCGGTGTCTCGACAAAATGAAGTGTAATCCGATCTGATAAAATAAAACACAGCAAATAATTAAAATGATTGCATTTGTAATTTACTACTTACATTTTGTGACGTATCACTACTGTTATAGGTACTGAAAGAAATCTGGGAGGCATAAGCTGCTGCAACAGTGAGTAAATGCGGAGGTTTATTAACTGTATCACTTGTGTTAACCATAGAATCATAAACTATTTGATTATTTATATTCATACCATTATTTTGGTGATCAGGATTATTATTTGCAGAGTGGAGAACAATATTGGCTGGATTTGGATGAATATGTAGATTCCCATTCGATGTATAATTTGATGAATATTTGCATAGTCCAATAGAAGGATTATTACCATCATCATTCTTATTGACTTTTCTTGCTAATGATGAATTTTGTTGAGATGAGAATAGACTGTTAGTCTGACGACGAGCATTTCGACGTTTTGGTTTTAGATCCAACAATGAAAACTGCATAGATGACTGCTTATTACACGGTTTAGGCTACATTTCCGTTCGATTTTTTGGGAAAAAGCAAAAAGTGATAATAAATACAAGGTAAGATACACAGTTAGACATCATTCTAGTGAATATTCGAAATTGAGTAGGGCTAGGTTGATGACTTTACAACATTGTGAGCAGTTTCGATCCAATTTGTAATGGTTTAGATTACCCCACTTGATATTTTGACTGAAATTTGATCAGTCTGCTCTACGTAAAATTGCAAATAATTATTCAGTCAATCAGTCAGTCAGCTACAACGTACGACCAGGCACATATATGCATCGGTCCAAGTTGCCACACATCATTAGCACAACAAGATGAACATCAAATATATAAAAGAAAGACTGTATAAGGATATAATACAGGAAGAAAGAATTATTTCGCAGAAATAAAGGTATAAAGCAATTTTAATCTCACGGTTTAAGGGCAGACAAAAAGTGTATACACCTACAACATTGTGGTCAGAGAGCAACCCAGCCCTAACTTATATCATTAGGTAAATACATATTTAAGAAAATCTTTTTAAGTAAAACTAAGTAACTAAATTATGATCAAATAATCATTATGTTTTACCAATAATAAAATGTAACAATAAATGATGAGTCATAAGAGTTTAGTTTACAAAAACAAATGCTTGATAAATAGAATTATTTTGACTAATTCATCAAAAATAACCTTTCATGTTTCATATTTACATTTTAATGCTCATCTCTTCAGAATATCCCCGAAAAATATTCGGATAAAATAAAAAGTAAACTAATTATTTCTCATCATAGCTCAAACAAAGCAAGTTTGTGAGTGCATGTTTGATTTCGGTTTGAGCATATGGAATAAGTTATTTCCAAATCCATGGTAAGTGGGTGAGTTAACATATTGATAAATTACTTGATATAAGGTACACATAAGTGGTTAATTTAAATGTTTACATGGAAATGATGAATACTATCATCAAGGTAGAAACTAAAACATCAGTAATGTGTGTTATCGTTGTTCTAAGTTACCTATATTAATTCTCTTATAAATGTGATTTGAAGACCTATTGTCTAACGATACTACAATTTCCTACTCACATTTGACATGGTAATGCATATAATAGGACAATGTGAATTATAATGACGAAATCCAAACCAACTAAGCAGTACAACTGGGTCACTATTTCTAAACTGTTTGAAAGTATAATGAACCTTTTTTATAGGTTAACGGATAAACGATAACTATGATTAAAAAAATTGGTATCACATATTTATCTGTAAAAAATGATTATTACATCATTTAAAAAATGCAATGAATGAACGTAAAATATAGCAATCATAATGATACTCACTAGAATAGTACGATATCGCGATTCAATAATGTTTTCTTTACGATGATTATTATTATTACTATCAAGTGAATCATTCTTATAACTGTTAACTGGGTCATTAGATCCGGTGGACTTTTTGTCTAATTTTAACAACAACAACAAAAAAAGATCGGAAAAATTTTCTTTAACTAACTTCTAGGTAAAATTCAAACAATAGAGTAAATAATACAATTTCAGTAAATAATATAATTATAATTCCAAAGTTATTCATGTAAGTCGATAAGGCGAATTTCTTTCAACACAAAATGAATGAAATAAATCTGTGCAAAGAAATAAGCAATTGAACAGTGATTTGGAAAGTATAGTTCAGATTTTAAAATGTTAAAATGCAATTCATTTTGTTGGATTTAAGCGAAAAACGTGCTTGCCCTTCAAACCATCAAGTTTGATTGTACAAAAGATAGTATTATTTGACTAGAATTTATCTAATTATTCAACAATGGAAGTGCTAATTGATGCATACATTTCTTATTGAATTTATTGTAGGGAAGATTTTATAAATGCATCTACATAAAGAACTATACACATGAGGTTAAAAAAAGAATGATGAAATGGGTAGATATGATTGTAGATTACTCGGGTAACAAACTTCTATTTATTAAACTGACAATTTAAATTACTAGTTAAAGAATATATTGTACATTGTTGAGTTTAAGACAAGATCTTTAGTTATGATGTCGACAGCTATCTCTTTAGAAACTAAGATACTTTATCTCCCTTAAGATTAGACAAACTATATATTGTATCAAGGTGATGTAGGAGAGCTATAGTAAGTGGATCATTAACCACAAGTCACTCCCCATATCTCTGTTTAGACCAGTTTGGCCACCTGCAAATGAGTAAGGTATGATTACTTTTATTCATTTTTTAGCAAGACAGCTTCTTACGCAGTTGTATTTTTCCTAGTTGTCTGGTTGAGATCCTAGTAGTTGAATGGGAATGTACAGGGAAGTGAAGTATACTATTTCACTCCTAATTTTTGGTCGCAAAAATCAAGTATTTAAAAGGATTATTTGTCAGTACTTTTGTAACTCACTGACAATTAGGTCATGTGCTTAAATACATGTGATTATTGAAGATGACCAATGAATCGAGTTCCTCATGCTATTCACCTAGATTTAACTTCGAATATGTATGGACAATTCATTTTACACTGAATTCTTACAGACCAGACTTTAAAGGTATTCTTTGAAAGAGCATAGAAAAGTGGATTTCCAAACATAAGTTTTCAAACTAAATGGAAGCAGTTTGGGACCTTCAGAATTACGACTTTATTAGAAGAGAATAAATTTTTTCGTATATCAGTGTTCAACATTGTACACTCCTAAGGAGACCTTGAGATACCTAGTTTTCGTTAATAAATGTTAGTTCTTTCCTAAATAAATAACCGCGATAACTTTTTTCCACTCCATATTATCGCGCTGGCCTTGGTTGTTACTTGATTGGTTATTGTCAATCCTAGTTTACTAGTTTTATGAGGTCCAACGGTCATTTTCTATTGCTATATAGTGTTGTTATATTTCAAGTTTGACTTCGTTAGATATCATGCTATTTGTGTTGCGTGCTGTGTTGCATTGAGGATAATTGTTGAAGAACTGTGCGTCAGCTACCTGATCTACGGAGTTCGTATTAAATCCCATTAGTATTAGAAGAATCTCAAGTGTCCATACGCATAAATCGCCATAAGCCTAAATCATAAACACTACATACATTAATGAAGTTCATATGCATTGCCTATCGTTCTATCTATGAAGGCAAAATATGCATTTCTGAGAACGAGGTTGAAACAAAACCTTAACATCATGATCAGTCATTTTTATAACACTTCTAATAATAATAATAATAATAATAATAATAATATGTGTTAACAAGAGAGTAGATATGAAGAAATAAACAGTTAAGTAGTGACTTACTTGATTTATGCGCTCGTGCATGGATCTACAATGAAAATAGATAGAATTTAGTTGATAATTTAGAAATTCTTCTTGAAAATATTATATATATTTTATTCAATCTAGTCAATCATAATAGTTACTTAACATTATTCTATATACGTTAGCCCATAAAAACAAAAGAGAACTTTAAATTAGAAATAATAGAATCATATGCACTAAACATAAACATACATTTATTATTCAGTAAATATAAATAACATTATTTTTAAACTTTAGTTATCACAATCCTCCTGCCTTAGAGAATCATGGTAGCACTATCAACGGTGTTATCCATCACTTGATGCATTATCCAAACAAAAGTATCAGGTGTCCGCGCAATAAAATTAGTGATGAGTGATGCAAGCACGAAATACAAATAAAAACATTTGTAATAAAGTCATTGTATCTTTTGAAAAGATGGTTACGTGGGGGAAAACAGAGAAGTTTCTTCATAATTACTAATTAACAAATTTGTATATGGACTGAAATACTACCTGACTACTCGAACCTGATAAAGTGGTTTTCTTAAGAGGTCATTCCTCGAGTCTTTGACCTAGAGGTCGGATTTATATGACAAAGGAGAAACATTAAATCACGTCTTACGGTAGCCGCTAGTCAGAAATAGATTCATAAGCCAGAAGTTTCTTCGGGGTCATGAAGCTTCTGTACACTACTGGTTTGGAATCAGCATTTCCCAACTCCCTAAACTGAACAATCTGAAAATAAACGTACTCATTCCGTTGAAACAATTTCACGCGTTTAGTTTGACTCGTTTCGCAACTTCATTATCTTTGTAATCTTGTTAGTACACTATTACGTAATAGCACTATTTCACTAAATATACAGGACAAACTGTATATATCTTGACCGAATTGCGCCTGTAGTCCCATTTTTTGCATAATAAGCTATTATAAGATAGTGGGAACAATGAATTAATAATCCACTCAAATAAGATATAATAAATATCGTTATTAATTCTCTAGAGATTAATATTATAAACTAGCGCTACTGCGCAAAAAGACTATGAAATAACTGTCAAAAATATCATTATCGCAAGTAACAATAAACAGAACTTAACCACTGCATTTGTTGTATTAAAAGAAAAACTACCATAGTAATAGAGGATACATCATTAATTATCATAATAGACATTTCGGGGTAAATGATTTTAATTTGTACAGCTACACTCAACGGTAAAATAATATTTAGTAGAGTAACATCACAGTAATTGATGTTACTTCTCTTACTATACAAATAACCATAATGTTTGTGTTCAGATGCCAAATATCAATCTGATAAATATTTCTAGAAATTATCTTTTAAAGTTTTCTAATCAAGCCTTAATTTTCCACTTAATACAAAACAAAGCCAAATATGGGAGTGATAAATGCAACTAAAAGTACAGTTCTAATGCAATGAAAACGCCATTCGAAAATTGTTAAATTACTTTGTATGCCTGACTGGTAGCAAAACTACGATCGCACTGAGAGCACATAAATTCATAGGCTACAGTGGTGGATGAACATTTCTCAGATGGATGGTCATCTAAATCAACTAAAGAAAAAAAATTAACCAAAAAAAAATAATTAGTAGAGGTATTCTTATTCTGGTATTCGTAAGATAAACATCCTCAAATGCATAGCTTAGGTTACGTAGTCCGGGCATAATTTTGTAATTCGATAGTTATTACAGACGTGTCCACATCTTTTTTTTAATGTTTTCAACCTAGGGAGCAGGCAGCGATGATTAACCGTCTGTTGTGATAACTTGAGATCATACACGATTGTCATGCTTATAGACCTTTAAAATGACCATATCTTCAGGTCACTTCTTAACCGTTTTTTTTTCGTATTTGACACTGAATATGATTTGAATCACTGACTGGTTTGATGATTAAAAATAGTTTTCAGCATAAAATATAAATAAATAGATAAAATTTATAGAGCGAGGACAATTAATCATCATTTATATTTTAGCAAACGGATTGACTGTCAGATTATTATATTTCAGAAGCTCAGTAGCTAAGTCCAACGGCAGTATCTGATATTTCTCCTTGTATTTTAAAAATATGCAGTTGTTTTACTAAACTTTGTGAACTTGACTTTTTTCAATTGTTTTGATAAGTTTGGCTGATATTACTCACAAGTTGGATAAATATATTTGATAACCTTTCATTCTACACCAGAATAATAAGGGATTGTAGAAATTTCCGAAATAATTGCTTTTATTACGTATGACAAAATCGATCGCAGTGACACATATACATTCATTATTTATATATCTCTAAATTGTGTTAAACTACTATTCTATACTTTCATTAACCGACTTCATTAGTTTCATTTAGACATACTCTATTATATTCGGTTTTCTTTCTTATTTATTTATTTGAACACACAAATATTGGTACAAAGGGGTACAAGATATATATGCGCCACACAAAAAATTGTCATTTCATTTGATTGTGTGAGGGCTATGATACCGCCCGGGTGCCCAGAGACAAGCAGGATTTTTTACTACAATCAGAGTTGGTATTTACACTCCTTAGTTTGTCACACTGTTGTTGTTTCACTGATGTGGACGGTGGGGACTTAAAGTGGTATAAATTTGTGCTGCGTGGATTATATATGTAAATATATATATTTATTATTGCTTATTCCCTATCATCACATTTTCTATTTACTCCCACTAATCGCGGAGACTTGATTTTCTACTCTACAGTACGAATGAATTGTCTCATTATGTGCAGCATTTTATTCTAATTTCTGTATAGAACAAACACAACACAAATGTACGTAAACGTACTTTTGTAGCTTAGGAGAAGCATGTATCTGTTACAATATCTAGATATCAGGAAGTATATCAAGTCAAATCGGAAAATTTCAGACCACTATACAGAGAAGAAATTAATAACACGACGAAATGCAAATGAGTCGAAATAGTAACATTACTGGTCTAAAACACTCTAAATAGTAAATATAGTTTGAAAAGAAAAAGACAAGAAATAATATTAAAACCTAAGATTTAGAGTAAGATAATAAAAAAACATTTCCAACACCATAACCGATTTTGAGACACATCTTCTATTGAAGTTTGCAATTACATATGATTATTTAGCGAATCCTAAGCAAGAAATCAACTGAATTTCTCCTGTTGAGTTTCATTAAAAACAAAAAGAGAAGGATATAGATCATTTGACCAATACCAGAATATCGACTACAGAGTTGATTTAAACCTTTATTAGCATCTACAAACGTTTAACAAAACGAATACAGATGATTTGAAATTCATAATCTCCTTTACTATTACTGCTATAAGTTTTGATCATTCCGTAAAACCATACAATGATAAGCTTCAGATTTCAAACATCTATTCACTTTTTAATACTTAATTTAAACAGTGCGCATCCACGATCCCGCACGCGGGATTTGAACGAAGGAACGTAAGTCTCACGCGCGAACGTTTAACCTCTAGGCGGTTGAGCCGCCATCCAACGATGGTAATGTCTAACTTCGACCAATCCACGATACTGCGCGACAATTTTCCATTGTCTTCGGTGAGTAAATGCCTTACACCCGATACAGTTGAACCCTACTGGTCACGGCTTCGAATCCCACGTGTAGGATCATGGATGCTCACTGCTGAGTTCCATACTAGGGCGAAATCACCGTCCAGTGCTTTCACGTTCTCAATGGCGGTCTAGCACTGACCTGTTCATTATGTCAATTAAAACTCAACGATCTCCTTAACCCTATACTGTTAATCTAAACAGAGAAAAATGAAAGTATAAAAATCAGATTTAGCGATTAAAGTGTGAAATAAAATCAGATTTTACTGACAGTGATCTGAACATACAGTAAATAGCAACAAAATGTACGCATATTCTAATGATAAATCTAATAAACTGTTTATTGTGGTTAAAGAAAAAATTTTAAGAAATAACGAGCTAGTAGAAGTTTATGAGTGCTGGATATTGTTACTTAAAACTTGGTGTTAATTTTTATGTATTCACTGTGCAATATTGAAAAATAACTGCTGCTTTAAATCAATTACATCCATGTAGAAGTTGACGTTTTGATTCACTTACGGTGAGCTGACTTAACTATCAATGGCTGGAGAAAAGAAATTTTCATTTACCAGCTAATTAACAGCCTAATAATCCTGAACAAAATGTTTTGTAAGCTGTTATTAAGTGTATAAAAATGTTTAATTATGTGACTTTCAAAACCATCATTTTCAATTAGTAACCGCGTCAAGAAATTTCGAGTCATTCATGTATTGTCTTTACGTCAATTAGCTAATAACTAATGTCATATTATCTAACCCTTAGTACTAACAGGAATTAGAATGCAGAGCCTTTTTCCGAGTGACTTTAATCAACCTACAATAAATACGAAGTGCTCTAAGGTATCTAGTAATTTGGGTTAATGGTCATAATACAGATTGATCGATAGGATCTAATCAGCAACATGAACTAGACATGAAATAAATTACTACTATATAGTTAAATTATGCGCATTCTTCACATAACAAACATAACTTTGAAATAACTATTAGTAAGAATGTAGGAAATCGGAAAACATTTTATTAAACACTGTAAATACCTAGTTTTTCATCGGACTGGTGAGCTGGTGCATGCGGTCGAAGAGTGTGACGTTCAAATGCTTTATAACTACTAAAACAACGGTTACAATCAGGACATTTATGCTTCAACGAAGAGTTTATTGGCTAAATTGAAAAGAAAACAAGTAAGTTATACAGTTATATGAAGACAATAAACAAAAAATAATACAACACAATCATTTACTTTTTAATGGACTTATTAAATTTATGTACATACAAATTTAGTAACTACTGCACATAACGGTCTATCGCTTGAAAAATATGATAACATTAATCCGTTTAAAAAAAGTGCAATAACCACAAGTCTTTGTCAACTTTCCCAATATACTGTTAAAACTTATTTTATTTATTTAAACACACACATTGGTACAAGAAGGCGCCAAATATATATGCGCCACATAAATTATTCGATTTATGTGAGGACTGGGATACTGCCCGGGTGTCCAAATCGAAACAAGTGGATTTCTAAAGAGGCCACACCTCGAGTCTTTGACCTAAAGGTCCAGTCCACAAGGCAGTGGAGCATCGTAAGGAGATGCACTTCCATGGTAGCTGGTGACCAACAATAGGTTCATACGCCATTTGTTGCCTTGGGGCCAATGTACACAACTGTCTTGGAATCAGGGTTTTCCAACACCCCTAGGTGGATACTCCACATCCACCAACCCGGTTAAAGCGCCGGACATTCGCTTTTTGTCCTTTCAATTTCGTAAAAAACACACCCGCCACAAGAAGACACTGTTAAAACTTGAATCCTTATGAACGAACTATCAAAAACAATGGAAATCTCGGATGCAACTAGACGATTCAGACTCCGCAGATCACTTAACTCTTCTATCCCATATACGCCAACAAATGTCGGACAAGACAGACAGTGTAGCAGGAGTAGACCTCGACATTCACAAAAGAAAAAGCAAGATTCTCAAATACAACACAGAGAACATCAACCCAGTCGCACTTGATGGCGAAACTCTGGAAGACGTAGAAACATTCACATACCTGGCACGCATCATTGATGAACAAAGAGAGTCTGATACAGACGTAGAGGTGAGTATCGGCAAAGTAAGGGTAGCATTCCTACAATTGAGGAACATGTGGAACCCAAAACAACTGTCAACCAATATCAAAGTCACAATCTTCAATACGAACATCAAAACAGTCCTACTGTATGGAGCTGAAACTAGCAGAACTACCACAACCATCATCAAAAGTGTACAAGTATTTATAAACAATTGTCCACGCAAGATACTCAATATACCTTGACCGGATACCATCAGAAACAGCCTACTGTGGGAGAGAACAAATGAGCTTCCAACTGAGGAACTAATTAGGGAAGACGTTGGAATTGGATAGGACATAAATTGTGTAAGTCGTCAAACAGCATCACGAGGCAAGCCCCAACTTGGGATGATGAAGGGAAAAGGAGAAGACCAAAGAACACGCTGCGTCGAGCATCGGAAGTAAACATCAAAAAGATGGATAGTAACCGGGAAGAATTTCCCAGGACAGAGTTCTAGCGAGAATACTGATGGGCAGCCTAAGCTCTTTTACGAAAGGTAACAGGCGTAAGTAAAATAAGGTAAAGTAAGTAGGTAAATGATGTGCAAAAGCATTCAAAAAGCAGTCTAACTTTTACTTGTTTGATACAGTTACTGAGTGTGAACATGTATGAAAGTTATGTATTGTCTGGATTTAACAACATTGCAAAGCACAACGTAGTAAACACCAGCATAAGATTTAAGCAATGAAAATTGGTTGCTTATGGAAAACAGTAAAATATCTCAGCAACTTCTCTGTTTGAGTATATAATTAAGTAGTAAATTTACCGAGCCTTAAACAAATTTATATAAGTTTGAACCATACGCTAACTAAACATTCTTATTCACAATAATACGAATAGTTCAGTAATGAACATACAATCGAAGCATTTAAATGTCAGTATCTTTAATTCAAGCGTCTACTCATATTTACGAAACATCTAAATAGCCTAAGTTAGCACAATAATTAACTCGATTTTCTGAACTAAAATTTCTACTAATTTACTAAAACCTATCCACTGACTACCTAAATATGTTGAGTATTAATTATACTCACTAAATTGGAATTATGTACTTCGAAGCAAGTAAATATAGGGCGAACAAAAGTATAAACTGACAAATAACCTATCCAATGACCATTATCCAGTGGATTATTTAAAAAAACTTACATTTTTGGGTGAATTAGATGAGGATAAGAAGGCTCGATATACCAAAGACGAAGTAGATTCATCGTCTCCACCGGATGTACCCACAGATTTTTGTGGATTTTGAAGTTCTGAAACATTCGGTGCTGTTGCAGGTAGTGGCGGTGAGCTATTTAAAGTGATCGTAATCTTCTTACGCGTGCTGTTCAATTCTCTTAAAACAGGAGAAACTGGTGACTGTGGGGGACTGATTGAATCAAGTGAATTTAGATCGTTGGTAACAGGAGAAGCTTCATCGACATTTGTTGGAGATTTTGATGCATAAGACGTTTGACAATACAAAGTGTTTAAAATGTCTGAAATGTGATCTCCTTTAGTATCGGAAGTAGTGAAGGTTGAATTATCAGTGGTTAATACTGATTCCAGAGCAATTTGATTGGCATCATTTGAGTCATCACATGAACACAGTTCTGAATACATTTTACTCTGAATCTGGTGTCTATCAACAAGGTGAGCTTTAACTAAAGATTCACTATCTGTTCGAAAACCGGAACAAATACGACAAAGATATATGACTGATGGATTGTTAGGTTGTTCCGTAGTAATATTTTTCTCACCTTTAAACGAAAAAAATGGAGCGCGAACCATAGTCGTAAGGATTACATTTGCAGAAAAATAAATGTAGAGAGAAGAATAAGTTCGACTAGTCCCAACCTTCATATTTAAGTAAGGGAATGGAGTATGTATGGACCAAATATATTGAATTAATGAAAACAATTGTAAGGCTTTGAATTAAGAACGAGTTTTTATCGTATATAAATTGTCATTTTGTCCTTCAAAAACTAAACATAATGAAAAAAATATTTGCAAGCTTCTGCACTATTGTTAATTAAAAACCATAACTGTTCTAAAACCATGGTTGTAGAAAATGTTAGATTACAGTGAATTTCGCTGAGACATCGTATATTGACAAGTATGGTTTACAGTCTCTTGAAGATCATAAATGGTTTATATATGAAATCAAAAAGATACATTAACTATACACCAAATAATAATATCCCTAGATTCTATTTGAACTAGTTTTATCAAACCTGAACATTCATTTACCACGGCTTTCAGCCTAAATAGTAGGTAATGTAGACAAATAAATCATTAAACTGATAATCTACTTCGACGCCTAGAATATTTTAAATGTGAGCCTTCATATCTACGTGGAAGAAACCGGCATGAAACAGGGTATTGCGAAAATCTTGTTTAGTAAGCAAAGAAATTGAGATCGCGTAGTTCAATTTCGGGTACTTATGTTTAAAACACACTACAGACAGGACCACGTTGAAGCACGCTGTCTAGTCTACTTTTAACGAATAAGCGATAGTATATAAGCAGAAAACACTCTGTAACCTCCCTGTGTAGAAAATTATATATACAGTGAAACTTTCTTACTGTAGAGACCTAGTTTAAGCCATTGTTTTGCTTGGAATGTAGTTACTTTCCTGTCTAAGCTGTGTTTTGATTTGGGGACCGGTGAAGTAGGGTAAAGTGTCCAAGGAATACTAGGCAATCGAAGAATACCCGATACCAGTGAGAGACTTAACAGTTACTTTTAACCTAAGATTGCTAATCGCCTAATTGATTCTGATTTTCGGCAGTTTTTCAGGTAATAGGTAATAAATGAAGTGGTTGGAAGAATAACAAGGTCTAAGTTGAGCTGACTATGGCAACGCTGATAAGCTGTTTAGTCAGTGTATATATCATTTTGATTTGGCTAATCATGTTGACTGCCCTGCGTTGTTTTCAGCTATTCCACTCTATCAGAAATAAATAACACACGCATTCAATACGAGATACTCGGAAATCACTGCTGACGCTCAAAATATCGTTTGACGCCCTCAATTAAAAACAAGATCTGTTTTTTAATATTATAACTCTTCATTTCTATCATTTTGATCAACTTATTTGATTAGTTTTTAACAGGTTTGATTGTGATATTTCGTTTTTAAAGTTTCAGAATGACAGTTAGAAATAGAATCACTATACAATTCAAATGTTAATCTCTGTATAAACAACAAAAAATTTTTGTATTACACAAGTAATTTGAAGTTTTATAGAATATATGATGACAGGTAGTGTATGGTTCGTATTCTGGAAAACGGTACACATCAACAAGAGCGATACTCAATCCCCTTGTTTTGTAACTGCGAAACGTGATCTTTAAAATTAGATGACCACTTCATTCCGCTGTTTTAATGGGGTGTGACAAATTGAAGTGATGTATACACGTATCATGTTCTGCGTTGCGTTTGACTGACAGACATCTGTAGGTTGCTAATATTTGACCATAGGTATCACACAACCATAATCCCCATGTCCTGGGCACCATCAAGTGATTAACCAGTCAGCCAGTCGTGTGAAATGTATAACCTAGCCTATATTCGTGTCGATTTACGTTACCACGCCACATTAGGACAGAGACAAAATTAACAAGATAAATCCCAGAACAGTAGAAATAGTAAAATTACCAGTAGTAATAAGAAACATTAAGTGTAGAGAAAAAGAAACAAGATTCATAAGATTTCGGGATTTAGAAACTAAAAGAAGACAAAGAGTGAATGCACCTGAGCTATTGTGAACGATTGTAAGCCATGTCACCCAAAGTCTCTAACCACCGATTAGGATAATCACGTGGACCCCCATCACGGAATCTGAGTGAGTGTTGCTAACGTTAAGCATGGGGTACTAGACAGAGACGATAAATCGGTTGATTAGGTAGTAAAATCTTTATCAAATAAGTTGGTTGGAACATGTATTACGTATGCCTAACCACCACCTACCTGGAGGCGGAATATCGTCTGGAGTAAAATTAGTTGGAAGAAAACTAGGGACGAACGGACCAAAATATAGAATCAAATCATAAATCTATTGGTTGTTAAACCAAGCCATGTTGGTATATGCAGACCACTTGATTGAGGTCCTCTTAATTATCGTGATCAATGGTTGGAGGCTCTGTATGACATAATATATGGTCAGTCCCAATGATACAGACCCATTCACTCTCTTTTTCTGTCAGTAGATCTTGAGTTTCGAACTAATCTTACACATTTTATTCCCTTAATTCATTTTTTACTCCTAAACTGTATTACATGTTTAGTCTTTTTAATCTCGCTGCTATTTCTTCAACTCCAGTATTCATCATGGTAATTTCATCTTACTGCACTGATATGGTATAGCAGCTTAAGCTTATACATATTTAAGCTAGATTCTATACTGCTCATGACTGGGTGAGTGATGAGTCCCTGTGAAAATTATTAAATTACCACCATAGTTACCTCCAGTACTTGCAATAAACAATTCTTTGTTAATAACAGGAAAGTTAGTTAAGCTAAACTATAAATATTGAATGAAATAAACAAATAAGCCAAACGGTGGCAAGTGAATACAATAAATAAGTTGTGGACGGCACATCATAATTTGACATTTAACAAGCAAGTCGCATGAAAAATATGTTTCTTAGGTCTATAATAAACGCATAATTGGTTTTATCAGTGACTAACAAATAAGCTTATAACGACTTGTGAAACTGAAATATATCGCCATATTTGGACATTTGGAACTAATCTTCCATGGCTTAGTGTTACTTTCAATAGGTGACGGAAGAAAAAACTATTTTGATTATGTCAAATAATCAAATACTGTTGACAAATATACACGAAACCGATGTTCTAACTTTCATAAAGACTACATGTTACAAAAACCAGCTCACACATCGCTAATAGATCTCTGATAATAATAAAGAGCTACAGACTCACTCCGATTCATCTACTATGGTTAAAGTAGACAGGTAGTATCATTGACCCACATACAAAGTGTAGATTTAAGTCCATTTATACTTAGTTACTGAGTTACATTCGATCAATCATAGCACAGAACTCGGTAAAAATGTTTGTTACATTGCAGAATACTCATGATTTGAATATGAAAAGTTTAGGGTGCCCATGTCGTCAAATACCTAAAGACCCATGCAGTTTAGTTAATTATAAGATGGATAACAACATTTTGTCAAATAAGTTAGACTAAATTCTTTTAAGTGTTTTGGTGTGATCTTGTAGTGATTTATGATCGAAGAGAAACGAAAAACATATATATGATTAACGATGGAAACAACTCACATTTTATCTTGATTATGTACTTTTTCCATAGGTCGTTCAGCATAGTCCACAAAATGCCATTTGAACATTGATAGAAAACCTGGGCAAGGGTGGACAATAATTAAAAAACAACCAATAATATGTGAATTAAACATTTTTAACATGACATACTACCATTAAATTGATAAATTGTAGATTTTAACCAAAAGCACTTAATTAACAGATGAAACGCATCAACTTATTTACAACCTGATACAAGTGTTTAGAGATTAAAACTACCGGATCTCTAGAATGTACGGTAGAAGGGCAAACAATAAGATCAAAACAATACATTGTAAATTTGAGGCAGGATACTCAGTGAACGTATCTTCACCTCTGGGATAGACTGAGACTCGAAAAATGTCAAGGCTACTTGTCATTATTACCTTAAAACAAGGAATTAATAACTAGTAATTGCTCTTGGTAATCCTATTGGAATAGGTGGTGGTTCAATAGCAGCAATTTGTATTACCTTGGTTAATACACGTGTGAGTGAGTCGATAGTCAACTCCACATATTAAATCTCATCTAAATAACCCCTATAATAACTTAAGTTTTTACCGCTTTGTAACAATGAGCAAGTTTTGCACATCATAAGTGTATTACATGCTGCAGATAGTCATGTGAACGTTAAAATACAAGATAACACCAAGGAGTATGGCAAGACTATGATTCTATGACGACCTCTGAGTGACCTAAAAGTGACCATAATAGAGCTCACCTACTCGCTAGGGTTAAAAGAGGGTTATAGATTAGTATGGGGAATAAGGATTAGAATTTGAAGATATATAAGGTTAGGAATTAGAGTAAGGTTTTTCATTATGGACTGACATTAGTTATAATGCCAAAATCCCAGACTATCTTTAATTTCGGTGGTTCGACCACAAGTTAGTCCTGCCAGAAGTACTTAGTGAATTAGTCAATATTACTCCTGGTAGTATACAACTGATTTAATCATATTAGCGTTAAGGAACAAATAAACCGGTACGAAAGTAAGAGAACAAGAATCTTAGGAACTACAGAATTGGAATATTATCATTAACATAATCGGTTCAGGACTGAAAAGTTAAAGAAAACGGCAATATTGAGGGATTTTAATTAGGCAGCTTAACAGTGAAGATGTAAAGTTGTGGTAACAATTTCTGTTGTAAATATTTTAAGAACTGAATCGAATATAAGCAAAACAAAGCAGAGTGATTGATAATAGAGACTGGTTATAAAAACCCAATATCTAATGCAGATGCAACTTGGGTGGTTAACTTCAAAATTAACATAAATTAGAAAGCCAACACATCATGAACCTGATCTGTTGAATGACGGAGAACTTAATGAGTAGGCCGGCAGTTAATAAATGAACAAAAAGATAACTGTTATTAGTTACCAATATGTCACAAGTTCACAACCCCACGTGCCCACTTTAGTTATGGCAGGGAATCATCATTAGCCATACAGTGTGGCTCAAACAGAAATAAGACCATCTAAACTCCCTGACTCAGCTACAGCTACAATGGCACAGAACGAGTGTAATTATCTACCTCCTCTGAAACAATTATCTTAGGAGGCCTGTTGTAGAATAATTGTGCGCCTTATGCAACTTAACACAGCAGAATTGAGCTTGCGATTTTAAACCCTGAAAAAACATGTACGACCTGATCAACAAAACACAAAATCCCTACGTATAATACAGTTATAGATGAAATGGAAATTTACATTTATACTTTTGTTCTGTGGCTGTTTACTATTCAGTATTACTTTTAGTAATGTAACTCTTGCTAATTGCTTGGCAAAACGTAATTAGACATTTGACACCTATATTAATCCCGACGCAAAAAAAACACATATTTCAACAATCTGCCGAGTAAATGATAGGATATGTCTAACCTACAGGAGGCGGTCTTTTTATATTAATTTCGAATAAAAAACAAATATATACTTAGAAATACCTGCGCTACATGGGAAGGAGTCTTGTGACAGAGAAACGAATGGTTCCTAATCACCGCCAAACTCAATAGCACAACCAACGCTAACATTAAACAAGGATCCATGAATCCCATGCTATGTCCAATAAACTAGTCTTAAAAATTGTGTTTCAATAAATATTTCTAAACCCCAGAACTTGGTTGCCCTAGGTTATGTGTGAGATGAAGTAGCTATTTAATGCCTGGATTAAGTAGACTTATAGTGTATCTTTGTCATTAATCCTACTAAATTCAAAAATAACTTTGTTATCGTTGAAAAAGTTTCATCAACATAACTGGCAGCTCATCTTGCTTAGGGACGAATTTTTCAGACTTAAAATATACTTTCCCTGATGTTTTTCTGCGTAACTATCCTGGGGGCAAGGTTAACACCTCCAGACGTGTTTTAAACATCCTAAGACGGACCATTATCCAAATATTGTTGGACTTAAAGGAGCCGTGTTCAAATATAATCGTTAGTATTCATCATACTTTTCTTCCAAAAATGCTATATCTATCCAGAATACATCAGCAAAGGAATTTAGTTCAAACTCTTTACGACTTTTTAGTGAAAACGAAAGTTTTCCCAAACTCCGTAGTTTTAGCAGCAGGCCTAGCATGCAACAAAATTTACCCCCTCTGCCCCAAGTAGGCTATTCTTCTCCATCGCTGATGGCGAATCTGTGAATCCTCTGACAAATCACTCTACTGGTGACCCTTGTTGCTTCAGTCACCATACCACTGATCTCCATTACGTAGCTAAGGAAGTGAGATATAAAGATAAGATAGATAGTTAAAGCAAAAATTCATGTCTTTTTCCCTGTCTAAGGTCGACGTGCGTAACAAAAAATTCTCCTACAGCACATGCGTGTGACTTAACTTACAACATTATTCAAAATAATCTAGGACGTTGGAATTTATATTTCAACACAGACTCTTGAAAGAACTCAAATGTTTTTTCGAAGTCTAATTTGGGATGGCTTGTATCACAGATACAAGCTGTGAAACATCTGGCTCCATTGTTTATTTACTCCTATGATTAAGTTATCCGGGATTAATATAGTGTAGTATACTTATGTCATGATATCGTATGGTTAGCCATAATCTAAAAACTTGATACTCAAGAGCCCTGTGCGAAATGTTTTGAGAATATCATATCCCAGAAAATGGACCATAGGATCGAATGGACAGAGTGTGATTTCAACCTCTCAGACAAACCAGTTTGACTAGATTACACGTATTTCAAAGTGATTAGTAAGATAAGTAAATATGCATAGATATAAGTATTATATAGAAAATACAAGTTCCGGGAACGTTTTGTGCCTATCTGCAACAGCGTATGTGCAAATCCAACTCACTTTAATTTTCATGTGACGATGGTGTATTGTTTCGTCCTGCGCAAGTCACCACTACCCCAACTCCTTATCTCCGTGTTTCGTGTTTCTCTGTTGGTTCATTTGAATTTATCATGAAAAATTTGGTTTCAGAATTGGTCTATCTACCAGGGCTAAACTACATTCCTTGCTTGACAAAAGCACTTCTCTATTACTAAGCGCAACCAGTTAATGGGTCTTAACGGCATATGGTTTCTTTGTATAAGGTATAAGTACAAGTTATTGAATGTGTTAGCTAGAAAAAGTACGATCTAGGTGTTTTTCATAACTCATTTCATACTTATATTTACTGTATCAGTGCCACTGTTGTCGACAAAATGTTGTGTTTTGTGATAGTTGAGCCAAATAGTGCGTAGGCAGTGAATCCAATTAACACTGAACTACTGGAATTATACCTGGGACTTAGATTTATGAAGACTAATTACTAGTTTTGTCGGTACGTACAAAATAACTATCAGCAGGATATAATGAATTTATACAGTTCCAACGTACCCAACAGAAAGAACCAATACTTTAAAACGCTGTTTGGAAAAAGGTGAGGCCAAACAGCTATCAGAGAATCGAACAATTCAATGGTAGCTTTACCCTCTGCAAAGCGAAATAGAGATGTCTCACTTAATTGTTTTTCGTTCATTTTAAAATCTCTTTGGTAATAGACCACGACCCTGTTGGTGACTTACCGTAGATTGTGGGAGCGAATGTAAAGCATTGTTTGAAATTTTATCATGGAACTCATATTGATAAACTACTTCGCCATCCAGTGTTATTCTGCAGTGAACACACTACTCGTTCCTGTTGCAGTCAGTTTCCTTCAGGTTCTCTGGAGACTCAATTTATTAGATTTACGGTTCTAACCAAACGTGTTTAGTTTCTAAATAAACATGAGGGAAAGTAGTATTGTAAGAAAGTCCTGGTATATCGCTTCAACCTTACCAACTTTACATCAGTTAGGTTGATTGGTTAAGAGGCGCTTGCGAACATTTAAGTAAATGTCAGAACATTATGGTTCAAGTATTTATTCACTTCCTTATTTTGCATAGGTAACGTATTTTCTATTATTTTATGTAGAATTTCTAAAAGCTTTACGTGTTTGAACAGATTACCTCACGCCTCAATGGACTATCTATGATCTAAATGGATACCTATTCACTACTAACGTGGCTTCTATCAGTAGAACGAGAGGTACCGACCGGCACGAACGATCTTTTGATAACCATCGAGAGTTATTCGTCTAACGTTTTCGGAAGACTTGAGAAGTGAAAAGACAATGGATCGCCAAGATATTTTTTCCGTCCTGAGTCATGCAGTTCAAAAGACTTTTCACGATATAGAGAACTTCTGTACAGAGAGTAATCTGAGTTTTTACCATCGATTTAGAGGGAACGAAATGTGCGAACTTGTCGGTAGTTAGCACTTCTGGATAAGCAGCTTTGAGATGGAAGTGTTAGTTGTTAAAGTCCTTGTTATTTATCCAACTTTTCCAAACATTTAATATCAGTCTTCATTGTATTCTAAGATTAATATTGACAAACAGTTTTGTTTCGTTCAACGTTTCAAACAACACACAGATAATAAATTTCTTTGTTTCAAATAGATATTTGAGTACGATTCTTAAAATCAATGATACATAAGTAGTGCATTTTTCGCTTGGAAGTCACTGGACTTATAAAAATTTTCTAGTCTATAATTTAAGAACTCAGGGAAAACCCTGACGATTTATTTCCTATGGACGTTCTTTGAGCTATAACTGGGTGTATTCTGAAACTTGCTTACCTAGGACTGCCACTGTTTTATGAGCATAGAGTTTCTGCTAACAAACACCAACAATGTTCTGAACTCTTTGCTTCGGTCGCTGTTGTTTATTGTTTGTAATCTTGATGTTTACCTCCGATTCCTTTAGGCAATTTCATTTTGTTTTTCTACATCTTCCTTTGATCATTTCAAGCCAAAGTTTTCCTTAAGATGCAGGTTAATGGTTTATAGACAATATTTTGTATCGAATTTCAGCATCTTCGTCTAATTCCATACTCAGCTAACGGCTGGTTTCTTCTCCGCCTGGGTAAATTACTGCTGACGATCTCTGGTCAATGGATTTACAGTGTCATGCGTAAACAACAGTTTGGAGATGCATGTGCGTTCGCCTTGATCTTAGTGACAGATTTTGGGATTTCCACGTAGATTAATTCAAAATACATTGCTTGGACAGAATACGGTTTGGATTAAAATACTTTTCGTATAAAGTTTGCGGAATTATCTAAAGGAGTAGAAGTAGTGGGCTACATAGATCTCAGAGTTGATCATTGAGCTTAGGCAATCCAACCCGCAATGCATCTGGCAAATAGCAAGACAAAAGGTACATAACCATCACTGCTTAAAGAAAAAGAAGAGGTTCTAATATAAATCGAAAACACTACCATTTTTATTCGAGGTAGATTGAACTGTCAATTATAACGGCAACAGCTAAACCAGTGAAAATACAGTAGGCTGAGGAAAAAAATTAATCTGGTCTGTAAAAGTCACGTATATTGGTTAGAACCGTGGAACAACCGCTATTTTAAATTCACTTTGTATTGTTTGTTTGAATCTTCCCATCGATGAATGCACAGTATGCACATATTAAATTAGAGACCGACCAGTTGCAGTCCTAAAACATCAATGGGAAGATTCAAACAAACATTACTAAGTGAATTTAAACTTCACCCCATCGCACAAGCAAGTGGCTATCAGGACTCAGTAGCTGAGTGGATAACGCGATGGCGTTTGAAGACAAAGGTACCGGGTTCGAGTTCCAGAGTGAACATGAACCCTGAGATACAGGTACATCTAGCTAACGAGTCCCATATAGGACGAAACGTGCATTCTGGATTCCACTACTAGCCACTTTCCAGATTTGCTTACACCACTATTTAATTCAGGAGATTAATAACAGTTCCATCTAGTGCTAAAGCTCTAACTGAATGCGTAGCCGAAATAGTCGTAACAATAACTCTACATTTAAGATTATCAGAAAAAGTGATTTGTAGCAGTACTGATCTTAACCACACAATCTTTAAAGTTGAATATGTGACAAACAGGAAAATGGATGTTGAACATTTAACAAAAAGAGAAGGTCAGCAGTGAGAATATTCACTAAATCAGATGGCATCTCCGGCACGGTCGAAAAGTCATGTCATGAGTTCTCACTCACATGTTACATGTTATCGAAGGTTTGGGATATCGTTATTTATCAGCTATTAACAGCACTTTTCCGTTACACGTCAATTTTCGTAATCTTTGTGCTTGTTACCTAGCGTTTATTTCAGTCTATTAGTAGCTTAACGTATTTGCTGCTCACAAGCCATTATGGGGAGATTGAGAAGTCGCGAAGCGATAATCGGTCCAACGCCTTTACTGCAAGACAGAGAGAGCTAAATCAATGTTCTTCTCAATGATTGTGTGGTTTTCATAAAGCAAAAGACCACCTACATTTGAGAAAAACCGATATACGCGCAACTTAACAGCCCATCAGCAATTGAAATACAGAATGACCGCCACTTGTTAAGCCGTTCAATGTCGTTGAAACGGAACGACAGGCAGCTTTGAGAGGAAATGAATTTTTACCGTGCCCATTTCTCAGCCTCGCAGACGTAGTCATTCTGTACAACTTGTTTTTATTCACATTAAACGTATTATCCCATCTCAAGCTTAATTGTGTTCTCCAGGAGTACTACGTATTATACTGTTAATTGTTACGATACGATGGGTCAGTGTGAACAATAACGTGGTTTTCACATTAGATCCTATAGATTAGGCAATCACATCAATGAAATATCTATAATTTTAGGATTAGATCCATTATTAAAGCAGTACTAATAACGAACTAGATCATACTTCTACAGATTATCACAAAGCTCACATACATGGAGGGGTAGCTATAGTATGCTAAAGAAATTACAAAAATACTCAGATTTAATTAGAGATGCTTAAAGCCCTTGAGAAAAGACAACCTTGTTTGCTTTTTTTCTAGTCTAGTTCTCCTCATGACCTTTGCCTTTTTCCGATACATTGCGATTGCTTTGAATTCCTTAAGTTTTTGTATCTTTAAATATTACGTCTCTGTTGTCACGCATACGGATTTGTACTGACACCACTTGGTGTCACATATTGAGCCTCAAGTATTGAGATAAAACATAAAAGAGGGTACATGTAAGTACATAAGCATACAAAACCATAAGTAAAATAATCCTACAGTTGTTGCTGTTATACTTCAGAACCATTTCTTGGAAGCTACTTTTACACTCCAAGTCTTCGTTTGCACTTTTTACTTATGGTATATAAGAGCTTAGTGACATACAAGGGTTCAAATCATTCATCTACGCCTAATGTTCTTCATGATACTTCGCGATTCTTCTGTGTCGTAGAGATTTTCGCGTTCCAGTCGACAGCCTGATTGTAGAGAAAAAACGATAGTATGTGGTCTTGTCTGATACCACTCTTCACATAGAATTCAGTTCTTCTTCAGAGCTTCATTGAATAGTGCTGATCTTCTAGGGTACTCCAAATTGTTGAAAGGGAATTGACGGGATTCCCAAATCTACTCAGTCGAATGCCGTCACACATTCAAGAAAGCTGATGTTGATCCTGATCGATAGTCATGAATGGACCAAATGTTTTTATTAAATATCCATAATTTATTCCCTGACTGATTATTATCTTTTATCTGACTATGGATAAAAAAGATTTGTTCTTTTCATAAAAGACCCTAGCGTTTTCACTAGTTCAGTTCGTAATTATGTAACTGCTGTTCGGTAGGGATGTATTTATTGTCCCCCGTGTATTGGTTGAACGTTTTCTTGTCTTTGTGTTGATTGTAGTATTTTAGGTTTTAGAAACATAATAGATGTCATATATATATATATATATATTGTTGCCTGCCATAACTGAGGACGTAACAAGAATCTGGCTGTTACAGTTTTGAGATCCGTTTGTGCAGTTCATGTGTTAGCAAATTAAGTTCTACAGGTGGTGTATAATGAACCTACCGTAATGTGACTATCTAATGTATAAGATCTCATGTCAAAATCATATTATTGTCCATACTGACTCGTCACACGCTATAGTCAGTACTGTGATTTGCAAGAACCATTAGAGAATACTTTATTCCCTACAAGGGGAAAAAGTTTGCATCATGACCACACCCACATGGTCGTAACATGATGCTTAAATTAAGTGGTCTCAAGTTGACATTTGTCGACTTTATCAGGTGCTCAGCCGCCAACGCAAAATTTCTCAGTCACTGTATGTTCAGCTCTATTTATCACGAGGTTAGAAGCCAGTATTTAAAAGTTTCGTTATTTTACTTCGGAAAGTCCTGTGTCCCTTTTAGTTCTCATTTCAAGTAAATAGATAACTCACCAGACATATAGACGTTACTCGTAGTCTTTTTAACCCTACTCTGGTGGAAAATCAGAGGCCGTCCAATCATAAGAAGTGCATAATATCCTAAATTGTTATGAGTTCCTTGTAGTTCATGTTCTACTAGTACTAATTTTTTTTATCATTACTAGCATTTAATTGCCGTTTTTTCCCACTTACTTGTAGTCTTGATCAAAAACTTTACAACTCTGAACTACTTTTTCATATTCTCTGGTCGGCTATCTGTGTTTATTTTCTTTAAACCACATATCATCTGACCAGTGTCTTATAATTCATACAACTAGTTAACTTTATACCGGTATGATATGCTAAATGGATATCCATCGTACAATGCAGAAGCTTCAGCTGTCTGATTTACTTATAACATTGAACTAGTTGAAACAATGTATTCGAACAAGGCGTGCAACACGGGGTCTAGGTTATAGCGACATTCATACATTCCACAGATGTTAGAGAGCGTAACATCACAAAAAAGAGGGAGAGTGGTGTTCCTATCTAGAAGACGTGATGGTGGGGAGATAACCTTAATGCACTCGCGTTTTCAGGACGGAAAATTTTAATAATTTGCTGTTTCTTGAATTTCAGTGAGGCGTGAATCACCAATCGGATTAGTGTTGATTTCCTTTGACAAATACCACTTGGACTATTGCTTTTAATCTTGAACTGGTTTCACTCCTTACCGAAGAATCCTATTAAAAGTTAAACCGGACAATTACGCTAAATAGGGGTTCACAAATAAATCTATAAAAGTTATAATGGTGAGGTAAAATCTGTTTTAATCGCTATGAAGAGAGCCATCTGTGTAACTAAACACTGTCCATTTCTTGGTGCATCTTAGAAATATACATGATCTTAAAATATGGCCCTTTCGAATCGTAGACTGGCATGACTTATACAACAAACTGCCATTTAACAGTGAGTTATTGCTAATCTACTGTCTTTCAGTTAACAAACAGTGTTAAGTACTTTACCTGAAGCAGACCGAAGTTAGACACTACTGTAGTTCTCCAGCTTATTAAAATATCCTGTATATTTCAAACTAAGTTTGGCTGAAGAATAACTGTCTATTTAAGTAGAGACGCGTGGACTGTAATGAAAATCAGAACAAAGTGATTGCGGTAACAACAGTTCTAAACAAATATTACCACTCAGATATTCAACCAATAATTGTTCCCACAATGATCGAGCAAAAATAAGTGTTATTCTATCCTTTCTGGATATATCAATTAAAAATTCGCTCATAAGATAAATATTTGTCGCTTTATAACACAAAGGGTTTCCAATTCTGGGAAAGTGCTTCAATTCACAACCAAAGTGTACTGCTTCTGTATCAGGTGAGTTCCGTGTTTTACTCAGTTATTTCGCCGCTACTGGACAACAGATATTTATCTGTATTTCTTGTTTCGACCAATCACTTCGGCCTACTGTATTTTCCCTCAAGGTTTTTGGTTATGTTACAAAGCTCATCATATTTCTTCCTGGAGTTTCTACTGTTCTTGCCGTATCTTTTACAAATTTCTTACTGTCAACTTTATCACTTATTTTTACTCGTTTGTTAACTTCTGCCAGTTGGGCTTGTGTCTTATCTCATGTTTGGCTGTTGTTGACTATTGTTTTCGTGTTCTAGATCTCTTGGATCTTGCCTAGAATATCTACAGGGATGCATTAATTATGATTATAATTCTCGGTGTCCAGCACCTCATGGAATGGTAAGGTAAGTGGCTGTCAAATTATTTTGCAGTTGTTTTCCCCACTAACCTTCTCTTCTTATATTAGACCTCGGAGGGCTTTGGACTCGTCACTAAGAGGAATCTTAAATTCGTAAAGCTTGTCAACATCTCCAAGGAAGGCTGCACAAAATTTCTTTGTTGATGTTTCAACAGCTTCCCAGCAATGATTTAACTTACGTTTACCTTTTCCCACCAAGGTTATTGATCTGAAGCTTTGTCGGATCCCTTTTTGTTTCAGGCCTTTGATCGATCTTCTGCGTTTTTATTATGCAGCTGTAATCTATCTGGTTCGCAGTAGGATGGTTTGATGAAGCCTATGTAAACATGCTCATGTGTTTATGGGGGAAGCTGGTGCAACACAATACCCTGTTGTTCAAAACACACATATTCATGAGTTTCTATCCGTTGTCCTTCTGTTAATTTAGCCCATGATGTCTTTATAACCAGTGGCTTTCTAAGCTGCTTCGGGGTTCAGATCGCCTGTCAAAATGGTCAGGTTTTTTTAATCTGGGATGTCTCTAGAATGGCTCGCAGACTCTCATAAAACTGGTTTAAATCATCTTTGCTGCTATCTTTGTTGAGTGTGTAGCACCGGGTAGCGTTCGATGTAAACTCTTATCTATTTGTTTTGAAACAAGCTTTAAGAAAATTTCAGCAATAGGTTCTTCATCATCCAGGCGCTTTTCGTGATTGTATTGTAGTGGATTTCGAGTCGTGGGCGGACTATGATCACCACTACTATTCGATTACGCGTACAAATATGACTTGGTTCCCTTGATAGCCCGTAAATCAGAAGGCTTTACTAGTCCAGATCAAGTATAATTATTGGCGATCTCGTGGTATCGAAATAATACCGAGACGTGCCAAAGAGTACAAGCGAACAAGCAGTGCGTGAGCAAGCTCGAACCAAACCAGGCGGTATATGGAAGAAGAAGTGAAACGGATACAGTTAAACAAATACAGTAAAACAATCTCTGGTACAATTGGTTACAATAATAATAATTGTTTCCGTTATTCCAATCGTGTTCTTATCGAGACTGGCCGGTCACTACAGGAGCCCCCCGCTAGAAAGGGTTTACACTTTCGATACGTAGCGGTTTCATTCGTGGGACTGATCGCGAAACGTGCAATTGTATGACGAAGACGTTGGCAGAACAGGGAGTGATCGTTGATCCTCGAGTTGCCACCAAAAGTCTTTGACGTAGAACGGTACCAGAAGGAACGTGCTGTATTGATTGCTTGGATTAGCATGCTACACCAGAGTGGTTTGTATCCAGAATCTGAAGGTTGCGTTCGTAGAGGTCCGGACCAGAAACGCTGCAGACGTAGGACGAAACCAGATTGAGCCAAGGAACCAGATGCGACCAGGATAACCATGTTCGGGACCAAATGTATATCATACGTATTTGGAGCCAGAGAGATCGACTGAGTGCGTTGACTAGAGCGTGGGTGATCAGGCCAGCTTTCGCGATCAGTCTCACGAACCAAACCGCTACGTATCGAAAGTGTAAACCCTTTCTAGCGGGGGGCTCCTGTAGTGACCGGCCAGTCTCGATAAGAACACGATTGGAATAACGGAAACAATTATTATTATTGTAACCAATTGTACCAGAGATTGTTTTACTGTATTTGTTTAACTGTATCAGTTTCACTTCTGCTTTCGCTCTCCGCCTTGTTTGGTTCGAACTTGCTCACGCACTGCCTGTTCGCCTGTACTCTTTGGCACGTCTCGGTATTATTTCGATACCACGAGATCACCAATAAATATAATTGATCTGGATTAATAAAGTCTTCTGATTTACGAGCTATCAAAGGAACCAAGTCGTTTTTGGGCGCGTAAACGAATTGTAGTGGTGATCGTAGTCCGTCTTCGACTCGACATCCACTACAGTATGATCGGCATCAGTGCATTTCTTTGTGTTCAGTAAACACTTTTTCATGAACACAATAAAATATCAGCTCTCCCAGTGCAAGTTCTTTATGTGTACCACGTGTCCACTGGGTTTTCTCTGTTATAAGGATATTCAGGTTGCATTCTCTTATTTCTGTGCATGTTTAAACGGCCCTCCTGGTCTCTCACATTGTTCGGATATTCAATATACATACGTTAGATGTTGCTGTGTTTGTGTCATGTCCCAAGGCCCGTCAAATTTCATGTAACAAAATTATCGATCATAAAACCAACCTTTATGACCCTGTCCCTATGCTAAACTAATAAACATCATCCAGCAATAACGGCCTTGAATCACCTCTGAACCCTTATTGGTCCTCTGTATAGTAGCTTTCCTCCTAGCTCAGCTCATTCAGTCCGTAACACCAGCTTCGGTATCCGCTGTATCAGTTCTATATTTCAGATGTACATTGTCTGTAAATAAGAAGACTAGACCACATCACACCACTTAAGGAAAAATATTAATTACACAGGATCAAGCCCAAACTGGATGTACGTATGAGGGACCGTAATTAATAAATTGGGGACGACAAATAAAGTTACGGTAGCTAGGAGGTCAAATGAAGGCTGGTGATAATAGAACTAGAAAGATATGTGTAATCTAGTTACTTAATGGCTGTTCACTAAAAATATATACAACAGTAGTCCATAAATAGTTACAAACAGTTATCATACGTCTACCATTCGCTTGGGTGTATCAGGTTGCAAGAAAGGGGTGGCCACGCGACCTCTGGCAAATCTTGGGTGCGACCATAAGGTATCATAGCACCTCTGTTCGTGAGCAGAAATGTCTTCATACTGAGTTTCAGAGACTTTTTCGGTTAGTCTTTTTAACAAGCCTATTTTTACGGTGCCCGGCCTTCATCATATATCCGGACTTGTATACGGCAGTGACTGTAGGATAGATACAGAAAGAATTATACAACTGTGCACAGGCCAAAAATATATTAATTAAGAGCCACACCGATCAGCAACAACTGATTGGATTGTCAACACTAATCAAATAGTTTGTTTAAACTGTCTATAGATCACTGGCCACCATAATTATTATGACGTGACCATCTAGGGTAAAAAACAGTATATAATCTATAGATAAGGACAGAAAGATAAAAGTATCTCACCATCGATAAGGCTTACCTATAATTACCTCAAATTAGCACTGTTGACAACTTTCTACTTTCAATCATACACAACTGAATTCATTGAGCAGCGATAATCTCTTTACTCAAAGGTCATTTTGATTTCATGACACCTGAACTTCACTTCCGAATAAGGCCTTAAAAACGTATAACTGGACGATACATAGTTTGCCACTACTTAAAAACTGAGATATACATAAGTCTTAACTTCTGGGGGATTCTATAGTCACAATATCCACCAGAGGAATAGACATTCTAGTAGCATAATGCAATCAAATGTATCTGTTTCTATCTTAGCTTGCTCGAATTTAAATAGCATACTAAACCTGTGACAGTCTTTGGAATACCATTTGAAAATTCTGAGACTAAAAATATGTAGGCAGAATATCTATGAATTCGGAGGTAGCAGAATAGAAAAAGATTGATATCCAGAACACAAAGAAGAAACAAAGAGATATTTTTCGGGGAAAATAATAAATGCGACCATAGGAAAGAATAAATGAGCTTGAAAATTCAAAACTAATTATCCGAAGAGAGAGCCGTAAGGGCTTTCAATGAAAAATTATACTATCTCTAGCTTCTGTACATTCCATATACTTGTGTTTTTGAATGAGAATTTACGTCTTGTTGAAAATCATTTATTTCATGTTGAATCCTTATAGGATTATAGAAAATTCATTGAGCACTGTACATGTGGTACAGTACATAACAGTTAGTCTCAAGGCGCGTCTTGCAGATTTTTCACGTTCCGTAGGCATTATAATGCAGACTGTATGCAACCAACCGAAAGAGAAACCCAAGGCCGTACAAGTATTTGGACGGAAGGTAATCTCTATATTTAGGCTTCTCATGCGTTATAGAAAACAGCAACAGCTGTCGCTCACTGTAAACTGGGATCCGGAACCATCAGAGTGAACGGCAGACCATTAGATGTACTGGAACCACGTCCCTTGTTGCCCAAACTAATGGAGCCCATCTTACTACTTGGAAAACACGGATTATCTAACTTGGACATCAGAGTTCGGGTCAGTGGTGGTGGTCGAGTGGCTCAGATATATGCTGTCAGGCAAGCTATTGCTAAGTCAGTGGTAGCATTTCATCAAAAATACGTTGATGAATGTTCGAAAAATATGATTAAGGAGAAGTTCGTTCAGTATGATAGAAGCTTGTTAGTTGCTGATCCAAGAAGGTGTGAACCAAAGAAGTTTGGTGGCTCCGGAGCTCGTGCAAGATACCAGAAATCATACCGTTAATCTAGCTTAAATATATATTGATGGCCTATATATTTCCTTTGTCATTGATTGCAGATTACTTTTTGTCAAACTGATTGTGATGAAGGTCTAAATCTTTAATGGATATGATCAATGTATGTCGTTTAGGCATGTGAAATATTAACATGTCTTGTGGACAAGTCAGAGTACTCATCCTCGAGACTGACGATCTAATCATATAAGAACTTGGTTCGATAGTCGTAGAGTAGTAGTCATCTGAAGTGTCTTAACATCTTTTTAGGGATGTACTAAAAGTAAGTTGTATATTCGAGCGTATCAGTCTCACGATAACTGCTATCATCTCAAATGGCAATTGTTGTTTGGTAGTAGTCTAATTTTCGTCGCTCAGAAATTCGTCGGTTAACCAAGAAACCTCTAAAAAGCCAATATACCTAGAATTATTCTGCATTTACCCCCCCCCCGATAGGATTTGCAGAATTGATTTTCAAAAAAGTACTAGTCGTTAGTTACGTTCAGTCACAGGTATGTATAACAAACTTTATTGATTGGATGAACTAGCCTAAATTTTGCATGGCATGAGTTGATAGAATCTAGTCATAATGTGGGACTAGATATTTATGTTATGGTGTGCTTCCTAGCTTTTTAAGTTGGTCGGAATAATAGTTGAATAATTCTCGATAGCTAGAATAGCAGAGCATGATTTGTGGGTTGCCAGGCTCCATACAATGGTTTGGTGCCCTCCTGCCTTATGAACCGACTTTCGGCTTGAAGCTATCCTTTTTTGTGCTTCCATACAGACGTTTAGGATCAGTTTCTGCAACATCAGGGATTATTGGTTAAGGCGAACCCGATATAAATCATTTCACACTGCTACGGGTAACTGCGTCGTTTTGGACGGATATAAACATTCCTACAAACAGTTCAATTGTACAAGCATCACTTTTCAGCATTACCGACTCAATTCGCGCTTTCGTACGGATGTATGGCACCGTTCACAGAGCAACTTCAAACCCATAATAAACATTTAGTATCTAGTTAGGAGCCTACTTACAGAACGTTAGTTTTGATGAGCATAGTACTTTACAAACACACAGTAAACTTTATGTAGTTCTTTCTGTGTACACGAACCAATTTACCGTCATGGCAGCAAAAAGTTACAGCACAATGATTACATCTCAGAATGTCTATATACACTAAGCAAATAATTACGAAAACTGTTAATCTCACAGGGCTTACAGGCTGTACGTGACCAGTTAGTGGGAATTGACCGTATGGTCGAGAACGAAAAATTATAAAGATGGGCAATTAAATTAGTTATTTGTCGTATATTCTGACGATTAGTCTCTTGTCAAAGTTTGTTCAGATGCTGATGCAAGTGCTGGATTGGATACACACAGCGAGATGTTATGCTGGGTGGATAAACCTGAGTAGAATGTAAACAAATAAGTTTATGTCTTCACTTTGTCGCAAAAGATGTATTCTGGGGAGACTCAAAGACAATACTCGGGATTCATATTATTAAAAATACTCATACGAACTGTTAGTAAGAACTTCAAAGATCCAGAGCAGTAATGTTGTGAATGATGAAAAGTCTAGTGCCACCGAATCGTATCTACTTTACACCGTCATTAGATTGTATCGAGCGAAGAGATTGAATAGTGTGGAGTTATCTAGACAAATGATATATTGCTCAGACTGGGCGATACAGTCAATATATTGTCAGGGGTGGCTAAAGCAATGATAAGAACGCAAGCAACAATGTGTATCATTGACCCTCCAGGTGTCACGCTGTGTCGACATAAATAGATCACAAAAGCTAACTTTCACGGAACCTGTAAACTAAAACTATCAGAGTTAGGAAAAAAGTCCATTGGTTTGATGACACCTAACAATTTATCCCATAAGGGAAAACATACTTTTAGGATGGGAAATCGCAATAATGCATATATTAGGAAGATCTATGATCAAGGATGTGCACTACCGGATTATAATAATGTAACGGCGCATAAATTGTTTTGAGACCATGAACCGACCAATGTTAGACCACCATTAGAAACCTGGAAGCTTCCAAGCAATGCGCATTCATAATTCTGCATGCGGGATTCGGACCCAGGACTTTCGGTCTCAAGTGAACACTTAACCTCTAGACCACTGAGTCGGCGTCTAGTGGTGTTAATGTCTAACTTCAACCAATCCACGATATTGCGCGACCATCTTCGGATGTTTTCGGTGAGGTAATGCCTTACACCCGATACGGATTAGTTCCACTGGCCCCGTCTTCTTACAAGAACTTGGATAAGAATCTCTCGAACCTAGCCACTGGTGGGCACATGTAATTATCAGTATAGAGTTGTAGAGATCGTGCCTAATTATTCTATTAAAGCAATTATTTGAAACAAAGACGAAGTTTGTTTTGACTAACGGAAAATGCACCACTTCTTTTTGATTAAGTGAGATATGTTCAGTAGCCCTGGCGAATTTTTATCTCCAACATTGATTTCTAACGGCCATAAATTTTAACGTGAATGAAGTATAGCCAGTCTTTCTCAGGAATTAAAGTGTTTTTTGATGTCAATTCGGGAGATCACAGAAATATTAGGGAGTTTAACAATTCCAGGATTCGAAATCCAGTAGTTACGTAAAATAAGAGTGCGTACACGAAACCCGACTTCAGTCATTAAAGAGGGAAATGATTACACATTTAATTTCAACAAATTTTATTGAAGACCGAAAATTATATTTGAATGAAACAATTAATGTTATAGAATAAATCGATACTTATTAGTAACAGAGATAATCAAAAAATGTACAGGGATATTAAAAAATGAGTAAAATATACCGTATTCAAAAGCTTAGTATGAAAACAAATAAAAGGAGTTTTCGTATCACCGGGTATTTCACCGTTTAGAGCGTTGATTTTTACCAGATACTTTTAGGTTATTTTTACATTTGCCAAGCGAATTAACAACTTTTGTTGGCTTTTCACTATCGTGTATGGAGGTTTGCAGTTGTTGAGTGACAGTCTAAATATAGGGTTATAAACAGAACGTAAAAAAATATAACGAAGTGAGAAGAAAAATGAAGGATGGATACTTAGAACTTATACTCACTAATGATGAGACGATCTACAGTAGTTTTTAGAACATTTTGTGAATACAGATTGTTTGGATGTCTCTTGCATACTGAGAAGCACCACAACACTAAACTTCTCTATGATTTGTTGACAGTCTCTGTAGGTTCTTTAGTCAAAACCACTAACAGATGTCACTGCTGTTTTCACAACTGCTTGTATATCTTTTCAAACATCTGAGTCAGCCTTGTTTCCCCAATTGCCTACGTGTGATCTCAGTTGTGCCTGGAATTTACCTTCGGCTTACTCATCGCTGGAAAGGAAATCGAGTTAGAGCTGGTCTTAGTGACATGATAGAATGACCACAGTGCCCAAAGGACAACTGTTTGAGGTCGGTCACACACGACTATTTTGTGGGTAGTTCGTGTTAGCTTCGTCTTTGTTGAGACCTTACCTCAGGAGACGGAGATCCGTGGGATAAGGCGAGGTGTACATTTTTAGGGTCGACCTTTCCTAACCCCACCCCTCCTTTGAGAGAAGGCAACATTACTGCCAAGCTAGCTGTTTAGGGGAAACACTTTACTGCTGTCACACCTTTGAACAGTAAGCAGTACGACTTCGCTCTTAGACCTTAAATTTGGACTTTTTCAACCGACCTGCATGGTATGGTATGACCTCAAAGAACGATTGTTACTGGCAGTATAGTCTGATTGGTGCATCACAATAGGCGAGCCCAACCACCACGTACGTTAAGGTAGCGGCAACAACCGGGCCCACAGGATATAGTAATACATTTGTCTTAATGAAGCTTTACTGATTGAATCCCTTAAGTTATTCATCAGAGTATCTGCTCATCTATGTGATTTTGTTGCAAAAACAAAATTTTAAAAAGCTAAATATATTAAATTGCAAAGATTCTTTGGTATACTTAAAGAGCAACAATTTACACAAGTGTTAAGTGAGTAACTTTTTACAAGATATTATTGATTGATTCTCATACACGTGTCAAAGCATATACACCGAAAGGGTAGAGAGAACAGTGCATGTTTGCATCTCAAGATATTTGAGATTGAAAGCTGTCGCAACTCTGAATAGTCCAATGGCTCAACACAATCTATAGAGAGCAATATTACTGACATTCATAAGTCTTTTGAAATTATCAAACGGACAAAAATGCAACCACTTTATATTTCACTGAAGTGGCTATTATTAAAAAACTCAGAAAGAGTCAATTCTTAGTTTATAAATACTATGATAAATTGATAGTTTTTATATTTTCTGCACAATTGTTATTTTATTTATTTTAAAATTATATTTTCACTTAACGAATTCTTAAACCTGTGTACAATATTCAAATTTCCAGTAATTTCTACGCAATCTAATATAATCTTTTTCAGATTCTTGTTAAATATTGTCTTAGCACTCTACTTCGTCCATTTCCATTTTTAGTCTACTTTGCACTTCTTATTCATTATATAGATAGATAATACTATAATGGCAATCGTCATTTTAATATTTTAGTTACTAATGTCTACTGCATAGTATTTAAATAACAATGTGTTTGTAAGGAGCCGAGGAGAAACCACAAAAGAAAGTGAATTCACATTATTCCACCCCAATTAAATAAGATTCAAATAAAGACGGGAACTGACCTTTCCTTTTACACCATTAGGCTCAGAAACAATCCCAGAATCCTAAAATTGGAAACAATTAGTGTGATTAAAATGATCAATGAAAGATTAACAAAGTAATTTAATAAAGGTTATTCTGGTAATAGATGTTAATAGGATCCAGGATGGAAGTTTTGTTGTCGTGAAAGTTTATCGGCTAGATGACTCAATATCCTAAAGTGTAACTGTTTCCACAGTAATGTTTGTTGGTTTTCTGAGTTACAGTATTCAATTCCTATGGAGATTCGAATGATGGGCCGTTCATAGCAATTTGGCAAAGTATAAGCATAACTATCAGAAACAATCAATTTCACTGAATGATTTAATATGATGTAGACTGCTGTGAAGAAAAACTTGTTAGTTTAGTTGAAAACAGACTGCTAAAAAGATATAAAATAAGTCAATTTATTGAAAATGAAGTCGGAAAACATTTGACAACTTACCGGTCCATTTGTAGAAACTGAGGTACAATCATAGTTATCTTTATTAAGCTCAGGTTGAAGAGTTGTAATCTGATCTTCAATAAATGTAGACTCATTGCAATCAACAGCAAATGACAGATCTTCGTCTGGAATAGGAATTGTAGCTAAATTATTAATATCTTCAATTGTTCTATTAGAACGATACTCCTTTAATATGCGATGATAAGGGGCTGTTTTAGCGAATTCCGTTGGATAGGAAAACTTTCGGGATTGAGGTGTTTCCCCCGTTGGAACATAAGTATGATATCTCCTATTCAATATATTTTCCATTTCATTTGGCATAGCAAACAAATTTGTCCCAATTGCTTGGAAACTTTCACTGAACTTGAAATTTAATGAAGATATAAAAAGACATGATGAAGAGCAAGGAAACATTTTATTATGACTAACAATAACGCGAAAGTACTTCGAAACTTACCTCAATACTACGATCACTGCCTGCACCTTCTAGGCCCAGAAGAATACGAGTGGGTTCTTGGAGAGAAGTGAAAAGATTATTACTCATGTTGTGTATCATCTTTGTCGTATGATCAAATAAACTATAATCACTATGGTTTTCGTTAACCGACTGCCAGATTGAAGCTTTTTTCAATAAATCTGCACCAGGACCATCAGCAACAAATTGTTCAACGCTCTCGCATACATTATTCATACAATTTTCCACTTCTCCTTTTAGTTTTTCGTGGTTATGTGAAACGGTATTCGTAACCTCCTTTAAACGATTAATGGAAATCATATTGGAATCGTGGGCTTTACAAACATCATGTAAGATTTTTTCCTGTTTATTGGACAGGGACGATTTCAATTTTTCAACTTCACTCTGACTTGATCTTGAGAATTCTGTTAGACGAGAAAATCTTGATGATAGTTCACCTGAAATTTGCTAATATAAAGAAAAAGTATTATTATAAGTGTTTGAAAATTAATGATCTGAAAACCAATGGCTTGAAAAATGAGGGTCGACCCTCATGGAAAACTATATATATTATGACAATGCTCTGTCATTTTGATGTTTTAAACGGAATGGACCATTTTGCTGATATGTATATCAGAGTATAGAGTCAAATAATCTGTCCTTCCTCTATTTTAAAACATAAATTGTCAACGGGATTGACGTTTTTAACTGATAACGAAGTATTCACATGTTGAAATGTTGGTACAAGCTTAAAAAACAAGATATAGTAGAGTAATAAAGTGATCTATTTTCAACGTTACCAAACCAGTAGTTGTCGAAACAACTTAAATGTGATTACGTATATGAAAAGAGGAATTGATTATCCAGTTGGTATTAGCTTCGACATGTTATAGAATCAAAGGAAGAATATTGAACAACAAGCTGATGTTTCCTGTTGACTCAAAAACAAGAGGGAAATATCACGGTATATTAGGAATCAAAACTATTGCTTTCGATGGTAATTATATACTTACAATAGCGTTAGAGAAGTGAAGCATAAAAGTTGGATATAGTATTTGAGGACTGAAAAAGTGCCCAAGTTTGCTGAAATGAAATTATTCAAAAGCTAAAATTTAAGTGTGGTGTGGCATACATATATCCATATAAGTAGTATATGGCGATGGTCAGACATAGAATGTATTTTGGCAGAAGACCGATAGGGAAAGAACTGAAATGAAGCACAATTGGTAGAAAAATGCATGAACAATAGAATTAGAGAAGATGAACTGATATTTACAGAAGGAGCAGTGAAGATTGAGACAATTGATTGTTATTATGCAAATTAACTGTTTGCTGTATGGTTATCAGAATTTAGTGAGATGGTCTTTAATTTGTGCTTAAACACGTTCGATTGTTCCCACCCGTGTTCTCATTCACTACATAAGAAGTATAAAGTGAGAATTTGTTAAAAAGTCTGCATGAAGCCACGTCAAGAATTTGACATATTATAAAACATGAGAATAGAAGATAGTTAAAAATTAATAAATAAGCTTACTGTATCATGGCTTGCCATCAAATTTTTCAACTTGTTAGTTGTCGATTCTAATTCCTAAAATGTCAAAATTTGAATAAGTTAACTTTTAGAAACAAAACAAATACTGTGAATAAAAATGTGAACTTTGGTACTATAATGAACCAGTTTAACTTGCTACAAAACAACAAGTGAGATAATAAAATGTTTAGAAAATGATAAAACCCCTGGCTGTTGATTTTTTTTATTACAAGATATCTGGAGAAAGAAACCACAGATTAATTTATATCTCCCGAATGCTCCTAGATTTTTTAATTAAGCGAATTGGCGAAGGCAATATTTTCTGAGAATGAAACAGTTTTAAACTATTCACAACTCTATCAATTTCATTAATTAAACCTCTGTTAACATGAGCATTGTCCATCTAGTTATTCAATAATACAGTTAGCCTACAAACTGATTATTGAAGTGGTGTACACAAAGCACACTGCATACTAATAGCTTGATAGAGATCTTATTAGTACTATATTTAGAATAATTATTAACTAAAATATTTATGTACAGAAATTCAGTTTAAACCAATGGGACTGTTCGTACAACACGATTAAATAGTGTATTCAGCAGTATGACAGCACTGGAAAGTGACTCAATATATTTACAAGTACAACCTATCATCAATGAAATCAAAAATTAACTCAGTGAAAATTTACGTAGATATCTTATACTGTAATTATGTAGTTCTACATATACCAAACAGATCTTATTACTCAAAAACGCCATAAATCTACATACGACCATGTGAATTTACGAAACAACATACATATGTTGCTACTTACATTAAGCAGTTTTCCATACTGTGTTCTATAAGAAGCCATTTGATTTTGTATAGCCATATCATGTTTCATTTCATCATGCACAAAACCAGAGGACAATGAAGCGAAATTATCTAGTTGCTTGATAGCATAATCCAATTCCTTATTTGATATTTGGTAAGCCTCAAACTGTACGGAAAAAGCAAATATAAGTAGGAAATTAATGTTTTGAAAACAAGTAAATTTGCAGTTTACATCATAAATTGTAGAGTCTGAGAGACTCCTCTCTGATTACATTAAGAGAACCAACATAAATCTGGTTACAACAGTTTGTCGTTCGAGAAAGTGAAAAAACAATGACACCACTTAGCAAATTAATAACATGTAGAGCAAGTTATATGAACTGAACTTAAAATTGTGCCTTTAAAAATCTGTATTAATTATACTGATATATATTGATAACGAGACGTGTGTGCAACAGAATGCAGGAGTACATACCTGATTGAGCAAACACCTGTCTAGTTCATCTGCACTAGTAGACAGAGATGTAACAAGTTTCTGCAGACATTCAAACTGTGGAACTATGATGGTATCACGACCAGTCTTCACTTTAGTAGTCTGTTCTTCAGCGAACTTGTTAATTTGGTTGGCAGAGGTGATACACTCATTGGCTAGGAAAGTTCGTAGTTTTTGTACCATTTCTCGTTGCACCCTGACTGCATTACAAGTAGATATCATGACTTTTTCCTTCAAATCACCTGAAAAGAAATATATTAGAAGACAAACTAATGTGAAAATTTAGACTAAATACTGAAATATTAATTTGTTGGGCATGAAAATAAACTAGAGACGACACATAAGTATTTTCAAGTATGTAAGGCATATTTTAAAGTAGTTTAAACAATCGAACCATTAGCTATAAATTTACAAGCCCGTTCCATAAACTACAAATAGTAGTGGCTTGATCATAACAAGATATGGTTGTTTATGACAGGATGATCAAACACGTCGGTGATCATTGAGAAACATTTAATTACAATATTAGATATTGATTTTGTAGCAGTTCAAGGATTTGAATTGACTATTCACAAAAACTAGTAAGAATTTCTGTAGTATTCATCCTTAAGTGGTTGTTTATTTGTTGACAGCTAATGTTGAGGATTAACAGTTACCTGACAGAATGATGTAGTAAACAATTTTCATACTTAGAATTGGAACACCTTCTTCATGAGGAGAGTGATATTATCCAATCAATCAGTCAGAAATCACAAGAACGTCTTTCACAGTCACTTGATGATTTCAGTAAAATCACATTTTTATAACCCTATAAAGTAATCTAAGACATTTAAGCTGTCAATTTATTTCTAAGAATAATTGATACTGGAACTCTGGTCGAAATCTATGGATACTGTTCTCAAAGTATTTCATTTGTGTAACAGTTTTGTATTACACAGCAGTAGTGACAGGAAGAAAATTCAATTTAAAATACCAAGTTTTTACAAGAGAATCCTCTGTATATGTCTTTTTCTTTCACTAAAATCTATCATGCAGCCAAATCAGATTCAGTGTTCAGAACAAGAACAAACCATTGTTTGTATTGAATAAGCTGACAGAGTCTTACAGTAAGATGACACACAGACTATCGAAGTCACACCTAACCAGTTAGCAGTATCCGTAAGCATATGATACATCTCCCATTCTGAAAATGAATAGTACCCCTGGATGACTTCACGTCACCTGTGTCTTTTATGGAGAACGACTAAAATGATCATGTATCTGGGTAGTTGTGTGAATGCTAGTGATGAAATTTTAAGTGAGATCAATCTACATAAAGTAGGAACTAAGGAAACTTGTGCTAATCTAGACTGTCTTTGGTGCTATCGTTCTTCTTCATAAAGAGTGGTTATAACTTTCTTAACTGAGAGTTCTTCTGGTTGTACATTTCAGTTCCCCCATCATTGCTCTTCTCTTTTTTTCCTTCTTTTACATATACGCATCTTCCCCCTTTCTCCTCCTATTCTTATTATTTTGTGTGGCGCATATGTATCCGATGCCCTTTGTACCAATATGTATGTGATTAAATAAATAAAATAAATAAAAATATCGTAATGTCAGTTTGATTGTTAAAGGTCGAGGTTAAAATGTGTTCACGAGAGCAGCTGTTTTATGCTTGTAAATTCTTGACATTTAAGAACATCGACTTTGATAGCTTAGACATGTTTTATGTACATTAAAGCTGGGAATCCATGGAAGGTAGAGACGATTAGGTTATTATATGACGCGATGGTATGATAGATGTATAAAATTGGTATCTCTTAGTTCATAACAACTCTTTGGTCAAGGTTAGAAGAATTGTACAATTCAGTAGTTTTGGATGAAAATAGCTTTGAACAGAGACCAGTGACGTTCCTATGGTTTTCCATTAAATTATTCATGAAAGTGGAGTGAATCACCTGAACTGAAAAATTTTGTTGAGCATATTTTGATCTAAATTGCATCTTCTATTAAATAATAGTCTTGTCCATATTAATTACTGCTTTTATGACCCCTCTCTCTTCTACCTCTTTAATGTGTGGTAGATTATCTTGATGTTCTGATATAAGATAATTTTATGTGTACTATGAATAAGCAAATGAAGTAACAAGGCTTAACGAAAAGATACGTGAGTCTGATGAAAAAAAAGCAAGTTTATAGCTGGATAATGCTGAGTTTTGATATCATATTTAGCATGGCGGTCATTAACAATATCCCAACAAACAATCGCGTTACCAGAAAAGTGACAGAACCAGTAATGTGGTGTGGGTTACTTATATCCACACAAGTAGTATATAACGATGGTTGGGCATTGAATGTATTTCAGTAGAAAATCGATAAGGAGAGAACGGAAACGGGACACAATTGGTGTGAAAATACATGAACAATAATAATCGGAGACTATGGACTGATATTTGAAGAAGGAACAGTCAAGATTGAGACAATTGATTGCTATTTTGCAAATTAACTGTTTACTGTATGGTTATCAGAATTTAGTGAGATAGTCTGTAATTTTCGTGTCAAATACATTCGATTTTCCCCAATCATGTTCTTGTTCCCAACAGTAAATGTAACTTGATTCAAACTTAAGGTACTGAACGTCAAATAAGTACGCAACATCAGGCACTTTCAAAAGTGAAAGGCAACAGTGTTTGTATATCTTCTAAAAGTCAGTGAAATTTTTTATAACTTGGTCGATTTAAAATAGATGGACTTATGTGTGGTTGTACACAATGTTCTTACTTGTACTATCCTGAACAAATACACAGAAGTCCTTCACTTGTGTAGCAAGTGTTTGAAGGTCACGTGCTACTGGGCTTAGACGCTCAGGCAACCAGTTATTGTGCAATGTATCCAAACGTTCACGGTTTTCTTTATCAAGGTCAGATAAGCGAGCCAGTTTTTGATGCAAACCATTCACATCACCAACGGCGGAATCAGTTGTTGATAATAATGACCTTGCCTGTTCATGAAGACGCGATTCCGTTTTCTTGTGTTCTTGGCGTAAATAGTCCGTTTCTTCATAACGCCTTTTTAATTTCAAAAAACGCACGCGCAGATTTTCCTAAAAGTTGGAGATAAAAGCTTTTATGAAAGTGCAGTAACAAAAGTGGTGGAAAACGTTATTTTTCAGCATTTGTTGATAAAATATAATGTTCCATGTGTTGAATTCAAGTATGTGCACCTCCATCATTTCAGAAAGCTAATTTAAAAGACAATGGTCGTGACTAAAATGCAAATAGCTGTGACAAAGAATATATCGATTTGGTCTTCATGAGTTACTCCAACCCCACAGCCTACTTACGCGGCTTACCAAAAGAAATGAACTGGGATTCGCCTGCCAAATAGCATGAATTTATTTTATTTCGTTGGTTCTCGTCAACTGCTTACAAACTGTGATATTTAAAATCATAATTACATAATGGATTTAAATTATTTACATGAAAGGGTTTAGTTAGAAGTTATATTGAAGACACATTAGTATATTGTAGAAAGGATGTAAATAAATTTAATACACTGAATATTGTAAATATATACCTTATGTAAAAGAAAATTCTATGACATTGATTGTGACAAACGGCCGTTTGAACTGTTGTCACAATCAATGTCATAGAATTTTCTTTTACATAAGGTATATATTTACAATATTCAGTGTATTAAATTTATTTACATCCTTTCTACAATATACTAATGTGTCTTCAATATAACTTCTAACTAAACCCTTTCATGTAAATAATTTAAACCCATTATGTAATTATGATTTTAAATATCACAGTTTGTAAGCAGTTGACGAGAACCAACGAAATAAAATAAATTCATGCTATTTGGCAGGCGAATCCCAGTTCATTTCTTTTGGTAAGCCGCGTAAGTAGGCTGTGGGGTTGGAGTAACTCATGAAGACCAAATCGATATATTCTTTGTCACAGCTATTTGTATTTTAGTCACGACCATTGTCTTATGGATCAGACCTTTAGGTCAAAGGCTCCGAATGTGGCCCCCTAAGAAAACCACCTGCTTAGGTATGGGCACCCGGGCAGTATCACAGCCCTCACACAAATCAAATGGGATTTGCGTGGTGCATATATATCTGGTGCACCTTTGTACCAATATTTACGTGTTTAAATAAAATAAAAAATAAGTTTTAAGCAGCTGATGAGAACCAAAATAAATTCATGCTATTCTGCTAGATTCTTTGTCCTTGCTCTTTTCAGAACTGACTTAAGTTGTTACAATGACTGCCAACGGCGCACGATTTTCTGAAGGTAAAACGAAGTTGCGGCAACAGTTTATTCTAAGTACATATTAAAACAAACGACTAACAGGAGCAGAACGAGACAAATTAATGAATGCAGCTCGACAAGCAGATGTGTGGACATGAGAGTGAATCATCAAGAGATGTAAATAACCAACATTTAGGCTAGTAATTGAATAGGCTGATGGTTGATCGAAAGTACTTCTTTGTATTAGGATATATTTATAGGTGACATTTTAGATTAAATTAACAGTCTGTTAAATAGGTTAGGTGAACGGCTTTATAAACTGACACACAACCGCATGTGAGGATAAAGGTACATGTTGGATAAAAGCTGCTTACTTACTGCATCCATCTCTTAGTCTTCTTTATCTCAAGATCAAAGTTTAAGTAACACAGAAATTCACCTAGTTACCGCATATAGACTGGGACAAATGTTTATTACTAAAATCAAACAAACTCTTTTACCAGGTACTTGAGTATGAGTTATTTTTATTGTGGGGACTAACGGTACTACACTATTGCCTAAAAAGTAGTCGAATGCTTCCAGCGCTGGGGCCACCGCTCCACAAATGTGCGTCGGCTTAAGTTGTCAATGACATCAATACGGCACGGAGAAATTAACGCAACGAACTGAAACAACTGTAATACCAATGATAGTGAGAAAGATCAAACCTTGGGAATATGGTTCGAGGAAATAAAATGAAAAGACATGCATGAAAGAATATTAAAAGTCAATATCTAGAGAAAGAAGAAGAGTGAAATATGAGCCATTGATTACAGTTATCGCGCGAATCCTAATAGGTAGTTTACATGTGCATGGGATTTGTACTAACTGATGATTCATCCGTACTTGTCTTAACCCCGAAATGCCGTGGTACGGCTGAGGGTGGGACGAGTCCACTCTCCGTTTTGAAATGCTCTCACATGGCTACACGTATACAACCACTGCCAGGGAAGTCCTACACAGTGCCTTCTTCAGGCGGGGATATTGTTAACGAAAAGCAAATGTCTGGTGCTTTAACTGGGTCGGTGGATATGAAGGATCTACGCAAGGGAGTTAGAAAACCCCGACTCCAAACCAGTGGTGAATATAGGCTCCAGGATCCTGAAGGACTGAATAGCGTGTGAACCTACTGTTGATTACCGGATTCCAAGGGACTGAATCACCTAGCATCACTTCACTGCTTTGTGGATTAGACCTCCAGTTCAAAAACTCGGGGAGTCGTCCTCTAAGAGAACCACCTGCTTCGAATTGGGCACCCGGGCAGTATTCCAGCCCTGATACAAACCACTCGATTTGTGTGGCGCACATAAATTTGGTGTTTAAATAAATAGATAACTTGATGATGTGTTTATTACGAATTCCATATATAATACGTCCAGATATGGTTATCTAGTTCTACCCACCTTAAATTGCACTATTTCGGGAATTATTAGTTAACAAATCAATTTGAATACTTCTAATAATCATAATTTGCTAACACGGATGAGTCCAGAAGTTGGGGGCTTCATGGACTGACCCAACACCTCGGATGGACCGCCCTTAGATTTTTGCCGAATTAATCCTATATCACCCAACATTTCAAGTCGAGGTGTGTGACACGACTGCGTAATGAGCTGACTATTCTCAGCTCCAACTTCAATACGATAAATGAGACTGTTTGTATCGTTTTCTCCCTTGCCGGGTAGCTAGAGAGAGAAGTCCAAGTTTATACAGATGTTCTTCTTGATAGAATCACGAATAATTAATTTACATTTGCATTAATTCGATTACTCAGTGAATATTGGTTGCAGAAATTTACCAAGCTAAGGAATTATCATTGGACACAAAATTACAATGAATTAGCCAACGTAAAAAAATGCACTGGAAATCAGATTACTAACTTCATGCTGAGTAGCTGATACAAGTGTACACACATTTAAAATCAGTGAACAAAATCCATTCTAAACTAATACAATGGAAATATGTTGAAGGATAACTACACGAAAATCGTTTCAAGTTAGTATAAAATCTTTAGATTTGTTTTCTTCCACACACATTATCATTTGGGATGTCACTAAGCCAAAAGGTTAGAGGATGTAATACACCCCAGCTGTCGATGAAGGTTCGTAACCTCATTACTAAATTCGCTATACTGGCTTCATAATTAAACCTAATTCTCAGTATTTCTACCACAGTTGTTCCAAAACACACCAGATTATATGTCTTTTACTTTCGTACGCCATGTTATAGAGTCATAAAATAATACAGAGCAGACTGCTGCTCAAGGCACCCGCTTTTTGGCTAGCAGACGAACATCTTACCTACATCACCCCCAAATGCCCTGGTACGGCCGAGAGTGGGGAGAGTCTACTCTCTCTCTCGAAATGCTCTCACATGGCCAGCGAATATATAGCCTCTGCCAGGGAAGTCCTATTCACTGCCTTCTCGTGGCGGGGGTGTTGTTTACGAAAGTGAGAGGACGAAAAGCGAATGTTCGGCGCTATAACCGGATTGGTGGACACGGAGGGTCCACCTAGGGGAGTTGGAAAACCCTGATTCCAAACCAATGGTGCACATGGGCTCCAGTATCCTGATGGAACGAATGGCGGAAGAACCTGCTGTTGGTCAACGGCAACCATGGGACTGCATCTCCTCACGATGCTCCACTGCCTTGTGGATCAGACCTTTAGGTCAAAGGCTCGGGGTGTGGTCCCCTAAGAAAACCACCTGCTTCGGTTTGGGCACCCGGGCAGTATCACAGCCCACACACAAACAAATGAATGAAATTATGAACTTTATTGACGATATCCCTGGTCATACTAAAAGCAAAACAATTAACATTATTATTATTATTACCTTTATTATTATTATTATTATTATTATTATTATTATTATTATTATTATTACTTACCATATCGCTAATTCACCCCCTTTTATCCCCAATTTGTGTAACCTTACTCTTCAACTTATGCAGCAGCTCGCTCTTGGTGGAAAATCTGTCCTATCTAAACGATCTCCAGTCACTGTCTGGTTGAAAGTGAATGCTTCCACCGATTATGAATACTGAGGCAGTCTTTCTGAAACCACGTACGCCGTTCAAGCTGGCTTCCTTCAACGTTCGCACACTAATGCAGATCAGACAACAGATAGGGCTGGCTATGTCTTTGGAAGGTCTTAATGTTGACGTTTGTTGTCTATCCGAGACCCGTATTCAAGACTCTAGTGAAGTACTACAAATCCGCTCTCCATCTGTCGCCTCGAAAAGCTTGTTCCACGTGCGCTTATCCGGGGACCCTGTGGCATCTTCGTCTGGTCTTGCTGGCGTTGGTGTCGCACTAAGCGCTAGAGCTGAGGCAGCACTAATCGATTGGATCCCCATTAACAGTCGGTTATGTGCTGTTAGATTAGAAAGTTCCATCAAAGTGAGAAGAAATCGGCGTGAGAAACGGTGTCTTTTCGTCATCTCCGCCTATGCCCCGACAGATTGCAGCCCGGATGCAATCAAGGATGAGTTTTACCATCAGTTAACAGTTCTTCTCCAGAAAGCGCGTTCGACAGATATTGTAGTACTAGCCGGAGACTTGAATGCACAGGTCGGGCGTCTAGGCACAGAAGAGAGTCGTCTAGGTGGCCGATGGGGACTTGTTGGTCGCAGGACAGATAACGGGGACCGTTTGCTGCAACTGTGCACAGACCACAACCTGTTTCTGGCCAGCACTAACTTCCGGCACAGTCATCGCCGGTGTGCCACCTGGCGTCCTCCCTCTGCATCCCAAGCCTGGACTCAGATTGATCACATCGCGATCAGCTACCGCTGGCGTGGTTGTGTACAAGACTGCCGCTCCTTTTGGAGTACCTATCTGGAGTCTGATCATGCCCTGGTCTGCGCCAATCTCACCTTACTTTTCAGTGGCCGAAGGATTGACCACCACCAACGGATTGATATTAGTAAACTGGCTGCAACTTCTGTTGCAAGTAAGTATCGAGCGGAGCTAGCCTCTAGGCTAGCTACCACCCCACCGAAAAGTATAGGTAAGCATTGGTTGCATCTTCATGACGCCATGAAAATGGCGAGTAAAGCCGCTTGCGGCTTCGCGAAACGTCCCGCTTACAAGCACTGGGTTTCTTCTGGCTCCTTACAACTGATGGAAGCCCGTCGGTCTACTCCGGGTGACCGTGAGTTTGACCACAAACGAAGGCTGTTACGTAATGAAATCGGGCAAAGCTTGTGTAAGGACCGGGAAGCCTGGTGGTCGGAGCGTGCTAATGAGATGGAAGCAGCAGCTGCATCTGGTAACTGCCGGAAGCTCTTCCAACTCATCCGAGCCACTGGCAGCAAGAAGTCTGGTGTGAGTGAAACAATCTACGAGGATGACGGGATGCCAATCACTAACATCTGTCGACGTCTTGGACGATGGGCGGAATTTTTCGAAGGGCAGTTCAACTGGCCTGCTGCTCCGGCAACATCAACCAGCTTGTCCTGCTCCCCATGGCCGGTGACGACTGATCCACCAAACGAGGCGGAAGTCCGCAAGGAACTCCAACTCTTGAAACGTTATAAATCACCTGGCCCAGATGACTTACCTCCGGCTCTTTTTAAAGATGGTGGTGACTTTCTGGCTAAGGAACTGACTGCGTTGTTTGGAAAGGTTTGGGAGCAAGAAAGTGTTCCAACATTTTGGAATGAGTCAATAGTCGTCCCTATCTTTAAAAAGGGTTCACGTTGTTCCTGTAGCAACTATCGGGGGATAAGTCTACTTTCGATCGCGTCCAAACTATTGGCTTCTATCATTCTTCGTAGGTTGTTTAAAACCCGAGAACGATTGACTCGCGAGGAGAAGGCCGGTTTTCGTTCTGGTCGAGGATGCATTGATCACATCTTCACCCTCCGCCAAATGTTAGAACACCGTCATACTTATCGCAGGCCAACAATCGTAGTGTTTCTTGATATCAGGGCTGCCTTCGATTCGTTGGACAGGACTGTTCTCTGGGATTGTCTATTGAAGAAGGGTGTGCCTGAGAAGTTCATTAACATCTTAAAGGCCCTGTATACGAACACCTCAGGCAGAGTGAGGGCATACAACCACCTTTCTCCCTTGTTCCATTCGAGCAGTGGGGTCAGGCAGGGTTGCCCGATCTCCCCATTCCTCTTCAACTTTGCCATCGACGACATCCTAGAAACAGCTCTGATGGATGTAAGTAATGGCGGTGTGGATATGTTGCCTGGAGAACGACTTCTCGACCTCGAGTATGCAGATGATATTGTCTTACTGTGCGATAATGCCCAAGACATGCAATCAGCACTTAATCAGTTGGCAATCAGTGTCCGCAGGTACGGCATGTGCTTTGCACCCTCCAAGTGCAAAGTACTTCTACAAGACTGGCAGGATTCTCATCCTGTACTCACCCTGGATGGTCAGGAGATCGAAGTAGTTGAGAAGTTCGTGTATCTAGGTAGCTATATAAGTGCTGGTGGTGGCGTGAGTGATGAGATTGATGCACGCATAATGAAAGCCAGAGCGGCTTATGCCAATCTGGGCCATCTTTGGCGCCTTCGTGATGTTAGTCTGGCTGTAAAAGGTCGGATCTACAACGCGTCGGTGAGAGCAGTTTTGCTCTATGCTTGTGAAACCTGGCCTCTCCGAGTTGAGGATGTTAGACGTCTCTCTGTGTTCGATCATCGTTGTCTCCGAAGGATTGCTGACATCCAGTGGCAACACCATGTTAGTAATGCAGAGGTTCGGCATCGTGTGTTCGGGCGCAGAGACGATAATTCAATTGGTGTCACCATCTTGAAACACCGACTTCGGTGGCTCGGACATGTTTTACGAATGTCGTCCCAGAGACTTCCGCGTCGTGCATTATTTGCCGACCCTGGGACTGGTTGGAGAAAGCGGAGAGGAGGTCAGTGTATGACATGGTGTCGTGGCATGGAAGAGAGCTGCAAAGGGCTAGCTTCCGTTGGTCCTTCACGACTCCCTGGTTGGGGTCCGAGAGATAGTGCAACACAGTGGCTAGAGACGTTATCGGATATGGCTCAGAATAGAAGCCAGTGGCGATCCTGCTGCAACCTTCTTTTACTTTCTACATAAAGAATGGTTCTAACTTTCCTAACTGAAAGAATCTTCTGGTTGTACATTTCAGCCCGCCTTATCTTTTCATCATTTATCTACCTACTTTCATTATTTTGTGTGGCGCATATGTACATGGTGCCCTTTTGTACCAATATATATGTGTTTAAATAAATAAATAAATAACATCATAAGTGATGCAAGATGCCAAAAGCTTTTTGAATACGTGTCAATGTTTCGTTAGGACCCAACTCACCAGGGTTGATAAGACTTTCACGATAAATGAAGGAATTTACACAGCAATTATTAATCTACTGGTCCGCAAAAACAAAAAAACTCACTAAATCTTTTACATAAGCAATTAACTCATTCTCCACTTCTTCCTTACGCATCCGAGTTTCACTGAGTTCTTCCTGAGTAACAGTAAACAATTCTTGAACTTGAGCGATTTCCTCTTCCAAAATTTCTCGTCTTTCTTCAAGTTCACTAAAATGTCAGAAATTCAAAATATCAAGAAAATGAGGACTGACAACACATACACAGTTTGATATCTATTCAAAGCGATAAGGACTAGACAGTTGTGTCAAAATGTCACTCTGTCGCTCGTGCTTCAATACAATCTTGGACGGAACGTGCTTTTATCCAATCAATATCGTGCTAACCCCCACATTTCCCTTTGACCAGTGATACCTACAGGTTGCTCGCATTATGAAAGGCGTTTTTTAAGAAATTTCAGAAGTCACTTAAGTAATCGCATAGTTGAGAACTACTATTTAATACCATTCATTTTCCGGATTTTTGTGTTTGGTTTCGAAATACTAAGCTATTGGATAAAAGCACGTTCCGTCCAGGATTGTATTGAAGCACGCTGATTGGCCACTCAGTAATCAATCAGGACTAGTGGATAACTGGAGAAAACTAAAATCTTCTCGTGTGAAATTATAAATCCACTTTTGTCACTGTGATTCTTACTCCTATTTAACCTAGTTTATTTGAAATATAGTTACGTTTCTATTTAACCGTGCTCTGATATGGGGACTAACCGGGTGTAGTGTCCGAAGAACACTGAGTAATAAGAGAGATCTCAATAATAGGTCATTCTGTTCATTATTAATTAATTCACCAAGTACTTGGGTGTGAGCCACATTTTAGGTGTGAGAGCTAGTGAAACAGACCGAAGTAGGTAGAGTGGACTTCGATTTATTGAAACATTTTACCACCGCTCGTTTTAGTCACCAATATTTCTTTATATTCTTGTAACCAGGTATTTCAGCTAAAGGCTAGAAAATTATTTTATAACTATTTCTTACTTCTTTTGTCGGTTAACATTCAATGCAGTCTAAACTGATGTTAGTTTTAGGATTAGTGTTTAAGCCTACCTAGTCATTAGAAAAAATAAAGTGAAACACGATATAATTTATTCAGTCGAATGTAATTTAATTGACAGTTAGCTGTAATTAGGCGACAATTATGAATGATGAGATTAAGTAGCAGTGACTAAGGGCAGTCCCACTCGATCTTCTCGTGCGCAATTTTAAATGTGTTGCCTTCGTACTTCAAAAGCTTTACCACCAGAGATGAAAAGGTGGCATTTCCTAACACCGTCCTTCCATTATAAGATAGTGTCGCTGCAGATGCCGGTTACCTGACGAAAACAACTCAACATCATAACACTCCCATACACTCAGAAAAATGAATTTATCCTTACATTTTAGGTTGTCACTTCTAGTTTTACCGTTTTTCAACAGACCTGTCTGGAACGGTAGAGTCTAAAGGAACAAATGACCTGCCCAACATAGCTCGATTATGTCGTAACAATAGCCAAGTCCGACCGTTGCATCAAGATATCGGCTACAGTCGGTTAGTTCTCAACATGCACATAATTAACTGGTTGGTTTGCAGAATGCCAGTAAGTTGGCATATTCTAGTGATAACCCGTGCCACCAAATCGAGGTACTTCTCAACAATTACGTGAACAGTGTAGTACGAAACTCCACTACGCATAACAAACAAATAAACAGATAGACATACCATATACGAATTCTTTGTTGGGCGAGTTGAGACTGCAACATCTGATAGTTCTCCTCATTTACGAAAATACCATTTTTCGTTCTTGCAGCTTCAAGGTCTCGACGTAAACGCTCTAGCTCTTCGTTATAGCCCTTCACCAAATCAGTTTTATTAAGTCTCGCGTTAATTTCAGGTCGGTTCTCAATGTTTTTGGCTCTGTGAGCATAGTCTAGAGTTGATAAGGTTTCTTCCAAAGAAGTCATAGCAGGGCTTATTGTTGCAATTATTGAGGTTTTGGTACGTCCTCCAAGTGAGTCCTAAGATAACCGGAAACGGTTGGACATGTATGGCATATGTAGATAGGTTATAAGTACACTTATCACATGCTTTAGTAGATTGTTTGAAGAACTGCTTTTGACCTCTTATTCACAAAAAAGATATGGAAATAAACAACCACACAACTGCTTATTTACAGACGGTCACACAAAATGTGAATCCTCTATAGCCTAAATAATGCTCTGGTATGGGCATTTGAAACAACCAATACCGAGTGAAAGAACTATGAATTTAACCTTCCTACAACACAATACTTCACATCATTCATTGACACTGCTTAACCAGAAATGGACACAAACCAGAGCAAAAGAGTTAAGCGAAAACTCACAAAACGTTACTTTATCATTTTAGCAGGACTCGATAGTGACATTATTGAGTATCAATGATGGGCATATGGACTTTTGGATTGCATATTTTGGCTACAAAAATTATATTTTCTGAAGAAACCGTTTATGAGGTATATACATAAAACTGAAACCCAGAGACGTCGAAAACCTAAAGTGCTTAAACAGATATCCTTGTACATACTGATGACTCACTGCTACACACAAGGTTTATCTGTAACTTTTTCCAACCATCTACACAAAAAGTTACATTATGGTTTTTAAGTGGTAAACAAATTTGAAAACAATGAAGTTGTCGGTTACCTGTAGCAAGCGTGTAAGTTTACTTTCGCGATATGGTACATGGGGAGCATGTTCCACAAGTGACGTTATTACACGACCCAGAGTTAGTAAACTTTGATTGATCGACCCGGCTTCACGTGCTCGCTTTTCAACAGCACCTGACCTCCCAACATTCTCACTGCCAGCAAGGTCTACTAAGTGCAACTTTCCAATACGCAGTAATTCTTCACTGGTAATTGCGTTTGTCTCTTTTATATGGACAGTAACTGTGAAAATAGAGTGCGAGCGACTAAAAGTAAGAAACAAATTACAAGTACCTGGACTGAGCATTTAAAAGAGTACAGGCAGTTTGACGCCTAGCGATTCCTCGCTCAATAACACTGTAAACGTCATCCTTGTCCAAAACCACTACTTCCCGAAGGCCTTTTACAATAACCGAACCTTTACGGTTTACGTCATCGTATATTGTTAAACGTGTGACATCTTCAGTGGCAGACAGAAGGTCGAATAACTCTTCATTATAAACTTCGAGGAAAGAGACGCGAACAGAAAAGTCAGAACCCTGGAGGATCATTACTTTCGTTAAGGACAACATACATTTGATTGTAGAGTCTCGAACAAGTGACTTAGAGCGCGAGGAATAATCCCTGCAAGTGGATCCGTTTCCCACTCATAACGAAGCTTGTCAGACCTTTCACCAGTCATCGTAAATGTTTTACCACTACCTGTTTGACCATAACTGTTAAAGTTAATTAGATATACTGAAGTTTACGCAAAAATTGTGCAATTATAGCCCATAATTATTTCCTCTATCATTGGAGCAACCATACTTTTGTAGACGTCGATTTGTTTGGAGTATTGATTGAAGACATGATCAAAGGTGAAAACCTTTGACATACTTTTATCCCTCACTGTCACTTTTTCCCGGCTACACTCGACACATGATCGTACGCCCTTCTCGAGCTCCTGCTTATTGGTAGGCCTGACCAGAATCGATATATGAAATGTGAGACATACCGACAACGAACCGCTACACGAATATTTTGTTGGCACTCTCGATTCGACATCACTTTGAAACGAAACTGGCGCTTCAGACCGGTAAGGTTTTAGTTGATACGGTCAAACATCTCAAGCAACAAACTTCAGACTTTGAAAACTAGAATCAAATGAGTATCATTATCTGTGATCTGATTTTTAATAGTGAAAGATAGGGTTTGGACACGGAGTTATATGACTTTCATCATATTACTCACTAGAAACTGTGTGGCGAACACAAATTAGATAATAATAGGAATAAAAAGTCGTAACACGGCAACTTTAGTGCAGACATTTTAAATTCACAGTACTGTAAGATAATTCTGACAAGTGTTATCTGACAGAATGTGTGAATGTCAAGTGAAGTGCTTCAATTCTATTGATTAACTTTGGTCATTTTTCCGACTGATTCAAATGTGTAGTGTTTTAATCATTTTACCGTTTTTGTCTGATTGCCTGTCCAGAATCCTATTTTTTGATCAGTTTTCTTTATTATATCGATCTATAAAAATGTGAGACGTGTTGACTAACTGACACTTAGGGCATTTTGGATTCTTTTCAGTGCATATTAGGCCTGTCAAATGTAATCCTTGATGCATGACATCCCAAAGCAAATTCCTGTGAATCTGATTCCTATTTTGATATAGATATAATTTAGTCATGAGGTTTTCTGATTCTAGTAATAATCCAATAGTAATATAACATTAGTTAACTAGTATCTATTCAGTTCTATAGTCCGTTAATACAATCGTAAATTTCAGTTAACTGAAATACTGAAATATGCCTCAAGACTATTTGCATTGGGATTTTAAACTAGTCAGTGAGTTAGAAATGACGAATATAACAACAACCGCAACTCATTTTCTACGCAAATAAAGTGAACATTAGTCCTTCTCATGAAAGACCCTGCAGAATGTGAAGTTATCACTGGACCCGGTAGGGAATCACACAATTTGCCGATTCGAACTGCGAAACATGCTGCCAATATTTCTGTGACGACTCTTGCTCGTTGTATCCCAATCAAATTTCCTTTTAAATTTAGCTAAATACTAAAGGATGTCGCTGATTTGGTGGAGTGGAGAGTATGATGACCGATGTGATACATCAAGATTACACAACACTTAGTCTTTCCGCATAGTATTGGTTGGTAATTCAGAGGTTTTAGACGGCTTGAGTGTGTTTTATTTCTTAGCTTGGGTATCTCCTTGATCACACTTTTTTGAATACGTTTCAAGCAAATAATATTTTTCGTAAAGTAAGGGAATAAAATAATCAACTCGGTCGAGTGTCCCCAGAAAAACTTGGGAATCTAATACGAACAGAATCGCTTTCCTCCAGTGAGATCACCAAGCTACTTCATTCGCCTAACTGGATTATATCAAAGGATTTATCGAGTAAAAAATATGTTGCGATACAGAAAGCACAGAGTTGTTATAAGATAGTTAGGGAGACTTATCATTAATTCTTTCCATAACCTTTACAACTTCCTACGTGAGGGGAGATCGTTCGCAGTTGGAGGTTTTCACCTCTGTGGGAGTGTAGAAACGAACTCTTTCTGACGAAAGTAACTTACTCTTGTACTAAGCAACTGAGTTAAGGATTAGAGTTGACAATATAGATCACCACATTTTATTTAGACTCAGTCTAAGTACATCAAAAACAAAGGATTATATGACTTTGGATGCCTCAAAATTGCTCTTCTTTGAGAGTGGTGGTGGATGGGGCGACAGCATATGGATATGATGGGAAAAATTATTTGGAAGTTCCTTGGCCCTTAGCCTAAGGGTGGCAATGTTTAAGCTCTGTACTATCAGAGATTCCCGGTTCATAATAAGAAATGTGGTATGCATCTGGGTTTTCAAAAACAATGTATGGCATGTCGATGCCTTTCTCATGCTTTATCAGGAGAATTTGAAAGTTTATTTTATGAAATCCTGTCTTATAAGTACGTCTATTGTGTAGTGATTTATAGTGCGACCAGTCACATGCAACCTTGGGGAGATGCCATTCATTCCGGCAACATACCTATTGCTGATACGTCTTCCATGTGAAAAGCCTAGACGTTTTCGTGTACGAAATTCAAAGTGATGTGTCCGACCAAGAGACAGTAAGAAGGCGTCCTTAAGATTACATCACTAGTCCATGTCGGAAGATTCTTGTTCGCACTGCAACGTTATGCTCTCGAGGTCTACTCTGGCTGTGTATTTAGCACTGAGATCTTCACGTCCAATACAACTTAATAAACCACCACCGATTACCAAACCAGAGTAAATGAGCTTATGAAGACACAGAATGCAAATTTACTTGATAGAGGCTACTAAAATAGCTTGTTTAGCTGAAATATCAATTAATATTGTGCAAAATAACGACAGTAACAAATATCGCCTTTGATATATCACAAATGTAAAAATCACCAGACACCAAGTTTGCTGTGGTCTCGGCCACGAATATAAACATATTAGCCCCCGTAGTTGAAAAGTTATTACTACTAAACAAGGCCTATGGTAACAAAACCTCAGCTTTTTTGACAAATGCAGCATTCAGAAATTAGTATATGGTGTGAATATAACGGGTAAATCATTCATAGAGATAAAAAATTACAGGAAGACAAGGTTTCTTTGTTCCAAAGAGTATAACACTGAGGATACAACGGATATTCTAGTTTTGCAATTAGCAACCAGTAGTATCTTCTATAATCGTTCTTTCCCAGTCGAATAGAAACCAGAAGTCAGACGAGGAGAGGTAGGAAAGATATATTTGATACGTTACCAATATATCGAGAAACCTTTACTATAAGCTGGTTAATGAACGTAGGAGCTGTGTCCCACGCCGTGTTGCAATGTGATCTGGTGCGGATGCATGACCGAAAGCCTTCAGTTAAACAAGTCCACTTAAACAACGTGGTCAGCATCCAATGTCGAACACTTAATGAGATATTGATTTTCGGGAATTATTTACAGCTACAACACTAATAAATCGTTAACTTCCCGTAATTGGTTCAGTCCAGCCTATAGTCTTATCCATTTAGTCTGAAGCGGAAATACTGAGATGCGCTTTCAATTAAGCATAATCTTGTTATCTAGCATCTGATATCAATATTCAGTTTGAAACCGGTAAACAAAAAAGCTTACAAGCCCTTAATTCACCACACGGTGATATATGTGAAAGTTTCTCGCCTGCAATTTCCCCGATAATCTAAAGTAATGATATTTCCTCGGGTGATCTCGTGTATACACATGATATACAGAAGTCGAGACCAAACTTCACACTGCTTTCCAGTTCACCTTATGTAACTTATGTTAGTAAGGAAGATTTCGCGTGTGCTGATGAGTGGATGACCTCACCACTTAGCGTATCGAATCAGTCATTTGAAATATGCGGATATTGTCAGTGATAGTTGTAATAAGACAAACTTCACACAGGACCATCATACATAGGTGTTTATGGTATAATAGTTATCTTAACTGGAAGATTATCAAATACAAACCTTTTAGACTAAAGAGTAGATACTGAATGTAAGAAACACCCTGACGAATTAGTCTGCATCTACCTACAAGACTCAATCCAGCAGTTAGCTTCTTTATGGACTGATGCCATGACTTGTTGTGGTTTTCTAAATCTCTTTTTTAACTTACTCCTACAAAATCACCCATCGCGCATCGAAGGAAACAGCGGATAAAAATGTTTGTCGCACATTGCAGTTATCTTAATGGGTATAGGCCGACTGAATTATTAACAGGATCTTTTGAACACCAATTTCCAATATAAGTGAAGGGGTGTAACATATTTGGCTACATAACTGTCTATCCCTACTATGTCTATGGGGAGAGAAATAGATCTCAAATGTGCCAACATTGTTGCCTGGCAAAATAAATGGAGATGAGGAAATCGGACGACGCAGATGAATACAATTTGATCTTATCAATTCCGATGTCAGTTTACTATAAACACTAACTCTCCAAATAGTAATCCTGGAAAAAGACTGCAAAGAGTTAATCTGCTTATTTAACAAGCATCTCGGCGACTCACTAACGAATTACTGTTGATTTACGGGTCGAGATCTGATCTAAAGTTGACAAATGCATCTATGGTGAAGAATGGGTAGATAAGTCTTTATGTGACTGGAACAGGCCTAGTCTTCCCAAGTATGGACTTCATGAGTGCAATGTAACCGTTACGTGATGACTGAAGCCAATATTTTGGATACTATTGTGACTCCCAAAACCCCCGAGATTACGAATCGAGACAATTTTCTAGCTAGTGACTCATATCGATCGAAGAATAAAAGATATAATGTGTTCCTGGTTTTATATGAATTAAGTTTAAAGGTGAAAGGTACGTATTATATCAGAGAAGAGGTCATGTTCCAAATGAACGTCTTTTATTCAGTGTCCATTCTCCTCGTCTTTGTTGATTTCGTAGTATTTCGGAAAAGAAAGATCCAGCAAAAGTGTGGTATGATGAGTCATGGTGTAAAAAGACTTGCCCGAAATTTAATAAAGCCACCTGCGTGAAAACACCAGTTTACTGTGGTCGGATTAGACGGGGTTTCACTAATTACATACTGTCTGAAGGTATCTCGTTCGGGAAGTTATATTCATCTTGAGTCGAGATGTTTATACAGCTTACAGAGAGTTATTGTTGTCCCATAAAGGAATTCGGCTTCAATAAATCCAGAATGTCCTCATTGAATTGCGAAGTTTCAGTTAGTGAAATAGCTTTGTTCCAGATAGCTTGGTTAAAGTTTGTGACACATCATTCGAGGGAAGCACGCACAGCGGTTACAACAGTAATGTCTTAATTTATTACTGTTTTGGCAAATATATCAATAACACCTGGTTGATTTTAGTAGGTGTTATGCCAGGTAGAAAAAAAGTGAATGGAACATGCTTTTGAAGTTGAGAATGACCGTTAGGAATGTTTGATACACCTAGTTAAGCTAAGTATTGGGCAGTCTACTCATTTTAAGTCGTCAAAATCAACATATGATAGTGAGAAAATATATTGAAGAAACCCAAAAAATATCGCTTTAGCACTAATCAAAGATTATTATCAATAAATAAATTACAAAGTCTCCCTATCTACACTAAGTGTTTTTGCAGCAATGATAGAATCGATAACTGACGATTGGAATAATCGTACATCTCTTGGGCTCAAAACGATCCTTAGAAGTGGTCCAAGGGACTTGTCCTGAGTCTGGAACACATCTTTTATCCGGAGCTGGAAAATGTCATCCCATTGATGAGACATTTTGAGTACAGTACTAACTACTCAGTCAGCATGAAAAAATCAGTGTTCAGTAGTAGATTCTCGCCAATCTACTTGAATCCAATAGTGTTGCACAATACAGCACATACGAAAAAAGTCCCCTGCCCGAAGATTTTGACTTCAGAAAAGAATCTTGCAATGGGAGATACAATCAAAACAAAGTAGACAATGGCAGGTTCAAGGTCAACAAGAACCAATCAACACCGAGGTGTACTAAACAAGCTGTGAACCACATGTGGAGAAACTTGAACACTTCACCTCTACTTGAAGTTTACACTGATGATGCAGCTCAAAAAAACGATGGAAGCTCCACGACCAAACCAACCAGCTCAGACGACAAGACTCTACCTGGTCTGCAAATCTTCTCCACCACCTCAAAATCATCCTGAGGATGATTTGGGGGCTTGGAAGGTGTTGTTAACTTACTAGACCCTATACAGTGGAACTATCTTGACGTTTGTATTGAGGATTACGACTTTATTTTGGTTTACAGTTGTTGTGAGTACCATATGTTTACCAGTTGTAGGAATTATGTCTTTAGCATGCCTATCCGTGCCTCCATATATACATCAAACTCTGTTTATTTATCGACCTAAAACTGTGTCATATCCTCTCCTGACTCTCGCGTCTTCCACTGTCCTTCTGAAATTTTGGTGATGCGAATATGGCCTATCTGGTCCTCTATAGTATGCTCCAGTGAGACCCATGATGCTATGTGTATATGTTTGTGGGGGAACATTGTTGGATGCAAATAAACTTAGAAATCTGTCACTGCCTTTTCTTCCTCCAAGGTCATGTCGTCCTACGATATCTTCAAATCCAGTGTGATCCATTCCGACCTTGTCGTTTAAATCTCTCATCAAAATGGTCAGGTCTTTTCCTGATCACTTCATTATTACCGATTGCAGTTTCTCATAAAACTGATCTTTATCCTCGTGATTGCTATCACTGGTGATTCCTTTCTTCATTGCTTTGAAGATTCTGCATGCATGAGATCCCCATACTACAAGTGCTTTTCGTGCTTCTTTGGACAGCATTCGAACAACTCCCTGTGTGCGGAGCATTTTCTTCTTTACGACCAGAGTACAACAGCATCTTTCCTGAATCTATCCTTTCCTGTCAAGCTTGGGCACAATGCGTTTCACTGATTTCGAGCACCGTTAAGTTTTATCTCCTCATTTCCGCAGCTATTTAACTGCCCCCTCCCTCTCAGAAGAGGCATTGGCATCGTGACTTAAGAGGAGTCTCATCTTCCAATATGAAGCATCATAACTCTCCTAATTAAAAAATCGTTACACTCCCAGGTTAGAGTTGAATTTTATCTGATCAGGGTTTTTGACGGGGTCGCTTTCTACGGACTAGGGTTGCTGACGCCGTATCGAAAGATCGATTTTATCGTTTGTTATCTCCAAAGAATACAAAAGATGTACGTCCAGACTACGATCTCCACTGAACTCTATGAAAAAGAAATGCTGTTTTCAAAGTATATATTAGCTTAATGGCCAACAACTTTCAAGTTAGGTAAATTTTCGATGCGGTAATAATAGCGGTTAGATCATCATGGATGTGAAAAAAATAATGCAACTCAAAAAGTAAAGAATCTAAGAGAAAATTACAGTGTGACACACATGGCGGCATAAAACAAATAAGCATAAGTGAACGTTGAGTCGTAGGTCATATAATAAAATTTCATACACTTTCAGAGTTGTAAATAGAGTGCATTAAGTACTATTTTTTAATAAAAATATGATATTATAGCAAATATAAATATACATGATTCTTAATAAAGGGAAATACACAGAAAAGCAAAAATCCAAATAAACCACACTAATTGCATGGAAATAGAGATGACAGTTTAAGAAAGTAACTAATTGATACCAAATAACATAGAGACAATAGCTGCGTGTATTTCGAACAAAACACGAAGTTATGGACGAAAAATGGGCGACGCCAAGTCGTACCTTAAATAAAGAGAAAAAAGCGTAACATCCCATTTTAATTTAGGTCTAAATAAGCTAAAAACTAGTGCATCGTTAACTACTGCTGTGTTAATAATAACTAATCACTAGGAATAAAAAATTCATATAGGACGTTATTTATTAAAATCAACTTTGGTGATTTATCAGCTAATCAGAAAAGTGTTTAGTTAAAAAAATTAATGACAAGAAGTAATACAATCGCAGTGAAAAAGATAATTTCGATATGATTGAACGACCCTTACAAGTTGAGTTGTTCATTATAGTAAAAGAAAAAGATTGAGAAATAAATATTGGGAGATTAGCTAAATTTATGAATTAGGGTAAGAAAGATTGTGGTTAGAAGTTTTAAAGTAGGAAAATACACTTGGGCCATACGAATGTCTTTGACTATGGATTGGGTCATTTCAAGTATTCTCATTCGCAAGCTGCATTAGTGAGCAGAGATTTCTTTTAATGTAGTTTACACACAATGTCGTATTCACTATGTGGTTGTGGAAAAGATATTTACATCAATTCTCAGTATTTTTCAAACTAAATATTGACAATTTTTCTGATTCTTAATAAGATAAATGCTACCATTCACTATGATCTGAATTTCACACAAAGCCTGAGGTGTTACTAAAAATTTAATTGATCCATTCAAGATCGTCAGTATAATTTAGTTTTACCCGTTATTTGATTTGAATTGTAGGGCAACATCCATATTTGTTAAGCACCAAATGTCAAAACGAATACTGACAATCGAAAACTAAGCATCTACGTGAACGTCATTATGATCTCTTAGTTGCGAGAAATGGATTTTAGAAGATCAATTCTAAAATATATCATGACCAAACAATAATCTATCTCGAAACATGCAGAAAATATTTTTAGCTAGGATTTGACTACCCGGATTGAAAGCAATCTCTGAAAGTTTATGATGAATACATTTATCCAATACAATTGAATTTTATGAGGGTAAAAAACGCATACATTGTTTATATGAATGCCAAATATCTCAAAAAAGCAGTGAAATACTTAGATAATTATGATTATCCTTTTAGTTCTGAAAACCGATACCAACGTCTACATAAGCATACTTATTTAAAAAGAGATTATAAGAGAATAAAGCATTAACCTTACCACTTAGTTTCAGCTTTCCCGTTTACTGAATCAATAAGATTTATCGACAGAGTCCCTATGAAATGCGTTTTTCCACTACGTGTAAAACGTCCCACATGATTTTTGATATCCAGCCTTAGAATGGTCAATGGAAGGTGGTCAGCCTCAATCGGAAACTGAAAACTGAAGTATAAAAGAAAGTAAAATTATATCAAGTAGACGTCATTAATAGACAATTTTATATAAAGAATAGTTGAAGTTAATACACCGTGAGATCATTACTATATATGTTTTTTTAAACCAAAGTTAATAAATAGAGTAGTAGTGGTACTGATTTGAGACTATCACTTTTTTACATAACACTATAGTTTAAATAATACAGACTTTTAAAGTGTATGTTCAGGATCTGATAATATGCATCAAAGATACTTTTCCAATAAAACTGTTTTTAGAATAAAATAGACAAAAAAACTGCAAACGGTATATTACCTGGACACAGTATATTAATTTGGAAAGTACAGTCACTTTCGAAAATTTCTAAACGTACTTATATATTCCGTACAAATAGATGAAAACTATAACATGTGAGATGTTACCTGACTTTTTATGTATTGAGTAACAGATAAGTCGAAAAAGAGTAAATTAAAACTGAAACATTGATACTTATCATTCAGAAAGTATATGTTCAGCAAAGTTATTACAAATGTGTCACTTTTTTATTGTTTGCTCAAGTAGTTTAATCAATAAACAATTCTCACCACTGATTCCCAATCAATCGAGCTCTTTGGTTGTATGAGAAATTAATAAAACTAATAATATATGGGGTTTTCATTACATCACCAATCACAGGTAAGTAGCAAACGAAGGTAATAGAAGCACGTGGGGTGTAAAAATATTAGTGACATAGAGATACATGTATTCGGTAACAATCACAAACGTAGAAAATTTAGGCGTGTTACAGGAACCAACGAAAATTCATTCAAAAAGAGAAATTATATATATTCTCAGGATTTGAAGCAAGATACTTAAAAAAAATAATATTACGCTTATTTTTTAAGGCCAAGGTAGTGCGATAATAGAAAGTAAAAGTGGTATCATATGAAAAAATCAAGACAGTGCAGAGCATTCCGAGGACTTAACACATGAACTGATGAGTACATTGAATGGATTCCTAAAACGTGTGACACTTTCTAGAGGTAAAATGAGTATATTTTTATTGGTAATATTTTAGGACTAACAAAGTAACATTATGAAAACATGTAATATTAAATGGTAATTCAACAATACAAGGTCATTACCAACCATTTAATGTACTTTAATCTGAATGTTCACTTATAATACCCGATGACAAACTAAGAATTAACAACAAATATCTCATATAATACATACATAAATATGTACGAAATTACCTTTCTTCGTACTTTGGATCCAAGTTATCTTTAACAGTTTTAGTCTTTTTTGAATCACTGACCACGTTTTCGTGTAAATCCATAAGATAAAGTTTTACATATGGATCAGATAGACCGTCTTTATCAACACCGCTTAAATGTCTATATACATAGGGATGAGATAAGAAATAAAAATATCATTCATAAACTCAACAAATAGAAGATGGATGACTTTAGTATCTAAGAAAAATGAGCTATACTAAGTCTGATGCAATAAATGCAATAAATAAATAAAGTTGAACACTGGGTTAATACATATGTATTGTTATATAGTTGAAATCATGAGTCCATCGAAGCTAGACCACCATAGAAAACCTGGAAGCGCTGGACGACCGTTTCTTTCTATTGTGGGACACCTCAGCAACGCGCATCCACCATCCCGCCTCGCGAGATTCGAACCCAGGACCTATCAGTCTCTCGCGCGAGCGCTTAACCACTATATGTATTAAATTCACTTAGTATTGTTTGTTTGAATCTTTCCATCGATGTGTTAGGACTGCAACTGGTCAGTCTCTAATTGGCATATGTGAATAATGTGCGTATTGCCTCGATATAGCCTTGATTCACAAGCATGATAAGCAAAGATGGATAGTGGCTAGCAGTGGAATTCAGGATGCGCGTTTCGTCCTATTTGGGACTCGTCAGCTGGATGTACCTGCATCTCAGAATTGATGTTCACTCTAGGACTCGAACCCAGTACCCTCGCTTCAGGACTCAGTGGCCGAGTGGATAACGCGATGGCGTTTGAAGCGAAAGGTACTGAGTTCGAGTCCCAGAGTGAACATCAACTCTGAGATGCAGGTACATCCAGCTAACGAGTCCCAAATAGGATTTGACGCGCGTCCTGGATATCACTGCTAGCCACTATCCATCTTTGCTTGTCACACTATATGTATTGCTTCCGCTCTCGTTTATTTTTAATGTAACATAATACACTACTTAGTAATACTCAGTAGTTCAAGTTAGGATTGTTCAATTCTACAGGTCGCAATGTGTATAGTTGAAAAACAGAAGTGTTGATTCATTCTCCTGCCTGATCTGGCGTTTCATTTTTTTCTTCAAGTGAATATTTTTTACACACAACATTATTAGAAGCTTGCCAATTATTAGAATATAGTGCCAAATCTTATCACAGATTACATCACGCACTGATCCTAGACAAATATCGAAAATCAAGAAGCAATGGACAGTTATTTCGTCCCAGTACGGGATCCCTTAGTAATGTGTATCTACATTCCCACTAGAGATCAAACCCAGGACCACCAACCAATTCGTTATGGCTCAGCCTTAAAACCGGTGGGCCAGGACCCGACAGTGTACGTCAAGATATTTTATTGTTAATTACCTGTGTCACATTTACGAGAAAGTGGCACTTCTTAATGTATAATGACATCGTCACTCTCTTCATATGCACTTATTTGAAGGAGGAATTTTCCTTTTGATAGTATTTTTGATGACGTACATGTTTGTTTTTTATGACAATTTGTATGAGTAATTCGATAGTTAAATAAAAATGTTTAAAAAGATTATTTACTGGACAGATTATTTCTTCATATATGTTCGTTAATTAAGACAGTCAGTCAGCTACAACGTAGGACCAGGTACATCTATTCATCGGTCCAAGTTGCCATACCTCGTTAGCACAACAAGACGAACACCGGATTCATAGAAGTAATTAATTTAGTGGTGGTAGTACATCAAGAAAGGTTGTATATAAGGATATAGTACAGGAAGGAAGAGAGATATGAAGCAATTTTAGTCTCAAGGTTTAAGGGAAGATAAAGAGTGTATACACCTACGCGATTTTGATCAATTATGAGCCATGTCACCTAGAGTCTCCAACCATTGGTTACGATAGTCACGCGGACCTCAACCAGGTAGTCTGTATCTACTAACATGGCTCAGACTAGAAGTTAGTGACTTCAAACACTGATGCCATGTTTTGGTTTGGCCGCCCCTAACTCTCTTCCAACCATCCCCTACACTAGTCAGTGTTTCGCGCACTAGAATCGTTGGCCATGGTGACACTTGAGGAGGAAACGGAAAGAGGAAGTTTAGTGTTAAAAGTTGAGGTAGAAGGAATGGTAGGAAGTGAAAAAGGAGATTGATTATGAATACAGTGGTCTTGAGTGCTGTTAGAGGTATGAGGGAAGTTATCACTTCCCGGTTGCCCACACCGTGGAAAGGTTCTTCTAGAGGTACCTGAAAAGGAAATTGGGTTAGAAGTGGTCTTAATGACCTGAGAGCGTGACCGCAGTGCCCAAGGGACAACTGCTTGAGGTCGGTCACACACGACCTTTTGTGGGTAATTTTCGTGTTAGCTCCGTACTTGTTGGGATCTTACCGCCAGAGACGGATATCCGTGGGATAAGACGATGTGTGCATTTTTAGGGTCGACCTTTTCTAACCCCATCCCTCCTTGTGGGAAGGCAGCATCGCTGTTATGCTGGCTGTCCGAAGGAAACACCTTACTGCTGTCACACCTCCGTACAGTCAGCAGTAGGACTTTGCCTTCGGACATTGGGTTTGCTGCTTTTAGTCTTACCGCTCTTCAACCGACCTGTCTGGCATGGTAGGACCTTGAGGAACGATTGTTCCAGCCAGTATAGCTCGATTGGTTCATCACGATAGGCAAGCCCGACCACCACGTCAAGGTAGCAGCAACGGTCGTTGATATATTGATCATTTATCCATCAGCAGTTCTCTTCTTTAGATCTATTTATTCTTCGTTTGTGCTCCCATCAGACATGTATATATATATATATATATATATATATATATATATATATATATATATATATAGTGAATGACTAATTTTCCTCACATTTTCTTATAGTTACGTAAGTGAAATTATGTAAATCGCTCTTTAATAAAATAACGAGGTGTCAACAGAAAGTGTTAGTATAAATATTCTTTCAAGTATAGGCTAACTCTTTTGTACATATTTGTATGTAGTTTTATGGCTGCATAAAAATTGAAGTATCACAATGAAAGTGGCACAAATAAGAGTGAACTACTTACTGACATTCATGTACTGTTACTTCTAAATAGTTCGATAGAGTATGAAACTGAATAGTTAGACGAATACGACCCAATGATGAATTGCTTATTTGTTGTATACTATTACTTGTCATCACTTGTCTAATTGGCTGAGCAGACTGATTATTGAAGTTTGTTGTTGGTAAAGATTCTGTAGAAGAAATAATATCCTAGAACAAAAATATTTTCAAAGAAAAGTACCATTTGACAGTAGTTTTAGTCTTAGAGGTGGTTAGCATGAATTTTTGTGACAGCATACCTCATATTCACATTATTATAAAATCAGTTCTCGGAAGTATTCTTCTGTTCAGAGAATATCACAAACAATAAATGGATAAAATCGTCAATGTTGCTACGCATAGGTATATCGTGAACATGTATTCTTAAAAATACATTCAACACATGGATTTCTAGTTTGTTTAACGTTCCATAACTAAGAAAATATGGCTGAAACATTTGGCGATACGTCGGAAAACGAAGTTACTTTACGATTATAATACGAAGAGCTCTATAGAAGTATACGTTGTTAGTAAGTAGTGGATTATGCTTAACAAGTACCGAAAGTCCGTAAAATGACAAAGATTACATAGATTATATTCAATGAACTAAGTAAACTGCAACAAAACTAATCCTAGTTTTATCTAATTTATTCATAAAAGACATAAAATGTGTATTCAGTACATATCGAATTGCTCAGTTAGGACAAATTCAATTTATTGTGATCAAGGTCTCTCATAATACTGATCAAATGGAGCTAGGATACAAGGAGGGCTTGTCCCTTCAGGCCATAGTGTCTCACGAAAGCAATTTAGAGTGTTTAGGCTAAATTCATCACTGAATGACTGCAGTGATGAAAATATCTGAGTCTTCTGATAGTCGACGTCTACATAAATAACGAAATCATTTCAAAGCGTGGGGGACTATTCCTTTTACTAACAGCTAATAAATTCTTTTCAAGAAGTGGAGTAAGTAAATTTATAACAGCTAGCGAACTAAATACGAAAGGATGTTAAGTCAGACAAAGTAGTATCGTGCAACTATGAAGATGCTGTTTTAGCGAACAAATAATGATGTCCGTTTAACAGCTGTCAAAATTATTACAGCTGAAACCGAAGGTTAACTGTTGTTCGATCCTGACTTAACTATGCTAACATAAATTAAGTAATATTCTTCGATCACAACAAAAAAACCACATTAAGAAAGTTTTCATTGGAGGCTAAAACTACATGAATGTAAGAAATCAAATACTAGTGAAAAACAGTTGCATCACAAATTCATTTAGTATTGTTTGTTTGAATCTTCCCATTGGTGTTTAGGACTGCAACTAGTCAGTCTCTATTTGACATATGTGCATACTGTGCGTATTGCCTCGATATAGCCTTAATTCACAAGCATTGTAAGCAAAGATGGATAGGACGAAACGCGCGTCCTGGATTCCACTGCTAGCCACTATCCATCCTTGCTTACAGTTGCATCACAAGTTTATACGTGTCAACAAAGTAAGAGTTACAGATGAACCCAATTTCTCTTGGAACCGATCATAAGATGATCAAAACCAAACAGAAATTACAATCAAATTACCAAAGTTAAAATACAACCAACTGAATCAAATGATAACGAAATTTATTACTGTTAACAAAAAACATAAGTCATAAGTACCATAGTACTTACATTATCATCAGGAAAACGATTTCTTACAACCATTTCTGGATTCGCTGTAGGGGATTCCGAAGGTTTTTCAGTTGGGGTAGAATTATCGGTAGATTTCTTATTCAGGGATAAACTGCGTTTTATATTGGTATTATCATCCCCACTTGGATTTTGGCGTTGTCCAGGAAGTAAAGCCTGTTATAATAAGAAACATTTATTTCTCCTTAGGTAATCAATCTTCGTGTACATCTAATTATTATACAGAGATTTCTCACAAAGTTGAAAGCTATGAGCTAAACTATCTTAAAAGTGTGCTAGGAGTTAAATCACAACTATTGTGTAAACGCCCATAACTCGATGGATTGGTTAATACAAAGAAAATAAAAACAATTACCAAATGGTTGAACAAATGAGTCATTCATAAATAACGAAGAGCCTGATACAAATACGGGTTGACAAAAGTTGGAATACTACACTAACACGATGAAATCAAATTAACAAGATGAATAATAAAGGAGTCGAAATAATGCAGTAGTAGTGATAATGAAAAGACTAAACACTGATAATCTTATTTGAAAAGGCAGAAAGAATAGCTATGCATGAAGGGATATAGGAACGGAAGATCTAGAAAAATATTAAAATGAAATATATCTGCATCAATTTGACTGACTCTGAGTAATCCAAAGTCTCCAACCACTGGTCGCGGTCAATGAGCGGACCGCGATACAGAAATGACAGTGGGACAACGATTTATGATTAAATTTTAACAGTCAAGTCAGTCAGTCAGCTACACCGTAGGACCAGGCACTTATATGCATCGGTCCAAATTGCCATACCTCGTGAGCACAGCAAGACGAACACCGGATTCATAGAAGTAATTAATTTAGTGGTGGTAGTACATCAAGAAAGGTTGTATATAAGGATATAGTACAGGAAGGAAGAGAGATATGAAGCAATTTTAGTCTCAAGGTTTAAGGGAAGATAAAGAGTGTATACACCTACGCCATTGTGATCGATTCTGAGCCATGTCACCTAGAGTCTCCAACCATTGGTTACGATAGTCACGCGGACCTCAACCAGGTAGTCTGCATCTGCCAACATGGCTCAGACTAGAAGTTACTGACTTCAAACACTGATGCCATGTTTTGGTTTGGCCGCCCCTAACTCTCTTCCAACCATCCCCAACACTAGTCATCATAGCGCGTCGTGGTAATCGGTGTTCAGGCATACGTAACACATGGCCCAACCATCTCAGTCGATGAAGATTCATCACCTCATCAACTGATTTACCATCGTTCCCTAATACCCTGCGTCTAACCTCACTATTACTTACCCGGTTATCCCAGCAGATGCGAGCAATGTTTCTAAGGCATCTGTGGTCAAATACTAGTAACCTACGAGTATCTTCTACTCTTAATGGCCATGTTTCACAGCCATAAAGTAGAACAGAGCGAACTGCTGCGCAGTATACTCGTCCCTTAATTGATAGACGGATATCTCGTCTTCGCCATAGGTGACATAAGTTGGCAAAAGCCAAACGAGCTTTTTGAATCCGTGCTGAGATTTCGTCTGACACCAACCCATTAGGGCTGATCAGGCTTCCAAGATAAGTGAAGTTGTCGACGCGTTCGACTACTTCACTCCCTATCCTTAGTTCGGGTGTTGACGCAGGCCAGTCCTGGAGTAACAATTTACATTTGGATGGGGAGAAACGCATCCCAAACATCCTGGCATTATTACTGAGTTCCAACAGAAGACTCTGCATTTTGCCAGCGTCTTCACCAAACAGGACTATGTCATCTGCGTATTCTAAGTCGCTTAGTGGTCCCCCTGATAGGAGATCAATTCCTGTAAATTCAGTCGACGAGAGTGTTATTTCCAGCAACAAGTCTATAATGAAGTTAAACAAAAATGGAGTTAGTGGACAACCTTGTCGGACACCACTTGAGGTTGTAAAATCATATGACAGTTCGCCATAAGCTCTCACTCGACTAAGTGTTCGAGTAAAGAGCCTTCACAAGGTTTATGTACTTCTCAGGTACACCTTTCATTGACAGACACTGCCACAGAACCTCTCGGTCTACAGAGTCAAATGCTGCTTTCAAGTCAAGAAAAACTATCATTGTCGGACGCCGATAAGCATGTCTGTGCTCTAAAACTTGACGAATGGTGAATATGTGGTCGATACAGCCACGACCAGGTCTGAAGCCAGCCTGATTTTATCGTGTTTGCAGTTCACGAGTCTTAGTTAGGCGCCTGATAATTATTGAGGCTAGTATTTTAGATACTATGTTAGTCAGACTAATCCCTCTATGGTTATCGCAGGATGATTTTGACCCCTTTTTATATATTGGGACAATCAGTGATTGTGACCAGTCGGATGGGATTACGTCCGTCTCCCAGATTTTAGCCAGAATGTTAGTCAACCTAATCGCTAAAATTGGACCACCATATTTAAAGACCTCTAGAGCTAATCCATCTGGACCAGCTGCTCTTCCTCGTTTCAGATTACTTATAGCTTTTTTAACTTCAAGTAGGGTCGGGGGCCTACTTCAATGTTCCATTCAGGTTTTCTAGGAGTAGTGGGTAGTTGTGCAGTAGCTGAAGGCCAGCTAAACTGCTCCTTAAAGTGTTCCGCCCATCGTTCTAAGCGCTTGGGTTGAGAGCAGATAACGGTTCCGTCCTTTGACTTTAACAGTCAAAGGGAAAAACAAACTTGTAAGTTACATCAGTTTCTATTTAGACATTTTGGATATTTCGTTTTCAAACTGAATAAGTATCAACTCATTCTTATTCAGTCAAGAATAACTAATATGTATTGGTCCAGTAATTAATATTTTCTCGAAACGTATCTTCAATGACTAATCTTTACAATCACCAATCGTTTTGTTATTACTTTTACAGTTTTATTTTTCTGTTCTTTTGGGGTATAGAAACTTGAACCGATGTATATGCGTATCAGTTTCTATGTTATGACTGACTGAATTATCTAAGACAACAAACCATACTAAAGTGCATAAGAAACCTAAATCTAAAGTGTAGGCCAACACATGAAGTCAATCTGTGAAGTTACCGATTTGTATGAGAAGATATAGATCTTGTAGTTAAGCTCCATGAAACCATTGTAAATAATTATCAGGAACCACAGGTAAAAAAGGTTTTAAAAACAGTAAAAGTAGACTATAAACAAATGCCCTTTATTTTAAAAAAGAAATCTAAATCATGTACATTTTGGTATTCAATGTTACTATTTCATTGTCGCTAATGTTCTGTACTTGAATTAGATAATTACTATCATGACTTTTTATTGATTATATACTATATTCCAATACACAGTATGTTAGTTATATTTTTTTCTGTCTGTCTTTTATTGGTTTGAAATTAATAGAATTCAGAGTAAAAGGATTTTATATAATTCAATTAAATATTCTTGAGAGAGCACCTTAGAAATAGTGTCTATTAATAGCTTAGTATATAAACAACCTACACCTGTCTTAGATAACAGATTTTGATAATGCATGTAGGTGACGACTAGATTTATAAGAAAACAAAAATATTAGCTTCATAAATTATAGATTTATTAATGATCGAGTAATTAGACATGAACGTTATTTAAATGGTGTTACTCATGTAATGTGATAAAAAGAGAATTTGAAATACTGTTAACAACTAAATGTAGCAGTGTGATTTATGTTAATTATGTCTGTCGACATAAGTAGTATGTAACACCAATCAGAAGTGGAATGGCTGGTAGTAGAAGGTTAAGAAGATCGGATTAAAGAGAACGGGAATGTGAAAAGAGTGTAATTATAATGGCAATGAAGTATTTAATGTATGGTTTTTCATATTTCATGAAGACACTTTGTAACTTTGCGTTATACGGTAAGCTGGTAGTCCCCACCTGAGTTCCCGTTTATTACAGCAGAATTTTGGGATGTCGATAATTTACATCTAAGTAAACTCTGAAGATAAAGTCAAGATGGGATTATTTTCTCATGTCAAAGATATTCACGTTAAAAGTATGGAGTAAATCAAATCAATACCAATTAAAAATTTTAACTATTTATTCTAAAATGTTAAGTAAAATAATTATAAAACTCACCAACAATTGTAAATGCATGTAAATGGTTGATGACTCTCGACCTGTATCTTGTAAGGTGAATGGTCGCGTGACAGACATATTCTTCTGTGTTAATAAGGTTTGTAGTGAGATGTTACAGGATCCTAGTTTTGTCTCCGTTCGGCTGTCACGTATCTAAATCATGTCACAAGGAAGACAAGATGTACAATTTAACGTTTTATTGAAACATATGAAAATGATATGGATAAGAAATCAGTATTATGTAATGGTGTCTTGGTTATCAACTTGTACCACTACATACAGTGAACATACAAACAGACTTATAACTGTTTTGCTGCACAACATGATGCGACAGTGGATTAATTCAGCCGTCGAATTATCACGTCAGTAAGCTGTTCTGAATAGAGAAATATATTGGAAGCCGGAAAAACTCGAGACAGTAACAGCGAAAAATTGGACTAGAATAGTGGATGTTCAATATTTGAAGCAAGAAGTACGAGTGAATCTGTATGAGAATGACTATAAGTTATGAACTGAAAGTCAGTGGTTTCACTGACTAAGGTAATCCATTATTGTTATCGTTCCGAAATATTTCCCAAATTATTTCAATCAATGCAGGTCAATCCTTTTACATAATCACTGGATTTGATTATCAGGGGATTCCCTATTTGTCATTAAGGCGCCAAAGATGAACTGAATGTCGGCGGTCGCTTTGTATTCTCGGACATCAGATAGATTAAATTCTACATTAAAACCTTAATTGATAGGTTATAGCGCATTACAGCAATTGTTGTCGCACTTCACAGTAAAGAATTATTTATACTACCGTTAAAATTTTTAAAACCGATCTAACAACAACATGCAATAGTATTATACTCATGTTCATATGTGCGACATATTATTACAAAATCTTATTACTTTAGACGAGAGGTATGCCAAATAATAAAACATTCTAGCTAACTGAGGATAAAACCTTTCCAAATTTAGAAACCATGGGTCAGCATTCCAATAAACTTAGTTTTAAGTAAGTCAACTTGATCCACATCTCTGCTGAAGTAGTTATGACTACTAAAAACACCCTTCGAAAGGAAAAGAGAAAATGAGTTAAACTTACAATAAGCTGAAGTATATCAACGTTTGGATCACTAACAAGAAAATGATGCACAGAGTTCCAAACAGGATTTTGTGTTTTTTCTTTAACTTCGTTTGTTTGATAATCGCGTCCTAGATGGATATTACAAAATGGTGAAGGTTCTTGTAGTTGTTTTACGGGCTGATAATGGGAGAAAGAGAAGAACAAGGAAGAAGTTGAAGAAAGGACGACTGTTTAAAATCACAATTAATTACGAAGTAATGTTTCTAGAAAGAAAAGACAAATATCCAAGATGATGTATAAAAGCAGTGGATTTCAGAAACTTGTTAAACGAAACAAAAATGATTGAAAGTTACTGCTGATATATCCTATACATTAGTTATATAACGATATCGCCAATTAGCTGAAGTTGCATGTAGGCCAAGTGCTATTTACTGTGTCTATGTTAGTGTTAACTCCGCCTGGAGCCCCTCTAGAGTTAGTCCTAGTCCCAAGCCCAGGTAAAGTAGGTCGGCTTGACTTTGAAAATCACATTGATGACGCATAAATTGACAGACCATTACTACCAAACTTCAACAAGGACAACAAAGTAAAACTACTTAAATATTATTATTCACACAATATATGGTAAAATCATTTTTACGATTAGCTTGTTCGGATTTACGTAAGTAGTCTAGATTAACTTTAGAAGCAAGTAGAATAAAGAACAGTACCAAGTACACCTTTCTATGATAAATAAGACCTGCTAAAATCCGTGAAATTATCATTTATAATCTTGTAGTTATATTCGTTATAAAATCTAACATCAAGTGAAGTTTACACTTCAGTACTGACTTTCGAAAATAAGATTAGAGTATTGATTACACTTGTTATAAGGACTCACAACCATCAGGCGTTACACGTAAAAATCCAAACTGATATACATTGGGACAATGTTTTAGACGAAGAAAATCATTCATGCATAAACGTTATGATAAGCAATAGCGAAGAAATCCGTATATATTTCGTCCTATCACTTTTACATAAAAAAGTCAATTACAAAAGTGTAAATGTGTAGCCATAAACAATAACAAAGTTATGATAAATCAAATATTATCTTCAAAGTATTTTAAATGTTGAATCTTCTGGGAAGAATATTAATGAAAATGTTTAATTAAGAAAGCTGAGAACTCACTAATAGCGTAAAATGTCAATCATCGTAAACATGATATATTAGAACACAAGAAACCTGGTCAATAAAGACTTTGAAAGAGGGTACAGGTAATTTATTTAATAACCATATTTCGGTTTGAATTTGCAGAGACGATGATATTCCTCTCTGATGTATGAATTATAGATAAATGGATGAATATTATCAAAGGGAGTTGCCAGGTGTGACCTATTTTCATCATATATTATGCCACTTATCTCGCGACTTTTGCTAGGACGGCCCCAAATAATTTAGTTTTTTTCCTCTTGCTAACAAACTGCAGTCGTAACGAGTAAGTCCTCAATAACTTTCAATGCAGATTACCACGTTGAATTGTGCCATTTCCCTGATAAGTTAATTTCTCTTTTAGTTTGTTATTCCAAAAGTCATCGCTACAACTATACAAATAATTGTTGGAACACACTCAACTTGTGAGAATATAGAGAGCCACTTTAACTTTTTTTCTTACTGAGACGTTTGAGGGAGATTATAACGAAAGTGTTGTTATTATAGAGAAGGAACTAGTTACTAGGTGAGACTACAGAGTCTAGCTTAAGTTTCAGACACAATCACTTAGGAAAAAGACTTCGCTTCAAATTTATATATTATAATTTCCATGCAGTATATAAACAAACACTGCACACATATTATACACTTTACAAAATAACTTACGGGCAAATTATTTGCTTGTTCAATAACAACGTATAAAAATCCTGAACTCATACTTCGTCCGGACGCTTTACGATATTGCAGAGCCTGTTCCATTGACTAATAATCATCATGTAGTTTGGAACGGTATGGTTTAGTATAAAGGGAAAAGAAGGGAGATAGGAGATGAATAAAAAGCGAATATTATTACAAATAAATAATGAATGATAAATAGAGAGCGAGTATTAGCATGGATTTTCTTCAGAGAATCAGTCAATGAAATTATGTCAAATCATAATTAGCAGAATGAACTGAAGAGTAATTGACTGACAAACGATTCGATTATGCAAATAAAGTGACTGAGAAATAAAACAGAGGGAAGGAATAACAAGTAAACACAACAACTTTCTTATGAGATTTGAAATAAAAATCGAATTCAATGAATCTACAATATCATGAAGAAAATATTCAACTAGCTTGAGAACGTTCAGTATGTAATGCCTTTTTGTACACAAAACATGAACAGATGTTCAATTGAGGTACAAACAAGGAGTAAACATCCAAACATAAAATGCGAATGAAGAAGATACACACTTACAGTGGATTTATAAATTTTTCAACAACAATTTTCATATAAAACAGTTCACAAATTAAAAAATCTGGAGATTGAAATAAACAAAAACTAATCAAAACTAACCAATAACACAAGCAAGTCAGGTTAATTTTAACGATTCACAAAGATTTTAATATTCCGTAACCAGGTACAAGATCATGTACCCAAATTGAAGACCGGCGTTTTATGTAAGGTCTAGCGAAATCGCCCGACCCCATAAAACAGTATAGGTGAGGAAAGACTGGAGCTATTGATTTAACAGATGAAATTTAAATCCTTTAATCACTAAGTAATTTCTCGTACAATATTCACATTCAAGATGAATAAACCAATAACTGGTATAGAAACATAATAATCACCTAGATTCAGGTGATTAGATCGACTCGTGATTTCAAATGTGAAAATACTATAATCTCCACAATTCCCCCCCACAAATAGTGTAATCAGATATTTATCTCATTTTTATGTTAAGCTCACAATAATCTAATTTCAATTAGATAAACTTTTAAGCATTAGTTTTAGCAAACCTAAACATAAATTAGACATTATGTGGTGATTCTGTTAAGGTGCGAAGATCTAGTTATTCGCACCATATATATATAGCTATATATACAGAGAGAGAGACGGAAGTTTGTGATGTTAACTAAATAGAGTTTTGTAAGTACATCTTACAAACAGTACAAAAGTCAATATTATTTACGCTGCCACAAAGGTTAATAATATAAACTATGTAATATGTGACTAAATTTTAAAGTGATCATTAAATCAACTGATAAATGAAATGAAAGAAACGGAAAATATGTAGAAATACAATCTACAATGAAAATAGAGATTTGGAAATCAATCAGATTAAGAATATTCAATATCTTATCTGTTTAGAGCGAAAACAACAACAACAACAATAACACAAGTATCAGATAGAATCTTAATGGATGAATTAATTTTTCAATAACGAAAAATAAAACAATAATAACCAGTAAGAATTGAACAAACTAAACATTATTCTATTGAAAATTGAATAAATGCTTTAAAGAAAATCTATTTTTCGAGAAGTATTGATTGTAGATGGGGATAATAAGTAGAAAGATTGATTAATCAATCATACGGAATACACATAAACATAATGAAATAGTGAGATGAATTACAGAGTGCATGCGTAATCAAATTTAAGCTAACATTAAAACTGTAATACTGAAATTTACATGAACTCACCATGTATCATATAGTTGTATGTAAAATTTCATAAGTAAACATGATTAAGAAATAGGAAAATTAAAGAAAATCAATGAATAACGATAATATTATACTAAGATATATTTTTTGTGTAACAGAATGTTACGAAATGCAAACGAATATATTTAGGGGATACTTGTAATGTGTTATACACTTGTTATATTGTTTGATATTTGTTCTACATAGAAGGTAGTGACGGATAAAATTTGAAAACTTTTGACTTTTTTATTTTGTTTAAAAAGTATTGATTTGATCGGTTTGTAATGATTGTTGTATTATTTTCTCTGAATAGGTTGTCTATGCCAATATACGTGTCAATTTCAAAGTTGTCTGTCGTTTTGAATGATCAGCTATTTCGCATAAATATTTTATATACGAATCTTTGTGATTTCACATAAAATTGAAATGACAGAAGGTTTCACTTTAATAAGCTTTTAACAGTTTCCTTCGGAAATAGTATACTAACAAATGATTTCTGAAAGTAGTTTAGTTTGACATGGGTTGGATTATCCAGCTGTTGATATTTTAAAATAAAATTTGATCAATCTTGATTGGTATACGTGAATTATGCATAGATCGCCTTTATATAGCTATTATGACACATATTAGTATAGAATAAGTAGGATATAGCTAAAGTGAAATTCAGGAAGCAGGTTTCCTTTGTTTTAAGGGGATAAGCCAATCCTAGTGAGCAGCTATCTGGACCAAAAGGATTATGCGATGGGGCTTACAACACACGGTACTGGATTCTAGTCCTGGGATGAACATCAACTATGGAAAACAGGTACATCCAGCAGAAGAGCCTCAAAAAGGACGAAACGCGCGTCCTCGATCCCACTGCTAGTGACATTCTATCTATTCTATACTAATTTCTAAAAAAATATTAACGGGCTCTAATATTTGAAATAGATATGGGCGGAGGCAGAGATTATGATCATTGTGAATTTATACTGCCAATCTGAAATCACCACTTTCATGGTTCCGAAGGTGTGCATCTTATTGTTCAGATTCGACAATATTTTTGGTTGATAAGGTAGAGAGGGTAACGAGATCTACAAATCTGGCGTCCTTCAAAAATCATTTCCGTAAAATCCTGGCATTCCCTTATATTTATTATGTAATTCCCAAACTACTCGAATGACCATTATGCACTAAGATCTATCAGGTATGTTAAATAGGAGGGTGGAATTGATTTAATTATTATATAGCGTTTAATTAAAATACTTCCAAAAATAATTTTCGGAAACCATGCCAGTCATTACACGTTGATAATTTCTAGTGGTAACTGTTATATTCCGTGGAGAATTATGAATAGCAACTCTGAGGACTATTTATGGACTTATGTGATATGTATGTATATATGTATGATTAATCCGACTGATAAATCACTGCTCTCCAATTGGCGTTCATATAACGTCATAGATTAACTGGGCACTCAAGCAATCTATATAACAGTAACAACACGAAAAAAGCCTTCCATTAGGTAAGTGAACCTCTTAATTCTACATGGAGTGCAAGGCTAATCAGGCCTAAAAAAGGCGAACCTCCTTCGTCATTTTCCAACTTACGGCAAACTGTACAACAATAATTCGACTGCATAAGTAGGGAAGAGCCTCATATTGGGAAAATGACAACCACCTTTTAGTATTTGATTCTCGCTACCAGTCTGTATTAGCAAAAATACAGAATTGGGTGGATTATTTGTCACTTAATCTACGATCATATAACTTACCTTTTTAATTTTTTTCTTATTTATCCCAAGTTGCATAGTCAATATGTAGAAATATGTGCAATAATGAAAAGCTTTACAGTTTGTATGACCGTAAAGTATAGTGGACTGTGATGAAGCGAAACTGTGTTTCGAACTTTGGAGATAATTGACAAAAATTAGTCAAGTGAATGTACAATCAAGTATTATTTGTCATATTTAAATATAAATAATTCAATTGGATGCAAGTACCTTCATTTGTTAACTGTTTACTTAAAAGGTAAGATATTAACAAAGCACTTTGATAACCAAGTTTAAGAGCAACAAATAGGTGTATACAACTACAGAGTACTACAATTAAAGGAAACCACAAACAAGAGATCAGATTATTAGAGATTTATGTCGTTAGAACTAGGTTATCGCTAGTTTAACTGTAGAACTCTTTAAAGTCAGAGGTTTAACTAACCAAATAAACACTATTATATAAACGAAATCTAGGTTCGAGGAGGGAGAACCTAGTTGATTGACTAAAAAGCATCTAAGATAGATGTGATTTTCAAATCTCAGATAAATTACAGGATACGTATAACATCTAGTCGTTGAATTTTTATCGAGAAACTAGAATAACATATAGTTCACCTATTATGTTATATAAAATATTTTAAAAAAACCCTTAGCAGATTAATATCTATATTCAATTAAAAATAACACGTGAAATCATCTTGTTAATGTTTTACCAAAGGAGATTGTTTTTGAGATGATAACTTTGGCTAGTACCACGAAATGTTTTATTTATTTATAATACACAAGAATGTTTGGTAAGACAGGGTGTGATCTAAATACAAGCGGGTAGGTTCTTAAGAGGGACATTTCTCGAGTCTCCGATCCACGGTTTGGTCCACAAGCTAGTGGAGTAAAGAGAAGGGATGGGATCCCTTGGGAAACGGTGACCACAGTATGTTATTCGTTCAGTCTATACTAGGTAAACCTTCTGTATTCATTACAAGTGTTGATATTTTTTGGAAGCAGATATTTTTAGAAAATGGGAACAATACTAGCGGAATTACTTGGTAAAAAACCTCAACTTTGATTATAAGTCATTTATAGTGGCATTTAAAAACCTAGAGTTGTAATGAAACGGATATTATGAAAATTTGAACTAGTTTTTAGAAATATCTGTAATTTTAATTTTTTTGTATAATTACTGAGTAACTACATTACTATATATATATATATATATATATATATATATATATTCTACTTATTTATTTAAGTTTCCGGTTAGCCCATTGACTACAGTTATACGATTTATTATAGCTAATTTGTTACCAACCGACTACTTACAGTGTGATGCGGCATACAGACGTTGATTTAATGGGATAAAAAATTGGCCGAACCAATACATCATTTAGAAGGGTTTTTTTAACTGTTCACTAATGAAAGTACGGATTTATCTGCTAGGATAATGAATGGTGAGGTGTCTGTATTCACTATTCAACAACAGAAAAAGGAGCATTTTCCCCAAAATATCAGGTCGTAACACTTTGACTATTATATTGTTCTAGTAATCAGGAAGCAATAAATCTAAAACTAGCCAACCTTAGAGTTTTAACTAGAATTTCGGGTTGAAGATTTTCTATGAATAGTAAGTACAAGCATGCATTAGCAGTAAGAGCATATGCAAACATATATATCCACCAATTACTACGGACACTTTTTTAATATAGTTATGAAGCGTATTAAAACGCTAGTCTCAAACACAGTCCATATTCCCTTGAATAAAACAGTTCAGTTATTAGAGACATGGTTTTCCAAACTACCAGTAAAATATTAGACAGTAAATGCCAAATACCTAAAGAACAAACTGATGAAAGAAGAACATAAGAAAAGGCGGATAATATGATTCGAAATGTCTAATAATAATAGTAATAATGATAATATTTGACGAAATCGAATTTAAAATCATTTAATCAGTGAAATACTCGGGTACTAGTACTAAACCCGTAATCTGGAAGTAATGTTTCCAAATCGCAAGTTTAATAATTATCCCCGGATAATAACAAACATGAATTAGCGAAAGGAGGTTAGTTGAAATCGTACACCAATTTCACGAATAAAATAAGAGAAAATCAATCGAACTGATTAGGAAATGCAGAAAAAAGTCTACGATGCAGAACAAGGTAAACAGCAGTAAGTCCTGGAAGATTAACGATAGTTAAAGTACATTTAAAAACTATAATAACAATAATAACTCCAAAAAAGCTCGTTAAAGATACTGAACAGACTTCTTATCAGTATATATGAGTAAAGAATTAACGGGTAGATATATATATATATATATATATATATATATATATATATATATATATATTTAGTGCTAAAGTTCAGGTCAAGATTGTATGAAGGATGTAGTTTTGAATAGCTTAAAGCGTTTTATGATAACCTTGGTGTATAGAACCATACCATCGACTAAAAACAAAGAACGAAAAGAACACAAAAGAACTTGTGATTTCAAAAGAGAATTTGACCTAGAATAGTTTGTTCATTAATTCATAGTTTGCATAATTACGTAATCGATAATGAATGAAACAAAATAATAGCACTTCATAATTCTGATAAATTATAAATAATATAGCGAGATTAAGTACTTAAGCTAGGTATTGAGGAGAACAAACAACTCACGATGACACTTGAGTTTTTAATTCGGATTGATTTTTATTCTAGGAGAGGAATATACATCTTTTAAAAAGAAAATGAGGTATGTATTTCAATTTTTAAGTATGATGATGAAACATTAAACTAACAAGTACAAATTTTTTTTCAAATAACTCTGAAATAGTTTACCGAAAATATATTGCTTACACTCAACGTTCACAATCTTACACATCCGGGATTGTAATACTGACTGAAATCATGAGAAATACTTGAATGTATGTTAATTTATAGTCATAGAGATGTTCTGCAAAGAACACTGATGAAATGTCACAGGAAATTGATGAACACCTTTAGACGAGTTTCGACTTGAATAGTATTAAAAGTAATTCCAACTCAAATACGAAGAAAAATGCTTTCTGTTTTTCAGTGGCTGATTAAGACTTGATAATTTTTGATTACTTTGCTAAATGATACAACCCCACTTTCTATTCAATACTTGAATGTTATTTAAGACAAGGAATTGAAGTGTTTGAAGTAAAATCCTATCAATCATCAACCTTTATATGATCATTTGAGCAAAAGCACCAAAGGACAGCTGATACAATCCTGGTTATTATATACCGAACAATACTTAACAGAAGAAATTATGCAAATGATGAATATATTTTTCTAACCTGTACAAAATCCACTTCATGATTTGACAATCGAAACCACGTTAATTGAATGTGTAATGAACCAGTTTTTACCCCTTCTAATGAGGACCACTAAATGTATGAAAAAAATATTTTTAAGAAGAGATAAACGGAGAAATCATTAACTTGTTACATATAGAAGAATGAGAACTAGGAAAACTTTAAATATTTTCTGAGTGTTAAATATTTGCTACGAATAGATAAATAGTTTTAACAATATTTTAATGGCAAATACAAAACTGATAATTTTCAGGCTGTTCTGATGTATTCAAGCAATAAGACGCAGTGAGTGTAGTGTAGGGACGAGATTGAATTAATGGTGATGAATCTTTAGACAATTCTTAGTGTTATATCCCGTGGAGAATTATAAATGTTAACTCTGAGGACTATTTATGGACAAATGTGATATGTATATTTCCTATTGTATAATTGTTAAGTAACTAAACTATTCGTATTCGTGTTCCTCTTATTATGAGCTTTATTTTGACCTATAGACTATCATTATACGATTTAACATTCTTGAGTTACCCTATTCCATTAATTACTGTTCCCCCTATTCACAGCCACATTTTGCTAAATCTTGTACAAATGTTATTTTCTATTTTATGGTACGATATGGTCTGGTTGATTGGTATATAAACCCTATGACCTACTACAAGGGGTTCCAGGTGTAAATAAGTAAGTACTATAGATATATATCATTTGATTTATTTTATGTTGACAAATATATTATTTACTCATTTGCTGAGTACAGATTTGTGAGTTGCACTGCTAGTGTGACGGCTAGTGATATTACCCGGGTGGCCTATCTGAAATAGGTAGAGTTGGGTTTGAAACTAAGATTGTTTATCTCAATGTTTTAAACTATGCAGCCGTATTTTTTGTGAGGCCTAATGATGAGAAGAAACTTTTTATTATAAAGCAATAATCAGTTAAAGTCATTCAATTAATAGCTTTCTATAATGGGACGCTACTATGTCTTATGTGAAGAAACGTATGCTACAAGTCAAAAGTCTGTAAATACTAATGAGAAGTTCAGAATAACTGAGTCTGACTTATTTGTCTGTATAGTATATCTTTGTGATTGGTGATAGTAATTACGCTGACTGATAGAGACAGTCACAGTTTATCAATCCAATCATTAACTGGCAAATTTAAATCAGTCAGTGATATTGTAGGGTTTACAATGAGTTAAACTGCCGAGTGAAGCACTACAAAGTAGAGAAACAGGAAGTACTACAGGATGGAGAGGTGTTGAAAGAACTACATCGTCTGTCATATTTTACAGAGATAGATGGTTTGGTACTGTACGCATTTGAAGGCTAGTAAGGTATTTGTTGACATACTATGATACAAAACCACTATGAAGCTATCATAATTTGATGTACTAAATAAAATCTTTTAATGAGTGATTTGGTTTGGAATAGTGTGTTAATTCTTAAGGTGGATCAAAATGGAGGATCGATCATGTTATATGTTATATACACAAAGGCGAAAGCGTTTGAAAAGTATAAACTGCCGAGAAGTTATAGCTTAACTGTAAAATCTATAACTTCTTTTGACCTTCAAGTATTTAAATAAATAATCTAAAGTGCTGAATTAATTTTTCAGTCGCAAATTCAGTAAATTAAGGATAATTCATATTAAAACATAATGATTCCTAATTAAATCATCCAATTAGAAAATCTGTTTGTCACAATTTTTACTTAATAGTTAATCAACAGAATAAATAATGTATGTTACTGTTAACAATCAATGTAGAGACCGTGAACCTTTGAATTGCACAAATGGACATGATTGAACAAGTTCTATGTGTACTTTTATGATTTTTTTATATAGAATTCGATACTTAGTGTACATAAAAGATATATGTACATCTTTCTTGACAAATCTTAGGAGGCTATAATACTGTAACTAGTTCCTAGTTGCTTTGTAGATACCATCTGAGCAAATCCGATCATCTAAACTAGTATGGATATGGAAAATAATGATTCAGTATTATAACAAGTAATCTTCAACATCAATAGTTCAATCGAATTCCGCGACATTTGTCTAGTATTCAAAAAATGAGTAAAATTCATATAGTGACTTTGTATGTGGTAAACATACTAGATTTTTTAGTGTCAAAATTGTGCCTAATATCTACACGTCAATCAGAAAAGTTATAAGAGTAGTTTTTGTGGAGGTTTCCAAACACAACATGATTTAAGTTAGAAAATCGTTGAATTTCAAGAACCATTTTGTTCTAGTTTGAAACTCTGAAGCAATGACCGCCCATAACTTTCATGTGAGACGGAACTTACTAACATCGGGTTTGATGACTAACGCAATATTTTTTGACTATTAAACGTGAATTCAAGAGTAAGTACTTTTAACGCTACTCAATTTATGATAATAGCTCAATCCTAACAAAAATTGTCATCAGTGAGTTAGTTTGAGGCATTTGGGACAGATATAATCTTTTTCTATTTATAGCAAACACAGACTTTGTTAATCGGCTTATACACTTACCGTATCTATTTCACCTTCACTGACTACCGACTCAACTGGTATCGAAGTACTACATTGAAATGATAAATTTAAAAGACATAAGATAGATATATAAATAGAATAGATTAAAATATAAGTAGATAAAAACGACGGTTGATATTGTGTCCAATACAGTGATATGAAATATTTCACTTTAAACAAAAATACCTCATGTTGAACTAAAATGTATTTCGTTTACTCAATACTGTGTGGACGAGAAAGTAAGTTTGAGACTGCGATAAGATGGGATCGATTAATTACACATAGTACTGGTTAGGTGAGACGACTAAACAGCTACTTTTTTGTACTCGATAAAGTGAGTGTGTATGTTTATTAGAAAAATACAAATGAAAGCTACATTAATCAATAGTTTAACTTATTTACAATCCCATTATTAAAAAAGAGGAAAAGAATTTTATGTAGATTATAGCTATGGAGATAACTTTAGTACATTAACCTAGAAAGGCGGCATCAAAACATACAATTTTACATAGAAAGGAAACCTTAAAAACCTCAAAAATAACAGCCTCATTAATTTAATATGCTGTAAAAATTACTGTATCGACAGATCATCAAAGCCAATTAATTATTTATGGAGTTGTATTTTAGTGTTAGAGGTATGCTCTAACCTGATAGCTTTTAAGGCTTGATAGGTTGTAAAAATGTGGTACCTGTGAAAATCAGACATTTTCATCTTCGTCTGGATAACCCCGATCGAATCAAGTATTCGAAAAAAACACCTACGAATGAGCTGCATAAATAAACAATCGACTAGTCAATGAGTTATGGTTAATGTCGCATTTGTCTAGTCCTTTTAGAGATGACTGAATTCTATAGATCCATTTTCAATGTGACCACTAGTTTAAGTGATTCGACATCGCGTGCACTATAGTGATATGTTATGTGTCACCCTAATTCATAGCCAAAGACGTTTCCGCTGAGGTGTACATAACCTTGAATGAAATAAAAAAACTGGAGTACTGGATTTTATTTTGATGGCTGAACACTGTATAGATATATTTGCAGTTTTTGAACCTCACATCGCAGAAGGATTATTCACAAAATTCATATCAAGTTAAAATAAATCTGCAATATATATATATATATATATATATATATATATATATATCGTTTTATCTATCAAGCCATATGAACTATTTGTTTACATAATATACATGTGACGGTACCTTAGTACACAAACCTGTAAGTGGTTGAGAAATGACTACATCTCATTCAATTAAAAATAGATATTACTAAACTTTCAGATGATTATATAGTTTTAATCCAATCTTTTACTCTAAAACTAATACAGATTTTCGGCTACAGTGAGCAAGTTCGGTATAGTGAACGTGTATATGGAAGTAGTAAGTTAAAAGTTTAGTAATTTGAGGTTTGGTGTTCTGTTAAAAGAGATGAAACTTTTTTTAAGTTAAGACACAAAAATAAGGAACAATGAAAAGTTTTAACAACGATGTAGCTGACAAAGAGACTATTTTTCTTCCTACTGTACGCTTGCTTTTAGAAATAAATTAATGTACAGTACGCAAACTGTAAATCAAAGTTGGTTGAGAAAATTATTTATCGGCAATTTATTTGGAAAGCACAAGATTGAAAACATCACAGGTTACTATCATTCTAGGCCAAGTTGGGCAGTGTCCAGCAGTGGAATCCAGGACGTGCATTTCGTCCCAACTGGGACTCGTCGGCTGGCTTTACCCGCATCTACTAGCCACTCTTCATCTCTGCTTAAAATGCTTGTGACTTAAAAGAGCTACTGAAGCAATTCTTAGAGTATGCACTTATGTGAAAAGAAACCAATCATAGTTCAGACCAGAAAGGTTGCATATTGATGCTTTAAAAAATTAATTTACGTCTAAGCTTTTTTTGTCTTAATTCATATATGTGCATAAAGAGATGGAAGTCAAAGTGATTAATTCAGTAGAATATTTGTATGCAAACGATCAATGGCGGAGTGACTTGCTGATTTGCTTATTATCAATTTATTTGTTGACTTGTATACTTTGTTATATATTTTATTCTATGTTATGTCCTAATTTAAAATTAGAACAAGCAAATAAGAATTTCAAAATGGTTTTGTTTCCATAGGAATGTCTAGTGTTTATATGATGACAGAACTTCAGAAAACTTTAGACTACGACAGAATTTGAATTAACAAGCTGTAAACTGTAGCTTTGACGTTACAATGATGTAGATAAAATTGATCGTCTCTAGCTTGTGCTATGGCAATCTTATAGGTCACATGTCATTTTTTTTTGAATTCAGGTAACCAACTTCAGGCATATTAATTATTGAGTAATATTCATTCTGAGTAGGTATATATGAAAAAAATTGAAATCATTTTGCATCTTTCAGCTACTAAAACCAGATAGTCAATTTTTTTAAAGCAAAAGAAAATACTTACCAACCTAAATAATCATCTTTGTTCCCTTGATCTTTATCGTATACTTCAAATGTTACTGACTGACCATGACAAATGTCGACGATTGACTAAATGGAATGTATTTAAAAAGAAAAGTAAATAGTATCTAAATGGTCAAATTGAAGACAACATAATTAAAAAATGAAACTAATGACGAAAACATTTAATAATTCGTGATCTGTTAAATAAATGAAAGTTAACATAGAGAGATGTGTTGCATTCTAATAAGTCTAATTAATATGAATAAACTGTTGACGTCCAGGGGAAAATTGGAAAACTAGTTTACGGAATAGTCGTATATTCGAAATACATTCTCAGGAATCGGCATAGGTAATAAAACTATGAAAGGTTTTTCGCTAAACGATTTTTGTCCCTTTTGTATTCAGTATGATCAAATACATCCCCTCAAATAACTCATAATCGCATATTCAACACATTACTTATCTACACCCATTATTCCTCGTGGGATCACACCTTCACCTCCAGAGTCTTTTCCTAATTTCCTCTTCAAATGGATGATGGTTTGTTCTCTCCCACAGTACGTTGTTGCTGAAGGCATCTGGCCAATGAACATTAACTATCTAGTGTAGACAATTGTTTGGAGATATTTGTACATTTTTGATGATGGTTGTGATAGTTCTTTAAGTTTCAGGCCTGTACAGTAGAACTGTCTTGGGAATTCGTATTGGAGATTCTAATTTCGATATTGGTTGACAGTTGTCTTGAGTTCCATATGTTCCTCAATTATAGGAATGCTGTTCTCGCCTTGCCAATCCTTGTGTTTACGTCTGCATTAGATCCTCCTTGTTTATCAATGATGTTGACGAGGTGCGTGGAAGTTTCCACCACTTCCATTGCTTCTTCATCAAGTATGGTTTAGATGGTACCTTCTGCGTTGTATATTGGGATATTGTTTCTTCCTTGTTTATGTTAAGGCCTACTGATGATAGGACTGCTGCTAAACTGGCTGTTTTGATCTGCACTTCTTCGTACGTATGGGATAGAAGAGCCAGGTCATCTCCGAAATCCAAATCGTCTAGTTATGTCTAAGCTATATATATATATATCATTTACTATCCTCAACAAAATATCAGTCAAAATGACTTTTATACATTATTATAAATATCTCGTTGAAGCGGCAAAGGTTGTCACTCTGAGTATGCTCCATTTTCTAGCACTACTAATGAACCATTAAGTGGTCACTTCCTTTTGGATGCCAACTCACGTTAAATAACTGGAATAATTCATGCGAATCCGCTTTAGTTGACACATAAAGGATGAATGGAAAGTGTTACATAGATGTCTTGAAAACTGTTGCGAAGTGAGCTACCTAAGTAGTATGTAGCAGGAATTGGAAGTAGAATGTTTACCAGTAGAAAATTGAAATAAAAAGAGGAAGAAAAACGAAAAGCAATCGCAATAAGAACTGGATCGGAGGAATGATGAAGTATGTAAACGACAACTCAAAGAAGATATTCAAATGACATACTTTGTGTATAATTTTTATATTTTATAAAGCCACTGTGTGATTTCGCATAAAATAATATATAATGGTTTACCGTACCTGAGTTCTTGTTCACCACACTGATATCTAGTGAAACACAATTTCTTATAAAACGTCAAGAAAGCAAGCAAAGCATATCTTGGGGTATTATGTAAACATACATGAGAATAAAACCAGGTCATAATGTCGAATCAATGAAGTTTAGGATATGGACGATAAGATCATGACTCGGAATTCGAAGGACCATCAGTCACTTAATGTATAATTCGAAGGATACTTACGAAGCTAAGGGCAGGTCTATTGTGTCATCATAAAGTTGTAATGAAAACTATGCGATTGAACAGACAAACGAGGTGCCTAATTATTTTGGTGAACGCTATATATTAGTAGTGTAAATCAATATAACCTTCAGAAAAACTATTATTTTTTGCAACAATGGTATTTGAATTTATATATATATAAGTAGTTCTACTAATATGTTTTTAACTTGATAAACCTGTTTGCTCATTGGTCTCAATAGTACAAAGAACTCTCAAAGTTATCCACGACTGATGGAAAAAACCTGAAGACATCAATAATATACATTTTTTATTATCTTGAATGGAAATCTGGACACAGTATATTTTTCTGTTCTGACGAGTAAAATCGATAGAGGTACAATGGTTCAGCTAGTTTGACCTAGAAAATGAACAGTGATAGAAAGCAGGCAACAGAAACACACCAATAACTTAAGCTGAAACGCTGTACACAAATATGCGCACAGACAAGCGCAAATTAAAGAAAGGAAACATTTTCAGTATAAGTCACGAAGACTGATCATATTCTAGTGTGAAATCATACACACGTACGATATAGTATACGTTCATTATGTAGCAGATAGTTGTTACATTTGTGATGAAAAACAGACACATAGCTATTCAACTTTTGTGGATTGACAGAAAAGTGAGAGAAATGAAGATAATTTATTTCATCTTGATGAAAGGAGAATTTCATTAAATGTGCAGACTATTCAAAACCGATTCAAACTATAATCCATCAACTCAAGGTTTACATACTATTGATAGTAATCGAAGTCAAATTTCTCATGATTAAGATTTACATGTTTATAGGAAACAAAGAGGATAGTAGTTGAATGTTCATGATCCACAGAAAGACGCTAATAGGCCGCAACTGCATCTGCAGTACTTTAGTTTATCTGAAAATGAAGTCCCTAACTGTAACAGTTTTAGGTTCTAGAACGATTAACCAACAATTTCTACACAAATAAAGTTAAAAGTGACTGGTTTCATTGACTGATGCTATGATTGGGTTTGATTACAATCCGTTATTTTCAACTTAACCTTACTCTGATTATTATAACATTAGCAGAGCGTTATTATATGTAAGTAAAAATCCCAGCTAACGATTAGATCCTTTTAATCAAAATCCGTTCACCGAACAAAAGTTTTCTTCGAAAGATCGACTCGCAGTTTTTGGTTTTATTTAGAGACCACTTATCTTGTAATATTCATTAGTCGTGGTAGGTTGGTGTCCAGTGAAATCTCGACCAGAATTTAAACAGCTCGTTTGCTTTTTTCCCACTTATAACACTCGTGGTGTAGGAGTAATGTTTATCTACCGATTTAAGGACGAATATAATAAGCGGTAGTTCATTCTGTTTTACTATGTGGCTAAGAAACGTGACCTATAAGATTAGGGGAGATTTGTAGGTTACTTGTATTTAATCATAAATATCTTCGGGATATAGGTCATGTATGCTGAGATCACAGAGTAAGCAGTGTTGACATCAAAAGCAAGGTACTAAATATAGTAAGGCGGTTGGTAAGATTATGAATAACCATCGACTTAGGTGGATAGGACATGAAATACGAATGCCGAATCACTATCTGTCATGATGAGAGATAACGGCTAACGTGGAAGTAGATTGAAAAAAAAAACGTAGGAGTGACCAGAAGAAAATTGGTACCAGTACTTGAAATTATTGATTGTTACTTTGTTATGTTGGAAGACGCAAATGACCTGATCCAGGTCTGCGTGATTGCCATGATCAATGGTTAGAGGCATTGGTAACATAACTCTGAATCGGTCCTAATGGAGATGTATCTAATCAGATACTGAGTTTCTGGATTATTTGATAATTTTTATTGCGAAATCTAACGTTTTCTTTATAAATCATATCATAGTTACCTGGTCTTTTTTTTATAACCACTGATACTATAACTATTACTTCTACTGCTCTGGTATTGGTCTATGTAATTTTTTCTCGCTGTGTTATCGTGGTGTGACAGCTTGAACTGATGCAGATGTATGCTCGATTATATACTACTTTTGACTCACTGATATGTTTAAAGGCTACAGATCCACTTTCATCAGAAGTACTGAATAGAATTCGAATTTTTTTCTTGGAGTGTCATTGAAAACAAAATTGGTCTGGACTCAATGGGGAGGGCAGGGTGAGAAGCTACTAGATCGAGGACCAATAAAACCTTAGCAGTGAATCAAAGCTGCTGCTACTGGTTGTGGGGTGTCATTGGTTGATTCAGGGTAAAAGTCACAGAACTCGATGTTCTGATTGGTAGTTTTGTTATGCGATATTACTCTGAGGCCATAATTCATAACACGCCAATTCTGAAAATATTGGAACACTCGAAAGAGCAGAGGTTAGTACATCTATTTACAATCCGCCATCGCTGTTTACAATAAACTGTCGAAAATTGAAACAGAATAGACCTACAACATGAGCAGAATATTTAACATTGTTGCACTGAAGCCTCTCAAATGAAGCACTAGTTTACGCTACTAGCGGCTTAAGAGATTTAACAGCTGTAGAATATGTTTCTGCTTGTAGGAGATATTAAGGGCCAGTGGACCACAGCTTGTGTTAAGAGCAGTGTTTAACAACGGGCACAAACGAAATAAATAACTGGTTTACAAACCAATCGAATAATCCAGAAAATTCTTATTTTATGTCTGACAGTAAAATAATTGAGTAGAGTATATGACAGACCAATTTTGTAAAATACCACAGAACGAAAATGAGTGAAATTCCACCAGGGTCATGCAGTTTATTATGTTTGAAGTACAAAACAATCTTCGCATCAACACAAGTTGGGAAATATTTATTATGTGCAGATTTTTGTACAATGACAAGAGTTGACAACATCTATCTAAACAAATAACATATAATTAAATTTAAAATAAATGATGAAGGCAAAAAAAGCACAAGTCCATAATAGTACAGTACATTTTAGATATTGTTTTTTATGGTATTCTAAAGGTTTACAAAATATGTCGATTAGTACGTAAAACATTATGCATCGTTTTGTGTGCATACATGCTTTCAGTTTTCAACAAATAATGAAGTGCAGGCATTTTAAGTCGTTTTCAGATAGGAATCTTTCTAGGATAATAATAGTCTCATGGGAGGGAGGAGTGGTTAATATCATAAGTGATGAGGCGATCACACTATGAGGTTTCCTTCACGTCTAGTAAACACAATAATGTCGCATAGAATTGTACCCTGTACGGTGAAGTTTGACTAACACATATCACAGAAAAGATAATCTACATTTAGACCATCCTCGAAATAACGCAACCAATCTCATTAGTTAACGATATATAAATGTTACATATTTCTGAAATATATTTGAATTATTAATAGACGTTTTACTAACTCTTTAAATATATTGTAATACTCTGAAATTTACTTGAAATGAGAGGTAATTTAAATTTTCTCGAAACAAATTCATCTTAAATGTTGAGTATAGTGAGCTAGATTAGACCCAATATGAAGATATGTAGGAAAAAAGAAACAAATGAGGAACCAGTCGATATCACGAGATAGTGACTAAAAAAGGTGGCAATTAAGAGAACTAAATGACCCACCTCAAAATGTTGGTTCCAAACTGGTTCTAGTGTTTCTTTAACAACAGAAGTAGTGAACGTCCTAGCACCAACTGTTAATGAAAAAAATTTAAGTTGTCAATTTTATAAAGTTGAAAGTTTTTTTTCATTGACGATTTTTTTAAATATTCTATTACATGCAAGTTTTTCGAGAGCCATTAGGAATATCAACACCAAGATGTACGAAAATCTAATCAAGAGGTATCCATCCTGAACTTTACCACGGACAGCCACTATATTCAAACCATACACAAATGATTATAAATTGGAAAAAGTAGAAATATTACAATTTTCGACTTATACATTTAACACTCATATTTTGATCCGGATCTTTGGTAGGAAGTATTGAATTAATGCCCAAAGCCCAAGGGACAACTGCTTGAGGCCAGTCACGCGCGGCCTTTTTATGGGAAGTTTTTGATATGTTAGCTCTGCACTTCAAAAGACTTTACCGCCGGAGACGGAAGTCCGTGGGGTAAAATGAGGTGTGACATTTTTAGGGTCGACCTTTTCTAACTCCTTCCTTCTGTTGTAAGAAGGCAATATCGCTGCAGATGATGGTTGTCCGGGGAAAACACCTTACTGCCGTCACACCCCTCTACAGTCAGCAGTGCGACTTCACCCTTGGACCTTAAGTTGCTGTTTTTAGTCTTCCCGTTCTTTAACCGACCTGTCTGGCATAGTGGGATCTAAGAGAACATCCATACTAGCCAATATAGCTCGGCTGAGTAATCAAGATGGTGAAGCCCGACCACCATTTCAGGGTAGCAGCTACGGTCTGGCAAACACTAACCTTTTATGAACAACAGATATACCGATATGATTTCTCATTCTTAAACTGTGACAAAAATTCACAGATAATTGGATAATATGATATGTCACTGACATTCTAATCCATGAAATTTTTTCTTATTATAAAGTTTGTGAATAAACTAGTGGATATCAAGAGCTGCATCATAATAGAAAATGGTTTATATGAACAAGTTACGCAAGACTACAAGCAGTTAAAATAATTGACTGTTGGATCATTTAGACGTCAGAAAGAGTGGTAGCTAATCTGTTACAACAATCAAATATAAAGAATCGTCGAAAACCTGAGTTTCAGAAAGACAATAAAAATAGCAAAACTAAAATTTAGAACCCACTTTTTAATTACATCTATTTTATTGAAAATAAAATATATACTATAAAATTGACATTTACCTCGTATAACACAATATGGATCAGATGTATTATGTCCAATCACATTTTTATCACCTGCTTTAAGATTTCGACCAGATATGATATTGATATGAAGAACGCCCTTTTAGCATTGATCAATAATGAAAGTATAAAAATAATTGGAGTAGCATTAGTGAATGAAATGAGAAATAATAATGTTCAAAAATTAATTTAGATATTCAAAATACATTAATTTGATGATAGGAAGAGAAAACACCTAATTGTTTACTGAAATAACACGGTCCGATATATTATAAAATTATAAAAGATGAATGAAATATGGAATCGAACTACAGAAGAGACGAAAAACCATGAAAACAAAAAGGTGTTGTCTATATCAGCAATAATATTGTTGTTTAAAACTACAAGTTACTTTTCAAATATCTTTCAAACACCAATCTGAAGATATGTTGTAATAAATGACCAGTTCGTGCTACAATTATGTCTGATTGCCTTAACGCTTCATCCATTATTTGGTCTTCACAAGCCCTTGAGAAGTACGCATAAATGAATCCACTTGTTTAAAAAATTGCGGTTTAACCAAGTGCTTTAGCTAAAATACCTACGTTCCTAGACCTGATAACAAAAATTTAAAACTACCAGGTGGAGGAAGCAATAATGTCAATTGATATCATGAACAATGAATAATACAATTCAGTATTGTTTCATGATACTAATCACGTTCTACATTTAGGTTAAATAGTGTCGAGACATACTGTACTATTGGGACTTCAGATACGCGCTTACTTGAGGCAATGGATATTTCAAACGCTGTATGTCAATGTCAGGAACCAGTTGAACCGGTAGACGATTTGGGAGAACGACCAACTGATTGACAACATTACGAAGTACTGTATTCAATGTTTGTCTGAATGGATTTAAAATAAATACAGAAGTTACTAAACGGCAGAAATAGCATACAAAATTCAGACAAGATCGAAGTTTAATACCTTTTAAAAGTGATTTTTATCTAATTAAAAAGGGACATACGTTGTCGGTCATGCCTCTAGAACACTATAAAATTAGTATTATGAATCTTCCACACATTGGTTATCCGAGAAAAAACTAAGAAATTTAAAGTTAGTTCAAATATAAAGTAACATTCTAGATCAATGTTTTTTCTGATAGTTTTAAAACAAATACATGTACAGAAGTATCTTATCTACTACCTATTTGTATTTCCATCGTATCAAATCGACCAGATTTTCGAAAGATTAAATACTGCTTTACATGTTATAAAAACAAATTCCGTTTCTATGATGAGAACACTTAAACGATATACCTATTTGCTGTGGACAAAAATGCAATTACATGAAACATTTACAAGAAATGTAGATGGATGTTATCAAATTGGAATTGTGGTTTGACCATCGTGTCGTTAGAACTCAAGAAAATTATGAGAGGAATACCGCTACTGATAACGACGAAATTTGTTAAAACCGCAATAGTAACTGTCTTATAAAATAAACTTAAATTAGAAGGACACAGAGGATTAGGTAAGTAGCTCTTATTGGGGTTGATGATGTAAAGAAGCTTAGAGCACATAGATATAAATCGATTAATCAGTTCTTGGTAATGATGTCAACTAATGTCTGTATACGCACTAGAGAATAATCTTTGTGTTTTCGACTTTTCTTGGTGACATGAAAAATTAACTGATTACCGTGCCTTCCTCAGTTCCTAAACATTCAGTGTGTCCTGATATTTGATATTTAATTCACTTATATTCAGCAACTGTGAAGATTAAATTTCTGGCAACAAGTTCATTTGTTTTTGATTGCCAAGTTATTGACTATATAAGCTCTAATTTGAACAAGAATTTTCATAGTACATCATTACGAAAAAAACACATTTGTCAGTTGAATAAAAGACTTTCCACACGACTATGATATTACATTTCAATAGCAAAGTTGATGGTAAGTAGATGAGTAGTTACTTTGAAATTTATCATAGACTATTTTGAAATAATATGGAAAACATAACGCAAGTACAAGAGATCTAAAAAAACGCTAGGGTGCAAGGAACAAAAGTGTTTTATTGTTAATGAAATGTATTCTTTGGATATAAATGAAAAGAATAAAGGACTGTTAAATGACAGTTGTGATTATATTTGTTCGTCGTATCCAGTCATCATATATATGCACGTGAATGTCGAATAACAGTTTAGAGCTTTTATAAAGGTTCGTTAAAGTTAGACTAACACCATCGAGGAATATAGATTACGAAGTGATTGAATTCTCATTGTCGTCACATATCTTTAACAGTGACGAGAAAAACTGCGAAACTTTTAAAAATTTGGGGAGCTTTAAGGCTTACGAATAAATTGTGTACAACTAGATCAAATGGTTGAAATGTGAATCGGCCAACGATAAAGCGGACAGATGTTCAGCTTGATTGATCTCTAGTTAGACGAAGATTGTTCATCTGGTTATGTTGGTCCAAGCAATAATAATCTTTAGTCCTAAAGAGATCTCTAGCTTACAGTTTTCACTATGACACTATTAGTCATCTTCCTAAAGAATAAATTTTCATTTGTATTAAGACCCTTACGTTAAATTTCATTTAAGATTCATGTCGACTGCCAGCGCTGGAGATCTCAAAGTAACTGATTAACGGTTAGTCCTCTCAAATCCAACATTCAGTACTTTGGCTCAGCAAGCCAAACTACAATTATGAAACGTTAATATACGCTTTGGTGTAAAGGAATATATTGATGACTGAATGGTGATAATCATTAAATCAAGGTTCAGACTACTGCAACTCATTCATATGCATAGAGTCAAATGTACAATGAAGGAAGTATAATTAAATGTTCTGAAAACGTCTCATAATAGAATAACAATATAAACTAAGAAAACTAGAAATAAGAACATATTAAAGCAAACCCACTGCAAACCCGGGAGCCCCAGGATATTTCCCATATCGGTTAAAGAGAAATTGATATACTAAAAATCAAATGAAAAATGAATGTTACTGACTAATATTTCCATAAATAATAGACAACACAGTAAAGAAAAAAATGGAGGGATCTACCAAACTGATACATTTCCCACATGGTACGTGTGAAGACATTTTGTAGGGACGAGTTGAGAAAAGGAATGTATAAGTAGCTAATGTCTAGTGAATAAATTTGTAAATTTTTAATGAGGACTTGTTGACTAGTTATTTCATGATACTTTATACAATGCTAATCATAAACTCGCATGATTTATTAATTCCCAATATATCTTTTACTGTCTACAGAAAGATTTATTATGAGGCATTTATTTTTTAGATAAAGAATATGGTGGTGATTTGAACGTCCAAATTACAGGAGCTTCTCTCTATCTTTATAAATTCTATGGGACAGTCTGATTTAGTAAACTTTGTAAATTGGTATGCATTTATTCAGATAAACTGAAGTAATAATTAAACATAACAAATAAATATAACTTGATTTTCCTATAAATGCTATCGCTACTCGACTCCTAATTCAAACTAATACAGTTTCGGAAATAGTATTTGATGCTAACAAAGGCTATTGAAATCCTGCATCCCAATATACAAAATTTCGTTGATCATAATACTCGTGATAAGCCAGAGTTATGTGGCCTATTTCCAGCTACTGTAGTTTTCAGCCAAATTAAAGAAGCTTATAGGTTAAAAGACATTAACGAAGAGTTATCAGTACTAAACGATAGAATCAGAGTACAAAATTTAGTTTTATATTCAATAAATACTGACTGTCATAAAAACAAATAATCCTTGTATCGTGCATGACGGTGTATTTATAACTGATACTACGACCATTGGCAACGTTACCAGTAATATGCTTGTAACTAATTATGAACCTCTAGATAACATGAGATCAGAAGTCATACACAAAAGTATTAGCTACAAACAATATTTTCCTTCACTTATTTCCAAATCGGTAGAGCCGTAACCTACGTTTAGGTTTTAAGGGACCATAGAATGGTAGGAATCGCATCCATTTACTTCATTTGTATCGGACATGATATTTTAGTACGTCTACCAAAACTGTTTAAGCTTCTCTGAAAGCAAGCGTTTATCCCAACAGCTAGAAACCATATATACAATACCGTTTTCAAATCTCGAGATGACTTGCACAACCACAGGCATGTGGAGATCTATAGATCAATGGAAAAAACTGAACTTCAAGAAATTTCTGATTATTTACTAGCTGGGGAACTTATAACTAGTTCGTAATATAGCTTCCTTAAATTTAAGTCTTATATAATTGTAATTTTGACACCTTTAAATCACTCTTTTTTGAACTTAGTATTGGACGTCAGTTTCTTAGCGGGAGACTAATATCTCAGCGTCAAGGATTCGGTGAGTAGGTGCCTTGAATCTCTTCTTCGTCATAAACGTCAAGAAGATGAAACGAAGTTATCTCTGTTGGCATCCCATCTAGTCACAAATAGTGTATTGAAAGGCCTTAGATCTTGTGCTCTTTTTAGCTTTTATAAACGATAACTAAGACTGAATCAGCTTGGGTAAACGTTTTCTGTCTGCAAATGATTTCAAGGTAGTGTATTCATTTTCTCCACAAAAACCTACCAATATATGAAACTGCATCCTTATGGAGCCGAGTAAGATCCCCTTATGGTGTTCGAAATGAAATTCGGGAGGGATTTCTTTCGGTAGTCCTTTTCTTAATTATGACTTTCGATTAAATCGTACTAGCCAGCAATAAAAATGACCGCTGTAAATATATTAGTTAAAGGGGAGAATGTTAAGCTAAAATTATTTTCAGCTAGATACAAGGTAAATTACAGAAGGAATTTTAGGTTTTTTTCTTAAAATACAGAACCAGTGAGCCAAATAGTCAAAAGGCAGTGTCTAAACAACTTATTCGTGACTGCACGTGGAATGCTACAAGTTTGAAATTGTACGTAAATGAAAGAAATCTACCAATAAATACTGACTGGACTATCCAAAAAGCACACGGTAACCGCACCAGCGAACGGGACTTTCGGAACTAAAGGCTTCATAACGACACGTAGTGTACCACGCAGCTTACATTGCAAATAAATTAAAGATAGAAAATGAAGAATATTTCATTAGTCAATTGAATGGAATATAATAAATATATGGTTTTAGTTTTAGGAATGACAGCATTATTATTTACTATCCAACTGTAGACATTGAGAAAAACTTTCCTAAAGAATCAAAAAAGTCTAGCTCAAAGATTATTTTAGCTAGTATCTGATTTCCAGCACTACCCCTGAACATCGGTTCAGTAGTGGCGAGACTATATTTTATGGACGAACTAATCAGACATAAGATAACGAGTCTTGGATTTTGGGGCGAAATTTATCCATACATTTGGTTGTCATTTTGCCATTATAGCTGATGTTAGTTCGTGACGAAAACCATAAATCTAATCCCTGACCATAACCATTAACCGTAAATCCTAATTCTAGTTTCTTACCCTGGTTTATAACCCTCATTTGGTCCTAGTTAGTAAGTGTACATTCTCATGGTTACCTTAACATCGCTCAAAGGTCATCCATAACTTATAGTCTCACCACATCAAGTTTAAACATCTGATTTTACTTCAAAACTGCATTCAAGCTTGAGAGTCAAGTCACCAAATTATGAAGGGTTATGATTAGCCCACGAATTGTTGGAGGGAGCTAAGAGGACTTATTGCACTTTTACAACCTTAATTTAAGTACAATATATATTTGGAGTCCATTTCTTGTTATTTTGAACAGTTTGGGAAACTAGATTCGATACTTGTTAAAATACCCATTCTTTGCACACTGGTTGTCGCTTTGGAATTAATTATACTAAGGATAGTATTTAAGAATAGCAATATGCCCGACATAATTGTATTGGTGTGCATAAATACTTCCACTAATCTCGTGATGGGAGTATCCACAGGATTATGCTTGAAATTACCAACGAGACTCAGGAAATTTACAAGTAAACCAAACACACTGAACAATCTAATAGAAATTTAGTCAGCCCTTGAGTATAAAAACTGTAAAACCAGAGAATACAATTGACTCGCAATAAAGTTAACTTTAGAATGTTTAAAAAGAACACCAGTTTCGATTCTACAAGATGTCTAAAATGCCTATTTTTGTTTATAAGCTGGATAAAAGTCGAAGTGTTGTAACACAGGACTGTGTCGAGATGTTTCAACAGTTACCGAAGACAGATTTCAAAAAGGAGGAGTATTATACAGTTATTTTTTGCAAGACCTAAAGAATATAGGACGACTTTTTCAGGTCCATTTACTAAACGAACTTGAAACCTAAACTAGCTGGAGTAGATGGAATATGCTTGAGGCTACCAAAGTCGTGTTGTTCGTTAGCTAAACTTTGTGTGTTGCTGTTTGTCACTACTTCAGAGGGCGACACCATAGCAGTGAGAAATTGATTTGAATCTAGTTTTCGTGAAAGGATAATTCGACTTTCGTCAAAATTATCTCATTTCATTCGGTGCAAAAACGCATTTTGTATACCATAAGAACACTTAGACAAAGCCCTAATGATCTCTGGAAGGTAGTACGATTTTAAGGGAACCTCTAGTCCTCCTGACGTTTAGTATAAAAGGAAAAACTGGCGTTCCTCCAGACTACAAACTACCTGTAGATTCAACTCTTACTGAGTAAAACAGTGTTTGATAGTTATATACTAGGTTGGCAATCAAATAAACAGCATTAGGATCAATAACTGAATCAGTGAAAAGCATTTTGGTTGGAAAACGAAAAAAACGGACACCCTGAGCTATTCAGCTTAAGATATAAAATCGCAAAACGATTTAGAGGCATTTAGATTAGTTAGTTAAAAAGCCATACACTTGGTACATGCCATTTAGACTAAATTTGTAGATATACAGGGATATATAACCCGAAAGATATGAATTATTAAAAAATACCTCAAACTCCTTCACTCCTGCCTTGACTTTTCCTAAGTTTACTTTGATTCTAGCATCACTGTAAAGCCTGTGCAAGTATTAAATAAAACAGTACTTACATAAGGTCTAGGTCCATAACGATTTCATCCTTTCTGATGTTTTCATTCATATACACTTTCACTCCACCGATTCTGGGGGGCTACGATACAGATAACTGATGAAGCTCATTTACCGTGTCACCTAAGTCAATAGTAGCAAAACTAAACGGTGTTAATGCAGTTGGTAAATTTTGCGCAACGACAGGCTCGATAGATGCAACGATAATGTCTCTCGCATACTCACTAATGGATGGCCACATTCGTTTAATGACCTAGCAAAGTATCTCACTTTTAGACTTTCTTACTTTGTTTAACCATTCCGCTCTTTCAACATCTGGAAAGTAAACCTTAGTAAATAATTTACATTATAAAATTTCACTGATATATTAAGCCTACCCAAGATGGAAGGTCCCTTACGGTAAAATTTTGGATTATAAATGCTTTTTCATCTTCTCCAATAGCTTTAAGTGAACTTATTAACTTTGATTGCTTATTTTTAGTATGTTGCAAGACGAAATATCCAAGCGAACCGATCAAGACCCAGGTAGTACTAAGTCGAAAGTATCCTACGCCGTAAATGGAAGCGCATGTCAGAAACAACTTAAAGTAATCCCAAGAGAGTGACAAAAATGTTTGTTTAGGAGGCAGCGTCTTTTTCACTCCGTCGTTAGAAGCACTTCCTTCTGACATCTTCACACACCTAACAAACTATCCGCGTTTATATTATCGCGCTCAAGGTCGAGAATTCAAAGACATTAAACAGTTCACATTTCCTACTGCTTAAGTTCTGTTTCCTGTGCTGCAAAAAGGATGGGTTATATTTGCTTCTCAATATTCCGAGAATAAAGACTAATTTAATGCTATAAAAATTAATGTACAACTCATCATGGATGTCCACTGACTGTCTACATAAATGTACGAATCACATCATCAAATAATTCTTCGTAGTAGTAAGGAGGATGATTTCAGCGAACGTCATCTCAGGCTACATATTGAAAAAAAGCATAACAATAATGACGACGAAGATCAGTCTCATGAGATGTTGCACTCCATCGTTGAGATTTCACGAAGAAACAATACCATTTAAGAAGTTACAAGTTTTCTGAGTTTGACGACGCTTTCGCACGTAAAAACTTCATAATTGAATTATATCAAATCATTCCAGTCATACGCCAGAAATGAAGGGGTTTAAAGATATATTTTTGAAAGCTATGGGCGTGTCGATAAGCGTTTGGCTTAAGTTGGCTAGTAGTCACAAAGTTGGCGTCGCATGGCGTATCGACTTCTGGTCTATCTGAGATGTGTAATCCAGCGCCTTCAGCTAGGTGTACCCAGTGAAACCAATGAGGTCAGAATCATTGTCAAAGGTGTACATGATTGTTTGTTTTTGGGATTTATTTACCGTGACATCATCCTTACAAGGTATCTTGACACTGAAGTCAGGACGGAGAACATTAAGTATTGATACATCATGGAGAAACATTGACTAAGAAAAATAAACGAGGATGACAAAAGATAAGAAGATCCGTATGTAGTCAAGAGGATTATAAGCAACAGGATTATCCCCTCCATTAACATATGCAAAGCTATAAAGGATTTATCGTACCATACTAAGGAATACCAGGCCATGATCTCTATATGAGCAAGAATTCGGAAAGTATTGGAAGACTTCATGGGACAGAGTGCTAAGAAAGCTTTAGATCAGGATAAATATCCGCTGCAAGTTTGAATTCTTACAAGTAATACGATAATGATAGAAAACGAAAATTAGTAGTATTTATTAAAGGTAATTAATGATAGATTAGCATAAATCTTACATTGAACTCTGGAATCGGTTCCATAAACCCTTCTAATAACTCCAGGTAAAATCTGTAAGACAACTTGAACACGAGAGAAACGGCGTGAAGCGGGAAAAGGTCACTCTAATACAAATTTATTGCGTATTTCAGATGATTCTGAGTATCTGGAATTTTACAGAACTATGATAAGAATAGTATCGGCATAGTTCATCATCCGGTTAGAAATGTAACACGTGACCCTTTACTTTCTAGATGTTTCTGTGAAACATCTATTGAACGCTGATTTAATAAAAAATTTCATAGACACCTTCAAAATTCTGGGAGGTATGCGACCTCAAGAAGCATTAGGATAGGGAACAAACTTCTGAAGAGATCCTCACCTATGATCAGTTAAAAAAAAATGAGGAAGACTACAGTCACCAACACGTGAATAAGTACAGGAAAGCTAAGGCTCAGAAGCATACCATCGAAATCCGACATATATGTTACGGATATACAGTGCAGGACAACACTCTTGTTTGTCACGCCATGTTAACCGAGGATCCAAAAGCAAGTCGAACTAGAAGTAAGGAACAAAGGGATTCAAAGTTATATTTCGAAAATGTTGAAGATTAGTTAAGCTGTGTACACAAACGTGAATTGGTGAAGATAATTAAATAGGCACCTCCAGAAGTGGATTTATCCGGTATGACTGGAAAGATTAGCAGAACAGAATTAATAATTATAGGAATCTTTCAGTCCCTAATTTTGAGGAAGAAGTATAGGTCTACTTCATTATTAGTACTATTATAGTGATAGACTTAATCGTAAAAATGTCGATACGTCATGTTGTGACTGCCTAATCTATAAGACCTAACGTGCAAGTTACATCATTTTCCATTCTGACTCTTCATATCGTAACAACCCGTGAGATAATGTTTGGCGTTTGTAACGGGCACATTTAGGCTAAAGATAGAATAATATATTTCATTTCACAGAACGGCTACGTCTGCGAGGCTGAGCCGGATTTGATAACAGCAAGTTGGCATTCATTAGGATCGACTGTTCACAGTTCAGATCTTCCCACTGTTCATCAGGGTCGAAAAAGTGGTAGGATGGAATTTGTCGCTGCACATAGACTTCTTCGCCTACAAGAAATTGTTGGACATTTTAGATAGGAAAACCTTGTGGAATTTTCATCAACTTTTTTGAGTACAGGGTAAGTTCTAAGCAATCATATAGCTCTATTATAAGGAGTTGAGTAGCGAAATCATCCACGGAGATTTTACAAAAGTATTTGTAGTGTTTATAAGAACCAATCATTCTTTGTTGTTTGCTTTGCGATTCCTTGTTGAATCACCTTTCATATTTCCACTAGAATAGGAATCACTATTAAACGTAAGCAAGTTTGATCGACCCTGAGGTTGTATTTGATCATGACGACTGAGCAAAGTATTAGAAATTTCCATCGACTAGATATCAAGTTCATTCACTGCTTCGTAGTTATTACATGTGGTTCTATTTTCTTGAAAGGGACAGTTTGACACTCTTAAAAGCTTTTTTTCTTGATCCGATACGCTAATTCCTGCAATTAATCGATCTCTCATCTGCACATGAAGATGATCACCGAAATTGCATTTGGTGGCTTGTCTTTGCAATTCAAAAATGAATTCCCTAACTTTGCGGTTATTCCAACGAATCGTCTTATAAAATTTTGCTGTCACACGACATTCAAAAATGGTGCACTTTACGTGATTTAACAGTAGTTCCTTGAAAGGCTTTTCTGGATATGCCGAATATTTTTGTAAACTGTAGGCTCCCTTACCGATCGATGGAAGAAAATGTGCCATAATTTTATCACCCTTCACATCTTTCTTGGTCATTTTCCATGTCTTAATCCTTTCAAAATAATCCTCAAAAACTTCAGAGGATGAATGAATGTCCAAATGTTCCATCGCAGGCTCTATCGCGACGCCAATTTGATAATTAGGAGTAAGTAAATTATAGTATAGATTGGGAATTTCAGAAATAAGGCACCTTAATCAAAAAGTACTAGATAAACACGAACGAATGTATTGTATTTCGGATTCGAAACCAAGCAGTCATCAAGTACAAAGGAATCATTTGAATATAAACACTACACTATTCCAAATAAAACCTGACGCCTGAGAAGTTTGGATACCTTCATCTTTGTCGCTCCTGGCTGTTGAATGGCTTATGATGACTTAGAAGAAGTATGTGTAAGATCCAAACCTAAATTCTAATAGGTCTGGATGTGGTTGAATAACTACAGTAAAAGTTTAGAGACTCGTTTCAATTGAAATCAAAACAAAGTGTTTGATGTAGTAACGGTTCTAAATTTCGTCATATATACAAATGTACAAATTTACCTAAACAAATATTATTACTCAGTTATTCAACCGACAATTGATACCAAAATATTCAATCTAAATTACAATAAATAGCAAAGTGGTAAGAAATATATGAAAAATTACCGAAAACACCAAAAGGTAAGCGTTATTCTATCCTTTCTGGATAGATCAAGTAAGATCCCGTTTGAGCGGCTGTTTTATAACACAAAGTGTTTCAATTTCTGAGGAAGTGCTCCAAATTACAACCAAAAATGCACGATACCAGTCAAAATCAAACCGCACAATCAAAGAGCGAGCAGTTAATATGGCTGCCGCCAGAATAATAGCAATTAAAACAAATTGTATACAGTTCAAGAAGAATATAGAAACCCAATGAAAGCAACAGAAGAAACAGAGCAAACTATCATGAAATGAAACACCACAATACAAAATGGTATCAAAAAATACTAACAATAATGTACAAACAACAAAAACATTGAGAACAAGCCATGGATGTATGTATGGAGGGATTTTCACACACGAAACGTTCAAATGGATTCTACAGTATGTAGTACAATGGAAACCCTGAAATTAGCTGGAAGATTTGTACTTTTCTGTTTATTCAGCCCTTACGTTTAATACAGAGAAACGGACGCAGAATAAAGTTGAAAATCAAGCTGTAACTTCGTTGCAAGAATGCTTACACCTTTTCTCATGACAAAAGCACGATAATAGAGCACGACACAATGAACGCTAACCAAATCACGCTTCAAGGTGAAATTCTAAAATGAGTGGAAGCCTTTGTGTTCCTCGATAGTTTCATTTGTAAACAAGGAGGTTCTGATGTAGATGTTCAAACACGAAGTCAAAGCAGGATGATCATAGTTAAAGACTGTCTGAAACATAAAACAAATATCAACCAAAGTAATAATTTCTGAAGAGAGCAAAAATAAAAGCCTGAGGCGGACAACGCAAATTCGTGATTGCAGGTCAAATGCAAATTTATCACCAGGTAATTTAAAGATTGTGAATAGGGGAAGTAGGTTTAGTTAAGCTCTTCAGTCGTCTTACGGCAGCTTTGTTACTTTGGTGATCAACCTGTTCGCAGTGTTTGGAACCTTTTCCAAAAAGTCTCTATCCTTTTTTAGGATGGGCTGGGTACAGTCTAGTTTGAGATGAATGACCAATGTGTACAAAGCCATAAGGGTTCTAGCATCGACACGGCTAACGACTCTACATACTGATCAGAGAGTCCGAAGACCCTACGGAATTCCTCAGTTTCCGCGGTACTTCATAAACATTCATGTTTATTAAGGGTGTCTGCTTTTGCTGACTAACCAGTAATTCGTAAAAGCCTACCTAAACACACATTTTCTGTATAAGCTAGCCATTGATTTAGATGTACTTTACAGAAATATTCATTCCAATATAGCTGAAATTATGATAACTTTCAAGTACAAACGCATCCAAGTTGTAATTTAGTGGAAGGTTTATCATTTCATTAGTGATTAGATGATCTTAACATTATCTCTAGTGACAAGTAATATTTAATGCTTGTTTAGTGTCCACGCAGAATAATTCAGTTCGAAATCTAGAGATGCATCATCGTGTACTTATTCAACAATGAGATTTTCATAGGGCCATATCTGGTTGACTTGAAAAATACGGATAAACTTCATTTAATAATTCTACAAATGGAGCGTAAATCTCAAACAGACTACAGTTATTTGCCAAAAAGTTCAATCTAAGGCTTTTTCAAATGTACAGGTATGTGATAGTTAGAAGTATTCGAATTAATATACTAACTAGGAATTCCCAGAATAGTTCACGTAGAACTAGATGAACAAAAATGAACATATTGTATTCGGAATAAGTAATCAGCGACCAATCAAGTACAAAATGATCATTAGTAAGTACAAATACTACAGAGTATTACCAAAATAGCGAACATTCGGCACAAAGTTTAAAAATATATATTAGAAAATGCCAACGAAAACATGTTACACATACTTGAAAACGTCCAAAGTTAGTTTTCTATCAGACTCAGTAACGTCTTTGACGGGTTGGGTAATGTAGGTTTGAATTCTACAGGGAGCATTAGTGCCTCCGAAATTTCCGATGGTCATTGCTGACGATTGTTAATACCCCAAAAGCCAGGATAATAGTTTCTTACTGGACACCTCCAAACATGTAACACTTCAAAGTGGTACAGGTCATTTCGAATCACTCAAATGAGTGATCAAATTGCAAGTTGATCTAATGAATTTGACCGGAGGTAATTGTCTTAAAAAACAAATTCACTTAAGAGTCAGTGAGATGGAGTTATGAAAGAATGGTATGGAAAAGCCAGATATGTAAATTTCACTACATTGTAGATCAAACAGAAAAAAATTATTATGAATGGAAAGTTTATCTAACAAACGGTAATATTACAAGATGTGTAAATTTGTCAGATAGTCAATAAATGTATTGAAGTTTCCAATAAATGGTCTTGAAAAAACAATCTATGGTTCTGTCCGTATGTCTATAAAACATGTAACTTCCGGAACCAACTTAGAGAATTAAGTAGCTTCTAAGAGATTCAATACTGTCGAAACGTTATTGATATGTACAACTGGGTCCACAAAATGTATTTTATGATAAACAACTTTATGTAAATGTTATACAAGCACATCTTTATTAACATACACATAAGTCTATTTACAGTGAACGTTTTCCTTCCAATTATTCGTCGTAACCTTAAAATCACATACTCGATGATGATTGGCTTGTTCTTAAACCATACAAATGAAGAGAGGAATTATGTACAAACGTTTGTCACTTCATACTCTCACCACGTTATTGATAAAATAATCAACGAAAGATTAGGTTTAAAACAAATATTTCAGTGAGACGGAAAGGAAAACGACCAAAAAATGAATATCAAAAGGAAACGAGATTACTGACAGGGCAATCTCGAGAAATATGTAATGAATTATAGACGATAAGTTGATTTCACTTCATCCCTCAGTAAGAAAAAATAAACAGAGATTTAAAACTCCCTTCTACTTAAGCAAAGCGTCTTTCATAATTTAACATCAATCTAATATTTTTAAGTTTGAAGGTGGTGTGACTAAATACTTAAAAACTAATTTACCATAGTTACATTATTCTTCGTATCTGTTGGAATTAAAATAATTGAATTTTTTTAGTTTTTGTTTGTAAATTATTATATAATCCTTCCTAATCTCTCAGCTGATGATTCATTGTTCGGTTGTACATCTTTCCATAATTTTCTTTACAACTCCGAAATTTCCTTATTTATTATGCATGAATTCGAAATTGCTTCCGACAATAAATTGGAATTTTTCTTCTGTATTCATTTGATTTAATCTTGTTACTTTCCTATTCATTTGTTTATTTACGTTTTTCGTACGAAGAAATAATATTCTTAACTGGATATTGTTTTGAAGAAAATTCTCTTTGGATAATATTATCGTTATGACTTCCAATTTGGGTATGGATCGAGTTTCAACTTCATCTTTAAAATATTCCAATCTGTTCATGTATTAAATCCATATGATTTCAAGTTGTCTTTGACAGAATTCTATAAGTTATCTGTTCTATATCTCATCTATAGAAACTGTTATAACCTGTGAGTGCGTGCGTGCCCTGTTTAATATCAGACGTGATGATCCCCGCCAATCAGAGAGGAGTGGCTTATCGATCAGAACAATGATACACAAAAGCCGTATGAGCAGTCTTGAGTACTTATCAGTCCTGCTTTTCGCCTAACCCAGCCAGCTAAGCTCAGAATACCAATAACAGCCCCTGCAACATGAATCATTATTCCCAAACATACTGGGTTCATATACCAAACAAACTGACCACATCGTACCATAAAATAGAAAATAGCATTTGTACAAGATTTAGCAAAATGTGACTGTGAATAGGGTGAACAGTAATTAATGGACTAGGGATAACGCAAGAATGGTAAATCATATAATAATAGTCTAGAGGTCAAAATGAAGCTTATAATAAGAGGGACACGAATATGAATAGTTTAGTTACTTAACAATCATACAATAGGAAATATACATATCATGTTGGTCCATAAATAGTTCTCAAAGTAACCATTCATACATCTCCACGGGATATAACAGAAACAAATATGAAGTTTGGAGCTACTATCTGGAAAATTTTTATGGTGAATGGTTTTAGACTGTGCTTCAACTCTATGCGTACTTCAAGTAGTTTGAAGTTTATTTTCCGTGATTTTTGACTTTCTCATGTAAAATGAAATCTCAGTTTCTTTTTAATACAACACTTTCATTAATTGCTGATTTCTTAACATTTATTCAGTTGATTTCGTTCCGTGATAAAACACGTTTTTATAAACTATCTGAATATAGACACATCATTTTATATGAATTTGCTAGTGTTTCAATGTAATCGTGAAACGTTGGACCAAATGGTTATTTCTAGCTAAAATCTCATATCGTTCAGTAATTTCGCTCTAGATTGTAAATCAAGTGAATAATATCTAAATTTGTTAATAAAGATAGGGTTTGATTGTGAATGAGATGATCCTGAATGCTGTTGGAAGTAAGAAGACAGTTGTCGAATCATTGTCATACACACCGTGAAAAGACATGCATTCTTCATATTTATGAAAACAGAAACAAGATACAGGTGGTCGTGATCGTCTAGAATGGTGAACGAGCTAATCAAGGGATAATTGCCTGTATTCGGTTACAGTTAGACCTTGTATGAGAAGTCTAGGTTGCGTTACCTTTATGTTTTACAAGCCTTGCCGCTGTAGTTAGCAATCGGTTGGGCAAGGTGAGGTTCGACATTTTTAGGGACAATCTACCTCATCCTTTTTTTTCCGTCGTAAGAAGACAGCAGCGCTGCAGTTGCTCGTTATTTGAGGGAAAAAGCTTACTATGGACGCACTAACGTACATTCAGAAGAACAACTTCTCCTTGAGATCTTCAGTTGCTGCTTCTAGTCCTACCGTTCTTCAACAAGTCTGCCCGGCAACGTAGGACCTTTAGGGACATGTGATCTAATCGTTATGTTTTGAATATATTATCATGATGGGCGAGCCTGACCATGAAATCAAGGTAATAGTCATAGCCAAAATAAATGTATCGATACTCCTTTGGCAAAATGACTGCTATTTTGTTTTCTTTTCATGTAATGCATCAAATTGTGATACGTAAAACCGTTTAAATTTAGTGGGTCAATTAATTCGTATAACTGCCTAGTCTGTTATCATTAAAACCTGTTTTTTAGGAAGATAAGCAATTATAACATATTCTCTGCGAAGTTTCAAATTTGCATGATATCTAGTTTTTATGCCGTTTTATCCATTATATTTTAACAATACTAATAAAACCCCTATGCTGCTAAAAAATAATCTTGTACTCACTAATGGCTAACTTTTTGATTTAGTTTCAGGAGTGCTAGTGTAAGGAACTGACTAATAGAGTTCATGTGTGTTAGGTATGAGATAGTTAATAACATTAGGGAATAGAACATGGTCTCACAGTATTACGAGTTGATTAAAGTTATAGAAATACGCACAAGACCAAAGGTTCTGGGTTCAGTTCACTGGGATGGAATCTTGGGTCCACAACACTGCTACCTGTTTTACAATAATGTACTAAGTATTATCAGCCACCGATTTAATCTATGAAAATTTAACAGAAATCTTAACATACATTTTTGAGCATATAATAAATCTGAATTAGCTGTACTTCGTGTTCTACCACTGACTGATGAAAGCTGATAAACAAGATTATTTCCAAGCATGATAAGATTATTTCCTGTTTTTAAACTTTGATAATATTAGCACTAGTTAGTGAATGATTCCTGTCTCTTCCCTAGCATGATTATCAACGTGTAAGCGCAGAGTCGGTTTGCGTATTTTTGTCCATTCTGACACACGTTTTGTGCTACTGAGAAATTTTATTTTATAATAGAGAGCTAAATGAGCTACAGTACTTATATTTATGTTACTTTAGTTTGCATTAGTTAAATAAAAATCATTTATTTTGACTCATTGTAATGAATCATTACTGACTTGAAGAGTTTTGGCAAAAAGCTAACAAATATTTCTTAACTAAAAGATAATATAATTTGTTGTTAGAAATGTTCGTAACTTTCTTTCAAAAGTGAACTTAGAGCATCTGCTAAATAAATTTAATGATCAGGCATAATAGGTCTTTTTTGTTAGACAAAGGGTATTATCACAAATAAATAACCTAATTTAGAATATTATGGAATATCTTGTAGTAGCTGGTACTATTTCAAGACCACATAGGTTATTCTAGATTATGGACAGACCAGTTTATTCATTCTTCTGAAGCCACATTTTGACCCTGTCATTTATTCTCTTATTGACCCTGACTGTTTTTATATGATTGTGTGTTAATTGCTTGCCCTAAGAATTGTTTGTCTGTAACTTATTTTTGTCTAGATATAAATATTCAGTCCCAATTGATCAAATCGAGTTGGCTCACTCGCCTTCACTGCGCGTTATTCCGTTTCGTCTCGTTTCACTTTGCTTCGTTTATCTGATTGTCTGTTTTCATCAACAAGTGTACGAAATATACGTACTCAAAATTCATTCTTGTATTTGGCTTATTTTAATCCGTTATTCTCTAGCGCGAATGAAGTCGATAATTGTATACGAGGGTCGGCGTCATGTATATTTCTATAAAAGTCAGCATATGATTTAACTGGAGTCGAATACAGGGCTACTAAAACTTATGATATACAATAAATAAGTCTTTCAGTTTAATAGAAGGGAAGTAGTTTCATATCGATAAATCACCAGTGTTGATGTGTTGTAGTTAGGAAAATATATCCCCGTTGAATTTTGGCATATACGAACTCTTTATAAAGTCATTTAATGGATTTATTTCATATCGAATTACTTCTACAACAATTGCCAAAAAAGTCAACTTTACCGTATTTACATTGGTTATTTTTGTTTTTTAGCATGAATACCAAATCGATTGCAATATATTATAGATTGGTAAGCAGAGATGGATAGTGGCTAGCAGTGGAATCCAGGACGCGCGTTTCGTCCTATTTGGGACTCGTCAGCTGGATGTACCTGCATCTCAGAGTTGATGTTCACTCTGGGACTCGAACCCAGTACCCTCGCTTCAAACGCCATCGCGTTATCCACTCGGCCACTGAGTCCTGATAGCCACTTGCTTACCATGCTTGTGAATTAAGGTATATCGAGGCAATACGCACAGTATGCACATATGCCAATTAGAGACTGACCAGTTGCAGTCCTAAACACATCGATGGGAAGATCCAAACAAACAATACTAAGTGAATTCATATTATAGATTGATTAATGAACTACCAATTAATTTGGTAGAGTTTATAGTCTGGTAGCTACTGAAATGATTTTCGTTAGAAATTCCTAGAAAGCTCCATCTGGTTCGTTACCTTGTAATGACCACATTCCTGTGAGAATGTCTAAGAAAGTCAACAAGCGGATAAATATTTTTTTTGTAATTTTAGATAAATTATAACGTAATACACTAATAGTCTTGTTGGTTAAGAAACGTGTCATTACGAGGAATATTTTTAGGATTTGTTTTATGACTAAAAATTGCAATGAATGAAAAAAGTGTAACGCGTTTTTGAGTTCACAATAACAATTTTAGTGGAGTTACAACTAAAAGGGAAACAAATGTTTAGACAATAATTTACATTAAATGAACATCCTTGTTACCATTATGCAGAATAAAAACTGAAAACCATGGCTTGATTATCACTTAACAGTGTTTAGTGATTTGATTCTCATTTTAGATTATGTGGAAGTATCAAACACAATAATCTTACATGAAACTAAACCTATCTTCTCCAAAGCTAAAGACAAATACGTTACCACCTTACCAGTGAGTCTAAATCAATTAGACTGTATAAGTTGCTAAGTTTATGTTCTGCTTAAAATTATTGAATCAGGTTTAAAAAACAAACAATATCTGTCACATGTTTATAGTTTTAAATAATTAAGATTATTATTTAAGTTTATGGTACTAAGCAACTTCATAAAAGTTCCAAAAATTCCATCTAAATAAATTTAAGTGTCCATTTAAAAGTTTTTAAAAAAGTTGTAACAATCTATATAAATTTTTAGTTAACCAATTCCTCATTCTTTCATTTAAACTTAATGAAACATAGTAACATTTATTTTTAAGTTTTTCTAGTTACTTCTACACCATTTTAGCCAAAGTTTAGTTTTTTTTAAAAAAAAAACATTTTCAGACTTAATTATTACTGTTAAGTTTATTATTTTAGATGGATGATTGTGTTTTTTTTTGTTTGCCAAAATTTCTTGGTTGATTGATATACAAAGCGCCATAAACTTTTTAAAAACAAACAAGCAATCAAACGGATATCACTAAGGTAAATTCTATTGAAATAAACTTTAAAATGAGTAACTCTGATTTGAAGTATAATTAAAATCTTATAGTAATATGTATGAGCACAGAAGAAAATATTCTCAATTAGTAAAATAGGATATAATGGTTTAATGATAACATGTAATTCACAAAAAGAAAAACGGAAATTAATAAGAGGTTTCTTAAGTGTTATGAATAATAATTTACTTAGTGTAAAAATCCACTTATAGATAATTAAGTTGGTTAGATGACTGATAAATGTGTTTTTTTATTGAAAATAACATTTAGTTACTAACATGAAAGGAAATGATATGAATTTGATTGAACATTTTTTGTTGTTGTAACGAACAGGGAGACAAATAATCATTATATATAAGCAAAGATGGATAGTGGCTAGCAGTGGAATACAGGACACGTGTTTCGTCTTATTTGGGACTCGTCGACTGGATGTACCTGCATCCCAGAGTTGATGTTCACTCTGGGACTTGAACACATTACCTTTCACTTCAAACACCATCGCGTTATTCACTCATCATCAATGGTAAGATTCAAACAAACAATACTAAATGAAATTAAACTTCACCCCATTGCACAAGCAAGCGGCTATCATGACGCAGTAGCTGAGTGCATAACGCGATGGCGTTTGAAGCGAAAGATACTGGGTTCGAGTCTCAGAGTGAACATCAACTCTGAGATGCAGGGACATCCAGCTGACGACTCCCAAATAGGATGAAACGTGCATCCTGGATTCCACTGCTAGCCACTATCCATCTTTGCTTATAATGCTTGTGACTTAAGGCAATATTGAGGCAATCCGCATAGAATGTATATGTGCTAATAAGAGACTGACCAGTTGCAGTCCTTAACATCAATGGGAAGATTCAAACAAACAATACTAAGTAAATTTAATCATGATTTTTTTTTGTATTTTTGAAAATTTTGAGTAGTACACAATTTCTTAATATCTGACAATTTATTTTGATTATTCTGTTATGTAATACACTTATATAATAAATGTTCTTTCTACAGAATGCTTTTTTCTATAGGTTGGAATACGGAACCAATAATTTGAAAAAAGCGTAAATCGTATGATAAAACTCAATGAAAGTTTATTAGAATAATTAACTTGATCTTCAAATTTATATTAAAACGTGTAATTTGGTAAATTACGAATCAAAGATTAAAAATGTCGTATAAGAATATGAAACTGGGATTACACATAGAGTAAATAGAACTTCATAAATTTAAGAGGTTTGTATGTTCATATACATCTTGTTTCAGAAATTATGAATCGGTATTACATTTTAATCAGAGGTGGATGGTGGCTAGAAATGGAATCCAGGACACGCGTCTCGTCCCATTTGAGGCTCGTCAGCCGGATGTAATTGCATTTCAAAGCGGATATCATCTCAGCTTATAATGCTAGTGACTGAACGTGATATCGAGGCAGTCCTCAAAGGACGCACATATGTCAATAAGAGATGGATGAATTGCAGACTTAAATATCAACAGGAAGATTCAAACAACCAATAAAAAATGAATTAATATTGCATTTTGATCAGAAAAGCTGAAAATAACAACCTCTAATTTCTTTTGAATTTCACAATTAGAAACATTAGTGTCTTTAGTGTTCAGAAATAATCTTCATATCCTTTAACAAGTAAACTCGCCTTATCTGATGAAAGCAATTCATGGTAAAAACTAGCTTTTACCCTTTGAAAAATAATCAAACATCTTTTAATAAATGAGATTCGAGGAAGAATAAAACAGTAAATAGTGTTCATATTCTACTTTCCTTCTATGACTTCACCGAATTCGATGTATTTTCTATTTCACAATGGTCTGGTATTCTCAAAATTTAATCAAAAGAATCGATGAGACATAGTTCTTTCTATGTTAGAAACGATTAAGTTTCCTGAGTGTTCAAATTTTCTACGAAATATATTCAACAGAGGTAAAGGAGAGGATATCGAACTTTTTCTTTAATAAGAATACAAATTGACATAAGTTAGAAAAGCATTGATGACCACAAAGCACTGGAGAGCGGCTTCATCGTGGTATTATTTATTTCCTTTCATAGACAATTCAGTTTTATTTAGATTGTGAGTATTACTTGGTGCATTTACAGTCTATTTTTGATGAATTGCATGCATTTATATTTTTAATGTTTTATTTATTAAAAGAATAGATATTTAATGTATAAGAGATTAAGAGGTTAATACAACTATTCTGAGTCAGTTTGCGTTCATCATTTAGATATAAGGTAAAAAAAATGTGGGCTAACTGTTTCAAATTCAGTGGATTAAAGTCGTCTTGTTTTCCATAGGACAAACTAACTCCCTATATAGTAAACCTCTGAAAACCACGACACTAAACCTAATACTTTCTAAGTATTTAACATGACGTGCAGAGGTAAACAGAACTAATGTTATTATTGTTCATGGTTGAAGGAGATCATCCACTGAAGCATATTGACATACTCTATGAATTTATATTGCATTAGAACTATTCATGCACTGAAGTAAAGCATTTTCACATTAATTAATAAAGAACCGTGTTTCGAATTATTTCTTAATATTACTTTAGTAAAATGTGTTAACAAGCCTTTTCTAAACAACATCAGGATTTATTTTCATTGAAGAAGTTTTGAAAGTTAACCACAGTTTATGCAGATTCTTTACTCAGAGAAATAGCACTAATGTTCGTGAAACATATTACACTCAGTGCTTACTCAAACATTTTCATTTAACCTTTAAACGAGCGAGAGTGTAATGTTCAGTGTACTTTAAGACTTTTAACTAACCAGTTCGTTAAAAAGAAGTAGAGTTGAAATTAAAGCGGGTAATTCATTTTGGGAAGTTTGCTTGCTAGTAAATTATTTGAGTATCTCTGCGATATTTGAGAGTGTTCAAATAACTTCTGAGATCTGTCGAATATCATTTTCCTTATCAAACATACACAACTATAATGATGAATATTGAACACATATTAATCAAGTATCGATTTCTTGTTGTTTATTCACTAATTTGGTTCAGTGTCAATCCAAATTTGGGCATTACATAAAAATAATTGTCGTTTCATCTAGATGGTATTAAACAATAAAATCTATTCTTTATTTTTTTTTACGAGAAAAATCAATAACTTACTCAACAACTGATATAATCAATGAGGAAATTAGTTTATTTGTATAAAATCAAACAATCAAAAGAAATTTCTCTTATCTAATTTTCATATTGAATTTTTCTACTTTGTTAAAGAAAAAGTAAAGAAAGTCTTTGTTTTTGCAAATCTCAATGTTTGTTTCATAATTTGTAATAAACGTTTCTTGAATTTAATTTGATATAATTTGTTCCAAATTAATTCAGAGTAGAAATCGTTGATCGATTATAGTCGGGTTGGTATGTTTATGAGTTTGTATTACTGTTTATCTACTAAAGATGAAACAAAATTTAATAGAAGAGTATTTCTTTAAAAATAGCAAAGATTTCTAAATTAATCAAGTGTAAAAAAGAAGGTTGAGAACAAAATTCAAGATAATTCGATTTGATTGAGATATCTATCTACTAGTAAGAAGCACTAACCAGTGGAGTTCAACCAGGTCTGTTGGGAGATATCAACTCACTGACAACATTAGTGAATGGTTGCGCGATTTCGTGGATTGGTGGAAGTTAGACATTAATACCATTGGATGCCGGCTCATTGGCCTATCGGTTAAGTGCTCCGGCGCGAGACTGGTAGGTCCTGGGATCAGATCTCGTGAGGCGAGATCGAGGATGCACACTGCTGAGGAGTCCCACAGTAGGATGAAACGGCCGTCCAATGCTTCCAGGTTTTCCATGGTGGTCTAGCTTCAACTGACTCATGATTTCAACTATATATATCTACTTTCTGTTTGAAAATTCTAATTATTATGTGATTTTATTTACCGGCTTATTTCAAGCCAACTTTTTTAATACTTAGTATTTTTCTTGAATGATTTTTAGTGACTCATAACGAAATAACCTTTGAAATAATGGATTGCTGTTATTGCTTGCTTACACGTGAGTAAGCATTCATTCATCATCTAGTTCATATTAGCTGTTTGATTTGTGATTTACCTATTAAATATCCTTCTAATGAGAACAGAAGGTAGATACCGCTGTATTAATATCTTTAACTGTCAATAACGTTTTGGAATAAATAATATTTTCTTCACTTATGTGTGAATGTGTATAACTGGATAGCTTCCACGAAGACTAGGATTTCTAATAACATGAAATTATAGGTCTAGAAATACTCATTGGTTGATGGGTTGGATTTTTTAACCATTGTACACCACAAAGAAGCTTGTACCTTGAACTGGTAATATCTGGAAGTTAGTTAAAAACTAATATGTACAAAAAAGATTCTTTTCCAATTTCCGACCATAACAATTCAAACCTTCAATCATGACAGAAGGCAATCTATGATTTTCACATATTATGATATATAATGAATCGAAATGTAGTAATATTAGTTCTCCAGATTCTTGTATTTGATAGTTCAGAATGCTTACCATTAAATACTATTGGTTAGTGAAGCTTCTTACAATTATAGCTTATTAGTTAAAAGGGAAGAATTATTCGCTCCAGTATTAGGGAAGGAATTCATTTGGGCTGTTCTTTAGTGATTAGTTCATAACTAAACCGAAACTAAAATAATGATAGTAAACCGACTAAGCATTTGTTTAGTCCTTAATAATGATTAAATTTATCGACCGCGTTTTATTGTATTCAGCACTCTTAGTGTAAGTACATTATTTCTACAGTTGCACAATCGCTACTCTGATACTGTTTTGGTTGTAATTAAGACTAATACTTGATAAATCGAGTTTAAATCTTACAGGGAAAGTCAGTTCAGTAAAAATCTCAGATACGCTTTGCTGATAAAACTAGCACGAGACCTAAGTTCATTGCTTCCTGTAGATTTTTTCTAACAAAGTAAAATCGGAATGTAATGTTTTTACTTTGTATTTAAAAATTCTTCATTATGACCCTGCTGCTAACTAGATTAGTTCGTAAATTAATTTTAGACAACTATTAATGACATATTAATGAGAAGTGCAGCATAATTTTACTGATTCACCAAGAATCAGACATTTTGCATGATAAGGTCATCAAGTAAGACTTACGTGCGGGTTTCTTTCAAGGGTTCCAAAAGTTGGAATTTTTCAGTTAATTTCATTTGGATACTTAACAGGTTCATCAGAATTGTATGACTTAAATTTGTAGTAGTAGTAGTAGTGTCTTTATCTAAACAGCACGACCTTTTATGTATTCGAGGTCTAAGTGCTAGTTTAAACGTTTCTTTTAGTGACTCGCTTTTACCATATAAGTTTCGCGAAATATGACTTTAAACTTTCAGTGTACATTAGTTTATAACTATATGTGCTCATTATGAATTATTAAAAACTTAGATAATCATTATACAATGATATATGAGAGTACAGCCAGCAGTTCTAAACTTCTACATTTTAATTTACGATTATACCAGTGATGTGGTCCAGCACAGCGGAAAGCTCTTCAAACTACTAATAATACACTATGTTTTAACTGTTGAGTTCGGGTTTATCAAACAGAGTGTAAACTGTTTTTATGTTTGCTATTAAACTGATTAAAAACAAATCTATGTAATTTGAAAACGACTATATATGATCTTAAACTGCTTCAAACTAACAAAAATATACTCGTCTTGGGGTAAGGTTGTAAACATACACTACTGAACAATCGCATATTAGAATGAGGCAGCTGATTATTAGTTTCTGATTTTAAATAATTCCCCAATTGAGGTAAACCTGTAATGTAGACTATAAAACCTAAAATACTATATTTTTGTAAAATAATTTTCATTTCTTGATTACTTTTTATATTAAAACAAATTTCTACTTTTTTATGTCATCAGTATATCAAGTAAATATTATTTTCTTCAGGTACTATTCATATTATCATTCATGTTTTGCAAATACCCCATTAATAAATGAAGTATAGCAGCTGACATACATTTGAGTTTGTTCATATTTAATTTAGCCCTTTTTGTTAACTTATTTAACGGATAGAGACATTCGTACAATAAAAATCTGTCTACACTATTGTACCTTTACTATTGTTGTACTTGTATGAATATGTATGGTTGAGCATTGCTTATTGCCTACGCATATATTCATTCTGCTAGCCTTACTATTAGTCGCCTAATTGATTCGATGATTCATTCACTTCCATATATATATATATATATATATATATATATATATATATATATATATATATATATATATATGTACATTTTAATCCTGTTCACTGACTCGATGACTTTCACACCCGTTCATTGACTCGATCAATGGCTTGTACATACCTGCTTAACGTGACCGTAATTTTGGATATATGTGCTTGGTTCAATAATAAACGCAATCAACACTTCATATTCGCCTTCTGATTTATGCACCGTTGGGGTGTTATCTAGTAACGGTTATCAGGACGAACAATATACGAAGTTTAAGGATAATATCGAATACCGACCACCACAGAGGCTTTTCTGTTTAAACAATAATCAATATAAACAAGAAAAGCTATGAAGTCAATATCTATATGAACCACAATAAAAAAATAATCGAATCAATGGTAATATATAATAAAATTTATTCAAATAACGTTAAAATTGTAAACATCCATAAACGGATTGAATTATTATTCGAAATAGTGTCACTGTTGTAATTTTCGTTTATATTTTGTTCCTATTTTTCTTATATCATTTCCAAGTTTGGTTTCCAAATTTATTATTTCCAAGAAAGAGTTTTTGTAATGTCTTTTCAATAATCAAGCTTTAATATATTTTTCATATTTCAATAATTTACAAACCTTCTATTTATGATGTGGTGTGGTCTACTTATATCCACATAAATAGTATATGATAATGGTCAGACAGAGAATGTATTTTGGCAGAAGATCGATAAGGAAATAACGGAAATGAAACGCAATCGGTATGAAAATGCATGAATAATAATAATCGGAGACTATGGACTGATATTTGTAGAAGGAATTATCAAGATTGAGACAATTGATTGTTATTTTGCAAACTGACTGTTTACTGTATGGTAATCAGATTGCAGTGAGATTGTTTGTAATTTGTGCTCAAATACATTCGATTGTCCCCACTCGTGTTCTGTTCACTGCAAATAAGAGTAAATACTCTATTTATTTCTGATTCATTCCTTTGATACAGTATTAAAAAATAATAATGAAATAGAAATGTAATTTAGAATTATTTATTGCATTACTGAGTTTATTTGGTGAATATTTGAGTTTTTTTCATATGTATACTCAATAATATATAATAATGGAATGTTTAGATTAGCTATGTTTTATGCATTCTTTTAATGTTTTAATGTCATTCCATATTGTAGATAAATAAATGGATAGAGATAGATAAAAGTTGGATAATAAACAATTTTCACTAGGCTTATTTTGTTTTTTCGTCTATTCGATCTAGATCCATATATACATATATTTGTTTTGGAACAATTTTCTGGAACCCTGCATACATATGCATGGTTACAAACATATATATATATATATATATATATATATATATATATATATATATAACTCAATTATAGTTTGCTGATTTATGTTCCATTTATCACCAAATGTTTATTTTTCAAAACTTTGATTATACTTATAAATTATATAATCTCTTCTGTTAAATTATAAATTTGCAATTCATTTCATAAGATAATTAGAAATGGTTATATATCAGTATAAAATAAGATCAGTTTTAAGATGAAGTAAACAATTGGAGAAGAAAATAAATCAACAGAAATTATAAAAAACTTTATGGAGTTGGTTTTTGGTATGAAGTTGAATAAAGTCAAAACAACAATTTAAGCTGAATAATATGAATTCCTTTTATTTCGGGGCTTTCTATTAGCTGCTTACAATATATATGTATTAAAGTGTTATATCATGATATGATATAATGTGAAGCTTTAATTTGCAAAGCAATGTCATCATGTAGTCCAGTGTAAAACTCATGATGCACAAGAGCTTCCTATGTTGTGTATGCTGATGTTTTTGACAGATTTTATCCAGTGAGAAAATATTTGAGTTTTGACAGTTTTCAGACTATCATCGGCTACATTTATGGATGTCGCATTTAGTTTTCTACTAAATTAATGTTACAAAAAATCCTTTAAACATATGGACTACATCAGTGACTTGTGTATGCTTCAATATAACTGACAGATCCATTAATATGAATCTACTAACTAGGTATTGCTATGTTTTTCATCACTGATCAACGTCTATGGATATAATAATGCCTAGATTTAATTCAGAGGTTTAAAAACTCCTACAAAATATCCCGGTTCATTGCATCAGATAAGTAGGTGCGAATTTAACTGTGAATGAGTTTTTTTTATCATTCGTAGAATCAAAAGGTCAACATTCGGAAATGCAAACAAATGTTCTGTCATATAAAATTTCATAACTAATTTTTTATTTATAATAAAATTGAGATTCTAAGCTTGTTTTAATTCATTGCAGTACATCAAGTAGAATGTTAACTCATTTTTGATAGTTATTTATTAGCTTATCTACAACTCCACTTATGTTTAATTTAATTGTTTTGAACCTCGTATTCTCTTTCATTGGCATTCTGAGCTAATCATCGAAATCTTCTATTTAACGTAATACGTAACGTAATATGTTCACCTGACCTTTAACTTCAAAAAACCGTCCTTCTAAATGTTAATAACAATGTGATGATCCCAAGGTAATAGTGAATACGTCTTATTTGCTTCAGTTATTTGACTATACAATTTTAAATAAATATAGTTTCTTTGGAATAATGAGAAGTGTAGTCACTTTTATATTTTGCATTCAATTATCAATATGAACTCAGATTTATATTAAGTCATAAATTATTTATTCATATGTGTTGCAACTTTAACCTCGAAATATAAAAAAATATTTTAACACTAAACTATCAATAAACATACGAAATAAAACCTTGTTTCCCTTGTTAGCGTAGTGTTTCTCTGAAGAGTAATCTAATAACAGTACATTTGTTCCCTAAAAAAGATTAGTAAATAGATTGTACACAACATACTAATAATCAATAAAAGAATCAGTAGATTGAGACATTTTTGAAATTGCAAAGAACAGCATGTGCGGCATAAGTTTTACCAAACATCGATTTTTTCAGAATTATTCTTTTTGATGGTAAAACAAAGTTTGTTGGAGAACTAATAATTTTGTTGGAGAACTATAATTTTTTTAGTGTATTTGACCACTTCATAAAAGTGCATTTACATGAAATACCGTTTAATTAGTGTTCGCAAAGTTATTTCATGAGTTATATATAATTAACTAAAACATTTATTCATCAATAAACAGAGAGTCATTTTGTTGAAGTTCATTTGTATTGCACAAAGGTGAATACATTAAACTGAATACATTTATATGTGCACGTCTAAAATAGCATTGTAAACATAGTACTCATAAATTACAACTGACAATTTGAGGCTAAAATCACTACCACAACATCCATCAATGAAACAGTACAGAAAGAGTAGACAATTTTAATTGTACGTGTAGAATAAAAAATAGTCAATAGCTTTATTTGATTACAACACTAAATATATGATTGTTTCTTGTACTACTGTAGTAAAGGGGGATTCAGATACAGTGAGCTATTTTATTGTTTTATAGAAAATCACGAAGTGACCTTGTAAAATATGACAATCATACATTAAATATATCACTTGCACATTTTACTTGAGTTGCTTTTTACATACTCCATCATACGTTTAGTTCTATTGTTCTTTCTGTTGCTCTTCGTTTTTCTTCCTGTTTTATTTATTTCAATCTTCTACTGGTAAACATTTCACCTTCTATTCCTGCTACATATTACCTATATCTTTCCACATGGGAAGCACACACCATACGACATCTGAAATAAACTAGCAGTTATAAATGATCAACATTCATAAGATGGACAGTTGTTTGCTTACATAATTCATATTGATTACAAGTCACAGAACGTTTATGAAAGGTTTCTATTATGTATCTACTATATGAATTGCTGTATCTGCGGAGCTTCGGACTGATTTAGTACTGGATACTAGAAAACTGTTAATCAGATGACAAAGTAAGAACGCTAAAAGAGTAGATGGGAATTTGTTTGACGCTCAAAATAAACCAAAATGATACATATAAATATAAATATATTATTTTTCATGTGCTTTACAGCCACATTAATAGTCACATTTATCTAAATTGAAATGAACAGCATTTAGTATCAGTTAACTGATCAATAATTATAAATGTACAATCTTTGAATAACAGATATAACTATTTTGATCACGTTTTGAAATGTGATTATATGTGAGATCATGTGAAATAATTTATCAATTTTTATCAAAATATAAAGTGATCATATACTATGAAATAAAAAAACGAAGTGGTAATATCAAGGGTATAATAAATGTGTTATGATTCAGAACAATGCGTTAGATTATATTTCTGTACAAGTAATTTTTGATGACTTCCATAAAAGAATCACTGAATTTATACCTAGTTATTTATGATCTAGTCTGTTTTAAGGATAATTACCGGGATTCCAGGATAAATTTATGACCGTTAAGGTAAACCATAACATTGGTCAAAAGGCTGTCAGTAGTATCTCTGGACTATTACTGAGCTACATAAAAAACGAGAAAAATCGGATATAAGAGTTGTTAGATTCTGACTCTGAGGTTTATTAGGATTGTAAATATCACAAGCTTTTGAGACTGAAGGTTAACTGACTTACTCAGTTATATACACTGTAACGCACTCTCTAGTTTTCTGTGGATTTTCAGATGAAAGCCATCTTGTGGTTAAATTCATAGTACATTGTATGAACAACTTCATGCATTTGCTTTGGGCAGCGCTATATCGTGTGCCGTTTTAATTAACCAACGTAATGATAACTATAGTAGACCTCGGACATAATGGACATCACTGAAAAGTTAAAAAAACATTCACTTCATTGACTCAATAAAGTTATGTCATTTGATATTTGCGCTTACTCCCTTCTTTTGTTTATCAAATCTTGTCATTAGAAGAGAAATAATTTGGTTCCATGGTAAAATATATCAGATGTGGAAATAGCTGGAGAAATGTAAAGATAACCTTACTGATCTTACGTTATTTCACATAGTGCACGATGAACAATTATGGCTAGAAAGATGACAAAAATTATATGAATAGCGGTGTCAGCAACAAGCGAATTGAAAAACAAACATATTTCAGTTGAAAATTACGATTTTTTAGCTGAACCTTTCTTACTATGCAACATTATTGATAAAATGCTTAACTTGAGAAAATAATTTGTGAAATGCTAACGGAATTATGTAGTTTGAGCTACATAAAACCACCAACCGTCTTGAAATAAACCTTCAAATGGTCATCTTTACCTGCACATATCTTATTAGTTTTTATGTTGTTGCAGGTCAAATGACTATAAATTTAATTGAAAAATTTGTGGCGTATACTATTTAAGTCTTCCGACATAAGTAGTATGCAGCACCAATCAATAGTGGAATGCTTGAAAGCAGACGGCTAAAAATATCGAGTCAGAAAAAAGAGAAACGGAAATAGAACGAAATTGTGAAGTGGAAGAATCATACGAAATGTGAAGGGCAACTGATGGATGACTTGCAAATAATGTAATTAATGTATAGTTCTCGTGTTTTATGAAAATATTCTATAGTTTTGTAATAGACAATAAATGGTTATCCTACTCTGAGTGTTCATTCACTACAATTTGACCTATTAATAACTGTTAAGTTTATGTTGAGTTTAAATTTATATGCTCAAACCTTTTTTTCAACGAGAATACTTATCTGTAGTATTCCAACTGACTTTGAAAAAGAGGCCTAAATTAGGTTACGAAACGTCAGAAGTGCAATGTTTTACATAAGGGGATATATTATAACAAAAAAATATGTTTATTATTAGGTTGTATAAAGGAAAAATACTATTTCATTCTTATTTGACCAATTGTTTCATTTCTTTTTCAAATTTATGTTATAATTGATGTAAATATGATTATTCAACTGAATGTTAAATTCCATAGAATCAAATTTATTTGACTTGATGAATGAACATTGTACTGAGTTAGTTGTACACTGTGTTTATACCATTTCAAACGGTTGAATGTCTTTTTCACTATTTCTTATAAACTATTTGACAAAATTTTAATGTATAATGTCCACTTTAATTTATAACTTCATAATTCATTTTCTTTGTTTATTTTTCATTTTCAGAAGGGGGTTTTGTGGAGATTTTAGTATTTTTTTTATATAGTTGAAATAGTGAGTCAATTGAAGTTAGATCACCATGGAATATCTGGAAGCACCGGACGGCCGTTTCGTTCTATTGTGGGACTCCTCAGCAGTGCGTATCCATAATTTTCATTTGAAAATTTAGACATAAAACTTTGATCAAATCTGTATAGAAAATAGTATTCAGTAGTAAATCGATAATTAGCTTAAATAATCTAACATTTGATAATCCAAATGTTATGTATCTTTGGTAAGATAACTTCATAATATTGACGTTTTTAAATGAATTCTGTTTACATTTAAAAATTGATTTGATAAAGTCTCTTTGTTTTTATTTTCTCATAGGTCGTTGTTGTTTATTTATTTTTTGTTTATACATGTGAATGTCAAGTAAATCTGACATCTGGTTTATTCTCACGTTCAAAGAAAACATAAACACATGAAAACAAGTTTTTACATATATAACAACAATCGATAAATTATTTCTGACAGGAACATTAAAACAAAAGCAATTAGGGATATTTTGAAGAATTTATCTTTGTCAGTATATATATATATATTGAAAATTGACTCTCCTAACTACTCACTCATCCAGAATCGTTCTCAATTTCTGACAGTTTGACACCAAATAAATATTATTGTTAATCTTAAATATTACTAAAATAGTATAGTTCCAAAAGAAAACTTAACAGTATTATGACATTGAAATAAAATTTATTTACAGTATACGTGTAACTGTTATTTGATGGCAATGGGACTTGTTTGCTTAAAATCAATAGAGTTTTATGTTTCAAATGAAAACGAATGTCTATTTATTTTCTTTCATGTTTGCAGTTACACTTCGTATTACTTCTTATGTATCTGGACATCATTATCTTTTTGAGTAAACGATTTGAAACATATAAAACATATTTGCATAGTTTTAGGATACTTAAGTGGGCTTACCTGAAGTTTTCTTCATTTATGAATGATTCATTTTTATTATCAGTCATTTTCTATTGCCGATAAGTGATCAGTATGAGCTTGTGAAGATTGTTAAAAATTTACTAAAACCTCGAATCCATCAAAATTAGGCAACTTTTGAAAATCTGGAAGCAATGGACGGCTGTTTTGTTTCAGTATGCGACTGAACAATGTGTATTCTCTAGTTTGCAACTTAGAAATGTAACGAAGACTTTTAGTTTATTTAAAGGAACGTTTCGCAACCGTAATGGGAAGCAGTGACAAATGGGTTTCAGCCAGGTTATGTGTAAATAAGTCCTTCACTAACGGCAATGGAAGATAGCCAATATTGTACGTTGATTGAATTTATATTTGTGCATTATTGGATACCGGCTTGATAGTCTAGGGTTTAAGCGTTTTGTCGCGAGATCTTAGGTCACGAGTTTGATTCCTGGTTGAGCAGTTATGGAGTGGACTGTTGAGCGCTCTCTGTCTAGAACAAAACAGTTATCCAATCCCTACAGGTTTTGAATAGCAGTATAACTTGGGCTCATAAATACGATAAAAAGACACAATAAATGAACTGAGTATATCGTAAACCTGGTTACACCAATGTTATTAGCTAAGATAATATCTGATAGAAATTTATATTCGGATAATGCACAGTTATGAAACATGATAAATACAAAAATTGTAACTTGGATTCGATTTTGTGATATCCTACAATATTTAGATATAATTTATTGATTAAATAACTGATAAGTACAACAGTTAATTTGAGGTCAATATTTTATATACAGTTTTCGCTTATTACTTATTATAACTTATTATTTGTTTTAAACACTATGTCAACTTTCTACAAATTTATTTTCAACGGTACATACATATTGAAATTAGACTAGAACATAATTTTCGGGTAGCTGATCGCATCAAATTACAATAATAATATTGTCGTTATAATATTGGAACTGATTATATCTTGACAAATAATTCTAGGTGTAATAAACTCGGGCTCGACCCTTTATGGAAGAGGAGACTCGGTGAGACTAAAGAACATGGACGAGCCAATCAGAAGCTTTCGCGGGTTTTCAAGGTCACGGCGCTAAGTTCGGTACCTGACGCTTACGTACGGTCGGTTTACAACGGATTTTAGAGAAAACATGATATTTAAGCGTCTACAAGATAAGTTATCATAAGATTTTGGCGCAAAATTCAATTATACATTTGGATAGAGTTGTGGCATTATAGCTGATGTCAGTTCGTGATGAAAACCCTAAGTATAATTCCTAACCTTAACCATGAACTGTAAATCATAATTTGAATTCTTCACACAGGTTTATAACCCTCATTTAGTCCTAGTTATTACGTTGACACTCTCAGATTCACTCTAGCGTCGCTCAAATGTCGTCCATAAATTATAGTCTCATTTTTAACCCTAAACTATAACCCTAAACCTTAACCCTAATCCTAAACCCTAAACCATACCAACATACCGACAACACTGAAACTATGTGGTCGAGGCTGAAAGAATTTTCGGGACTTTATCATGGTTCGAACCTCTGGATCCAGAGGTCGACTACTATGGAGCCACAGGGATGAGTTCCTGTGCCGGATGCACTATGATTTTAGAACTTCTGAACTTATATCTGACCTTGATAAGTTTTTGAGTCATGTAAAAGAACAGTATCCCCTTTAATTTTTGAGTTTTGTATAATATATTTTTACTGTATGCTAACTGTCTTCTGATTGGCTAATATTTCTCAAGGTCATTTTAGATTTGTTCAATGGTCGTCCATGTTCTTTAGTCTCACCGGAGACTCAAACTAAATCTTATCTTCTTTTTCAAAACACTTCACAAACTATACTTCATATCCCATTACGACATTTGTAACTCCTTGTCTTTAGCGAAACAAACATATTCCAGATCTTCTCTTTATATGAATTACTTTACCTATACATTTTTTAGACTCTGAAATAATCTACCACAAACCATCCGTACGATAAAATCTCTCCTATTATTTGTTCGCTCCAATGATGCATACTGCTTCTCTGAAAATGCGTTAAATGCTCTAGCGCCCATAAGTGTATCTTACTCCACAAGTGGTATTATAGGAACTTTAATATTCAACCACTTACTTGCTGTCACTTTACATTAACACTGTCACTAGCAACTCTAACACGTTTGAATAATATCTAACATGAACAGTGGTAAACCTGACCGGCATATTTTGACAATCATTGTTTTGTTGTTCCATGCTCTCTGCTTTAATCCTATTTTCTCTAGTTGTAGATATTTGTCAACAACTCGTTCTGGCACTGGAAATAACCTTAAAGAACAACGTTCAAAAATCGTCAGGCTATACAATTAAGAAAAAATTAAAAGTTCCCTAGTGATGGATTGGCTTGCCGTGATACATGTCATAAATAAACTATTTAACAATTACTGAACCAGCAAACATAAAACATGTTTGTTTTCTACATTAAATGTTGCTATTTATATCAAATTGATCATGCCTGTAAACTGGTGTGAATTCTGTAATTATTATTTTCAGAATATATTATTATATTATATATTAACAAATAGCGCGAAATTTAGTTGGATATATTTATAAAAATAAATAAGCTAATACTTTGGTTGTCTTACTTAAATAATTTGTTTTACTCAAATAAACGAAAATCTCTTTCAAATAAGTTTTCTTTATATAAACTTTTATTATAGTAGCAGAAGTCAATACGTGACTAGTAATATTTAACATTGACAAATTTATAATAGAATGATGATATTGGATGGTATCATTGTCAACTTTAAACTGATCAATTAATATATTCAAAGGTTTTGCTGTGATATCACTACAACACTAAACATGAATTATTTTTGAAATGAGTAAAAAGTTTAGTTGAGTTAGTTTTGTTCACGCAAAGAATGAATTTGACTTAGTGTAGAATGAGATGGTTGTCATTCATGTTTTGCTGCAGTTTTCTCATTTTGTTTCACAGCATCGTTCGCATTCTTTTTATGAAATGCAATAAAACAAGTTGGTTGTTAAAAAAACTATTACTAATACAGCAGATGGTTGTTCGAATGACATTAGTGTGTATTGTTCTAAAGTCTGGTGATTCGATGGATTGAGAAATAAGTCTTTTAAAGACGAATGATGTGGTCTGTTACCTATATATATATGATCAGTTTAAGTGTAGAGATTCTTGGTGTCTTAAGTATTCAAAATAAAAATCTTTAGAATGTAAGGATTTTTTTACAAAAATTGTCAACTTTTATCAGTCCTAGGATTTTTTCATGTATGGTGTATCCGCACATAAAAAAGGCAAATATACTATGTTAACAAATTAACAGCAGAAATATACAAGTTAATATAGTGGCAGATCGCTAAATGAAACAACTGATGATGAAATTATCCATTTTTGACAGACAAATCAGGAAGATTATATGATTATGCGATTTCCAATTTTGCGGTGGAATAAACCGTTCTATTTTATAATTCTAGGATTGTTCTACTGAGGGTTGTCACTATCAGTAATGGAAACAATTTAGTATGCACCTAAACAATGAATAATACTAGGTATTGTGATAATGACCGCAGTGTGAATTAGGGAGAATCCGAATACTGGAGGAAATTGCTAATTCAACTCCATATTATTATGCAACTGATAAATCCGAGAGTTATACAACCTTTTTAATTTCCAAGCTTGAATACTGCAATTTAGTGGGTTATTTTATTTTCTGGATTAAAAATAAGTGGTGATTTTGGCGTCTGAAAGCATTTGGTGTAAATTATTGCTGTAACATTTGTTGAAAATTATACTGACGATCACAATCCCATCATCATCTGCAACATAGTGTCAATTTTATTAAAACAATTTAAGAAAATAAAATTCTGAAGTATTGTACTTTTCGGATGAATAGTTACAAATATACTATCATGTTTCGAAATAAAATCCGAGAACTAATCGTCACGTATAAACAAAAATGGATAGTGGCTAGCAGTAGAATTCAGGACGCACGTTTCATCCAATTTGGGACTTGGCACCTGGATGCACTTGTATCAGGACTCTGTAGCTAAGAGGATAACGCTATGGCGTTTGAAGCGAACGGTACTGGGTTCTAGTCCCTGATTGGACATGAACTCTGGGATGCAGGCACATCCAACTGACAAGAGTTAAACAAGAAGAAATGCTCGTCTTGGATTTCACTGCTAGCCACTATCCATCTTTGCTTATAATGCTTGTGACTAAGGGCGATATTGAGGCGATCCGCATATATGCTGACAAGAGACTGATCACTTGTAGTTCTAAATAACAATGGGAAGATACAAGCAAACAACAATAAATGAATTTAATCGTCACTTGTTTGTACACATAGTCCTATAGTTCATGCTGTACCACTGTTCTCCTCTATGACAGTAAACAGTGTTTTATCAAACACTTGGTTGATTTCTTTTTATTTTCAAATGTTTTTTGGAAGATGTATTTGTTACGAATAATTTAAAATAAAATTCAGGTTAAACAAATAGAAATAGAAGTTATTTTATTCATTTCTGTTTTTTAAACCTTATTCTCTTGAGAATCGAATGAATGAAGATGAAAAACTTTGTGAGGATGGATTACGTCAAGTAACAAAATGAAGAAATCCTCCTTGATGGAATTTATTTAAATTTAAATAGGAATAAAACTTACACATAAACTTAAATCTGTTTGCTTGAAAAGTAATTTAAACATTATTTGAAACTGAACGTATCATTTATATTGAATAATAATAACAGTCGGAAGTCGTTGTTTTAAGCATAAGATGTTTGTTAACTATGAACGTTTTCCAACATAAACTTGCAATGTTTATTGAGATGCATTTTATCTCTTGTTTTGATTATCGACATAACATTTTGATAAATGAAAGGAATTGCTATTATGTAGTTGTAAAGATCGAAGTTAGATAACCACTGAAAATATGTAAGTATTGGACACCCGTTTCCTTTGTAGCACTGAGATCTCTAGCAGTGAATATCCGCTACTCTATAGGCAGGAGTCTAACTCAGAACCCTCACTCTTATCCGCTAACGCTCAACCTTTAGATCAATGGATTGGTGTACAAGTCCAGCTTCGATCATATCTTTTACATTTTTTCTATTGAAACTTTTCATCTAACGCATCACAGTCAGTTCAGTGAAAAATATATGTCCATGCATTTTGAAATGCGAATAATCACTGCTAGTTGTAAAGAAAAACGATATACACCTCACAATAAAGGGTAGTTAAACATTATAAAAGGTAAACAATAAATTTGGTAATGTTGTGTTCATTAAGCTGAATAAGTTATACGTCTAAGTGAACTTGTGACTTATAGATATCTTTAAATTGTCAGTCATATTAAACCGCCTAGTTTAAAGAAAGCAACACGATTGGAATCAATCAACTGAACTATAAATCTTCCCTAACATTTCTGTAGCAATTTACATGAATTGCATTAAAGAAGATCTTGGTTTCATTCTTCTGTCACTAATTTCCATACAATTTCATGATGTCTTAAATATCTGATCTGGACCCAGTAATATTTTTAAGTTATTAAAACAATGTAGCTATTAGGAATGACCGCGAAAAATAATTTTGCATACAACTCTCTATTTATGAAATTAAAATATGCGTTTTTTCATGCATCATACAATCTATATTGACTATGCGATTAAACTTGATTACATTTTGGGAATGTTTAAAACTTTCATGTCTATTTTACTTGGTTTTAGAGAAAGGAAACTGATAACTGGTTTGTTATTAAAAGATTGATGTGAACAAGAACTAAAATGTGGACGATGTATTTGACACCAAAATTACAATCGATTGTATCAACCTTGATTATTCCTTCTACAAATATCAGTCCATAGTCTCCGATTGTTATTGTTCATTCATTTTCATACCAATTGCGTCATACCAAGTGCATCTAGATCTATTACACGAAATCATTTACGAATACAGATTTGCTTCTTTCCAAGAATGTGATAACAAAGCATAAAAAACCCAGGTTAAGGCAGAATTTGATTCAATATACTAGATGATTTTAAAGTTTGAAATGGAATGTTAACGCACAGAATGCATTCAGAATAGTTTAAATCTGAAAACGATACAGTTTATTGTTATTTTCTATAGAATAACAATTCATATCGAAAGATATAAACTTACGAAACTGATAAGCGGTCTAAATTTGGTTTCACTTTAAAATGAAAAGTTTTATTGGGTTTTAATCTTTAGCACAAAAACCAGGTATTAATCTACAAACAAATATTGTCATTAACGTAATGTTTTGTCATTACAATAATCAACATAACGATTTGTTTTGTATTTAAGATAATCAAACTTTAATTTCTGTCATAATTTGCATTTTATCAGTAAACTTACTTTTTAACTAAACTTCTGAAGTTCTCTTACATAAGCTTTGAACAGCATCAAACCCTTAAAAAAAATCACATTTCGGAGCTTGTATTCGCAATCTAGGAATTTTCAGGTTGCTCACCTTCGTGGATCAGTTGAAGTTAGACATTAACAACGTTGAATGCCGGCTCATTGGTTTCTCGGTTAAGTGCTCAGACGCGAAGCTGGTAGATCCTGGGTTTGAATCTTGCGGGTGCAGGATCGTGGATGCGCACTGCTGAGAAGTCCCACAATAGGACGGAACGCCCGTCCAGTGCCTTCAGGTTTTTCATGGTGGTGTAGCTTCAGTCGACTCACGCTTTCAACTATGAAAAATACTAAATCTCCACAAAAACCCCTTCTGATAATAATAATTTTCAGGTAGTTTGTCAATTTGAGATTAATGAAATGATTCAATTTTATGGGGATGAAAGTTGTTTTGAAATCTTCGTTATTTACTTTCCAAATTACGGAACTTTGATGATTAAAGTGATTGATATTTTTCTGTTTAATTAGACAATTGTTTCTTTAAAGTTACTTAAAAGTAAGATAGTTGAGCTCGATTTATTTAATTATACCATTTCCCTGAAATAATTGTTAGCATATTTCCGTAGTTAACTTGGAAGTGGAAGACAGTTGAATTCTTTGTTAGATTACAGAAATATTGACGATGTTATTGTTACTGTTTAATATAACTTGGACACTTATGTCAATATACAAACATGTCGTTTTACACCGTTTTCAATTAAATTAAACTATTTACAATTAGAGGTTTCTTTTCTAATAATTGGTTTGTACAATAATAAGTAAATATGTTAATATTATTATTGAAATTTTGTTATAAAGCTAACTCATTTATACCAAAGTGATTTTACTTCAATAGAGATAATAATGTTAGTGGTAATAGAAAAGATTGGGCAACAAAAGTTCGATTTGGAATGGAAATACGGATTAACTGAATGAAAAACAATGTTAAATGAATTTAGAAACTCAGGATCTAAGAAAAGACAAAGAATGAATACATCTGTACCATTATGAACGATTTTGAGTCATCCTCCTAATGTCGTTTTCACTTATACTATCAAATACATATCTAACATCAGCCTAAAACAGATGACAGGATTTTTACATTGACATTGAATAAACATGTTTTAAAAAGTTCTATTCTTTTCATATTTTATTGTTTCATTTGTATAAAATATGATATTCTTATCAACTGTCAAGTTAGTTTAACAGATACTGAAACCGCACTTTGATCAGAATTATTGGAGAAAAGAAGGGAAAAAACAATGTCATTTAAACCGCAAAACATATTTACCTAAACTGAAAACATATTAGAGTTCCGACTGATTGAAAAGGACCGTTTTTTAGTTTATTTTACAAAGTAATTAGTCATCATAGTAACGGAAGAAAAAAGGAGTGTTGCATAAAATGTAAATTTCACAATAAACAATAACTTTTATACCTATGCCTGAAATTTTTAGGTATCTTCGTGTCAAGTAAATACTTTTCTATGACAAGTGGGTTCATTAAAAATGATATTGAGATTTTGGCGGTCTGCTTAAACATCTGGGCTACTTGTTCCTGCTATCTAGATATTTCAACAAATTACCAAATTTTTATGTTTTAATACATCATTATGTTTATTAATCACATAACTTATGCGTTTATGAAAAGTGTTCAAATTTTCATTGTACAAGTTACAAAGGGTCAATCAGAGATATCGTGGTTGCTGGCAGGCAATATTCAGCGAAAAGAATGTACATTATTTAGATGTCAATTGACTGAACTGTTAACTTCTAGCTGGCGACCACTCAATATTTGTCGTCAGGATCGATCAAAAAGTAAGAGACGGAAACTTGTTGAAATACTTTGTGCTGAGAATTCTATATTGTACCAAAACTTTGATATTGATTAAAGGTAATAGAAATAACTTTCAAATGGATTAATTTAACCTTAACAAGCCTTAGTTTGTAAATAAGGTGTTAACATATCTGTTAGTACTGTTTGAATAAAAAATTCATTACATTCTGTATTGATTATATCCTGATGTTAAAGGTTATAACTGACAATCATACTCAATAGTTTTTCTAACATAAAATCAGAAATACAAGAAGTATTCAAATGTTATTTTATGAAACTCAGATAGAATAATAATAAGTAATTAATGGGTTTATGGTCAATAATATAGTGCGTTGAATGGAGAGAATATATTTGATTTCCAACTTAACGTTGGACTTCATCTTGTAATTCAATTTATTCTTCCAGTAAAGTTCCATTACGTTTATTTATTTATTAGATGAGTACTAATTAGCCTTTTTAAGAGTAACTAAAGGATTACTGGTTTTTTCAGAGATGGTCGCCAAAACGGTGTTATACAGCGGACAGCAGAAATCATGTCCAAACTATATAGGTATGTAAATTTCATGATTTTCAATAATACAAAGGTTGCCCTATGTCACATTTTTCAGTGACTATCTTCTCATTTCAAAGGCAGCCAGGAATAAAGAATAATACCTATTATATCTTATTAAAGATATTACTAATCGAATATTTAAGTAACTGTGTTACACTACAACAAATAACACAAAATCGTCAAATATATTTTAAGTCATATGTTTTCTGTAAATCTTTTCTTTAATACAATGATCAAGAACTTTAAAGCTGAGCATGATATTAGAAAACTCGAATATTTAAAACAAGATTTACAGGAAAACTGTCATGTTACTCATACATGTGTATTTTTACGAACATGCTAGTTTTATTATTCTTATTATAACTTCCTAACAAAATATTTCACTAAAGAAATCAACTCCTTATCAAGAAAATAAACTTACCGATAGTATCAACATTCAATAACTCCTAAATCATTCTAATAGGAAATCAACTTCCAAAATTAGAACGACACTTTGAATATCAAAGATTTTGTTCTGCGTATCGGGTTTGGTATTATGTTATAAAATAATTAGTAGTTATTACAAATATTACATTTGTATTGTTCTTGAGTTTTGCTATTTTCATTTTTTTTTCAGCTAGTAGAATTAAACCGAAATTTTTAATATTTATATGACGTTTTGACAGCGGAAACTCTTGAAAATTTTTTTATCTTTAATGAATTCATAAAAGAAACTGACTATTTCGGATGTCAGTATAATTAATATCAATTATCTTAAGACTAATTTTTTTTAAGACCAGCAAAACCGCCTGTTTACTACTGTGATAATAATATTTTAGTTATTGTTCATTACTAATAGTTTTGAACAGAATGTAACAATTTACATTGAATATAATTAATTAAATTAATGAATCTTTACTATGTAACTGTTTATTATTTATTATTTGAACTGCCTAGGAGTGGTCTCAAAATTCAGGTCCGATATTTTATCAAGAGTTAGTTTATGATATTTTATATATAAAGTATTACACTTGTTAACTCCGCCTGTAGCTCCTCTGTGGGTTACTGCCGGTCCCAAGCCCGGGTAAAGAGGAGGGTTGGGCATGGGGTTAGCGACCCCATCCCGTGAAAATCAACTCGCTAAAAAACGATAACCAGAAAAAATCATTCAAACCATTCAAACTCTGCCCTGGGAGTAGAAGGAATAGTTATGACGTCTCATGATAAAAGCCGAGTTCATTCGTAAGTCATGAGGCCGATGCACCTTCTTACAACCAGAGCGACAATTTTTATAGGTACATGGAATGTCCGGACAATGTGGGAGACCGGAAGAGTCTTCCAAATTGCTGCAGAAATGAGAAAATACAACCTGGAGGTGCTTGGAATCAGTGAAACGCATTGGACGCAGGTTGGACAACAACGACTGTCTTCAGAACTTCTGTTATACTCCGGTCGTGAAGAAGAAAATGCCCCACATACAAAAGGAGTTGCATTGATGCTGTCCCGAAAAGCACAAAATGCACTTATTGGATGGGAATCTCATGGACCAAGGATCATCAAATCTCCTTCAAAACAAAGAGAGAGGGCATTACAATGAACGTCATCCAACGCTATGCGCCTACCAACGACTACGATGAAGACGCTAAAGATCAATCCTACGATAGGCTGCAGTCGATCGTCGAGAAGTGCCCAACCAAAAACCTGACAATTCTGATGGGAGATCTCAATGCTAAGGTTGGAATGGACAACACTGGATGCGAAGACGTCATGGGACAACATGGACTGGGAGAAAGGAACGAAAATGGTGAGAGATTTGCAAACCTATGTGCCTTCAATAAACTGGTCATAGGTGGCACCATATTTCCACACAAAAACATACACAAAGCCACTTGGATATCACCGGATCACATTACACAAAATCAAATCGACCATATCTGCATCAACAAAAAGTTCAGGAGGACGATGGAGGATGTGAGAACCAGAAGAGGAGCTGATATAGCATCCGATCATCATTTGCTGGTCGCCAAGATGAAACTAAAACTCAAGAAGCACTGGACAATGGCGCGGACAACATCACGAAAGTTTAATACGGCCTTTCTTCGAGATGCTGACAAACTCAACAAATTCAACATAACCCTCAGCAACAAGTTCGAGGCCTTTCATGATCTACTCAATGGAGAAGGAACTACCGTGGAGAGCAACTGGAAAGGTATCAAGGATGCAGTCATTTCAACATGTCAAGAGGTTCTGGGCCAAAAGAGGCACCATCACAAGGAATGGATCACTGTTGGTTCACTGGATAAAATTGAAGAAAGGAGGAACAAGAAGGCAGCAATCAATATCAGCCGAACCAGAGCGGAAAAAGACAAGGCACAAGCCGAATACACAGAGGCAAACAAGCAAGTGAAGAGGAGCATCAGAACCGACAAACGTAAATATGTGGAAGAATTAGCGATGACAGCGGAAAAGGCTGCAAGAGAGGGAAACATGAGACAACTGTATGATACAACAAAGAAACTTGCTGGAAATTACCGTAAGCCAGAAAGACCAGTGAAAAGCAAGGAAGGCAAAGTAATCACCGACATTGAAGAACAACGAAACAGGTGGGTAGAACACTTCAAAGAACTTTTGAATCGACCAGCTCCACTGAACCCACCCAACATCGAAGCAGCATCCACAGACCTCTCAATCGATATTGGCCCACCAACAATTGAAGAGATCAGCATGACCATTAGACAAATCAAGAGCGGCAAAGTAGCGGGACCAGACAACATCCCGGCAGAGGCACTGAAAGCAAATGTAGCAGCAACTGCAAAGATACTCCACATACTCTTCAGTTAAATTTGCGACGAAGAACAAGTACCAATAGACTGGAAAAAAGGACTTCTGATCAAGATAACAAAGAAAGGCCATCTCAGAAAGTGCGATAACTACACTGGCATCACTCTTCTCTCAATACCAGGAAACGTCTTCAACAGGGTATTGTTAAACAGGATGAAGGATTCCGTGGACGCCCAACTTCGAGATCAACAAGCTGGATTTCGTAAGGATAGATCGTCTACAGACCAAATCGCAACTCTACGTATCATCGTGGAACAATCAATCGAATGGAATTCATCACTCTACATCAACTTCATTGACTACGAGAAGGCATTTGATAGCGTGGACAGGAAAACACTATGGAGACTTTTTCGACACTATGGCGTGTCTGAGAAGATAGTCAATATCATACGGAATTCCAATGATGAACTAAACCGCCAAATCGTCCACGGAGGACAACTCACGGACTCGTTTGAAGTAAAGACCGGTGTTAGACAAGGTTGCTTACTCTCACCTTTTCTCTTTCTCCTGGTGATCGACTGGATCATGAAGACGTCAACATCTGGAAGAAAGCACGGGATACAGTGAACAGGAAGGATGCAGCTTGACGATTTAGACTTCGCGGATGATCTGGCTCTTCTATCACAAACGCAACGACAAATGCAGGAGAAGGCGACCAGTGTGGCATCAGCCTCAGCAGCAGTAGGTCTCAATATAAAAAAAGAGAAAAGCAAGACTCTCCGATATAATACAATATGCACCAATCAAATTACACTTGACGGAGAAGCTTTGGAAGATGTGGAAACCTTTACATATCCGGGCAGCATCATTGATGAACACGGTGGATCAGATGCAGATGTGAGGGCGCGGATCGGCAAAGCAAGAGCAGCATACCTACAACTGAAAAACATCTGGAGCTCAAAACAATTGTCAACCAACACCATGGTTAGAATCTTCAATACAAATGTGAAGACAGTTCTACTGTATGGGGCGGAGACGTGGAGAACTACAAAAGACATTTTCCAGAAGATACAAGTGTTTATTAACAGCTGTCTACGCAAGATACTTCGTACCCACTGACCAGACACTATCAGCAACAAGTTACTGTGGGAGACAACAAACCAGATTCCAGCAGAGGAAGAAATCAGGAAGAAACGCTGGAAGTGGATTGAGTACACTTTGACTAAATCACCCGATTGCGTCACAAGACAAGCCCTCACATGGAATCCTGAAGGTCAAAGGAGAAGAGAAAGACCCAGGACAGAGTGGGTTGGAGAAAGCTGGTCGGCGGCCTATGCTCCATTGGGAGTAACAGGCGTAAGTAATTAAGTAAGTAAGTAATTACACTAATTGATGACAATTGATATCACTGGTAATAGTTGTTTGCCAAAGATTCAGTTTATATTTTAAAACCAATGCACTAGTTACTAGAACTGAAATGAGTATCGTATATATATATATATATATATATATATATATATATATATATATATATAATTTTTTAAAGAGTCTGATGAATATCTCGTGAATATTTTAACACTGACCAATTTATACTGGACATGAAAATATTCTTAGAAAAAATAAATGATACGTCCCTGTGAGAAGCACCTGAACCGTTCAATAGAAGAAGACAGTAAAAGTTTATCCAAACAAATAGGCTTAAAACAGACTTTAAATTACAACATAACAATGACAAAACTGGTTAACATTGAATATTTCTCTTATGAATTTTGGCAGAAAAAAATATGAGTCGATTTCCATATGAATAATTAGGGTTTCTTCTGACAATTTTTGTCTTGATTTATAGTATAAAATAGCTTTATATCCCAAATTTTGTGCAGATGAATAATGATCTCACTTTAAGATAATCAACATTATTTGAAGATTTTTATGCTTAACTTGAATGTATATTTATAATTTGTTGGTGAAATTATGCCTCTGACTGACTTTTAGCTGGTGATGATTCTTTGTTGAGAAAAGTTAGGAATCAATTGAATTAATTTTAGCACTCATGATCACAATTTGAAAATTCACAAATGTATAACCACTACCTAGTATGATAGGTTACTTTTATATAATCTATTCCGATAGGTATCTCATAGGTGGGTGTTTGCCAGTACTTAGCTGTATGACACACAGAGTAGATAAACGGGCAAGCGAAAACCTAAGATACTATTGTCAGATTGTGATATTGGTTATTATGATAGCTGACTATATGTCAATAACATATGAAACATTTTAACTGACAACAAGTAATGCAAAAAACACTAGTGATTATATTTAGAAAATATATTGGATTCACTATAACCAATCAGACGGAAGAGTGTTACGTATGAATTAAATTTAGCTAATCCACTTTTTGGGAGGAAAAACCATCTATCTTACAAGTACAGTCAAAAATTAAGCTATAGAACAGATTCTCGTTGTTTAAAATTCTTTTTTCTGATGTAGAATAGTTGAAAGGTTTTGAGTAGACTGTATTTTTCGATATATAATCACTCTACTTTTGTTTGTAATCTGTCTTTAAAAACATATCTATTTTGTGTTCAATAGCTAATGTGTTTGAATGGAATCAAAAAAACAGTACTAGAATGTCTGTTATGTAAAAATTTGCAGAGTTTGCAAACATTAACTCTATGATACTAATTCACTTGGTGTTGTTTACTTGTATCTTCGCATTGTTATTTAGGAGTGCAATTGATCAGTCTCTTGTTAGCATATTTGAATCCTGTGTGGACTGCCTCGATATTGATACTGTTTTTTAACACACTGAATGTAGTCTGAGAATTGTACATTAAAATGATTCATATCATTACCCTCACAGTACTTGTATAAATAGTCTGGCAGCTTGATTATTTCAAGAAAATTCTAATTTGATAATAAACTTTAATGTTGATGGGAAAATTCCTGCAATCGCATATTTAACAACTATGTGATTGAATGGATGAAGTGAAAAACCGTGTCAGGGTCCAAGGATAAAGTTTTGAAAGTGGTTTTGAGTTTTACAGACTGCATATAAAATAGTTGGAAATCTATGTGTTTAGCGTTTATTTGTTATTGTTTATTGTTTATTATGAACTTAGCAAACGACAAAAAACGGAGACTTTATTTAAAAACCTGAAATTCCGAGAAGTCAAACAGCTATAGCAAATTCTACTGCCTAAATGATAACGTGAAGTAAAATATTCGAGTATTGCCAATGTATATATATCGTTTATTTTTTATTCTTATAAATTTTCCTTTTTGAGTACAGACAGTTCAAACATGCATTCTCTTTTTACTTTCTCCGTAAGTCAGTTATAAGCAACGTAAAATCTGACAGAAATACGCTTTTTAGTGGTGTGTAATTATTATATCATGACATCATATTAAAACTAATCAAGATATAAACACAGGAGCTGATGCTATCAATAAATGGAATATGTGAGGAAAAATGGTTCATTAGTAATAAAAGAAATGAAACGTTATTAAATATCGTTGTCAAGAAAACGAAAATTCTAAGTATAATTGTGTTTCTAAACATATCGCATATCCTATTCAAATATTGATTGAGAACTGCGTGGACTATAATTAAAATGTTTGGAACCTTTACCACTCCTCTGTTTCAATTGGTTTTTATATAGTAAACAAAGAGAATAAAAAATAATCACTTGCACTTTGAAAACTGTAGTCAATTCAAGTTTATCCTTTTCTTCTGTCTGATCTAAGTTGCTTCAACTTTCTTATACATTAAATTCATTTATGTATCTTAAACTGTTGGAGTTTTTAATCCTATAAGATACTTGTTTCGTTAAACTTCCTATCTGTCTATCTTATTTTCTAAACTATCTATACACTTAAATATTTAGTAAATAATATTGCACTTGACCATTTCATTTTTCTTTGCTTTATTTTGCATTTATTTGATTTCGTTTCTTTCCCTCAATTTTTCTGATAAAACCAAGTAGAAAAACATATGCGTCTTTTTGCTGTTGATTCACTAGAACTGTTTTTAGATCGTAAACCTCAGAAGAGAATTTACAAGATATGTAAATAAGAACGTTCTTCTAAATTTAAACACGCAGTTCCACAGTATTTGGACGCTGAATTAATACAAGACATTAAGAAGGAAGAATTTATTCGTAAAATATCAGCGATTGAATTTGAAGTAAATTCAACGTTTCACTCGGCAATCTGCTCCAAGCTTTTTCAAGGAGATATATTCAAACATCAAAATTATCAAAGTTATGTAATATTTTATTAAAATTATCGGTAATTTTCTAATAAAGGTTTTAGCAAGTCAAGGTGTTTGTCAAGAAATGTATACACAAAATTTTACTTTTATTATATATACAAAGATTATAAATTTAGACAATAATTATAAGTCAATCCACGTGAATAGCCTGTAAACATAATTTGAAATTAAGTAGTATAACATAATTATAGAACTAATTGTTCAATTTTTACGTAATTTGTTAATCTATTTCTTTGTTTATGTATTTTGGAACATGTGACGAATTTTGTCGAAAAAATAATCAAACTTAGATTATTCAAGGTTTAAACATTCAAGGTCTAACGGTACACAATGCAACTCCAAACATATACAGTGACGATTTTTCTGAATGCATAATCACCGAAAGAAAATAAATGAAATCAGAATAAACATTATATTCACTTGGTATTGTTTGTTTGAATTTTCCCATTGATGTTTAGGACTGCAATTGATCAGTCTCTTATTGGCATATGTGCATACTGTGCATAATGCCTCCATATTGCTTTAATTCACAAGCGTTATCAGCAAAGATGGATAGTGGCTAGCAGTGGAATCCAAGACGCGCGTTTCGTCAACTCTGAGATGCAGGCACATCCAGCTGATGAGTCCAAAATAGGACGAAACGCGCGTGCTAGCCACTATACGTATTGCTTACAGGTTAAATTTTTGTTGAATTATATTTCTAGTAAAATAACTATTCAAGAATAGAAAATTTTCAACCAGTTGTTGCAATAAATGGTTAAAATGAGATAAATATCATTACTAAATAATTATGATCAAACTACATAATAAAATAAATACTATTGTTGTGTGGGTTGCTGATATCCACATAAGTAGTATAACACGATGATCAGGAAGATAAGGTATTTCATTAGAAGATCGATAAGGAAATAACGGAAACGAAACGCAATTGGTATGAAAATACATTAATAACAATAATCGGATACTATGGACTGATATTTGTAGAAGGAATGATCAAGATTGAAACAATCGATCAATAGTTTGCAAATTAACCGTTTACCGTATGGTTATCAGATTTCAGTGAGATAGCCTGTAAGTAATGTACCAAATACATTCGATTGTCCACACACGTGTTCGTGTTCACCACTCTATTTAATACAATTTCTTATAGATGGAAATATAAGAAACAAAGCATATCCACAGGAATACCCATTTATATGTTAACATTTATCGTTTTCTAACAGATAAATTTATATTGCCCTATTACTCTAGACCATAATAATAAAGAGATATAAATTTATGTATTTATAATTTAAACATTAACAATCATAAATAAGTAGATAATAATTTTTTATGAGTAATAATGATGAAAAAACAGTAAAATAAAAATTTACTTCAGTAAATAATTGGCACCAGTCTAAAGAATTGACTGACAGTTGTTCTCTATTAATTGAATATTTTGAAGAAAAAAAGAAGGTTATCTAAAATAGTTATTGTCTTGACGACTTAAATTTTTTTTGTTTTGTCGTCTAAATATTCTACAATTAATTCTTTAATAAATGTTACAACATTTTATAATATCATAGTTATGTTTGATACTGACGCCTATGAGATATTTATTTTTAGTTAAAAATGCCATAAATGATTCAACAATGAAAAAAAGAACATTAGAATAAATGTTTATACAGATTATTTAATTTGTTGATTGAATAATTATTGTAAATAGACTAGGTATCATTGAACAGTTGTTTCATCTTAACACGATCAGTTGTAAGTTATATTTATCATATACACAGCTATTAATAGCTTGGAAAGATATACAAACGGCTGTGGAAACATCTATTAGTAATTTAAACCAAAGTGTTACAAAAAACCAATGGATTTGTTTAAGTCTATTGCACTGGTGGATTTTCGTAAACTCATCCCGTCAAGCTCTGAACTTGTTGAAGAGCGAAAGAAAATCATATGTAGGCTAAAAAAAAGTCTACGGAATGATCGTGAGCAGTGGTGGGCAACGAAAGCGAAAAAAAAATGGAAAACTCAACTGCTATAAGCAAAACCAGACAACTATACAGAATAATAAAAGAAATCGGAATTGTGAAGTCAAGCGTAAGCGAGACAATATCGGGAAGAACGAAACTCTTATCTGCTCTGAGCTCAGACATTTAGAACGATGGGTGGAACACTTTAGAGAGCAAAATATATGAGTCAAATAAAAAAAATACATTAAAACACATAGCTAGATTTTATTTAAGTAATTTATTTAAGTAATAAAGTTCAAAATATTTATTTGTATGCAAAAGCAAATCCAAGTGCTATTAAACTAAACATCAGGAAGCAAAGTAGAGACACTTAGGATAATGTTCATATCCTCTTCAACATTTTAGTCATTAAATAATAATTATCTTTCTTAATCTCATTATCTATAATTTAAAATATAAAATATTCACCATTTCAAATACTTATATAAGGTAGTGTAGAAAAGAAAGATATCTTTTCTAGCCGGAATTGAATTATTTGTATGACCATTATTTTAAATTTTAAAGTGATAAAGGATTAAAATACTTTAGTGATGATTAGAAAAGAGATTAATTTAGTTATTTAATAAGCCAGTGAGTCTTTTGACCTATAGAAACTTTTAAATTTTCGAAATCAAGTGACGGTGTCTTTGATAAAATGTTTGAGTACATCAGGTACTTCTATAAACGCGAAACAGATATACTTTAATGTTAAACAAAGCTTGTTTACTAATTCCTTTGAAATATGACGTAATTTTATATAGTGCTTTCAGCAACCGTTTACAGGTTACGTATTGATTTGATAAATGTGCATTTAATTCGTCTCATTTCTCAAACAATTCTTATCTACAAAAAGTAATATATTAGATACAGTTAACGTTTCGATTTCTTATCAATTTGAGTTGTTCATATTCTACACTAATGAATGTAATGTCATCCAAACTTTGTAAGCGAGATCTTTACAATACATTACATCTTTTAATGAACAAAAAAAAAACTTTCAGTGAATTTCATTTTTATGTAGGTTTAAAGTTGGTGTACTTTTCTAGAATGCTTTGTATACATAAACTAAAAATATTGTTATTCTGAAAATTAAATACAATAAAAATTTGTAGAATATGTTAGTTTGTTATGCACGAGTTATTATTGATAGGTCTTGCTGATTAAACGCTATATTCGGATCCTAAGATAGTCTCGTAATCCCCAAGCTAGAACTACACAGCGACTTCAACACGAGAGATAAGGTGCAAAATGTACGAGAAGCACTTTACTCCAAAGGTTTATTTATGTACAGAAAATATAGGATTTTTATAGTATTTTAGAAGTCCTTGGGTTTTCCTGAAAATTCTAGAATACTACTAAACATTGTAACAGTGTAGTAATCAGCCAATCAGAACCCCTAAATGTGACCTTTCATTTTCGTGATATTTCTAGCAAAACTTCTAATCAAACGCTGATTGGATAAAAATGCTTCTTAATGTTTCCTCAGCTTGTCATGTATATTGCGAGAAATTTTTAGGATCGCCCCATCAATTATACATTTTACTAGAGTTATATTTAAGCATATATTTATGTGCATATAGTTGAATTCGTAAAACTACTTTTTTTAAGGTTTTTTAAAGAGATTAGTTTCACATTACAAATAAATTTTTGTTTTTTCTTTTGTTTGCCTATTTTTATCAATTAAGTATTTCCAATTTTTGAATTAATTTAATTTAATTATACACACTATAATTTGTTTAGGTATTTAATTGTTTGGTAATAAACTAAATGATGATGTTCAATGTGTTCAATTTTGTACAAGTTCAATAAATTTTATTCCTAATGAATAGATTGTATAAATTATCTTTGAAAAGCTTTTAGACATATAATCTGGTAAATACTATTTAGGACTCCTCAGCAGTGCGCATCCACAACCCCACCTCACGAAAATCGAACCCGCGACTTATCAGTCTCGTCCTGTACTTCCAGATTTTCCATAGTGGTCTAGCTTCAATTGACTTATGATTTTAACTATAAAATTACTAAAATCTTCACAAACTCCACTTATAAAAATGTTATTTGATCAACTTCAATTTTTTTTATAAAAAATAGTCAATTAGTTCAAATCTTAATGATTACAATATAAATTTAAGTTTACGTTATCAATGGTCAGCTTAATTCTTGATAGTACGCGATTAATAAGTGAAATAGATTATTTTACTATAAGACATAGTAATTATTAAACATAAGCTTACGAAACTCGGTAACTCTTGGTTTCGCTTTGTTTATTATGGCATGATATAACACTTTTTATACTGTATTCGAAATGCATTAACCAATTTTGTGTATGATTAGAATGATGAATAGGTATGATTTAATTTCATGGTGAGTTTATGTAATTTGAAAAACTACTCAACCACTGTAGAGACATGTTTTTGAAAGAACTAAGCCGCGAAGTTCAAAATTCTTTATCTTTCTTTAGAAATCTGTTCGCATTATTTCATTTCAGGTCAGCAAAATTTTACAATGACAGTTACTGACACCACGGGTTTCTAATGTAATAATACTGATTTAATAAATTAATTGTCATCAAAAGAGAGTATCAATCTTGTAGCTTCCTAAGAAAATCGTTTTTCACCATGAAAGGTTTGCATATGAAGACCCTTCACCTTTCATAGTGAACTTAAACGAATTGTTTGAATTTCTCTGGCTTAAGTAGTAGATACCAATGAAAGATTTCATTGATTATAAGGACTACACAGGAATCACACACTTGTAAGTACTGGGCAAAGTTCTATAAAGGTGTATATCAACCGTAAACAACAAGCTAGGTTTCGTAAGGATCGACCATGTGTCTATGAAATTTCTACACGAAGGATCATTATTGAATAGTTAATGAAATAGATCTCATCACTATTCATTAACCTTCTTGATGATATGTGAATAGAAAAGCTGTGAAATTTTCTGACGCTAAGGAATACCGAAAACGACCGTCACCAACGCGTAGAACGTTTGTGAGGGACTGGACTGAGAATTTATGCATGGACGGTAGCTCAGGGATGCATTCCACCTGAAGACTCCTGTTAAACAAGGCTGCCTATTTCCACTTTTTCTTTTAGCTGCTTTTGTGTTATGAAGATATCTCAATAAAAGCACGAAATGCAGTAGACACCTTAGACGCATCTGGATAATTTAGATTTTGCAATTAAATAGACCCTTCTTTACCATGCAGACTGAAAGTGTAGCAGAAGCTTCTGCAACGATAGGACTCAATATTCATTAGGAAAAAGCAAGATTCTGGAGTACGATGCAGTGAGTAGCAACTAGATCACACTTGATAGGGAAGCCCTGAGAGATGGTAGTCTTCATATACCTGAGCAGCATCACGATACACAAGGAAGATCTGATACAGATGTGAAGCAACGCCAACATCCTTATACTTAAAGATTATCTGAGACTCTACACGACTGTCATTCAAGACCAAAATTAGGACATTCAACACAAATGTTAAAAGTGTTACTGTATGGAGGTGAAACCTGAAGAACTACTACTACAATCACCAAAAAGTACAGGTATTTGTGAGCAGCTATTTAAGCAACATACTGCAGAACCCTTGGCAAGAGACCATCACCAATAACCTACTGTGACAGAGAACAAATCAGCATACAGCTGAAGAGGAAGTTAGGAAAAGATGCAGGAATGGAATGGGAAATAATTTGCGTGAACCAATAAAACTGCATCAGAAGAGAAGCATTCACTTTAAATTTTGTAGATAAAACGAATAGATACAAACCAAAGAATATATAGGGTCGGGAATAGGAAGCAGTCATCGGGAGCAGGAATAACATTCGGTTGCACCTAGGGATAAGAGCGTTCAGGACAGAGTTGGTTGGATGTTTATAGTTCGTGGCCAATGCTCCAAGTTGCGTTGATGATGAGATGCACTGGAAAATAATTAAGACTTTATTTAAAGATCGTCATATTACCTCTAATAGAAAAATAGCATTCAAGTTGATCAAGGACATCCATCATTTATTACGTATTTTTTCGGATAATAATTCTATACTTATTTTTAGGGTTCATCTTCTATGTCTGAAATTGATCATATATACTTTTTCATTATCTAGCCAAGTAATACAATCAATATAACTGAGTTATATGTTAATCAGTAAGGCAATTAGTTTCCTGGGTTGTATTATTCAATATCAGTTTCGTTACGAGCAAGGCTGTTATATGTCAGATAAGAATTTTGATTGGTCGAATGATTAAAAAAGTGGTATTTAGTTTGTCTAATGTTCCGTGTTGCAGAAAAGAATGAGGCATATTGAAAAAAATGTTGGTTCATTGATGCGTGTGAAGTATATTGCTAATCAAATTAAAAGTAGACTGATTACGTGAACAAAAGTAGGGAGAAAATGGTCAGCGTTTTGCTTCAGTTTCGATTTAAACAAGTAACAAAAATATATCATAACAAATAGTAGCCTTAAAGTATTATTATAATCTTTAACGGTATATATATAACTCGGTTCATTATAGTCTAAAATTATTGTAAACCCAACTAGTTAGAAAAGTATTCATTCTAATCAACTCCTGTTAGTTTTAAAATAATGTTATTTATTGTGAAATTCTTGTATATTTAACTCTAAATGATGTAAAAAACAGTTGTATAATAAGTGAAGCAAGAAATTTCTAGGTGATGATATCGAGAGAATGAAGAATATTATTCATGGTGTTTATGGGCTGTGAATGACTTTCAGCAAACAGTATAACTGAGAAGTTCCCATTTATACAAAGCACTAGGTGTGACAGCCTATCATTTTCTTCTCTTTTAAGGGATTAAATCCAATTAGGTTCATATTCCGGTCCTACAGTTAACATAATCCTTAAACACCCTTCATGATTCTGCAAGTAAAATTTAATCATGGATTTAATCTTTAACTCTTGATAATAATTGTCTGACTACTCCAATTTTACATCCCGGACGTTTGAACAAGACCTTTATGACATATAGTGTAACATAATGCTTCAATTGTAATCGAGTAGTGTGTATCCATAGCCTGAGAACTCAAACAAATTTCTCATCAATGATTGGATTCGAGGGATTATAAGAGTGACTGTCGAGTAGTTGAGGTTTCAATTTCTTTCAGAGAAACAAATGTTGTAGTCATGATGAGCACCATATAGGAGGCTTACATCCGAATGGCTTAGCAGTTTAAGGATCGTTGGTGTTCAAGTGTTCTTCAGTTCATAATAGTTTAAAGTGAAAATAGTTCGAAGAACAGATCGGTACATGAGAAGTGAGTAATATAATTTTTTAGCATAAATTAACGTATTTCAAGTACGTTATTATTAAAGCACTATATGCCTCCCTAAGCAACTTTCGAGTCAATATTATCCTAGGAATTATTACAGATAAGTGCTTTATTTCGTTATGGTGTCATCTACGACATCAGTAAATAATTCAACTGGATGACTTAATGAAACAGTTTTAAATGGATGAGATGATCTTATTTGAAATAGAGTCTGATAAATGTCTGCAATGTAGAAGGTCATATAACGGTTTATTATCAGACGAGAACTTGATTCTAAAGCATTTACGGTGTGATTTCTGCCCTACTTATAATACTGACTAACTAAAGTTTTATTTGCAGTTAAACGCAACTCTTTTTCATATGTTCTATTTTGATATCCACAGGTTGAACAAACAGTGTTAATCATTTTCAAAATGAACGACAACCCTTATACAATTTCGGTACTCTTTATTATTTTCATGTTTACATATAGTACTTCGTATAGGATATAACATAAATTAAAGCCTAATAAGTAAGGCATTACTTAAACTTTTTGTGTAATACTTTTGAACAGTGTGTTTATAAGATTCTGTGGTCAACGTTTCCATTTCCATTAAATTGTAGATATATGGATAATATAGTTCCTGATTACCATGTTATATTTGTTATACTTTTCGTACATAAAAATAACATTCTGAGTAAAATGAATATTTATCATTCAATACTACAAAGTGAATTGAGAAATCCAGTCCAAGTATGATAGTTGACAGATGAAGTTACTCATGCAGAATTTTAACGATTAAATGTCAATACATGAATCAAGTGAAGTATTCGCGTTAAATTATCTCTTTTGAATTATCTCTTATATGATGATAAACGATAATTTCTAGTCAATTCATATGTCTAAACCATATATTGAGTTAAAGTTTGATTCTATTTGGATACCTGTTTTATGTAAATTGATAATAAAAAACATGAGAATGAATAAAAAATATTTTTATATGGACGTATGCGTATAAGTTATAGTTTAATATATATAAATATTCTTAACTGATCGAAGGATAGTATAGTTGTACAGGCCCACAATGTAAATATAACAATAATAGTCATCATATGTTGAGTTGTTTGACATGTTGCTATGTTATAATATTTTAAATTTCCCAAGTGGACAGAACTGAGACAAATGTAACAAGCTGTAAGAAAATAAACAACATATATATAAGTAGGAAACGTTGCTCGGTACTTGTAGTATTGAAAGAGCTAGTAAAAGCTATACATATTATAAGAATACTTATGTATAATTTAAGATAGTGAGAGTTTTATGGGAATGAAAATTCAAAGACTCACCTAAGAACATCTGGAAAAAAATTCGGATGAGTGGTTGTAAATTTTCAACATTTTTCGCATACTGTTTTTGACAAAAGTTGTTTCATGAACAAAGAAACAAAAGCTATGAAACAAGGCTATCAAGATATAAAAGGAAGAATAACTTTAATGAGCTGTTCACTTTGTAACATAAAAGATAACTTTTTACATGTTGGTAACATGGAAATATTATGTTATGTTCTAGCAAGATATCTTGTGTCACATGCTGCATGGTGCTAATAATATGATTACTGGGTTGTGTGAGGCTGTCAATAGTTAACCACTAGAAATCTTCATCTGACAAGTAGTCCTTGTGAAAACATCTCAATCAAGGTTTTCCTAAACTCGTAGATGTAAAATGACGTATCTAATTAGTAAAGGAAAATGTACTAGGTATCCTTTCAAAACTTCCTTTTTTACCACACTTTAATTTACATACTGACAATTTTTAAATGATTACATTTTCTTCATAACGGTATTCAGTAATTCCTTATGAAACGCAATGAGTATTATGTCGACAAATACGTTTTGCAACCCCTTAACTGTTACGATAAAGTTAGTTACTATGGAATTTTATGAAGTGTTCTGCTACATGAAGTTAACGTTAGAACATCTTCAGAAAACAAGTCGATAGATTAGAACGGGGTATACTTTTGAAAATAGTCAATATTTTGACCTTGACTCTTTTATCAGTACAATAAAAATAATATGATAGTTGATAAAGGTTAGTGTAGTGTTAAGTAAGGGAGTAAAACTGAAGTAAAACCGGAGATTAAGCATTATGAATTTCTAGAAATGAAAGTACTGTATATAGATAACAAGATTATCTTTGATTTAAAATTTCGGTGTTTAATTTGCGAAGTTATTTCACTGAGCTCAACACTAGCTCAGTACACATAGTATTTCGGCCACTAACAAGCGGTTTCATAAGTATGCACTAGTTTTCTATGTCATTAACATTCACTCTTATAAGCTTGATTTTCGGTATTATATTACATGAAAGATCTATTCAGTAAGTAAGGGTTCCCTTGAACTGATGGAAGTTTAAAGGAAAAGATTTATACTTGTTTTGTTGATTTCTACAATATTGAAATCAGGAAAAGTGATTAGCATACTTTGTGACTGAGTAATTTTGAAATTAAATGTATTTTTTTCGGGCAATTGAACGAAACCAATACTTAATAATAGTTTTAAAGGGAACAAGTAAACTCATAAGTGTTCTTCAATAATTGAATAATATTTATTCTATGTATACCTGTGTGTCATGCTTGGTGGTGTATAATTATTACATTCTAACAGTAGTAATTAGCAAAGTTTTGAGGGAAGAATATTTTTATAATTTTGTAGACCGATGAGTTTAATTAATGCAGAATATATTAGTAGGCGCCTGCATTACTATATATATATATATATATATATATATATATTCTAAATTTTGTGTCTATCAACTGGGGAACAAGCGGAACTACGCAAACGTATATTTCAAATACATGTTTACTTAAGGCTATAGAAGCGACATAATGTTGTATGTTGCAATGCATGTAAACATTAACCATTCTGATAAGTTGCACGGATACGCACATCGATAAACTTTATGCATAAAATTCTGTTACAATTATTTCGAGTATTTTAACTGTTAAACAAGCTTTGCCATGAATAACAGATTGGTGTAAGTTGTAACCAGTAAACTAAAATGGAATGAAATCATTGAAATCCTTTTTTTTTAAAAAGGTAATAATAATAGTCGTCAACATAAAAGTAGCAGTAAACGGAAAGAAGTAACAAAGTAATAATGACGTCACTCATAGTAACAATTTGAGTGACAATTGTTTATTTTTATTTTTTATTTTTCATTTCATGCTGTAAATAACTAATTTCGAAGCTTCGAGAATGTTCGAATTAAATACGAATTATTTCAATATACAACGGTCAATAATTTCAGTAAATACATATAACCACACGATAAAGGTTAGTAGACTGACATGCTTAAATGTAAATCTCAGTCATGAATCCATATACTTAAACTAATATTTACATTATATTGAGTTATTATGAAGATCAATTTGATTTGTAGGTATTCGTTCTAGACAAATCTCAGTTGCGGTACAATTAAGGATCAGGAAGGTTGAGATAGTTTATTTGTCTTTGCATAGGGCTACATAGCAGTGAAAACTCACCACTCCGTCATTAGCATCACAAACTTAATCTCATTGTATATTTCTTTCATTTTGTTGAAAAGCTAAATATTGTTAACATTTAAGCCTAAAAATGAAAATCCGTTTCACACGAAATATTTTGTATACTGATGGGTAACAGAAATTTTGATGACTTGAAAGAAGTTTTATCTGACTTGGTGACCTCTATCTGAAGTCCCTTAACATATAAATAAAGCTTTGTCAATAGTCATTTTTATTTAAGCAAATACAAGATATTTTAGTTACACAGACAACTTAAACTTTCTGTTATGTCAAAAATTCACTTTTAAATTCAAATAAAATTATTAAAATTGTGTATTTATTATACCAAAAAGTTTGTGATTTTCAATTGTCACAATGGAAATACTTAATCTATCTATGCATTTTTCCCAATTAGATTATTCGTGAACCAGTTGGAGAAACTATGGAATTTACAAATGATAACTTACTAGTGTAGTAGACGAGAACACAAGTAGGGACAACCAGATACATTTGAACATAAAATTACAGAGTGTCTTAGTAGTACCTGCGAGCCATACAGTAAAAACTTCATTCGCAAATTGTTATTCAATTATCTCAGACTTGACTGCTTCTTCCATAAAATGTTGATCAGTCGTCTCAGAGTTCATTGTCCTTTCGTTTTCACACCAGTCATTTTTCTGTTCGTTGTTCTTTTGTCTCTCTTAACTTTCTGTCACCAGGCAGTGCACTTTTAATTGATTATATATACTACTTATATCTGTCGACATCAGTAGCATACATCACACTATGCGTACTTTTCATTAATTTCAGTTATTCTTTAATGAATAAAAATGAATTTATTGATACTTTTTTTGTATGACCCTAAATAAATTTACTTCATTCCTTTTCTTTTCACGAATGATTTTATTTAATACAAAATGAAAATCAGTTAAACAAATGAGTCATATTTTGTAATTTTTAGACTTGCTTTTATAGGATAAATATTATTTCGGAGACATTTTTCATATATATTCATAATCCATGGTTATTATTTCTATATATTCATCAATTTAATGCTCAAAAAAATGTTTTTTGGGACCAGCAAAATAATATTTAATTTAATACAATGATATTACCATGAATTGTTCGTACCCTTTATTAACTAAGGAATACCATAAGGGATAAGATATAACAACTGAATAACAAGACTCCAGTTGATATAGACAATAGTTTAGATTACATAAAACTGACTTCCTGTTCATTCGTTTTCTTTATCATTAGTATGTCTGTTTAGGCTTCTATCTATTTCCGGTTTATAAGAAAAAAAATGAACTGACAAGTTTCCTTGATACGAATATACTTGTTAAACGGAAATGAATTTTTATCGAATAGAAAGAAGCAGAATGAAATTCTTTTCCATCATTTTAAGACAAAATTATATCTGTATATATAAAGAAATTTAAGTTATACAGAATAAGAAAATCATTTATTTATTCACTATACAAGTCAGTTATAATATGAGTAAATTTTCACTTTCAATTTAACCAAAACGAAAAAGAAATAAAATTCTAAAGTGTTTCAATTGTGTTCCGCTCTAACATTAAAATACTTTTCGAGAAATTTCCATCACCTCATATTTGTATTTATTACTAATGATATCGTAGGTTTCTGTGGTTAGTCTTTAGTGTAATTATTCAGCTAGTTGAATTATTCGGGTGGACATATATTCTATGTGACAATTGACGAATATTACTTATTAGAATGAATGAAACGTCAGTAAAAAAAGGTTATATGATACTTATTGTATTGTCATAAAACGATAGGATCAGCATATATTTCAATTTTGATATTTTCCGTTGATGATATGATGAGGAATTGGGTGAAGCAGTTATGTGGTAAAGAAACTTACTAGACATAAATCTACACTGTTGTAAGTATCCGTATCAAAAATTGATGTATTCATATTTATTACAAGAAATCCATTGAAAGGATTGTGGACAACTTCTCGAAATCCATTCATTTCCCTTAACTTAAAAATAAAAAATGATCAAACTGATAACACTCATAGCAGTTTTGTGTAGTTTTAAAGTTGTTAAATTAAGATGAACAATATCGATATATAAGAGTCGCAACTTGAAATACTACAATTGATATAGGATGATGGAATTCACTGTTCCTAGAAATGTTATCCCATTTTATAGAAAACAAATGTTAAAGGACCCCAAAATATTAATAATTTCGTTTGAACGTCATCAAGAATCACTTGTTGTTGGTTAAGAGTACCCATTCGACTTTTTGATAAATGAAAAACAGAATTTGTTAACGGTTTGATATTTCAACAGTTATAAAAGTTGAATAATTATTTTTTTTCCAGGAGAATGATATACAATGAATTTCTAAACTATTGATAATGTTGTCGAGAAGTGAACTTCTAGAATATTTAGACTTTCTATTAGATGTTCATTCCGCTTTAAATAATAAATTTATATAATGTTTTAAATAAAATTATTTGGGCTTATGATTGCTGTTTAAGTTATGCAGAATACTCTTCCTCAGCTTTAAATGTATATTACCATTGAAATAATATTTAAAATACTTCATTTACATTCCATAACTGATCATTACATTTCAATGTTTTACATGGTTTTCATTTAGTCATAAAAACCCATTCCCTGTTTTATCGTAAACAATACAAAACATATTTCATATTCATTAGTTGGATCCACAGTTCTTCTAGTTTACTTTAATGAAAACAGTGATGTGGCAGAACTTCTTGGTTATTTATATTTTGTTTATCGATTTATTTTGAAAAGTTTATGTTAACCATGAACAGGATTAGAAGTTTGAAATGTAGTTTTTATGATTTTAAGCTAAATCTACTCTATTAAACGATTTCAATAATCTTTAAAATAGTTCATCTTTAAAGTCAGTGCGTTAAACTGTGTTTACGAAACACCACAATTTCGACTTATATATTTCTGAATTTAACCAAGTGAAGGTATTCGATAAGATTCTTTACAACAGTCCATATATTAAATCGAATATTGTAGAGAATCCATTTAAATTTGCTAATGAATAGATATGATGAAAAAACCTACGTATAAGTTCGTGACAAGAACATTTTAAATAATTTCGTATCTCACATGATGCTTATCAGATCACTCATTTTATATATTTTATTATAAAAAAATATATAGACAGTGTTTTTATGCTTCTAAATAGTTTAAAACTATAATTCTCTATTCTGCTTGTTTATCAAGTTTAGTCTCGAATCATTTAGCCTTTTCATTTTAACGGAGTAATAATTATTCAGTCTTTATTTTTTTTTAAAAGTTACAGATTCAAAAGCATAGTTCCTTTTCATTATGTAGTTCATATTATATCATTGAGAATTCTGAGAGAAAAACTTGAAATGAAAATTCGACTCTTCGTAACTAGCGACCTTTGCTGTATATTATACTATTTGGTTTTCTAAAAAACTGAACGAAACCTCAAAATGTTTCAAAATCCTGTGAAAAAATTGAATTCACCAGCCTTTATTCGAACAATTGTATTGGGTTTTCTGAATCTCATGAATTCTTATTAACTAGTGTTTTAATAAAAAATCATTATGGTAGGTGGCCCATGCTCCTCAAAAGGGGTGACCGGCATAAGTAAGGAAATATAAGTAGAGGAGCATGATGGACCTTTCACAACAAATATTATCCAAAGTCAGTGATTTTGAAAATTCCTTGAGAAAGTTGTCAGACTGTATTTCAACTTAATAAAGATGAATCTCACGAAATTGAATGTATTCTTGAGATAAAAAGTAGACAATAGTAGTAATCTTAAGAAAGTTCATTTGAGGATAACACAGAAATCCAGTATGTATCATCAGATGTTGATTGAGAGAAACAGAGTATTCAGTAAGAAAACAACCAGGAACTTTACTTGTGATGACACTAATATGGTGTAGAATTTTGTGTTCATTATTACTTGTTGTCCTTCTTTTGATAATGAAATAAATACGTCATTCAACTGATTTATGTAAATAAATAGTCTTACTTATAAAATATATGAAATAAAATATAACGTTAGAAAATTCTTATCTTTATGTACTGTATATATTCTCAATTTTATGTAAACATGATAACTCGTAAACATCATCCTTATAAGTTACAATCATATAAATCTCTTTTTTTAAATATTTACTTCATGTTCGATTCATAAGTTCAGTTTAAGGTGAATTTTATTTCTGTAATTTGTTTGAGTTCAAGGTGGGTAACTTTCAAAAGACATCATTATTATCGTTATTGACATTGTATTCTACGAATGGCTTAAGCTAATGAACGATTTTTATTGTTTAATTACTTGTATTGATGACTGCCAAGATCAAAAGCTCAATTTTGTTCAGTTGAAATACAATTTCTTGAAAAATCATTTTGTCTCATTCTATTGACATATCACTATTCATAAAATATGTCTTTGTGAACTGTACAAAGGAAATTAACTTAAAGATACTTGTACGGATTTTGATTTTGTCTTTGTTCAAAGAACTTTGATGTTGTTTGAATATAAAACAAAAAATCAGCTAAATCATACGTTTCTTCTTTGAGATTATACTTTTATAAGACGCTTATTACAAAGGAAATCAACTTTTTTAATATGATGTATTAGCTGTAAATAAGTATATGTATATGTGTGTTTACTAAGGCTTCTTCACCAAGGGATAATTTTGAAAAGACATCTTTAACTTCTGCAAGTTGTCTAGCTTTGAAATAGGAGAGGAAGTGAACAAACAAGAGAATAAAAGGAAGGGAGGAAGCATTAAAACACGAAAAGGGGACTAGGATAAAATAAATAACCAACAAACAAATCCTCAATGTTAGTGCACTGAAATTTCAGACAGAAAACTGTAGTATACTCAGTTATGAAGGAACAACGATTCATAGTCCGACTTTTCTCAAGGCATTGGAAATGATGATTTAAAGAGCTCAATATACAAGCACTTGTTGAATACAGAACAAAATGCAGATGTGATCAAGATGTTAAAGATAATTAATAAACACTGTATGCCCCGTACTTTTACATTAGTGAGGTCATTACTATCAAACGTTTCTCACTTGAAGTGTATGTACAGAAGAAACCATGAATTTCTGTTTGTTAATAAAAATTCCTCACTACGATTTAAAATTCAAAAGGTGAAAAGATGAGTTAGGGTTTCTATTAAAGTGTATACCTGAATTAATAAATCTTCATGATTTCTTATTGTTCGTGTTTATAAGTCTATATTGATTTACATGAATTCTAATACAATGACTCGATACTGTTCTCTAATTACACGTTTTATTGTACAGGAACTTTGGCTAACAGTGGAATACAGGTTTTGATGGAGTTCAGTAATGCAGGACGCATGTATCAATCTGTTTCAGGTTCGTCAGCTGTCTGCTCTCAGATATTATCTTAAAGCAAGTACTTTGGTCAAAATCATTCATGAATCATGGATAGTGGCTAGCAGTGGAATCCGGGATTTAAGTTTCGTCTTATTTGGGGCTCATCGGCTGGATGTATCTACATCTCGGAGTTAATGTTTACTCTAGGAATTAAGGCTATATCGAGGCAATACACACAGTATGCACATATGCCAATAGAAACTGGCCAGCTGCAGTCCTAAACATCAATGGGAAGATTCAAATAAACAATACCATATGAATTAAAATATGATTAGTTTAATTTACAGTTTCCTTGTAGCTTGACATATGAGTTAATTTGTATGTGAAAGTTTAGCATGTGATTAAATTTTCGCTCAAAATATTGTTTGTATATAATTAGAACTAAAAGTATAATTTGATAAGAAATTATAAATGAAAAATAATCTAAATAATTTATTATTTCAGATAATTATACAGGAATTTAATCAAAGGATGTAAACTTCAACAAAACAACATTTACTCGGTAATTATAGATTGATTCTAATGAATAGTATTCTCAAGTGACCAAATTAAATACTTCCACTGGATTTTACTGTAACCAAAGTGAATTTGAGTTAATTTACTTCATCTATCATTTTATTAGGATATTTAAACAAAAGTATTTGAAAAGGTAAAATATAATCTTGTTCGAGATACTTTCAGCCTCTACTATTAAGGCGTCAGCAGTTATTTTATGAGAGTAAATAAATTAAATTGCCAAAGATAAATGATGTAATCAATTGCATATAAAGAAAAGAAAAAGTCATAGTCTTAAAATTAATGAATAAAATGAGCTGGAAGTTGATATTCTTTTCAAAATGAATAGATGTTTTATCATATTATCAAATATTTGAATGAAAATCATTAAATTTTAATAGTTGAATTCATGAGTTATTCTAAGCTAGACCACCAATAGGAAGCTGGAAGCACAAGACTGTCATTTCATCCTAGTATAAGACTCCTCAGCAGTGTGGATCCACGACCTCGCACACGGATGAAAGGTTGCGAAAGATCATCTGTCAGTTAGAGTTAAACATTAACACCATCGGATGCCGGCTTAGTGGTCTATGGTTTTGGGATTCGCGAGCGAACCGAAGATCTAGGGTTCCAGTCCTGTGTGCATGTTCGTGGATGCGCACTGCTGTCCAGTGCTTCCAGGTTTTTATTGGTGATCTAGCTTAGATCGACTAATGAATTCAACCATTAAAATTACTACAATTAACACAAATCCGGATTCTGATATTTTACCTACGTCAGAATTAAAATGTATGCTATTTACTTGCAAGATACATTTACGTTTGTGTAATTACCAAAGTATAGCTTCACTAATTAAATGGGCTTCGATGGGCTAAAAATATGATCCATATAAGTTTTAAATTTTTATTTGGTAATTCTGTTTATTGTTAATGAATCTGACAAACCATGTTTACGTTATTTTGTTGCATGGAGGTAAAATTGTCAAAATTACCCAACACCTACTGACTTACCATAAAAAATGCATAATTTTATATGCTTTCAGCAGAGATTCATTGTCATTCATAATTTTAAAAAATTACTCAAACTCACGGTTTATCGAGTGTTAGTAGAAATTTCAAATAACGACTTTACCACCAACTGACGTCACCGAATCAACAATTAGAAACGGTAAACAGCTGGTTCAATATGTTTTAATTTTACGAATTACTGGGTCTACCATTTCATGCACGATCGAAAGCACGACAATCACGTCCCGCAAGTGTGTACCACTGAAGTTTCAAGCTCAAACGAAGTGGTTTACCACTAGTTTTCATTTTCAAATGGTTATACCGTGATGTGTGCTACTGATGTTGATAGATATAAGTAGTATTTAACCGCAATTGAAAGTGAAATGCCTGGTGGTAGAAGGTTAAGATGATCGAAGGAAAGAGAACGAGAACAGTGAATGGTTGACGATGAAATAAAGAAATATTCAAGTCTGAGACAATTGATTGACATTTCGCAAATGAAGAATTCACTGTATGATTCTCATATTTTACTTAGAGGTTCTGTTATTTTATGTTCAAATATACTTGGTTGTTCCCAGCTTAAATACAATCGAATTCCAAAATATATTTGTAAAAAGAATATTACCAGGTTATTGAATGTTCGAAAAAAATCCCGACTTGATAACTAAAATCAGTCCTTTTCACAAAGTAGCAACATAAAATGAATTTTCATTTCAATTTCCTTAGGACTTCTGCTCGAATTAACAAATACCATCATACTATTAGATATGACTAATCCGACAAACCTACAGATCATTATTAATACAGAAATATAGATGTATACAATTATATAAATTTAGATTTCTTTAATCATTTTGCATATTATTTATTTGCATGTGAAGTTCGATACAAAACTTCATTCCTTTTCTTCTATACTCTTTACTTATAATAAAAGAAAAACAAAATTTATTCAAAAGTTAATCGTGTTGTATGTTTCCGCTCATTAAATGAAGGTATGTTTTCGACAATACTTCAAACCTAAAATAAACACCACATTGTTATTTCTTATTTATGGAGATAGAAAGATTTCATTTAAATCTAAATTGAAAAGCATTTGATGAGGTATGAAACATTTCTTCAGTTAAAAAAATTTATTAATTAACTAAAATGTGTGTTACTTGAAGATTATTTTGGGATATAACTAGTCAGAAATTAACGGTCAAATAATTTTGTTACGAGTTCAATTACCAATAGCTGAGTAAATAACTGAAGATTATACTGAATATTGATCACATTGGGCGTTTGAGATAATTTTCTGATTACTGACTCCAGAATTTAGGGAGTAGAGTATAAACGTTCTGAGTTTCCTTATATATAGAGTCCCTCTTGTTCCTTATGGATGACTTTGACACTTATAAAGCAAAACGATGATTGCTATCATTTTTAATGATCAAACTCATGGAACTGTTTCTCAGGTTGTTTAATAGGCTGATTGTGATTGCAGAGTACTGAAAAATGACGTATAAATGTAATCAACATTCGACCAAGCGTCTTAGTTACAGGTTAACTAATTTAACAATTATCAGCAGTCATCTACAGACTAAACTTTGAGTTATACACATTGATTATTTAAGAGCTACTTCAATATGCGCCGAACATATATATATATATATATATATATATATATATATATATATGATGTGAAAACGTTTACATATCTGGGCAGATCATTGATGAACACGGTGGATCAGATGCAGTTGTGAAGGTGCGGATCGGCATAGCGAGAGCAGAATATTTACAACTGAAGAACATCTGGAAATCAAAACAATTGTCAACCAACACCAAAGTCAGAATTTTTAATACAAATGTCAAGACGTGGAGACGTGGAGAACTACGAAAGCCATCATCCAGAACTCACAGGTGTTTATTAACAGTTATCTACGCAAAATGCTTCCGATCCGTCGGCCAGACACTATCAGTAACAAGCTACTTTGGGAGAGAACAAACCACAATTCATTGGAGGAATAAATTAGGAAGAGGTGCTGGAAGTGGATAGAACACACATTAAGAGAAGCACCCAACTGCGTCACAAGGCAAGCTCTCATAAGGAATCCTGAAGGCAAAGGGAGAAGAGGAAGACCAAAGAACACATTAAGCCGAAAAATGGAAACAGATATGGGGAGAACGAACAAAAATTGAATAGATCTAGAAAGGAAGGCCCAGGACAGAGTGGATTGGAGAATGCTGGTCGGCAGCCTATGCTCCATTGAGAGTAACAGGTGTAAGTAATATATATATATATATATATATATATATATATGTAAGTGTGAATTGACAGTATTCGGCAAACATACTAATCATATGTTAACCGAAAATAAAACATTTAAAAGCAATAAAAATAAAAGTCCGTGATATTTAAATTATGAAACAAATCAAAAACCTACTTTTTCGTTGCCACCCAACAATACAGACGATTAGAGAATTACCAAATGGACAAAAAAAATTACGCAATCACTAATGGTTTTCAATTTGATAGAAGCTTGTTACAAAAAAACATAAATTAATAATGAAATTAATTTAAATTAAGAAAAATCAATATCATTAATAGTGACATAAAAAGGAAACAGTTAAAAAAAATCTATCGATCTTAGTATCTCTCTACTGAAATCATTCAACTGATGAAAATCAATCTAAATGGTAAAATAAAGAACAGGAAATCTAATTTTTTTGTTTATAGGGGGTAAAACTCATAAAATAAATTATTTCAATTGTGATAGTAGATTTTCTATTTTAAAATGCGTAGTATCTTTAATTTGTCAGAAGAAATTTTGAAAAAAAATGATTAAAACAAATGAGTTTTTGTAGCATTTTTAATGACAAACTAAAAGATTGAGTATAGAACTAAATTTATGCTAACTCGGTTGAAGTATATTCTCTTATATTGACACTCTATTCTAAATCGCTTATGACAGGACATATTACTATTATTTTTATTATAAGAAAACTGAAAAATTTAATGTTATTGGAATTGCCTACACTTGGTGTGTGTAAATAGGTTAGTTGGCAGATCTTTAGTTTTGAAAATGGTATTAGGTATATTGAAGAATATATTGAAATGAATCTGTTAAAAACAGGAGAGTTCGAATTTGTCATCGTAACTTTTGGTGATCGGGCTTACCCTGAAACTACGTTTTTACTTTTAATTGTAATAAAATGGATTTAGTAAAATGTTAAATAAAGTTTAAAACCTTGATTTTGTCAGTAATGTATATTTTTGTTGAAATAACATCAGAAAATGCTTAATCTATAACGTACTACTTAAAAAAGTCTTCATCAAACAAAAAACAAGGTCTATGATGCACCAGAAACTCAAAAGGTATGAAGAAGATTGCGTCACATTCCACTATGTTTAATAATTTAAATGTGCATGTGCCCACACATACATAACAAGGAGTAACGGGATCTCCAAATTAGGTTGTCTGAACATGTACGTAAGTGGTTGCAAAAACAAATAAAATCAAATGACGCAATAAGAGCATAGGATAAACATTCATTATCCTCTGCTGACAAACTTTTAGTTGAAATAGCTAATAAGATTAATCTTAATACGGCTTTTATGATTTTGTACAGATGTGTTAAAGGGAGTATACTAAGATTTTTGGAAGACTTGATAGTACGATAATTCAAATGCTCTTTATGCATTTAAAAACAGTTTGCTCTCACCTTAAATCAACCCTCTTAATATTAGTTTATTGTCCAGCGTGATGAATTTCTTATTGTTTTTCGCATTATTTTCTTTATTATTTTTGTTCTCGCTCATCCTCCATAAGTCTAGTTGACAATTTATTTTAATATATAGAAGTACATGTGTGATCAGACTGTTCGGAATGTATTGCGCTAATATATCACTTTTGTTTAAGGTAAGGTTTGTAATATATCAGTCTCTCTTAGTGAATGTGCAACCTGTGACAATTGCTTCCAAACTGACAGTTATCATAAATATTTTTGTTAAATTTTAATACTGTCTTCCATTGAAGTCCAGAATACATGTTTCCTTCTATTTGGAACTAACCAACCAGAAGCACCTACATTCCAGTATTAATACCTAATATAAAACAACATTTTAGGCTTCCTGACAGTTATCAGGAAGACTAAAGAATTCTGTTGTCTGGGTTAATGAGAATTTAACATTCGTGACTGTCTGAATATATATTATTACATGCAACCTGTCAATTATGATAATGATTCGACAGATGAAGAAGAACAAACATTATGGAAAGAAAAAGTATATTTTGCGTTTTTAAAAGTTCTTACTAATTTCATGGACACAATATATTTTTTGAGAAGTGGAGATTAATCTAGATAAATATAGTTAAAAATCAAGGATGATTTCGACATCTGTAAACATTTGACTTATTATTGGAATAGGCAGAATAAAATCATGGAATATCCCACTACGTAATTAACAAAATAAAATAATTGCGTATTACTCAAATGCAAACAATAGGGAAGCATTCATAATGACAATAATAATACAATTACTTTAGGACAAGATAAAACGCTATTAAATAAATAAAACTTCATAGTCAATAGTGTTTAGTTGATCAGGCGTAATTATGAAATGATGAAGTTAAATCTTGACTAGGCTAATTCGAAAAAGGTGTAATCAAACTCATGGTCTTGAACATTATACTACTCAGCAATTTGTAGTTAAACTTATTTTAAATCTAAAGATGGTTATCTTTGAATGATATTCTCTGCCTTTAACCTTATACATTTTTCAGGCTCATACACTGTTTAACAACGATTCATTCTAGAATAAAATTCATTCACACACGAATAATGATTATTTGTTTCTTCAAGTAAGAAAAAAGAATCGGAAACAAGTATCTAAGAAAAAATTTCAACTCTAGGCAGAAATATATTTCCATTTGTTTTCTTATCGATCTATTTTTAATCGTATTTTTTCATTTGATGAAATACAAATTAATTATATATCTAACTTAAAATCGATAGCTTTCCAAATTGACATAAATCTGCTAGGTTATAGCAGATCTTTTGTGAATATATTAAAACCTCCGAACTTAATTTATTAAACGACATTTATGTCAACGAATCTTAATGTTGTATGCGTTAATGCAGATCCGTCAAGTTTAAGAAGATTATCAGTAAATATAAAATCATCATTAAATAGTAGAAAACAGTTAATGTTGAAACGAATATGTGTCTATATGATATTGAATATGAGCTTCAAATAGGAGACCATCGGAAATTTATGTTCTCTAAGAACCTGCTTACTTTTGCCATTTATAACGTAAACTACGCACTGATATATCTCTGTGACGGAAAATACCGATATCTTAAGATAATATAATGAAAACCAAGACTTCTAGTTGTCATGAATCATTATTCAGTTAGTGATTTCAATGAATTCATTATCAGGGTTTGAAATAATCATTAGCGCTTCTTCATAACCACTAATGTTAAATATTAAATAAGGTTCTGCTTTGTATAAATTACTTAAATGCTATTCTTTGTTTGTACACATGAATAAGTTTCACTGCAAATTTTCGTTAACCTATATTTCTTATATTGGATTAATTGGATCTAATGAAACAAAACCAGCTCAAAAAACTCTGTAGAAAATCCAAGTCTATTTGGTACATCATGCTAAAGTGGAGAAACATCGTTTTTTATTAACCATTACAATCAAATTATCTTACTCAAGAGGTTATATTTATTTAATAAGTCCATTTTTACAGGTAACTAAGTTCATTGCAAACAATTTTAAACCTTTAGAAGAACCAATCTGTAATGTTTTGATTAGCCATAAAATTTTTTAGTTGTATTAAACAAAATTTTGGTGCCTTCATGTTTTGCATATTAATTTAGTTTACTTATCTTCGCTTCTACATTCGGATTTATATTTCATGTTTAATAGATCTAAAGTTGTTATAGCCAAAGATTACAACTAATATTTAAAATAGTGACCCATTGATGTTGGAAAAATACAATTACAATGAAACATATCAGATGACAGAAATAGACTTCACTCAACATTCAAAATAACTCGGCCACTCTAAAATATGCCCATTTATATCCTGATTTCACTTAGACTTGACAATTAGTTGAAAAATATCGCATTGATATATATGGGAATTATAAAGAATATAAACTGAATACCATATTAGATAACATTTAAACTAATTTAATATAAAGATTATCATGTCGATAAGTATCTCATTAAAACAAAACCATTACTATATCAAACTAAATGTTACGATGTAATTAAAACGAATATCATAATAGGCAATAATCATACAGTACTGAGATGATAGTAATACTGAAAATTGATCATAATTAGTCGGAAAAGTGATATCGCTTATTTTTTTTATCTCATTCTAACAATACATATATATATATGTATTTAGTTACGATGACAGGGATCATCTACCTACCTTCAGGTCTCAGAAAATGCTCACTATCTAGTAATTTACCCATATATCTGTAATCAGTTTATGCCTTCTGATTTTTAGTGCCTCTTTGGTCTATATCAGTTTATCATGGAAGTTATTTTCTAAATTTTATTGGAATATTCATTCAATCAATGAAATCAATAAGTATCACGGTTTATGTATAAATAAAATGAATTAGATTTGACCTATTTACCCTTAAACGTGACTAGCACATGAATTTTAAACGTCAGTCTCTGAGTTTGTTTCAAAGACAATTTGTAAAGATAATCTCTTCCATATGTCAGAAAAAAAATTTCTGTCAGTCTGTTTGTCCGAATTTGAACGATCGTTCATACTCATCTATTTACTTATATCCTATAAAAATGGTTTCTTAAGTTCAAAAATAAATTTTTCTCTTCTTAAAAATGAGTCGTTAGTCTAAGAACATGGAATGAAAAGTAAGATGTAAATTAGTTTGAAATATTAAATTACGTTATTGTGTTAATGTAAGTGATAATCTCCACTAACATGTAGATCTTATTAACACTTTTCGAAAAAAATATCGTTCATATTCCCACTCAAAAATGTGTTTGAATCATCAGTCAAAATGATAAAGTAAAAGAATGAAAAATAAGTCCTTGTAAATTTTAGAGGTATTTTCAGAAATATCTATTTGTTGGTAAGAGGAACATTAAGAAAAATGTAGTCTTATACACGCCGTATAAACGTAAATGTCAGGCGGGTTTTTAGAGGCGATGGTGTATAAATTGCGCTGCATTTCGAGGTCTATATTTAGTTCTCTTTGACTTGAAAAGTCATTGTCTTTTGTTAATCTGATATCATCAAAGATAGTTATTTATCGGCTTTCAGCCCTATTATACAAACTGTATAAAACCCATCCATTATACTCTTGTCTTATATATATGCTCCTCCAATGTTAACTTATCTACTGGAATTAAATTCATTGTTATATGTTTCAGTCATAAAATTTTGTTTTTCATTCTCAATTTTAGATTAAAATTTCAGATACGAAATAAAATTAACTCAGGATATGTTCATTACATTTCCCTTTGTGGCATATTCTTGTATTCCGGATTATTTAACTTTTGATTAATTCATAACGAGGAAAATGATTGGAAAATTTTTCGAAAACAAATTTTAGTCATTTCAGAGAAATATAATTATCTACAAATCGTTCCGAGGTAAGATGGATTATGTTTTGTCATATATGTAGCATCAATATCCTTTTGATTACTAGTAAATAATCTAAAATAATTATTGCTTGAGAGAATGTGACGTTTAATGACTAATAGAATAATACAAAGATGTGAATAAGTCAGTTCAATTTATTCTAATTAAAAATATCATAAGTGCTCTACTTGTTGGAATAAACCAAATAATAAAATGTCCGGTTTGTTACTTCATATGTACATTGTAAGTGTTATAACTTGGTAAGTTGAGATGTGATTCCATGTGAAAGATCTAAGTGATACATGTAGCTACCTGTTTGAGGTGTTAAATCAAATATCATTTACTAGTCAAATCATGTTGATAAATATATTAGTTTAAACTGCTTTGTATTAAGCTGAATTGTATTGAGAGAAGGGAAATTTCACTTTGAATGTACTAACTTCATTCTCAACATGAAGTATGAAAACGCAAATTATCAAGGAAATGTTTTCGTCTTTTGTGTATGTGTTTAAAGAAATATTCCCTTGAAAAGAACGATGTTCATTATTGAGGGATGTTGTGCTATAAGTCTAACATTATTATTACTATTTCTACACCATTTTCAGGAATTAAATTATAGTTGACATTAAGTTTCCACTGTTATACAATCTCTTGTTAAGCTCACAAGTAAATAAAGGAAATATGTGTTTTCTTAATTACAGTTGAATTTGATTGATCATTTTTCGAAAACTGTTCACTATGATTTTATTTCTAAATTTCTACTGTTGGTTGGATTCCGTACGTAACCTAAGTTCAACTTAATTAATTGTCATTTGTTACTCGATTTCAATGTTATTAAAATTTGTTCGGTCAGCACTAAAATGAACTTGATAAACATGAAATTGGTTATTACTAATTCATTGCTCCATTGCAGATATATCGTAGTCCTACAGCAGGTCAGGTGCCACTCGAAAGGCTCATTAGTATGGTCTCTAATTATGAAGCTGGATGATACTGTATCGAATCCATCAGTTCCCACAAGATGACAGCTACACCATACTGAAAAATACCAACCAGTACGAAATCTTCACCTAGAGTTTTCTGTCGACTATTTGCTACTACCATCTTCTAAAAACTGATTGTAAGTTTATTGTTATTGAGATAGTTATTCTGCCTCTATCTAGATGGATATACATTTTTAATGAATTTTGTCCCAATTTCTAGAAGTATACATTGTTAATAATTATACGAACTATACACTTACGAGTTTTCTATATAAATAGGCGTGGATTATTTTAATCGATTTCAATCGATAATACAACATATTTATTGCTCTAATTTTTTTTCATAACAAACTTTGCAAACAATTATTTAGCATCACGAACTATTCAAATTGAACATTATCATTTCTGTCGTTATATTATTAACAATAAAATGCCAGAAACGTCAATTAGAAAATAACTTAATGATGGCCTGAATAATGTCAAAATGATACTTAATATAATTTGAATCTAAATTAGAACGGAAACATGCCCAAGCCTATTATAATCATTCATCACTCCATTATGAAAAAGGAAATTCATGGAAACGAAAGATATTAGGCTATGTCTAATTTCACTAATTCCATTAATTACTATTTACACTGATACAAATTCCCAGTTGCCTAGGTTACTAAGCAGACAATAACAATTCCATTGAAGCAGAATTTTAGTTAAGTTCAATTGATTACTTTTGTAATGATGTCTTTTAAGACAGTGTTTAAGGGGAATTCAACAAACATTTCTCTTTTTTGGTTTTCTCATACAACAAATTTGAAAATAAGGTGAATCAAAAAAATCTTACCACTTGCGGGCGTTTAAACAGTTTACAATTTATGTTAGGCATAGCATAATACGTTAAAGGTAAAATGTTTTTATATTCGCCTAATTGAATTACATTTTGATTGGATTCAAAACAGGTTCCCCAGGATGATAATTGAAGCTTCATCGTTTGACCTTCAGAATTAGAGAATGCAACTGTCGCGACTGCTTTAACAAATAAAGAATCACAAATAATTTTAACTAATTCCATTTGTAGTAATTGTGAATTAACCCGTTGTTAGGATTTTGGACGTAAGTTTAATCAGTTTTCTGACATTTGCATCTTGTGCCGATCTTTCTACAGAGAACGTAATCTTACAAAACTAAAAAATCTATCATCAATCAGTCGTGTCAACGAATCAAAACATCTGTGTTGCGGTATGATGTTAATCACGTAGATTAGTCAACATAATAGCAAGAATCGAGAAAAGAGTGCGAGTAATTCCGTTTACACTTGAGAAATATTCGAAATTCTTCAACTACTGTCTAGTCTTAGTAACCGTTTAGACAACCAAACATGACAATCTCTTAATTACAGATATTTTCTAAATGTGTTAAGTGACACAAGTTTAATTAGGGAAATCGTTATTAGGACGAAAATGGTACAACTAACATGATGTTGTTTTTGTCATTCATACCACAAGATATATACTAGTGTTTAATCATATTTAAACTTCATGAAACTACAAAGAAAACATACCGACTGAATGGTAAATAAGACATTTCCTTTTACACAAATAAACGTCTGACTTATTTAATTATTTTTCATTTTGACATGTTTATAATTGCATTTTGTTTCAGCAAAGATAATATTTATGAAAGTACCCGCGATAGAAGAAAAACTTATTCGAAAACACAATATGTGTACAATCTATGTGCATGCAAATGAACCATAGACGTCTGAAACTAGAAATGTGCAACTTAGCACGGTTGGATAGTAATGATATTTAATTAAAAATAGGTATTACAGTATTACGTTAAAGTTTATATATATATATATATATATATATATATATATATAACCTCATAATAGATAATAGATGGTGAATGAATGACGGTACAGTCGACCAGTTATTCCTAGGTTTAAGTGCTTGGCTAGCTAAGATTAGTTCATGATATGAAACTCGACATTTCTACATTCTCCACAAACCATGTTTACTAGCATTCCTTTATTTAACAAAAATGTTAATGTCTAAGAATATAGTGTATCCAAATGTAACGACAACAATACTCAGTAATCTTTTCTTGGTTCGTTTACTGGATCGCAATTCACTATCTTAAATTAATAAAAGTAATGTATGAAATTCAAAAATCTCTATAACAAATAACGATTTCTCTTGAGAATTATATAAGCTACTTTCTTAACTATGGAGTGTTTTCTACGTATTATTAAACGTATAAATACTGAATACTGACTTAAATAAACCGAAGTGATATCATTTTTCTTGAAGGCGTTTTGAAATGAAAAATTTACGAAACATCAAGTGATTGGGAGATAAAAGTCGTCATTTTATGTTATTTGTTATTAGTGAGTGTTGTGTGTACTTCCCAGGATACCTCTACTACAACAATATGGCATTACAGCCTACTTTTCACAATTATGAAGACCACTAAAGAAGCAACTCTACTGAATAGAACTTATTTATCGGGAAGAAGTATATCCAGTCTCTATGTTTATTTTGGTCCGCAACTGGATCACGAGATACTTAAACTGCATATTATAAAATTCTTATACCCCTTCCCAATTGCTTTTGTGTTTATATATTTCTTAATCTGCATTATTACTTCGATTAAAAAGACGCACTTTTCTTACTACGAATTTTATTCACACGATATTTATTTTACTATTATATGACTATTCTCTTGATCACATCATTCCGACCCTAAATAAATGACCTTTCTAATTTATAAATACCATTATTTTGAAGTCATTATGTAACAGATGCAAATATTCACCATTTTTAGCTTATTACATTGTCAGATTGATTAGTGCACATATTATTTTCGCTCTTGTAAAATATCACACTTATAACTGTAAAACTTGATGATAAAGTTGTTGAAAACAATTGTTCACTCAAATGTTCTTTGTTTTTGAAAGAAACAACTATTGATAACTAAGTAAAATGGGGGGCAAGGGTAAAGATGAGTTTTATAATTAACACAAGGTATCAAGTAATATAAAAGCTGGAAAAAGATAAATGATTTGATAGACAAGATTATATTTCGACGTATTCACGCTTTGATTATCATCTTCATCACAGTAAAAATAAATTAATGCTGCGTTGACATTTGCATCAATCAAGAAAATTGAAAATAAATGGAAATAGTGTTAACTATTACATGTTATCTATCCTAAGTACATGTTATTTTTAAAAAATCATTGCAACATGTTCCTAAAGTTTTCATGGCCTTAAGGCATATAGAACGATAACAAGAATTCCGTTTTGATTTATGGCAGAACAGTAAAAATTCCATCAGGATAGTTTTTGTTGTAGACTGGTTTCTTATGTGGTTGAAATTGTTCTGGCAATTTAATCATGTTAACACTCAATTTTCGAATTCAGTGTCAGTTATGTGATATATATTTACATGTTTCACTGGCTGTATGCCTATTGATAAAATCTAATGTTCTTACAAGACATGCAATGTTAATTCGTTTTATAATTATGTTAGTGGGTAAGTGAAATCATCCTAATTTTAGCGAATCTATTGTAGTCCGATATTGTTTTGATAACAATCTTCAGACATAGGAAATCACATATGCCTGTTTATACTTTGTTGTTAACTATTTAAATAGTTATCATTGCCAAGGTTTGACTTGACATAAATAAATTAATATATTTGTAATATCCCAATGAGTAGAAAAATTGGATTTTCTGACATTTCGTGACTCAGTGTAAGCCACTTTTTCGGAAAGTGAATAACCGAATTCACATTAATCCAAGATTAAATAGTACAACTGAACAACACGAATATTAGGTGATCAATCGAAAAACAGGTCTGAATCAATCAATGTCATGTCATTTCGGTCAACGTGATTCATAAGCGACATGTATGTAATTTTGTGTGTATGTATGCATTGTTAATGATGAAAAATGTGTGACCTCTATAATGACAAAGGATAAAGTTTAATTTGTAATGTAATCGTGTGAAATTGTAAATAATATCAGACTAGGTGACTAGGATAGATAGTTCAAGTAGGATGTATGGTAAGGCCTTCCTTTCTATTGAGAGCAATGGGATTAAGCATTCTATGGAGCGCTTCAGCTACTCTCCTTTCTTTGTAATTGGAAAAACCCTTCTTGATAATTATGAATAAATTGAGCATTTGGTAGAAAGTTAATAATAAATATATTTTATGTTATATCTCAATGAGTAGAAAGATTGTATTTCTGATGCTTCGTGACTTAATGTAAGTCACTTCTTCAGAGTAAATAAATAACCGAATTAAATTACCACAAATTTCGGTTACTTATTTACTCTGAAGAAATAGCTTACATTAGGTTACGAAGCGTCAGAAATACAATTTTTCTATTCATTGAGACATATTAATTATTAACTATTCACATGATTCAGTATACAAACGTCAATAATTCTGATTATCAAGTTAATATTTTGATACAAACCACTGTGTTATAATTACTAATACGTCATTAATTATGTTTTTTAATTGCATAATAGAATAAATAAGAGTTTCCGGGGAAAGTGTAAAAATCTAAACATGAAGTTGATTCTATATAGATATATGTTATTGACATTTAAAAAATTATTATCTATCTCCTTTTAATATAAATGAATTATTAGTTTGATATGAAATGTATTTACACTACTATTTCCAATGATTTATGATTGACTAAATGTCAAAACTGTTTAATTATCTATCTATTTGCATGTATGTAAGGTAGCTGAAATGAATAGAATAACAGCACATTACCAGATAAAACTATGAATTGTACAAATATAAGCCAAGATAATTGGTAGGTTTATTTATTTCATATAATATCAGGGCCTATTTTCAAATGTCTTTACTCTGTGTTATGTGTATTTTACATTTTACCATAACTTTATTAGAACTTAGAAGACAGAATAAGTAACATGTACACTTAAGAGTTGAACGGTCCAGTATGTTTGTTTATTTTATTTGCCTCAGTTTTACAAACAGAGCCTTGATTGTTAACTGAAATATCATGTACACTGAGATTTGTGAAGGGGTGATCATAGCACATCAAGGGATATCAGTAAATCTGTTTATAAAATAGTAAACTAAAGAGATAACGATTTACTTCTATCACTCATCATTTTCACTACAACTAATGTTAACTCTTAATTATTTGTAAAATATTCATTAATACTAATGTTATACTTGAGTAATTACACAAGAATATATTACAGTTTATAGTAAGGATACATTAATTAATGTTTTGTAGGGTGATAATGTAATCTTCAATGAATAATAACCAACAATAACAAACATAGAATAATAGCTGTTTTATGCAAGGATCTATGTAAATTAATATAGATATAACATCTAAGTTTTAGGTTTTTGGATTCACTTCTTCAAAGCTTCTATTATTATTATTATTAGCTTGAAAGAATGAATTAATTAGGTTTAAATTTCAGTTTTTCTGGTTCAATAAAAACCGGGAAAATGAAAGATATACACTTTCAGTTGACCTAGTTTCATCCAGGAAATTTCTTTTTTTTTGTAAGAATTAATCATGTTTAGTAAACAACTTTCATCCTTGTTATTTTTATGCTAGAGAAATTAGCACACTCTTAAAAAGGAACTAGTGTTTAGCTAATGTAATGCTAGAATTACTGCTGTTTAAAATTGTGATAATATATTTCAACTAGGTTTTCAGGTACTTCTGAAATGTGCATTACAGTCTTATAATATTCTGTGCAATATTTTAAAGACATAAGTTCGTCACGTTTCCGAAATATTACGGTTAAACCTGATTTTGCTGATTATCACATATATTACAAAACAGTAGTATAAATAATTGAAGATGGGGGCGTAAGCCATTGGATTTTGATTCTATGATATGATAACAAATTAATAATCTTAAAAAGGGAAGATCGTGATTCAGAGCACATTAGAACTTATAACTTTACACTGCTGAGGAATTCAGAACTAAGACAAGATAGTTTAATTCTCAATGATTTATCAAATAATATCTTCGAGTAATAAAAAGAACACCGTCAGAAAAAATTCCTTTCAAAACCCAGCCTGTGACCTAAAATTCTATTTTATTAGGATTCATTTTTAATAGGAACTAGCTACTTGACATGTGAAGTGTCTTTTGCGTAAAACTAGTCTCCTTTTACAATGCAATGGCTGAAGACTATCAATTTAGACTCCTAATTTTAAACATATGCTGAACTGGTCATTTGTACATTTGTGATAATAAGAGCGCTTTTACTACACTTTTATCGTGAAGCTTCATTTCCTGTGTATATCTAACGACTGTCTGATTTACCTAAATATATGCAAGCACATAGTGTCGATACTCCTTTTCGTGGAGTTTACCTGTTGCCCTAAACAACGAGTATGCCTTTAGCATAAAAAGTCAATGGAAACAAAAATGCTAACAATTATTGAACTAGGAATACTGAAACTTGTTTTAAGCTACTTTTCTCAACAATATTAAAGCATATCTTTATAATTCCGAAGTTACAATATCTGTAAATCAATATGTGTTTCCTAATAATATGCCCATATTCACGTTTACCTATAAAAATGAATAAAAACTATTTAACACTTTCAACAATTCTATATCAATCTCTTTGAACTAAGAAAATCATTAGAAAACTTTTTATCACAAAATTAATAAAATGATACTGACTAGAAATCAAATCAGTCAAGTTAATGCGAAAAAGCCTAACAACATTATCATATACTAGAGGAAGTAATAGGATAATTCTATACCATCTTGATGAATTTATTTACAATCAATCAGTATAACTGATAGTATCAATGCGATAAAAACAATATTTACTTATAAACTTGGTGGACAAACAATAGAAGCGTCCGTCTACTCTGTTATGAATACTATCTACAACGGATGTCTCCAAATAAACTCTGAAAACAATCTATTGTTTGTCTGTTATGTTTTGAATGTTGTGATATGTATTTATAATCTCTTTGTTGTTTTTCTAGATTTTCCATTAGCCTGATTGATGTTATCATGATAGATTTCTGCTAACATAATTATCGTTCACAGTGTCTGTCAACATCAGAAATTTTTGTTAGATGTAAGTTGTTCTTCAAATGTGATTCCTTTAGTATCATTGATTCACTGTGGAACTGAATTGGGACATTTTTCACTAACATTAGTAAAAATACATTTTTAGTTCTTGATATGGAATATTTTTGACTTTGATTTCAAGTGAAGAGGTGGTCAATGGATACTACTTTGGAGTTTCAAGGGAAAAGTGATCCAAGTGACCACTGCTCAATGGTTTGCAATGGTTTTGCAGCTGACTTCAGGTTCGCTGTAAAAATTACCTTCAAAAGTGTATAATTTTTCGCAGTTGCCGATACTAATATTTGGCTTGATGATTTCAAATAAACTGGGTGTTGGACAGATTGTTAATGAAAACTTTTATGGTATATTTGTAATACCTCAATAGGTAGGAAGTTCAATTCTTAGAAGTAAATTTACTTTTTAAAGAAGCGACTTGTACTTGGTCGCGAAACATCCAAAAACTCATTTTCTACTCACTGAGATATTATCTAGCTTTTGTATCAGTTAATTTTGTAAATCCATACATAATAATGCAACAATCATACCTGACTTTATCAAAAAAATACTGATGTACAAAAGTAATTGAAATAGTACTCGATTGCATATTGTCTTAATACTTTGTCTGTATACGAATGAGTCAAAGCAGACAACACAGAAGTCGAAAGAATAACATATTACTTGCTTTCGTTGTAAAGCATTTTTTAACTATATTTTTATATTATCTGAAATAATCATGTTTCTGGCTGCACAGTAGGAATTCCACATTGTATGATTTAAATCATCTAATCATATTCAAATTTATTTCGTAATGGGAAATAATTTAAAAAAAAGTTGAATAAACAAGAAATTTGGTTATTGAAAATATCTTAACATTACATAATACTGGATGTTAAACTATTTTCTATGGAAATCAGTGAAATCTGCAAATATGCAGTTCTCAACTATCTAAATATACAAATCGACGCATATAGGAGACGTTCTTTGATTAGAGTTTTACATATGAAGAATTAATTTCAATAAGAAATACCAAATTTGCAGTGAATAATCTTTATATAGAGTTTGATCATCTTTAGAAAGAAACATTCGTCAATGATGATATTACATAACGGTTGCATAATGTGCGAACTGATTGAATTTAAAATATGGAGCATTTGATTTCAACGTAGTTGTGTGTACTTGCCATGAGACGTTTATTTCATGGATTTTATTCTTTGAGGACGTCGAGAATTCACTTTGCTGAAGAGCTTCAAAGCAAAGGTAAAGAGTTATCCAGTGCTATTTAGACTTGACAAAATTAAAATAGTTTGTTGTATAGTACGCTTTTGGATTATTTTCTAAATGAATCATAGAAACTTATTTTAGTCACAGCAACTGTATATTCAAAACACAAGTTGCAAACAGCAACAGATTATCACTCACAATAATATGAATTCGAAATAAATAGTTGTAAATAAATGATACAAAGTTGTACGTAGAAAATATCGCTGAAAGCCAAATTAAGTTGCGGAATCTTGTTCCAGACAATCGACATTCACAAGATAAATAAGAACTAAAGAAAAGGAGAAACGTTCGCTACGAAAAGTGAGGAAACTCTGCATCGAAATGTAATAAGCAGCCTAACATAGATGAGTACTATCTTGTAGGGTTTGTCCCTTAGGGGTCATTCAAGACAGGATCAACGTGTTCTTTGCGAAAATGATTCACTGAAAAATAAGGAACAGAAAACGGATTATAATGACGAAATTTGTAAATTACATATTCTTCAAATTATAAATGTGCATAGACATTAGACTTCAGGTTGAAGCAACCATTAATAGTAAGACAGAGAAGCAGATAAGCTACTCATGGACTTGGATATTTATGTTTAATTGTGGATTCTAAGTCGCTAGGGTCTATGAACGACATAACTTGTGAAAATTAGGTTAGCGAAAAGGTTGACAAGTACATTTTTCTTAAAAAATCAAATAATTGTAGCCACATTATTAAAAGACAGTTTTTACTGAAAATCTTTTTTAATTCTGGATCTGATGGTGGTGTTTCTACTCAGTTCTTGAGTATTCTTTTGAAATAGCCGTATTTTGACTCTATTCGTCTAAAGTATAATTTCTTACAACTGAAATGGGAAAAACTAATCAATAAGTTGGATAATAAAATTAGTTAACTTTAATTAGAGAGGGTTACAGAATGCTGCATATTTTACTACTCAATTTCACAATATTTGTAACGCTACATTTCCCGAAGTATAAATTTTATTTGAATTTAATATCAATCTGTATACATATTCGTTGGCTTTAATACTTCAATTGATTCGTAAACTAATAAAAACATTGTTATAATGTAACTTACAGTAAACTGGTTCTTGAATGAATACAAAATGTTGAATTTGTAGCTGAAAACCTAAAGAAAACATAAGTGAACAAATACTTTCTATTTGAATTTATTAAAATAAATGATAGATTTATGTATAAGACAATCAATGGAACATATATCCCCTTAAGCAATTTATGTATTAACTGATAAAATCTTATTAAACTAATATAGTTTAGACAAATGTCTTATTCATTACTTGATTAAAAAAAAATCAAAAACCAGAAATATCAACCAAAACAAGAAGCAATCTTAAGGTTTGTCATGTTTATTTCGACAAATAACTCAGTATAATCATAATTATAAGCATAGTGACATTAAAAAAAATATAACAATATAACTTGTCTGACAATATTTTCAAAATGAGTAGTGATTTCCCCCTTTCATGCCCATTTAATACTATTTCAAACAATAGTAAAACTAATTAAATCGGGAGTCTTTGAACAAATCAAAAAAAGAGAAAAAGCTATAAGGCTATGCCAAATTGTATTTAATATAAAGAATAAATTTGATAAAAAGTCACGCACTTAAAATTAACCAAAAAAATATATTTTTTTAATTTTTTCACAAGTATAATGAGTCATCTATATTATTATGTATTAAAATAATATAAATAATTTAATCTATTTTATTTTTATAAAAATTTATTTTCATCATTGTTACGGTGAAATAATTTTCAAAGAAATAAAACTTCAAAAAGTAAAAAATGAAAAACAAATCCAGTAAATAATTTGATAATAAAAGGGGGGGGGGAAACTAGTTTCATGATGAATTACTGAATATTTTTCTTTCATTGATCTGAAAGTAAATGGTTTATAGTTTTTTTTAAAGAATTTCACTGAGGATTGCATTATCTAAGCAACTTATCAACTTAAATATATATGCTAAGTATACAACACAAGTAACCAGCATAATTAGTTATAAGTAATGGTTATAGATGGTATTATAAAAACCAGTTGATTCATCATGTAGCGAGTCTATTAAACTTAATAATATGAATAGTTGAATTTTTTTTAAAACAATAAATCAAGGTTAAACGGTGATATTTGACTTTACTCTTTTAATTACTAATTCAATAGATAAGAATTTCATAATCGTTTTTGCTGAATCATTATTGGGAATAGTGACCAGAAAATTTTAAATACGTTTCTAATGGCATTACAGTAACAAAATCATGTTGATACTTAGACATTTCCATGCCACTCACTAGAAAAGTAGGTCATGTAATCAAACTCACTTTTGAGAAGAAAAATTATCACAACAATCTACACCGATTTTCGGTAAGTTGACAGTAAAGAAAATACAGAGGGCGCATCCTGATTATTTTGTTTTAAATACGTTGATGTACTTTCTAGTAAATGAAATCCATGGAGGATAAGAATTTACATTGAATTCTGAACTGAGTCATTGCTAATTATCGAACAATGGCTCTTGTTGTAATACAATTATAGGATTTAACAGAGTATTGAATATTTTTACTCTAAATAAAAAAGAAATGCCTTAAATCAAGTTTAATACAGTATAACTGACTTACAAATGTTTCATATGGATTATTGTGCTTCAAACTATGAACAGTATTAGCGCTTAAATTTTTGTATTCAATAAAATTTCAAAGAGGATGTAAGGAATTTCCTCACTAAATCTTCATATATGAGAGGTTAAACAACGTAGAATCATTTTTCTTAGAAACACAGGTAATTGCAACTTTAGCTGACAAGCTCCAAATAGCACGAAATACTCGTCTTGTATCTCAGTACTAGCCAACATCCATCTTCACTTATAATATTTAAAATTCATTTACTTAATTCACCTTTTACTTACTTTTCTATCTTTTGTCTACCTTATATATAGAACTGATTGTGAGTTAGGATATACAGATAATAAGTATACCAACTATCCTACAATAAGTAAAAAGTAGTACTATAGATCATACGACATTCCATAATTTTTTCAAGGTTATAATTTAATGATAAGATATACTTTCAAAACGTGTGTCTTCAGATGCAAATGTTACAGAAAACTATTAAACAATCCTACCACTTAGTGTTTGTGTTTGTTGATAAATGTAGATTTAAATAAACTCCATAATGAATGATGAGTAATATGAATTAGGAAAAAAGTCATTTACGATTGTGCTTAACTATTCGTATATTACTTTTATCATTTATTCTAAATAATAAAGCATTATTTGCTTTAGAATGAAACTAGTTATATGTTTCTCAATTCATTTAATATTCAGTAAGCATAACCACATTTATTTATTTCGATAACAAACTATACATTATATATAGTGTTGTTCTTGATGAATCATAAAAGTATCATTAAACTACTAATGATAAAAAACATCTTGAATATTACTAAAAAGAAAAAAATAATTCTTTGAACACATACAATTAACCGTTATCTTCTGAATGATGTGCAAAATCAAAATTTATCAACACTTTTGAATTGTGATAGAGTTTTGTTCTTTGAACTGGGTGGTTTGGTCGTGGAACTTTCATCATAAAAATCATCCACCTGAACTATATATCTTCTCCACTTTTGAATTGTACCAAGCTAAGTTATCAATACTTTTTTTTCTAATGTGTAAACCTTTTCATGATTGCCAATTCATGTGAATAAATCATTTTGATCAAACATTTAAATAAACTAAATAGTCAGCTGATAAGAAAAACAAACAAATGAAAAAATTCCTAAATTATTTATTTTATATTCACACAGATGTTTGATAGTATGCATGTGCTAAACACTAATGTACACCTATAGAGAAGATGGGTAAATTTCAAAAATTTATAACACTATGTATGCTGTAAACGTTTCTTAAAGATAATCTATTCAATCGATTAATGAATAAAATCTAGCAATACAAAGGTTTAAACAATGAATTAGTATTATATTGTGAAAATGTATGGCTATAATTCTATGAAAAACTGTCAACAATAAATAATCGTCTTCAGTGTAGGGTTGTAGAGATTGTTGAATTGCATTGAAATCATGAACCAAGGCATATTACTGAGGAGTTCCACACTAGGACGAAACAGCCGTTCAATGCTTTCAGGTGTACAATAGTGGTTGAACCTTGATCGTGTCTTGATTTCAATAAAATTTAACAAGTTCTACAACTCAGTACTGAAAATAATCATGTGCCCACAGGTGATTATCTTTGAGAGCTGATTTCAGTGTTCTAGTAAGAGGCCGTGGCCAGAGGGTTTCAACAATGGAGGATATGAAGTAGCTGCCTAATGAATATAATGGAAGACTGACGTGCAGTATGTTGAACCGATTGAAGTCAAACAATAACACCGTTGGATGCCGTCTGCACATTAGGCGTTCGACGAGATTGAAGGTCTTGGGTTTGATTAGCGCGTGTGTTGTGATGGATGAGCACTGCTTAGAAGTTCCATAGTTGAAAGGAACGACCATCAAGCGCCTCCAGGTTTTCAATGGTAGTTTAAATTAGATTGATGCATGGTTTCCTTGATAACTTATTCGTTTTAATGTATCATCTGTTTGTCGGTGGGGAGATTTAGACGTCTAACTGATTAAAAATTATTTTAAAGATATGTAAACGGTACAGTACTAATAAGGTGTGTAAATCTTTAGTGCTTCTGAGAGAATAAAAAGTGTTTCGAACGGATGTGAACTGATATGTACAGCTATGATTAATAAAAACGTCATGTTATATGTAGAAGGTCTGCATATATGTGATTATAAAGTGAATTATTTGATTTTTCCTCAGTAAAATGATTAATGTGTACCTATATTTACGTAAGCTGTCTATATATAACTGATTGTCTGCCTGGTTGTCTAAATTACTCTATATCTGAACTAAACTTTAACATTTTCGTATTTAGCATCAGTAACGTTCTTGTTGTTATTTTATCTGTGTTATCTAATTGCTATGTATCATTCTTATATTAAATTATTGCCTACTAAGGGCATTTCAACTTTAGTTTAAATTTGTATTCTTTATTGTGAGCATTAAAATTAGCATCACTTTAAGGACCGAAATCAAAAGTAAAATCAACAAGTAAGGTATTTCACGTTCTCTCTCAAAAAGAAAAGAGAACTACTGGTGTCTAGCAAACGGGATTGTCAAGGAAGAGCGGAACATTTCTGTTTCCGAACTTTTTTTAGTAAGAATAACAACTCTATTGTGCATAAATCTATATTTCACTTAAATTCTGTGATATGAGCCATGCAGCGAAGTAAAGCTACTTGTTTAACGTTTTGTGTCGACAAAGAGTTTTTGTAACGAAGTTAGCTACTGTCACTGAACTCAACAGACTAACATGAAAGGCTACGCTAGATATATGTCTTCAACATTAAGCACATACATTCAGGGACAGTCAAAGCTATGAACTCTATTACTATTTATAAATACACAGCATGAAGGAAACATTAGCGACATGAAGCTACATTTTAATTGCAAACAGATATAAATTTTCTGAATGCTAGTGAATTTAAATGATGTTTGGCAAATTATTATCAATAAACATGAACATCGTTTTAAGTATTCTACGAGGCAGGATGTACGTAGACATCAAGTGTATAAATATGATACAACGAGAGTTGATAACATAAAAGCGTACGAATAATTGTAGGTTATCGGTTTTCATATCTTACTGTTATTTGTGAAGAAAGTCTGTAGCTTTGTGTAACATTATATTATCTACACATAATATTGGAATGGATATTGCTAAAGATTCTATATTATACAAAATGAGTTAAGGCGGACGTCATCAACATCAAAAATAGAAAAAACACCTCTGTTTGAATAATCTAAAAAAGTCGGTAATGAATAGTTGTTATCTATATCTATATGCATTAAGTATTTTATAATGTACTATTGGGTAAGGAATTTCTTTAGCTTAAAATTTATGAGATAATTTCAAACGGATTAAAGTCGTTTACTAATGTTGTTTGACCATGATGTGTCTTGGTACGGTTTCATGTATTCTGGAACAAATTTTTCTTTCGTGGCAGATTTTGAGTTACTGTATACGTAGCCTTCCAGGATAATGTTATTAAATATATAATAAAAACGTTCCCGATTATGTATAATGTTGAAATGACTTTATGAAAACATGTTTGCTACCAAATATCTCAATAAACCCTAACATTTAGGTACATTACTCATCAGAATTGTCTATTTACTAGGCCTTGAGTTCTTTTCAGAGAGTTTCAAAATGTTGACTTTCACTTATGATGAACAACTGAGAATATTTATGCATTGTTAACATTAGTGTTTGATCTTTATTTTTACTTTCCCATCGATTACTCATCACTTATTTCATTTGTAAATATACTGAACACGAGCATTCGAAACAGTCCAAAAAACAAGTTACACTCAAATTATCAAATATAACTACGAAATTATGAATTTTAAAGTTCCATTACTTTAAACAAAAACAAAACCTATGTAATATAAAAGTTCCCTTTTTGGGGTTGATTGCAACAAAACTGTTTCAATCATCATAGTCGTTTTAAAAATTAAGAAAAGATTACGTGGTCACCAAATTGTTTATTATCATGTCATTGGAGTTCTGCCGTCTAGATAAATTTAATAGCCATTTACATAAGCGTAAATATTTGAGTGAGAAAATAAAAACTAATAGAAATATGATATGACTCATTTTCCTATTATATTCATGCATCTATCTTACATTATGATCTTAATAAATGAATAGTCTTTCATGTTCATGTTTGATTTTTAAATAAGCACTGTCAAATTGGAAACCTCTTTTCGAATTATGAATAGTATAATCTAAAAATCAAAATGTTATAGTCAGTACACTTGGGGTTTGTAACTTCCTTGTTAACTTAATTTTATCATTTTACAAATGATTTCATTTTATCTTCATTTCAGATGTAATGAATTGGTTATAATATGTTACTCATAATTCAAGAAAATATGTGATGGTTGCAGTCGTATTTAATATCATAAAAGGCAATTCATCGAATTGTTAGAAGAGTTACTCTGCAGTCCAACGTAAAGATATAAACTATTATACTTGTCTACATTTTGTGACATTCCTTAATGAAAAATTTAATTTTGGTTAAAAGCAAACTTTCTTGATATTTTACATTTCTAACATTGTCTCAATATTGATTTTAGTTGCATTGCATTTTATTCATCATTATCACCACCATCATCATCACCATCATCATCATTATCATCATCACCCATTTTGTCATTACCATTCAAACCAAATTAAATTTCAATATCACAAGGAAATTTTACATATTATTAAAATCAAGCTTATTTATCAACTAATCTTATTTCAATCAGTAATTATCCATGTGAATCAAACCTTAATTAGCTACTTTTCAACAGAATATACAAAATTAGTTTTAAAACTGTAAAAATCTAGCAATTAGTAATTATTGATTAAAACAATAATTGACTTTCTATATGACATTTTATGATTTGCTTTTGAAAGATATACCTTAATGTTCAGTAAACTGATTCATTTTTAGTGATAAAACGAAAATAGTGTTGATACCCTATTCAGTATTTGTAAATAAAATACAAAATCTACTTAGATTTTTGATTCCTATTTGATAAATGTGAAGAACGATTTCAGTAATATAAATGAAGCAACATTTGAATACTTCAAGAGTGAAATCCATGCTATTGTTTTACCGAAATATAATCATATATATATATTAGCAATTCAACTCACAGACAGGTTTCCCAAAAGACAAAATCGTCAACATAATAGTCGAAAGGATACAAATTTTTCACAACCAAACAAAAACAAAGGAATCGACCAATCATATTTGAGACAATTCTATTTAAATATTTCCTCATTCCTAGTCATGTGAATGAATAACATCAATATGTATCTATACTGTGATTGAATGCTGGAAATTTTACGTGTTCCTACATATATAATAAGCAGATGTATACAATAAACATTATTTTACTATTATTCAATAAATAAACACATGAAACTGTTTCTTTTAACAAAAGTGGATTATCAAATAACTTTAATGATATAATAACTGAGACTCTTAAACAGCGAACTATTGTCATAATATGTAGTGATGTATATTATTATTATTTGTCATCAAAATTTAAGTAAGTGGAATCGTTTTCTATATTTGAATTTTAGTAGTTACTATACTGAAATATTTAGTCCTATTATTCAGTTGGAAGGTCAAAATAGTCAACAAAAGATCTATCCTTATCATTTTTACTTGATGTAGAAAGCATTGTACCTTATGAATTATATCTAATTAATGTAATGTTTGATAGATTACTTTTGTTAATAATTTTATTAAATAACTCTACATAAATCACTATATCTTTTCAAATATCTTATCCATTATTTATTAGAATGAGATGTCTAATTGTTTGAATTATGATTCTAATTTAGTCAGCATTGAGAATAAATGAATATATAGAAATGCTACGACAAAATCACTTACAAATAAGATTCCTTATCCATTTTTTCATGGTCCACCTCTATCTAGTTCCCTTCATCTTGTGTTATATGCTTTTACATAAATTTGAAAACTTTCTATATGACTAGAAATGGACTATGAAATATAAACTGGGATTATAGTGTTTTACTATTTTATATTAATTTTCTTTAGCAGAATTAATTAAATATTTTTTTAAAGACATAAATGTGATTAGGATATCGAAAGTAATTACTACATAAGTTACACCTAATGGTGATAAGGAAATGAATTCTTTCGGCCAACAGGAATGTGAGGCGAATATATATTTTTTCAATTGTCATTTTTTGGGGAAGGGTTTGTGTGTAAGGAATACAAACAATTTGCGATTAATATAGTTGAAATCATGAGTCAATTGAAGTTAGACCACCATGGAAAAACTGGAAGCACTGGATGGCCGTTTCATCCTATTGTGGGACTCCTTAGCAGTGCGCATCCATGATCTCTCCTCACGAGATTTGAACCCAGGACCTATCAGTCTCGTGTGTGAGCGCTTAACCACTAGACCACTGAGCCGTCATCCAATGGTGTTAATGTCTAACTTTAACCAATCAACGAAATTTACTATGCATAAAATATTTATGTCATGAAATATATTTTTATAATTCATAGTACACAAAACTTTTTTCTCCGAAGATTTTAAATTTCATTATATTTAATAATATGAAGATCAGTTATAGTTTATTAGTTGAAGGATTTCACTTTTAATCATTGTTCATATCCTATTTCTCTTAATTTAGTGTATTTGAGACTTAGTTCAGCTTAATGTTAAACTTGTTAGTTATTAAGTAGATTTCACTTTAAAATTTTTAGAGGATATTATACTTTCGTTGAATTACTTTCAAAACAATATCTTTGTCGTGCTTGAAATGAGTTACCTTATTAACACTTTGAACGGAGCACTTGCTTTTTTTCTTATGAATATACGCCTTCATTGTATTTACTATTGTTAAACAATATCCAAATTTGAAGTTTGACTAAATTGTTTTCAGGTAGAAGAAATTATTGAGTTTGGTAGGCTAGAAGCACTTAGCATTCTTTTGCTGTGTGAAGTGTTGACTTCTTGATTTATCAAGAGAATTAGACAAACTATCATTATTACTTCCTTACTTGAAATTTGGAAATGTTTTATTATGATAATTGTTCCTGTTTATCAGTGAATTTATTAATGTCTGACTTTTGTTAACTATAACTGTGACTAATTAAAGGATACTAAAATGTGGATATAATATTAATAAACATTTGTAAGTTAAGGATGTTAAGATGCACTCATGAGTTGGGAAAAATTATTTCCTTTGTGTTGATCTTTCATGATGCTTGCAATTTGTATTTACCTGGTAGAGATAATACCATGAAGAATATGATTGATACATATATGAATAATCAAGCAGCTTTGAACGAATTCACTATCTCTTATATTTATGCTATATTTCTTACTATTAACATTTGAGAAAAAATATAAGAAATAATCTAAATAATAACAATGAATAGGTGATAATTATATATATACAAATAAAGAATATACAACGCTTGGAACCCAACTAGCCTTCTAGTGAAACAATGTTTATTTTTAAAATGCTCACAAAAGAATCGACAGTATAATATCAAAAGTGATTCATTCAAAGCTATGTTCATTTTCAAAATTCACTTTATTATCAAGCTTCGATCGAATCCATTTGATAAATAGGTAAATAAATAATATATTCTGAAGGAAACTACATATCGAAATTATAATAACTAAATGATGTGGACGAAAATGTGATAGTGACGTTTAGACTATTGACATTTGGAATTCGTTAGTATTCAAAACATACCAAGTATAATAAGAGAAATCTGAGGAGGTGAAAATAACATGCTTCACTGACTTATGTGTATAGGTAGTTCTAAAAATAAAGCAATCTGTTTCCACTTGTCATATTTTGAGGATAACATTTTGATATTTGTTTTCATTAATTTATTGTGAAAGTATAGCAACGTAAAGATATACGTTTCAATTTTGAAGAGAGAGTTCCCACATTTAAAAAAAGATAATAAATTCCATTTATTAAGGTTTTTCAAATGTGTGTTCATGATTCCGGTAGATCTGATTTGTTTGTGTGTAAGTGTCCGTTTTGTAAGGTAATTATAATTATATTCATAGTTGACTTTATTGCACTTATAATCAATTACAATTTATTTGAATGTTTAATTTTATTATTTTGCATTATGAGTTCGCTCGAGTAAGACAACCGTTGGAAATAATAAAGTACCGGGCGGCTGTTTTTTCCTGCGAAAAGTTTTTTTCAGCGGTGTACATAAAAGGCTGAACTTTCAAATTATTTATACCATCATCTAAACTATACATCAGAGTCATCTAATTCCCTTACAATAATAACTAACAGCCTAGAATATAAATAACAATGATTGGCAGATGGACTCTTTTTAATTTTGACCCTGGTAGTGTGGTGTGTGCTACTGATGTTGACAGATATAAGTAGTATGTGTCATCAATCGAAAATAAGATGCCTATGGGCAGTAGGTTAAGAAGTCCGAAGAAAAGAGAACGTGAACAAAGAATGGTTAGTGTGGAAATGAATGAACAGTCAAGTTTCAGACACTTGATTGTTATTTTGCAAGTTAAATATTTACTGTATGGTTCTCAGATTTTACGAAGTGATTCGTTTTCTATCCATCCATCCATTAGGATGGAAAATAGCTGAGCAAAGTGGAAGAAAAAAGTGATTCGTTTTCTACAATATTACAATTAGCTAAATAGTACATCAAATTATACTAACAAGAGTTATGAGTGAAGCACCCATATCATCACTTATTTTTGCAACAATTAAAATAAAGTGGAAGAAAAAGATTATAGTTTCCAGAATTGTTTGATGTACAATTTTAATTGAAACGTTTATGGATTAACATTATTCTACCATGTCAGGAAGGTCAATAACAAACTCTATACATCAAATAAATGTTTTCAATGAAAACTTGATATCAGTGGTCTATTAATCATCCTATGTAAATTGACTTACAATACGAAAAAAACATCCATCTTATCACATTAAGCCTATTATAATGGAAGCTTTGTATTTTCCAGTAGTTCAACATCCTTTACATCGTTGTACGCATCATATAAACACCTTTTATTTTTTATTATCTAATATGCTTTGTCAGGCTATTGCAAATACTATAAATTATTTTTGATTTTCTCCAAGGAACCAATCCATAAATATTTCATAAGTATTTAAGAACATTTAGAGTTAGGAATATTGATGAGTTTGTAGAAATTGATATTGATTCATCAAATTGTGTCTTTTACATTCTATCGTAGAGTAACATACCGTACATTATTTTTAAAAAGTGAATTGGACGTTAGTATAAACGACATTTTATTGTATTGTTTAATCCAGATGAGTGAAATTTGTTGCTATTAGTAAAGCAACAATAAATGGAGTGGTCGTAATCACTCAATCAGCTTTGTAAATGTAATTTATTTATTTCATAATTTTTAATCTGTTCAGTATAGCAGTACTCAATAGACTTATTTTATTTAAATGACGATTTTAGCCAAATTAATGGTAAATAATCAAATAGGGTGGTGGAGAAGATTTGTAGCTCAGGTGGGCGAGCGTAGTACGCTTCTCGTTGTTCGAAAATGGGAGAATTTCGCCAAAAGGCAAGCTTCCACTCGAGAACAACTTTATTTTCTCCACGAGTGCGTTCGCCCAACATAAAAATCAAATAGGATATTTACCAATTAACTATCGAGTGTTGATATATTGTTTTACTCTTCCAAAATATGATAATCAATCACTTTACAACTAGAATCTAAAGTAAAATTTTTTTGATTACCAACTTCTAATTTTTAAATGTATGAGCTCTTCTAAAGAATCTTTCAAGTCAATATACCACATAATTGATGATGACTACATCAAAATATGCACAGAAGATCATCATATGGAATTCTGTTTTCTGATAGTTTACATTAAATAATATTTGAGAAGGTAACAAGAAAATCATAGGTTGAATATTCAACCATTCAACATTCTTATTATATGTATGTATTCAGTGTGGAATATGAGAAACTTTTAGTTCGGAATAAATAATCTTTTCACAAGCGTTACCTAGTTAAGATACTGTTTCATTCTTAATCTATGCATTATAATAATCACTTTCAATGGATCTCTTCCCTCAGAATCACGAAGTTACGGAGCAGTTTTAACAAACTGCTCTTCTAGTTTTATCAGGTAATTTTAAAGTTTTTCTTTTTTTATACAACTACATTAAAGAACGTGTATTTCCCTCTATAATAAATAATAATATGAATAAAGTCCAAAATGTTTATAACTGGTGTTCCATATATTGAGCATCAATTTATTACGATTTATTCAATTCATGTCAAGAAGTTAATTGATATTATCTATACTTATAATATCGTAATAGTCAAATATCATTACAGTATATTGTAGATCAATTCAGTTAAAAATAATCTCCCCTACTCAAGACTACTTAATACATGCTCAGTAAATAAATAAAGAGAGAGAGAGGAGAGAGAAGGAGAGAGAAGGAGAGAGGACATCTATATGAAATCTACAATAAGAATATACTTATAACGGTTAATGATTTTAATAAGTCTCAGTCACACAACTTCACACATTATTTATTTGCCTTTTTTACATTAAAAATTCTGTAGTCTTAAAATGCACATGGTAATAATAATAATAATAATAATAATAATAATAATGTTTTCAGAAAAATGAATTCCTATCACGCATATCATCATTATAGTTTCAACAGTTGGCCTACAGAACGCACAAGAAGAATTAAACAAACAAATATACAAATCCTAATTACTTTTAATCATAATGTGAAATAGAAAGGAATTAAAGCTAATATTCTTGCAAAAAGTATTCTTACTGTCCAACCGGAAATATAGGTAACAGCTTATTCTGATTAGCTATTAACTGTTTCTATGTATATTTCCTTGATTTACATAAAAGGATATAATCTCATTGACACAGATGTTTGTTTTCTGATCATGATGTTCGTTAACATATATTCACATAAAGTTAGTGTCAAGAAAATGGAACTGTTTACTGAACGTATAGTCAAGTATAATTTTTAAAATCTGTTCGATACTATTGTTTTTTGTAAATTAAATAAAAACTTCTTATCTGAACTGATTGTTAGATAAGAAAAGTCGCATAAGGTGGTTGATGGGATAATCTGCGCCCAAGTTGTTTGCTAATTATTAATTATCAGCAAAGTGTAACTGTAGGCTTAAGGTAACTGGTACTGCTTAGATGATTGAATCCTGTGTCAGTCATCGACTTAGCCCAAGGTATTACCGTTAGGCTATTTGGGCCTAGACTTACATCTCTAAATTATTGTACACTATCTTAAGTCACGTAGACTACCAGGAAAAGTCCTACTTGATCAATATAATCTGTTGAATACTTAAAAGTCCAAACAGACCTCATTGGTGAATACCCAGTAATCACTCAGTTGTAAACATCGTGAATAGATATCCCACCAAAACAATATTACAACAAAACAAATATAGCATAACAAATGTCACATATATAATTAATTTGTGACAAGTTTAGATCAAAAGCGGTAAAATATTTGAATATAATGAACTAACATTAAAAAGCCATTAAATGACTTTTTTTATTTGAAAAAAACATGAGAATATATTTTTGTAGACTTTAGCTTTTGTTACATGCTAAGCTGTAATAAACTGAATTAATAGAAAAATAGTATGAAGCTATTTTAAACGGCTTCTTCTTGAATATGAAGCCATTATTACGTATTGTAATCTCAATGTGATCTGTTGTTGTATGGATTTAAAACGCTGATATAAAAACAATAAAAATCTTGGGAATGTACATACCGGAACTTTGAGTTCACTGAACAAATATAGTACATATTATTTTCTGTCAATCAAATGAATGAAATAACGTATTTCCTAGTAAAATTTATTGTTTCTCATATAGAAAGTTTATTAGGTATTCAGCTGATGCTTAGTAAACAATAGATTAGATTATGGAATAATACAAAAGTTCAGCTCAATCAATTCTGTGTCACGGTAACAATCGAAAACGATAAATATTTTCAGGTATTCAAACACCAATAGAAAAATCAGAAAAATTATGGAATTATTTTAATGTAGATATTACAATATGAATAATATTCGTTAAAAATTGAAAAAACAGTTTTAATTAAATCACTAAATTTTACGTAGGACTTGTTTACTAAACATTATTGGTTCTTTAAAGCAATTAGTACCTTTGATAAATTTCGATGATGTAAGGAGAAGACGAAGATTATCAGAACTATGTGATGATATATTAGCGCAATACATTTCGAACAATCTGATCACACATATACTTGATAAAAACATTTATTTATAAAAATAGAAGGTCAACTGGACTGGAGATGGGGGGAGTAAGAGTAATAATGATAAAAATAATGTGAAAACAATTCGACACCTAATCACTCTGGATAATAAGCATATATTACCAGGATAGGTTTAAGGAGAAAACAAACTGTTTTTGAATACACAAGGGGGGTTTGAATTTTCCTATGCCTAAGGCTTCAATAAACCTCAGTATACGCCCTTTTACACTTTTAAACAACACAACAAAAGCCGAGTTAAGATCAATCTTATGACTCTTACTCCCCCCATTTCCAGTCTAGTTGACCTTCTATTTTTATATATAAATGTTCTTAACAAGTATATGTGTGATCAGATTGTTCGAAATGTATTGCGCTAGTATATCATCACATAGTTCTGATAATCTTCGTCTTCTCATTACATTATTGGTTCTCACAACTACTACTTGGTTGTTAATCTATAAGTATTGATTATTTCGGATATACATAATCTTATCTTCATTTTATATGTTTGTGAGATGGGTAGCTTGTTTGTAATACATCAGTGGTATTAACAAATAATATTACTTATATCGTTTAAATTTTTACCAACCAATTTCAATCGATCTCCAGAGTTTGCAAGGATTTTATTAATAGACTGTGTGTTGTTTTTTAATGGTGTCGGGAATTCAAATGACACTTGTTTTCAGGTTTTCAGTTAGAAATTGAATTAATTGTATTAAACATCTTGGTTACTCAGATAGATAATCATTCAAATTTACAGAGTTTATTTTAAGGCTTACATATACGTTACTAAAAGATGAACATTGTTTTTTACTTTTAGCCATTTTGTACAGTAGTTTTCTTAACAGATAGTATATTTAGAAATTCAAAATATTTGTGTTAGATTTAGGGATAGTATAAGTTATCAGTATAGGATTGTGGGGATTGTTGAGATTAGATTGATATCATGAACGGATCAATTTTAGAATACCATTGAAAAACTGAAGGCGCTGGATGACCATTTTGTCCTAGCATGGGGCTCCTCATTAGTGCGCATACATGAACCTGTAGGCTGGACTCGAACTTAGGACATCCAACGGTGTTAACGTCTAAATTCAGTCGGTATATGATCTTAAGCAAATTTTTGACACCACCTTAGTGGTCTACAATTTAGGCGTATGCGCGCGAGACCGAAGGCTCTGGGTTCGACTCCCACGTGTGTGATCGTGGATGGGCACGTCTGGGGAGCCCCATGATAGAACGAAACGGAAGTCCAGTGCTTTCAGGTTTTTAATATTTTTCTAGTTTAGAATGATTCATGAATTCAACCTTGAATATACTACATTCCCCACAAATCACCACAGTGATAATTATTCGGTTTACAAGAACGAATAAATTGCTTACAGCATTCATACTTACATGGAATTCACAAACTCCATTTTATTAGCTACGAATCGTTGCAAGTATTGTCATAAAATATCCACATAATATGCAGTACTAAAGGATTGATTTATCGAAATGTTTAGTATGAGTCAGAAAGTGATACACTTAAAAATACATCCTAATGAAGGAAAGATTGATTCTTTTAAAATGTATTGTTAGAAATAAAGTGTAACGTCTTCAGCCAAAATAAGCGAATGTCGATTTTATACATTACCTCCAACGAAAATATATGTACTATTATAGTGAACGAAAACTCAGATGAGGAGAAAGAATTAACTGTTCAATCCAAAATTACAGAGTACTTTTGTAAAATATGAAAACGTACATTAAAAAATATATGCATATCTTCTTTCAGTTGTTGTTGCCATAAAGATCGCTCTCTATTTCACTTCCTGTTCTCTTCAAATCATTCCTCTAAGTCCTCTTCTGACAAGCATTCCGCTTTCGATTGGCTCTACTACTTATATCTGTCAACATAAGTAAAATAGACTACATTATAAATAGTAACTATAAAATAATGGATACCTAGTTTTACAAAGTTGACTTAGGTTTTTCGAAGTTCGTAATGTTGTTTTTCCATAAAATATTTTAGAAACGTTATTCAGCTTCTTAGTTATTATTATTATTTTATACTTTTTTATTCTTACTTAATAACTCCTGATGTATTGACGTTTGAAACGACAAATTCTAAAGTTATCCATACCTTTTCTTCTTCTTTTTAAAGAATTACAATTTGAATTCAATTATAAATCCTTTAAAAGAAAATCTCTAGTCATCCTTTGAATTTCAAGTTTCAATTAACTAGAAAAATTGACAACACGACAAACATGTGCAGCTTCTTCAACTCATATTTATATTTTATCAGTTTAATTCATTTACCATATTATTTAACACAAACTGACTGGGATATTCGAGCCAGTGTTATCTTTCCTTCACCGCCTTCATCAACTTCAACAACTCCAATACCTGTAGTTCCACATAAATCATCAAAACATAATGTAGGTAATGAAATGAAAAATGTAGTAAGTGAAAGTAGTAGAACAAACATACTACAATCTGTTGATGAAGTTATTGAAAAACAAGAAATCAGAATAGATTGTTTGGAAACATTGCAGAACTGTGAATCCTTTAGTGGAATATGTAAAGTGGATGTAGAAATTTTCAAAACATTTTGTGGAGATTGGACTGATGGTAGGTAGTGTATAAAGTTAACTTGTGATTTATGCTTTTTTCAATTTATCTATATTTATCAGCAATAAACGATTTGGTTATTGACCGCTAACAAATATATTAGAGTTGAATAAAACTAATGGTATTTTGAACATGAAAGGTTTTACTAAAAAGGATCATCTGAAGCAATTTTATTGATTTCGGACTAAAACCGGTTTTATAAAATTGTCACGTTTAATAGTTTGATGATTGTAAGACTATAATCAGTGGTTTATCACTTAACTCATTACTATTGAATAATAAAATAGAAATTTTTTAGGTCTTTTACTATTAGATTTGATAACGAGTAAGATAAGTTCTTCTAACTGGTCATGAACATCAAACGAATACAAACGTAAAGTGATCATCTTAAAGTATTCCTAATATCTTTTAAAATAAAGCAATATATGTCATAAACTTATAACAGAACTGAGAACATAAAGTAATTAATAATCGAAAAATGGGTGAATATATATAGAACTTCCTATACACAGTTTATAGAAGAATACTAGTCTTCACTCTTTATTTTTGCAGTATCATAAATTATCATGATCATCTATATGGTAGACAGATAGATGATTGCTGATGTTAATACGATAAAATGATGTAAAATGCCGGTATTTTACTGTTGCTGTAATTAGTGCTATCTAGTGCGGATTTAGCTTCACCGATAAGTTAATAGATATAATCAGGCAAGCAAATGACATCATCTTGATTACTGTACTATTCTTTAGTAGACATCCGTAATTACTTTATCCGCATGCGGTATAACAATACAAGAATTTTTGTGTCAAATGTGACCTCATTATTCCTTCAACGATAAAAGTGGATTCATAGTTGGTAATGTAAAAATAAGATGATTTGTCAAAAGTTTGAAATAAAACTTGAAACAATTTGTTATTTGATGTGGTTTGATCTTATTTGATAAATGAAAAGTATATAGGTTCATGTTACCTTATGCCACACCATTAACATTGGATAAATGAAGTCTTCCGCCTGTTTTAAACGTTACGATTGGGATTAAAAATAAAAAATTGAGTGTTTCCTTTTCCATAGACATTACCAAGTACCTTTTTTCAATAATAATTCTTAAAATCTTATGAAACAGCATGAATCAACAGCGTTTTCTATTTATTCCTAATGGATGTATAGTATCTTTAGCTGGTTTCTCATACTCATCAACAAATGCCATAAATGTTGTCCACATAATAACGACAACTGGAAACGAAAGGTTTCAGTTTAACAAAAGTTATATCTCAGTTGCAACATGCCAAGATTAAAGTCTAAATCTATTCCACCAAATAAGGGATACTTTTCGTAAACTGATTTATTTAGAAGAAAAGTCACCATTCATTGTGATTAAAATCTTAATTCTTAACATTTTAATTATTCTTTTTAGAGCGCAGTTTAATGGGATGTCAGCGTAAATATTTACGAGAATGTCAATCAGCTCTTAAAACAATGAATCTCGGACGACCGGGATTAAAATATTGTATATGTGATAGTCGATCTAGTCGTTCGATTGATGACTTAACTAAATGTAATCTACTTAGAAAAAATCTAAACAATCATCCATGTTTGGCTGAACCGCCAATATTTCTTCGTGAATTACATACTTCTGGAAATTTTCGACATGAACCTAAAAAGGAATGTGAGTATTTATTTATTATATAATAACTGAAATCGTCATATACAAGCGTATTACAAATACATTTACCATATGATTTTTATATTTATTTGGGAGAGGGGGGCGTAACAAAATAAGCCACTTAAGATGTGATTCGTCGTTACCTTTAATTCATAATCAGTTTTTAATTTGAATTCCTTGCTTGGTTATTGTTTTATGTAGTAAGAATATTTTTAATAAGATAACTTCGTTTAGTATATTAATTAAATTCAAGAGTATACATGGCAATATGTTCGTAATTTTCACACTAGATTGGACCAGTAAAATTCAAGTTGGTTGTTAATGAAGCGACGTAATTCATGTTTTATATACTCATTTCTCACATTCTGAAATTATTTTCACGATTGGACACCCTTAGACTAGGTTCGATTTTATAATTAAATTTTATTTAAAGTGGTAATAAATACTTGAAGGATAAAACACCAACTCTTTAGACAATTTGAGTTAGCTGGTAACTTATGAACTCATGAACTTTACTTCTGACATTTATCTTTATCAAGGAACGTTAAACCCTCAACGTAGTATACATTTTGACAAAAAAAGTCGGATCACCAATGATTAGACAACTTCTACTCTATACTTTAATGCTCAGTCGCTCTTGAAATCATTTAAAATGGAGTAAACACTGAGACTTGTTAAATTACATGACAATAAATTTTACATTATTAGATGAATTGGTTATTTAGTTGACATTATTTGAAATCGACGAAAGAAATTTAACAAATTCGATTTTTTTTTTCATCGATTCATAACTAGCTCAATGTATAAGTATATAACCTGTTCGGTCGTAATAAATACAAGTATAATTGGTTGGTTGTAAACTCTATTAATAGCCAATTAACGGTAGTTGTATGCAGCGGTCGCTAAGCAACATTTTGTCAGTTTCTATATTGATTTTTACAAGTAATAGCAATTCAGCATATAGATGATTTTGAATATTTGTTATTTTCCATACATTATTCAATTTTAGGCTTTTACTAACAAATAATAGGATGATGGGAACGTTTAGTTTTGAAGTTTTTTGAAAACTCTTAAACTGTCTTGCGAATTAGACTAATGGTTAAATGTGACGTAACCAATCATTAGTAATTACACACAGACACATATGTATAGATTGAAGAGTATGAGCACTATACATTCTCTTGAATAATCCATTTCATTTCATTACCGATCCTCAAATTCTTTTGATTGTTTCAATAGTTTTCATATCTACAAAAATATGTACTATATTTTAAAGTAAAACTTGAGGAATATCTATCTTAAGAAGATATTATTCATTGATATGGCTTTAAATATTAAAGTTTTGAATACTTCATTACAAATCTAAACATATTTCATTGTCTGAATTGATTTGTTGTTATTACCGCTTGCTTGAATATGCTATTAAAAAGTTCATTGACCCGTTATCCATTGCTAGTTTATTGATTCTCGGAATAATAATCTTAAGGTCAAACTGTTGCAACCTAGAGTATGGTGTTCAAATATTTTCCCCTAAAATTACTCTGAGTTTAAACATAAAATGAAAACATAAAAAATGACACTCACCACCTTTTAACGTATACCATGTGCATGTCTAACTCATAACAGGTTGTTAGATCGTTCTGTTTAGGTGAAAGCAAATCAACTTAGAATGTGAATAGATTAACATATTAGCTTGTAAATGAATGCGATGTTGAAGTTAAGGTCTAACTAGTAGATCCAAAGGTTCTACCTTCCGTATACTCTGTGACGGTGGGTGATCACTGTATTCAGAAAAGTACAGTTGTCAAATTATAAACGTCATGCTAAACCGATAATTCCTTGCTAAATCCTCTGATTCCTAATAATAATGATATTATTGTTATTATTATCATCATTATTTTCGTTATTATTTACATTATATTGTGCAATCATAACATAGTCAGTGCCTAAACTTCAGACCACTGAGCATACAACAGATGTATTTCATGGTTAACTTCAACTCCAGGACGGGTTTGGGGATGTGCAAGATTGTGGTGATATATATTAGAACTAAATAGCTTCCCAATGCATCCCAGCCTTTAGTGTTGATGTGATACAGGTTTACTCGTGATATCAGCAACGTTTACTGATCTCCGAGAAACCTCTTATTCTGACATTCATTATATGCCTTCCAAAGACTACTTTCGAGAGATGACCGGTATGATACAGCCATGTATAATGTAAGTCATTCACCCATCAGAGACAATGAAGCAATATTTTGAATTTTTTGAAGTTCAAATGGAATAATGTTGTAAATAGCTGACGTACACCGAATGAATAAAAATCACTTCAAGATCTAATGCATCTATTGTTCTTTCTTTATTCAGATTTATGAAGGAAATTAATTAATTATAAAATTGCCTACTTAGATGATTTTCCTTATAAATTAGTCTCTTTATTTCCACCCTGAGCTATTGAAGAAAATACTTTGCAAATAAATACTTGAAATCCGCCAAACAAGCTTACATTTAAGCCAATAAATCTATTCAAAACTATTCTTCTGCTTACAAATCTCTAAAATATATTATAGAACATATGTATTACACATCGATAAAACTTTGAGGGAAAAACACAGCAGGTGAAGCTGGACTGTTAGTAATTGTTTTTTTTTGGTAGAGAAAAATTTCAGTTTGCATGTTAACATCCTAAAAAAATAAAATATTCAAACCAAGTTTTAGACAGAATAATTAGTTTATTCATCAGATTTAGTAATGTATTACCGTACTTCCAGGAAACCATTGTATTGATGCACAATATTCTTTTATTACACGCTGAAAATTATTTTTCACAAAAACATCTAATGTTAAATATCATGATAATTACATATATTTCAATGAATGGGTTGCAAATACACTAAACATTCTATCACTTTTAATAAGACATTTATGTCTCTTGAACGATTTTTTTCATGTGATTGAACATAATTTTCGAAATCGTCACAAACTGGCTAACTGTTTAACTAATTTTAATTACCTTATAGTAAAACCAGAAAGTAAACCAACTCAATCAACAAATAATATGAATACAAATATGAAGCGTCTAAATACAACATCACTATCGGCCGAGCCCTTTGTATTTTCTATACCAATGACTACAGCATCTCCCATCACTATGAATACGCTATCTAGTATGGGATCATCTAATATTGAATTAGTTGATCAGCATTTGAACAAAAGTAAAGAAAATACAAGTTGTTTAGATTTGCTTGAAAATTGCACTAAATTGCCTGCATGTGCTATTGCACTTAATAAATTTCGTGCTTTATGTACCGTTAGGACTTGCGATAAGTTGAAGTGAGTTTATTTAAAGTTAATTATGCTTTAATATCCTTTGCATTGTTTCATTTTAGTAGTGTACCACCCAGTCATCATTTTGTTATGTAGAACATCGTCTTACAACAGCAATTGGATTTTAATTAAATAAATAATTAGGAAGAAAATAATATTATGGTATGCAGAATAAGAAATGCGTCCTACATCGAAGAATACTAAAGTAATTAAGAAAAGATAATTTTTTATCAAAAAGTAGTAAAATATATTTATCTGATTCGAATGTATAAGGTCCATAATTGTTCAAAATTATAAATCCAAAATAATAATAGGGTGTACATTTTTATCTGACTTGAATCAGTCTTTGCCTCTTTGTAAAAATGTTGTTTGTTAAAATTATTGGAAAAGGCCTCTTGATCTATTGAGATTTCGTTTACTAAAGACTGGTAATCAAATACAAGATAAAGGTCTCACTCTATTAGAGGAATTGATTTCACTGAACTTGCATCAGCACTGCCTGTTTATTCACCATATCATCATTTGCTATTAGCAAGTATTATTTTTCAGGAACTAAATGATAATGAAGAAATATTAGGGAGATATTCTATAAACTTATTTATCACCTAAAAGTGATTTGTTTAGAAACCAAATACTAGTTACTTTAGAAAATACTTTTTAGACTCCTTTGTATATTTCATGAATTTATTTTCTTAGTAAACTGATTTAAAACAAGTGAAGTTTCAAGTGCAGTTCAGTCTTCATGTCATGCTAACATTCTGTGAAATTGAATAGTCACTGAATAAACATACAATTCATGAAAAAATATATTTTACATATGGTTTGTGTTTATTTTAATACTGAAAATCGTAGTAAGTGATTGTAAGAATTCGACTGAGTCCTTAGTCGATGGATTTCGATCAAGGAAAAGGAATGGGGTATTTGACAACCGTTGTCACTAATTTAAGGATTTGTGTAGATCTCTTTCCCTAGATGTAGATGTTTTTTAAAGTCACTTGTGACCCGAAATATTTAGAGTGAGCATTGGCGACACGTATCATTTATCTATAAATTGCATTCAGATCTCCCTAATTATTATAATCCAGAGCTAATCCTAGATTAATAGGTTTAAACTGATTGCTTGCAAATATCTAACGTCAAATAAAATGCAAATGTAAATTAGGTTTGCGTAGTTACATGATCCTTATGCATTGCCGTCTGTACATAATGTAACTTGTGCATATTTATCAACTACTGAAATTGCTTCAATGTAATACTATTAGTTCATATCACAAATGCAAACAAAGCAAGAGTGACGATATTTGAAGAATACGATTAATTCAATGTGTTTCGATTTTTCTTCTATGATACACAGTTGTATGCTCGGTGATGCAAACAAAATTAGGTATATAATTATTCACAAGTACGTGCGAAAACGTGGATGTCAGAAGAACAGATAAACGAACTTATACTCTTTTTATTGATTATATCACAAAAACCTTAAGGCTTCAGAAGAAAACTACATAAAGATTTCACTGGCATATCACTTACTAGACATGGAGTACAATAGGCGTTTAATGAATTCATTCAAAATTGCCAGTAAACAGTCCACATTTTCAATAGCGAAATTCGTATAAGCAATTAAAAAACCTTTACATGACCTTCATTCGTGAAAGAAAGACAGAAGTTTATCTTCAACTGTATTGACAGCATTCTAACCACTTTTTTCAACTAATTGGATGTATAATTTAATGTGTTGACCTTTCATGTTCACTTTTCCTTTCTATACTTTAAAGAAGAATTATTTTAACATTCTAAATCTATTATCTTAAACAATTACAAAACAAAACTCCCTTTTGAAAACTCCAATTTTTCATTTCTTCTACATTAATTTAATAGTTGAGTTCATGAGCCAATTGAAGCTAGACCATCATGAAAAACTTTGAAGCCCTGGATAGTCGTTTCACATTACACATAATTTATTCATTATTTATTATAAATTCAATTTGAAATTAATTAAACATCATGTTAGCTTGTATGTAATTTAAAAGAAGGCAATGAAATACAATCTATTCATCATATTTCATTAATATTGTCATTCTTGCTTTCTTTATTTTAAACTGTTTACATTTCTAGCTGTCAATTTTAATTTGACAATTTTTTATGAGTAAACTTTGTAGTAAAGTTGAGAGCTTACAAATCACCAACCATTGATAATTAATTTAATTTCTAATGTGATTTTCCAATTTTTAACATATAACTAAATACTTCTAGATCACAGTGTTTAGAAGCATCAAAGAAATTTCTTCAATTCAAAACACATATGAATTGTGACTGCAAAAGTGAAATAAACGAAGACAGGTACCGTAGATGTTTAGATTATAAAGAGGCTGTAATTGATAATAAATGTGTTGGTAAGTTCTCTACATCATGTTGCTCTTATTATGTTTATTTCTTTGTTGAATAATTTCTAAAAAAATTCGAATCGTTAACTTAAAAAAAAACTAACTTGCAAAGTTGATATATATGGGCTAAATACTTACGTATATTACCCTTCGTGAAGCATAGGTAATCTCCAACCACCTCTGCCCTGGACTCTTCTTACTAGTTGTTCCCAAGTTTTATTCTTTTTTTACGTCTGTCTCCAGATTTTAGAACAATATGCTATTTGGTATGTTTTTTTTACATTTGCTTTGAGTTAGAACTTGCCTTGTGATTCATTTTGGTAATTTACATTAAGTGTAACCTGTCCACACTGAGAGTCACTATTTTCGGCTTCTGCTGGAATTCGATTCTTTAAGATATCTTTGACAGTATACTGTCAATAGACCTGGAGTATCTTGTGTAAACAAGTGTTCATCAGTGCTGTTATGTCTTTTGCTATGTTGCAAAGTTAGAAGTTGGTCATGTATGCATCTAAAGTTCATACTCGCCTATTGACAGCGATGTCTGTAATAGTTTTTACCCGACATATATATAGATTTAACTGACAACTTAAGATAGACAATCATATTCAAATTCATCTACGTATAATTTTAATTATGGCTGCGTATTACAATTCTATACCACACATCATATGGTTTTCAATTTTTCAATCATTTTCCATGAGCTTTACATTTTATTTACATCTTATTCCAGTCATTTTAGTTACTACTTTTGTTTTTGATCTTTTCTCTACAGAAATCTCATCAAACCAACAGGTAAACTCAGTTAATGGAAACGAAATGGAATATTCTTTTGTAAATATGAATTTTGAAAAAAATTTGGTAACTATTCCAGTTTCATCAGACTATCATGCAGCCGTTCAAAATAATTCAAAAAATTTAGAAAATGACACATTACCAGTATCATACCAGTCACACTTTATCACTTCTAATATTAGTGGTCAAACGTTAAACGAATTAACTGATATAGAAACAATTGTTTCTGAAACATGGGGTAAGTATTGACACCTTTCAATGGCATCTGTGAAAATAAAAGTAATTAGATTGGACAAACAATCTATCAGACATCTCTTTTATTGGAATGCATATTAGTTGAGAGAAGTTAAATACATCTTTGTCTACATAATACGTTCGATTGAACACTCATCTCTTGGAGTGCTACATAATCTACAACAATAAAAGTGAACATACATCTACGTACCTTATGAAGAAGTAGTGTGTCTGTCACTTGACGGACTTTAGTAGTATGATTTAAATCGAATTTAACGCTCTAATAATAATGTGATTTCTTCAACGCTATAAAAATCTCGACTGTGAAATAGAGCACGAGTAATCGAACTTAACAAAATTAAAATAAGGAGGAATGAAGAGAGCTGACAGAAGACTATAGAGAACTAAAAAACGGTGTAAAAAATATATGCGATTTAGGTGATCAATCATGTTTAATTAGCAACAAAACTATATCTTAGGGTCGTCTCTCTAGAAATACAGTTGATTTATTAATATGATGAAATGAAGAGTCTCAAACATATATTAGGTCAATAAATGAAAATTCACTTAGTTGATAATTCTTATCCCTAAGGATTCATTTCCGGCTTTTTATTGAATTGTTGCTCTCAGTTGATGGTTAGTTGCCAACCAAATATATATATATACATAACATTTCATCTTGTTGAAATATACAAGGTCGTCAAAAACTAATTCTAACGTTTTCCAGAGAAAACAATGTCAATAATGACAGAAAAATCGAATCGAAAGTTTTAGAATTGATATGAGATTCTAGCTAGTTAATTAAAACTGACTTACATATTAAAACTGAATTTTAAAAAAAGCTTTGTCTTCATTATTATTATGAATTGTTACATTAGTTGATGAGGAAATAAAATATTAACAACAAGTATCTTAGATATGTATTTTCAAACAATCCAACTGTAGAATGCATTGGCTTGAAATTAGAATAGAGTGAACTCGATATTTTAATAACAATAGATGAGAATACCATCAATCACAAAACACGTTGTTCTTAAATCCTTCGAAAATTATTTCATAAACATGTTTCATTGCTAACATTAGTCTTATAAGTCCGGTAGTTAACGTGCTAAACAATATCTTCATGATTTAAAGTAATTGTTTATGACTTGGAAATTAGGTTTACGAAAGATTTTTACAGAAATGTCGAAAAGTGATTAAACTGTCAAGTTGCTTACTTCTGTGTTCTCTATTTTGAACTTGAAGAAAAAACAGTGAAATCTGCTTAAAAAAATTGAACCATTTCCAAATAAGTGATTAATATAATGAAATATCATATTTTACTTCTTTTATAAATCTCGATAGAACAATGAGAAGACGAAGTTGATTTAAGAAATGTGATTTATTATCGTTATACATCTCGAACAATCTGGTCACATATATACTTGTCAAGTAATTTTATATATGAAAATTAATAAAGGTCAATTAAATTAAAGTTCAAGTGAACGAAGTGATAATTGTAGACAAATGAGAAAGAAAATTAACATCAGATGGAAATAATAAGAAATTATCACATCACCTTAGGCCATAAAATGACTTAAGGATTATTAAGGCAAATACAAGGTTATGACAAATTGTTTCTGTATCCATATAGGGGTTTTGAATTTAGGATTAATCAAGACTTTTGTAAACCTAAGAATTTGTCCTCGACAATTTCTATACGCTTTAAAAGCTGTGTTGATGTTAATTCTGTGCTCCATTTAAATTATGTGCTTTGTTATTGATGAGCGTGGTTTCCTACTTTCCATGTTTATCGGAATATGTGACATTGACACTTAATCCATAACCCTTAATTGCATTGTGCAATGGAACCAAGCTTATCAATAACTAAGCGCATAATTTAAATGGGGCACAGAATTAACATCAACACAGCTTTTAAGGCGTTTAGAAATTGTCTTTCTATGTGATGTTTATTTTCTCTCGTCTTTGTCTACAATTATCACTTCGTTCACTTGAACTTTCATTTAATTGACCTTTATTAATTTTCACATAAAATGACAAGTATTTATGTGACCAGATTGTTCGAGGTGTATAGCGCAAATAAATCACATTTTTTCAGATCAAATCCGTCTTCTCATCGCTTTGTCGCAATCATATTTTATTCGTAAAATATTTTCTGGTAATTTAAAGCTCATCAACTTTTTAAAGATTTCCATAGGTGAAATAAACACTGATATTTCTCAATCTTACTGCTTTTTATTCGAACTAGATAATAATATGGAATGTTATTCAATATTTTATGAATGTCTTCATGAACCTGTTTGTCTTCAACATTTTGTAAATCTACGTTATGGATGCGCACAAATGAATAGGCAGTTTAATGCCTGTAGAAATCCGAATCAGTGCATAAACTCATTAGAACGTTTTTACAAGGAAACCAATTCTCTGGTAAATAAAGCCATTTCATGCACTTGTACAGTTAATGATTTGGATTGTCAGCAGATGCAGAACGTATTTGTACCTAGATGTATTCGTCAGTCATATGAACTGAGAATGGATTGCTATCAAGCATGGGTTAAATGTCAGAATGATCCAGTTTGTAGGTATGCAATATAGATAAATATCATTGAAATTCTTCAAGATAAATGTCATTTCTGACTTGTGGATTTTTTAAATTTCAGTGATATGTTTTATAATGATCATATGCACGGATGACTTCAAACATGATTATTAGCTACTACGAATGATGGTTACTGAGGAGTGACCAATTGCAAGTCTATCTATTCCGTTAGTGCTGGGTGTTGAGAGGATGGGTTCCCTCAAACTTTCTAATACACCCTGCAGACGGGTAATAACTAGTTGGGAACCATGATTCCCTGTCAACTGCATTGAACCGTCTAATATCTTATTAGCTATCATTATCAAAAATGTAATAAAATTGTTGATGCATAAAATCTTCAGGTGGATCTTAGTATTGAATATTACAAACATAGACGTACTATTTGAAAACTATCATTATGCCAGTAAATTGAACAATTCTTTCCAGTTTACTTGTTACAAAATATGATCTGTAGAATACAATTTTCATACCATCAATATATTGCATTTATTTGTATATGGTCAGAAAAAATAAACCATTAGGTACCTACGTATCATTTACAATCTGAATGATTTACCTATTAGATTGAAAAAAATTATGTTCATGTTCCATTAAACGGTGTTATGAAATTCAATAAGTTATCGACCTCAAATTTGTGAATGGTACCAAAAAAGAACTTGGTATTTCACAGCTTATCGTGTCTCAGCTCCCATATACATACCACTCGAAATACTACTTAATATGCATTTGATCAACAGACAAATTTGTGAAACATTCGGGCAGTCTTTGAATTTAGCTCAAAAGAAATCATTTCGCTTTACGTTAATCATTGGAGTAAATCCAGTAAAATATTAAAAAGGTTGGCTATAAAATATAAACGGCATGTGGACAAAGTCTTTCATGATATTTGTAATTGAAATAACTACAGAAGTCCTTTTGCGGATTTGTTCTCAATTTACATTTCAAAATAATTTATTTTAGCGCTGAACGCAGAAGGCAGTTGTCTGAATGTACCTAAGACAACTTTACGAAATACTTGTTTCAAGAAATCAAGTTTCATTGTGTCATAGGTTTTTAATAACTCATGCTTTTTCCAATATTCCATGCAAAAATTTCAAACCATCGAAATATATTGTTGTTTCTCTACATAAACGATATTTGGTGCCAGATCATCACACAAAACTGAACAAGAATGTATTGAATTAAGTTACGAGCTACTACAGCCACTGCATGACATATATATTTCACATAGAATGGTAAATTACGTACAAAACTTAGCCTGACCATCATTGTATCAAAAATTATGAACATTATAGGGTGGTAAAACAGAGCGCTTTATATACATGATTTTTATGTGAAATTTGACAGATTTATAAGTAGCATAATTTTTTATCTTGATGATTGAAATGGTCACCATTAAGAATTTTGACATTTTGGAAATCTTTCAGGACAAGTTATGATCTGCTAGTTTCAGAATGTCAAACTTCAAATGGACTTTGTCACTTAAATCCTTCTGCCTGTTTAAACTCTTACCGAAGATTATGGAGTGGTCCATGGGCTGGTGGTTGCAGCTGTGAAGTAACACGACCAAAGCTAAATCCATCGAATAATGTGTTAACAGGATGCAGTGAATTCGGTAGAATTTTAACACAACCTCCCTGTGTTGGTAAGTATTCAGTAATGAATGAAAGGAGTATTAATAGCTAGGATTTTGTAAAATTCCATTTTTCTTCCCGTAGTTAAAATAATCAAAGACACAATAAGACAAAAATAACTCAGTCTCTTAGAATCGTGTTCACTTCACCAGTGTTTTGAAATTATTTGCTCAATCAGTAAATATTTAAGAATTGTTTGGATTAAGATGAAGTACGTGATATAATTACCTGTTCATAAAGTAATAATGTAATCCTTAAAAAGCCACTCAACAATTATCAACACTATTAGGAATATTAAGAATAATTAGTAAGGATGGCAGAATTGAAGTAAAACGTAAGTGCACAAAACATTCATTTTGACGTCATATTTACTTACCTGGTTTTCTATTGATTAAATGAGATTATTTCAGAATAAAAGAAGCTTTGTTGGCCTGGAATTCGTTTAAACAGCTTCATACAGTGCACTAAAATAATATCTACCGATTCGAAAATGTACATTAATTTAAGGTCATTCATAAACCAGAGATTATTCAAAACGTATTGAGAAACTCATAGCACCTTATTCTATGTGATAACCTGTCTTTAAAAATGTTTTCAGTTGAATTTTATTAATTTTTTCAACAAAACAAATCATTAAATTCACTTAGTATTGTTTGTTTGAATCTTCTCATTGATGTTTAGGACTGCAACTGGTTAGTCTCTTATTGGCATATGTGCATACTGTGTGTATTTCCTCGACATAGCCTTAATTAACAAGCATGGTAAGCAAAGATGGATAGTGGCTAGTAGTGGAATCCAGGACGCGCGTTTCGTTCTATTTGGAACTCGTCAGTTGGATGAACCTGCATCTCAGAGTTGCTGTTTACTCTGGGACTCGAACCCAGTATCTTTTGCTTGAAATGCCATCGCGTTATCCACTCAGCAAGTTGCTATCAGGACTCAGTAGCTGAGTAGATAACGCGATGACGTTTGACGCGAGTTCGAGTCCCAGAATGAACATCAACTCTGAGATGCAGGGACATCCAGCTGACGAGTCCCAAATAGGACGAAATGCGCGTCCTGGATTCCACTACTAGCCACTATCCATCTTTGCCTACAAAACAAGCCTACACTATACTTATGTGAACTACTTTATGTTTTCATCTTTGGATTCATACCAACGGAGTTTTCATTATGAATTCGGGGTGAATAAAGAGTTATTGAAAAGTAGTTAACGGAGGATAAAATTTTCACTTTATGTTATATTTGTGTCCATTCACGAGTAATAATAAGTCTATGTATCCAAGTACATTAAATTATAGACAGACAACAGTTATTTCTCAGCCTGTATTGCCAGTTAAAAAAAAATCCTAAAGAGCTCTTTAGTAAATCAACTTTAGTAAATCAACCAATTATCTTGACAGTAAAGATTTATTTAAACTCTGAATAAAATTGCACAATTATTATTATGATTTCAGAAATCACTCCCAAAACACATCAACCAGAAAACCCAGCTTTAACTCATAAGCCATGTAAGTCAGCTTTTAATATTCAGTATATCATCATCCGTTTTCATTATAAATGATAGTATTTTTGGACATTTCAGATCGTTTTATCATTACAAAACAAAATAGCTGACAGGAAGTAAAAGCGAAATTTTTTCCGATAATAAGGGACTTATGCATAGAATATGGGACTTCGTTTGACATCTTAACAGATATTCACCCAAAGAATCTAAAACGTTTTTGCAGTGATTAATGTAGCTTATTAACAATTATTCAGTTTTACTTTAAAAGATGATACTCCGAACAGTGACATTAGCTCGGCTCTTTTGCCAAAATATGAAAAAATTATTACTGTTTTAAAGTTGGATAGTTTGTTTATTTAGTCAAATTACTCAGTAGATGTTTCAGGAATAACAGACTTATGAATTCTATTGACAATGTATTATACTGTTGTTTATAATTACTCTTATTCCCTTCACGAAATTACTAATTTTCAACAAAAATATGATCATAAAATCAAGTTTATTACATCCCATCTTATAGTATTAGACTAAATTGTTAAAACCAGAGGACTATCAAATGATCAGATTTTCTAAGTGGTCTTCTTCATGATCATGTTCATTTTGAAAAAAATACTACTGACTAAACATTGATTGTCATGCCATAGAATCTTACACAGTTGTTAGGTGTGAGACATCTGGAAAATTGTTTCCTATGTAATACAGTGTCGGAACTTGTGCATAATACAGTCATTATTTTTGAAAGAAAGAATTCATGAAATAATTTGATTTGCACCATATTCAGTACATTATAATTTAATATTCTACAGGGAATCGATAAGTTTACCAACTCATATTAGTAGGAACCAGGGAGAAAGTAATATTTTTCCAATATTTATTTGCTTCCCAGTTGAAGTTTGTTTATTTATCTCTCAAGAGTGGCTAGCGTTTTTCAGTTGATAGGTCATCTAGAATTTCTAGGTATTCGACAGTTGTCTTACTTAGGTCGTTTCGTTATGTTAACTAAATTCAACCTTCATAACTATATACTGGTAACTAGTTGTTAAGTAAAAATGCGATATGCTAAGTTTTTAAAGCAGAGATAAATAATATCCAGCAGTGAAAATTTAAACCCACGTTTCGTTCTATTTAGAACTCTTCAGTTGAACCTACCTGTGTTTTTAGACTTTTTACTATGATTTAGCATTTCTTATAACATATTTGTCTAAGTATTCAACCTGAACTTTCAGATAAAATCGTTTGAACGATTTTTTAAAAGATAAATACAGGTTGATAACCAATTATTAGTTGGTAAAATTGTAAAAAGTCTGTGTATCATAAATTCAGTACATTCATAGTAGAGTATTTTGTAGAATAAACGTTTCTTCCAAGAGCAGGAATAATATGATACATACAATACTGTTCCAACGATTATTCTGTAATACATACTAAATATATCAGTTAATGGAAGAAAATGTCTTCGAATTCTACTAATTCTACTAATCTCTTGAAGTCCTGATTGAAAGTTGAAACTAATGGAATTTGACACTATGTGACAGTGGATAATTGTTTCACTTTAACGCTAGTTGACTGAAATTAGAAATTTACTCTAATCGGCTCAAACTCATTTGTCCAAAGCTAACATTTCTACCAAAATGATCTTGATATTTTCAGTTCGATACTTGAATAATTTGTAAGTGAGCATTGGTGAGGAGTTGCTAAGTACCTTCTACTCATCAGAGCTTTTTAAATGGTATACTTTCATAATGAGAACTACATATTGCTAAAAAATTTCGTTTTTAATAAACAAATTTTATCTGGCCGTCCATCGTTTCAATTTTCGTATATTCAAAACGCTGAAAAGTAAACTTTTAAATTTTTAAGCTGAAAACGGATGTGATATTTTGCTTATATAAAATAATATTAAACTGTTCTGGTAAACAGGGATTTTAAGGCTGGAAAAGAACTATGTTGTGAGGCAATACATATTGTCATGATTACTAAGCCTCAAAAATGACAAAAACGGTAACTGAAACAAGAGCTTTATTGTATTTTTAGTTAATGATAGCAGGAAGACTTTGGAGTTTCAGGTAGTCAATATCGTCTTTGAAAATGGAAACCTAAGATATATATTTCACTTCAAGCAACCAGTTTTATTTTTAATGTTACAGGCTTACAACATTTCATATTTATCAATGACAGATCATATTCTGTTATTGGAAAGATTCTGATTTTGATACTCCATTGTACAATAACAATTCAGCTATAAAATATTCAGGCAATATGTAATAGATGTGAAACGGAATAGTTCTGAAGATTTTAAACAAGCATTAAGAATGTTTTGAGGAAGTAATCTCTGCTCAGCTTTTCTAAGTATGAGTTAAATTAAGCTTTTGAGTAAAACAATGTATGTGATTTACACATCTTCAAAAAATTACTTGTTTATTATTGATTTTTAAAATTTTAAACTGCATAACTACTAAAACTGTGAGGATTAAATTCACGTGTTCAAGTCATTTAAGTGTATCGTAGCCAGTAATTTCAGCATTATTTTCGTTTCTTAAGTCACTCCGTCGTAGATATTTTGGAATTTTTTCCATTGTAAAATTGGTTGGAGGTATTTCTTTCGATATATTGAAATTTTTCTTCCATCATGACTGATTGCCGTACACCTGACATTTCTGTTGCGTGATGGAGTGATAATTCCGTCGTAAAATACTTAACGTTCCTTATGTAAGCCAGCGAAAATGATGACTAAGGAAACACGTCCTCCATCAAGGATTACGTTATTGTGAATAATAATTTCCGCTTCATTTTGGTTAGTCAATAGATGCAAGGTTAAAATTGAGAATGAGACTTAAGATTATCCCCACCCCTACTAAAACTACTTTGGTATATTCTAAGATTCGCATTTATCAAGTAATCATCATTGCAATAACCATTGAGTGATATTCAATATATTCATCTAGATTTGGCTAAAAAATGTTAAGATTAATATACTTTTAGTGACAAGATAATCTTTCTATTCACTCTGAGGCCGCATACACCAAGGGATACAGTCAGATTTTACTTCTGTTTAATGATTCCAATGTAATCTTTTAGCTTAAGTTTTCAAAAGTCATTGTTTTTTATTTTCTACCTGATTGATTACTTTGAGGTTTCTACAGTTCTTCGAAGAAGTTCCTTTAACTTTAACTCTTTTGACTGACTATGTTATTTTACTGAATAGTTCGGGAAACTTTTCATGAACGAAATTTATGCAAACCATCAGAATGTAAATGTTAGTGGTATAACAACTTTTTTAAAAACTACCCTTGTATCTATAACTCTGAGCCTGCATTTTCGGGTTTGATTATATCTTTACATTACACTTAACAGCATAATAATTTACGAATAAGTTTTTAATTGTGTATTAACGTGTTTAAGCTTTGCGTTTACATATCACTCATGACTGAAAGTAAAATAGTTCATTACGAAAGATTGGATAAGTTTATTTGGAACTCACATCATATTCTTACGAAGTCTAAATATGCTTTTTTCTCTGAATTAGTCGGTTTAACTATATTTCGTATATATTTCATATCTACTAACAAAAGATCAAATCCTATAATCCCCGGAAAAATTCGGTGGTCTATTTAGGTAATTGAATCGGTTTAACAGTATTTCAAAACAAATAAGTGAAAACACAGAGGAATTTTCGATTTTCACACTTATATTAATTTTAAATAAAGTTTTTTTCCATTTTTTTCCAGTATATTGTACAATGATGAAAAAATTACAAATACCTTCTGAAGATTTTGTCAGAATGCCATCTTTGCATGATTATCAAGAAGAAGGACAGTTTGCACGAAATTGTTCTTTACTATGCAATTGTCACGTTGGTTGTCGATATGAAATGTGTTATGGAACAGAGATAAAAATTTGGCATGCTTATTCTTTAACTAATCGTACTAGTCAAAATGTTACTTTTCCAACACGAATACAAACAATCAATATTTACCAACCAAATTTATCTTTAGGTTGTCTTTATCTACCAAAATTTAATCGTCACTGTACATGTTATGCAAATGATCAAGTTGTCTGTAATGTATTCAGTCTGAAAAATCAATATTTTGTAACAGGTTTGTGACCTTAAATTATCCTACTTTATTGTTATTATGGCTGTCTAAATAAAAATTTAATCGATTCAAAAGTTCGGTAATTTAATTGATGAACACTCTTAATGAATAGGACGACACGAGGACCCAATTCACCCAATGGATATACCAATCAGACAACGTTATTGTTTATGTACTAAGTGGACAAAGCTGGAAATTCTATTATTTAATAGGCATCTGTTATTTTTATTCAACATCACAGTAATCGAATTTCCAGTAGAATTTAATTGGTTGAATGAGTGATTACTGACATGAATCGCTGAATAGAAATGTCTTGATAACGAATCGTTCATTATGAACAAAGCAGCTATTAGCACTAATTCATAAATATTCACAGTGTAGTGAACAGAACACGAGTGGGGACAATCGAATGTATTTAAGCACAAATTACAGACTATCTCACTAAATTTTGATAACCATACAGCTAACAGTTAATTTGCAAAATAACAATCAATTATCTTAATCTTCACTGTTCCTTCTGTAAATATCAGTTCATCTTCTCTAATTTCATTGTTCATGCATTTTCGTACCAATTGTGCTTCATTTCAGTTCTTTCCTTATCGGTCTTCTGCCAAAATACATTCCATGTCTAACCATCAGCATACACTACTGATGTGGATAAAAGAAGGCCACACTACAACAGTCCTATCTCGTAATCATATTAAAATCAGATGTGTTTATCTTACTGAATGTATTCAGGATTCATTGATGTCGTTAACTGATTTTTAACATTTTGTAATATAAAATAAGCTAACAGTAATGGTTCGTAGGTGAGAAACGCACAAATACATGTAGATAATCTGACAACACATTATTTCAATTATGTTGTGAAACAAGAAATCGAATAGGTCATTTGCGATACTTAAATCCCAATGGAGTTGAGTTTTTCACTCAGTAAAAAGAAAACAGCTATTTATAAATGAAGATAATGAAAAGTTTAATACCAATCAATTTTAATTTCTTACCATATCGTTTATGCTTAACAATCTTCCTTGTTGATAACGATGATTATTATTTGCATCAAATTATAAAGTTAAATATTCTTTAACTGAACATATATAGTAATATACTTTACGAAGGCTTGGTGTGAGTTACTAAAGTTTCGCCTGTACATTTGATTAACGATAACTTAATTGAAGTGGTCCATGATCCACATATCCATTACTTTTTGAATTAGTTGCAGATTTTTCAATGACTCAACTATAAGCTGATAACTTGCTACAATGTAATTAGGATTTTTATATACTTCATCGTTCATCTCCACAACTGTTTTATGTCATCATTTTATTTCTTATAGGTTATAAACTGTTGATTGATTTCGATGTGAAAATGTATTCTACAACAATCGATTTGTTGGCGGATGATAAATCACTTTCAGAATATGAATTTTACGGAAGTATTGTTCAACTTGAATTTCTACTAACCAATTTCCTGGCACATTTATTTGGACAGGAAAGTTGTCGGTTGATATTATCTGCATATCAAACAATCGATGATAAACATCTCTGGTCAAAACATCATTCAAGCAACAGTAATTCCAATAAGTTATTAAAGCGTTTAGAATATCTACTGGCAATCAATTTAGATACATCTTTTCCGACAGAAAACAAGACATCTGTATGTTTAAAACAAAATGTATTGTTAAAATAACTATGAATGATAATTTTATAAGTTGATATGTAACATTTTTCTAATTATCGAGTTGTAGTTTCATCTAACAGCAAAACGTACAACTGACTGGTCACTGGAAGCACTTATGACTATACAATGCTCAAGTGTTTTGATATCTTATGGGGTTATAAGTTAGCGATTTCTTTCACGTTAAGAAAGCAAATTATTTCAGCTGACCTTATTGATATTTAGTGTTTGAAGTAGTCTGAAGACTGAAATTACTGAATGTGTGCAAAACGTTCATGGCCCTACTGTTGATTGAAAATTAAACATGTCAAATTTATCAACGTACATTGTAATAACTTAAATAAATATTAAACATGATGCCAAACAGGTCACTTGTCAGTAGTATATTTATATATAAATACATAGTGATGAAACTCACCATAGCATTGTTTAGTGACAGGAAATTTTGACCAAATTTAGTTGAATAGGAAAATATTCAATTATAAATGTACAAGGAAACATTATTTACCTTTCCTCATCATTATTCGTGAAGTTTACAAAAAAAATGAATGATAGTCTATATTTTCAAATAAGTAAACTCAGTAAATAAAATCAGTATGTATTGACGATTAGTTGGCCAATATAGCCAAATTTAACTCAAGGATCCATGTTACAAACTGATATCTTTAGGATTTCTTATTCAAGGAGTTGTTATAAATGATTTTTTATTGACTTAACATGAAAATAAGCGCACAAAATATTTTTTCCCATTATCTGTATACCTCACACAATATAGAAAAACCAAAGAGCTAACGTATTCAAAAAGATATATTTCAATTACAAGCATGATGACCTATATAATGTGAAGACTTTCACATTCCAGTAGTCATATCCAAACTCTCAACTTTTATTGTTAACGTTTTTTTCGGTTATCCAATAATCATAGTTGCATAAGATATAGATAGATAGTGGCTAGTAGTGGAATCCAGGACGCGCGTTTCATCCTATTTGAGACTCGTCAGCTGGATGTATCTGCATCTCAGAGTTGATGTTCACTCTTGGACTCAAACCCAGTACCTTTCGCTTCAAACGCCATCGTGTTATCCACTCGGCCACTGAGTCATGATAGCCACTTGCTTGTGCAATGGGGTGAAGTTTAAATTCATTTAGTATGAGATATATATTTCGTTAACAAACTTAGTGTAAGAAATAAAATTTTTATTTTTATTCATTTACATTTTAGTTATGCATTAATCTATTAGAAGTTTTAACTATCATGATCAATGATCAATATCCACAAATAAGATATCATATTAAATTTTCAACATTTCAAAAAAGTATTTTAAAAGCACCAGGATTTAATGAATATTATGATTTAGATAAAACTTTTGATAAAACATATCGTTTAAAACAATTACAACTTAAACATCAACAACGACAAGAACAAGAAACTCAAGCTTGGAGGCATATAAGAACATCAGTACAAATGCAAAATAATAATAAATTAGAAAAAAATAACTCATATAAAACGTATATTTTAAATTTTTCCATATGTAATATATTATTGATTTTTACTATTGTCTACCAATTTTGTTTTTTTTTTAAGTAGTACATTCAATGAATGAACAGTGTAGTTTAATTCTACAATTCCATTTAGATTAAGTAAAAGAGTATAATTAATAAAATAAGATTTTCGAATCATCTTTGTGATGTCTATGAATGTATACATATGTCTTTTGAATATATTAGCTTTCATTTTCAATGTATATTATTGTCAATTTATGTGCTTTGATGTCTTGTCTTAACAATAAGCTTACAGATTTTATTTTTTATGAATATAAAGAAGTAAAAAAAAAACGTGTATTACAATCTGATGATTTATCATTCCATTGATTGAATTGTTCTGTTTACTCATTTTGAATACCCATCATGTACTCTGCTAATTTAATGTTTTTTTAAAAAATGTTCCTTTCATATTGATTTGTCAGATTGAAAAAACAAAAACTATGCTTGAATATACATATCCTAATTGCAAATTTTATATTACCTGTACAAAATGATATGAATCTTTTGTGTGTGTGTGTGTGTATTTGTATCCAAGGTTATATTTTAATGTGTTCTCCGTTTGCCTATGATTTTTTTTTGTTTTTATACACTGCATTTGTAAAACTATTTCATATGTACGTTCAGAAAGAAAAAAAAGATGATGTAATTATATAAAGCAATGATAAACTACTATATGACGTAAATAAGTAATTCATTAAAACACTTTGCTATTGTTTGATAAGTTTCTTTTCTTTTGATTATATATAGACCATATTTTATTGGCAAAAAATGATTGTTTTGTTCTTTATTGTTCTTTATTGTTTCTCTTTTGCTTTGATTTTTATCAAATAAATAATTAGATCTTATTCATTTCCTTTAAAGTTAGTATTCCGTAGAAGTGCAAATGGTTTGGTTTATAAGAAAGTAAACATAAATTTGTTTCATTATTGATTTAAATCCTTTTTTGAATTACTTTCTTTATTCATGGAATGGAACAAAGTACCACCTGAAAGAAGTCTTGATTAATATTTCTACCTCATGTTTGTTTGTTTTTGTTTTGTTTTGGAATAGAAAAGAAATACTTCATTTTACCGGTTCATTTATGTATTTGTTTATGTAAATTGTATGTGTTTGTTATTGTACTGTGATATGTCCTAAAGCACCATACCAAAATATATATAAGATTATGTGTGATTATTCTAGTTTTACATTAAACTTTGATCTTAACAACTAAAAAGTACATCGTCTTGAGTTTAATCGAATAGGCACTTCATTGAAATGCATAATTCTAATGTTTTACCCTGATATTTATGATCTACTAGTCAGTATCAACTGCGTTTCTTGATAATATCTGAAACACCTATAATTTGCCTTAGTCTGTTCATATAAGTAATATAAATTGGTTGTCGGCAGTTCAGCTTCTTTTGGCATTCATTATTATATACTGCGAATGCATTTAGCTTACAAACTACAATATTGTTGTTATTTGTGTGGTGAAATTATTACCAAAGACTATTATTAGCTTTGAGTTCTAGACACTTGACTTTACGACAGAAGCGTTAAGTTTTCATAGTATACACTAGTGGCTCTGGGGAATAATGTCAAGCTCTTAGTTGAGTTGTTACATTCTATGATTACCGAATTGTAATTGGTCAGCACACAGACCTTAATAATCCAACAGTATATTAACAACCTGTTTACCTATAATTACATGTTGTGTAGTAACTTTATTTTCAGATCGACTTTAACCATAGTTAATTGTGTGACACATATCATTTAGCACAGATTAATTTAATCTAGATGTAGCTTGGTTTGTCTTGTTAGCGGGTAGTTGGTAATAACCGAGTAATTGGGAGAAATCTTTATATTGTGATGTATTTTCTCCAGATAATAGTTGTAACAAACACTTAGGTTTTTATTGAAGTTTTCGCTCTACAAATTTAGAGCATATTTGGAAACCTTCCACGATCAGGCGAAATAACTCTACTCTATACATTAGGAACAGTGAAATGTTGTAAAACCTACTGATAATGAATAATTTAGTGGTTTTATGCCTTGTCAATATACTCGATTTTCAATGTATTACATCATAGATACAAGATTTTGAAGGAAATCCCTATTGATTTATGATATTAGTCATAAAATTCATGTCGCAAGTGTTATATACGGAATTCACAATTTTAGTAAATTAGTTAAGAAAAAAGGTCATTTAAGTAAAAATTCAGAGTGACAAAATGTTCATGAATTTATGCACTCCGAAAATTCCGGAAATTACTTTTTATCTAATTTATCATTACCAGGCATGCTAAATCAATTCAAACTATACAGTTTATTCGACAAAGCTGTTTGTTAATCATTTGTAAATTTGTCAGCTATTCTAAACAGTTTATGCACGAAATAAAATATTTACGTTAAAAGAAAAATTGATATACTCGGTTTCCTTCAGAGTTTAAAAGTAACACAAGCACTGGATGAATATAGTATGTATTCAGATAAAATATATTTATATGTAGTGAACTCACTGTATTTTGCACATTTTATAATTCTTACCTAGATCAAAAAACTCCGCCTGTAGCTCTTCTAGAGTTAATGCCGGTCCCAAGCCCGGGTAATGGAGGAGGGTTGGGCATGGGGTTATCGACCCCATCTCGTAGAAAAACTAACTCGCTTAAAAACGCTAACCAGAAAAAATAATTCAAAACATTTAAACTCCGCCCTCTCAGTTGAAGTAATAATTATGACGTCTCATGATGAAATTCGAAATTCTTTGGAAGTCACGAGACCAATGCACCTTCTAACAACCAGAGCAACACTCTTTATAGGTACATGGAACGCCCGGACAATGTGGGAGATAGGAAAGACTAGCCAAATAGCAATGGAAATGAGGAGATACAACTTGGCAGTACTCGGAATCAGCGAAACCCATTGGACACAAACTGGACAACAAAGTCTAGGTACAGGAGAGATGCTGCTGTACTCCGGTCACGGAGGGGAAAATGCTCCACACACCCAGGGAGTTGCTGTAATGCTGTCCAAAGAAGCACGAAATGCACTTGTGGGATGGGAATCTTATGGACCCAGGTTAATCAAAGCATCATTCAGAACAAAGAAGCAAGGGATCACAATGAACGTTATCCAATGTTATGCACCCACCAATGATAGCAACGACGATGATAAAGATCAGTTCTATGAAAGGCTGCAATCAATTATAGAGAAGTGCTCACGAAAGGACCTGACCATCCTGATGGGAGATCTAAATGCTAAAGTTGGAGTGGACAACACAGGATATGAAGATGTAAATGGACAACATGGACTAGGAGAGAGAAATGAAAATGGGGAAAGACTTGCAAACCTATGTGCATTCAACAAATTGGTTATAGGCGGCACAGTATTCCCACACAAGCGCATACACAAAGCTACATGGATCTCACCGGACCACACCACAGAGAACCAGATAGATCACATCTGTATCAACAAAAACTTCCGAAAATCAATGGAATATGTGAGAACCCGGAGAGGAGCTCACATAGTTTCAGATCACCACCTGGTTGTGGCCAAGATGAGACTGAAGCTAAAGAAAGACTGGACAACTGGACAAACAGCACTACAAAGGTTCAATACAGCCTCCCTTCGAGATATTGACAAGCTCCATGAATTCAAGATAACTCTCAACAACAGGTTCCAAGCTCTACAGGATCTACTGGAAGAACAAGAAACTGCTTTGGAGGACAACTGGAAAGGGATAAAAGAAGCACTAATTTCAACGTGTCAGGAGGTTCTTGGTCCTAAGAAGCTTCATTACAAATAATGGATCTCTATGGGAACCCTGGACAAAATTCAAGAAAGGAAGAACAAGAAACTAGCAATTAACGACAGCTAAACACGAGCAGAGAAAGTCAAAGCACAAACAGACTACGCAGAAGCAAACAAGCAAGTGAAGAAAAGCATTAAAACCGACAAGCAGAAATACATGGGAGGACTAGCAACGACGGCGGAAAAAGCTGCAAGAGAAGGGAACGTGAAACAACTGTATAATACAACGAAGAAATTGGCAGGGAGATATAGCAAACCAGAGAGACCAGTCAAGGACGAAGAAGGAAAGGCAATCACTGAGATTCAAGAACAGAGGAAAAGATGGGCAGAATACTTAGAGGAACTGCTGAATAGACCAGCCCCATTGAATCCACCGAACATGGAAGCAGCACACACATCGACCTTCCTATAGATGTCACTCCATCAACGATCGAAGAAGTCAAGATGGCCAACAGACAAATCAAGAGTAGGAAGGCGGCAGGACCTGACTATATACCAGCTGAAGCACTTAAGTCAAACATTGAAATAACTGAAAACGTGCTTCACCTTCTATTCAAGAAGATTTGGGAAGAGGAACAAGTGCCAATGGACTGGAAAGAAGGATATCTCATCAAGATACCAAAGAAAGGAGATCTGAGCAAATGTGAGAACTAGAGAGGTATCAGTTTGCTATCAGTACCAGGAAAAGTTTTCAACAGAGTGCTGCTGAATCGGATGAAAGACGCAGTAGACGCCAAACTCAGGGATCATCAGGCTGGATTCCGTAAGGATAGGTCGTGCACAGACCAGATTACGACACTACGGATCATCGTTGAACAATCGGTTGAGTAGAACTCATCACTATACATCAACTTCATTGACTATGAGAAGGCGTTTGACAGCGTGGACAGGAGAACATTATGGAAACTTCTTCGACACTATGGAGTTCCTGAAGAGGTTGTCAACATTATCCAAAACTCATACGATGGACTACAGTGCAAAGTGATGCATGGAGGACAGTTGACAGATGCATTTCCAGTAAGGACAGGAGTCAGACAAGGCTGTCTACTCTCCCCATTCCTCTTCCTTCTAGTGATTGACTGGATTATGAAGAATTCGACATCTGAAGGGAAATACGGGATACAATGGACTTCTCAGAATCAATTAGATGATTTGGACTTCGCAGATGACCTAGCCTTCCCCTTTCATACACACGAACAAATGCAGATGAAGACAGCAAATGTAGCAGCAGCCTCCGCATCGATATTCCTCCACATTCACAAAGGAAAAAGCAAGATTCTCAAATGCAACACGGAGAACACCGACCCAATCACACTTGATGGCGAAACTCTGGAAGAGGTGGAAACATTCAAGTACCTGGGGAGCATCGTTGATAAACAAGGAGGATCGGATGCAGATGTAAAGGCGAGGATTGGCAAAGCAAGGGCAGTATTTCTACGATTGAAGAACATATGGAACTCAAAACAACTCCCAACCAATTTCAAGGTCAGAATCTTTAATACGAACGTCAAGACAGTCCTACTGTATGGAGCTGAAACGTGGAGAACTACTACGGCCATCATCAGGAAGGTACAAGTATTTATAATCAGTTGTCTACGCAAAATACTCAACATCCACTGGCCGGATACTATCAGCAACAGCGTTTTATGGGAGAGGACAAACCAGCTTCCAGCTGTTGAGGAAATTAGGAAAAGACGTTGGAAGTGGATCGGACATACATTAAGAAAATCACCAATGTGCATCACGACTCAATCCCTAACTTGGAATCCGGAAGGGAAGCGGAAAAGAGGAAGGCCAAAGAACACACTACGCCGGGAAATAGAAGCCGATATGAAAAGGCTGAATAGTAACTGGAAAGAACTGGAAAGGAAGGCTCAGGACAGAGTTGGATGGAGAATGCTGGTGAGCGGCCTATGCTCCTCGACGAGGGGTAACAGGCGTAAGTAAGTAAGTAAGTAAGTAGGTAAGTAAGTAAGTAAGTAAGTAAGTAAGTAAGTAAGTAAGTAAGTAAGTAAGTAACCTCGATCAAAAATATGTTCTGCTACCTTTATTATCAATCCATAGTTGTTTATATAATTTTATTTACTTATTTATGTTATATCTTCCTCGCCTATTACTTATACTTGAAACAATGAACAAATACATTTCACATGACTCGAAGAATACAAAAACGTGGCACAACTGAAGATTAATTCACTTGAAAATACGACGACCCTAACCAAAATCACAATAATTTATACATTGATTCATACACCCATTTAATTACTAATCAAGTAATTCACATATATGTATATACCGCAAAATTACATATTTCATCTCATACTGATGTTTAATTCAGTAACATGCCTTGTTTTGAAAATGGTGACATAAACTTCGGTGACCCTAAATCTAATTCCAGGTGGATCGTATGTTGATTGTTACTGAAATATTTACATGTCGCTAATCCTCGTATATAATCATCGACTTAACTCGCGTTAGTGAATAACAGAAATAAATAAGTCAAATACGAGAAGTAGGTTTTGAATAAATATATTTTGTACACTCATTGATCTAGATAGAGAATCAGTGAAACGCAGTGAATGAAGCAAACAGGATAGAGATAAACGAAACGAATCGGAGGAGGAATGTGAGCCAACTCAATTTAACCAAGCGTTAATCGATATTTGTAGTCACACAGAAATAAGTTGCAGACATGTCATGAATAGAATAAGAAGTGCACATACATACGCTCACATATACAAACAGTCAAGGTTAATAAGCGAGTAATTAACAAGCGAATAATTAATTAGATTGATATGCCTGAAAGCCAGAATAAGCTATGTGGGCTTTCATAGCCCTACAAAACACAATAATTACAGGCTTATAACTGTAGAGCCTGGTGACTTAACTCACTCTAGTATTCTATGTTTTTGAGTATATTAATATTCGTAAACCCATGATGTACGTTGTACAGTGATTTATCAAGTTTCATAATACCGGTCTGCATGTTTGAAATATTTAGATATAAGTTTGTATAGTTATCACTTTCAATATACTAGAATTAGTGAAAAGTATATATTAGTTCCACATTTTGATCCTTAACTAAATCCCTTACCTATTATTTGTCATCAAAAATATTTCAAAGAAAAATGAAATTATAGTGGTTTAGCTTTATGAATCAATCACCTTGATAACCAATAGCATATAAATTCCTAACGGTGTTCGAATTCAGAAGGCGATAAGAAGCGGAAACTACAATTTATTAGCGGATAGCACAGATCACTAAGTTACAAGCACATCACGCAAAGTTGGAACAGAGAGGCTAATGTGTGTTTGTGAGCGAGTACAGAGGCAAGTTTATAATCAAATTGAATCAAGGTGCAGCTAGGCATGGCAAAAGTTATTATTAAAATTCGAGCACATATATACATGGTAAAGAGAATGACTCATTGAGCGATATTTGAGCAATTGACATTTAAGCTAGAGTAAGGTGTGTGCGTGAGCTGTCACATTTGATTAAGTATGCACGTTTAAACAGACATGATAGTGATCATAATGATACAAACAAATAGACGAATAATTACCGTCCAAATAACACTGTTAAATTAGTTAATAAAAAGCATGACAGAAATCAACTATAATCGAAATAAACCCTATATGTTCTACTATAAAAGTCATGATCAGCAATGGTAAGGCTATTAAAATAAACTTGAATATTAGAGTAAAGATCACAGAACCGTTGTGACTATATTGATGATATCTGATAAGGATACAAATGTATTAAAAAAGACTGATAAGTTCCTGTCCTTAACATCAACAGCGTTTAAAAAAACAATTGCAAACTAAACTCATTTCATTTGAACCAACTGGTTGGTGTCACGACTCAGTAGCTACGTAGATAATACGTTGGGTTTGTGAAGCAAAAAGTACTGAATTCGAGTTCTGGTGTGAAAATCAAGACCAGGATGCTAGTGTATTGATCTAACGAGTTATAAAATAAAACGGTATTTGCACAATAGATTTCATTAAAAATAGTTTCTCATATTCACTAAAACCTGCCGATTAATTCACAAACCTGTTTTGTCTATTTTGATATTTCTTGATTAATGTTTCCGTATTTTCAAAATATATTGTTGTTCAAATAATCATCGTTTTATAAAATTCTCCAGCATACTTAAAATACTTATGACGTGCAATGAGGGATTAGAACGAAACATAGAAAGTCATATCATATCAACAATTTGAAACAAATAAATAGATTTTGATAGAACCTACTTCTTTTGTATGCATAGTTCTGGCTTGAGCTCATGGATGGTAAAAAAATCAGCTAATTTTAGGAGTTGGATACAAAGAAATCTAGGTGGATTTAGACGAATCCATTACACAACTTTAAAATTAAACACTAGATCCGTAGAATGATCACAGTCAATTAGATGTTCAAGTATAGAACTCTTAATTGTTTTTCTTTCATCACTCTTGTAGAACCAAACTAGGATGTTTTCCCGTATCCGAGTTGAAAACCCGAGCTAGCCTTGCTCCACAAGAGACTGTACAAAAGAAGTACGTCCTATTGTTATCGTTACCTTGGCCTTAATTATTATTATTATTATTAGGTAAATAGATTTTTAGTTTTATATTATTGAATTAATGAAGTATCTCAATTGTTTCCTCTTTCTTCATGTTATTATTATTAGGCCATATGTTAGAAAAACAAGAACACACATAATGAAACATAAAAACAAATATGATCAAACCTAATGAGGTATAAAAATCCCATATAAAAAGTTATCTTTATTTATTATACAAAAATTATTCATTCCAGATGTTTCATTAAATTCCTTACTTGTTCTCAAGATACTTTAATGATGTGATTCATAAGTTCCCCCCCCCCAAAAAAAAGAAAAAAAAGAAAGATACATGTTTCACTTTTAATGACTTATGAATCACGGAAGTTTAGATTAGACATTTTAGGTCAAGTGATAAAAAAAATTATAAGGAATAAAAAAAAATATTTTTTTATTTTATTCAGAAATTAACAAGATTTAATTAGAAAAACAATTTTTACCAAAATAATGTCTTTTGTATGTTTTGTCTTATGTATTCACAGTATTATATATAGTGATAAAATTAATTCTTCCAGTTAAGAGATATATTATTGTATAATCAGCTTTTTTTTCATTTTCAAACAATGGAGAATTATCAGATGGGGGTTTTGTGGAGATTTTAGTAACTTAATATAGTTAAGATCATGAGTCAATTGAAGCTATACCACCATCGAAAACCTGGAAGCACTGGACGGTCGTTTCGTCCTATTGTGTGACTCCTCAGCAGTGCGCAACTACGATCCCGCCTCAAGAGATTCGAACCCAGGACTTACCAGTATCGCGCCAGAGCACTTAACCGATAGGCCACTGAGCCGGCATCCCACGGTGTTAATGTCTAACTTCAACCAATCTTGAAGTTCTAATGAGAAGCAGTAACCAGTGAATTTCATCCATGATCATGATCTCAACTATATAAAATAGAGAATGAATAATTTTGTTTACAAACTGTTATCATAGGAATATCCTAATAGTGATACACACAATTCAAATGTTATGAGCAATTGCTAACCCAAATAGAATAGGTTGTCACTTCTGAAAGAAGCCTTGACGAAAATTGAAAACATGAAGAACATTATGAAATAATTTCCAAAAAATTGATTTCAAGAACTTAGCTCATACATATCTACTGAAATATGTAGTTCATTAGTAGTATTGTAGTGTACAAGAAGACGAGTGGAGACAATCAAATGTATTTTAGCACAAAATTACGAAATATCTTAGTAAAATATGAGAACTATATTAGTAAATAGTTAATTTGCATACTATTAATCAATGGACTCACTCTTGAACGTTCCTCCTGTTAATATCAGTTCATCGTCTCCGACTAATATTGTTCATGCATTTTCATACCAATTGCGCTTCATACCCGTTCTTTCTTCATCGATCTTCTACTGAAGTACATTCATTGCCCGACCGTCGTCATATACTACCTATGTTGAAACAAGTAACCCACACCACAGTATTACTGGTCATTTCGGTACGATTTTAATCAGAATGTTTTATTGTGTTATCGATTTCCATCAGGATATTATTTAACCTTCAAACAAAGTTTTAACTGGCAGGCATTACATAGTTAATTTTTTGTAAGTTTTATTCACTCTAATATCTAAATGTTAGTACAGTAAGATCATATTACTAAAATGGCTAAAATGTTCAGCCTAATAACCACAGTTCTTTTAATCTAGAATAAATCATATTCTAAGAAATATCTGATTTACCATTGTGATTGTTATTGACTAACCGATAAATTTAATTTTATTTTATCCACATATGTTACTTTCACTTGAGTAGGCAAATATGCCAGTTAACAAACATTTTATAAGCTTGACTTATTATTATAAATGTTTACTATATTTATTGATAAATCCTTAACAAAATGAAAAAAATTATCAATGATGTTTGTTTTATTCATAAAGATGGTGAAATTAGGTCAATAAGAGTTTGAAGATTACTAAACCAACTAGTTTATTTACCCACAATGAAACAGTCTATAATTCGAGTCATTGTAATCTTGAATATATCTCAGAATGAATAAATGGCGAATTTATTTTATTGCCTGCCACTAAATTGCTTTAGTATTACCCATGCTCAAACTAGTTGATATAATCGTCTGAAAATTTGTTCTAATTCGAAAATTTTCACAAAAGGGAACACATTTTTCTAATTCGTTTATCGATTTAAAACAGGATGGATGTTTTAATAGTAGCAATAAAAAAATTTACGTCGATTGAACAAACATATGACAATTATTTCAGATTTGATCCTATGACGACGCCATTTCCAGGAACATCACAATTAATTTATGGTATATTCGGCTGCAAATGAACTCAACTCGATTTTGTAATTATGACAGTATATTTAGCGACCAATCAGAATGAAGCGGGAATTATCATGTCCGCTATTTTTGTAACCCATGACGGACGGCTTTCCTCGTTCTGTGTTTTTTCTTCTGTTTCTTCTGTGTAGCTGCATAATTTAATTTGTCAGTGTGCTAAAATTGCGCACTTAACGTAATACTATAAGTATTCGCGCAAATTTTCTTTCAATCAACTTCTTTTCTCATTTTTTGCCGCTACTACTCACGTCAATGTATTCCACCAGGCAATTTCGCTTATTTTATGTTATAAAATGTTAATCCATTTTGTTTTAGATATTATTTTGCAGATATTGAGAATCAAATTATTTTCGGCCAAAATTAGTGTTGCTGCCGCCTGGAGCTTTAACTATCCGCATTTCCGTTCTTATAGGAACAATTATAACTGTCATTTATGATGTTATCGGGAGCAGTAGATGAAAAAGATCTCTAGTTTGTTATATTCGTCACTATTATGGACAACAACATCAGCAAGTTAAACTAATACTGGGTGCTCAGTAGTAGTGGATATCAGTAATATTTTCGAAATGATTTTGAGGCCCAGACACCTGATAACCCCGGACATAGTCGATCTATTGCAGAAGCTATGTTATTAAAAATACACCATATAGCAGTAATAGATGAGTTTGACTCATCACATCGTTTGTGAAAGCATAAACGTTATTCATTGATGGTCTACTGAAAAAACAACGATTCGATTGAGCTTACTATGACTAAGGATAACATTGCAGTAAGCAATGTATGTCTAGCGTAACGCAGCCAGACGTGACAGATAAAGATTACAGCCAGAGCAAAATTCAGAGCATAATCTAGTTTTTTAATAAAAAATACATAATAATATAATAAATTAAATGACTACATGAACGTCAATATGACTATTATTCTGGCTTGCATTATACGTTGGGTTGACGTGACGACGTTGAGTTTAAAACCACCTGTATATTCAATATAGTTCATGTACATTAACATTTCCAACTGTGTCATAAGGCAAGCCCTCACATGGAATCGTGAAGGCCAAAGGAAAAGACGAAGATCAAAAGACACATTACGCCGAGAAACGGAGACAGACATGAGAAGAATGAACAAAAATGGGATAGAAGTAGAAAGGAAGGCTCAGGACAGAGTGGGTTGGAGAATGCTAGACGGCGGCCTATGCTCCATTGGGAGCAATAGGCGTGAGTAAGTAAGTAAGTAACATTAACATTTGTTATTAATTACCCTACTCCACCATCATCAGGTTTTGAAAATTACACCGACTGAACGATATTTATATTCGGAAAATAGTATTAAATAATTATTATTTATTATAGTTCTTCATCTTAATTATATCAGACAACTCAGTCGGCGTTTGACAGATGTCCTTAAAACTATGACCTATTCAGTATAAACAGTAAAATTTCAATATTATATCTATTTAACCTCGAAAATAAAATTTCGATTCAAATATCATTCTCTGTAAAATCCAATTAGTAGTAATACTTGAAACGTTATAACAACTCAATATAATTTTAATAAGTAATCAGAAAAATCATTTAATATATCGAATTACGTCATGATATTTGAATGAGCTAGAAGTAAACAGAAAATAGCAACAGAAGAGAAAGAATATGATGTAAGATAAAAACAAAATGATAAGGATTGAATCATTGCATTCGTGTGAATTAAATATATGAACAAAGCATCCTGAGTAAACAGAAATGAAATTATTAATCATAAACCTCATAAGTTCAGTAGTATTGAGATTATCGACTAATAATATGCGTTTATAGTTCGGAGATATTCAACGAATTAATAATCTAATAGTTGAATCCATGAGTCAAGTAAAGCTAGATCACCGTGGAAAACCTGGTAGAGATGGACGGCTGTTCCGTCCTAGTATGGAACTCGCTAGCAGTGTGCGTCCATGCCCCCACCCACAGGATTCGAACGCAGGACCTGTCGGTCTCGCGCGAATGCTTAACCTCTAGACCACTGAGCCGGCGTGCAACGGTGTTAATGTCTCACTTCAACCAATCCACGAAATTGCGCTACCGTCCACCATTGTCTTCGAATTATCTGTCTAACTTCATAAACTTTGTCATTTTTTTAAAGTTTTAATTACACTAATCAGTTAATGATGAAATTGTTATCGCTTAATTGTAAACAAATGTAATATTTAGATGTTATGATAATGGTGTCGATGAAATAATAACCCTAACATTGAATTTGTATATTTTGTTAGATGTCTAGAAAAATCGTCCGAATTAGAATTAATGACTGCAGTGTACTTCGTTTAAAAAAGAATAAATTTAAAAACTGTATCTGGAAGAACAAAATCATTGGTTATCTTTATCTATCAGCAGCCGTTTAAACTGAGTGTTTCATCTTATTTTTTTCATATAGTGAACTAGTAGTGTTTCAGGGTTCTTACGCACAATTTGTAAGTGATATGTGTTCTCGGTTTTACCTATATCTCAGATCAGTTTGCCATTGAAAATGGTTACTTCTTTTAATAATTGTAGATTCTGACGATCCGCATGAGTGGTATGACTGATTTTTATTCTACAACACAATAAGCAGTTGTTCACCTCTATCATTATCTCTAGCAAGCAAAGTCTTAGTGAATTATTTAAAAAAGGGTGTTAGTTAAATTTGATCGACTTCATTTTTAACCATCTTGAAAGCGAAACCATAAATATACATCTATCGTGATAATATATGTGTTTCCATCGTTTAGATCTATCAAAAATATCTTATAAACAGTAAATCACATTATATCATTTACAACTTCATATTATGTGTTAGTATAAGTAGATAACATGATGTAAGCGAATGTAAATGTCAAATGTCAGTCATTATCCACATTATAAAAACAGGTACTTATTCAGAATATCATAATATACCTGACATAATATCAATTCAAACAACAAACATGATAGTTTGAAATGACTAGATGTGTAATTATTTATATGATTGTGCATATTTTGTATTTTGCCCTTTTGAGGTAATGTGTATTACATTTATTCATTCCAAATGATATTGTGATTGATTATTATATTTAATTGCATGCTGTGATATAGAAAGATTAACTTAATATACTTAATTATAATGAAAAGTGGGTATGGAATTAAATAGTTAACAATTAATATGAAAATGTGACTGTACAAATAGGATAAGTCAATTATCGGCAAATAAGACTTGCAGAAATTATTCAACTTGAACATACCTACTGGAATTCAAGAGAGAGAAGAACACGTTCACTATGGATATAGACCTATTAAAACTGAATGGACAAAAGTGACTTGTTTTATCATGAAGTTAAAACGGTTAATTCTAATTATCGTTTTTCTTAACAACTTCATTTTATTCTATTTTCCATATTTTATTGAGTTAATTTTGTGAAATTTTACAAATCTTTCTTACTTTCCATTCCGTATATTTAATACTTTCATTATTATTATCTCTATTCAGTATTATATTTTAAGTACAATATAGAATTCTCAGCACAAAGTATTTCAACAAGTGACCGTTTCTTACTTCTTGGTCGATACTGAGGACAAATGTTGAGTTATTACCAGTTAGATGTTAGCAGTCCAATAAATAAACATCTAAATAATGTACATTCTTTTCGCTACATGTTACGATCTCTCTTATTGGGCCTTTTGTAACTCGTACAATGAGAGGTTGTACACTTTTCAAAAACGCACTTGAATAGGTTATATGATTGATAGACATAAAGCAATCAAAACAGATGAGTTGTCGAAATTTCAAGATGCAGGAACGGGTAACTGGGAAGTTCAAGTAAGCCGCAAAGTTTTTGGTGAACTCAACTGTAATGAATCAACTTTTATTCACCTTTCCCTCTTGAAAGCAGTTCATTCACAAGAATTTCTCTCACTGAACTACATAACTAAATTTTAAATTCATTATTCTTTGTATAATCTCTATGATGTTCCCTACTCAATCAAATTGTGAATACGAATAATAATTCTCACGTTTATTATATTATTGATAGTTGTAAAAATCATACGTTGGACGAATAGAGAGCATGTTCTGAAAAACTTGAAACTCAGAGGGGCAACGGTTCTAAGCAGTGCGATAGCTCAGAAAATCAATAACACCAGTCATTCCACTGACATTTCATAAAAATTCGAAATTATTGGCAGATAACAAACTGCGGCATCTTTCCAGTTTGCCGAAGTAGTAGCATTAAGCAGTTCAATACTGATTTATGTATCCACAACGAAAAAATAAACAACTTGGCGAATTATTTTTTTCATTATCATTACCATTATCATTATTTTATTGTTTGTTTCGTTATATATTTTTCGTTAAATATATCCTTATTTTCTTTTACACAAAAATCACCTCTTCATTCATAGGTTTATATTCACTTAATTCTCTTAACCTTTGTAAACTCTTCAAATCCAGTTTACTTATTACTCAGCCTATTTCATCAATTTCTAACGCCAATAAACTTATGAAAACCTTTCACAACCTCTGAAATTATTACAGTCTGTCTAGTCTGTTTTCAAACCTGCCTGAACTACAACCGTGTTTCTGAATTTCAACTCCGAATGACATCACAGGTGTCCTCCTATAAATGAATATATATATATATATAATCCTTGTTATTCTAATTCTTCTCGTCATCAATATCAATTGTTTCATATTATATCATACCTCAGAGTTACCTTTCAATACATACATGGCCATAAGAAGCTAATGAGAAACCACGAAATATGATGAATTCATATTATCCTGCCTCAAATGATGTTCTGGCTTCATTCATTATCTTACATATATGTGACTGTCCAGCTCTCAGAACCAAATATTTAAAGTACATTTTGATTTTAGGACCAGTGGGGTATTTTCATTCTTATTTGAACTTTTTATTATAAAATGTTGAGGATACTGTTCATTTTCATGGCTTATATCACGGACAGACTTCAATTAGATATACAAAAACGTGGCCGGATATCAAATTTTCATTGGTGACATGTGATTCTTGGAGTCCTAGTTTGAAACCATGATCGGTGGATTTCAAACATGTTGAATGTGAGTCAGTCATACACTGATGATATTTTTAGATGGTTATGTGATTTTGCGAACTGATTCTAATTAAAAATATAAAGTATTGGGCATTAATTTATTAGTTTAAAGGTTAGCCATGAGTTGTGAACCGGATAGGATAGTGAACGCGGGTACTAAACTAGGACGGAACAGCTTCCTTGTTTTCAGTATTTATCGAACTAATTTTAAATATCAAACTCTACAACAAATCCATATTCAGATGTATTAGTTAATTTGTAACAAATTAATTTAGATCACATGAACTTAGTTATATATATACGCTAAATATACAAATACTGACTTGATTACATTGAATTGCCACTTAAGTATCTCATTAGTTTGATCTCGATAAATTTTTCTATGAAACAAAATATATAAATTCATAAATAAATTTACATTTTGTTAATGTGTATCACTTTTTTTATTAGACATTATTTAATTGAATTCAAAACTTGATTTTGCTGAGTAAAATAAAACAACACAGCTCAAATCCACTTCACAAATTATGCTTTCGATTAAAACTTTGTATTTGCAAATGAATTTACAATTTTAAAATAAATAAAAACTCTCCTTATTTACTGCTCATTTCAATCAGTTATGTTTCGTCTGTACGTTTCCATCTCAAACCAACTATTTACAAGTTAGTCTACTATCAGATAATGACTTCATGTGTTTCAAGGAAAACAGAAAATACCATTTACCTAATCTAAGTGAAGTTAATTGTTTGCTTAGAATAATATAACGTAATTGTGTTGTAACATTTCAAATAGCGATTATTATTATTATTATTGTTACTAGAACTGTGAGGATATTTGTACATTGTACTTACAAAACTGAATGAAACCAGTCGTTAGCATTATAAGTAAAACTATAGATAACGGAACTGATAAAAGTCAACGTTTTCATTGACTTATGAATTCTTTAATTAGCTAATCTTTCTGTAGTTCACGGTTATCATACCGAATTTTTGAAATCATTGAATTTAAAATAAAAGCTATTAAAAAGTTGCAAATATGTAAGAAAAGTAGCTTCAACTTTATTGAATGTTTATATCTAAATTGGAAAATTTCCATGTATAGGCTTGTAACACAGTTGTATTCAAATTGCAAATCCAAAAGGTTTTCTCAAGTAGAGTGAATTTCTTAGACTATTATTTGTTAGGTGCTTACACCTGAGTACTGCAAAAAACTACTTTTTATAACGGTTAATCCTCACAACACTCTTCTTTTACAATGTATAAAATGAGTTGAAGAAATGTAATGTGTTTGAATAGGATTTATATCCTACGCATTATACATAATTAAACTAAATTACTTGTATTGTATAATTTTAGTTGCATATTAAGTCGGCCTACAGTAAACTCTATCAGAGCCTCCAGAGGCTCATAAAGAGCCCCAACCAATCAGCGATTAATTAGAAGCTATGCTACTAAAATAACGAGATCCTGATTGGCTGCTTAACACACTGCTACTATGGAAACTCATGGTCTCTTAATTACTATAAAACCCCTGTATTTTCTGTACATAAATGAATCCTGTAGTAAAGCGCTTCCCTCATACTTTGTGCCTTTTCTCTGGTCTTCAAGTTGGTGTATAGTTCTAGCTCGGGGATACGGAACTAGCTCAGGGAAGCAAATATAGCGTTCATAATCGGCCAGATATAACACATATTATCATTAAGTTCACTAAATGAAGAAAAATTACTGTTAAACTTTTGACATGGAACAAGAATAGCAAATTTAACAGAATAATAGGAGTTCCTTTTCACTTGGTGTTGTTTACTTTTACCTTCCCATTGTTAGTTAGGACTACAATTGATCAGTCTTTTGTTTGCATATGTGCATCCTGTATGGACTGCCTCGATTTTGTCTGAAGTAACAAGCTATATAAGCAATGATAGGTAGTGGCTCGCAGTGGAATGCAGAATTAAACGCGCTCCTGGATTCCACTGCTAGCCACTACCCATCATTGTTTATATGAGTTCTTTTTGTTTCATGGTTTCTGATTAAATTTTTACAACCTAACATTACTGTATTATTCATCAAAATACACAGTCCAGACGCTTTATATCATAATATCAAAAATGTTATCATCTATGGAGAAGAAAACAACAGCAATAATTATTGATTAATTTTGAAAAGTCATTGAAATTAATAAATATTTATGTTCAACGTTATATAAACATCTTGTAGAAAACATTTACTAATGCAAATAAAAACATAAAACAATAAAATCAATATCGAAGGTTACTCAATATAAACAACATTACAGATTAATTATATGATCAAAATGAACAAAACACAGATGAAACTTCAGAAGAAATGATGAAATCAGTGAAGATGGTGGTGAAATGCAATATATGATTTAACTAGTGAATGATACCAAAAAAGAGTGAGACTTAATAAACTTTCAATTAAATATCTAACTCGGCTGTGAATTATACGAACAGCTTGAAATAATAAAATCAAGCCTTGTATAATTTCAAATCGGTGAAAGATTATAGATAGTTTAAAAAAGAGTATAAAAAAACTTAAAGATACAAGAAGTTAATTCAACTACTGAATTAGTAAACTTAATTCATGATGACGATGAGTTTTCAAAAAGTTTTCAAAGGCTGGATTGAGACACTTTTAAGTAGCATTTTAAAAATATAAGCAAATTCTAATGAATTGAAAATTCATCATGAAGTTTCATCTGGGGGTGTTGGTATGAATATAACGCTCATACTAAAATGTTATTCTCAAAGTTCATCGCTAGGTGTAATCGGGAAAAATGAGATAAACTGACTTGATTTAATCATTTAAATTATAACCACTATATATCAAAGAACTAATGATGTAGACATTTTATTCATCAATTTCACAAAAAACAGATCAGCAAATGATTAATTTAAGATAAACAATTCATTAACTGTCTTATTTTCTTTACGTAATTACATATTTAAAAAATGTCGATGATTGTACTTCTAACTAAAATTATGTAAAGTGTTCATTATTTTTCTGGTTGAATGTTTTTAATTCACTATTATAGTTTCTAAGCAAACAACTAAATGTGATTTGAATCCATCTCTACTTACCATGCTTGTGAATTAAGGCTATATCGAGGCAATACGCACAGTATGCACATATGCCAATTAGAGACTGACCAGTTGCAGTCCAAACACATCGATGGTAAGATTCAAACAAACAATACTGAATGAATTTAAACTTCACCCCATCGCACAAGCAAGTGGCTATCAGGACACAGTGGCCGGGGGGATAATACGATGGCGTTCAGAGCGAGGGTACTGGGTCCGAGTCCCAGAGTGAACACCGACTCTGAGATGCAGGTACATCCAGCTGACGAGTCCCAAATAGGACGAAACGCGCGTCCATCTCTGCTTACCTACTTTCATTTGTTTTTCAAAAAATATTTGATACCGCACTAAGTACTCTGTTATTAAAATCCATTTTTTATTCATCATGAATGAAACGTGAAGAGTTAAAATTTATTTTTCGAACACATGTTACATACGGAAATTTTTGTGGAGATTTTTAGTAAATTTTTTCATATATAGTTGAAATCATTAGTCAATTGAAGCTAGACCACCATGGAAAACCTGGAATCACTGGACGGCCGTTTCGTCCTATTTTGGCTTCTCGGGACATTTCCTGGAGTTCTAGTGAGAAGGAGTAACCAGTGGAGTTCAACCAGGTTTGTTGGGAGATATCAAATCACTGAAGACATTGGTGAAATTGTTGCTCAACTTCGTGGATTGGTTGAAGTTAGACATTAACACCGTGGGATGCCGGCTCAATTGTCTATCGGTTAAGTGCTCTGGCGCGAGACTGGTAGATCCTGGGTTCGAATCCCGCGAGGCGGGATCGTGGATGCACGCTGCTGAAGAGTCACACAATAGGACGAAACGGTCGTCCAGTGCTTCCAGGTTTTCGATGGTGGTCTAGCTTCACTTGACTCATGATTTCAACTATATTTAAATAACATGTTATATACCTCTAAAATATAATTTTGATTTTCTCTATTACTAATTGTTTATACTATTATTCACATTACCTGTCGTTCATACAATTACAATGTTTTCTAAACATTAGATGCATAGTTTATGGCCATTAATCAATATGAAGTCTAGACATTTATATTTTGTCACGTAAATTCAATCCAAAAATGCTTTTTTCATTTCATCCAAATATTCATGAATGTATTTAATTTTTAGTAGTAAACAGTAGTTAAATAAAAAATATGGCAATAAATTAGAAAATTCCCAGTGGAATGTAATTTCCACGCAGAAATAGGCCATCCAGTTTCTACACACTGTTTTAGTTTTAGTGGTAATCACATACTGATAACTTTGAAATTAGAATAATTAATTGTAATATCTTATTTATCCTATGTTGGATTTGATCTCATATTGAACGCTATGATTTCATCATATTGATGTTTTTAGTTTACATATTCATTGCCCTACTTTTATAAATTTATAGCCATAAATTGTATATGAACATGAGTAAAATACTTCCATACACAATTAATATATGACCACTTTGTTCCACTTATTGGAGAATGAAAAAGTACATAAATTTTGATTTTAAAAACCATTTTATCAATTTTATTGCCTAAACTGGGAATCTGTTGACTAAGAAAATTATGAAATGCAAAAGAAATTAAAGTTTATTAAATGTTCTTTAACTCCTTGAAAAAATAGTGCTTATTAGTTCTGATAAAAAACGATATTTGATAATATATAAAGAAGTAAGTGGTTTCATTTTATCTCATTGGTGTTCATTTATCAGGTCAGATTTCTATTTACTATGTATTAAATGTGTAATTCATTAACAGAATGAATTCCTTTTTCATATCCAAACAAACGATTACTAAGTTCATTGAACTAGGAAACTCGTATCTGTTACATAAAAATGTCATGTTTGAAAATGTAGTTATTTTATTTTTTTATTTTATTTAAACACATAAATATTAGTACAAGGAAGCACCAGATATATATGCGCCGCACAAATCTCGTTCGATTTGCGTGAAGGCTGTGATACTGCCTAGGTGCCCAAACTGAAGCAGGTGGTTTTCTTAGGGGGCCACACCCCGAGCCTTTGACCTAAAGGTCTGGTCCACAAGGCAGTGTAGCATCGTGAGGAGCTGCAGTCCCCTGGTAGCCGGTGACCAACAATTGGTTCATTCGCCATTTGTTTCCTCAGGATACTGGAGTTCATGTGTACCATTGGTTTGAAATCAGGGTTTTCCAACTCCCCTAGATGGACTTTCCGTGTCTACCAACCCGGTTGAGGCGCCAGACATTCGCTTTTCGTCCTCTCACTTTCGTAAACAACAGTAATGCCACTGTGAGAAGGCAGTGAGTAGGACTTTCCTGGAACAGGCTATATACGCGTGGCCATGTGAGAGCATTTCGAAAGGTAAAGCGTACTCTCCCCACTCTCCGCCGTACCAGGGCATTTGGGGGCAAGTAGTTACGTAAACTTAAAACACGTAGGATTGAATTGATTTTATCATCACTTTATAATAAAGATGAATAAAATTAAATGATAAAAATAAAGTAGCTGAACAATCATATATCCAATAACACTAAAAATATTTGTTTTACGGAGAGCTAAACTGTAAATTCTTTGCAGAATTAAGAAGTATTTTAACATTTTAATCGTTTAAAGTTCCTCATCATATTAAAAGACTAATATTTGAACGAAGAATATTCTTTTCAATAAATTTTCTCTTCAGGTTCCACAATTATATAACCCAAATTAATAATTCGAGAAAATGGCCAGGTTAAAGGCAAAGTACATCGTTTAAAGCATGTAAATTTAAGATTGTCAAACCAAATGGAATAAAATTGTTAATTTTGATATGTGTACATGTATACATGATCCGTTCACTTCACATTCATCCCTCCCTTAGTCTTTCACTGAACATTTGATCGAATTGTAATTCCATTATCATATCTCTCTCACTCTATCTGACCCATATTTATTCCGATCACAGGTCTTAAATTTTTTTACTTAACATACATACAGATTCAAGTTAACATTCTATATCAAGATTAACAATTTTATTCTATTTTGTTTGACAATCCTAAATTTACATACTGTAAACGATGTACTTTGTCATTACCCTAGCCATTTTATCGGTTTAATAATTTGGATTATATAATTGTATAACCTGAATAGAGAATTTATCGAAAAGAATATTCTTCGTTCAAATATTGATATTTTTAACAATAAATTATAACTAATTTTCTTTAAATATCAATTAATCTTCATAATTTTTTGTCCGAGTTGAATGTTGATTATAATAAAAAAAAGAAGAAAAATTCTTTTTTTTCGTTACATTTCACTTTTATCTTAATTTTAATAAAAGATGTTTCCTAAAGTTTTTTCTTTTCTTTTTTCTTTTTTTCTTTTCTTTTTTAAATATTTAACTAAATAAAACATCAATGACTATCTGTTAATAGAAAAGTATATTACACTTATTGTTGTTGTTGTTGTTTCGCCTCTATATCCCGAAAAGAATTTTATAAGTTAACTTGACTTAATGCAGTACTAGAAAAGTAATATCAATTTGTTTTGGTTGTCAAATTTTAGATAATATATATATTTTTTCTTTATAGACATAATCAATAAATTATGGAACTAGTCTCAATTTATTGATCAGTTACAATAGTTTATATGTTTACTTGTAGCAAGCCCATTCAGCTTTTTGTACTATTTGTGTGCTCTCTGTAATCTTAACATTTAATCCACTGTAAATTTATATGTGAGTTTGATTGAGTGCATGTGTCTGTACATCAATCCTTAATCTATTCTCTCATTAACCTCTCAATAACCTCAAGGTCACGGAGCAGACGGGATTTCATCATTTCTCTACAAATATGGTGGTCCAGATATTCCACTTCTTCTCCTGAAGCTGTTTACTCTCTCTATGGAATCAGGCTCTTATCCCGACCGCTGGAAAACGGCGTACATCATACCATGTTACAAATCCGTAGATAAGACTGACATGAACAACTATCGGCCAATAAATATTACTCCAGTTATCTCTAGGATTATGGAAAAAATTATTAGTGACAAACTATCCAACTATTTATTGACTGAACAATTTATTGATGATTCGCAACATGGATTTCTTAAAAATCGATCCTGTATGACATGTCATTTTAACTTCTTTAATTTAGTCTATTCGCTTCGTAGCCAAGGATATCTAGTATTAGTGCTATACCTGGACATTTCTAAAGCCTTCGACATGGTCAACCACCAACTTCTCATAGGTAAACTCGCATCTTATGGGGTCCAAAACCCGTTACTAGCCTGGTTTGATTCCTTCCTCAGCAATCGACATCAAATAGTTAAAATCAACTCTTCATTGTCGAATGCCGTCCCTGTTAGAAGTGGGGTAATTCAGGGTAGTGTCTTAGGTCCTTTGCTCTTTTTAGCTTTCATTAATGATATTTGTGAGTGTTTTAGTGTGGGTAAGTCCCTTTTGTATGCAGACTATCTTAAGGTGGTGTACTCATTTTCTCCACATGAGCTGAGCAATATTCAAAATTGTATCAGCACGGAGCTTAACAAGGTAGCATAGTGGTGCTCGAAATGGCAACTGGCGCTTAATACAGCTAAATGTGGATGGTTATGTTTCGGTGATACATCACTCAACCTCGATCTTACCATAAATGGTGAAATGTTATCTAGGTTACACACAGTAGTAGATCTAGGACTTAGGTACTCCGACGACTTGTCGTTTTTTTGAACAGATAATGAAACAAACGTTCAAGTCTCAACGCCTTATAGGTTACATAACTCTAAAACTTCATAACAGCGAATCTCGTATTCTAATGTACAAAGTCTGTGTTCGACCACTCCTCGAATACTGCGCGTTTCTCCTTAGTAGCACGCGCATAAAGGATAAATTAAGACTGGAATCAGTACAGAGACGATTTACACTTCGTACTCTTGGAACTGATAGTGTCTTGACATATAATTCGAGGTGTAGTAAACTAGGGCTTGACCCTTTATGGAAGAGGAGACTCAAACTTAACCTTATCTTTTTTTTCAAAATACTTAACAAACTATCCTTCACATTCAGTCAGGCGATTCAATATGCTAAAGCCTCACATTACGACATTCGTAACTCCTTGTCTTTAGCGAAACAAACATATTCTAGATCTTCTCTCTATATGAATTACTTTGCCTGTAAGTTTTCTAGGCTCTGGAATAATCTACCTCAAACTATCCGTACATTAAACTCTCTCCCATTGTTTGTTCGCTCCATTAATTATTGCTCCTCTGAAAATGCATTAAATGCTCTAGCGCCTGTAAGTGTATCTTACTCCACAAGTGAGATTATCGGAACTTTAAATGCTTAACCTCTTACTTGCTATCATTGTTTTGTTGTACCGTGCTCTTTGCTTTTATCTTACTTTTTCTAGTTGTAGATAATTATCAATAACTCGCTCTGGCATTGGAAATAACCTTACAGAACAACGTTCATAAATCATCAGGCTATCCACTTAAGAAAAAATGATAAGTTCCCTGGTGTTACATTGGCTTGCCGTGATATATGCCATATATAAACTATTTATCAATTACTGAACCAGCAAACATAAAACTTTCTTATATTTCATGTTTGCTCTCTACATTAAATGTTGATTTTTATAACAATCTGATCATGTTAGTATTGTTTGTTTGAATCGTCCCATCGATTTTGTTAGGACTGCAACTGGTCAGTCTCTAATTGGCATATGTGCATACTGTGCATATTGCCTCGATATACCTTAATTCACAAGCATGGTTAGCAGAGATGGATAGTGGCCAGCAGTGGAATCCAGGACGCGCGTTTCGTCCTATTTGGGACTCGTCAGCTGGATGTACCTGCATCTCAGAGTTGATGTTCACCCTGGGACTCGAACCCAGTACCCTCGCTTCAATTGTGAATTAAGGTATATCGAAGCAATACGCACAGTATGCACATATGCCAATTAGAGACTGACCAGTTGCAGTCCAAACACATCGATGGTAAGATTCAAACAAACAATACTGAATGAATTTAAACTTCACCCCATCGCACAAGCAAGTGGCTATCAGGACTCAGTGGCCGAGGGGTTAACGCGATGACGTTTGAAGCGAGGGTACTGGGTTCGAGTGCCAGAGTGAACATCAACTCTGAGATGCAGGTACATCCAGCTGACGAGTCCCAAATAGGACGAAACGCGCGTCCTGGATTCCACTGCTGGCCACTATCTATCTCTGCTAATCTGATCACGCCTGTAAACTGGTGTGAATTCTGTAAATATTATTTTCAGAATATATTATTATTATTATTGGTTGTAAACATAAACAATCAATAATTTATCCACAACCCATTAACACTCATAAATATATATGGATTTTTAACACACACACAATTGTTTTCCCGGTGTGTTTGCTATCTGTACGCTTGCGGATTTTTACCAAACTCCAACAATAAACTATCTCTATAACTGGTGTTCAGGATTTTGAATAATCTCAATAAATATTCGGTTATCGGGATATTATTTATTTATTGGAGTCAGATATAGAGGAATTAATCCTCTACATACTTCATACATTCAATTGTTTATAATTATACTTACTTCTTTACTTACCTACGTCTGTTACTCCCAATGGAACATAGTCCGCCGACCAGCAATTCTACAACCCGTATAAAACTAACTCGCTGAAAAAAAACTCCAACCTGGAAGAAACAAATATACTTATTCTATATTATTATTTAGATATGGGTAGATATTTTAAAAATTTCAAAAATAATTTTCATCTTTGAAATTACATTTATTATAATTTAGAAAAATCTTTCTAATTTCTAATCCAATACAGAATAATAATAATAATAATACAAATAATAAATGTGAAAATTATATTTGAAATAATCTCAGAGAATGAAATTTAAAATAATTTCAATGTTTCGTCCAACAAAACGTGTCTGGACTTCTTCGGGGTAATAAACAAAATCATCAAACAAGTATATATGGCGTTTAACAACCAAATTAGATTCAATCTATACTGTGCTAATTCAATCATATTTAGATGTTGACTTGGCATCGAATTTTTGTCAAACCATTTGTTCTAATATTGACGAATATTCGTATAGATACCATACATTGTTTTCAAACTAGTTTAAAACGTGTACATCAACAAATAAATGAGGATTTTTTTTCTTTTATAATCAACATGAGTACACTGGTTTTTCTTCCCTTTAGTTTAATTATCAGTTTGTTGACAAAATATGTTTTCTAATGCAAGTATGATGTGATAGTAACTCATATTCAGTGAAAATAAAACTGGTTTAATTTTAAAAATACATCCGATTTTATAAATGTCGAAATTAATAGGTTTTTTGAAACGTGTTCAATATGTTGGGTACTATGTGATTTGGTAAGACTAGAAAAGTTTTGTATGAAAGTAATCATTCGTCAGTTTTACTTTAGGCAGTTTTATCTTAGATAGAAATAAAAATAACATATTTCTAATCTATGCTGTCATACTTGTTCATCACATTATATCGCTTTGTTTATGTATATAAACTTTAACAGTAAATAAGTTGAGTGAGTCGACCACTTCGTTAATCTTGGAGGTTCAATGAACCTTGAAAAGTCTCTCTCTCATAAAAAAAACTCTTCGAGGTTTGAGAATTCTGTCTTCGTTTTCGTCAGTTTGGGTGACCTCTTACTTTAAAATTCATTTTCTTTTTTAAAACTGTTTTGTTTACTCCTGGTGTTTTCAACGGCTTTTCAACTTCTTCTGCTCTGAAATACTTGCCCATTTTACAAATGTTAAGGCACACAAAATCACCAGCACTTCTCAGCGAGCTTGGTGATGACATACAACATTGTCATATTCAGTTGGATGTAACCTATCACAGGCAAAAAAGAAGATTTCACTTATATGTTATTTGGTCGTACCCCACATTTATATGGTGAAATTATATATACTCTAATTATCAATGATAACGTGAAATCAAAAATCAATTTGCACGCTTGTTCATCCATCAAAATGCAGCAGGTGTAAAAGACCCATAGAAAAATTGTTTTGTGAAGATTTGTGCATTTAAAAGACTGTTTTACTCCTTCACTTTTTTAATGCTTTTAGGTTGATGTGATCATGTGATCACCAAATGTGAACGAACCTTTTGATACCGCTTCATTAAAAATCGAATACTTTTCAGTTAAATGAGGATTCTGGTAAAAACTGTCACACAGTAATTTTAGCTGTCCTCATTTCTCTGCCTACTAGTACTCAAAAATCAAGTTGAAAAGTCAGGTTGTTACCACATTTTTACACGTCCCGATTAAAGTATTCTGAGAGATAAAAGTCAACATGAAATATGGCGGACTCATATTAGGTATTGCTTGTTTCAAACGAGATGTTTAATCAATACTTGCCAAAAAATGTGTACAATATCTTAAGAAACTTGTCCAAATTAAATTGTAATAAACACTCAAGAGATCCACTCGCGCACTGCTAAGGAGTACCACACTAGGACAAAACTGCTGTCCAGTTCTTTCAGGTTTTCCACGATGATCAAACTTTCATTGACTCATGGATTCAACTATTAAATACAAAGAAGTCTATCCTAACTTCTACATTTTAAGATTTTTGTCTCTCTACATGTTTGAAATCGAATATTCATGGAAAAGGTCTACTTTGACTTTAAAGACATTCTTTCATACTGAAATGTGGGCTTATTTTTGGTAAATAGATCACGATGGTTATTAACTTCCAATAAATATCCGCGGTAGCTTACCAAGTTCAATATCAATCGTGTTACCATTAAAGATTTTTCAGATCCTTGGGAATAGATAGTGCGTCAGGCTCATCTTCCTACTAATTTAGACCCAACTTCGACTGTTCCTTTTTGGCTAACCATCCGGTCTATGTTTTGGAAAGACATTCATGGAATTCAATTCAGAATTCATTTTTGAATCAAGTTTGAACTTGAATAATTTGTTGCAGCCGTTGAACTCATCTCAAATTGCGAAAACGTCACGCTACGTCTTCCTACGTAGATGAAGACTTTCGAAAGCGTTATACAAATGGTTATCGGAAAATCAACCAGAAATGGGACGAATGATAAAAAGATTCCCTCTTCATCGGATTGTTTATGAAACTCATTAATCAATCTAAACTGAATGTTGTAGGTATATCAGATAAGTAATTCCTTAAAAATATCCATATCTAAGTAATTATATTCAGTATGGCCACACATAAAGTACATTGTTTCTATGCGAGGAATATTTGTGAAGTGAGAAGTAACATTCTCTTCCTGGAGACAATGACATCAGATAAAAAAAACCAAAAAATTGTGTTTACAAGACACTATGAGCCCTATGTCAACTGAAAGATTATTGTTTATTCTCCTAGTGGTTTCCCAATGGCCGTTTTCTATTTATCAGATGTTACATATCTATCTATTCAGTTGTTTATGTACAAAATATATTCAATTTTTTTATGATTGGAAGTGTATTGGTTTAAAAATTAAATTTTTACATCAATTTACGATGTCATTATTTATAAATTATGAAGTATCCTTACTTCCTGTTTACCAAAACACAATGTAGTTATTTCTCCATGAATTTCCGTTTAGAATTTGTAGTGTAGATAGGGAATATTTGAATTTCATGAGATTAACTATGAGAATTTGAATTTTATTTTAAATAATACCTTATAACAACGAGAATACTTACTTACTAACTTACGCCTGTTACCCCTCGTAGAGGAGCATAGGCCGCCCACCAACATTCTTCATCCACCTTTGTCCTGGGCAATCCTTTCAAGTTCTTTTCAGTTGTTATTCATCCTTTTCATATCTGACAACGAGAATATAATTATGTAAATACACCTATGTCTAGTTACATTAAAAATTATGGTACTTCAAAAAATATGTCCTTATTTAAATACACTTCAACCTTTAGAAAAAAATAAATGAGACTTTTGTCGCCAAATCTCGCTAAAATTAAAATAAAATATGGATATACCATTGTGTTTTATCAGGTATTCAGAATAATGTAAACTTCAAACAAGAATGTATTTATTTCTATTTTTATATTAATTTGATTAAAAACATTCATTCGAATGAGAAGTGAAGCGGTGATTCAACCATATTCAGTTATAATAGAACGTTAAATAATGTAATGCTTTCATAGTTTATATAAATTACTCTAGTAGAATAAGTCATTTGTTGGAAAAGTTAAGGATGCTTCAAATGAATTAATTGTTAAATTTAGGTAACATTCCCATCATTAGTATAAAGATACAAACTAACTATAACATATGTCAAAAAATATAACTAGGATAGATATGATTCATGTGGATTGCAATGATTGATTAATGAACGAACAGATGCTTTATATTGCATGACATAATAACTTGAAAGTTATTACATGTATTTGTTTTTAATTTGGGTATGTGAATAAAAACACAACGTTTTGATAAACAGTTTGATTTGTAACTACTGTGAAAGTTTTCAAAACAAACGAAATAAGCTTTATAGTTACAAATACCTTTTTTATGGTTGAGATCATGGGTCATTTGAAGCTAGACCATCATGGAAAATCTGGAAGCACTGGACAGCCGTTTCGTCCTATTTTGGGACTCCTAAGCAGTGTACATCCACGATTCCGTCTCGTGAGATTTGAACCTAGGATCTATCAATCTTGCGCACGAATGCGCAACCTATATACCACTGACTCGGCATCTCAGGGTGTTAATATCTAACCTCAATCAACTCACGAAATCGAGCCACCGCATATTTCACTCGATTATTTGTTTATATATACATTTTTGGTAATATTAATAGTATTCATAAATTATAAAATTTGGAGATGGATATCATTTTCTTACTCCCTCGGGGTTATGGAATGGGTAGCACAACCAATTTCTAGTTAAACTGAACCAAAGCACTTAATACGACTGCTCTATCGAAGATGAATAAAAACATAGGCTGAACAAAACATACCTGTCATATATGCGCGTGTTTGCTGTTTACTCATACATATCGTAGTATTTCAGTATGTTAGCAATGCCTGTGCATCGAAAATCTTTCAATGTATTTTATATGGATTCAAAAGTAATTGTCTTGTCCTGGATTATTTGTTAATATTTTAATTTTAAGTAAAGATCAAACTAGTTAACTTTCGGTCATGAAAAAAATGCTAGTTATTAATTCACTTACATAATATAATTTTATTCCGCAACTGTATTTACTTTCAATACTGACTAGTATTCAACGAATGAAATGACAATAGTGTACTTACATTGAATTTCATCGATAAACATGACTGGATCTTTTAAACATAATGCACAGATTCAATATACCAAAAACACAATTTCACTTCCAGTAAATATGTATCTTAATCGTGTTTCTATAAATCAAACTAATGGAATTAAATAAGTTCGTTATTATCAATGTAACAATTTTGTATTATCTTAGGATAACGCGATGGCGTTTCAAGCGATGGGTTCAAGTCCCAAGGTGAACATCAACTCTGAGATGCAGGTACATCCAGCTAACGAGTTCCAGATAGAACGAAACGCGCGTCTTAAACTCCATTAGTAGCCACTGTCCATCTTTGCTTATAATGCTTGTGAGTTATTGCCATATCAAAGCAATACTCACGGTATGCACATATGTCAATAAGAGACTGATCAATTTCAGTCCTAAACATCAATGAGAAGATTGAAACAGACAATACCAAGCGAATATCGTAGGATAAGTGTAATTTTCAGATAAGTTTTTACTTCAGCTGAAGCTGGACCAATATGATCTCAATTATTAAAATTACTATAATATCCAGAAAACCCCTTCTGATATTCTTGATAACCAAAAAATACAGGGAAATACGTTACCACTGGGATTTAAGCAAACCCTCCTTTTATTTTTTGCTATAAACTGACTATCAAAAAAAATAAAGCTTAAAAATAAAACTAATTGAAAGTGATCGAAAATGTTTTGCTGTTCACTAGCCTTAATTATCACTACGTAAATTTCAGTCCTTAAGGAAATTTTGATCTTGATTTTCATTGAATAATTATATCGTTAAACACTGCTAAATTAATTGTGTATAAATATGTAACTTTTCTTTGATTTAAAAATCTGTTCTGACTGATCTAGATGATGGAAATACCCGAATAAATAACTGCTTGTATCTCGTCTTATTGGGTTGTCAACAACGGAAAAATATGTCAAACATAAAAAAACATATTTTTTCAAAGCATAATATGAAAACGTAAAGAACTGATAACATATTGATTAATTATGATAACACGAATATTGGTCTCGAGATTGTCTGGTGCGAGACTGGTAGGTCCTGAGTTCGAATCTCTCGCGGCGAGGTCGTGAATGCGCACTGCTGAGGAGTCCCGCAAAAGGACGGAACGGCCGTCCAGTGCTCACAGGTTTTCCATGGTGGTCTGGCTTCAACTGACTCACACTTTCAACTATGAAAATACTTATCTATTTGTTAGATTTTAATTTATTTGTAGTTAATATTCATAACTAATATAAATATAGGGTTTATGGAGCTAATTAATGTAGTATAAGTGAAAATGAATTTCAATCACTATCTGCTAAGTGGATATCAGATTAATTTTAGCCTCAGATCATATATAATCCAAGTTGATATCACTTTTCAATATCGGATAGATACTTTTGTGAGCCAAAAAAATCTATTTTTGTGCATTACGTAATATTGGATACTCCTTTCCTCATAAGAGACTTTCTTTTTAGGCCTAAGGGTTTTATGTATATTTTTTTTAATACTCAGACTATATATCTTTCTGTAGAACAAATAAGACATTTAAGAAAATCAACATTGAATGATGATTTAGTTAATTAAGGAAGTTTCATCAAGATTGTTGCAATTATATTTATTTAAATCATAAGGGAATTAGGCAAGCAACCCTTTCAGTCATACCTAAACAAAAACTAACCGATTTCGTAGACGATCAACAAAAAACTTCACAATCTGATGTTTTTAGGTCAGATTACTAAAAATATTTTTGACTATTGAGATATACTTTAATAAGCAAGTTGTATTCTGTATTCTTTCCTCTGTTCTTATTTAATAATAAAACTAATTTACTAGTTATACGGAGTCAGTTAATTTAATCAATATGTCCATGTTTTTTTTGAATATCTGGTACAGAATAAATACCCATGAAAAAACATTTATTATATTAGCGAAAAATGAGAACAAAATGCTTTCGGGGCCATAAAATAAGTTCCTTTAGATGTATGCAACCATATGTGTCTGACTGATCTTTATTTAATATTCAAGATATCACTAGTTTCGAAACTTAATATTTTCCGTGAATATTCCAGAGAATTTTTGTGTTTTGAGAATTCTTCGCAGCTAACTTGAAGTTGAGAGGAAAATGACATTTAGTTTCTTTTTTATTTTGAATTCGCAAATTCATGCTGACCAAATAAAACAATGACTTGAAGTCAGCTTTGATTATTAGCAAAATAAAGATACATTTATTTTCTGATTTATGAATCTCTGATCGCTACAATGTTCGGTATTATACTTTTTTATAAACAGTTGACAGTGCCAATTTTCTAAAATATGACTATTTATCATAATAAATTCTCCTTGCAACTTTTGAGTATCTAACATCAATTGGTATCATGTTTTAGGATGGTCGCTTTTTGTTTTCACTAAACCTTGTTCTATCACGTACAGCTTTGTGCTTCGAGATCTTAGCCACCTATATTGATAAGAAGATGAAAATGTAGATCGTTTTGTCATATATTTTAAAAATTTAGATCTATGTGTTTTCGGAAACCATACATTAATCGATATGATATTTCTTCCAAAATAACTGCATCATTTTTTTGTTTTTCAATACAATCTCAAAGAAAGAAATCACATCAAAAAGTAACTCATTATTGAATATGAAGGAATGATTTTCGCCTGACAGCAATGCAATAAAAGTTACTATCCAAACAACAAGAATTTCACTAATCAATTTTCTCTTAAATTTTGTTGTATGCAAAATTAGTTTCAAGAGTTTTGTTTTTCTATACACTATGAATAAAATCAAATTAATAATACATAAATACGTTTTATTTCCCAAAGGTAATAAAATCGGAAAATGGAAAGGGAAATATGCCTAGTCTTTGTGTCGATAGTGATGAGCTAGAAGAATATAATTTATGGACTATACTTTTCAATAATTATGTTTTATGATGTGAATACATATAATATATACAACAACAGGATTATTTATATCTATGAATTCAAACAGTATTAATGATTACGCTCTACTTGATTAGTTAGGTAGTTGTAAGTACTTGGCGGTAGACACTGAACTCACGTTTTGTACAACTTAACAATAGTCAACACGGTGTATCTTTAATCTATAGTGAATCGGTGCTCCCTGCCTGATTTGATATTGTGTCATCTACCTTCATAATCTGAACTATTCAGAAGGCTATTAATCTCCTGTTGATCTGAAATATTAACGACCGATTGATCATTGAGCAGTGACCGTTGTTATAATGGTAGTTCAGGGTGTCTTATAGATGACTTGCAACCACCTAACATCTCAATATAGTGTACGAGCTGTTCTATCGTTTGAACTAGTTTTGAAACACAACGCGTTTGATAAAATTTGATAAGAGCTAGGAAGGATATGACAAGCATGACAGTCGTCAATAATTTGTGAATAATCAATAATTTGCATGATTCAGTTGGTATTGGGTGCAACATTATTTCATCTAAGATGAACTCAATTTCAAAGTTAGTGTTCAAAAAGGTAGTAAAATGTTAAAATATGGATATTTTGTGTGATCTATGAAAAAAAATTTTAATAAGGTTTATAAGTGTTTTAGATCTATGGGGACTACATTTAAGAGATAGGTATCGTTAGTGTTTAAACAGCAAGCATTAATAATCTCATCGATAAAGTTTTGTGTAGATTGTTGAGCTTAGATTGATATCATAAATGGTTCAATGTTAGAGCACCATTGAAAACCTGGAATTACTAGAGGCTGTATCGTCCTCGTATGGACCTCTTCAGTACGGCGCAACCATGATCAAGATGGGTTTCCTGGACTTCCGTAACCAGTAGAGTTCATCCGAGTCTGTTGTGAGGCAGTTACTCACTGAAAACAACGGTGGACGATCACGTAGTATTTCGGATTGATTGAAGTTGTACATTAACACCGTCGGATTTTGACTGAGTGGTCCAGAGGTTAAACATTTTCAAGCGAAACCGAACGTGCTAGTTTGGAATCCTGTGTTCGAGATCGTAGATGTGCACTGCTCAGGAGTTCCACAAATAATATTAATTATGAATTTACTAAATCCTCTCGTTGTTACCAATAGTTTGGTGTAAAAAACTTAGATATCGGGTATTATGCGAAAGAGTTATAATTATATAGCTGTAAAATCTTGTATGAAGTTATTGGAATATGATACTGAGTTTTTTGTCAGGTTTTTAGAAAATTAAAAAAACTTATAAATGAACCTATTCTTATAGACAGAGGTATTTTATATTCCTTTTACCAGTCTTGGAGAATCAACTTAGTGTTTTCTTTGCATTATGAATTTCTATGTATTTCTTGACTGACAAATATTTCCATATTCATTTACTTGGTGAATTATCAATAATGACTCCTAATAATCTGTAATTTCTAAATTAATGCTCTCTCTCTCTCATGTTAACTGAGCATTTCACGGATTAGATCATTTAGTTTCTGTTTATCTATTTATTTAATGGGAAGCTTTATACATTCTGCCTCCTTATTAAAACAATTCAGTGAAAATAAATTTTGGAAATTGTTTAATTTCATAATGACTAACAAAGATAATCCTTTTCCAAATGATTTCCATTTAGTTAATTCAAAGTGTATGATCGTTTGTTTAATACTAATTTTGATAGTGAATCTACTTTTAATTTAATAGTAATTCAATAGGGTTTTTAACATTACGATTAACTCATTTAAAACTAACTATTTTACATAATTGCAAACGGTTTATAACCGGAATATTTATTCACTACATTGGAAGGGATTTAAGCATATCGTGTTTACCAGTGGATGTACACAGATTTCTATTTTTTCAGGTTCCAGTTCCATATGAATTTTCGTTATTCACATTTTTCAATTAAAAATTAGACTGAAAAAACACGATTATTCTTAAAATCTTTTTCATTAGTTTGATAAAATGAGAAACGTTTGTTGTAAATTACATTCAGTACGACCAGGGTAGAAACTCATTATATGTATAATTATGAAAACGTTTATGAATGAATTCAATTCGTCATCGAATACAGAACAAAACTAGGAGAAAAGTCAATTAGATATGATCAACAAACAATGATTAATCCATAACTAAATGTTCAGTAATGTCTTCAAAATTGTTTGTTTTCCTGATGTGATAAAGTTACTTCAAATCTACTCTTTCACTGTTTACCTTTAGTTCTCTATATTTAACAAAGAATTTGCTAGATGTTAATCTCAGATAAATATAAACACCACAGGAGTTTAACCCAACTATTATTTAACTTATTTGACATTTTAATTTCTTACCTACCGGTTTTGTTGAACATAATTTTTTAAATGAAATTCACATTAACAAATTGCTGAATCTACGTTATGATAAAATCTATAACACAATACTTTCCTCCATAGTAAATATCAAACGCCAAATATATTTATAAAAGAAGAATGAAAAACTATCCAATGTATGGTTGTGTTGCAGTTCTTTCAGTATAATTCACCATTATTCCAATAATTAACTTACCAAATCCAATACATTTTGCTATCAATTTAAAAAAAAATTGGGCTCCTATAAAATAATAACTTGACATCTTTCCTGTATACGATATTTACGTTCACTGAACAGTTTCAAAAAATGTGTTATTTTTGTACTGTTGGTTACTTTATGATCCGACGTTTTAACTCCACTGGTCAAGGCTTCTTACTAGAATTTTAAAATAATCTCCTAAAATTAGTCGTTAGTAAGGGCATGAGAATTAACAGTGTTGAAATTTTCGAATGCTGTTGGATGTTACTGAAATCACAAAATGATGTGAGTTAGGTACCCACTGAAAATTGGGAAGCACTGCGTAAATGTTTAGCCCTAATAAAGGACTCATCAACGATCCCCATCGCTTAGTCTAACCTTTTCGTGACATTTTCATATTTGTTTTTAATTCACAACCTGTACCCATAGTTTTTATTTATGCTTAAATAAATAGTGTTGGGAATGAATAAAAACGGTATCAAAGTACGCTCTTTACGGAATAATAACATTCTGTTAATGTAATTATCCGAAATATATTCCCAATTTCAAAGACAGTTCAGACATTTTTGTAGACCCTACAAAATGACTGGTGGCCATTACAGTAGATTTACGCATGTAATTCACTATTTCAGACAAACTTTAAATAAACGTAGATGAATAGTGGCTGGCAATGGATTCCAGGACGTGCGTTTCGTCCTATTCGGGACTAGTCATCTTTGCTTATAATGCTTGTGAATTAAGACAGTATCGAGGAAATACGCACACTGTGCTCATAGGTCAATAAGATACTGGTCAATTCTAGTTCTAAACATCGATGGGAAGATTTAAGTAAGTAATATCAAGTGAATTTAAACTGTAAGTGAGATTCCATTTGTTTTTCAAATCAAATGACAAACAGGCTCAAAGGACAAGAAAATGATAAACTTCAAAGGTAAAATTACTGTATTCGAACTAGAATATTAAACAGAAAGTAATTTATAGCATGTTAAAAGGTCCCTTAATAAATAAGCTATATTTGTTTTAATTATTGACTACAAAATGACGATCGATTATGGTACCTAAAACTGTACAAGCAAAACTATATATATATTGGTACAGTCATTATTAGTTTCATATTTCTTCAGACTGTAAAACATTTTGCTTATTCCGTATAACATTTTCAAAGTAATACATTTTGTTAGGAAAGCGGAATAATTAGTTTTGTCCTTAGTCTATTATCTTATAAAGCTTCGTATTAAATATCAGATAAATCCATGACGTATTTGAGAGTGAATTAATTAATAGATATTGTTACTTTGTTTTATTTGGCTTTCAAATTGTATCAAAAAAATGGTCTGTAGAGTTACAATATGATTACTGAGCATTATTGAACGACTAATTATATCATCAAAAAGAACTGGAATAGGCAACTTTGAAGGTAAGTGATATAGAGTATCTTATCTAAAGAAGCTTGAAAAGTTTGTTAATTAAACAAGACAAAATGATCAAAAAGAGGAATTATACATAACTTTGGTCTTAAAAGAATTGAAGATGGTAGAAAAACAAGTTATGAAATCTGATTCCAAATTAAAACAGATTGCCAGGCGAAACGTTGGATTTAAAACAGTGACGGGTAATGAATTTAAAAACATAAAATTTTGTAAAATAGCCTTTTCATATAATGCAAAGGTCATGGATGTGCTGTGCTTAGTGACTAATTATAAATATGCGAATGTGAGAATATTAACTTTTTTCAATGTAATTGCGTTATGTTTGTGGCTTGACTTCACAACGTCAGTATAAAAATCTTTTGCTTCAAGCTTATCTCCTTACAACGATATCCCTTTTGAGTTACGAACTATGTGAATCGCAGATGAAGAACAATGAATGTATCGATATTTTGATCTTGGAAATAAATAGTCATTGAACTGAGTTTTATTCTCCAGTTATAGTAATACCATTTAATAGAACTTGAAATACCAGTTTTCCTTGAAGTACACGAAATAAACATTGCACGTAGATGAACTCAATGATCTACTTTTTAATAAACAAAAGCCATAGTTTGAGACCTGCTGTGACTTTCGGAAAATTTTGATTATTTAGCACTATACTGATTGCTTTTATCAAAGTTACAAGCTTCATATTGATCAACTAGTTAAAAACATATTTTTTTCATGTGAACTTGATGGGAATGGAACTGAAAATACTGATGATTCTAAGTTTTGAGTATGTGTCATTACACTTAATGATATTAAAAGAAAGTATCAAATTAAAGTCAAAGCAATGTAAATTATAATAACTGATGGCAAAAATAAATTTGACACTGCCACAAAAATCATTAAAATCAAAATTTAACAGAAGATATTTCATACTAACGAGCATTACGTTAGTATGAAGTCTCTTTTTAAGCGTAACCTTTTGACTTCAGTCATTATTCACATATGAAACTATTCATTTTAGAATCTAAAGGAATATATATATATATATACCTAAGGAACCAATTCCACTATTCACTTAGTATTGTTTGTTTGTTTGGCCGATGACGTTTGAAGCGAAAGGTACTGTGTTCGAGTGCCAGAGTGAACATCAACTCTGAGATGCAGGTACATCCAGCTGACGAGTCCCAAATAGGACGAAACGCGCGTCCTGGATTCTACTGCTAGCCACTATCCATCTTTGCTTACAATTCCACTATTGTGACAGTTTTGAAACATGTATGAAATAATGTTTATCATGTTTTTAAACGAGTTTCAATTAGCATAATGAAATACAATCTTCATAACATAGTTCTTTTATTTCACTGTAAATTTCTAATTATCTAATTTAATACAAATTAGGTACATTAATTTCTTTATTAAACATTAAAAAAAACAAATGACTCATATGAAAAAAAATAATGAGAGAAATTTTGCCCAAAATTGAAAAAACAAATTTTATTCTTAATGTTTTTAAAAAAAAATTTTTTTTACAGATGTATATTATGATCTTTTTTTGTTGCGATGATAATATCTATGTGCTTATCGCCCCTCGCCCCCCCTTCTGAGAAATCGTCAACTATACTCTCAAGTGAATTCTTGTAATTTAATGCAAATTGATATATATTCATGATAAACAAATTGATTATTGCCTAGGAGTATTTATTCATTCTTTTTGTATTGCCGCAATCAAAAAAAATTATATATTCAGATTGTATCTCTAAGTTAAACAATGTAATTTGAAAATTATTTTGGTCAGTTTCTCAATGTAGTTTCAATATAGTTTTTATCATAAACTGGGATCGGTTTTGGAAGATCTAAACAAACAGATATCATTCGTGAATTAATTAGTTAAGAAAACAGGAAAAACAAAATATTCATATTTCTACACGAAAGAAATGCCGAAGTACGTCGTAAAACTATACTTCACAGTGATCAGATTTAAAATGGATTACTTGAAGGTCTAGTGAGTAGTTTATAAATTAAACCTGATTGGTTCGGATAATCCCAATTGCTAATCACGTTGGATAAAGAGCGAACTGTATCGAAAATTCACTTAGTTAGAAAGTACACATCACTGTATTCCAACTTCACAACTGAAATAAACAATGCTTGTCTCAAAACTAACATCACTTCAAATTCCTAAACCAAGGCAAAGCAGATTTCTATAACACTGTGGTTTTGAAGAATCATCAGTTTCTACTGAGTGGAGAAAATATTCATTCATAATATAGAAAATTTTCAAATATAAAGTATTATGTGAGATTGCTGAGGAAAAAGTAGCCGAGTGCCAAGTAAACTTTCTAAATTTTTTTCCCAACGTACGTCAATGAATTTTGCCACAAACGAAGGATTTACTGAATTCAATGTAATTAACATCAATGAAAGCACTTGTATCTTATAGGGGGGTTTCAGTTCAGATACTTAAAATTTACATTACATCAGTAGTACGCTATAACATTTAATTTCATCGATATGAAATCAATGTACTGTTAACAGGGAGGAAATATAAATGTTCTGATAGACCTATCTTTTAGGATCTTTCACAGTGCAATCTCTATAGCATTATTCATCGAAAGAACTAAAACTAAGGTAATGCAAAATATGTGCTCAACTGAAATTTTATTCAATTTGTATGAATATAATTCGGCTATTGTTTTACCAACAGTATGACATATTGATTCAGTAAATTTATGGAAACAACAAGCTCAAAGAATTGGAAAACGACATTAGCAAACTCTTTTGTTCTACAAAATTCTAATGAATGTTTTTGTACATCATAATGATTTGGTACACTGCTACACCAGTGATTGGCATTACTTACGATTCACAATATTCTGTGCTGAATTCACAGAAGATTCTGTAGATTCTTTTTTTTGTATTCAAATTGGATTTGTAATTTGAGAAAAAAGATTCATCATTGAATTTATTCACACTTGGTGAACATTATATCAAATTCTGAGGGATTTTCATTTACAAAGTTAATTATGGCATAATTTGCTGAATAATAGATTATTTTGACATGTACCTTATACTTCTTTTTATTCGTTGAAAGTATTTCTCACTACTGTTTCAGAGTATTGTTTCTATGTTATTTACCAATTAATTACTTATCATTAAGTTATCTTAAAGGAAATTATATATTCATCAAATACATGTTGTTCATCTTATCTTTTTATGCCAACAAATATATTACATATTATTAATCATTCACTAGTCATTAATCATATCAAACATATTCTTTATTTATGATTTATTGTGCTACTAATAAGGGATGTTCATTTGGTGGACATTCAAACTTCACTGTATATATGTTATTTGAAAACAAATATTAAGATAAGTCATTGTAAGAAAAGATTTTAATGTAGGTACATAAATATGATGAGTTCCAAATAGGAAGAAATTCATCTCCTAGGTTCCACTACTACTCATAAACTATCTTGTTTATATAAAAAATTAGATAAAGTACATTTCGATGAATTAATTTAACCAAAATTGCTATCCAAAAGAACTTATTGTTTACTATTCAGAAGATTTTGATTGTAGTAAATATACCAAATTAAAGTTGATATATGTTGAGATTACTGATTGAAACTGTATTGAAATGAATAACAGAATGAATGTATACAAACTAAACATCCATGAAATTTTAAACTACAAGTTATTTACGATAAACCAAAACTTCTCGGAAGTCAAGCTATCAAAATTTTCGTAGCAGACTTATTGACCAACTTCCGTTATTCATAATAATATTTTTCTACTTCGTGATGCAGTTTGACGACTTCATCAATGTATGTCCTATCCACTTCAAATGTCTTTTCCTAATTTCCTCTTCAGATGGAAACTGGTTCGCTCGTTCCCACAGTAGATTGTTGCTGATGGTATCCGGCAAAAGGACATTCATTATCGTTCGAAGGCAATTGTTTATAAATACTTTTACCTTCTTGACGATGGTTGTAGTAGTTCTCCAAGTTTCATCTCCGTACAGAAATGTCTTGACTTTCGTATTGAAGATCCTGACTTTGATATTGGTTGACAGCTGCTTTGAGTTCCATGTGTTCTTCAACTGTAGAAATACGGTCCCTGCTTGGCCAATCCTCGCCCAAATATCTGCATGAGATCCCCCTTGTTCATCAATAATGCTTCCCAGCTACGTGAATGTTTCCACACCTTCCAGAGTTTCGCCTACAATTGTGACTGAGTCGATATTCTCCGTGTTGTAATTAAGAATGTTGCTTTTTCCTTTGTGCATGTTGAGGCCTATTGACGCAAAGGCTGCTGCTATACTTGCTGTCTTCATCTGTTTTTGTTCGTGCGTATGGGGTAGGAGGGCTAGGTCATCTTCGAAGTCCAAATCGTCTACTTGCAACCAAGCTGTCTATTGTATTTCGTGCTTCTTCTCAGATGCCGAGGTCTTCATAGCCCAGTCAATCACCAGAAGAAAGAGCAAGTGGTAGAATAGACAGTCTTGTCTGACTCTTATCCTTACTAAAACTGCATCTGTCAGCTGTCATCCATGCACCACTTTGCACTGTAGTCCGTCGTATGAGTTCCAGATAATAATCACGATCTTCTCAGGAACTCCATAGTGTCGAAGACGTTTCCATAATAATCTCCTGTCCACATTGTCAAACGCCTTCTCATAGTCTGTGAAGTTGATTTATAGTGACAAGTTCCACTGAACTGATTGTTCCACAACGATCCGTAGTGTCACAATTCGGTCTGTGAGCGACCGATACTTACGGAATACAGCCTGTTGATCTCGAAATAGAGCATCTACTGCGTCTTTCATCCGGTTCAGCAACACTCTATTGAAAACTTTTCCTGGAACTGGTAACAGTGTGACGCCTAAATTTTTCTCACATTTGCTCAGATCTCCTTTCTTTGGTATCTTGATGAGATATCCTTCTTTCCAGTCCATCGGTACTTGCTCCTCTTCCCAAATCTTGAAAAGAAAGTGAAGAATGTTTGCAGTTACTTCAAAGTCTGACTACAGTTGGTTTATTTTCAGGTCCTGCTGCTTTCCCAGAATGTATTCGAAGGAATTAATAGACAAATTCAGTTATTCAAACTTAGATTTTATTAAATAACGGGACTTAAAAACAGAAAGTTTTCAAAAACTCCCAGTCTTTGATGAAATTTATGAAAATTATGTAATTGGATTGAGTATATGAATGTAAAGATGTAATTTATTTGATAAATTAATTCAAAAGTGTTTGATTTTCGATGTTTTAATATTTGTTATTGATCATAAATTTTCCGAATTCATCTCATTTGAAGAATTAATTGCAATATATTTCGTGTGATCACAAGGTCATTCTAATTTGTCTTCAATTAATTATTGATTGAAAATGATTAAATTTCTCTTCTACGGATCGTGTAGTGTAGGTTGCTATGTTAAGCTCATATAGTTTATTTTGGCTTCCGGACCAGCCAATTTATTCATTCTTCTTTAGTCACATTTTGACCTTGTTAATTAATCGCTTATCAACGTTGACTGTTTTCATATGAGCGTATGCGTGTATACTTCTTATCCTATTCATCACATGCCTTATTTTCATCTGACTATAAATATTGATTAACGCTCGATAAAATTGAGTTGGTTCACTTGCCTTCTCCATTCTTCTTCGCTTTTCTCTCTTTATTTCGTCTCCTTGATTTCCTGTTCAAATCAACAATGAGTGCATGAAATATGCGTATACAAAATCAATTCTCGTATTTGGCTCACTCAATTCCATTATTCACCAACAAGATCAAACTAGAGTCAGATATAGGGTCCAATAAAATCGACATTAAAATCTGATATTAATTCAGTCGTAAAATGAACTAAATCTTTCAGAAACAGGATGTCAGTCTGGTTACATTTATGAATTAGAACTAATATATTTAATAACACTTAGTCATTGTATATATAATAATGGCTATTACATTAGAACAACACATGTAAGCGAACAATTATTTTCAATTAGATCTTCATCAGGTTTTACTCTAATATACATGAATATTTATACGAAGATGTTAGACCAACCAAGGCTATTTGAGTCAATAATCACAATGAAATAGAATACGTCACCGAGCGTAATAGGTAGAAGTACAAGTTGATAGTGGGAAGACAGGTGTACCGATAGTAGTAAGAATATTAAATTATGATAACAAAAGTCTTTTCAGCAGTTGAACATTGGAAATAGGAGGTCAGACATGGGTATATAGACTTAGAATAGTGATCACAAAACATTAAAATCATTACGTAACATGAAGTATGTAAATAATTAGATAGTGAAGAATACAAATGGAAAGAGGCAGAAAATTGCAAACAAATGATAACAAAATTTCAAATAAAATTTAAAATAATGATAATAATAATTTACTATAGTTGAAAGCGTGAGTCAATTGAAGCTAGACTACTCACGCTTTCAACTATAGTAAACACTAAATCTCCACAAAACCCTTTCTATAATTAAGATAATAATAATGTCATTTAAATTCATTCAGTATTGTTTGTTTTAATCTTCCCATCGATTTGTTAGGACTACAACTGGTCAGTCTCTAATTGGCATATGTGCATACTGTGCATATTGCCTCGATATAGCCTCAATTCACAAGCATGTTAAGCAGAGATGGATAGTGACTAGCAGTAGAATCCAGGACACGCATTTCGTCCTATTTGGGACTCGTCAGATGGATGTACCTGCATCTCAGAGTTGATGTTCACTCTGGCAATCGAACCCAGTATCCTCGCTTCAAACGTCATCGCGTTATCCACTCGGCCACTGAGTCCTGATAGCCACTTGCTTGTGCAATGGGGTGAAGTTTAAATTCATTCATTGTTTGTTTGAATCTTCCCATCGATTTGTTAGGACTGCAACTGGTCCGTCTCTAATTGAGGCGAGTGTACTGGGTTCGAGTCCCAGAGTAATAATGTCATTTGTTAAATTATATCCGGCCATGGAAGGAATAGAGGGGTTTACGAATTTCTTCTGTACACATAAATTGGGGTGAAATGTACAAATTCCCATGACTTCCACTATATAAAGGAGTCGGGAACGAACTCCGTTGAGAAATGATGGAAGTGTACGATAGATCACTCGAAATGATTTCGATTTATCTACATTATGATCACTATCAATTAGGTGTGCCACGATGGAACTGTGTATTGTTTTTATCTAGCGACAAAAGTATAAAACTAGCAATGAGTTTCCCTGAATAAAAATTTTTGAACATTTCGAAAATTTCAAAATATTAATTATGGCCCAATTTCACGTTTTGTTTTTCTTTTTGTTACCAAAATCAGTACAAATATTCATAGTATGTTAAAGTATATTTCAAATATTACATATATAATAGTATTACTATAATTTTATTCACCAGGGAAATAATATTAACAGAACAAACTCATTTTTTTCTGAAACAAATAAAAAACAAAAAAACAAAAAAAACTTTTGCATGCAAACTTTAATTAAAACAGATAAATATAGCTCTGGGCATTCTTTATGATTGTATCCATATAAATAAATTGATATTAGCCACAAAAATTATCAATATTGTTTCGTGAATGAATGTAAAATGATGCATTAGTTAAGAATTATATTTGGAACCATCGCTTAAAACACTAGCCAATGTTAAAAAAAGGACAGAATATTATGCAAGATATCTTCTCATAATTAAATCTGTGGGTCTTATACGATGTTTTCAACTTTCATACGTCTATCATTTACTTTCTTAATGTGTCAACAGTTTTCCGGTAAATAGAAAGTTATTTTCGACAACTTGAGTTCAATATGGTGGACCTAAACTACATAACCATATAGAGTTAGTTACTATGTTAAGCCCACAGAGATTATTCTAGCTTCCAGACAGGCCAATTTATTCATTCTTCTTGAGTCATATTTTAACCTTGTTAGTTATTTACTTACCAAACCTTGACTGTTATTATGTTAGCGTATATGTGTGCAGTTCTTTTCTTACTCATCGTATATCTGTAACTTATTTTTGTGTGACTATAAATCTCAATTAACTCTTGATTAAATCGAGTTGGTATGCAAGCCTTCTCCTTAGCGCGTCATTATGCTTCGGTCTATTCTCCCTTCTTTCTTCTTTTCGTCTTTCCGATCGATTGTCTGTCCAACTCAACTATTGTATGAAATATACGTATTCAAACTTCATTCGCCTATTCGAATTATTTAATTCCATTATTCACTAACGCGAGTTAATTCGATAATAATATGCGAGGATTGGTGGAGTGTATATTTTGACAGCACTCATTCGATAACAATCTGAAACAATCAAATTGGAGTCAGATTAAGCGCCACTAAAACCACACAATAGATTTGTATTGAAACTTACTATTTGAGACGTTTAATACTGAGACACGTTTTACATATTCAGAGTTGAATAAATTCGGCGATTTTAGATCAAATACTGGTCCACAAACATTTTAATTCAGAAAAATACACTTCTCAGTTTACAATACATCATGTTCAAATAATGGATCTAACAAAAATGTGCGATCTAAGAGTTGATTAAGACAATAATTTATTAGAAAGGGGTTTTCTGAAGATTATAATAGTTTATTAGTTGAGTCAATTAAAGCTAGACCACCATGAAAAACCGGAAATCACTGACCGGCGTCTTGTGTTAATATGTGACTCCTCAGAAGTTCACATCCACGACCTCCCTGGTGTGATTGAAACTCAGGGCCTTCATACCTGCACGCGAGCACTTAACTTCTAGACCACTGAGCAGGAATTTAACGGTGTTAATATCTAACTACAATCAATCCACGATAATGCGCGACTAACCACCAATGTTTTCAGTGAGTTACTATCTCACAGCAGACGCGGTTGAACTCCACTGTTTACGACTTCCCACTAGAACTGCAGAATATACCTCTTGAAACCAATCACTAGTGAGCACATGATGATTATTATCAGAATAGGGGTTTTGTAAAGATTGTGTTAATTCAATAGCTGAATTCATGAATTAGTTATAGCTAGATCGCCATAGAAAACCTGAAAGCACTGGACGGCCGTATTGTTGGAGTAACCAATCAGTATTCCATTCTGTATTTCAGATTTCATAAATCAGACAAATTTAGGAGCTTTGGTTATTTCAGTTTCAGTTTCTTACATTACAATAATGTATTGATAACTTATATGTAGTTTGTCAATGATTAAAAAATAAAAATATCGTAAATGGAAAAAAGCTGATTGAGTATATCTACCCTAAATCATCATTTACAAATGATACTATTTTGGTGACAATGAAATAATAATTTAGTTGATAAATAATAGAAGAAAGCATGAATATTGATAAAAATGTATCACATTGTGATATAATAATGAATGTTGTAGTTTGATTATCAACTAACTATAAATATATTGTTCAAACTACTCTAATTGATATTTTTTAGATTATAATTGATTTTAGGCGTCATAAAATAAAGATTAGTTAACATGGATAGTGTTACTACTACTAATACTACTACTACTACTACTACTACTACTACTACTACTACTACACTACTACACTACTACACTACTACACTACTACATATATCCTATTATTTACTAATATTCTACCAATAAAGTTACGACATGTGACAGAAAATGGTGAAACGGCGACAAAAAATGACTGGTTACAATCATTTAATTTACTCAATATAGTTTTTCAAAATATATGTAGAATATGAATTGTTTATTGTCCAGAAACATTTACCATAATAATATTTTTGCAATGGATTTTGATAATGTACAAAATCTTAGCATATAATTCAAACTTTTAAATCAAAATGATCTAGGCATTCCAGTATATTTACGATCTAAATGCTAGGATACCGATTATATTGCTGTTAAATAATATACTATATGCTTAGTTCATAGAAGATGTACACTGAAGAATACTTGTAAGGGGAACATTGATTATTATAAAATGAACAAGAATAGATTACTCGGAAACATAATCGTCAATCGAATAGTAAGAGAGCATACTGGCGGTTCATACTTTATCCTCAATACTAGTCGCTGATACCAAAGTCTTCAAGACTGGTCAACTATTATTCATAAAACTGATCCACAGTAAATAAAAACATGATAAATGTTCCGAAAATTTTACCAAATTATTTTTATTCAAGTTAAATCACCATGTTTAAGGATTTATATCGGATATGATGAAAAATAAAAGCGATTCAAAGCTGTAGGAAAATCCAATGCAAATATTTTTTCTGATATACATACAGAGAAAGAGAGAGAGAGGGGAAAAGAAAGTACACTTCATTGTTACTGAGTATGCAAATCATTCAAAAATGCACTCTAACAAAATTTCCAAATTGAACTAGTCTTTTCTTTTTATCATTCCGCCATTGTTGCTTCATTTCCTTTTAAAAAAAAATAGGCAACAAAAAATGAAAGGAACAATTTTGCTCAAGAAGAAAAACGATAATTCAAACTATCCACTATATATTACAGATACAAAATTTTTCACGGAAAGTGAATTATTTTAAGGACAAAATTAGGTCAAATATATAAAAAAAATTGAAATAGATTCTGCTTTCATCTTCATCTTGTTGATTCAATAATTCAAAATTCAAACTTAATTAATTCACTTTTTTCCTCATGAAATGAACTTCTTTTTTTAAAGAAAATGAATAGATCATTGAGAACCAAAAGTGAGTATTTTTTTTGTTTTTAGAAATATGATAAGCAAATGGGAGTAAGTCAGTGTAAAATTCTGCTTCACTGACTACTTTTTTTAAAAATATAACCTTTGATAGTTGTTTTGAAGTATACTACATAAAAATTGATCTCTACGAAGTTGAACAAAAGGAAAAAGAAACTTTAGGCACATTTGTAGTTTAATATATTTATAACAATCAATCCACGATATTGTGTGACCATCCACCATTATCTTCAGTGAGTTACTGATTTACAACAGACAGGGTTTGACTTCAATATTCACGTCTACTCACCAGAACTCATCATGTACTCACTAATGACTTATTTCAAAAGGTATTTTCTCAAGTTCTAGTGAGTAGATGTGAACAGTGAAGTTCATCCGTGTCTATTGTGAGGCAGTGACTTACTGAAGACAATGGTGGACGGTCAAGTAATATCGTGGATTGGTTGAAGTTAGATCTTAACACTGCTGGATGACGGTTCAGTGGTATAGAGATTAATCGTTCATGAGCAAGACCGAAAATCCTGGTTTCGAATCCTGCATGCTTGATCGTGGATGCGCACTTCTGAGGAGTCTCGTACTATGATGAAATGGCTGTTTACTGCTTTCAGGTTTTTCATGGTGGTCTAGCTTAAATCGACTCATGAATTCAACCATTAAACTACTACAATTTCCACATACCCTCAATCTGACAGTAACGTTTTAATTTTAAAAAATTTAACAACATAAGTATAATCTTTTGAATTTAATTTTATTCTTTTAACATTTAGCTGTGTTTAATGTTCAAAATTTTATTTTCGTGGATAACAAAATCAGCTTTGTTTTTTCCAGTGTTTACTTCGAAACACTTTAAACTAACTTTTCATTAGTAATAACAAACAACCAGTCCAAAAGACAATATGATATTTGCCTATTCAATATTTCGCTTTTAACAAGTTTAGTTTGAACTAGGAAAGGTCATTTAGTTCGGAATATAAGTTTATTTTTTATAAATTGATAACTTGAGTAGACTGAAATCAAATACTGTAAACCTAAATTTAAAAAGTAGACAATTAGGAACTGTCCAACTTTCATGTGATTAAGTTTAGCCTAGTCATATTTTTGTCATTCTCACGTTTATAGGTCACAAGTTTATAATATATTTCCCCATAAAATGTTTTTTTTACATCGTTTCCTAAGTTTCTATAAACCTTAAAAATAAATCATCCTATAGCTACCTTCATCACTCTTAATCGGTAAATTGTGAAAACCATATTTATAGGTAAGTTCCAGATGGTAGACATGTTATTTCTTGAATTATTAATGTCTCAATCTGTTTTGTTCATGGACCAAACAAGATGTATGAGTTTACTTACAACATAAAGTAAGTGCCTACAGCTGGCTTTCTATAATTTCTTAACGAGATTCAGAGTAAACAAAACCGTATGCTTAACTCACTTTATAATTTGATTCTACTAAAACAAACAATGATTTATTGTTTTCAAGTTATGAACAATATAAAGTATTTATTATAAGCAAAATTATGTATCTAATATCAAATCACTGTTGTCCAGCAAGAGATTGATTTCTCTATTTTATGTTTGTGTAGAAACAGAAGAAACCTACATGTTACAGCCCATATTTGTCACTTTAGCCTACCCACCATTTATAATTCATTTTGTGTGCTTTATTGTGAATTTAATTATAAGTTGAAGTAATGGCGATGTTCTGTAAAATAAATTCATTGAATAATAGAGGCTTTCGCTTCAGTGTCATTTTGAGTATGAAAAATAACATATTGATTTTGTAGAATCGTTTCATGCGCTTAGATATATAGGGAGCCATGTAGTATACCAACAGTACTTTAATGGTTTAAATAAATAATATTTATTTTCATTATCTTAATTACATTTTAGGTATCGATGGTGATTACATCGAAGCACTGTTGTGTATCGTCAGAACACTTTTGACGAGACTCATTTCCTCTAGTATCTGGAAAAATAACATTAATCTTCCGCTTAGAAATAATAATTGCTAACACATAAGATATCACTAAATTTTAAGTTTGAGCGGGATTTTTTATGTTTTGGCTTATAATCAGAATGATGCGTTTTGAAGAGCTATCAAAATCAGTTCAAATAGTTTGAATTTTTCACCACCTGTAATCTTCTTTTCACTCTAAAGCCTTGATGAAAATTACCTGACCACTTACCTTTTGAGTGCAAGAGTATTCATAATTTGACATTTTTCATAATAAATAATTGCAACTTTTAGTTCTCACCCGTACATGTTTAAATTCGCAAGGCTATCCCCTCTACAACAAAAAGTAGATTATCTGAACATTTACAAACATATCACGTGCCTGTGCTCACACACAGTTTGACGGCCAAGTGCCAGGTTGGAGGATTACAACCCTTAAGTCTGTTTTTGGTAGAGTTTCATTCTCTGAACTAGAAGGCATCATCATGGAACTTACACTGTTCTTCTGAACGAAATTATCAGCACAAAATTAGGGTAGGAGTGAAGCATTCGAATTTGTCGACATAAAACTCACATCTTATTTTGTCAATCTCAATCTCCACTAGTTATCATCGACCATTAACCTATTGTTACATGCTTTTTTATTTTGATTGTATCTCCATTTGATATGATTCCTGGTTCTGTACTTAACCATGGTTTTTCTGTTTGGTTGATGGATTGGATTAGTTTTGTTATGAACATCTGGGCTACCTGTTCCTGTCACCTAGATATTTCAACAAGTTATCTAATTTCCTTTGTTTTAATACATCATTATGCCTATTAATCGCACAACCTATTTAGTTGCGTTTTTGAAAAGTGTAAGACCTTTCGCTGTAAAGGTTATAGAAGGCCTAATCAGAGTTATCGTGGTTGCTGGCAGTATGCAGCGAGAAGAATGTACATTATCCAGATGTCGATTGACTGGGCTGCTAACTTCTAACTGGCGATCACTCAATATTTATCGTCAGGAAGGACGAAGAAGCAAGAAACCGAAACTTGTTGAGGTACTTTGTGCTGAGAATTCCATATTGTACCAAAAATATAATATTTAATAAAGCTAATGATAATAATAATAATGTAAATCTGGATCTGAATGAGACGAATTCGGAACGTAATGATTAATGCTCCTTGACTGTTTCCTTATACTTAGCTTTTAATAATTTTTGGAACATAATATGCAGTTTTCTGCCTATATTCTCATGCCAGCAATAAAATAATAATACCAAATTCAAAATTCTGATGATAAAATAGATAAGTAAAATAAGTATAAGTTAGTTGACTTTAAAATATAATTATATAGCACTAGAAAAACTCACTTTCACATAACTTGAAGGTTTCACCTTCATGGTACTTTCTTCATATGCATATATGCATTGTTTTATTCAGTTACTTGTGTTATCACTATTCCTACTATTACTATCAATAAAAGTGTTTAAATTAAACTTTGAGGTCATTCTTAAAACTATACACGATACCATTTTTGACCACAGAACACTCTACTTTTGTAAAGGCTAATAGGTTTTCTCTTTTTATATACTATTATTGGTAAATATTTTTTGCAACAGCGAACTAATATGCATTACCATTTTACAACATTTGATACCGTATTGTATTAGATTTTGGCGTAAAACAAATTTATGTCTATTTGTTGTATCCCGTGGAGGTTTATGAATGACAACTTTGAGAACTATTTATGGACCAATATGACATGTATATTTTCTATGGTATAATTTGAAGTAACTAAACTATTCATATTCGTGTCCCTCTTATTATAAGTTTATTTTGACCTACAGACTATTATTACACGATTTATCATTCTTGAGTTATTCCTAGTTCATTAATTACTGTTCCCCCTATTCACAGCCACATTTGGCCAAATCTTGTACAAATGTTATTTTCTATTTTATGGTACGATGTGGTCTGTCTGGTTGGTATATAAACTCAGTATGTTTGTGAATAATAATTCATATTGTAGAGGCTGTTATTGGTGTTCTGGACTTAACTGACAGGGCTAGGCAGAAGCACGACCGATAAGTTCTCAAGACCGCTCATACGGCTTTTGTGTATCATTGGATCAGATCGATAATATCACTGCTCTCTGAAAGACGCACTCATCACTCAATCGATATAACACTACTAAAAAAGTTATCACCCATTATGTATTTAGAAGATATCTAGTTAATTTGAGATTGAAATATGTAATTTGACCATAAAATGGTAAGTAAATTTATTCGACATGAATTGTGTTATTGTCATTGTAAATCATTAACTGGACAAAAAAAATTTATCATCAAATCAATGCCTTAAAAATTAATAACAATATCTCATTTAGATAAGCTTTGCGAATTATTCCAAACTAATGAACTAGAGGGTTTTTTATTTGAACAAACAAAATGGAAGTTCTTTAAAGTAGACATATACATTAAAGCCTAAATGAGAATAAATACAACACTTATCCGTTCATAAATACAATACTTTATTCATTCTGTATAGAATAATTGATAGATAGTTTTTGTATGAAAGTTAAACCAATAGACATTAGTATTCTGTCCTTTAATTCATTTAATTTATAAGATAATCTGAGGATTATATAAAGTGGCTTATGTATAATTCAAAATAGTCTACTTATCTAAGTGGATTATTTTTAAATTTTAGTTTAAAGTATGGATGTATTCATGAAATCGAATTAAGGCTATATCGCGGCAATACGCATAGTATGCACGTATGCCAATTAGAGACTGACCAGTTGCAGTTGTAACACATCGATGGGAAGATTCAAACAAACAATACTAAATAAATTTAAATCGAAATATAGTTTCAATTCATTGTTATTAAGATGAATATTATCATAGTTTTCTAACGTATTTAGATTGTTATGTCTTCCTAATTCATTAATACACAATTGTTATGAATACAAATTTAAACTAAATTGTAAAGTTTATATTTTGATGAATTAAGTAGTACATTAGTTACAATTTTTCTATGTTATTCATTTACATTTTATTATTCAAATTAAGGTTACCATGTAATGAATGTTGTGTAAACGTAGTAGAATAATTCAAATCTTTTCTTTCAGGTTTTTTTTACATTCCATGCGTTTGTAATATAAGTCATAAATGGATATTCATATTTTACATGATTCAGTTATTTAGTAAGATAATAAGTAAAGGTTTTTGTTGTAATGACATGAATAGCTTGAAAAAGACTCACAAAATTAAAGCTTAATGTAGGATGTTGTTTAACAAATAATCGTAATTCAGATCCATTCTTATGCAAAGTAAGTATACCAAGCTGTATTTCACAAATAATAAATATATTATTAAATCACCCAAGGTAGCAATTCATGTCTCTACGCCGAATTCATCTTGTTGATTGTAAAAAGATAAAAGCCATTAATTGAGTAACTAATTGAGTTAAGAAGGTAGTAACTTCGGTACACATCACATTAATTGGTGATTTTAAAGTCACCTTCCGCTTTTTTCTTTTTCATTAGTCACACTACAATCGTAAAAACATAAACTGAACTCTCATACATATATACACATACATTAAAAATACAGAAATATTTTCCGTGAATAATTAACGAGATTTCATAAATAATATGACGAACTAAACGAATTGAACAACCACTGAAAACCATACAGCACTGGATGCTAAGCATGTATACCATTAGAAACCAGCTCATAAGTCTAGAAGTTAAACATTCACTCACTAGAAAAAAAGCTCTTGTCTTGATATCTGATGGAGGAGTCTTGAATGAACACTTCTAAAAAGTTCAACATCAGAATAAAATAACTATCTTATGTTTCTTTATCTTCATTGTCAGTTTAACAATATACATTTTGTAATATTAACTACCAAATTCAGAAAATCTCTTCAACACTATAGGATGATGAATAAAATTATTAAAGAAAAATCAATAACAATTGGACATACCACGAAATTTCAATATTATTCCAAAAAAAATTTTTTTCTAGTTTTGATTTTTTTTTATTTCAAAGAAAATTTTTTTCAAATTTACGGTCACTTAATATTTACATATTTATGATTTTTTCTTTAGTCAGTTGATAAGAATTTTGTATTTATTGAAGTAAAAATTATTTTGTTATATTTACTTAATTAACTGGGACATATTTATATAGTGCCCTAATTAACATTTTTTTAAAAATATTATTGGAAACCATATATTAGATATATAAGTAGTCGGTGAATTTGGAAAATAAATTTCACTATAGTTTACATTAAAAATTTTCTAATTGAATAATTTTTATCATAATATCTCATGGTCATTAGAATTTATATGTATATACATTTGTACTGATTAGTTAATTGTTCATTAATATTGTTCTTTGATGAAATTTTTCGAGTCGATGATTTTGTCTTTTTTGTTCAATTTTTTAATTATCAATAATTCAATTAAATGATTGACACTAAAATTTTGAATGATGTTGGAATGTTAAAAAAAAAGATTGTCTACATAGTTATTTTAAACATTGACTAGTGGAGTTCAATCGGGTCTGTTGTGAGATAGTAACTCATTGAAGATAATGGTGGACAGTGGCTCGATTTCGTGGATTATTTGAAATTAGACATTAACTCCGTTGGATAACAGCTCAGTGGTCGAGATTTTAAGAGTTCACATGCTAGATCGAAGATCCTTGGATTGTGGATGCTCACTTTTGAGGAGTCCCACACTAGGACGAAACGGTTGTCCAGTGCTTTCAGGTTTTCTATGGTGGTCTAGCTTTAATAGACTAATAAATTCAACTGTTAAAATACTATAATATCCACATGACCACCCGTTACTGATTTTTATGTCAACCCTTGATTCATATTCATGAACTACATTCAAATATGATAGGTGAACATGAAAGGTTTATTTTATTATTTTAAGTTTTATAATGATATATTCTCCATCAAGCGTTCCAACTTAATAAATATTAAATAATACTATATCATCACTGTATTTTATGATCAATGTTAACGGGTCTTTAACTGAATGGGTGATAAAAAATGGATATTTTGACTCGTTAGAACAAATTTTGGTAAGTTCCTAATCAATTACAGTATAGATCTAAGTACTTACATTCCGTCTTAACTTGTTGTAAAGTATAGACACTTACTGATCAAAAAAATTAAAAAAGCTGTCAGTACACCAATTATTTTTTATATCAATAGCTGTTGGTCAGATTCATGTCATATAATTCTAGTTAAACAGCAATTCAATGCCTTGTTAATATCCTTTTTTCTAATCTTTTCAGTAGCCAGCCTCCTAAGCAAATGATAGCGGTTGATATTTATTATTGTTTGTGACTTTAAAAAAGTCCTTCAATGAAAATGATCTGTAAGGTGAATGATACTCTAAAGCGTATTGAAATCCAAGTCAACCAACTGAAAATGTAATTGAAATCATGAACCGCTCAATGTTGAACCGCTATTGGAAGCCTGGAGGTAATGGACGGCATTTTCGTCCCAGTATGAAACTCCTCAAAGATGAGTATCCACGATCCTGCACGCAAGAATCGAACTCAAAATCATAGGTCTCACGAGCAAAAGCTTAACCTTTAGACCACTGAGCCATCACCAAAGGTACTGGATTCGAATCTCATGTGTATGTTCATGGATGTGCACAACTAGGGAACCCTATACTAGGACTAGACGTTCGTTTAGTGCTTTCAGATTCCAAACGGTGATATGACATTGATCGGCTCATGGTTTAAATGGAATTCGAAATTCGCCATAACGCCATATTCTAAGAAACCGAAAATACTTTTGCATAACTTCATCGATTAATCTTACGCTTCCAACGAATTATATTCCTACTGATGATATGTCGAAATATTTTCTTGAATATTGTAGAATATGACTGTCAGTTGTTTAGATGAATAATAGCAAAACATTACGGCAATTTTCATTATTTTAGTTCAGTTTATGACCATGCACTCATTTGTCAGTTCCAAACGTGAATGACGTAAAACAATTCGTTCGAAACTAATCATAAAGTTAAATGAATCGAAATCTTGAAAAAATACACTCATGGTAACTACACGTTAGGAATATCTATAAATAATAATTAACTATTTCTAAATATTTATTCTTCACTTCATTTTAACGCATACCGTATGTCTGATAACAGAATTTATCACAAACACATTTGTTTACAAAAAGAATTGATTTTCAAACCGCCAAATAACTTTCAGAGAGTCTAGTGATTATTAATTATTTCTGGCGGGTAGTAAGATCTGGGGATATACATTATTGACGTTAAAAAATGAGCTCTGAAAGTTTCATTTAATTATTTTAAAACGAGCATTACTTTTACCCAAGAGTTAATTGACTTTTATTAATTATAAGCTAAATATCGTTAAGACAATGTAAAATAATCGTTTTTCTAACATGAGTAATAATGGTTCTCATAGGAAAAACACAAATACTCTTTAAAGAATTGGTGGAGTTAAGGACGTGAGTTTCGCTTAACTCTGGTCTTGGATTAAGTCTCAACACGAATATCAATAATGAGGTGAACATACACCTAAATATCGAGTCTTGAATAGGATGAAATTCGCGCCTTATATTTGATCGCTAGCCATAGACCATCCACTCTATAACATTTGTGACCGAATGGCTATTTCAAAGCAATCTGATCAAAATGCCCATATGTAAACTAGGACGGATCAAAATTTGGTCAATTATATCATTAACTTGATAATTTACACCCGTTCTAAAATTGATATAGTTGTTTTTTATTTTGGAAAAAGACAATTCAAGGTTTACAACGGATAACATTTGACTAAGCTTTCCGTTCAGGTAAGGCTTCTAGAAAAAAGTTGCACATATCTCTAGATATTCAGATAAAATATGGTGTGGTATGCAGTAATAGCTTGCCAGAAATTTATGGAATTTATTGCTCATTAAATATATATGATCATTTTGATGTCTTGGCAAAAAAATGTGTGCTGCCTATTCTCGAATATAAATAAATATAGAACAAATATTGATGCAGAATGACATGAATTCATTATATTTCATGGTTTCTCATCAGCTGCTTTCAACCAGATATGTATTAGAATTTTAGTACTGGGGTAATAAATAGTGTGGAACAACTGATATAATTGAATGTAAATGATTGGAATGACAAAAGGTTATCAGTGATAACTATATATATATATATATATATATATATATATATATATATATATATATAAATGAAAGGAAAGGTCAGAGGTTATTAGGTATTAGAATGAACGAAGCATAAATGGGGGGTAGCGCAATCGTTGAGTGGAGTTCAAAGACAGATAAGATCAAATGTGTGATAATTTTAAAGGTAATGAAGGAGTCATAGAATTAAAAACAAATAGAGTGGGTTACATAATAATTGAACAGGATTTGGAGAGTTCATATACTTTAAGAGAGACAAGTGAGCGGAAATGTGTGAGAGAAATAGTGGTTTAGGAATTGGGTAATGGAAGAGTAATGTAATAAAAAGCTAAATATTAACCAAAATAAAACTAATGTCAAAAAAAGTAAAATAAAAAACTGGATTACCAGGTTAGTATTAAGTTTATCACTTTCTCTTCATTCTAATACCAAATAACCTCTGACCTTTCTTTTCATATATATATATAGTTCATTTACATTCAATTATATCAGTTGTTCCACACTATTTATTACCCCAGTACTAAAATTCTAATACATATCTGGTTGTAAGCAGCTGATGAGAAAGCATGAAATATAATGAATTCATGTCATTCTGCATCAATATTTGTTCTATATTTATTTCAATTTAAAAAGGGAACTAACTGCATGAAATTATTCTCGAATAACTCACTTGTTCAATGGTTAACAAACATTTATAAAAAAAGTTTAAGCAATAATAGCTTATTCGAAAATAGTGACAATTCTTCACTCCTAGATATCAAAGATAGAATATTTCAGAAAGCCAAATTTACAAGAAAAGTTTATTGTGATTACCGCCTAAAAATCCTACATCTAATTCAAATGTCTAATAAATTATATCGATATCAGAAAGGTGGCTTTACGGAAATTTCAGTAATTTAATAGTAAATGCCCATTTTTGAGGATTCAACCTCAAGATTTCTACAATCTCCACAAAACTCTCCTTCTGATAATAATCATCATATGCTCACTAGTGTCTAGTTTAAAGTGGTATTTTCTGGAGATCTAGTGAGCAGACGTGAACAGTAGGGTCAGATCGTGTCTGTTGTGAGATAGTGACTCACTAATGACAATGGTGGACGGTGGCACAATATTGTGGATTGGTTGAAGTTAGATATTGACACTGTTGGATGACAGTTTACTGGTGTAGAGGTTAATCGTTCATGATCAAGACCGAAGATCATGGTTTCGAATCACACATGCGCGATAGTGAACGCGTACTGTTGAGGAGTCTCATACTGGGACGAGATGGCTGTCCAGTGCTTCCAGGTTTTTCATGATGGTCCAGCTCTAACTGACTCATGAACTCAACTATTATATTATATTCAATTTTAAATGATTTAACCGTCAATATTTGACTAGACTGAGTTGTTATATGTTCCAATTAGTTTTGTTACTATTAGACATCAATTGATTATGACGTTTTTTGTTTTGTTTCAAAGACATCCTCTTTTAAATACGACTGAATTCATGTTGAGTAAAATTTAATTAAATCAATCAATATTTTCATGATAAAAAGTTGTTTTTCAAAAGTTTCTTTTGAAAAGTAACATTTTACAATTTTTATATAATTCATTATATTTATTTTCTGAAAAACTTGATTGTTTTCTCCTAAAAGATTTTGTTTCTTTTTCTCTTTTTTTTTGAAGAACAGAAATGCTTTTAAAAATTTATTTTACGATGTTTTGATAAAACAAGGTTAGAAGCAATTAGCAATAGATAACTAAAACGTTTACATAGAATAAAAGTTTAACTGAGCTTTCGTTTTATTCTTGTTATCATAAATAGGAATAATCTTAATAAAATAGTCGTTTTGTTTAGTAGAATACATGAAATATAACCATAAAAAAGCAGATCAGATAATAAGAGAGTATTATTCATGAAACATAACATATGCTTATATAAATACATCACTGATATCACAGACCTCAAATATCCATCATTGTTACTTATAAATATTTAATACTACATGAATCCACAATAAGAATGGTTTAAGTACTTGAAGAGAATCCACGAAATACAATACATTGTTATTACTTCATTTTTGTACCATTGAGGGTACCAAGTGTTAAAGCTAATTCAATTAAATGAAATGCACTCAAATGTATTGGTTTTCAAATAACAACAATTGTAAGAGATCTTATGAAATATATAATGACACAATCAAATAAATCGGTTCAGAAAGTTAAAACTTTCAAATAGTCTTCATAACTCTTCCTGTGAAGCTTTCCCTTAAATTGAGTTCATCAATATTACATTCTTAAGTTTAGGAAGAAAACTTTTCTTTTGAATTTTCAAGCAAATACAAATGTTAAATGTCATTATTAAAAATTCAATATATCGTTTTCTAATAATTTCAAGTAAGTAAAACTTCATTTTTGTCTTTATTAGTCAAAATATCCAGTGAACAAACCGAAAGCTTCATTTACATAAATATCAACTATTTAAAACTGTATTTAAATTCACTTAGTATTGTTTGCTTCAATCTTCCCATTGATGTTTAGGATTGCAACTGATCACACTCTTATTGGCATATATGCATACTGTGAGTATCGCCTCGATATAGCCTTAATTCACAAGCATCGTTGACTCAGTAGCTGAGTGGATAACGCGATGGCATTTAATGCGAACGATACTGGGTTCGAGTCCGAGAGTGAACATCAACGCTGGGATGCAGGTACATTCAGATGAAGAATCTTAAATAGAATGAAACGCGCGTCCTGGATTTCACAGCTAGGCATTATCCATCTTTGCTTATAATGTATTTTAATTGTTATGATTGTCTTTACCTATTTCATTATGGAATGTTTTTGTAATTCTCTAATAAGACCGCGAAATATAATATTTCTACAACACAGGCTTATCTTATATATAATGTAATATATATGATACAATTCAAGAAGTAATGCCTAATTTATCGAGAAGGATTGTGACAAGTAATTTAAGTTAACTTTTGTGTTCATTTGGTTTAAATTGAGCTAAAACATTTTAATTGAATCTAAACTAGTGGTTTTTAGAGGAGATTAAGAGTTTCGAAAAAATAACTTTTTACTACTTATCATTAAAAAAATGGTATCAGCTATAGTTATCAAATAAATAAAATAATACAGTAAACCTCATAAATGATCATATCTTAATTCTATTCAAAAAATGGTATTATTTACTTGCATTTCAAGTTTTCTCCCTTTCCTACACTAAATCTTACGTCATATAGTTCCAGACGTTGTAAAAGAAAACCCAATTGAAGAAAGAATAACAAACGAACTTAAAAAAAAAATTAATGAAGAAAAAAAACAGAAGCAAACAAACAATAATTTCGAATTTCTATCAAAAAAAAAGATTTTGAGAAAATCTTTTCGATTCTCAACTAAAAAAAAATTATCATTACAATCAAATTAGTAGTATGTATGTGTGTATCCAGTAAAAGTATACACTTGAAAGGATATATATACAAGATATTTTTTCTCTATTTGTATAAGCTCGTTTTATTCGCACACACACACACACACAAACACTGAAACAAATAAATTAACTATTCTAAGTTATGAGATTCTACGATTTACGACGAAAGAAATTTTTGCTTGTACATGTGCATCAGTAAAAATAAAAAGATTGTAAACACACACACACATACATATAGACAGTATAGTAACTAATGTTCAATATAAATTTGATGTAGACGTGTTTTCTTTCAAGTTATTACAATCGTAATTTTTTTTAATGAGATTTGAAAATTTTGTATAGATTAGGATTTTTTTTAAATAAAAAAAACTTATACGATTTACTATTTGAGGATTTTACGTTCTAAAAGAATAATCTATTTATATCGTTGTACCTTTTAATAAATGCTAAATTGACATTCATATAAAGGCATAACTCATAATATTAGTAGGAATGACAGTAAAACTCATTTGTCTAGTTATATTCTTAGTGAGTATTAGGAATGCGCTCAAGCGGTATGAAGATTCTTTGTATTCATTTTGAGATTTATTAGAATAAAACATCCGAAAATTTACGTCAAACAAACAAGGCTGATTCTTAATAGAGTCTATGGATAATCAAGATAAGTTTTCAACGATGAAGATACGCGCAACAACATATAAGTTAATATAACTAATCAGGCCTACAGTTATATAGTGATGACAATGGTTGCATATTTTATATACAAACTCGAGAGCTGTATTAGAAATTTAAATAAACTTTTCTAGTGTACGGTTCATGTTTCTTAGGTGTTAAATAAGAAATTTTAAAACAAATGCTTTAACCAAACGTACATAATACATCAAATACAGTTTATTTCTACCTTGAACTTGATGTATTTTCAGTCTGTCTAGTGCTTTCAATTATTTTCAGGTGATTTTGTTAATTAGTTCCACTTTCTCTATTTCTCTTCCTCTTTTTCAGATTGATTTGGAGGTTTTAGAAAAATTCAGAATAAAATTTGTCTACAGAACAAATAAAATTTTATAATACATTACATTAACTACTATATCAGGATGAAGATTGAAAGAATGGTAACTCACAGAAGTAATTTATGGATTACTACCATTATTATGCATATGCATATTGTATAACTAGTAAGATATTAAATTACTGTTTATGTTTTCCGTTTATCATAAGCTTTCTATCAACTCATAAACTACTGTCATGCAAATTACTATTTCTATTTTTTTTTTATAAGTCTTATATGTTCTTACTCTAGGAATTCTAACTTGAACATGCATCTTCAGATGGGATTTAGTGCATTTCTGTATTCTTAAAAACAAAAAGGCTTTAATAGTTAAGATCATGAGTAAGTTGAGGCTAGACCACTATGGAAATTTTGGAACGGCCGTTTCCTTCTATTGTGCAACTCCTCAGCGGTGCGCACCCATGATCCCGCCTCGCAAAATTCGGATCCATGACCAATCAGTCCGGCGTGCAAGCGCTTCACGTCTAGGCTTTAGTTGAATCATCATTGGTAGATTTATATATTGTCACATAAAGATGATTATTTTACATGTTTTATCATTGAATATGTCTTTATCTTACAAAAACGTAACAAAGTCTGGTAATGTAAATTAATCATCCAATAGAATTTAATAAAGTTTGACAATCAACGTAATGATAAGTATTCAACTTCTAAAATTATAAATTATGTATATTTTATACTAGTTATACAATATCTTTATTTACAGTGATAACATAATGATAAGAACACCAAGGTAACATAGTGTGTTATCTAGATAACATCTTACATAGTTAGAATTGAAAGCAAAATAAAAAAAATATCTCCAGAGAAATAAGTTTGTTATTCATAACAATTATAAATTTTATAGGAAACGTTTTATATGCAAAATTACTTAACCCATGGGGAATGATAAATGACTATTTAAATTATATATATATATATATATAATTTGTTGTAAGGGGTTTTTTCTCATCCATGATTATATGCAATATAAAGTTGGTTGATACTGAACTACATACAACTAGTTTGCTTTCAAAAGTTAAGATATTTGAATACACGTACATACGAAATCAGAAAAAAAAATTAACATAAAGTGAATGACCACTTGTATATATTTGTTGAATTAGAAAATTTAAATTTCCTTTTAATTTTTACCTAGATTCAAAGAAATAAACGTCAGAGACTATTAACTCTGACAAATTTCTGTTCATATTATCTCCATGAGTTACGTTTGTTAAAATATCACCTGAGGTAATTACTAATGGTTTGTTCATATTATTCTGGATAAATAAATGTTAATCATCATTCAGTAATTTCATATAATGATGAAAAAAATAGATGTAAACAGCTCAGTTTGATTACTTCTTTGAAAAATCTGTTATTTTAAAATACTATACAGAACAATGATGTTGTTAGAAGAATTGTTAAGAATAATTCTGATGAGGCAGTTCCTAATCCTGAAGTGGTTATACTCCAATCACACATTAAGACGAAGTAGTTCAAAAGAAGTAATAATTAAGATCCTTGTGTTGTGCAAAGTTTTTAAGGATTAACTTATTCAAGAAGTAACTTTGTTTTAGCAAATTAGTATATTAGTACCATTGTCCGAACACTTACATAATTTTCCACGCTCAACAAACCGCTGTTTTCACTAACTGGGAATTTTTGTTTTTCACTGTCTTCTTCAACGTTGCTTCCTTTAGGTTAATAATTATCTTTCATACGTTTCATATTTATTTTTAGTTAATTTTCATTAATCTTTGGACTGTTAAGTGACACTTCTTTGGTATCCGATATTCATCAACACTTTACCTTGTGGGGGGATTAATATAAATGTGGAATAATCATAAACACTATTGTATGGTTTTAATAAATGATTTCACTGAAAACAAACGTTTCATATACATAAAGTTTCAATAGTTACAATATCATGATTGTTTTCTAAAAAGAAAGAATTTAATTTAAGTTTCTTTTGTTCTTACATTTCAGCGAAACTGTTGTTTTAGTTTCTCCTACATGACAAGCACTACATCATATGCAAACCCGATTGAGTGAAAACTTAATGAGCACGACATATTTAAAGGAAATCCGATTACCTAACTATATAAAGAGTAGTTGAATTCCTTCCCGTCATTTTTTTCGATTTTACATAAATGCGTCTTTGCATTATGTTTTAATTCTGCAACAGAGTTTTAAGAAAGTGAATTCGAAATACCATAAAAAAACTGTTGATGATATATTTCCATATTATATTTGCCCAACTTATTTCATTTCCTAAATTGAAACAATTTTTGGTAGTGGGAATTTTTTCGTCACTGAAGTGGATGGTTCGGTCGTCAAGCTTTCATTATTTCTCTTTATAATTAGGACAGGTGGAGAGAGCAAGCTGTTTATGAGTTGCGAATAAATTCTCATAGCTCACTCCTCTTTGAACTACCTACTGATCATGCTGTTGAGAGTTTCAAAACTAAAGTATGCAGTCTAGCGACCACAATACTTTCAACGACCCAGTCTTGAGGTTTATATGTTCTTTACCTCTTCAAAATGAACTGTCACAATATACCTAAATAGATATCATTTCATGGTATTTTGTTTATGCACAGAGACTGAAGTCACGGCATATAGTAATTCTTTTAACTATAACTACATTTTATGTACAGTGCTGATTAGTAAAAAGCTTCTATAGAGAGGGCTCTTAGTTCAACAAGAATTCGAAATAAAGTTTAGCATAAAAACTAAAGAGCTATTACAAAATCGTTCAGTCTTTTATTGTATCTACTGAACGTACAAATAATATGGATTCCTACCGACTGTCGGTAATATTCAAATAAAATGAGCTTCATTCAAAGAGTTTAACAAATACATATGTCTGGCCTTCTTTTCAAAGTAGTTTACATGTCAAGTAAATTGTCATAGATTAGTTTTTGATAGCATTAGAAAAAACTGGACACTGAAATACACGAACAAACTCCGCATAGTTATTAATGGTGAAGATATCCAGAAATGTCATCTGAACGTAGCAACTCCACTGTGAAATGGTATAAAATATTCAAACATCTTCTAGAAATAAAATGTGCATGACATATAATGATTTCAAGATTTATGTCAGCTATCTTGATCTAGATTTCATCGACTAACACAATATGTTAATGAAAAATTTTAATCTCTACCTGCATTAAGAAAATAAAAAAGGGCGAAAAAGGGAAACTGTTTTTTAATGATTTTATGATCGTTGAAAATTAAAAAAAATTAGATCATCACTTTCAAATCCCACGTGATGAAAAAAGACTTTCTGTCGGATGGATTCTTTTAAAAAATGGTCTTTTAGAACAGAGGAATTTTCATTCACTTACCGGAATTAAGTGTCCAATTTACTTAAATAACACCTTCATAAATCAATGTAAACAAGTTATTTTACACTTCCTATATTTCTGACTGAATAAAGTTTTTAGCTAACCACATTAACACAAGGAATGTATAACTGACATTTTTGAGTCCACCTTCAAAATGTCACAAATTTGAAAAACTGTTCTGAAGCCGGAATAAAGCGTCACAATTTCGAAAAATTCTTTACTTGATTGTATACTATTAATTAGTAGTCAGATTGTATTAAGTAAAATACCTAAAAATGGATACTGCTAAGATTAATGCTTTAATTATGTGTTGTTCATGGATTTGTACCATACGATTCACTCCACCGTTCAAATGTTAACAAAGATTTCAACTCTCAATAAAAATATGTCACTTCAGAAATCGGTCCACAGATGTAACAGGTACTTGAAAAAGCATAGAGAATTTTATGATGTTGTCCTGAATAAATGTCTTCTGGGCCTATTAGCAGTCTCACATCGTCTTACTGTTTGCGTGAAATATAAAGGGGTTTAATACAGCTAACATATTGGTATAATCATAGAAAGAAACAGTAGATTCTTACGAACAAAACGTGTTTTATTAATTTTCCTAGTTCGCATCAATTGGCATTTGGAAGCCAGTATCATCCCATTGCTAATTTAATAATTTCTTCTAATATTCATTATCTTAATCAGTTGTCAGCGATTACAAATTTTCTGAATACAAATACTTTCGATGCTAAAAAAATTGAATGAATATTTTCAGATCTTTTTTTCTTCCGCGAATTAAGTATTACTTCATCTGAATTAACAGAAATCTGTTAACAGTGTAAGAATAGACTAGTCTGAAGATAGCAACACTTTTAGGATGTTTCCATGCTTCAGCCTATTCTTATCGGTTAGACTTAATTTGAATAAATAAATTTTTCACAGCAGGATAAATTATTTTACTACTGAATTGTTAAATGCTGAAAAAACATTATTGGTACCCAGTATTATAGATATTATGATTACTATCATTACAATAGTCTGTCTACTTGTAATGAACCATTTATGTTACAAATACACAATTATTTTCTAATCATTTAGCATGTTGTTTAGTAATTAACAAACTTAAATCATATACATAGGGAATGGTGGAATTTAGGAACTGGATATTTGGTGAATGTTATCAAGATGATATAAAGAAATGTTTCATGAAATGAATTTAAATAAAATAGAAAGTCATTTGCGAGGTATAATAAAATTAAACTCTTCATGGGATATAACACTTTATTACTAGACTTTTGAAACAGAATTAAAAGGCTTCATCAAAGTTAAATATGCATAGTTATTAATAAAATCAACCTAAATAAATATAAACACTAGCTTACTTACTTACTTACGCCTGTTACCCCTCGTTGAGGAGCATAGACCGCTCACCAGCATTCTCCATACAACTCTGTCCTGAGCCTTCCTTTCCAGTTCTTTCCAGTTGCTATTCATCCTTTTCATATCTGCCTTTATTTCCAGGCGTAGTGTGTTCTTTGGCCTTCCTCTTTTCCGCTTCCCTTCCGGATTCCAAGTTAAGGATTGATTCGTGATGCACATTGGTGATTTCCTTAATGTATGTCCGATCCACTCCCAACGTCTTTTCCTAATTTCCTCTTCAGCTGGAAGCTGGTTTGTTCTCTCCCATAAAACGCTGTTGCTGATAGTATCCGGCCAATGGATGTTGAGTATTTTGCGTAGACAACTGATTATAAATACTTGTACCTTCCTGATGATGGCCGTAGTAGTTCTCCACGTTTCAGCTCCGTACAGTAGAACTATCTTGACGTTCGTATTAAAGATTCTGACCTTGAAATTGGTTGGGAGTTGTTTTGAGTTCCATATGTTCTTCAATCGTAGAAATGCTGCCCTTGGTTTGCCAATCCTCGCCTTTACATCTGCATCCGATCCTCCTTGTTTATCAACGATGCTCCCCAGGTACTTGAATGTTTCCACCTCTTCCAGAGTTTCGCCATCAAGTGTGATTGGGTTGGTGTTCTCCGTGTTGCATTTGAGAATCTTGCTTTTTTTTTGAGAATGTGGAGGCCTATCGATGCAGAGGCTGCTGCTACATTTGCTGTCTTCATCTGCATTTGTTCGTGTGAATGAAAGAGGAGGGCTAGGTCATCTGCGAAGTCCAAATCATCTAATTGATTCTGAGAAATTCATTGTATCCCGTATTTCCCTTCAGATGTCGAATTCTTCATAATCCAGTCAATCACTAGAAGGAAGAGGAATGGGGAGAGTAGACAGCCTTGTCTGACTCCTGTCCTTACTGGAAATGCATCTGTCAACTGTCCTCCATGCATCACTTTGCACTGTAGTTCATCGTATGAGTTTTGGATAATGTTGACAACCTTTTCAGGAACTCCATAGTGTTGAAGAAGTTTCCATAATGTTCTCCTGTCCACGTTGTCAAACGCCTTCTCATAGTCAATGAAGTTGACGTATAGTGATGAGTTCCACTCAACTAATTGTTCAACGATGATCCGTAGTGTCGCAAACTGGACTGTGCAGGACCTATCCTTACGGAATCCAGCCTGTTGATCCCTAAGTTCGGCGTCTACTGCGTCTTTCATCCGATTCAGCAGCACTCTGTTGAAAACTTTTCCTGGTACTGATAGCAAACTGATACCTCTCTAGTTCTCACATTTGCTCAGATCTCCTTTCTTTGGTATCTTGATGAGATATCCTTCTTTCCAGTCCATTGGCACTTGTTCCTCTTCCCAAATCTTCTTGAATAGAAGGTGAAGCATGTTTGTAGTTATTTCAATGTCTGACTTCAGTGCTTCTGCTGGTATATTGTCAGGTCCTGCCGCCTTCCCACTTTTGATTTGTCTGATGGCCATCTTGACTTCTTCGATCGTTGATGGAGTGACATCTATAGGAAGGTCAATGTGTGTGCTGCTTCCATGTTCGGTGGATTCAATGGGGCTGGTCTATTCAGCAGTTTCTCTAAGTATTCTGCCCATCTTTTTCCTCTGTTCTTGAATCTCAGTGATTGTCTTTCCTTCTTTGTCCTTGACTGGTCTCTCTGGTTTGCTATATCTCCCTGCCAATTTCTTCGTTGTATCATATAGTTGTTTCACGTTCCCTTCTCTTGCAACTTTTTCCGCCGTCGTTGCTAGTCCTCCTATGTATTTCTGCTTGTCAGTTTTAATGCTTTTCTTCACTTGCTTGTTTGCTTCTGCGTAGTCTGCTTGTGCTTTGACTTTTTCTGCTCGTGTTTAGCCGTCGTTAATTGCTAGTTTCTTTTTCTTCCTTCCTTGAATTTTGTCCAGGGTTCCCATAGAGATCCATTCCTTGTGATGATGCTTCTTAGGACCAAGAACCTCCTGACACGTTGAAATTAGTGCTTCTTTTATCCCTTTCCAGTTGTTTTACAAAGCAGTTTCTTGTTCTTCCAGTAGATCCTGTAGAGCCTGGAACCTGTTGTTGAGAGTTATCTTGAATTTATTAAGGTTGTCAGTATCTCGAAGGATGTCTGTATTGAACCTTTGTAGTGCTGTTTGTCCAGTTGTCCAGTGTTTCTTTAGCTTCAGTCTCATCTTGGCCACAACCAGGTGGTGATCTGAAGCTATGTCAGCTCCTCTCCGGGTTCTCACATCTTCCATTGATCTTCGGAAGTTTTTGTTGATACAGATGTGATCTATCTGGTTCTCTGTGGTATGGTCCGGTGAGATCCATGTAGCTTTGTGTATGCGCTTGTGTGGGAATACTGTGCCGCCTATAACCAATTTGTTGAATGCACATAGGTTTGCAAGTCTCTCCCCATTTTCATTTCTCTCTCCTAGTCCATGTTGTCCATTTACATCTTCATATCCTGTGTTGTCCACTCCAACTTTAGCATTTAGATCTCCCATCAGGATGGTGAGGTCCTTTCGTGAGCACTTCTCTATAATTGATTGCAGCCTTTCATAGAACTGATCTTTATCATCGTCGTTGCTATCATTGGTGGGTGCATAACATTGGATAACGTTCATTGTGATCCCTTGCTTCTTTGTTCGGAATGATGCTTTGATTAACCTGGGTCCATAAGATTCCCATCCCACAAGTGCATTTCGTGCTTCTTTGGACAGCATTAGAGCAACTCCCTGGGTGTGTGGAGCATTTTCCCCTCCGTGACCGGAGTACAGCAGCATCTCTCCTGTACCTAGACTTTGTTGTCCAGTTTGTGTCCAATGGGTTTCGCTGATTCCGAGTACTGCCAAGTTGTATCTCCTCATTTCCATTGCTATTTGGCTAGTCTTTCCTATCTCCCACATTGTCCGGGCGTTCCATGTACCTATAAAGAGTGTTGCTCTGGTTGTTAGAAGGTGCATCGGTCTCGTGACTTCCGAAGAATTTCGGCTTTCATCATGAGACGTCATAACTATTCCTTCAACTGAGAGGGTAGAGTTTAAATGGTTTGAATTATTTTTTCTGGTTAGCGTTTTTTAGCGAGTTAGCTTTTCTACGAGATGGGGTCGCTAACCCCATGCCCAACCCTCCTCCATTACCCGGGCTTGGGACCGGCAGTAACTCTAGAAGAGCTACAAGCGGAGTTATGAACACTAGCTTACCGTAAATAAATGTATAAATAAATCTTTTATAGAAATTCAGTTTCTTTATGACCATTTTGAATGAGATATTTTCATAAAATGCGTTATCCTACATTCATTACTAAAACACCTACTTGTAAAGGAAAAATTTTTCTTTGGAGTAATATGACTTATCGTCACTTTATTTTACCAGGAACGGTAACATGTTAACGAAAGTTCTTAACATTATTCCTATTTCTGGAATCCTGATTTCAATAAACAGGTAATTGAAGTTGATCTTGGTCGCGAGTTTAATGGCAATACTTATGCCATATATATATATAGTTACAAAACATTTGATATTAAAAAATAGTAAAATAAAAATGGAATAATAGTTTTGATCCTAATAATCAATTCTCACAAGTAGAAATGTCAAGCTCACATATCAGGAGTTAGGTTAGTATTGTGCGTTGTGGTTATCATCCTAAAGAGTTTTGTTAACAACTGACACCAGCGATAATGTAGAAAAGCTATGGTTAAATATTAAAACTTAAGCTAAGTTTCTGAGATGGTTATGTAAGTTAAAGTCAGTGTTTCCCTAAGGAACTGACACTAGCTGTGATGAAATTCTTTGTCACCCTTCTGCTTACAAAAGTAAAAAAATTGGGGTTGACATTCAGAGTAATAGTCGAGACTTACTTACTTACTTTCGCCTATTACTCCCAATGGAGCATAGGCCGCCGACCAGCATTCACCAACCCACTCTGTCCTGGGCCTTCTTTTCTAGTTCTATCCAGTTCTTGTTCATTCTTCTCATGTCTGTCTCTATTTCTCGGCGTAATGTGTTCTTTGGTCTTCCTCTTCTCCTTTGACCTCCAGGATTCCATGCGAGGGCTTGTTTTGTGGCACAATTGGTTGATTTCCTCAAAGTGTATCCAATCCACTTCCAACGCTTCTTCCTGATTTCTTCCTCTGCTGGAATCTGGTTTGTTGTCTCCCACAGTTACTTGTTGCTGATAGTGTCTGGCCATCGGATCCGAAGTATCTTGCGTGGACAGCTGTTAATAAACATCTGTATCTTCTGGATAATGGCTTTTGTAGTTCTCCACGTCTCCGCCCCATACAGTAGAACTGTCTTGACATTTGTATTGAAAATTCTAACCTTGGTGTTGGTTGACAATTGTTTTGAGCTTCAGATGTTTTTCAGTTGTAGGTATGCTGCTCTTGCTTTGCCGATCCTCGCCCTCACATCTGCATCTGATCCACCGTGTTCATCAATGATGAGAAGGGAGAATATTATCTTGTTTCAGTAAACACCATTGACTACGCGTTGAAACACATTAAACATTTTGATACACTATCTATCTTAAGAGCAGGTGTGTTTTGTCATTTAGCTTAAGCTTAAATAAACACACTGTCTAAACGTGTGCTGATCTAATTCGGTTGTTTATTTACTCTGAAAAAGTGGCCTACACTAATTCACGAAACTTAGAAAAGCAATTTCCCCACTAACGTCTCACTCAATGCTCAATTTATTTGAGTTGGCTATCAAATCTGTAACACAAATAAATAAAGTGCATTTCTGGAGGGAGGTAAGAAAGTTATTAATGATCCATTTAAATCTTATAAAACAGCCACTAAGGTGATGGAACATCAGTTGTGGTGTAAGAATTCTAAAGATACAGAACTATTTATCTGTCTTTTTATTTAACGGCAAAAATGAAAACAGTAATTAGATATCGATAAATACCTTACTCCAAAATATTCATGATAAATTTATATTACTGTAAATTGAGAAGAATACTTGTCAGGTTACTAGCGAAATAATGAAATAAAAGAAAATTTAACGGTAGATTGAATTAATTTTAAAAACATTGAGATCTCCACAAATCTCCTTCTGACCAAACATTGAGACATTAAAATGCATAATTTCAATGCCTAATCAAGATCCTCCAAGAATTCATTTTTTAAAACTGCTCTGAATAACTCCCCTATAGAATAAACTACCTTCACATGTGGTTTATCCTAATGAGTCTATTAGGAACGAAACAACATGAAGTTAATCAATTTCAGCACAAAGTATATGGTTTTAATAGATATAGCTGCAGTATTGGTTGCTATGTTAGACTCATATAACTTATTCTATTTACCGGACAGGCCAATTTATTCGTTCTTCTTGAGTCACATTTGGACCTTGTTAATTATTCGCTTATCAACCTTGACTGTTTTTATATGAGCGTATGTGTGTGCACTTCTTATCCTATTCATCACATGTCTGTAACTTATTTTTGTGTGACTATAAATATCGATTAACGCTTGATTAAATAAAGTTGGCTTATACTTTTCTCCACTGCGCATCATTTCACTTCGCTCTCTTCTTTCCGCTTCTTTCACCTCGTCCCTTTGTTTGTCTGTCCAGATCAATGAGTATACGAAATATATACATTCAAAAATCCATTCTCGTATTTGACTTATTTAATTCTGTTATTCACTAACACGATTTAAGTCGATAATTTTATAGGAGGAATGACGACATACATATTTCGACAGCAATCATTCAATAACAATTATTCATACGATCTAATCGGAGTCATATTCCGGGTCACAAAATAGCGTCTTTATTACAGAATGTTTCATTGGTAGATATTTTTGATATCATTTATCCTTTCGGCGATAAAAGTAGTTTTGGAAGAAAATTAATGTATTCGTTCTTTTCATATTCAAAAGAATGTTACGTTTTATTTTATATGAAAGCACAATTGACAAACAGAAAACACAAACAACAGTAAGCCTTGAGATTAGATACTTTCTAGTGCTAAAACAAAGTGTCAGCCTAAAGCAAGCAACTCCATAAAATAAGAAAATTTTAGGTAATCTGATGATCAGGATATGGTGAACAACCTTCACAGATATTGTAAACAAGGACAGATCAAACAGATTACAAATATTTTGAGGTTTTTTAAGATTTAATAATGATTATTTTGATTATCGTTCGCTCCTTTTAAGGCATTAGTCATTAAATTCTTTACGTCGTTTCAGACATCGTTTTCTTCTTAAATATTGTTGCTACTTTCATTGTTGTACTTCTCATGCTAAATTTATGATTATCTCATTATTCTTTTGTGTAATCACTACCAATTTTACCATTAAGGTAACCCGACTAACAATAATTCACATTCGCTTTTCGTTATGACTTACACTATGAATTCATTCGTTTATTCAGTTCTTGTTTTCACTAGAGTATTATAATGTGGAAACCGGTTATCATTATTATGTTATGTGCGTTCTTATAAAATTAAATTTGTAAATGTTTATCACGGCAAGTGTGTGTTCAAGGTTCTTAATGAAATATTCATGTGATTTGCCATGACAGCTTCCTCTAACCTGTTAGTTATTTATTTTCCAGCTGTGTAAATGTAACAAAAAATCTTTTATTTTAGTCGTTACTTTTGTATATTAAACTTATAATGTATCCATGACTGAGTAATTATATAATAAAGCTAATCATTAGAATAGCTACTACTCTTCCTGCAAACAGAGACTAAATTACACTAGAAATTTGATTCACAAATGCTGTGAAACCTTAAAGACGAATCTTTCACATCTTCTATGATATGCCAAGTGCGTCTGGTGGCAAAAACACGTAGTAAACAACCAATTATTCACAACAAATTTACATGGTATTTATAATTATAATGTTCACAATATATTTACTTACATTTGTACAAAAAAACCCGTAATAATTTATAAAAAATAAAACACAGGTACGAGGAAAATAAACCGTCTAGGATAAGAATTATGGCGGATATTTCATTGATGGTACGTGGTATATGAAATAATAACTAGGATTCCATAGAAGACATAAAATCATAAGGAAATGCAATAAAAAGGAACAAAATGAAATATATCAGTTTTTTTTCTAATCACAATCAAAAAAAGAAAAAAAACAGGATAAAAACATGACTAGCATGATACATTACATGTGTTACAAAGAATGAAAAATAAAACTTTATAACTTGGAGACAAAATTATTAAAGTAACTGTGTAAATTGACAACAAAGTTTTCAAAAATACATAAACATATAAGTTTTAGTTTCCTTGCTAACCATTTGAATCGAATACAAAGACATGTATTACTTGATTAAATGAGTATATGATAGGTCTATTTACTATATGCACCAGAACACTACATATTAGCTCTTTGTAAAAAAAACAACAATGGTTTGTTGAAACAATTTAAATTTGTGAAGATATTGATCATTCAATACTGTACTCTAAGAAATTAATTACAATTGTTATCATTCACATGTTAATATCCTGATTATTAGGCCAAGAGTAACTCAGTTTCGGTAAATGTAGTTATTATTACTTAATATATATCCAGTTATATATATATATATATATATATATATATATATATATATATCACCTGTAACCTATTCGGGATATCTATTTGTAATGAAATCTAATACATACATGTATTGTTCTCTTAAATGAGACTATTGAACTGGTTAATGTGAATAAATTGCACATTTGTACTATTTATAGATAAAAAATTCAGCAGTGTAAAAGGAATGATGTAGAAACCTTAGTAAAATTAAACAACAACAGAGTATGGGAAAATGTAACTCTAGTCAACAGTATAACTCAACTTATATGTTTTTGTACATAATACATTAATTGAAATGTATATTATTTTAAATGTTTACTTTTATCGGTTTGTACAATATGTATTGAGTTCAATGATTCTGTAGCACTTGTTTGATAGTCATTATCAATTATATAATCATCTATACTTATTAAATCTGATTCAGCTCTTAATGATGGTTCACTAATTGTAAATTTTTCTTTAGCTTTTTCTAATTCATACCAATAATCACATGTACACAATTCAGCTTCTGAATCACATGACAATGTTAATGAATATACATTTGGTTTTGTTAAAGTAGTAGGTTGGAATTCTTTATTTGGATTTATAATAAATTCATTCTCATCTGGATTGGTTTTTCTTGGCCTTTTCTTTTGACTTGGCCTAAATGACTTGTGATCAGATGTTTTATGTGTACTTGGCTTAAATATGGGAAATTTATTGACCTGATGTTGATCTAGGTAACTAGACCAAACATTAGTTGAATTATTTGGAATAACAGATCCTGTATTCGTCATCACTGTTGGATTTGCAAAGTAAGGATTCATTTTTGTTGACCATTCAGTATATGCTTGTAAACTAGTCAACTGAGCTGGTGTTAAAGCTGGTGAAGAGAAAACTGCTTTTGGATGAATCTTGTAAGAAGGATAATATTTTAAATGATTTAAAAATGATTTGTTTTGATTAAGAAACTTAAGTTGAGAACTTTTATTGTCCGATGATTGAACTGTATCATCTGTTTCTGATTCAACGTTCTTTAACGATTCTTGTAAATGACATTGTTTAATATGGATTTTGCTCGGTGTTATGTTATTGATGTGATCCTCGTTGTTAATAATACTACTTTCATTGTTATAACCGTTAGCGATTAATATAAGTGTATTATCCTCAATAGTTTGATAATCATAATTACGACGAGGTTGTTTAGTGATGCGCCTTAAATTAGAGGTATTAATATTTTGTAAGTTTGGATCAAATGGATGATTTTTATTATTGAATATATCGTGGTTATAAAAATTTGCATTACGTTTTGATAATGGACAAACAAATGGTGAACAAAATTCTGGATCTGCGAAATAATTAAAATTAGGATTATGCGTTAAATGATGTCGTTGTTGTAGTTGTTGCCTTCGATGTTGTTCAATTAGAGCTTTTTTAACACGGCTTCTCTTCGAATTATGTATGATTCTGTAATTACTAAATAAATTTGTATTCGGTGGATTTTTTTGTTCAGGACCAAAAACTGTTCTTAAATCAATGGATGAACGACTGGCATAACCATTTTTATTGACGAACCGATTAGAATGCATTGAGTTTTGCAAGCTTCTATGAAAGGAATGTCCTGGTGTAACTTTAACTTCTGGTTTATTAATAATAACTTCAAGATTGTTCAGATGTTTGCTTGTTTTCCTTATTTCTTTTGGCTTACTCGAGCCTTCCTGGTGTGAAAACAGGTTGGGATTACTGATTATATGTGAATTTTCAATGCTTCCAACCAACATGTTTGGATGTGTAACGGGTGTTTTATCCTTAGTTACAGAAACATTTGTGAAATCATCAGTTTTCCATAACGATTCTGGTTCTTCCATAGCACTACAGGAATTCTGTTGGTCAGAAGCATCTGGACTAGGACGTTGTTCAAGAGTAAATTCTTGAAATGGTTCAAGTGATTTACCATTGGATAAGCTTGTGATTGGTATTTTTGGCGAAACAAGCCAGGGTGTTTGTCTAACAAGAAACGGATTAGATATTTTCGGTTTCTGGTCTGAGGCACATGACATTTTTTCAGAATTCAAAGACGGCATCGATGTAAGTAGTGTATGGTTAGATAATCGTTGTTGTGATTGCTGATATTTACCTTTAAAATTCATGTTATATCCAGTTAGCAGGTCGCTTACATCAAATTCATTTGAAGAAATACCACCTAATCGTTGTTGTGAACTTTCTGAGAAAGTTCTATGTCCATCAGTAGACGATGATCGTAACCAAGTTATCAGTTTATAAATCACTTGCCAGTCACTTATTTCAATCATTAATTCTTGTCTTAGACTTTCTAGATCACATACTGAGAGTACAATTCCATTAATATTTAATTGTTTTATTTTGGATATATAAGATTGCATATGAGACGGATGAATATCAACAATACTTGAAAATAATTCACAGACATCGTTGACTGTGAACTGATGTATTGGAAGTGATGGGTATCTTTTCTATACGAAAAAGAAACGAGAGGCAAAAAAAACAATTTGTAATATAACACATTAATTAAGTCAGAATTATTATGATTTTGATAAACATATTAAGTAAACCAAGTTGAAGTTCTTCCCTCGTATTACTTTCTAAACACTGTTGGAGTAACTTTATGATTTTTGTACCATTTCATTCGTATACATATATCAGTATTCAACACCATGTTCGATTATGATTGAGAAATAAAACAATCGGTTTTATATTATCTCCAGATCAGACCCTAACGGTTCCTTTGATGAATAATAGCTAACGTGGTCTCCTCAAACCAGTTCACACTTTTTAAACGTTACATTTATTTAAAAGCATATCAAATGTCTGCATCTTTTTACAAACGACAGCACATAGAGTTTACAAAATTTTCTTAAAAATTCTCCAAAATGTCGACGAAATAGCATTGTTATACAACAATCTGATAACTGAATCAATGAAATTTCTAACTATTAAACAATTTAAATGACACAAGACTGCCTGTTATTCGGTGTATTAATAATGACCAAGTCTAATTAAGAAATTGCCGTGAGCAAAATGAAAAGAGAATGAATTTTCATTGACATACCTATCGGATAAAATCCGCATAACAATGAGTATATACTTCGTGTAACTTTGCTTTTATTCTCTGTCATTTTCTCAGTACATTTATATAGAAGTGCTTTCTTAGCAATATAAAACAACTTAGGCTTTATATAAATATATTGTTTACGAAACTATTGGTGAAGTGAATTTTAATTAGGAATAAGTTTTAGTGTTCCTGTTTTTATTCTTATCCATTCAGAACAAAATAGTCATACCAAATCATGATTTTGAAAAATATACCTAACTTAATTGAATAAAAATACTTCCACATTAAATGAATCGATAACTCTCCGATTGATTGTGCGAGTAAGAAATACGTGTCACTTTAATTAATTAAAATACAATTTAAACGATCACAAGACTTGGACTAAAGTTACGAATAAAGTTGATTCCCAAGAAGCGTAGTTAATTTGCACTTCCTAAGGCTCGGCCTAATTCTGTTTAGTAGCTTATTAACCCATTCGACTAAACTGTTAAAGCACTATTTCAAAACGTTTTAGGCGTTCTTATCAGTAATTCAAGGACTACGCATTCATTGGACTTTGAAATATATCATATTGTTTGATTTCGTGATACAATAATCAACGAGTATGTTATATTAAATTTATTTATGCGAATTCAAGATAGATATATAGAAATAAAAGTAATATTACTGTCCTCGGGATACTAACTCAATACGCATTTTAAAATACATGAAACTCACCTTCAACCTTATTGGACATGGTTTGTTAAATAAATTATCCCCTGTAGTTATTGTATCAGATGAACATGGCCAGTAGGCGTTGGGAGGAAGATTTTCAGCAGACGATAGTGAACCAGTTGTTTTGCAACCCATTTGGTTTGTCTGTCCAATTGAAGAATTCAACTGAATACTTGCATAGATGGGTACTGAATTTGTTTGTCTAACTTTATCTAAAGCAAGACTTTGATTTGTAGTATCACTCTTCTCCTCAATGACTGCATCAAGAGGATTAAAAAAACTATGATGTAGACCTGATGATTGGCGACCATTAATCATTCCCACTAGAGCTTAACAAATATTCGAAAATAATATTTTCAATAAATTTTAAGTAAAAAACGATTTTACTTAAAAATTGTCAGTAGTATAACGCATTTTAACATTATTTAGCGTGAATCTTTCTAAATAATTGTGTATTTTGTGTTAGCATGTAACCCACTGTAGCACAAAACAGGTCTCAATATTACACTTCATTTTAAAAAGTTTCTTCAAAATACATAGGTTGGTTTGCGAAGTAATGAGGTATATTTGGTTACAGTCTTCCCCGTAAAACTAAACTACAAAATACACATTAACATTACCTAAACTATAAACAAAATAAAACTTTAATTCTAAATCTTGTTTTCCGAAATTGTGTTATAAGTCATACTTACGACAATTTAGGGCCAGGGATAGATATTTTATGTCCATTCATAGAAACTTTAAAGTACTGAACTAAAAATGTGCAGACAGTATTCTGCTTATCCTTAAATAAGATTTAATGTTCGAAGTCAATAAGAAATCTTGATGTTATCAGAATGGGGGTTTGTGGAGACTGTAGTAATTTACTTTAAAAGCAGTGACCAGTGAATTTCAATGGTGTCTGTTGTGAGATAGTACCTAAATGAAGACAGTGGTGGGTGGGTCGCTCAATTTCGTGGATTAGTTGAAGTTAGACATTAACACCGTTGGTTGCCGGCTCAGTGGTCTGAAGGTTAAGTGTTCGCGCGCGAAACCGATAGGTACTGGGCTGCAACCTCGCGAGGCGGGATTGCGGATGCGAGTTGTCGAGGAGTCCCACAATAGGACGAGACGGCCGTCCAGTGGTCCCAGTTTTCCAATGGTGGTGTAGCTTTAATGAAATTATTGAGTTCTCTTTTTAACACATCAATATTCAGATAATCGTGTTTCGACGGGTGGACCACCAAATTAAAATGATTATACAAATTTAAGTGGTAGATATCGTATGATTGTATTAATCTATGACACCACTGTCACAGTTATGCGGTAAATGTGATTGAAATAACCGGTGTCTGCCAATCTGTCAGTATTGTCGGCTTCAATCACTGACTTTGTTAGAGCGTTTGTGTATTTCATAAGTTCCCCAGTATGTATCATGCTCATCACTAAATACTTACCTTTATCCCCGGTAAAATAAAAAAAGGAATTAGTATACAAAATGAAAATCTTATGTGTTTAATTACTGTTTCTTTGCATATGACAGCTTACTGGACGAGATCAGACAAATTCTTTAACTCTCATTCTCAAAATAAAAGTCATTATTACGTTTGCGCTATTGTTGTTGTTGTTGATATGTTCATGAATATTAAGTTGTAATATGGAGAACCACTGGACTCCACCTTAGCTTTAAATCCACCTACTCCTTCCTGCTTTGCTTTTTTTAATACTTTAGTTATTATCGGACTTATAATCGTCTAATCTTAATGTCGCCTTATTGTCATGAACAATCTAATACTTGGTGCCGTTTCATATTAGATATGTTGTAAATAGAGACTGAAGACCGTTTCATATAAAAAATATTGTTCTTAAATTAATTGGGTTTATAACTTGGTTATAAATAATATTGTTTAATCGAGACTATAGAGATTAAAGAAGTGAAAATATTATATCAGGTTCGTCCATGTTCTCTCTTGTGAATATACATATGTTTTCGACGTTTTTTAACATATCGTTTATACATTAATTTGAATGTATTCGAAATTATCATTTATTTTCCCCTTTTTTAAATAATTTTAAATAACAAACGTCATTTTTCCCAACTTACAGTACTGTGAAACTTCAATAGTTTGACATTTTACTACGTTTAAACAACTACTAGTTACCATTAGTAAACGAAGTTTGTACAGGTTGGTCATTTTAAAGATAATTCACAAAATAAACGGATTTCTGTTAGACATATGTACCATTTCGATTTGGTGATGCATAACAACGTTCACCAGTAATCCATCAATAAGTCAAGATAAAAAACAACAAACCTTGCATCTTACTGTTTCCGCCTAAATTGATGGACTGACATTCAGTAGGTTGTTAGCTATCGTAAAATTAATAGTTCCATAACATTGGATGATATGAAATAAGTGTAACATATAAGTAGCAAGTAAGGGATATATCTAAAGTTCAAACTATTTGTATTTTGTGGTTCCTATTATATTAATAATAATAAATTTATAAATTTATCTACCAGATTTGAAAATTGTACTTAGGAGGTTAACCTCTTTGAAAGAACAAAATATCCATTTTAGATAGTGTTAATTTCCTTATGAGATTCATGTATTCGAAAACTATTACACAGACCTCAGGGTGCATTTTTGAAACTTTAAATCACATGCTATATTTAATATGTACATCTTATTTTGAAAAAATGATTATCCACCTTCCAAAAGCTGGGAGTCATGACATTCTAAATGCATTGAAGCTGTCAAAATAGATTCTATAAATCTACGCTATAATAATTAGTCAGAGAGTAATTTTGTATTCAATCACTTAAGCATTAGAGAGGGTTTTGTAGAGATTTCAGTATTTTCATGGTTGAAATCATGAGTCGATTGAAGCTAGAACACCATGGAAAACCTGGAAGCATTGGACGGCAATTTCGTCCTATTACGGAACTACTCAGCATTGCGCATCCACGATCCTGCACTCGCGAGATTTGAACCCAGGACCGACCAGACTCGCGCCAGAGCAGTTAACCGATAGACTACTGAGATGGCCGGCATCCAACAGTGTTAATATCTAACTTCAACCAATCCTCGAAGTTTGAGCAACCGTTCACGAATTGTCTTCAGTGAGTTGTTATCTCACAACAGACGTGGTTGAACTCCACTGGTTACTGCTTCCAGGTTTTCCATGGTGGTCTAGCTTCAATTGACTCATGATTTCAACTATGAAAATACTTAAGAATTAACTCCGAAATATTCTCGTCAATTAAAAAAAAACTATCTTATCTGACTTCAGTTCATGAATTTCAATTTAATCAAGAAAATTTACCTTGAATTGAATAACGAATAAATGGATTATTTATTAGGCTACATGCAATAAGTTGCTTTAAAGAATTCACCGGAACTTGAGTAGATGATTTTGAATAAAGAAATTTATTAAGTCTTTCTAAATCTCGATCTTCTGTTGCTAAAGCTTCCAGTATTTCAATTGATTCACCAACTCTTTTTTTAATCTGTAATAAAAGAATAATTATAAGTATAAAGAGCTGTATAAGTTATATTTAAAAAAGAATTGTTAATTGGATGAAGAAATAGAACTACTTAGTAGATGTTTGAATTCCTTTAATAAAACTTTTCAGGAATCAGTGAACAATTTTCCTACTTCAGAACCATCAACAAAAGGATATTGTTTACTGTTTCAAAATTGGCTAATTATAGCAAATAAAAATCCATTCCCAATACAGACCTTAAAATATGCTTTTGTTAACATTTATAGGTATCTAACATGACTGGAAGAAATGTTGTTTGGTAGGAATTTAGTAAAAATATCTAAATATATATGCTGCCTTTAACCATTTTAGATAAGATTGAAAAGGTATGATAAGCAGTTTTAAAAGTCCTTTTTAACAGGAAAATATTTTTTTGCAAATAGACAACAATTTTAGCTACATAATGTGCATAGATTGTAATAGAAGTAGCGGAACATTTTCAAATGAGAACGTTATTCGGAATGTTTTTGGGTTCACTTCCTTTTGGAAAGAGAAACTTTATGTTTATCTTTATTTTTTGATATCGTAAAAATAATTTGTCAGTTTTTATGGTTATTAGTACAAAACATTGAAATTATAATTTCAAATAAATTGATCAGTAGTTAGATTATTTGTGATGATAAAACAACAATATACTTTATGATTAACATTACGGATCTCATTTAGACAACCATTGAAAACAAGCAAGAATTGAGCAGATGTTTCGTCCTAGCCCAGGACTCCTCAGTAGTATACATACACTAGGAAGGTAATTCAAGACTTTCAGATCTCGTAGGGAACGCGTAATCTGTAAAATTTCGTATATTGTTAAATTGTGCTATGTCTAATAGAAAGAAGGTCCTAACTTACCATTCAACGTTGACTACTTTTTCTAACAAACGTAATTAATCTATCCGAATCCTGCACCGCTGACAACAGTGGGTGACATCTTTACTCATTCACATTACAAATGTTATATTTTTTACATCCATTCACATGAAAATGAATACAAATATATATCGTCCCATCTTTGACAGAAATAATATGACAACATAATTTGACCTATTCTGATCACAATAAATATTTTAATTTATTTCGTTATAATACTTAAAATTGAGTCAATCCAATCCAGTTATTCGTTCCCTGAGAAATACACAAACACAAATTGCCGAAAATTCAATGTTCAACTCAGTAGAATATACCAAATATATCATAATTTCGTTATTCATTGTAATGCATCAGTGCTTTATTTACTGACTTTTTTCATGACCTTCCTCTATGACGTAATTACTCGAACCGATTCTACGAGTTAAAGGGTAACATAGTGAATAACTTAAATACTCTAATAGTAACTAAGATATAGAATATAAAGTTTCTAAAACCTATAATCTATACCAATTCACATAGTGAACTAAAAGTTTAAAACAACTATTTCCAATTCCATTGATTTCTTTTCAATAAAAAAACACAACTTAATTATAACTCTCTCATTAAATAGGTGAATTATTAATTTTCCTCAAATGATTTCAGATACAATCAACGTTTTTTAAAATTTTTTTTTATAGTTTACAACAAAAAAATCCACCATAGTCATATAATTATTTTACATTATAACAATTTTCTTTAGCTGATAATCAAATTGTTATGACCTTTATCAAACTGGACTAACACCCCCCTCCCTCTTTATTTAAAAAAACGTTTTGTCAAGTTTACACAAAAAAAGAGTATAGATATTTATTAATTGAACTACAATAACATTTTCCACATCTTTTTTTGCATGGAAATATATTGTCTCTTTTTTCTTCTTGTTTTGACCTAATTTCATATCATAATGATTGATAAATTAATGTGATTTGAAGAAATATGAAGGGATTAATTAACCAGGAAGAGAGAGCAGGAAATTAGTAAAATAATTAAAAAAAACAATATTTAAAATAGAGTAGTATTTAGGGTAACATGAATAGATGACTTCTTTATTTCGTGTTACTATGATTATTAGCAAAATGTTGTTTTGTCTTAGTAATATACCACTTTTAATAAGATATTTTAAACAAGTTGTTGATTTGATTCATTTAGAATGAGTATGAAATTAATGGAAAACAATCAATATGTTAATCCAATAAATTAATATCAGAAGGGGTTTTTGTGGAGATTTAGTACTTTCATAGTTGAAAGCCTGAGTCAATTGAAGCTAGACCACTAGGGAAAACTTGGAAGCACTGGACGGCCGTTTCGTCCCATTGTGGGACTCCTCATCAGTGCGCATCAATTGACTCATGATTTCAACAATAAATTAATAATTTAAGAAAAAAATGTTTAAGATTTTTCATTAAGAATATATTTCAACCAAATAATTGTTTATCTTTCATTTTACAGATTAAATATGAAATTACATGTCTAAGAAAATATTATTTCATTTATGAAAAAAAAACTATACAAACACTTGTATTATTTGATAGTTGAATTTATGAGTCAATAATAATCATCATATGCTCATTATTGACTGGCTTCAAAAGGTATTTCCTAGAGTTCTAGTGAGAAGCAGTGAACGGTGGAGTTCAACTGGGTCTGTTGTGAGGCGGTGACTCACTTGAGACAATGGTAAACTGTGGCGCAATTTTGTGGATTGGTTGAAGTTAAATATTAACACCGTCGGATTCCTTCTCAGTAGTCTTGAGATTAAGAGTTCACGTGCGAGATCGAAGATCCTGGTTTCCATGATCGGATATTTGCTTGGTACGTTTTGTTCTCGCGGTATTATTTCGATAATTTATTTTTATTTCTGTAATGTAGTTCAGACCCAAGAGTGGGACAAACGTTGAAACCATTTACTTCAAGTAGCTTGGAATTTTACTACTACGATATTTTTCTGAGCGTATATGTGATCAACAATATCCAGTATATTGATTGCAAACTTACTATATTACAGTCGATTATATAAGCTTACTGCTTAACAAAACGGAGATTCGTGTGTTACAAGTGATTTTCGTTATCAGATTAATAAATTTTGGTAAATTAGGTAAATGTATACTATGGAATCTAATTCAGTCTACTGAAATCTGTTTCATTTCACTCCGTCAAATAAACTGTAACTATCACAGTGATTTAATTAAAATGTAAATTTCGACAGTAAACAGGTTAAATTCACTGCGTATTGAAAGAACAACCGTCCAGAATATTCTTGATACCCGTGACTTGATCTTTTATCACGTTTCAATAATTCATTGTTACATCAGTTACATCAGCAACTGCAATAACTTTATTTAGGTTTCAATTACAGTTCACTATGTTAGTTATCGGCAAATAGTGAATATATTTGAATTATTCAAATTTGCAACCAGATATACATTTAAATCTGTATACCATCGTTAATTGTAGTCAGTTTTAAAAAAACACTGTGTTACCAGCATGAATTTTAAAACATTAAATATAGACATTAAACTTATTAGAAATAAATACCATAAAAAATACCTCAAGGAAAGCCTCCATTAGATTAATCTTCATTTCAAGACTTTGTTCTTTGTCGGAATTTATTGAATTTGAAGCATTCAAATCTTCCAGATAGATTATCAACCAAGTTGTATGATATGGCCAATGATGAACGAGCGTAACCCACAAGACAACAAGTTCAATTTCAATATTCATATTGTACAGCTTCAGCAAGCGATCTAAAGTATATTTATTTTTAAAGAAAACAATTGGATTTTGAAACTCATAGTTGCGATTCGAATTTTCAATACACAAATAGACAAGGCCATTATAGTGATTTTTATAAATATTGGACAAAATTCCAAATGTTTATTTTGAGACTAAATAAAGCTATTAAACTTTCGTAATAAATTAGCAACAGGGCACTAAGAAAGCTTTAGTTGCCTTAGGATGCAAACTGACCAGAGTAGTTGTATGCTAAAAGCACTGTTGGAAGCTCGTCAGGTGTAAATCCTCGATCATTCTAATTAAATTTGTTGTCCTTACATATACCATGTAAATGAAGTGGTGTGAGATAGTAAATGAATCCTGAAAACCACAGATTAAAAGTGAACTAAAAGACTCCGGGACGAATACTGAAGTTAAATAATACTTTTATAAACCACAAACCGCCACAAGGAGCAGTTTAAGCATGTTTGAAACATTCTTGATCAACGAATAACCCTTCACATCCTATTTCTATTCAAGGATTCTAAAACAAAATGAAACTAGTAGTTAGAAGCTATTGATATACAGAATGCGGATATATTGATTGTAAACACAAGTGTTGCGTGGTATCTTTTAGGATTTTATTTACATTCTAATTATATTTCATTGTGGTTAATGAGCCTGTGAGTTTTTCATGCTCATAGTCATGTATGCTAGATATTTTAATTACTCGTAACAGTCAATTATAAAAGGTGTGGCACTAATTAACTCGATTAATCCAAATAATGGGTAAAGGTTGCTTAATCACAAAAAAAGAACTAACGAATTTACTATCAGTCATCTAAATAGTGTAGTTTCTTTAAATAATTAGTTGGCTGGCAGACGACGGATTTAAAGTTGCATTGGAATAAGAATCAACATCACAAGAAGAGTCATTTCAAGCATCTAATGTTGATCACATAACTAAGTTGAATCTAATGCTTTGAGTGAATTTTGGCATCAAACATTATCGAAATACGTGTATATGAAGAGTGAACCAGGTACTTTGTAATGCAATGTCTGTGAACACTTTGACTTGATAAGAAAAGTGTTCGAAATCTTGATTTACTATTTAGATATAATCTAAGTAGTTAGTCTGTTTGTTGTAAGTTCTTAACAGTCTCAACTAATAGAACAAATTTTATTTCATCAGCACAAGTATAAATACATCCGGCTAAGTTGAATGCAGAACAAAATGCGTCGCCTGGATTGCAGTACCAGCAACTATTAAACTTTATCAAATAAAGGTTTACCTAAACTACCCATACACATATTCAAAAGTAATTCTCTTTCATTAGTTTTAAAAACGACTTATTAGTTTTATGGATTAGAAAGTGTTTTATATTCCACTACCATTATTTCAAGTTTTTCTATTCATCTTGTTTTAATGAAATCGTGCTGAATGACATATTAGCCTGAACTTCCCCACAATTATCTTTAAATCATGATTACAAATTAAAGATAGTTTTAATAAAAATACATTTATGTTAAATAGAATTTTAACTACTCTACTTTTGAGATATACAACAAATATGAGTTTATTTAGGTTTAAAGATAGTTAATCGAAATGACTAACAGAGTAAAACTAAAGGCATGTAAATTTGCTTGTATTTAAGTATGAAATCATTTTAACGAGAACATGATATAATTTTTTTTGAAAGTTTGTTTTTCCCAGCAAGAAATTCGGTGAGACTCTAATTTATGGACGGCGTTTGAACGAATCTAATGTGACCTTGAGAAATATTAGTCAATCAGGAAACAATTAGTATAGAGTGAAAATGTATTATACAAAACCAAATAATTAGAGCGGATGCATTTCTTCTACACGGTTCAAAACTTGTCAAGGTTAGAAAGAGGTTCAAAGGTTCTAAAATCACAATGCATAAGGTAGAGGAACTCATCCATATGGCTCCATAATAGTCGGTCTCTGGAGACATGATAACGTCACAAAAACTCTCTCAGCCTCGACCACATAGCTTAAGTATTGTTTGTGTGCACTGCGGTTGTGTAAGTTTGTCATTTTTATTTTTTATTTTTATTTTTATTATTCCTACAATACTCATTACACTGAACAGCAAAAGTTTCAGTAACGTCTGCGAATATTTCGGTCAATGTTACTGGGGGTTTTATTATACAGTTCGCGAGAATTAATATAATTTGCCTTAGTCTCAATCTGGATCGAGCGAAAAGAGTTCCTATTCAGGGAGAGTTCTTCCTCTAACATATATTCCATCACAGTAATCTGCACAAAGTCTACGAGACATTTGATTACCGCAATTACAAATAAAGGAACTTCTTATTAGTCCCATTTGTTGTAGAAGCTTAATCACCACGTTTTATCTAAAATCCTGTGTGAACCGATTGTACATGAGCACCAGGTATTGAAATCGGCGCCGTGACCTTGAGATCCCTGAAACGCTTCTGATTGGCTCGTCTATAAATAGTAATCTCGGCTGTAATAATGTTTGAAAACATTAATTTTATCATTTTATTTTAAAAAAAGTTTATTCCTTATTAACTGTACATTCAAAATGCCACAATTCTCTGAGACCTTAATAAAACAAAAGTGTTGTGAATATTGCTATTTTCTACATAATGAGAATGTATCATAATAAATTCATCATTATATTTTCTTATTATTTTGAATAATGAAAAAAAGAACATTTGCTTAGAAACTCGATACATTCTAACAACTACTTATTTTGTAATAGAAAATTTGTTAAATAGATTGTATAAGACATTGTTATATTGAAATTTTTATAAATAGAATGATTACGAATAATAAATATATGGATATGAAAAAAAAGCAAACTAAGTATGTTTTTATGTGATAAAAAATTCGTTTTGTTTTTGTTTTTTCAAACTTAAACAACGTTACAATTTGAGATAATATTTTAATTATTTTCAGATTTGGAAAAGAAATACTTTTATAGGGGAAATCATGAGTCAATTGAAGCTAGATCCACCATGGAAAACCTGGATGCACTAGATGGTCGTTTTGTCCTATTATGGGATTCTTCAGCAGCACGCATCCACGATCGCGTCTCGTGAGACTCGAACCTAGAACATATCGGTTTCGCGCACGAACGCTTAACCCCTGGATTAATGAGACGGTATACAACGATGTTAATGTCTAATCCACGTTGTCGCGCGACGGTCCACCATTGTCTTCAGTGAGCTACTATCTCACGGTTGAACTCCAGTGGTCACTGCTTCTCATTAAAATTCCAGGAAATACTCCTCATGAACCCAACTATTAAATTACTACAATCTCCATAATAAGTACCTTCTGATAATAAAATGCTGTCTTTAAATAATTCATAAACATAACATGACAACTTTTTCATTACACAATTAGCCAATTTTAACAGGTGTAGAATTTTGCAAAGATTTCACATAGTCACTAAATTACCCTAATAAATGTAGCAGTTTGTAGTGTATTCGAAGTTCTTCACAAAATACCCTTCTGATGATAATCATATGATCACCAGTGACTGGTTCCAAGAGGTATTTCCTAGAGTTCTAGTGAGAAGCAGTTACCAGTGGAGTTCAACCGGGTCTGTTGTGAGATAACAAATCCGTCATATCAACTGATTATGTGCATACATTTCAAATTTCATCTTAAATTTAAGATCATAGGTATTGAATTATGAGTTAACTAAACATAGGAAACATTCTTTTTAAAACTACACTCATAAACTTACATGTAAATGCTGTAGACAATACCAATTGTTTGATAACTTTCCCATTCCAATCAGCTAGTTCATGATTATGTAAAAACATACTTGCAATATCATTTACACTGAACTCATTCTCTTCTGTAACTTTGATTTTATTTTGTTCTTTTTCATTGTTTATTGGAATAATTTTAGAACTATGTTGGTTATTCGAATTTGTTTCGTGAAAGTTGTTAAACATAGCACTTGGTACATGACTTGAAACACAATTCGGACTGGTTGACTGAAATTTAAAAATTATATCAGATAATAGAAAGTTCTTTTGCACATGCTTATTTAAAATATTCTACTTAGACATTTAAATGTATATTAGGTATGTTTTAAAATTCTTTCTGGATGTAGCACTCTTTTGGTTTCAGCTTATTACTAAAAATGAAAAGTGTGTTCCCAGACAAATTCCAAAGTTAAATGCGATAGAAGTGGAATTACATTATTATATGTCTCACGCGCGAGACTGATAGGTCTTGGGTTCAAATCTCACGAGGCGGGATCGTGGATGCGCCCTGATGAGGAATCTCACAATAGGACGAAACGGCCGTCCAATGCTTTCAGGTTTTTTATGATGATCGAGCTTTAATTGACTCGTGACTTCAACAATAAAATATCTATGTGTTTTAAGCACAATCCCATTGAGACATAATATCGTTTTTATGAGACTTTATCTTGGAAAGTGGATCATCAATTGTGTAATTTTACGTAATCGTATTTTGAATGAATCAGCTAACATAACTTTTTACGATCAAATAAGAATGTCAAGCCTTATTTAGACAAACTTGAAAAAATGCTACCTTTATTGTCACATAATTAAGAAGAGCTATGAGAATTAATATGCCATTCACAAGTAATTTTTTTTAAATATTGACAGAAGTGAATACCTCAGTAAAAGACTAACAGTTTTTCAAATCTCAGAAACTCTAAACTTGGGTCAAAACATATATTATTCTGTTTTATATTCAAGATAAAATGAATTGTATACTTATATATCCTCACCTAATAATATTTCCATTAGATCAGTCTAATCATATTTGCAAGAAAAAATATCAAATTCTATCTTAAGCTTATTTCTATACTCCAAAGACTATATAAATATAATTCAAACCTGTTCAACACTATAAGTGAAGTCAATTTTTGTTGATCAATCCAAGAGATATATAAAAGTACCAGGGGTAAAATCAAACAAAATGTATATATTTACCTACAGCATTATCAATAGAAACTAATTTCTGTTATCATATATATTGATTAATGAATTAGGTTGAAATATAATCTGTTTTTAATTTGTTCAGTTTCTTTTGTAGAGACTTTTTAATTAAAACAAATTTCAAATAGAAATTAGTGTTTTTCTTTAGGTGATTGACTATCTATCTGATATCAGCTTTTTTGCTGATTAATTATCTTAGCAGTGAACTAAATTGTTTGATTTAAAAAAAAGTAAATTTCTATCTGATTGTTTTATATCACATAATTAGGTTCCATTTAAATAAATTTCTAGAAATAATATTCCTCTCAATCATTATATGAAAAGATAAATGGTGGTTACCACTGGAATCCAGAGCTAGCGTTTCGGTTTATTTGGGATTCGTCAATTGGATGTACATGCATTCAAACAGCTAATACAAAAATGAATTCATTTAACTAATGAAACATCCATCTTATCAAAATTCTAATAAGTAGTGATTATTGAAAATTCACTTTCGTGTTATAAACTTATTCTAAGATGGTGGAGAAGATTTGTAGCTCAGGTGGGTGATTTTGAGAACAGAGAACAAACCTACATCAAAACTTATTCTAAAAATAATCTGATTTTTTGTAGGTTGCGCAGTTATCAACAAATTTAGTTCCAGTCTTTTGTTTTTTGATAAATACTAAGACACATCTTTAAAACAACAGTTTACCAAGATCGTTGTAACAAACGTTATCAAGATTTTCTTTTTCTTTTAGCTTAAGCAGTTGAAATACTTCAATTTTCGAGAATCATAAAGTTAATGACTGAAAAAGTTATCCAAAGCTCGTATAATAAAATATTCTTTGACTTTAGGTTACCTCAAGATGGTTGCTGTTTACTTCATTGTTTACCGAAGTTTCACTAATATCTTTGTATTATTTAGATCTTAAATATGATGACATTAACAATAGACTAAACAGCATTAACTGGGATATATTAGTAAATTTATGCATTATGAACCTCTTCATTTGTTTAATGGCCCAAACTTTTACTACTTTTCTACAAGCTTAAATTTTCAAAAGTTACAACCGACGTACAGCAATGCTTCAGTCAGATAATACTAAAGTGGTCAATCCATTGTTTTCATCTCAAATTGTATGTCTATGAAAAGTTCTAGTCATAGTAAGTAAACGTTTACATAAAAATCAGTTTACTAAGAAACGAAACACTATACAGTATACTTTGATATTTATTTGTTTATGGCTTACACAACAAGCAAATCATTTTAGTAGAGAACAAAACAATCAGATAGCTTTTGTATTTCGAAGAATGTTACGGTATGATTAAATATTTCTTGATTATCTGAATAATAACAGTATTCTATTCATTGGACATCATTTGTTGCGAAAAGCAAATGAAAAGCCATTCTGCCAAATAACGTAAAATTTTTTCACCAGAAATTTATAGAGTGTAGCAAATGCAGGAAGCAATTTTTTATTGAAATCAGTACAGTCAATAAATAACTCCTCCTAGGTAACTGACCATTTCTGTTGAAGTAATACTAATACTAAACTAAACGGATATTTTGCCATTAATGTTTTCATTAAGGGTGGGTGTAGTTGAGAATACTTTCTCTTGTTTGACTGTTGACAACTACCTAAATTCTGATGAACTTTTAAAAAATATATTCGTCAGAATTGTGAAAAGATTTCCTAATTTTGGTAATTCGAAATACATTCGAATTATAACTTAGTCAGTAGAAGATTATTTCATGGAAATGAAGTATCAATATTCACCATTGCTTTCTATTCACTTAAACTGTTCAGTCTTTATCTTTTGCATTTAAAAATCTCTATTTTTCTGAAATATTCAAATATAACTAGGTCAGTATAAAAAGAAGTATAGTTATTTAGGTGTAGTTTTGTTATCTAGGCTGGTAAGCTTGATTGTTCTTCTGAACGACAGCATCAGCACAAACTTCAGGTAGACGTGAAGTATTCGGATTTCCCCACATATTACTCACAGCTTGTCCCCGATCATAATTGATTATTGTTGACATTTTATCGTGTCATTGTCTACTTCTTTATTTTGACTGTATCTCCCATTGATTTGATTCTTGGTCCTATATTTGTCCATGATTTTTCTGATTGATTGGTAGACTGGATTGATGTCAATGTGTTTGTTAACTGCTAATTGACTTGAGTTCCAAGTTTCTATAACTTCCTCGACGTTCTTTGTATTCCCTCTATACATGATCTCAAAATTTTTCCAGTTAAATGTGTGTTCACAGTTGTCCACATACATTGAAATAAGCGATGATATTTCATGGTGGTTGACTGGTAATTGATGTTCGTATAGGCGGAGAGGAGAGGGAAATCCACTCTGTCCCATGTAGTGTTCTACACATTTGGAACAATTTATTTTGTAGATGACATTCCGTAAACTGATTTACATAAGAGCAAATGTGATTTGTTAAAAAGGTTGAAGATACAATGAAAAGCTATCTTTTAATTGATAAATATTTTTATTGCAATACTTCCTTCAAATTAATCAATCTGATGTAATACATGCTTCTTGACAAGTTTCTTCAGTACCTGTTATGAATAAGAACAATATTCATTTTATTTAAAAACTCAGGAAATCATTTTTTTTGTTATAATGTCAGCATAAAGTGTTATGTAAACTGCTTATTCTCGACTAACCATAAGACACTTTGCGTGCTTCTTAATATAGAAAAATAGTTAATTTTTTTGCAAAGAAAAATGTTTTCAGATTTATATAATAATAATAATAATAATGATAAAAGTTTGCTGTATGCTAGCGTGATTGATATTTCTTGAAGAGAAATAAAAAAAGGCATATTATTGACTGATTAAAACAAAGATTTAGATTTTGTTTCTTTGTTACAATCCACAAAATGTAGGAAAAGATTTAATTCCCGAATGAATCTTTTAACTCACCACTTTTTTGGATGATACATTGATAGTTGATATTTCTGACGTTGAAATTATACTAGATTGGAAAGTAGCATTTTCTGACGAGTAACCATTCAATGATGAATGTAAAAGTTGATTATGTTTCATATGTTCATTATTTGATTTTTTTATTTCAGGTAAATCAGTAAAAATTGGCGGTTCTAGATATATTGGTAAATATAAACTAGCATGTACTAAATGAAAATTATCACCAACTATTTGTGCAATAAATTTAGGTTCTTGTGTAAAACTATTACAAAATGTATTATTGTTTGGTGATAAAATTGTACTGCACACAAGATCACCTAAAAGAATCTGAAATCACAAAACATAAACAAACATCCAGTAAATTTTACGACATTAAATCAATAAATAATTTATTCAGCCATATGTCTCATTTTGAATTTGTAACAATAGAAGTATAAAATTGATAATAGTTTGTGCTTTAAAGTGTCTTCATTCCTATAAATTCATTAAGGTTATTTGAATAAACAGTGACTAGTTTCATTTATTCTTTTGTTCCAACAAAAATTTGAAAATTAACATGCCGATTAAAACTGGTGTTTCATTTAGTGTTATAGCAATTATCCTACAATCGATTCGGAGTATGGCCAATTTCGGTTGAGCCTTTTTATTAACTTAGCAGACATCGTCATTTGGATAATAACAATTCGCATGTTCTTTGTATTGTTATGACCACTGGAGCACATAATGCTCTAGCCAAAATGATGATTGCTTAAGTATCATTCGATGACTCAAACTCCGCCCCCATGTATGTATGCAAGCAAATCTTGTTATCAGCTTTTGTTTTGCTGTGCCCTTATTCAATTTGATTATAAACTGCCTATGTAATTGCTTACACTGATCGCTGCTTGCTGATATTTGCTCATGTGCTTGTAACTTTCCGGCCTGCGTCTTTTGACAATAAACTGTAGTTGCCGCTTCGCTTTGCCTTCTGATTTTACGCACCGTTAAGATTGGTATTATAACGGTTATCGAGGTGTTCGATTAACGAAGCACGGCACTACAGTTTTTATATTGTCGTCACTTTTCTTGCTCCTATAAACTCAAATTGTTAAGATAAAAATTTGACATTGTGATACGTAATTTATGGAAAGATACAAGTCAAAGTATATCATTTCGCATGCATTAGTTGAATATAAAATACTCAGTAACGACAGACTGAAGCACACATCTAAACTTCCTAGAGTAAAATTATTTTCACTGCAAAATAAATTAAGGATATCTGTGACTGCAAAATAAATTATTTCAAATGAATACCTTCTGAGCGAACAGGTTTCAACAAATAAACGATATGGAATCTCTTCATATGATTTGATTTATTGTATAAAGAAGAGAAAAAATGATTATTGTTGATTTAGATAATATACTATGGAGTTAAAAAAACCTAATATTTTACAATGTTGAACTGAAATTTAATGTCACAACAAACATTTTCCGTTTGTATGTCTTTTTGGGGGTTTGATGGCTATCAGTTCATAGACAACATTGTCAAGGAATATTAGAACAAAATATATTTGGTGCGATGGTGAAATATGGTGAAATATGTCTGAATCAACCTTTAGGGTAGTGACCATGTCTGCACATATATCGCACATATCGCACATATATAGCACATAAAGAAATCAAAGCCAATTTCACATTTTTGATAGTCAAGTTTGATTTATGGATAGAGAATACTAAATATGTTTGAAGAAGAATAACATAACTAGATTCTTCGCTATATGAGATTGAATATAACCTATTGATAGTCTACTGATATTTTTTATACAAAGATTCATTTTGAAAATTAAGTCGTCTTGAGTATTAGGTTTCACAAAGTTACAAGAGGTAAGATCTTTCCCTTGAGGAAGTCAAAAAATAGATGAAGAAAATACAAGGTAATGTATCTTGATTTACTTTTATTATTGAGTTGACTTTTCTTATTCAACTTTCGCATAATCGAAATCTGATCTAGTCACCTACTTTTTGAAACATACTCATCTATATAATATTCTAATAATAATGTAAATTTTAAATGTCCCGACATGGTTATACGAATTAATTAAAGCTTTGGCAATCTATTCACCTTCTGTATCGATTGGCTTCGGAATATATGGATGTATTTACGAAATTATACGCTTATAAGTATAACTTTCATAATCTATCAAAATGGTCTACGAATTTTCCTATCTGATACATTTTCTCATCTAATATAGAAAATGTCTCATCAACTACAGAGATGAAAATTATTCTTCTATTCGTAAATCAATTTTCAAGGATAAAATGCGTTCAGTAGTTCTAATGTTTTAATCTATTCTATAACGAAACCATATAATATCGAAGTCATCGCTTTAAACTATTTCAAAAATAAAAATAAATCAATCCAAATGTGTACCGACATACTTTTGAGTTGAAAAAGCTATATCTTAGTGTAAAGAGGAAGTTTGTACTGTTCTTTAACTTATTGTCATCATAGTTTTCTTACATACTCTACCATATTTCATTTGAATCTTCAACTTACATATAATTTAATCCTTCTCTCTTTTTATTTTTTTATGAACATATTCCATTAACATGTACTAATTCCCTTAATTTTGTCACGATTACTATTATTTGTTACGTTCGGTCAAATTCTATTCTCATTGATTTGCTTAAAAAATCACATCATTCTTCAATTTGTATGTGAAGTCTTTGACTTTCAGTAGTTTATATATGTACATGTTTAACGAGACAGCTTAATGATTCGTTCGCTTTGAAAATGTACTTTAACATAACTTATTTATTACATTAAATAATATTATTGCGCAATTTTTGATGTCAAAAAATGTGTGTGTTAAAACGTCTATTCTAATTTTTCATAAGATTTCGTCCTAGTATGGCGGTCCTCAACAGCGAGAATTCACGATCCCACATGTGAGATTAGAATCCAGGATCTTCAGCCCCGCGCTCGAACTCCTAGTATCTAGACAACTGAGTTGGCACAACGGTGTTCGTGTCTAACTTCAATCGATCCACGATCTTGCGCAAACATTCATCCATTGTCTGAGGTAGATACCTGTCTCTACCCGAAATGGATTAGACCCAACGGGTGCTGAGTTCGAGTACCATATGCGCGATCGTGTATGCTCATTGACGAGGAGTCCCATACTAAGGCGAAACGATTGTCCAGTGCTTCCAGGTTTTCAATGATGGTCTAGCTTAAGTTGACTTATGAATCCAACCACTAAAAATTACCGATATCTCCACAAAAGCACATTCTAATATTATTTATAGAATTATTTGTTTCTTTTTGTACGATTCAAACATATATTTGTGAAAAATAAATGACAGGTTGTGACGAGACTATGAAAGGTACTTAGATCCAGACTTAAAATATCATAAAGATGAACTTTATGGCTTTCATATACTTCCCAACGTTTGGGAAGTCCAGTTAAAGGATCTATATTTCACCCATATCACAATATCTATTTATCACTTGAAATCTTACTTCTTCCACTACCATTACAACTGTTACTAAAACCAAAACAAAACCATTTATATTCGAAAGAGAGAAAAAAACAATAGTTGGAAGATGCTGTTTTAAAACATTTGATAAATCATATGGTTAATCAAATCTGACAATATGTTCAAGCAGATAGGTTTAATCAATTTTCTTTTATCTCTTTACTCATAACAATATTAATTATTGTTTTTTTTGTTTCTATCTAAGTAATCTTTAGTATGTTCATCATTGAATAGAAGCTTTATTCCTATTATTGTGATGATTATTACCTTCATCAACAGCTTGATCACCATAGTTTTCGAGACATTAATACATACTAACAATTTTACAGGTGTATATGTAGGATAGGTAATAGTCTCTAATGCTCTTAATTAGTTAATTAACCAAATAATATAAGTAAGGTAGAAACAAGAATAACAAGCACAAAAATACAAGAAATCCACACACACATCCAAACTGGACAATTTTTCGACGTAACTCATTTAGACAGTATAATTTTACAAAAAAGCAAAACTTGGATGAATCAAATTAATGAAATTTGACTGATTGTTTTCATTAGAACTACCTATTATATATTTTTCTCTTTAAAAGTTACTATCAAGGGAACTGAAAGAAGCAACTAAGAGATGAATTGAGATAATTATTAAACATGAAAGGTGTTATGATTAGTAACCGGGATGCTATCAGGTCGATGTTTTAAACATTGATGTTAGGTAAATTATTTCCTAACCACATTTCATTTCTCATTATAGTCAGTTTTATAAAGAATTAGAAACAATGTTAGAGAAGTTCAAGTCTAAAAAATATGTATAAATTACTGATTTAACAAGATATTTTGTGAGATTTTTGTATATGTAAACTGAAATGCTCATTTCATTAAGGATTTGATGCCAAATCAACCGCAAATGTGTGCTAGGTTATTGATAAGATCAATCTACTTCCATGTTGTTTTCATCAGAATCATACATAAGAACTGTTAAATATAATGCGTATTCACGTTTCTACAGTCAGGGACAGTAAGTTAGTTTGTGTTGTTTAAAATATAACCCATCATAAATGAATATGTTCTTTTCTAGTTTCTTATCAATTGATTACTACAGGAGTAATTATAGAGTACTTATAATGTTAGACGTTTTTGGGTATAGAAAATTTCAAGTCAGTCCTTTTATAAAACATGGAGTTGTCCCATCAAATAGTAGAATGACTTGTTAGGATAAAGAGATTTTAAATGCTATCAATCCATAACAAATTTTGAGTTTATAATCTGGAATCTAAGTACACGATATTTGTGGGACTCCAGTATATAAATCATGATGACTTACGAAATATCTAATCTACGCATGAAATATTTCTGCTGTTTACCTTCTACTGTACAGTTTGTCTATTTTGAAAATTCCTGCATAAGTCTAAGAATTTTATCATAAACAACAGATTGTTATTTTCTTATCCCACGAACCCAATTGTAATTTTTTTTTTAAATACTGAAGATTTGTAGTCTCATCCACCGTAAGTCATGTTTCGTAGCTGTATAATAATAGTGATTACAAAGTCCTAATACATACTATATTACGTCTATCTCTTTAATGTGAAAGGAACTCAAATGATTTTGTCAGTAAACTAAATAATCTAGCTAACAAAAGTTAATAAAATTTGTTTAATATATTAGTCAATAACTATATCATATTTTCCTCCAATACGGAAATGTAATTCACATAATGTTAGGACTTATTTTACTTGAATTCTTTAAAAATTAGTCATCTAATTCATGATCAACTTATACAACTTATCTTTATTTTTAACTACTGTTAATTTCTTATAAACAGCAATTGAAGCTCATGGACGCAATTATACATTTCAATACTGAACCAGGAAGATTCAGTGTAAAGAGCAATTGTCAATGAGACTGGAAAAAAGGGGATCTCAGAAAGTGTGAGAACAATGGAAGAATCACACTATTATCGGTTTCAAAGAAACGGTTTCAACAAAGTGTTGCTGAACCAGATTCAAGGTTTTAGTAGAACCCTAAATTCGAGATCAACAGACCGAATTCTGTAAAGATCGGTCATGCTCAGACAAATCGCGTCATTATGGATCATCGTTGAACAGTCAGTCAAATGGAACTTGTCACTATACATCAACTTCCTTGATTATGAGAAGGCGTTTGACAGTGTGGAATGGAGGACCTCATGGAATCTTCTTAGACACTCTGGTGTACCTGGGAAAATCATCAACATCATCCGGAATTCATACGACGGATTATACTGCAAAGTCGTGCATAGAGGACAGCTAATAGACGCATTCCAAGTGTGAACTGAAATCTGGCCCTTTGTATGTCATCTGGTGGTTGACTGCATTATGAAGACATTCATATCTGAGAAAATCACGGATGCGACCAGACAATTTGGACTTTGTAGATAACCTAGCTTTTCTATTCTATACACATTGTCAAATGCAGGCGAAGGCAACCAGTGTAGCAGCAGCCTTTGCATCAGTGGGCCTCAACATACACAAGGGCAGGTGCAAGATCCTCAAATGTAACACAAGGAACACCAACTTAATTACACATGATGGAGATGCTTTGGAAGGGAAGGAATTTTTAACGTACCTGGGAAGCACCATCGATGAGCAAGTAGGATCTGATGGGGATGTAAAGGCAAGGACTAGCAAAGCAAGAGCCACGTTCTTACAATTGAAATTCAAAACAACTGTCAACCAATATCAAAGTTGGAATCTTCAATGCAAACTTCAAGACAGTTCTACTGTATGGAGCTAAAACTTGGAGAACTACCATAACCATCATCAGAAAGGCACGAGTATTTTTAAAAAACTGTCTTCTCAAGATACTCAATATACGTTGGTCAGATACCATCAGCAACAATCTACTGTGGGAGCTATAAACCATCTTCCAGTTGAATTGGAAATTAGAAAAAGATTCTGAAAGTAGATAAGATATATATTGAGGAAACCATCAAACTGTACCACAAGGCAAGCCCAATTTGTAATCCTGAAGACTAATGGAAAAGAGGCAGATCAAAAAACAGGTTGCATCAGGATTGGGAGACAGACATCAAAAGAATGAACAACAGTTGGGAATAATCGGAAAAGAGCAGAAGACAGAGTTGTTTGGTGAATCCTAGTCGGCTGCCTTTGCTCCATAAGGGTTAATAGCAATAAGTAATATTAAATCGACAATTGCACTTCAACTTTCTATTTGGTTAAATTTAATCAATAATATTTCGTTCTTGAAGCAGACACATCACTTAATCTTTCTTGCTCAAAATAACATATATCGATTGATTTAGGAAAATAATTGACGTTTACAGTTTAGTCAGGTTCAAGTTTCAACAATGAGTACTCAGTTTTAAGATCGAAATAAAAACAACCTGTAATTAATGTAACTACATCTGTTCGAATGAATCATTGTTTTTTTTTCCGGTAATTATTTATTTCAATCAAAACATCATATGATTGATGATCTTTGCATTATAAAATTAGATATAAAAATAGTAGGGAAACATTTTGTAGTTTCCTTATAAATTTCAATCCAATTTCACACTAAACCCTGATTATCAAAATCCTATCGATTTTGTATGTTATTCTATTTTAGCTCACTAACATTATATACAAAATACACTTCTATGTAACTCATTTAATTGGATTTACTTGTTATTGTTAGATCTATATGCCTTCACTTTTTTTGCTTAATTTAAACTTTCAGGTTACTAATAGATATAAAGAAAGAAAGAAGAAAATGAAAAGAAAGTAAAACAAGAAAATGTAATCAATATCATCGTCATTTTCATTGTCGTTATCATTGTAATTCAGTCATCATTGAAATGTATAAATAAATAAGTAAAACAATTTCATTAATTGATTTTTTTTTCAGGAAGGAAAAAAAAACTTTTTTTTCTCCCTGAAATGAATCAATCAAATAAAAAAGCAAAAAAAAAAGAGAAAGGGTCAATTTAAAGTGACAAAATGTGTGAATATATTGTAGGTAAATAAAAATTTAATTGAAATTTCAATCGTTAATTTTGTCTTTTTTTGAAAAAAATTAAAGAAAATTTTTTTTAAAGTGAAACATTGATTTTATGGTGAAAAAATAAAAAAAATCTATATATTGAATAGATTAGAAGAAAATTTAGGAAAGCATAAGTAATTCTAATAATGAATGGAGAAATTTTAATTAAAACATGTATATTTACATTTATTTCAATAAATAATTCACTTCATGAGATTGAGGAGTTAAGAAATTGATAAGAAAAAGTGATTGGGATTTTTAAACGATTTTATCTTTTTTCACAGTTGAAATCATGAGTCAATTGAAGCTAGACCATCATCGAAAACCTGGAAACACTGGACGGCCGTTCCGTCCTATTATTGGACTCCTCAGCAGTGCGCATCCACGATTCCGCACCCGCGAGATTCGAACCCAGGACCTACCATTCTCGAGTTGAAGCCCTTAACCGATACACCACTGAGCCGGCATCCAATGGTGTTAATGTCTAACTTCAACCAATCCACGATTTTGAGCGACCGTTCACCAGTTGTCTTCAATGAGATGATATCTCTACAACAGACCTGGTAGAACTCCACTGGTCACTGCTTCCCACTAGAACTCAAGGAAATATCTCTTGAAGTCAGTCACTAGTGAGCATATGATTATAGATCAGAGGGGGTTTTGTGGAGAATTTAGTATCGTAGATTGGTTGAAGTTAGACATTAACACCATTGGATGCCGGCTCAGTGGTCTGTCGGTTAAGGGCTTCGGCTCGAGACTGGTAGGTCCTGGGTTCGAATCTCGCTCGCGAGAGCAGGTTCGTGGATGCGCACTGCTGAGGAGTCCCATAATAGGACGAAACGGCCGTCCAGTGTTTCCAGGTTTTCGATGGTGGTCTAGCTTCAATTGACTCATGATTTCAACTGTGAAAATACTAAATTCTCCACAAAACCCCCTCTGATTATATCTTTGTATTATTATTATCATGTTTGTATGACGATGATAATGATGAGAACTATAGAGGAATCACACTCCGATCAGTACCAGAAAGTATTTTCAACAGCGTTGTTGAACCTAGTGAAAAATTTAGTAGACGCCTAAATTCAACATCAACACACTGGATTCCGTAGTGATCGATCGTGTACCGACCAAATCGAGAAACCACGGATCATTTCTGAACAATAAAGAGAATGGAACTCACACTTAACATCAAGTTCTTTAACTATGAGAAAGCAGTTGACAGAATGTATAGAAGAAAACAATGGAACCTTCTTCAGAACTATGGTATGCCTGTGAAGATTGTTGACATCCTATTGAATACATATGATGAACTATACTGCCAAGTTGTGCATGTACAGTTCACAAATGCATTCCAAGTGAGGACTGTTGTCCGACAATACTGCTTATTCTTGCCCTTTACCGTTTCTGCTCGAGATTGATCAGATTATGTAAACGTGTTCATTTCAGGGGCGAAATAGATTTCGTTAGAATTGTTAAGTGTTATTCAATGATTACTTCCTATTACATTTACCATTATATGTTTGTCAATCGTTATTTTTGACAAACATTATCAAATTGCAAATAAAGTATTCATATTTATTACCTGTTAAATTTTAAAATATTCTCACTCTGAAATTTGAAGTACAATCCTTTTTGCATATAATTAAGACAAACCACCGATTTATGATAATGATGAGAATATTGAAAAATCAGGGGAGAAATCAAATAATTCCAATTGAACATCATATAAATTAGTTATGTCTTATTAAATGATAAAACATCTTTATATTGACATTTTCATTGAATATTCCATGCGAAAAAAATGTCGAAATGATCAAGCCTTACTAAGTCTATATTAGTAATTTATTTACATCCTTCATTAAATGATAATACTTTAAGATCACAGCTATTTGATCGTTCCTAATATTTATTTTTTCTTATTTTTTCTTGAACGGTTCATTTGAAGATTTCATACAACTGAACTATCACTTCATATCAAATCAATCATTATCATTACTGAACTAATTTAATACCCTATAAGATAAAGAAACTAATAACGTTAAAGATAGACTTATACAACTTAACATTAATAGATATGTAATATTTCAAATAGATTGGTAGTAATGTACTTCCTAATAACTTATATTCATACTGTGGTGTGGTCTAATTATATCCATTTAAGTAGTATATGGTGATAGTCAGATATAGAATGTATTTTGGCAGAAGATCGAATAGGAAAGAACTCAAATGAAGCGCAATTGGTAGGAAAATGCACAAACAATCAAATTAGAGAAAATGGATTGATATTAACAGAAGGAACAGTGAAGATTATGAAAATTGGTTGTTATTTTGCAAATTTGCTGTATGGTTATCAGGATTTACTGAGATAGTCTGTAAATTGTGTCTAAATACATTCGATTTTACCCAGTTGTGTTTTTTGTTCACTACAATACTACTCATATCCAAATAATTCATATATTCCATTTTAATATGGTAATATGATAGACATAAACAAGAAGCATTATATCATTTTATCTAACAATGATTCAGGATAATATAATAATACCAATTTACTAAAGGATATCATAGAAGTAATCTTTTGATATTATTTTATTATGAATAGGTATATCATATAGTTGGGATAATATTCATCTTCTTATCACACTATCAAAATAAGTAAATAGATGGAATGTTTTTTATTTATTTATTTAAGAAATCTAAATCGCCGTAAGGTTTACATCTACAATTCAATGTAATATAACAAACGTTATGTAACCATAACATTATATATGTATATATATATATATATATATATATATACATATATATATATGAGGTATATTTCAATACTACTTATAGCATTGTCAGCATATAGTAGACACAAATACAAAAAAAATATTTAAGACTTACTTTAAAATTTGCCTCTAGTACAATAGCAACTGGTGCATTGATAACAGTTAATAATAAATTATGTATTTGATAAATTAATTTAGCTAATAAGTCTTTTTGTAATATACTACTAGCATCTAAACATAATATAAATCTAGTTTGTTGTATATTATTAAATTGATCAAATGTAATAGATAAATTGCATAATTTAGCAAATTCTGATTTAATAAATAAATCAGCTTTACATGCTTTTTTTTCTTCAACTGTTATAGCTAAATCTTTAAATGATGTTGAACTAGAATACATTAATGTATCATTTAATTTTCCAATAGATTTTCTTATAAAAAATTCTTTATCTATATCATTATTAGATTGTAAAAATGTTGTTAATGCAGTTTTTATAGGTGTAATTGGATTAATTAATAAACCTTTAATTATTCTTAATATAGATGGTAATGATCCAACAAAACTAAGAAACATTATTGAACTCATTATAACAAATAATGATAATAATCCACCATGTCCAAGTAATTTAGTTAATTGACCTGAGTATAATCGTATGATACTAGTTGAAATAAGAAATGCAATCCAAAATGCTATCATTACAATAAATGCAGGTAAACAGCATACACGTTTATATTTAATATTTGGATTTCCTATTTTAAATTATAAAAATAAAAGAAGAAAGAAATATAAATTATTACAATGGGGATTTCTGGAGATTGTAATAATTTTAACCGTTGAATTCATGAGTCGACATAAGCTTGACTATGATTGAAATCCTTGGAGCACTAGAAAACTGTTTCGTTCCAGTTTGCGAATTCTCAGATGTGCCCATCCGCGATTTCAAAATCTCACTTCGGAGGAGCCCCATCCTGGGACGAAACCGTCGTCCAGTACTTTCAAGTTCTCAATGATGGTCTACCTTGAATGTAATCATGAATTCAACTGTTAAAATACAAATAATACAAACACATTTATTAAAATATTTCGGACTTTGTTATTCATGAAGCATATAGTTCGTAGTTTTTCAAATTGAAATGTTTGAAATACATGAAAACTCCATCTGTGAATTATAGAAATTAAACCCAAATGTTATAGTTTTTTTATTTTTTAATCTATTGGTGTTTCGTTTATTAGCTGCATAATAAAATCGATTTTTCTATTCGTAAAAGATATACCGTCCCCTACTAAAATAGTTTTTATAGCTTGTAGTGAATTGTAGAATTGACCAAAGTGCTCAATTTTGAAGCGTCCTAAGCTTAGTCAAAAATGATTATACAGTTAATTACAGGCATTACAAAAGTATATAAAGGATAGCATTACTTAAATAAATAAAATATTTTAGATAACCAAAATCTTCAAGATTTCTAGATCAAATTATAATGAATACTTAAAACATTAAGTTAAACTACTGTCCACTGGATTTTACTATATAGAGGATGATTAATTCTGTCTTGCAGGAACTATTCAAGAAGATGAATATTTAAGAGAGCTTTTTTTTATCAGCTTTTTGTCCAGAGTCTTTAGAAATAAATCTATAAATAAAGGATTCCAATAGCCAATAGAAAACATATTCATGGATGTCGAATGAAAGCATCAACTCTATACACTGGGAATTGATGATTTCATGTCGATTACTATCTAATTATCTATAAAATTTGTTTCGATTATAGTTGAAAGGTTACAAAAGAAGTGATAGGGAGAATATATTTTATACTGGCAAGTTATTATCATCCAAGCGAAGTTAGGTAAAATTAAACAACGAGAGAAATTTATGTAAAATTTGCTGTAATAATAGTCTTAAAGCTGGATTAGGGACAATTTTTAATAAGAGTATGGAGATAAAGATGAAGGTGAGTATTGACTGTTTACATAACGTATCGTATGTCACCAATAATTATTAGGAATAGAATACCTACCCCTTATAGTTGACCACAGTATAACAAAGTAGAAGAGAACACGTTTCTAGATACAGATCATAATTCTACAATCCGTTTCTTACAACTTTTGCCAAGTAAAAGGGAAGTCATATTATCAAAGATGCTATATCAAATAAGTGATGTTTTGTTTATCTAGTTGTAATGCTCTCAGTGTACTGAATGAAATGCAATTATGTTATATTCAGACAAAAAAGCTTCTTTTTCTAGATAAATGCTGGGAGGCATGGAGGGTTATGAGTGTGTATACTTCAAAGTGAATCAACTTCCAAGAAGAAAATTTTTCTGAATAATGAAATAATCTCATTAGAATGCTATAAATTATCGCTAAATTTCTGAAAACCAAATGGTAATCAGTTATATTCACAGAAAATATTTTGAAAAGCAATTAATATGTTTGTTCTCTGCCAAAATAAAGAAATATATGAATTAGGCAATTTTGTGAACATTAACTAAAACCCAGTTAATGCATGATTTTGGTAACTTTGATGTTGAATAAATAAGAAGTTGAATACATTCTGTAAGTTGTGGTCTAATTTCACCACATTTAATTATAAGAAAACAAAACAGTTAATTATCTCATAACCAACGGAAACATAGTAACTTTTCATGATGGGAATTCATTTGTTGCCCCTAAAATATGTTGATTACATTTTCCAATTAGAATTTCTAATTCGTTATTCAGAAACATAGTTCAACTTCAATTCACTTGAATATTTAAAACGTTTTCGAATTCGTATAATTGTTATTAAGAAAACAAACTACGTTATTTAAATTCAAAGTTTAGTCACACTATGGTTAAGATTTCTGTCGAAATTGGACATATTTTCTTTCACACAGCTACTGTTCAATTCGATGTATTATACAGACATTTGACTAGGTTCACTAAATGGTTCGAGGACTTAGTTTTGTATTATGCTCATATGAAGGCTGATTGAGTTCTACAAATCCTTGGTCAAGTGATTATCAAATCTAAACGTTAATTAACTTAATATATTTGATCGTCTTATTGTTTATACTCAAAATCACTTTCATTTTCCTAACTAACTGAAACGGTGAGACTATGATTACTGGACGACCTTTGAGCGACCCTAAAGTGACCTTGAGAGTATCCACCTAATAACTAAGGGCTAATGAAGATTCTGAACATGTATGAGGAATTAGACTTATGATGCACGTTTGAAAGTTATGATTAGGAACAAGATTTGGAGTTTTCATCACGAACTGAGATCAGCTGTAATGTAAAAACGGTATTTTGAAAAATTGATGGATGTATTTCGCTCCAAAGTGCAGGACCTGTTATATTTTGACTGATTGGTTCGTCCATAAATTATAGTCCTGTCACTGAAACATTAGGACACTTTGCATTTCGTTCAAAAAATTTCGAAGAATCAATACTAGTTTCAATAAGCCAAATTGTACTTTCCTTTATGAGCTAATTTATAAAAGCAAATTCAATATAATACTTACCGGAGGGTTTTCCAGCCCTCTGGAGTCTGATTAAAATTTGGCCATAATGTCGAACTAAACCAAACCACATTTTTTCAACTAATGAAAATAACGCCATATTCGTTGTTGAAGACGGGCATATCCGATGATACACAACAATAACTCTATTATAAACCATATAAACAAAATCAGTTGGATAAAATAAGGATCATACTAATCCACTAAAAAAATATTAAACGTTGATCTGAAAGTAGTGGGCAAAATTTAGTGATCAGTAGGTCATTAAAAATGATCTGTATCATAGGTAGAAAGCCTTCGACTTATGCTTTGTGCAACATATTATTTAACAACATAGGATATCTACTATGACGATCACCCTAACTGGCGCTTTAACTTAACAAAACACCTGAGCCAATCACTTTTCACCCACAACCATAATGTACTATACTGTCATGTTTTATCGGGATTAGATATCTTTTGGTGTAATTAAAAGTCAGCGGATTGGAAATTATTCATTAAATATAACAAGACGAAAATAATATTCAGAAGAGAATTTAGACAAGTTGTGAAAAAGTGAATTACTATTTTTAAGTTAAACGGATATAAGGCAGGAATCTGTCGTAGTAATGTGCAACGTCGCTGTGATATATATATGATGATCAGTCGTATGTACTTATGATTTATTAAATTATAAATGTATATATAATAATGTTTTATCAAATCGAGAAAACACGACAGCGTTTAGTCTCATGTTCTTAGTGTTAGTTTTAAATGACATCTTGTATAACTTGAAAAACACGTTTAACTTTCATTACTTTCTAAATTATTCTTTAGTCTCAATGCTTGAAACCAGATTCATATTATTACACATTTTACAAACAATCGGTTGAAGTTAGACATTAACACCATTAGATGCTGGCTCAGTGGTCTAGTGGTTAAGCGATCTGGCGTGAGACTGGTAAACCCTGGATTCGAATCTCGCGAGGCGGGATCATGGATGCGCACTTCTAAAGAGTCCTACGATAGGACGAAATGGTGGAGAAGATTTGTAGCTCAGGTGGGTGATTTTTATGTTGGTTCGTTCTCTGAGCTGGATGGTTTGGTCGTGGAGCTTTCATCGTCCTTCTGAACGACATCATCAGCACAAACTTCGGGTAGAAGTGAAGTGTTTGAATTTCTCCACATGTGATTCAAAGCTTGTCCTCTGCACCTCGATGTTGATTGGTTCTTATTGACCTTAAATCTGTCATTGTTTATTTCTTTGTTTTGATTGTCTCTCCTATTGTTTTGATTTTTGTTCCTATGTTCCTGCATAATTTTCTTGATTGGTTGATAGATTGGATTGATTTCAATATGTTTGTTTATTGCAGATTGACCTGAGTGCCAAGCTTCTAAAAATTCTCTGGTATTTTTGGAATTGCCTCTGTCCAAAATCTGCACATTTTCCCAGTCGAATGTATGTCCGTAGTTGTCCACGTGTATTGATATGAGTGAAGAAATGTCGTGGCGTTTGACTGCTAATTGGTGTTCATGTAGGCGAAGATGCAGGGGGCGTCCGCTTTTTCCAATATAGTGTTTGTTGCAGTTGGTACAATTTATCTTGTAGATGATGTTTGTTTTGTCTTCTTTTGCCATTTCATCTTTTGGTTTGCATAAGATTGAGTGGAGGGACTTTGTTGGTTTGTGGGCTACACCTATTCCGAAGGTTTTCAGCAGCCTTGTTGTCGTTTCCGATATGCCCTTTATGTATGGTAGGGTGATCCTTTTGTTGATTTTTATACTTGATTTCATTTCTGATGGTGTGTGCGACTGGTATTTTTTGATGAAATTGATTGGATAGCCGTTCTTTTGAAGAATGGTTTTCAGGTGTTTTTCTTCATTTTTTCGTGCTGTGATTGTATTGCAGTGTGTTCTCGCCCTCTTGAACAAAGTTTGTACACAAATGATTTTGTGAGTTATTGGGTTGTTGCTATTGTAGTTGAGAATTTGATCGGTGTGGGTCGGCTTCCTGTACACTTGAGTCTCTAGTTTTCCTGTGTCCGTTCTGGTGATTAATACATCTAAGAATGGCAACTTGTTGTCCGACTCTTGTTCCATTGTGAACTTGATGTCGTTGAAGACGTTGTTGATCTGCTCGTAGGTGTTTTCTAGTTCCTCCTTTTTGACGATGACGAATGTGTCGTCTACATAACGAATCCAAATTTTTGGTTTGATCACTGGTAGAATTGTGGTTTCTAGTCGTTGCATTACTGCTTCCGCGATGAGTCCTGATATTGGTGATCCCATTGGTGTCCCTTTTGTTTGTTTGTAGATTTTGTTATTGAATTGGAAATATGTTGTTAGACATAGATCTATGAGTTCAAGTAGGCTTTGACTTTGAAGTTTCGTGTATTTCGCGAGGTTTTCGTCGTTGGTTAGGAGCAAGGACAGAGTTTCTTTTGCTATAACAATGACAGATTTAAGGTCAATAAGAACAAATCAACATCGAGGTGCAGAGGACAAGCTGTGAATCACATGTGGAGAAATTCAAACACTTCACTTCTACCCGAAGTTTGTGCTGATGATGTCGTTAAGAAGGACGGTGATAGGACGAAATGGCCGTCCAGTGCTTCAAGGTTTTCCATGGTGGTCAGCTTCAAGTGATTCATGATCTTAACTATTAAGATTAATTTGGCCATATCGAATTACCATCTGAAAGTACAAACAACATACTACAATCTTGAAGCGTTGTTTATCACTACAGCTCAAAGTTTGTCAAAGATTGGTCTCTGCATATTTATGATAGATGTTAATGCTTATCACTCAAACGATGTCTACAAAACTTATCTGACATTTCTAAGATACAATGACAAATTGACAAAAAAATCTCTCATTTTAACTTGATTCTTAACGAGTCATAAATTTGTTTTGGTTATCATTATTGAATATCACAAATGTTATTTTATACAGAACAATGTTTGATTGAATACACAATGAAAAATTGTAGCCAGAAGGAAATTCTGTACAAGTTTAATTATAATCTAATGACTATTAACCAAAAAAAAGGAGTTAAGGAAAACTGAGAAGATTTTAATAAAATAACTAAAAAAAGAAAAAGTGAGTTTTTGTCTGATTCAGCAAAATCAAGATTTCATTTCATAATTGATGCCGGTTGATTAACTTTTAGTTTTTCCCAAGAGATTTGATATTTGAAGATAATTTTACTCTTCAAAATAATAATAATTTAAATCCTTTTCTGACAGTTTAAATGTGTAGGAAAATGTTTTTTATATTTTTTTATATATAAAAAAATATGACGTGGTTTAATCTTGTAAAATTGTAATTCATTAGGAAAAAAAACAAAAAAAGGCACTAACACCTATTCAAATTAAAAACAGATTTTTTTATTTAAAAAAGTTTCTTGCTTGTTTCCTCTAATTCAGAGACCATATTGTTTAGTTGAGAAATTGTAAGTTTGTTTGAACGATGTTAGTTAATATCACTACACAATGATAACAGTGTATTATTTTTAGTTACATTTAAGGATGATCTTTTCCATTGGAGAAAAATTGAAAATTATATCAGGTTAGTTCGAAGCAATTTTGTAATATGAGAACATATATATGTATATCGATTGCTGAGATATGTATGAATATAAAGTTTTAGATCCTGGGTACGAATCTCACAAGACGTGATCGTAGATTTGCACTACTGAAGAGTCCTACATTAGGATGAAACGGCCGTCCAGTGCTTTCAGGTTTTCCACGATGGTCTGGCTTCAATTGATTCATGATCTCAACCATTAAAATTACTATGATATTTACAAAACGCTTCTGATAATAATCAACTTATGCTCACTAAAGACTGACTTTAAGAGGTATTTCCTGGAGTTCTGGTAAAAATTAGTGACCAGCGGAGTTCAAACAGGTTTGTTGTGAGATAGTAACTCATTGAAGATATTGGTGGATGTGTCGCTCATTTTCGTGGATCAGTTGAAGTTAGACATTAACACAGTTGGACGCCAGCTCAGTGGTCTGGAGGTTAATCGTTCGCAGATTTGAATCTCGCGAGACGTGTGAGCACTGCTGAGGAGTCCTACAATAAAACAAAACGGCCGTCCAGTTCTTCCAGGTTTTCCATGGTGGTCTAGCTTTAATTGACTTGTGACAACTAATAAAATTATTATAATATCCACAAAACCCCTTCTGATATAAAGTTTTAGATTAAGAAATTTCAGTGACGAATAAATCATTCTTTGTTATAACAGTAAACATGTTTAAAAGAAAATATTTCTTAAATTTCTTATATTAAATAGCTTGGAAACTGTTTTATTATACATGTGAAATAAAAAAGATCTGACAGATACGGTACTAAAGTAAAATTACTTTAATTTTTATTTATTCGATATATACTATGAATATTGTTATTGAAATAAAGAGTAAGGTGAGATTTACAAAACGATTGTACATTTTGAAAAAAAGGATTGAGATGCAATATATTTATTTAGTGATTATTCTGCCATTCGGATATTTTACTAAATTGTAGGAAATTAAATAACTCATCAATTGCACTGAATACAGAGAATTATGTTTCTTTAATTAAATTATTTACTACCTGTAAGTTATTATATAAGTTTTGAAATTATATACAGTATACTATAGATATATTTGAATTAAATTATTCAACTTAAATGACGAAAAGTTACAGAATTAAATTCTTCAAAATTGTAAAATTATTCATTATCTTACCTGACTGGAGTTTTAGTATTTATTGACTTGACAGGATAACAAAAACAGATATTTAAAAAGAGTTTAATCCATTGAAGAAAACGGGCTATTAAATAGCTGGCGCGTATAGCTAACGGTTTTTGACAAAATCGTGATCCTATTATAATCAATGCTAAAATATATATAAATAAAAAAGAAACACAATTGTACAAAGGCTAGTCATTGAATATTATCTTCACACTATTTTAAATAGATAAAATAAGAAACTTTAATATTATAGACGGAAAAATATAAACAAAATGGTATCTATATCTGCTTTTTTCATATTTGTTCACGGTCATTTGATTATGCTCACACATTATTGCTAGAAAAGTTATTTTTATACAAATTCAAACTGAGTCAACTTTAAAGCAAAAGGCTAGCAGTGGAATCCAGGACGCGCGTTTCGTCCTATATATCGAGGCAATCCACACAGGATGCACATATGTCGACAAGAAACTGAACGATTGAAGTCTTAAATAACAATGGGAAGATACAAGTAAACAACATCAAGTGAAAAGTATCTTATAATTACTAAATTTCTAATTTACCCAGAATGAATTGCAAGAATTTTTAATAAGTCGTAAATTAATTTCACTGACTCCCAAGAACTTTCATTGATTGATATGTGTCAGTTTGTTTGATAGTATCTTATGAACTGCTTCATTTTTCAACAAAACATAAACAAGATATAATGTGATTGCTGATTTTGATAAGGTAATATGGTAATTACCTGCCTTTATTTAACTATGATTTAATTTGCCATCAACAGTAAGAATATTTAAGCTTTAATGAAAAATATAGAAGGATTATAATGTATTCTCTCTAGTTACACAACTAAACAACAGTTGATAAAAATGAAATTCATTTCTTTACTAAAGATTTTGGTGGGTAGGTTTCATTTTGAATATTCAGTTTCTTAAACTATTCTCACAAAATGAATTCCAACTAAAATAATCACGTGTTCAGCAAAATCAGATATTACCTGATTAACAGCAAATAACTTAAAATCTATTATTAAAACTTTGAAAGATATATTACCATAGTGACAAGTAAAATAATCAATTATGTTGTTAAAATGAGCTGCTGAAATAAAGTCCGAATTTTTCATTGTTGTGACATAAATAAAATAATCGATCTATTTAACAATTCGACTGATTGCCCATAACATCAGATTTATAGTTTATAAACACATTGAAGTTTTCGATTGATTGATGCAACTAAACCTAGAATGGTCTAAAAGCATATCATTTTATTACAGCAATTATCCTACACCCGATTTCGATTAAGGTTAATTTTGGTGAAGCTCCTTTATTAACTTAACAGACAATTTTATTTGAACTGTAACAATTCGCATATTTCTTTGTACTGTTATGATTACTAGAGCACATGACAGATTATAGATAAAGTGTTGATTGCTTAAATTTAACTCTATGACTCATCTTCCACTCCAGGTATATATATATATACTCAAATCCTATTATTAGCTTTCGCTTTGCCCTTCTGTGATTTTACAATAAATTTGCCTATGTAATTGCCCGTATATACACGCTTGTATATATACTCTCCGTTTCAAATTCGCTTGATGTTCTTATAGCTTTGTAATCTGAGCTATCCGCTAATAAACTGTAGTTGCCGCTTCTCATTGCCTTCTGATTTCCAACACCGTTGAGGTTTATATGATAACGGTTGTTGAAGTGGTTGACTAACAAAGCAAACCACTACATTCTATACTATTTGATAACTGGTAAATCACAATTTATTATCATTAAGTACAGTCAAAAATGTCCTTTATTTTACCTTTAAAAGTGAGAGAAAATCAAATGTGTAAATATGAAACAAAATATTATCAAAGATTAGTAGTTCATCAAATCTTATTGATTATTATAATTATAATTACTATTATTAAGTTCTCAAGTCTATGTGTGATAATCTGATCAAGTCATGCATTACTGGGTCACGAAATAAACGCATGAGGAAATCTATAGTGAATAAAAAGTAAATGGTTAGTTTAATTAAACATTCACCCAGTAATTTCTCTCTTTAAAAAAATGATTATTTTTTTCCTACATTTGAAGTTCACTTGAAGGTAAAAAACAGTAACTGGATAATAAATAATAAATCAGCAAGTGAGATGAACCTAAAAGGGAAAATATTCTTATTCTTATTACTGTCATCAATATAATCATGAAAGAGATGAATGATGACCAACAGTAGCCTTTTGTCCTTATTGGGAGTTATTAACTGAATAAATCTGTCTACGTCTTAATCCACACAGTACCCAATTACTCTTCCTTCCAATGTCCATCACGTTATTCACTAAGCTTCCGAGTTCAAACAGTCATTTAATCATGGAATGGACATGAACTTTTTCGATTTATTTGTGAATGTCATTTCATAGTTAGTATTGTTGACTAAAGTTGTGTTCCACCGCGTCATAGATCACTTCTTCCATAAAACTTGCGACACAATAAATATGTCTTGTGAATCCGCTCAGGATGCAAGTATGCCAACTAAAAAGATCAAAATTCACTCACGAATATCATTAACTCGATAACATAAACATTTACAAACTAAATTATCACTTAGTAATTTCTATCACTCCATACATTGGCTGGTAAAATGTAATGTAATACAAAAAGACAGATTTTCTTCCAGTCAGCTATGAACTGTGAGACAAAAGTTCACATGTTTTGTGGATGACTTACATTAAAAAATTTGGAACTCTCTTACTATAGAAATTTTATTACTCGTGTCTATTTTAAAATTTAGTTCACATAGTGTTAAATCCCCTTCTCTCTTCATTAATTACCAACCTTTTTTAGGAAGGATGAATGTAAAACACTACACAGAGATGAATATGTTGGTAATGAATACATTTAATGTGTTAAGTACCTACTGAAGCTGGTGAATATAGTATGATTAATAAACGTTTTTATAATAGCGTAGAAATTAATTAATGGTTAGATCGACAGAAAAGTCTATCGGTTACTATAGTAGTCTTACCAGAATACTGTATGATTTAAAACAATTTGGGTTCACCCGTTTCTTCTCAACTCAATAAACTATTCGTTTGCGTTATAATACTGTATCAACTTAAACTTTGAACATTGGCGGCCTGTTTAAACATCTGGGCTACCTGTTTCTGTCATCTAGATATTTCAACAAGTTATCTAATTTCGTTTGTTTTAATACATCATTATGTCTATTAATCGCACAACCTATTCAGTTGCGTTTCTGAAAAGTGTAAGACCTTTCGCTGTAAAGGTTACAGAAGGTCTAATCAGAGATATCGTGGTTGCTGGCAATATGCAGCGATAATAATGTACATTATCCAGATGTCGATTGACTGGGCTGCTAACTTCTAACCGGCGATCACTCAATATTTATCGTCAGGAAGGACGAAAAAGTAAGAAACGGAAACTTGTTGAAGTAGTTTGTGCTGAGAATTCCATATTGTACCAAAAATATAATATTGAATAAAGCTAATAATAATTTTAAAAAAATAATAATAAATATTCAAATACATTTGTCTAATCTCAACATACATTTAACTTTAATTTGTTTATTTTTATAGATATCCTCAGGTGACTTCTTACATCTATGTAATATAGAAAGGACTCATAGAGATTATAAGTTATTCTTGGAATATGTTAAATATCAGTCACATGTCAATACAAAGATGACTAATAACTCTTCTATTTCTTAAACCTAATGTTGATATGATTATATGTAGGCTAAACGATTCCGACTCATCATATATATATAATATTCACATTTAATTCCTTTTAATAAAAAATTCTCTACAGCCACAATCTAACCAGGACTTATAAATATCTATGTAATATAGTGATATTTTGTTAGTTTTTAAATTTGAGGCAAAGTATTTCCTTTTTCACGGAAACAAATTGTTGTTTACAGATTCTGAACACTGTACCACAAACTGGTTGTGGTTATATACTTAGACCGCTGGACACTGGCATTGTCATGTGCAGGCTTACCTCTCATCTTCAATCTTGAAGATCCTGAGTCCAATTTTCTATCGGATTTTTGGTGAGTACAGCCGAAGGATAACATAGTAAAATGAAATATTTGTGTACAACAATTGTCTAACTTAAATCCACTGTTAATCTCGCTTAAAACGTATTACAAAAAATCAAAATAATCTTTCTCGAATTAACGAGGTCTAGTATTACAATACAACGAATGAGAGATATATACTTCACTAACAAACCTATTTCAACAAGTAGTGAACGACGTCGGAAGTCTTGTTTATATAAATTGTCAAAGAAGATTTCATTTCAGTAAAAAATAAGAAAAACTCGTCGATCGGGGAATAGAAACTTTTCGTTTTATAAACACTTGATTAAAAAAAATCTGGAGCTTCATAAATAACAATACGACTAAAACAAATTGTTAGTAATAAAATTATGTTGCTGTGGAAATAGTTTATCTGAAAAATTTGTCTGAGAAGTGTTTATTTCAATTTCAGTTTGCCTATAGGATTGAACCAAAACATATTTTTGTCAGAAGGGGGGTCTGTGGAGATCGTATTAATTCAATATTTGAATTCATAAGTCGATTCAAGCTAGACCATGGAAAACCTGGAGTCAGTGGACGACCGTTCTGGTCCTAGTATGATACTCTTCAGCAGTACTCATCCACGATCTCGCAGTAGATAATTTCAGTGTCTAAGTAATAAAATAAAGTTTGATGAATAAGATGGTGAGTCGATAACAGACTCCAATAATATTTTTGAGTAAAATGCACATGATGAGATTTTGTGGTCCAAGCATTTAATTTAATAACTCAGTCAACATTTTGTAGTCCTACCCTTCAACTATACAGTTGGGATGTGAAGTAATAACAACAAATAATGAAAATAAATCAATGTCATGGGACCGATTTAACAGTATTTATACGAATCATCTTATTCTAAACTAGTAACCTGATTTTCGACTAAACGTTTATGGAATCGGCAGTCAAATTTATCTAACTTATCTAAAAGCCTCAATATAACTATGTATTTAAAACACTACAAAATACGGAAGCATAAGTATTGAAAAATACTTTGAGATTCGAGCTGTACTTAAATTAAAACTTCTGTATCAATTTTTAGCTCTATCATAGAGATCCTCTCTAGTATTACTTTAATCGACTTTATTTATTACTATTCTTTCAGTCGAGAACGTACAAACGAAATATTCCATCTGAATCCTGAAGAAAAGTTAGTTTAATTAAATTTACTATTTTTAGGAAACAAATTAATTTTTTTTAGTATTTTTTTTTCTAATCACTCTAAGCGACTACTCAAACTATTCATTGGTTTAAATTATTTAAGAATATTACATATATCGTCCCATAAATAATTAGATTCATTTTAGGAATACAATTTGAAACACAAAACCCTACAGGCAAAGTACAAAGACCAGAAGACAAAGCTAAATAAAAATGTTAAGTAAACTAACTGAGAATTACGTTGAACCCCAAATAGTTCAATCAAGTGTGTTATAAAAGTAAGAATTTCAGTCATTAGAAATTAACAAGAATATTCATTTTTCTTGAAAATATCTTATAAGATAAATTTGATTCACTCTCAGCTAAATAGATTCTCTCTCTTCATTTAATTCTATTGTGGTAAGGGCTACTTATATCGATATAAGTAGTATATAGTGATGGTCAGGCATAGTTAGTATTTTGGCAAAAGATCGATAAGGAAAGGACAGGAATCAAGTGCAATCGGTATGAAAATGTATGAACAATGAAATTAGAGAAGATGGACTGATATTTGCAGAAGGAACTGTCAAGATTGAAACAATTGATTGTCATTTTGCAAATTGACTGTTTACTGCATGATTATCAGAATTTAGTGAGATACTCTGTAATTTGTGCTTAAATACACTCGATTAACCTCATTCATGTTCCCGTTCACTACACTTTCACTATTATTTGTATTCTAGTCAGATAACGTATCATGTTTAATTGTTTCCTTAATCAAAATACATTACATTATTTCAGCTGAATGAAAATGTGTACATCTAAAACTCTACGTAGATACTAAATCAATTGATTGATTTTATTATCAACAAACAAAAAAAAGAAGAACATCATAGTCCAGTAAAACACATTCATTGTTCATGATTAAACTTATAAAATCAATTGATTAGTAGATTTCATTTATTAAAAAAGAAGAACAATTGTCCATCAGTTAGTTTGAGACAATTTACCCAGAAGATTCATTAACTTTTGTTATAGATGAATAGATTTAGTTTATTCATCATGACCAAAATTACAGTTGATTATATATATGTATATATGTCTAAAAAGTAATTGCTAACTTATTTATAATGGACAAATGAATAAGGTTTTTTATTGTATATTTCTTTCTGTAGATTCATCTTATGTTTAATTGAGTTTAAAAGTGAGTTAAATAAAAAAAATTGGACTATTCAAATGAATAGTCAATGAAGTTTATAAATTAAATATTGTATAAGAAGTTTTGATTGTTGAGTAAGTGACAAGAAGTTAATACTTTTATAACAAATGTGTTTTATTGTTATTGAAGTTGAGGATTATTAGTTTCAAGATGTTCAAAATGATTATATCAACGATAATTCTGTACTTAGATTAATGAGAACAAATTTATGAATGCCACGCTGTAAGTTAAGTTATGAATTAATTTGTTTTGAATACAGAATGAACTGAACCATATTTGTAATCCTACAAATGGTAGTTTTTGTTCAGACCATCAAAAAATGTTATCCAAAATAATAATGGTTCATTGCATCCAAGAACTTTCAACTATCAATGTAATTCATAAAAATTCCTAACTTATTATTCTTATTTCCAATGTTCAATTTTGAACGTAAGTTCGTCATAGGGTTGTGGAGAAAGTTAAATTTCATTGAAATCATGAACAGATCCAAGTTGGAACACTGCTGTGGTGTCACATCTTGGTATGAAACGGTCATCCGATGCTTCAGAGTTTTCACTGATGGTATAACTTAGATCAGTTCACGATTTCAACGAAATTTAATAATCTTCACATTCGCATACGGAAGTTTATTATGAACTCACTAGTGACTAGCTTCGAGAGGAAATTTCTAGAGTTCTTGTGTGAAGCCGTAATCGATGGAGCTAACCTACGTTGAGTGTAAGACAATTAAAAACTAAAGACTATAGACGAATGCATAATGTCTTGGACTGATTCAATTTAGACATGTACAACGTTGAATGCTGCTTCAGTGATATGTAGGTTAAGCATTCACGCACAAGACTGAAGATCTTGGGTTCAATTCTGACGTGTAGGGAGTTCTAACCAAGCAGAAATGACAATCAATTGCTTTCAGATTATCAATAGTGTTCTAACTTAGATCAGTGCATGATTTTAATGAAATTTAAACCTATAGTTTATGATGACGAAAGTCAAATGCAACTTACTTGTGTGAATTATTTATGATACGCTTGCTTAGACAGCTCAAGGCAATCCGATTAAATTGACAAACGATCATTCTTGGACTAAAACTTGCTAGTATTTCGCATGCTATATACACTCATTCTACTTCATATTTATTTTGAGTGATGTTAACGAAAAGCTGCTCGTTATATATATCACCTGGTTAGTAAGATCAGCAAAATAACAGCTAGTTGATTTTCAAAGAAACAACCATATTTAGCTACAGTTTCAACGATGTTACATTCAAATGATCAAATCAGTTTTTGAGACGACCAAGGCTCTGAGCTTTTATTGTAGTGCTAGTGAACACCAGTAAGTTCAACCGAAATACAGAACCACTTAGTAAAATCTGACAACTATACCATAAACAATTCATTCGTAAAATGCCAATCAATCGTCTCAGACCTCATTGTTCCTTAATTTCCATACCAATCATTTTCAGTTCTCGTTCACTTTTCTTCAATCTTATTAACCTTATACTGCTAGGTATTTCATTTTCGATTTATAATACATACTACATATATCTGTCAATATCAGTAGCACATACCACATTAAACTAAAATCGCACAACACATTTACATAAGGTGATATGGAAAAGCTTGTTTGGTTTAATTTTATCGAAAGAAAAGATCTTCGACCTTCAGAAGAACAGATGAGTTTTAATAATAATGTCATATATTCAACTATAAATTCTTGATATCCCGTGTGGAAGTTGTGTATTTCAAATAATACGTCTTCAAAAGTGTATCGTTTTATTGTTAAAGCAATAGTTGAATGAAATTCATTGAGCGATAAAACTTTCAACTAATCAGGCGAATAGATATTTAATTAACAATAAGTTTTTACTTGAACGCCTGTTACGTAATTGAAATAGAAATCTGTTTTTTTATTAGGCATGTAAAAGAAATCTAATATATTTTTATTCATGAATAAATAATTACCATATATTTCAGTTAGTCATTAGAGTATTCTTGGTATTTAGTAGTTACTTAGTTTTTTTTAACGTATTATATGTTGTATGCATTATTACCCTTAATAGATATTATTTCCTTTGGACTGTACTTAAATTGAAGACAATACACCCATTTTGGTTACTATGGTTCTATATGTGATTGTATTTCTACATAATTCAAAACTTATCTATTTTCTTATCCGTAAATCCTTGTTGCTATTATTACTACTACATATAAAACTAATACTTACATTCTTGATATTACTACACTTATTACTAACTTTACTACAACTGATGGCATCTTTAACCACTGTTAATATTATACGTGAGTAGGTAGGCACTAATTAAACAAAACTAAAAAAAAACATTAGTATTCCAGTATAAGTGTAAGTTAGTAAATTAGGCAAATTATATTCTTCGTCAAGTTGTATGACTTTCTTAGTTATTTTGACAGTTGACTTATTTCTTTACTTTAATTGTTCAACATATAGTGAATATGTTTCGCGCCTGACAGCTTTTAAAATTCATTATTAAGAGATTTAAAGAAACATACATAACAAAGATGACTTAATCATTTAAGTTCATTTTAAAGAAATTTAAAATATTTTTCGTTTCAGTTTTGTGTAGTTTACCTATTTTAAATAATTTATCAGTAGTCTATCTGTTTTATGTCCAAAATTGAGTACAATATACATTCCTTTCATTGAAAGGTAAACTATAAGAAGATTGTAGCTAACCACTGTCCATCTTTGCTTATGATGACAAACTATTTTAAAATTCCCTGTAATTATAATAATTTGATAAATTTGTTCATTAAGTTGAATACAATCTCAATATTACAACTAATGTAATAAAGAGGTTTAACTTATACTTTGACTGAGATAATTAAATATATATAACAAATGAGTTTGAGAGACTACCTAGTTAATGTTAAGGATAAATAGTTGAAACACATTGTAATTATGTGACATAACATGTCTCGTTTAAAAAATCACCAAAATGTTGTTTTTAATGGGCATTAGAAATAAAGCGATAATCTCCAATCAACAAATGATGTAAAATTATGGTAATGAGAAAGTATTTGTACGTTAATATACATCAAGCGATAAGATGTAATATATAAATGAGGTGATATGTTACGAGAAATCATGTTACGTGAAAGCGTTTTTCTGATAAAACATCTAATAAACCTTGATAATGTATGTAATTATATCTAATGAAATAGTAAAATGAATATACGCAGTATGAAATACGGCTGATCGAACTAACTGAATTAGGAGATATGATGCCAACAATAATGAAAACATTTTTTTTCCTTTCAATGAAACGAACGAAAGATTTTTTGACGTTATATATTCTATTTAGCTGTCGATATTTGATCTGATATTCTCATGAAAAAAACTACACCTTTTCAATAAACTGATACTTATTAACTAATCCTACAACGTCTAGTCTTATTTTCTAGGTTAATTATTAAGTTTTTAATCTATTTACTGATGACCAATATGGTGAACTTGTCACTTCTTATTTTCTATGATCACTGAAGATTGGATTTCATGTAGCTTTACATTTCTAACCAACCAGGATAAAACAGTAGAATTAAAAGTTTTACAATAAGTTCATACTCTTATGTTGCTGTTGTATATTGTATAAGAAACTGAAATTAATTGTATATTGGCTTAAAATGGACGAAAAATATTCAGTTATGTTTTAATGTATTTATTTTGCACAAATCCTTAATCTTTAATCCGCTTATATTATTAGGTATATAATCAACTCAAAACTGGCGTAATAATGTACAAACGAGAAATGTTCATATACTGATAACTCTTTTCTGGTTTTAATCAGAAGTGATGGAATTATGGCTAATTGTGTAATATGTATATATCAGTCTCTTTAATAAACTTTGATAGGACAAGAACAACTAGAAATGCAAAGTTAATAAGACAATAAAGATTTCAATCTAGACCATCATGCTTAAAGGAAATTGAAACTAAGTATTTTCAGCTTCTCATTCAGAAGTTTTACATGATGTTCATCAGACAGATAAACTAAGAACTCTCACAATAAAATAAAGTTACATGTAATTTTAACAACAAATAGCTGTTTAATGATGTTCATATGTTGACTCTGTTAACTGTATCATTATGCCATTTACTATTTAAGGTATATTTCGTAAATTATTATACTTATCCGCTGATAACAATTGCTTATGCCAATGATTTATTTGCTCTAAACCTATTTAAATTTATCGTGCTTCAAATATGTTGGTCAAACATTTCTTGCTATAATAGTAGATTGTCCATCACATTTTAATTCAGTATTAGAATGAATTAGCACCATCGATTATCGGAATAAATAGAAAAAAAAATTATTATAACAAAAATAAGTAGATGAAACTATTTTATAATGAAAAAAGAACATACTTAAAAAACTGTTAATAATTATGTAGGTTCGTTAGAACGGAACCGGAAACGAATTTACAAACACAACAATAACTTGTATAGAAGTATCCTTATGGAAATCGAATCAATCCATAAACAATTCGAAACACAGATAGAATTCAGATTTAACCAACTATGATGTTTTAAAGATAAACTTTTGTTTTAAGACGAGAATGTTTAAAGCTAATTTGTACTCCATAGACAAAGATGGTGTATGTTGCTTCCTAATATATACATTTATACTCGGGAAAAAAGTGGACAGTTACAGAGCGTTCAAATTTTAAAATCAGGTACAAGAACAAATAACTATTTCTGTAGACTTGATTAAAGTAGCCAATAAAAGATTTTTTTAGAAGAAAGGGAGGCAGAGCCAATGTCATGTTCAATGGTACAATGTAAGGCTAATCTTCAATGTTCCAAAAATAAGGAAGTAGTACGTTTGATGGCTGACAAAATTTGAACTAACGTTATATTTCCTAGTCTTTAACTACAAGTCTGTTCAGGTGGCAATGTCATTTTTCCATAACGCAATAATTATAGTTTTATACCGGAAAATAATATAAATTTCAAATAGAACATCACTTAAACTATATCCTATGCCTGAGTTCCTTAAAAAAAGCTTCAATATATCTACTGACACAGAGCCTTTTATGCTCCGATATTGTAACAAAAACATTGTGATATTAAGGTGGATAGAAGTATTTTTAATCTAATATTTTAGTCTATGTTTTGTTGACCAAATGATCATATGTTTTGTTTATTTGAGTTCTGTACGTTTGAAATTATATTACGCTAAACTAATTATGTGAAATGAAACCAAATAAGTGTATGTTTACGAAAACAACGTGCTTATCCTATACACATAAATATGTAGAATTTGTTACATTGTCTGAATTCAGATAGTTGTTTATTTACATTAGTGAGTTTAATATCACTGTCTGTAGAAATATTGAGGTATCTTCATGAATGATGGAAATCACAATTTATATTACCCATTTGGGACAGCCAATCATGATGATGAAATGGAAGAAGTTTTGTATTTTGACATTATTATTTATGTATACAACTAAACTTTCTATATTTATATATTGAATACCATTCAAAAAAGCAAGTTATTCAATGATTCAATCACTAGATAGATAAAGAAATCGTAGCTAATAAATACGTTTTCCTTAATAATTACCGATAAAGTTATATGAAGCGTTGAAGTGAACAAAACACAGGTTAGGACGAACGAATGCATTTAAGCACAAATTACAGACTATCTCACTAAATTCTGTTAACCATACAGTAAACATTTAATTTGCAAAATAACAATCAATTGCCTTAATCTTCACTGTTTCTTCTTGAAATCATCTTCTCTAATTCCATTGTTCATGCATTTTCCCACCAGTGCGCTTCAGTTCCATTCTTACCTTATCGGTTTTCTGCCAAACTATTTTCTAAGTCTGACCATCACCAAATACTACTTATATAGATATAAGTAGACCACACTACAGTGTTACTTGAAAGGTTTGTTCATCATTTTATTCTGATTGATGGAAATCTATGTGTATCTTATCATCAACTCCTATAACTATAATACATTCCTTTAACGCCTGTTTCCTCATTTCAACTAATTATATATTTTAGAATAGGTTATCCGTTTTAAATATATAATTAATTCATCTTCAAGTCATTATCAAATCTTGACTATAAGTAAACAATAAATTTTATTGAAGTTAAAAACCTTAAATTCATTCTATTAAGTGATTTTCAGTAAACTAAACAAAATAAATTTCCATATCAAAAAAAGCTTTTAGTGAATTCTGAATATGGAATAATAACAGTAAAAAAGAACTTCTTAAAAGTGATGTAGAAAATAATGAATATTTTCATCTATCAAACATGATTATTATGCCTTCATCTAACGTTGCTTACTAACTGCATATAACAAGTATTCAAGTTCATTAATTATCAACTGAGGATCAAAGATAATATAATTAACATGAAAAATAAAAGTAAAGTAATCTACATTCATTAAGTATGTAGTTTCAAATAACATTTCAAATAATTTTTACATTATCATACAATTGCCAATACCTTGTAAAATAGTAGTTGTACACAAAGTAACAAAACTACAAAAATTTATTTAATAATTAAAATATTAAATGATGAAAATAATCTATAAGTTTAACCATAAAGATCGTCAAGAAAACTATATTGGTAGTCAATGAATTTAATGAGTTAATGATTAAGCAAACATCATCCACGAGATAATCGATATAATATACAAGACCTGAGATCTCAGTCCAAATAGACATTAAAATATCGCAATTCTGACTAATAAAGTTGTAAACACTTCAAATGTAAAAACTTCAACTTGAAAAAGAACTCCCGGCGCTTAGTATTTAAACAACAAAAAAACAATCAGTAAACACATCGATATATCCCCAGTTTACCAAACACTCAGCTACTGTTCGAATAAATAAATCAACTATGAGTAATGTAAATTTATTCTTTAAAAAAGTTAACTATTTAGGTCAGACTGATTTATATTTATAGGACCCTATTATTAGATATGTGAAACAAATATTTATTCCATAATTTATTGTTATTCAACCCAGTAACTGACCAAATAAACATTCATTCCGTGTATATGATAAACATCGTAAGCTCTGAAATCAAAATCTCATAAGTAAATATTAAAGATTAAAGTAACATAAAATGTTAGCCAACGTTTTTTCTTAACTACAACTCTTTGCTAATATTGACATAAAGTAATAATTATCTGAAATAAATTATGACTTATATCTGTATCTGTAAAACGTATATCGATGGGATATAATTGTAAGTTGACAAGGAATCATTTAATCTCTAGTTACTTTACACCTGTTTACTCAAAAAAATTATCTTTTCTTTGGAGTTAATTCGTGCTTAGTAGGGTGAATAATAACCAATATTGAACAAAAGACACAAAAACGTTTTGAGATCATGAACCGACCAATGTTAAACTATCATTGAGAAGCTAGTAGCACTGGTTGGCGATTTCTTCTTAGTATGGGATTCCTCAGTAGTGTGTAACCATAGTCTGACGCGCGAGACTCGAACACATGACCTTCGGTCTCGCATGAACGCTTAACCCATAGTCCACTGAGCCAACATCCAAAGGTGTTGGAGTCGAATTTCTACCAATTCACGATGTCTTCGTTCGGTTGGACTCCACTGGTTAAGACACCATACTAGAACCCCAACAATTCCCTCTCAATATAGTCACTATTAAGCACATGGTGGCTTTCAGTATGGGGTTGTGGAGATTGTTGCGCAAGATCGAAGATCCTGGTTTCCAACCTCGCGAGAAATGTCGTAGACGTGTGCTGTTAGAACGTTGTATCCTCGGAGTAAATCGTCACCCAATAGTTTCAGGTTTTTAATGGTTGTCAAAAATTGATCGATTTACAATCTCAATAATGTCCATAACCCAATATTGATAGATACAAACTACTTTATGATTTTTTCAGGTTATTGGTCAATATGGATCTATGTAAAAATCAACAATGCGGAAACAACATTTGCACTCCTAACTGTGTATAAATAATGTAAAGTAAACACATAATCCTATAATTCCACTGATTATCAACTGACTGGCTTCTACTTATAACAAATACAGGTCCGATTTTTGTCCTTCCACTGATAAGTGACAAATATACTCCTTCTCACAGCTGATGTAAATGATTTCAATGAAGTAGTTGTTATTTGTCTCGTGTAAAATGGAATACAGTGATTATAGTTGCTTGAAAACGATAATGATCTCAATGATTTCAAAATCCTTGTAGTAATATTGAGATATATTTATCCAGGTGATAATGAGACCCAATCTTCGGTCTCCGTAAGTAGTTTTCAGATAGTATGTTAATCAGCCAGACAGCTTCACACAAAATTGTTTGGGTGATTATTTTTATAAAAGGCCCGAAAAACGTAGGTGTATCTTCTAATGAACTGTGGCTTTGCAAAAACTCGTTTATTACGCTTTCGACTAGCAAAAAACCTAGATTAGGATTTCTTCCTGACAACCTTCAACTACCTAAAACTAAAGGGTAGTTGACTTATTACAGTTAGAGTTTAAAACTCTATGTACTTCGCTTGTTTCTTGTACAGTAATTCTTCAATTGTACTGTCTAAAAATAAAATTCCATTTGCTGATTCCTCTATTGTAAACTTGAGGACATTAAAGATGTTATCGATAAACGCTTTTAAGTTTAGATACAGATAAATTTATTTAACCAATATCGAGTGGAAAGAAACTTGTTTCCTGAATTATTAGCTACTACCAACAATAGCTTGATCAACTTTGGAATGCAGATATTATCGTAGTATTCATTAAAGTTTCCATTGTGACAAGAAAAACCATTGTTCTTTTTCAAAAAACTAAAAACAGGGAAATTTAAGCCTTTAAAATAAAATAAAAGTGTATCCGTTTTATGATTCTTATCTTTTGAATTCATGTTTAGAAAATGATCTTGGAATAGCGGTGCCTAGGATGATAAAGTAACATTTGACTTTGTCTAGACTAAATCAAGTATTCCACTATTTCAACTACTAGATATTCAAGTAAATATAGATTGAGCAATTTATGTCAATATCTTGTGTACATTATTTGTAAAGAATAAATTGTGTACTTTATTTAAGTTCAGAAGGGTTTTTTTGTGGATATTTCAATATTTTCATAGTTGAAATCATGAGTCAATTTAAGCTAGACCACCATGGAAAACCTAGAAGCAGTGGACGGCCGTTTCGTCCTATTATGGGACTCATCAGCATTAACACCGATGGATGCCGGCCATTTCAGTGGTCTATCGGCTAAGTGCTCAGGTGCGAAGCTGATAGGTCCTGGGTTCGAATCTCGCGGGTGCGGGATCGTGGATGCGCACTGCTGAGGAGTCCCTTAATAGAATGAAACGGTCAACCAGTGCTTCCAGGCTTTCCATGGTGGTCTAGCTTCAATTGACTCATGATTTCAACTATGAAGATATTTTATTTAAGATAATTTGTTCAGTGGATATAGATTTATTGGTATTGTCTCAATTTCGGTTTGATGAAACTAACAAATTATAGGATTTTTCAAACAGACAATATTAAGTAAACATCTGATCTTCAGTTTCTGTGACTGTCTTTCAAAGTTTCATTTCAGGCAAGAATAATTTGAATTTATTGGATATTTTGACTATGATTAAAGGATTTTAAAGCAAATTACAGAAAATCTTCATTAACATGTTTGCAATAAATCAGCCTCATGTCATTAACTATTGACATTGTTATTGCTTAGAAATAGTTGTTATCCTCTATAAAAGTCCTAGTGTAGTGTATCCATTATCCAGGAGGGGAGGAAGAAACAACAATTGAATTAATTTTTATTTACGGGCAGTTGAATTTCACTTTTATTACAAATCATTATCATACAATGTGTAACTATTTAAATGAAGTGACGGTGTCTTTTATTCTGCTCACTGTATATACTAAACACTCCTAGCAGTAAATTATGGTGAAAAGCTTCATTTAATTCAAGTATGAAAGATAAACATTTTGAAGAGAAACCTTATGAAGAAGAAATTTTCGGTTATAAAATTAATTAACATTGATTACGTTGAAAAATTTTTTAAAATTTTTATTATCATACTCAATTAGCATAATAATATTTAGCCATAAGAAAAACTGTGAGCGCTTCATTACATTAGAAATTATACACCTACAAAATAGATCTAGACAGCTAATACCGAAAAAAAAGAAAAAAAATTAATTGAGAGTTATTGCGTTCCTTATTTGTAAAATTTTTATCGTAAAGAGAAATGACAATTATTCTAGAAAAGTATATTAAACATGGTAAGCAGAGATGGATAGTGGCTAGCAGTGGAATCCAGGACGCGTGTTTCATCCTATTTGGGACTCGTCAGCTGGATGTACCTGCATCTCAGAGTTGATGTTCATTCTGGGACTCCAACCCAGTACCTTTCGCTTCAAACGTCATCGCGTTATCCACTCGGCCACTGAGTCCTGATAGCCACTTGCTTGTGAGATGGGGTGAAGTTTGAATTCATTTAGTATTGTAATACACACAGTATGCACATATGCCAATTAGAGACTGACCAGTTGCATTCCTAACACATCGATGGGAAGATTCAAACAAGCAATACTAAATGAATTCAAGTATATTAAACAGTTTAATAATTTTGAAAAAAATATTAAATTACAAGCCATGTAACAAATTTTTTTTTTAATTCTCATTTGAAGTTGCATTATTAATCCGTAAAACATTTTTTCTACCTTTTTAAATGCATAATTATAGTCAATGCACAATGCACGTAATAAGAAAAGTTGTTGAAATATTTATAGGTTTCAATCAATTTAATTCATTAAAAAATATTTAGACAATATAAATATTTATGATTATTATATTTCGGAAAATAATATTTTTACTTAGTAGTTGGATTCATGAATGGATTAAAGTTAGGTCATCTTGGAACGCTAGGAAGTACTAGATGGCTGTTTCATCTTAGTATGAGATTCTTTAGCAGTATGCATCTATGATCCCGTTAGCGTGATTTGAACTCAATGAGAATGAAAATTGGTTTTAATTTCTCGGTCCCTATAATGTAAATATCTGAATTGGAAATAAATGCCTAATTTGAAAATCTATATAATCAACTGAGTACTCTAACCCCTACGTCTTTAAGTAATCAAAGCTGGTGTAAAGCTGAACTGGTGGACATAGCACACCAATTTCATAATGTTGGACCAAAGCAGAGAAGCAATATTAACTTCTCAACATTTTAAATCACTAAAAGAACTACGAACAAACCCTGATATTGTCTTGTTGAGGCCTGATAAAGGACCAGGCGTGGTTATCATGAGCAAATGCGAATATAAGGGTAAGATGCTATAAATCCTCAGTGATGAATGTAAATTCATGCCTGATGTTGAATTTGGAGGTATTAACAAACCAGAGGGAAGAGTAAATTCAAACCTGGAAAAATTGTTACACCTGAATATTATTGATAAAGAGGAATTTTTTTTCTTAAAAAATATGGGTTCTGAGTATCCTCATTTATATGAACTACCTAAAATTCATAAATCAAACATTCCTTTACGTCCAATTTTATCAATGTGCCGATCACCCACACATAACCTAGCCAAATAGCTAACAAAATTGCTGGATCCTATTCGAAGACGTTTATGTAAGTATTCTCTAGAGGATTCTTTTGAATTGGTCGATCATTTAGGTGACATTAATATCAAGGGAAAGACAATGTGCTCATTTGACGTGAATTCCTTATTCACCAATGTACCTTTAAAAAAGGCTATTGACATATTATGTAACTATACATCTTTAAACAACCTTAAATTACCTATCCCTTTAAAAATTCTTAAAGATTTATTACTTTTATTTACTGACAATGTTCAGTTCACTTTTGAAGGCGAACACTTTCGCCAGATTGATGGGATTCCTATGGGTAGTCCGTTAGGACCATTATTAGCAGATGTGTTTATGGCACATGTTGAAAATCTGTCTGAAGACTTAATCGAAAACGTATCACTTTATAAGAGATATGTGAACAATATCTTAGTTGTCTGTGAAAGAAAGGATGACATGAACTGTTTAATGAATAAACTTAACACTATTCAAAACCACATCAGTCTCTCATGCGAAGAGAAGAACGACCAGCTTCCCTTCCTGGATATAATTTTAAGCAGACGAGAAGATGACTCAATCAAACGATCCATTTTTCGAAAACTGACGTGGACGGGTCAATATCTTAGTTACTATATTAATTGCCCTGTGCAGTACAAACGGGGTTTGATCAGGTGCCTATTTAACAGGCTTGATCGTATTTGCACAAACGAAGCTGTTGATGATGATAAGTTTTTAAACGAGACATTAATGGGGAATGGTTACCCACTTAAATTTATCAATAGATGGAAAGTTCATGGCACAGCGAGACCTACTGTAGCCTTGGTGGAGAAAAAGCCTGTCTACATCACCTTACCATTTAGAGGTGATTCAAATAGCCTTTTAATGAAACAAAGGCTTAAATCAGTCATCAATAAAACGTATTGTGCAGCTAAGGTCATTATCAAAGAAAGAACGACGTCAATGCTTCATTCAAAACCTAGACGACATGAAAACGATTGTCTCACATCCCACTGCGTTTACCAATTTAAATGTGTGTGTGGAACACATACATAGGGAGGAGCAATCGTGATCTGAAAACTAGGGTGGGTGAACAGGTACCAAAATGGTTGCAAAAACAAATAGAATCAAATGACCCAATAAGAGTAGAGGATAAACATCCATCATCCTCTATTGCCAAACATATAATCGAAACAGCTCATAAGATTGATCTAAACTCGGCTTTTGTGGTGTTGTATAAAAGTCTAACAGGGAGTATACTAAGGTTTATTGAAGCCTTAGCCATACGAAAATTTAAACCCCCTTTGTGTAGTTGAAAACAGTTTGTTCTCTCCTTAAACCTACCCTGGTAATATTAGCTTATTATCCAGAGTGATTAGGTGTCAAATTATTTTCACATTATTTTTATTATAAATATCCTTGTCCATTTTACCCCCCATTTCCAGTGTAGTTGACCTTTTATTTTTATATATAAATGTTCTTAACAAGTATATATGTGATCAGATTGTTCAAAATGTATTGCGCTAACATATCACAAAGTTCTGATAATCTTCGTCTTCTTATTACATTATCGAAATGAAGCAATTTCATTTTAGAATTATATGTTATTGGATATTGGATGAGATATTATGTATCCAGTTAATTATATTGGAATAATAACAATCTGACAATACTGACAGATAAAATGTTTACTAATCTGAAACTTATTTAAAAATAATTAGAGTTAAATGTATAAGAACTTTCGTCTAAATTAGAACGAATATCTTCACAGTATTTGTGCACCGAGTTGATGTGAGACATTAGATAGAAAGAATATATTTGTAAAATCTCAACGAATGATATTTCCTTGAAAAACCTTGAACCAGATTGGTAGGCGAAATGTTGGATTTACTTCAAATTCATTCGCTGAGATTTTACAGATATATTTTTCCTAAATAATCAGAGTTAAACAAATCTGTAATATTGTGTATTCGTGTAGTTAAAGAAAGAAAATTAAATTAAATTAAGGTTTAAATAATTAACCGCTGAAAATACGACACAGTGATTCATTGAATTAATAGTCAGTCTGTTATACGCTTAATAAATAGATGAATGAAAAATATTGATGATCTATAACTAATATTTGTTCTGATTAAAAGCTAACTATATTGTTTTTTTCCTAGTTCATTCAGCTGTTTCTAATAATCTAACATATTTGTAAGTGTTAAAATGAATTGTGAAAAGTAAATAAACTAACAGAATATTTTTTTTGTTTTACTAAACTGTTGAAATAAGTACCATTTGTTGTAGATCATCAAACTTTTTCAAATAATACTGTTATCAAAATATCTTCCTGAAGAGTACTTTAAACTGTGATATGAATCCCCATCCATAATGAATATTCGAAAATAAGTCATTCATATTATATAGTTTCACGCTTGTATGCTGCCATAAATTCATTAAAATCATAAGATCTATACATACAATAGAAAACGAGATGCTTTTGTTAACCTTAACAAAACTGTTTTGTTCGTTCGTTCACATTTTAGTGTAAATAAGTTTAATGACAATGAATTAAAAGATTGTAATAGTAAGTAAATAACCCATAAACACTATCTTCTCTATGGTATATTGAAAATAAAATATTAAAACCTGAAACAATACAAAGCTATACACTAAATTAGTGAAATTTGGATAGCGTAGATGTTCAGGAAGTACGTTTCGCCCTATTTCAGACTTCTCATGCGGATATGTATGCTTGAACTTAGTGGCTTTCACTTCAAACATACATCGAGTTATTTAACAGGCAACTGAGTTCAGATAGTCAACTTTTATCTGAAAAGCACGATTTCCATCTAGTTATTAGTTTAAATTAACCTAATGTTTAATTGACGACTGAGTTTCAATCGCTGTTTGTTGACATACGTCACATACATTTTGTGTACGACGTTTGGTGACATGGTGATCAAAGTGAAAAGTATAAAAAATAAGTAATAAATTAATCTAGTAAGGTGTATTAAAGGAGAACACGTCAAACATGAGATTGAATAACTAACACATTTAGACGGAACTATAATTTATTAACTGTGATAAACGTTGGAGTAAATACTTTTTTAATTCTTTCTTTTTATAGCATTTAGCTTGCATTATATAGTCATTAGGACTGAACTTTAAACTAATAACTATCGCAATACTAAACATCAAGAATTGTTGGATAAATTAAAAAGAAAGGAGATTTTAAATTAAACTGCTTATACAGAAAAGATCATTCCTGTTTAGGGGTTTTTTTCTGGAGATTTTTAGTCCCACAATAGAACGAAACGACCGTCCAGTGCTTCTAAATTTTCCATGGTCGTCTAGCTTAAACTGACTCATGATTTCAACTTTATATGAAAACATTCTTGTTTAAACAAGAAAATTTATGTTAATACAATAAAATTTTAAACAAAAAATATAAATATGAGTTAAAACAATTCTGAAAAAAAAATTAAAAAGGAAGTCTTTATTGCTTAGTGTATCTCACATCTACCTGAGATATTTCTCTTTATAACTGACTCACTTACTACCTAACAGTTTGTTGCTACACTGCAACTACTCATAACGAATACTGTTATGACTACTACAAGTGTAAACATTAAAATCATCATTATATTGAATTATAAATTAATAAAATTAACAATAAAAAATTATTAATTTCCCTAAAATACATACCACTCAAGATTTATCGATCAACTAAAAAACTATTGACAACAGAATATTTAAAAAAAACGGAAATCATTGTAAACGTAGTAATTGTTTGTTTGCTGTTGTTGTTGTGCCCGTTTTTTTGGTTTTTTTTTACTTTACCCGTAAACTTGCATAAAGATTTTTTAGATCACTTCTATGTCTGTCATTAAATAACTAATTTTTGATTATTTTTTTCTCTTCTTTTTTCTTCCGTTTTATTATCTCTCTTTTTATTTACATACACACATGAACAGAACATTTAAGAGTATTTGTCATTCATTATTAATATGCTTAAACAGAAAGAAATATTTTTTTCAATTTCAGTTTCTTCTAGATCTTTCTTTTTTTTTGTTCTTCATCGTTTTATTTTGGTTAATTTTATGAAGAGTCAATATAATCATTGAGTATAAAACAATGATTTCTTTTTCTTTTTTTTACCTTTTTACCCTCGAAGTGTTAAATATAGATGAAGTTATTATTATTATTATTTGATTGAAATATAAAATAAGATAGGAAGTTGATTATGAATTGTCTTTTATTTATACTTTCTTTTTTCTGTAGTATACGTCAGAACGATTACTGTATTATTATTTTCATAAACCAGGGTTAAAAAAATAGTCCTTTTCCCTTTTTATTTTATTTTAATAAGTTTAATTGGTTTTCGATAATTTAGATGAGTATGCTTAAAGAATAGAAGTATACCTCTCTTCTTATATATATATATAGCATGAACTTACCTTAGGAAATATTTTTATGATTTTTTTTTCCAGTTTTGTTACTGTTGTTATTGATCGATATTTTGACCTATGATTTCTAGTTATGACAAATCTTAAAAAAGTTTTTGCAAAGATTTATGTCATATTGATTGAATTCGACAAAAAATTTTTAATATTGTTTCTCAAGAAAACTACCTTTATTAAAATAGGATATTAATTCATATTCTATATATATATATATATAATTGCATTATATGCTACTTAATAATAAGTCTGGCAGTTATAGACGATAACATGAAAACTTAATTATCTAAGAAATCACAATTTGTAAAGAAAAAATATCTTTCAATGATTTATATATTATCTGCATAACCTAAAATTATACCTACATGGTAGAAAATTGAACACGTTTTGGGAATTAGTATAAACTCATGTTTTTTTTCTTTTGAATATTATGAACTAATTTGTAAGATTCACTTGGTATTGTTTGTTTGCATCTTCCCATTGATTTTTAGGACTGCAGTTGATCAGTCCCTTATTGGCATATGTGCATACTTTGCGTTTCGCCTCGATATAGCCCTAATTCATAAGCATTATAAGCAAAGATGGAAATTATCTAGCAGTGAAATCAAGGACGTGCGTTTCGTTTTATTTGGGGCTCAGTAGCTGAGTGGAAGCGAAAGGTACTGGGTTCGAGTCTCAGAGTGAACATCAACTATGGGAAACAGGTACATCCAGCCGAAGAGTCCCAAATAGGACGTCCTGTATTCCACAACTAGTCACTATCCATCTTTGCTTATAATTATTTAAAAGATGTTTATAAAAGTGTTTGTGTAAAGCTTTGGTTATTTATCCACATGGAACAATTCACTAGGCTTATAAAGTTCATTTGAAATAAACTTATACAGATAATAAATAGAGTACCATATTCATCAACCTGGACTCCTTTGTACAGCTTAAACGTTTATTGGCAAGATACAATTTTCTTTGTGAAATCAAATGAAATTATAATAAGCTTCCATGAGATTTAACTGATAATATTTGAAATATTATTGAATTAGAGTCAAATGTTATTTATACCAAAGAACTTACCTAGAAAAGTAATTTGTATGAACATACCAATATGTCCAATAGATAAACCAACTTGCCAATTTGTAAGCATCCCAACAAAATATCCTAAAATTGCACTGATCACTAAAGGGAATATAAATAGCAATTTGCTAAATTTCAAAGGTATTGGATTTTCAAGACGATTAAGTTTGTGTAGTTCACCTGTTTTATAGAAAGTATATAATATTCATGGTTAGAAGTGTGCTAAACCTATGTAATTGAATGAAAAAATGCTTTCTTGTTATAATTAAATCGTCACAAGATGCACATATGTCAACAAGAGACTGATCAATTGCAGACCTAAACATCAATCAGAAGATACAAGTAAACAACACCAAACGAATTTATACTTCGCCATTTTGCACAAACAGGTGGCTATCAGGACTTAGTTACTAAGTGGATAGACCGAAGACGTTTGAAGCGAACGATAATAAGTTCGGGTCCTGAAGTAAATACCAACTGTGGGATGCTGATACATCCAGCTCAGGAGTTCTAAATACATCCTGGATTCCAATGCTAGCCACTGTCCATCTTTGCTTAAAAAACTTGTGACTTAAGACAATATCGAGGCCATCTGCACAGGATACCAAATACAGACCGATCAAATGCAGTCCTAAACATTAATGAGAAGATACAGGTAAACATCACTAAGTGAATTAGTTATTCATCTGTTAATAAATTTTGGTTGCATTCACTTTATGTTAGTAAAATTCGTATTTTAGAATACATATGCTTGTATTCCATTTTTATGTAGGTTAACTGAATAAAAAATCAGTTAATATTAATTTAGTTCGATACTTGTTTTACTAAAATAAAAAAAGTTTTTCTTTAGGGAGGATATCTCAGTATGGATATGTATTGAAGAATGTTTTTCGAGAATACTCATTATTTTCTATGTGAATTTCTGTTTACATTTGCCACATTTTCAATGTTGCTAAAATCTTGTTAAGAATAAATTTTGATTTTCATCCTGTATGAAATGAAGTGTAAAAATAAAAATGTTTTTGTACATAAGTATCTTCTGTTTAGCTTGAACCCATTATACTTAATGGCAAACAAATCAATGATTACTTTGTAAATAAAAGGATATTCATTGTCATGTTGTGCTTCTTATATAAACTATCTCATAAATACTTGATATAATATATGAATGTTTACATCATATGTCTATCTTGGTGTTCTCAACTATGAAAATTTTGTTCCGGTGTATTACGAATGTTGACAATCTATTATAAACTGCACTTCCGGTAGTTAATAACATGTTTAAATACTTTAAATTGTAATCAGAAGTAATTTTTTTGCTTGAAAAGATGATGAAAAGGTAAATGAATAAGTAAAAAAATATCAAAATAATTCTTGTTTTGTTTTATTTTTCTGATTATCAGCACAAACATGTTAGGCCGATAAAATGTAACTCAACCGTTTAAAAAAATAATATAACAGGTAGATCACTGGATGACGAACAGTTTACCAAGATTTCTCAAAGTCATTACATGAAGTTAACTTATAAGAAATTTACTTATGTAAGATCATGCTTTGCAACCGCTTTTGGCAATTATAAAGAATCATATGATGAAGTGGAATCTAGCTGTACAATGATTGTGGTTTAATAAGCAATCAGCCCCTTTTTTTCTCATTACAGGTTTAGAATAAAACAGATAATGTCACTGTTTACACACCAGACAATATGATCCGAAATAACAGCTGCAAAATTTCTGACGAGTATTTAGGAATAATCCACTCAAATCACTTTTACATTCAGAGGGGATTTCTTGTGGATATTTAGTATTTTCATAGTTGACTCATGCTTTCAACTATGAAAATACTAAATCTCCACAAAAACCCCCTCTGATTATAATCATATGCTCAATAGTGACTGGCTTCAAGAGGTAATTCCTGGAGTTCTAGTGAAAAGCAGTGACTAGTGGAGTTCAAACTACGTCTGTTGTAAGTTAGTAACTTACTAAAGACAATTAGTGAACGGTTGCTCAACTTTGTGGATTGGTTGAAGTTAGACATAAACACCATCGGGCCGCGGATCAGTGATCTATTGGTTAAGGGCTCTGGTGCGAGACTGGTAGGTCCTGGGTTCGAACCCCGTGAGGCGAGGTCGTGAGTGCGCATTGCTGAGGAGTCCCACAATAGGACGAAACGGCTGTCCAGTGCTTCCAGGTTTTCCTTGGTGGTCTAGCTTCAACTGATTCACAGTTTTTCATTGATTACTAGATTGTCATTATGGTTATATCTTAGTCTGATGGTAGGTTATCGTAAAAACAATCTATCTGTCAAATTTTTAATAAACGTCAATAAGAACACGATAAATCATCTACATTATGTTGTACGAAATAACGTAATTTCACTATGCTTTATAAATACACTTTACAGAATAAGTATGGAGTTACTAAGAATGGTATACTGTTGAAAATTTTAGTATGCAATATCAACAAGAATTTATTAAAATCATACTTAAAACACAATCTTCGTAACGAAAAAAAAGATGAAATGAGAATTGTAGTGTATACTCAAACAATGTCATCAAAAAAACTAAGTTCTTAATTGCAATGACTTTAAAAAATATTGAAAATATCAGGTACTATATAAAAACTTTCGTCTATATTAGAGTGAATAGTTTCACAGTATCTGGGCGCCGAGTTGATGTAACACATTAAATAGGAAGAATATATTTGTAAAATCTCAGCGAATGAATTTGAAGTAAATCCAACGTTTCGCCTGGTGATCTGGTCCAAGCTTTTTTCAAGGAAATATCATTCGCTGAGATTTTACAAATACATTTATCAATTACTATCCTTATGTATATTTTCAAATGTAACGGATTAATTTTGAATTTCTCATTTTCAACAATGAATTCGTACCAGAGAATAGAATGACATGTCAGTTTAAAACCGATATATATATATATCAGTATACTTTTCAAAAAAATGAATGAATAATTCATTCATTTTGTAAATAAAAACTTCCTTAATTTTCTTGTTTCACTTAAATACCAAGTCATAAGCTTGTAGAACTAATTGAATACGACCAAAAATTACTAAACAACTGTTATTTACAATGTTGATTTTTTTTCAAATTTTCAGTCGAATTAAAAAGAACAACTTACTTGCTAGTTGAGAAAGATATTCTTTATTATTTTGTTGAGTGAAAATCCCAACTGTCATAGGAAAATTTGACAGTCTACAAGTGAACATATCTGCTAAAACACGAATTGTGTTTGCAGCATGATTTTCTACATTTGGTGAGCTACATTCTATGGGAATGTTATAAGCACCTGTTATGGAAACAAAAAAAACACAACAAATTTAAGTGCATGTAAGATAATAGTTTTCTAGCAAAATTTAATATGCAAAGATGGATAGTAACTAGCAGTGGAATTAAGGACTCGCATTTCGTCCAATTCGGGACTCTTCATCTGGATGTACCTGCACCCCATAGTTGATGTTCACTCCAGGAAGATACAAGCAAACAATACCAAGCGGATTTGAAGTTTAATATGCTTTAAACCATTTACTAGCTCTCACTAATTTGTTATTATGCAGATAATAACGAACTTACCATGTGAATTTTCACAAATATTGTCAAATGAACTGAATGATTGGCTATACGCTTAAATAAGTAATGCTTTCTAGTAAATGAAGGTCACACAATAGCCAATAAATATATCTATTTCGCCTTCCATGAATGTGAAAAGAAACTAATAAGTTTGTCTTAAACAAGTTTGAAAATGAGAGTACGTTAATTAATTAATGCGGACCATAGTCAACAAGTCATGAACGATTGCACGAATATGATTTATGTCGTCAACCGGTAATGTCTTTAGTCTGTTTTAAAACCAGTGTCACTGAAGGTCGTTGACTTGAATGAAAAAGTCACTTGACAACAATCAATCTCAGAGATTTTCGTGCACTAAACCATATTATAGAGCTCAATATGTTGTTCGGCGTAACACTGATCATCAGTGCCATTGAATCTACTTCATTAATGTATTCGTGGTAGGATCAGATTCGTCAAGATCGCAAACATTCCTTGCTAACGAGCGCATTCAATAAACTAATAATAAACTAAACTGCTAATCATTTAGTAGTCAATTAATATATGGCACGCATAAATAACCTATGTAAAATCCATGGTAGTGGTATCACTATTTTGAAGAACATTGGATATAATGTGAATCAAAACAATTTGGACAGAATTTGAATTTGGGCTTGATTGGAGAAATCTACCTTATACTTCAGACGTTAAGATAAATGATGATGATATATTTTCTAAAATTCCGGAAACGCAATATTTAGTCAAGTGTTTTCGTGTTAAACATTCCCAATAGTATTAGTGTGCTCATAGTAACAATACCGAATTATTCAGTCAGTGTTTATTAATATTCTACTGGTAAATAATGGAAATCAAATGGATATGATTTATTTTTTATTTATTTGAACATACAAAGGTGCATCGAATACATAGGCACTACACAAGTCACTTGATTAGTGTGTGAACTGTGATACTGCCTTCGACCTAAAAGTGTGATCCACAACGGAGTGAAACAACGTGAGGAGATGCATTCCTAGCTGGTGACCAATAATTCGTCCACACGCTATTTATTTCCTTAGGATCCTGGAGCCCATGTTCATCATTTCCTAAACAACACCCTAGCCGCGAGAAGACAGTTAGTAGGAATTCCCTGACAGTGGCTGTATACGCGTGGGCATGTGAGGGAATTTCGAGGACTGTCCTCACCCTCCGCCGTAGCAAGATATTTGTCGGCTAATGTGATATTAAACACCATGTGGTAATTTCACAACACTCGCTACTATATACTTTATGAATATCACATGGAATATATTCGGTGTTGATAGACAGATACAGAATGCTAGCATCAATCCCATTCTTTTCAATTATAATATAAAGCTCTGATCATTTTACAAAGAAAACATCAATCTATTGTCATAACATATATTTTTAAATACTGTAAATCTCAAATCAATACATTTTCCTGAAGTAATGTCCACATCTATATATTCTACAATTTAACATCATAATTTTTTTGTCCGTATGCAAATAAGTTTTAACTCCTGAGCCGGATGTACTGCTGTACTTGTGTTCCGTTTTTTTTACCTTAGCAACAAGCAACAAACACAGTAAATAAATTTACAGGATTTATCGATTAATTTGATAATCAGATGAGTGACCATTATTTTAGCGATTCTACCTTCTGTTCGAAATAATTTTTTTTGTTAAATTCACTTATTTTGTTTACCTTTTTTGGTTTTATTTAATTTTCTTGAAGTTTATAATCTTTAAGTAGATTGTTGATGAAGATTTATCTACTTAACTCATTCTACTTCTATCTCTCAGTTATTTAATTAGTTCTGTCGACGATTTTACAGTAGAATTAAGGTGAGAAAGAATCAATAACAAAGTTGCTGGTTTCTTTTCATACAGAACAAATTTTTCCGTTATTGAAAATCCATACATACGAATATACATATACAAGTAATATATTGTCTCCATTAAAATAGATAGACAAATAAGAGGCAGAGTTTCTACATTTGTTAACACAACTGAAAGGTATTTTCTATGCTATGAGTGTCATTCAATACAGTTTTCAGTTCAAAATGAACAATGATGATATGGAAGGGGATATCTTACATCAATCTTTCTTTGTGTTAGAAATTCTAAAAAGACTAATGTTTTCGTCAAAATACATCATGTTATTAGCGAGTTCAGACGTCGTACTTTAGCCCTTTATTTGTGTTATCAAAACTTTGAAGATCTGTAAACCAGAGACGGTTTTGTACTGATATACAGAAAATAGTATAGCAAATCATAACTCTACAATTTGATCCCTTAAAATTTAGAAACTTCAATTACAATTTTAAAACGTGATGTGGAACTATTGGCAACAATAATCATTTTGTTATCTCAAAACGATATAATTCATTAGGCACACTAAACGCATGACTTACTCATGTCTGTGTATGGTTCAAGTCCAACATCATTATTAGTAATAACTGAAGAATGCATTAATCCTGGTTCTTTAACATTTTCCACATAATTTAATGAGTTTCTCGTAAAATTGTTTGTTTGGAATTTTGTCATACGATCTTGTATCATAATTCTTTATCATGCATTATGATTGTTTTCATTATATTTGATATTTCATTTATGTATCTTATTTTTTGTCTGGGTATTTTTAATTGAATCGGAAATGTAAGCTCGAAATTTTCATTGCTTAATGAGAGTCCACTTCGATTCATTCTAGTATCGACTTTTATTGAGATGGGTTTTTTTTAATCCTGATGAATAAAAGTGACTGAAATGTTTACTTGTATTTTTTTATGGTTACGTAATTGATTTTCATTGTCAGTAATGTTTCAATCTGAGTAGATCAGAATAATAAAAAAATTTAAAAAAAATCGTTATTCAACAAAAGTATTTAATTATAAATAATAAAATCGCTTAACTAAAGCTGATAAAAAGTTTATGATCAATTACTAAACACACACTATATTTGATTTTGTAACGGAACACTATCACTGTTTGTTACCATGGGACTTGATCTGTAAAAAAGATAAATTGTGAATACAACGATAGAAATGATGTGCAAATATGAAATATATGGTGGGACGCATGATTTCAAAGAGTTTTTAGTTGCACTTCCCTGGAATTTCACATTATTTTGTGTGCTGAATCCCCGTTAAAATAGAAAAACTATTTTTCTCAATGCCTAGTGTAAACTGTATTAAAAGTAAAATGTTTCTGTATGCAGTGATTGATTAACGATATTTTTTTTTGTCAAAATCGTAATTTAGAACGAATTAAGAAATGAAATTTAAAATCACTAAATGTGTTACACATAAACTAATTGAATAAAATCTCTGAATGGGCTACTAGATTGATATTTTTTATATATTGTTTAATTTTACACCATAAGCCCTTAAGGCAACCTTACTGCATAAATGAATAAGAGAGTTTCTTTAACTTGATATTTGTGATGTAAACATTTTTCAAAATTCAAATGCGAAGTTCATGAATGTTTACTAGTTAATTTTTGATAGAAGCTGAGAAAACATTTTGTACTATAAACTATTTGCATTAGAGCTCATCATTGTTAAATATTCAACAACCAATCCTTTGTAAGAATTTAGCTAGAGTCAATCAGGTTAAAATTAAAATAAAACTATCACCATTTATTATTAATAAAGTTGGATTCTCATTGATGTTTAAGACTGCAATTGATCAGTCCCTTATCGATTTGCAACTTGAGGTAATATCTAAGCAATACGCACAGTATTCATATACACATAAGAACCTGAGAAAAAAGTATCCAAATACTGTTGTTTCTTGAAAAATTCAATTTTCATTTTGATCTTTTTCTTAAAGTATGTTTTTATCACTTCAGGCTATATTCTAATTACCGTTTGTTTGTTTACTCCTTGTACTTTCATTCTTAATACTCTTTGAGCCTATATTACATGAATTTTTCATTCTAATATAATTGAATAACAAAACTGAATATTTCAGAGAATCCGCAATGTTATTTATATAACAACAAATTGATTCGTTTGGATCAACAAATCAATTTTCCAAAAATAACCGAACTACTTTGTTTTTGATTGTATTCTCACATTTAAAACAGAATTTAAATATTTATTTTCAAAATACTCATAATGGATAAAGTGAAAAATAGATGAGTATGTTCTTTGGTGAACATCATATAGTGAAAAATCTATGTACTCTATATTCTCTTTATTAGTTTTACTTGCATAAGCATACATATACATACGTACACATAGATTTCCTATATCATTTAAGCCATAAATCTATGAACCTTCAGAACAAGTTATTTATAGAATAACTTTAAAAAAGAAAAGAAAATCGGTTCATTCTCACTATTGTTTAAAATATTATAATGGAGTAATTAAGAGCGTTTAAAATATATCCTATCTTATTAACAGAATAGTAGTTTAATTTCGGTAGTCTCGAATGTTTAATATTTCTGTTATATTGCTTGTCAAAAGCAGTTAAAGTAAAAGGATGATGTTTCATGAAAAATGACTTTCTACTGTTCACTGATCTTATGAATGAGGTAAGGTGGTGGATAATAAGCTCAATAATTTTATCTATGTTATCGTGAAAAATGTTAATCGTAGATCGGTTATACACTTGGTTGTACACTTCTGGTTGTTATGTTCCTATTACTATAATTAAAGTTAAAGCCAAAAATTACATTCATGAACGTAGCAGTTATCTATGTTTTGCTTCGTTTTATCTATATTCTTATTTACTTACACCTGTTACTCCCAATGGAGCATAGGCCGCCGACCAGCATTCTCCAACCCACTCTGTCCTGGGCCTTCTTTTCTAGTTCTATCCAGTTCTTGTTCATTCTCCTCATGTCTGTCTTCATTTCTCGGTGTAATGTGTTCTTTGGTCTTCCTCTTCTCCTTTGGCCTTCAGGATTCCATGTGAGGGCTTGTCTTGGGACACAATTTGGTGATTTCCTCAAGGTGTGCCCAATACACTTCCAGCGCTTCCTCCTGATTTCTTCCTCCGCTGGAATCTGGTTTGTTGTCTCCCACAGTTACTTGTTGCTGATAGAGTCTGGCCATCGGATCCAAAGTATTTTGCGTAGACAGCTTTTAATAAACATCTGTATCTTTTGGATAATGGCTTTCGTAGTTCTCCACGTCTCCACCCCATACGGTAGAACTGTTTTGACATTTGTATTGAAAATTCTAAACTTGGTGTTGGTTGACAATTGTTTTGAGTTCCAGATGTTCTCCAGTTGCAGATATGATGCTCTTGCTTTGCCGATCCGCGCCCTCACATCTGCATCTGATCCACTGTATTCATCAATGATGCTGCCCAGCTATGTAATGGTTTTCACATCCTCCAATTTTATCCGTCAAGTGTAATTTAATTGGTGCATATTGTATTGTATCGGAGAGTCTTGTTTTTCCCTTAGTTTATATTGAGTCCTACTGCTGCTCAGGCTGCTGCTACACTGGTCGTTTTCTCCTGCATTTGTTGTTGCGTTTGTGATAGAAGAGCCAGATCATCCGTGAAGTCTAAATCGTCAAGCTGCATCCTGCCTGTTCACTGTATCCCGTGCATTCCTCCAGATGTTGACGTCTTCATAATCCAGTCGATCACCAGGAGAAAAGGAAAGGGTGAGAGTAAGCAACCTTCTCTAACACCGGTCTTTACTTCAAACGAATCGGTGAGTTGTCCTCCGTGGACGATTTGGCAGTTTAATCCATCATAGGAGTTCCGTATGATATTGACTATCTTTTCAGGCACGCCGTAATGTCGAAGAAGCCTCCATAGTGTTTTCCTGTCCAAGCTATCAAATGCCTTCTCGTAGTCAATGAAGTTGATGTAGAGTGATGAATTCCATTCAATTGATTGTTTCACAATGATATGTAGAGTTGCGATTTAGTTTGTACACGATCTATCCTTACGAAATCCAGCTTGTTAATCTCGAAGTTGGGCGTCCACGGAATCCTTCATCCTGTTTAACAATACCCTGTTGAAGACTTTTCCTGGTACTGAGAGAAGAGTGATACCCCTGTAGTTGTCGTAATTTCTGAGATCGCCTTTCTTTGGTATCTTGATCAAAAGTCCTCTTTTCCAGTCTATTGGTACTTGTTCTTCATCCCAAATCTTACTGAAGAGGATGTGGAGTATCTTGGCAGTTGCTGCTACATTTGCTTTCAGTGCCTCTGCCAGGATGTTGTCTGGTCCCACTGCTTTGCCACTCTTCACTTGTCTAGAAGCCATGCTGATCTCTTCAATTGTTCGTGGGCCAACATCGATTGGGAGGTCTGTGGGTGCTGCTTCGATGTTGGGTGGGTTCAGTGGAGCTGGTCGATTCAAGAGTTCTTTGAAGTGTTCTACCCACCTGTCTTGTTGTTCTTCAATGTCGGTGATTACTTTGCCTTCCTTGCTTTTCACTGGTCTTTCTGGCTTACGGTAATTTCCAGCAAGTTTCTTTGTTGTATCATACAGTTGTCTCATGTTTCCCTCTCTTGCAGCCTTATCCTCTGTCATCGCTAAATCTTCCACATATTTACATTTGTCGGTTCTGATGCTCCTCTTCACTTGCTTGTCTGCCTCTGTGTATTCGGCGTATGCCTTGGCTCGGCTGATATTGATTGCTGCCTTTTTGTTCCTCCTTTCTTCAATTTTATCCAGTGTACCAACAGTGATCCATTCCTTGTGGTGGTGCTTATTTTGGCCCAGAACCTCTTGACATGTTGAAACGATTGCCTCCTTGATACCTTTCCAGTTGCTCTCCACGGTAGTTCCTTCTCCATTGAGTAGATCATGAAAGGCCTGGAACCTGTTGCTGAGGGTTATGTTGAATTTAATGAGTTTGTTTGCATCTCAAAGAAAGGCCGTATTAAACTTTTGTGATGTTTTCCGCGCCGTTGTCCAGTGCTTCTTGAGTTTTAGTTTCATCTTGGCGACCAGCAAATGATGATCGGATGCTATATAAGCTCCTCTTCTGGTTCTCACATCCTCCATCGTCCTCCTGAACTTTTTGTTGATGCAGATATGGTCGATTTGATTCTGTGTAGTGTGATCCGGTGAAATCCAAGTGGCTTTGTGTATGTTTTTGTGTGGAAATATGGTGCCACCTATGACCATTTTATTGAAGGCACATAGGTTTGCAAATCTCTCACCATTTTCGTTCCTTTCTCCTAGTCTATGTCGTCCCATGACGTCTTCGTATCGAGTGTTGTCCTTTCCAACCTTGGCATTGAAATCTTCTATCAGAATGATCAGGTCATTGGTTGGGCACTTCTCGAAGATTGACTGCAGCCTATCGTAGAATTGGTCTTTAGCGTCTTCATCGTAGTCGTTGGTAGGCGCATAGCATTAGATGACGTTCATTGTAATGCCCTCTCTCTTTGTTTTGAAGGAGGCTTTATCTATATTCATCTACTTTAAAAAATGATTGGAACTTTAAGGTACCTCACTGGTTTCATTTTATAACACAGTAACCTATGGTACAAACACTATGTGTAAACGTTAACAAATAATCACTATGTTCCATCGTGTTCCATATGACATTCTGTGCATAGTTAGTGTCTCCTCTTAAGACTTCAGATACTCCCATATTCCGTTTTAAAGCAGTTTTTGTGATTAATGTGGTCAATGTACTAATATACAAGTGATACATGTAATCTATTAAAATTACATTTACAGAATCTAGATATGTAGTCGGAGTATTTATTAGATATTCAACTAATATATTTCAACTAGTAGCAGCGTAAAAGATCAAGAGTCAGATAAATTTATCACTCAAAAAATAAGGTGTTCTTTAATCACGTACAGTTTTCTGAAAAAAACTTAGCTCAAATGTTGTCTAACAATCTCTACTCAACACTAGTTACTACAAATGGGTTCTGAGTTTCAAAATTATCTATAAATATCTCTTATTAAGTTAATGCTGTTTATCAATATTGAATTTATGTTGCTATATTCTTTCAAAACAGTTTAATTGAACTATGATAAGAAGCACATATCAATATGGAACATCTTCTGATTCATTATCTAACACTTAATGTTTGGAAGGAATTTCGATGTATGAGCTCTCTGAACATAGATGTCACTAACTTTTGTTTTGGTTAGAGTACATTAACCTAAACCAAGTCTGGATATGAGATAATTTCTATACATGGATTTTTGCTTATTGCAATCTTGTCGATGCATCAAAAATGTCTTTTAGAAATTATTGTCCTCTGTTTTCTGGGTTTTTTTCATGGTTGTCATTGTTGAAGTATTATTGTTTGTGAGCTGTTGCTTTGTCTAATTACATTAGATTCAGTTTCACAACCATAGTATCTCATGTTTTACATATTTCGAATTCAATTTATCTCAGTCAACTAATTTAATTTATCTTGTTTTACATTTACATAGTGTCATCTTATTTTTTTGATTAGTTTGCATAAATTAGTACAACTGATTTTTTTCATTTCGATATGAAAAATTGTAAGATCTTTATCATAAATGCTATTTATGCTTTATTACCCGTAAAAACTGAAGCTACTGTGATGTGTGCTGCTAATATCGACAGATATAAGTAGTATGTATCATCAATCGAAAGTGGAATACCTGACAGCAGAGGGTTAAGAAGATAAAAGAAAGGAGAACGAAAACAAAGAATGATTACCGGGGAAATGAAGGAACAGTCAAGTTTGAGACAGTTGTTTGACATTTTGCAGATAAAGTGCTCACTGTATGGATCTCAGATTTTACTAAGATGTTCTGTAAATTTGTATTCTCGTTCCCTGAACTACTACTCATCAGGCCAAATGATAATCGAATTTTAAAGTAAAGAATAATATCTTTGAAGTGAACATGTATGTACACACGCAGAAATGTATAATAAACAAGCAACTTCAGTGTTGTTTACTTTTCACTAGAAAAACAAACAATTGATCTGTAAGATAAATTAGTACAGGTTCTTGGTTTGGTAATATTACAAAAGACTATATTGGTTAAATTATAACTACATGAAAACATAATAAGTATCTAGAAAAAATAAGGATCAACTCTTCAATTCAAATGTTAGATTGCTAACTAAATTGTTAACTAGTATGAAAAAGCAAATATTTGTGATTCAAACATGGTATTTTAAAAAATAATGTAAACTTTGATTTATCAACCTAACCACCCTAATTATTATTATTATTATTATTATTATTATTATTATTACCAAGGTGTTCCGGAAATCATTTCTAATGAAATAAATATCTTAGTCACCTAAATATGCATAACAGAAAAGAGGATTCTCTGGGTTACTTAACCATTCCGTTGTAGGTCTGTACACCATGATATATTTAAAATATTATCTTTACACAATTAAGGTGTTTTTTTAACTATTTGCCATAAAAAAAGGATATGTTCTCTTGTGCAAAACCAGGTAATCAAAACACAGCGGTTTATTAGAGTATCTATACTCATAAGATTTTCACTATTCTTCCTTCGTTCATTTGCGGTTCTAACTACAGGTTTGAAAACTGGTGACATAAATACATTCATTTATTATTACGACATAGGTACTGATCTTAGTAAGTGGACAAACAGCTATTTTGTCTAACTTACCAAAATGACAAAAGTTTACGAAAGCTTACGCGTAAGGAGAAGAAATATCTCACACAAATTTAACATTTGTAAAATGTGGTCGCATGCGATAATTTTGGTGAAATGCTGAAACTATAATTCCTTGAGATTGTTGAATAAAGCAGTAGCCACGTTCAATCTAGAAGGAGAGTACTCCAAGTTATTCAACCTTCGTTATTGTCAGGAAAAATAAAGTTATCGATATTAATCAACCAACATGGGAAGTGAATACAGCTTCAAATACGGTTCTTGTCATTTATCTAGTTAAACGCACCCATAAATTGTAATTGTAAAGCAAATGTCAAATTATACTATACATCACTGAACTCTCAAAAGAAACAACATTGTTATTATGATGGTAATAATCTAGATATAAACCGGTACTTCAGAAACAAGATATCATCAAATTGAAGTCAAAATTTTCTAAATTTCCTGGTATCAAGTATTATATAAATAAGTAAGACAAAATATTTAACCTATGTACGCATGATTGGTAAAATTCCTTTGTTCCGATTCTCCATAAAATCCCTTGTTTCTTCATAATATGATGGATAAAAACAGGAAAGTCATTGCATTCAGGAAAACTATAAACAACTATACACATGGTTAATGGAAAGAATGACATAGAGAACACTCTAAGTTATGTGTAAATATATGCTTACATAATATAATGCATAAGTGATCTATCTTATTGACCTAAATTATACCTAAATTATATACAAAAAACATTATGTAGATGAAATCTTGATAATGTACTGTATCATCATAGCAAATGGTACAACTTTTAACATATAAGTATATCCTGTTATAGGAACTTTCTAGTTTTACATCATAACAAATTTTATAATAATGTAGTATGTAACCCGACCAAATATCCATAACTGACTTTTAATTAAATTACCTAATAAAATAAAAACGGGTATTAAGCTGCAGAATTATTAAGCAAGAACAACCACTCAACCTGTGACACGCATTAGATATGTAGAACACTATATCTTGAATAGGTGGTAAAAAAATTAATTTAGTTATTTAAAAAAACAATATCCACCAATACTGGTGGAAATTCATGTTTCACAGAAAGAGAATGAAAACTAAAACAACTTAAATTGAAAACATGATCCACAACTTTGGGCAAATTGGCTAAGATAAGAATGTGTTGTCAATCGAATGTGTTTTATTCATATATCTAAAAGTGAGATCACATTTGGTTGGCGTGATCCATGACATATCCTTCAGAATCGATATGAGCAAACTAAGATGCCTCACTATAAGTATAATCTATTATGAATTTTTTTAACATATTACATAATTGTGAATAAATCTGAAACACATCTTTAAAAACTATTATTTATCCATTTTTTCTAATTTTCGTTATTGTATAAAACCTCTATCATCAACTATGTTCAGTAATTTTTCTCCACCGGTGTATTAGAAAACTAGTTCTATAGTTTTTTTATTCTCAGTAGTATTGTGGTGTGGCTTACTTATATCCACATAAGCAGTATATGGTAATGGTCGAGCATAGAATGTATTTTGGCAAAAGATCGATAAAAAAAGAACAGGAACGAAGCGCAATCGGTATGAAAATGCATAAACAATGATATTTGCAGAAGGAACTGTTAAGATTGAGACAATTGATTGTTATATTGCAAATTAACTGTTTGTTGTATGGATATCAGATTTTAGTGTGATAGTCTTTAATTTGTGATTAAATAAATTCGATTGTCTCCACTCGTGTTCATATTCACTACAGTATTTGTAGCTTTGAGAATGTTTCACCTCCTAAGTAACACAGTATTTCGTACCCTATTGTTAGAATAAATATCTTTTGTTAGTATTATGTTGTCTTCAACGTTGATAGATATTTTCTAAAATAAATTTTAAACAAGTTTGATGCATTGGGTACTAAGTTCGAGTCTTAGTAAGAATATAACCGCTTAAATACAAGTATTAATGTTTACTTTTCATAAATGTTACTAAGAGTATAAGTACAAATAAAACTTGTGTACAAGTATAGATGAAATTTTATTTTTTCTATGTTCAATACTTTATTTAGTTGTTATAAGACTGGATTCCGATTCTGAATTTTTTATAAAGTATGTCAACGGGTTTCAAAAGCCGGATACAAAAAAATAACATTGATTTTTTTATTGTCACAATTAAAGGTATCAATTTCATATATGGATAATTATAATTATTAAAATAAGTGAAGCAAAGTCCATCTATACACTGTTTTACATCAGTGCATTTAATGGATGATAAATAATTTGAAAACTATTTCCCACCTACTTTAGGAAAAAAATTTTCAATTTTGTTTTAGTTGAATACACACAAAGCTAATGAATTATGGAGGCTTTAAATATACTCCAGAAAAATTACAATATAAAATTATATATGAAATAATCTCAGTGATTGAAATTTAGAATAATTCCAACATTTCGTCCAGCTTACTTGTCTGGACTTCTTCAGGATGATAATCATAATCATCAAAGAAATATGAAGCGTTTAACAATCAAAGCAGATCAAATCTGTACTGTGCTAATCCAATCATGGTGATGATAACTTGCCCTCTATGATCAGTGATTGGGTTCTATCTGAGATAGTAGTGTAGAAATGCATACATATGTGCATGTATGTGTATGTGTACACATGTATATATATATGTTTAGTGTTATTGATGTGATGTTATTTGAGATATTGATATGTTGTTTTGTTTTTTCTTCGGGCCTCCAAATGCCCTGGTACGGCTGAGAGTGAGTAGAGTCCTCTCTCCTTCTCGAAATGCACTCACACGTTCACGCGTATACAGCCTCTGTCAGGGAACTCCTATTCACTGCCTTCTCGTGGCATTACTGTTGTTTGCGAAAAGGAGAGGACGAAAAGCGAATGTTCTACGCTTAAACCGGGTTGGTGGACACGGCAAGTCCACCTAGGGGAGTTGGAAAACCCTGATTCCAGTCTCCTGAGGGAACAAATGGCGTATGAATCAATCGTTGGTCACCGGCTGCCATGGGTCTGCATCTCCTCACGATGCTCCACTGCCTTGTGGATCAGATCTTTAGGTGAAAGGCTCCAGGTGTGCCTCTCTAAGAAAACAACCTGCTTCAGTTTGGTCACCCGGGTAGTATCACAGCCCTCACACAAATCAAATGAGATTTGTGTAACGTATATATATTCGGTACCCCTTTGTAGCAATATTTATGTATTCAAATAAGTAAATAAATAAATCCAATCATATTTGGATGATTTGAAGATGATGATTATTATCGTGAAGAAGTCCAGACAAGTTAACTGGACGAAATTTTAGAATTATTTTAAATTTCAATCGTTGACATTATTTCAAATATAATTTCCACACATATATTGACCACTTTCTGTCAAACTATTCATTCTAATCTCAACAAATAAAATTGTTTATACGATAAACTAACACTTCATATAAAGAATTATAATTTCTATATACGAAGTTTAAGTCACTTTTCTAATGAACATACATTTGAATAAACATACTTCATACATACATGGATTAAGCTTGTACACTTCTAGTGTTAAATAATAATAATAAGACTAAATCTTTTTTTGGATATTCTAATCTATAATATTATTTATTTTAAATCAGCTTTTATTTACTTCTTTTACACATTTCCGTTACTCTTTTCAGGTCAAGAGTGTATATTTACTCATGATATTAATTTTTGTTGTTGTTGCTTCGTTTTAATTTTCTCACATTCTGTTTTAAAGAAAGGTATTACTAATTGATTTATGACTGAAATGATAAAACGTTGCAACACAATATCATGGTTATATTTTATTAAGTTCATGTAAGAAACTTCATAAGGTCGATCTTATTATGAATGAAAATTTGATTATGATAAATAAGTGAAAAGTAATTCAATACAGGAAATCATATATTCTTTCATTGACTGATATAGCCGAACTCTAGTTGTCGATATTAATCAAATATTAATTTATAACACAGTATGCATATATATATGTTGACAATTATATCACTGAAATAAATGGACTGAATTTTCTTAAACCCAATTTAATCTTCCTATTAGTCATTATCTTTTAAATATTTAAAGTATACCTCTTTCGAATGTTATGGTATCTATATATCAACGGGATTAATGATTAGCTATGATTTTTCAGTCATCATGTTGAATTATAATTTGAACTCAAGCAGTCAGATAATCGACATTTGTTACGCTTGCACGTAAGATAGTAGTATAAATCATATGTCAAATATCCAAGTGTAACAGATAAAATTCTGCGTCCTCGATTGCAACTAGTTAGAAGATACTGTTAAAGAGTTTGATGTGTTTGAATAATGTTGAAAAATATCTGACATTTTGTAACAAACCTCAACTATAATTTTTTGTTTAATTGTTTACACTACCATCATGTTGTTCCTTTCCACATCCAAAGTTTTCTATTTATTCTGTTTAAGAACTCACAGAAAGCAAAGCTTATCATCACAAAGAACTTCGTTTTCAGAGCGTTCTATTATTTGCTTACTATAGATAAGTAGAAAACGTAAAATCAATAATCCTCTGATAAACACCCAATCTGCATTAATAAAGATTAAATCAGATGCAATGATCCAAACAAGAACGTTGATTTATATAATGGAATGAGTGACGAATACATTAAAATACATAGAGCCTGAAAAATATGCTTTACTTTGAAAAAGTGTTTCTCTTAAAATGCTGCTAAGATCGGTTGCTACAATTCTTAAAATACATATTTTCAATGAAAATCGAAGTAGATCATATTGTAAAATGAAAATGCATATTGAATATCTGTCTTATAATTCCTTTCACTGATATATCGTTAATAAGTAACTAAATTCATGATTGTTTGTTCATTAATGTGGAAAAGATTAATTATAACATGATTATAGAAAAGACTTAATGAGTGATTCCGGCTGTTGAAGATGAACATTCAGGTAAGGAAAACTAATCAATTGTATAAAGCAAAATTACACAGTAATATAGTTAAAGATGAAAATCATACATTGAATACACTGTTTGCAAATCTTCCTTCAGTCGTCCTTCACATACATCACGATTCTTCGAATTCAGTTGTTATTCCAATCAACCTCTGTTTTCTTTCCTCTTCTCTTCAATTCAATCTTATGCTGAGTGACATATCACATTTGGTTACTGTACATACTACTTAAATCTGTCAAAACTAATAGTATATACCATACAACTAGTATAAAAGCCATATTACCAGCCTCCTGTCACCTAATTTAAACAACTAACACTAGGACATAATTATTCGGTCCAAAATGTAATAAAAAAAGATTCTCAGTTGCTCAGGTAATTTAGGTTATTAATTGCAATACAACGAGACTCGGAAAAACCTCATCTTGGTTTGCATATACAGAGTTTTCAATTAAAAAATAATTTACGTCATGTATATATTGTGTAAACAATGATCAGTTCAGCGTTTACTGATATTCACATGTGTACATATATAGCGTTAATCGTAGAAAATGTAAAATGCGACTGATGATAGTATCTCCTCATCAGTGGTTGTGTTTCGAGTAAAAAATCTAATTGATGTATTAATCCTTATATAAAAATTCACGGGCATACGTAACTGACGGTCATTTTGTTTGACTGTCAATTATACATGAAAAAATACCCAAATATTTGTGGGTTTAATGGACATGAGAATGCAAACACCTGACTACTCAGACAAAAAGCACTTTATACAAAATAAAATGAAACAGTATCTAAATTGATGAAAGTCTTTTAGTTCTAGTTTGGAAAAAGATTCTTTCAGCAATGAAATGAACCAATGAACTATTAAAATCTTGAATTCTGTGAAAACATGTCTTATTCCCAACTTGTCATTGTCACTATGACACCTGGATAAACAATTTACCATTTTATTCCAATTCAACACCTATCATATACGTATTTCACTAAAAACTATAAATAATTTATAGGTAAGAGGCAAAATGAACAAGGAGACATACTGTTATTCAACTGGAACTAATTCTTATTTCTAAAAATTATAAACATGTAACAATGTGAGCTTTGTACATTTCCTTAAACAGTTCACTGATTTTACAACATAACTAAAGTGCTCTTTCGATATTTCACTAATGTTTACTGTTGTGTGACTACATTTTGAATAAGCAATAGAATACTTAGATAAAAACTGGTGTTTTAAAAACATATTTTACCTACGATTTGTTATGAATCCAATAAAATATGATGATATGTGAATAAGATCTTACAAGCTTGGCAATAACAATAATAGTAATAATAATAATAAGATAAATTAAACATGAATAATGATAACAATAGTGAGTTAATAAAAAACCATATAACTTAAGAAGGTACGAAGGAACGACTCCAAGTACATTAGCCAAATTGTGTCACCTTGTAAGGTGAGTACCAATTTATTGAAGGTGAGGTTGACTAGATGTGCATAGATAATTTTGCTATTTTATGTCAGCATACCGATCGTGGATTTGCATGAGAGTTCCCCTATTAAACATTAAAATTCGAATTTGATGTTTGTTAGTAATTAACTCAAAACTGTGAACTTAGATTGATTAAGTGTTGCAGTATGACTGCTAGATTATTTAATTGTAAATCATGAAACAAATAAATATTCTGCATATTTTGAACTGAAAAATATGGGTCTACAACGTAGATTAACCAGGATCTTTGGTAACAGATGTCAATATAAAACTGTAATTTACATTCTCTGCATTATTTAAATATCATGATCATGTATCAAATTGACATGGACTGAATAGTTACTTCATCAAAACACATCTACTGTTTAGCTTAGTAATTAAATGTTTGTTAAAATGGTCTCCGTTCCATAAATAGAATTGATATAATAAATAATTTGCTCGGTACATTCAATCTACATATATTTATAATACAAAACAAATTAATGTTATAAGGCATTTGTTGAAAACCTAATTAAAAGTCCAAAAATATTTAAAATACAAATTCGATTCTTATTCCCGTATTTTGAAGAATCGAGGAATAAACCCTCTGTCAAGTAAACATTTTAGTCAAACGCTTAAAAATTTCGTTAGAAATGTGTTTTTATTCTATTATTTCAATAATTTTCTTTGTGTAAAGACATTATGAGTATGATACGCGACATATTTTGAAATAAAAGAATGGTGAATACTGATACAAACAAAAATAGTTGGAAGCTAGTGAAGTAATCGAGGACGAGCGTTTCGTCCTATTTGGGACTCGTCAGCCGGATGTACCTCCATCTCAGAGTTGCTGTCTCCAAGTGAACATCGATAAATATACAACCATGGATATTGTTAAAAATGAACAGTGATTTATATTTTCTTTTTGCTTATCATTATCACCTGTTGGTCATCGTACTCTAAAAGTGCTTATAATATATTTGAAACACTTTCAATGGATAACACCATCTAAGGTTTTAGTTTGATTGAGTATTGCCACATATATTTATCATTCAATTTATTTAGTTTGGAATGAAATATGCTAGATTTACTTTAACTACAATTAACCATGAGCTACAAAATTGATAGATCAACGTACGAGTCAAATGTAGACTAAGAACGTGACATACTGTAAAAACACCTACAATATACAGTCATCCTGTTGTGAAAATATGTAATTTTTTCTCAGTGTAAGCATGGTTTTCAACTATTTCCCACAATAATTTCTATCCATTTAATACGGTTTACAAGTTTCATTAAAACTGGAAAAACCGATGTAACTCAGTTTTATTTGGAATTTTATAACTAACTAGAAAGTTTTCAAATGTTAAAGATAGCTCAGTCAAAGGTGTTCGCTAACTATTATTGATCATATGCCCATAAAATGAATAATATACAAGTCTTCTGGTCGTTATTTCCCTAGTGTTTATATATTGAGTTTAGTCTATAGAGTTGTATTAGTAAGCTATGAAACCTATAAATATTTACAAACTCTTTTTTTTATTTTAAAAGGAAAAATACCGAAAAGCCAAATTTAATCTCCTATTCAAAATGAAATACTCTACGATAAATACACTTTAACAATGATAAATACAAATGTGCTTATAGTGAAATAATTTTTTTTCACTGGTAATAATCCAAAGTAGTCAACAGATTGAAACAGTGTAGTGATTAAAAAAATCATTATTTACACGGTTAACTTGACAGTTTGACATTCCATTGTCAACAGTAAATTAAATGAGAGTAATACTTATGAAATTATTAGTAATTCTAGTAACATTAGTTTTATTTTAAACTATGTAGCTATATGTATGTTGAAGAGTGAAACAGGTATTCCTAACACAATCATATACAAACAAATAAATTCAATACATTTGTCTATAGGTTAGTACTAAATTTTAACAGACGGTAGTTATTAGTTACAGGGTAAATTTTGTAACTCAATCTAGTAAAATTTATTGATTTCATAAAAATTGAATAAAACTGGAACAGAAGGTAAATTGATTAAATTGATAGAACATATTAAATTTTAAATGATTATTATAGATAATTAGACATCTACCTGGTTAAATCACATGTAGTTTGACCAAAAATAATTGAATGATTTAGATGACAACTATCCAGGTTGAAATATATATTCACCTAATTTAAGTAGATTGTTCAATTTCTTTTAAGAAATCGAATGCCGACAGTTTTTAAATTACACGTTCTCAGTATAATTATTCCTGTTTTTAGTTCATAACTAGTGTCTAGACATTTTTTACAAAAAGCATCATTTAACATTGAACAGTTCATGGTTCTGATTTCACACTAGTTTTAAATAATAAATCGATTGAAAAGCAGTATGAACAATTTTGTGCTTCCAATTAAACATTATCGCCACCAAGAAAACATAGCTACTAAGTAAAATATAAGTGGATTCATCTGATGAGTCGAACATAGTACAGAACGCAAGCATCGACTTCGACTACCAGTCTTTATTCAACTCTGCTAATTATAAAAAACTCTGATGTTCTTAATCTAAAGATTTGGTTACTCGTATCCTGTATTGCTGTGTGATCGGTGACTTTATCAGTCATGTTCTGAATTATATGGGAAAATTAGGTTTTATTTAGTCACACCAAATGTAATAGAAGGATACGCAAAAAATTGTGCTGATTAATTCTACTTATTTTTCAACCCAAACATTATTGGTCGAAAACTAATTAAGTATCAAATAAGCTAAGATTGATTTTTTTCTTGGTAAAATAAATAATTCCTCTGAACTAACATGAAGTCAAATAAATTAAAAACCTTGCTAAACGATTTGACTTATTTGCATAAGAAAATCATTACCATTTTATATGGTGGAAGTTGATTTTGTGGGCAAATATGCTCTAATAATAAAATACCAATTTAAGGATAAAAAATCAATAGCAGCTTTTACTTTTATCATGCATAAGACTAAAATATCCGCACTACTCTACGAGCTATAGAGTATATTTAGTAATTCTCAGTCAGGTTATTAATAATTGTGCTAGACCAGTATTCAAAACTTTACCTGGATGTTTATAAAATTAAGACATAAATTAACTGCTGAAGTAAAAGATTCATGTTTTTGAATAGTGGAATTTACACGTCGTTTTACATGCAGCAAAGAATTGTGGAACTACTTCCAAGTTATAGTTTTAATCTCACCATATATAAAACATTCTTTCATTGTTATTAAAGATTACTTAATATATATGGATAACTCAAATAGAATGGATACTAAATACCTCAAAGACAAATATAAAAAGTTACTAATGAAATAATCAGTATTTTTTTCAAAAAAAAATTATGGTTTGGACGTTATTAAATTCTTTGAAAAAGTGGTAAGATTAGAATATTTCAGCCACTAAAAAAAAGGCAAAAATCTTTCAACCCAGTGAATTAATTTGATTTTGTAATCCTTTAAGTTTATAAAATTACAAATGTATCAACTTGAATAAGTAATACAATAATAAATTGTTTAATGTAACAATAAAATTAATAAAACTAATTAGACCTTTTTAAAATGAAGCATTGGTAGAGAGATCGATAAGAAAATAGAAAGGATATTGAGATATCTCTAGAATGAATTAATTCATTCCAATAGTGAGAAATCATATTTTATTTATAATGATAAAGGCTTAAATAAGTAAGGTCTATATATGAACTCAAGTACCTAGTGGTTTCAACTATTTTTATTGGCCCAGGCTTAATAGAAATTGAAAAATTAAATCAATGTAAAGCTTACATTTAATGGTCCATTACGCTGTAAATATAAAGACTGAATATTATACGTGATACGCTGTGCTGCACGTGCTGCTGTGGGATTTCTAAATAGTTTTCGATAAATATTAATAAGACAAGTACGTAATCTGTTAAACATTACAATTCTTAAACTTTCTCAAGATGGTCATTATCAATCGCTCCAGTAACGTATAGAGTTAATATCTACTGATGCTTCAAGTAAGTTATTCAAAAATTTCAATCAGATTTACAATTCCAAAGTCAATTGTTATAAATGGACATATATTTAGTGCTAAATATTTCATTTTGTTCTGTTGTTTAGAATAAATTTGTTCTAATCTTCCTCTGAGATTCTTTAGCTATCAACACTGTAAAACAAACAAATAATGAAATCGAAACCTCCTCATTACAATTAGGCCAGAAGCTCAACTGGATCTTATCAAACACAATACAGTCAAGGTTTAACCTACATTCAAAAGATAAATTTAGCATCAATCATACTTCATATGTATGGCAAATGGTTGTTTAAAATACACATTTAGTGTTTTTTTGACATATGGTTTATTATTTGTTATGAAATACATTTTAAGATGAAAAGTGTCATTTTTCAATGAAGAAAATTACAGCTGTCTCGCTGAATACTATGAGCGAAATGCCATTTGAAATGCTTACCATTATAAAAAATGCCCGTTTAATTTGTAATTAGAAGGGGTCTTGTGAAGATTTCAGTATTTTCATAGTTGAAATCATGAGTCAATTGACATTTTGTTTACAAATAATGTATGAAACGGATCAAACACTACAAAATGCAATTTTTATTAGTAATGATCCTAAAGTATTCGTAGAAAATAACTAAAGTTTATAAAGAAGCAAAGTGGAAGGTTGTAATAACATTAGTATGCTTATGATATTAAAAAGTTTATTGTACTTATATGACTACAAGCTACATTATGAAATCAACTTTCATTGAAGATTAGTCAACATCTATTATTCTGATTTGTAAGATCTTTCTAGTTGAATCTTATGAATTTATAAGAATAAAAACAATCTAATAGAATGTAAACAATCCACTTTTATGGAATACTCAATAACAAATCATAAAAACTTACTTTAGATTTCATAGAGCTTTTAAAGTCTTTAACAACAACAAAAAATCAATAATTCGACAAAAAATCTGGTGGAATTTAATATTCTGTATTTTAATATAAGAAGTAGATTTGTGGATATTATAGTAATTTTAATAGTCAAGATCATAAGTCAATTGAGGCTACACCACCATGGAAAACCTGGAAGCACTGGATGGCAGTTTCGTCCTAGTATTGAACTCCTCAGCAGTCCGCATCCACGATCCCGCCTTGCGAGGTTCAAATCCAGCACCTATCGGTGTCTCGCGCGAGCGTCTAACCACTAAACCACTGAGCTGGCATCCAACGGTGTTAATGCCTTTTTTCAACCAATCCACGAAATTGAGCGACACACCCACCATTGTCTTCAGTGAGTTACTAACTCATAACAGACCCGGTTGAACTCCACTGGTCACTGCTTCTAGCTAGAACTCCAGGAAACACCTCGTGAAGCCAGTCACTAGTGAGTACATGTTGAATAATATCTGAAGGGTTTTTTGTGGATATTAAAGTAATTTTAAAGTAAAGTAAAGTAAATTTTAAAGTAATTAGTCGGTATCACTGTTGAAACTATGGTAATTATCCATAAATGTTTTATACAAACAGTGGTGACAACCCTAAAAACTCACCTTTACTGAAGCAGATATATCTCAATCTCAATGCTATAATGATAAATTGGCTAATATCGTTCTAAATAAATTTTTCATTTTAATTATCAAGTGTTACACTTAGTAAAATAATAATGATGGTATTCAAAATTTTGGGATCAGTAAATCTGGAAAGTTATGAAGGTTTATGAAATTTGTCTTCAACATCTATTAACTTGACAACACAGTTTATTTTTTCCCGTTTGATTACTCTTTTCTTGTTACCCATTTTAGTTGTCAAATGATTGGTAAACTTGATTTTGAGAATAAACTCATATATAGAAATTTAAAAATGTAAATGTAATGACTAAATTAATGAGAAAAGATTTATATTAAAGTATATAGCAGCCCTATCTAATGTTATGTAGGAAGTAAAGTTTCATGGTCTGTGTTATTCACTTTAAATTATTATATGTGGATTTGACCAGTGTACATCAGAATGATAATTGGCTAAGATTTATTTCTATTCATTTGTGTGATTATCCAAAATGATCAGAAGTATTTCACAAATTGAATCTAACATCAGATATTACGTCCCACCTGTAATTTATATATCTTTGCAGGTTATTTTAAAGATTAGTAACTTCAAATTTAGTCATCATTTTATGCACTTGGAGCTTGTAAGAAAAAGAAATCGTAGTTTTGAAGTATACGTCTAAATCTCATGTACTTTGAGGGTAAAATCGGTGAATAAAAGTCTTGACGAAATCCTGATTAGTTTAAATCAATCTAAATTTAGTTGATATGAACTAAATATAATTAGTACGTGTTAAACTACAGTATCTTTTGTAAACTATGTATGTAAAAATGGAAGAACAGTCAAAAGTTATCAAAAACAGGATATATATCTTATAAAACATAAAGTGTCCAGTACTTCTACCTAGAAAACATCAGTATGCTTCTATTGTGCATTAAGCATAGGATTAAATTTAGAATATTTATGATATCTGTTAAACATATCAGTGTTGTCACTTTCATTACCTTCTGATTTTCGCATACGATTACTTTTTCACCGATTGTTTTCACTGTTGAAACTAAGAGAATTTACCTCTAAATGTTTGATACAAATAGAGGTGACACTACTAAAGACTCGCCTTCACTGAAGCAAATATATCTGAATCTTAATGCCATAATTATAAAATTGCTCTAATCTTTTTATCCTCTAAACATTCACATGACAACATAAAGGTTAGATGTTGACTAAAAAATTATGATTAAAATTAATAATGCATCTATCATGTTTCATTCACTAATGAAGAACACTAGGTTGTCTATGAAACTTTGAATATCTTGTACATTCTCATTTTATTTATATCTACTGATAAATCGATTCAAGTCAATGTATTAGAGATCCAGTCAGGTCATGATTTACCATAAACACATTGTCAAGTCTTCTGTATAATAAAGCCTAACTTTTATGAATTATTCTATATGACATATACACTCAATACGCTAGAATAAGTTATTTTACTTCTGTACTGATGAGTTATGTTTTCATTGATTTCTTTTGTAATTAACATTAAGAATTGGAGCATGACTTTGACCTGATGAAGAGCTTAAGATACAAAGTTTCCAGTGAATACTGATATCAAAAATAAATTTGTCAAAATGATGATACAATATCCACTTATAAGTGAATGCCATTATAAGTCACTCAGAAGGTTTACTGAATAGAATAAAAACTATATTATTGGAACATTTACTAGCTTCAGAAAATTGGTCAAAAGTAATATCGGGTACTATAATAAGGGAGTTCACCACTTTTTTGATTTTCGCACAATAATACATCGATTTATTAAGTTTCAGTTTTGTTTTAAGATCTCGGGCTTTACATTATTAAATTCAGTGTACTTGAGTTTAAAATGTATCTGTGGAGGTATCAAAGAACCGAACAACTCTTTTATTGTAATTTAGTGGAAGACATTGCTTCATCAAGTCATTAATCTAATTACCTGATCGTTTCAAACGGAGAACTATGTCAGCAAATTTTGACTTGCAATTCATTTATTTAGATAGATTTAAGCAGTAAGATAATATAAGATTTTACGCTTACAAACAGTAAAATACAACATGTTTTATGAATGAAGTCGACTATGTAACAGCTGACATGTGCTTCATTTATGTTGAGAACTGTTTATTCAGAGAAGCTACCTAACAAGTAATATCATGCTTTCACTATACACATTAATTTCTGTGAAAATGTGGTAATTAAATTTCAAAAACCTTCATTTTCACCACCTTGATCATAATCTTAAATGATGAATTTACTAAAGTTTAGTAAGCATAGGAATTCAGTGTCGTATTTCGCAATAAACATTGATTTGATATTATATCAAAATAGTTTCAACAGGTTTTCTATTATTAAGAATAGTAGACTGGAAGGTCTATGCACTGCATAAACTTTAGACTCCTAATTAGATAACTTTTTCTTTCAAGTGGGTTTAAACTATACTCATATTAATAAATCACATTTTCTGAGCTTATACTTTCAATTTCGGAAATTCAGATATCAAGATTTTTATAATTTACTGGTAAATTTTCGTATATAAACAACAAGTTACTTGCTTACGTCATTCAGCTTTAAATAACGCCTACAGTGTTCAGATAACGTAAACCCTAATAACAATACTAAAACTGTATCGTTCTGTATTTTTAATCTACAAAATAAGGGTACAATGATGAATCCGACTCAGGCTCATTTTTAATGTGAACATATCCTACATACTTGTCGATTACATTGAATGAAAGTTTATACATTACTGTTCATGTAGATAGATCATTTTTTTTTATTTATCTCCCTACTAAATCATCGTAGCATACCAATACTTAAGATATGATTTATTTTTAAAAAAAATATATTTGTGGACTATTGAATATTAACCTATCATAATAATCAATGCATAATACTACTTATAACAACTTACATTTTGAGTAAAGTGATTATATATATATAGCATAAATAACATTTCCAAAATGATTATCCATTTATTGTTTAATACATATATAAAAGTATTTAAGAATTAGAAATTCATTTTCAAGTGTTTCACATTGAGTTTAATACAGCTTAATAAGAAAAAATTGTATGCGAATACTTTTTCAAAGATAGTTTTTTTTAAAATTTTCAACTTCGAAATTTATTCTTGAATAATCCGAACGGTTCTTAGATGATTCAATGAAGGAATTGATGAACACATTGATAATTGAAAAAGGATTTATTAATCTGAACAGAATACTCATTAACATTACTATTTGAATACGGTTTTCAAAGAATCTGATTGGTTATTTATATAAATGTTAGTTCTATGTTGTGCAAAAATTGTTATTTAATTATTTAATAACAATGGATCATTGTATTGTCACATCCCTTGAAGATAGATAAGTTAAACAGGTTTGAGCGTTAGAAAATGGATTGTAAAATAGTAACTTTTTGTATGTCTGTATGTATTCAAATAAACGAAAACTGTAAAGATAGGGGATAGAAATGGTTTTCATAAGTAAGCTAGTGGTTGATTTTAACAGGTATATAATTTAAATAAGACAGACAGGCAACAAACTTTAGTGGAAGATAGTTTAAAAATTGTTGACGCTTAACACTAACATTACTTTATTGTCAAACTACCTTGTAAGCATGTAAAATGAAACTTATAAACTAGAAATAGATGAATAAAAACGGTAATAGAAATATATATTTTAATACATATATATATATATATATATATATATATATACGTAGAAAATATACAACAGTCATTTGAGTGTGCATATGACTTTATATAAGGAATATAAATCCTATATGAAATTGTAAGCGTCAAACTATGTATACGTTAACTCATTATATAGTTTAATACGTAACAGTAATATGTTACATTTGTTTGAAGAATGGCGAAAACATCGTTTGAAATATACATTCATGATAATTACATTTGAAATTATCTCAGAGATTGAAATCTAAATAATTTTCAGAAATAATGTCTTTTCTATACTAGGCGCCCAATTTCTGTCAAACTATTTCAAATATTGACGAATTTTCTTATAAATGTTCGATATTCTTACATAAAGTAACAAATAGAAACTACTTAACTGGGAAATGTTTATATATATATATATATATATATACTTTCCAAACAACTGTGCTCTTACACTAATTTCATATTTATCATTGACCGAAATCAGTAATGTCAAAAATGGTTCATTTATTTAAGCTTAGCTAGTCGAAAACTATACGGAATTGTTGTTGTTGTTGTTAATGTGATTATAGTAAATCAATGACCAAGATAGTTTGAAAATACTGATGTTTACCTTTTACTCCGCTTGTAATATATTTGGTAAACTATTGTCACTTAAGCATACGATTATCTATTTAAAAGTACTCAGGGTCGTCTACATAATCCAACAGCTCCTCAATGGTTATTTAATTAAACAGAGTTGAGGTTTTTACGCGCTTTAATCATACTGAAATAGCTTATTCTAACTCGATCTGTTAACACAGACTATATTTCGAAGTTACACTCTCTTCTACAGACACTAATTTACATTATAGTTCTTTCTAATACAATCAAATTAGCTGGTTATCAGTAGCTATTAGATTCACATCTCATCTATATATATATATATATATATATATATATATATATATATACATGAATAATGGTTATAAACAGATATGTTGTCATAAATTAACCACTTAGTAATGACAGTAAATACCAGTAAGTAAAGATTCCTTAGATGAATTTCTATTTGAAAGAGTTATCAAAAATGTAAATTTCTGAAAGTATTATATTTCATGGTGATTTCATCATTGCGTTTAGGAAGGTATAGCAGACATTAACACTATTTATCAATGAGGAATTAGTAAAGTAGGTTGCTGTATGCAAATAGAAATCTTGGTTATCTATTCTAAAACAAAATTTCCTGACAACAAATTACAAACACCAGCGTCTCCGATTTATTACTGTATAGAATAATAACTGACATCGTTAATTATTGTGCTAATTTAAAATGACCATACGGATTCGTCAAACTTTCACTGCTCTTTTCCGTTATATTTTCACAAGGCAAAAGTTTTGAACAAGATTTTTAATTCTCAACGAATTGCTATAGATTTATCGGTCTTTTGTATACTATAATTGCTTTACCGTCAATGACGGACTCCTGTTCTTTTGGCATAATATGAATGGGTGATAAAAAATGATTGAATAAAGGCCATGTTACTTAGTCCTTTTACGTTTTTGTATCTAATTATTTCACAAAGTTAGAGCAATCCTTGATAGTCAGTATATCACAAAAGAATCAAACTGCTTCCAATGCAGTTATCAGTAAATACCTGAATAAATAAAATGTACAAGCCTGATTATAAATTTGTTTCTTTAAAAAAATCAAAGTCATTCGCAGTTGACTGGCAAAAACAACTAGGAAATTTTCAATTCCAATAAACAAAATCTTGTTTAAGCTAATCCTCATAAGTCAATATTAAATAATTGGATGTTAAAGGATTTGAACATTCTTCTTTAAAATGAGCAACAAAAGGCATCAGATCCAAGTAAACATTAAATTTACTTTAACTGAATTTTTAAAGAGATTATTGTCTCGATCTAAGAGGAGTGGATAGTAATTATAAATAACACGTTTTAAGATACTAAATGAAACAATACTTAACAACATTCTGTTTCGCGATATATCTCAATATGCACATGTTTTAATTTCCATTTTTTTAATACTACATTAAAAAGATTTTAAAGTGATTTAGTTTATTTCTCAATTCATTAAGCTTCCAGCTGACGAGGACGAAACGCTCATCCTGTATTCCACTACTAGCCAGTATCCATCTTTGCTTATTACATTATGATTGTTGTAAATCTTTACAACTACATTATAAACTAGAAGTTGTGAAATCAAATCCAATTCATTAAACTTACATCCATATAAATATGTAAGTAAATATAATTGAAATTTAAATACTGAAAACAATAATCAATCATCATTATAGAATTAGAAACTAATAAAGTAACTAATTAAATTCTGATAAAGCTAACACCGTGTTGTTTCAAAGCACTTCTGATTTTCTCAATAATCATATAAGATTACTAGCCAGATGAGTGGTTTTTCAAGTAATAGAATAGCATGCTTATGTGCAAAATACAGACACGAATAAACATGGCAAATGCTATACGCGATTGTGAGTAATTGACTCGTATGTCACTCATTGTCTAATAACATAAGATCTGACTGTTAAGCCTAATGTTTTTACATCTTATCAAGGTCACTATCTAATACAGCAGAAGATTTGAGGATCTTTTCAACATTCTTTGAAGTGGTAAAAGTGAGGATAATGTGAAATTTCGATAAAATAACTTATCGTTGTTTTAGCTCTCAGGAATCGCGTCAATACTGGGACAAATTAAATTTTATTCTCTCTTGTCTACGAAAATTCAGCTTCCTTTTTTATTTCCTTAACTCCAAAAAGCGCATTACTGTTTCTGAGTATGTTACACTTGAAGGTGGAAGAGGAAAGGGTTCTTATTTCAAATTGTAACACAATCAATTTCATAAGAACTAGCATAGTAAACAATAAACATAATGATCTATAACTTGTGTTTGTTTGTCTAATGTGAAGCAACATAAATGATCAGTTCTTTTTAGAGTAGTATGTAATGTCATAGGTGGTAAATGAAGCATTTAGTCCATTTTTAAGTCATTTAACAAACAAAATGTTGTATATTTAGAATAACGGAAACACGATTATCCCACTGCGTTGGATAAAGACAATAACTTCAGAAAAAGAATTTAATATCCAACTGCGGAGAATAGAAATAAACCTAAAATTTTTGTTTGGAACGCATTATTCTTACAATTGAAAAAAAGCTACAACCCAACAAAAATGCTGCCAAATATGAAAATCAGAATCTTTAACATCAACCTTGAAACAGTTCTACTGTACGGAACTAAAACTTGGAAAACTACCACAACGTAAATAAAAAGATACAGTGATTAAAAGCGTCTGTCCAGCACGCCCCTAAAATTCCATTGATCAGAGATCATTCATAATAACCTGTTGTGTTACAGAACAATGTGGCTTTCAGTTCAAGAGGAAGTTAATAAAAAGTGCCGTAAATATTTAGTATACTTTTTATGAAAACCAATGAACTGAACATCAAGGCAAGCACTTAAACTTAATACTGAAAGCTACAAGAAGGTAGGATGACTGAAGAACAAATAATCCTAGGAATTAGAAGGCAAACGCTAAAAGAATTAACTACATTTAGTAACATACTACAGAAGGGTCTAGAATAGAGTTGGTTGGAGATTCCTGGTCAACGGTCCAAGAAGAGTCAGATAACTGAGTAAGTAATTATTGTCAATGAGGTTTTCGTTGTTGAAATCACACTTTCACGCCCTAGCAACTAAAAGTTTATTTTTTTTGTCTCAAGATTATTCATTAATGTTACTGTGAAGTGATCAAAGTGATTATCAGCTTTAGATGAAAACCAATTTTAATTTACAGTTATGAAATGCTGTTATGTTCTGAAATGAATCATTTCGTTCGCATTAATTTGTTCGGAACCATAACCATTTTCATCCTAGTGTCCAGGATACGTTATTGACTTGAACTATTGTCAATCAAAAAAAACAGAAGAGTTTTCATTATTTTTAACGCAATAATATTTTACATGAAAATAAATTATTTTTTAGTTAACAATAATCAACACGCATCCTTAAAACAAAATTGTATTTTTCTATAAACTACGTTTCACCGATTAAAATGAACAGTTTTGGCTATTCAAATGGACTCTAAATGATATAAAAGATTGTTTGCAGTAAAGATAACTGGATTTTATTAGTTGTTGAGTAGACGTTTAAACAATGAATAACCCTTGTAAAACATCTGACTACCTAGGAAATAAATGAGATGACTCATAATATTATACGAAGAATTCTCACCTGAACTAATGTTCAATAAATGTAACAATATTTCTTTTAAATTATTATTCTTTCTTTTATTAGATTATCATCAACATATAGATTAAATTAAAAGTATTTTGACATGGTCTACATTGAAACGTTCAGTGACCTCTGTACGATAATCTGTTTAGGATATCTTTGTTGACCTAATAAAATGATATTCATCATATCAAATTAACACATAAATATTAGAAGTTATTTATAATCGTTTCAATTATACACTGTTCATTATTTAGTCGTAAAGATCTACTTAATGAATAAAATTAATTAGAGTTTTCACTTTTCACAAGGCTGTTGACTAATATTCTTGATATGTCAGGTGAACGTAACTTTTAAGATAATAATCTAAGCATTATAAATATTATTATGAATAGTATGTGCAATGGAAACTTGGGTTAATCAAAGATTTTTATTGCATTAATAGTTTTAGAAGCTTTCTGAAAAAAAAAGTTTTAAAGGTATATGATATATTGAATAGTTTGACTTCTTCTATATCGTCCGTTACCTTAAAAAGGTTGATAGATTCGATCATGAAAGAATGGATTTACTTTATATATATATCAATAACAAACCGTTTAAATGATAAATAACAAAATGATTATGATATAACCATTAGTTAATTTGTGCAGTGTGTAATTGAAGGTAGTTTACAAAAAACACCAAACATGGGTTTCATTTAACTTGATACTCTTTCATAAACAGTACCTATAATCTTAAGAGATTTGATGCTGTCTGAGATTCAAATATGTTAACTAAATTCACAATATGAAACGTTTCCACTGGGTTATTCAATATAAAACAGTTCAATATATAATGATAATAATAATTGATTGATTAACACAGATATCCTGGTAATAAGAAATAATGATACATTTCGTATGAAATCAAAGAGTTCACTTATTATCCAGAAAGATTAGGTTTCAATTTGTTTTCATATTATCTTTATTATTATTATTATCTTTATCTACTCTTACCCCATTTCTAGTCTAGTTGACCTTAATTTTTATATATAAATATTCTTACCATGTATATGTGTGATCAGATTGTTCAAAATGTATTGCGCTAATGTATCGCATAGTTCTGATAATCTTATTATTATTATACTATCGAAATTTATAAAAGGGACTAATTGCTTTAAATCACTTATTAAACCTTTATAAATGTTAATATTTTGAGTTATTTTTTCTGGTTAGCGTTTTTTAGCGAGTTAGTCGCTAACCACATGCCCAACCCTCCTCATTTACCCGAGTTTGGGACAAGCCAGCCTTAACTTGGAATTTGGAAGAGAATTGGAAAAGAGAAAGGTCAAATAACACATAACGTCGGGAAATAGAAGCAGATATGAAAAGAATGAATAACAACTGGAAAGAATTAGAAAGGATCACCAATGGATGGAGAAAACTGGTGTGCGGCCTATGCTCCTCGACGAGGGGTAACAGGCGTAAGTAAGTGATGCTAGTATTTTGTTTACATCCCTCTTTTTTCCGAAAGTTTTTCAAAACTTTTGCTGTGTTTATTTTTTCAAAAATATTCTCATTTAATCTAACAATTTGCTACAATCCAACTATAACTTTCTATTTTCTGCGTTAAAAAAACTAAAAAGAACTGATTAAATGTGAAAACGGATATTGAAGAATATAACAATGTTTAGTTTAACTGTTACTGACACATAAGAAATGCAAAAATAAACAAGCAAAAAATGTTTTTATTTGTTTAATATTTCACTTACTATACATTTTAACATAGTGAAAATGTGATATCTATATATCTTAAAATTAAGTGCCTCAAGTTGATTGTTATTTTGTTAGTTTAGTTATTATAATGAAAAATTATTTTTTCACTTTGAAAAAAACGTAATTTATTGTTTCCAAATTTAAAAAATTTTTTAGTTGTTTTTCAACCGTTTTAAGATATATGCAACTGATTTGTGTAAATACTCAATAACAGAGTACATTTGAATATTAATCTATAACAGTCTATAAAAGAAAAAAATAGTTACTATGATCAACTTAATCAACTACTTTTATTTTATAAATGATCAAATCCATTTTATATAAAATATGTAAATGTATTATTCGGATAATATTTGCTTTTTCTTTCTTTATTGACTATAGTTTGAAAAGAAAATAGTAAGTTTAGTTGTATGTATTTACATTATGTCGTTGGAAGTGGATAAGTCATACATTGAGGAAATCACTAAACTGCATCACGAGGCATGCCCTAACTTGGAATCCGGAAGGGACGCTAAAAAGAGAAAGGTTAAAGAACACATCACTCTGGGAAAAAGAAGCACATATGATTAGGATGAATAACAAATGGAAAGGATTGCCCAGGACAGGGTTGGATGGAGAGCGCTGGTTTGCGGCCTATGCTCCTCCACGAGGGATAACAGGCGTAAGTATTTACATTGTGTAATTTTGTGTACTTCAAGTGATATAAAAATTATAATTTTAAATAGTTATCGATTGTCTTTGATTTAAGAATTTTCACTTCAAAACCCTCAAACATAATTTTAAATAACCATTTGCATATATATTTTACGCCACAAAATGGCTATGATTAGGAAAAATATTAAAATCCCGGAGATAATGGATAGTTCATTCTTCGTAGCATTAAATTTCTTGACATTTCACAATTACGACCGTATTTTCAGGCTTCATAGCGGGAGTGTTATATTTAAACGATTGGTTTAGCATGCAATGATTCTGTTCTATCGGGAGAAAGTATGTGAACAGAGATGTTGAACGACTCGTCTTCAAATAAATGAAATCAGTCAGCTAAGGTAATAACACGTTTTGGTAAAAATGAATGCGACCAATAAAAGCATAACAGTCTTCATCATTCAGACAAAAAATGAATTTAAAGATTTCCATACGTTAGTGAAACTAAACAAAGCTTCACTCGTTTCTATATGAAATCTTCTAATCACTGCCTTTGTTTATGTTGGGTTTTTGATCATCACTGACACATATGTCGACAAGGCTGAATTTAATTTATGCACTGTAGTGTAAATATCTATTCCTAATGTTTCTGATCCATCTTTTCTCACATTCCTTTCATTATCTCTAACGATAGTAAAATCTTTTTGACCAAACAATAAAGAGAGAGAAAACTTTACTATTAAAAGCTGCAAAGCTTTTCCGTTCTGCCAGAATACTATTGTGATAAAAATGAATTTCTAAAAATATTTATTGAAGTTCAAGTACATTTCTGAAGTTTGTATTCAATTGCTTACTTATGTGTACTTCATCACCGGATACATACCTCTCTTCAGGACCTCTGTATATTCCTTACCTATTATGTTATTATTCTTATTAGTTGACCAGTCAAATGTTCAATATCAGCTTGTAAAATACATTGTCTTAACGCTAATCAAGTAGTATCAATATCAATATATGGCTAAAAATATAATATACGATAACTTTACGCTCAACCAATAGTATTCTTCTATTGTAGTCATGGTGATGTAACTCTAAACACTTATGATATAAGGGAAAGAAATTTTAAGTAAATGAATCAAAAATGCAAAATATTACTATTATTATTACTAAAAAGTAATATATATATATATATATATATGTCAGTATAAAGAAGAATTTTTCTCAATTTTGTTACTGTTCAATAAATATACGTAAATAAAATTTTTAAATAGTTCACCTGACGACACAGCCTTAAAATGTTTTTAATATACAAAACAATTTATCTTAGGATTTTTAGATAAAACTTATAAGAAAAATTCACTCTTATATATTACTGTATACTTACAAAAATATATCAATATCCATGTAACAACATAATCTAGTTGCTGTGTGTTTTTTTTAAAAATTTTAATAAATGCGAAATTAGATAATTGCACAATGAAAATATTTTGCTAAGAGGAAAAAATTTAAAAACTGTCAGGTTGTTCTCTTTAAATAATCCTAATCAAATGTCAAATAGATTTATTTTTAAAATATGATAGAAGAAAACTACAAAAATTTATTTGTAGCTGATTTTTACCGTCAACAATACTTAGTTACTAATTATCAGGCTTTTGAAACCATTAATAAAAATAGTAAAAATTAGATGGTTGTTAATATTTTTGACGAGTCTCAAAAAATGAGATGAAACGTATGTCGTGATGTTATCTATTAGTCATGACATATTTAATTTATAAAAGCATCATTATTTTTTGTTCAATAACATAAGAATACTTCATAAAGAATGTTAATAAATGAAATTGATATGGTTTATGTACAAAATATATAATAATTATGCTTGATTTAGTCATTATTTGACTTTTTAATTTGATCACTTAATAATGTCGTATTTAACAAATATTTAACATGGATTCATTGATTCAGTGTGTACAAGTTACTTATTCGGTTTATTTTATTATTTTATATAGTTCAAATCATGAGTCAATTGAAGCTGGAACATCATGAAAAACCTGAAATCACTGGATGGCTGTTTCGTCCTATTGTGGGGCTCCTCAGAAGTGCGCACACACGATCCCGCCTCTCGAGATTCAAACCCAGGACCTATAAGTCTCGCGCGCGAGTGCTTAACCGTTGGACCACTGAGTCGGCATCCAACGGCGTTAAGGCCTAACTTCAACCAATCCACGAATTTGAGCAACCATTCATCAATGTCTTCAGTGAGTTGATATCTCCCAACAGACTTGTTTTTTAATAGCATTAATGAATAGTATTCACTTGGTGTTGTTCACATGTATCTTCCCATTGTTATTTAGGACTGCATTTGATCAGTCTCTTGTTGGCATATGTGCATCCTATGCGGACTGCCTCGATATTACCTAAAGTCATAAGCTTTATAAGTAATGAATAGTGTTTTTAAAAAAATGTAATTCATAAATGATTCTTCTGTCATACTAATTGTTCAGTATTCTTTAAGCAATTAGTTTAAGCATTTATTGAAAATACTAAATTTTATAAATTATTTAACCCATACAATATATGTACAATAATTAAAAATATTTGCACTGAAGTTTCAACTTATAGTGGATGGTTGATTTCATGACTCAACTAAAACTGGACCATCAGGGAAAACGTGCAAGCAGTGGACGACCATTTCGTCCTAGTATAGGACTCCTCAGCAGTGCGCGTCCACGATCCGCCCGCGGAATTCAAACCCAAAACTTTCGGTCTCATGCGTGAGTGCCCAACCCCTAGACCACTGAACCATCATCCAATGGTGTTAATGTCTAACTTCAACTAATTTAGGAAATGGCACCACTGTCCACCGTTGTCTTCAGTTACTATCTCAGTAACTTTAAACTAGCAAACTGATTCAATCATATATATATATATATATATATATATATATATATATACTCTTAACAACTGATGATATGTCGATATTTATGGTGTTTCTATCTTCGTATGTAAACCTTCAGCTTGAACGCAATCCGTTATTTTCATTAAAGTTATATTAAATAAGCGATTGACTATATTCCATCATGATATTTCTTGTCACAAAATTCATAGGACTCATTTGACTGTCTACATGGTTTATGGACACTAATTATTTACGCTTACTCAGTGCTACAATAAGGTTTTGTACCATTTATCAAAATAAAAGTTTTAAGTTTATTTTTGACATCATAATGAGTCAAAAATCTGGTTCTTGACGTTCTGTGACTTAACATTTGTCAGTTCTTAATAGAGTGGATAACTTTCTCAAATGAAAATAAGCCTCAATAGTGCCAGGAACATATCAAACAGAATGTTTAGAACCACTGAAACAAGTACAATCATGTTAATGTCATATTGTTCAAGTCAAAGGTGATGTGGAAAACGTTTTATGTATTTTTGTGTGAGTGGGTTCAAAGGGTGTGGTATTTGTAGCGTTGATGTGTACGTGTGTTTTTCTCTGTACCTTGTAATCTGCTCATTATGACTATTTAGAAAAATCCAGATTAGTTGAATAGTTAAGTCTTTTTCAATCTACCCAACATCTGATTTTCACACTTGAAATTGTGAGTCGATCCAAGCTATACGAACATTGAAAACCTGGAAGCTCTGGACGTTTGTTTTATCCTAGTACAAGATTCTTCATCTGTACTCATCAACGATCTCACGAGCAGGAATCGAACCAAGAACTTTTGACCTCGCTCGCGATTGCCTAACCTCTAAACCACTGAACCGGTATCCAACGGTGTTAATGTCTAAGTTTAATCGATCCATGATCTTGCTCAATCCTTCAACTACTCATAATTGTGAAGTTGAATTTCGTTATTGACATTGATAGAATTTATAGCAATACTGTTATACACCTGAATAACTTGTTAGTCAAATTTTGTAAAACTAATATTACTGTTTGATTAACATAGTAAGTTTGAACAAATATGTCACTGGAAATAGTTTAAGATTTTATCAAAGCTGCTATACACCATAAGTAAAGAATAGATTTTAGATACTGACAAAGTTTGTGGTTTCAATCATCTTTTTTAAACTCGTACCGTAAAAATGTATCGAGATAAATAGAAGTAAAATGTTATAAATAAATTCTATTAGTGTTGTTAATCAATGAACGGAAATTAATTTGATATCATATGCTACATACCATCCTATGAAATAACTTTCTGTAAATATATGATAAAACATTGTCGATCAAACTAGTTATAAACTGCATTTAACATTAGTGAACAAAATAAATGTAAATTTTATTTATATACTTCTTAATTACAAATTCAAAACCTATTTTAATTATCTAAAGAACATTGTATCTCGTTCTTTTACGCACAAATAAAATTTTCAAATAATATAAAACATTCAGAAGAGGATTTTGTGGAGATTTTTTAGTAATTTCACGGATGAAATCATGAGTCAATTGAAGCTAGACCACCATGGAAAATATGGAAGCACTGAACGGCTGTTTCGTCCTATTGCTCGCGCGCAAAACTGATAGGTCCTGGGTTGGAATCTCGAGAGGCGAGTTCGTGGATTCACACTTACGAGAAATCCAACAATAGTACGAGAAGGCCATCCAGTGCTTCGAGGTTTTCCATGGTGTTTTAGCTTCAATTGACTCGTGATTTCAACTAGAAAACGTTCAGTTATTTTGTCGCATAAGTAATCGATTATGTCGCAAATTGAAGGGAAAAGTGCAAGTTAAAACATTAGTGTTGAAAAAAATTTTAATAAGCTGTATCAAAGTCAAAATTTTTTTCTAATGATATTATGTGTATTATTCGATTGATATACTGCACTTTTCATTATCATTTGTGATGATAATTCTGCAATGAAAAACTTATCGTAACCAACAAAATGAAGAACTTCATTTCTGTAAACTGTTTTAGTAATGTAAGAGAATTTAAAATAAACTAAGCAATGTCTAGAAAATTATTATTGAAATATTCAAAAATATTGATTGTACAGTAGTGAATAGAACACTAGTTGGGGACAATCGAATGTATTTAGATAGAAATTACAGACTATCTCAATAAATTCTGTTAATCATAAAGCAAACAGTTAGTTTGCAAAATAACAATCAATTGTCTCAATCCTAACTGTTCCTTCTGTAAATACCAGTCCATCTTCTCTGATTTCATTGTTCATGCAATTTTGTACCGATTGTGCTTCATTTCAGTTCTTTCTTTATCGGTCTTCTGCCAAAATACATTCTAAGTCTGACCATTAACAGATACTACTTATATGGATATAAGTAGACCACACTACGGTACTATTGACTAAAATATAAAGGTGTATGATTTTAATAAGTTTATCCAAACAAATAACAAAGTCTTCTGCAGTCACATTATTATTATTTTTTACACAGAATTTGAAGCGTTTATTGAAACAACTTGGATTTATTTTATTGTGAAAAATAAGTTTTATTAGAGTAGTTATAATTTTCTTCTGAAAAAGGGACCACGAAAAAAGGATTGACATGATATTAAAACTAATTAAATTCCGTTAGGTTTCCCGAAACTAACGATATATTTAAAAGGAAATTCTTCCAGAATTAAATTCTGCCATTCATACCTTTGAAAGATTTCAGTAATTAATTTAATTATTCATGCGTTTATTTGTTGAGAAGTGTTAGAGTAAAAGTGTTTGAAAACAGTATAAAAACACAAGAAATCAGGCTAAAACAAACTATTAAATCTACAGCTAATTAAAAGCTTAAAATTTCATTTCAACGTTTCAGTATGAATAAGTAGGTCCTGATAAAGTGTTACATCAATGTTGATTTTTTAATAGTTGTTATCTAATATGATAGTCTTTATTTAAACACAAATATTGGTACAAGGAAGCATGAGATACATATCCGCCGCACAAATTTCATTCGATTTGTGTGAAGGATGTGATACTGCTCACGTGCCCAAACTGAAACAGGTGGTTTTCCTAGGGGGCCACATCCGGAGCTAAAGATCTGATCCACAAGGCAGTGGAACATCGTAAGGAGATGCAGTCCCATGGTACTACGTGACCAACGATTGATTCATACGCCATTTGTTCCCTCAGGATACTGGAGACCATGTGCACCTTTGGTTTGCAACCAGTGTTTTCCGGCTCCCCTAGGTGGACGTTCCGTGTCCACCAACCCGGTTAAAGCGCCAGACATTCGCTTATAAAATGACATCAGATAGAATATTATAGAAAAAACTAGGAACTTGTTAAATCCTTTACCTTTAACTTTATGATAGAATTGTTTTGAAAGCGTGTAGTTCTTAATATGTATAAATCACTTCAGAATGACTTTTATTTCAGTCTATAACATATTCGTAGCTGAATTTCAAACAATAAGCCCTTTCAATGTATTAATGAACATCGTTGATCTCCCACCTTGATGACATTAGCTTATCAGTTCCTCATGTTTTTGGTATGTTTTTTTAAGAAATAATTCTCTCAATATTTTTTTAAAATTCCACCTCGTTATGCTTAAAAACCACCTTTTCAGACTGACATATTAATGTTGTAGTGAATACGATTCTAGGTAAAAAAAGCCCAACTTATCGTTTATTACACCATTAAACAGTGCATTCGTAAAATATGGAAAGCATACAGTAAAAAGCATTATTTGAGCAGCTTCATAAGTTTTCCTTTACATACATCATGAATTTTTCAATTCTGTTTTTAGAGCAATTGCTCTCTGTTTTCCTTCCCGTTCTCTTCAATTCAATCTTCAGTTGCCAGGCATTCCACTTCCGATCACTACAACATACTACCTATTTATGTCAGCATAAGTAGCATAGACCACAACGTTATGACTTAGCTTTGTTTACCAATACTTATACGAATGACGTTTTGGTATATCGTCTATCTTGAAATCTACATTCTCGGATTCATATTTAACTCTCACAATTATCTTTGCGAATCCTGTCCTGTGAATAGATAGTATGAATATTCCACTATTTTAAAACAAAATATTTAATAATCATACGATAAAGTACTTGTTTTAAACTTAGGTGATAGATATATGAACGCGATTCAACCTGAAGAAAGTTCTAAATATCTAAGTAAGCAGCATGAAAACTTCTTGGAGACTTTTTTTGCATGAACAAATCAAGTTGAATCCTGTACTAATTCAAACATCTCACTACAAAACACCTAAGCTATCATTTATTAACAAGAAATGTGATTACAAATATAGATAAAAATTATTTAATCCATTGATTAATTGTGCTGTTCTGCTACTCTGAAGAATAATTGAAGGTTGATGTATTGACTGTCTAAAATATAAATAAAGCATCAATATTTCGTATAATAATGAGATCCATATTTACGAAATCTAAACGCCTAAAATTTACACGCTCTTTTTCAATGATTTAAATATCTAATCATCTATATACTGTTAATAGTTGTTTCAAGTTAATCGACTAAGCTTAGCAATTCATAAAATGAATGTCTATGAATAGTTTGTACATAATTTCAGTGTGAATTAAATTACCAGTAATGTTTTCAACACAGGTCTCTTGTATTACGCAACACTTAGGTTAAAAAATGTAAAAGAAAAAGTTTCGTATCAACATAACTTGACCCTTACAACTTTTCAGAAGTCATGCAAGAATCTTTAGTATGAGTGATTAGAACTGAGAAAGTAACTCCCCTCATTTGTACCTAAAAACGTAGATATCATCGAAAATTAAAAATGGTGATATTTATATCGTATGGTTATCAGTTGTTTCAATAATCTTGAGGTCTCTCTACACAATTTGTATCATGTAGCACTCATTGAACAATATGGTTTACTCCATATACTTGATAATTCGAGTTTACGCTTTCAATGTATTTTGCCATCGTCACCAATCTGACAGTTTTGGACTATGCTGTAACGTTATTTGACCCAACGTATATACAAATTGATGTCATGTTCTTTGCAAACTAATGAGTAATATTGTCTTCAAAATATTAAACTAATTCTTTTTACATAGAAAATAAAACATAATTTCCTACGCTAAGTGCTTCACTTATCCTGAACCATTTCAAAGTATTGCAAAAAAACGAAACGATAAGTAACACCTCGAGTTAACTTATTTATTTATTTTTCCATATAAAAATTCCTTTTGACTTCTGATTTTTCTCCCAAGAAGAAAACATTTGTGACTTCTTCTTCCAGTTGTCTTCAAAATAATCGAGCATAAGCACCAGCAGCATAAATCATAGTTATAATAATGGAAATATTCAAGTTGTGTTAGATAACGAAGGAAAATGAATAATCATAATGATAATTTGAACTAAATAGCACATATATTGCCTATCAATAACATCAGTGTTTAATTACTATTGATTATCAGTGACTGACTTAATGAAATGGTAAGAAATAAGCAATGAACCTACTGTTATGTCCCGATAATAATTATAAATGGTAACTTTTGAGAACTATTTATGGACCGACATGACACATATTTTTATTGTACAATTTTCAAGTAACTAAACTATTCATATTCGTGTCCCTATTATTATAGGCTTTATTTTGACCTAAGTATTATTATATGATTTGCTGTTCTTGAATTATAACCAGTCTATTAATTACTCTTCCCCAAATTCACAGCCACTTTTGGCTGAATCTTGTACAAATGTTATTTTCTATTTTATGGTACGATGTGGTCAGTTCGATGAGTATATAAACTAAGAATGTTTGGAATATAATGAATCAAACCTCAAAGGCTTAGATTCGTGTTCTCGACTTAACTGGCTGGGCTAGACAGAAAGCAGGACCGACAAGTACTCTAGACCACTCGTACGGGTTTCGTGTGTTGTTGGTTCGGTCGATAATTCACTGCTCTCTAATTGACGGTATTATTATGTTATACATTAACAGAGCATCCAGGCGGCACAAGATATATAACATTTACAAAAATCCATTTACATTTCTTTCATTAATGATTTGATGAAATGTTATTATTATTGTCATAGTCTTCAGCAGTTATATTCCTAACTTGATAAAGAAATGGATTTGTGATCGAGTCTAGACATTTCACAAAATCAAGGTATATTCTTAAGTAATTCTTATATTGAAAATAATTCAAGCAGTAATTCACTGCACAAAATAACTGCCTAAATACTTCATAAACTCTTTTATTTATATGGTAGAATACGACAAAAGTACTGAGACATATTAAAAGACATTTATTATATCAAATCACGGTAAACAATGTCAAGTTGCGCATGAAACATAATTTACTATAATCTCACAATTTGAAACAAAACAATTGTGCTGACAAGGTTTGTTGTAGTGCAAAACAAACCTTTTTATAGAAACAATAAATTGGGTCAAAGTTTGTTAACTTTTAAATATCACCATTCCTCAGTTTAACCTCATTATTTTTGAGGATTACCAATTACTTTCTCTCTAATAAATCAAGAATACCATATATTGTGTAAATTCATTTTGTTATAATGCTCTAAAAACATCAGACATACACAGTGATCTGTATAAAAAATAAAATGTTTCACAAACGTAATTTTAGACGACGTGTCAAATTATTTCTTTCACTAATGACAAATAATTAGGATTAATTGTGAACCTATTATCAAGTTGTCTATCCAATTAATTGAGTTTTCTTTATACTATTCACGAATTTCATTATGATTGCTTATCCGATAATTACTGTAAAATTTTATTTTAAAAATTCCGGCAAATTGCCAATGCTACTATTTATTTATATATTATTTATTTATCTGAACACATGACCATTGGAACAAGGGGGCATCAAATACATATACACCACACAATAATAATAAGGCCAGTAGCAGTTATCATTGATTTGTTTGCAGGCATTGATACTGTCAGGGTGCCTAGACCGAAGCGGGTGGTCTTCTTAGGAGACCACACCCCAAGTCTTTAACCTGAAGGTATAATCCACAAGGCAGTGAAGCAACGTAATAAATTAATAATTTCATTTTCATCAGCTAGCCTTAGTCAGTTAGAAGAATGTAACAGTGTGGTGTAATTATATTTTATGCCATTATTTTCTTCAAAAAAAAACGGAATCACATTTTCGCACATAATTCACTGATTTTCGATTGCTTGTCATTTTATTTTTGAACAAAATGAATAATTGAATTCACTTGGCATTGTTTGTTTGAAACTTCCCATTGATTTTTAGGACTACAATTGATCAGTCTCTTATTGGCATATGTGCATACTGTGCGTATTACCTCGATATAGCTTCAATTCATAAACATTATAACTAAAGATGAATAGTGGCTAGCAGTGGAATAAAGGACGCGCGTTTCCTCCTATTTGGGACTCGTCAGCCGGATGTAACTGCATCTCAGAGTTGATGTTCACTATGGGACTACAACTCAGTATCTTTCGCTTCAAACGCTATCGCGTTATCCAGTCAGCTATTGAGTCCTGATAGCCACTTGCTTGTGCAATGGGGTGAAGTTTGACTTAACTTGGTATTGTTTGTTTGAATCTTCCCATTGATTTTTAAGACTACAATTGATCAGTCTCTTATTGGCATATGTGCATACTGTGCGTATTACCTCGATATAGCCTCAATTCATAAACATTATAACTAAAGATGAATAGTGGCTAACAGTGGAATCCAGGACAATACCAAGTGAAGTCAAACTTCACCCCATTGCACAAGCAAGTGGCTATCAGGACTCAATAGCTGACTGGATAACGCGATAGCGTTTGAAGCGAAAGATACTGAGTTGTAGTCCCACAGTGAACATCAACTCTGAGATGCAGTTACATCCGGCTGACGAGTCCCAAATAGGAGGACACACGCGTCATTTATTCCCCTGCTATCAACGGTTCATCTTTGCCTAACATGATTAATTTATAACAATATTTTTATATTGTATTTCATCAAAAGTTTGTCATATAGTTTCGTAAAATTTCACAGGTTTCATGAACCGTTTTCTAAACAAGAACAATCTAAATCTGATACGAATAAAAAGGTTTTATTAGTCATTTTCTTAAACAATGAACTTTAGCTAGTAACAGAAAAGAAATAATTTGCAACTGATTAAAATATGAAAAAAAGAAATTGAATATTGAAGTAATCTTTACTAAAATAATAACTCTCTAATGCAATAATTTATTGACGTATATACTTACTTCCTTATGCCTGTTACCCCTTGTTGAGGAGTATAGGCCGCCCACCAGGATTCTCCATTCATCTTTGTCCTGGGCAATCATAATTTATTGAGTATAATTTTATATGTATGATAATGTAAGTCATTAATTTAGATTATTATTATTATACAGCTTTCAACGTCTGCATTAAATATAAGACTGATTTTATTCATTTCCTTTGTGATTCTTGTTGATTAATTAAGATTTTATCAAGATTCTACAACTTTTGAAAAGTAACTTAATAGTCTTTCAACAATCAAAGAAGCTTGAAGTAATAATTAATCAAACAATTATTCTAATGTTAAAGAGCTTAGTAGTCGTTTTAATGTCCAAATTTCTCATTTAGATTGTTTAATAATGGAGTTGATAACTATATAAAAAAACAAATGTCTACTGAATTGAAATCTAGAACTAAACAAGTCAAATAAATTAATTCGACTCTCATCATCATCTAAACTTAATCTTAATTCTTTAATCAATTTAATTTACTTATCTTATTGCTTGTATCGGGCAAATTTGCTTAATGTGTATAGGCGTTGTCTAGTACACGCACACACCATACCATATATATTCATCAACAAACATACAAGTGTAGACTTCAACCCTTACAAAAGAATGATTCAAAAATAATGGTTGTCAAACTATGAATAGATTAACTAATTAATGGCATTAGATTTAAATTTGGCCAAATTGAAAATAATTAAATCAAATCTTGAAATATTGGAAAAAAGTCTCTTTATATAGAAATTAAGAAAGAAACTGTCCTAAGGATTAAGCAATCGAAAAAATGAGTAATAAAGATCAATTGAGGATCTGAAGAGCCCGTTCTGAAACAGTTCAAAATACATACTAGTATAAGCCAATGAGAAAACTTGTTCAACTTTAAGTAAATGTGATGCACATGAAATGTGTTTGCCGACTGATCATTGTACTAATTGCTATTTTTAAATGTGTTTGAATCACTCTTATGCAACTGACAGTTACCTATGATGTCTTCAGTGACCAATTCAAGAATATTTCAGTTAAACCTGTTTCATGGAACTCTAGAAACTAGATTAGCACAATGGCTAAATATTTTCATTTTATTTTCAGTTAGTAAAGCAATTTGAGTCAAGGTTGTAACAGTTTTTTTTATATACCTTAAGACATACAGCTTCTGTTGATGATTAAGCTATCCTGTATACAGATTTGCAAATCCGATCGCTTTAAGGATTTATAAAATAAAGTTGTGTCTACAAAGTGAATCCATTCAAGCAATTGTCCATTTTCTTTCAGATCAATTTAGCAATCCTAGTAATATAGTGATTTTTGAAATTGTTTACAACCTCATTATCACATATATCTTCAATTCTTTTGTTCGATTACTGAAATAGCTATATATTGTATATATAAACGTCATAACTTAGAATAATCTTCTTCTTACATTTTGCAGTTTCAAATATATTGTGGTGTGGTCTACTTATATCCATATAAGTAATATATTTTAATGGTCAAACAGAATGTATTTTGGCAGAAGACCGATAAGGAAAGAACTGAAATGAAGCGCAATCGGTACAAAATTGCATGAACAATGAAATCAAAGAAGATGGACTGATATTTGCAGAGGGAACAGTTAAGATTGAGACAATTGATTGTTATTTTACAAACTAACTGTTTACTGTATGGTTATCAGAATTTATTGAGATAGTCTGTAATTTCTATCTAAATACATTCGATTGTCTCCAACTAGTGTTCTTATTCACGATAATATGACTAGGTAATAAATTTCTGACTCCTTTTATAAGCGATTCTAGAACTTAACAATCTTTCATTTAACTTGGACAATCTTTCGTTATCTAATCCTCTGTAATTAAATTGTGCAATTATATATATATATGTATATATATATATATATATCATTCTGAAGTCTCGTATTCCTAAATCGTTTTACTTGATAATTGTAACACTGCAACATATGAATAAAATCTTTTATGAACAATTGAATATATCAAAATCTAGACAAATTATATTTTTTTTAAGGAATAGTTAATCATTGAAAGGAATATCACTTGAAAAGACCATTCCTTGTAACAAAATTTATAAAATTAGTGTCGTAATATTAAAAAAGCAACAAAAAAAGAGACAATATCATAAGAGTTACAAATTTGATCTTAATCAGATGAAAAATTGTTTATTTCTGAAGAAGAAGAAGAAGAAAGAAAAAGAGAAAAAAGCTTAGAAAAGAAACAAGATACATTTTTTATTAGAAAGATATATAGATTCATTTTTGTTATATAGTATAGTAACTATATTATAGAATGAATGAAATTAGTTAGGTATTCTCTCATATGACATAGATCACATTTATATAAATTATAAATGTTTATACATTTAATTGAGTAATAACCATAAATTTTGATCATAGAAAGCAGATATCATAGTACATTCATTTGTTATTTTTCATTGGGTTATTCTAAATTATACTTATATCATTCATCTATATCATTATATTATGATATACTTATCTGGATAACTTTTTTTTTTCTTAAACAATAACTTAACTCTTATTGAACTTTGAAAGAAGTTATTAAAAGAACAAAAAATATGGTGATCATCTAACATTTTTATGAAAAGGTACTGATAACTGTATTGTTAAAGTAACCAACAAATACATTTCTAACGTTCAATCTTCTAAAAGAACTACAAACATTCAACTGAGTATTTAAGTTCCTTCAATAGTACGTAATGAATGCTTGATAAATTATAGTGATGGTGTCAATAGTGATGGTAACACTCATTAGACTAGAATATTTTACAGATATTTGTAGATTAAATACTGAAAGTTAATAATCACATGATATATATATAACATAATTCAGGAATTCGTTATTCATGAAAAGATCATCGTTTGAATTTATATATATCCGATATGGTTCTTAGAGAAATTTTATTTATTTATGGACATTTATATGCTACCAGTGTTACTGAACTGTTTATTGAAGTTTGAAATACAAATGAGAAATTACAGTTTAAATGACATGAGTTAAACAATTTTCATTAATGTTTCCATTACTATTTCGATGCATATAATATTCCGTATGTTTCAACTAGTAAACAGAAGATTAAACGTTTGACTAAGATAATAAGTTACTTAATGTGTAAAATAGTGTTAAACAACCTTGAGAAAAAATGAACATTTGAGTTGAAAGTGTTTATATTTAGTCATCTACCAAATTATTACAACTTATTTTTTTGTTTTGTAAGTGGTTCTCAGTGATGAACAACGAAAAATATGAGAAAAGAAAGCCATTAAAAACTAAAACATTGCTCCAGGTTACTCTTGCCATATTTTGACCATCATTATTATGGATTGGCTACTTGACTGTGATCAAAATCAAATTATATATTCATTAGTTCTAGTCAAAAATTATAAGTAATTTTTGCAATAAAGCTGTTTCCAAGCTGTGCCGACACTGACTATCGACAGGTTTTGAATCGATATTCATAATACCCAAAGGGAAGATCTGTAGAGTTATATAAATTATGTATATATTGAAATATTACACTAACTGCATCAGGTTAGTTGATTTTCAGTAGATAGATCAAACATCCATTCCTCTTTCTTTATGAGCTAATCAAATTTATTTGTATTATAATTCAAATATTTATAGCTACAATCTGTGAATCCAGAAATATGTAGTCTTGACATTCATTCCGAAATACCCTACAATATCTTGATCAAGTTGTTAAACTTTCCATAACTTCAAAGACGGCGTATTTATATTATCAAGTAAAGACAAAATTAGTTACGGTCAAATTCTAAAAAGCAGTATGATTTGTGTATTTGGCAATGTCACTCGATTTGGTCGACATCAAACTTTTAAGTGTTTGATCTCGGAAATTTATTTACCAACATAGTGCGAAATAAATGCCAGAATAATGTTTATGTGAATATACATTATTTTGTCAACGAATCTGCATACATTTTTATCACCTAGACTAAACTACATAATTAAGTAATCTACTTTGTGTATTATCTCATTTACAGTTGGAAAACACTCAAAAATGAATGAATCTTTAATAACTAGTGAGAATACTTTTAAATAGGCTTAAATCTTTAGAATCTAACACAATTAATGTTCTTAAAAAGGAATGTTGTATTTATGGTTCCGAAATACTACAGGTGAATAACAATGTAATCCAAAATTTAAACATATAAGTATTTTTATTGATGTTTAGGATTGCAATTGGCATATGTGCACACTGTGCGTATTGCCTCGATATAGCCTCAATTCACAAGCATTGTAATGGGAAGATTCAAACAAACAAAAGTAAGTGAATTTAAACTTCACCCCATTGCATAAGCAAGTGGCTATCATGACTCAGTAGATGAGTGGATAACGCGATGGCGTTTGAAGTGAAAGATATTGGGTTGGAGTCCCACAGTGAACATCAACTCTGAGATGCAGGTATATTCAGCTGACGAGTCCGAAATAGGCTGAAACGCGCGTTCTGGATTCCACTGCTAGCCACTATCCATCTCTGCTTGTAATGCTTGTGAATTGAGGCTTTATCGAGGCAATATGCACAGTATGCACATATGCCAATAAGAGACTGATCAATTTCAGTCCTAAACATCAATGGGAAGATTCAAACCAAGAATACTGAATGAATATAAGTATTTTTGTGTTTGCGTTCATATAAACAAGAAATTCATGCTGATCTTATTAATTCATGTTTAGCTATCAATACAATGATAATTAGTATACGATTACATGTTGACTAAGTAATTTAAAAACAATGAGATTATTGGTATAATTATGGATGATTTTTAATTCAATCTATATTTATTTTCGTTTGATGTATTACGAATGTCGAATTAAATGAATTTGTATATAAAGTCATCGATTAATACTTTACGCTTGTACGGGTGCTCAGACAAATAGCCAAATTGTTTTGTTAAACTACACAAATTTAATTTCACAAAAATTTATTTATTCAGTTTGAGCACGTTGTACTGTACCAGTTTTTAATATGCATTATGTGGATGGATTGTCCGGAACAAGTTGTTCAGCAAATGAATGATAGTCTCAATGATGAGTAGGCAAACAATTTAACGTGTTAGTGCACCATTTTACTGGGATATTTCTTCTTCATTTTAGTTAAATACGGACAATTGTTTTAGTTTGATTTCTTCCTCACGTCACCTAAGATATTCTGTTTTTAAAATGTTTTAAGCTAAAGTTAGGTTCCAATTACCATAGTGTCTATGAGTAAGAATCTTTAAAGAACTTTTGGGCATTATCGTTGTGAATATTAGTTACTTAATTATGTATACGTTCATGACTTTCGCGTGATAAAAACGGATATTTTGAGAACGTGTAATTATTTGGACCAATTTGTGTCAAACATCACTAGATAGCTGTTTAATTCTAGTTTGAATCTCCTCAGTAGTACACATCGACGACCACACAACTGGAAGTCAAACTGAAGACCCTCAGTGGCGGGTAAAAACGCTTAACCTCTAGATTATGGAGCCGGAAACCAATGGTTTACAAATGTAAAATCAATCAGTCAGCAATCTTGCTCAACTACCTTTCATCGTCTTCGATGGGTACCTTGTGCACACTCAACCAGGATAAAATAAACCTGTCCTGGCTTCTCACTAGAATTTCGGGAACATATTCCAGATGCTGGTTACTAGTTGGTTAAATAATCATTCAGATTAGTGTTCTCATTCCTGTTGGCAATTTAACCGATCACTTACTAAGTCAAAAAAGTAATTGCTACTCAACCGCTCACTGAATAACGTTTAAAACTTGAAGAAAATAAATGAGAAGAATCAACAGCATTAGATTGTTGTGTATTCTCACGATGTAAATGATGATTAATTGTATTATTTCTTAACAACAAAGTTTAATCAGTATTGAGAATGTAAATTTCTGATATTTTTAACGATTATTTCTTATTGTTTAAAATATTTTCACAGCATGTTTAGAGACATGCATTGATGAAATATCGATAACAATTCCAATCATACCTGAAGTCGATACATCGACAACGAAACTCTACTGAACATGTTCTGAATCACTTAAATAAATTTCCAAAAATAAATAAAAATTTTCAACCGTTGATATATGTATATAACTTATTTTGTGTTCACTCCTCATATCTTAATCTTTTTGATTCATCTATTAGAAGTTTCACCAATGTAGTAGGAGTGTTTAGTAGGTATGCAAATACATATATATGTAAGGTATCAAACATTTCAACCATATCTTGATTGTGAGATAAGAGAGTAAAAATAACTGACTTTTGTTATTCTACTATAAACAAGCTGATTGTTCATTTCCGTTTTCGAAATTTTAAGTAATTTTTCGCATTAAAAATTCTCTTAAAGACTATTTTCATTGTTCATGGTGTTATTTTCTTCTGTGTTGACAGACAGCTCAATATAAACTTAGATAAATAGGTTTAAAGTTTCATATAGAGCAAAGTTAATGAAATTCCATATTAAGTCACTTGATCAAATTAGCAAACTACATATTTTAGCCAATTTTTTTATTATTACATATATATAAACATATGATTAGATATACTTTCTTTAATGGGAAATGACTCATTTTTTAAACGATCCATCTTTTTTTATGAGTTGTATATCATGAAACAGTCAATTAGTGTAAAAATCAAAATGGAGGGAAAAACTGCAATCATGTATTCAAGGAAATATTAAATAGTCTCAAGTAAACATTTAAGGACATTTGATTATACATTTCGTACATCTAAGAATTGATATACTATATGTAGAAGTATAATACAATGTACATTGTAAGTCATAAATGAGAGAACTGATACTAATTCTATCGACTGATAGATTTTGTTAATTTTTAAATCGTTTATTTTCGAAATGTTTTAAAGAGTGTATTATTATTCACTACCTTACTACAAGTGTTTTGTTACTATATAATTTAGGATATAAATATATGTATTCGCTGTTAAATATAACCTACGAGTTGACTGTAGTTCACTTGCATCAACTACGATTACACTCAACGATATTAATGTTTTAAGTGTAAAATTAGTTAACAATAAATGAAATGTGATTTCTGTGATCCTTCCTGTATTATGATTAGAAAAGAAATAACACATATAGAAGTCTTTTAATATAAATCAGAACATTTGTAAGTATCTAAAACTTCCTATTGTTGTCCTTTAGAATCGCAATTATTCAGTTTCTTTTGGAATGTGTGCATAATGAACCGATTGCCTCAATATGTCACAACAATTTCTATGTATAATTAATTATTGACTAATAGCGGAGTATAGAGAGAACATGTCGTTATGTTAAGAACTCGTCGGTTGAATGTATCTCTATCATGGGACCGATAATGTCATTAGAACTTGAACCTATTTTCTTTCATTTAAAATCCTCAGTCTCTTCAATAAAAACAACAGGAAAATTCATGCACTTCCAAATTGATTTAGATTCATTGCGGTTTCACAATCCAATGGTTGTCTAAATGTGTTAACTAAGCTGGTAATGCATTAGAAGTTTGAAGAAAAGTCACAAGGTTCAAGTTTAAGAGTGAATATCAACACTGGAATCCAGGCACCATCAATAAATGATTCCAAGATGGAAACAAACGTACATCCTATATTTCACTGCTAAACATTATTCCAATTTCTTTCCAAACATGATAAGATTTTTTCTGTTTGCTTTCGTCTAACTAACTGGATATCACAAGAATTACATCTTCAGATGCAAGATTTTAAAAAAAAGGCATAAATATGAAAGTGATTACTTCACTAAAAATATTCATTACTATGTTTAATAATCTCTGTCCATCAGTTGAGTATAGACAAATCTTTTAACATGTAGAACCCTAATAAATAATATACTCTCTTTCTTACACTAAAATTTGATTAGTGTGAATGAGCAGTCATCACCTGACTATACCAAAAGATAATATACTTCATAAAGACCATAACTTGTTCTCATCAATTTAGTAAGAGAATCAAAATGAATCACTGAATTAATTTCAACTTTACATGTGTCAAAACAACATTTGCTCTACAAGTAGAGATGGATAGCAGTTAAATCCGGGGCCTTCATTATCAAGAATTACCCTCATCCTAAAATTGATATCTGCTCCGCGACTCTAATCTAATATTATTCCTTCAAAAAACCATAGCATTATCCACTCTACTGCTCTTTAACTATTTTTTTTCTAATAAATTATTTATTATCATTTAAATATCTCTTTAATCTTTAAACAATTGTTTTTGTAGTATACATTCTATACAAAAAGATTAAGTGCTTTATGACTCTATAATTTTTTTTCGGCTTAATTTATCAGATTTTGTTGAAAGTTCTATAAACACTTTAAAACTAAAAGTATGGTGTATAAATAAATTTATCATTTACCGATGAGTTATTTTCCCTTCTAATTTATGTTAAATGTCCTTTCCTATTCATTCTTCACCTTATGACACACTTTATATATCTATATATACATATGTTTATATATGAAAATACACTCACTAAATATTTATTATCCACTTAGTGAATTTCATTGACTAATCTGATACATAAATTATCAATCATATATATATATATATATATGTATATATATCCCAACTGTAATCAGAGTGAGCCAGTGATGCAAAAGTAACGAAAAACAAAAATAATCACTAATGAGGATAAAAAGAAAAACACTTCACATAAGTCCATAATCATTTGCAAAATGGAAATACATACACGAATAAAACACACACAATCATTGATTCATTTAAGATAAACATAGATTGAATTGAAATTCTAAACATTTATAGTCTTCTACTTTTATTTTCCGGAGGATTATCTAAACAAAAATTTTCAATCGGATTAAGTATTAAGTAACCATGATTGTTTGTCTTTTCGTTTTACCTCAATATTTTAATCATATATCAATTACACCAATATAAGATAATCATACATAAGAATGTTGTTATAGGAATGAAGAACAAGTGGTCTACACACAATAATCAGTTTCAAAAATCACTTTTAAAAAAAATTTATGTTTTGAACAAGTTACAATAAATCAATTAAAGAATTGTTTTTCTTTGTTTTGTTTCTTAGAGACAATATTAAAATGACATTTAAAATTTTACAGTTTTACAAATCTTAATAGATTAACTAGAGAAAGAAGTTGAAGTTTAGCTGTTTAATTATGTGTTTTCTTCTTAATTAAATTAGTTCTAATTAACTATTAACTATAATCAATTATAATTACAACTAAATTAAATTTAATAAAAGTGTTATTCAGTGTATGACAATATTAAGATTGAATAGTATTAAACAAAACTAAACGAATTCACTTTCATTTTGAAAAAGATGGATAGTGGCTAGCAGTGAAATCCAGAACGCACGTTTTTTTGGGACTCGTCAACAGTTGCAGTCCTAAACATCAATGGGAAGATTTAAACAAACAATACTAAGTGAATTTAATACAAACTATGGTCTGAGATGTTATTTTCAAATTTCATCATATCTGATTAACGAAGAGGTAAATGTTAGGAATATTTTTATTGTACTTCTAAGAAAAGACTTTATCATATCAATTATACTGTACAAAAAGCTATAAAGATGAAAAAAGACAGTGATAGGATAAGCAATGGTTAGATTTATAAAAACACTATGGTAGTAATATATGGTGGATGTAATAATTTAAATGAAAAAAATTACTGTCGTGTAGGTTACTTATATCCACATAAGTAGTATATAAACATGTCGGGCATTGAATGTATTTCAGTGGAAGATCGATAACGAAGGAACGAGAACGAAACACAACTGGTATGAAAATACAAGAACAATAGTAGTCGGAGACGATGGACTGATGTTTGCAGAATCAACTATTTACTATATGGTTCTCATATTTTACTGAGATATCCTGTAATTTTGTGCCTAAACGCATTCGATTGTCCCCAATCGTGTTCTGTTCACTACCATAATTTTTAACCACAGAGCCAGTAAATACTCATGCTTCATTAAAACTATTTCTTAAAGTGTATTCACATAACCTTGTTCACTTTTTAACCTTTTCATAGTCTATTATCATGCTTATCGTTAGAATATTGTACACATGAAAATGTTTTCCATCAAACCAAAATGTACAACAACTATATTTCTAAGAATAAAAAGTAAAACCTCAATAATTCTAATTAATTACAGAAATGAAAATGATGGGAATAATTTGTTTTTAAAAAATTCAATGACTTAATTCTTTTCATGTATGAATTCATCACAAATTGGAAAACGATAATGATTTGCATAAAGTACAATTTATGGTAATTCTAGAAAATTGAGCAACCGTCCACCATTGTATTCAGTGAGTTGATATCTTACAACATACCTGGTTGAACTCCACTGGTTACTAATTCTCAAACAGGTCTGTTGTGAGATAGTAACCCACTGAAAACAAAAGTGGACGGTCGCTCAATTTCGCGGATTGGATGAAGTTAGACATTAACACCGTTGGATGCCGGCTCAGTGATCTAGAGGTTAAGCGCTCGCGCGCGAGACTGATAGGTCCTGGCTTCGAAACTCGTGAGGAGGGATCGTGGACGCGCGCTGCTTAGGAGTCTCATACTAGGACTCATGATTGCAACTATATAATTACTAAAATCTCCACAAAAACTCCTTCTGATAATTCTAGAAAAACTAAGAAGAAATCTCAAGAAATCAGATAATCTGTCACACTACTGTGATCATCTTATCAGGAACCTTCTTTTAAAAACTATAGTTACTATTATTTCTCTCAATTTGTTATTTGCTTTTTATTAGAATGTTTTGAGTAAACTTTCGGATGAAATACTAAATGTAATGTCAATAATTGACGGGTTCTACAAATTTGACTTTATTAATTTACAAGAATTTCTTCGTTGTTAAATCATTAAAAATTCATTTGAAGGTAAATCATTTCTTAGTTTAATAACAAATTCACATAAACTTTCATAAAAATTCATCGGAATAATACTATAGAGACCGTTTGATTTAAAATAAACATAATTGAAAGCGTGAGTCAATTGAAACTAGACCACCATGGAAAACCTGGAATCACTGGACGGCCGTTTCGTCCTATTATGGGACTCATCAGCTTCAATTGAACAACGCTTTCAACTATGAAAATACTAAATCTCCACAAAATCCTTTCTGGTAATTAAAATAAACAGTTACCTATTTAACTAAATGAACCGCATTTAATAATAATTAGAACTAATGATAAGTTGTTTTTAATCACACAGTAATATTTCCGTGAGTCTAATTATTTTCCAGTGTTATTAGGTATCTGATAGATAAACCTTTAAGTAGTAAATCTGACTATTGATTAGGAACAATGACCTGGTATTATGAAGCACCATGCCACATTAAGGTTAACATTCTGTCCATTGTCTTAATGATAGTGCCCAGTCTAATATAAATAAATGTGTACTGTTTAAAGGTTTTTGATGGCTGGAATGATGTTTATTCTTTAGCCTTCATTTAGTCGATACAATGATATATAGGCTCAATTATCTTAAATAAGTTCTAATCCGCTTTCTAACACCAAGAATTCAATGGACTAGTATTTGACAAAACGTGACTTTTTGTGTATGTTTATGAGCACAACCAATTCATACAAGTGAACTATTCTCTTGTTTTCAAGTTCCTTGATGTCCTTATGTCGTACATTCATTTGAATGATATCTATAGTGTTACATAGCAACCTTCAATGTAAGAAGTACCTAATATGAAAAACTATTTGTTTATTGATATTATCAAACAAAATCAAACATATTTATAATTAAATATGGCATGGTTCATGTAAGTTACATGACTGAAAGTAATCGATGTGAAACTTCGGATCTAGGTTTTGCACATTCTGTAACACGACACCAAGATGACCCTGTACTCTTAAGGCAGAGTGTGCTCCTTACGAGATCCAGTACAGCGACAGCCAGTTTTTCATTAGAGATACTATCACGAGGCTATTGTGGTTGCGACTGACTTCCTGTAAGACTGAGACATTTGTCGCTGATCAATCATCCGGTAGTAATTTAATTTATGTATTTAATCGTTTAGATTAATTCTAACAGGAGGTTAGAAGTTTATAAAATACGTCAGTGATTCTGTTTAAAGATGTGGGTTGGGTGACACAGAATTATATCCTACAAGGAACAGAAACAATCTAAAAATTATAGGTAGATCGTGCTAATATCTAATAAGAAGCACACAACCAAGATAAAGGATCTCGGCGAGACTAAAGAACATGGACGAGCCAATGAGAAGCTTTCGCGGGCTTTCAAGTTCACGGCGGTAATTTCGGAACATGATGCTTACGTTAGATCGCTTTACAGCGGATTTTCGAGAAGACGTGATAATTGAGCGACTAAAAGAAAAAAGATTATTAAGAAGCTCCTATACTTGTAACTGTGGTAGTCAAATGACCATTGTACGGTGTGCAGACTATCGTGATGATATTATCTTTCGATGTCTTTCATGTTGGAAGAAGAAATCAGCTCGAACAGGGACTTTTGTTCCTCGGTCAAAATTAAGGTTGAGACAAATTATACTCCTTGTTGCGAATTGGATAATAAAAGCACCGGTAACACTAGCTGCCACCTTTGCCGATGTAAGCGAAGTTTCGACAGTTCAATGGTACGAGTTTTGCCGAGATATTTGTGCAACAAAACTGACAAGCGTACAGCAATTGTATGGAGGAGTAAGGAACATTGTTGAAATAGACGAAACGGTTGTAAGGAAACGCAAATACAACCGTAGCCGTTGTATTGAAGAAGATTGGGTAAGTACCTCTTCCATAAATATACCTCACAGGTCCTTGGAATATATGATAGAACATTACAGAAAGGGCACTTTCAAAGAGTCAGGAACCGGCAGGCACCAACAATCATACCGATTATACAGCAATATGTGCTGCCGGGCACTACTGTTTATACAGATGATTGGAGAGCGTACAGGTGTTTAGGTAGACTGGGATATGTGCATGAAGTCGTTATACATAAGCGCCATTTCGTTGACCCTACTACTGGGGTGCACACTAACAACATAAAAGCTATGTGGTCAAGACTGAAATAGTTTTTGAGACCCTATCATGGCTCCAGAGGTAGACTACTATGGAGCCATATGGATGAATTCATTTACGGAATGCAATATGATTTTAGAAATTATGAACCTATATCCAACCTTGATAAGTTTTTAACTCATGTAAAAGAACAGTATCCACTTTAATTCTTTGGTTTTGTATAATAAATTTTTACTATACACTAACTGTCTTCTGATTGGCTAATATTTCTCAAGGTCATTTAAGATTCGTTCAAAGGTTGTCCATGTTCTTTAGTCTCGCCAGGATCTCTTTTCTACTACATTCAACAACTTACTATCGAAACATCATGCACACTATATCAATTCACTCACGCTAATAGCTTGATCAATAAATTTTGCTCAGCAATAAAAGCCAGGAAGAATATGATATTGGATACTACTCAGTGATCGATTAACTGTAGAAACTTATCATTGTTAAATCAATTTTATTTTATTTACAATAAATCGTGAAATTACTTCGCTCAATAAAGATAGTATTCTGATACTCTTTTGTCGACGCTAATTAGTTTTGTCAGCAGTTTTTTCTGTTTAACAGTTCATGTCTATTGATATTTCCGTAGAGATGTCATTATCCTGTCTAAAAATAACTAATATACTTTATATTCTGTAATAAATATCTTATCTTGAATTAACCGACTACATTTATTTTATAACTTAATATACAAGTAAACTACTTAAAATAAGCAAATATAAGTAGTATAATAAGTTAACTTATTTTACTTACTTAAACAATAATTAAAAATAATTTCATTTAAGCAGATTTATTTCATAATAAACTATATAACGATAAGAACTACATGCTTATTCAACTGACAAGCGAAAGAAAAAAATTAAAGGAGAAAAAATATGTCTCTATAACTGAGGAAATTTCGCCTTTTTTTACGCTTTTCTTTTTCACCAGTTTTCAACTATATTTTAAGAATATATATTGAATTGCTTATATATATTCTGTAAAAATAGAACTAGGGATTTTTCTTTCATACAAAACAATAGTATGTTTGTATATAAATAATAACCGGGAATCTGTTATACTTACGATATATATACATATTACTACAAGATTTGTAATATGATTATATACATAGAGACTTTTTTTCACCGACATGCATAATAAAGCTTTGTCAAGCTTACAAGCAATATACATACATATATATGTATATGAAAAGATATAGATATGTTTGTATGCAACTTTTAATAATAAAAAAAACAGACTCAAGGTAAGTAAGGTGAAGACTTTTCTAGATGAATGCATTTGTAGAAATAAGTAAGCAAAATAATTATTTTACTTTTTAATCAGAAAATTGGTATCGTTATTATAGTTGTTTCTAATACGATTTAACAAGAGAATTGTATACATAACAAAGCATAGTTAATAAAACTATATAGAATATAGTATATGGAAAATATTATTTATGTTTAAACAATTGAAGGCATTGTATGTTGTTCTTAACGTTGAAGACATAAACGATTGAATATCATAGTGAAGTTTCATCTAAGTCCCATAAAATCTTAGGTAACCTAGGTTTTTTTAATAAAACAACACATCTAGTCTCTTGTAGGTTTGGCAAAGGAAGAACAGCATTCATACACCGATGAACATGTGGAACTCAAAACAACTATCAACAAATATCAAAGTCAGAGTCTCGAATACGAACGTTAAGATAGTTCTACTGTATGAAGCTGAAACTTCGTGAACCATCACAATCATCATCGACAATGTACAAATATTTGTAAACAGTTATCTACATAAGATACTTAATATTCGTTGACTGTACAGTATTAGCAATAACAGTATTAACCTCCTATAAGGGAAAACAAACCAGCTCTCAGTTGAGGAGGAAATTAGGAAAAGTCGTTGGAAATGGATAGGACATACATCGAGGACATCATCAAACCACACTACAAAGCAAGCTAACGCTAACTTGTAATACTGAAGACGAAACAGAAAAGGGGAAGACCAAAGAACACATTACGCTGAGAATTTGGAACAGACATGATTAGGATGAATAGCAACTGGAAAGAACTGGGAAGGATTGCCTAGGATAGGGTTCGATGGAGAGTATTGGTGGGCGGCCTGTGCTCTTCCATGAGGGGTAATAGGCATAAGTAAGTAAGTAAGTCTAGTCTCTTGTAAAGTAAATTCACCTTTTAACAAATATCTACTTCTAAGGATACCTTTTATAATTAAATTTAAGTAATATTCATCTTTTATAAAGATGTCTGTCCGCTATTAAACAGATGCATTCTGTTAAAAAAGGTATATTGTTTTGCACTATTAATTTACATATACAAAGGTATAAAATACGTTAATTTATGTTGTAACTGTCAACAGTTGATTTTACATAATAATTAAATATTCTCGTTTTAATCATTTAGTGAATCATTAAAACCTATCTACTAGAAAACTAGAAAATATAATAGAAACACTAGACTCATGGAGAACTTTCAATCCATAAAAGTCGGAAGAACTCAAATTGCAAAAACAATAAACAGTAGGAAAATTAGATTTTCTGACGTTTCGTGACTCAGTGTAAGCCACTTCTTCAGAGAATAAATAACCAATTTAATTTGGTTATTTATTCTCTGAAGAAGTGGCTTACACTGAGTCACGAAACGTCAGAAAATCTAATTTTTCTACTCATTGGGATATTACAAATATATAATTTATTTATAACAATCTACCCAATGCTCAATTTATTCAAAATTATCAAATCAAGTCTTGGTAATGACACCAATAAACAGTAGGGTTTATAGGATTCTATATATACAACATGCAGTTTTAATCTTCTGCATCTAAAATCTTTTACTTACTTACATACTTTCGCCTGTTACTCCCAATGGAGCATAGGCCGCCTACCAGTATTCTCCAACCCACTCTGTCCTGGGCCTTCTTTTCTAGTTCTATCCAGTTCTTGTTCATTCTTCTCATGTCTGTCTCTATTTCTCGGCGTAATGTGTTCTTTGGTCTTCCTCTTCTCCTTTGACCTTCAGGATTCCATGTGAGGGCTTGTCTTGTGACGCGATTGGGTGATTTCCTCAAAGTGTGCCCTATCCATTTCCAGCGCTTCCTCCTGATTTCTTCCTCCGCTGGGATCTGGTTTGTTGTCTCCCACAGTGACTTGTTGCTGATAGTGTCTGGCCATCGGATCTAAAATCTATTGTGGACCCAAAATTTATCATATTTTCAATGTTTATACGTTAGTAATACGACGGAAATATGCCAAGTTATTTCTAATCATGATCAAAATCTTAATGAAAAAAGTAAAGCATTACTATTTCAAAATCATTAAATTATTCAAAATCGAGCCTCTGATAACAATATTTGCTAAATAACTATCTGGATCGTGAATGTGCACTGCTGAGGAGTCTCATACTAGGACGAGGCGGCCGTCTAGTGCTTCCAGGTTTTCCATGTTAATCTAGCATTTATTGACTTATGAATTCAACTTTTAAACGATCAATTTATTGATTGTTATATGGGAAAACTCTGAAAGACTCCATAAGATGATAGAATTTCAAAAATCTCGAATGAGGGAAAACACTGAAGTTTTATTATTAATAGTTCTTTCTTTTTTATTTGTGTTTATCTAAAAAGAAGCTAATAGAAAAATCGCGGCCAAATAACTCGATTTACAGACTAGATCACTATTCATAGAAAAAAAAGATATCTTGTTAATGTTTTCAAGAACAAATTAGAAAATGACATGATCTTTCTTTTGGTCAATTGATTAGAAACCTTGTATATTCTAGTCAAATCGACTGCATATATATTGACCAACAAGTCAATATTATGTAAGACACAAATATTTACTCATTCATTCGAGTCTAATAATGAGATGAAGATTAGTCAAAAATGTGTCTTAAGAATTTGTTAATTAATATACCTTCATGATCTACGTCTCAGATAGTCAAAGCAAATATATTTTTATATAGTCAGATTTTTCCACTAAATTTCGAAATTGAAATATCTCAATTAGAATGGTATATTTTTAACCAAGTTAGAAAAATCATTTAATTATTAGTCAATAACATTCTTTCCCTAACTAATAAATCCAATTGATTGTTCTGCATAAAAAAATAGACTTATAATGTTTAAATGTAAGCCAATTTGACTACAAAGGTCAGGTGAATTGGTCCATTGAATCAAAATGATTATTCAAATTAATTCGTGGTTTATTTAAATTACTAGGTTACAAATTTTATTCTTTGACCTAAATATGTCAACCAATTACAAAGAATATTCATTTTTAATACAATTTGAAATGATATAATTTTGATAAACTCTTTTTTTAATACAAGAACAATTTCTCATTAAATCCGTTATCTATCCAACCAGTGACTAATGTTAATCAAGCATAAAATTATCATCAGAAGAGGGTTTTGTGGAGATTTTAGTAATTTAACAGTTGAGTCGATTAAAGCTAGACCAGCATGGAAAACCTGGAAGCACTAGACGACCATTTCGTCTTAGTGTAGGACTCCTCACCACTGCTCATCCACGATCTTGCTTGCGGGATTCGAACCCGAAACCTACATAAACAAATTTATAAGGTTATATTTAAACTATAACTATAATGTTGTTGTTTGTTATGACATCATTTGACTTGTTTTAGTCCTCCGATCACGTCTACATCCACATTTCATACAAATCATAAAACAATAAAGTAGGTAAATTATAGTGAAATAAAACATTTGGTTAAAATAAATTACATAATAATCCTTTCTTATATTTCTGGTCAAGTCAATCGACGTAAATATAATTATTCATGAAAATCTACTGAATTCACTTGATATATATATATATATATATATATATATATATACTGCTTACAAATGAAAGGATATATTTTTTAACCCTAATTTAAACAATAAATCGTTGATACAAATAATGATAATATTTGTAGTATTGGATAAATGTGTTCATTAATAAGTCTACTAAAAAATGAAACCGAACACCAACAGATTTTTTTGTGAACACGAAAACATTCAACAATTCAGTCCGAATTCAACTGTTATTATTGATCAAATGGTGTGAAATTTCATCGTAGATTGATCATCTACAATAAGAAATCATGAAATAACTATTTTAGTTCTGAATAATTCTACGAGTTACAGATCCTTTTTCAAACTTTCAAAAATCTATTTTTTAATTATTCACTAACAAGTAAATGATTATTGGTGAGTATGAAGGTTTCATTCATGTATTTTACAATTAGAAAACAGTTTTCATACAAGTGATATCAACTTGTTAACCACTGAAAATTATGAGACGATAAATCCAAATTTTCCTCACAAATATGAATAGCTAGTTGAGTTTCATAATATTGTAGTGAATGAGAAGACGAGTTGAGACAATCGAATGTATTTAGGCACAAATTACAGACTAGCACACTAAAATCTGATAACCATACAGTAAAACATCAATGGGAAGATTCAAACAAACAACACCAAGTGAATTTAAACTTCACCCCATAGCACAAGCAAGTGGCTACCAGCACTAAGTAGCTTAGTGGATAACGCGATGGAGTTTGAGACGAAAGGTACTGGTTCGAGTCCCGGAGTGAACATAAACTCAGATGCAGGTACATCCAGCTGAGGAGTCCCAAATAGGACGAAACGTGCATCCTGGCTTCCTCTGCTAGCCACTATCCATCTTTGCTTATCCTACAGTAAACAGTTAATTTGCAAAATAACAGTCAATTGTCTCAACCTTTACTGTTGCTTCTGCAAATATCAGTCCATGTTCTCTGATTTCATTGGTCATGCATTTTCATACTGATTGTGCTTCATTCCTGTTCTTTCTTTATTGATCTTCTGCCAAAATACATTCTATGCCTGACCATCACCTTATACTGCTTATGTGGATATAAGTAACCCACACTACACTATGAATTAAAATGTTATTATTGTATCAACTCGTGAAGAATATGGTTCAGCCTGATGCTACACCCAACCATTCTAAATTTCACCTTGTCTGACTGTCCTAGTTCAACTCCCTCCGTGAAATAGGTGAAAAACTGTGAATTTAGAAATTTAATATTATCTCATAAGGCTTTGTTCATCGATAAACTTTAATCATTGTTGATCATGATATTTACTACCCTGATATGTAGGAAAATTTAATTCGAAATAAATTTATATATTTTAAAACCTGAAGAACAGTTCAATATTCACTTGTTTGGACTGACAACTAATCACTTCGATCTACATCCTTTTACACATCTGAAAGCAAGCTGTACCAATAAAAAACGCCAAAAAGCCACTAAAAGTTATATTATTTACCTCAGACTCTTATGCATCATTCATCAATCTGAGTAACACCTATTAATCATCCTCAGTGCATGGGTTTTGTGGAGATGAGTGAATTTTGTAGTTTACTATAAAAACGAATCTTAGTTAAACAAATATTGAAAACCATGAGGCATTGAATAGTTGTCCCGTTCACTTATGGGACAACTCACTAGTGTGTAACTTCTACACAGACAAGAATCGAGCCTAGGATCTTCAGGTCTTTCAAAGAATCTTTAACCCTTATGTCAGTAAGCCAATGAAGCCAAAGAGGTAAGTCATTTCATGACATATCAATGGTCTTGGGGATTTTCTCTCGAAATTAGATACGAACTTCTTTGGTTCGGTCCGCAATAGTGTCATGGGCGCCTGCTCCTGGTGAATCTCACACTGAGACAAAGCAGTTATCCCGTACTTGATTGCTTTTCCATGTTTATTTAAATAACACTGACACATGATGTCAACTATAATATTTGTAGTTGTTGGTTATGATAAGAACATAACCTACTCAGTATATGTAGCATATAAATAGCTGAAGTTATAAAAGTAGCATACAAACCCGAGTCTTTTCTATTCGTAACTCTTTACGTTAGATAACACTAAATTTTATTTACTTCATAGATATATGATAAACAAACATTAACATCTTACTGTTGCAATTTATTCGAATAAACTGTGTTTAATAATAAATGATAATAACAAAAGACTTTAACATACAAATTATTTCCCGTCAAGAAACTAGAAAATTGAAGTCCTTAAAAGTAATTTGTTATTGGACTTTTATAACTAATTAGATACTTTTCGATCTTGTAACTAATATAATGTTTAAGCAGAAGCAATAATGACTGTCACTGTTGAATATTTATTTAGCTGCATTCCAGGTGATGCTTAGAGTGAACAAATCTTTACATTATGAGAGTAAAATTATTAAAACTTGAACCTTGATTACAAACACTTCATCTCTACTTAATTTCATAACTCTCAATTTATTTTGAGAATATTCCAATTATAAGCCTTTTTATATTACAGTGAATGAAACTATATATGAGGCTATCAAGTACATCATTTTCCAAATTTATGTACTGTTCTACAAAATGTAAGATCTATAAAACATAAGTGCAAATCAGATCAAATGTCATCTTACTTAACTGATTTGTCATTTTAGTATCTAGATTGAGTAAATGAAACTTAATAAGTCAATCTTTTCTATTCCACTTTAGATGATCGACATTTTTCTATAACTTATAATTTGTATTACCTTTAATTATTTTCAAACTAAACAAATTTCTTAAACTATAAATGGATAATAAATTTAAATGTTAAAAATTAATGTTCTTAAAAAAAGCGGAAAATAGATGACCAGAAAAAAGCTAACCAAATTACCGGATTTCAAATCAGCATTTTTGTTGGTATTGTTGTTGTTGTTGTTGACTAATTGACCTTTCGTGTCTAAACACGCAACAATCAGTCAAGTGTCATTAATTTAAAATATATATGTATTTACTTGCTCGTTGGAAATTTTGGGATAAATCGTGTTTGCTCTGATATAGCTTTTAACAAATCATCTTTTTTCAAATCTGAATTGATTGCTTCAATCAATTCATATAAGCAATAATAAATCTTACTGTTTGGAGAAGGGATAAATTTGTAACATTTAAAATGAAATTCACTTAGTCTTGTTTGTTTGAATCTTTCCATTAATGTATAGGACTGAAATTAATCAGTCTCTTATTTGCATATGTGCATACTATGCGCATTGCTTCGATATAGCCTCAATTCACAAGCATCATAAGCAAAGGCTAACATTGGAATCCAGGACGCACGTTTTTTCCTACATAAGACTCGTCAGGACTCAGTGACTGAGTGGATAACGCGATGGCGTTTGAAGCGAATGGTACTAGGTTCAAATCTCAGAGTGAATATCAACTCTGAGTCCCAAATAGAATGAAACGCGCGTCCTGGATTCCACTGCTAGCCACTATCCATCTTTGTTTATTGAAAAAAAAGTTAGCATATTAAATTTAAACGAATTAGATATGTCAATGATGCAGATTACAAAGGTTTTATTAGAAACGTTATTTTAACTGAAATTAGAATCTTTTCTAATTGTTCTATAAAGCAATCCAATACCTACCTCTAGACCTCTGTATCAACAACCAGCGGTATGAATATCTAACTTGTGCATTTCATGCTAGGAATCCGAATTAAGATTCACATTATTCATATAGTACAGATGTTTTATGTTAACTAGTAAGAAATAAGTAATACATCAATGTATCAACCCTAGTTTCTGGCTAAAATATACTTCCACATTATTTTGTTTTACAATTAATATGGCATAGAAGAAAAATTAATCCATTTCTTAAAATGTATATGACACTGAAATCGCGGACGGATCTAAGTTTGACAACCATTAAGAACCTGAAAGTACTAGACTGCCGTTTCGTCTCAAAATGAGACTCCACGACAGTAACTAACCATATCCTTTCAATCAGGATTCTAAATCTTGATGTTAGGTTTCACGCATAAACGTTTAAACCCTGAACAACTGAGCCGGTTTAAAGTAGTGCACATGTCTTACTACTGAACCTGGAAATTTCAGGATCATAGAAGGGCACCGCTGAAGAAACCTACACTACAAAAAAACAGATCTCAAGTTCTACTTGATTTATAATGTTTGTTTAACCAAGGTCATTCCTTAATGTAAACTAATATAATAATTGTATTGACATTTCTTTGCGATATTCATAAAATTTTATCACGTAATCATTTGTCATGTACGTGCTTTCTTAATGATCTTAGTCCAATATTATCTGTATTTATTTTATAACCTTGACTCAATAACTATCATTCATCTTTTCTAAAGATTACAGATTAATCTAATTCCAATTAGTTTTGTTTGTATTACGTTTATTCTATACGTTGATTGACTAAAAAGGGGTTTAGATTTGATAACAACTGAAAATTCGTTTAATTGGAAAGTGAAATAACTAGTCATCATGGATACATTTCATTATATATTAGAACTAGTACTAAGTCGTCATTTGCTTACTGATTATGTAGTGATGTTTATAGTATGAACAGTGTAACCGTTTTATTATTCACTGTAATTTGTCCTGTAAATTAATAAAATGTTCATTCATATTAATAAGTTCAAAAGAATTAAATATGAAGTAGGTAAGATTAATTCGTTTGTTTAATCCGAGTCTAACTTTAGGATGAATTTATAAATAAACAGATGAACACCTAATAATGCTATTCTAAGATAGATTTCATTGCACATAAAATGATATCGTTAGTTTGACCAGTTAAGATATGTATTTTATTCATCATCTACATTATGATGTGATTATTTGTTAAATGTTCAGAAAAAGTTTTATTCTGGATGGGTTAAAAAATTTACTCTTGTTATAGACTACTTAAAGTTGACTGTGCAAATCAAACGTCTAGTTGCTGATTAAAAATATTGCAACAGATTTTTATGGAGCGCGCTTTCCAAAAAAGTAGTTTTAACCGTCACTGATATTCTAGCTACAATGGAGACGTTCAAATTCTAACTAATGAAATTTTAATGAATTTCCAATGTATAGAAAATAAACATCACATATAGGTCTGAAAATTAACGATAACCAAATATTTCTTCCCAGCTAGCTATTATATACTCATTTATTTAACCAACTACCGAACCTGTTGATCTAATCAGTAATTTTTTGTTTGTTCTAATATGTATTTTTTATGATCAATGCTGCTTTTCTGTAGCTATGATGTAGTTAGTAACACGAATAAAGAGGTCCGTCGTAACATAAACTGTAATACGTTGACAAAAATTACTATGGATTCATTTTTAAGAGAGTTGCATTTTAGTATGATAGAACCAAATCAAGACTTATCATTATTTTCATTGGTTTGGCAATGCTTTTAAGTTTGAGAATTCATCAAACGGTTCGGCATTGTTGAAATCTAGAGTTCTACGAAGTTTCAGTTGACTGTTTTCATAAAACACTGGTCGTTTAGCTTTATACATTGTGGCTGCTCTAGACTAAGCATATTTTTCTGAATAAAACAATGATTTTGTTAATTTGCGTTGTAAAAAAGATATGGCCATTATCATGTTAACAACCAATCAAAAATTTCCAGAGTGCTAGTGAGAAACCCTGGTCAGTGCAGTACAAATGTGTCGGGTGTGATGAAAAATACCCATCAACAACAACGACCAATAATCAAAACTGATTCACTGTAAATGGTTATTTATATTATTTAGAATATTTCAAGAACATATAATGATAGCTTCATGAAACACTGAAGACATAAAATTCAGTTCTTGGAGAATGCAAGATATCATACAGTCAGTGAAAAAGAATCATTGGTTTGACGTTTCTGAAATTGTTTATTTATATTATTGTTGATAAAGTATATGTTTCCCGAACTAGGAAGAGGAAAGGATCCGCGTAGACTATCCCACGACTAGGTGAATTAAAACAAATAGCTCTTTGTAAATCTCTAAACAACAAAAATCTTCTATGCGTCGCTAATCAAAAATCATTGTTTCGAAAAGAACAGTTTCTTTTTGATGATAACATCTACTGAACTCATTCAACAGTATTTATAGTCACTTAATAAACATAGTACCCCGTTTGAGTATAAAATAGAGCGGCTTCATAATTTGGTTGGAAACCTCTTTAAGTTGACTTTTTGTATAAAGACTCTTACAGAGAACTCTTCGTATAAATTTCAGTAGAATATCAAGGATGGAGAATTCCGAGTTCCTCACTGATTTTAAAGTTGACCTAAATGATTTATGCAATAGGACTTCGTAGAGTTGGTTATCTCTGTAGCAGATAATGGACATACTATTCCTATATCTATAACATATGTTTAACTGACAATTTTAATACATTATTAACCGAAATTCCTATGAAAGTGGCCTACATGTGAACCCATTACTAAATCATTTATCTGTCGATCGAAACTCATAAATAAAGAAAAATTGTCGTTGAAAATGAATACTATTGGTAGTTCTGTCAGATAGTTTTGAATAACATTGTTGTTTCTGATGTCATCAAGAAAGAACATTAGCTCTACGGTGGAGAATGTTTATAAAATTCGAAGTAATTTACAAAAATACTATATTCTTTTCGGTTATTCCAAAGCTTATTACTGATCCAACAAGAATAAATAAAACAATCAGACTGTTTTTGAAGCGGAAGGTACTGGGTCCGAGTCCCAGAGTGAACATCATCTCTGAGATACGGGTACATCCAGCTGACAAGTCACAAATAGGATGAAACGTGCGTCTTGGATTTATTGCAACAATTCTACAATCAATTTCGATTATAGTCAATTTTGGTTAAGCCCTTTTTATAACTTACTTAACAGAAATCGTCATTTGGATAGTAACAATCTGCATATTCTTTGCACTGCTATACCACTAGAGCACATGACACTCTATACAAAATGTTGACTGCTTAAATATCATTCGATGACTCATACTCCTCACCCTTATATGTATGCACGCAAATACTATTATCAGCCTTTGTTTTGCTTTGCTGTGCCCTTATTAAATCTGACTATAAATTGCCTATGTAATTGCTTGCTATTCGCCTCGTTCGTTTTCTTCGCTTGTTCGCCTGTTCACTCGGTCTCTCTGTTGCCGCTCACTCGCTCGTTGATATTCGCTCAGCTGTTGTTAACTTTTAAACTGAGTTATTCGACAATAAACTGTAGTTGCTGCTATCCTTTGTCTTCTGATTTTACGCGCCGTTAAGATTAAAATTATAACGGTTATCGAAGTAAACGATTAACGAATGGTGGCACTACAGCCACTAACCACCTTTGCTTATAAACGTTTCTTAACTAGTTGTAAAATTTTGATTAATAATGGTTCAAAAGAAAGAAATCCAATTTCTTTTTATTCAGATCTGTAGATTCTATTACCATGATATTCATTCTGTATGGCACATAAATCAATAACATATAATTATGTATTCACTGATAATGTCTAAGTTCTTTAAGAAACCATCGAAGGTTATTTGGTTCTTTTATACCACTTTACATTGGAAAAAGGCTTGGAAATGTCTCATGTAATCATACTTATCAAATGTTATAGATGATCTATTCTGTTTTGTAAATTCAAACGCTTATAACCTAATATTGTGAAAAGTGTTCTTTAATAAAATCGCCTTGTATTATATAAACAAATATTTTGAAATATTTTATTACGCTTTGCTAATCTTGTAAATGTCCGAAGAAAGTGTTTTTATTACACCTCACACTAAATCACTTCATAAGATTCAAGTTCTAGTTAATCTTCGATAAAGTTTAAATATATATAATGTTGAAGTATGTAATATATAGAATAATAATGTATTAGTAATCCTTTCGTCTCATAAGAAAATTTAGATCTTTCGGTAAAATCCGATTACGATGTTAGCTCTGTTATTTACATTACTCACGTGAAAGCAAGTTTCTTTAGCCCAATTTGAGAAATTTCAGCGGTGCCAATACTGGGATTCATTTCCTGTGTGGTCTTGGGCGATCAGACCTAAACAAAACAGCTCTCCAGTATTTTATGAGTGTTAATTTTTGTTTGACTAAAATTAGTCTGCGATGTAAAATATGGAGTCCAACAGTCTTCATAAACCCTTTATATAGTACATTTTGATTCGTCTTTGGTATTTTTGAAATCAACAGCATTTAAAAAAACTAACCAAGCAACATGAAAGCTTTTATACATCACTAACTTCAAGAACAAATTCTCTGAGCTCCAGTAAGAAACAGTGACCAATGGAGTTCAGTGGTGTCGTGTGTGAGGCAATTAATCATCGACGACAGTGGAAAATGGTCTTTCAAGGTAGCAAATTGAAGTCAAACAATAACACCGTGGGATGTCAGTTCAGTGGTCTACAGGTTAAGCATTCGCGCGGTCCTGGGTTCGAGCCTCACGTGTAGGATAGTAGATTATCACTGATGAGAGGTCCAATACAAGGACCAAAAAGCCGTCAAGCGCTCACAGATTTTTAATAGTCATCTAACATTGGTCGTTTCATAATTTCAGGGGAACGCAACAATCTCTACAACCCTATACTAAGAATAAACAGCTGTTAAATATAGACATTAATGCGAATTATAGTTTCAGAATTATTAGTGTGTATATCATGAAAGTGCAACTTATCGTTTTTATTCCGTAAAAATAAACTGCATAATTGTTCTCTTCGGTAGTTGCATGCATAGTTTTGTTCTCCTTCATTCTTTACTAGCTTAAAGAACAAGGTTTACTTTTAATTTAACAGTTTTGACTGAAAACAAAACTCCAAACAAAAATATACAATTCAACAGATGGTTAAAAAATAAATATGATTTATTTCAGCTTTCAGCAGTTATGTTTTTCTGGAAAATAAACATACAGATTAATTATGTCGACTTTAGTAAATATCGTCTGGACCAAGTACTTAGTGGTTATAAATGATCTTTTAAATAAAAACAAGATTGGTAGCTTAATTTCTAATGGTTAGCATTATCCCACAGTTGGTAGTCCCAAAAAAATTCATTTACCTTAGTTGGGATGTATGAATCGTACATAGACTACCTTGATAATGACAGTATACAATATGTTTTTATAGGAAAAAAGGAAAGTGGCTAGCAGTGGAATACAGAACGCCAGCAAGTTTTGAATGGGACAAAATGAACTTTCTGGATTGTACTGTTAGCCAAATTCTCTCTATCCAATAAAAATTCAACTATTCTATGTTTTTTATCCGTGACTATTTTTTCAGTCAAAGTTTACGAATTGAAGGGGATACACGTTGGTCTTCACATTTATAGTCTTATCAACAACAGGGCCACTTATTTTATCGGACAATGAATAGTATACCAACTGACTTTAGTAGTTATACATCATATTCCCATTTACGTCCGAGTTATCAAAAGCGTTCCGTAAAGCAAAATGCAGTCTGAAAGAAAATGTCTCAAGTTTTTTTTTGAAAATACATCATTTCTAATCAGAATAAAGAACACCAAAGACAGATTCGTCAATAAAATCCTTTTTAACCAGCATCCGTAACTCGATTGCATTGAGGGATTGGTCTACAACCAATAAAATATACTGTTTATAGATTTAATTTAATCGGTAAAAGGCGATACACCATTCAACTGAGAATGATTGTTTACATATTGCATTAGACAAACATACTTATCAAATAATGAGTTTTACGTGTGACTGGTTAAATGATTTTTGTTTTAAGATTTTACCCAAAACCAATTTGAAGTGATGTAATAACATCATAACGAAATGCTCTTTAATTCTATAAACAAATTTAGATTACTGAATAGGTAGATTACTCTGCTAAATGACAGAATTATTCAGACATAAACATCTTTTTGATTCTCTTAAACCATAATAGATTTTTCAATAAATTTTTATTTATGAACAGTATTGACATGATGAAGCTTTGATATGTTTAGTCCAGATTTCTGCATCAAAGAACAAATATTTAAAGTTGAAGATTGGTATCAAATCATTACTTTGAGTATACATGATTATGTTCGAACTCATGTTTTTATCAATACGTTGTTTATCACAACACTGGCTCTCATAGGTTTATCTACTATGAACAAGAAAACAAAAGACCTTAATATTACATGTTTTATAAAGCTAACCCGAAATAAATTAATCTTTTTTCAATAATTACAGAATGTTGTGAAAATATTTCAAGCCGTCGATATATTAAGAAAGTTAATAATGATATTACATTAACTGAACTGAAATCGTTACCGTAAGTATCAAAATCTGCGTGCATAAACCAGATTGTCATATAAACAATTGATGGAATGTAACTTGTAATGAAATTCAAAAATCGTGTTTCGCTTTATTCGGAAACAGCTGGCTAGATTCACCTTTATCGCAGGGTTAATGTTCACTTGTGTATTGTTTTCCAAGAAAAAGTAGTTTTTCGCAAACCAACATTTACTTGTTTAACAACTCCCTACTGTATATGTACCTCTTAAGAAAAATAAAACATTTTTTAAATATTAAATTATAGTCATCTATACAAATCAACCATTTATATTCCATAAGAAATAGAAGCGTAGCGATGATTTCATTGTGACATTGAATAACTTGTCGACCATCATTGAATACTTTATTCAATTGTCAATATATCTACGGTAAATCTATTTTAATTTACTATAAAAATGATTTTAAAATATTTACAAACAAATAAATTAGAATGTTTTCAGTAAAATCTAACTTTAAATTTAAATGATATTACTAACACTAGTTTTCAAATAAGTTAATGAGAGTAGGTAGATGTTCAAATTAGTATGAGATATACCTAATCTAATGAACCTGTAGGGGCTGGCACTATCTCAAGCTCAAATACGTTATTCTAGCCTCTGGACAGATCAATCTATTCATTCTTCTCAAGCGATATTTTTACCCTTCACTGATTTGCTAATTAATACTAACCGTTTTTTATATGATCACATGGTGTGCTAATTATTTACCTTACTCATTACACGCCTTAAACTTATTTTTGTTTGACTATAAATATCGATTCACGCTTCGGTAAATTGAGTTAGATCACTCAACTTCTCCATTGCGTGTCATTTTGTCTTGCTTTGCTTTCCTACCAACGATCACACGAAATATAAGTATTCAAAGTTCCATTCTCGTACTTGACTTATTTAATTCCGTTATTGATTAACGCGATTTAAGTCAATAATTATTGGTGAGGATTGGCACATGTGCATTTCGATAACAAGCGGGAAACGATCTACCTGGAGTCAGATCTTGGACCCCTATAAACCTTTGGTATGAGGATAATCATTCTTTTTTCATTGTTCAGTGAAAGTGAAATATCTAGCATTTTTCAACAGTTTCCGTTAATTTAATGTGTCATTGCTGGATATAAAGTGTAATTTCCACTGTATATTTCATTTTAATCACTTAAAGCTATCTATATATGTCTTTTGTGAACACGCTAATGTAGCACATGCCAACTTTCCATACGAGAAAATAAAATAAACGTGAAAGGTCAAAATGCTTCGTGGAAACTACGTATTTTTGCGTAGATTGTTTATCTATTAGTAGTTGACTACGTTCAACTTAAAACAGTTTTCGATTTTTCACTAAATATTGATTCAAACAGCTAAATAATCTAAACACTCATTCGTCATAGAAGTCGTCAACAATATAATATGATGAATTTATTACCAAAGATATAAGTAAGCAAATTAAATAGTTCTGGTAATCTTCGTCTTCTTATTACACTATCGTAATTAGATAAAGTTACTCAATGTTAGCCAAATTAAACTCTGCTTGAGATTGATTGTTCACAGAGTAGTGACCGATATTATGTTTTTCAAATCCATTAATGGTGATTGAATTCTATCGATCAAGTTACAAGAAGCTAACCTCGGTGGCGACGCCTCATAATATGAAATCGGCTGATGCAGGTTTGAATTTGCTTGGGGCTACCAGTTTTCTCAGGGTTACAAGTTGATCTTGCTAATGACTGACGACTAGAACAAAACCTGGACTCAAGTTTAAGATATCCACTATCCATTTTCATAATCATCTTATACTAAGTACAAGTCACTGAAAAAACATATACATTAAGGTTATGATATGCATCAAATACAAATACATTTTATGAAATTTTGAAACTCTTTATTAACTCATGCTTTTAAAATCTTGATAAGCCTTCTTAGATAATTTTGAATTAAACAAGTCCAATAATTAATATCAGCAAATTTTATTACCATGAATCAATGTATCTTCAGTTATATTTCTTAAAGCTGAATCCTAAAGAATTTCTGAACATAACACATAGTTATACTGCTACCTAGACAAAAAAGGATATATATATTCTTGAACAAGTATATATTCATTCTGAATAGTGTTTTTTTTGATATAATTAGGAAGCTAGTAAATTTTGTGGAGAACTACTAAATCCATCGTCAAGAAGGTACAAGTATTAGTAAACAGCTGTCAGCATTCACTAGCCGGATATTATCACAAACAGCGTTTTTTGGGAGAGAACAAACCAGCTTCCAGCTGGAGAGAAAATCAAGAAAAGACGTTGGAAGTGGATCAATCATACATTAGGGAAATCACCAAACTTCATCATGAGGCAAGCCCTAACTTGGAATCCAGAAGGAAAGCGGAAAAGAAGAATATCAAAGAACACATTACTCCGGGAAATATAATCAGATATTAAAAGGATGAATAATAACTGGAAAGAACTGGAAAGGATTGCTCAGGACAGGGTTGGATGGAGAAAACTGGTTTGCTGCCTGTGCTCCTCCATGAGGGTTAAGAGGCGTAAGTAAGTAAGCTAGTAAATTTATTATACAGAATACTGAACAATTTATTCAACAAAGTGAGACTAAAGAAAGTAATAATAGGGAACTATTCAGTGATATTTCTATTACAAGCCGACTTAAATATGACCACAATTAACAGTCATGAAGCATTCGATAGCTTGTTCGTTCTAAAACAGAACTTCTCAATAATGTGCATCCACAATCACATCACTGGGAACCTATTCACAACACTGAAATCTCTAACTGAACATTTATACTCTAGATTACTAAGCCGGAATTCAGCGATATATATCTCTAACTTCTATCATTTCATGATATCGTGTGACCATTTATTTTTAAAAAAATAATAAACCTGATATTCTTCTCTTCTTACATCAAATTTTTATTTAATTTCAGGAAGAAAAACAAAAAGGAGATAAATAATAAAAAAAATATAAAAATATTTAATATTCTTTCATGTTGATAAATTCTAGTTTTCTTTTAACAATACAAACATTCGGAGAAGAAAAAGAAGAAAAAAATAATGAAAAAAAATTTAAATCTATTTATTTCACTAATTTCATTAAGTTATTTTTCGCTTTAATTTTAATTTTTTTTGTATTTTTCATATACATTACATACACATGCTTACACATAATCAATTCTTTAATAGTCATTTTCAATAAAACTGCAGATATATAAATAAATATTTATCATAATATTTGTAGTTTTTTTCTTTCTTTTTCTTTTTTCCTTTATTCATTCAATCTAATTGAATATTGAAAAAAACATACCTTTATAAAATAATAATATAAAGAATTCGATGGATATTTTTTTTTGAAAAATAGACAAAAAATTTTTTCTTTGTTTTTTTTCTCTTATAAATTTAATTTTAGTTTGTTTTATCGTTTAGACAGTTTTTTTGTTTGGTTTGATTTGTTTGTTCGTTTGTTTGTTTTATCACAATTCATATAAATCAATTAATTCGCTAATTTTATTTATATTTCATTCAGAATTTCTAATATTGTAGAAAATACAAACTACTTGTGGTTTCATAAGTACAAGAAAAAGAAAAAGAAAGGGTAACTTAAATCTTTATATGAATTGAATGGATTATATTGTAAAATGTATGGAAATAATAAATGGGCTAATTTTCATTTATATGAATTAAACATTTTTTTTCTATATTAGATAGGGTGTTGAGAAAATTAATGTTTTAACAAAAGATTGTAGGTGTATAATTTTACTAACTCACTAATTTTATTGAATGACCATTGCTTTGCATGATTTATTGAATGAATTCTTGAAATGTGACAGTTTATTTTCAGCATTGTAGATAAATTTTCTTCTAATCATGACAATAGCTATAAGATCAGTAGTAAGAAAAGGTTCTCACAATCTACTCAATATCTTGCTGATAATGAGCTACACGATTGATAGAAAGATAGTTATCTATGTCTATAGATGTCGCTTATTGACGATCGAGAATAGGCTGAAGGTTGAAATACACATCTTTTTATAGAAAAAGTTCTCATGATGAAATCTGAAGGTCTTGAAGTCAATTCTGCGGAACACTGTTTCTCTTTGGCTTATAAGGTTTGATCAGTCAACATTAATTTTGGAAAAATAACAAACCACCACTTTATCTGATCATTTGTATTAAAACTACAAACAATAAAAACAATCGTTAAGTAATTTATTGAAAAATAGTGATAAAATCTACTCTTTAAAACTGTAATAAACGTTATAAGCTTTTAGTGAAAACTGTCCTCTAATTATTTTCTGTTAAAATAAATATGAAGGGTAAATGAGTAAACAGCAACTTGTATACATGTAACTTATAATATCAGATACACTTGGGATTTATTTTGTTAACTGTTGTTACAAAACAAATATTAACGATCTACATGAATGATCAAATGGCAACATGCATCATTTGAGCCAAAAATATTATATATATATATATATATATATATATATATATATATATATTTACAAATCGAATGTATCATCCAATAAAGTATATTTCAAGATAAATATAAAAGTCAACTACTTCATTATTCATCTACACATACCTACGCAATACATAGATACATACAATAAAAACAAATGAAAGTAAACATTAAGGGAGACTGATGTGAAAAAGTGAAAGAAATCAAAGACATTAAGCAACTAACTAGTCAAATAAAATTTTCATAGAAAACAAAGAAAAAACAAAGTCAACTAAACATATAATTTTTTTACCTTTTCTTTAAAGAAAGCAAACAAATCTTTTTTTAAACTAAACAACAACAATAACAAACTGAAATTCTTGTTAATTTCTTTTTTTTTCTTTTTTCTTCTCTTCACTCGACTGATTTTTCAAATGTGGTAAATGAATACAACAAAAGAAAATAGTGATTTCATAATGTAGTTAGTTCTTTATTTCTAGTTCGCTATATCAGGTTTTTATTTATTTTTTTGTATGTCAGTTTGTTGTGTATATCAAAATATTCTTAGTGTATACTTAAGTAAAAGAAAAAAAAATTTACAAGAAGTAATTGCTTCTTCCAAAAATGAAAAATGAAGGAAGAATTCGAGAGAAAAGATAAGAAGAACAAGTAGAAATATCTATAAATATATATGGAGCAAAAGAAAGAGAGAGAGAGAGAAAGAGACAGAACAAGAAGAGGTACTCAAGCGAAAAGAAAGATTGTGCATCAAATGTTTAGTTTATACAATAAAGTTTGTTAAAAAGATGTTTATTAAATGATTGAATTCGAATAATAATGTTGATGTTTGATTGTAGTTACATTTGTTTAGTTATTAAACTATGAAAATAACAGAATAAAAATTATACTAAATAAAAGTAAAAAACATTAAAATAAAGGAGAATTTATAAAAGAACTCAACTGTTAACAATCAGTTTTCTTTATGACTAACACTAATTGTCAGCAAGTTAAAATGAATAGTAAAATTATTATTTTGTTTATAAATTTTCACTCTTATAACTCAAATATACAAATCAAATAATATATATATATATATATAACTGTTTAGTTCAGTGAGAGTAATTTTACTATTTCTACCTAAATTCATTTCTTCATAAAGTAGACCAATAAAACTCATTTTTATTCTTCAAAGATTTATATATCCATGAACAAAATATCAGTCGACTATTCAACGAAGATACTTAGTTATCCTTATACATTTTTTTATGATTTGTTTTCATATACACTAAGAACCTATGTAAAAGCATCATACTGTACAATAATTTTGTTGAAAATTCACTAGATTTATTCAAAAGATGTAACTTTAATAATCGAAACCTGAACTTGGGAAATTTTCATCACATGGACCAGTAATAAAATCGTTAACTTCTAGGTAACTCACTATTAATTATAGTTTTCATTTTATTTTACTACAAATGTCTATTATTATTAGAGTGACAGTTCCTCAGAATCAAAAAATTCAGAGTGGTATTCTTTGTCGTGATTCAAACATATGAAGTACAAAAACGCTGGCGCAATTTATGACTTGATTTAATGGCTGTGAGTTTGATTAATAAGCATCAATACTTTAGGTTGGTGTTCAAATCGGTTATTTAATCCCTAATAATCTTCATATTGAAATTTAATACCTCCTACAGTTTACTGTAAAGAAACTGGAGGTTTGTACCAGTTGAAATCATTTGGATTAAATATGTTCAGTTTACCTATACTGAATAACTAATTCAATCAGATTCCAGAAAATTGCTTTGAGTTTTAGAATGAAATTGAAACTTTTATTTCACATCATATAAAATGTCTTGTGTAAAATACACTTACATACTGATCCGAATACACAGAAGTTGTTAGAAAGGTCCTTATTAATAAGGAATGAGTGTGAAATCAAGGTCAAGTAGATGTTATTTCTTCACCAGACAGTTTTGTGAAACTCGTTAACCACTACGTTTTTGTGCAAATATCATTTGTTTAAAAAGAATTATTAAACAAACTACTTTATCAGCAATTATGTGACTAATGAGCATGTTAGTGGCTTAAAAATTTCAGAGATCATAGTTATACATCTACAACTTTTTAAAATAATTACTTCATAACTCCGTCATCCCTAAATTTGCCACTCATCGATGAAATTCTTGAGACGCTATTTATGGGTACTATAAAGATCTAGAGAGAGAATTATTCGGGGCTAGATAAATACGATTCTATAGCGAAAGTCCTTTAATGTGAGGATGGGATATTAGATAAGCTACGAATATCTGCATAAGGTGGTGGATATTTTTGAGTTTTGATTGAGATCATGAATCAATCTATGTTAAACTTACATTGAAAATCTGGTCGTTTCGTCCTAGAACTTCTGCAGTCAAAGCAACAAACACTTGATATGTTTGCATGAAGCTAGCGTACTCATTCAGGTATTATAACATTTTTCTATAACTCTTGTCTCTTAATCAACTGAAAATTAAGTTCACTAAATCAATACAATGTTACACTAGCTCTAATTTAAAAATTTGTTCCATAAATACCACTTTCTCTTAAAATCCCATTTCATAGTATAAAACATTTATTCGATGTGTATACAGTATCTCATCCAATTCCACACTGGTTCAAAACCTACAATGAATTTAAGTAAAGTATAAATAGTTAGATTGACGAGTCGATTAAAGTTAGACCACTACAGAGAACCACTTGATTCCTCAGCAGTGTACATCCACGACCTCGCTCGTGGAATCCGAACCCAAGACATATCGGTCTCGCTCAAGAATGCTTCATCCCTAGGCAATCGTATATCAAATGTTATACTTCCTATTCGACGGTTTATGAACCCTCCCCTCCCCATAAGCTCTTTATTCAAAAATGTGTCAAAAATCATTCTTGTACTTCTACTTCGTGATAACTAGTTTATTATATTTAAAAAATTCTTAAGCTAATGTCTCGAGACATTTAGACCTGTATTTCTCAAATGAATACTTGGAAAAGGGCACAGTGAATAAAAACACTTTTATTTCAAACAATTTTCAAACTAAGACAAAGTTTATAAATAACTGTTAACATCTTACAAGGTCTAGGCATATTAACTTTGATTTTCAACTGCCTAATTAAATGTATAGGAAAAATTACATTCAACTAGTTTTGATAGACGGTGCTATGATAATGCATGCTTTTGTATCCACTTAAAGTTTCCAGTCGGCTTGTCCTGGTTCTGCAAAGTATTCCTGTCTCCTGATATATTAAAGTCGTTTGTTTTTGTTTCAAAAAATTAAACACATTTGCAAATTCGTATATTGTACTCCAGTTGCATTTTAAAAATTATTATAAGTCTAAGATACGAACGAAACAATATATACCTCATATTTACACATGAAAACAAACTGCCCTATCTATTTTGACATCAGAAGTCAAATTATTTGTCCATCGTTAAAGCAATTCTATAAAATCACGTCTACTAACGCTTTCACTTATTTACCTACTATTGCAAATAATTTAATAGCGAAATTCATGAGTAAATTAAAGCTAGTCCACCATAGAGAACCTGGAAGCACTGGACCGCCCTTTCGCCCTAGTATGGAACTCCTCAGGAGTGCTCATCCACGATCTCGCCCATGGGATCCGAACCCAGAACCTATCAGTCAAGTGCTTCCAGGTTTTCCATGGTGGTCTAACTTTAACTGATTCCATTATTAAATTACTAAAATCTTCACAAAACCCCTTCCTGATATTACAAATAATTTAAAAACTCTCAAATTTCTTTTCATGTTTTGTACTGAAATTATGTAGTTTAATCATAAGATTTTTATTGTCTTTCATTTCAGTATTCATCTTTTTCTTTATGTCACTCAGCTTTATGGCATTCAACTTTAAAACATCAGTTAATAAATAGATTGTTGTCGTTATTGCATAGCTTTATGTGTTTTTTGCCTTCAGTTTTGTTGTGAGTAGCTTCTAATGAGTAAAAGTAATGATAATAATAGTAATAATAACAGTAGTAAGAAGGCAAAAAAGAATGACAGAAGATGAAGTGTGTAAAAGTTAAGTCTATCATTAACTGTTTACTTTTAACTTTACTTAATTCAAAGTGTTTTTTCCTGTAGATAGATTTAACTTTCGTTCTCTATAATCAACTATTCTTTTGATATTGTGCACACCATCGGAACGTAAAAATAAAATAATTTAAAATATCATATTCATATAGATGAACAACCCTGTGGTATGTAAAGTGTGAAGGTTTACAAAATTTAATAGTTTCAAAGAAAGGGTTTCACTTCTTAGATTCATCATTTTGATTCAGCTTGAGTAAGATGAATTCAAACTAACTAAGCACCAAATTGCTTGCACAAATTAAAAACATTTGGAAATAGTAATCCAATGCTGTCTGAGTGTTTCCAGGTTTCCATCTGTATCCATTTAATATTATACTAAAGATGAAATCCTATCGCAGTTTAATTTTGGACGAATAAACTTCTTTAGGCAGTTAATCTTATAAGACAACCGTCTATAATTTCTGATCCAGTGAGTGGTCTTGTGGTGTGTACTACTGATGTCGACAGATATAAGTAGTGTGTCATCAATCGACAATGAAATGCCTGGCAGCAGAAGGTTAAGAATATCAAAGAAAAGAGAACGGGAACAGAAAATGATAGGTTTGGAAAAGAAAGAAAAATAAAGCTTGAGACGATTGGTTGACATTCTGGAAATGAATTATTTACTATATGGCTCTCAGATTACACTAAGACATCCTGTAATTTTGTATCCAAATACATTATATTGTCCCCACTTATGTTCTCATACACTTAAATATTAATTTGTTACTAGGAGAAATAAATGAATTATCGTTACGGTGATTTACATTTCCGATATTTTCACATTTCCTTTTATCGTCACTCGACTCATCTGGAATAAAATCGATTTCACACCATCACTAAAGTATGTGATTCATCTAAAATATATGAACAAACATAGCATTATATTATTAATATTCACAAATGACTATAAGAGATGTTTATTAAAGTATCATGTTGAAATTAAAAATATGATTCAAGAGTTGTGTGACCGTCACTACACGTTGATAATCTATTTTTGATCATTTTATACACCTATGCCAAGTTGAAATAAAAGATATGTATTCCATCTAATTATACAAATGCATTTGTGTGAAATAAGTCACTGTATAAAATAAGAATACACCGGCGATTCTCCTGAAATGTAAATACCAGTTGTTTATACCAAAACACTGATGAACTATTAATTTCAAATTAAATTCTACCAGAATTATCTTTTTACTTCCCATAGAAGTTACTTAGGTCTAAATAAAATAACTTATCACATGAGGCAAAAACTATCAGTCGGCGTTATTGTTCAATTCGATATTTCAGAAAAACCATAGTCAAAACAATAAATTTGATATACAGTATTTTTTTTACATTATATAATTAGCTATACCTTTTCTAATCACATTTCAACACTTAATACAGACCATATAAAGACGAAATTTATATAATAAACCTAAAAATATTAGTTCTTCTGTTTGCTGTAGGTTGTAATATCATTTTGACAGAATTAAATATTAAATGAAAAAGGCAATCGGAAATTAGCGGCTGCCTACTTACCAAAGTCAAATTTCTATGCACGGATACATTAAAATTATTTCGTAGTTATGGAAACTTCTTTGAAAGATTCAAAAGTAACTTATATTAAAGAAATAATGTTTATTCTCTGAACAGTCAGAAATCCGAAATTGTTCAGTGTAAAAGTGGAAAAACCAACATGTCCCAAAAGTCAGTGAGAATACGGAAACTATGGACTGTAGACATGATTTAATAGACTGAATGGAATTCACATTAATAAAATTATAATTATATGTTAGGCTAAGGTTTTTGAAATACTTTCTACAAGTTTAATGAAAACGGTTGATGTACTGGGCTCTGAAAATATCATTTAATCAAATTAAGATTCGTACGTAGTTAGTTGCTAATAACCCAAATGCCTTGATGAGTTACTTATCATACTATCTACCAAAGCCTTCTCTCGGTTAAATCTTATTCCAGCAATGAAGTTTAGCCATATTACCGTATTTATTTATTTATTTAAACACATAAATATTGGTAAAAGGAAGCACCAGATAAATATGCGCCTCACAAATCTCATTCGATTTGTGTGAAGGCTGTAATACTTTTTAGGTGCCCAGACTGAAGCAGGTGGTTTTCTCAGGGGGCCACACCCCGAGCCTTTGACCTAGAGGTCTAACCCACAAGGCAGTGGAGCATCGTAAGGAGATGCAGTCCCATGGTAGCCGGTGACCAATAGCAGGTTCATTCGCCATTCGTTCCATCAGGATACTGAAGCCCATGTGCACCATTAGATTGGAATCAGGGTTTTCCAACTCCCCTAGGTGGAACCTCCGTGTCCACCAACCCGGTTAAAGCGCCGGACATTGGCTTTTCGTCCTCTCCATTTCGTAAACAACAGTAATGCCACGAGAAGGCAGTGAGTAGGACTTCCCTGACAGGCTATATACGCGTGGTTATGTGAAAGCATTTGGGGAGGGAGGGCGGACTTTCCTAACTCTCGGCTGTACCAGGGCATTTGGGGGCCATATTACCGTAATGGTTTCTCGATATAGCGCAAAGCAAACTCAAAAGCCAAAAACATCGAGCAAACAACCTGCCGAATCACCACGCTAAATATGATCAGAATATCAGATATTTTTCACTTCAAAGGCCATCCTTATCTGTCGTCTGTCGTCCACTGAATCCATTATTAGAGATTGATTAGAAAATGACACAAAATAATTAACTTGGAATCACTAAAGGGCTTGCAAGCACATAAGGTTTTTTATTTGAGCTTTCAATAACTCGTAATATCTATTAAAGCACTCACTGTCATCATTTCCACTTAACAGTATTATTCATAAACTGACAGCTATAGCTACACTCAAGGCTGAACGATCCTAACATCCATGTTCTCAAATAAAAAGTTGATTGAATAAGTAAAACAACTACCTTAACTACCAAGTTATTATAAAATTTTTATCAATCTCAAGTCCACCAGTTTCTTGATACTGATATTGATAATCCGCTTAACACTTAAAAACCATTTTTCATTCTTGATTAACCAGAGATATTCAAAAGTTTGTCAATAGAAGCTTTTACAATAAGAACAATCATTTAAAAAATATTCAAAAATATAAAGGGTTTTAAATGATTGTTTTACTTTAAAACTTCAGTATTTGGTAAAATACAGTTTATTTACCTGGCGACAATAGATATTTAACATTAAACCTAATGAAAAATTGAAAAATCACTTAAAAAATAGTTTTTGAATATCTTATTATATATTATATATATTATATTTGAACACATAAATATTGGTACAAAGAGGAACCAGATATATATGCGCAACACAAAAAAATTGTCATTTCGTTTGATTGCGTGAGGGCTATGATACTGCCCAGGTGCTCAAACCGAAGCAGGTGGTTTTCTCAGGGGGCCACACACGGAGCCTTCTACCTAAAGTTCTGATCAACAAGGCAGTGGAGCATCATGAGGAGATGCAGTCCCGTGGTAGTCGGTGACCGACAATAGGTTCATACTCCATTTGTTCCCTCAGAATACTGAAGCCCATGTGCACCATTGGTTTGGAATCAAGGTTTTCCAACCCCCATAGGTGGAAGTTCCCTGTCCACTAATCCGGTTAAAGATCCAGAAATTCACTTTTCGTCCTCTCCATTTCGTAAACAACAGTAATGCCACGAGAAGGCAGTGAATAGGACTTCCCTATTTGAGACTGTATACACATGGTCGTGTGAGAGCATTTCGAGAGAGAGGGCGGGCGTTTCCCATTCTCAGCCGTATAGTTTTATTTTAAGTTAATCATATAAGATACGGCAGTGATAAATGCATTAAATATATAATTATTTCTTTATCTATTATATATAAACTCTTCAATAGTTTATCTCACTTGTTTACTTAATAAATGAAGTTGAAATAATAACAAACTTCTCATTAAATTTAAATTAAATTTAACAGTTATAAGCTCACTATAATTACTGTTAAAAAATAGAAGCAGAAAACAAACAGAAAATTCATAAGACAATTAATATTCTTTTTTGTAAATAGAACAATGAAGAGGAAAAACCATCATCATTTAACCTATATAAACAAATACAATAAGAACATATATATATATATATATATATGATTAAAAATGCCGCATTCTCAAGATATATATATAGCATGGGAATAATTAAACACATTCAGTTATTCTATTCATTACATTAACATCATATAATTATAGGCCATTGAATATACATTATCTCCTTGTTTATGGTGAGTTGTTTTGTTAAGATATTTGTTATTGTTTTCATGGATAATGTTCTTGTTATTTTTGTTATGTAAATGAAACTTAAAATATTTCTGAAATATAATTAGTTTCATGTAAAATTATAGATATTCATTGTTTTATTGACATACAACTGTAGTTGTACTACATAATACTTAAAGGAATATAATCAGCTTCTTTAATTCAGTGTGTACAAAACGGAAAATGTCATCTTGATGGGGTTTTGTTCTCTGAGCTGGATGATGTGGTCGTGTGTTGGTAGAACATGCTGGCGAAGATATTCGAGGAGAAAATATAGGTGTTCTCGAGTGGAAGCTTGCCTTTTGGCGAAATTATCCCATTTTCGAACAACGAGAAGCGTACTTCGCTCGTATGATTTTGAGATGGTGGAGATTTGTAGCTCGAGAACATCTATATTTTCTCCACGAGGTTATTCGCCAGCATGTTCTACCAACATACAAACAAATCATCCAGCTCAGAGAACAAAAACTCCATCAAAATCACCCACTTGAATTAAAAATCTTCACCATCTCACAATATTATCTCCAGTTAGATCTTAGACAAGATTTACATCAATGTACAGTTTTATCTAATCTGTTATATATGATAGAAGCTATAGCTATACAATTCAATAACCAAAATCATTGTGTTTAAAAAAGTTTGCAACACTAAGATATTATGTATAACTAGCGAAAACATTAGAGATGATTTTATTTAATTTCCTTTGTATTGTACTTCTTGAATGCAAGCTTTGATACTTTATGACACTAATTACCTTCACCTTGATTCCATTTTACGATTCCACACTCAAGTTTCCCACAGACTATCGAGAAGTATATGTAAGCATGTCACAAAGTGAACAACAATAAGTGCCAAACTTATTATCCAATTTCAAAACTCACCTGCAGCGTTCTATTCTGTTTCGCTACTTAATTATATATGAATATACATCAATCTATTCCAGTGGTGTTAAAAAATGAATATATATTCATACAAAAAACCATGGAAATTTGTTACTAAATATACAGTCATCATTCATCTTCAAGTCATAGCCCACTAAGAAGTGAGTTTTTACAAGATTTGACAGAAAGACAGTTAATACAAAGAAATATGGTTTACTTTCACTGATATAAATCGAAAAAAAACAATTAAGAACGTCACTTACTAAAATAAATTTATTTAAAACGTCAGCTTTACGTTTTATTCAAAGTTGATATGATTAAAAAATAAATTTTATATTTCATTTCGTAAACTTCGTTAATCACTTGTATTGTTAGTCGCTTCTGAAAAAAAGTGATTTAACACATTAATGAAACGATGTATTGAAATCATTCTCTTGTGGTTTACCTTGACTGGAATGATGTATGGGTGAAACAATGCAATTTGACCGTGGCTACGAATAATTGTATGAGCCTCTCAATTTCTAGTTAGGCATAATAATTATTCAGAAGGGGGGTTTGTGGAGATTTCAGTAATTTTATATAGTTGAAATCATGAAGACATTGGTGAATGGTCGCTCACTTTCGTGGATTGGATGCCGGCTCGGTGATCTAGTTATTAAGGGCTTGTGCGAGAGACTGATAGGTCCTAGGACCGAATCTCGCGAGGCGGAATCGTCGATGCGCACTGCTGAGGATTCCCACAATAGGACGGAACTGTCGTACAATGCTTCCAGGTTTTCCGTGGTGGTCTAGCTTTAATTGACTCATGATTTCAACAATAGTTTATATTTTATGATCTAGATTGACTTTTCGAAAAGCGAACAAACACATCTCTTTTTAGTAATGATCATACTTCTCATAATTTATCGATCTACTTCCATGCTTAATTGTACTTATGATGAAAATCATTGTAGAATTTTATGGATAAATCGTTTCCATCTCAAATATTTTATGTAGCGAACAAAATCGTGGATGACATTTTACAACAACGGCAATAATATTTGTGAAAATCGATGTTATATCTGTCTCACATGACAGGATTTCTAAAGACTCAATAGAATTTTATGATATTTTGGTTCGTAAAACATATTCGGTTTCCCTAAACAGAGGTTCCCCTCAACTTTATTGTTGGTAGTCGATCTGCTGATAATACTTACCTAAAAGTGTGATTAGGTCAGTCCTCTAAGATAAGTTAGTCTCAAATAAAAATAATGCTAAAATACTATACAAACGAGATCAAAGCAAATCAAAATTTGTTTACTATTAAACTGCTTTGTCTATGTTCTTTTGGAAACAAAAGTATTCATCTAAGATCTCATTTACAGAACTAGATAACTACTATATAGACGTTTATGCAGTCCGAAAATAGATTCATAATAGAGTGAAACCTTAAGAAGCTATATGGAGAATCAAAGAGTGCTAGTATACGATTTATGTTAAAACTCTTTAGAAGAGTCTTGTTCACAACCTATTACGTGTTATACCACAGTATCATAAGACTCCATTCTAAGAGTTTTCAGTATACATTGTTAAAAGATCTCCAATTAGATTCTGAAGTGCTCCTCGATTTTTAGCGATAAGAGCAGTAAAGACTGACTACTCGAAGTGCACAAAATTTCTCGAAACATCTAAATGAAAAGTTATTTGTTTTCTAGGTAATGGTTTTAAAATAAAATTTGAATACTACATTATGTGTCTTTGAGATACACATACACACAGTTCATGAATACCGTCATTAGTCACACAGTTAAGTGTATTCTGGAAGGCCTAATGAGACATAACAAGTGGTAAAGTTTAACCATGTTCGACGTGTAACAATTACCGTTATTTCCGATGATGTTATCAGATTATTTTCGTGACAAATCAAGGTTTGACTGAAGTTGCGAATATAAATTATTAGATTCTGACCCCATTTTCTGAGGTTATTAAGCTGGCCGTAATACTTAAAGGTACTGGTTTCGATCCCTCACAAGACTATGAGGACAAACTGCTGACGAACATTAGACTGAAAAGAAACAGATGTTCAGTACTTTCTTGCTTCAAACAGTCAATAAAAGTTGACGAATGAACTATAATCGTTACGGATGTGTAGAAAACTGAGATCCATTTTTTATGGAATTAAAGCTGTCTTATTATCAGATAACACTCCTGTAGTTCAATATATAAACTTTTAGAATGGTATTAAGTTCTCCGATACCACTTCGACTTTTCTACAAAAAGTAAGATATGAATTCTTTAAAGAATATCTGTGTAAGTTCTCAATGAACTTTGTTTTAAACTGTTCGAATGTTGACTTACTTATAAATTGAGTAACTAACAAATCTGACTATTTTAAAGATCAAATTATGTGATTGAATAATGTTTGTAAATTAAATGATTATAATGAAAGTGTTTTAAAATTGATTGATAGAATTTCATTATCTGAATAAAAATTTTAAAAAATGTTTTTTTTATTTTTAAATTTAAGACTTGTATTAATTTTAAAAATAATTTTGGCAAATCTATCATGGCAACTTAATCCATTTTTATTGAGAAAAAAAAAGAAAAAATACTGTGCTAATTCTCATAATTAATTCACTTATAACTAGTTATTTTTAATTTATTTCGATTAAATTATTTCGTTTTATTTTTCTGTCACAAAAACAAACACTTTTTCTATGTTTTTTTATATTTTTCTTTTAATATTCAACGTAAAAGTAAAATCAAAAATTTTTTTTCAATGATCTTTCTTCTTCGTTACTAAATCGTTTAGTGAATTTTTCTCAAATAGTAAGAAAATACACAAATGGAGAATAGTCTAAAACGATGTTGAACTAGTTCACATAATTGATTAAATTGAAAAATAACTGTATATATTGTTATCAATAATGGAAAAGACGACTAGAAATAAGAGAGGCAAAAGCTTATAGTGTGATTTGTCAAAGATTAGTAAAAGTATTATATTAGGTGAGATGAGAAGAAACAGTTAAATTTTGCTTAAATGAATAAAGATAGACTGATGTGATTATGAATACCGATAGAGAAGAAATAGAACAAACTAGAGAACTAAAAATTATTTTCACAGTTAAATTCACGAGTGGATCTAAGCTAGATTATCATTGAAAACCTGGAAGCACTAGACGGCCGTTTCGCCCTAGTACGGGGCTCCTCAGTAGTGTGCATCCCTGATCCTGAACAATAGACTCGAACGCAGGACAGTTGGTCTCGACCGCGAATGCTTAACCTGTAGATCATTGAGCTGATATCCAACTGTGTTAATGTCTAATTTCAATCCCCATACTAATAAAAAGTATCGTATTCCAAATATAGATAAATAGAATAAATTTAAAATCTCTACCAATGATATAAATTATTCTGTTATTTGGAGTCGATACTTACTTGAGTTTACAATAAACATGAATCCATAAGCTTATAAAGCATCATAAAATTTGAAAATGTCTCTAATGTTTCAATCCAGAACAGTTTGAAAGTAAAATAATAGCTTTTGGAAGTATTTAAAACCTAATACTTATGCACTATATTTTATTTTTTTGCTACTGAGCTTTACGACTCATAAAATAATGAAGAGGTTCTGTAGTTTAGATAGATCCTTTCGGTGATGCTGCATATTTTTAAGTTTAATGGTCTGATTGTGAAACTTTCATTGTCGTTCTAGATAGCATTATCAGAGTTTAATTCAAACTGAGAATACCATGTCTTTGTTTTACAATATGATTAAGGTTTATTCATTAGTTAAATATTCCTAGTGTTTACTGATTTTACGTTTACAACTTCATAAAACTGTGTATTAAGTCTTGAATATACATTTATTTTTATAAATGGCTATTCTGGAATATTGTTAAGCCAATATATTATATGTATATTATTTTATTTAGGATAGTTAAACTCTTTCCTGAGCACTTCACTATGATAGATTAAAGCCTCTCGTAAAACTGATCTTTATCGTCGTCATTGCTATCATTTGTGGGTGCATAACACTAGATAACATTCATTATGATTCCCTCCTTGTTTGTTTTGAAGGATGCTTTGATAATTCTAGGTTCATGAGATTCTCATCCCATAATTGCATTACGTGCTTCCTTGGACAGCATCAGAGCAACTCCTCTTCGTGACCAGAGTACAGCAGCATCTCTACTACACCTAGCCTTTGTTGTCTAGCTTGGGTTCAATGGGTTTCACTTATCCCAACTACTGCCAAATTGTATCTGCTCATTTCCGTCGCAATCTGACTAGTTTCCCCGGTTTCCCACATTGTTCGGTCGTTCCATGAACCTATAAAAATTGTTGCTCTGGTTGTTAGAAGAGGCATCGGCCTCGTGACTTCCAAAGAATATCGGCTTTGACCATGAGGGGTCATAACTATTCCTTCAACTCCCGGGTCAGATTTTAAATACTTTAGTTTTTTTATTCTGGTTGCCCAACCCTCCTCCATAACCAGGGCTTAAGACAGCCAGTAACCCTATAAGAGCTACAGGCAGAATTATTTATTGCATACCACCCATAAAAATACATAGTTTTATTATCACTTATTAACGTTTTGTCTAAAACAAGTGTTTAGTTTTAATTTTCATAAACACAGTTCAAGTAATGACCAAATCTAAGAAACAATAATTTACGGTTGATTTTCTGTATGAAATCACTTTTATTCTCATTAAGAAAATAATATTCGATTCTAACTGAATATTTTAAGAACATTTTTTCATTACAACTAATGAAAAAAATTTACTAATTAATTTGTCAATCTCTATTTGAACGGCTATTCAAGACATCATTGGCCTATGATAGTAGATCATATAATTCAGCTGCTCATTAATCTGATTTACCAATTGTTTAGAATATTACTGTGTCAATCTTATCTCTTAACAGTAGAAATAATTTGTGCTTAGAAGCATTTATTTTAAATAATTCATGTATTTACTTCTGACAAAGATTTTAAAAACCCACTTTTTACATTTATATAAATAAAATTACACATGAAATAAGTAACACACTGATCAACTTATAAAAAATGAAACTTAAATACAAGGTTCATAAAAGTTTCCCACATTCGGATATTACTAACAATGGTTCTTCATGAAGGTATTTTACTCATCTAAAGTGATAATCAATACTGTCTGCTAGACACGTAATTCGTGAATTCTCAGAGGACTGTACTACATATTCAAATGTTTATTTATTCTCACAAAAAAAAAGTTGCATCAATAATTGTTTAGTTCTGCATTTTCATACACACCTAAGTACCCAAGGAAGTATTAGCTTATTATGAAGTTCCGTTACTCATGTGAGTATTAAAACATACAAACTTAAATCAAGTATATATTGTTCTTAATCATACAGAAACATTGGATATATAATCTATCTAATTTATCAAACGATATCTTCAACTTTAAAAAAAAGTCAGTTGTTTAGAGAGACTTCATTCACTATCTTATCTACAATAAACACTTCTCCATCCCATTCTTTATACTCAATTAACTCAGGTCATTCCACCAGTAAATAAGAAAAATTACTCACTCATTTCCTTCAATTTTTTACTTCCGATTATTCCTTTTAATACAGTTTTCATGGTAACTATTTAAACACCACACTTTATGTTTGTAAAAGTAAGTAAGTAATGCAGTTTTTAGGAAACGGGTACTCGGTAAGAATGGCAAATCCATCGATGAAGTAGTGAAACTTCATCAGTTGAGATGGCTGGGACACGTGTTACGTATGCCCAACCACCTACTGCTCCGACGTGCAATTTTTCATGGTGTAGGAGTAGGTTGGAAGAAAGCTAGTAGCGGCCAGACCAAAACGTGGCACAAATTCATGAAGTCACTGACAAGTGGACTGAGCTATGTTAATAGGTGTAGACTACCTGGTTGGGATTCGCGAGATGATAGTAATCGATGGTTACAGACCTTGAATGACATGGCTCAAAGTCGTTTGCAATGGCGCAGGTGCATCCACTCTTTGTGTTCTGCCAAATTCTAATCTTCTGAATTCTTCATGTCCCTATCTTTCTTCTCTTTCCAAATTTATTTCATTAGATTATACTCCTTCAAACCCTAATCATTCACATAATGCTTATACTTTTACTACTTCTACCACTATGGAATTGGAATCGACAACTGCATCTCTGTGCTAATGTAGTATGGCATCTCGAATTGATGTACGTACGTACGAAGTTCTACGTTGTGACTGACTGACTTTATGTTTATTTTTTTAAATTATCAACGAATCAAAAGCCATTACATTGTTATCGCATCTATGTCATATGACTGTATTATTTGTTAGCAAAATTAAAATCACGTAAGCAATCAGATTATTCACCTAATAGTAGGTTATAATTAAAATGAGTTTTTATTTTAAAAAAAATATTATTTTGAAGATTATTAATTTTATATGATAATCTCTATTTTTCCAGTATAAATAACTATAGTGGATTGTTTTTAAATACTGATCTAAAATGAAATATTCCTTTTTTTTCAGTATAGAAATTGTACACATATCCAAATTTAAGATTTCTAGAATCCCCATGAGTAAAATAAATACTATGTAAATAATAAATTTAAGAAGATCAACGGGAAATAGTTAACAATTTAAGTATAGATTCCAAATATATTGATTTTCATGTCTTTTAAGTCGGTTTCATATTTTAAGACAAAAAAAACACTTTTCAGAAGTTGAAGATGATGTTTGTAATAAAGATATATCAGATAGAAAACTATTGATAAGCAAAAAGAGCATGAAAGCTATTTCGTCTTATATAGAAGTCAAATAAGCAAAGGAGAGTTATTCATTAATGATACTGGTTACAGATGATATTATTTTACAGGTTGTCTCATTTTGAAAATGTGGACCACCAAATCTCGATTCAGAGGATGAACAATATTTTGTTAATTATGAGATGTCAACATATTACATATACCATTTTCCTCTTAATTAATCCCGTTTAGCAGTTTTATAGTAATCAGATGATTATATTCATTCTATGTACTTGTTATGTTTTAACCACAACTATTATTTTTGGGAATATTATATAATACATTAAGCCTTTCAAGTTACTTAAGAAGTTTGTGATCTTACTTAAAGATTGCATAGCTTATCATATTTGTAGTCATGACTTTGATCAGAGTGGTAACAATAGTACTGAATATTGTCGTTCGTTGAACACAACCAGTCATTTACAAATATTCTGTTCGTTAATTTATACATAATATCTGATTCAATATATCACAATTCCTTCCATTCTAAATGCATCACTTTGAAACTTCTTATTCAGGCAAATTGTAATCATGAACACTAGTGATTAAGAAAAGCATATTACTGATATACTAGTTATAACTTCCTTCGAAATAACTTGACAGTTTTTTATAGCTCTATTCTAGTATTTCATTCAGCTTACGATAAGTCGTAAATAATTGAAAGGGTATAGTACAACAAAAAACAATAGTGGATTACTGTGATTAAAATAACTAGTTTATATAAGTATTCCACAGTTGTGATGACGGAAAGTTAGAAAAACCAAAACTTTTATTTTTTCCGTTTACCCGTACAATAAACATATTTCAGCCGACAAGTAACTAAGTGCAAACAAACAACTTTGTGAAATATCAGCAAAGTTTGTTCACCGTTAGGTAGGCGATGGGAATCTTGATACAAAAATGAAATTAATTCCCGAGGGCAGAGTACTTCTCATAGGGATATAATTGAAATGAATCATAGACCAAAGAATTTTATACTACATATAAGACTATAGAAGTAAATCAAAAGCCTAACATAGAAACATCTAGTTAATTTTGATTACTATGTTTCAACAAAATTTTCCTCTAAAATAATTTACAAAGTCAGAAGAATTGGTACGAAAAGAATACGGATGAAAAACACATTTACACCAAAGGCCCTAGTTATCAATCAATTCAAACCTAACCTTTGTGTACACGTTCAATCATTAATCGTACAGTGGTCTTAACCTTCCTCCCTATCTTCCATAATCTATCTTTTTTCCATTCCTTCCTAATTCTTTTTCACAATTATTAATTAGTCTTTATTAGAACATCTATTTTTCTGTTCCTAATATTTATCAAAAAGACTATTAACTCTCATCCATAAACTATCTTCATCTTAACGTTTTTCATTAGCCATTAAAATACTACATAAGTTCCTCGCAATAATTAATTTTCGCAAACCATTTTGATATGGTGACAAATAGCTTAATCAAATGGAATGCCAATTATTATCAATATTGTTATTATTATCATTATTATTAGCTTTATTCAATATTATATAACTGGTAAAATATAGAATTCTCAGCAGAAAGTACTTCAACAAGTTTCCGTTTCTTACTTATTCGTCCTTCCTGACGATAAATACTGAGTGATCGCCAGATAGAAGTTAGCAGTCCAGCCAATCGACATCTAAACAATGTACATTCTTTTCGCTGCATACATATTGCCAACAACCACGATACCTCTGATTGAGCCTTTTGTAACTTGTACAACGAAATCTAGTACACTTTACAGAAACTCACCTAAATAGGTTATGCGATTAATGGACATAATTATGTATTAAAACAAACAAAATTAGATAACTTGTTGAAGTATCTACATGGAAGGAACAGGTAGCCCAGATAATTAACCAGGCCGCCACAAACGAAATAGTCATAAAGGCGATTTCCTTCATTGAATTATTTTTCTTCAGTAACACAATAGGTTTCTTTCGTTACATAAAATCTATGTTCATTGACTATTAGTAACTAAATAAATGTTATTGAACTTGACTATAAATTAAAATCTCTTTGAATGAACAGTATAATTTCAATCCAGTTTGAAATCCTGGTGTTACAGATAATAAAGAATGTTTTCATCACTAAATCTTAAAAGTTCTGAAATCTCAAATAACTGTTTAGATCCATTTTCCGGTTGATTATTCAGACTTATATATTGCTAACTAGAAAATTCAAATTTGTCTGTATAAACCGATTCACAGATTTCAAATGATGATTCAATAAACAATCTTACTAGAATTATTATCATTCGTCTAAATAAAGCTTAGACAGATACAGACACACTTTTTATAATTAACTGATACCTGTGTAACTAGTCATATTGGTAGATTAATTTCTTTGAAGAACACTATGATAATATTATAACAAATAAATTCATTTGATATAATAAAGCTTTTCCTTTAGTTACACAACTCACTAATTGTTTCCATTCTTCCAGGAATTTTTGAAATACAATGACTGAGCAGGAAAAGTGTCGAGAAACTGTTGTAATTATTTACAACTTGTATTTTGCTTTATTACGATCTCATGATATCAGTCAGACTCCGTTTCATGTTGATTCAAATACAGACCGGTAGTACACAAAGTTATATGAGATCAGCAGAAGTATGATATACTTACTAGGATTACAGAGAAAAAAGATTAAACCACTCGAATGATGACTTGTTCATAACAATATAAATACTAATCAAGTTCCTATCACTTCAGCTATTAATCAGAATAACTAAGGCTCAGTACTTTGACATATTCACATTCTCTTTATGAATTGCCAGTTAATATAATTATAACAACTTCCATTTAAGTAGATATAAATTATAAACAGTAAAAGCTATTATATATATTCAATGTTAAAAAACTCTCACAAACCCCATCAAACTAAAAAAAATATTATATATAGTTGAAATCATGAGTCAATTGAAGCTAGATCACCATGAAAAACCTGGAAGCACTGGACGGCCGTTCCGTCTTTTTGTTGGACTTTTCAGCAGTGCGCATCCACGATCCCGCCTCGCGAGATTCGATGTGTTAATGTCTAACTTCAACCAATCCACGATGTTGAGCAACCATTTCACCAATGTCTCCAATGGCTCCATAAAGTATTTCCTGGGGTTCTAGTGAGAAGCAGTAAACAGTGGAGTTCAATCAGGTCTGTTGGGAGATATCGACTCACTGAAGACATTGGTGAAATGGTTGCTCAACTTCGTGGATCAGTTAAAGTTAGACATTAACACAGTTGGATGTCGGGCGGCTCAGTAGTCTAGAGGTTAAGTGCTCGCGCGCGAGACTGGTAGGTCCTGGGTTCGAATCTCGCGAGACGGGATGGTGAATGTGCATTGATGAGGAGTCCCACAATAGGACGAAACGGCCGTCCAGTGCTTCCAGGTTTTCCATGGTAGTTTAGCTCCAATTGACTTATGATTTCAACTATATATGAAAAATATTAGACAATGTTTTAGGTAATAATAAACACAGATCATATTTCTATAAGTAATTTGTAGCGGAAAAATTAAATTTAAAGAAATTTTAACTCAAAAATATGATTTGAATGATAAATACACCCTGTAAGTGAATAAAGAAAAAAAGAAAACAGATATCCGTATGATTAAGTTAAAAAAATAAAAGATAAACAAATGATTTCATCTTCATATACAATCAGTCACTGAATGATCAAAATACGTGTAATTAATTAAACAAATTAAGATGATTGATGGAAATGAAGATTTTTCAACTTAGAACCATCAAAATAATATCGAACATTTCTTGTATAAAGATAAAAGCTTGAAGTGGTTACCTTTATTCTGTAATTGTTTAAAAGCTATCAGAAAATCATGAGAATATATAACGAGATTAAATTTACATAAAACACGAATTAGACAAAAGGCGAAGTTAAATTTATTTTATAGCTTCAGATTAGTGTTCATTGACTGAAAACTGTCAAACAAACAAGGGGAAACTCAAAAATTTTGGATAAGTATAAAGTCAGTAAGCTGCGTAACAGTATGGCGTGAAAAATGTATCTCTGTTAAATTAGTGCAAACAATAAAACCGAGATTCTTCACCCGTAATTAAACATGGTATTATAATAAAAAGTAACAGTTTCAGTAAGAAAAACTTCCAATTTATTTCACATAGCTGTCTCCGGTAATTAATTGGTTTCCTTAAACCATACTATAAACAATCACAGAAGACAAAGTTAACATATTGGTACTTAATAAAAACCTTGTGATCGTTTGAATGAAATAAACTTTATCAGATTGACAATCAAAAGTTGCTATGAATTGAAGGTTTCTTCTGTTACGTGAAATCTATGATCCAGTATTCTGAAATGAGAGACATAAACTTACTATTGCTGATATTTTGTTACTTTTAACTAAGAAGAATTTGATAGAATTCTGATTAATGTAATCGATTGCTCAAATCATTCGAAATACATTTCAGACACAATTATTAATACTCCGACTGATTTTCTGGATTAAAATAATCCGATTTTATCCTACTTTACATACTCCTGAATTATTCATTGTGATTCCTTAACTAACTAAACTTAGATTATATAATAAAACAAAATTCAATAAGACTTTTTTTAATGGCTACATCATTTCAATACGAAAATTCCCTATATTATGTTATAACTTAAAATGGCGGGTCACTTGTGTACATATCCAGTTGTTCAATATTAAATTGTTTAAAACATGATATTTACACGAAAAAAAATTCGAATCAATCATTATGAAATGGGATTTATTGAAGTAATAACAATAATAATAATAAAATTATTTTATCAGTAAGTTAAGAAAGAATAAATGTACTCGCAACCGTGAGAAAAAAACCACAGTAAAATGTAGTACGATTGTTACATCATCATTTACATATGTTGACAGCGTAATATAAACTACACAATGATCTAATTTTGGACTTGAAGAAAAGTGTACTATCCAATTAAATTAGGATTGGGTAAAAACAGTAATTAAACTATAAAAAAATTTTGAAATTTAATTACTTGAAAACATATGTTTATTTTTAATTAGACAAGAAATCAGGAGGATATAATCATTTTAATTAAAGAGCCTCATTAAAAAATATGAAGTCAGATATCTTTTTGCGTTGGTTAAGTAAGAAGTAATGTAATAATGACAATAATAGTGATAGTGTGGTGTTGTGTACTTATATCCATATAAGTAGTATATGGTGTGGGTCAGACATAGAATGTATTTTCGCAGAAGACCGATGAGGAAAGAACTGAAATGAAGCGCAATCGTTTGGAAAATGCATGAGCAATGGAATTAGGGAAGAAACAGTGAAGATTGAAACAATTGGTTGTTAATTTGCAAATTGACTGTTCATTGTTTGATTATCGGAGTTTACCGAGATAGTCTGTAATGTTTGCTTAAATACATTCGATTGTCCCCAACCAGTGTTTTTGTTCACTACAATAGTATAAGAACTTTCCTACAAACTGTTAAATATTCATGAACATATTCATGAACTGTCCTTGGTATAACCACCGGTAAAAATTGAAAAGCACTGGACTGTTGTTTCGTCCCAGTATGGGGCTCACTACCAGTATGTATTCACGACCCCTTTAGTGGTCTAGAGGTTAAGAGTCCAATAACAGCGCCGAAGGTCTTGGGTTCGATGCAAGGCTAGTAGGATCTTCGTCGCTTAGTGATAATGAGTTCTACAATAGGAAAAAAAACAGCGGTCTAGTGCTTCGTGGTTTAGCCGTAATTAGTCCATGATTTATTCTATGATAATGATGCTGAAAGGCTAACAGAATACTCAATACAAAAATTCAGAGAGTTCTTTAGTATAGAGCTGAAACTTGAAGAACTACTAAAACCATCATCAAAAAGGTACAGGCATTTGTAAGCAACTGTCTTTGCAAGACATTCTAAACCCGTTAACCAGATAACATTAGGAACAGTCGACCATGGCAGAGAACAAACGAACTTCCAGCTGAGGAGGAAATTAGGAAACGACGCTGGAAATGAAGAAGCCACACTCTATAGAAATCATCAAGATGCATTGCAAAGTAAGCCATAACTTGGAATCCTCAGAGCAAAGGAGGAAAACCAAAGAACAGATAGCGCAAGGAATCGGAGGTGAAGATAAAACGAATGAATAGGACTTGGCGACAATTGTAAAGAAGAGCCCAGGACAAAGTAGATTGGAGAATTCTGGTTGGAGCTCTTTGCTACAAGAGGGGTAACAGACTTAAAGCAATGGAATTCCTAAGCACAAAGACTGACTCACTCGATTTGCATAATACTGTTGTGGATGCTAAATCCCCAGAACTTACTTGGTAAATGGCCTAAATTTGTAATTTATTTTGAAAATTTGAATTTCTTTGTTTTCGCGCTGAAAGCGCTCATTTCACCTTCGAGTCAAATTTTCCACTCGTATAATATCTTAAATGCTATTGGTGCGTTGAATCTTTGAGTGTGCTATTTTGTAATGCTGCTCAAGGACAATTTATTGCTGTATATATACGTTTGAGTTTTCCCGCCTTAGGATTGCTTGTACTCAGCTGCTTACGGGATATATTTCCCCTACTTCGCCTTAGACTTCTTCCTCTAGTTAACGGGGCCTGGAACAACGGATTAGATTAGCCTATCGTGTCACTGTGTCAATGACCTTCGTTCGTTTACCGAGAAAAATCGAATTAGTATCACGCATACAACTTGTTCTTTATGTGATTTCGCGTTTTGTAAGCTGAACGGTTTACTAGCGAAGCTTTTATTGATATTGCGGGCAACAAAATCAGCAACTAATCCTAGTGAATGTGAGAAGTTTAGGTGAGCTAAAACTAATTGAATCACTCTCACTTTACAAAAATAAGTGTACAACTAAACGATGACACATCATCATTCATACCTGCCTATATAGACACCTGTATGAAAGGATATAACTGAAATAATGTCTATATCTTACTAAGAGTAAACTGCAATCATTCTAAATAATGCTCAGAATCTCGACATTTAGGCCAATCTTCAAGCAGTAGACATTTTCGACATAAATTCATTTTACCAAAAAATTAGGAAAAAGACAGTCAAACAAATCTTAATGCAATATTTACCAGGGATCCAAATTCACATTAAGAAAACTATGTTTTTAAAAACAACTTATTACGAATCAAATCACTAGAAAGTATTTTGATTTCCCGTTGCATAATAATTTATCTCAACAAAACGTTTGTTTTTCTTTGAGGAATACAATTATTTAGTTATCCTGAACAAAGTTTCAACGCTTCACAAATAAACAGGATATAACATCACCAACAAAAAAATATCTATCCCTGTCACAAGTTTACTTCATCACTTAATTTCTCCTTCATTCTATAGGAATAGTTAGATTTATAAACACGTATCAATAAGAATAGATGGGATAATTTTGTTTGTAATATCAAAAAAATAATCAAATTTACTGATATTTTCAAAATGTTTTTGTCTGTTAATATGCACATAGAGAAACAATTACAATCAAAATAATCTAACTTGATAAACATAAACCCCAACACAAAAACAAAACGCAATAAATATTATTCAATAGAGAAATAAGAGATATTAATAATCAAACATTTATAATCACAACACACAGATAAATCACATGCTTGCTTGGTGATTAAAAGGGTACCATGAATTAGTTGGAATAGTATTTTAATTAAAAGATAAATGAATTCAGTTGTTTATTGAGCTATAAATGAAATCATAGTGATTCCACCTAAAACTTGAATATAATGAGAGATTAGCTATCATTATTAGTTTTTTAATAGATTACTATTTAGTTGTGATAAAAAATAATTGACAATAGAATGAAGTACATAATAATTAAAGAGATTTGACGTAACAAGTCGAAAGCTCAGTTGTAAGATGAGAATAATGATAGTACTCGTTTTAAATTCATAAATATAATCCCTTAGAAAAAAATTATACTGAAGACATAATACTTCACAGCGTCGAAATTTATGAATAACGTTTTGTGATATAACTAAAAGTTTAAAGAAAATGAATATTTGCGAACTGTTAATCGTTACTTAATCATATATATCGACATAAAAAACTAGATAACGTACAATATTTATGAGGTTTTCCTAGAACAAACACCGGTGTACACATAGGGCGGATAGGATATACTTCACATAAATCATTAGACTACATCACAAGTCGAGTCATAATTTAGAATCCCCAAGGTGGGAGAAAAAGCTCAAGTTCAAATAATACATGGCGCCGGGAATCGGAGTCAGACATGGAGACCTTTAAAATACGACTTGGCAACAGTCCCCAAATGCCCTGGTACAGCCGAGAGTGGGGAGAGTCCGCTCTCCCTCCCCAAATGCTTTCACATAACCACGCGTATATAGCCTGTCAGGGAAGTCCTACTCACTGCCTTCTCGTGGCATTACTGTTGTTTGCGAAATGGAGAGGACGAAAAGCCAATGTCCGGCGCTTTAACCGGGTTGGTGGACACGGAGGTTCCACCTAGGGGAGTTGGAAAACCCTGATTCCAAACCAATGGTGCATATGGGCTCCAGCATCCTGAAGGAACAAATGGCGTATGAATCGATCGTTGGTCACCGGCTACCATAAAACTGAATGTCCTCATGATGATCCACTGCCTTTTGGATCGGACCTTTAAGTGAAAGGCTCCGTGTGAGGCCCCCTAAGAAAACCACCTACTTCAGTTTGGGCACCTGGGCAGTATCACGGCCCTCACACAAATCAAATGAGATTTGTACTGCGCATATGTATCTGGTGCTTCCTTGTACCAATATTTATATGTTTAAATAATAAATAATAATAACTTGGCAACAACTGAAAGAAGATCCCAGGATAAAAGTAGTCTCTGATCGACAGTCTATTCCCCAATATGAGTAGTAGGCTTCATAGCGCAAATATAGGGTGTCAGGCACACGTGTTAATCACTTACCAACAAACATTATAACTTACTATTATTCATCACATCAACTTCATAGTCTATGTTATTTTTAGTACAGATACTCTAGACAAAAATGATAATAATATTGAATAACGATTTCTATTGTCTTTTGTTATGCTTACTACTTTCTTTTTATATTGAATATATTTATTTATTCGAAGTTTTTTTATATCCACTTACCTACCCACTCACTACTACCTTCTATTTTAGAAATGAAGTTTTTCTTTTTTCAAAAAGACATGAGGAGTTTCGAAGAGCAAACACTGATAAACAACTTTTTAAAATTCAGTCATGTGTTTAAAAGTAACAGAAGAGGAAAAGAATCAAAAACGAGTATCCTTTCACATACAAAAAAGGAAAGCAAGAAAGAAAATGAAGAAGATCAAGATACTTAATAATGATAACAATCAATCTTCTCAGTCAAGCAATACATCTTAAAATGAATCCAAGCAAATGACAGCAGGCTGAACAATTCGTTCAAACATTTTTGTGCACAAGTGGTTAAACGGTTTTACTAATTCCTCTACTTATCTATCTCCCTCTTAAATGAAAATAAACTTCAGTGGAAAATCACCACAAACGCTAACTAGTAGAACATATCAAGTTATACATTTTATGTGACACCCCTTCGTCGAATTAGTCGAAAAATCTGTTCTGGTTTCTTTTTATAACTTAGAGGTAGGCATATATTTACATTCTTCTAACCACGTATTCAGACAAATCAGTAGGTATAAGTCTGTAAATACTCAAGTAAGTGGATATATATATATATTAGCGAATAGCAATAAGTCATCTCAAAATTCACAGTTCCTTCATTTCAATACGAATCGCTTTCTATTCAGGTTGTTTCCTCCTGGAACTTCACCAATTTCTGCTGCCACACATTCTATTCCTGACTCGCCATATATACTACTTATATAGATATAAGTAGTATTAGTAGTAGTGGTAGTGTTAGTAGTAGTATTCGTTGTTGTTGATGACTGTGATGATGTTGATCTGTGATTGTGTGATTGTGGTAGTATGTATGTGATAGTGGGTATTGTGTGTGATGTGATAATGTGATGTTAGTGGTTGTGAATAGGTATGTTGATGGTGGGATTGGAACCGGCGCCGTTTAAAGGTGGTTCCTCATCCAACACCTTAGACCACTCGACCACACGGAAAATGATTGGAACTACACAAAACTTACTCATCAATTTCAACATTACATTTCACCATCATCATGCAAATACACTCTGCTATTCACCACAACACTACACACTACACAACACATACTACTCACTCACTCACACACTCAATCAATCAACCACTCACCACACATCACCCCGTGTCAATCCATCCACCAATGTCTGCTTCGACAAACTACGCAGTGTAACACGTTCAGACGATGAGTCAGTGAGGGAGAGTGTGTTTCATCCTGTCTGTTTGACACTTGTCCACTCAATGTGTCTGCATGCCATCCCACGTGCTGAATCAAGTTCACACTGAGTTAAGCAGCAATCGGCACACATCACAGTAGTAGTTGGATACAGTGAGGAGATGATGTTGTGTGTGAGTGGGACTAGGCAAGTGACTGTGACTGGTCGGTGTTGTGAATGAATTTAATGAAGTGTGGAAGTAACAGGGGACGGAGTGAGAATGTGGACAGTGTGACGTGGTGATTGTGGTTTTGTTTGTGGTTGTAGTACTGTTTTTGTTTTTTCGTTGTATTTGTAGTTGTAATTGTAATAGTCGTAGTGTGGTCAACATCAACAACAACAACAACAACAACAACAACAAGAACACGAGTGGGGACAATCCAATGTATTGGAAGTGAAGATTGCAGAATGTCTTAGTAAAATGTGAGAGGAAAACAGTAAATACTTAATTTGCAAAATATCAATGAACCTTGACTGTTCCTTTGCGAATGTCAATCAATCGTCTCACAATTCACTGTTCCTTCATTTCAATACGAATCGCTTTCTATTCAGGTTGTTTCCTCCTGGAACTTCACGAATTTCTGCTGCCACACATTCTATTCCTGACTCGCCATATATACTACTTATATAGATTTAAGTAGTATTAGTAGTAGTGATAGTGTTAGTAGTAGTATTCGTTGTTGTTGATGACTGTGATGATGTTGGGCTGTGATTGTTTGATTGTGGTAGAATGTATGTGATAGTGGGTATTGTGTGTGATGTGATAATGTGATGTTAGTGGTTGTGAATAGGTATGTTGATGGTGGGATTGGAACCGGCGCCGTTTAAAGGTGGTTCCTCATCCAACGCCTTAGACCATTCGGCCACACGAAAAATGATTGGAACTACACAAAACTTACTAATCAATTTCAACATTACATTTCACCATCATCATGCAAATACACTCTGCTATTCACCACAACACTACACACTACACAACACATACTACTCACTCACTCATTCACTCAATCAATCAATCACTCAATCAATCAATCACTCAATCACTCACTCACTCACTCACACACTCAATCAATCAACCACACAACCACTCACCACTCATCACCCCGTGTCAATCCATCCACCACTGTCTGCTTCGACAAACTACGCAGTGTAACACGTTCAGACGATGAGTCAGTGAGGGAGAGTGTGTTTCATCCTGTCTGTTTGACACTTGTCCACTCAATGTGTCTGCATGCCATCCCACGTGCTGAATCAAGTTCACACTGAGTTAAGCAGCAATCGGCACACATCACAGTAGTAGTTGGATACAGTGAGGAGATGATGTTGTGTGTGAGTGGGACTAGGCAAGTGACTGTGACTGGTCGGTGTTGTGAATGAATTTAATGAAGTGTGGAAGTAACAGGGGACGGAGTGAGAATGTGGACAGTGTGACGTGGTGATTGTGGTTTTGTTTGTGGTTGTAGTACTGTTTTTGTTTTTTCGTTGTATTTGTAGTTGTAATTGTAATAGTCGTAGTGTGGTCAACAACAACAACAACGTCAAGAACACGAGTGGGGACAATCCAATGTATTGGAAGTGAAAATTGCAGAATGTCTTAGTAAAATGTGAGAGGAAAACAGTAAATACTTAATTTGCAAAATATCAATGAACCTTGACTGTTCCTTTGCGAATGTCAATCAATCGTCTCACAATTCACTGTTCCTTCATTTCAATACGAATCGCTTTCTGTTCAGGTTGTTTCCTCCTGGAACTTCACGAATTTCTGCTGCCACACATTCTATTCCTGACTCGCCATATATACTACTTATATAGATATAAGTAGCATCAATAGTAGTATTCGTTGTTGTTGATGACTGAGATGATGTTGGGCTGTGATTGTGTGATTGTGGTAGAATGTATGTGATAGTGGGTATTGTGTGTGATGTGATAATGTGATGCTAGTGGTTGTGAATAAGTATGTTGATGGTGGGATTGGAACCGGCGCCGTTTAAAGTTGGTTCCCCATCCACCACCTTAAACCACTCGACCACACGGAAAATGATTGGAACTACACAAAACTTACTCATCAATTTCAACACTCCATTTCACCATCATCATGCAAATACACTCTGCTATTCACCACAACACTACACACTACACAACACATACTACTCACTCACTCACTCACTCACTCAATCAATCAATCAATCACTCACTCATTCACACACTCAATCAATCAACCACACAACCACTCACCACTCATCACCCCGTGTCAATCCATCCACCACTGTCTGCTTCGACAAACTACGCAGTGTAACACGTTCAGACGATGAGTCAGTGAGGGAGAGTGTGTTTCATCCTGTCTGTTTGACACTTGTCCACTCAATGTGTCTGCATGCCATCCCACGTGCTGAATCAAGTTCACACTGAGTTAAGCAGCAATCGGCACACATCACAGTAGTAGTTGGATACAGTGAGGAGATGATGTTGTGTGTGAGTGGGACTAGGCAAGTGACTGTGACTGGTCGGTGTTGTGAATGAATTTAATGAAGTGTGGAAGTAACAGGGGACGGAGTGAGAATGTGGACAGTGTGACGTGGTGATTGTGGTTTTGTTTGTGGTTGTAGTACTGTTTTTGTTTTTTCGTTGTATTTGTAGTTGTAATTGTAATAGTCGTAGTGTGGTCAACATCAACAACAACAACAACAACAACAACAACAAGAACACGAGTGGGGACAATCCAATGTATTGGAAGTGAAAATTGCAGAATGTCTTAGTAAAATGTGAGAGGAAAACAGTAAATACTTAATTTGCAAAATATCAATGAACCTTGACTGTTCCTTTGCGAATGTCAATCAATCGTCTCACAATTCACTGTTCCTTCATTTCAATACGAATCGCTTTCTGTTCAGGTTGTTTCCTCCTGGAACTTCACGAATTTCTGCTGCCACACATTCTATTCCTGACTCGCCATATATACTACTTATATAGATATAAGTAGCATCAATAGTATTATTCGTTGTTGTTGATGACTGTGATGATGTTGGGCTGTGATTGTGTGATTGTGGTAGTATGTATGTGATAGTGGGTATTGTGTGTGATGTGATAATGTGATGTTAGTGGTTGTGAATAGGTATGTTGATGGTGGGATTGGAACCGGCGCCGTTTAACGGTGGTTCCCCATCCAACACCTTGAACCACTAGGCTACATGGAAAATGATTGGAACTACACAAAACTTATTCATCAATTTCAACATGCCATTTCACCATCATCATGCAAATACACTCTGCTATTCACCACAACACTACACACTACACAACACATACTACTCACTCACTCACTCACTCACTCACTCATTCAATCAATTAATCAACCACAATACCACTCACTCACACACTCAATCAATCAACCACACAACCACTCACCACTCATCACCCCGTGTCAATCCATCCACCACTGTCTGCTTCGACAAACTACGCAGTGTAACACGTTCAGACGATGAGTCAGTGAGGGAGAGTGTGTTTCATCCTGTCTGTTTGACACTTGTCCACTCAATGTGTCTGCATGCCATCCCACGTGCTGAATCAAGTTCACACTGAGTTAAGCAGCAATCGGCACACATCACAGTAGTAGTTGGATACAGTGAGGAGATGATGTTGTGTGTGAGTGGGACTAGGCAAGTGACTGTGACTGGTCGGTGTTGTGAATGAATTTAATGAAGTGTGGAAGTAACAGGGGACGGAGTGAGAATGAGGACAGTGTGACGTGGTGATTGTGGTTTTGTTTGTGGTTGTAGTACTGTTTTTGTTTTTTCGTTGTATTTGTAGTTGTAATTGTAATAGTCGTAGTGTGGTCAACATCAACAACAACAACAACAACAAGAACACGAGTGGGGACAATCCAATGTATTGGAAGTGAAAATTGCAGAATGTCTTAGTAAAATGTGAGAGGAAAACAGTAAATACTTAATTTGCAAAATATCAATGAACCTTGACTGTTCCTTTGCGAATGTCAATCAATCGTCTCACAATTCACTGTTCCTTCATTTCAATACGAATCGCTTTCTGTTCAGGTTGTTTCCTCCTGGAACTTCACGAATTTCTGCTGCCACACATTCTATTCCTGACTCGCCATATATACTACTTATATAGATATAAGTAGTATTAGTAGTATTGGTAGTGTTAGTAGTAGTATTCGGTGTTGTTGATGACTGTGATGATGTTGGGCTGTGATTGTGTGATTGTGGTAGTATGTATGTGATAGTGGGTATTGTGTGTGATGTGATAATGTGATGTTAGTGGTTGTGAATAGGTATGTTGATGGTGGGATTGGAACCGGCGCCGTTTAACGGTGGTTCCCCATCCAACACCTTAGACCACTCGACCACACGGAAAATGATTGGAACTACACAAAACTTACTCATCAATTTCAACATTACATTTCACCATCATCATGCAAATACACTCTGCTATTCACCACAACACTACACACTACACAACACATACTACTCACTAACTCACTCACTCACTCAATCAATCAATCAACCACAATACCACTCACTCACACACTCAATCAATCAACCACACAACCACTCACCACTCATCACCCCGTGTCAATCCATCCACCACTGTCTGCTTCGACAAACTACGCAGTGTAACACGTTCAGACGATGAGTCAGTGAGGGAGAGTGTGTTTCATCCTGTCTGTTTGACACTTGTCCACTCAATGTGTCTGCATGCCATCCCACGTGCTGAATCAAGTTCACACTGAGTTAAGCAGCAATCGGCACACATCACAGTAGTAGTTGGATACAGTGAGGAGATGATGTTGTGTGTGAGTGGGACTAGGCAAGTGACTGTGACTGGTCGGTGTTGTGAATGAATTTAATGAAGTGTGGAAGTAACAGGGGACGGAGTGAGAATGTGGACAGTGTGACGTGGTGATTGTGGTTTTGTTTGTGGTTGTAGTACTGTTTTTGTTTTTTCGTTGTATTTGTAGTTGTAATTGTAATAGTCGTAGTGTGGTCAACATCAACAACAACAACAACAACAACAACAAGAACACGAGTGGGGACAATCCAATGTATTGGAAGTGAAGATTGCAGAATGTCTTAGTAAAATGTGAGAGGAAAACAGTAAATACTTAATTTGCAAAATATCAATGAACCTTGACTGTTCCTTTGCGAATGTCAATCAATCGTCTCACAATTCACTGTTCCTTCATTTCAATACGAATCGCTTTCTGTTCAGGTTGTTTCCTCATGGAACTTCACCAATTTCTGCTGCCACACATTCTATTCCTGACTCGCCATATATACTACTTATATAGATATAAGTAGCATCAATAGTAGTATTCGTTGTTGTTGATGACTGAGATGATGTTGGGCTGTGATTGTGTGATTGTGGTAGAATGTATGTGATAGTGGGTATTGTGTGTGATGTGATAATGTGATGCTAGTGGTTGTGAATAAGTATGTTGATGGTGGGATTGGAACCGGCGCCGTTTAAAGGTGGTTCCCCATCCAACACCTTAGACCACTCGGCCACACGGAAAATGATGGGAACTACACAAATCTTACTCATCAATTTCAACATTACATTTCACCATCATCATGCAAATACACTCTGCTATTCACCACAACACTACACACTACACAACACATACTACTCACTCACTCATTCACACACTCAATCAATCAACCACAATACCACTCACTCACACACTCAATCAATCAACCACACAACCACTCACCACTCATCACCCCGTGTCAATCCATCCACCACTGTCTGCTTCGACAAACTACGCAGTGTAACACGTTCAGACGATGAGTCAGTGAGGGAGAGTGTGTTTCATCCTGTCTGTTTGACACTTGTCCACTCAATGTGTCTGCATGCCATCCCACGTGCTGAATCAAGTTCACACTGAGTTAAGCAGCAATCGGCACACATCACAGTAGTAGTTGGATACAGTGAGGAGATGATGTTGTGTGTGAGTGGGACTAGGCAAGTGACTGTGACTGGTCGGTGTTGTGAATGAATTTAATGAAGTGTGGAAGTAACAGGGGACGGAGTGAGAATGTGGACAGTGTGACGTGGTGATTGTGGTTTTGTTTGTGGTTGTAGTACTGTTTTTGTTTTTTCGTTGTATTTGTAGTTGTAATTGTAATAGTCGTAGTGTGGTCAACATCAACAACAACAACAACAACAACAACAACAACAAGAACACGAGTGGGGACAATCCAATGTATTGGAAGTGAAAATTGCAGAATGTCTTAGTAAAATGTGAGAGGAAAACAGTAAATACTTAATTTGCAAAATATCAATGAACCTTGACTGTTCCTTTGCGAATGTCAATCAATCGTCTCACAATTCACTGTTCCTTCATTTCAATACGAATCGCTTTCGGTTCAGGTTGTTTCCTCCTGGAACTTCACGAATTTCTGCTGCCACACATTCTATTCCTGACTCGCCATATATACTACTTATATAGATATAAGTAGTATTAGTAGTAGTGGTAGTGTTAGTAGTAGTATTCGTTGTTGTTGATGACTGTGATGACGTTGGGCTGTGATTGTGGTAGAATGTATGTGATAGTGGGTATTGTGTGTGATGTGATAATGTGATGCTAGTGGTTGTGAATAAGTATGTTGATGGTGGGATTGGAACCGGCGCCGTTTAAAGGTGGTTCCCCATCCAACACCTTAGACCACTCGGCCACACGGAAAATGATGGGAACTACACAAATCTTACTCATCAATTTCAACATTCCATTTCACCATCATCATGCAAATACACTCTGCTATTCACCACAACACTACACACTACACAACACATACTACTCACTCACTCATTCACACACTCAATCAATCAACCACAATACCACTCACTCACACACTCAATCAATCAACCACACAACCGCTCACCACTCATCACCCCGTGTCAATCCATCCACCACTGTCTGCTTCGACAAACTACGCAGTGTAACACGTTCAGACGATCAGTCAGTGAGGGAGAGTGTGTTTCATCCTGTCTGTTTGACACTTGTCCACTCAATGTGTCTGCATGCCATCCCACGTGCTGAATCAAATTCACACTGAGTTAAGCAGCAATCGGCACACATCACAGTAGTAGTTGGATACAGTGAGGAGATGATGTTGTGTGTGAGTGGGACTAGGCAAGTGACTGTGACTGGTCGGTGTTGTGAATGAATTTAATGAAGTGTGGAAGTAACAGGGGACGGAGTGAGAATGTGGACAGTGTGACGTGGTGATTGTGGTTTTGTTTGTGGTTGTAGTACTGTTTTTGTTTTTTCGTTGTATTTGTAGTTGTAATTGTAATAGTCGTAGTTTGGTCAACATCAACAACAACAACAACAACAACAACAACAACAACAAGAACACGAGTGGGGACAATCCAATGTATTGGAAGTGAAAATTGCAGAATGTCTTAGTAAAATGTGAGAGGAAAACAGTAAATACTTAATTTGCAAAATATCAATGAACCTTGACTGTTCCTTTGCGAATGTCAATCAATCGTCTCACAATTCACTGTTCCTTCATTTCAATACGAATCGCTTTCTGTTCAGGTTGTTTCCTCCTGGAACTTCACGAATTTCTGCTGCCACACATTCTATTCCTGACTCGCCATATATACTACTTATATAGATATAAGTAGTATTAGTAGTAGTGGTAGTGTTAGTAGTAGTATTCGTTGTTGTTGATGACTGTGATGGTGTTGGGCTGTGATTGTGTGATTGTGGTAGAATGTATGTGATAGTGGGTATTGTGTGTGATGTGATAATGTGATGCTAGTGGTTGTGAATAGGTATGTTGATGGTGGGATTGGAACCGGCGCCGTTTAACGGTGGTTCCCCATCCAACACCTTAGACCACTCGACCACACGGAAAATGATGGGAACTACACAAAACTTACTCATCAATTTCAACATTCCATTTCACCATCATCATGCAAATACACTCTGCTATTCACCACAACACTACACACTACACAACACATACTACTCACTCACTCACTCACACACTCAATCAATCAACCACACAACCACTCACCACTCATCACCCCGTGTCAATCCATCCACCACTGTCTGCTTCGACAAACTACGCAGTGTAACACGTTCAGACGATCAGTCAGTGAGGGAGAGTGTGTTTCATCCTGTCTGTTTGACACTTGTCCACTCAATGTGTCTGCATGCCATCCCACGTGCTGAATCAAGTTCACACTGAGTTAAGCAGCAATCGGCACACATCACAGTAGTAGTTGGATACAGTGAGGAGATGATGTTGTGTGTGAGTGGGACTAGGCAAGTGACTGTGACTGGTCGGTGTTGTGAATGAATTTAATGAAGTGTGGAAGTAACAGGGGACGGAGTGAGAATGTGGACAGTGTGACGTGGTGATTGTGGTTTTGTTTGTGGTTGTAGTACTGTTTTTGTTTTTTCGTTGTATTTGTAGTTGTAATTGTAATAGTCGTAGTGTGGTCAACATCAACAACAACAACAACAACAACAACAAGAACACGAGTGGGGACAATCCAATGTATTGGAAGTGAAGATTGCAGAATGTCTTAGTAAAATGTGAGAGGAAAACAGTAAATACTTAATTTGCAAAATATCAATGAACCTTGACTGTTCCTTTGCGAATGTCAATCAATCGTCTCACAATTCACTGTTCCTTCATTTCAATACGAATCGCTTTCTGTTCAGGTTGTTTCCTCCTGGAACTTCACGAATTTCTGCTGCCACACATTCTATTCCTGACTCGCCATATATACTACTTATATAGATATAAGTAGTATTAGTAGTAGTGGTAGTGTTAGTAGTAGTATTCGTTGTTGTTGATGACTGTGATGATGTTGGGCTGTGATTGTGTGATTGTGGTAGAATGTATGTGATAGTGGGTATTGTGTGTGATGTGATAATGTGATGCTAGTGGTTGTGAATAAGTATGTTGATGGTGGGATTGGAACCGGCGCCGTTTAAAGGTGGTTCCCCATCCAACACCTTAGACCACTCGGCCACACGGAAAATGATGCGAACTACACAAATCTTACTCATCAATTTCAACATTCCATTTCACCATCATCATGCAAATACACTCTGCTATTCACCACAACACTACACACTACACAACACATACTACTCACTCACTCATTCACACACTCAATCAATCAACCACACAACCACTCACCACTCATCACCCCGTGTCAATCCATCCACCACTGTCTGCTTCGACAAACTACGCAGTGTAACACGTTCAGACGATCAGTCAGTGAGGGAGAGTGTGTTTCATCCTGTCTGTTTGACACTTGTCCACTCAATGTGTCTGCATGCCATCCCACGTGCTGAATCAAGTTCACACTGAGTTAAGCAGCAATCGGCACACATCACAGTAGTAGTTGGATACAGTGAGGAGATGATGTTGTGTGTGAGTGGGACTAGGCAAGTGACTGTGACTGGTCGGTGTTGTGAATGAATTTAATGAAGTGTGGAAGTAACAGGGGACGGAGTGAGAATGTGGACAGTGTGACGTGGTGATTGTGGTTTTGTTTGTGGTTGTAGTACTGTTTTTGTTTTTTCGTTGTATTTGTAGTTGTAATTGTAATAGTCGTAGTGTGGTCAACATCAACAACAACAACAACAACAACAACAACAAGAACACGAGTGGGGACAATCCAATGTATTGGAAGTGAAAATTGCAGAATGTCTTAGTAAAATGTGAGAGGAAAACAGTAAATACTTAATTTGCAAAATATCAATGAACCTTGACTGTTCCTTTGCGAATGTCAATCAATCGTCTCACAATTCACTGTTCCTTCATTTCAATACGAATCGCTTTCTGTTCAGGTTGTTTCCTCCTGGAACTTCACGAATTTCTGCTGCCACACATTCTATTCCTGACTCGCCATATATACTACTTATATAGATATAAGTAGCATCAATAGTATTATTCGTTGTTGTTGATGACTGTGATGATGTTGGGCTGTGATTGTGTGATTGTGGTAGTATGTATGTGATATTGGGTATTGTGTGTGATGTGATAATGTGATGTTAGTGGTTGTGAATAGGTATGTTGATGGTGGGATTGGAACCGGCGCCGTTTAAAGGTGGTTCCCCATCCAACGCCTTAGACCACTCGGCCACACGGAAAATGATTGGAACTACACAAAACTTACTCATCAATTTCAACATTACATTTCACCATCATCATGCAAATACACTCTGCTATTCACCACAACACTACACACTACACAACTCATACTACTCACTCACTCATTCAATCAATCAATCAATCACTCAATCAATCAATCAATCACTCACTCACTCACACACTCAATCAATCAACCACTCACCACTCATCACCCCGTGTCAATCCATCCACCACTGTCTGCTTCGACAAACTACGCAGTGTAACACGTTCAGACGATGAGTCAGTGAGGGAGAGTGTGTTTCATCCTGTCTGTTTGACACTTGTCCACTCAATGTGTCTGCATGCCATCCCACGTGCTGAATCAAGTTCACACTGAGTTAAGCAGCAATCGGCACACATCACAGTAGTAGTTGGATACAGTGAGGAGATGATGTTGTGTGTGAGTGGGACTAGGCAAGTGACTGTGACTGGTCGGTGTTGTGAATGAATTTAATGAAGTGTGGAAGTAACATGGGACGGAGTGAGAATGTGGACAGTGTGACGTGGTGATTGTGGTTTTGTTTGTGGTTGTAGTACTGTTTTTGTTTTTTCGTTGTATTTGTAGTTGTAATTGTAATAGTCGTAGTGTGGTCAACATCAACAACAACAACAACAACAACAACAAGAACACGAGTGGGGACAATCCAATGTATTGGAAGTGAAAATTGCAGAATGTCTTAGTAAAATGTGAGAGGAAAACAGTAAATACTTAATTTGCAAAATATCAATGAACCCTGACTGTTCCTTTGCGAATGTCAATCAATCGTCTCACAATTCACTGTTCCTTCATTTCAATAGGAATCGCTTTCTGTTCAGGTTGTTTCCTCCTGGAACTTCACGAATTTCTGCTGCCACACATTCTATTCCTGACTCGCCATATATACTACTTATATAGATATAAGTAGTATTAGTAGTAGTGGTAGTGTTAGTAGTAGTATTCGTTGTTGTTGATGACTGTGATGATGTTGGGCTGTGATTGTGTGATTGTGGTAGAATGTATGTGATAGTGGGTATTGTGTGTGATGTGGTAATGTGATGTTAGTGGTTGTGAATAGGTATGTTGATGGTGGGATTGGAACCGGCGCCGTTTAAAGGTGGTTCCCAATCCAACGCCTTAGACCACTCGGCCACACGGAAAATGATTGGAACTACACAAAACTTACTCATCAATTTCAACATTCCATTTCACCATCATCATGCAAATACACTCTGCTATTCACCACAACACTACACACTACACAACACATACTACTCACTCACTCATTCACACACTCAATCAATCAACCACACAACCACTCACCACTCATCACCCCGTGTCAATCCATCCACCACTGTCTGCTTCGACAAACTACGCAGTGTAACACGTTCAGACGATGAGTCAGTGAGGGAGAGTGTGTTTCATCCTGTCTGTTTGACACTTGTCCACTCAATGTGTCTGCATGCCATCCCACGTGCTGAATCAAGTTCACACTGAGTTAAGCAGCAATCGGCACACATCACAGTAGTAGTTGGATACAGTGAGGAGATGATGTTGTGTGTGAGTGGGACTAGGCAAGTGACTGTGACTGGTCGGTGTTGTGAATGAATTTAATGAAGTGTGGAAGTAACAGGGGACGGAGTGAGAATGTGGACAGTGTGACGTGGTGATTGTGGTTTTGTTTGTGGTTGTAGTACTGTTTTTGTTTTTTCGTTGTATTTGTAGTTGTAATTGTAATAGTCGTAGTGTGGTCAACATCAACAACAACAACAACAACAACAACAACAACAAGAACACGAGTGGGGACAATCCAATGTATTGGAAGTGAAGATTGCAGAATGTCTTAGTAAAATGTGAGAGGAAAACAGTAAATACTTAATTTGCAAAATATAAATGAACCTTGACTGTTCCTTTGCGAATGTCAATCAATCGTCTCACAATTCACTGTTCCTTCATTTCAATACGAATCGCTTTCTGTTCAGGTTGTTTCCTCCTGGAACTTCACGAATTTCTGCTGCCACACATTCTATTCCTGACTCGCCATATATACTACTTATATAGATATAAGTAGTATTAGTAGTATTGGTAGTGTTAGTAGTAGTATTCGTTGTTGTTGATGACTGTGATGATGTTGGGCTGTGATTGTGTGATTGTGGTAGAATGTATGTGATAGTGGGTATTGTGTGTGATGTGATAATGTGATGTTAGTGGTTGTGAATAGGTATGTTGATGGTGGGATTGGAACCGGTGCCGTTTAACGGTGGTTCCCCATCCAACACCTTAGACCACTCGGCCACACGGAAAATGATGGGAACTACACAAAACTTACTCATCAATTTCAACATTCCATTTCACCATCATCATGCAAATACACTCTGCTATTCACCACAACACTACACACTACACAACACCTACTACTCACTCACTCACTCACTCACTCACACACTCACTCACTCAATCAATCAATCAATCACTCACTCATTCACACACTCAATCAATCAACCACACAACCACTCATCACTCATCACCCCGTGTCAATCCATCCACCACTGTCTGCTTCGACAAACTACGCAGTGTAGCACGTTCAGACGATGAGTCAGTGAGGGAGAGTGTGTTTCATCCTGTCTGTTTGACACTTGTCCACTCAATGTGTCTGCATGCCATCCCACGTGCTGAATCAAGTTCACACTGAGTTAAGCAGCAATCGGCACACATCACAGTAGTAGTTGGATACAGTGAGGAGATGATGTTGTGTGTGAGTGGGACTAGGCAAGTGACTGTGACTGGTCGGTGTTGTGAATGAATTTAATGAAGTGTGGAAGTAACAGGGGACGGAGTGAGAATGTGGACAGTGTGACGTGGTGATTGTGGTTTTGTTTGTGGTTGTAGTACTGTTTTTGTTTTTTCGTTGTATTTGTAGTTGTAATTGTAATAGTCGTAGTTTGGTCAACAACAACAACAACAACAAGAACACAAGTGGGGACAATCCAATGTATTGGAAGTGAAAATTGCAGAATGTCTTAGTAAAATGTGAGAGGAAAACAATAAATACTTAATTTGCAAAATATCAATGAACCTTGACTGTTCCTTTGCGAATGTCAATCAATCGTCTCACAATTCACCGTTCCTTCATTTCAATAGGAATCGCTTTCTGTTCAGGTTGTTTCCTCCTGGAACTTCACGAATTTCTGCTGCCACACATTCTATTCCTGACTCGCCATATATACTACTTATATAGATATAAGTAGTATTAGTAGTAGTGGTAGTGTTAGTAGAAGTATTCGTTGTTGTTGATGACTGTGATGATGTTGGGCTGTGATTGTGTGATTGTGGTAGTATGTATGTGATAGTGGGTATTGTGTGTGATGTGATAATGTGATGTTAGTGGTTGTGAATAGGTATGTTGATGGTGAGATTGGAACCGGCGCCGTTTAAAGGTGGTTTCCCATCCAACGCCTTAGACCACTCGACCACACGGAAAATGATTGGAACTACACAAAACTTACTCATCAAATTCAACATTCCATTTCACCATCATCATGCAAATACACTCTGCTATTCACCACAACACTACACACTACACAACACCTACTACTCACTCACTCACTCACTCACTCACACACTCACTCACTCAATCAATCAATCAATCACTCACTCATTCACACACTCAATCAATCAACCACACAACCACTCATCACTCATCACCCCGTGTCAATCCATCCACCACTGTCTGCTTCGACAAACTACGCAGTGTAGCACGTTCAGACGATGAGTCAGTGAGGGAGAGTGTGTTTCATCCTGTCTGTTTGACACTTGTCCACTCAATGTGTCTGCATGCCATCCCACGTGCTGAATCAAGTTCACACTGAGTTAAGCAGCAATCGGCACACATCACAGTAGTAGTTGGATACAGTGAGGAGATGATGTTGTGTGTGAGTGGGACTAGGCAAGTGACTGTGACTGGTCGGTGTTGTGAATGAATTTAATGAAGTGTGGAAGTAACAGGGGACGGAGTGAGAATGTGGACAGTGTGACGTGGTGATTGTGGTTTTGTTTGTGGTTGTAGTACTGTTTTTGTTTTTTCGTTGTATTTGTAGTTGTAATTGTAATAGTCGTAGTGTGGTCAACAACAACAACAACAACAAGAACACAAGTGGGGACAATCCAATGTATTGGAAGTGAAAATTGCAGAATGTCTTAGTAAAATGTGAGAGGAAAACAGTAAATACTTAATTTGCAAAATATCAATGAACCTTGACTGTTCCTTTGCGAATGTCAATCAATCGTCTCACAATTCACTGTTCCTTCATTTCAATACGAATCGCTTTCTGTTCAGGTTGTTTCCTCCTGGAACTTCTCGAATTTCTGCTGCCACACATTCTATTCCTGACTTGCCATATATACTACTTATATAGATATAAGTAGTATTAGTAGTATTGGTAGTGTTAGTAGTAGTATTCGTTGTTGTTGATGACTGTGATGATGTTGGGCTGTGATTGTGTGATTGTGGTAGTATGTATGTGATAGTGGGTATTGTGTGTGATGTGATAATGTGATGTTAGTGGTTGTGAATAGGTATGTTGATGGTGGGATTGGAACCGGTGCCGTTTAAAAGTGGTTCCCCATCCAACGCCTTAGACCACTCGACCACACGGAAAATGATGGGAAATACACAAAACTTACTCATCAATTTCAACATGCCATTTCACCAACATCATGCAAATACACTCTGCTATTCACCACAACACTACACACTACACAACACCTACTACTCACTCACTCACTCAATCAATCACTCAATCACTCACTCACTCACTCACTCACTCAATCAATCAATCTATCAATCACTCAATCAATCAATCAATCACTCACTCACCACTCAATCAATCAACCACACAACCACTCACCACTCATCACCCCGTGTCAATCCATCCACCACTGTCTGCTTCGACAAACTACGCAGTGTAGCACGTTCAGACGATGAGTCAGTGAGGGAGAGTGTGTTTCATCCTGTCTGTTTGACACTTGTCCACTCAATGTGTCTGCATGCCATCCCACGTGCTGAATCAAGTTCACACTGAGTTAAGCAGCAATCGGCACACATCACAGTAGTAGTTGGATACAGTGAGGAGATGATGTTGTGTGTGAGTGGTACTAAGCAAGTGACTGTGACTGGTCGGTGTTGTGAATGAATTTAATGAAGTGTGGAAGTAACAGGGGACGGAGTGAGAATGTTGACAGTGTGACGTGGTGATTGTGGTTTTGTTTGTGGTTGTAGTACTGTTTTTGTTTTTTCGTTGTATTTGTAGTTGTTATTGTAATAGTCGTAGTGTGGTCAACAACAACAACAACAACAAGAACACAAGTGGGGACAATCCAATGTATTGGAAGTGAAAATTGCAGAATGTCTTAGTAAAATGTGAGAGGAAAACAGTAAATACTTAATTTGCAAAATATCAACGAACCTTGACTGTTCCTTTGCGAATGTCAATCAATCGTCTCACAATTCACTGTTCCTTCATTTCAATACGAATCGCTTTCGGTTCAGGTTGTTTCCTCATGGAACTTCACGAATTTCTGCTGCCACACATTCTATTCCTGACTCGCCATATATACTACTTATATAGATATAAGTAGTATTAGTAGTAGTGGTAGTGTTAGTAGTAGTATTCGTTGTTGTTGATGACTGTGATGATGTTGGGCTGTGATTGTGTGATTGTGGTAGAATGTATGTGATAGTGGGTATTGTGTGTGATGTGATAATGTGATGTTAGTGGTTGTGAATAGGTATGTTGATGGTGGGATTGGAACCGGTGCCGTTTAAAAGTGGTTCCCCATCCAACGCCTTAGACCACTCGACCACACGGAAAATGATTGGAACTACACAAAACTTACTCATCAATTTCAACCTTCCTTTTCACCATCATCATGCAAATACACTCTGCTATTCACCACAACACTACACACTACACAACACATACTACTCACTCACTCAATCAATCAATCAATCTATCAATCACTCAATCAATCAATCAATCACTCATACACTCAATCAATCAACCACACAACCACTCACCACTCATCACCCTGTGTCAATCCATCCACCACTGTCTGCTTCGACAAACTACGCAGTGTAACACGTTCAGACGATGAGTCAGTGAGGGAGAGTGTGTTTCATCCTGTCTGTTTGACACTTGTCCACTCAATGTGTCTGCATGCCATCCCACGTGCTGAATCAAGTTCACACTGAGTTAAGCAGCAATCGGCACACATCACAGTAGTAGTTGGATACAGTGAGGAGATGATGTTGTGTGTGAGTGGGACTAGGCAAGTGACTGTGACTGGTCGGTGTTGTGAATCAATTTAATGAAGTGTGGAAGTAACAGGGGACGGAGTGAGAATGTGGACAGTGTGACGTGGTGATTGTGGTTTTGTTTGTGGTTGTAGTACTGTTTTTGTTTTTTCGTTGTATTTGTAGTTGTAATTGTAATAGTCGTAGTGTGGTCAACACCAACAACAACAACAACAACAAGAACACGAGTGGGGACAATCCAATGTATTGGAAGTGAAAATTGCAGAATGTCTTAGTAAAATGTGAGAGGAAAACAGTAAATACTTAATTTGCAAAATATCAATGAACCTTGACTGTTCCTTTGCGAATGTCAATCAATCGTCTCACAATTCACTGTTCCTTCATTTCAATACGAATCGCTTTCTGTTCAGGTTGTTTCCTCCTGGAACTTCACGAATTTCTGCTGCCACACATTCTATTCCTGACTCGCCATATATACTACTTATATAGATATAAGTAGTATTAGTAGTAGTGGTAGTGTTAGTAGTAGTATTCGTTGTTGTTGATGACTGTGATGATGTTGGGCTGTGATTGTGTGATTGTGGTAGTATGTATGTGATAGTGGGTATTGTGTGTGATGTGATAATGTGATGTTAGTGGTTGTGAATAGGTATGTTGATGGTGGGATTGGAACCGGCGCCGTTTAAAGGTGGTTCCCCATCCAACGCCTTAGACCACTCGGCCACACGGAAAATGATTGGAACTACACAAAACTTACTCATCAATTTCAACACTCCATTTCACCATCATCATGCAAATACACTCTGCTATTCACCACAACACTACACACTACACAACACATACTACTCACTCACTCACTCACACACTCACTCACTCAATCAATCAATCAATCACTCACTCACACACTCAATCAATCAACCACACAACCACTCACCACTCATCACCCCGTGTCAATCCATCCACCACTGTCTGCTTCGACAAACTACGCAGTGTAACACGTTCAGACGATGAGTCAGTGAGGGAGAGTGTGTTTCATCCTGTCTGTTTGACACTTGTCCACTCAATGTGTCTGCATGCCATCCCACGTGCTGAATCAAGTTCACACTGAGTTAAGCAGCAATCGGCACACATCACAGTAGTAGTTGGATACAGTGAGGAGATGATGTTGTGTGTGAGTGGGACTAGGCAAGTGACTGTGACTGGTCGGTGTTGTGAATCAATTTAATGAAGTGTGGAAGTAACAGGGGACGGAGTGAGAATGTGGACAGTGTGACGTGGTGATTGTGGTTTTGTTTGTGGTTGTAGTACTGTTTTTGTTTTTTCGTTGTATTTGTAGTTGTAATTGTAATAGTCGTAGTGTGGTCAACATCAACAACAACAACAACAACAACAACAAGAACACGAGTGGGGACAATCCAATGTATTGGAAGTGAAAATTGCAGAATGTCTTAGTAAAATGTGAGAGGAAAACAGTAAATACTTAATTTGCAAAATATCAATGAACCTTGACTGTTCCTTTGCGAATGTCAATCAATCGTCTCACAATTCACTGTTCCTTCATTTCAATACGAATCGCTTTCTGTTCAGGTTGTTTCCTCCTGGAACTTCACGAATTTCTGCTGCCACACATTCTATTCCTGACTCGCCATATATACTACTTATATAGATATAAGTAGTATTAGTAGTAGTGGTAGTGTTAGTAGTAGTATTCGTTGTTGTTGATGACTGTGATGATGTTGGGCTGTGATTGTGTGATTGTGGTAGTATGTATGTGATAGTGGGTATTGTGTGTGATGTGATAATGTGATGTTAGTGGTTGTGAATAGGTATGTTGATGGTGGGATTGGAACCGGCGCCGTTTAAAGGTGGTTCCCCATCCAACGCCTTAGACCACTCGGCCACACGGAAAATGATTGGAACTACACAAAACTTACTCATCAATTTCAACACTCCATTTCACCATCATCATGCAAATACACTCTGCTATTCACCACAACACTACACACTACACAACACATACTACTCACTCACTCACTCAATCAATCAATCAATCACTCAATCACTCACTCACTCACTCAATCACACACTCAATCAATCAACCACACAACCACTCACCACTCATCACCCCGTGTCAATCCATCCACCACTGTCTGCTTCGACAAACTACGCAGTGTAACACGTTCAGACGATGAGTCAGTGAGGGAGAGTGTGTTTCATCCTGTCTGTTTGACACTTGTCCACTCAATGTGTCTGCATGCCATCCCACGTGCTGAATCAAGTTCACACTGAGTTAAGCAGCAATCGGCACACATCACAGTAGTAGTTGGATACAGTGAGGAGATGATGTTGTGTGTGAGTGGGACTAGGCAAGTGACTGTGACTGGTCGGTGTTGTGAATCAATTTAATGAAGTGTGGAAGTAACAGGGGACGGAGTGAGAATGTGGACAGTGTGACGTGGTGATTGTGGTTTTGTTTGTGGTTGTAGTACTGTTTTTGTTTTTTCGTTGTATTTGTAGTTGTAATTGTAATAGTCGTAGTGTGGTCAACATCAACAACAACAACAACAACAACAACAAGAACACGAGTGGGGACAATCCAATGTATTGGAAGTGAAAATTGCAGAATGTCTTAGTAAAATGTGAGAGGAAAACAGTAAATACTTAATTTGCAAAATATCAATGAACCTTGACTGTTCCTTTGCGAATGTCAATCAATCGTCTCACAATTCACCGTTCCTTCATTTCAATACGAATCGCTTTCTGTTCAGGTTGTTTCCTCCTGGAACTTCACGAATTTCTGCTGCCACACATTCTATTCCTGACTCGCCATATATACTACTTATATAGATATAAGTAGTATTAGTAGTAGTGGTAGTGTTAGTAGTAGTATTCGTTGTTGTTGATGACTGTGATGATGTTGGGCTGTGATTGTGTGATTGTGGTAGTATGTATGTGATAGTGGGTATTGTGTGTGATGTGATAATGTGATGTTAGTGGTTGTGAATAGGTATGTTGATGGTGGGATTGGAACCGGCGCCGTTTAAAGGTGGTTCCCCATCCAACGCCTTAGACCACTCGGCCACACGGAAAATGATTGGAACTACACAAAACTTACTCATCAATTTCAACACTCCATTTCACCATCATCATGCAAATACACTCTGCTATTCACCACAACACTACACACTACACAACACATACTACTCACTCACTCACTCACTCAATCAATCAATCAAACAATCACTCAATCACTCAATCACTCACTCACTCTCACACTCAATCAATCAACCACACAACCACTCACCACTCATCACCCCGTGTCAATCCATCCACCACTGTCTGCTTCGACAAACTACGCAGTGTAACACGTTCAGACGATGAGTCAGTGAGGGAGAGTGTGTTTCATCCTGTCTGTTTGACACTTGTCCACTCAATGTGTCTGCATGCCATCCCACGTGCTGAATCAAGTTCACACTGAGTTAAGCAGCAATCGGCACACATCACAGTAGTAGTTGGATACAGTGAGGAGATGATGTTGTGTGTGAGTGGGACTAGGCAAGTGACTGTGACTGGTCGGTGTTGTGAATCAATTTAATGAAGTGTGGAAGTAACAGGGGACGGAGTGAGAATGTGGACAGTGTGACGTGGTGATTGTGGTTTTGTTTGTGGTTGTAGTACTGTTTTTGTTTTTTCGTTGTATTTGTAGTTGTAATTGTAATAGTCGTAGTGTGGTCAACATCAACAACAACAACAACAACAACAACAAGAACACGAGTGGGGACAATCCAATGTATTGGAAGTGAAAATTGCAGAATGTCTTAGTAAAATGTGAGAGGAAAACAGTAAATACTTAATTTGCAAAATATCAATGAACCTTGACTGTTCCTTTGCGAATGTCAATCAATCGTCTCACAATTCACTGTTCCTTCATTTCAATACGAATCGCTTTCTGTTCAGGTTGTTTCCTCCTGGAACTTCACGAATTTCTGCTGCCACACATTCTATTCCTGACTCGCCATATATACTACTTATATAGATATAAGTAGTATTAGTAGTAGTGGTAGTGTTAGTAGTAGTATTCGTTGTTGTTGATGACTGTGATGATGTTGGGCTGTGATTGTGTGATTGTGGTAGTATGTATGTGATAGTGGGTATTGTGTGTGATGTGATAATGTGATGTTAGTGGTTGTGAATAGGTATGTTGATGGTGGGATTGGAACCGGCGCCGTTTAAAGGTGGTTCCCCATCCAACGCCTTAGACCACTCGGCCACACGGAAAATGATTGGAACTACACAAAACTTACTCATCAATTTCAACACTCCATTTCACCATCATCATGCAAATACACTCTGCTATTCACCACAACACTACACACTACACAACACATACTACTCACTCACTCACTCACTCAATCAATCACTCAATCACTCACTCACTCACACACTCAATCAATCAACCACACAACCACTCACCACTCATCACCCCGTGTCAATCCATCCACCACTGTCTGCTTCGACAAACTACGCAGTGTAACACGTTCAGACGATGAGTCAGTGAGGGAGAGTGTGTTTCATCCTGTCTGTTTGACACTTGTCCACTCAATGTGTCTGCATGCCATCCCACGTGCTGAATCAAGTTCACACTGAGTTAAGCAGCAATCGGCACACATCACAGTAGTAGTTGGATACAGTGAGGAGATGATGTTGTGTGTGAGTGGGACTAGGCAAGTGACTGTGACTGGTCGGTGTTGTGAATCAATTTAATGAAGTGTGGAAGTAACAGGGGACGGAGTGAGAATGTGGACAGTGTGACGTGGTGATTGTGGTTTTGTTTGTGGTTGTAGTACTGTTTTTGTTTTTTCGTTGTATTTGTAGTTGTAATTGTAATAGTCGTAGTGTGGTCAACATCAACAACAACAACAACAACAACAACGAGAACACGAGTGGGGACAATCCAATGTATTGGAAGTGAAAATTGCAGAATGTCTTAGTAAAATGTGAGAGGAAAACAGTAAATACTTAATTTGCAAAATATCAATGAACCTTGACTGTTCCTTTGCGAATGTCAATCAATCGTCTCACAATTCACCGTTCCTTCATTTCAATACGAATCGCTTTCTGTTCAGGTTGTTTCCTCCTGGAACTTCACGAATTTCTGCTGCCACACATTCTATTCCTGACTCGCCATATATACTACTTATATAGATATAAGTAGTATTAGTAGTAGTGGTAGTGTTAATAGTAGTATTCGTTGTTGTTGATGACTGTGATGATGTTGGGCTGTGATTGTGTGATTGTGGTAGTATGTATGTGATAGTGGGTATTGTGTGTGATGTGATAATGTGATGTTAGTGGTTGTGAATAGGTATGTTGATGGTGGGATTGGAACCGGCGCTGTTTAAAGGTGGTTCCTCATCCAACGCCTTAGACCACTCGGCCACACGGAAAATGATTGGAACTACACAAAACTTACTCATCAATTTCAACACTCCATTTCACCATCATCATGCAAATACACTCTGCTATTCACCACAACACTACACACTACACAACACATACTACTCACTCACTCATTCACTCAATCAATCAATCACTCAATCAATCAATCAATCACTCACTCATTCACACACTCAATCAATCAACCACACAACCACTCACCACTCATCACCCCGTGTCAATCCATCCACCACTGTCTGCTTCGACAAACTACGCAGTGTAACACGTTCAGACGATGAGTCAGTGAGGGAGAGTGTGTTTCATCCTGTCTGTTTGACACTTGTCCACTCAATGTGTCTGCATGCCATCCCACGTGCTGAATCAAGTTCACACTGAGTTAAGCAGCAATCGGCACACATCACAGTAGTAGTTGGATACAGTGAGGAGATGATGTTGTGTGTGAGTGGGACTAGGCAAGTGACTGTGACTGGTCGGTGTTGTGAATCAATTTAATGAAGTGTGGAAGTAACAGGGGACGGAGTGAGAATGTGGACAGTGTGACGTGGTGATTGTGGTTTTGTTTGTGGTTGTAGTACTGTTTTTGTTTTTTCGTTGTATTTGTAGTTGTAATTGTAATAGTCGTAGTGTGGTCAACAACAACAACATCAACAACAACAACAACAACAACAAGAACACGAGTGAGGACAATCCAATGTATTGGAAGTGAAAATTGCAGAATGTCTTAGTAAAATGTGAGAGGAAAACAGTAAATACTTAATTTGCAAAATATCAATGAACCTTGACTGTTCCTTTGCGAATGTCAATCAATCGTCTCACAATTCACTGTTCCTTCATTTCAATACGAATCGCTTTCTGTTCAGGTTGTTTTCTCCTGGAACTTCACGAATTTCTGCTGCCACATATTCTATTCCTGACTCGCCATATATACTACTTATATAGATATAAGTAGTATTAGTAGTAGTGTTAGTGTTAATAGTAGTATTCGTTGTTGTTGATGACTGTGATGATGTTGGGCTGTGATTGTGTGATTGTGGTAGTATGTATGTGATATTGGGTATTGTGTGTGATGTGATAATGTGACGTTAGTGGTTGTGAATAGGTATGTTGATGATGGGATTGGAACCGGCGCTGTTTAAAGGTGGTTCCTCATCCAACGCCTTAGACCACTCGGCCACACGGAAAACGATTGGAACTACACAAAACTTACTCATCAATTTCAACACTCCATTTCACCATCATCATGCAAATACACTCTGCTATTCACCACAACACTACACACTACACAACACATACTACTCACTCACTCATTCACTCAATCAATCAATCACTCAATCAATCAATCAATCAATCAATCACTCACACACTCAATCAATCAACCACACAACCACTCACCACTCATCACCCCGTGTCAATCCATCCACCACTGTCTGCTTCGACAAACTACGCAGTGTAACACGTTCAGACGATGAGTCAGTGAGGGAAAGTGTGTTTCATCCTGTCTGTTTGACACTTGTCCACTCAATGTGTCTGCATGCCATCCCACGTGCTGAATCAAGTTCACACTGAGTTAAGCAGCAATCGGCACACATCACAGTAGTAGTTGGATACAGTGAGGAGATGATGTTGTGTGTGAGTGGGACTAGGCAAGTGACTGTGACTGGTCGGTGTTGTGAATCAATTTAATGAAGTGTGGAAGTAACAGGGGACGGAGTGAGAATGTGGACAGTGTGACGTGGTGATTGTGGTTTTGTTTGTGGTTGTAGTACTGTTTTTGTTTTTTCGTTGTATTTGTAGTTGTAATTGTAATAGTCGTAGTGTGGTCAACATCAACAACATCAACAACAACAACAACAACAACAAGAACACGAGTGAGGACAATCCAATGTATTGGAAGTGAAAATTGCAGAATGTCTTAGTAAAATGTGAGAGGAAAACAGTAAATACTTAATTTGCAAAATATCAATGAACCTTGACTGTTCCTTTGCGAATGTCAATCAATCGTCTCACAATTCACTGTTCCTTCATTTCAATACGAATCGCTTTCTGTTCAGGTTGTTTCCTCCTGGAACTTCACGAATTTCTGCTGCCACACATTCTATTCCTGACTCGCCATATATACTACTTGTATAGATATAAGTAGTATTAGTAGTAGTGGTAGTGTTAGTAGTATTCGTTGTTGTTGATGACTGTGATGATGTTGGGCTGTGATTGTGTGATTGTGGTAGAATGTATGTGATAGTGGGTATTGTGTGTGATGTGATAATGTGATGTTAGTGGTTGTGAATAGGTATGTTGATGGTGGGATTGGAACCGGCGCTGTTTAAATGTGGTTTTTCATCCAACGCCTTAGACCACTCGGCCACACGGAAAATGATTGGAACTACACAAAACTTACTCATCAATTTCAACACTCCATTTCACCATCATCATGCAAATACACTCTGCTATTCACCACAACACTACACACTACACAACACATACTACTCACTCACTCACTCACTCAATCAATCACTCAATCACTCAATCAATCAATCACACACTCAATCAATCAACCACACAACCACTCACCACTCATCACCCCGTGTCAATCCATCCACCACTGTCTGCTTCGACAAACTACGCAGTGTAACACGTTCAGACGATGAGTCAGTGAGGGAGAGTGTGTTTCATCCTGTCTGTTTGACACTTGTCCACTCAATGTGTCTGCATGCCATCCCACGTGCTGAATCAAGTTCACACTGAGTTAAGCAGCAATCGGCACACATCACAGTAGTAGTTGGATACAGTGAGGAGATGATGTTGTGTGTGAGTGGGACTAGGCAAGTGACTGTGACTGGTCGGTGTTGTGAATCAATTTAATGAAGTGTGGAAGTAACAGGGGACGGAGTGAGAATGTGGACAGTGTGACGTGGTGATTGTGGTTTTGTTTGTGGTTGTAGTACTGTTTTTGTTTTTTCGTTGTATTTGTAGTTGTAATTGTAATAGTCGTAGTTTGGTCAACAACAACAACAACAACAAGAACACAAGTGGGGACAATCCAATGTATTGGAAGTGAAAATTGCAGAATGTCTTAGTAAAATGTGAGAGGAAAACAGTAAATACTTAATTTGCAAAATATCAATGAACCTTGACTGTTCCTTTGCGAATGTCAATCAATCGTCTCACAATTCACTGTTCCTTCATTTCAATACGAATCGCTTTCTGTTCAGGTTGTTTCCTCCTGGAACTTCACGAATTTCTGCTGTCACACATTCTATTCCTGACTCGCCATATATACTACTTATATAGATATATGTAGTATTAGTAGTAGTGATAGTGTTAATAGTAGTATTCGCTGTTGTTGATGACTGTGATGATGTTGGGCTGTGATTGTGTGATTGTGGTAGTATGTATGTGATAGTGGGTATTGTGTGTGATGTGATAATGTGATGTTAGTGGTTGTGAATAGGTATGTTGATGGTGTGATTCAAACCTTCGCCGTTTAAAGGTGGTTCCTCATCCAACGCCTTAGACCACTCGGCCACACGGAAAATGATTGGAACTACACAAAACTTACTCATCAAATTCAACATTACATTTCACCATCATCATGCAAATACACTCTGCTATTCACCACAACACTACACACTACACAACACATACTACTCACTCACTCACTCACTCAATCAATCAATCAATCACTCAATCACTCACTCACTCAATCACACACTCAATCAATCAACCACACAACCACTCACCACTCATCACCCCAAGTCAATCCATCCACCACTGTCTGCTTCGACAAACTACGCAGTGTAACACGTTCAGACGATGAGTCAGTGAGGGAGAGTGTGTTTCATCCTGTCTGTTTGACACTTGTCCACTCAATGTGTCTGCATGCCATCCCACGTGCTGAATCAAGTTCACACTGAGTTAAGCAGCAATCGGCACACATCACAGTAGTAGTTGGATACAGTGAGGAGATGATGTTGTGTGTGAGTGGGACTAGGCAAGTGACTGTGACTGGTCGGTGTTGTGAATCAATTTAATGAAGTGTGGAAGTAACAGGGGACGGAGTGAGAATGTGGACAGTGTGACGTGGTGATTGTGGTTTTGTTTGTGGTTGTAGTACTGTTTTTGTTTTTTCGTTGTATTTGTAGTTGTAATTGTAATAGTCGTAGTGTGGTCAACATCATCATAAACAACAACAACAACAACAACAACAACAACAAGAACACGAGTGGGGACAATCCAATGTATTGGAAGTGAAAATTGCAGAATGTCTTAGTAAAATGTGAGAGGAAAACAGTAAATACTTAATTTGCAAAATATCAATGAACCTTGACTGTTCCTTTGCGAATGTCAATCAATCGTCTCACAATTCACTGTTCCTTCATTTCAATACGAATCGCTTTCTGTTCAGGTTGTTTCCTCCTGGAACTTCACGAATTTCTGCTGCCACACATTCTATTCCTGACTCGCCATATATACTACTTATATAGATATAAGTAGTATTAGTAGTAGTGGTAGTGTTAGTAGTAGTATTCGTTGTTGTTGATGAATGTGATGATGTTGGGCTGTGATTGTGTGATTGTGGTAGTATGTATGTGATAGTGGGTATTGTGTGTGATGTGATAATGTGATGTTAGTGGTTGTGAATAGGTATGTTGATGGTGGGATTGGAACCGGCGCCGTTTAAAGGTGGTTCCCCATCCAACGCCTTGGACCACTCGGCCACACGGAAAATGATTGGAACTACACAAACTTACTCATCAAATTCAACACTCCATTTCACCATCATCATGCAAATACACTCTGCTATTCACCACAACACTACACACTACACAACACATACTACTCACTCACTCACTCACTCACTCAATCAATCACTCAATCGATGAATCAATCACTCACTCACTCAATCACACACTCAATCAATCAACCACACAACCATCACCACTCATCACCCCGTGTCAATCCATCCACCACTGTCTGCTTCGACAAACTACGCAGTGTAACACGTTCAGACGATGAGTCAGTGAGGGAGAGTGTGTTTCATCCTGTCTGTTTGACACTTGTCCACTCAATGTGTCTGCATGCCATCCCACGTGCTGAATCAAGTTCACACTGAGTTAAGCAGCAATCGGCACACATCACAGTAGTAGTTGGATACAGTGAGGAGATGATGTTGTGTGTGAGTGGGACTAGGCAAGTGACTGTGACTGGTCGGTGTTGTGAATCAATTTAATGAAGTGTGGAAGTAACAGGGGACGGAGTGAGAATGTGGACAGTGTGACGTGGTGATTGTGGTTTTGTTTGTGGTTGTAGTACTGTTTTTGTTTTTTCGTTGTATTTGTAGTTGTAATTGTAATAGTCGTAGTGTGGTCAACATCATCATAAACAACAACAACAACAACAACAACAACAACAAGAACACGAGTGGGGACAATCCAATGTATTGGAAGTGAAAATTGCAGAATGTCTTAGTAAAATGTGAGAGGAAAACAGTAAATACTTAATTTGCAAAATATCAATGAACCTTGACTGTTCCTTTGCGAATGTCAATCAATCGTCTCACAATTCACTGTTCCTTCATTTCAATACGAATCGCTTTCTGTTCAGGTTGTTTCCTCCTGGAACTTCACGAATTTCTGCTGCCACACATTCTATTCCTGACTCGCCATATATACTACTTGTATAGATATAAGTAGTATTAGTAGTAGTGGTAGTGTTAGTAGTATTCGTTGTTGTTGATGACTGTGATGAAGTTGGGCTGTGATTGTGTGATTGTGGTAGTATGTATGTGATAGTGGGTATTGTGTGTGATGTGATAATGTGATGTTAGTGGTTGTGAATAGGTATGTTGATGGTGGGATTGGAACCGGCGCCGTTTAAAGGTGGTTCCTCATCCAACGCCTTAGACCACTCGGCCACACGGAAAATGATTGGAACTACACAAAACTTACTCATCAAATTCAACATTACATTTCACCATCATCATGCAAATACACTCTGCTATTCACCACAACACTACACACTACACAACACATACTACTCACTCACTCACTCACTCACTCACTCAATCAATCACTCAATCGATGAATCAATCACTCAATCACTCACTCACTCAATCACACACTCAATCAATCAACCACACAACCACTCACCACTCATCACCCCGTGTCAATCCATCCACCACTGTCTGCTTCGACAAACTACGCAGTGTAACACGTTCAGACGATGAGTCAGTGAGGGAGAGTGTGTTTCATCCTGTCTGTTTGACACTTGTCCACTCAATGTGTCTGCATGCCATCCCACGTGCTGAATCAAGTTCACACTGAGTTAAGCAGCAATCGGCACACATCACAGTAGTAGTTGGATACAGTGAGGAGATGATGTTGTGTGTGAGTGGGACTAGGCAAGTGACTGTGACTGGTCGGTGTTGTGAATCAATTTAATGAAGTGTGGAAGTAACAGGGGACGGAGTGAGAATGTGGACAGTGTGACGTGGTGATTGTGGTTTTGTTTGTGGTTGTAGTACTGTTTTTGTTTTTTCGTTGTATTTGTAGTTGTAATTGTAATAGTCGTAGTGTGGTCAACATCATCATAAACAACAACAACAACAACAACAACAACAACAAGAACACGAGTGGGGACAATCCAATGTATTGGAAGTGAAAATTGCAGAATGTCTTAGTAAAATGTGAGAGGAAAACAGTAAATACTTAATTTGCAAAATATCAATGAACCTTGACTGTTCCTTTGCGAATGTCAATCAATCGTCTCACAATTCACTGTTCCTTCATTTCAATACGAATCGCTTTCTGTTCAGGTTGTTTCCTCCTGGAACTTCACGAATTTCTGCTGCCACACATTCTATTCCTGACTCGCCATATATACTACTTGTATGGATATAAGTAGTATTAGTAGTAGTGGTAGTGTTAATAGTAGTATTCGTTGTTGTTGATGACTGTGATGATGTTGGGCTGTGATTGTGTGATTGTGGTAGTATGTATGTGATAGTGGGTATTGTGTGTGATGTGATAATGTGATGTTAGTGGTTGTGAATAGGTATGTTGATGGTGTGATTCAAACCTTCGCCGTTTAAAGGTGGTTCCTCATCCAACGCCTTAGACCACTCGGCCACACGGAAAATGATTGGAACTACACAAAACTTACTCATCAATTTCAACATTACATTTCACCATCATCATGCAAATACACTCTGCTATTCACCACAACACTACACACTACACAACACATACTACTCACTCACTCACTCACTCACTCAATCAATCAATCACTCAATCACTCACTCACTCAATCACACACTCAATCAATCAACCACACAACCACTCACCACTCATCACCCCGTGTCAATCCATCCACCACTGTCTGCTTCGACAAACTACGCAGTGTAACACGTTCAGACGATGAGTCAGTGAGGGAGAGTGTGTTTCATCCTGTCTGTTTGACACTTGTCCACTCAATGTGTCTGCATGCCATCCCACGTGCTGAATCAAGTTCACACTGAGTTAAGCAGCAATCGGCACACATCACAGTAGTAGTTGGATACAGTGAGGAGATGATGTTGTGTGTGAGTGGGACTAGGCAAGTGACTGTGACTGGTCGGTGTTGTGAATCAATTTAATGAAGTGTGGAAGTAACAGGGGACGGAGTGAGAATGTGGACAGTGTGACGTGGTGATTGTGGTTTTGTTTGTGGTTGTAGTACTGTTTTTGTTTTTTCGTTGTATTTGTAGTTGTAATTGTAATAGTCGTAGTGTGGTCAACATCATCATAAACAACAACAACAACAACAACAACAAGAACACGAGTGGGGACAATCCAATGTATTGGAAGTGAAAATTGCAGAATGTCTTAGTAAAATGTGAGAGGAAAACAGTAAATACTTAATTTGCAAAATATCAATGAACCTTGACTGTTCCTTTGCGAATGTCAATCAATCGTCTCACAATTCACTGTTCCTTCATTTCAATACGAATCGCTTTCTGTTCAGGTTGTTTCCTCCTGGAACTTCACGAATTTCTGCTGCCACACATTCTATTCCTGACTCGCCATATATACTACTTGTATAGATATAAGTAGTATTAGTAGTAGTGGTAGTGTTAGTAGTAGTATTCGTTGTTGTTGATGAATGTGATGATGTTGGGCTGTGATTGTGTGATTGTGGTAGTATGTATGTGATAGTGGGTATTGTGTGTGATGTGATAATGTGATGTTAGTGGTTGTGAATAGGTATGTTGATGGTGGGATTGGAACCGGCGCCGTTTAAAGGTGGTTCCCCATCCAAAGCCTTGGACCACTCGGCCACACGGGAAATGATTGGAACTACACAAAACTTACTCATCAAATTCAACATTCCATTTCACCATCATCATGAAAATACACTCTGCTATTCACCACAACACTACACACTACACAACACATAATACTCTCTCTCTCACTCACTCACTCAATCAATCAATCAATCACTCAATCACTCAATCACTCATTCACTCACTCACTCACACAATCAATCAATCAACCACACAACCACTCACCACTCATCACCCCGTGTCAATCCATCCACCACTGTCTGCTTCGACAAACTACGCAGTGTAACACGTTCAGACGATGAGTCAGTGAGGGAGAGTGTGTTTCATCCTGTCTGTTTGACACTTGTCCACTCAATGTGTCTGCATGCCATCCCACGTGCTGAATCAAGTTCACACTGAGTTAAGCAGCAATCGGCACACATCACAGTAGTAGTTGGATACAGTGAGGAGATGATGTTGTGTGTGAGTGGTACTAGGCAAGTGACTGTGACTGGTCGGTGTTGTGAATCAATTTAATGAAGTGTGGAAGTAACAGGGGACGGAGTGAGAATGTGGACAGTGTGACGTGGTGATTGTGGTTTTGTTTGTGGTTGTAGTACTGTTTTTGTTTTTTCGTTGTATTTGTAGTTGTAATTGTAATAGTCGTAGTGTGGTCAACATCATCATAAACAACAACAACAACAACAACAACAAGAACACGAGTGGGGACAATCCAATGTATTGGAAGTGAAAATTGCAGAATGTCTTAGTAAAATGTGAGAGGAAAACAGTAAATACTTAATTTGCAAAATATCAATGAACCTTGACTGTTCCTTTGCGAATGTCAATCAATCGTCTCACAATTCACTGTTCCTTCATTTCAATACGAATCGCTTTCTGTTCAGGTTGTTTCCTCCTGGAACTTCACGAATTTCTGCTGCCACACATTCTATTCCTGACTCGCCATATATACTACTTGTATGGATATAAGTAGTATTAGTAGTAGTGGTAGTGTTAGTAGTATTCGTTGTTGTTGATGACTGTGATGATGTTGGGCTGTGATTGTGTGATTGTGGTAGTATGTATGTGATAGTGGGTATTGTGTGTGATGTGATAATGTGATGTTAGTGGTTGTGAATAGGTATGTTGATGGTGGGATTGGAACCGGCGCCGTTTAAAGGTGGTTCCCCATTGAACGCCTTAGACCACTCGGCCACACGGAAAATGATTGGAACTACACAAAACTTACTCATCAAATTCAACATTACATTTCACCATCATCATGCAAATACACTCTGCTATTCACCACAACACTACACACTACACAACACATACTACTCACTCACTCACTCACTCACTCAATCAATCACTCAATCGATGAATCAATCACTCACTCACTCAATCACACACTCAATCAATCAACCACACAACCACTCACCACTCATCACCCCGTGTCAATCCATCCACCACTGTCTGCTTCGACAAACTACGCAGTGTAACACGTTCAGACGATGAGTCAGTGAGGGAGAGTGTGTTTCATCCTGTCTGTTTGACACTTGTCCACTCAATGTGTCTGCATGCCATCCCACGTGCTGAATCAAGTTCACACTGAGTTAAGCAGCAATCGGCACACATCACAGTAGTAGTTGGATACAGTGAGGAGATGATGTTGTGTGTGAGTGGGACTAGGCAAGTGACTGTGACTGGTCGGTGTTGTGAATCAATTAAATGAAGTGTGGAAGTAACAGGGGACGGAGTGAGAATGTGGACAGTGTGACGTGGTGATTGTGGTTTTGTTTGTGGTTGTAGTACTGTTTTTGTTTTTTCGTTGTATTTGTAGTTGTAATTGTAATAGTCGTAGTGTGGTCAACATCATCATAAACAACAACAACAACAACAACAACAACAACAAGAACACGAGTGGGGACAATCCAATGTATTGGAAGTGAAAATTGCAGAATGTCTTAGTAAAATGTGAGAGGAAAACAGTAAATACTTAATTTGCAAAATATCAATGAACCTTGACTGTTCCTTTGCGAATGTCAATCAATCGTCTCACAATTCACTGTTCCTTCATTTCAATACGAATCGCTTTCTGTTCAGGTTGTTTCCTCCTGGAACTTCACGAATTTCTGCTGCCACACATTCTATTCCTGACTCGCCATATATACTACTTGTATGGATATAAGTAGTATTAGTAGTAGTGGTAGTGTTAATAGTAGTATTCGTTGTTGTTGATGACTGTGATGATGTTGAGCTGTGATTGTGTGATTGTGGTAGTATGTATGTGATAGTGGGTATTGTGTGTGATGTGATAATGTGATGTTAGTGGTTGTGAATAGGTATGTTGATGGTGGGATTGGAACCGGCGCCGTTTAAAGGTGGTTCCCCATCCAAAGCCTTGGACCACTCGGCCACACGGGAAATGATTGGAACTACACAAAACTTACTCATCAAATTCAACACTCCATTTCACCATCATCATGAAAATACACTCTGCTATTCACCACAACACTACACACTACACAACACATAATACTCTCTCTCTCACTCACTCACTCAATCAATCAATCAATCACTCAATCAATCAATCAATCAATCACTCAATCACTCACTCACACACTCAATCAATCAACCACACAACCACTCACCACCCATCACCCCGTGTCAATCCATCCACCACTGTCTGCTTCGACAAACTACGCAGTGTAACACGTTCAGACGATGAGTCAGTGAGGGAGAGTGTGTTTCATCCTGTCTGTTTGACACTTGTCCACTCAATGTGTCTGCATGCCATCCCACGTGCTGAATCAAGTTCACACTGAGTTAAGCAGCAATCGGCACACATCACAGTAGTAGTTGGATACAGTGAGGAGATGATGTTGTGTGTGAGTGGGACTAGGCAAGTGACTGTGACTGGTCGGTGTTGTGAATCAATTTAATGAAGTGTGGAAGTAACAGGGGACGGAGTGAGAATGTGGACAGTGTGACGTGGTGATTGTGGTTTTGTTTGTGGTTGTAGTACTGTTTTTGTTTTTTCGTTGTATTTGTAGTTGTAATTGTAATAGTCGTAGTGTGGTCAACATCATCATAAACAACAACAACAACAACAACAACAACAAGAACACGAGTGGGGACAATCCAATGTATTGGAAGTGAAAATTGCAGAATGTCTTAGTAAAATGTGAGAGGAAAACAGTAAATACTTAATTTGCAAAATATCAATGAACCTTGACTGTTCCTTTGCGAATGTCAATCAATCGTCTCACAATTCACTGTTCCTTCATTTCAATACGAATCGCTTTCTGTTCAGGTTGTTTCCTCCTGGAACTTCACGAATTTCTGCTGCCACACATTCTATTCCTGACTCGCCATATATACTACTTGTATAGATATAAGTAGTATTAGTAGTAGTGGTAGTGTTAGTAGTATTCGTTGTTGTTGATGACTGTGATGATGTTGGGCTGTGATTGTGTGATTGTGGTAGTATGTATGTGATAGTGGGTATTGTGTGTGATGTGATAATGTGATGTTAGTGGTTGTGAATAGGTATGTTGATGGTGGGATTGGAACCGGCGCCGTTTAAAGGTGGTTCCCCATCCAACGCCTTAGACCACTCGGCCACACGGAAAATGATTGGAACTACACAAAACTTACTCATCAATTTCAACATTCTATTTCACCATCATCATGCAAATACACTCTGCTATTCACCACAACACTACACACTACACAACACATACTACTCACTCACTCACTCACTCAATCAATCAATCAATCACTCACTCAATCAATCAATCAATCACTCAATCACTCACTCACTCACACACTCAATCAATCAACCACACAACCACTCACCACTCATCACTTCGTGTCAATCCATCCACCACTGTCTGCTTCGACAAACTACGCAGTGTAACACGTTCAGACGATGAGTCAGTGAGGGAGAGTGTGTTTCATCCTGTCTGTTTGACACTTGTCCACTCAATGTGTCTGCATGCCATCCCACGTGCTGAATCAAGTTCACACTGAGTTAAGCAGCAATCGGCACACATCACAGTAGTAGTTGGATACAGTGAGGAGATGATGTTGTGTGTGAGTGGGACTAGGCAAGTGACTGTGACTGGTCGGTGTTGTGAATCAATTTAATGAAGTGTGGAAGTAACAGGGGACGGAGTGAGAATGTGGACAGTGTGACGTGGTGATTGTGGTTTTGTTTGTGGTTGTAGTACTGTTTTTGTTTTTTCGTTGTATTTGTAGTTGTAATTGTAATAGTCGTAGTGTGGTCAACATCAACAACAACAACAACAACAACAACAACAAGAACACGAGTGGGGACAATCCAATGTATTGGAAGTGAAAATTGCAGAATGTCTTAGTAAAATGTGAGAGGAAAACAGTAAATACTTAATTTGCAAAATATCAATGAACCTTGACTGTTCCTTTGCGAATGTCAATCAATCGTCTCACAATTCACTGTTCCTTCATTTCAATACGAATCGCTTTCTGTTCAGGTTGTTTCCTCCTGGAACTTCACGAATTTCTGCTGCCACACATTCTATTCCTGACTCGCCATATATACTACTTATATAGATATAAGTAGTATTAGTAGTAGTGGTAGAGTTAATAGTAGTATTCGTTGTTGTTGATGACTGTGATGATGTTGGGCTGTGATTGTGTGATTGTGGTAGTATGTATGTGATAGTGGGTATTGTGTGTGATGTGATAATGTGATGTTAGTGGTTGTGAATAGGTATGTTGATGGTGGGATTAGAACCGGCGCCGTTTAAAGGTGGTTCCCCATCCAACGCCTTAGACCACTCGGCCACACGGAAAATGATTGGAACTACACAAAACTTACTCATCAAATTCAACATTCCATTTAACCATCATCATGCAAATACACTCTGCGATTCACCACAACACTACACACTACACAACACACAATACTCTCACACTCACTCACTCACTCAATCAATCAATCAATCACTCAATCACTCACTCACTCAATCACACACTCAATCAATCAACCACACAACCACTCACCACTCATCACCCCGTGTCAATCCATCCACCACTGTCTGCTTCGACAAACTACGCAGTGTAACACGTTCAGACGATGAGTCAGTGAGGGAGAGTGTGTTTCATCCTGTCTGTTTGACACTTGTCCACTCAATGTGTCTGCATGCCATCCCACGTGCTGAATCAAGTTCACACTGAGTTAAGCAGCAATCGGCACACATCACAGTAGTAGTTGGATACAGTGAGGAGATGATGTTGTGTGTGAGTGGGACTAGGCAAGTGACTGTGACTGGTCGGTGTTGTGAATGAATTTAATGAAGTGTGGAAGTAACAGGGGACGGAGTGAGAATGTGGACAGTGTGACGTGGTGATTGTGGTTTTGTTTGTGGTTGTAGTACTGTTTTTGTTTTTTCGTTGTATTTGTAGTTGTAATTGTAATAGTCGTAGTGTGGTCAACATCAACCACAACAACAAAAACAACAAGAACACGAGTGGGGACAATCCAATGTATTGGAAGTGAAAATTGCAGAATGTCTTAGTAAAATGTGAGAGGAAAACAGTAAATACTTAATTTGCAAAATATCAATGAACCTTGACTGTTCCTTTGCGAATGTCAATCAATCGTCTCACAATTCACTGTTCCTTCATTTCAATACGAATCGCTTTCTGTTCAGGTTGTTTCCTCCTGGAACTTCACGAATTTCTGCTGCCACACATTCTATTCCTGACTCGCCATATATACTACTTGTATAGATATAAGTAGTATTAGTAGTAGTGGTAGTGTTAGTAGTATTCGTTGTTGTTGATGACTGTGATGATGTTGGGCTGTGATTGTGTGATTGTGGTAGTATGTATGTGATAGTGGGTATTGTGTGTGATGTGATAATGTGATGTTAGTGGTTGTGAATAGGTATGTTGATGGTGGGATTGGAACCGGCGCCGTTTAAAGGTGGTTCCCCATCCAACGCCTTAGACCACTCGGCCACACGGAAAATGATTGGAACTACACAAAACTTACTCATCAATTTCAACATTCTATTTCACCATCATCATGCAAATACACTCTGCGATTCACCACAACACTACACAATACACAACACATACTACTCACTCACTCACTCAATCAATCAATCAATCACTCAATCAATCAATCAATCAATCACTCAATCACTCACTCACACACTCAATCAATCAACCACACAACCACTCACCACTCATCACCCCGTGTCAATCCATCCACCACTGTCTGCTTCGACAAACTACGCAGTGTAACACGTTCAGACGATGAGTCAGTGAGGGAGAGTGTGTTTCATCCTGTCTGTTTGACACTTGTCCACTCAATGTGTCTGCATGCCATCCCACGTGCTGAATCAAGTTCACACTGAGTTAAGCAGCAATCGGCACACATCACAGTAGTAGTTGGATACAGTGAGGAGATGATGTTGTGTGTGAGTGGGACTAGGCAAGTGACTGTGACTGGTCGGTGTTGTGAATCAATTTAATGAAGTGTGGAAGTAACAGGGGACGGAGTGAGAATGTGGACAGTGTGACGTGGTGATTGTGGTTTTGTTTGTGGTTGTAGTACTGTTTTTGTTTTTTCGTTGTATTTGTAGTTGTAATTGTAATAGTCGTAGTTTGGTCAACAACAACAACAACAACAACAAGAACACGAGTGGGGACAATCCAATGTATTGGAAGTGAAAATTGCAGAATGTCTTAGTAAAATGTGAGAGGAAAACAGTAAATACTTAATTTGCAAAATATCAATGAACCTTGACTGTTCCTTTGCGAATGTCAATCAATCGTCTCACAATTCACTGTTCCTTCATTTCAATACGAATCGCTTTCTGTTCAGGTTGTTTCCTCCTGGAACTTCACGAATTTCTGCTGCCACACATTCTATTCCTGACTCGCCATATATACTACTTGTATAGATATAAGTAGTATTAGTAGTAGTGGTAGTGTTAAAAGTAGTATTCGTTGTTGTTGATGACTGTGATGTAGTTGGGTTGTGATTGTGTGATTGTGGTAGTATGTATGTGATAGTGGGTATTGTGTGTGATGTGATAATGTGATGTTAGTGGTTGTGAATAGGTATGTTGATGGTGGGATTGGAACCGGCGCCGTTTAAAGGTGGTTCCCCATCCAACGCCTTGGACCACTCGGCCACACGGAAAATGATTGGAACTACACAAAACTTACTCATCAATTTCAACATTACATTTAACCATCATCATGCAAATACACTCTGCTATTCACCACAACACTACACACTACACAACACATACTACTCACTCACTCACTCAATCAATCAACCACACAACCACTCACCACTCATCACCCCGTGTCAATCCATCCACCACTGTCTGCTTCGACAAACTACGCAGTGTAACACGTTCAGACGATGAGTCAGTGAGGGAGAGTGTGTTTCATCCTGTCTGTTTGACACTTGTCCACTCAATGTGTCTGCATGCCATCCCACGTGCTGAATCAAGTTCACACTGAGTTAAGCAGCAATCGGCACACATCACAGTAGTAGTTGGATACAGTGAGGAGATGATGTTGTGTGTGAGTGGGACTAGTCAAGTGACTGTGAACACGAGTGGGGACAATCCAATGTATTGGAAGTGAAGATTGCAGAATGTCTTAGTAAAATGTGAGAGGAAAACAGTAAATACTTAATTTGCAAAATATCAATGAACCTTGACTGTTCCTTTGCGAATGTCAATCAATCGTCTCACAATTCACTGTTCCTTCATTTCAATACGAATCGCTCTCTGTTCAGGTTGTTTCCTCCTGGAACTTCACGAATTTCTGCTGCCACACATTCTATTCCTGACTCGCCATATATACTACTTGTATAGATATAAGTAGTATTAGTAGTAGTGGTAGTGTTAGTAGTAGTATTCGTTGTTGTTGATGACTGTGATGTAGTTGGGCTGTGATTGTGTGATTGTGGTAGTATGTATGTGATAGTGGGAATTGTGTGTGATGTGATAATGTGATGTTAGTGGTTGTGAATAGGTATGTTGATGGTGGGATTGGAACCGTCGCCGTTTAAAGGTGGTTCCCCATCCAACGCCTTGGACCACTCGGCCACACGGAAAATGATTGGAACTACACAAAACTTACTCATCAATTTCAACATTCCATTTCACCATCATCATGCAAATACACTCTGCTATTCACCACAACACTACACACTACACAGCACATACTACTAACTCACTCACTCACTCAATCAATCAATCAATCACTCAATCAATCAATCAATCAATCACTCAATCACTCACTCACACACTCAATCAATCAACCACACAACCACTCACCACTCATCACCCCGTGTCAATCCATCCACCACTGTCTGCTTCGACAAACTACGCAGTGTAACACGTTCAGACGATGAGTCAGTGAGGGAGAGTGTGTTTCATCCTGTCTGTTTGACACTTGTCCACTCAATGTGTCTGCATGCCATCCCACGTGCTGAATCAAGTTCACACTGAGTTAAGCAGCAATCGGCACACATCACAGTAGTAGTTGAATACAGTGAGGAGATGATGTTGTGTGTGAGTGGGACTAGTCAAGTGACTGTGAACACGAGTGGGGACAATCCAATGTATTGGAAGTGAAAATTGCAGAATGTCTTAGTAAAATGTGAGAGGAAAACAGTAAATACTTAATTTGCAAAATATCAATGAACCTTGACTGTTCCTTTGCGAATGTCAATCAATCGTCTCACAATTCACTGTTCCTTCATTTCAATACGAATCGCTTTCTGTTCAGGTTGTTTCCTCCTGTAACTTCACGAATTTCTGCTGCCACACATTCTATTCCTGACTCGCCATATATACTACTTATATAGATATAAGTAGTATTAGTAGTAGTGGTAGTGTTAGTAGTAGTATTCGTTGTTGTTGATGACTGTGATGATGTTGGGCTGCGATTGTGTGATTGTGGTAGTATGTATGTGATAGTGGGAATTGTGTGTGATGTGATAATGGGATGTTAGTGGTTGTGAATAGGTATGTTGATGGTGGGATTGGAACCGGCGCCGTTTAAAGGTGGTTCCTCATCCAACGCCTTAGACCACTCGGCCACACGGAAAATGATTGGAACTACACAAAACTTACTCATCAATTTCAACATTCTATTTCACCATCATCATGCAAATACACTCTGCTATTCACCACAACACTACACACTACACAACACATACTACTCACTCACTCACTCACTCAATCACTCACTCAATCAATCAATCAACCACACAACCACTCACCACTCACCACTCATCACCCCGTGTCAATCCATCCAGCACTGTCTGCTTCGACAAACTACGCAGTGTAACACGTTCAGACGATGAGTCAGTGAGGGAGAGTGCGTTTCATCCTGTCTGTTTGACACTTGTCCACTCAATGTGTCTGCATGCCATCCCACGTGCTGAATCAAGTTCACACTGAGTTAAGCAGCAATCGGCACACATCACAGTAGTAGTTGGATACAGTGAGGAGATGATGTTGTGTGTGAGTGGGACTAGTCAAGTGACTGTGAACACGAGTGGGGACAATCCAATCTATTGGAAGTCAAAATTGCAGAATGTCTTAGTAAAATGTGAGAGGAAAACAGTAAATACTTAATTTGCAAAATATCAATGAACCTTGACTGTTCCTTTGCGAATGTCAATCAATCGTCTCACAATTCACTGTTCCTTCATTTCAATACGAATCGCTTTCTGTTCAGGTTGTTTCCTCCTGGAACTTCACGAATTTCTGCTGCCACACATTCTATTCCTGACTCGCCATATATACTACTTATATAGATATAAGTAGTATTAGTAGTAGTGGTAGTGTTAGTAGTAGTATTCGTTGTTGTTGATGACTGTGATGATGTTGGTCTGTGATTGTGTGATTGTGGTAGTATGTATGTGATAGTGGGTATTGTGTGTGATGTGATAATGTGATGTTAGTGGTTGTGAATAGGTATGTTGATGGTGGGATTGGAACCGGCGCCGTTTAAAGGTGGTTCCCCATCCAAAGCCTTGGACCACTCGGCCACACGGGAAATGATTGGAACTACACAAAACTTACTCATCAAATTCAACACTCCATTTCACCATCATCATGAAAATACACTCTGCTATTCACCACAACACTACACACTACACAACACATAATACTCTCTCTCTCACTCACTCACTCACTCAATCAATCAATCAATCACTCAATCACTCATTCACTCACTCACTCACACAATCAATCAATCAACCACACAACCACTCACCACTCATCACCCCGTGTCAATCCATCCACCACTGTCTGCTTCGACAAACTACGCAGTGTAACACGTTCAGACGATGAGTCAGTGAGGGAGAGTGTGTTTCATCCTGTCTGTTTGACACTTGTCCACTCAATGTGTCTGCATGCCATCCCACGTGCTGAATCAAGTTCACACTGAGTTAAGCAGCAATCGGCACACATCACAGTAGTAGTTGAATACAGTGAGGAGATGATGTTGTGTGTGAGTGGGACTAGTCAAGTGACTGTGAACACGAGTGGGGACAATCCAATGTATTGGAAGTGAAAATTGCAGAATGTCTTAGTAAAATGTGAGAGGAAAACAGTAAATACTTAATTTGCAAAATATCAATGAACCTTGACTGTTCCTTTGCGAATGTCAATCAATCGTCTCACAATTCACTGTTCCTTCATTTCAATACGAATCGCTTTCTGTTCAGGTTGTTTCCTCCTGGAACTTCACGAATTTCTGCTGCCACACATTCTATTCCTGACTCGCCATATATACTACTTATATAGATATAAGTAGTATTAGTAGTAGTGGTAGTGTTAGTAGTAGTATTCGTTGTTGTTGATGACTGTGATGATGTTGGGCTGTGATTGTGTGATTGTGGTAGTATGTATGTGAATGTGTGTATTGTGTGTGATGTGATAATGTGATGTTAGTGGTTGTGAATAGGTATGTTGATGGTGGGATTGGAACCGGCGCCGTTTAAAGGTGGTTCCTCATCCAACGCCTTGGACCACTCGGCCACACGGAAAATGATTGGAACTACACAAAACTTACTCATCAATTTCAACATTCCATTTCACCATCATCATGCAAATACACTCTGCTATTCACCACAACACTACACACTATACAACACATACTACTCACTCACTCACTCACTCAATCAATCACTCAATCACTCACTCACTCACTCACCACTCAATCAATCAACCACACAACCACTCACCACTCATCAATCCGTGTCAATCCATCCACCACTGTCTGCTTCGACAAACTACGCAGTGTAACACGTTCAGACGATGAGTCAGTGAGGGAGAGTGTGTTTCATCCTGTCTGTTTGACACTTGTCCACTCAATGTGTCTGCATGCCATCCCACGTGCTGAATCAAGTTCACACTGAGTTAAGCAGCAATCGGCACACATCACAGTAGTAGTTGGATACAGTGAGGAGATGATGTTGTGTGTGAGTGGGACTAGTCAAGTGACTGTGAACACGAGTGGGGACAATCCAATGTATTGGAAGTGAAAATTGCAGAATGTCTTAGTAAAATGTGAGAGGAAAACAGTAAATACTTAATTTGCAAAATATCAATGAACCTTGACTGTTCCTTTGCGAATGTCAATCAATCGTCTCACAATTCACTGTTCCTTCATTTCATTACGAATCGCTTTCTGTTCAGGTTGTTTCCTCCTGGAACTTCACGAATTTCTGCTGCCACACATTCTATTCCTGACTCGCCATATATACTACTTATATAGATATAAGTAGTATTAGTAGTAGTGGTAGTGTTAGTAGTAGTATTCGTTGTTGTTGATGAATGTGATGATGTTGGGCTGTGATTGTGTGATTGTGGTAGTATGTATGTGATTGTGGGAATTGTGTGTGATGTGATAATGTGATGTTAGTGGTTGTGAATAGGTATGTTGATGGTGGGATTGGAACCGGCGCCGTTTAAAGGTGGTTCCTCATCCAACGCCTTAGACCACTCGGCCACACGGAAAATGATTGGAACTACACAAAACTTACTCATCAATTTCAACATTACATTTCACCATCATCATGCAAATACACTCTGCTATTCACCACAACACTACACACTACACAACACATACTACTCACTCACTCACTCACACACTCACTCAATCACTCAATCAATCAATCAACCACACAACCACTCACCACTCATCACCCCGTGTCAATCCATCCACCACTGTCTGCTTCGACAAACTACGCAGTGTAACACGTTCAGACGATGAGTCAGTGAGGGAGAGTGTGTTTCATCCTGTCTGTTTGACACTTGTCCACTCAATGTGTCTGCATGCCATCCCACGTGCTGAATCAAGTTCACACTGAGTTAAGCAGCAATCGGCACACATCACAGTAGTAGTTGAATACAGTGAGGAGATGATGTTGTGTGTGAGTGGGACTAGTCAAGTGACTGTGAACGCGATTGGGGACAATCCAATGTATTGGAAGTGAAAATTGCAGAATGTCTTAGTAAAATGTGAGAGGAAAACAGTAAATACTTAATTTGCAAAATATCAATGAACCTTGACTGTTCCTTTGCGAATGTCAATCAATCGTCTCACAATTCACTGTTCCTTCATTTCAATACGAATCGCTTTCTGTTCAGGTTGTTTCCTCCTGGAACTTCACGAATTTCTGCTGCCACACATTCTATTCCTGACTCGCCATATATACTACTTGTATAGATATAAGTAGTATTAGTAGTAGTGGTAGTGTTAGTAGTAGTATTCGTTGTTGTTGATGACTGTGATGATGTTGGTCTGTGATTGTGTGATTGTGGTAGTATGTATGTGATAGTGGGTATTGTGTGTGATGTGAAAATGTGATGTTGGTGGTTGTGAATAGGTATGTTGATGGTGGGATTCGAACCTTCGCCGTTTAAAGGTGGTTCCCCATCCAACGCCTTAGACCACTCGGCCACACGGAAAATGATTGGAACTACACAAAACTTACTCATCAATTTCAATATTCCATTTCACCATCATCATGCAAATACACTCTGCGATTCACCACAACACTACACACTACACAACACATACTACTCACTCACTCACTCACACACTCACTCAATCACTCAATCAATCAATCAACCACACAACCACTCACCACTCATCACCCCGTGTCAATCCATCCACCACTGTCTGCTTCGACAAACTACGCAGTGTAACACGTTCTGACGATGAGTCAGTGAGGGAGAGTGCGTTTCATCCTGTCTGTTTGACACTTGTCCACTCAATGTGTCTGCATGCCATCCCACGTGCTGAATCAAGTTCACACTGAGTTAAGCAGCAATCGGCACACATCACAGTAGTAGTTGAATACAGTGAGGAGATGCTGTTGTGTGTGAGTGGGACGAGTCAAGTGACTGTGAACACGAGTGTGGACAATCCAATGTATTGGAAGTTAAAATTGCAGAATGTCTTAGTAAAATGTGAGAGGAAAACAGTAAATACTTAATTTGCAAAATATCAATGAACCTTGACTGTTCCTTTGCGAATGTCAATCAATCGTCTCACAATTCACTGTTCCTTCATTTCAATACGAATCGCTTTCTGTTCAGGTTGTTTCCTCCTGGAACTTCACGAATTTCTGCTGCCACACATTCTATTCCTGACTCGCCATATATACTACTTATATAGATATAAGTAGTATTAGTAGTAGTGGTAGTGTTAGTAGTAGTATTCGTTGTTGTTGATGAATGTGATGATGTTGGGCTGTGATTGTGTGATTGTGGTAGTATGTATGTGATAGTGGGAATTGTGTGTGATGTGATAATGTGATGTTAGTGGTTGTGAATAGGTATGTTGATGGTGGGATTGGAACCGGCGCCGTTTAAAGGTGGTTCCTCATCCAACGCCTTAGACCACTCGGCCACACGGAAAATCATTGGAACTACACAAAACTTACTCATCAATTTCAACATTACATTTCACCATCATCATGCAAATACACTCTGCTATTCACCACAACACTACACACTACACAACACATACTACTCACTCACTCACTCACACACTCACTCACTCAATCAATCAATCAATCAACCACACAACCACTCACCACTCATCACCCCGTGTCAATCCATCCACCACTGTCTGCTTCGACAAACTACGCAGTGTAACACGTTCAGACGATGAGTCAGTGAGGGAGAGTGTGTTTCATCCTGTCTGTTTGACACTTGTCCACTCAATGTGTCTGCATGCCATCCCACGTGCTGAATCAAGTTCACACTGAGTTAAGCAGCAATCGGCACACATCACATTAGTAGTTGAATACAGTGAGGAGATGATGTTGTGTGTGAGTGGGACTAGTCAAGTGACTGTGAACACGAGTGGGGACAATCCAATGTATTGGAAGTGAAGATTGCAGAATGTCTTAGTAAAATGTGAGAGGAAAACAGTAAATACCTAATTTGCAAAATATCAATTAACCTTGACTGTTCCTTTGCGAATGTCAATCAATCGTCTCACAATTCACTGTTCCTTCATTTCAATACGAATCGCTTTCTGTTCAGGTTGTTTCCTCCTGGAACTTCACGAATTTCTGCTGCCACACATTCTATTCCTGACTCGCCATATATACTACTTATATAGATATAAGTAGTATTAGTAGTAGTGGTAGTGTTAGTAGTAGTATTCGTTGTTGTTGATGACTGTGATGATGTTGGTCTGTGATTGTGTGATTGTGGTAGTATGTATGTGATAGTGGGTATTGTGTGTGATGTGAAAATGTGATGTTGGTGGTTGTGAATAGGTATGTTGATGGTGGGATTCGAACCTTCGCCGTTTAAAGGTGGTTCCCCATCCAACGCCTTAGACCACTCGGCCACACGGAAAATGATTGGAACTACACAAAGCTTACTCATCAATTTCAATATTCCATTTCACCATCATCATGCAAATACACTCTGCGATTCACCACAACACTACACACTACACAACACATACTACTCACTCACTCACTCAATCAATCACTCAATCACTCACTCACTCACTCACCACTCAATCAATCAACCACACAATCACTCACCACTCATCACCCCGTGTCAATCCATCCACCACTGTCTGCTTCGACAAACTACGCAGTGTAACACGTTCAGACGATGAGTCAGTGAGGGAGAGTGCGTTTCATCCTGTCTGTTTGACACTTGTCCACTCAATGTGTCTGCATGCCATCCCACGTGCTGAATCAAGTTCACACTGAGTTAAGCAGCAATCGGCACACATCACAGTAGTAGTTGAATACAGTGAGGAGATGCTGTTGTGTGTGAGTGGGACTAGTCAAGTGACTGTGAACACGAGTGGGGACAATCCAATGTATTGAAAGTCAAAATTGCAGAATGTCTTAGTAAAATGTGAGAGGAAAACAGTAAATACTTAATTTGCAAAATATCAATGAACCTTGACTGTTCCTTTGCGAATGTCAATCAATCGTCTCACAATTCACCGTTCCTTCATTTCAATACGAATCGCTTTCTGTTCAGGTTGTTTCCTCCTGGAACTTCACGAATTTCTGCTGCCACACATTCTATTCCTGACTCGCCATATATACTACTTATATAGATATAAGTAGTATTAGTAGTAGTGGTAGTGTTAGTAGTAGTATTCGTTGTTGTTGATGACTGTGATGATGTTGGTCTGTGATTGTGTGATTGTGGTAGTATGTATGTGATAGTGGGAATTGTGTGTGATGTGATAATGTGATGTTAGTGGTTGTGAATAGGTATGTTGATGGTGGGATTGGAACCGGCGCCGTTTAAAGGTGGTTCCTCATCCAACGCCTTGGACCACTCGGCCACACGGAAAATGATTGGAACTACACAAAACTTACTCATCAATTTCAACACTCCATTTCACCATCATCATGCAAATACACTCTGCTATTGACCACAACACTATACACTACACAACACATACTACTCACTCACTCACTCACACACTCACTCAATCACTCAATCAATCAATCAACCACACAATCACTCACCACTCATCACCCCGTGTCAATCCATCCACCACTGTCTGCTTCGACAAACTACGCAGTGTAACACGTTCAGACGATGAGTCAGTGAGGGAGAGTGTGTTTCATCCTGTCTGTTTGACACTTGTCCACTCAATGTGTCTGCATGCCATCCCACGTGCTGAATCAAGTTCACACTGAGTTAAGCAGCAATCGGCACACATCGCAGTAGTAGTTGGATACAGTGAGGAGATGATGTTGTGTGTGAGTGGGACTAGGCAAGTGACTGTGACTGGTCGGCGTTGTGAATCAATTTAATGAAGTGTGGAAGTAACAGGGGACGGAGTGAGAATGTGGACAGTGTGACGTGGTGATTGTGGTTTTGTTTGTGGTTGTAGTACTGTTTTTGTTTTTTCGTTGTATTTGTAGTTGTAATTGTAATAGTCGTAGTGTGATCAACATCAACAACAACAACAACAAGAACAACAAGAACACGAGTGGGGACAATCCAATGTATTGGAAGTGAAAATTGCAGAATGTCTTAGTAAAATGCGAGAGGAAAACAGTAAATACTTAATTTGCAAAATATCAATGAACCTTGACTGTTCCTTTGCGAATGTCAATCAATCGTCTCACAATTCACTGTACCTTCATTTCATTACGAATCGCTTTCTGTTCAGGTTGTTTCCTCCTGGAACTTCACGAATTTCTGCTGCCACACATTCTATTCCTGACTCGCCATATATACTACTTATATAGATATAAGTAGTATTAGTAGTAGTGGTAGTGTTAGTAGTAGTATTCGTTGTTGTTGATGACTGTGATGATGTTGGGCTGTGATTGTGTGATTGTGGTAGTATGTATGTGATAGTGGGTATTGTGTGTGATGTGATAATGTGATGTTAGTGGTTGTGAATAGGTATGTTGATGGTGGGATTGGAACCGACGCCTTTTATAGGTGGTTCCTCATCCAACGCCTTAGACCACTCGGCCACACGGAAAATGATTGGAACTACACAAAACTTACTAATCAATTTCAACATTACATTTCACCATCATCATGCAAATACACTCTGCTATTCACCACAACACTACACACTACACAACACATACTACTCACTCACTCACTCACACACTCACTCAATCACTCAATCAATCAATCAACCACACAACCACTCACCACTCATCACCCCGTGTCAATCCATCCACCACTGTCTGCTTCGACAAACTACGCAGTGTAACACGTTCAGACGATGAGTCAGTGAGGGAGAGTGCGTTTCATCCTGTCTGTTTGACACTTGTCCACTCAATGTGTCTGCATGCCATCCCACGTGCTGAATCAAGTTCACACTGAGTTAAGCAGCAATCGGCACACATCACAGTAGTAGTTGAATACAGTGAGGAGATGATGTTGTGTGTGAGTGGGACTAGTCAAGTGACTGTGAACACGAGTGGGGACAATCCAATGTATTGGAAGTGAAAATTGCAGAATGTCTTAGTAAAATGTGAGAGGAAAACAGTAAATACTTAATTTGCAGAATATCAATGAACCTTGACTGTTCCTTTGCGAATGTCAATCAATCGTCTCACAATTCACTGTTCCTTCATTTCAATACGAATCGCTTTCTGTTCAGGTTGTTTCCTCCTGGAACTTCACGAATTTCTGCTGCCACACATTCTATTCCTGACTCGCCATATATACTACTTATATAGATATAAGTAGTATTAGTAGTAGTGGTAGTGTTAGTAGTAGTATTCGTTGTTCTTGATGACTGTGATGATGTTGGGCTGTGATTGTGTGATTGTGGTAGTATGTATGTGATAGTGGGAATTGTGTGTGATGTGATAATGTGATGTTAGTGGTTGTGAATAGGTATGTTGATGGTGGGATTGGAACCGGCGCCGTTTAAAGGTGGTTCCTCATCCAACGCCTTAGACCACTCGGCCACACGGAAAATGATTGGAACTACACAAAACTTACTCATCAATTTCAACATTCCATTTCACCATCATCATGCAAATACACTCTGCGATTCACCACAACTCTACACACTACACAACACATACTACTCACTCACTCACTCAATCAATCAATCACTCAATCACTCACTCACTCACTCACACACTCAATCAATCAACCACACAACCACTCACCACTCATCACCCCGTGTCAATCCATCCACCACTGTCTGCTTCGACAAACTACGCAGTGTAACACGTTCAGACGATGAGTCAGTGAGGGAGAGTGTGTTTCATCCTGTCTGTTTGACACTTGTCCACTCAATGTGTCTGCATGCCATCCCACGTGCTGAATCAAGTTCACACTGAGTTAAGCAGCAATCGGCACACATCACAGTGGTAGTTGGATACAGTGAGGAGATGATGTTGTGTGTGAGTGGGACTAGGCAAGTGACTGTGACTGGTCGGTGTTGTGAATCAATTTAATGAAGTGTGGAAGTAACAGGGGACGGAGTGTGAATGTGGACAGTGTGAAGTGGTGATTGTGGTTTTGTTTGTGGTTGTAGTACTGTTTTTGTTTTTTCGTTCTATTAGTAGTGTAATTGTAATAGTCGTAGTGTGGTCAACATCAACAACAACAACAACAACAACAACAAGAACACGAGTGGGGACAATCCAATGTATTGGAAGTTAAAATTGCAGAATGTCTTAGTAAAATGTGAGAGGAAAACAGTAAATACTTAATTTGCAGAATATCAATGAACCTTGACTGTTCCTTTGCGAATGTCAATCAATCGTCTCACAATTCACTGTTCCTTCATTTCATTACGAATCGCTTTCTGTTCAGGTTGTTTCCTCCTGGAACTTCACGAATTTCTGCTGCCACACATTCTATTCCTGACTCGCCATATATACTACTTATATAGATATAAGTAGTATTAGTAGTAGTGGTAGTGTTAGTAGTAGTATTCGTTGTTGTTGATGACTGTGATGATGTTGGGCTGTGATTGTGTGATTGTGGTAGTATGTATGTGATTGTGTGTATTGTGTGTGATGTGATAATGTGATGTTAGTGGTTGTGAATAGGTATGTTGATGGTGGGATTGGAACCGGCGCCGTTTAAAGGTGGTTCCCCATCCAACGCCTTAGACCACTCGGCCACACGGAAAATGATTGGAACTACACAAATCTTACTCATCAATTTCAACACTCCATTTCACCATCATCATGCAAATACACTCTGCGATTCACCACAACACTACACACTACACAACACATTCTACTCACTCACTCACTCACTCACACACTCAATCAATCAACCACACAACCACTCACCACTCATCACCCCGTGTCAATCCATCCACCACTGTCTGCTTCGACAAACTACGCAGTGTAACACGTTCAGACGATCAGTCAGTGAGGGAGAGTGTGTTTCATCCTGTCTGTTTGACACTTGTCCACTCAATGTGTCTGCATGCCATCCCACGTGCTGAATCAAGTTCACACTGAGTTAAGCAGCAATCGGCACACATCACAGTAGTAGTTGGATACAGTGAGGAGATGATGTTGTGTGTGAGTGGGACTAGGCAAGTGACTGTGACTGGTCGGTGTTGTGAATCAATTTAATGAAGTGTGGAAGTAACAGGGGACGGAGTGAGAATGTGGACAGTGTGACTTGGTGATTGTGGTTTTGTTTGTGGTTGTAGTACTGTTTTAATTTTTCTGTTCTATTAGTAGTGTAATTGTAATAGTCGTAGTGTGGTCAACATCAACAACAACAACAACAACAACAAGAACACGAGTGAGGACAATCCAATGTATTGGAAGTTAAAATTGCAGAATGTCTTAGTAAAATGTGAGAGGAAAACAGTAAATACTTAATTTGCAGAATATCAATGAACCTTGACTGTTCCTTTGCGAATGTCAATCAATCGTCTCACAATTCACTGTTCCTTCATTTCATTACGAATCGCTTTCTGTTCAGGTTGTTTCCTCCTGGAACTTCACGAATTTCTGCTGCCACACATTCTATTCCTGGCGCGCCATATATACTACTTATATAGATATAAGTAGTATTAGTAGTAGTGGTAGTGTTAGTAGTAGTATTCGTTGTTGTTGATGACTGTGATGATGTTGGGCTGTGATTGTGTGATTGTGGTAGTATGTATGTGATTGTGTGTATTGTGTGTGATGTGATAATGTGATGTTAGTGGTTGTGAATAGGTATGTTGATGGTGGGATTGGAACCGGCGCCGTTTAAAGGTGGTTCCCATCCAACGCCTTAGACCACTCGGCCACACGGAAAATGATTGGAACTACACAAATCTTACTCATCAATTTCAACATTCTATTTCACCATCATCATGCAAATACACTCTGCTATTCACCACAACACTACACACTACAAAATACATTCTACTCACTCACTCACTCACTCACTCACACACTCAATCAATCAACCACACAACCACTCACCACTCATCACCCCGTGTCAATCCATCCACCACTGTCTGCTTCGACAAACTACGCAGTGTAACACGTTCAGACGATCAGTCAGTGAGGGAGAGTGTGTTTCATCCTGTCTGTTTGACACTTGTCCACTCAATGTGTCTGCATGCCATCCCACGTGCTGAATCAAGTTCACACTGAGTTAAGCAGCAATCGGCACACATCACAGTAGTAGTTGGATACAGTGAGGAGATGATGTTGTGTGTGAGTGGTACTAGGCAAGTGACTGTGACTGGTCGGTGTTGTGAATCAATTTAATGAAGTGTGGAAGTAACAGGGGACGGAGTGAGAATGTGGACAGTGTGACGTGGTGATTGTGGTTTTGTTTGTGGTTGTAGTACTGTTTTTGTTTTTTCGTTGTATTTGTAGTTGTAATTGTAATAGTCGTAGTGTGGTCAACATCAACAACAACAACAACAACAACAAGAACACGAGTGGGGACAATCCAATGTATTGGAAGTGAAAATTGCAGAATGTCTTAGTAAAATGTGAGAGGAAAACAGTAAATACTTAATTTGCAAAATATCAATGAACCTTGACTGTTCCTTTGCGAATGTCAATCAATCGTCTCACAATTCACCGTTCCTTCATTTCAATACGAATCGCTTTCTGTTCAGGTTGTTTCCTCCTGGAACTTCACGAATTTCTGCTGCCACACATTCTATTCCTGACTCGCCATATATACTACTTATATAGATATAAGTAGTATTAGTAGTAGTGGTAGTGTTAGTAGTAGTATTCGTTGTTGTTGATGACTGTGATGATGTTGGGCTGTGATTGTGTGATTGTGGTAGTATGTATGTGATAGTGGGTATTGTGTGTGATGTGATAATGTGATGTTAGTGGTTGTGAATAGGTATGTTGATGGTGGGATTGGAACCGGCGCCGTTTAAAGGTGGTTCCCATCCAACGCCTTAGACCACTCGGCCACACGGAAAATGATTGGAACTACACAAAACTTACTCATCAATTTCAACATTCCATTTCACCATCATCATGCAAATACACTCTGCTATTCACCACAACACTACACACTATACAACACATACTACTCACTCACTCACTCACTCAATCAATCACTCAATCACTCACTCACTCACTCACCACTCAATCAATCAACCACACAACCACTCACCACTCATCACCCCGTGTCAATCCATCCACCACTGTCTGCTTCGACAAACTACGCAGTGTAACACGTTCAGACGATGAGTCAGTGAGGGAGAGTGTGTTTCATCCTGTCTGTTTGACACTTGTCCACTCAATGTGTCTGCATGCCATCCCACGTGCTGAATCAAGTTCACACTGAGTTAAGCAGCAATCGGCACACATCACAGTAGTAGTTGGATACAGTGAGGAGATGATGTTGTGTGTGAGTGGGACTAGGCAAGTGACTGTGACTGGTCGGTGTTGTGAATCAATTTAATGAAGTGTGGAAGTAACAGGGGACGGAGTGAGAATGTGGACAGTGTGACTTGGTGATTGTGGTTTTGTTTGTGGTTGTAGTACTGTTTTTGTTTTTTCGTTGTATTTGTAGTTGTAATTGTAATAGTCGTAGTGTGATCAACATCAACAACAACATCAACAAGAACAACAAGAACACGAGTGGGGACAATCCAATGTATTGGAAGTTAAAATTGCAGAATGTCTTAGTAAAATGTGAGAGGAAAACAGTAAATACTTAATTTGCAGAATATCAATGAACCTTGACTGTTCCTTTGCGAATGTCAATCAATCGTCTCACAATTCACTGTTCCTTCATTTCAATACGAATCGCTTTCTGTTCAGGTTGTTTCCTCCTGGAACTTCACGAATTTCTGCTGCCACACATTCTATTCCTGACTCGCCATATATACTACTTATATAGATATAAGTAGTATTAGTAGTAGTGGTAGTGTTAGTAGTAGTATTCGTTGTTGTTGATGACTGTGATGATGTTGGGCTGTGATTGTGTGATTGTGGTAGTATGTATGTGATAGTGGGTATTGTGTGTGATGTGATAATGTGATGTTAGTGGTTGTGAATAGGTATGTTGATGGTGGGATTGGAACCGGCGCCGTTTAAAGGTGGTTCCCATCCAACGCCTTAGACCACTCGGCCACACGGAAAATGATTGGAACTACACAAAACTTACTCATCAATTTCAACATTCCATTTCACCATCATCATGCAAATACACTCTGCTATTCACCACAACACTACACACTACACAACACATACTACTCACTCACTCACTCACTCACTCACTCACACAATCAATCAATCAACCACACAACCACTCACCACTCATCACCCCGTGTCAATCCATCCACCACTGTCTGCTTCGACAAACTACGCAGTGTAACACGTTCAGACGATGAGTCAGTGAGGGAGAGTGTGTTTCATCCTGTCTGTTTGACACTTGTCCACTCAATGTGTCTGCATGCCATCCCACGTGCTGAATCAAGTTCACACTGAGTTAAGCAGCAATCGGCACACATCACAGTAGTAGTTGGATACAGTGAGGAGATGATGTTGTGTGTGAGTGGGACTAGGCAAGTGACTGTGACTGGTCGGTGTTGTGAATCAATTTAATGAAGTGTGGAAGTAACAGGGGACGGAGTGAGAATGTGGACAGTGTGACGTGGTGATTGTGGTTTTGTTTGTGGTTGTAGTACTGTTTTTTGTTTTTTCGTTGTATTTGTAGTTGTAATTGTAATAGTCGTAGTGTGGTCAACATCAACAACAACAACAACAACAACAAGAACACGAGTGGGGACAATCCAATGTATTGGAAGTGAAAATTGCAGAATGTCTTAGTAAAATGTGAGAGGAAAACAGTAAATACTTAATTTGCAAAATATCAATGAACCTTGACTGTTCCTTTGCGAATGTCAATCAATCGTCTCACAATTCACTGTTCCTTCATTTCAATACGAATCGCTTTCTGTTCAGGTTGTTTCCTCCTGGAACTTCACGAATTTCTGCTGCCACACATTCTATTCCTGACTCGCCATATATACTACTTGTATAGATATAAGTAGTATTAGTAGTAGTGGTAGTGTTAGTAGTAGTATTCGTTGTTGTTGATGACTGTGATGATGTTGGGCTGTGATTGTGTGATTGTGGTAGTATGTATGTGATAGTGGGTATTGTGTGTGATGTGATAATGTGATGTTAGTGGTTGTGAATAGGTATGTTGATGGTGGGATTGGAACCGGCGCCGTTTAAAGGTGGTTCCTCATCCAACGCCTTAGACCACTCGGCCACACGGAAAATGATTGGAACTACACAAAACTTACTCATCAATTTCAACACTCCATTTCACCATCATCATGCAAATACACTCTGCTATTCACCACAACACTACACACTACACAACACATACTACTCACTCACTCACTCACTCAATCAATCAATCAATCACTCAATCACTCACTCACTCACTCACTCACACACTCAATCAATCAACCACACAACCACTCACCACTCATCACCCCGTGTCAATCCATCCACCACTATCTGCTTCGACAAACTACGCAGTGTAACACGTTCAGACGATGAGTCAGTGAGGGAGAGTGTGTTTCATCCTGTCTGTTTGACACTTGTCCACTCAATGTGTCTGCATGCCATCCCACGTGCTGAATCAAGTTCACACTGAGTTGAGCAGCAATCGGCACACATCACAGTAGTAGTTGGATACAGTGAGGAGATGATGTTGTGTGTGAGTGGGACTAGGCAAGTGACTGTGACTGGTCGGTGTTGTGAATCAATTTAATGAAGTGTGGAAGTAACAGGGGACGGAGTGAGAATGTGGACAGTGTGACGTGGTGATTGTGGTTTTGTTTGTGGTTGTAGTACAGTTTTTGTTTTTTCGTTGTATTTGTAGTTGTAATTGTAATAGTCGTAGTGTGGTCAACATCATCATCAACAACAACAACAACAAGAACACGAGTGGGGACAATCCAATGTATTGGAAGTGAAAATTGCAGAATGTCTTAGTAAAATGTGAGAGGAAAACAGTAAATACTTAATTTGCAAAATATCAATGAACCTTGACTGTTCCTTCGCGAATGTCAATCAATCGTCTCACAATTCACTGTTCCTTCATTTCAATACGAATCGCTTTCTGTTCAGGTTGTTTCCTCCTGGAACTTCACGAATTTCTGCTGCCACACATTCTATTCCTGACTCGCCATATATACTACTTGTATAGATATAAGTAGTATTAGTAGTAGTGGTGGTGTTAGTAGTAGTATTCGTTGTTGCTGATGACTGTGATGATGTTGGGCTGTGATTGTGTGATTGTGGTAGTATGTATGTGATAGTGGGTATTGTGTGTGATAACATAATTTGATGTTAGTTGTTGTGAATAGGTGTGTTGATGGTGGGATTGGAACCGGCGCCGTTTAAAGGTGGTTCCCCATCCAACGCCTTAGACCACTCGGCCACACCGAAAATGCTTGGAACTACACAAAACTTACTCATCAATTTCAACACTCCATTTCACCATCATCATGCAAATACACTCTGCTATTCACCACAACACATACTACTCACTCACTCACTCACTCAATCAATCAATCAACCACACAACCACTCACCACTCATCACCCTGTGTCAATCCATCCACCACTATCTGCTTCGACAAACTACGCAGTGTAACACGTTCAGACGATGAGTCAGTGAGGGAGAGTGTGTTTCATCCTGTCTGTTTGACACTTGTCCACTCAATGTGTCTGCATGCCATCCCACGTGCTGAATCAAGTTCACACTGAGTTAAGCAGCAATCGGCACACATCACAGTAGTAGTTGGATACAGTGAGGAGATGATGTTGTGTGTGAGTGGGACTAGGCAAGTGACTGTGACTGGTCGGTGTTGTGAATCAATTTAATGAAGTGTGGAAGTAACAGGGGACGGAGTGAGAATGTGGACAGTGTGACGTGGTGATTGTGGTTTTGTTTGTGGTTGTAGTACTGCTTTTGTTTTTTCGTTGTATTTGTAGTTGTAATTGTAATAGTCGTAGTGTGGTCAACATCAACAACAACAACAACAACAACAACAACAACAAGAACACGAGTGGGGACAATCCAATGTATTGGAAGTGAAAATTGCAGAATGTCTTAGTAAAATGTGAGAGGAAAACAGTAAATACTTAATTTGCAAAATATCAATGAACCTTGACTGTTCCTTTGCGAATGTCAATCAATCGTCTCACAATTCACTGTTCCTTCATTTCAATACGAATCGCTTTCTGTTCAGGTTGTTTCCTCCTGGAACTTCACGAATTTCTGCTGCCACACATTCTATTCCTGACTCGCCATATATACTACTTGTATAGATATAAGTAGTATTAGTAGTAGTGGTAGTGTTAGTAGTAGTATTCGTTGTTGTTGATGACTGTGATGATGTTGGGCTGTGATTGTGTGATTGTGGTAGTATGTATGTGATAGTGGGTATTGTGTGTGATGTGATAATGTGATGTTAGTTGTTGTGAATAGGTATGTTGATGGTGGGATTGGAACCGGCGCCGTTTAAAGGTGGTTCCCCATCCAACGCCTTAGACCACTCGGCCACACGGAAAATGATTGGAACTACACAAAACTTACTCATCAATTTCAACACTCCATTTCACCATCATCATGCAAATACACTCTGCTATTCACCACAACACTACACACTACACAACACATACTACTCACTCACTCACTCACTCAATCAATCAATCAATCACTCAATCACTCACTCACTCACACACTCAATCAATCAACCACACAACCACTCACCACTCATCACCCTGTGTCAATCCATCCACCACTGTCTGCTTCGACAAACCACGCAGTGTAACACGTTCAGACGATGGGTCAGTGAGGGAGAGTGTGTTTCATCCTGTCTGTTTGACACTTGTCCACTCAATGTGTCTGCATGCCATCTCACGTGCTGAATTAAGTTCACACTGAGTTAAGCAGCAATCGGCACACATCACAGTAGTAGTTGGATACAGTGAGGAGATGATGTTGTGTGTGAGTGGGACTAGGCAAGTGACTGTGACTGGTCGGTGTTGTGAATCAATTTAATGAAGTGTGGAAGTAACAGGGGACGGAGTGAGAATGTGGACAGTGTGACGTGGTAATTGTGGTTTTGTTTGTGGTTGTAGTACTGCTCTTGTTTTTTCGTTGTATTTGTAGTTGTAATTGTAATAGTCCTAGTGTGTTCAACAACAACAACAAGAACACGAGTGGGGACAATCCAATGTATTGGAAGTGAAAATTGCAGAATGTCTTAGTAAAATGTGAGAGGAAAACAGTAAATACTTAATTTGCAAAATATCAATGAACCTTGACTGTTCCTTTGCGAATGTCAATCAATCGTCTCACAATTCACTGTTCCTTCATTTCAATACGAATCGCTTTCTGTTCAGGTTGTTTCCTCCTGGAACTTCACGAATTTCTGCTGCCACACATTCTATTCCTGACTCGCCATATATACTACTTATATAGATATAAGTAGTATTAGTAGTAGTGGTAGTGTTAGTAGTAGTATTCGTTGTTGTTGATGACTGTGATGATGTTGGGCTGTGATTGTGTGATTGTGGTAGTATGTATGTGATAGTGGGTATTGTGTGTGATGTGATAATGTGATGTTAGTTGTTGTGAATAGGTATGTTGATGGTGGGATTGGAACCGGCGCCGTTTAAAGGTGGTTCCCCATCCAACGCCTTAGACCACTCGGCCACACGGAAAATGATTGGAACTACACAAAACTTACTCATCAATTTCAACACTCCATTTCACCATCATCATGCAAATACACTCTGCTATTCACCACAACACTACACACTACACAACACATACTACTCACTCACTCACTCACTCAATCAATCAATCAATCACTCAATCACTCAATCACTCACTCACTCAATCAATCAACCACACAACCACTCACCACTCATCACCCCGTGTCAATCCATCCACCACTGTCTGCTTCGACAAACCACGCAGTGTAACACGTTCAGACGATGGGTCAGTGAGGGAGAGTGTGTTTCATCCTGTCTGTTTGACACTTGTCCACTCAATGTGTCTGCATGCCATCCCACGTGCTGAATCAAGTTCACACTGAGTTAAGCAGCAATCGGCACACATCACAGTAGTAGTTGGATACAGTGAGGAGATGATGTTGTGTGTGAGTGGGACTAGGCAAGTGACTGTGACTGGTCGGTGTTGTGAATCAATTTAATGAAGTGTGGAAGTAACAGGGGACGGAGTGAGAATGTGGACAGTGTGACGTGGTAATTGTGGTTTTGTTTGTGGTTGTAGTACTGCTCTTGTTTTTTCGTTGTATTTGTAGTTGTAATTGTAATAGTCCTAGTGTGTTCAACAACAACAACAAGAACACGAGTGGGGACAATCCAATGTATTGGAAGTGAAAATTGCAGAATGTCTTAGTAAAATGTGAGAGGAAAACAGTAAATACTTAATTTGCAAAATATCAATGAACCTTGACTGTTCCTTTGCGAATGTCAATCAATCGTCTCACAATTCACTGTTCCTTCATTTCAATACGAATCGCTTTCTGTTCAGGTTGTTTCCTCCTGGAACTTCACGAATTTCTGCTGCCACACATTCTATTCCTGACTCGCCATATATACAACTTATATAGATATAAGTAGTATTAGTAGTAGTGGTAGTGTTAGTAGTAGTATTCGTTGTTGTTGATGACTGTGATGATGTTGGGCTGTGATTGTGTGATTGTGGTAGTATGTATGTGATAGTGGGTATTGTGTGTGATGTGATAATGTGATGTTAGTGGTTGTGAATAGGTATGTTGATGGTGGGATTGGAACCGGCGCCGTTTAAAGGTGGTTCCCCATCCAACGCCTTAGACCACTCGGCCACACGGAAAATGATTGGAACTACACAAAACTTACTCATCAATTTCAACACTCCATTTCACCATCATCATGCAAATACACTCTGCTATTCACCACAACACTACACACTACACAACACATACTACTCACTCACTCACTCACTCAATCAATCAATCAATCACTCAATCACTCACTCACTCACACACTCAATCAATCAACCACACAACCACTCACCACTCATCACCCCGTGTCAATCCATCCACCACTGTCTGCTTCGACAAACCACGCAGTGTAACACGTTCAGACGATGAGTCAGTGAGGGAGAGTGTGTTTCATCCTGTCTGTTTGACACTTGTCCACTCAATGTGTCTGCATGCCATCCCACGTGCTGAATCAAGTTCACACTGAGTTAAGCAGCAATCGGCACACATCACAGTAGTAGTTGGATACAGTGAGGAGATGATGTTGTGTGTGAGTGGGACTAGGCAAGTGACTGTGACTGGTCGGTGTTGTGAATCAATTTAATGAAGTGTGGAAGTAACAGGGGACGGAGTGAGAATGTGGACAGTGTGACGTGGTAATTGTGGTTTTGTTTGTGGTTGTAGTACTGCTCTTGTTTTTTCGTTGTATTTGTAGTTGTAATTGTAATAGTCGTAGTGTGGTCAACATCATCAACAACAACAACAACAACAAGAACACGAGTGGGGACAATCCAATGTATTGGAAGTGAAAATTGCAGAATGTCTTAGTAAAATGTGAGAGGAAAACAGTAAATACTTAATTTGCAAAATATCAATGAACCTTGACTGTTCCTTTGCGAATGTCAATCAATCGTCTCACAATTCACTGTTCCTTCATTTCAATACGAATCGCTTTCTGTTCAGGTTGTTTCCTCCTGGAACTTCACGAATTTCTGCTGCCACACATTCTATTCCTGACTCGCCATATATACTACTTATATCTATATAAGTAGTATTAGTAGTAGTGGTAGTGTTAGTAGTAGTATTCGTTGTTGTTGATGACTGTGATGATGTTGGGCTGTGATTGTGTGATTGTGATAGTATGTATGTGATAGTGGGTATTGTGTGTGATGTGATAATGTGATGTTAGTGGTTGTGAATAGGTATGTTGATGGTGGGATTCGAACCGGCGCCGTTTAAAGGTGGTTCCCCATCCAACGCCTTAGACCACTCGGCCACACGGAAAATGATTGGAACTACACAAAACTTACTCATCAATTTCAACACTCCATTTCACCATCATCATGCAAATACACTCTGCTATTCACCACAACACTACACACTACACAACACATACTACCACAATCACTCAATCAATCAATCAATCACTCAATCACTCACTCACTCACACACTCAATCAATCAACCACACAACCACTCACCACTCATCACCCCGTGTCAATCCATCCACCACTGTCTGCTTCGACAAACCACGCAGTGTAACACGTTCAGACGATGAGTCAGTGAGGGAGAGTGTGTTTCATCCTGTCTGTTTGACACTTGTCCACTCAATGTGTCTGCATGCCATCCCACGTGCTGAATCAAGTTCACACTGAGTTAAGCAGCAATCGGCACACATCACAGTAGTAGTTGGATACAGTGAGGAGATGATGTTGTGTGTGAGTGGGACTAGGCAAGTGACTGTGACTGGTCGGTGTTGTGAATCAATTTAATGAAGTGTGGAAGTAACAGGGGACGGAGTGAGAATGTGGACAGTGTGACTTGGTAATTGTGGTTTTGTTTGTGGTTGTAGTACTGCTTTTGTTTTTTCGTTGTATTTGTAGTTGTAATTGTAATAGTCGTAGTGTGGTCAACATCATCAACAACAACAACAACAACAAGAACACGAGTGGGGACAATCCAATGTATTGGAAGTGAAAATTGCAGAATGTCTTAGTAAAATGTGAGAGGAAAACAGTAAATACTTAATTTGCAAAATATCAATGAACCTTGACTGTTCCTTTGCGAATGTCAATCAATCGTCTCACAATTCACTGTTCCTTCATTTCAATACGAATCGCTTTCTGTTCAGGTTGTTTCCTCCTGGAACTTCACGAATTTCTGCTGCCACACATTCTATTCCTGACTCGCCATATATACTACTTGTATAGATATAAGTAGTATTAGTAGTAGTGGTAGTGTTAGTAGTAGTATTCGTTGTTGTTGATGACTGTGATGATGTTGGGCTGTGATTGTGTGATTGTGGTGGATCATGGAAACCTATTATCCCATTGGACCCTTATATCCCCTCTGCGTTTTTCGAATGTATACATATCTTTGTTGGAATATTAGATGCTGGCTGGAAAGATTATTCTGTCCATTGCTTTCTGTGATTATAATTACTTTGAATTTCATATCTTTTAATTATTGCCAAAATACCATTTGAACTATGATAGTAGCCAATGTAACTTATTATTACTATAGGCATTTGAAACCTGTACTTAGTTACTAACCGATAATTCATCAACCTTTACATATAAAACTCAATTTATCACAATAAACATCCTTTTAATGTTCTATATCATAAAAAATGCGGAAGTTTAAGTAGTGTATTTAGTTACATATTCAGTTAACCATAATATTTGTTTAGAATAATACTTAGAACTCCAAATCAATTAGAAATTGAGATAGTCATACCCACAAGGATACAAGCTTTGAGACAGAATAATGAATTAATGAGCAAAGTGCTGGAGTAGTGACGTGAAGGCATTATCTGTAGCAACTGTTATTTTGTCAACTTCTACTAAAAGCTTTAAATAAGATAAGTGAGTGGTTTACATGCACAGTGATACAGTAATTCACTTATGATATTATCTAAAGATCAATATATATCAAAATTTATGATCTGTCAATAGTATTGTAAAGGTTTTAAATTCAATTGAGGTTTTATTGTAGAGGAGCACTATTTCAGAATCTCTAACTATGTGTTTTTCAATGGTTCCCCAACTACTTATCGTTTCACAATAAAAACTGATTTTGAACTGATTAAATTAGTTAACAAGTTGCCTAGTTCATTCAGAGGTAAAATAAAATAAACCGGTTATATGCTTTGTGATGAATAAGTTGGGAAAATATGTTTACAATAATTAGAGGAAATCAGTGGATTAAGTGCATATTCTTAGTGAAGACTATATGTCACACATAGAATATGTTAACTTTATTAAACTTACCTCTCGATTCCACTGCAGCTCAGGTAAACGCTGCATATCCCGAAGAGATGAATTACAGCCTAACTGGCTGAGATAATGATTTATCGGTTGGTTATATTTCATATATATACATCATATTAAAAACTTGTTGATCACTGAGTAGTGACCGACGTAATATTTATTATATCTTTGATTTTGATCGAATTCTCTTAATTAATTCATATCTAACTATCTAACAAATAAGGCAGTGTGTGAGATATGGAGTCTTTTAGACTAATTGTCATATTTCAACTCAACTGATAGTATTTGATTAGTACCAAAAACTAAACACAAATATGTCACTGGTTACTATTCAGCGACCAATCATTGTAAATATCTCAGTCCTACTAAAGGTCAGTTGATGTTCAAACTGCTCAGTCATCTGTGAAATCTGCAGCTGTTACACTGGGTGATGTAAGCTTGAATCCCACAGAGAATGTCAATTACTTCAAGATTATAAGTATGTAGTCAAACTTACTTACTTTCTAGTCAAAAGCATTATAGTAATAGATAGATGGTGACTAGCAGCGAGAAGCAGGGCGCGCGTTTCGTCTTATTTGAGACTTCTCAGAAGGTAACAAATCCAAAATAGGACGTAAGTGCGTCCTAGATCCAAATGCTAGCTAACGTACATCTCTACCTATAATATCTAACGTAGTTTTAAACTGCCCATTGGAATGGACAATAGCTGAGCAATGTGGGAGAAAAATGGTGCATCAAATGATAACGGATGCATATTACAGGATCCGCAAATACCAACACGTCATAGAGGACCAAAAGATGAAACTACAAAGAACACTGACGTCAGAACACTTGGAAATCTTGACAACAGTCACCGAAATATCATGCAAAAGACACAGAGGACAAAGGAAAAACAACCTAACGAAGAAAATAATCAAGATCTTAAAACCAACCATGGAAGAAAACACAAACAACTGAGTGGTAAACCTATCAAAACAACCACTAACATAGAAAAACACCTACTCCGAAAGGGATTAAACTACAATACAAGAGACGTCTGAAAACTGGAATTCTTTGCAGCACTAGAGTCATCACTCAAAGCTTACGGAATACGGGAAGAAATGCAACAAGAAATAATGCAAAACATAGTACCACTAACTCAACAGATAAAGGGCAACAACCAACTGACTTCATGAAAACAAAAAGCTTTGAAGAAACTCAGAACTAGAGAAGATATTGTCATCGTTCCAGCCAAAAACAGGCGCATCACAGTGATTAAGGACAAAGAAGAATACATCGAGAAAGCCGAGGAACTACTCGAGGATAAAAACATATACAAGCAGCTGGGCGTATATCCAGTCAAAAAGTTAGAAAACCGAATTTCAAAGACTTTAAACAAGCTCGTCAAAGCAGGAGAAATAACAAAGCAAGATCAATGGAGAATGAAATCCAATGGACCAGCGCTCCCTCGATTCTACGGCAGGCCGGAAATACACAAAGCAAACATTCCAGTACGCCCAATCGTAGCGCTAGCCGGAATGCGAACGTACAGTTTGCCAAGAGAAATTTCGCGAATATTAATACATTCGACGGATCCTTCGAACCATTCCATCAAATCCGCCACCAAATTCCTTGATCAGATCAAGAACATTCAAATCAACGACGACGAGCTGATGATATCTTTCGATGTAACAATTGTAGTAATTGTAAATGTTGTAATTGTAGTAAAAGAAACCCTATCCCTGCTTCTCACCAATGACGAAAACCTCTCAAAGTACACGAAGCTTCAAAGTCTACTGGAACTTATCGATCTATACCTAACGACATATTTTCAATTTAAGAACAAAATGTTAGAACAAACAAAAGGGACACCAATGGGATCACTTGTCGCAGAAGCAGTGATGTACAGACTAGAAGCCTCGATCTTATCTGTGATCAAGCCATAAATTTGGATTCCTTATGTGGACGACACATTTATCAACATCAAAAAGGATGAGCTAGAAGACACCTATAGGCTGATCGACAACATCTTCAATGACATCAAGTTCACCATGGAACAGAAGTCAAACGACAAGCTACCATTCTTGGATATATTAATCACCAGAACCGACACAGTAAACTGGAGACTCAAGTGTACAGGAAGCCGACCCATACCGATCAAGTTCCCTACTACAATAGCAACAACCCAAGCGCTCACAAAGTCAACTGCTCACAAACCTTGTTCAAGAGAGCGAGGACACACTGCAACACATTTACAGCACGAAGAAAAGTTCTTGAAGACCATCTTTCAAACGAACAGCTACCCAATCAACTTCATCGAAAAAATACCAGCCACACCCATCATCAGAAACAACGTCAACAACAGAAATCAATAAAGAGATCACCCTACCACAGATAAAAGGCATATCAGAAACGACAACGAGACTGCTGAAAACCTCCGGAATAGGTGTTGCGCACAAACCAACAAAATCCCTCCATTCAGTCCTATGCAAACCAAAGGATGAAATGACAAAGAAGACAAATCAAACATCATCTAGAAAATAAATTGTGACAATTGCTAAAAACACTACATCGGACAAAGCGGACGACCTCTTCGTCTTCGCCTGCATGAACGTCAGTTAGCAGGCAAACGCCATGACATATCCTTGCTTATATCAATGCACGTGGACAACTGCGGACACACATTCGTGTTATAAACGTAGGTATGCCGTCGCTAATTGTTATAAACGTAAAGGAGAGGATGCTGGTTATAACAGTAGGGGTTCTTGTTATAACAGTCCTTTTACTTCTTACGCGTATGTGGGACGTTAATTTATCTTAGACGAATATCTACACTAGATTCCCACCCAGTGTCTATTCTACAGGACTTCAACAGAACTCAGATCAAGAACACGAGATTAGCCTGACTATAACGTCAATATATTTCCACACCAAAATCCGACACAAGGAACAGTTAATCAATAAGTGTCCATCAACAAGAAACAGTCAATACATAATAAGGATAGGGGAATATATATAACACATATAACACCTGTCATCCCCTCTAATGTCTGACTCATCGAGACAACCAATCATTATCATTCTCGCCCACACGTCAATTCGACTATAGAAATATGTAGGTTTTGGATAGAGGTAATTCCAATGACACCAGAGAATTTTTAGAAGCTTGGCACTCAGGTCAATCAGCAATAAACAAGCACATTGAAATCAATCCAAATTATCAGCCAATGAGGAAAATTATGCACAAACATAGGAACAAAAATCAAACTGATGGGAGATACAACCAAAACAAAGAAGTAAACAATGACGGATTTTAGGTCAACAAGAACCAATCAACATCGAGGTGCACAGGAAAAGCTGTGAACCATATGTGGAGAAATTCAAACACTTCACTTCTATTGGCATATAATTCCCATTTAACATTAAAATTAAAAACACTTCACTTCTATCCGGAGTTTGTGCTCATGATGTCGTTCAGAAGGACGATGAAAGCTCCACGACCAAACCATCCAACTCAGAGAACAAACCTACATCGAAATCACTCACCTGAGCTACAAATCTTCTCTACCATCTCAAAACAGGTTACCTTTAGTAGTACAAGTGAAATGTGAGATGTTTTATTGAAACCCAATTATGATAATAAATTGGTTGTGTAGTGATGGTATTAAAATCAGTAAATTTAGGTTTTGTATTCATAACTAAACTGGACCTAGTGGCAGTAGAATATGTCATTAGTCTTATTTACATTCAGAGAGAAAAAGGTTGAAAAAGCTCAATTTCTGCTTATTTGCACAACTTAAGGTAGTATACACCATCATCAGTAATTAACAAACATACTGTAACTTCTGTCCCCAGCTTCATTTATCAATGTTCATTGACTGAATGAAATTCTCACAGTTGAAATCATGAGTCGATTGAAGCTAGACCACCATCGAAAACCTGGAAATACTGGACGGCCGTTTCGTCCTATTATGGGACTCCTCAGCAGTGCGCATCCACGAACCCGCTCTCGCGAGCGAGATTCGAACCCAGGACCTACCAGTCTCGAGCCGAAGCCCTTAACCGATAGACCACTGAGCTGGCATCCAACGGTGTTAATGTCTAACTTCAACCAATCCACGATAATGAGCGACCGTTCACCAATTGTCCTCAGTGAGATGATATCTCTACAACAGACCTGGTAGAACTCCACTGGCCACTGCTTCCCACTAGAACTCAAGGAAATATCTCTTGAAGTCAGTCACTAGTGAGCATATGATTATAGATCAAAGGGGGTTTTGTGGAGAATTTAGTATTTTCACAGTTGAAATCATGAGTCAATTGAATGAAATTCATTTAATCGTTTAAAAATCCCAATCATATTAAAAGACTAATATTTGAACGAAGAATATTCTTTTCGATAAATTCTCTTCAGGTTCTACAATTATATATTCAAATAATTAATCCGAAAAATGGCCAAGTTAAAGGCAAAGTACATCGTTTAATGCATGTAAATTTAGGAATCTCAAAGCAAACAGAATAAAATTGTTAATGTTGATATTGACTCATATAGAATGTTAACTTGAATCTGTATATATGTAAAGTGAAAATTTAAGATCTGTGATCACAATATAAATATGGGTCAGATAGGGTGAGAGAGATATGATAGTGCAATTACAATTCGATCAAGTGGAAGACTAAATGTGTGAAAAATTAGTGATTCATTCACATCGCATTGATCCCTCCTTATTACGTCTCACTAATTTTTCACACATTTAGTCTTCCACTTGATCGAATTGTAATTGCACTATCATATCTCTCTCACCCTATCTGACCCATATTTATATTGTGATCACAGATCTTAAATTTTCACTTAACATATATATGAGTCAATATCAACATTAACAATTTTATTCTATTTGATTTGATATTCCTAAATTTACATGCATTAAACGATGTACTTTGCCTTTAATCTGGCCATTTTTCGGATTATTAATTTGGATATATAATTGTAGAACCTGAAGAGAATTTATCGAAAAGAAATTCACTTACTTCAGAGATTATCATTACTAAAATTATTGAACTACTTGAGACAATTTCAGTAGTTCAAAATACTTAATAATGGAAAAAGATTTATCTAAAAAGCACTCCAAATATCTTATAGAACATATTCATTACCCGGTGTCAAATTGCTCATATTTTTATGCCCAAATTTTGAAATTTTCATGCCCAATTTCCTATTTCAATGTTTCTGCACCTTACCCATCAAGGTGTTCAATTATTATCATAAGAGAATGATAATATTGTGATGATTAGAAGTATTCGAGTTACAGTACAAACTAGGAATCCTAGAAAGAACGCAATTTAACCAAGAAGTACTAGATGAGCACGAACGAACATATTGTATTTGAAATTCAAAACCAAGCATTCATTAAGTACAAAAGAATCGTTCGTTCATACAAACACCGCAAATATATGCTCTAAAATCATGCATTTTTTCATTGTTTTTAGGCTTTCGATCAAGATTAACTATTTAAACACATTACGAATAACCTAAGCAATAATAATAACTGATTGTTGTCATCCAAGTGCTCATACATTGATTGTGGAAAAAGTTTGCTGTAGTTGTAGGGAAACTAAGCAAACGTCTGGAATACATACTTCCAAACTACTTTGTAACAAAGTGTTCCATTCTTGATATTATTAATTACCTATGAATGTGAAACATATTATGAACTCACATACTCTTTTATCGACCTCACAACCAGTTGTAAAGCTAATTACTGTGAGATTGGGTCGAAAATACAAGGTTGGTTGGTACACTTTCCTTCTTGTCTGTCTTTCAGGGAAAAGAGTTTATTTTGAATTAAATATATCGAGGAAAATGTCAATTTTTGGGAAATTGTTTGAATTATTTCCTGTTCCTTGGTCAGAGTTCTTTACTGTTACTTAACGTATAGTATTAAATTGACCACTTGTTATTACTATATCAAGTTTTACCCTTTACTATTGTGTGTTCTGGGATAACTATCGGTTCTTTACATGTATATATATATATATATATATATATATATATATATATATATATATATAAGATATATGCACCTGACTTCACTTTATCTTGATAAATCTAAACATATTCGCATAGTTGAAAGCGTGAGTCAAGTGTAGCTAGACCACCATAGAAAACCTGAAAGCACTGGACGGCCGTTTCGTCCTATTGTGGGGCTCCTCAGCAGTACGCAACTATGCAAATACTAAATCTCCACAAAACCCCTTCTGATAATTAATATAATCACATGCTCACTAGTGACTAACTTCGAGAAGTACATCCAGGGACTCTAGTGAGAAGCAGTGACCACTGGAGTTCAAACCACGCCTGTTGTGAGATAGGAACTCACTGAAGACAATTGGTGAATGGTTGCTCAACTGCGTGGATCAGTTGAAGTTAGACATTAACACCTTTGGATGCCGGCTCAGTGGTCTATCGGTTTGGGGCTCTGGTTCGAGACAGGTAGGTTGTGGATTCGAATCTCGAGAGTGCGGGTTCGTGGATGCATACTGCTGAGGAGTCTCATAATAGGACGAAACGGCCGTCCAGTATTTCCAGGTTTTCGATGGTGGTCTAGCTTCAATTGACTCACGCTTTCAATTATGAAACACTAAATCTCCACAAAACCCCTTCTGATAACTTAACATATTCAACAATGAACCATTTTCATATAATAAATAAACATTCATAGTTGAGAATCAATCATTAACTAACCTTCACTAAACTACTTTCAACCTCTTCTGTAATAACTAAATATTTGAAAAAGTTAATTAAATCATACCACAAAATAAGTATCGAATTTTTTTTCAAGGTATTTTACTAATCACAACTGTGATCGTGACTTATTCACTTGATGAGTATAAACCTGAAATAGAATCTACATATTCTTTCTTAAAATACGTAAATAAAAAAGATAAATATTTCTACCGAAATATGGTATTTGTGATTTTAATTCAATGTATACAAATAATCCATAAAATTTTCCATATTTTGTGAATTGGTATAAGCTGGGTAAACAGTGAAAACTAAGTTTCCGATTTGTGTATTTTGTTTTATTTCTGGCCTATTTACTAATCAGAATCCATGGCAGTACTAAAGCTCCAACGAACTAAATCTGCTAAAAGTCTAAACAGTGTCCCGAAGTTGGTAGGAGGAAAAATAAGAGGATGAATGGGAGACAACAGTTATTGCCACGTATACTTAATAAATCCATTCTGATCTTCGTAAATAGTTTAAGGTATTAGTTGGTAATGGTGGACTTCTTTGCGAATTGTATCTTATAACACATTACTTCTGAGGCGAGCTGCTTAACGTATTACGACAAGAATTCGACAAAGTCAAACTAAGAGTTGTGTATAACGGTTTACCAATTGTTATCAGACAAGTTGTCGAAACATGATTTATCTGAGACCAACTACACTGATATCAAGTAAATAAGAGTCAGCTTTGAAGAGAAGAGAAAGGCGCTTTGAATTAGCTACAAGGTGGATAAATAAATAATGTCATAAGTTGTGAACGAGAAATGAAATGGTGAGAAGGGAGATGAAACCTTTTGAATTGAAAATATCATAGAGGAAGATAAGTGATGACAACATGTCAAAATAAACCAAACAAATGGTACGACATCTCATGAGATAATGTAAACTGAGACTCAGGTGCGAGTTAAGGGATTGTAATTGGATTATTCAGCTAACCAAGATCATCGCTCACAAATCCTTATCTGGGTTAGTTCATTCACTGTAAATGAGTATGAATTATGAAAGCGAACTTGTTAGTGTATCGAGAAAAAAGTTATATATACATGTCACTCGTACATCAATCACTGAAGTCTGCTAACCACATCATGATATTTTAAAATAATCACTGTCAGTTTGATTAGCAAATTAGAAATCTATATTCTATTGACTGATTACTCAGACGTTCCTTTATCTACATATCACTGAATTACATTGTCTTCTAGTATAATGATTACTTCAGCAGTGTTCGGTATTATGTTATCTCATTATTCTTGCATTCGGTCCAATGGAAATAACGCAACATTTGCTTTTCTATTGATTGATATTTACGTGACATCAGTTTAATGTTGTTTTAAAAGTATCTAACATAAACACTTCCACTGGAAAAAAATACTTCGAACAAAATATTAAAGCTATCATAACATTTCATCACATAACTGTTTTATGCTGACAAATATTAACACTTAAAAATAATAGATGTGACTACAAGAATTATTATGATAAAAGTACCAGTTTTACACTGATAGCACATTAACAGATGATAAATACAACTGCTTCTCTGACCCCAGTAACTTATACCTCATTAAACCCCAAAGTATCAAGAGATGATACTAGTCCTGTGATAGCAAAGAATCATTATTTAGCAAAAATGCCTCTCAGTATATTCATTTTTAAGCAATTCAAAATCATAGTGAAAAGAAGAACAAATGGTCCATCCTAATTGGTCCAATAACAGGACAGTATCCAATAAAGTTTATTACAACAGCGTATCGTCAAAGATAAAATTTTGGAGTAAAAATTTCCTACTTAAAGGCACAATGGCCTAAAATATAGATTTCTAATTTATCCATTCCCTATCTGATAGATGACGTCACCCACATAGCCGCTTGTGTATGATATTTTTCACAAGCTGATATCCTCCGGTAAGCTGAGTGGTTGTTATATCTTTGTTCGTCAGATCATATTGGCAGTTATTGCTGACTGAATGCAGAAATTTACATGTTGTTTGAGATGTTGGAGAAGATTTGTAGCTCAGGTGAGTGATTTTGATGTAGGTTTGTTCTCTGAGCTGGATGGTTTGGTCATGGAGCTTCCATCGTCCTCCTGAACGACATCATGAGCACAAACTTCGGATAGAAGTGAAGTGTTTGAATTTCTCCACATATGATTCACAGCTTTTCCTGTGCACCTCGATGTTGATTGGTTCTTATTGACCTATAAGACATATAAACGTCCGGTCTAACATGTCCAACGTTTTCAATCAACTGATACTGTGATCATAAAGTAGATACCGTGAGACCCAAAAATTTTTCATTTAACAATTGCTTTTTTAGAAAGAAGAATTGAAGCTAGTGTAGTGCCGCGATTCGTTAACCGTTTACTTCGATAACCGTTATAATTCTAAACTTAACGGTGCGTAAAATCAGAAGACAAAGGATAGCAGCAACTACAGTTTATTGTCGAATGACTCAGGTTCGAAAGCTAACAACACCTGAGCGAATATGAACGAGCGAGTGAACAGGCAAACAAGCGAAGGAAACGAACGAGGACCAAGCGAGCGAGCGAGAGAGTAGCAAGCAATTACATAGGCAATTTATAGTCAAATTTAATAAGGGCACAGCAAAGCAAAACAAAGGCTGATAATAATATTTGCGTGCGTACATATATGGGTAGGAGTATGAGTCATCGAATGATATTTAAGCAGTCAACATTTCGGCTAGAGTGTCATGTGCTCTAGTGTTATTGCAGTGCAAAGAATATGCAAATTGTTACTATCCAAATGACAATGTCTGTTAAGTAAGTTATAAAAAAGGGCTTAACCAAAATTGGCTATAATCGAAATTGATTGTAGGATGGTTGCTATATTACTCCCCCCTGCAAACAAAGATATATGAAAAATTGTCTGTGTTTGCATAAAGTACAGTAAATTGAATAGCATAGTTACAATCATTTGAAGATATGGGCCTGTATAAAATTAGAATGAAGTTAGTGTGTATTTAGTTCGTGCCCGTCCGTTAGGCTATACAAAATAGCTGTAAGAAATAGAAGGGATATGGTATCGCTTCGAAAAAAAAACTACACGTATGAGCATAAGGGTGTACATAAGCTGTGCCAAGTTTAATAGCGTATAGCATGAATTTAATAATCCATATGTATACAATGAAGAGGAAGAATTATAATTAATAATCAAAGTAGCAGAAAATTATCAGTAAAAGATTGTAGCGACATAACGTTGCGGCCATCTTACTCTGCGACCAGATTTTGTCGTTATCGGAGTCTCTTCGTTTTGGTGCGTTAGCGTCGTTGACTCCTGAGATTCGTGTTTCGTAGGTGTGATCGTCTTCGAGAGGCTTGTGCTTGTCGATTGAAAATCGCTATCGATGAAAGCTGGCTTCACACGATCGATACTGATTACGTCTGTCTTCCCAGCTTTTTCTACCGTGACTGTCTTATCTGTCTTCGTAATCACTTTAAATGGACCTTCATAGTTCAGCTGCAGAGGTGGTTGTACGTTGTCTCTTCTGATAAATACGTGCGTGCTATTATGTAGTTGCTGAGGTACGAATACTCGACGTTGTTGTAGTCTGGGAAGTGCTATTTTTAAATCGCTCATGTGTTTCTTCAGGCGTTGGACGTAGTTGGCTACATCAGTCGGAACACTTTTACCTGAAGCGAAAAATTCTCCGGGTAAACGTAAAGTAGTTCCATATACCAACTCGGCTGGACAACATCCCATATCCTGTTTAATTATTGTTCTTAAACCTAACATGACTAAAGGAAGCTTATTAGCCCAATCGTTATTGACAATGACAGATGTAAGGGATGCTTTCAACTGCCTATGTAGGCGTTCAACCATTCCGTTTGCCATTGGATGGTAGGATGTCGTTCGTATACGTTTAATACCGAGGAGTTCTGTAAGCTGCTGGAAGAGTCGACTTTCGAATTGAGCTCCTCTATCGGTCGTGATAATTGCCGGTATACCATAGTAAGAAATCCAATTTTCGATAAGGGCTTTGGCTACGGATTCGGCTGAGGTGTCTTTTATTGGTACCGCTACAGGCCATCGGGTAAATCTATCGATGCATGTAAAAATATAGTTGTACCCGTTCGAAACTGGCAGTGGTCCCACGATATCGATGTGTATATGTTCGAATCGAGTGTCTGGCTGTGAAAATGAACCCATTGGCGAACTAGTATGACGATGTACTTTGGCTTTTTGACATTTCATGCATGCTTGCGTCCAATTTCGTATATCGCGATTCATTTTCGTCCATACGAAACGCTCACTGATTAATTTCATCGTGGCTTTTATTCCCGGGTGCGATAGGTTATGGATACTTTCGAATACTTTCCGTCGCAATGGTTTAGGAATGAATGGGCGAGGTCGGCCAGTTGACATGTCACATATTACTTTCGCGTTGCCGAACTGAATATCTTCGAATAATAATGACGTCGTGTCATCGAATCTTAGCTTGTTTAGTTCGATGTCTATCTCTTGTAACTTCGCGAGACCGTGATAATCAATTCCATTTGTAATAATCGCGTTTATCGTTGTTCTGGACAACGCATCTGCCACTTCGTTATTATTACCTTCAATATACTGTATGCTAGAAGTAAATTGGGAAATAAATTCTAATTGTCGAATTTCCCTCGGCGAATAGTTATCCTGCTTGGCGTTTAATGCTTTCGTGAGGGGTTTATGGTCTGTATACACTGTAAAAATGGTACCCTCTATCATGTGTCGGAAATGTTTGATTGCCAAGTAAATCGCTAATAGTTCTCTTCCGAACGTACTGTACCTCGTTTGTGTAGGGTTTAATCTCTTCGAGAAAAATGAAATCGGTTCCCATGTACCGTTTACTAACTGCTGCAGTACAGCTCCTACTGCTATGTTCGATGCGTCCGTCATGATGGCTAGTGGCGCTTCGCTCTTTCGTCGAACTAATATCATTTTCTCATGAAGTGCTCGCTTAGCGTTCTCAAAAGCCTGTATAGCCTCTGTCGATAGATGGAATGTTCGGGTATTTCCTCGCAAAGCGTCCGTTAATGGCTGTAGTATTGCTGCGCAGTTTGGAATAAATCGCCTATAGTAGTTTATTAGTCCCAGGAATCGTCGTAACTTTTTTTGTGACTCGGGCAACGGATAATTGCGAATAGCAGCAACTTCCGCTGGAACTGGCATGATACCTCGAGAATTTATCATATGACCTAGGAATTGCAATGATTTCTTTCCAAATTCACATTTCTCCACGTTAATAGTGACACCATATTCTTGAAGTCTCGTGAATAACTGTCGTAGATGTTGTAGATGTTCTTCGACGGTAGCGCTAGCTACTAATATATCGTCGATATATGCGTATACCCCTGTCAAACCTCTAACAACCTGATCAATAAATCGCTGAAAGGTTTGAGCTGCATTAGTTAATCCAAATGGCATTCGTAAAAACTCAAATAAACCAAATGGAGTGATTACGGCCGTTTTCGGTATGTCTTCTGGGGCCACTGGAATGTGGTAGTACGCCCGAACAAGATCAATTTTCGAAAAAATCGTAGCACCTTCTATTTCGGTAGTGATATCGTGAATATGTGGCACTGGGTATCTATCTGCTATCGTTTGCTTGTTAAGGGCTCTATAATCTCCACATGGTCTAATTTCTCCATTCTTTTTGGGAACCATATGTAACGGAGATGCCCAGGGACTATTAGATGGCCTTATGATACCAAGTTTCATTAGTTTTTCGAATTCTCGTTTTGCAATGTTTAACCTTTTTGGGTCCAACCTTCGCGCTCTTACTCTAGTCGGTGGACCTTTCGTGACGATATGGTGCTGTACTGTATGTTTAAGATCTTTATTGTCGTATGATGACCTCGTTAAGTCGGCGAACTTATTTAGAAGTGACTTATATTGCTCGTTCTTATCTTTCGACACTACTAAATTCATAGATACATGATCAGTGGTCACTCCTCTTATGACTACTGAGCGTTCTCCATTCACTAGTTGGTTTCGTCGAGAATCCACTAATAGGTCAAAATTCTTTAAGAAATCGATACCAATTATGGGTACGGAAACATCAGCGATTACAAATTCCCAGCGAAGTGAAATATTACGGCCGAAATTCAAGGTTAGTTTTCGCTTGCCATATGTCTTTATATCGGATCTATTCGCTGCTTTAAGAGTTAGCGCAGTATCGATATTTTGTTTTTCGTTGCTCAATGGAGGGACGACGCTTATCTCTGCTCCCGTGTCTACTAAAAACTGCGCGCCCGTTACTCTGTCCTGAACATAGAATAAACGATTGCTCGTGGGAGCTGCGTTGATTTTCGTAGTCGTTACTGAGAATCGTTGGGATCGTTTAAATTTGCATGGAGACCTGCATTTTCGAGCTCTGTACCCAAATGTTTGATGGTACCAGCATATAGCAGGATCTGGTAGTCCCTTAGAAAATGATCGGTTTCTATCTCTTGATCTGCTGCGCGACCAACTTCTTTTCCTGTCGTTGTGATTTAGACTCGTTAGTTTATGGCATAGCGCATTAATTTCCTTTTGCAAGGCCTCGATTCTTTCGTCAACTGTGAAGTTGAGTGTTTGTGAAGTCGCATTTCTCATTCTCTCGTAAATCTTATCGGCTATTTTAGCGATGTTGTCTATGTCTACATCGCTATCTCCAACAGCGAGGATCTGCTGTACGTTCGGTGGGAGTCGTCGCAACCATAAGTGGTAAAATATATTTTTATCCACATTTCTGTCTCCAATTACGTTGCTCATATACGTTTTTAACTGCGAAGGCGTTCTATCTCCGATTTGAACTTCACTGAGCAACTGCTCGACAGCCTGCCGGTCGTTTAACGAGAGAGCTTTTATTACGGCCTGTTTCAATACGTCGTACGGATTTACCGCATCCGGCTTAGTTAGGACCTCTCGTACCTTGACTGCTACTTCATCTGGAAGTAGTGAGCTTGCATAGCCGAACTTATGTCGCTGTAAAAGAATACGATTGGCTACGAAGTAATTTTCAAGTCTAATAAACCAGAGTTGAGGATCATTAACATTAAAAGAGGGAATAGTAACATTAATAACTCCCACGGATGGTGACTGTGAAAGATCGATTGTTTCGTTATTTAAAGACATTACTAATAATAATAATAATAATAATAATAATAATAATAATAAATTAAGTAGTATGCGAATATAACGTTATTGTCACTAAGAGAAATGAATCGATGAAAAAAAATGATAATAACAAAAGGTACAATTTATAAAATGGAACAGACTTACTAAATTGCACCAATATATCAATTGTTCGTGAATAATCGTTATTTATTATGAATATTATCGTTAAGTTCAATAATGGGATAATGTACGTACGATTAAAATTGTGATATAATAAATCCACAATTATGATTATAATCCAGATAATAATTCGAATAGAAACAGAGTACGTTGAATTTTCGAAATGAAATTATCTCGTCGAAAATTGTTTTGTGTTCGCTCGTCGAGGCATCCAATTCTGTAGTGTCGTGTTCGTATGGCGAGGCAACCAATTATATTGCGTCGTGCTCGTTCAGCGAGATATCCAATTCTATTGCGTCGTGCTTGTTCGGCGAGGTATCCAATTCTATTGCGTCGTGCTTGTTCGGCGAGGCCTCCAATTCTGTAGTGCCGCGATTCGTTAACCGTTTACTTCGATAACCGTTATAATTCTAAACTTAACGGTGCGTAAAATCAGAAGACAAAGGATAGCAGCAACTACAGTTTATTGTCGAATGACTCAGGTTCGAAAGCTAACAACACCTGAGCGAATATGAACGAGCGAGTGAACAGGCAAACAAGCGAAGGAAACGAACGAGGACCAAGCGAGCGAGCGAGAGAGTAGCAAGCAATTACATAGGCAATTTATAGTCAAATTTAATAAGGGCACAGCAAAGCAAAACAAAGGCTGATAATAATATTTGCGTGCGTACATATATGGGTAGGAGTATGAGTCATCGAATGATATTTAAGCAGTCAACATTTCGGCTAGAGTGTCATGTGCTCTAGTGTTATTGCAGTGCAAAGAATATGCAAATTGTTACTATCCAAATGACAATGTCTGTTAAGTAAGTTATAAAAAAGGGCTTAACCAAAATTGGCTATAATCGAAATTGATTGTAGGATGGTTGCTATACTAGACATTAACACCTTCGACTGCCAGCTCAGGGGTTTAGAGGTTAAGTGTTCGCCCGAGAGGTCAAAAATCCTGGTTTTGCGTTCCGCGTGCGGTTTCGTGGATACGAACTGTTGAAGAGTTCCATACTAGTACGAAACGGCCGTCCAGTAATTCCAGGTTTTCAATGGTGATCTAACTTGAATCAACTCATGAATTCGGCTATTAAGATTTTATACAAGTTTTAAATGAATCTCTTTTTCCAGTTTATTCGACGAAAATAACAAGAAAGAACAATCAAGTAATATTGAAGCTTTCCTAAAAAGGTGTTCGAAGAAAGTGATTAACTAGCAGAAAACTACATAGAATAAGAGAAGGAAATGCAGACATTTTACCTAAATCTAAGCTGTGAATGCTTGATGCAGATATTCTGCGTTTGTTTGAAAATCTCTGTTCAGACTCATAACCAACAAGTTTGTTGGTAGTAGAATTGGCATCTCTAATTGGGATTATGTTGTCTGTCGTTAAAGACTTCTGGCCATCCACGTCTACTTGATCACCTGCTCTTAACCAACGCATTGGACTTACAAACGTCAAACGCTTCAGAAGTCGTACAATGGGACTGACAACAACAGCTTTATCTATTGAGTCTTCTCCACCGGACATTCCCGTACGGAGAAGAAAGAAAACATATATAAAACACATATATATATATATATATTCCTGGAGTTTCATTCTGATATAATTGTATATGCTTAAAAAAAGGTATGTCTGTAGATTGTTAAAACCACTACTGAGTGAACTTCTTTTCCAAGTCACTTAACAAAAATGTCCTTCTATGGTGATGGCAACCGGGATGTGACAACTGCCTTCATAACTCTACAAGCACCCATGATCTTAATGTTGACGACAGAATGCTTCCCTCACCTTTTAACAAATTTACCATCCCCATAACTAACCCTTCTCATATATCTTTATCACAAAATGTTATCCGTGGTCTCCTGTAACCACAGTCTAAACTACATGTTGGAGCTTCTAATTTTCGAACTTTGTACCATAAAAGACAAGGTTCTTCAGCTAGGATTCTAGAGTCTCAAGCAATCGATGTGTGGTGCGTCCTCGGAACGGGCATACAGGACCCCAGTAAAGTCACTCATTCGATCTTAACTTACCAGCGGAAAGAACTTTCACGATTAACCCTTCGATTATCTGGAGACCCACCTCTACTTCCTACGGCCTCTCTGGTGTAGGTACAGTATAAAGTCCTGAAACAAAACAGGCTCAGATAGATTGAATCCCAATGGGAAGTCTCATGCGCGCTGTCCGACTAAACGAGGCAGTTACTTAATTATGCCTACTACCCCCAATGCAGCATAGGCCGCCGACCAGCATTCTCCAACCCACTACGTCCTGGGCCTTCTTTACTAGTTCTATCCAGTTCTTGTTCATTCTTCTCATGTCTGTCTCATTTCCCGGCGTAACGTGTTCCTTGGTCTTCCTCTTTTCGTTTGACCTTCAAGATTCCATGTGAGGGCTTGTCTTGTCACTCAGTTGGGTGCTTTTCTCAATGTGTGTCCTATCCACTTCCAGTGCTTCTTCCTGATTTCTTCCTCCACTGAAATCTGGTTTGTTCTCTTCCACAGTAGGTTGTTGTCGATAGTGTTTGACCAATGGATCCGAAGTATTTTGCGTAGACAACTGTTAATAAACACTTGTATCTTCTGAATGGTGGCTTTCGTAGTTCTCCAGGTTTCCGCCACATACAAGAGAACTGTCTTGACATTTGTATTGAAAATTCTGATCTTGGTGTTGGTTAACAGATAGTTGTTTTGAGTCTCAGATGTTCTTCAATTGCAAATATGCTGCTCTTGGTTTGCCGATCCGCACATTCGCATCTGCATCAGACCCACCGTGTTCATCAATGATGCTGTCCAGAAATGTAAAGGTTTTACATCCTCCAAAGCTTCTCCGTCAAGTGTGATTCGATTGGTGCATGCTGTGTTGTATCGGAGAATCTTGCTTTTCCTTTTGTGTATATTGAGACCTACTGCTGCTGAGGCTGCTGCTACACTGGTTGTCTTCTCCTGCATTTGTTGTTGCATGTGTGATAGAAGAGCCAGATCATCTGCGAAGTCTAGATCCTCCAGCTGCATGCTAGATGTCCATTGTATCCCATGCTTCCCCCCAGATGCTGACGTCTCCATAATCCAGTCGATCACTAGGAGAAAGAGAAAGGGTGGGAGTAAGCAACCTTGCCTGACACCGGTCTTTACCTCAAATGAGTCGATGAGTTGTCCTCCATGGACAATTTTGTAGTTTAATCCATCATAGGAATTCCGTATGATATTAACTACCTTCTCGAGCACACCGTAGTGTCGAAGAAGCCTGCATAGTGTTGTCATGTCCACACTATCAAATGCTTTCACGTAATCAGTGAAGTTGATATGTAGTGATGAATTTCATTCAATTGATCGTTCCACAATGATCCGTGGAGTTGCGATTTGGTCAGTACACGATCGATCCTTACGGAATCCATCCTGTCAGTCTCTAAGTTGGGCGACTACGGAGTCTCTCATTCTGTCTAACAACACCCTGTTGAAGACTTTTTCTTGGTATTGAAAGAAGAGTGACGCACCTGTGGTTCTCAAACTTGCTGAGATCGCCTTTCTTTGGTATTTTGATCAGGTGTCCTTCTTTCTAGTCTGTTGGTACTTGTTCTTTATCTCAAATCTTACTGAAGAGAATGTGGAGTATCTTTGCAGTTGCCGCTACATCTGCTTTCAGTATCTCTGCTGGAATATTCTCTGGCACTGTTGCTTTGCCGCTCTTGATTTGTTTTATAGCCATGTTGATCTCTTCAATTGTTGGTGGGCCAACATCGATTGGGAGGTCCATGGGTGCTGCTTCGATGTTGGGTGGATTCAGTCGGACTGGTCGATTCAAGAGTTCTTTGAAGTGTTCTACCCACCAGTTCCGTTGTTCCTCAATGTTGTTGATTACTTTGCCTTTTATTCTTTCCACTGGTCGTTCTGGTTTAAGATAATTTCCATCGAGTTTCTTTGTTGTATCATACAATTGTCTCATGTTTCCTTCTCTTGCAGCCTTTTCCGCTGTCATTGCTAGATCTTCCACATATTTACGTTTGTCAGTTCCGACCCAGAACCTCCTGACATATTGAAATGATTGCCTTTTTTATCCCTTTCCAGTTGCTCTCCATAGTAGTTCCCTTTGCATTGAGTAGATCGTGAAAGGTCCGGAACCTATTGCTGTGGGTTATCTTGAATTCGTTGAGTCCGTCAGTATCCCGAAGAAAGGCCGTATCAAACTTTTGTAATGTCCACCCCATTGTCCAGAGCTTCTTGAGTTTCAATTTCATCTTGGCGACCAGCAAGTGATGATGTGAGGTTATATCAGCTCCTCTCTTGTTTCTCACATCTCCCATCGTCCTCCTGAACTGTTTGTTGATTCAGATATGGTCGATTTGGTTCTGTGTAGTGTAATCCTGTGAAATCCATGTGGCTTTGTGGGAACGTAGTTCCCACTATGACCAGTTTGTTGGAGGCACATAGGTTTGCAAATCTCTCAAAATTATTGTTCCTTTCTCCGAGTCTATGTCATCCCATGATGTCTTCATATCCGGTGTTGTCCATTCCAAGTTTGGCATTTAAGTCTCCCATCAGAATGGCTAAGAACTTCGTTGGGCACTTATCGATTGCAGCTCATCGTAGAATTGGTCTTTAACGCCTTCATCGTGGTAGTTTGTAGGCGCATAGTATTGGATGACGTTCATCGTAATGTCCTCTCTCTTTGTTTTGAAGGAGGCTTTGATGATCCTTGGTCCATGAGATTCCCATCCTATAAGTGCTTTTTGTTCTTGTTTGGATAGCATCAGTACAATTCCGTGTGTATGTGGAGTGTTTTCTTCTTCATGGCCGGAGTATAACAGGAGCTTTCCAGAAGCTAGTCGTTGTTGTCCAACCTGCGTTCAATGTGTTTCATTGATCCCAAGCACCTCCAGGTTGTATCTTTTCATATCTACAACAATTTGGATGACTCTCCCGGTCTCCCACATTGTACGAACATTCTATGTACTTAAATTAATGGTTGCTCTGATCGCCAGAAGAGGCATCAGTCTCGTGACTTTCGAAGGAACTATGAGGCATCACAAATCTTTTAACTAAAAATCTTATAACTCGTGGATTTGAATGTATGTATGATGGAGTGACTAATCAGTGATTATCACTGCGATTATAGGATGGTGGAAATTGTTAAGTTTCATTGAGATCAGGAAATGATCAGTATTTGACCACCATTGAGAACCTGTAAGCACTGGACAACCGTTTCGTCCTAATGTGGGACTCCTCAGCAGCGCACATACACAATTCCGCATTCACAAATAAACTCGAAGCCTTCGACATCGTGAGCCAAACTTTCACTTTTAAACTACTTAGATGGTATACAACAGCTTCGGTGTCTAACTTCAATCAATCTACGTCATTTCGCGGTCATTTACCATTGTCTTCGGTGAGTAACTGCTTCACACACCACACATTTGAACTCCACTGGTTACGGCTTTTAACTATCATGTCAATTTATTTCCTGATCAATTGTAATAGATATTCCACAATTTATCCTTCACTGTATTGTTTGCTCACGAAAAGGGAGCACTTTCTCTGAGTTTTGAATTTCTCTGTTCCTAAAACACATATGTTAATTGGAAATTATTATCTTATTCAAAAACCTCTATGATCGAATGAGCACTTTAGCCTCTTTATTCTTAGAGAATCAAACGTTGTATAATGCTGAACTAGTGAGTATAGAGCATCAGTTTGATGTTCCTAAACTAAAGTAGAGAAAAATATTAACTTATCAGCATTTCAAAGCATTAAAAAAATTGCGAACTAATACTGATAAGATAGCATCCATTGTCAGTCATGAAAGTAAGTTTATGGCTAATGTTGACTGTGATGGGTTACTCAGATTAGAAAGTAATTTGATGAACCTACTTAACGTGAATGCTATGAGCAAAATAAAAAAAATAATTTATTGAAACTCATGGGCTCGGTGTATGCTCATTCATATGCACTAGCAAAGATTCATAAGTGCAACACCCCCTTACGTTTAATTCTATCCATGTGTCTGTCACCTACATACAGCCTTGGAAAATAGCTAAAAAAAGTATAAAACCCTATTCGATACCAATTTTGTAAGTATTCTTTGAATTATTTACTTATTGGATGCTAATATAGAAAATAAGACAATGTCCTCCTTTGATTCAAACATTTTGTGTACAAATGTATCTCTTAGAAAAGCCATTTGTGCTTTGATGACTATGTCCCATTAAATATTATTCAATTGAGATTGTCTGTCAAAGCTCTTAGAGATGTATTATTACTACTATGTAATGACAATGTGAAATTCACTTTTGAGGAAGAGCATTTTGGACAGAATGATGGCACAGCTATTGGTAGCTGTTTAGGATCATCGGTGGCCGATGTGTTCATGGTATAGGTGGAATAACCGGGTCCGTTTTATAAACATACTGAATAGCAGGACAAGGTGATTCTGTCAAACGTTCTGTATATAAAAAGCCGATATGGACAGGGCAGTATGTTAGTTTTCATGGTCAATTTCCAACCCGGTACACACGTGGAATTATAAGGGGATTATACAATAAGATCAATCATATTTGCACTAGCAAGACCATTGAAGGAGATGTACAGCTTTCAACTGAAACATTGACGAATAACGGTTTATAAACTATCGGAATGGTAGCAAGATGGTGAGACCTATTGTATTTTCGTCACCCGAAAATTGATTCTAGCTAACCCTACGATTCTGAGGTGACACAAATAGACTTATCTTGAAGAAGGCCTCAAATGGCTATCAGCAAAACATTTTACGTAGCCCAACTCATCACTATCGAAAAGTCAAGATCTGTTTCACTAGAAACGTGAATATCACGTAGACGATTGCCACATTCTATTGAGTCTATCTATTTACATGCATATGCGGAAACACATACATAGAGAGGAGTAATCGCGATCTCTGAGAAAGGTGGTTGGACACATACTTGAATAGCTACAGAAACAAATGTATTCCAGTGGTCAAATAAGATCACAGGATAGACAAGTATCTCCATACATTGATAAACATTTGGTTGAGACTTGTCATATGGTTGATGAAAAGTCAGTCTTTGTAGTGTTATACAGAAGTTTTGAAGGTCTCATCCCAAGTTTTATTGAAGCCGTGCCTATAAGAAAACTGGAACCCCTTCTATTTGTTAGAAAACAATTTGTTCTTATCCTTAACCTACCCTGATAATACTGATTTATTGTCCAGTCTTGTAATCACAGTGTTTTTCACAATGTATACTTTATTATTTTCTTCGTTTCTTTCTCAATTATAGAGTTGACATTAAGCGAATAGTTCATGCATATGTTATTAGATCCATTTCAGTAAACAATACTCTAGTCCAACCGAGTATTGAATGATTGCATGTCTCTCGTAATAATATGATATTGCAACAGCATGTGATCATTCTGGCCTTGAACAACATAACATCAGTAAACTGTATTCCTTTACAAATGATCTGCTGCTTCCCAGCTTTTTTATGTTACGCTTATCGTTTTGCTTTCATTCCTATGTGACGCATATTGTGGTTCATTTCGTTCCTGCCTTATATATTAATGGAAGTTTTTGGCTTCTTTTTATTATTAACAAGACTGTTAATGGACATTATTAGTTTTCTTAGCTATTTCCGCATATTGAGATCATGAGAGAGCTTAACATAGGTTATGTCATTGGTAGTTAAATCCGAAAATCCCTGTCTTCGTAATTAAGGCTAGTGATGACAAAAAACGACTGACTCTCAGAGAATGATCACTACTATTATTTCGTAAACAAAGAAACTGGAAGATATCCGTCCGCCTAAATCAGCTGTGACATTTACTCTTCTGCCCATACCTACGAATATGAATAATTTCCAGCCATTAGAATTCTAGAGCCAGTCTAGGAGCTTTAGATATATAAAATCACTTGGTATAGTTTGTTTGAATCTCACCATTGATGGTTAGGACTGCAATTGGTCAGTCTCTTACTGGCATATGAACATCCTGTGCGTATTGCCTCGATGTAGCCTAAATTCACAAGCAAAGATTGATAGGGGCCAACAGTGGAATGCAGGACGCGCGTTTCGTCCTATTTGGGACTCATCAGCTGGATGTACCTGCGTCTCAGAGTTGATGTTCACAGTATACACATATGCCAACAAGAGACTGATCAATTGCAGTCCTAAACATCAATGGGAAGATACAAGCAAACAACATCAACTGAATCTACGCTTCGCCCCATTGCACAAGCAAGTAGCTATCAGGACTCAGTAGATAAGTGAATAACGCGATGGCGTTTGAAGAGAACGGTACTGGGTTCGAGTCCCAGAGTGAACATCAACTCTGAGATGTAGGTACATTCAGCTGACGAGTCCCAAATAGAAAGGAACACGCGTCCTGCATTGCACTACTAGCCACTATCCATCTTTGATTATAATGCTTTAGATATATTTTGCCATTGACGTTCAAATTAGATAAACGCTTAGGACCACCCTTTCATAAGTACAGACGCCTTTCAAACAGGAAGCAGTCTACGTAGATTCTTTCTTCATTAGAACATAGTGGTATCCCGAGAAATATAAACGCATGAGAAACAGCCACTGAACCGATAAACACATGTAGTGCTAACTTAACATACTCGTAGAATGTGTAAAATAAATAACGATTTGAATCCTATTGACGTTTTGGAAGATGAGAAATATATCTATGACTCAAGGCGATATACCCCATATAATCACTGACTATTAATAGTGTGTATATAGGAAGTTGTGCACCGCACAAAAATCATAATCTATGGTTGGAGAGTGTAAGTTCACATAACTAAAAACCAATATGCTCAAATAATTCCTTATCATTTGCTATACATTTCGTTCAGTGTCATTTTCCGTGTTTCATTCTTCGATCTCATTAGTTGCTTTTAACTAAATTTTGTGATTCCATTAGTTATTTTGAACCACCTACTGAACCTACAAACACATGTAATTTTTAGTATCCCTTCAACATAATAATAAAATGGGCAATAAATATTTCTAACTCATAGAACAAATCAGCATAGTTTTGAAGTAAAATTGAAGACTGTTTTTGTCAGTCAAACAGATCTATTTCATTAAAGTGAAGACCACTTATTGAAACTCTTAATGCTTCTTATTATGAGGTGGAATTACGAATCACTACCAGATTTCATTTGAATGAATCAATATATCTTTTTTTATTTTTGACAGTCCTGACATAAATATTGTGATCTACTGTTATACTACAACTATAACCAATTTCAACAAACATCCTATTAATTGATACCAAGAATGGATGAATTTTAGATCGCGATATCTCACGTGGGACTCGAACCCATGACGTTGGGTCTCACGTGATAACACAACCTGTACACCACTGAGCCCACACCCAACCGTGCTAATTTATAACTTCAACCAATCCACCATATTGCGGCACCGTCTACCATTGTCTTCGGTCGGTAACTGCTTCACAACATACACGGTTCAACTCCATTGGTCAAGGCTCCTCACTACAACTGCAACAAATCTATTGTCAAGTTGGTCAATAGTGAGCATGTGGTAACTCACCTTTATGACGAGAACGCGATTGGTATAATGGGAACATTTATTATCATAAACAATTGTATCAGTGTTTGTTTTACTTTATTTGTTTGTTTAACTGTACCAAAGACACTTTTCCTTCCATTGTCTGTTACCTTGCACGAACGCGCTTACGCTCGAGTTATTTCTCACCATAATTCTTATTCGTAATTCAGTGACTTAGACTATTATCCTGTAGTGTACTCATCAGAAGCGAAGATGTAATTTGTGCAAGTCTCTTCATCATTTATAACTGACTAGTAATGGCCGTCTAACCGAAGAAGCGAATTAAGAGAGTCAAACAGGGTAACAAGTATATAAGGAACGACAACATGCTTTTCCATTGTCATATGGTAGGCGATAGATGCGACTGTAGGCAGGCTATTGCAAGTGGATCATTTACATAACCGATGCCATCATCTGGATAATCCTGTATTGATTACTCAAATAGTATACATGTGTACATATTCGTGACCTGTGCATTAAGACATCAGTAGTACAAAACTCTTAGTAGTCTTATTTTGTATAGCTGGTTAACCATGAGGACATTGTTGATTGAGCACAACAAACTGCCACTGAGTGACTTAGATGGAAAGAATCAAATAGGATCGTATAGGAATCTGTATTTCACCGAAACGCTATTCCACCTCTATGATTTTGTAGAAATGCTGGTGACCCCCTGTTAAATTGACAATAACTAACCAAGCAAATCGTTGATTAATCACCCACGACGTCAATCTGGTCTGATATATCTGTACTATATCCCTGCTGCATGTGACCCGCAAATTGAAGGACATTATTTTCCTATTATATTAATGTGACTCAAAAATTCTACTCATTTCGATAAGACACGTAATACCGGTCGGTATGTTTGTGCGTTTTACTTAATGACTGTAATTCTTTAATTATTGTAGAAATCTAATTGTTTTTATGTTTAGAAACAGATAAAGTTTAAAGCCATGTTGTCCTTGTTCTGACTATAGCTTTCACATAGACTCTGGCATCGCTAGTATTGGGTTTACAGTCCTAGTAGTATATCCGTTGGAAAAATTAAATCCTACATCCTTTCCTTCCAATAAGTTATAGGACGAAAAAGAAAATTAATTTATACAAACAAAGCAGTTCATTTTATATGTCAAATTGCTGCCAATACTGTCTATCATAGAAAGATACACTGGATAAGGAATAAAACTTGATTATTCTTATGCGCGTGTACCTATACACATACAAACGTGCGTACAAGGATTAAATGTTTAGCTTATAAAAGACTACATAATAGAAAGTACTTCAACTATGGACAGAAAGGATAAGAAAGAATATGATACAAATCAATAGATATTTTCACGATAACTGTGCAATTCGTAGGAAAATATGAACTAAATGCGATCGAACATGATGATTATGTGATCATTAGTAATAAGAGTTTGTGTATATGAGAGAGACAGAGAGAAGAAGCGAAGTTAAAGAAAAATAAGAGAGAAAAAATAAGATTATAGAATAAAACTAATGTCATTTTCATCGGTGCTTAAGATTTATCTACGTGAATGTCGAGATGAGCCTTGGGAATCTGAAATTGAATATATGGTAACAGAACCCGGACTATTATTATTATTGTTAACATTGGACTCCATATTCAATGAATCTAATGACGAACGTTGATGATGATGGTGATGATGAGCTGAGGGACAAAAACGAAACAATACGAATTTAATAAAATGCACAGTAGTTTACGTATCGTTAATAGGCTACAATACTGATACCACATAACTAATACATTAGTGAACTGATTAATAGTAAATAAATATTAAATAGTATAATTTGTAATATATTTTTAATGGTTGATGATTAATTATAAAGTGAATTGTGCAACTATGACCCGTAATGTAAAAATACTCACGAATGATCAGTAAATTTAGGAGGGGAAACAACAAATCAGAAATGAAGGTATTTATATTGACGGTTTTACTTCTTTTACGAGGATTTCCTACGCTAATTGTTAGAATATTATTGCATTTAAGCAATAATAATAATTCTCACCAAGAACAGAAATCAACTTGTTAACAAATATTGTAAACCAAGGAGAACTGAAAATATCGTTTTCATGCAGCTTTGTTCCCATCGAAAACACTTGCCAATGTGCATACACATTGATGATGAACTTGAGGAATCTCTAATAAGCTCAGAGAGAGCCGAAGATATTCCACCCAATCATCTTTTGCAAGAACAATCCAGGACCTCTACGTGTAGCTTCTCTATTGGACAAATGCTAAAAACTTCTGTATGAAGATTAGATGACTATAATGATGATTTCGTTTTTACTAAAAACTATAAATACCTGAGAATTTTGTACCATATTCGACACTGCATGGAATAGCACTCCCTTCACCTGTCTTCTGCTTACTCATTAGCAACTTGGAGGGTTCTAGCGTTCGAGTGCTCAAGTTGTACGTGGTATATCAAGAATTTAAGATATCGATGTAACAACTGGTGGCGGGGTCAACTTGTCAACTGGAGATCAAATTTAGAACTTTCAAGTTGCGTTATAAACCATCGATTCCATATTTGATTTTGTTATGTGGTACAATTGTCATCAATATCATAAATAAACATGCTAACCCACTTCAAAGTTTGGCTTGCTACAGTAGTACAGTCCTTAAAAATATAAATTTGTCTACTGTATATAGGTGAAGCAGTGTCTCGTTGGTTAAAGTACATGAAATGCAGACCACGAGCTCCAGGCTTGAACCTTGCTTGATCTACTTTGATTCGAGTAGCTAAAGAATATCACCAGATATATACAGATGTATATACACAAACAGTGTGGCTCTAAGTCAAATAGCTGAAAATATATTTGATGAACAAAATGCTGTATCGGAATAACGCAGTTTGGAATTAGCAATAGAGATTTGAGTAGTTAACCTGCTAAACAAGCAACATCATAATATTCCATAAAATACACAAAACAATAAATTCGGGATGTGGACTACGACCTACCTTTATTTTCGCTTACCTTTCTTTGCTTTCTTTACGAGACCTGCTGAACTGGAAGCAATTAAATTTCGTTCATTTTCTAAGCTTGGTTCTCGACTTTCAGTGGAATTACCCGATGATGCTCTTTGATGACTTGACTGTCTAGATTGGTGATGATGATGACGTAGCGAAGAATTAACAGGATAAATATTTTCACCAGGACTTGCTGTTGAACGACTACCAGTACCACTATTACCGCCGCTGGAAGAATTAACACTATTCAAACTAGGAACGGTGTTGGAAATTATACCAGCATTTGTGTAGCGTAAATTTTGTATAGCACTTTCTGGAGTGATCGGTGCACTTCCTGGTATAGTTGTAGGAGTTGAACGTTTTCGTGTGGAAGATTTATGTGACTCACGTGGTTCGTCAACTGTGTTCACTGATGCCTGTTTCAAATTATATTTCAAGGAAAATAAATACGTACACTACAATAGAACTTAAGGCTGGAAAATATCAAAGAAAGACTATACATGTTTGACTATCAGCCTTTCAGTACAAGTACTTAAAAAGACATTGAAGACATAGTTAAACAACAAGGTGACGATTGTGAACACAATTATTTTGTCATAAAAAAGTGGAACCTGAGACAAACACCCATCGATTAAAGTTCTTACATATCAACACAGAATGATGAGATTTACTAGATGCATAACAAAAAAGTAAAAATGAATAATTTCATAGATAGAAAGAAAGACGAAACATAGAGAATATGATATGAAAAGGAATGAACTCGTGAAATATACAGTATAAAATAGTGATGAAACTTACAATCTACAGGAAGAAATGAGACGAACACATTCTTGACGAACATTGAACGATGGTTACTCAACGTCTTTAACCACTGATCTCATTTATTGTGCGGACACTAACCATATACTCTACACCCACTAAAACAGCTTAGTTAAATAACTAATGACTTTACAGACCGTTGTCGCGTGTCTTTAGTACTCTTAGTGTTCCCCCAAACTAATCCAACGCCAAGTATCGTTACATGATGAAGTAAGCGGTAGTTGTGCGTGGGCTACGGATGTCTCAACTGCCTGTCTTATCACTATATGTGCCATCTTCATCACGAACACTAGATCAAACTTAGCATTATTTACCCAGTTGTTGAAGATTCCACTTCAATGTAGGTAAAGTATTCTGAAATGTTTTTTCCAAAAGGAAACCAGCCAACCCTAATCTCACGTTCATCTAACGACAGCTCAAACAATGAGTGACTTCTTAGTGATCGCAACCTTAACTTCACTTTGTGCATCCAATACTAACCATGAACATAAAGTGAAATTGACCCTTCTTCTTATTTGTCTCTTAATTAGCTGTCTAATGTTGCTTAGTTTCAAGGCCATGTAAATATTACGTATTCAGTGATGTCTAGTGTCCTCTTTTATTCATTGATTATGACGGAATCACCGACAAGGTGTCACTATTTATCAGCCATTCAATCCGTATAATCATGTTAAATCTGGACCTATAAGTACTGAACTACTATCTCATCAGTCGTATTACCCTTAGAACAGAATAAAATGGTATAGGATATAATGTTTGGACAGAAATAACACTGATTTAGAGCCTTGTTATTGTTAGGGCGTAAATAGTAGGTAAACTGAAAATCTCCCTTCCACTAAGGGAGTTGAACTATTTATAGACCACTTTATATGTCTATTTGATCATATCATAGATAAATTGTTGGGAACCGATGTAGGTGGTACGTGTAGTCAGATAATAAATATGATGACGGCATATTTCATAATATATGTCACAATTATTGTAGATTCATAATGCCATCAATTTATTCAACCAAGGACAAGGTGATAGCACTTCCTCATTACATTCAGACATTTTGAAGTTGGGATGACCAAGATAATGTAATCAGTAAGTAAAAATCATTGATAATTAATTAATTCACCAAGTACTTCAGTAGGAGCCATACTTAAATTGTGAGGGTAAATGATATTTCCCGGTTGTCCAAACCAAAGTGCAGCAGCGCTTGAACTTGGGGCATAGTGTTAACAGTTGAGTAATATAATAATGGTAAAGTTGGTAGATTGCTGTTGATGTCGAAGATGATGAACTTTTAATCACGATTTGACTTAAGATAGACGAACATTGGAAACCAAGGACCGTTGAACAACTGGTTCATTTTAATGAAGGATTGCTCAGAAGTGCATATCCAAGAATATATGGAAGATCAAACCGAGGACCTTCAGGCCTTACAGTAAGTACTTTGTCTTCGGACTAGTCAGAAGTCTTGCATTTCCAAGACCAGTCAATTCGTGACATAAAGCAGTCATTATCCATTGAGATCGACGTTATATGTCCCACTCCCGACATCACTAAACATCATAGTCGATTTATTTAGGCGAAATTCATATTTAAATTGAGCTAATCTCCACAATCTACGCATTCAAATGATGATATTTAGTAAATTTGCTGTGGAAATAACACAAATCATCAGTGTGGTACGCACAATATTAGGGAAATTTATTCAACTGTTTGCGTTTGAGCAACAAGTATATTCCAGTCACCAAGTGAGTAAATAAATTCCTGAACGTGAAATCTTCAGCGTCAATAAATCTTGCAAGATCAAACCAAGATAATGTTACATAATGAATGTTTGAGAAAAAAACGATGAAAAAGAAACAAATTGAGGAAACCCTTGATAATATCTTTGGACAAGATGATCCATATAAAAGTACCAGAATACGAATCATAGACCGGATTGAATTCTTAAAATAATCAGTGTTGGAAGTAATTAAAAAATATCAAGAAGAACAAATTTGAACAATACTGTAGATTAAACAAGAACAGTAATGATTTGTAAAACGATCCGTTTGCAATTGAAGCCAAACACCTAATCCGGTTTAGACAGTACTTTTACGTTTCACTACTTCCGTCATAAAACAAAAGACAATCATCAACAACGATGAAAAAATACAACTGATAAGATAGATAGATAGACTCGAGCTAAAAAGAACTAAAGATATACACAAAAAGGTTATTGATATTCGATCACACCATCATACTAGATACGTTTTGAAAAAAAAACGATATATCAAAGGCAGATGATGCATGGGGTGCATAGAAAATTGATCATGGTACAAATAGATACACACTCAGCTGTAAATAAAAGCTTTAGCGAAACAATACTATTTGGTTACTTGAACCAAAATAAGCAAATATCAAATTAGAATTTTTAGCTCTATTCAATAAGTATAAGAAAATAAACATAATATCATAAGGTAATTGGAAGTACTAAAATATCAAAAGAAACTAGCAACCGAAAGTTATTCTCTAACCTACCTTGTTAATTCAACTCTCATCTAAAAAAATAGATCGATGTTCATATATACATAATACTTAGTCAAGACTTTCCTTTCAAATTTTGTGGTACACCAATCTTTTCCCTGGTTCCAAAATATTCCCGCATTCGTACAAGTACACTTGTCCTATCTCCAATGTTAGGAAATAATCCTAGATTTCCTCGCAAGTTATGCTCCTCAATCACCTTGTCATCACATGATTCGCGAGTCTTCTGCGGACAAGCTCTTCCAAGTACAAATCATCGGTAATCATTCATGGAAGTGAACCGGTTACAAGAAAATACACATCTTATGCTTTTTATAAACACAGGAGGGTCGGTAACTGAACTTTACATTAAGTTCATAACATCATCGTCCCAGAAAAAAGTTGCTTGAATTTTGTGAACTACTTTGTTCGCTTGCCATTAAAACTTTTTATCGGTATAACTAGTAGTAACTGTTTAGTGAAATTTGACTTTTTTTTTAATTTTTCTATCGCTGAATTGACCGAATTTCAATCTATCTTATAACAGGCTATTCTGAGTTTGGATCATTTTACACCCATTTCCATTGAATATCTCTGACTTATTTTCATTTTCCCTTACTAATGGCGGTAAATATGTGAAGTTAGTGGTTGGCAAAACTGATTGATCTTATTTTGTTCATAATGTATCCTATGCCAGAAAATTAAAAAAGCCCTCGCTTTCGTCATCGTTCTTCCTTGTTAAAAATTTTATCTGTCCATCCTTGTAAACGATCATAAACCAATCATTTATTGATGTCATACATAAAATGATTATTTAATATCTGGTGAAGTTCACCAGTCGTTAGTCAGATAGGCGGAATTAAATATGACTTCCTCCATCTCCAACCCATAGTACTTTAAGTCCACGTACAGTTTGAGGTCTATAGCTTAACACCCAATATGAAGATTGAACATTAATTCGTTTGGTAGGTTTACTTGTGATGTAAGCGTACATGTTGTGTATATTGTCTTCAAAACACTATTTTCAAGTATGTTTATCGACACATAAAAAGAACTCCCGAGAGGCCGAATAAAGCATGCAAATGGTACTATTCATTTGTTTAATCTGCTGAATAATATTTGATAGATTAATCAATCTGGATTTTTAATACAAAATGAGGAAATTACTCCATATTGTTTGCATTATATTTCACAAATCTACACATAGGATGAGAGAGAGAATTTTTTTTTATTGCTCACCTTCGATGTTGTCACATTTAAAATGCAACCATTAGGATTAGTCAAACTCGCGCTGGCTGCTTCCATTCTGCGTCGTTTCGATGCTGCTGGTAAAAATTAAACGAGATAATAAAAACTAGACAAGAAATCAAGATAAATGTATCAGTAAATATGTAATACTATTATCCACTTATTTACCAAATAGATGTTTATCTGCTCTGCGCTGAGCCTCAATTCAATTATGCTTAAGTGTATTTGATATCACTCAGATACTCGGTGACATTAAATAGAGGGTAAAACCTGCGACATATTTACTAGAAGTCGAGTTATATAATCATTTGGTTATTGTTCAACGGATGCATAAGTATATATTAAGCAATAACATTCTCGAGGCTTATCGTTAAAGCTGGTGAACATACAATAGGATATGAGTAACTTATACTTGAAGGACAAAAAATGGATGATATAATGATATTGACAAGGTGAAAGTAGAAAGATGAGACAACTGAGTAATTCTTTGACTTTTTTTAAACAATTGAGAGACAAGAATTTATAAAAATAAACTATATATTAAAGTAGAAAGAAAAGTTATTCATTACTTACAATGTGATTGTGGTCCCGGTAAAGTAGTAACATCCTCGTCTGGAGGTGGTAGAGATGACTCAAAACGTCTGTTTGAAGAAACATTTGTTCGGTAATAAAAAAACAACAGAAATGAATGAATTTACAATAAACTGATAAGCATCAATCACGTTCCACAATATGTTTGTCAACGAAGAGAGAAATTATATTTATCAACCTTTTCGTAGGTTTTAAATGAAACAAACAAAAACAAAACATTTTATATGATCAGTTGAATCACTTCACTCTGAATGATAAGGATTAAAGAATTAAATTTTACAGCAGCTTCTCGGTATAAGCAACCAAAATAACATCACAAACACACCTATACATACAAACAGTGTGACTGAAAGTTTAAAGTTCCATAAACTTATAGTACGTGGTTACTGATGAAATGTACAACATGTGTCAGATTCTAACCAGATTTTTTTTAATTGATGAATGATAGTGTGTAAAATCAATATAATAAAAGTACACTGATTATTAATGAGTATTCAGTCAGTCAGTCACAAAATAGAACTTCGTATGCACGTACATCAATTCGAGTTGCCATACCACATTAGCAGAAAACCAATCGTTAATAAATAATTTTAATAGTATTTTGATGCAAACATTTTATTGCAAGAGATAAGTGAATGTCTGATTTCATACAAAAAAAACCAACGATTTCTTTCTCAAAGTCTGAGATCGCATTGAGATTGGATCCTGATGTGTTAAAGTAACATCATAAACGATTCATTTTAACGTAACTCTTAATGTATTGCAACTATATCTGTATTAACTGTACATTTTTCTGAAGATCCAACAAAATCTCAATGATATTCACCATGAACTTATGGTATTTAACTAGGGGTAGTTTCTTAACAAAGAGAGAACTGCTTTTCTTTAAAATATTAAAATCGACAGAAACCTTTGATCACTCTCCACTATATATTTACTAGTATTAATCAACAGCATCCAAAATGCAAATGTTAAAAAGTTATGACTTTTCCTAAATGATAATTTTAACAACTGGTTATTTCTGTCTGAATGCAAAACAAAAGTGGTTAGTTATTTACTTACTGACTAGATCGTAATTTACTTTGGGTAGTTGTTGGAATGGAAGGTGAATTATTGCTCAAATTATTCGAACTACTAGAATTGCTTACAGCTGTTACCGTAGACAGTGACACAGACCCGGATGGTTGACCAGAAGGATTGCATTTCGAAGACTCTACCGCTGTAATAGACGTATTCACTGTTTGAGGCCGTGACCGTGTTTCCAGAACTATATACAAAAACGCACATCAAAACAATGGAAGGTGGTAGTAAAATCATAAACTACGTATCAATGATTGATTTCCAATGAATGATACGACTGTTTAACCGAAAAAAAACACACGAATGTATTGCTTTTTGTGAAAAGAGCCGGTTATTTTAGTAATATTCCAGTGCGCTTTGTTATGAACTTGTAACCACTGCATAACTATCGAAACACAAGGAGCAATGGTCAACGATTTCCGGTTATTGCGTGGATCATCCGCAGTAAACAACTATGACTCGCAAGAAATCGAACCCAGTACATTCAGTTCTTGCTGTGTGAGTTGTCCGTAGACCAATAGGTTGGAACTTAGTGATATATATTTCAATTTCCTCCATGTCTACGACATAACAGAATGAAGTTGCCAAGAAACTGTTTCACTGCTCACATGGTTGGCACTCTAATAATGAAGAATTCATACCAAAACTTTGCGAATCCATTTCGAAAACAGTCACTCACGAGCACAAGACCAATGTTTGCTTTGATTATTGAGAAGGCCGTGAATGTGCACTGCCATAGAGTACAATGACAAAACTAGGCAGCTATTCAATGTTTCTTGATATCCGCCTGTTTGATACTTATCAAGTATAAATGATTTTATTTGTACTAAAATCCCCACACACCTGCAAGCAAAATATCCTATTTTTTCATTATACTTCTTTAATTTTTCTTCAAAATAGTTGATTCTCATGTTTTTAAAACTTACTTATCTTTTCAAGAATAAGTTGTTCAGCATTGAAAAAGTACGATTTTTTGTGAAAAGGTCTACATTATAGTTAGTCGGTGTATGTAAATAAGAAAAGTAATAATAATGTGGATAATATACAAACATCATTAAAAAAAACTATTATTACAGTGGAATTCAAATACATATGCGACAATTTTACATTATAGTATGATACTATAGAATAAATTATACATGTTCATTTATAGAATTGCTAAGTTATTATACATGTGCTCAAAAAGAATATAAACAGAGTTGAGAGTAATAACACAATCATGTATGTATAAGACCTACCACTACCGCTTGGCGTCACAGTTGAGTTGGATGAGATTTTACCAGTTTGATTCGATGGCGGTTGTTGTATTGAAGTACGTCGAACAGACACTGAAGTATGTGGAGGTTCATGTGTCGCAGAACTACTAGATGAATTACTGATGCTAGTAACGAAAGTTGTATTGTTACCTCCACTACTACTAGTACTAGTATTGGTGATACCACCACCAGTGCTATTTACATTTGAAGGTGGATTCGAAAAACTAGTTAATTGATTTGAACCGGAATGTCCACGTGGATTATGACTGTAACTAGTTGAGTTGACAGTAGTTCCCGAATTATTGTCAGGATTCGATACAGTACGATTAGTGGTACCACTACTGTTGATGCTTTGATGATTACTCGAATAATTTGTATTTGTCTCTGAACGAATTGGTTTAGTTTCTTTCAAATGAAATTCTTCCTCACTAACCCATTTAACCTTACGTGGACGCATTAGGCCAGCGTAACTGAATGCTAAAGCCTACAAACATAAAATAAAACCACGATGAAATTTAATTACAATCAATGTACAGTAATTGGAAATATTAGAAAACGAAATTTTCCGAACATGTTTCTAGGAGCATAGAAAATAACTCATTGTGTATTTCTCTAATCTGATGAATCTAATAATTTGTTTATTTAAGCAACTATTTTAGAAGCTTCTAGTGTCCCGAGATCAGTTCTAATCCTAGAAATACTTTGATTTATGTATCTGATTCAACCTTAAAAGCAAAAGGACTTTCTATTTTTGTCTTCTATTCTTGGTCAAGTATCAACAATCAGTTAGAAATCAGTTAGAAAATCATCATAGTAAGCGTTTGTTTTGTGCATCAAAGTTATCAGGAGGGTTACAAATAAACTGAATAGTCTATATCGATATTATCGGTAATGAAGAAGTTTAAAATGTTAGTGCTATAGAGATGACACGATGCATAAAAACTCATCAAAGAACAAGATTAACTGGAGCAATTATCAGTTTAGGCCATATCATACATGTGTATTAGCTCAAATTGGCATAACAGATCTGCAAAATGAGATGAAATTAACCAGATGAATCTGATAAAGATGTTTTCATTTATGTCAGTAATACGAAAAATATACGACTAATAATAGTAATAAATCTAATCAACACCACAATCTTTGACAACAAATAAGGAATTTCAGTAGGAAATCCCACTTCAACAGAATCCTCGTTTGAGACTATTCAAACAAAACATATTAAAGTAAATTCCCGCAGTGGTTTTCATGCCATTTATCTTCAACAGCTAAGGTTTTTCACCATTTCCACACAAGATCGCGACATATCCACATTTCATATTTTCAAAGAATGGACAAGGAGGAAATACATTGGCCATTATGGTACTCTGAATGTACTGTAACATACTGATGAATTCTGGGTTTTTAAAAACGTGTCTGAATACGTTTACCAGTATACCTACATGGTTCAAATATGAATATCTACTGCGGTAGTTGCATAGTTTTAAGATGGAGCGCGCAAAACATTTGAGCAGGATTGTCTAGACGTACTCATATGCTTGGGATAAAAATTTATGCACTTCCGCCAATCAGCTGTCACTGTCAAAAAACCTTACTCTAACCAAGTGAAGAAGATTATTTATGGAGAATACAAGTTTCAAAATGAAGTAATCAATATAGTAAGTCATACGGAACGCACAAAAGCAAAAACCGACCCGCACCACTCCATGATGCCTTGGAGTTAGTGAACGCAGGCGGCTAGGTAAAAATAGGGCTAATCACCGACTCCATCTTTGTACGGATAAGCGGAAGGCAATAAGCCCCCAAATGCCCTGGTACGGCCGAGGGTGCGAAGAGTTCACTCTCACATGACCACGCGTACACGGCTACTGACAGGGAAGTCCTACTCACTGCCTTCTCGCGGCGGTGGTGTTGTTTGCGAAATTGAGAGGACGAAAAGAGAATATCCAGAACATTAACCGAGTTGGTGGGTATGCAAAATCCACGCTGGGGAGTTGGAAAACCCCCATTCCAAACCAGTGGTGTACATGGGCTACTTATTTATTTTATTTATTTAAACACATATATATTGGTACAAAAGGGCACCAGGTACATATGCGCCACACTATTTGGGCTACAGGATCCTAAGGAAACAAACGGCGTATCAACCTATTGTTGGTCACAGGATACCATAGGAATACACCTCCTAATATTTCTCCACTGCCTTGTAGATAATAAAAATAATAAAAATATGGAGAAAGAAGTTAATTTTTGGTGAACGTAATATATACTTGCGATCACGTGCATCAATCATTATGTGTGTAATGTAGAGTGTATGTCTTCGATATGTAGACTGTATATACATGTAACGCATAAAACAAATCAAACTGGTAACGCGTTCGTTTGCCTTGTTTTATCCGGTGTTTCATTTTCACACTACTTGCAGTAGCTCTTTCCTTTTCTCGAAGGGCCTAATGGTGTCTCTACTTCATTGATGGAAGGGTAGTAATAATAAAGTAGGTAAAAATGATAATACGCAATGCATAACTTGATATCAATTCATGAGAGAAAAAATGTATGAAGATCTACGAGATGACATAAAAAATAAATGCATTTATATTAGTGGGATTGACTGTGAATACTGTTACCTAACATCTCCAACCATTGATCACAACTATGATATGGACTTCAAACAGCTAAACAAAATTGACTAACACAGTTTACATCAACAGTCAGTGAATCCATGGATTGCCCTCATATCTCGGTTTGACCAACCTATGCTATTCGGGTAAAATTACGCATTGAAGTATGAGATGGTTATGGTTTTATTTACACTAGATCAAAAAGCATTTAACTATCCTAACTAAAATTAGATGAAGCGTAAGTTAAAATCAAAAGAGAAACACTAATAAACAAACCTTTAAATCAGGACGTCGATCTTTCTCTTCATCTTTTAATTTATTTACACGTCGTTCAACAGCACTTCCGAACTGTGTGATTTTCGGATATTGAGGTAGAATTCGTGTTAATACAATCAATGCATTGCGAATTTGAACATAATTACCAGATTCCAGACAAGCAACAATTGCTTTTGTAATACGGTAATGCCATTTATGTACAACATGACGATAGTTCTCATATTGTAATTGGTCTGGTTTGGTATTAGCATCCAAACCTTGATATGTCTTAACATAAAACAAACCGAATAGGAAATCGATTATGGTTAATAACTTCATTTGACCATGTGTTAACAAGAAGGATAAACAGTGAATTAAAAATAACTGAATGTTAAAGATTCCGATTGTGAAAATTAGGACAACACATGTAAGCGAACAATTGTTTTCAATTGCATCGTCATCAGGCTTTACTATAATATACATGAATATTTATACGAAAATTTTAGACCAATCAAGGTTATCTGAGTCAATAATCACAATGAAATAGAACACGTCACCGAGCATTATAGGTAAAAGTACAAGTTGATAGTGGGAAGACAGGTGTACTGATAGTAGTAAGAATATTAAATTACGATAACAAAAGTCTTATCAATAGTTAAACATTGGAAATAGCAGGTCAAACGTGGGTAAATAGACTAGAATAGAAATCACAAAACATTAAAATCATTACGTAATACGAAGTGTGTAAGTAAATAGTGAATAATACGAACGGAAAGAGGCAGAAAATTAAAACAAATGATAACAAAATTAGAAATAAAATTTTTAAAAAAATTAATAATTTCATATGTTATGTTCGGCCATGGAAGGGATAGAGGGGTTAAGAATTTCTTCTGTACACATAAATTGAGGTGGAATGTACGAATTCCTATGGCTTCTGCTATATGAAAGAGACGGGAACGAACTCCGTTGGGAAATGATGGAGGTATACGACAGATCACTCGAAATGATTTCGATTTATCTACATTATGACCACTATCCATTAGATGCGCCAAGATAGAACTGCGTATTGTTTTTATCTGGTCCATTCCAAAACGTGCAGGTAGATGTTCACTCATTCGTTGGTTAAGTTGCCTAGTAGTACGCCCGGTATAGCTATCTCCACAGGACTGAACTTATAAATGCACATAGAGGAGGCCAACTCAGGTAACTTATCCTTCGTTTGAGTAGACATCACTGGTCGAATCGAGAAAGTCAATGCAAGATAGGCTGGGTAGAATGTCCAACTAATTACTTTCGTTAACCTATCTTTCAGAGTATCACTAGCTACATCCCTGTTGAATTGTAATTTCATGTATAAAGGTTTCTTTCGAACAGTTGAAATCTCCGACTTCTTCCTGAATGGCACCTGTCGGAAAAGGTAGATATTCTATCTCTACCTGCGTATATAAAAACATGGATTGAGAGGCAGATCTTCAACCATACAAGCGTACTCAAATAGATATGAATAAGGATTCAATGTGAAAACAATGAATATAGAAAAAAAAGCTGAATAATTCATAGAGGAATATGATATTCACAACGATCATTAGTCGATGGGGATACTAAAATATAGTGAGAGTTCAGCTTCATAAAATAATAAAAGGGATTGGAAGGACATATAACAAATGACGAGAATATTGAAGTATTTTGAAATAGGTGTAGTACACGAATCATCCAACTTAATTCGATCAGTCCTATGCAAACCAAAGGAATATATGGCAAAGAAGAAAAACTGAACATCATCTGCAAAATAAATTTTTCCAACTTCGAAAAACTCTACATGGGACAAAAAGGACGCCCTCTTCATTTTCGCCTGCAGGAAAATCAATCAGCGGTCAAAAGCCATGACACATCAATGCATGTGGACACACATTCGAATGGAAAATGTTGGGATCTCGGACAGAAGCGATTCTAAAAACACCAGAGAATTTCTAGAGGCTCAGCACTCAGATCAACCAGCAATCAACAAACACATTGAAATCGATCCAATCTATCAACCAATCAGAAAAATCATGAACAGCTATATAGGACCAAAAGTAGACAATGACAGGTTAAAGGTTAACAATAACCAATCAACATCGACAGGACAAGCGGTAATCTATATGTGGAGAAATTCGAGCACTTCACTTTTACCTAAAGCTTGTGTTGATAATGTCGTTCAGGATAACGACGAAAGCTCCACGACCAAACCATCCAGTTCAGAGAACAAAAATCCACATAAATCATTTACCTGGGGTACAAATCTCCACCGTCTTAGAATGAACTAAGGGTATCAAGGTCATATGATATCAGATCATGATATAAATTGTCCGTAAAACATCCAGATGAAAGTCTTCACAAAAATTAAATACTTGAGAATCATAGTACATTTGATTTATACAATATCAATATCTGGCGTACATTCGAAGAACGTTACCCCAATTACACTAAGATGAAATATGTAAGTCGACTCTAGATGCTCACTGTTATCATAGAACGTTTTTACCAGAAAGATCACAATAGACTATCATTGATGAGTCAATTTGTACGTCTATTCATTGTTTGAATGACAGTTCGTGATAAAAATGATCTTTGCATTACAAAAGTCGCCCACAAATGCAAAACAATTAGTCATGTGTCCTATTTTGATGAGACCGAAATTCATGACCAATTAAAATCACAATTATTAACAAATCTAGTGATTGTGCGTTTTATACTACCCGGGAGCCACAATCGTTTTTTGTTGAAATTGATTCGCTAAGTCTTTAGATGTAAGGGAGAAAAAACAAGAAATGGAAAAACACTTGAAAACACATAAACAGGATCATACTAACAAATACACACATCAAGTAGAATGATGGAGGAAAGCAAATACTAAAACGGTGGACTAATGTGACTGGTTTATTGAACAATTACATATAATTCCAAATAAACATATCGAAATAAAGTGTAAAAGTTTCTTTTTCCACGAGAAATAGAATACCAGGATAGGAACAATAAACAGTTGAAAAAAGAAATTAAAGGACAAAAATGTAAGGCGGAGGGAGGGGAATACCGAAAAGTAATAGTTCTGAAAAAAATTATCCTTAAATTATAAAAGTCGCCCACAAATGAAGAACAATTAGTCATGTGTCCTATTTTGATGACACCAAAATTCATGACCAATTAAAATCATCTAATAGTGAATAAGAATGGATAATGGTTGTGTTACACAAAAAATTGATTGCGTCTAGAAGTGGTGTTCAAGGAAATCTGACACAGCAACTGCTATGACTATTCGTTAATTGTTATGACTGCGTCGGCAATTGTTAAGTCGGAATCTCTTATTACTTATACGTCAAAAATGGAAAACCACTGCAATTCCCGCGACGCGAAGTAAGAACAAGGAGACTGACACAACTGAACATTTATTCACCACAAAACATGACGACCCTAGTCGAAAATACACTCATTTATACATTGGTTTGTACATCTATTTTGATTAAACATTAGAATAAAACCATATATGAAAAATACCCACAGTTATGACGAACAACATGCTGAGTATAGTTCATATTAATTGAATACAAGAATATTGTGTCTTCAACAAACATTACACTCAATTAAATTAGCGTAAGATCGAATAAAATATCACACTGAAAAACAAAACAAATATTCCACTGAATAACCATCGAAATGAATTTTAAAAAACGGAATTAATGTTTCATAAAAACTGATGCTCTTTGGTCACATCAATAATCCAAAGTCATGGTGAAGATAGCTTTTAAATTCGAAAAGGTCTCTACAGAGCCAACTTATTTATAGGTTTGTATATTTTTCCCGTTGTTGATATTACAAGGACAGCGACTGATAAAACTTCACTGGTATACACGCAGTTTTATTAAATAGGTACACGTTTAAGTAAAGTTTGATGAATAACGCGTTTGGGTTTGAAGTGATAAATACTTCGTTCGAATCGCAGTATAAATATTACCATTGGGATGCAGGTTGGTCTAGCTGATGAGCCGAAAATAGGGACAAATGCGCGTTCTGAATTCCAATGTCAGACATAGTACAAATTTACTAGAATCATCTTAGTTTTGCAAAATAGTTTAAAAGCTTGTAAAACAAAGTAAGCTTCAGTACCACTGAAAACATAAAATTTGTTTCACAAATATTCTACTTTTTTCACAGAAGGAACAATCACAAAATTAAGGAAAATATTCTTGTGGATAAAATAGTATTTTTAGGTCAAAACTAACCTTTCTGAAGACAGTAACAAAACCAGGATATTGGCCACATTCTTGATTGAATACTTCTTCACTGGCATGCCAACGCATCACAAGTTCTAAGACTGCACATAAAAATCGACCGTAACGATGGGCTTCATTTTCTGTACACATACTGGTAGGCAACGTTATGTCATTGAAAATCTGATGGAACGGAAAACATAGAAAGAGAATAGGAATCATGTATTTTTCAGAAATCACGTTAATACAATAAAGCTAATAAAAATAATGCCATCATGGGAAAATATTTTTGAAGTTGAATAAGAATTACAGTGATAGCTTCTTAATAACTTTTTACTCTTATGAGATTATCAAACGATATTCAACAACAAAACAGGCCAAAACCTCCCCTTGACTATAGAATATTTTTCATATTAGTTATTGGAAGAAAAAGCAAATTCACATCAATTCTCTATCTACGAAAACTAATAAAAATAAGACCACCAAGACAACAATAAAGATCGCCATGTATATGACAAAAATGGATGCAAAAACAGGCTGATTATATTTAGAAGTATCAAATCAATATAAACAAATAAATGAATTGGAAGATCAAGCTATAAAATCGGTCGATTGCACAATATCTATATTCAAATGAAGTTACAGTTCTACTTCATAATCATTATTTCATCGTAGCCGGGATAATCAAGATATAGACTCTGTGAATTCATTTCTATTAATTTGACTGCTTCAATAGGAGTAGTTACACTAAATACACGAGTAAGTAAATCTCTTACTGCATTTTCATAAGCCATCAAGTTTACTAAAATAAGGGACAATTAAGATTGATTGAGAACTCTATATTAACCAAATTAAAAAAGAATATCAAACGAACTTTAATTCGTCCAACAAAATTATGGTATGATTTATACATACTTCATTTTGTATACAGTCAAAGGTAACAAACTCCATCTTACCGACCTCGGACATTTCCATTCATGAAAACTTTTTACAACCATTATTCTTGCTTCAGCCATCAAAATAGCAGCACACTAAGATGTTAATATTCCCCTCGTATTTCTATTCCTTTACATCACTGTAACGTGTCTTTGATATTTCTTAAGTAATTATTATTATTGTTATTATTAAACTTTCCATCAAAATTGTCATTTTTCGTATTAAAAATAGAAAAATTTCAGATAAAATTAAACAACAAAATGAGTTCATGTAATGAGAGGTGGAAAACCTATTCCTATATATTTAAATATCTCATTTATGGCATAGGCAAGATATTCGTCTAGCAACCAAAGGCCGGGTTTACTGTGCAGCAGTTCGTTCCGTTCTACTTTATGGCAGTGAAACATGGCCGATAAGAGTAGAGGATATTCGTAGGCTACTAATGTTCGATCATAGTTGTCTTCGAGGCATTGCTCGTATATCCTGTGACCACCGGGTAAGTAATGCAGATGTAAGGAAACGGGTACTAGGTAAGGATGGCAAATCGATTGGTAAAGTAGTGAAACTTCATCAGTTGAGATGGCTGGGACACGTGCTACGTATGCCCAACCACCGACTACCCCGTCGTGCAATGTTTCATGGTATAGGAGTAGGTTGATAGAAAGCTAAGGACAGCCAGACCAAAACGTGGCACAAATCCATGAAGTCACTAACAACTGAACTGAGCTATGCTGGTATGTGTAGACTACCTGGTTGAGATTCGTGAGATGATAGCAATCGATGGTTAGTGACCTTGAATGACATGGCTCAAAATCGTTCGCAGTGGTGCAGGTGCATCCACTCTTTGTGTTCTACCAAATTCTAATCTTCTGAATTCTTCATATCTCTATCTTTTTTTCTGTTTCCAAACCTATTCCGTTGGATATTACTCCTTCAATAACTTCTTCAAACCCTAATCTTTCAGATAATGCTTATACTCTCACTACTTCTACCACTATGGGATTTGAATCGACAACTGCAACTCTGTGCTAATGTGGTATGGCAACTCGAACTGATGTACGTACGTACGTACTAAGTTCTATTTTGTGACTGACTGACAAATATTCCTCAATGTTTGAGAGAATAGTTTGACAGAAATTGGGCTCCAAATATAAAGAAGATATTGTCTGTGAAAATAATACTTCAAATAATTTCAGGGATTAAAATTTAAATAATTCCAACTTTCGTTCAACAAACTTGTTCGAACTTCCTAGGGGTAATATTTAAATTAGAATTATCGGTACAGAGTTATAGAGATTGTTGAGTTATTATCAAAAAATATATAATATTTGAAAACCAAATCTACAGCGAATGCTTATTCAATCATATTCTCAGATTACTTTATAGCAGTGAGAAAATATGCAGTGGTTGAAATAAATCGTTATGAATTCTTGATTTAAGTTTAGTTTACACTAAGCGTGTCTGTACCCAATAAAATTGGGACCGTTTATATGGATATGGAAAGGTGGACTTAATGATAAAAGCCTTCACCTTTCAATCAATGAATTGCAGAACGAAATTTCTGTTTTCCGTTTTTTTCCATGGACGTTTTCAACAGCTAATATTTACCACCATCCTTGTTTAAGGTTTCCTAACAACCTACTTACTGCAACTGATTTTTTATACCCATCGTACATATGTTGCGTGAATTCTAGTATATTCGTTTCTCATTATATCCAAAGATTAGACAGGAAGGAAAATATGCTTATAACTACGATATTTTTACTTCAGTTATTCGGCAATAACTTGTACGCTTTTCATGGTAGTGTCTGTGTGTACATGCAAATAAGAAGTTGACACGAATCTGTTAAAAAGTTAGTTTTGACATTGACTCAGGTGAAAAACAGGTAGACTAAACGTTTGAGCAAGTCGTTGACATTTCAGCCGACTTAATAAAGAATATTAATTGATTTCAACAAGATTTCGTGGATGATTTTATTGAAAAGCAACTTTAGAAAATACATAAAGTAGGTTTTTAAAAAAACGAATATTTAACCTATAATATATTTTTACAAAAGTACTTACTCGATCCAAACAAATCAATGTAGAGAATCGTGCAGTTTTTAATTGATGCAAAACATGCATAAATTGTGCCGCATATATAGCATCAGTTGCGGTGAAACACACTCTAGGATATATACATAATTGTAAGAATTGTGTAATAGTATCAGTTTTTGTAGCTAATCGTGTTTGAAACCAATTATCACGTTCAGTCATAAGCCAAGCACGTACACGTGCTACATGTTCTTCCCGTTCAGCTTGTTCATTGGTTAGACGTTCAATTAAATTTTCCAAACGTTCTATTTCACGTTTCTTTTTTGTTGAATTCTAAGTTTACGTGAGTATTTGATGTAGATAGAAAGAGGAAATTCGAAAAAAGGATCCTGTTACTAAATAAATATGTACTAGGCAAAATGCTAAAACCGAAGTCAAGACTTTTACAGAAAATAAATCTATGAGATGTTACTATGATGTTGGAGTAATGTATAGTTAAATAGACAGTAAAAGTAGATACTAATTAGTATGACCACGTTGCTAGAACAGATTAAACAAACACATACTTATACGTTTAACATTTAAAACGAGAAAACATTTATTTTATTGCTTTTTAGCTAAAACACAAAACCACTGGTTTAACTAATTCCAACTATATGTTTAAACTGTACCTATCAATGGGATAATTATTAGGAACAATGAAAGGTCCTTCCAACTAATCACTGATTCAGTTAGAAATACAGAGAAAAATATACATATATTCGTTTATTCGACAGACAGCTTGATTGTCCAGAAAGACCTATTCATTTACTACAAACGAACATTTTAGCTAAACAATAACCGATTATTAATATGATCATCAACAACTGGTGTATGGGAGGTGTGTAAGAGAATACAAAAAAAATGCAAATATCAGTGACCGTAATTTAATAGGTAAGATAACGTAAAACAGGCGAAAATAACTGGGAGTCAACTAAAAACAACCAGAAATATCATAAGAAAATTTTAGCTATTCAAGTGTCCATGTAATATGTTTTAATCTAAGTCAATGAGATTAGAATATTTTTATTTGATTTATTTAACTCATATAGAATTTTAATAAGTAACATTGTTCAACTAGACAGTCATTTATGAATTATAGTACACATTTTGAACATATTTACCGTAATTTTTCCTAGATCAAAAATAAACCTAACCACTTAATGCATGTGAATTAAGGCTATATCGAGGCATTACGCACAGTATGTACATATGCCAATTAGAGACTGACCAGTTGCAGTCCTAACAAATCGATGGGAAGATTCAAACAAACAATACTGAATGAAGTTTTGTTTAATTTTGTATTGAATATTAAATATACATGAAAACTAAGAGACCTTCAGTGATAATTTGAAACCATTATGTCACAAACGGTAAACTATCCGTTATGGTATTCAGCTTTGTAACTCCGAACCCCAGCCCGCTTACCAAGGCTTCAAAAGCTGTGTAGCATCATCAACTGTCACATACACAAGAAAATAAGTAGCCGAAATTGAGTACACAACTTTGTACTCAATAAATTAATAAAGTTAGCAACATGATTTGAACTAAACTGATTTTAATTCTAGTGTCTGATGTCGCGGAAATTCCCTATCTCACTACACAAAACCTCTGGTAAGAACAGAGGGCAACATAACAATGTAGTTACAAGTTCTTTGCCGACTTTGTTGATAAAAAGTATATAGCTTATCACTTATTATTTGAAAGGACAGAAAATTAGGAAACACGACTAAAATGTAATTCAGTTTTTGAGATAACAGAACAAAGAAACTTATTTCATCTTTTAAAAAACTAACCAACCCACTTCTCTTTAACATTTTTCTTGGTATTCCAGGTTACAGCGAGTAACTCATGGTAAATAATAACGAAAACATAACATTATTTAAGGTAAATCTGACAAAGTGAATGTTCGTTAGTGAAATTTCACAGAGTGACCTATTTCAAAGTATCTTTGAAAAGCAGAGTACTGGAAACTTCGATGCTTTCATGATCACCAAAAAAATGATGGATTTCGGTTCTAAACTGTAGAAATTGTATCTTAACATGTCGGTAATAGAACAGTCTTTACCCATGACATTAGACGGTCGTCAAACTTTGTGACCCGATGATCCAAGTTGGAAGTGTACGAGATTGATTGTTAATCTACATGTCTAGTGACTGCCCATGTTGTGAGGTCCCACAACTCCAACTTTTTCAACAGTACTCCAATTGAGCCCAATTTGTAACGAGTACCAGCTTCTAGCCAAAAAATCTCCATCGAAATGGACATTTATTAAGAGGGAGAAAAAACAAGAATATATATATATACAACTAGGAGTTTACATCATGAATGCATTTACCCATCCACTAGCCGATGTATCAATTTGCTGAATCTGCTCTTTCAGTTGTTGTATTTGGCGCTGATAAGCTGATTCGGGAACAACTAAATCACTTGATTGTAAACTCCAAAAGGTGATAAAAAACACAATGCCTAATTCATCCCATACACGAGCTGGATATAATGGACGTATAGCTGCAGCTATTTCATTGCAAACATGTAAAGAAGCAGCCGAGAAAACTGTCTACAATTTTACAAAAAAGAAATAATAATGATGATGAAAACAAATGATTATCAATATTAAGGGATATTAAAAAAAAGATGAATAAACACACTTGATAAACGCTGGCAATTAAATTGAACAAGTGAGTTAAAAAACCTTTGAACTGGTAGATTCTGGGAGACATTATTATACACATTATGATTTTTTTTAAATAACATACATCATAGATAATTAAACTACTGGACGAAATGAGGCTTCAGTAGATGAAAGATATCAGCGTTTAAATAATAAGAAAAGAAATCCCAACATAAAACTGTGAAGTATATTGACAGTCAGTTATAATTTCTCGAAAAAATTAGTGACAAAAACATAATTGGAAATATTTTGGAACTTCTAAGAGAAATTTACAAAACAACTGTATTTTCAAAACTGACTAGGGAGCGATAAGATTTATTACCAAATTTACCTTTTTTATGGAAGCTTTCCAAATCGTAAGATCAAATATGTAACCCTAACCGTTACCCTCATTTTCTGTGTATAATCTAACCTTAGAAAACTTTTAGCTAATCAGTAGTGTGTCAGTCTACTGGAGCGATATACTTATACAGAAAAGAACTCACCTTCCAACCATAAATTTGCAGGTTCGACGCCTTACTCCACCTCATCCGGGGTGGTTTGCTGAGTAATATCATTAGTCCTTATACAAAAAAGAATGTGTCTCAAACGCTTGCGTACTATCCTGATAAAAATTAATTAACATTGTCTGATGTTTGATAAGGTCGAGTATAAGTATGATTACGTACTACTAGATATTCATTTCGGGAACTTTCGATGTATCCATCATTCAGCAAACAGATACTAGGAAATGACTCAACCTGTTCGTCCTTGAATGGCTTTACACGATTTGTTCAAGGTCTTGAAAAAGGACCTAGAATTATAATATTGTATGAATATGCTGCTACACATGATTGAGAATAAGCTACAAATACTCTAAAAAGCTTCAAACAATAAAATTACTAGTTTCATTGATTCAATTATTTGGTGTAAATGATTGGAAATTGTACAACTCTTCAACGATCAGTAGTCAACGATCTCAGAAAGACTAATTTCCAAAGATAAGCTGAAGTAGTTCAAAACAAATAACAGGTATTAATTATCAGATGGCATTGAAAGATTATACTAGGTAAGTCAGATCATCAAATGCTTCATGAATTTTAATAGAAATTTGTTTATCCAATGACTAACAACAGGCGAATTTGGATTCTACGATCTTCGGCAAAATTATGCGCGTTTAACAAAATTAGCAATATTTCATTCCGAATATTCAAAGAGAATTATCTGAACTAGTGCACAAGCTGTGGATCACATAAAAAAGAAACTAGTCTAACGTAAAGTATTGAAAAAAGGCTGATCACTGACCTTGCTGAATGACTTTGATTTTTCACTAGATTTCATAATTTCTGCTTGTTCTTTGCTTTCAAATAAACGCTGAAAATAATTTATGGCAAATACGTTTTACTCATTAAGTTATATGACTGGATATATCATTTTATCAACTAAGGATAATATTCATACTAGTAAGTTACCTGACAAACACTGATTGAAGCTAGAAATGCAAACCAATGAATGTCAACTAGGTGCAGTAAAGGTTAAGGGCTTACCATATTATGTAAAGGTTTTAGGTTTGAAATCTAAGTGGTTGATGCGTAGGGATTACTGAAGGGTTACATTACAGACAAAACGGCTGTTCAGTGCTTCCCGGTGTTCGATAGTTGCCCGTTTGATATCGATTTGTGATACGAACAAAATTAAACTCGAATTAATATACACAAAAAACATGAATGATGTGCTCACTAACGACCGGCATCAGATGAATTTACAAAATAATTGTGGTTGGAAAAGTATGTTATTTAAAAGTACTACAACTTAGATCAGTAAAGAATGTCTAGCATATGAAAATTTGTGGCAATATGAGCTGAAATTACATAAGAAAATATCAACCAAATAAGAATTTCTGGCATTTTTCTTCATCAATAAATACATCAAATCAGTGATCAGACGTCCATGGTCGCTAGGGCACAGAAGTTTCTGACATATTTTTCGAAGAGAAACATAGAAACACACCTTACCTTGACTACCGAATTTTTGTCACTACAGATGAAGTACGGAAATCACGAATCTGAAACATAAAAAAACTACTCACAGGAATGCCGTGTCTGACTAGCCTTAAGCAGTTGTTCCTTAAACCCTATGTGTCATGTTCCCAGGTCTTGAAAATCACACCTAACATATTTTGCATTTTAGGTCACCCAAGAATACTAAGAAATGTCAACTGCACACATGCACCTCTTACACTACAAAATACTGAAGATGAAAAAACACATCATCTAATTTGGTTTGAATAAACAAGGTAGGGGTTAGTAGCCTACATATCGAATGATGAGTACGCAATTTTATACTTCGTTTGTGAGTTACACTCGTGTTGTGATCAGTTATGTTATGTTAGTTATGTTAGTTTTTTCAAGTACGACAGGTTGATAAATAAGTACTTTACAACAATCACTATCGATGTACAGTACATCTGCCAATTATTCGCCTGAGGATGTTGCCAGATCAATATTTCATCTATCATATAAATCTGGTTCGTTCTATTTTAAAGACAACAAGTGAAATTTCGAACTTCAAAATGTTTTGGTCATTAGTCATTGACTTCGTCTATTAAATCAAGTAACAAAAATAATATCGAACGCTAAGATAATATTTATCAGAATATTAAATAGCAATCGACATTTGGAGTTAAACCAAAATTAAAGTTGTCGATTTTTAGAATTCAAAAACTAATCAATTAAACTTTTGTACAACGAGCAAATTGTGACAACAACAAAGTAAACAATCGAAATAAAAATAACCTACAGCAACTTTTTGTTCAAACAGATTACGATGAAAACAAAAAGCCGTATCAGCTGGAACATGAAATTCACCCATCATTCTGTCAATATTTAAGCACTGTGTTTGCATTTCATCACGAGTTAATTGAAGACTAAGAAATGTTATGAATTGTACAAGTGTACCTTGACACTGAAGTAGAAATAATTAAAATAAAAGAGATAATTATTCAAAAAAAGGGCAAATATAATTAGAGATACAATAGAAATTGAGTATTCAAGAGGAAGTACAGAAAGTTTCCGTGACAATATTAATAGACCATAATTCTGGCACCCGGTTATTGATGCAGAAATCAGGTGTCTGGGAACATCAGCTGACTAGTTTTATTCAGAATTGCTACAAAACATTACCGCAATACATACTTTGTAGAAAAAGCTAGTCATCTTAAATTTTTCAACCTTGAAGTTTAGTAAATTTAGTTTAGAGGGTGCTCATATAAAATAACACAGCTGAACTTGAAGACGATGGTAATTCTGAGAAGAGCTGTTTTGGGATCGATTAGTTTGGTGTTGATTCTAATAGAGAAGCACTGACCTTTCTGTAGTGTACGAAACGGTGTGGAACTTTGTGAAATTCAACTAACCTGATCATATAGACGCCCAGCTAATTTACAGTGACGTTCTGGATCATCTAGAAATATAACAGCGTCACGCTGTTGAGCCATTAAAAAAATAAATGGCATAATCAAGTTATGTTCAACCAAGGCATCTTTAAGACGTCCAGCATTACGACGTGTGTTACGTATCTGTGCATAATAACCACCTTCTTGTAATAGTAATTCACCACCTGACATAGATTCTAACTGTTCTTCGGTCATTTCTTCCGATATATCGATACCAGACATACGATGGAGAATTTCACGTAATATTGCCAAATCATAACTATAATGACGTTTTATTCAAAATGGTGAGAGGAACAAACAAAAAACAAAGTAATTTTATACTGAAAGTGCACAAATATAAACAACTATCATTTATTTGTAAGATATTATTTACAATCGTTAACTGTAGGCACTATTTACTAAAATGTGCGCGAAAGATAACTGCATAAAGTTTTGCAAAATAAGAAAATTTGGCGAGACTATAATTTATGGACTCAGGGTTCGTAGTCTTCTGTCCAAACCTACAATTCACTTGTTACCGAAATGTGGAAATATTGCAAGACATCTTCCTGCTTAATAATTGATTTAGCTGAATAATTATATATATTAACTGGATAATGCTCTAAAATAGTTTCATAGGAGGGGGAGGCAAATTATCATGGAGAAACTACCGTATAATATAAATTAAACCACCACGGCGGTTCGTAAATGTGTCTGAGTGTCCGCACAATGAAGTAATAGGAGAGGAAATAACAATAGAAATTGTATAGTAAAAATAAGCTGATAAGCTGAATTACCCCCTGTTGTGATAGATAGATAAATATATAGATGGATTTCCTAAATTTTTGCACAACAAAGTGGAATTTACTGCAACAGTAAATATTTTATTCTTAAAACTATTTATTGTAATCAAACATTTTTAAATGAATCCAGAAATCCTTGTTATCAAAGATTTAAAATATTAGGTAACAAGGTCGAAAATCTATTACAGTCATGAAGATGCACATGATTCTGACTATATTTGCAAGCTTGACACATAGTGGTGGATCTTCTTTGTCATGGTGAGCAGTTAAAAAAGGTACAATAACTATGGAATAGAAAAGGGTATGGCAGGGAATCATGCATCAAAGGGAAAATTATGGTTTATGGAATAAACTAGGAAGAAAACTAAATGTTAGTAATTCACAAACATTGAATTAAGTGAAATAATGTTCCCAAAAATAATTCCCATTGTTTTTCATGGCTTCTTTATTTCTCTGTTCACATCACAACCTGTTGGGGATATCAAATCCCCAGAACTTACTTGGTAAATGGCTCAATTTTGTAATTTTATTTTGAAAATTTGAATTTAGTTGTTTTCGCGCCAAACGCGCTCTTTTTACCTTCACATCATATCTCCCACTTGTAAACTATCTTAAACGCTATTGGTCCATTGTTTCTTTGTGTGTGCTATTTACTAATGACGCTCAAGGACAATTTGTTGCTGTATAAATGCGCTTGACTTTTTTTCCCTTATTTGATTGCTGTGTTTCTGGCTGCTACGGAATATAACTTCCCCGCTCCAACTTGGACTTCTTACTCTAGTTAGCTGGGTCGAGTCAGAATAGCTAGTTATCGGTCTCTGGTCACGTGTCTTGGTTGCGTTCGCTAATAGTGAATTCGTAACGCTTCAGATATATCACAACCTGAATGGTGAATTGACGTAAATCCTTCAGACTCTTGGTGGGGTTGGAAAGGCTATAAGCAAGGCTATAAGCCGGATTCACTAACTCCTTGAGATTTTTGAAGGTTTTGATCCAGTTATAGCAGGTAGATTGAATGAGATCTCAACTAGAATATGGGAACTGAACGTATTTCCATCTGACTGGTCCCGATCGCTGATGATCTAAACCTATTAGAAAGAACAAAACCCCTCTTTGGACGATCATAGAGGAATCAGTTTAACTAATAGTGTCTAAAATATTAGTGTCCATAATTCTTTGACGTCTAACTAGAGCTCATAAAGAGCGAATCCGAGAATGCCAGGTTGGATTCAGACCTGAACGTAGATGTACACACCAAATATTAACCCTTCAGCAGCTTCTCGGACATAGACATACTTTCCGATGTCCGACTATAGCTGTATCCCCTGAACTTAAGGCAGCGTTCGACTCTGTTTATCTTACGTTCCGCAGCAGTGTCCATCATTGAAAAGATTATCAGAGTAAATCAACCTTGTACAGGATTTGATCAAAGCTGTCTTCGAAGCACCGCTCGTGAATTTCGAGATCATTAGTTAACAATGACAAAGGTAGTAATAGGGTACTAGTTAAAGATGGAAAATCGATTCATAAGGTAGTAAATCTTCATCAAATGAGGTGTTTAGGACATGTAGTGCGCATGCTCAACCACCGACTCCCTCGACGGGAGATATTGTCTTCAGTGGGAGTATACTGAAAGCTCGTGGTGGCCAAACCAAATGTGGCACCAATCCTTGGGGTAATTGATAACTGGACTGAGTCATGTCATTAGGTTTCGATTACCTGGTTGTAGTCCGCGTGATTATCATAACTGGTGGTTAGTGATGTGGTCTTGTATGTTCATAAACAAATTCACGTGTTTGTAAATACATGTAGTAGAATATGGCTGATGATTTCGGACTGATTTTTAGTAATATTTATGAAGCTTCCGATTAGAGGACCAATAAGATTGTAGCTTGTGTCAGCTAATGGCCAACCTATTAAATTAGAACGTATAGCTGGGCAACTCAGTCAGTCAGTCAGCTATAACATAGGACCAGGCACATATATGCATCGGTCCAAGTTGCCATACCTCATTAGCACAACAAGATGAAGTAATGAATTTAGTGGTGGTAATATATAAAAGAAAGATAGTATATAAAGATATAGTACAGGAAGAAAGACAGATTATGAAGCAATTTTAGTCTCACGGTTTAAGGGAAGACAAAGAGTGTATACACCTTCGCCATTGTGATGTATTCTGAGCCGGGACGCGGTAAAAAAATTATGATTGGGTTCGGATTCGTGACTCTAGCATACGATATAGATTATTTCAACTCATCACGACTTTGATCGAAGCACAGTTGCTCTCCAGTTCTAATTGGTGCATAGTTGATTGTTCAGCAATTGCATTACTCAGACTAAGAGGATTGTGGAAATGCTTACGTTATCTCTAGGAGAACAAGAGCAAAAACACTGTAAAATATCCGACTTCGTAGATATAAAAAAACTTCCTAGGCCCCTACATTCTGTGAAAAGCAAGTAACCCAATCACTTGTAATTTGACACAAATCAGTGACCATGTACAGGTTCATGTGTTCAGCTATCTGTCAAACTTTTGTATATGTCTGCGAGTTAGGCTGCATAACTGCCAAAACTGAAGTAAGTGGTGAGGGGGTTTTCAAACTGTGATCTAGTAATTGAGATTCGAGTGCCAACTTCCGCTGATTTATAACAAAAATTGATTAAAGTTGACAGTTTTTAATCCCAAAAAGGAAACGTTAACATTTAAGAAATCCATTAACTCTGACTGATAAGTCACAAAATGTATCTCGCTAATGGCCAGTCTTAATGGTCAACTGTGTTAATTTACTTCGATAACTCTAGATGAGATTGATAATACAGCTTGATAATACAGCTTGATATGAATAAGAGAAGTAAAATATAAAGTGCAGTTTGATAACCTTCATTTAATTGATTCTCAGGTACAAACTTTTTTAACCAAACTCAGTTGTATCTGAATGAGTAGCCATCACACAAAAACAGAGTAGTTGACTACCTAGTAAATGGACCAGTACTCGATAAATAAATCCTTGACTAGTCATATATTCTTCAGCCTGTCTTTGGTTGCATCTAGATAATAACTGTAACTCATACTTAGTTAATCTCCAGTCACTTGACTGATAATTCATCAGTCGACTATATAGATAAAATATCAGTTTACTCATTGCTTAGTCGAATGATAATAGCATTATAACTCCTATCAACAATTTGATATTCAATAATTCAATCTCTTCACTACAACAATCGAAGTTATATACAATTATGATGTTGATCTTCTCACCCTGTCTCTCAAGAAAACAAAAAATTAACTTATTCAATAGGATCGCTAGGGAAAAACAACAGTATCAAATCAACAAACCGCTAATTATTTATAAAAGTGATTTTAGTCAACGTTACACTGATATCATCAAACAAACAAAAACGAGTATTACAACCACTCAAACGCGAAAGCATCTATATGGAGGTTAGTAATTCATTCCTTTGGTAAAAATGATAAATATACTTATCATTGTCATTAAAGCATAAGATGAATATACGGAGAAAGAAATTTAAATTTATATAAAGCGCACGTATGTGAGTGGGTGGCTATATATATATATATATATATATATATATATATATATATATATATATTCGCGACAACATTTCATAAGTCTCTGGTATCATATGGAATCTTTAAAAAATAATTTGATAATAGTTGTAGTGAAATGGATCAGGATTGAATTTAAATGTGAACATCAACACTGAGATGAAACTAGATTATGCTGACAAGTCCCAAGTAGTATGAAATATATGTTCTATACCGCACTGCTAGCCATCAATTGAAAGCAGCTGAAGAACCAATAAAAAATAAAGACTACTAAGACAGCTACTTAGGTTTAGTCCAGGACTTCGGATACGATATACTCAAGATCCTCCTCGTACGCCTAGTCAAATTGTGTAAATATTCCAAATTTAAAACGCGGAGAAGGCTCCTAATTTAAGAATCAGTTGTAAATAGTTTAGCGTGTAAGTGACTTAGGCAATGTACTGGGTAGAAATGTTCGTCGCTATTATATACATGGTTTTTTGTAAGTGAATATTTGGTTCAATGACATTAACACACCAACGAAATAATAATTTTCAGATTCTAAGTGCGTTGAACCTATCACTCCTTGACGAACAGTTGTTTTAATTTACTAAAAAAGAAAACAAAAATGAACGATTACAACTGGTCAGTCTGGAAATAATCAGTCGTTGTCATACGTGATCATCCGAAGTTCAGCCAGAAAATTAAACACACCGATGCATATACTAATGACTTACCTTTTACCAACTTTCAATTGGTTCAGTACATATTGTAACAAACCAGCCAAATCGAATTGATACTTTCTGCACAACAATCCAGTAAACAACGACAACGCTGATTAATTATGAAAATAAAAATAAGAATGGGAGAAGGGGTAAAACAATCAATACTAAAATGTTTCGTAAAAAATTATCTGTGATTGATTGACGATATTACCATACATATGAAACTGGAGAAGCGATCGAATATTTCTCGATTATTTCTTGATGCGACCATTTATAACTAATGTTAAATAAAGGCATTAAAACATCTCGTACTTCTTTACAACTGTAAGAAATGACTTTAAAGAATTATTCCTCTCAAACAAAAACCGTTGCATAAGAAATGTTGAAATTAAATAACATAGTTGATTGATTGCGAAAGGATTCCTGTAAGATTAATTGGTACACATTCGCTGTTTCTGTCATTTGACGACAAGGTATAAAGTACGAATAATAACGAAAGTATAAACATGTACATATATTGATAGGGATACAGTAAAAAATCAGCGTACCTTGTAAACCTTGACTCAATTGCAAATCTTCCAGCTTCGATTGATCTGTGGCAAGTGCTTCAATAATACAAACTGTGAACATAAGAACAAACAGCCAGAAAGTAAAAAACAATCCATATATATACACACATAGAAATGTACAAAAAATTTGAAACGAAAGTTTGGTTAAAACAACGTGTCTGTCATTAAAAAATTCGAACGTTTCATTGAGATGGACTGTCTAAGTTTCGTATTATAAAAAGAATTGAACTGCATTTCAAACAGTTGGTCACATACAGTAGTATACAACTGAAGTCTTAATAGAATGATTAACTTAGAAAAATATTTTTATAGTTGAAATCATGAGTCAATTGAAGCTAGACCACCATGGAAAAACCTGGAAGCACTGGATGGTCAATCGACTCATGATTTCAACTATGAAAATACTGAAATATCCACAAAAACCCCTTCTGATTTAGAAAAAATATGTTGATTTTAGTTATCTGTATGAAAGTTGAAGCTTAATATTTATCGGATAAAATAATGAGTATGTGCTATTGTAGGCCTATACAACATAATGCAAATATAAATATGAATTATCCATCTATCACATTACATCAAGAAATGTTTGCATTTATTTCGAACCAAAAAACTGACTACATATTTTGTCAACAACAAAAACAATAACAATAAATTAACATCAATGGATATAATCCAAAGACTCCATGACAGATTCATTGAGGGAAATGCATTGTCAAATCAACATGAGTAATACTCGAATTGCTAAGCATGAAGAAAGTAATTTTTCATTACGCCTAGGAACTTATTTTCTCGAAATGAAATAAGAATAGTTTTTAGAAGTAATTGTGTTATCTGCATACTGATAGTCCATTTCCTTGCAAAACATCTTCAATAACTGATAGAATGGGTCATATAAAGAGTGCATTTTCAATACTGATATATGAGATTGTTAAGCTTTTACAAAAACACTTATATTCTCTGCAGTGCTACTCTGTAAGGTCACGACTTTAGCTCAGTCAAATAAGTGCTTACATTTGTTCACCCCCACAAAAATAAGCAAAACTGTATTGTGATAATTTGTTTTTAAAGAGAATTTAAGGTGACTAATTTGGCAGAGCAACATCTCGTCTACGACACAGTTGATCTAAGTAATCAAACGTCCGGTGACCTTACTTACTTATTTACCATGACGAGATCTCATCGGCTACAAACTTATCACGAATGATGAGATTTCCAAGCTAAGTAAAGTGGTTAGTACACCCAACTACTTAACTCCTTATAATCACTCTAAGCGTTGACACATACTAGTCCTGAATAAAAATTTTGCATTTAGAGGGAGGAAAATGTATCCCAAACATGGCTTCATTGTTGCTCGAAGCGGTTAGAGGACTTCACCTTGTCAGAATCAACGAATGACTACTTCTTAGTTTCGACGTCTCAGCAGTGGTTAGTTATGAACAAATATATGAAAGGATTAATAACATTTATGTGGACATTAGACTATTAAATTAATGTGCATATTCAAACCCACACAGACACATTCATGATAGGCATACTACTGACGAGTTTAGGTTACATTAAAAACGATAAAAAGTGAGGAAAATGAAATTCCGACGCCATAGTTTGGAGGAACCATGATCACTGAGAGAACTGATAAATCGCGCATAAGATCGAGGATGGGCATTGCTTGGGTATCCTAAAACAATTATCTCACACATACCTCCATGTCAAAATTACTTCAATCAACATCAATTTGTGGTATATATATATATATATATATATATATATAATGAAAGTAGGAAGAGAAGGGATGAAAAGATAAGGCGGACTGAAATGTACAACCAGAAGACTCTTTCAAATAGGAAAGTAAGAACCATACTTTATGTAGAAAGTAAAAGAAGGTTGCAGCAGGATCGCCACTGGTTTCTATTCTGAGCCATATCTGATAACGTCTCTAGCCACTGTGTTGCACCATCTCTCGGACCCCAACCAAGGAGTCGTGAAGGACCAACAGAAGCTAGCCCTTTGCAGCTCTCTTTCATACCACGACACCATGTCATACACTGACCTCCTCTCCGCTTTTTCCAACCAGTCCCAGGGACGGCAAATAATGCACGACGTGGAAGTCTCTGGGACGACATTCGTAAAACATGTCCAAGCCACCGAAGTCCGTGTTTCAAGATGGTGACACCAATTGAATTATCGTCTCTGTGCCCGAACACACGATGCCGAACCTCTGCATTACTAACATGGTGTTGCCACTGTATGTCAGCAATCCTTCGGAGACAACGATGATTGAACACAGAGAGACGTCTAACATCCTCAACTTGGAGAGGCCAGGTTTCACAAGCATAGAGCAAAACTGCTCTAACCGACGCGTTGTAAATCCGACTTTTTACAGCCAGACTACCATCACGAAGGCGCCAAAGATGGCCCAGATTGGCATAAGCTTCTCTGGCTTTCGCTATACGTGCATCAACCTCATCACTCACGCCACCACCAGCACTTATATAGCTACCTAGATACACGAACTTCTCAACTACTTCAATCTGCTCACCATCCAGGGTGAGTACAGGATGAGAATCCTGCCAGTCTTGTAGAAGTACTTTGCACTTGGAGGGTGCAAAGCACATACCGTACCTGCGGACACTGATTGCCAACTGATTAAGTGCTGATTGCATGCCTTGGGCATTATCGCACAGTAAGACAATATCATCCGCATACTCAAGGTCGAGAAGTCGTTCTCCAGGCAACATATCCACACCGCCATTACTTACATCCATCAGAGCTGTTTCCAAGATGTCGTCGATGGCAAAGTTGAAGAGGAATGGTGAGATCGGGCAACCCTGCCTAACCCCACTGCTCGAATGGAACAAGGGAGAAAGGTGGTTGTATGCCCTCACTCTGCCTGAGGTGTTCGTGTACAGGGCCTTTAAGATGTTAATGAACTTCTCAGGCACACCCTTCTTCAATAGACAATCCCAGAGAACAGTCCTGTCCAACGAATCGAAGGCCGCCCTGATATCAAGAAACACTACGATTGTTGGCCTGCGATAAGTATGACGGTGTTCTAACATTTGGCGGAGGGTGAAGATGTGATCAATGCATCCTCGACCAGAACGAAAACCAGCCTGCTCCTCGCGAGTCAATCGTTCTCGGGTTTTAAACAACCTACGAAGAATGATAGAAGCCAATAGCTTGGACGCAATCGGAAGTAGACTTATCCCCCGATAGTTATTGCAGGAACAACGCGAACCCTTTTTAAAGATAGGGACGACTATTGACTCATTCCATGATGTTGGAACACTTTCTTGCTCCCAAACCTTTCCAAACAACACAGTCAATTCCTTAGTCAGAAAGTCGCCACCATCTTTAAAAAGAGCCGGAGGTAAGTCATCTGGGCCAGGTGATTTGTAGCGCTTCAAGAGTTGGAGTTCCTTGCGGACTTCCGCCTCGTTTGGTGGATCAGTCGTCACCGGCCATGGGGGGCAGGACAAGCTGGTTGATGTATATATATATATTATTGTGAATCAAAATTAATCAGTGAGAGACACAGAATGCCATTCAAAAAACTTAGCCAAAAACAATTTATGTATGCGCATGATCTTGATTACATTAAACTTTCTTCTACCTACCCACTCACTCACAAACATATTTAACCAAACCCACTTTTTTTATTTCCACTGACACAAATTAGGGCTTCATTTAAAACCAACAAATGTAACTTAACGCAATCAAGGAAAATAAATTGAGATAATAATAATAATTAGAGAATAGTAGGGTTTATTAACTTACACGTTAGCATATCATACCCTAAACTGCTAACATATTTCAATGCTTCAACAACAGGATTGATAAGATTTGTAAAGAGTTGAACTGTATGAAGGACCTGTAAATAAGACGAAATTGGAAAGAGAGAGAGTGAAAGAGAAGAATAGTAAAATTGAAATGGCAGGACACCTTACAGAAATAATAAAACATACATTTATAATTCACTTGGTATTGTTTATTTGTATCGCCCCATTGCTGTTTAGAACTGCAATTGATCAGTCTCTTATTGGCGTATGTGCATCGTGTACGGATTGCCTCGATATTGCCATAAATCACAAGCTTCATAAGCAAAGATGGATGGTGGCTATAACAGTAGATTACACTGCTAGCCACCATCCATCTTTGCTTATACATTTATACAGTTTTCCAATGATTGGTTAATGGTTAGAAAAGTTAGTTACCAACCACTATGTTCTATGCTCAAACTGAGGCTCATTTAACTCGACTTAGGGAACTTGATAGCAACACATAAATGCATAATTGGTAGACGTGTAACATGAATTTTTAATTCCCAGTAAACAGAACTGGTCGTGTCATAGGCAGTGACAAGACTTGTTTACAGAACAGAAGATCTAAACCACATGTATGTTATATTTTTCACATTACATACACCTAGTACACCATTTTCCATCTAGGTACGTAGTTGTTAGGGTAAAAACAACTAGGTTAAGCTTAAAAACACTAAATATCAGCCATAATCCAAGCAGCTGGATGGATTGACATAACTGAAAATTAATGTCTTTAAAATATACCTGCACTCATTTACTGATGATAATGTCAAATTATTTTCTCCTGAATGTTTTAATCCAAAGATCAGTATTTATTGTGGTTCATGAAGTATTTAGCAATGACAGTAAGTGATGAAACAGCATCAAAATACATAAATTTACCAAAAACATTGTTCATTGATGATATAAAAAGCCTCAAATATAAGGCATATTTTAGAAAAGAGCTTAGTTCAGAGACGGAAGTATTACTGTCTGAATCGAAGTTTGTTAACAGGAAATAAGTTGAAAATTGGGTGCTGGTAGTGACTTAAGTTATTCATGCAACTATTTGAACAGTGTACAGTCAGATGAACCATTTTAATTTTATTGTTTATCTTTTACATCACATATTTCTCCCTGTTAATTATTTACTTTTATCCGTGCACATTCACTACATGAATGTCATATGCGTGTATATCTGTTTACTGCTCATCGTATCTGTTGTACACTTGAATTATACATAAGACCACCCATCAAAAGGCTGATATTCTGAGTTGTTATGTGCCCAACTCCAAAAACACCATCTATTTAGTTTACATAAGTCGTTTGTTCGCCAGCATATGAATGTTTACAGAACTATCTTACAGTATATTCCGTATTCAGCCTTCAATACCACCGGTTTCCAATGGGATCAGCTGAACTAAAATAACAATTATATTCAATTGGAGTCAACTAAAGTGGTAAGTGCTTCAATAGCTAAAATACTGGTCAAATTTATAGTCTGTAGTCAATCAAAGTGGAAGACGATTGCTTTTCAGGCATAGTTCTGTATACTTTCAAAAGAATTATCCCTTTATAGATCTAATGCATAACTTTGTCAAAGATCAACCCCAGAACCTTCAAGTCTTCAGTCAAAGCTGTTCCCCTCAAATGAGTATGAAAGATTTAGATGATTTACATTTCTAACTTCAGTAGATTGGCGATATAGCGTGGCAATAATTCAGTCACATTGGTCGGAAAATAATTTACACCCTATATGGTTGAACTCTTGAATTAATTTATTTTTCAGTCACCGACATCAAATAGTTAAAATAAACTCTTTGTCAGATGCACCTACGGTCATGTGCTGTAATACAAGGTAGTTTATATAAACGATGCAAAACAGTATCAGTGTAGACCTCAAAATGGAACTTGGAGCTCAGAACAGCTAGACACAAATGAATTTAATTTGGTGATTCTTTTCTCAATTTCGGCCTAGCTATAGACGGTAGTGTAATTAAGGTTGAGACTACAAATTCAGTTGCATTAAGTTTGGACTTGACCCCCATATAGAAGCAGGAACTAAAGCTAAACCTAGTCTGTTTTCTTTAAATACTAAATAAACTATCTTTTGTGTCCACTGTTGCGATCCAATATGCAGAAATACCTAGTAAAGGAATTCATAACTTTTTATCCAAAGTGAAAGTACCTCATTCTAAATATCTCTAAATGAGTTACTATGCAAATAACTTTCCAAGACTCTGGAATAACTTTATACAATATATTGCGAAACGAAATCATTACCATCATTTATACGCTAATCCAATTATTATCCTCCTATGGTACAAATCGGTTTATAAAATAACCTAACACTTGGATAACGATAGATCTATCATAGTAACTATAGTTGTTGTACTGGGCTGTTTTTCTTACTATTCTGTAGCTGTAGATGATTATGTTACTTTGTAATGGCACTAGGATCACCTAACCAATTCACTATTCATACTTCGACAGGACCTCCTAGTTCCCCCACTCAGAATAAATCCCAAAAGCTGTCTTGCATTATTTTAATCATTGTAGCAAACGTGCTCTCAAAACAACATATGAACCACATTATTTTTAATGATTTCATATTTCTGTCCTTTAAATGTAACATTGATTTGTGTACCAATATGATCATGCCCGTAAATTGGCATGGATTCTGTAATTGTAATTTATTTACAATGAAAATATGTAACGACCTAGAAACACATATAATAACAGGTCAAAGTGGGCTGGTTTAGTGATACATCAATACAGCTATCAACCAACAGGTCCCCAGTTCCAAACCTCGTTTATCTTACTTCGGTTCAGGCAGCCGGGTAGTATTACTGACTGTTGAAACAAGTATGGAGCAGTCCCCGTAATACAAAAGCCTTCAATTCGCAAATAAGTTGGATCACCGTTTATAATACCTACACTAAAATCTATTATGCATAAGGTCTCAACAGACCATAAATAACTAGTTAACTTAAAAATTGTGAGACATTTACTATTCATAAGATAATTATACTACTAAAATCATAAATATCATTACCCAGGTAGTTACAAATTAATTTATCTACGGTTCAGAAATCGACCAATACGAACTGTATGCAATAATATAGAAACTTCAAATTCAGAAGAAATGAAGGATTGACATATCTAGAGAATTGGGATCTATTTAAGTCATATCGACTGTCGTTAAGCATGTATTATGATTATCCCATTAAATCGTACTAAAAAGAGTCTATTACTCTTGATACTAGCTAAGATCAACAGTTATTAGAGTATTGCAAGATAATGACACCAGTGCTCAGCCTGCTAGCCAGTTTAAAAAAGCAAAGATTTAGTAACATTATTTACGTTAAAAACAATAAAGTTACATGAATAAAAATAATGCCTATCCATGATAAAGTGATTTTAAATGTTTAATATATTCACAATGAATCAAAAATTTAAGTAATATTGAAACCATTTATCGCATGCGCTAACAGAAAGACTAGTTAAACGGAGTCCTGAATATGAACAAAGGGAATAGAAAATTTTAAAAATAATAAAAACTTCAAAACGTTATGTCAATACCTGCTGTATGAGACTAGCGAAATCACCAACCGACTAGCAATATTAACAAAACTAATTACTTCCAATTCTTTTAGTTACAAACACTGTGACAATTAATTAGTTGTGTTAAAGAGTATTTTGAAAATCCCAAGAGTACTAAATAGTAATCTGTGAAACTTGTTACTCTGATTTAATCCTTGAGGCGAAGTTTACTCTTTGCATACCATATGTATGAAGAATCCAAAGCATATACGATATGAATAAAAGAGAAACCCATGAAAACAATCGAAGGACATACGTGATCAAATAATAAGCCTGGATTGCTATGCGACAATTTTCCAAGATGTCTACCCATTGGTTTAACATTTTCTTTGCTCAATCGTCTAAATAAACCAAAAAATGAAATATATATATTTATAGTTTTTGCCATGAACTGACATCAGTTGGGGTGGTTCTGAAAATCAAGTAGTGGACGGCAACTTCATTCTAGTGTGGATCTCCAGAGCAATGGAAGCTAATGATCCTATGGCGGACTGTAATGCCCTACTACATCACGAATCGACTAAAGATCTGCTGTGTTATGAACACTAGGCACTCTCTGTGGTAAAGAACTCCTGTTCAATGCTATCTAGTTATCAGTGGTACTCTGAATCATGTCAAAGTCCGCGACAAAAACAAGGTACATAGTGAAATAATTCATGCAAATATCTCAACCAACAAATATAATCATTTATTTAAGCAGTAAAAGTCAGTTACTGACACAAAATACAACCCCACATACTCAGGATTAGGCAGTAATTATATATATATAAGCTTTTAACTTGAAAATAACGCGATTCAGGCACGCTATGTGCTTGAGAGCTCATAATGAAGTAGAAGAAGAATCACAGTTCAAACAATTATCTCAGTTACTGGAAGTCAGATCGTCAAATTACTGAGTCGCAGCTTATACAGAGATTATTATATAGTAAGTCATAATATAATCAGTAGGAAAGTCTCAAAATAAATCTGGAGTTTTAAAAATCTTATTTGATGATATGATTACCAAAAAAGCGTGAATAGACCAAATACCACAGCTACATTTAGTTTCATATGCAACTATTATCTCATCAGGAAAGTGGTGGTGAAGTAAGAAAACTCGATAGGGCTACTGAAAATTTAATAACAACAACACTAACGGAAAAACAAGATCATGAATTATATTTACTTCATAATCGCCTTAGCATAGCATATTACTTGAGCCCGTCGACGTATTAGGCTAGGTTCCGATTGCACGTTGAAATGTTTCCATTGTCCATATAACCGATATCTTTTTTTGTAAGGATAATAAAATTAGAATAATTAGAATGAAAAGGATTTCTAAACTATGCGTTTAATTAATGAGGAAATCAAAGTAATGTTTGAATACACATGTGATATAACCAAAGTTTTGATGCAATTGTCGTTACATAACTATATGATGTGATTGAATGATCAACAGGAAGTATATGTCAGCTGTTGAAAGCTTTAAATCTAACACAGTGAATGTCCCCGAAGGATTTGAATCAATTTCCAAACGACAGATAGATTAATATAAACTGAATCAGTCGGCAATTGAAGATAAAAAGGTTTATTCGTGCGATTAGAGACTGATCTAACAACAAAATAATGTTGATTAGAACAATCACGAAAGATTGACTATATGACCATTCTACTCAGAGGATAAAACATTGTTAGAAAAATTTACCTGATCGACAAATTTCGTTTAACATCTCCCGACCGTTGCTGCTACCTTGACGTGGTGGTCGGGCTTGCCTATCGTGATGATCCAATCGAGCTATGCTGGCTGGAACAATCGTTCCTCGAGGTCCTACCATGCCAGACAGGTCGATTGAAGAGCGGTGAGACTAAAAGCAGCAAACCCAAGGTCCGAAGGCGAAGTCGTACTGCTGACTGTACAGAGGTGTGAAAGCAGTAAGGTGTTTCCTTCAGACAACCAGCATGACAGCGATGCTGCCTTCCCACAAGGAGGGGTGGGGTTAGAAAAGGTCGACCCTAAAAATGCACACCTCGCCTTATCCCACGGATATCCGTCTCCGGCAGTAAGGTTTTTTTGAAGAACGGAGCTAACACAAAAACTACCCACAAAAAGGTCGTGTGTGACCGACCTCAAGCAGTTGTCCCTTGGGCACTGCGGTCACGCTCTCCGGTCATTAAGACCACTTCTAACCCAATTTCCTTTTCAGGTACCTCTAGAAGAATCCTTCCACGGTGTGGGCAACCGGGAAGTGATAACTGCCCTCATACCTCTAACAACACTCAAGACCACTGTATTCATAATCAATCTCCTTCTTCAATTCCTACTACCTTGACTTTCAACACTAAACTTCCTCTCTCGGTTTCCTCCTCAAGTGTCACCATGGCCAACGATTCTAGTGCGCGAAACGCTGTCCCAGGTCTACTAAAACCTCGCTCCAAACTACACATTGGAGCCTTCAACGTACGTACCCTATGCCAAATCGGTCAACAGGCCTCCTTAGCTAAAACCTTAGAGTCGCGTACCATTGATGTATGCTGTGTCTCCGAAACACGCATACAGGATCCTAGTGTGGTCATTCACTTGACCTCACCTCGCCAAAATGGACAGCCAACGAAATACACCCTCCGTGTATCTGGCGACCCGTTGGCTAGTTCTCGTGGACTTGCAGGTGTAGGTATAGCATTAAGTACAAGGGCAGAACAGGCACTATTAGAATGGATCCCCGTTAACAGTCGCCTGTGTGCTGTCCGGCTAAATGGCTCCGTAAGAACTCGGAAGGATAGGGACACACGTCGTTGCCTCTTCGTCGTTTCTGCCTACGCTCCCACTGACTGCAGCCATGATGAGGTGAAAGATGACTTTTACAGAAAGCTCTCTGCGCTTCTTCAGAAAGCTAAGCGCTCAGACATAGTAGTCGTAGCGGGTGACTTTAATGCCCAGGTAGGCAGCTTGAATCAAACAGAAAGACATTTAGGTGGGTGTTTTAGTATTCCGGCTCAACGAACCGATAATGGTGATCGTCTGTTGCAACTATGCTCAGACAATCGTTTATTTTTGGCAAGCACTAATTTTAAACATAAGGAGAGACATCGTCTAACATGGCGACCACCTGCACCAAACCAACGATGGACTCAAATAGACCATATTGTCATCAGTCATCGTTGGAGAGGCTCAATAGAAGATTGTCGCTCGTATTGGAATACTTGTTTAGACTCTGATCACGCTTTAGTACGAGCACGCATTTGTCTGCGCCTCAATGGACGAAGGAAAAGTAAACTAAGAAGACCCGTTAGGATTGAACTGGAGGACGAGAAAGCCAAATGTGAATTCCAGAGACAACTGAGTTCACATCTAGGCAGTTCTGTAAACGAGACTGACCCAGATGCTGCTTGGAAAGGCATACGAACAGCTGTGGAGACAGCAGTAACATCTATTAGTCATTTAAACCATAGGGCTCCAAAAAACCAGTGGATTTCTTCTAGGTCTATTTCACTGATGGATTCGCGTAAACTCATCCCATCAGGCTCTGAACATGACGAAGAGCGTAAACAAATTAGATCTAGGTTAACTAAAAGTCTAAGGAACGATCGTGAGCAGTGGTGGGCAACGAAAGCAAAAGAGATGGAAAAGGCAGCGGCTGTAGGCAACACCAGGCAACTATTCAGACTAATAAAAGAAACTGGAATTAAGAAGTCAAGTGTAAGTGAGACGATCTCGGAAAAAGATGGAACCCTTATCTGCTCTCTACCCAAACGTTTAGAACGATGGGCGGAACACTTTAAGGAGCAGTTTAGCTGGCCTTCAGCTACTGCACAACTACCCACTATTCCTAGAAAACCTGAATGGAACATTGAAGTAGGCCCCCCGACCCTACTTGAAGTTCAAAAGGCTATAGGTAATCTGAAACGAGGAAGAGCAGCTGGTCCTGATGGATTGGCTCCAGAGGTCTTTAAATATGGTGGTCCAATTTTAGCGATTAGGTTGACTAATATTCTGGCTAAAATCTGGGAGACGGATGTAATCCCATCCGACTGGTCACAATCACTGATTGTCCCAATATATAAAAAGGGGTCAAAATCATCCTGCGATAACCATAGAGGGATTAGTCTGACTAACATAGTATCTAAAATACTAGCCTCAATAATTATCGGGCGCCTAACTAAGACTCGTGAACTGCAAACACGAGAAAATCAGGCTGGCTTCAGACCTGGTCGTGGCTGTATCGACCACATATTCACCATTCGTCAAGTTTTAGAGCACAGACATGCTTATCGGCGTCCGACAATGATAGTCTTTCTTGACTTAAAAGGAGCATTTGACTCTGTAGACCGAGAGGTTCTGTGGCAGTGTCTGTCATTGAAAGGTGTACCTGAGAAGTACATAAACCTTGTGAAGGCTCTTTACTCGAACACTATCAGTCGAGTGAGAGCTTATGGCGAACTGTCATATGATTTTACAACCTCAAGTGGTGTCCGTCAAGGCTGTCCACTATCCCCCTTTTTGTTTAACTTCATTATGGACCTGTTGCTGCAAATGACACTCTCGTCGACTGAGTTTACAGGAATTGATCTCCTACCAGGGGGACCACTAAGCGACTTAGAATACGCAGATGACATAGTCCTGTTTGGTGAAGACGCTGGCAAAATGCAGAGTCTTCTGTTGGAACTCAGTAATAATGCCAGGATGTTTGGGATGCGTTTCTCCCCATCCAAATGTAAATTGTTACTCCAGGACTGGCCTGCGTCAACACTCGAACTAAGGATAGGGAGTGAAGTAGTCGAACGCGTTGACAACTTCACTTATCTTGGAAGTCTGATCAACCCTAATGGGTTGGTGTCTGACGAAATCTCAGCACGGATTCAAAAAGCTCGTTTGGCTTTTGCCAACTTACGTCACCTATGGCGAAGACGAGATATCCGTCTATCAATTAAGGGACGAGTATACTGCGCATCAGTTCGCTCTGTCCTACTTTACGGCTGTGAAACATGGCCATTAAGAGTAGAAGATACTCGTAGGTTACTAGTATTTGACCACAGATGCCTTAGAAATATTGCTCGCATCTGCTGGGATCACCGAGTAAGTAATAGTGAGGTTAGACGCAGGGTATTAGGGAACGATGGTAAATCAGTTGATGAGGTGATGAATCTCCATCGACTGAGATGGTTGGGCCATGTGTTACGTATGCCTGAACACCGATTACCACGACGCGCTATGATGACTAGTATTGGGGACGGTTGGAAGAGAGTTAGGGGCGGCCAAACCAAAACATGGCATCAGTGTTTGAAGTCACTAACTTCTAGCCTGAGTCATGTTGGCAGATGCAGACTACCTGGTTGGGGTCCGCGTGACTATCGTAATAAATGGTTGGAGACTCTAGGTGACATGGCTCAGAATCGATCACAATGGCGTAGGTGTATACACTCTTTATCTTCCCTTAAACCTTGAGATTAAAATTGCTTCATATCTCTCTTCCTTCCTGTACTATATCTTTCTATACAATCTTTCTTTATATACTACCACCACTAAATTAATTGCTTCTATGAATCCGGTGTTCATCTTGTTGTGCTAAAGAGGTATGGCAACTTGGACCGATGCATATATGTGCCTGGTCCTACGTTGTAGCTGACTGACTGACTGAACATCTCAAAAATAAATTCCTATCAACCAAGAAATAAAAAGCTGAAAGTTATTAAGTAATAACCAATAAACCATCTTTGGCGAAGGTCATTTACATGAGGCCACCATAAGCTCAAAATTGAATGAAAATATACCCCAGTGGCAAATATATACTTAAGCTCAAGTTAATGAAATGGTACACAATGCTGCATAAAGATTATTGACGAGTAAAATAGCACCACAACACTACTGAATAATCCGCACATAACAACGCGATATGCATCAACAGTTAATGACTCTATGGACTGATGCCATTTATCGGTTTGCTCTCTATTAGATGTCTCTCAAAATAAAATCCTATACCGCACATAACATTTCAAGGAAAGTAACGGTTAAGTCTAATTAAATCACGTTCAAAACAAATCTATACACGAAGATTAAAGAAATTCATCAACCAATAAGACATATTTACCTACTATCCTACCTCAAGCATCAACATTATTCAATCAGTGGCACCACCGTACGCAAACAGTACTTCGAAGACACCTACAATTTAATACTAGTAAACTACAAATGTCCTCAACTTTTACAAACTACGTCTCACAGCCATTGTAAAGCATAGGGTGTAGGATTGCTGAGTAGTGCAACTCCATTTTGGTCGGCAGACCAACATCTCGTCTACGACACAGTTGATCTAAGTAATCAAACGTCCGGTGACCTTACTTACTTATTTACCATGACGAGATCTCATCGGCTACAAACTTATCACGAATGATGAGATTTCCAAGCTAAGTAAAGTGGTTAGTACACCCAACTACTTAACTCCTTATAATCACTCTAAGCGTTGACACATACTAGTCCTGAATAAAAATTTTGAATTTAGAGAAGGGAAATGCATCCCAAACATGGCTTCATTGTTGCTCGAAGCGATTAGAGGACTTAACAACATTCATCGTACAGAACTACTGTTCCTAAGTATTGTAATTCGATAATCGAATGCCCTGAAATAAAGAAATCACTGTCTCTAAAAATATACCTATTATTAAAATAGATAACCCTAGTATTATGCCTGAATCAAAATTCTTTTCCACCTGTATGCTATAGACGAAACGTTAATAAATCTGAATAGTCAGGAAACATAAACGGCAAGTAATAGAGAAATTGGACAAAAACGTTTTATAAAATCCCACCACGAGCAGATTTTTTAATGTTAAATATCCCATCAACTGTTACAAGCAAACATATAAGACATGACTATGTGTTCTTAGTTTTTTCACAAAGCTTATTTCCGAATAATTAACCTAACACCGAAAACATGAGACAAATAGTTTCATAACACCAACCAAAACTTACCGATGTTCATAAGGCATAAATCGTAGCATTTGCCAAATCTCTTCAGCTAAACAACAATTAGCATCAACCAAACTCAACGATGGAAGTAGTACTTCATCTAGTAAATTAAAAAATCCTTGATAAACAATTCCAATCTTGTCAGACCGAAGGTTTTGCTACAAAATAAAAAAAGAAAAATGGACAGAATCCTAAAATGATCATTTCATTTATTATTGAAACACATAAATATTGGCACAAGGAAGCACCAGATACACATGCGCCTCACAAATCTCATTTGATTTGTGTGAGGACTATGATACGACCCAAGTGCCCAAACTGAAGCAGGTGGTTTTCTTAGGGGGCCACACAAGGAGCCCTTAACCTAAAGATCTGATCCATAAGGCAGTGGAGCATCGTGAGGAGATGCAGTCCCATGATAGCCAGAGACCAACGATTGATTCATACGCCATTCGTTCCATCACAATACTGGAGTCCATGTGCACCATTGGTTTGGAATCAGGGTTTTCCAACTACCCTAGGTGAACGCACCGTGTCCATCAACCCGCTTTTCGTCCTATCGATTTCGTAAACAACACCCCCTCCACGAGAGGGCAGTGAGTAGGACTTCTCTGACAGAGGCTATATACACGTGGCCGTGTGAGAGCTATTCGAAAGAGTAGGTGGGCCTAAAATGATCAATTTCGATGCGCACTCTTGAGGAGTCCCATAGTAGGACGAAACGTCCGTCCAGTGCTTCCAGGTTTTCGATGGTGGTCTAGCTTCAATTGTAAAAGAAAATTACCGAGTAAAAATGAATCCACATTAACATCTTATTAGTCACTGAATGGGATGATCAGTGTCATGGTTGTCTAGTCCTTTAGTATCAATAAGACTTTATCGACCAAGTTGAAGTGTGATAAATATGCTAAGTGACTTGACATCACAAACACTAACTTGAGATGTAAAGTCGTTTATTATGGCTAGCAAGAAACCATAGACCCCAGTTTCTTGTTACGTGTGCCTAACCACTGCCTACAAAAATCCCAATGTCTGCTAGTGTAGAAGGTTGGAAGAACGCTAGAGACGGCTAAACCAAGACATCGCACTAGTCCATGAAGTAATTGATTGTGGGTCTGAGACATGACCGGAGATGCAGGCTAACTCGTTAGGGCCCACATAACAACCGCAATCAGCAATTGGAGATTTTGGGGGACATGACTCACAAATGTTCATAATGGTGCCAATGCAGTTACATAATATTTTCTTTTCAATTTCAAAATTCCGTAGTCCATCATAGATAACATTTCATTCCTTTTTTAATTGACTCATGATCTCAACTATCGAAATTACTATAATATCCACAAAAACCCCTTCTAATTCAAGGATATGTTTACTAGAATTATGTGACATACATGGAGAAAAAGAAAACATCGTTTTTGCAGGGTGATGTGATTGCAATACTGTAGTGAACAGAACACTAGTTGGGGACAATCGAATGTATTTAAGCAAAAGTTACAGACTATCTCAATAAATTCTGAAAACCATACAATGTACAGTCAATTTGCAAATTAACAACCAATAGTCTCGATCTTCACTGTTTCTTTTCTAATTCCATTGTTCGTGCATTTTCCTACCGATTGCGCTTCGTTTCTGTTCTTTCGTCATTGGTCTTCTGCCAAAATACATTCTATGTCTGACCCACACCATATACTACTTATATGGATATAAGTAGATCACACCACACTCGTCCCCCCTTTAAAGCATTCGACCATGCGGTGGTTCTGCTCGCCATGCCACTATCTTCTTTCACTGCAGTCTGTGCCAAACTCTCCGTCAGAATGTCGAGTCTGCGGCGCGCTGACCTCCATAGCTCCGTCGACCTGCCGGGGCACCAACATCCGCATCCACCCGGCACCTGGGACGTTCAACACCCGTACTCCACCGGCCTGCTGAGCCATCTACATCCGATGTCCGCCCAGCAGCCGCACGTCCCACTGCTCCTCTCCGTCGACAGCACCCGCTACAGCCAACGCCGCCCCGCCAGAACACTCCACTCGACGCCACCTCTCCTCACAAGACTGCCACAACTAGCACCTCAAATCCAGACCCGCAGCGGCGTCCGCAGAACAGCACCCTTCCTCCTCCTGGTTGGCAGCGACAACAAATGTAGTGAACAGAACACTAGTTGGGGACAATCGAATGTATTTAAGCAAAAGTTACAGACTATCTCAATAAATTCTGAAAACCATACAATGTACAGTCAATTTGCAAATTAACAACCAATAGTCTCGATCTTCACTGTTTCTTTTCTAATTCCATTGTTCGTGCATTTTCCTACCGATTGCGCTTCGTTTCTGTTCTTTCGTCATTGGTCTTCTGCGAAAATACATTCTATGTCTGACCCACACCATATACTACTTATATGGATATAAGTAGACATGGAGAAAAAGAAAACATCGTTTTTGCAGGGTGATGTGATTGCAATACTACCATTATTACTAATATAATGACTTAGAAACAACATCAAGAAGTGCATAAGTCTATAAATCGATGCATGAAAAAGACATAGAAATGGCTATTATATTAGTATGCTCTACTCGGTTTTTTTCTTAATTTGTCTCTTTAAATTTGATTTCTGCTTCACTAAAAATTGTTATTAATGTCGTCGCTATATCATAAAATAATGAACACACGGTTTCCAAGGTCTCAAATTCCAGTAGTTCGTCAATTGACATAAGCGATCGATAAAAATAGATACACATACATAGTAACTGCATAAGTTATCATGTTTCTCTGGTTTTGTCAACTTGGCTTAAAATGGTTGGTAGCATTAGTTGCACGTTCAAATCCCATACTTCATCTAATTTGGTTTTGGCGATTGATCGTTATCACTAGGACTTTACACAAAAAGTCTGATTCAAAATCAAGTGCATGAAAATCTTCATTTGCAATAAAATTTTATTCCTAATTTTCTCTAAACATTTCTTTCGTCAAATGGGTAATCATTAATTGTTCATCACCTAGATTACCATTTACAAGTGTTCCAAAATATATAAATTGGATAAAATAAAACAATAAACTTAAACAAATCCGAATATTATGACGACTGAGCTACTCACTTGTTGTTCAGAGAGATATATTTGACCAAGACGACAAAACTTCACTATTAATATTAAGTCATACGACATATGTGGGCCCAAATAAATTGCTATCGGTATTACATACTTGGCAAGGTCAACAAAATCATGAACAGGTGATAAGAGAATACAATCATTATTATTGTTATTATTATTTGTAATGGTCCGATTGACTTCATTTATTTCACAATCAACAGACGATTTCTCATCAATACCATCTAGATTAATAGATGTATTTAGTGCTTTGAATGATTCGATTCTCGGTCGAGAACGGTTACGTTGTAAACAGGCAGGTAAAGGGCAAGCTCTAAAAAAATTAGGAAAATTTGTATGATTCAAACTGCATAAGAAATAGACTGATATTGAACAATAAATAACATTTTTCATTAACAGAACGTATGGAACCCACAATGACTGAATATCCAATATATGATAATTTTATCGAAAAACTCAGCTAACTAACTTAAAGTTTAAGACACAAATGTGTTCTTGTCCAAGCCTTTGCATCTTAAATTAGCACAGCAATAGCTGGTATCAAAAGAATGAAAATTAACTACAGTGGGAAACTGAACACACGAGCTACACTTGAGAAGTAACACGTGAGGCAGGAATAAATGAAACTGAGTCACTGAAGGCTATGTAACTTGATATACACAAGCTTTAAGCTACAATACCAATTTCGTCTTGAGTACCTTGGTCAAAAATACACTATGACACAAGAACCTGAGGAATAGTACGGTGTTAAACAAAATATACTCAACAGTATTTTGTGACAAAACAATCAGTCAACTCAATTCCATTCAAATAGATAGTTTACTCACTACATACAGGTCTATGTACTCGCATTTGAGTCAAGCTGAATAGAGGTCAGCGAGACTATCAGGCTGTCTGAAGAAAGACATAGTTATAGGATTTGAATCAGAGACATAATAATTGGATCTAAGTGCTCTAACTACTCCCTTTTATCGTAGGTGGTATGATTTAAAGAAGAGTGGAGCAGTTTCGTGGGTTAGACGCCAGGCTACCATCGGAACTCTATTTATAATTCCAAGCAATGTAGTGAGCTCACACAGTGGTAAAAAGACTGGATTGCTAAGTAAATTGGAAACTTGGTAGCCAGGTACATATGTTTGGGCATCAGGATTTGGAATCAAGATTGGTATGTGTGAATAACAATTTATTTCACACACATTAAGCTAGGACAGTGTCAATATTTTTAACTGAATGATTGTGCAAATAATAGAAACGTTTAACGATGGTACTCAAATATCTATCCGGCAATAACTTATAGAAATATTTACTTGCGATAATTTTGTGGCTTTCAATATGAGAAATATATGGATAAGTACTCACTTATTGTACAAAGGTTCAATTAAGCAATGCAACAAATTGCATATGTCTCGTGTTAAAGGTTCATATGTAGTCGCCCAATAACCAGGTAGCCGTTCTAACAGACGTTGAACATTTGTCCAATCGCCTAAACGAACCATAGCAGCACATAACTCTAACTTTTGGTTATTTTCATACTGTAGTAAAATTAAGATATTTTGTGAAAAAATTAATCAGTGGATTTAGTATTCGTTTAAAAATTGAGTAATTAACGAACCGAGAGAAGAAAATTAAGAGAAATCTAGACAAATAGATCCCAGAAATAAAATTTCCATGTAATCCGGGTCAGTATGTACACAATTTTTCAAAGTTCAATAAGATTAAGTTAGAAACGCTACCACTAGGTACTGAATCATGTGACTCTAAAGAAAAGTTTAATAAGATGGACGTTGAAATTCAATTTGAAAATCTTTATGCTCAAACGCCAGAACCGGTAACTTCATCAAAAGATAATATTGAGATTCAAATCAACACCAGTAGACTGTTGCTATAGATACATAAATCATGGACATAATTTGAAAGGGATTTTGACGAGAAAATATAGGGAAGTTTTAAGGAAACTTACAACTGTTGGGGATGCTAGATCTCCAGAAACCACTTGGTAAACGTCTCATTTTTGTAATTTTATTTTGGGAATTCGGATTTTTCGTTTTCGCGCCAAAAGCGCCTACTTTTACCTTCAGATTGTTTTTCTCACTTGAAAGGGACCTAAATGTCATTGGTTCGTCCCCTCGTTTTATTTGCTATTTTATGACATCTCCCAAGGAGATTTTTATGCTGTATATAAATATACACTTTCGTTGTGTGCTTGGTTGTTCATGGTTCTGGATGCCTGTGGAATAACTTTCTCTTATCTGAACAAGGTCTTCTCCCTATAGTTAGCAGGGCTGGGCAGCATCGGAATAGTTAAGCTTGTCATGTTATTCTGTCGCTAATCCTACGTTCCGTTCGTTGATTTTAGGTGATATCATAATCTCTTTGAACATAACAAAAGCTGATGACCATTTAATAATCACGAAACCAGACAAAGGTTATGGTGTAGTAGTCATGGATAAAAACAACTATTTAAACAGAATGAAGGTCCTTTTAAATGATAAGAGTAAATTTCAAAAACTAGTAGTGAAGAATGACGTGGCAGACTGTGAGGACGGTTCACAGGAGAAGTTGAGAAAGCTCTAAGAAGCTCAGAAAAAGCCGAAAATATTCCATCCAATCAGCTTGTGGAAGAATAGTAGAAAATCACTACGAGTAGTTTCCCAATCGGACAATGCTATTAACCCCCTGGGGTGGATTGGATAACTATAACGATGACTTCGTTTTTACTAAAAACTAAACACCTGACAGTTTTGTACAATAATTGACATTGATTTGGGAAATACATTCCTACTTACTAGTCTTCTGTCTTCGCTCTTGCGACGTTCGATCGTACAAGTAGTCTAGCGTAACACGGCATAGCAAGAATCTAATGCTAATACTCAATAAAACACTAAACAAAAAGGTTTTATTTCGGAAGTGTTCAAAATTTTGAGACCTGCAGGAACGATAACACCAAGGCTATATGGTCTGACAAAAATATGAAAAGGGGACCGCCCCTTCGATCATTTTTAAACATAAAAACCTCAACCTACACCAAATTTTCAAACCATTGCACAAAGAAATTGTTAAGCGTAGTGTCAAAGATTAATTTGAATTTGTTGATCATATAAAAAATTCGTCGGTCAAGAATAACTTCATGATATCATTAAATGTATTTTCCTTATTCGCCAACATTCCCTTCTTGAAACAGTGGATCTTATTTGCAATGAATTAACAGGAATGTGCATGAGAAGCTTACTTCCTCAATCTTCAATGAAACAGCTAATTCTTAGATGCACGATAAATGTTCAACATCCGATTCCACGATGAATATTATAGAAAATTGAATAGTGTAGCCATGGGGTCATTTACTTATTTTATTCAAACACATAAATATTGGCACAAGGAAGCACCAGATACACATGCGCCTCACAAATCTCATTTGATTTGTGTGAGGACTATGATACGACCCAAGTGCCCAAACTGAAGCAGGTGGTTTTCTTAGGGGGCCACACAAGGAGCCCTTAACCTAAAGATCTGATCCATAAGGCAGTGGAGCATCGTGAGGAGATGCAGTCCCATGATAGCCAGAGACCAACGATTGATTCATACGCCATTCGTTCCATCACAATACTGGAGTCCATGTGCACCATTGGTTTGGAATCAGGGTTTTCCAACTACCCTAGGTGAACGCACCGTGTCCATCAACCCAGTTAAAGCACCGGACATTCGCTTTTCGTCCTATCGATTTCGTAAACAACACCCCCTCCACGAGAAGGCAGTGAGTAGGACTTCTCTGACAGAGGCTATATACACGTGGCCGTGTGAGAGCATTTCGAGAGGGAGAGCGGACTCTCCCCACCCTCGGCCGTACCAGAAATTTGGGGGCTTCATGGGGTCACCATTGGGACCTATACTGGCAGATATTTTTCTTGCCGAAATTGAACCACCTAAGGACACAAACAGTCATCTAACATCTTACTATCGCTATATAATTTACCTAACATATTTAATAACATTCATCCATAGATTACTTTTAAGCAAGAAGAACAAAATAATAGCATATCGTTTCTCGGTATCCAACTAGCTAGAAGAGTACATGGAACATTTAAAAGAGGGATAGATAGAATATAGTCATTTCTATAGTGCTTTACCAATCAGATACAAAAGAAACATAATAAAGATCCTGAATCATCGTGCTAGATTGATTTTCTCGGATGACACCATTGTAGATGAATTGATTAATATTCGTGACTTGCTTAGTGTGAATGGTTACCCAACGAAATTCATCGACAAATACATGAAAGAGATGCAGAGAAGAACAAAGGTAATAACAGTCGCGCAGAAAGTACTGTTCCTAAAATTACAATTTCTATATGTTACTAAGGAAATTGTGACTCAAAGATTAAGAAAGGCAGTACAGAAAACATTTAGTGGAGCCAGACTGAGCGCCGTTTTCTACAACCGTCCCATAATAAGAACTGTTAATAAGCACAGATTGCCTGAATTCGCCACATCCATGTGTGCTAATGATTCAACTGTTCCTATTGAGCCAGTTATGTAAAGCGTACAATTCAGCAAGTCCGTCATCGCATACAAGAGCAACATCCGTCTTGGTTGAGCAAAGGACAGGTGAAAGTAATAACGAGTTCTATTCTCGCTGACTTGTATCACCAATGGAAATCTTGATTTACGCTACTTAGATTTAAGTGGCTGGGTGATATTAATAACTTTATCTTACGCTTTTTGGCACAAAATCAAAAAACGTTTCAGTGTACGAAACTATTTCTATTCAGACAAACATTGAACAAGTTAATATAGGGAGTGTCGCGTGCCAGGAGTGGGATGATAGGTGTTTACACACTTAAAAATTCATTCAAGTAAGATGAAAATAAATTCAAAAAGCTTACCAATCCATCTTGATCAATACTTATATCTATCATACCAACATCAGCAACATCATGTGAATTGATTTTACTCAAATTTACATCGGAATTCTCCTCCAATTGCATAAGTTCGTCTACAGAGCGAGAATTTAGCGCTCCTGACGTCCTCGGACCATTCCAATCGTTTGTCATCAATGTCCCAGAAACAGCACTATTAGCACCACCACCAAGTTGAGAATCCTGACTTAATAGACCTAAACATAAAATGATTTCTTTTTACAGGAAATTGATCCGTAAATTACCATCAACACGAATTAAATCATTACTAATTGCAGTATTTAACGAGGTATTGATCGCCGTAGTTGCTGAATAAGATAAACTTGCAGGAGGTTGTGGTCGATAAGATTTAGCCAAGTTAATTTGACGATTATGAGATTGCTGAATATCTGCATCGGATGGAGTTAACTACAGGGCACAAATAACAACAACGAAAACGAACATACATTAAAAAACGAAGAGGCTAGATTTAAAGTGGATTGCACATAAAGATAATGATGTTAAATATTTTTTTAATGCTACGAACTTGATGTGAATATATGATATTGAACTGTTCAAAATTCCGGTTCACCTACTTTCGAACTGCGCAACTACTGGAATAAATTAATCACCTTGGTTTTAGAACTGAATTTTTTTTTATTTAATCCACATAAAAGCCAATACAGTTGTTTACCGAAACTTTTTGCGAAGCACGAATAAACAAATAACATTGTGGATGGAGGGAAGGAGTACAATAAAAAAATAAGTGAATGAGTATATTACACAGTAAGAGATATAGCTCAGTAAAAAAAAACTGGGAAAAACTTCTTTTAGTCAACAGAACTTATCTTTTATGAAAAATGTGCAATGAAATTACATCACGGTTGCCACTAAATTCCATTATCTGGAGGACCCCACCCAACCAGCGGGTCGTGATGGACCGACAGATACCAGACCTACATAGCCTTCTTTCATGCTACCGAGTCATTTCCTGAGCTGACTGCTACTACATTTTTTAACCAAGATAATTAATTATACATGATAACTGGACAATGCATTTAGGTGATTTGATGAAAAAAATTTACGAACTATCGTGAAGCTAAATACTGAGAAATTTAACCAGTACCACCACTATGGTTGGTGTACTTACCTCCACATATATTCATGCACGACACAAGTGAATAAGTTATATAGTGCTTAAATGGTCGAAAACGTTGGCAGATGACTATAAATAGCAGTTAATCAATGTTTAAAACTTTTTAAGCAATACTGCTTAATTTTTGCTAGTTACTCGTTATTGCAACCAAAAATATGATATTGAATAGTTATTTTTAAAATAATGGAAAATAGCCTTGATTTTTAAGTAGTACCAATATACATGACTCATTCAAATGACTTTCTTGAAGAAAAAGCCATGGGATAGTAAATCAATGTTTAAATTTTGTTGTCTAAATTAAACAATATAGCTCCCCTAACCTTTAGACAGCAAGGGAATACAATCAACAAACCTTTCTTGAGAACTCTTGAACCCTAAATAACACTAACATTAGTATACTACATAACAAAAGACTTGTATACATCAGAATTACATTCACAAAGAGAGAAAGTTTCTTAACTGCACGAATTATGAAGGAACAACATGAATGAATATGATAATATGACGTTAAATCTTTGAATTAATTTTGGAATCCACAAACTATATATATATATATATATATATATATATATATGGAGAAAATCAATCGAAATTTTCAAAATATTTTGGCTACAACAAAAAGATATAATCCATTATCATAATCAAACAGTTGCAAGTTGAGAAACATTGAAACAATTTTACAGTTGGATCTCAGTGGAAAAACCAACAGGAAATTATATATATTGCTTATTTTGAGGATTTAATATTTTCTGATTTCTTATATTCCAGACGGAACTTGTTTTTTCATTTTCTATAACACACGAGTCACAATATGGTTTGGATTTACAAGTTGGTTATAACTTGGATGGTGAAACTGAGGGTACTTGAATTCGAAAGACACAATTTCTTCCTTTTCAAACTAGTCTATTATGTATACCGAGAAAATGAACACTGGGATATAGAAATATTTTACTCATGAGTCTCGTACGATAACAAAAACATGCATGGATACTAGATTACAATGCCAACCACCTTCCAGAATATAAACAACAAAGTAGAAGAACTCAAGCACTAAAACTTAAAATACTGAGAGGTGAACATCAAGTGATTATTTCGTAGCAATATAAAACAAAACATAGCAATCTACAAAGCTTCAGCTATTCAGATTAATTTCCAGAGATGACCATAGCACAATACGCTTGAATCAACTGCACTATTTACACTGAATATAATCATATAAATATTATGAAATGACACTAAGAAAAATATTTATAAGCCAGCTATAAAACAGAAGCACTTAAACGATTTATGAATGAAGAACAAACAATAACATGGGAACATTGACGATGATTGAATAGACATTTCTTTGCTAATATTAGATTACTGAACAGTATTCCACATAGTTTCATAAAGAATATAATAATTTTGCAATTTAGGATCTAAGGAAAGAAAATGTTATTAGTGTTATTAGTGCACGCATTATCTTTTCTCTATTCTCAACAACAGGGCCATTATTTCTGTATGCGCTGATTAAACAAGAAAAAGATTTGATGGCACATGAACCACTGAAATGAGTAACACTGACAAATCAGCAATATTCTTTATATGTAAAAATAATCTATACCTATTGATCCTAAAGACACTACTACACTTGAAGACTTTCCAATTAAGCAATGATTTACGGTTTCCAAATGAAAAGAAAGCGGTCAAAACAAACGAGACAAAGCCCAGACACTTCATCTGAAGCTTTTTCGAAATTTTTAGGATGGATATATGTTTACAACTTTTTTAATACATCAAAAGTCTAGTCTGCACACAAACATTTTGGTAGTCATCTCAACTTATTCGTAGATGTAAAGCAGTCCCATAACATGAAGTCCAATCTGAAGTGAAGGTACACTTTTGTAAAAAAACGTCCACAATACTTAGTAAGTTTAAGCAGTTTAAGTTAAAAACAAGAATTTTTAGTTTGGAGTAACGTAAACCAAACACTACACAACGTTAACTGAAATGGCTATCAGTAGAAGCCGATTTCACTAGCAAATACCTGCTTGTAACATCCAGGTAGTAGGATGTCTTGTTACAGTTAGAGATAACATGAATACACTACCATCAAATGAAATCCTTCTGATAACGCGAAGAGATTACTTGCGACCATCCTGACAGGCACTAAGGAAAGTCTTCACGCAAAAAGGTTATACATAAATGAATTATGTTAATCCCTCATCTTAGGTTAAATTACGCTAGAGATTGGTACATAATAATGTAATTTTTCAGTTATTATCAATTCTATGTTTCTAAAGATATTGCGGATATAAGAAAGTGGGCCTGCAGTATTATTTATGGAATACAGAACGATTGCATGAGATCATACAAACTGATTCGGTAATTTGTTACAGTACTCTTAAAGCTTTGTATAATCTACTCTCAATACATGTTCTGTAGACGATTCTATTGTTAATCTCACCTAGGAACACGGACAAAATAAGTCTGCCTGAAAAATGAGCCAATAAAACAACTGTAAATGAAAACTACACACGAGTCAAACCAAGCTAATATTTCAGATAGGTTAGAAAATATTGAAGAGATGCTTGAACTAGAAAACTAGTATAGTAATTCAAGTAAATTTTTTAGAATAATTAATAAAACTGTTAGGAAATCAACAGTCATGGTGTAAACCACTGTCAATGGGCAAATGTAAACGTAAATATCATGCACACATTTTCTAGTTTGTGTAAATAATATCGACAGGCATCACCTACAGAACTTATGGATTTCCTTAACAATACCAAATGGAGCGGTGGCTAATTGGTTAAGGAGTTCAACTTTCAGGACTAAGGTACAGTTTTGAATCGCGTTCCATCTACCTCGGTTTGGACAAGCGGGTTGTATCATTATCGCTCACAATTAGAGTGCGCTTCCTATCCAAGTACCTATCAAATGAGTTTATTCATTACTGCTATTATTACCATCACTATCATTGAGGTTTTATGAGTAAAACTTTGTATGTAAGCAAATGAATTATGATCAAATTGTAGGAAATTTGTATAAAGTAGGCAAGAAAGGAAATACCGGGTTTATAACCTCCACTGGTTTAAATCTGGTATTTTTGAGTTATATATATATAAACTACTACCGTCGATCGAACTAATTTACCGTCGGAGTATACTTCGAAACGGGGAAGGGAAAATCATGCATATACATACTGATTTTAAAGATGATCAAATCCAAATTGCGAGAAAATTAGCCATACTGAACCTTAAAAAACGGGAACTTGCAAAATTAGTTTTAAAGAATATTTAATTTGTGCGAGTATTAACAAGAGCTGCGTAGTAGTGTCAAGTAAAACAAGAATATATAATTTCACGCTTATAATACAGTTATCGGAGGTGGTGGATAGATGATAATCCCATATTTGCGTGCATACTGAACCTAAGGGAAACAGTTGATTCAAGTGAAAACTTTTGTCACAATGGTTGAACTACTTAGTATTTTGTAAGCAACAACTAAATGCTAAAGCAAGACTACTAGCAATAGGATAGAACTATTTTTCCTTCGTTTACTGCATACATAGATGGATACAATTCTGAAACTGAACTTTATTTACAGAACTAAATATCGAAAGGATGGATAGAAAATGATTTATTTATTTAACACTGACAAGTTCCATTATAAGTAAATATGATCATTACAATGGGTTCCGGTAAAAAATATAAAGTTAATCTCAATAATTATATTAACGTATGCGCTCAAAGTATTAGAAACCTCTGTACAATATGTTCGGAACAGATATCTAATGAGCTGGTAAATAAAAATCATCCAACCATTCAAGACCGAGAATGAACAGCTGTATGAAGTTCCGCGGAATATGTGACACGATGATCACACGTCTAACGTTATCACGTGTACAGTGGAATTTATTTGCTGCTTGGGACTTAGTATATAATCATGTAAGCTTCGTTAATTCTTGAATATATAACAATCCAAATAAGCAACCAAATACATTCTTACATACTAAACCGTGAACCACACCACTATACGACTGCTAAACACTGTACGACGTATAGTGTCCAATTCCAGTATATGATACGCTATTCGATGAATGTCAGAGTAATGAAAGAATAAACAGCCAACTCATAACAACCAAAGAAAACGGTTTCTACAAGACGCCATTCCAGTTATCACTATGTAGTGTGTGAAAACTCAACTACACTTGACGAATAAGAAATGAATTATTGTAGATAACAACCAAATATCTCGCCAACTAACCGAAAAAAATTACGATGTAAAGACTATCGATCACCGAATATATCGAAAACTGTGCTACAAATAACATGTAGCTTGCAAAATTTCCCATTTCTTTTTTTTAATGACTGAATAACTTACATGTCCGTATAATACATCCAGGTCAATTAGCTTTTTCCAAATTAAAAATGCTGAAACTTTATACAATGACTCTGGCGTATTGACACCGGGTTCCTGTAAGAAATGCATAATTGAAAGAATTAAACTTAAAATACTTGTGTAAAATGATATTTGTGTCCCAATATATTAGTCATATCTATTCTATCAGGATTGTAAAGTCTTATCAACTGAACAAATTCCTCGTACATATCACCACGGAATTCACAAACATCCAATATTAAGTCCAGGACACGATTTGGATCCAAATCAAAATAACCAATTAATGACCGGATCTGAATCATGACGGCTTCCATCGACGCAGTTGACGTTATTTGACACAATTCTGTGATCAGTTTGGCGTAGCCTTCATTTTCTTCACGTAACAAATTAAATTTTTGTTGTTTGAAAAATAAACGCGTTTTAGTACGAACATAACGCGTTTGGAACTGTTGTTTCGACTGAATGAATGACAGGTTTTCCAAGGTGTCTTCACAAAACCTCTCCATTATCAAAGCAGGATCCACATGATTCCTAAGAATTTCTATTAACCGATAGAAACGATCTCGAACTAATTCAGAATTAATATCAGCGATTGACGAGTCTAAATGAGAAGTTTGGAATTTTCAGATATTTTTGAAATACATATATACTAACCAATTAACCAGAGTGAGTCTAACAGGTCGGATTCAAAGGATTCATTACCACCAAATATCTAGTAAAAAAGGTAATGAGCCCCGGCAAGTTACGTCAAACATACTTTAAATAGCTCAGGAACTAATTTGACAAGTATATCAATTTTCCCTTCTCCATTTATCAATTTCAATACCAAATCCGTGAACAATTTGACAGATGCAGTCACCCCACCTTCTTTGCACTTTGTTAGACTGTAAAGAAAAAAAGACTTGTTTTAAGCTGCAGAATTTTGAAACATTACAGTTTGAAATATGATAGTAAGAACCTTCGCAAAAACAGGTTGACGAAACGAATAATAAGCAACTAGGACAAGTATAAAGGATGGTAACATTATAAAGTCAAAGGTTTTCGAGATCCAATCGCAGTTCCGAAAACATTTAGATGGCCATTATTACGAAGAAGTTGTACTTGCAAATAAAGTTAGCTTCAGATTACGCTTCCAGCCATACAGATACTTTTCAGACATAAAATATCTTTCAAAAAGGTGAATGTACACTTTGAACTCTAAAACAATGGTCTTACAATCGTTTAACCTTTAAAGGACAATGACAGTAGTAGTGTATGTAGCTAACTCTACTTAAGCCTGCTACTTCTCATGGATAATGGGCTACTGACCAGAATCCTACAACCTATTCAATCCTGGACTCCTTTTTCCAGTGTTCGCAAAGTGTTATTTATTCTTTTGTTGTCTGCCCCCAACTTCAAGCAACGTGATCTTTATTCTCCCTCTCTTCTTATTATCTTGAAGAGTCCAAATTAGGGCTTGGCATGCGGGGGCAGTGTAACTGTTTTTGTAAATTCTCCCAATCGCCTTCATCATTTTTTCCTAATTTACTCTACAGCTTGAAGCTTGTTTCTTTTATGACACAGTAGGTTGTTGATGATAATGTCTAGCCAATGGATCTGGAGTAACTTGAGTAAACAGCTGTTCGCAAATACCTATACTCTTTGACGATGGTTGTGGGGGCTTACTAAGTTTCTGTTTCATACAACATAATGGTTTTAACGTTTGTAAGGGAAATTCTGAATGGTGTTGGCTGATGGTTATTTTGAGTCCCAAATGTCCTGCAACCGTAAGGATGCTGTCCTAAGTATCCCAGCACGTACCTTCACATCTGCATTAGATCCTCCTTATCGACCAATGATACTCCCCAAATATACAAAGGCTCCAAACTCTTCCCGAGCTTTTCCATCAAGTGTGATTTAGCTGCTACTCTCTATGTTGTATTTTAGGATTTTGCTCTATTCCTTATGAATGTTGAGGCCTACTGCTCCAGATGCCGCTGCAACATCAAAAGTCTTTGAATATGCAAAAGCGCTAAATTATTTGCGAAATCTAAACCATACAGCTGTGTCCAAGGTGTCCACTGTATTCCGTACCGTGGCTGTAATGCGAAAGTCCCCACAACCCGATCAAAAATCCGGAGATGCGGAGAGAGGAGGCAGCGTTAATTGCCATCAGTCTTCAATTAGACCGCAACTGTGAGATGCTCTTAATGAATATCAGTCAATCAGTCAGCTACAACGTAGGAACAGGCACATTTATGCATCGGTCCAAGTTGCCATACCTTGTTAGCACAACAAGATGAACACCAAATTCATAGAAGTAGTTACTTCAATGGTAGTAATATATAAAAGGATTGCATATAAGGATATATTACAGGAAGAAAGACAGATATGAAGTAATTTTAATCTTAAGGTTTAAGGGAAGAAAGAGAGTGCATATACCTATGTCATTGTGATCAATTCTTAGCTGTGTCACTCAGTCTCCAACCATTGATTACGATAGTCACTCGGACCCCAACCAGGTAGTCTGCATCTGCCAACATGGCTCAGACTCGAAGTTAGTGACTTCAAGCTCTGATGACGCGTTTTGGTTTGGTATCTTCTACTCTTAATGGCCACGTTTCTCAGCCGTAAAGTAGGACAGAACGAACTGCTGTGCAGTATACTCGTCCCTGAATTGATAGACGGATATCTCGTCTTCGCCATAGGTGACGTAAGTTGGCAAAAGCCAAGCGAGCTTTTTGAATCCGTGCTGAGATTTCGTCAGACACCAACCCATTAGGGCTGATCAGACTTCCAAGAAAAGTGAAGTTGTCGACAAGTTCGACTACTTCACTCCCTATCCTTAGTTCAGGTGTTGATGCAGACCAGTCCTGGAGTAACAAATTACATTTAGATGGGGAGAAACGCATCCCAAACATCCTGACATTATTACTCAGTTCTAACAGAAGACTGCATTTTGTCAGCGTCTTCATCAAACAGAACTATGTCATCTGCGTATTCTAAGTCGATGAGTGGACCTCCTGGTAGGAGATGAATTCCTGAAAATTTAGTCGATGAGTGTTATTTCCAGCAATAGGTCTATAATGATGTTAAACAAAAATGGGGATAGTGGACAGTCTTGTTCGACACCACTTGAGGTTGTAAAATCAGATGACAGTTCGCCAAAAGCTCTTACTCGACTGATAGTATTCGAGTAAAGATCGTTCTCAAGGATCCAATATGTAGCTTGGAGCGAGGTTTTAACAGACCTGGGACAGAGTTTCGCGCACTAGAATCGTTGGACATGGTGACACTTGAGGAGGAAACCGAAAGAGGAAGTTTAGTGTTGAAATTCTAGGTGGGAGAATTAGATATAAAAGATACATACTTGCAAATTTCATTAGACAAAATCTCTAATGAACTACCTACCATTAATACATCATTAGCTCTGTTGAGATACAAGTTCCTACCTTACGGATAAAATGTTTCCCGTGTGATATGTCAGTAGATTGTGAACTAAATTTGACACTCTTCTTGATAATGTTCAGTCATACCACGGTTATATCGTAGTTCATGCCATAAATATTCAGTTGCATAATGAACTTTCAAAGTCACTTATACGCTTTTGTAGCAGGAATGTAGCCGATAATCCTTTGAAATGTCAGCCTCAGATTAATTCTATTAAGTGCCTAAGCTACATTGTAGATGATAAGGGTTTCAAACTCCATGTGAGTCATCTAGCTCCGCTGGTTCAAGCAACATCACCAATAAATATCTCAGCCTCTAGATCATCGACCGATGCTCCTCAAATTTATTCCAGATCTAGTCCTAACTTTACGAAGTGGTATTTTCATCTTTCAACTTGGTTTCTAGTAAACAATTCGTATGGGATGAACAAGACGAGGATATACTAAGGAGCACTCTACAATTTTTAAATGGTGAGGTTTTCCTTATACTACTTACGCCGACTGAAATTCTTCCATACTACGGATGCACCTTCATTGGGTTAAAGTGAGTTTTTGGAACGAAACGAAAAACCTATTATTTTTACTTTGAAACCGTTAAGCAAGAGTGAACGAGGATATTCTTGGGCCCATTACGAAGGTTTTAGCTATGGTGCAGACAATAAAAAGACTGCACAACTACTTGTCTGACTGTAAAATTTCATATTGCGACCAATCATCAGTGATAAAAGTTTCCTTACTTATTATACCTGCTCGACTGCCTGCTTGAATATCTGGGTTACCTAATTATGCCATCTAAATACTTCAACTGGCGATCTATTTTTACTTTGTTTTAGCGCCTCGTTATGTCGACTGATCATAGAATCTATACGGGCGTGTTTATGAAAGCTTACGACCTTTCATCGCAGAAGTTGCAAAAAATACGATCAGAGACATCGTGGTGGTTGGCAACATACACTGAAGAGAATGAACATTAATCATATGTCGGTTCCCAAGCTGCTGAATCCTAACTGTCGATCACTAATCAACAAGGCTGGCTATCTCCGATTCCTAATAAGCCAAAACATATATCGTAATTGTGGTGTCATCACAATTCAAGAATCTGGATTAACTGATCTACGGGACGATTGCTTAGTATCACTGCGTGATTTTAATGTCTGTCCTCAGGCTCGATCGAGCAATAAACAGAGGTGTGACGGTGGTGTAGAAACGTCTGCAACCGTGAACTGGTGTCGATCTATTTTTTGTATGTTCCGAATTTCCAAATGACTTTATCGACTGTTTAACTTTGAAATGCCGTCCAAAACACCTGTATAAATACGAATATGTTTATGTTACCAACATCTACATGACTCCAGACTTCACATGATCTGCACTATCTGTTTTCACTTATGAATTCAGTGAATTTGATGTTACTGCCTTCAGTGGTTCACTTTCAATTGTATGTGGTGATTTCAATTCATGTGACCGTGGCTTCCTTTTATCACTAGGTCACCAAAATGTGGTAGACTTTCCCACTCACCTGGATGCTCATTTACACTTTATTTTCATTAATGACGTGGATACATAAATAACTCGTAACGTGCACCATTGTCTAGCTCTGATCACCCTATAATTCGTGTTCTTCACAGCAGCCTCCCTTTTCGGTTTAAGAGCATCGGCAGGTATGCTGTCGGGTCCTGCTGCTTTTCATCTAGTGGTCATCCTAATTTCTTCGACTGTTGGTTGCCCAGACATTGGTGTTATTGTTCTGTAGTGGACCCCAGTCAGTCGACACAAAAGTAAACTGTTCTCGTATTCGGACTCTATTTGGATGGATTGTGCATCGATTCAACAATATCTACTAAAATCTGTTAGCTTATTTTACACTGCATTACGTTGCTTATTAACATTAAGGCTAGTTTGACAAGACTTGAAACAATACAAGACCATATTGATGTTTAGACCCTACAAAGGATCAATGAGAACCTAATTGCTCAAGTCAGCTTTTTTACGATTAACAACTGCAAGAATCTTCAGGCCTATTAATTTTTTAGATGATGCAATTAAAATTTCACATCGTTCAAACACAATATGTGATGTAAATACAAGGCGAATAGACCACATAACAGGCATTTCAAGCAGTGAAGAAGGCATGAATATAGGCGTTTACGATGAAACTAAACGACAAATATATCTTATCACAACCATTAACCTTGAATCGACGGATATAGGAATATACATCAAACACAAATAGAAATGGCGTGTCGCACGAAAGCAGCCATCAGTGCACGCAAATCCAAAACAAAAGTCTAAGAGGGTGCTATCAAAGTAAAATCAGGATTTAAAACTGAAAATAGGATGCAAGACCACTATGTTTTTACAGCGCAACAAGACTAGTGCCGAATTAGACCATTATTTGTCGTGGTTTCTTCAAAATCACTTACAAATTCTTTCTGCCGAACTTCTCCCAATCCTTCAAACATGATGTTGTGAATATCGGACTGCAGCAAAAAGTAACGAGGTGTTCCATTTCACATAACCCGGCGCTAAATGACCCCGTATTGTTTCCCTAAGTAGTCAAGTGTCCAATAAAACCAATATCCAAATATCTCCTGTCGGTTCGACCTTTGACTTTCATCTATTTCCAAATTCATCCGAATGTTAAGGAGCTGATGGAAGCCCAAACCTCCTCTCTAAAAATATGCTAATGTTCCATTTTATCCATTCATGAGTATCATTAACAGATTCCTCTCAACTAATCTCGTACAGAAAATGTGGAGAAAGATAAAGATAATCCGTGTACATAAGAAAGTATCTGGTGATAAAAATGTGAAACCTAGACTCACAGCAATAATTTTACCTTTCTTCGAAACAATGGAAAAATTGTTGATATTCCCACTTTAACCGTCAATAAAATGGCACATTGATCCGTGTCAGTTCACTTACAAATGCGAAAGAAGCACCTTGGATTCCTTTGCTGTTCTTCGACACAATGTAGTGTTCAGCTTGAACAGGGGTAGAAAAAACATGTTCGACGCGCTTTTCTGTACTATACTTCTGCCTTTTATTCTACCCCAAAACAACTTTGACTTAACAAGTTAGTCAGCGTCAACACATACAAGTGGATAACCAACTGGCTATGTTCCTACCCTCTTGTACAGAACAGTACACTGTGTTTAGAGGAGAGTGTTTAATTTCTCTACTGTCTAATGAACGTTTGCCACAAGGAGCTGTTCTTTCACTTCTTATATTCTGCGTGATCTACGATCTTCCACAGAAAACACTTGTAAAATATGCGGAAGATCTCACTGTCTGTATGCTGATTTCTACCTCTTTACATTCCAAAGAAATGAATGAGTTTTTCTCTCGTGTTGAATGGTGGCCTGTTGTTAATGATATCATTCTTAACCTGTCAAAATGTCAAACTGTTAACTTTAGCCTGAGACATTAATAGCACTTCAACACCACTTTGGTAGTTAGTAATACTTTTGTAGGCTGCGGAAAGAGAACTGACACGTTATTGTTAGGTACGTTGATCGAACCAACATGCCCACGGAAGTCGATTTTTGGAGGAAACTTATGTAGCAACTTAGATCAAATGGTTAAGAATCGACCAAAGACAACCGATTGAATATCAGAACGTTAGAGAATTCGTTCACTCCTCTATTCTGTATTGGTATTATATTTCCTATTATTCCATATTAGACGTTGAAAAGTTTTGTGTGTTTGCAAAGGTAACTTTGCGCTTCACTGTGTGTTGTCCCATAGTCTAAGAAAAGACTTATTCGTTACTAGTCTGGTTTTTTTCTTTCAATAGAACGAGGAGCGCCTACCAGTATAAATAATCTTCCATCGTATATATTTTTTGTTGTTATTTTTTATTACATTATTTTGTGTATCCTTGACTTATTGTCACTGCTATCTTTATTATTGTTCCTCAGTATCATGTCAATTGATAATCCTGAAAATCTTTTACCTAATTCTACTCCAATTGAGGCTATTTCTGCACTTCCACCGGTCTTTAACTCCTGAAGGGCTGAAATTTGCTTTGAGCTCCTAGATAGCAAGGTAAAAATAAGTTGATAATATGTTGCAAAACATACATCAGCCACGGCTGGCTTAAGAGGGAGATGGAAATCCAAGGGTGAGTGTGTGTTTGTCAAGTCTCCTCTTGAAGCCCTACACTGTGATCGATTAAGCTGAGGGAGCATTCCATGTGCAGTTTTTCGAGTGTTGCCACGAGGGGCGTGGCGATGGTGTTCTGGTAACACGCTCGTGTTGGGATGGCTTAGCGTACTCAATATGCTGCATGCCATTATCGGATCACCTCTTATTCTCCTATAGCTCGACGAGAATAATCCCAAGTGTTAGAGTTTGCCCACACAAGATTTGTGCCACAGCACTACCACCTGCTTGGCTGCCCGCCTCTGTACTTGATGTAATAGATTTTCATCTCTCTAGAGGAGAGTTGGTGCAGTAGCCTCGTGAACTTTAGAGTGAGGCAGTGGGTGTGTTTTAAACAGTGTTGTAAACTATCCTAGTGTTAAACTGTGTTCGTGTAAATTGAAGAGTCTCATTTGCTTTGAATATACTTCTCAATGTAGTTTGAGCCAAAGTCAAACGACAGAGAAAAATGTAAGCTATAAATAGATCAAAAATCAAAATATGTGGAATATGACTGCTATGATTACACTTTGGTCACAAATGCAACCATTCGTGGAGCTTCGTTGTATCCAATGTCCTCGTTTCCATAGTCGGCATTGAATTTTGCAACCTCACAAAATACTGTCAGACGTTGGAAACCAGAAATTTATCTCTGCCAATTATAATTGTGAAATCAAAGGAATTATGCCAGACGCGACGTCCATAAAGTTATTGATCAAACCTCACTGTTAGAAAGATAAATATACCAATTTACTCAATCAGTTCCCGGAATTGTTACGGCTGAGTTTCAAGCGTGGCAAATCGATACATGCCGTCATACACCACATTAAGACAGACGGACTACCAGTGTTTGCACATCCAAAACCTCTCGACTCTCTCTCGTCTCGCCCCCACAAAGAACGGATTGAACAAGATGATAAAGTTAGGCATCATAAGCCCTTACGATAGTCCGTGAAGAAACGCCACTCCATATGGTAATCAAGAAGTACTGTTCCCATATTAGACCTTGAGGCAACTACAGAAAACTTGACAGTCAGACCTTACCACATAGATGCTCTCCTCCACTCTGAAGTGACTATACTTTTGGTCTATCTGACACAACGGTTTTGCAAAGATTGATCTCATCCGTTAAAACCATTACATTCTAATTGATCCGGAAGACGATCTCAAAACAGCTACTACTACCCCTTCGGGCCATAGGAGTTTGTCCGCATGCTTTCTGTGCCAAAGAACGCTGCACAAAGTTTTTAACGTTCTATTGATCAAATAATACGCAACTTGCCGTCTGCATATGCTTACATAGATGACCTACCGCCAGCAAAGGTGCAAGTGCGGCCATCAAGAATTATTCCTAACCCGATTTACTCAAGAAACCAAGACGCTCCCTGGAGGTGAATTAATTTTGCTGACGTTTTACCCCGAAATGTTATGATGCAGCAAAACTGCTGAGTGATTAAGAGGACGCGCTATCTGCTATGTACTCATTCCTACTCATATATTGCCATAATAATGTTCTTTGTGTTGCACGGCCTTCAAATCACCCATAGTACCTTGATACGATGAAGGGGTAATCCATGTTGGGTGCTGACAGTGAGGTGTGCCTTCGACATTAGCTATTGGTCACACCATTCCCGTCTGACCCGAGTAGGCCCCCAATTATCCGACAGAAATCATCAACGTCAGTGATCTACACTGTCTACTTTGCCATTAAACACCTCCAATACATGTTGGAGTGCAATTCTCTCACGATATTCACTGGCCATATACCTCAAACTGAAGTCTTGTTACATAATCATGATAAATATAGTCCGCTCAAAATTCGTCAACTAGAATCCATTTCACAGTTTGCACCTGACATACGTCACATAGAAGTCAAGGAAAACAATGTGGCAGATGCCCTGTCGAGATTAAATATTACTTCCTCATCAATTCCTGATATAAGTTATCCAGTCATGGCGAAGCATCAAAACTTCGTTTAATTTTGGTAATCCAGGAAAACAGAACTATAATTTCAAAACATCTTCATTAGCGACAGGGAAACTTAACAGGTATGACTCGCCTCTTGTTACCTTATGACATGAGGCGAAACATTTTTGAAAAGTTACACAACACATCTCATACATGTATAAAGGCCACGATGAAGCTTTTAACGTACAGGTTTGTGTAGTCAAGCATAGATTTTCCAGCTGCCAGCGCTAACCCTTAGGAAATTAATCCATTTCTTAGCCAATGAAATAAACTTGTCCCTCAGGTCAATTCTGATTGCCACCGATTGACTTTTTATTAGGCTGCCTCTGATTGGCTCACCAAAACAAGAGCTCTAAGCATCTTTGAGGATGTACCTTCCTGATGAGAAGTCACCTGTACCGGAAAAACATACTCAACTTGATTGATGTCGAACAAGACTGAAAATGTGACAAGACATTCCCATAAAAGTTAAATTAAAAAGTCCCAGCTTGAAAACAAACTGGATATTAACTCATGGCCCGCTAACCGTAGAACGTAAGTGTACGGTAAGATTGTGGAAATCGGAATGTCGGTTCAAATATATATCGTAACAAACATTTACTATGATATATAAGAAACATATTTATCAGCTTCATCAGCTGGTGGGTATGATCAAACATATAATATAATACATATAATCATTTATGCTGTGAGAACTATTCTTATTACTATAGAAAGCAAAATAAACACATGTAATTAGTTCATGCCAATATTTACCAAATTGTAAAAGAAAACACAGGGGAGTACTTTTCTGATTGCGTAACGTTATAATAGCTATCACAGTTAACACCAGAAATTTAAGTTTTCAAAATTTTTTATGATAAAATGTTCAAAAGACAAAAACCAAAGGAAGCATAAATATAATAAATGAATTAACACAGTAACAAAGGAAATACGCACATCAGAGGTGTAAATAACGTATAATAGGAGGGAAAAAATCCGTATAAGCGCATACATTTTGCCACAACAATGTGATGTTCAAGCATCGGTAACTTGACCAGCCTTCTTCGATATTGTATCTGGATTACCTATCGGCCCAAGATCAGAAAACAGATTTAACCAAGCATCTAGATTTGTGGGCTATTGTAAATTCGAATTATAAGAGAAAAAATGCAGTGGTGAGATGTCTGAGAATCATAAATACTACTGCAAAGTGGATAATAGTAATGACAGTTAAAATGAGACAGTCGAAAGAAATCATCAAAATTGACCAACCATATATTTTTAAATGAAGCACTTGTCACTGCTAATATGTAACCCATTAGATGTTAAGTAGGAAGATTGATTTCATGAAAAGTGGACGCTTGACTTATTTAGCAAGATCAGTGTAAGTTCAACTGAGTTGTACTTAACGATAATAATTTAATAGCCTACTGTGTGAACACACATTTACAATAATATAAAGTTAAACATCTCTGATTCTTCTTAAGACGGGAATGATCTGGTACGGCTAAGGGTGTGGAGAGTTCGGTCTACCACTCGAAATGCTCTTACATGGCCACGCGTATCCATCCACTGTCAAGGAAGTCCTAATCACTGCCTTCTTGCGGCCGCGGTGTTGTTTGCGAAATCTGGAGGACGAAAAGCGAAGAATTGCAGCTCTAACCAGGTTGGTGGACATGGAGGATCCGCATAATGGAGTTGGAAAACCGCCACTCCAAACCAATGGGGCACAAGGGCTCCATAATCATAATTGGACAAATGGCGTATGAACGGATTATTAGTCACCGGATACCATGGGAATGCATCTTTTAACGTTGCTCCACTGCCTTGTGGATTAGACCTTTAGGTCAAAGGCTCAGGATGTGGATCCTTAGGTAAACTATTTGCTTCGATCTAGGGTCCGGGCAGTATCCCAGCCTTCACATAAACCGAATGATTACTATGAGAGAAATTATTATCACTTTTATTAGCATTCGGACCAATAACATTCATAACCATTTTATAACATTCGTTCTTGTATTTTATACTACGTCAATTACCTACTCCCTTTCATTCACATTTTGTATATTCCTTTGTTTTTTAAATCATACAGCAGCTAACCTATAATGAAAACTCAGTCTTGTCTAAACGATCCCAAGTCCCTGACTGGTCGAAAGTTGAATGCTACCACAGACTAAGAAAACAGAACCAGCCTTTCTGAAGCCACGTACACCATTCAAACTGGCCTCCTTCAACTCTCACACACTAATGCAGATAGAACAACAGATAAACTTTGGCATATCTTTAGAAAGTCTTAACGTCCATGTCTATCGTCTATCAGAGAACCGTACTTAAGGCTCTAGTGAAGTACTACAAACCCACTCTCCATCTTGTCGCTTCTGAAAAACTTGTCTTACGTGCGTTTGTTTGGGGAACCCTGTGGGATCCTCGTCTGGTTTCGCTGGCGTTGGTGTCTTACTAAGCGTTAGAACCGACGTGGCACTCACCGGCTGGACCTCCATTAACATTCGCTTATGCGCTGTTAGGTTAGAAAGCCCCATCAAAGTACCGAAAAATCGGTGTGAGAAACGACGTCTTTTCGTTACCTCCGCCTACACTCCGACAGATTGAAGCCTAGATATGACCAAGAATGAGTTTTACCACCAGCTAAGTGTTCTTCTACAGAAAGTATATTCGACAGATATTGTAATACTAGCCGGAGATTTATATGCTCAGGTCTTACAGTGGTTTCTATGGTGTAGCGATTCGAAAATGAGGGTCATTAATCATTTGCAGGTGATTTTGAACAAGAACTGAAAACAGTAATGGTATCATTGAGAATAGGAAGTACTAGGAAGCAGTTCCAATTCAGTATAGGACTCCTCAGGTATGTGTACCGGTGACTCTGAAATAGATCGAGTTCAGTACATAATCATCAAAATAAATCCGAGATATAAGTTGAAATAAAAAATAGAAAGAACAATATATTAGTGATAACAGTTTACCATCATTCTTTTCCAATTAATGTACACTGATTTGCCTAATTATACAGCAAATTCAGGAACTTAATTTATATGATGCCACAGAATTAGGAGTGACAACCAGGTTTTAAGTATTCATTGGAAAGTGAGTGGCATAGAACTACTTTCCTCCAATCACCAATGACATTTATCCAGTTTACTCTGTTACGTTTTCGTTTATTAGTATGTTGTTTTATGACATAAAAACCACATTTATATGACTAATGGTCTTGTCATTGGTTTATACCAATAATTCGGTTGAGTGAGTAGATATCGCTGGACCACATCATATCGATTGATATCTTTAACATTCACTTTGGTAATTGAAAACTCACTCATAGCAGCAGTCAAACGCTCCTGATAACAATAAGATACAGAATTTCTTTGCACCTTTTTCACTAATGGCGTAATATTTATTGCACAACTAACACAAAACTTTTACATTCAAATGCTTAATTGTTCTGTTTATTTTTATGTAAAGAGTTTTTATAACTAAATGACTATTTAGTCTTGGCATTAGACCTAATTTTGCACCCGTTTAGATACACATTGATTACCGTTTTTACAGGGACTACTGAGATACATTAAGTTGATCCACCACGATTTACTTGATATTAAGTCTAGTATCTATATATTAGTATAGAGTATTGAAGAGGAAGTAATTAAAAAGAAATACTTAGTGTTTTTAATATACACAGATGTCATCTTTTACCTTTCGTTGGACAAAAACTGGGGCAAAATAAATGTCATGTCATTTTGGCAAAAAGCTAATGAGAAAATAAGCTACTTGAAAAAGACATGTAATTAGAAGTTACCAGACAGCAAAAGACTTTTTGATATTATCCGATCACTGATTTCGATCTCTAAACGCGAAAATTCATCTTAATTATGGTAGTCAAATGTAAATTTTAGGCGTATGCATTCTGCTGTGAGATAGTGCAAATTTATGAGGATGAGTGACAGTTACCAGTTTGCCAAAACAAACCAGATAAAACGGGGTTCGAATCCATGGTATTTAATGACAAGCTCAATGTTTTAATTACCAAAAAACTAATTCAGGTACACAAAAAACATGGACAGTTACCTGTTGGGATGATAATGACTTTGGGGTATTTGAAACGGTACCCAGAGTGTTTTCACTTTTTTTTAACTGCTGTTCGGATTGGTTGTTATTATTACTAAATGCAGAAGTATTCACGTTAGCACACTCCAAAGATGATTTCACCGATTGAGTAACAAATGAATTAGAAGTGCCAGGATTAAATAAATCTTGGAATTCCTGTTCTAATAAGTGTAAGGGAAGTATTGGTGTCCTGAATGTATCCTAGTCATATCGAAATAGTAGTGAATATAGAAATGCATGTAGAGGTTGAATGAGTTCAGTTAGATTCAACACATTAGATATTAAAGTAACTAACCTAGATGATTTATTAGATAACCCACTTGTCAAAGGAGACATCATCAAAGAATGGTAACAGACTTAAAAAGCCATTATAAATCAAGACACCTATTTTATTTAGGAGTCACTATTCGTTATGCTTATGCAAGGTTTGGCAATTTTCTCATCTACCTAGTTAAAGTCATGTTACTGATTCATAAGGAGAATATGACGAAAAGTAACTTGAAACAGGTCATAATCAGGTACTTCATGTTACTGTGCAAGGAGCATGGTTTGGTTTCTCCTATTGCGACCCAGCTACTCATATTGCTTAGCATTCTTTGAACATTTTACTTCGCTCGACAGATCCCCAAATCAGAACATGATTGAACAGGAACGTGAATATATTTCAAATAAGCAAAGCTGAGTAGAAGTAAGAATAATAATAAGAAAAACGTTAGTATATTTATAATTTTACACAAGGAGATTCTAGAGTCTTCCCAAAGTATCTGACACCGCTGATTGGTTAAGAAATGACTGATCAGCGTGCTGCAACACAAACCTGCACGGAACATGTTTTAATGTGACCTATATCCCACTAACAGAGCAACTGTTCATTTTTAATTGTTTTCATTCGTTGTCAGCTGGCAATAAAATTACTCCTCAAATTAAGGAAAGACATTGGATTCTCTTAAATTAAATAACTAGTAGTTAACAAAAAACTCTTCTTGATGTTGAACATAATATTAACCTAGATAATGAATTATTAACAGAGTAGACTATTGTATGAACAAGATGTTGGACAATATTTTACTCACTTTTGGCCCTACACTCTGCAAGGGTCCGAAATCCTCATTTTGGCAAGGCTGATTCAAATCGCTAAAGACAGCTTCTGAATCATTAGTGAATCCATCTTTATTTCCGAAATTGAAAGGACCTTTATTATCAGCAAAAAAAAGAATTAAGAAATTTAAAGTATTTTGAAAATCTATGTATTATGTTAAAAAAAGAAGGATTCAATCGTTACGAAGGCATGTAATTATCTTCGTTTTATTAAGCTGGGATTAAATCAATGTCTTAAACTCATTTGTAAGAGTAGTTCAAAGAGGAATTATCTAAGTTTTTGGATTGTTATGTCTTTTAAATTTCGCTACGTCTTATATTCTTCAGTATTCGGACGAAAGTTACTGAGACTGAATGGTCAACTTTAGTTCCTGGGTGGTACTACTTATATCCTGTACATTCAATAAAGTGGGATATTTAACTGCTATCAACAACCAATAGTGTTTTAATGTTATCAAAATCTGTAAATCACCGGTTACAAAAGTAGGCGCACACGTTGATGATTAGGTTGATAAACCTTCAAAACATGTTTTCCTGGGTTGCACTAGATAAGGATGAGCTTATGATATTCAATTACCTCGACCTAACTCATCCAATAAGTTATAGCATTTTCATACTTTATATAATAATAGTAAATCGATAAACTCTGTGGGTCTTTTAACCTTGGTTGATGAGAGTGAAACAAACAATAATATCTCCAACAACAATAATCATCACAAAACCCTCTTGTGATAATATCTGAGTTAAACACCCACCACTTAAGACCCATTTAGTTACAGACTGGTTATTATTATGACCCCTTTTCGCTTAACTACCAATCATGAAATTGCACCAGTGGTATAAACATAACTAACCATTGTTATTGATTCATTTTACCGTATCCCTGCTACTGTTCGGTATGTGTGTTTATTGTTCTCTTTGTCATCGGCTACTACTTTGTATTTTTGTGCTAATTGTATTCATCTACATTTTAGAGACACATAGTAATTGTTGGTTATATACATAGTTATCTGTTTTGACTATATCCCTGCTAAGTCTGTGTGCGACAATATAGGGACTTATTCGTGAAATTAATCTGTGGGCAAAAATTAAATCCTACAGTGTGAAAAATTTCTCTGTGCTAATGTGGTATGCTCGACGCGAATTTGTGCCAGTCCCTACAGATTTTATGACTGAATAGATGACTCATTATACCCTTCATTATTACGATAATCTGAGTAACTGAATGATATATCATCAGCGTTGGAGAAACTAAACTTTCAAATAATGTTTTTGGACACATATCAATTGTTAAATCCATATAGTAATTGGAAGTGGATTCTATTCATCAACTTTTAGTGCTATTGCATGTTTATAGATTCAATCTGCATGAAGTCATTTTGTTGAATCTGTGGTCTGTCATTGTATTAATTAATTTACACGTATTTTGCATTCAAGTGGTGACTTAATTGATAATTATTGAAATTAACCGATATATCCAATTGAAGTAGATGTAGTTTGAAATTTACATCTAAGTTAACTCAGTTATATATTAAAATCCAATGAATATTAATTACCGAGTTTTATTAACTGTGTAATTAAATATCTTCGAAAACAAAATCACAGTAAAATAACCAATACAAGAAAAATAAAGTGAAAATCAAATGACTGATTACAGCTGAACTACATTGAAAGTTAATCAATAGAATCCACTCTGAATAATCTAATACAACAAAGTGCTTGGAGCTGGCTGGACGAAAATCACCCTAAATCGATGTGCGAAATTAAAATTGATCTTCTGCATACGTTGTAATTATGTATGCATAGTATCACCGAAAGTACGGTATCGATGCTGGAATTAAAGTTATAGAATCATTCCCCACCTTGTAACAGAAAGACATTTTCATGTATAAAAAACAGTACTCTACTTGTTTATACAGTAAAGGTATAAATGGACACTTGAGGAAATTAGAAAAACAAATTGTCCCACTACCACAAAAAAACTTACGAGTATCTAGTCCAGAAAGTTGTCCAGTAAATCTGTCATCTTTTGCATCACTAAGAAACAGATCAGTGAACAAATCCCTATGATCAGCAGGGACTTGCTCAATAGATCCATTTATTAGACCTAAAATTGTTAAACCGAACAAGATTATCAGTCTCTAAAACATTATGACAAAGTAAAAGAAACGAAAATGGGCAAAACATATACGAGTTAGTTGAAGCATATATTCATAACTAGTAAACAGTAATTATGTTTATAACAAGAGTAACTATTTGAATGAGAAAACAGCATGTAGGAAAAATGTAATTAAATGACTAACAGCTAAACAGTTGTGAGCAACACAGAACCTGGCACATATATGCATTCGTTCACGTTGGCATCCCATATTAGTAAAGTGATACAGAATTACTGAGGCAAATCAGAGAATAATAGAATTAGTAACAATACCAGTTGTGATAAAAAAACATTTGGCGTAAGTAATATAACTCGAGAAAGAAGGCCATCCCTAGCTTCATTTCGAAATATTTCTACACTATCAACCATTGAGAGTCAGAGTGGGAGATGGTTAGAAGTGTGCAATACATAATTCGACGACACAAGACGATGAATGTTCATAGCCTCATATCATAACTTATAATTAAAACATCACGTTTTACAAACAATACATTTTACTGACATTGCGAAGCGTTCAAACAATTTAACAAACTTAAATATAGTACTAAAAATTAACCTTACCACTAATGTTATTGTTGTCTTCAGTTTCACCAAAACTGGTTTGATTATCTGCTGATTTAAATTTATCTGAATCAAAGTCGAAATTATTACCATTATTTTCTAGGAAAATTTCATCTAATCTTTTACCAAATTCTTCTTCTGTTAATTTTGTTTGATGTATTCCATGGTTATTGTCATCGGAATTCATAATTGCTGAATCACCTAATTCAACTTGATTAGATCTATTGTCTAGCCTGTATTTTAAAGATAAATAAGTGAATATATTTTTAGTAGAAGACACTGAGCACTCCTAAACTATGGACAAATAAACCAAACTACAACTTGACATTGACTGCTAAGCAAATCTAAATGAAACAAATCTTTTGGTGCATCGATTGATGTTAAGGTGACTGAGTAATTCACTCTGATCCCTGAAAAAGTTAACTAACTTCTCTGTACTCAATTATGTTTAATTTAACTAATAAGCTGATACCAATAATATACCGCAGTACATATTGTCACATTAGAGGGAATTGTAGTTGTTTGTTTATTTATTTAAACATAAATATTGGTACAAGGGGGCACCAGATATATATGCGCCACACGAAACAATGAGAATAGGAAGAGAAAAGGGGTAAGGTGCAGATAGGAAAAAAGAAGGGACAACAAGAGCCACAGAGTGTATGTTAGTGTAATAATAAGAGTAATAATGGAGGAAACAGAAATGTACAACCAGCTAAGGAAGTTATGACCACTCTTTATGAAGAAAGTAAAGGAAAGTTACAGCAAAATCGACAATGGCTTCTATTCTCAGCCATATCTGATAACGTTTTTGGCCACCGTGTTGCAGTTGTTTTGTTGTAGTTGACTTGACAATGATTAACATTTGCACAAATCTTCACCAAGTACGGCCTCATTTATACACTCTGATTTAAGTTACAATGTTTGTGTGAGATGTGCGGATAGTACTCGGCTATTTGGGTCAGAAAACATAAAGTGTACAAACAATTAGTTGAAGGAGTGTTTTGTGAACACAATGAGCGGCTACTGATTTGCATAAATTCACCATTTGGGTCATTACCATAATATTTTTTCGCATACTTAAAAAAAGAGATAAATCAATTTTTTCTCCTTTACATTGTGAAACTTGAATCCATAATAAGGGCTAAAATATATACGAGAAATCATGATGTTTGTATGTTACATGACTATTTAGCTGAATCAGTTTACCTATTAAGTACTTTCATCAATAATTATATATATATATAATATATATATATATATATATGACAACTGAGAGCAAAATTCTTCAACCCAAACAAAAGCCTTGGATAAATACAAAAATTCCATCACCAAATAAATTGCAAGTATTTGAAACATGGAAAGTTAAAGAAAATTTTCAGGATAGTCATGTGAATCGGCAAACGCAAAGCCACACAGAGACACATGCACACACATTTACCAAGTCATGGTTTTTTGTCTCTCTGAGGAATCATCACTTTTTAAAGCTTCATATCCACAAGGGATGCATGAATGAATTGAAGATAAGATACACGGAGTTTTGCAGTTTCTCAAAGATTGATTATGAGTATATCCCACATCACTAGATGAAGAAGAATTATATTCACTTCCCTCATTATCATCTCCCTTTTTCTTTATTTTTACGTTATCACTTTCGCTGGTTTGTAACGAAAACAAAGAAAATTACAAAAATGTATATTAAAACTAAAAGCGCTCCTATCCAAGATACTCTAAGTGTTAGGTGTATAGACAAGTGGTACAAAATGTATTTATAATTACAGAAATTAATGTTTGCGGCTTTAGGTTCCACCATCCAGTGACAACTGAGATGTAATAGTGACGAAAATTGTCAGAAGCAGCTAAAAATTACTTGTGTTCATTTTACTTTGGTCTCCAGTTGATGATAACTGGGATAAGTAAAATTGTGTTAGAAAAAAAATCTGACTGACCAGTTGCAGTCCTAAACACATCGATGGGAAGATCCAAACAAACAATACTAAGTGAATTCAAACTTCACCCCATCGCACAAGCAAGTGGCTATCAAGACTCAGTGGCCGAGTGGATAACGCGATGGCGTTTGAAGCGAGGGTACTGGGTTCGAGTCCCAGAGTGAACATCAACTCTGAGATGTAGGTACATCCAGCTGACGAGTCCCAAATAGGACGAAACGCGCGTCCTGGATTCCACTGCTAGCCACTATCCATCTCTGCTTACCATGCTTGTGAATTAAGGTATATCGAGGCAATACGCACAGTATGTACATATGCCAATTACAGACTGACCAGTTGCAGTCCTAAACACATCGATGGGAAGATCCAAACAAACAATACTAAGTGAATTCAAAAAAATCTTAGTTGTGGATAACCTCGTCTAGTGCCTAGTCTAGGTAAATAACTTTGAAGCGATTCATAGTGCAGCTCATATCATTTAAGTTCGTGATTCGTGAAAGGTTCCTGTTCGTTTATAGACAGTTTTTACTAATTAGTGATATTCAGTTAAACAGCAAAAAAACCCAGAGAGATCTAAATAACTGCATAACCATAGTTTGGAACCTTAAGAGCGCTTGTGGAACTGAACCGCAACTGCTAATATTGGGACGGAAGGTACGTAGCTCATAACTTGGATATTTTAGCCACCATAAATGAATGACAGTAAACACATACATGCAAACAACCATGGAGGACAATCACGGTGAGATGAACTAGTAACTTGACACTATGTGTCAAAGCTAACTAACGTATTCACCACAAAATTTGAGGGTTTGATTGAAATAGTCAAATATCTCTTTCAGATCAACAGAACCTGTCTATGTAGGGGACTACTAGATGGATGGTACATCAAAATAATGTGATCTTATGATGAACACATCAGGTTTGATGTATTGTGTCGAAATACGGTTACTAGTTCGTTTCACCATGATTATGTTCCAACATTGTTCGCATATATGCGTTTATCGTCATTCACTTATAGTGGCTAAAATGTTCAAGTTATGAGCTACACATTTCCCAGATCGCTATATATATATATATATGCTATATATATATATATATATATATATATATATATATATATATATATATGTCGTGGAAGAAATATACCAGTTAGACCACTTATTTGTCAGTCGTACGCAAGTTATGAATAACTCTATCAGATATATAAATGTCTAATTACCTATAAATTAAAACAACGAAAAATTACCTATCGCTATCTTTCTCATCATCGCTCTTATATCCAGCCAATTTACGACTTTCTGGTCTCAAATGTCGAAGAATTGAAAATTCATAGTATTGATAACCTCTGAAACTTTCTGCTACTGCTACCATCATACTAATAATAAGAACATTTTGTAAAAGATAATTTACTTTGGTTTGAAAATAGTATTTAAATGTAAAAGTAGAATTAGTATTTGTATAAAAATTATTTTCAACTTGATTACCGGTATACTCATAAAAGGAAATTTTACTCACTTGTGAACCTGGAATGAAAAAATAACCTGTTCATAAAGGTAATAGTATTTATAGTTTATTATCATTATGCTATGATACACGAGGAGGTGGTTTAGCCGTGAACCAGGTGTCCTCAAACGTTGTTAGAAGTGTGCGGGTGGTTTTCATTTGCCAGTCACCCACACCTTGAAAGGATACTTTTTGAAGTATCTGAAAATAGAAATGGAACAGTAGAAGTCTTGGAGAATTGAGAAGTGACCACAGAGCCTAGGAGAACTACTTGATACCGGTCACACAGTCCTTTTATGGGGAGTTCTTGATGTATTTCCTCCGTGTCCCAAAACCTTACCACCGGTGACAGAAATTTGTAGGTAACTTGTTTTCAGTACTAACCTTGTCTAACCTCTCTTTCGGTTATAGGAAAGGATTATTGCTGTAGATGTTGGTTCTGTGAGGGAAACAGCTTACTGCTGTTACGTCCCTATACAGTCAGCAGTATGACTCCGATCTTAATTTGATACTCTTAATTCTATTGTTCTCCAACTGATCCACCTACCATGGTAGGACTCAAAAGAAAGTGTTATAGCTAATATAAATGGATTGAACCATTACGACAGCTGAGTCTGGCAACCACTTGAAGGCAGCAGCTACGGATTAGTGATGTTGATGACGTAAAAACTATGTGCTTATGGTGGCGAGGTTAAAATTGAGTTGCAAAATATGTTTAAAACGACTTTTATATACAGTTGACGACATTCGTCTTCAAAATGAGATGAAGGGAGCTGAAATGGTATTTTATATATTCTAGTGTATATTTTAGAAACGTGATTAGAGTAAATAAAAAATTCTGAGTTAAATCGCTGGACTGAACTAAGTGTATCTCATATAGAATATTGTTATTTATTCTAAAAACTACATACACAAAATTAATGGGAACCAAAAAGTATCCAATGGATTTATGTCCCAAAGAATTAATTGAGGGTATAAGGACATAAAACCTATCAAGACATTTAAAAACCATACATATTATGTCGGGAGTAGAACTAGCTAGTTGAAAACATCTAAAACGGAATTTAGCTTGAATAGCATGAAACAATATATGCATATAATGAAGTTTAAGGCAACGCTATTATGTATTTTTCTGGAATTACTTTCAAGATAAAAGATATGCCATATAGTATTCTCAAATTTTGTGTAAATTCCTTTAAACCAAGAATTCCGAACTCATAAAAAGCTTCACGTCCACTTATTACGAAAAACTAAAACTTACTGAGACGTTTTTTCAAGAAAAGTCAACAAAGTATTCTGATAGCCGACAAGTACATGACTCAACATATTGCATCGACTGGCTGCTAACAGATCTACTTTTTGCATACTGTCCACCTTTAGGCGATCAAATGATGCTTTTGCTTTACGAACCTAAGTGATAAAAATAATGAACAATGGGCTTATTATCGATAGACTTAGAAAGTAAACCACTTAAAGGAGAATAAAACCAATAAGAACACCGTTGGTTTATGTAAAATGGGAACTGATTTACCTAAATTTTAGATCACTATGTCTAACATAAAGTGATATTCGCTCATAGGAAGAGTGACTTCCTTTTTATGTCAGGAATAGGCTTTATCGGTTAGTGCTGATAAGTAAGAAATAATGACCCACGACTACCTCCAACTGTCCAACATAGAACATTGTACACAATGATATCGCGTTACTCGGGTTAGTGGCTATATCACATTCTTTAACTGACCACTACAATGTGAATTTGTTTATAACTTGTTTGACTTTTTGAGTACTGTTAAACTTCTGGGAGTTTCTAATAGGTTGTTTTGCCTCCAAATGCCCTGGTACGGCCGAGAGTAGGGAGAGTCCGCTCTCCCACTCGAAATGCTCTCTTACAGATACACATATACAGACTATGCCAGGAAAGTCCTACTCACTGCCTTCTCGTGGCGGAGATGTTGTTCACGAAATTGAGAAGACGAAAAGCGAATGTCAGGCGCTTTAACCGGGTTGGTGGACAAGGAAAGTTCACTTAGGGGAGTTGGAAAACCCTGATTCCAAATCAATGGTGCACATGGGCACCAGTATCTTGAGGGAACAAATGGCGTATGAATCAATTGTTGGCCCTGTATACGAATACCTCAGGCAGAGTGAGGGCATACAACCACCTTTCTCCCTTGTTCCATTCAAGCAGTGGGGTTAGGCAGGGTTGCCCAATCTCACCATTCCTCTTCAACTTTGCCATCGATGACATTCTGGTAACAGCTCTGGTGGATGTAAGTAATGGCGGTGTGGATCTGCTGCCTGAAGAACGACTTCTCGACCTTGAGTATGCGGATGATATTGTCTTACTGTGCGATAATGCCCAAGGCATGCAATCCGCACTTATTCAGTTGGCAATCAGTGTCCGCAGGTACGGTATGTGCTTTGCACCCTCAAAGTGTAAAGTACTCCCACAAGACTGGCACGATTCTAATCCTGTACTCACCCTAGATGGTGAGCAGATTGAAGTAGTTGAGAAGTTCGTGTATCCAGGTAGCTATATAAGTGCTGGTGGTGGCGTGAGTGATGAGATTGATGCACGTATAGCGAAAGCCAGAGAAGCTTATACCAATCTGGGCCATCTTTGGCGACTTCTTGATGTTAGTCTGGCTGTAAAAGGTCGGATCTACAACGCGTCGGTGAGAGCAGTTTTGCTCTATGTTTGTGAAACCTGACCTCTCAGAGTTGAGGATGTTAGACGACTCTCTGTGTTCGATCATCGTTGTCTCTGAAGGATTGCTGACATCCAGTGGCAACACCAAGTTAGTAATGCAGAGGTTCGGCATCGTGTGTTCGGGCGCAGAGAAGACAACCCAGTTGGTGTCACCATCTTGGAACACCGACTTCGGTGGCTTGGACATGTTCTACGAATGTCGTCTCAGAGAATTCCACGTCGTGCATTATTTGCCGACGCTGGGACTGGTTGGAAAAGCGGAGAGGTGGTCATTGTATGACATGGCGTCGTGGCATGAAAGAAAGCTTCAAAGGATTGGCTTCTGTTGGTCCTTCACGACTCCCTGGTTGGGGTCCGAGAGATGGTGCAACACGGTGGCTAGAGACGTTATCAGATATGGCCCAGAATAGAAGCCAATGGCGATCCTGCTGTAACCTTTTACTTTCTGCATAGAGTAGTTATAACTTTCTTAACTGAGAGAGTTCTTCTGGTTGTACATTTCAGTCTCCCTCACCATTACTTTTTTTAAATATGCATCTTACCCCTTTCTCTTCCTATTTTCTTTGTTTTGTGTGGCGCATACATATCTGGTGCCCCTTGCACCAATATTCATGTGTTTAAATAACTAAATAAATAATAAACTTTTATATATTACCACCACTAAATTAACTACTATGAATTCAGTGTTCATCTTGTTGTGCTAACGAGGTATGGCAACTTGGACCGATGCATATATGTGCCTGGTCCTACGTTGTAGCTGACTGACTGACTGATATCACAATTTCTGGTTCAGAGTAAATAATAGTAATGATCATCTTTAATTACTGAGCAGAAAAAACGCCTGTATGGCGAAACAGAAAGCCAAATTGTATTAAATTTAATATTGTAATAATTACACTGGTAAGACTGATAATGGAGCTTTTGTTATTTATTCAACAACTAATGTAATAACAAAACATAATGGCAAGAAAATTTGATTAATTATATAGTATACATTACTGCTGTGAGAATCAGAAATTTTGAACGACTGAGAATAGTTTAGGGAAGGCATCAATGAGTTTATCCGTGAGATGAAAGAGTAATACAAGTAGATAGTATCAAGGTACAATAAAAAGGGAAAGTATGGAGAAAAGCCTTGGGAAATTTGGATAAACATATAACAGAAAATCATTTCAAAACTTGGTATATGCCTGAAATGTGAGGAACTAGGAACTCGTTTGGGTGCGGGAGTCCGGGCAGTGTCCCACCACATACAAAAATACGATAATAGATAATTATAGAAGTGTTCTGTTTGTCATACCTCTTTATCTATTCACACAATATGCACGGTTCATTAACAATGAATTTATTTCAGATTGTTTCAACTTCATGTTTCCCCTTATTTCCATTCTGTTTACTTTTACACTTCGACTCAATTAGTAGTTCATCTTTGTTGAAAGTTCTGTCTTATCTCAAACTGATGAACGATCGATTTTATGAATTCTACCAGGATATACAAACTCTGATACAGCTTCCTGAAGCTACGAGCCCAAATTAGAACTGTCAGCAACATTTTTGCTTTGATGCAAGTCGGACGACAGACGGATTTATCTATCTTTGGAAAAGCCTACTATTGACGTATACTATACGTCTGGGGCTCACATTCAAGATCGGTGATGCCACAGACTCCTCTCCTCGTTCCATACTTCTCTAACCCGTAGACCTTGTAACACTACCGTCCAGTGTCGCACTGAACACCAGAGCAGAAGCAGTGCCAGGCAACTGAATCTCTGATAACAATCGTTTATGTACCGTTAGGTCAGAAGGCTCCATCAAAGTGAGAAATTGGTGGAGAAACAGAGTATCTTTCTGTTCCTCAAATGCCTTGGTACGTCCGAGGGTAGACAGAGTCCACTCTCCTCGAAATGCTCTCACATGGCCACGCGTATACAGCTACTATCAAGAAAGTCCTACTCACTGCCTTCTCTCAAAGGGGATGTTGTTCATGAAATAAGGAGGATGAAAAGCGAATGTCAGGCGCTTTAACCGGGTTGGTGGACAAGGAAAGTTCACTTAGGGGAGTTGGAAAACCCTGATTTCAAACCAGCGGTGCACATGGGCTCCAGTTTCCTGAAGGAACAAGTGACGTATGAACCTATTGTTGATTACCGGCTACCATGAGACTGCACCTCCGAACGTTGCTCCACTGCCTTATGGATTAGACTTGTAGGTGAAAAGCTCGGGGAGTGGCCCCCTAAGAGAACCATCTGCTTCGGTTTGGGAACTCGAGAAGTATTCCAGAAGTTACATACATCGAATGATTTGTGTGGTATATATATATATATATATATATATATATATTTGGTGCTTCGTATCAATGTTTGTTTAGCTAAATAAATATCTGTGCGCTGACGGATTGCAGCCCGAATGGAATCAAGGATAATTTCTACTACTAACTACATTGCCTTAAGACAGTGCGTTTGACAAATATTGTAATGCTGGTTGGAGATTTAAATGCGCAGGTCAGATATTGAGGCGCATAGTTGTTTGAACAGTCAATTCGGATTCGATGACCCCAAGTCAAGTGACTGCTTTCTACACCTCGCTCAAAAAACAAACCGTTTCTGGCCAGAACTAACTTTTGGTAGTCCTCACTAACGTTCTACCTCTCTGAAATTCAAGCCTGAACGCAAATTGATCCCATTAGGATCAACAAGGATGTGTATAACACTGACGCTTCTTTCAAAGTATTTGTTTGGATTTTGATTAGGCCTAGGTCTGCACCAAACTCACCTTGCGTTCCCGTAACTAACAAACTTATCGTCCTAAACAAATCGATACAAGCAAACTGGTTACACCTTCCGTTGCCAGCAAACTGAGTTAGCTTAGAAGTTAGCTGCTATTCCACCGATAAATGTATATCAGTGCTAGTCATAAAAGTGTTGAGTAAAGTTGCTTGGTGCCTTACGAAACGTCCTTCTTGTGAGCACATTCGTATTCCAGTTCTTACTTAATTTATTAATCCAGTCATTACGTTAAAGATAATAAAAGAAGCATTAGTAGAAATTTAAATTACTTAATAGTGATGGGTTACACCTTAATTTTGGAACACATGAATGTAAGTCTTAAAGAAGACATGATATTCGTTACCCTAATAAGTGTTGGATGCTGACGAGTACAAACAATCAGGAAACCTAAACCTATTATTTCCAATTGACTACTTTCGAGTACCTGATGGCTTAGTTAGTTATTTGGTTGTTTCAGTGTACAACCGACTTGCACTATTCCTGCGAATTAACACTACTTATGTACCGGTACTTATTGTTGGAAGAAACACCACTTCTAACCTTATGGTTCATTTCTTGAACCTTGATAAACTATCATATTTGAGATAAGCTTCAGAACTTATACGTACGGCTATTCATATAAACGTATGTCCCACTTATCGTAGATACTATTTAACATTCATATTAAACAATTCAACGACTGTTTTATTAACCATTATTAGCATTGCGCCATTACCCAATAAATCTGGCTGAATCAAGCCAACATTTAAATGGTGTATATTGATATTCTCAAAATATCTATATATGAATTACCTGTGCTTGAACACACCGAAACTTTTCCAATTGTTTGTGTGTATCTGGGTCCAACTCCTCGCTTACGTTTTTCATCCACAACAATGCACCTCGATATTCTGTGCGACCTTGTTCCATAATTTTAACTGTATTTGTTGTATCACTGATTGCCCGTTGTCTGAATGTCTTGACTTCTTGGTGAACGCGATCAAGAGGACTGAGCAAAGTAAGTCTATTTAGGGTACAAAGTCAAAAAGCGATACAAATTGACTGAAACGAGAGTCGCGACTCCAACGTAGTGCACATGTTTATATGAAACAGATGTAAACTTGATCTGCTTTACTGAACATTTAAATGGATGAACAGACAGCCAAAGATGTGGCTCACGCCACAGCATATTATTTTTGCTGGAAGTAACGGATCACGGCTCTTTTACATTATATTACTTTGTCACAGGGTTGCCCTGATGCTTGTGCTTACGTAACTAGGGTACTAAACATTAACAGTACGTCAGATATAATGATTCATAATCAGACAATCGTAGGTTGGTTGGTCAGAAGTGATGATTAATGAAGTTGCAGTGAGTCCTAAAGCATATGATAGAAAGCAAGGCGGGACTATAGTTTATGGACAAACCGATCAGGCATAAGATAACAAGTCCCGCATTCTGGCGCGAAATTCATTTATCCATTCGGAAAATTCCCGTTTGGCATTATAGCTGATGTCAGTTCGTGAAAGATAATCCTACAACGGTCAACTGTAAAACATAATTCTAATTCCTCATACAAGACTATAATCTTCATTTGGTCTTAGTTATTCGGTGGATAATTTTAAGGTCACTTTAGGGTTGCTCAAAGGTCATCCATAAATTATAATCTCACGGAAAACAATGCAGCTTTACCTTTGTTGTGCCGAGCTACTTAACGCTTTTCCGACAGCAGACATAATTTTTCCAGCTTGTGTTTTATCTTCTAAACTAAATTGTTTTAGAAATCGTCCCATTTCATTTTCAGCCTGAGACAAATCTGAATAGTCATAAGGGTAATGGTGAAAACTTACAGCACAACGTTCTCTGATAACGTGCCAATACATTGTCAAGATCTCGACATGTCAACTGGACAGATTTTAACAGCTAAAGGCATGATAAGTGGAGTGTTTTTACCTCCAACTTTGCGTCAAGATCGGAGTCAGAAGCTACAATGTTTTCGTCTTGCTTTCGACGCAGTTTCTTAATAACTGCTTGTTTGGTAGTCCAATAAGCACTTTTAAGTCTGTGAGACGTTGAATCATTGGTTTTCTGAATATACCGGTCGCAGTTGGGGTTGTAATAGCTACTTCGTAATCAATAACAAACAACCAACCAACATACTTTGTCATTGCCAACGCAACGCGTTTCTGAAATTACGCGGATACTGACTCTTCAGTCCAATAACCAATATTTTTGTCACGGTTTTGTATAAAACGATCGATTTCTTTGCCCTCGCTTCTTGTTTTTCGGTAAGGTTACAGGTATTTATAATGTTCAATGGGTTGTAGTTTAGACACTCGACCGAAATTATTCTAATCAGGTTGATAATTGTTTGCGGATTTGTATGTATTTTATTTATAGTGGTTGGGTTTTTCTTAGGGCAGTGGAGTTTCTGAATACCAGCAGCTAACGTATAAACATACAAGAGGTTAGTTAGCCGCAACGCGAAAATAATAAAATAATAATTCGAGCGATCATGCAGTTTTAACATTCGACTTCCATGTAACTATCAACCACGAGCACGTATCAACTTACTCTAGACCTATTATCGGGAAAGCAAACATACAAGACATCATGCATTCAGCATAGTCAGTAGATTAGACAATAGACCCAGAGTCCTCAGGCTTGGGACGTATTTTGAAATTTAAACTTAAAAGTTGCCGCACCCCACATCCCTTGGACCACACCACGGGGGCCGAAAAACTCTCCACCATGGTTCAGTAAGAAAGTTCGCATCCTTCTCCGTAAGAGAAGAAAAACTTGGGGTGGATTTAGGTTACTGGGGACTGATGAGACAAAATCTCAGTATTGAAAAGCTCGGAATACCTGTGCTTTGACCCTCCGTAAATCTTGAATGTTTTACGAAGAGAAAATTGCTAAGGAATCCATAGAATGTCCTAAACGCTTGTACTCCTTTATAAACCAAAGGACAAAAAGAAGAGGAAATATTCCTGCACTATGGGGAGACAGTACTGCCTCATCATTGGTGGAGGACGACTTTAGTAAAGCTCAAGTATGCTCAAACTATCTTAGCAATGTAGACCATAGAAACACACCACGTCCATACAAATCCCCTCACACAAACACTGGACAGTGTGATCATTAAAGAACTCAATGTCTTTGGTTTGCTAAATAAGCTTGACACAGGTAAATTCACGGGGTCCGATGAATTACATCCTAGGCTACTAGAGGAATTATCTAACATTGTTGCGAACCCTTTAAGTATATGCTTTAATCTATCCGTAACTCGGGGTCGTTTACCGAAAGACTGGAAGAACGCTCTAGTAAGTCCTGTCATCAAAACAGGCACGAAACATAAACTTGAGAATTACAGACCCGTTAGTCTAACTAGTGTGGTTGATAAAATCTTAGAAAAGATTATTCGAAAGGAGCTGTGTTAAGTACCTCGATGAGAATCAGCATGGTTTTGGAATAGGTTATTCTTGTCTCACCAACTTACTAGTCGCTCATGAAAGCTTATGCACTCTTAAGGACCAAAAGTTACCTGTAGACGTAGCCTACATCGATTTCAGCAAAGCTTTTGACAAAGTTCCGCACAACCTCACGGTAGAGTTTTGGGGTCAGTGTTATTCCTCTTGTATGTAAATGACCTTCCTCATTTACTATCATCACCGGCCTTGCTATATGCTGACGATGTCAAGATATGGAGAGCGATACGAAGTAAGAGTGATAGCTTAGAACTCCAAAATGACCTGGAGAAATTATCTGAATGGTTTTGATGGAGTTTTGTTCTCTGGGCTGGATGGTTTGGTCGTGGAGCTCTCATCGTCCTTCTGAACGACATCATCAGCACAAACTTCAGGTAGAAGTGAAGTTTTTGAATTTCTCCACATGTGGTTCACAGCTTGTCCTGTGCACATCGGTGTTGATTGGTTCTTATTGACCTTAAATCTGTAATTGTTTATTTCTTTGTTTTGGTTGTATCTCCTATTGATTTGATTTTTGGTCCTATGTTTATGCAGAAACAGAGGACAAAACTCCATCAAAATCATCCACCTGAACTACAAATGTTCTCCACCATCTAAAATATCTGAATGGTTTCAAACCTGGCAGTTGCCGATAAATACTTTCAAGTGTATTGTGATGCATATCGGTCATCAAGGTACAGATATATACACGATAAATAACACTGAGCTACCTGTTGTCGAGACACACAATGACTTAGGAGTCATTGGTAGCCATGACTTAAAGACTACTGCAAACTACCGTGCAATAGCCGCCAAAGGATTCAGAACTTTATGGTCAATATGTAGTGCTTTTAGTCATGTCGACGCTAAAACGTTCTTGAATTTGTCTACGGTGTTCGTGTGTCCTAAACTTGAGTACTGCATACAAGCGGCTAGCCCCTGCTTTAAAAAGACTGAGCTTTTGGAAAAGGTTCAGAGAATAGCAACTAAGCTGATTCCCAGAATAGCAAAACCCCCGCATGATGCTAAACTGGTCAAGCTAAACTTATTCCCGCTGTTACATAGAAGAACCAAAGGCGACTTGATCAGTTTTCAAATTACTTAGTGATAAATTTGCACTTGATATGCCCTCATTTTTCTTGTCCTCCAAAACAGAAAATTTACGAGGACACTCCAAAAAAGTTCACAAACCCAGGACAAGTTACTTGCTAGCTGACTATCGACTTTCCAATCGAATTATCAACGAGTGGAATTCATTACCTCAGCACATGGTTGAGGCTCCATCCGTTGACTCTTTCAAAAGAAAGTTGGATCAAGTTGGATCATCATTGTCAGAACTAACACAGACCATCAAACCACCTGTCGTTTCCAAACTGAAACTAAAACTAAGAAATTAGTAAATAATTGTAATGCATAGCTACTACACTTACTACAGAGTTAAATATTTTGTTATGTGCTCAAAGTCGTTTATTATTAAAACACTGGACGGTGGTGGATTAAGACCAGTTAATTTGAACAAGAGGATGGGTTCGTTACCACTGATTACCGCCTGAAGAAGTACTTCACATTCGATGCAATAACCAATTGCCGACATAGGCAATTCTTTTTCACATATCGTTGCTACTGGTAGCATATAATCAATCACTTACAAAATGAAATCTCCATTTAAAACCTACAAGTAGTGCAATTAATTTAATCATTGGCCATCAGTTACCCATTTTCGGTACAGTTTATGGTACAGTGAGAAAAGAATAGGGTAATTGAGTTATCTGTCACTGGGTTGAAGGGCCACAGATTGCTGGATATACGCACTTCTTTGTGTAAAAACTCCGACTTTACCAAAGATCTGGTATTTTAATGCTCAAAGGCTTTAAGAGATATGAAAATTCACCCAGTAAATTATGAAGCAAAGAGATAGCCAATCTTCTTGAGGCATCGATTAAGTCCATATGGTTTAAAGAGGCTGTGAAGAACGAACTAGACAAACTGGTTGCAAAAGGGATAATATTGACATCTGAGTCGATCACTCTAGCTACTCGCATTGCAACTCCATTAAAGACGGATGGAAATGGTTTAAATGATTGTGGACGGAATAGAAGTAGCTTTCGCTTAACGAGCTTCCATGTCTAGTATCAGTGGGTCACCAATACCTCAAGGCAGGAACCTAGGTATATTAACGACAATATGGAAAAAATAAATTGGTAAATCATAATTATATGTTATCCTTAGTCCTTTAGAATAGGTCCAGTTTCCTCTTAAAGGACTCCTGAGAAGTCGCTTGGACTCGCTCAGTCGGCAGCGAATTCCAACATTTGACAACTCTCAAGGCGTAGAGTTGTGTCTACAGTACGTTCAGCTATGTCGAGTCTCCGGTTTCTTGGTGTTACCCCCTTAGGTTTGTATTGTGACCAAGCTTAAGTAAATGTTTAGGGGATGTTCAGAAGTGTTAAGTATACTGTAAGTCATAGGAAGGTCACCTCTAAGACGCCTGTAATCTAACAGGTAAAGGTCAATCGATTGGAGGCGCTCTTCATAAGACTAGAATTTGAATTCCTGAACTGATTTCATGGCTCACCGTGGGATACGTTCCAGGGTGTCCTCATCCTCTTGGAGTGAGGCAGGAAATACTGTTTCTGTACTCTAAATTTGGGAAGTTCTTCCGTCAAACTGGCAGGAAATGCGCTTCAACGTTACCAGTGCAAGGTTTGCACGAAAGGCACCTTTGTCACAGTTAGCGTAAGACATCAAATCGTACGGTACCAGCACTCCTAAATCTTTTTCAACTAGGGATACTTCTAGAGAGAAGTTGCATAAGTTGTCACCGTATTCTGCAACATGTTGCAGATGGACTACTTCACATTTTAAAGTGTTAAAGGTAAGTTCGTTGTCGTCTGCCCAACTTTGAAGTCGAGTCAGATCCTCCTGAAGTGCCAATATATTCTCTTGGTTGCGTATCTCTCTCTAGAATTTCACATCGTCAGCATTACCGTTGACTGAAAAATCTGACTGAACGCCTAAATCGTTTTTTAGCTCTTCTAACAGCCCCAGGGTAAATCTACACGACAGCCTGGACGCAAGAGAAAAAGAGCATAGTGCGGAATGAACGCTTTACTCCAAAGTTAAACTTGATCGCACACATAGACCTCATAGCCTTCTTGGTCCGGCTGCCAATATGAATACTATTTCTTTACCAAGTGTTATATCTAATGCTAGTGAGAAAACTTTTTTTGTACTTCAGCCGGCTTTTCTGCCGGCAACAATAAACATACTTCAAATGATGACAAAGTTGTTGAATTTGTTTCCGATCACAACACAACTCTCACCTTAGACAATCCTACGAGTATTCATGTAAATACCGATTGTGATTTATACTCTAACCTGATTCACCATGGTAATTCTCAATTTCTTATTCTTTCGTTCAATGCCCGCTCTCTTCCCAATAAAGTTATTAACCTCAAAACCCTTTTATTGCTTGTAAATCCAACTATTGTACTTATTACGGAAACGTGGTGCAATTCATCTATATCCGATCACTCCCTGCATATAGATGACTATGTTTTCTTTAGAACCGATAGATGTAACGGATTAGGGGGCGGTACACTTATCTATGTCGGTTCGGATATTCAGATCTGCAAATTGGCGGATAAATCCCTTGATGCTATAGACGACTCCACCTGGGTTACTGTAAACTGTGGATCTCGGAATTATCTACTGGTGGGATGTATATACAGACCACCACATGCAGACTCTAGGTATGACAGATTACTAACAGACATCTTTTCCATTGCTTCACACCAACCGCATACTTTTAAAATCATCGGAGGTGATTTTAATCTGCCAAACATCACATGCGATTCGACTCCGGTTTCAGGTCGACATGACAAGTTAGTTGAAACGCTAGAGCTTTATGGATGGGTCCAACAGGTCCGACAACCGACTAGAAGGAACAATATACTTGATTTACTATTTACAATCAACATAGATTCCATCTCAGTGCATATTGGTCAAGAGTTTTTTAAGAGTGATCACAGAGTAATATTGTGTATCATTCATTATTTCGACACCATACAATTGAATTCTAAAGCTGGAATGATGTAAAAAAGTAGACATTTTGATAAACAAACCTGGAAACGGACTGAAATTCTTATTCGTTGTTTACAATGGGAAACTTATTTTACCACAAATAATATTGACATTGCGATCTCTGATCTATACCACAACTTGATACACTGCCACGACTGCACTCCTCCAATTATTAGCCATGTAGCTTATAACGCCAATAGGGGCCAGAATAATTTTAAAACTTTTAAAAGAAAACTGAGGAAATTAAAACACCGTTACCACATGCATAATGACTTGTATACACTACAGAGTATACTTAAGTTAATTGACAAGAGGGCTTCATCTAAACGCAAGTATTTTATGAATATAGAAAATAAAGCCCTAGGTAATAAGAACCCAGAATTATCAATACTTCGGCTTATTAAATCGCGTGCGAAGTCAAATTCTCTTGGCGTGACCAAATTCTTCATGGTTAACGGTAGAATTATTGATGACCCCGATATTATTTACGATCAATTCAGTCAGCATTTATCACAGTGCTATAACACTAGAACTGAAAGCTGTATCAATACATTTCCAATGCTGACGTGCAGACACCTGTCGAAAATTGACTTCGTACCCTCCAACATCAAGCAAGTCATAACTGCCTTGAAAAAGTCCTATGACGGTGGACCTGACGGGATTCCCTCATCATTTGTGAAATATGGTAGTAGAGAATTGCCATTATTTTGTTTAAAACTTTTCAACCTATCTATGGAATATGGGGCCTATCCATCTGTATGGAAAACATCTCTTATCACCCCCAGATTCAAAACCGGATCACGCAGTGATATTGTTAACTACAGACCAATTAATTTGACATCCGTGCTGTCAAGAACTATGGAAAAAATCATCCACAAACAGCTATTATCATTTTTGCTTTCGGCTAATCTGATTAGCCCATCCCAACACGGGTTTATGACCAAACGCTCATGCTTCACATCACACCTGGAATTTTTTGATCAAATTACCCAGAGAAGAGATGTTGGTCAGTCAGTGATAATTCTGTACTTCGACTTTAGTATGGCCTTCGACAGCGTTTCACACAAACTTCTTCTTATAAAACTCTCTTCATATGGAATACAGAATCCCCTTTTATCTTGGGTCAAGTTATTTTTAGAAGAACGTAGCCAAATTGTCCGCTTTGGATCTTGCTACTCCAAACCTGTGAATGTAACCAGTGGGGTTATACAAGGAAGTATAATTGGTCCATTACTATTTCTCCTTTTTATCAATGACGTTTGCTCCCTCTTTCAATATGGTAAACCTTTTCTTTTTTCCGATGATCTAAAAGTGGTTTATTCATTCTCATCTCCCACCAAAGAAAGCTATATTTCAACGGTAATCCAAGAGGCAATAAACAAGTTGTACGAATGGACTATTTCGTGGAATTTGCCACTTAATGTTGACAAAAGTGGATTTATTAACATTGGCCGTTGCCTTAACTTAAATCTGGCTATACAAAAACATACACTGAAACCTCTCAACACTGTTCGTGACTTGAGTTTAAGATATAGCGACAGTTTGAACTTTTCTGAACACATTGCATCTCAAGTATCCAAAGCTAGAAAGCTCAGCGGATTCGTAATGATTAATTTCAATAATACTGAATCGAGATTATTATTATACAGAAAATGTATCTTACCAATTCTTGAATATGGTATTTTAGTTTACAGTAATTGCAGGCATAATGACCTGATTAAAATTGAAGGTGTTCAAAGAAGGTTCACCCACGCTGTTTTCGAGTATTCTGACAACAAAGACTATCACCAAAGATGTCAACAACTCAAACTATAACCTCTCTGGATCAGGCGTATCAAATTAAACCTTATCTTTCTCTACCGGCTTCTTAACGGTATTTCTTACTCTTCGCTATCTACCCCTTCATACTCTATGATACCGTCCCACAATCTACGCACTAAGGAAGATATTCTAGCGATTCCAAAAACCCACACAAATTTACGCCAGAATTTTTTCGTTATTCGCTACTCAATCATGTGGAATAGACTGCCAATGAACCTCCGATGCAGTGAAACTATAATCCGGTTCCGAAGTCTTCTTGATGATTTTCTTTCCGAAAGTGGACTGTGTCACCTATTGAATATCAACGTGCTTAAGAATGATATATACAAAAAAGGTCCGTCATCTATCTAACTGACTGAAAAGCAAAGTGAAACCTTTGAAACTTTTCATGTCTATTCTATTTCACTTTTATTCATCTTAATATATGAAGTCTGCTTATGTTCATATTTATAATTATTAGTTATTATTATTATCATCATTATTGGTCTTTCGACACATTAGATATTCTTTTCATCTCTTCTTGTCCTTCTAAACATATTTTACTCCTAAACATCCAAAGTCTACAATTAAAAACAAAAAACCCTATGTTACACTTAAACAAATAATTTTCTTTTTTTTAAATGTTCACAATATATATATATATATATATATATATAACATATAGAAATTTATATTTAATTATTCTTTGCAATTAATTATGACTATGATAGCATCATTCTAAATTATTATTATTACTGCACTAATGTTTATACTAATACCCGGTTTCAATCTGTATACTGTTACATAAATCTACACGTATTTATCCGTAAGGGTTTATTATTGTTGTTATTATTATTATTAAATTATTCGTTTATCTCAAAAGTCTATATCCATTACACTATTATGATCATGGTTGGACCCTTTCATTATTTGTTCATTTCTTTTCTCTCTCCCTTTTTTTCCTTCTAAATAAATATTATTCTTAAGATTACGAAGCTTTGGATTAAGGCAATAACTTGTGTTACGCTGAATTCAACATATCAGTCTCTTTTTATCTTCACTATGTATATTCACCTCATACATATTGATTATCTTTTGCACTTAATTGAGACTTTCATAGTATTACCCAAAACTATGTCTGCACGAACAAACACTTTTTCTAACGTCATATCTTACTGCAATAATAAGTTATTTACTTATCAATTTATTCTGTTTTATTTCATTTTTACTACTCGTTTTGCTATACATACATAGTTGTTTATTCTTGTTCTGCGTTAAGATATTTACGTATTCCGCGTCTCCTTTATTTCTATTTCCGTAGTTTCTTCCTTTCCTTCTTCAAAATCAATTCAAAATTCTTGCTAATTACACAGAACCTCATTTATTATTACTATTCTATTATTAATATTTTATTTTCCTTTTCCTTTCTTTCTAAAACATGGCATATGTAATGTTAACATTATTGAAAATTGTGTATTATTGCATTTTTGAAGAAACCCGAAATGGTTTCTCCACAGCACTTATGTACCCATAAGGTGTTTGCGAATAATAATAATAATAATCTCAGATGGCCTTGGGCCCCTGTAAAGTTTTGGAACCCTACCAAACATAGTAGTAGGATAGGTAACCATTTATCCAGAAATGCGACATGTGGCTTCTCACTTTCTAGATTTGTCTGAGGAATCTTCGTCCAGTGATGAATGAACAAACTACTTCTTAGGGCTTTCAGGGCTTGTTCGGGCTTCCTTCAAGGAATTTGCTGGGTCGACACGAAACAAAATATTCGGGCTATTGCAAGAAAATTTTATCAGTGAAAAAACTGACGATATTTCATCTGAATTGTGAGGGCCCAGGTGTTTCTCTAAATTAGATATAAAAGATGCATACTTGCAAATTTCATTAGACAAAATCTCTAATGAACTACCTACCATTAATACATCATTAGCTCTGTTGAGATACAAGTTCCTACCTTACGGATAAAATGTTTCCCGTGTGATATGTCAGTAGATTGTGAACTAAATTTGACACTCTTCTTGATAATGTTCAGTCATACCACGGTTATATCGTAGTTCATGCCATAAATATTCAGTTGCATAATGAACTTTCAAAGTCACTTATACGCTTTTGTAGCAGGAATGTAGCCGATAATCCTTTGAAATGTCAGCCTCAGATTAATTCTATTAAGTGCCTAAGCTACATTGTAGATGATAAGGGTTTCAAACTCCATGTGAGTCATCTAGCTCCGCTGGTTCAAGCAACATCACCAATAAATATCTCAGCCTCTAGATCATCGACCGATGCTCCTCAAATTTATTCCAGATCTAGTCCTAACTTTACGAAGTGGTATTTTCATCTTTCAACTTGGTTTCTAGTAAACAATTCGTATGGGATGAACAAGACGAGGATATACTAAGGAGCACTCTACAATTTTTAAATGGTGAGGTTTTCCTTATACTACTTACGCCGACTGAAATTCTTCCATACTACGGATGCACCTTCATTGGGTTAAAGTGAGTTTTTGGAACGAAACGAAAAACCTATTATTTTTACTTTGAAACCGTTAAGCAAGAGTGAACGAGGATATTCTTGGGCCCATTACGAAGGTTTTAGCTATGGTGCAGACAATAAAAAGACTGCACAACTACTTGTCTGACTGTAAAATTTCATATTGCGACCAATCATCAGTGATAAAAGTTTCCTTACTTATTATACCTGCTCGACTGCCTGCTTGAATATCTGGGTTACCTAATTATGCCATCTAAATACTTCAACTGGCGATCTATTTTTACTTTGTTTTAGCGCCTCGTTATGTCGACTGATCATAGAATCTATACGGGCGTGTTTATGAAAGCTTACGACCTTTCATCGCAGAAGTTGCAAAAAATACGATCAGAGACATCGTGGTGGTTGGCAACATACACTGAAGAGAATGAACATTAATCATATGTCGGTTCCCAAGCTGCTGAATCCTAACTGTCGATCACTAATCAACAAGGCTGGCTATCTCCGATTCCTAATAAGCCAAAACATATATCGTAATTGTGGTGTCATCACAATTCAAGAATCTGGATTAACTGATCTACGGGACGATTGCTTAGTATCACTGCGTGATTTTAATGTCTGTCCTCAGGCTCGATCGAGCAATAAACAGAGGTGTGACGGTGGTGTAGAAACGTCTGCAACCGTGAACTGGTGTCGATCTATTTTTTGTATGTTCCGAATTTCCAAATGACTTTATCGACTGTTTAACTTTGAAATGCCGTCCAAAACACCTGTATAAATACGAATATGTTTATGTTACCAACATCTACATGACTCCAGACTTCACATGATCTGCACTATCTGTTTTCACTTATGAATTCAGTGAATTTGATGTTACTGCCTTCAGTGGTTCACTTTCAATTGTATGTGGTTATTTCAATTCATGTGACCGTGGCTTCCTTTTATCACTAGGTCACCAAAATGTGGTAGACTTTCCCACTCACCTGGATGCTCATTTACACTTTATTTTCATTAATGACGTGGATACATAAATAACTCGTAACGTGCACCATTGTCTAGCTCTGATCACCCTATAATTCGTGTTCTTCACAGCAGCCTCCCTTTTCGGTTTAAGAGCATCGGCAGGTATGCTGTCGGGTCCTGCTGCTTTTCATCTAGTGGTCATCCTAATTTCTTCGACTGTTGGTTGCCCAGACATTGGTGTTATTGTTCTGTAGTGGACCCCAGTCAGTCGACACAAAAGTAAACTGTTCTCGTATTCGGACTCTATTTGGATGGATTGTGCATCGATTCAACAATATCTACTAAAATCTGTTAGCTTATTTTACACTGCATTACGTTGCTTATTAACATTAAGGCTAGTTTGACAAGACTTGAAACAATACAAGACCATATTGATGTTTAGACCCTACAAAGGATCAATGAGAACCTAATTGCTCAAGTCAGCTTTTTTACGATTAACAACTGCAAGAATCTTCAGGCCTATTAATTTTTTAGATGATGCAATTAAAATTTCACATCGTTCAAACACAATATGTGATGTAAATACAAGGCGAATAGACCACATAACAGGCATTTCAAGCAGTGAAGAAGGCATGAATATAGGCGTTTACGATTAAACTAAACGACAAATATATCTTATCACAACCATTAACCTTGAATCGACGGATATAGGAATATACATCAAACACAAATAGAAATGGCGTGTCGCACGAAAGCAGCCATCAGTGCACGCAAATCCAAAACAAAAGTCTAAGAGGGTGCTATCAAAGTAAAATCAGGATTTAAAACTGAAAATAGGATGCAAGACCACTATGTTTTTACAGCGCAACAAGACTAGTGCCGAATTAGACCATTATTTGTCGTGGTTTCTTCAAAATCACTTACAAATTCTTTCTGCCGAACTTCTCCCAATCCTTCAAACATGATGTTGTGAATATCGGACTGCAGCAAAAAGTAACGAGGTGTTCCATTTCACATAACCCGGCGCTAAATGACCCCGTATTGTTTCCCTAAGTAGTCAAGTGTCCAATAAAACCAATATCCAAATATCTCCTGTCGGTTCGACCTTTGACTTTCATCTATTTCCAAATTCATCCGAATGTTAAGGAGCTGATGGAAGCCCAAACCTCCTCTCTAAAAATATGCTAATGTTCCATTTTATCCATTCATGAGTATCATTAACAGATTCCTCTCAACTAATCTCGTACAGAAAATGTGGAGAAAGATAAAGATAATCCGTGTACATAAGAAAGTATCTGGTGATAAAAATGTGAAACCTAGACTCACAGCAATAATTTTACCTTTCTTCGAAACAATGGAAAAATTGTTGATATTCCCACTTTAACCGTCAATAAAATGGCACATTGATCCGTGTCAGTTCACTTACAAATGCGAAAGAAGCACCTTGGATTCCTTTGCTGTTCTTCGACACAATGTAGTGTTCAGCTTGAACAGGGGTAGAAAAAACATGTTCGACGCGCTTTTCTGTACTATACTTCTGCCTTTTATTCTACCCCAAAACAACTTTGACTTAACAAGTTAGTCAGCGTCAACACATACAAGTGGATAACCAACTGGCTATGTTCCTACCCTCTTGTACAGAACAGTACACTGTGTTTAGAGGAGAGTGTTTAATTTCTCTACTGTCTAATGAACGTTTGCCACAAGGAGCTGTTCTTTCACTTCTTATATTCTGCGTGATCTACGATCTTCCACAGAAAACACTTGTAAAATATGCGGAAGATCTCACTGTCTGTATGCTGATTTCTACCTCTTTACATTCCAAAGAAATGAATGAGTTTTTCTCTCGTGTTGAATGGTGGCCTGTTGTTAATGATATCATTCTTAACCTGTCAAAATGTCAAACTGTTAACTTTAGCCTGAGACATTAATAGCACTTCAACACCACTTTGGTAGTTAGTAATACTTTTGTAGGCTGCGGAAAGAGAACTGACACGTTATTGTTAGGTACGTTGATCGAACCAACATGCCCACGGAAGTCGATTTTTGGAGGAAACTTATGTAGCAACTTAGATCAAATGGTTAAGAATCGACCAAAGACAACCGATTGAATATCAGAACGTTAGAGAATTCGTTCACTCCTCTATTCTGTATTGGTATTATATTTCCTATTATTCCATATTAGACGTTGAAAAGTTTTGTGTGTTTGCAAAGGTAACTTTGCGCTTCACTGTGTGTTGTCCCATAGTCTAAGAAAAGACTTATTCGTTACTAGTCTGGTTTTTTTCTTTCAATAGAACGAGGAGCGCCTACCAGTATAAATAATCTTCCATCGTATATATTTTTTGTTGTTATTTTTTATTACATTATTTTGTGTATCCTTGACTTATTGTCACTGCTATCTTTATTATTGTTCCTCAGTATCATGTCAATTGATAATCCTGAAAATCTTTTACCTAATTCTACTCCAATTGAGGCTATTTCTGCACTTCCACCGGTCTTTAACTCCTGAAGGGCTGAAATTTGCTTTGAGCTCCTAGATAGCAAGGTAAAAATAAGTTGATAATATGTTGCAAAACATACATCAGCCACGGCTGGCTTAAGAGGGAGATGGAAATCCAAGGGTGAGTGTGTGTTTGTCAAGTCTCCTCTTGAAGCCCTACACTGTGATCGATTAAGCTGAGGGAGCATTCCATGTGCAGTTTTTCGAGTGTTGCCACGAGGGGCGTGGCGATGGTGTTCTGGTAACACGCTCGTGTTGGGATGGCTTAGCGTACTCAATATGCTGCATGCCATTATCGGATCACCTCTTATTCTCCTATAGCTCGACGAGAATAATCCCAAGTGTTAGAGTTTGCCCACACAAGATTTGTGCCACAGCACTACCACCTGCTTGGCTGCCCGCCTCTGTACTTGATGTAATAGATTTTCATCTCTCTAGAGGAGAGTTGGTGCAGTAGCCTCGTGAACTTTAGAGTGAGGCAGTGGGTGTGTTTTAAACAGTGTTGTAAACTATCCTAGTGTTAAACTGTGTTCGTGTAAATTGAAGAGTCTCATTTGCTTTGAATATACTTCTCAATGTAGTTTGAGCCAAAGTCAAATGACAGAGAAAAATGTAAGCTATAAATAGATCAAAAATCAAAATATGTGGAATATGACTGCTATGATTACACTTTGGTCACAAATGCAACCATTCGTGGAGCTTCGTTGTATCCAATGTCCTCGTTTCCATAGTCGGCATTGAATTTTGCAACCTCACAAAATACTGTCAGACGTTGGAAACCAGAAATTTATCTCTGCCAATTATAATTGTGAAATCAAAGGAATTATGCCAGACGCGACGTCCATAAAGTTATTGATCAAACCTCACTGTTAGAAAGATAAATATACCAATTTACTCAATCAGTTCCCGGAATTGTTACGGCTGAGTTTCAAGCGTGGCAAATCGATACATGCCGTCATACACCACATTAAGACAGACGGACTACCAGTGTTTGCACATCCAAAACCTCTCGACTCTCTCTCGTCTCGCCCCCACAAAGAACGGATTGAACAAGATGATAAAGTTAGGCATCATAAGCCCTTACGATAGTCCGTGAAGAAACGCCACTCCATATGGTAATCAAGAAGTACTGTTCCCATATTAGACCTTGAGGCAACTACAGAAAACTTGACAGTCAGACCTTACCACATAGATGCTCTCCTCCACTCTGAAGTGACTATACTTTTGGTCTATCTGACACAACGGTTTTGCAAAGATTGATCTCATCCGTTAAAACCATTACATTCTAATTGATCCGGAAGACGTTCTCAAAACAGCTACTACCACCCCTTCGGCCATAGGAGTTTGTCCGCATGCTTTCTGTGCCAAAGAACGCTGCACAAAGTTTTTAACGTTCTATTGATCAAATAATACGCAACTTGCCGTCTGCATATGCTTACATAGATGACCTACCGCCAGCAAAGGTGCAAGCGCGAGCCATCAAGAATTATTCCTAACCCGATTTACTCAAGAAACCAAGACGCTCCCTGGAGGTGAATTAATTTTGCTGACGTTTTACCCCGAAATGTTATGATGCAGCAAAACTGCTGAGTGATTAAGAGGACGCGCTATCTGCTATGTACTCATTCCTACTCATATATTGCCATAATAATGTTCTTTGTGTTGCACGGCCTTCAAATCACCCATAGTACCTTGATACGATGAAGGGGTAATCCATGTTGGGTGCTGACAGTGAGGTGTGCCTTCGACATTAGCTATTGGTCACACCATTCCCGTCTGACCCGAGTAGGCCCCCAATTATCCGACAGAAATCATCAACGTCAGTGATCTACACTGTCTACTTTGCCATTAAACACCTCCAATACATGTTGGAGTGCAATTCTCTCACGATATTCACTGGCCATATACCTCAAACTGAAGTCTTGTTACATAATCATGATAAATATAGTCCGCTCAAAATTCGTCAACTAGAATCCATTTCACAGTTTGCACCTGACATACGTCACATAGAAGTCAAGGAAAACAATGTGGCAGATGCCCTGTCGAGATTAAATATTACTTCCTCATCAATTCCTGATATAAGTTATCCAGTCATGGCGAAGCATCAAAACTTCGTTTAATTTTGGTAATCCAGGAAAACAGAACTATAATTTCAAAACATCTTCATTAGCGACAGGGAAACTTAACAGGTATGACTCGCCTCTTGTTACCTTATGACATGAGGCGAAACATTTTTGAAAAGTTACACAACACATCTCATACATGTATAAAGGCCACGATGAAGCTTTTAACGTACAGGTTTGTGTAGTCAAGCGTAGATTTTCCAGCCGCTAGCGGCAGATTTGACCACATACAGTGGTTATGCGCATTGACTAACATGCATAGGCAGATTCGCGAGACGCCCCATAACTGTCAATTTAAAAGACACGTCAACACCAAAAACGGTAAACAGATTGTTAAAACACAACTTTTGTGTTCCAACTACAATTACGACCGATCGTGGTGCCCAGTTTGAAAGCAAGCTGTTTCGGTAACTTAAAGACAATTACTGCCTAAAGGCGATTAGAACAACAATTAACCCTCCATGTACAAGTGTGAGTCTTTAGAATTACTCTCTAGTTTGTTATTGGTGCTACTATAATAATAGACCCAATCATAAAATTGTATATACGTCATGATGTGGCTGCCTGATCTATAAGATCTTACGTGGAAGTCACACCATTGTCTACACTGACTCATCGTATTGTAACAAATGGACAATATGATGTCCAAAGTTTCTAATGATAACACTTGAGCCAAAGATAAAATAATGTTTTTAATGTGAGTAAAGACAAGTTACCCAGAATGACCATGCCTGCAAGGCTGAGTCATGTCATCTTTTTTAATCCAATATTCCCGAGTTCACCATTCTTGGCCTTCGCCCCGTGTTAAATGTTGAATGTCTGTTTTCCCAGTTATCTCATGTTCAGCTTTGAAAATTGTGTGTTTAGGACTAAAACCACTACAAGTTTGACTGAGTACAAGTCTGCACCTCAATCATTATCTACTCTCCCGTTGGTTATTTACACAGGCAATCAATAACTTACCCTCAATGGACTAACACATAAATTACACATGGATATTTCCACTGCCAGTCTAACAGTCTCGTGTAGATGGCGTCGTGTCGCGATTGACTATGATCACCAAAACAATAAGATTACGCGCTAGATAAAGACATGGATCCCTCGATAGGCCAAAAACTATAAGGTTGTTATTGGTCCAGATAAGATATATTTATTGGCAATCTCGTGGTATCGAAAGGATACCGAGATGTGCTAAAGAGTACAGGCAAAATGCCAGAGCATAAGAGAGTTCGCACAAACAAGATGGACAACGGAACGAACAAAATCACATTTGAACAAAACGAGTACAGTAAAACGATCACTGGTACAATTGGTTATGATAATAATTATTTTCATTATACCAATCGAGTTCTCGTAGAGAAAAGTAGGTCACTACATTCGCTTCTCGGTATACTTGCTCTTTTGTGTGCTTGGGGATCATATTAATTATTAGCAATACACAACAGCAACGACTGATGTTCAGGCTTTTGAATATTCTCGAGTAAATTAATGGTACTACTAGGAGAATTCTCCTACTCAAGTACTCAGTTAACAAGATGTTATCTTTTGAAGTCAAATAGCCGTGAAATTAGCCCCTGACATTTAACGTTCGTGACGTGAAAGACTAACATTTTCTGTCTACTGAACACTGTTAACTTAAGTTCAACTTTCACGTGTTAAACATCAACAACTTTATCTCAATTATTCCTGGCTAATATACATGTATTTTTAAAACTTCGATATAAAACCTCAGTCTTTTAACTATTGAGATAATAATGTATAGCCTTTGTAATGACACGTGTTGAAAAGCTAGGACCACCTCGATAACGTATCCAGAGTGTGACTCCGTGTTCACACTATACTGTCTTCTGAAAATCGTTTACTTTGTTACGAGTAAAGCGCTTATGAAAGCTACGTGTTAATAGCCAGTCCAAAGAACAGTAGATTATTAATGAGAAGTTCTGTTTTATTCGTTATCTTTATGCTAGATGAACGGAAGTAAATAGATAAAGTAGGAACTAGAAAAAAGATGTTCCTGAATGTATGCATAAGAACTTATACTAAATAACATGTACAGCAACAGTCGTTGAATGTTGTCAACGAGTGGACACAAATGGACTGCTATGATAGTAGCACTTACATGAGAATGCAGTCGTGTACATTCAATATATCTGTATAAGACACCACAGGTTATCTAATATCAACGTTTGCCTTAAACATATTGTGTCGCTAGACAGTAAGTTAGTCCCTACTCTATATTAAGGATACATGTTATCTCCTCTGGATAAGCTATGCGAATATTGTTAACTGAGTAACATGAATGTGACTGATTTTTCTGGATAACTTTAGTTTACACCGTGAGATTGTCACACGCGGTATTTATGTCCTTCAACACTACAGGTCTACCATTTCATACTTCGGAGAATATTGAACGTTTTGTCACAACATTGGTAATCCGGAAATTACGTTCGATTACACGTTGTCGTGAAATATGTCTGTATGGTTCAGCTTCCCTGATAGTTGTTTAACCATATGCATAACTAAGGTAGACACGCAATGTACAAGTAACAACAATTACCCGTTTCTCCAGGGTTGTCAGTTGCACGACATTATTACTAGGACAGACTACCGGAAAACAGCGTGCTTTCGTTTCACAAGGAGGTCACGAGTACAAACTATCTTCACTTGTCAGTATTATGCTATTCTTACACTCTGGAAAACATACAGAAGATTTTCAAATTCATCTCGTGTCAAGGACATGTGAGATCGGATTGTTTTCCAAAGTATTCTCTAAGTCAGTCAAAATACTAACAGAACTATTTTACGCAGTAGTACAACCAAATAAATGGGACAAAATTACGACAGTTATAAAGGGACGAAATATGCTCAATCACCCAATTCTTGCCATAGGTTGACAATTAAAAAGCAAAACAGATTTTTCTTCAGTTGAAAGATAGACGAAATCATGTTACAGACATGGATATGTGTCATTTGGCATTTTCTGAAATGCACAGATCTCCTAAATGTATACATACGAGTAAGTTAAGCTAGCCCTTAAACATGTAATTGAAATGTGAAATGACTGCCATAACACAAGCCGCTCAAGCTCACTGAAACAAAAAAGCAGTGAGTTCAATTCCGAGCTAGCTTTTACGAGGTGCGTTCCATTGATAGCAACGCTTACTACTTATCTAGACATAATCAGACTGATGACTCAATGATTGTCAGATAGCACCTCAAATCTAGGACTTCAGGTCATAAAAATACCAATACTTGAAAAATTCTGTTCTTAGTCTTTAGAGACAGTTTAATTTGTTGGATCCAATGCGTCACTCGTCATCTAATGGCCACGTAGTTAAAACGCCTGGAAAATGAAATTCCATAGTGATAAAAAAGACAAACGACTATATATTTTGCCAGACCCCAGCGCATGCAAAATAGCATAGAGTTTAATAAACCTGGCTACTCAAACTTAAGGCCTGTCGAACACCTGGTGTTTGGTAGAGATTACGTAGAGCATATAGAAATGTATTATGCTGTATACTTTTAACTTGGCTGGAACAGCTAACCCACTTCACCAACTCTCTCTTAATATTTAAAAATATCACAGTGTTTAAAAATTTGGACAATTCATTATAAGACGTTTTATTAATGTTTTAATAAAAAAGCAGATTTAACACATCTACAAAAACGCCACCATCGTAATTTTGGCCTTGAGCCTACTTATTTACTAATAAAGACGACTGTAAGAATATTTCTGTCAAGCCTAGAAACCCAAAGCCTGCTTTACGGACTCAGAATGACTAAGTCTGTAAGAAACTGAACTAGTAGTCACAAACAATCATCTGCCTCTGCGCTAAACTTAATTGCACTACTCTCACCCAGTCCAAGATCTCCAGATAACTCGTAGCAGTAAATAAATCCATAATATAAATAGTTCTGTAAGTCTTTGACATCTGATATTGACCTCATTAGTCCTGCTCGACACACCCAGCTGAAGGCGCTCAGTCATGCCTCGTATCAGATTATGAGTGGAATCGTCGTGCTACGCATCCCTTGCAAATGTCAGTCAGTGTAGATTAAAAGCTTCTCAAGATATCGATAGCCTTCCTAATATATCTTCAAACTACTTCTTTTTTGACTTTTGATTTGACTCGGACGGTGTACCTCGATCATTAAGATGTTAGGTACCAAGGCGTTGTCAAACTTCGAACGTTTGCGATATCTTTAGACCTCAGCATCTAGATAATATCGTTACAACTCATCACAATGGAAAGGCTGTCAGAGATAACACTATATGTTACAAGGACCAGTCTGTTGTTACATATGACGTGAGAACATCCCTTAACAATAGTCTTCAGCAATTCCCTATAACTAACTTATGACAACTTACTAACCTAATGGCTGCAAAATCAATAAAACGCTTAAACCACAGACGTGACTTCAAACATTCCTGTGGCTCTTTAAAACGAATTAACGTTATCCCCCCCAACAACTACCACAACGTTTTTCCAGGGATCATGGATTACTTTCGGAAAACCATCTGTACATTTCAATTGCTTAACACTGATCAAATAACTGTTCATTTACTAGGTAAGCTAGTGATTTACCTAAGGTCATCATCCTTTCACAGTTAGCTGTGAAGATATAAACAAACTGGTCGAATGAACTGAGCATTGCACATCAAATTGTTGAACTGACCAAAAAGTTTTCAGCTCTCTTACTTCCATCACGACAATGCGTTTTGTTGTCAAATACTGTATATTGGATGTTGGACACACAAGTGAACTTTCAAACAGTGTCTACTGCCGTGCTGTTATGCTAGTATGCAAAAGAAGAATTACCAAAGAAGCACTTTAAACCGTGTTCTTACGATTGCTCACCGTGGTACAGTCTTCACTTGTTTGATGTTCGGTGTAGCCCTCACAGGGTACACAGTCCTTTCACTAGCCCAGTATTATATATATAAACGACCTGTTATCAAAAAACAGCAACAAGACTACGCAAAAGCACTTATTTTTAAAGAGAAACGGGAAAAAGAGCTCGGTTTGAGAGATTGATAATATTTCACGTGAGGTTACATGAAAAGGCTGTCAAACCGTCTCAGGGATTTCTTTCTTTCTATAATGTCCATTTTGAAGTCTTGCGAGGTTACCAATATACAACAACCATCTTCGAAGTCTATTGTAGATGAGTCAGTTCCTAGTTTCTCCAATGCTCCCACCAGACCTAAACGTAGGAATAATGCCATTTTGTTGATGTATTCAGGTTGGGGTTATTATGGCATGCAAAGGTTAGTTGACAATTTAGTGCGCTATTTATTCGACTTTTTGATTATGAACAGTTAATTGTGTTTGCATACATAAACACTCCCTAACAAGCAACATGCCTAAAGTGTGTATCATTGACCGAAACTTTCCTACAAAATATGGAATAACAAAAAATAGTTGTCGATTACCATAAGAGCAATTTCGTATCCTATGTTGTATGGTGAGGAAAGCTGCTTCTATCGTCGTGAACATTTATATCAACACACAAAGTGCATGAATTTATGTATACGCACCGGGAGTGTCCATAGAAGTGTGTACATTTACAACATACAGGTTCAGTGAATAAAGAATTTTGAGAAATGCAAAATTAATACTACACGAGATTGGTTCTATAAACTGAATTATATTACATATAAGCGTGAAAAGCTTTTCTAGGAAGATAAAAATACTCTAAACATTATGATCCTCTAGTTGTCTTCATTGCGTGAGCTGACTCAAAAGACCTTATCTAGGTAGTTTGTCACTATTCAAAAGGTTTTAGGTTGACATAATGATGGCCTTCATCATACTCCAATAAAGAAACTGGGTTAATGGGTCAACCTGGTAACGTCATTGAAACGATCATCATTCCTATCACTTGTGTTAGGTTTGATGTCTCACGAAATTTCGACACAAGTTTGGAAAGCTCGGTCGGATTATGTTTTTATCACTTATAGTATAATCGAGACATCCGTCTGCTAAACAAAGGACCAACAGCTTGGTCTGTTTTCATATATGTTTACGAAACCCAAAAATATCAGAATATTAGTAAAAAAGCAGTATTAAACCACAGGTGGATTCCGACTATGGCTTGGACGTATCTATGTATAGATACAATCTCCTAAATTATCCACAAATAAAGGTCAGGTTGCGTACTTAAACTTGAAGTGCTCTTCTCAAACGTATCACTAGTGTCATGAACCTTATAATAAAGCTCTTACCAGCACATGAACTTTGATTTAACTCAGAACCATATCCAGTGCTCATGACTGTCTTCCTTTCCATTTCTCAATTGAATGGTAAGTCAAACTGGCCATGGAGAGCATTGCTCGTATATACTAGGACCACTGAAGTGCTAAGGTTACGTTTAGGGTATTAGGTGGATGTGGTAAGTCTTTTGGTGAATTAGTATATTTCCATTTACTGAAGTGGTTGAGATGGGTATGTATGTATGCGTATACCTAACCACCGGCTAACTAGACGAGTTATGTTTCCTTATGTAGTAGTACGCTGTCAAACCAAGGCGATATCAGTTCACGAATTCATTGGTAAATGAACTGAACAGTGTAGGCAGGCTCAGACTACCTGGTTGAGATCCGTGTGATCATCGTAACTAGTGGTTAGACTTTGGGTGACGTGGCTCAAAAATGCCCGCAATGACACATCCATTCATTCTTTATCCTCCTTCGGTTCTTGAATTCCGAAATCTCATTAAAACTTCTCGTTTATTTTTTCCTATACTCAATATTTTCTACTACTCTGGAATTGTTAATTTTATTTCGTTGTGGTGTGGTAACTTGAACGAATCCTTCTTTCCACCTTTGATTTTATTTGCTTATTTATTTGAACATAAGTATTGGTACAAAAGAGCACCGAATACGTATGTGCCACACAAGTCACTCGGATTGTGTGCGGGCTGTGATACTTCCCGGGTACCCAGACATAAGCGGGTGGTTTTCTTAGAGGGTCACGCTCAGACTCATTGACCTAAAGGTCTGATCCACAAGGCAGTGGAGCAACGTCAGGAGATGCAGTCCCATGGTAGCCAGTGACCAATAATAGATTCATACGCCAGTTGTCCCCTTAGAATACTGAAGCTCATGTGCACCACTAGTTTGAAATCAGGGTTTTCCAACTCCCCTAGGTAGACTTTCCTTGTCCACCAACCCAGATAAAGCGCCTGACATTCGCTTTTCGTCCTCTCAGTTTCGTAAACAACAGTAATGCCGCGAAAAGTCAGTGAGTAGGACTTCCCTGGCTGAGGCTATATACGCGTGGCCATGTGAGAGCATTTCGAGGAGGGCGAACTCTTCCCACCTTCGGCCGCATCAAGGCATTTATCCAACTGAGAGTCATTACCTTATACTAATTCTTGAGGACCAAATATTTTAATCATACTGTCTAGACTGTTAAGTTCTCAAGACGTTAATTATTTCTTGGGTTGATTGTGAATAAATATTTGCCAACCTTGAAAACAAGTGGTCCGAGTGGAGATTAATCATGCGTCTTGACGTTTGCCGATATACTGTGGAGTTATAATCAGCTGTACAGATATATTCTTTTGTTTTCCATATTAGGATCAGTTCACGTTTAATCTTAATGCCTTGTACAGTTTTTTTTCATCCAGTCCTTCATTTTCTACATTAGATTTGTTTATGGTTCACGGGGTACATGTTTTATCACCCTAATTTCATCTTCGTATGTTAAGAATAACCTTTGTGAAACTCAACCGGAAATTTTATTTTTATAGACTTGTATGTTCTTTATCCATTTGGCGATTCCTAATTGTAAGGTTATTTTATATATTTGGAATTTCAGTTGTGTTGTCTTTTCATTTTTGTGTTTGTGTGGATAAAATTCAATACAGATGCCCTGTTTTTCCAACTATTGAAGGAGAACTGTCTAAAGCTCTCTTTACTTGTGGTCAACTCGATAATCTGACAAGTGAAGAACATAAAAGAGTAAGTCAGCAACTATTCCTGCCAGACTTATTGTTGTATCCATTTAGTTGTGTTTTACTTTAGTAATAGTGATTATGTACGATAAAGATTATTTTCTTTTGAGCAGCTATCAGTTTATTGCCATCTAGAGATGTCAGTCTCAGCTTTCTTCAATAGTGACACCTTTCCTATAGTATACTTTAGTTCATTATAACTTACAACGTCTTATTTGATCACCTTCGATTACAGTCCTAAAATTTCGTTTTGCAGCTGCTTTGTTCGGTCAAACGTACCGCAACTCAATAAGCATGTGAAGTTTTTTGTACTGATCCACCATTATTGTGTATGAGCTGGTGGACCTACCTCATCGCTCAATCCTAAGTAAATGAAGCAAAAATCACACCTCTGATCTAATGGTGTGAGGTTTAGTGTTTTACAGATACTTGTATACTTGCATCTAATGTATATTACTAATGTATATTCCGTTTATCATCCCGTCAACAAAACCCGTTTTTAATCTTATTTATTTGTGACTAACTGATTTATAACCACATGTATAACCAGCTGTTCAGAAGATATCAAATCCCTATCGTTAGTAGTCTAAAGGCTATATAGAGCTTATCAAGAGAAACGGATTTGGGTCAAGTAAAAATGTCAAAAATCAAGTATATATATATATATATATATATTCATGCTACAATGTACAAGTATATAAGAACTTTCGTCTAAATTAGAGCGATTAGTTTCACAGTATTTGGGATCCGAGTTGATGTAAGACATTAAATAGGAATAATATGTTTGTAAAATCTCAGCTAATGAATTTGAAGTAAATCCAACGTTTCGCCTGGCAATCTGGTCCATACTTGGACCAGATTGTACAATGTACAAGGTTTGGAGATACTAACTGGTTGCCTAGACCAAAATAGAGGAACCGGAATTCAAACCTCTGACCCATTGATTTAAAGTAAAATATGCTAATCACCAAGCTACCTCTCCTATGACTGAATAAAGTTGGTTGTGACACTATCAGTTATAAAAATAATGTTTATCTCAGCGTACTTATCACAAAATTAGCGATATTATGGAATAAGATGAGTAATTTTCTCACTTGTCTGATGACTGTACAGTAGTTGATTTCAATCGCTACCATCCATGTTTCATATTGAACAACCTATTCCTTTAAGTTAATTAATGTTCAATACATTCAATTACAACTCAATAAGTTTCTGCTCAACATTGGACCATACTGCACGATATCGAACATGCTTATGGCTACCATTTAATTATTGATAATCATATATTAGTATATGTAGCAAGAGCTAGACAACATTTCATTCTTCTGTTTATTTCTATCCGACTTCCAGGTTCATTTTCAACGTGCATCTAAAACTGACAAATCCGTTTCCGCCCTTGGACAAGTTTGTTCTATGCAAGTAGGTCTCTTTGTTAATGGATTAAACTAATTCTTATTCCCCCCCCCCCCGAAAGTTACAAGAAGACACAGATTTATTAAGTAAATTGAACAACTCTTTGCCCGAAAATATTCGTGTTCTTGGTAAGTTCACAGACTCATTTATTAATCACTTTTTCCGAAGAACATAAACAGTATATTTCCCAACCTTCATATGAATGAACCAGGTACTTATTACTCATTTATTTCTACACATAAATACTGGTACAACTGGTCACCGAAATAAATATGCACCATGTTTAGAGATACAAAAAGAGAAGGAAGATGACCGACTGAGCAAATGAATAGAAATAAGTGGACGAGGACGAGTTGTAATGGGCAATCAGTTTTAAAAAGATACGAATAAGAAGGATCCTTTCAGTTGAAGTTCTCCTTTTGTTAGGAATATAGAAGGAAACTACAGCAGGACATACCATCAGTTTTCATTCTGAGAAATATCTGGTAACGTCACTGAGTTGTAATATCTCTAAGACCCCATCCTGGGAGTCATAGTAGAGCGGCAGATGCCAATCCTACAAAGCTTTTTTTTACACTACTGGACGATGTCATAGGTTGACCACCTTCCCACTTTCCCCACTCCATCTTAGCATTGGCGATCAATGCACGATATGGAAGGTGTTGAGATGACATTTGTAACACTTGTCTAAGCCACTAAAAGCGGTGTTTAAGACAGTGACGTCAATTGAGTTATTATCATTGTACCTGAACACACGTTGCCGAACCACAATATTACTAACAATGTCGGCAATCCTCTGGAGACAACAATGATTAAATAGTCGTCTTATATCCTCCCGTTTGGAGAAGACAGGTTTCTCAAGCATAGGGCATAGCTGTTCTTGATGCGCTATAAACTCGACCTTGTACATCCAAATTAACACCACGACGGCGAAGATGCTCTAGGTTGGGATTAGCCGTCCAAGCTTCCACCATATTTAGACTGATTTTGTTGTTTGAATGATATGACTTGCTGTAAGGTCCTTTTTATACGTTGTTGCGTGAATGTGTGAAAATCCCTCCATGTATATGTTTTATGTGATGATGACTCCTTGTCTTCCCCTTAATTGAAAGTTAGAAGTTTTGATTCATTTGTGTCTCTTACTTAACGTATCAATTATATTTTAATCACTCACTCACTGGACTTTGGTAACTGCCATACTGAGTAGCCATATTCTTGATTATTACTGTTTAACTGATTGGTTTGGATATCTTTAAGGAATATAAATCATGTTTCACTTTTGTTGGAAACGTGTATTGTTGTCGAAAATATTGATCGCTCACCTTTTGAACGAATTCAATTGATGTATCCACTATGGACTGAGGTATTTTCCTTGCTTGGCAGGGCCACCCTCTTCCATTTGACAGCCTGACTGTCCCATTCCCTTGAGGTACAGGATATCTTTTTCTGCTTGACAGGAGACCTTTATTTCTTGGTTACTTGATCTTACTATTTCTATTGGATACGAATCGATTAGGATAGATTTTTGTCCCGATAGTAATCAATACCGCATTTGAAAATAAACTCCTGCTTTTGATTCATTAGTGTTCGGTTGGCGCTTCACAGATAGAGTATACAAGTTATACTTACTGCCATTTTAATGAAAGCGAACACAGGTGAGGACAACCGATTTATGATTTAATACAAAATTACAGGATATCGTGGTAAAATATGAGAATCATACATGGAATACTTCATTTGTAAATCTTCCGTCGATGGTCCTTCACTCTCTATTTGATTCTTCCACTTCACAATTTCTTTCTATTTCATTCGAATTAGTCTCCTTTGCTTTCTGCTGCCAGGTTTTCCACTTCGATTGTTATAACATACTGCTTATGTCTGTCGACATTAGCAGTATACACCACACCATCATTTCCCTGTACAGTCCATAATGTAACTTAGCTCTCGAACCGTAAATTTGCCGCTATTTGATCAACGCTTTGTACCTGGTAACACCTAAAGGGGCGAATGTTCCAGCCGATTTTACTCAACTGGGTCATGATGATACACAAGCTTAGCCACCACATCGTAGTAACAGTCGAGGCTGTTCAAGAAAGAAGGTATACAGATTTCCCTTAACGTCACTCTGTTTATCTGCGTAAGAACTATACTTGCTCGCTCAATAGCCGATAAATAACCCAAGCAGTCATCGACCAAGAATTTACCTTTTACGGACTTCAGGACAACTGTCATAATAATCAGACGATCTTTGGTCTGTTTCATTCCTAGCAATGTTTGTGCTAAACGGAAATGCTATTTCCCTAAATGGCTGTGAAGTTGTCTGGAATTCAACAGGCTCTTCCAATAGGTATGAATGAGTCACAAGTATTTCGTAACAGAAGTAATATGAACTAATGGCGTTCGGTAGCTTTAGGAAGTTTATTAGTCTTTCAAGGCTGAATATCAATTTCGCAATCTTGATATTAAAGAAATCCTGGCTATTAGTATGACTGTCTCGGAGAAGGACGGGACCATAATTCCCTCTCAATTCGCGAGATTAAAATCGATGGACTGATCACTTTCGAGAACACTTCGAATGACTTTCAACCACGTTTCAGTTACCAACTACTTTCTGGCAACCTGTTACGTCTTTGATCCGTCTCCTCAATAATATACAGGAGAGAACTTGTCTCGATCTACGTTAAGGCCTTGACACGAGAGATTAATTGGTTCAACCTTGTGTAGGAAATGCCTGAGTCCGAATTGAAACTGATGGCCTTGGGCAGAGAAACAAAAATTATTCTAGCAACTGATTGATTGACAAGCGAGAAAGACGAGTCAACTGTAACACTACTCGATTTATTCCTGATTCAATTTAGTGTAAAAAGGTCTATGAATTAATAAATAACTGACTAACACGACCAAAACACACAAATAATAAAAAATTCAATGTCCTGACCAAGAAATCGGGTAGAAAAATGGAGTACGAGGGGTACAATAGCTTTGGAATAGAAAAGGGTATGGCAGGGAATCATGCATCAAAGGGAAAATTATGGCTTATGAAATAACCTAGGAAGAAAACTAATAGTTAGTATTTCACGAACATTGAATTGAGTGAAATAATGTCCCCAAAAATAACTCCCATTGTTTGTCAAGTCCACTGACATCACAACCTGAATGGCGAATTAACGTAAATCCTTCAGACTCTTAGTGAGGTTGGAAAGGCTATAAGCAATCTAAGGACAGGGAGGGCAGCAGAGCCCGATACACTAACCGCTGAAATTTTTGAAGGTTTTGATCCAGTTATAGCAGGTAGATTGAATGAGATCTCAACTAGAATATGGGAACTGAACGTATTTCCATCTGACTGGTCCCGATCGCTGATGATCTAAACCTATTAGAAAGAACAAAACCCCTCTTTGGACGATCATAGAGGAATCAGTTTAACTAATAGTGTCTAAAATATTAGCGTCAATAATTATTTGACGTCTAACGTGACTCGCGTATTCCACCACTATCAGACTGACTTAAAACGGCACCTATACCATAATCACTTGCGTCTGTGACCACTCTGGACGGTTTCTCGAGTTCAGGCAGTCTGAGCGTCATCTGGCGGTCGTCTAGCATGTTTCTGATTCGACTGAACGTTTTTTGGGCGGTCTCAGTCCACGTTAACTTAATGTTGCTCAGCAACTTATATAGAGGTGCTGCTATTTCGTTGGAGTTCTTGACGAACCGACTGTAGAACGCCGCCCTTCCTTTTCGAATTAGGTACTGCTATGTTCTTTATGGTTAGAATTTTCCCCGGTAGTGGTTTTATTTCTGCATTTCCTACTTTACGCACCAACAACGTGATGCTACTTTTCGCCATCTGCGACTTGGTCTTATTAATTTGAAGTCCGAATTCTTCAATTCGCTTTAAAACCTCTTCCACTTGCTTGACATGATGTGTTCCTGTCTGGCTGCGCACAGCTATATCGTCGCCATACAGTTCGACATTATCTAGATCCCTGAGCAGTAGCGACATTAATCTTCTGAACATAAGTGGTTCACCCGCCAACCCAAACGGCATTCGTCTAAATTGATACCGTTTTTCACGTACAGTAAATGCTGTCTTGCTTCGATCGCTGTCTTTTATAGGCAGTTGCCAATAACCTGACGACAAATCCAGCACTGTAAACGCCGTAGCATTCTGCAGCTTATCTAATGTTTCCACTACTGTTGGCATTGCACAAGGTTTCAGTTCTGTTATAATATTCAGTTCTCTAAAATCGACAGAGAATCTACACTTTCCATTCTGTTTCGTTATCAAGAGTACCCGTGAGCTATACGGGCTGTCCGCCTCCTCAATTATACCTTCTTTCAACATCTCTTGAACCTGTCGATTTACCTCAGCCTCTAAATGCACAGGTACACAACTTGTTGCAAATATACTTCATCTTTCTTTATCGGGATTTCGTGCTTTACTTTGTCACAAAGTCCGTACGGCTCTCCTCCAGTGAACAATTTCGCATACTTTGTGCACAACTCATTGTTTGGTTTCTTCGTTGAAACGGCTTTTTACCCTCTTACCTCAGCCACTTCGTTACTTTCATGTATTCGGAACGAACCGTACTTTGTGGCCACCTTACCGCTTCTAAGGTCAACTATTGCTTTTACTTCTCTTAGGAAATCTGTTCCTAATATCGGTCTTTAGAGGCTTGCGGTTACCACGAACAGGGAGTTTGTCTCAGCACCATCCACTTTTACGATACTGTTAGACACACCCAAAACCTCTAACATGTGCCCTTCTATAGTGTGTACTGCTAATGTACACGGCTTGAGTCTCTTACATTGCTCTTCGCTTATCAACGATATTGCTGCCCGTGTATCGATTAGGCACACTAAATCTCGTTCATTTATTTTCTCTATTGTATAGACTGCCCCTCTATCTACCAGTGAAACAACTTCCGAATTCCTAGGGTAGAAAGAACACGCGTTATAACGTCTAAAAGATCTCCATTTTCGTCTTGTTGGATAGTTTATTTTCCAATATCCTGTCCCTACACAAGCGTAACATTTTTTATTCCCTTTATGATTCACTTGTAATGCCGCGATCTCATGCTGCAGCTCCTCAATCTTCTCGATGCTATTTATCTCCTGATTTCCGCACGCGACCGGAGCTAATGTTCGTGTCATCAACTGTCGCGTCACCTTCGCAAGCTCACTGATGTCCATAGGTTTCGCGGCGTTTACCAGTCTCAGCTGCTGGGAAACGGCAATAGGCACGCTCTCGATAAACCGCGACACCAACAACTGTGCATCCGACTCAACCGGATTCAGAAGCGCGCGGTGCAGCAACCTGGTAAGCTCCATGGCGAACACCAGTGGGTCGATCGGCAACTTCGCCACTTGGAACTTCTACAGTGCTTCTTCCCTGTCTACTGGGATGTCGAACTCCGCGATCAACCGTTCTGTAGTTGCCTCCCATGTCGTCCTCCTGCCAGCACCGTCCGAGCTGTCATATACAGCTTTCGCCCTGTGTTATATCCCCCGGTGAATTACGAATGGTAACTTTTAGGTCTATTTATGGATCAATGTAATATGCCTATTTCCTATTGTACAGTTATTACGTAACTGAACTATTCATATTCGTATTTCTCTTATTATTAGCTTTATTTTGACCTTTGACTTATTATCGTACGAATCTTGAGTTATAGTCAGTTTATTGATTACTTTGGTTTGTATAAAAACCCAGTGTGTTTGTAAATAATGTTTTATACCACTGAGGATGTTATTGGTGTTTTGGACTTAACTGGTTGGGCTAGGCAGATCGCAGGACCGGTTAGCACTGTAGACTGCTCGTACGGGTTTCGTGTCACTGTTCCAGTCGATAATTCGCTGCTCCCTGATTGGCGGTTCTGTCGCGTCACACATTAACTAGTCATCCACTCGGCCACAAGCATAACACCCTGCCCCTCAACAACGTCCCCAGCACCACCATCTTCGGCTCCTTCACTCCTATCAGCTCCACCAAAGCTTCAAACTCCTTCAGAAATCTCGGCACATCTCTTCGGCTATGGGATCTTCATCCTTAGTGGAGGCAGCGACACCAAATGTAGTGAATGAGAACACAAGTGGGGACAACGGATTATGCATTTAGCACAAATTACAAATTTGCTTGATAAAATTATTTATTTATTTATTTATTTAAACACATATATATTGGTACAAAAGGGCACCAGGTACATATGCGCCACACAAAATAATGAAAGTAGGAAGAGAAGGGATGAAGAGATAAGGCGGACGGAAATGTACAACCAGAAGACTCTTTCAGTTAGGAAAGTTAGAACCATTCTTTATGTAGAAAGTAAATGAAGGTTGCAGCAGCATCGCCATTGGCTTCTATTCTGAGCCATATCTGATAACGTCTCTAGCCACTGTGTTGCACCATCTCTCGGACCCCAACCAGGGAGTCATGAAGGACCAACAGAAGCTAGCCCTTTGCAGCTCTCTTTCATGCCACGACACCATGTCATACACTGACCTCCTCTCCGCTTTTTCCAACCAGTCCCAGGGTCGGCAAATAATGCACGACGTGGAAGTCTCTTGGATGACATTCGTAAAACATGTCCAAGCCACCGAAGTTAATGTTTCAAGATGGTGACACCAATTGAATTATCGTCTCTGCGCCCGAACACACGATGCCGAACCTCCTCATTACTAACATGGTGTTGCCACTGAATGTCAGAAATCCTTTGGAGACAACGATGATCGAACACAGAGAGACGTCTAACATCCTCAACTTGGAGAGGCCAGGTTTCACAAACATAGAGCAAAACTGCTCTAACCGACGCGTTGTAGATCCGACCTTTTACAGCCAGACTAACATCACGAAGGCGCCAAAGATGACCCAGATTGGCATAAGCCGCTCTGGCTTTCATTATACGTGCACCAATCTCATCACTCACGCCACCACCAGCACTTATATAGCTACCTAGATACACGAACTTCTCAACTACTTCAATCTGCTCACCATCTAGGGTGAGTACAGGATTAGAATCGTGCCAGTCTTGTTGGAGTACTTTGCACTTGGAGGGTGCAAAGCACATGCCGTACCTGCGGACACTGATTGCCAACTGATTAAGTGCGGATTGCATGCCTTGGGCATTATCGCACAGTAAGACAATATCATCCGCATACTCAAGGTCGAGAAGTCGTTCTCCAGACAACATATCCACACCGCCATTACTTACATCCATCAGAGCTGTTTCCAGGATGAAATAGATAAAATAGAAAATCCATACTCTATACTTCATTTACAAAATGCTCAATAATTGTCTCGGGCTTTATTGTTCCTGGACTTCCACATCAACTGCTTTCTGTTAGTGTTCTTCCCTTCTTAATCTTCTGCCAGATATTCTATTCCGGACTCACGATATATACTACTTTATTTATTTATTTAAACACAAAAATATTGGTACAAGGAAGCACCAGATATATATGCGCCTCACAAATCTCATTCGATTTGCTTGAGGGCTGTGATACTGCTCAGGCGCCCAAACTGAAGCAGGTAGTTTTCTTAGGGGACCACACCCGGAGCCTTTGACCGAAAGATCTGATCCACATGGCAGTAGAGCATCGTGAGGAGATGCAGTCCCATGGTAGCCGGTGATCAACGATTGATTCATACGCCATTTGTTCCCTCAGGATATTGGAACCCATGTGCACCATTGGTTTGGAATCAGGGTTTTCCAACTCCCCTAGGTGGACCCTCCGTGTCCACCAACCCGGTTAAAGCGCCGGACATTCGCTTTTCGTCCTCTCACTTTCGTAAACAACAGTGATGCCAAGAGAAGGCAGTGAGTATGACTTCCTTGGCAGAGGCTATATATTCACTGGCCATATGAGAGCATTTTGAGAGGGAGAGCAGACTCTCCTCACTCTCGGCCGTACCAGGGCATTTGGTAGCCCGCTCCATAGTAAATCTTCATCAAATGAGGTGTTTAGAACATATGGTGCGTATGCTCAACCATTGACTCCCTCGACGGGAGATATTGTCTAATGTGGGAGTATACTGAAAGCTCGTGTTGGGCATACCAAAATGTGAAATTAATCCTTGAAGTAATAGACAACTGAACTGAGCCATGTTATTAGGCTTCCATTACCTGGTTGTAGTCCACGTGATTATCATAGCCCGTCGTTAGAAACTTTGGACAACTGGCTTTGCGATTAAGTCGTTCGATGTTAAGTTACTTAATCTAGGTTTTGAGCCTTGTTTTTTTGTAGAACTAGGCTTCACAAATATTGACGTGGAAGCAAAGTATCAGAGCATGTGTTTATGAAATATGTGAATATGTTTCGTTTATCCTATAAATTAGTACTACTGAATAAATGTTTGTGAAACTTGTCCTCGTATTATTGATATTTGAGCAAGTAGCTCCATAAACCCACACTTTCCATCACTAGATAATATATAGTAGAGGTGTTAACAGCATTTAGTCTAGACTATTGCATGCTCAGAAAAAGAGCAGTTAAAATCACGCTAATTGGTTCATTTTCCGACTAATCTGTGCTTGTGGATTTATCGAGAAGACACTAGAACACTTCTGTGTAGGTTTCCCGTGTACACTAACTTTTGCTGTTCGGACTTCGGAATACTCATTTATTTTGAGTTTGGCCCAATCAAGTGACGTTGTCTGTCTAAGGAATACTAAGCAGTAGAAGACATAATATCGCGTTTTTTAATTCTCTAGAAATTTCACAGTGTTGAATCCTGTGAGCTATTAAACTAATGATTTGAGTAAAATGAAGCTGGATGGAATAAAGGTAGAATAAAAAGCTAAGGATGACCTGAGGCGTCAGTCGCTTCTATTCCTCGAGTACTGTTTTTATCCATCTTCAGAAATGTAAGCTTCTGGGAGCTGCGGAGTATTTGCAATCTATTGTTACGTACATTAAATGAAGTATTCAAAAATCCTCCCCTCCCCCAATAACAGTTGCATTCAGTCTCTAGATTTTGAGTTTAATATTACTCCACACGTTCTCATCCTTCCACTTCGTTCATTACTTTTGAACTTCATACCCTTTTTTGGTTCTGGATTCTTTTAAATATTTTTACTCCTTTGGTTCTCATCTTTTTAAGCTCCTTTACTGTATTAGTGCTAGGTGTGCTAACCCGTAGGTCATATGCTGTCTACACCAAAGTGACTCAAACAGAAAATAATTATTTGTATTGAAGAAGTTCAAATTGCTTGAATAGGGTTGTTAACATATTACAAGGTTGCTGAGAAGTCTGTTAAATATCTGGATCCATATGGCTTAGAGTTACTGAAGTAGGAACCATAATCCCAGGTCATTTTACCTTAATGCATCTCCTTTTTACAGATTCCAACAAAACGACAGTATTTCATTGGAGTTGTTGGTCAAAGGGTTAGGCTTCCCAATCATTCGAAAACGAGTTAAACAACTACTGGGTCGTGCTATAACTGTATAAAATATATAGCCTTTATACAACAGGTGGGAATCAGAGCTTTTGCACGAGCCTTCAAGCATCCAGTGTTGCGTAATAGGAATATATATACTTTCTAAGTATACAACTTTGTATTTCGTTTTTGCCTTTTAGATATTATTCGTGTAACTCGTGGATTTTCTTCATACAGTTCGTGCACACATCGAATATATGATTATCTATTACCTACATTTGCCCTATCACCTGCTACTTCATCATTAAACGATTCCACTTGTTGGACTTATCGTTTGACAGTTGAACAAATTACCCAAGTTAATCGTTTACTTGAAAAGTATAAGGGTACTCATAATTTTTATAATTTCACTTCAGGAAGGTAAGTTATGGTTTATAAGATCAAGATTTTTCAACTTCTCTTCGTTGTGCGTATTATTTTTCTAAAAGATTAGATAATCTCTAGTCATTATTTTAATGTTCCAATAATTTCTTTTGTCTGTTCCTGATTAGTCAATCACAATTATTGACAGAAATAAATTATATATAAATTTAGTCACAGACTTGCGATTTGGAGGTAACCTTGCTAGCTCCTGATTTTTGATGTTCCGCATCATTTTGTGTCGGTTGCTTAGTGATTAATGCACGCTTTGAAAACAATAGTAGGTCACAATCTCAAATCTCACTCCACTCTCAGCGAGGTAATATCATCAGCCGTAACATTTAAAATGTATACATAAACCTATGTTTGATAGTTTTGTCCGATTATAGACACCATATTTCTGTTTGCCGAAACTACTAAGGAAGTACACAAGATTCCCTAAATCCGGTCCATATTCAACATAGAACCTATGAGTAGGTTAAAGTTGCTACACCACAACGAAATAAAATTAACAACTCCAGAGTAGTAGAAAATATTGAGTATAGGAAAAAAGAAACGAGAAGTTTTAATGAGATTTCGGAATTCAAGAACCGAAGGAGGATAAAGAATGAATGGATGTGTGTCATTGCGGGCATTTTTGAGCCATGTCACCCAAAGTCTAACCACTAGTTACGATGATCACACGGATCTTAACCAGGTAGTCTGAGCCTGCCTACACTGTTCAGTTCATTTACCAATGAATTCGTGAACTGATATCGCCTTGGTTTGACAGCGTACTACTACATAAGGAAACATAACTCGTCTAGTTAGCCGGTGGTTAGGTATACGCATACATACATACCCATCTCAACCACTTCAGTAAATGAAAATACACTACATTATCAGCCGATATATAAGGGTATTAAAGAATAAATTAATCTGCGTCATTTTAGTCCTCTTTTGAATCATGTCACCTACGTTCGCCAACCAATGGTTACAGTTAATGTTTGAATCTCAACTAGATAGTCTTCGCCTGCCAATATCGTTTAGATCGATAGTTAGCTTCCTTGTGAATAAGTGTCACGCTTTGGTTTAGTCACCCTTGGTTTTCTGTAACCTACTCCTAAGCCAGTCAACATTTGGCATCAAAATTAAATATTAAGCTTTGACACTGATAATTATTCCTCTTAGTAGCGCTCAAATTAAAACTTCTTCTATTTTAAATATATTTATTTGGGCGTCCTCTGAAAATTTAGATTATTTGAATAATAAATTCATTCAGTATTGTTTGTTTGAATCTTCCCATCGATTCGTTAGGACTGCAACTGATCAGTCTCTAATTGGCATATGTGCATACTGTGCGTATTGCCTCGATATAGCCTTAATTCACAAGCATGGTAAGCAGAGATGGATAGTGGCTAGTAGTGGATTCCAGGACGCGCGTTTCGCCGAGTGGATAACGCGATGGCGTTTGAAGCGAGGGTACTGGGTTCGAGTCCCAGAGTGAACATCAACTCTGAGATGCAGGTACATCCAGCTGACGAGTCCCAAATAGTACGAAACGCGCGTTCTGGATTCCACTGCTTGCCACTATCCATCTCTGCTTACCATATTTGAATAATAGATTAAACAATTTTTCATAGTTATTTAGTATCATTATCTCTCAATCACACAATATGTATAAGTCGACTGCTAACTGTTGACTATGGTAAATTCGACAAAGTATAGATATCGGTTCAGTATATCCCAAAATATGTCTTGAATACATACTGAATCATTAAACTAAATATTAAATCCTAGATGAATTATTTTTGTGTCTCTCTTCTATGTTGTCTCTTCACGAAAACACTAAAGCAGAAATTTCACCTGGTCTAAAAGTTTCTACCCTTTATCTGGGAACTGGACGTAATTTCATCTGATTGGTCCCAATCACTGATTGTGCCGGTCCATAAGAAAGGACAAAAGTCCTCTTGTGATAATTACAGAGGAATCAGTTTGACTAATATAGTGTCCAAAATATTACCTTCAATAATGCTTGGACGCCTAACCAAAGCTCGTGAAGAACAGACTAGAGAAAACCAGGCTGGTTTTCGACCTGGGTGTGGTTGCATAGACCAGATATTCACTCTACGTCAGGTCCTAGAACATAGACATACATTCAGACGCCCCACAATCGTAGTATTTCTTGACCTTAAGGCGGCATTTGACTCCGTTGATCGTGAGGTTCTATGGCAGTGTTTGTCACTGAAAGGAGTACCAAAGAAGTACATTACCGTTATACGGGCTCTCTACTCGAACACAACTGGTCGAGTTAGAGCCTATGGCCAACTGTCATCAGAATTGATTACCTCAAGTGGTGTTCGTCAGGGCTGTCCACTCTCACCATTCTTGTTAAACTTTGTCATTGACATGCTTTTAGAGATAACACTTTCCTCATCTCAATCTCCAGGAGTTGAACTTTTGCCGGGAGGCTCACTTGTTGACTTAGAATACGCCGACGACATAGTTTTATTTGGTAAAGAGGCTGACAAAATGCAGAGTCTTCTGACCACTATGAACAACAATGCAGGCATGTTCGGAATGCGATTCTCTCCCTCGAAGTGCAAAATGTTATTTCAGGATTGGGTTGCATCGACACCTGAACTAATCACAGGGAGTGAAGTAGTTGAGCGTGTTGACAGCTTCACTTATCTTGGGAGTCTCATCAGCCCTTGTGGTCTGGTTTGTCACGAAAATTACGTTAGTCACTAGGCCATTTCTCCATTAATAGATTTCCGTAGATTCCAAACTACAATATATTTTTGAGTCGAACACTAACTTAATATATTTGTAACGGACTTTTAGAACAAGTTCATTTCATTTGTTGTACGTAGACAAAATACTAAACTCCTTTTGTAGCTCTTTTAGGAATACCCCCAGTCCTAAGCCCGGGTAAAGGAGGAGGTTTGGGCATGGGATCAGCAACCCTATCCTGTAGTAAATAAGCATGTTTAAAGATCGCTAACCAGAATAAACCATTAAAAACATTTAAACTCTGTCCTGGGAGTTATAGGATTATGACCCCTCGTGGTGGAAGCCGATATCATTTAAAAGTCATGAAGCCGATGCCCCTTCTAGCAACCAGAGCAACAATTAAAACAGGTAAAAGGAATGCTCAAACAATGGGAGTGACAGAGCTGATCAACCAAATAGCTACGGAAATGAGGAGATAAAACGGAATCAGCGAAAACCATTGGACCCAAGGAGAACGGAAATGAATAGATTCGGGAGAGACGCTACTGTACTATGTTGACAAGGAAGAAAATACTCCGCACACCCAGATAGTTGTTCTGATGCTGTTCTAAGGATCAAGTAAAGCACTTATAGGATGGGAATCTCATGAACCCAGGATCATCAAAGCACCCTTCAAAACAAAGAAGGAGGGAATCACAATGAATGTTTTCCAATGTTATGTACCAAACAATCGTAGCGATGACGACGATAAAGATCAGTTCCATCAGAGGCTGCAATCAATCATAGCGAAGTGCTCAGGAAGGGACCTGACCATCCTGATGGGAAGCTTAAATGCGAAAGTTGGAATGGACAACATCGGGTATGAAGATGTCATGGTACGACATGGACTGGCTTGCGGAAAGGAACGAGAATACAGGTGAAGAAAACCAGTGTAGTAGCAGCATGCCTCAACAAACAAAAGAGAAAAAGAAAGATCCTAAAACACAACACAGTGATTAACAACCAAATCACACTTGATGGAGCCTTGAAAGAGGTGGAAACTTTTGCATATCTGGACAGTAGACGCAATAAACAAGTGGAATCTAATGCAGACGTGAAGGTACGCTTTCGGTGAGCAAGGCCGGTCAGTCAGCTATAACGTAGGACCAGGCACATAAATGCATCAGTTCAAGTTGCCACACCTCATTAGCACAACAAGATGAATACGAAATTCATTATTGTTTATATATTTATTTAAACACATAAATATTGTTACAAGGAAGCATCAGATAAATATGCGCCTCACAAATCTCATTTGATTTGTGTGAGGGCTGTGATGCTGCCCAGGTTATTTTAATGGTGGTAATATATAAAAGAAACATTGTATAAGAAGGAAGACAGATATAAAGCAATTTTAATCTCATAGCTTAAGGGAAGGCAGAGAGTATATACACCTACGCCATTGTGATCTATTCTGAGCCATGTCATCCAGAATCTCCAACCATTGGTTACGATAGTCACGCGAACCCCAACCAAGTAGTCTGCATCTACCGACATGGCTCAGAATAGTTGGTGGCTTCAAGCACTGATGCCACATTTTGGTTTGGCCGCCCCTAACACTTCCAACCATCCCCAATACTAGTCAGCATTGCGCGTCGTGGTAATCGGTGTTCAGGCATACGTAACACGTTGCCTCACCATCTCAGTTGATGAAGATCCACAACCTCATCAACTGATTTACCATCATTCCCTAATACCCTGCGTCTTACCCCACTATTACTCATCCGGTGTTCCCAGCAGATGCGAGCAATATTTCTAAGGCATCTGTGGTCTAATACTAGTAACTTGCGAGTATCTTCTACTCTTAATGGCCACGTTTCTCAGCCGTAAAGTAGGACAGAACGAACTGCTGCACAGTATACTCGTCCCTGAATTGATAGACGGATATCTTGTCTTCGCCATAGGTGACGTAAGTTGGCAAAAGCCAAACGAGCTTTTTGAATCCGTGCTGAGATTTCGTCAGACACCAACCCATTAGGGCTGATCAGACTTCCAAGATAAGTGAAGTTGTCGACACGTTCGACTACTTCACTCCCTATCCTTAGTTCAGGTGTTGATGCAGACCAGTCCTGGAGTAACAAATTACATTTAGATGGGGAGAAACGCATCCCAAACATCCTGACATTATTACTCAGTTCTAACAGAAGACTGCATTTTGTCAGCGTCTTCATCAAACAGGACTATGTCATCTGCGTATTCTAAGTCGATAGGTGGACAGCATTCCTACAGTTGAAGAACATATGCAACTCAAAACAACTGTCACCCAATATCAAAGTCAGATTCTTCAATACAAACGTTAGGACAGTTCCACTGTAAGGAGCTGAAACTTCGAGAACTACCACAACAATCATCATAAAGTGCAAGTATCTCTAAACAAATGTCTATGCAAGATACTTCATGTCCGTTGGTTGAATACTGTCAGCGACAGCTTACTGTGGGAGAGAACAAACCAGCTTCCAGTTGAAGAGGAAATTTGGAAAAGGCGATGGAAGTGTATAGGACATACATTGCGGAAACCATCAAGCTGCATCACGAGGCAAGCACTACTTTGGGATATTGAATTGAAACATAAAAGAGGAAGACCAAAGAGCACACTTAGTCGGAATATGGAAGCAGACATCAAAATGATGAATAACGACTGGAAAGGACTGTCCAGTACAGAGTTTGATAGAGAATGCTGGTGGGCGGTCTATGCTCCTCCAGGAGGGGTAACATGCATAAGTGAATAAGGCAGAAAACTAGTATGGTTACTTATTATAACTGCGATTACAGCTGGTTACCTGTCTCTATGTAACTGAACTAGGACTAATACGGCTCAGTGTATGGAAGAAGGCAAATCTACAGATAATGCTTTATCATGACCACAAATAAATCCACAGCATACAACCTTCGATCATAAACGATATCAAAATATGGTTTTCTTATGGTATACCTAATACTTTAATTAACATTTATAGCTAAATTGCTAAGTTATATATTATTCTCCTTAGCATTTAGCGTTTTTAAGTCGATGCAATGTCCAAATATAACTTCGGAACATCTTCTAAAAATTGATAGTGACTCAAACCGAAAACGTTGACTAGGGTGTGAATTAATCAGTAACATCACTACTGACCGTGATATTAGATTACATGGACTCCAATCTCACGAGTATCATTAGTTCTATCAAAATTAAACATTCTCTTTCTTAAGGAACAGCAGCTTTCACGAGATTTTGGTGAACCATAGCTTTTCGCCGATTACCTTCAACTGCCCAATATATAAATGATGTACAATGTTTTTCAATAAGTTGAAAGTGAAGTGATCTATATCTTTGTTTTTCAATTATTTATTAGTCTATTTTCGTACTATTCATCCCGATATTTAAACTTTTCTTTTGATTAATTTTAACGCAAGACTTGTAACGGATCGTAGTTGTAGTCGATATATTATATCGGCCGAATGTATGCCTACATTTTTACTCGGTGAGCATCAATATACTATTATACGTATTGCTGGTCAGTCGTTTATGCTGCATCAAATACGTAAAATGATTGGTTTAGCATTAGCTGTTCTACGTGGTTATGCAACAGAAGCTGTGTTCGATATTGTGTTCAGTAAAGAAAGAGTAAGAATAAAATATGTACTGTGTAAATTTCCATATTTATTACTAGTTATTGATTATTTATGTGCTTACGTACGAATTGTTAGTCTGTCTCCTAACCACTTTATTTATCTGCATAGTTGGATAAGCCATAAAGATAAGCTGTCGGTACTTTCTAACCCAGACCACACATTCCATTCAACAAATAAAAGTAACCATAACGTTGTTTCCTACTGCTCTAGTTATAATTGACGCAAACCTGAAGAAAGTAAAAAAGTTTATGAAGTAATAAATATTGACGGTTTCGAAAAATTACTTATATGTGGTTACTCATTTAAGCCTAGTTACGCTATTACAGCATAGTCCGCCGACCAGGAATCTCCAACTGACCCTGTATTGGGTTCTCTCTTCCAGCTGCTACAATTCGGATTCGTCGTTTTGATGTTTATCACCCATTTACTTTGAGAACTCCAAGTTAAAGCTTACCGTGAGGTGCAGTTTGATAGTTTCCGCAATGTATGTCCTATACACTTCCATCGTCTTTTCCAAATTTCCTCTTCAACTGGAAGCTGGTTTGTTCTCTCCCACAGTAAGCTGTCGCTGACAGTATTCAACCAACGGACTCTTATCTGAAGGCATTAGCCAGGATAACGAACGGAGTTACACGCTCTAAACGTGATAAATGTGCCTTCATTCAGTAGTAGAAACCCACGTATATGGTTTGCACAGGTGGAACTGCAGTTTCAGCGTCATAACATTCACAGGAATCAAAATACTCTTTTGTGCTTGGAATTCTACCGACTGAAGTAGCATCTGAGGTATCAGATCTCATAGATAATGTCCCTGTATCAAATTCCTATGATCAGTTGAAGCAGGCTATTATCCAACGTACCTCACTTTCGGATGAAAAGAAGCTACAACAATTACTGCATGAGTGTGAGCTAGGTGACAAGTTATGCATTCGCGAGTTTGTTTCTGCAGTTTGAGGGTGAATTCTCCAACCTATTGGTTGTCCTGACGAATCGTTTTATGAAATTTTCCTCGTTCACGGTATTCGAAATTTGTACACTTTACAAGATTTGGTTGTTAAGAGTTGTGTAGGGAAGTGAAGTAGGCTTATCTAGACATGCTTTCAGTTGAGTGTTAGGAAATGAATCACGATTTCATAACCCCTATCAAGTTTCTGGGTCATACTCCAGAATACATACATTTCCATACATTCATCGGAAGTTTCAAGAATTGAGATTAACTTCAACTGTTCAGTCACAGGCTCCGTAGTGACGACAACATATAAATTAAAAGTATTCTAATTATAGTCAGTTATGCGTGTTACCACTCGTGTAAGAGTATAGACTGCCCACCAGCATTCTCTATCAAACTCTGTACTGGACAGTCCTTTCCAGTCGTTATTCATCATTTTGATGTCTGCTTCCATATTCCGACTAAGTGTGCTCTTTGGTCTTCCTCTTTTATGTTTCAATTCAATATCCCAAAGTAGTGCTTGCCTCGTGATGCAGCTTGATGGTTTCCGCAATGTATGTCCTATACACTTCCATCGCCTTTTCCAAATTTCCTCTTCAACTGGAAGCTGGTTTGTTCTCTCCCACAGTAAGCTGTCGCTGACAGTATTCAACCAACGGACATGAAGTATCTTGCATAGACATTTGTTTAGAGATACTTGCACTTTATGATGATTGTTGTGGTAGTTCTCGAAGTTTCAGCTCCTTACAGTGGAACTGTCCTAACGTTTGTATTGAAGAATCTGGCTTCCTTCAACGTTCGCACACTAATGCAGATCGGACAACAGATAGGGCTGGCTATGTCTTTGGAAGGTCTTAATGTTGATGTTTGTTGTCTATCCGAGACCCGTATTCAAGACTCTAGTGAAGTACTACAAATCATCATGGAATGAGTCGATAGTCGTCCCTATCTTTAAAAAGGTTTCACGTTGTTCCTGCAATAACTATCGGGGGATAAATCTACCTTCGATTGCGTCCAAACTATTTGCTTCTATTATTATTCGTAGGTTGTTTAAAACCCAAGAACGATTGACTCGCGAGGAGCAGGCTGGTTTTCGTTCTGGTCGAGGATGCATTGATCACATCTTCACCCTCCGCCAAATGTTAGAACACCGTCATAATTATCGCAGGCCAATAATCGTAGTGTTTCTTGATATCAAGGCTGCCTTCGATTCGTTGGACAGGACTGTTCTCTGGGATTGTCTATTGAAGAAGGGTGTGCCTGAGAAGTTCATTAACATCTTAAAGGCCGTGTATACGAACACCTCAGGCAGAGTGAGGGCATACAACCACTTTTCTCCCTTGTTCCATTCGAGCAGTGGGGTTAGGCAGGGCTGCCCGATCTCACCATTCCTCTTCAACTTTGCTATCGACGACATCTTGGAAACAGCTCTGATGGATGTAAGTAATGGCGGTGTGGATATGTTGCCTGGAGAACGACTTCTCGACCTCGAGTATTGGTTTCTCAAGGCTGAATGTCAATTTCGTAATCTTGATATTGTAGAAATAACCTTATTAACATAAGTTGAAATGTATTTGTAAAAAGCCTTTGTCAACTTTTTATGTGTATGACCTATTTTACGGTGAAACAGAAGGATTAAGAAATGCCCATTTATATTTTCATTACCTGCTTATTGTAGTTTGAATATTTGATCCACCATGCATCCGAATATGTCAGGTTGACTGAATCCATATCTGCATCCTAATTTTTATCTATTCCTTCATTGCTTGTTAGCTTTGTTAATCATTAAGTTATGCATCAATTTACATTGACATTGAAAACACGCATATATATATATATATATATATATATATTCCTTCTCTCATCTCACATTTTTGAGTGTACCTCCTAATCTAATTAATTGTTACTAGGCGCCCTCGCAAGATAACTCGTTTTCTTGCTATTCTTTAGGGAACACAACGATACTTTTATTTATTTATTTATTTATTATTAGCTTTATTCAATATTATATTTTTGGTACAATATAGAATTCTCAGCACAAAGTACTTCAACAGGTTTCCTTTTCTTACTTCTTCGTCCTTCCTGACGATAAATATTGAGTGATCGCCAGTTATAAGTTAGCAACCCAGTCAATCGACATCTAAATAATGTACATTCTTCTCGCTGCACATTTCCAGCAACCACGATATCTCTGATTGGGCCTTCTGTAACCTTTACAGCGTTAGGTCTTACACTTTTCAGAAACGCACCTGAATAGGTGCGATTAATAGGCATAATGATGTATTAAAACAAACGAAATTAGATAACTTGTTGAAATATCTAGATGACAGGAACAGGTAGCCCAGATGTTTAAACAGGCCGCCAGAATTAGCCTAAAAGTAAACACACATGTAAACGGCTCAGTAGAGTTTGAAGTCATTCAAGAAAAGGAAATCAAATGTATTCGTTCTTAAGTGTATTTTCTGAATCTTTCCTATAGCCATGAATAATTTTCTAGGAGGTTCATTATCGCCTACTATTTCTTTACTAACCAATTCACTGATAAGGTAATGAGATGGAGTTGTAGACAAACCATTTTTGTTTCCGTGTTGTTATGAATAAGTCATATGTGGGAATCATTACGTGTTCTGTCATTCTTGCCTCTCCAACTCGTTTAATATCCACTAGTTTTTGTGAGTTCGCTGTAAACCATGTAATTTAAAACAAAACTCGAAAGTATGTAGATATCACTACCAAAGTTTGACCTAATAATTTCAAATAAACTGAACCTTGGGTGAACTATTATTAATAAAAATAAAAATGCATTCGTATTGTTGTGAATGAGAACACGAGTGGGGACAATCGAATGTATTTAGGCACAAATTACAGACTATCTCAATAAATTCTGATAACCATCCTGTAAACAGTCGATTTGCAAAATAACAATCAATTGTTTCAATGTTGACTGTTCTTTCTGCAAACATCAGTCCGTCTTCTCTGTTTTTATTGTTCGTTCATTTTCGTACTGATTGCGCTTCATTTCTGTTCTTTCCTTATCGATCTTCTGCCAAAATACATTCAATGCCTGACCATCACCATATACTACTTATATAAGTAGACCACTTCGCAATATTATCCCATTGAGTAAAAAAAAAATTTTCAGACTTTTTGTAACTCAGTGTAAGCCTCATCTCCAGAGAATAGAAAAGAAATATATATGTATAATTTAATAAAACTCGAAATTAGTTGGTTCTGTTCAGATTGACTTATCTCTGTGCTACACTTTCAGAATTATTGTTAAATTTAAAAGTCCTACCGTATATGTATTAGTTTGTGTCTTCGTCACCATAATGAGAGTCCGCAAATTAGTCCTTGTTTTATGCTTGTAATAACCCCGTCTATTTGTGTTTTTTTGACTGAACCGTAAACAACCTCAAATGAATTAACTTCGTAATTTTTCGACCAAGTATGTTTTATTAATTGGAATTTTTATCGAATTAAACTACTGTTCCAACAGTGTTTACAGATTGAATATTTCATGCTTAATGGAGTGTTCAACGTTGTTCGCACTGTTTTATTATACACAGTGTGTCATAGTTAGCACTTTCTATTATTTTTTCGTTTAATTAGAAAGTCAATTTTGTGCATCAGATTGTAATTTTCATTAAAGACTTCAAACCGTTACATGATTGTTTCACTTATGTTTTTCATCTGCGTTGTCAAGCTTCAGTACACTGAAAGTGTAAGATTTTTCGCAGTAATAGTGTAGTAAACGAGAACACAAGTGGGGACAATCGAATGTATCACAATACAAAATTACAGAGCATCTTAATAAAATCTGAGAACCATACTGCAAATACTTCATTTGCAAAATATCAGTCAATGATCTCAAACTTGACTGTTCGTTCTGCGAAATGTCAATAAATCGTCTCAGAATTCATTGTTTTTTTGTTTGCACACTAATTATTGTTTGTTCTCGTTCTCTTTTCTTTGATCTTCCTAACCTTCATCCTCCAGGTATTTCACTTTTGATGGATGATACATACTACTTATATCTATCGACATCAGTAGTACACACCACAGTAGTAATAGTACCGAATGTAATATGCGAACTTGTAAATCCCCAGATCTAAGCACTACGTATCGTAGTGGTCAAAAAACACTTTAGACATTATATTGAATCTCACATTTAGGTATATACAAAACAATTATTATTTTATGCGAACACTATAATATATTCATGACAAATAGTTGCCGATATCTCCATCCAATTCAAGTGAATTCTTTAATAATGGGTACAGTTATGTCCAGAATCTACTCACCAAATGGACGGGAAAATGATTGAATGTCCTACGTACGGTGTACACCTGGCGAACATTAGGAACATTGCAGATAACCTCAACTTTAAATCACTTGTCGTTCGCGAGTTGACAATGTAATTCATATATAAAGCTGTGCCTTACTAATTGGGTTGCTTGCATCTCATTGATTGGAGTGAGGCATTCTCCAGCTATATATGTTTAGGCAGTAAGTTTTTGATATTACTATTCTTCATATAATTAATGAGACTAAAAACCTTGAATACATGAGCGTACACTTGGGCTTAAGGAGTTACAAAAGACTACCATCATGTTTTCATTACTATTGAATTTGCATAGTATACTAATGAATGGAGCCATTTCATTAGGTTTAGTTGTGTGTTTCTGTGGCATAAGAACGCACAACGTGTATTGGCAGTTTCCAACTTTTGTCATTCAATTTGAAGAAATACACTGTGTTGTCATTTTTATGCTCATATTTCCCTTTCATTTTTATGTAGATAGATATACCAAAAGCTCCAGGACTAGGTCTTATGCTTAACCAAGTGGACTTTAGTCAGTATAATACAAAATATCAAAATGATGGTATCCATCAACCAATTGATTGGAGTAAATACGAAGTGAGTTTTTTGTATCATACTCCTGCTTGCGTTATGAACTTAATATAAGTAATCTTTTTTGTTGAAGTTTGTTCGTGAACTATTTTCATTTCCAATGAAGTTTTCGATACATGTTTTTTATATCACATAATGAATAGAGGTTGTACTAAATTGGCTAAAAGCCTAGATTTAGGATATTATGTACGAAGTTATTTCCTTCTCGTGGCAGGGGTGTTGCTTACGAAATTGAAAGGATGAAAAGCGAATGTTCGGCGCTTAAACCGAGTTGGTGGGTATGGAGGATCCTACTAGGGGAATTGGAAAATCCTGATCTCGAACCAGTGGTGCAGATGGGCTCCAGTATACTGAGGGAACAAGTGGCATATAAACCTATTATTGGTCACTCTACCATGGGACTGCATCTCCTAACGATGCTCCACTGCCTTGTGGATCAGACCTTAAGGTCAAAGGCTCGGGATGTGGGGGCGCCTTAGGAAAACCACCTGCTTTGGTCTGGGCACCGCGCAGTATCCCATCTCTCACACAAATCGAAGTTTCAATGAGGCGCATATCTATCTGGTGCCTCCTTGTACCAATCTTTATGTTTAAATAAATAGATAAGTACAAAGTTATTGGTACTGGTACCAAGTGGTTGAATTACAAGTCAGTGTTTTACGTCAGTGAGGTTAATTGTTTTCCAGTCCTGGTTTTGATTCCTACTGGTGCATGGTCGCAAAAGTCCTGATACAGTCTAATGCGTCATTCAAGTAATAATCATGAAACATTTAATCCCGCTATAGTAATTTCATTTTACTTAAAAATATAGTGGTATGTTTGCTAAGTAAGGAAATTCTTCGTAGTTGTTCTGCTGGTGGATAGAAGCTATCCGGTCAGTCAGCTGTAATGTAAGACCAGGCATATAAATGCATCAGTTCAAGTTGCCACACCTCATTAGCACAACAAGATGAATACCAAATTCATAGAAGTAGTTAATTTAATGGTGGTAATATATAAAAGAAATATTGTATATAAGGAAGATAGAAAGATATGAAGCAATTTTAACACCAACCCATTAGGGCTGATCAGACTTCTAAGATAAGTGCAGTCGTTGACACGTTCGATTACTTCACTACCTCCTGGTAGGAGATGAATTCTTGAAAATTCAGTCGACAAGAGTGTTATTTCCAGCAATAGGTCTATAATGAAGTTAAACAAAAATGGGGATAGTGTACAGCCTTGTCGGACACCACTTGAGGTTGTAAAATCAGATGGCAGTTCGCAATGAGCTCTCACTCGACTGGTAGTGTTCGAGTAAAGAACCTTCACAAGGTTTATGTACTTCTGAGGTATACCTTACAATGGCAGACACTGCCACAGTGCCTTTCGTTCTACAGAGTCAAATGCGGGTTTTAAGTCACGAAAAATTATCATTGTCTGATGCCTATATAGTTGATTTTGGTCTAAAACCTGACGAATAGTGAATATGTGGTCGATGCAGTCACGACCACATTTTCAGTGAGCCTGATTTTCTCGTGTTTGCAGTTCATGTGTCTTAATTAGGAGCCCGATAGTTACTGAGGACAATATTTTAGATGCTATGTTAGTCAAACGAATCCCTCTATGGTTATCACAGGATGATTTTGGCCCCTTCTTATATATTGGGACAGTAAGTGATTGTGATCAGTCAGATGGGATTACGTCCAACTCCCAGATTTTAGCTAAAATATTAGTCAACCTAATCGCTAAAATTGGACCACCTGTTATAACTTGTTTATATATTCCTTATTACGACCCAGCGATTCCTATTGTTTAGTATTTTTGGACACCAATACACTCGACAAGTCCACAAATCAGAACACTGTTGGACAGGGAAGAGATTATATTCCAAATAACAGGAATAGATGAAGTAGGAAGCGCAATAAAAAATACGTTAGTATATTTATAGATTTTACATGAGAAGCTTCTAGAGTCTTCTCCAAGCAACAACTAGAGCTGATTGGATAAGAATTAGTCAATCAGCGTGCAGCAACACCATCATGCATGAAACATGCTTTAATTCAATCTATGTCCCGCTAACACCACCATATCTAAAGACCTCTGGAGCCAATCTGTTTGGATCAGAAGCTCTTCCTCGCTTCACATTAGTTATAGCCTTTTGAACTTCAATTAGGGTCGGGGACCTACTTCAATGTTCCATTCAGACTGTCTGGGAATGGTGGGTAACTGTAGAGTAGCTAAAGGCCAGCTAAACTGTTCTCTAAAGTGTTCCGCCCATTTTTTAAACGTCTTGGCTGGGAGCAGATAAGAGTTTCGTCTTTTTCCGAGATTGTCTCGCTTACACTTGACTTCTTAATTCCGGTTTCTTTTATTAGTCTGAAGAATTGTCTGGTGTTGCCTACAGCTACTGCCTTTTTCATTTCTTTTGCTTTCGTTGCCCACCACTGCTCACGATCGTTGCGTAGACTTTTTGTCAACCTAGTTCTGATTTGCTGTCGCTCTTCATCGTGTTCAGAGCCTGATGGGATGAGTTTACGAGAATCCATCAGTGCAATAGACTTAGAAGAAATCCATTGGTTTTTTGTAACCCTTTGGTTTAAATTACTAATAGATGTTACTACTGTTTCCACAGCTGTTCGTATATCTTTCCAAGCAACATCTGGGTCAGCCTCGTCTACAAAACTGCCTAAATGTGAACTCAGTTGCTCTTGGAACTTAATTTTAGCTTCCTCGTCCCTCAGTTCAATTCTAATGGGTCTTCTTAGTGTGGTTTTTCTGCGTCCAGTGAGGCGCAAGAAAATGCGTGCTCGTATTAGAGCATGATCAGAGTCTAAACATGTATTCCAGAAGGAGCGAAAGTCTTCTATCTAACCTCTCCAACGATGACTAGTGGTCTATTTGAGCCCATCATTGGTTTGGTGCAAGGGGTCGCCATGTTAGACGAAGTCTCTCCTTATGTTTAAAATTAGTGTTTACTAAAAATAAACGATTGTCTGGGCACAGTTGCAACAGACTATAACCACTATCTGTTCGCTGAGCTGGAATACCTAAATATCTTTTTGTTTGGTTTAAGCTTCCTACTTGGGCATTAAAGTCACCCGTTACGAGTACTATGTCTGAGCGCTTAGCTTTTTGAAGAAGTTCAGAGAGCTTTCTGTAAAAGTCATGTTTCGCTTCACCCGCGCTGCAGTCAGTGGGAGTGTAGGCAGAAACGACGAAAAGGCAACGATGTTTGTCCCTATCCTCCCGAATTCTTACGGATCGCCCCCAAATGCTCTGGTCTGGCCGAGAGTGGGGAGAGCCCGCCCTCTCTCTCTAAATGCTCTTACACGGCCACACGTATACAGTCTCTGCCAGAGAAGTCCTACTCACGGCCTTCTCGTGGTGAGGGTGTTGTTTACGAAATTGAGAGGACGAAAAGCGAATGTCCGGTGCTTTAACCGAGCCAGTGAGTCCACCTAGGGAAGTTGGAAAACCCTGGTTCTAAACCAATGGTGCCCATGAGCTCCAAGTTCCTGAGGAAAGATGGCGTATGAACCTAGTGTTGGTCACCGGCTACCATGAGACTGCGTTTCCTCACGATGCTCCACTGCCTTGTGGATCAGACCTTTAGATCGAAGGCTCCGGGTGTGGTCCCTTAAGAAAACCATCTCTTTCGGTCTGGGCTTCCGGGCAGTATCATAGCCCTCACACAATTAGGTGAAATGACAATTTTTTGTGTGGCGCATATATATCTGGTGCCGCCTTGTACCAATATTTCTGTGTCAAAAAAATAAATTACGTATCTGTTTAGTCGAAAAACACATAGGCGACTATTAACGGGGATCAATTATAATAGTGCTTTTTCTGGAGTGCTGTTAGAGATATGAGGGCGGTTGACCACACCGTGGAAGGGTTCTTTTGGAGGTTCCTGAAAAGGAAATTGGGTTAGAGGTGTTCTTAGTGCTCCGAGAGTGTGACTGCAGTGCCCAAGGGACAACTGATTGAAACCAGTCACACACGACCTTTTTGTGGGTAATTTTCGTGTCAGCTCTGTATTTGTTGGGACCTTACTGCCGGAGACGGAAATCCGTGGAATAAGGCGAGGTGTGTATTTCGGGGTCGACCTTCTCCAACCCCACATCTCCTTGTGGGAAGTCGGAGAGAGTGTTTTCTGCTTTAAGTCCTACCACTCTTCAACCGACCTGTCTGGTATGGTAGGACCTTGAAGGATGATTGTTCCAGTCAATATAGCTGGACTGGTTTATCACGATAGGCAGGCCCAAACACCACGTCAAGGTAGCCGCAACGGTCGGGTAGCTATCGTGTATTCGGTTCTGAAGAGTTTGAAAATGCTACCTTATTAGCTTTCACTGGTTCTTTGTTATTGACGTAAGTTCGTAACAAAAATTTACTATTCATTTCTTCTATCGTTTTCTACAAAACACCGTAGTCAACCTTAACCCACAAACTCGATATCCCAACACTTCTTTGCCTTTCACGAATTAGAATACAAACGTTTATTCAAGGAAGAGCATTCGATTGGTATGAAGAATGACGCAACAGTTAATTTTTTTCCTGTTCATTATATCCTTGTTTTCCAGTGTTAGACTACTGGAGGCAAAACGTCGGTTTTTTCTAGGTTTCTTGTTTGCTGAAACCTATCAATGAAGTATATCTTTATTCTTAGAACAAATGGTACTGCCTAAGATAATTCACTGTCAATACTCGCTGAAATGACTATACAGCTATTCGAGTGTCAACCAACTTATTATAGGACTGGATTTTTTAAACACTGATCACAAAGCAGTAGTATTAAACAGTGCTATACTATTCTAGTCGTTAGCGCTGATAGGAATCTAATGTGCAGTTTGGGTGTTTTATCGAATTTTAAACAATTTAATTTGCCTGTTTTTTTCCGTCTTATTAATAGGAGCAAAGAAACGAATTCAAGATGCATTATGTATATGAACATATTGATCTAATTGAGTCGAAAGAAAACTCGTATCCTTTCACATTTATGAAGTATTCAATGTTGGATTGTTATCCGTCCTACGGTCATCCATGTACATATGTAATTAAGTTTCAGTGTGTAATTTGTTGCTTGCAATCGTGGCTTCTTAGAAAAGGTGGTTATGTAACATTAATCGTTTTTCTATTTTTGGAGTAGAGAGCCTGTACAAGGTTAATGTACTTTGATACTCCTTTCAATGATAGACATTGCTACAGAAGTTCACGATCAACAGAGTCGAACGCTGCCTTAAGTTCTGGGAATACAACTGTAATCGGATATCGAAAAGTATGTTCGTGTTCCTTTAACTGCGTTTCGAAAATGCAACAAGATTTTCGAGTCCTAGATTAAGAAGCATGTCCTATCTGACATATTATTTTATTTAATTACATACATATTGGTACAAAGGGCACCGGATACATATGCGCCACACTTTTGTGTGAGGGCTGTGATACTTCCCGGGTGCCCAAACCGAAGCAGGTGGTTTTCTTAGGGGGCCATGCCCTGAGCCTTTGGCCTAAAGGTCTGATCCACAAGGCAGTGGAGCATCGTGGGGAGATGCAGTCCCATGGTAGCCGGTGACCAACGATTCATTCATACGCCATTTGTTCCCTCAAGATACTGGAGACCATGTACACCATTGGTTTAGAATCATATATACTTCGAACTACCCCAAAACTTACTTAACTCTACAAGTCACGATAATAATAGTTGTCATTTCTTGGTCGCCCACACAATGGAAGAATACTTCCTCATGTGTCGCTATAGGAGACCTAGTTAACTTCGTCCTAGTGACCTGGGAGTGAGACCGCAGAACTGAAGGTACAACTACTTTAGGTCTGCTACACGTGTTCATTTTGTGGAGAGATTTCGGAATACTGGATCATCACTTTTCGAACCCTTGCACAGGTGGCAGTAATCTGTGAAAAAAAGGTGAACTGCGTTACTTTAGATTCGACCTATTATGAAAAGTCAGCACCACCGGGTTGCTAGTTGTGTAGAAGTCCCTTTCGCTCCTCATACTCGTGTACAGATGGCAATATAACTTTCTCCTCTAACCATAGATCGGGTTCTCTTGTCGCTGTTTCCTCTGCAACCTACTTGTCTAGGTTGATAATACATAAAGGACCAAATTCCCCGATCAATATGAATCCACTTAGTTACCACAATAGGCAACCTGGTCTACCAAGTCAATATACCACTCGTGTTCTGGCAACATTATTTGTGGTTGTGGTCTCAGAATTCCATGTGTTCGTTGTGTTCTTTAAGATGTTAACATGTTTCCAACATCCTTCAATTTCTTTAACTTTTGTCAATTCTATTGTTATTGTTCAGTATGTTTCGATGGCTTTCTACATTGGATAATCATACATATAGTTTCAGAGATTCTCCATCTCCTCTGATTGTTGCTGATAACGGTTCGAAAACAGATGATACTCAGATAGCCAATCAAGATTATGTTTCCATTCGCACACCATTCAACATTAAAGATAATCTAAATAAAAATGATGTTTCAGAGTGTGATATACCTGTTAAAAAAGAAAGGTTGGCATTGTGAGATATCTGTCCAATTTTTTTATCATGTCGCCTAGTGGTTTTATAATAAATCGATGTTTATATTAGTCATAATGTAGTACTCTTTTTCCCTTTGCTATATATCTGCCAAATGTATGCGAAGAAATATAAATACAACTATTCTAAATAGAGTTCCGTCTACAATCGATTTTCAAAGTAGTCTTTCCCAAATATTAGTAATTTCCTTATCTTTGAAGATGATTAATAGGTAACAAACAAAGTCAGTAATTGATATTGGTAATGTAGCATCATAGAAGCAAGTGTACGTGTCATTCATTTGTCTCACTGGTCGATCGTTCTCTCAATCTCGATGCATTTATTTCCTGATAAATTAAGTAAATTAGTTGTCTGATTTCTTCACTGTAAAATAGTCCGTATGCCTTACTAATCACTATTTGATTTTCCAATTTTCCATAACTTATGCTCTTGCTGTTTCTTTCAAACTTTTCACTATTTATTTTAGTAGTCTTACATATTTTGACCCTTCATCAGTGTTTTTAGTGGTCCTAAGTTTTTTTACTTTTGTCTGCGATCTTATGCTTTTAGTGTGTTCTCAACGCTCGAAAAACCTGACTAGGTGAGGTTCCTTTGCCGAGTGCTGTCCAAATAAGGTTGTATTATATGTACTGTTACATGTAGGATGAAGATTGCTTGTAGTAATGTGTGGGGAGTCACCATAGTTGAGTTAACTTTCCTTGTTTCACTGCTGCATATAACTTACAAAGTGACTGCAAGATACTCTGCGACCTGTCTCGGTATATCGAGTATCCTTGTACTTAAGATGAGGTGTCTTTGTGCATCCAAGAATAATATGGGCAAAACAACTCTCAAATGTACCTTGAGTTTTTGCTACACAAGCGATCGTCATGTTTGCCACTAAAGTGTTTCTTATAGTAGATGTAGGCCGTGCTTCAATTATTACAGGATACGTTTGTGTTATAAGTGATAGTGTATAAAATTTCAATGGAGAGGACATTGTGTTTATATGTTAAAAATCAGTTTCGAGTACATTGTTGACACACAGTTGAGGTACATATGAAGTAGCTATTTGTACAATCAAATCTAAACGTGTTAGTGACTGTAAGATCGATGTGCCGTAGTTAACGTTGTCTTGCTGACAACTTTGTCGTATGTCATGTTAACAATTGTGGTAAAGCCGATTGTTTACTTATCGTTGGAGATTTCAACGTGACACATCAATTAGATATGGCTTACAACTTCAGGTGGATGTTTTGACGGCAGCCTACTACTAGCTTTATGCAGTGCGCACTTGTATAATTTACCTCAAAACCGACCATCATTGTTGGACTTTTTCTTCACACTCTACCGCGATGTTATTATCAACCTTCGGTATCTGCTCTAACCAGCCAATAGTGATCACCTACTGTAGTTTAGGTTTCGGACACCGTATACTGTATGTATCTGCTCCATCTCATCCCAATATTTGATATTCCGGCAATCAGAAATTGTGCTATCTCAACTAATTGGTCGGTAAGTCTAGATAGGGTAATGGAAAACGAATGAAATAAGTCTAAAACCAGATTCGAGGTTGTATCATTACCATTAAGTCCATGGTCAGGACGTAAGCCGTGACGTCGCACTTCATAGATCGTTGGGAGATGCCGAAAGCTGCTATGTTGTTTTGGAGGCACTTTCGAGGCTTTTTCTTGTTAACAGATGTTGTACCACTCAAATGTAGATACAAAAAACCGGGATATATATAAAAAGATATTTAGATGTCGCATTAATTACGAACGATAGCTGTACATACGCAGAACGATCGTTTTGTATAAAAGGCAAAGAATTAAGATAGTGATAGAATTCCTCTGTAGAAGTAAGTTAATTCCCAAAATACTTCAGTATATCTTCGACATTGATACTGACTAGACACCCCCTAGCTGAAGACGCTCGATCACAAATTTGCATCAGACCACAAGTGTGTACGTCGTGCTAAGCATTCTTTGTGATTACTAAGCAGCTTGGATAAGCACTTGTCGACATACCGACAGGTTCCCAAATACATTTTCGAACCACTTCATTTCTGATTTGACCAGGTTGGTACGCGTCGATTATAAAGGTGTTACATGTAAGGGCGTTGTCAAACTCTGAGTATCTGTTCCATCTTTGTGTTGAGCCTGACGTGATCTGGTACACCGAACTGATGTGTGGGCGAGAATGATAATGATTGTTTTGCTGTGTCAAACATGTAGATAGTGTGACAGGTGTTATATGACTTATGTATTCCCCTATCCTCATTATTATTGGTTGACTGTTCCTTGCTGTTGGATTGTGTCGGATTTTGGTGTGGAAATATATTGACGTTCTAGTGAGGCTAATCTCGTGTTCTTGATCTGAGTTGCGTTGAAGTTTTGTGGAATAGACACTGGGTGGGAATCTAGTGTAGATATTCGTCTAAGGTAAACTAACGTCCCACATGCGTGTAAAAAGTGGAAGGACTGTTATAACAAGAAACCCTAGTGTTATAACAAGTATCCTACAGTTTATAACAATTGGCGACGGTGATTAAAACGGATCTACGCTTACATATTCAGTTGAAGTGAATTTTGTAACAACAAAATGGATAGTCTGAAAACCTTATTGCAACATCAAAACTCTTTTATCGAGTTATTAGTCAAAAATATGTCAATATCCGCAAGAACAAATGTGCCTTATTCCACTAGGACTCCGGATTCTATTGCAAATTGAACAACTAAATTTAGATTAGTTCCAGAAAGTGGAGTAACTTTTGAGGCGTGGTTTAGACGCCATGAGGATTTGTTCATTAATGAGTGTAAAGAGTGGGAGGAAGGATCAAAACTGAGATTATTACGAAAGCTCGGAGTTTCCGAACATGAAGAATTCTGCAATTTTATCTTCCCAGAGAAGCCAACCGACAAAACCTTCAATGAAACAGTAGAGTGCCTGACACATTTGGTGAACGATCATCAGTTTTTCACGGTAGATACCAGTGTCTCCAGTTTGTAAAGAAAGCACAGGGCTACTATGTAACGTATGCATGCATCGTGAACCGGGAATGTGAGCGCTTCTGTTTACAAGAAATGTCCACAGATCAGTTCAAATGCCTTACTTTTGTCTGTGGAATACAATCTCCAATAGATGCAGATATTAGAACACAGATTCTAGCGAGAATCGAACAAGATCCTAATATCAATCTGCAATCAGTATCCGAAGAAGCATGACAAGAGTTTCGTAGAAAGGAACAGTGAACACGGGAGATAAAGCTTTTCGGAAATCTTTTAGTGAAAATAAAGATGTGAAATCCCAAGTCAAATGAAAACCAAAAGATCTTGTTGTCGATGTGGTAAGTCTATTGTGACATTTATATCCAGTGATTTTTTGTAAAGACAAATTAAAGATCACATATTTTTTCCTATTTGTCACACTTTATATGTAACCACATTTATATACAATATCTATTGTTATTCTGTATCAATGGTGAAGAAACGAATATATTCATTTGATTACATCTAATATTCATTCACTACCGCGATTCTTGAAATATAAACGTTGTCTCCGCCGTCTAATCTTCTGCTTTATTGGCCACGGCCTTTGACTGAAGATTATAACATTCTTTTAAGCCTTCCCACACTACGTGGGAGCTTTGGCCCGGATCACTAACAAATAATAATACAGGCTTTAATCTTCTTCGTTTTGACGTTGGTGCCATCAAGTGCAGAAGAACCTTTGTTATTTCAGAGAGAAGCTTACAAGTAACATTCATTTCACAACAACTGCTACCATTTTGTTGTTCAATATACCGTTTTATAATTTAACTGTAATTTGTTACCCTTTGCGTAACTCACGGACATACGTTAGGTCTGTAGTCTTAGTTGTTTTGGTATATTATTGTTAACATTGCGTATTGTTATATCTTGGCTAAGCTTTTTTGCTGGGATCCACCACAAATCTGGTGAGCCCGTATATTTTTATTTGGAACTGTAATTTTGAGTTCACTAACAAACATTACGGCGTTGCTTTTCCTCTCGGTAGTGATTATTTTTTGTACATTTGCACTGTATTCTTTCGAATCTGAAGGCATTAGCCAGGATAACGAACGGAGTTACACGCTCTAAACGTGATAAATGTGCCTTCATTCAGTAGAAGAAACCCACGTATATGGTTTGCACAGGTGGAACTGCAGTTTCAGCGTCATAACATTCACAGGAATCAAAATACTCTTTTGTGCTTGGAATTCTACCGACTGAAGTAGCATCTGAGGTATTAGATCTCATAGATAATGTCCCTGTATCAAATTCCTATGATCAGTTGAAGCAGGCTATTATCCAACGTACCTCACTTTCGGATGAAAAGAAGCTACAACAATTACTGCATGAGTGTGAGCTAGGTGACAAGTTATGCACTCGCGAGTTTGTTTCTGCAGTTTGAGGGTGAATTCTCCAACCTATTGGTTGTCCTGACGAATCGTTTTATGAAATTTTCCTCGTTCACGGTATTCGAAATTTGTACACTTTACAAGATTTGGTTGTTAAGAGTTGTGTAGGGAAGTGAAGTAGGCTTATCTAGACATGCTTTCAGTTGAGTGTTAGGAAATGAATCACGATTTCATAACCCCTATCAAGTTTCTGGGTCATACTCCAGAATACATACATTTCCATACATTCATCGGAAGTTTCAAGAATTGAGATTAACTTCAACTGTTCAGTCACAGGCTCCGTAGTGACGACAACATATAAATTAAAAGTATTCTAATTATAGTCAGTTATGCGTGTTACCACTCGTGTAAGAGTATAGACTGCCCACCAGCATTCTCTATCAAACTCTGTACTGGACAGTCCTTTCCAGTCGTTATTCATCATTTTGATGTCTGCTTCCATATTCCGACTAAGTGTGCTCTTTGGTCTTCCTCTTTTATGTTTCAATTCAATATCCCAAAGTAGTGCTTGCCTCGTGATGCAGCTTGATGGTTTCCGCAATGTATGTCCTATACACTTCCATCGCCTTTTCCAAATTTCCTCTTCAACTGGAAGCTGGTTTGTTCTCTCCCACAGTAAGCTGTCGCTGACAGTATTCAACCAACGGACATGAAGTATCTTGCATAGACATTTGTTTAGAGATACTTGCACTTTATGATGATTGTTGTGGTAGTTCTCGAAGTTTCAGCTCCTTACAGTGGAACTGTCCTAACGTTTGTATTGAAGAATCTGACTTTGATATTGGGTGACAATTGTTTTGAGTTGCATATGTTTTTTAACTGTGGAAAGGCAGCCCTTGCTCTCCTAATCCGTTCCTTCACATCTGCATTAGATTCCACTTGTTTATTGCGTCTACTGTCTAGATATGCGAAAGTTTCCACCTCTTTCAAGGCTCCATCAAGTGTGATTTGGTTGTTACTCACTGTGTTGTGTTGTAGGATCTTTCTATTTCTCTTTTGTTTGTTGAGGTATGCTGCTACTACACTGGTTTCCTTCACCTGCATTTGTTGATGTGTCTTGGATAGAAGGGCTAGGTCATCTACGAAGTTTAATTGCATGCAAGCTGTCCACTATACACCGTGCTTCCCCTGAGATGTGCAGGTTTTCATAATCCAACCAACCACCAGAAGAAAGAGAAAAGGTGAGAGTAAGCAGCATTGTTGGCACTGGTCCTCACTGGAATGCAGGGTTGAACTTAATAGATCCTTAAAATGATCACATGATCTTGAAGCTACTTTTCAGCTATAGAGTTTGAATCAATCAAACACTTCACTTCTACCCGACGTTTGCGCTGACGATGTCGTTCAGAAGGACGATGAAAGCTCCACGACCAAACCATCCAGCTCAGAGAACAAACCTACATCAGAATCAGTCACAAGTATTTCGTAACAGAAGTAATATAAACTAATGGCGTTCGGTAGCTTTAGGAAGTTTATTGGTTTCTCAAGGCTGAATGTCAATTTCGTAATCTTGATATTGTAGAAATAACCATATTAACATAAGTTGAAATGTATTTGTAAAAAGCCTTTGTCAACTTTTTATGTGTATGACCTATTTTACGGTGAAACAGAAGGATTAAGAAATGCCCATTTATATTTTCATTACCTGCTTATTGTAGTTTGAATATTTGATCCACCATGCATCCGAATATGTCAGGTTGACTGAATCCATATCTGCATCCTAATTTTTATCTATTCCTTCATTGCTTGTTAGCTTTGTTAATCATTAAGTTATGCATCAATTTACATTGACATTGAAAACACGCATATAAACACTTATGTAAAAGGGTCGTTGCTAGGTCTTCTACGTATTTCTGCTAGTCATCTCTACTGCACTTCTTCACCTGCTTGTTTTCTTCAGTCTATTCAGCGTTCTCTGTTCTTGTTCGTCTGTTGTTATTTGCTATCTCCGTATTCTTCCTTTCTTGAATCTTGCACAGAATCTTCATAGAGATCCATTCCTTATGATAACGTTTTTTTGCGATTCAGAACCTCCTGATACGTTGGAGTTAGTGTTCCTTTGATTTCTTTCCAATTTTCCTCTATAGCTGTTTCACCTCCTTTGAGTAGAACTCGTTAGACTTGGAACCTGGTGCTGAGATGTATCTTAAATTCGTTGAATTCGCCAGTATTTCCAAGGACGGCTGTATTAAACTTTTGTGATTTCATCTCCTCTCCTGGTTCTTACTTTTGCCACTGACTCTAATTCTTTGTTGATGCAAATATGATCGGCCTGTTCTATGTAGTGTGGGCTGATGAGACTCATGTAGCTTTAATTTTGCGTTTGTGGGTGAATATTGTACCACCTATAACCATTTTGTTGAATACACATAAGTTTACAAATCTTTCTCGTTCCTTTCCCCAAGCCAGTCCATGTCGTACCATGACATCTTCATACCCGATGTTTTCCATTTCAACTTTCGCATTTAAGCTTCCCATCAGGATGGTCAGGTCCCTTCCTGAGCACTTCGCTATGATTGATTGCAGCCTCTGATGGAACTGATCTTTATCGTCGTCATCGCTACGATTGTTTGGTACATAACATTGGAAAACATTCATTGTGATTCCCTCCTTCTTTGTTTTGAAGGGTGCTTTGATGATCCTGGGTTCATGAGATTCCCATCCTATAAGTGCTTTACTTGATCCTTAGAACAGCATCAGAACAACTATCTGGGTGTGTGGAGCATTTTCTTTCTCGTCATCAGAGTATAGTAGCGATTTTTAGCAAGGTTCAGTAGATTTTTTTGGTTAAGTTCAGCGATGCTGGTTAATGTTGTGTCCGTTTCCAAATTAATTTCACAAATAACCGTGAGACTAATGTAGATTAACAAATACTTCGACTAGATTATATTACTAGTAATTTTATAAGGAAAACAATTAGTATCATGCTAAACGATTAATATGTCTTTGGTAAGAGGATTATTTTTTCGCTGAATTCCAATAAGAGTAGAACACAACTACACACACACTTTGCATTATAAAAATGTCAACAACAATTATCTTATGATCCTACTATACATAAAATAAAAAACTGAACATCATTGGACGAGGTTTTAGTGTGACTTTATTTTGATGCCTTAATTAGTCCTTAGTAGTTCTGATTTTGAAGAAGCACAGACCGGTGAAACTTTCCATATTTTAATCTGTGAAATTATTTCACGTATGATTTTCAATGATGAAAACTACGTTCAGTTGTGCCATGGTTTTTTCGCTTCTCAATATTACACACACTAGTATAAAACATGTAGCCATCACAAACAATCAATGAATAAGCAACTAAAAAAGTGAATCTTTTACTGAAATCTAATAAAATTACTTTGGAATGTAATGACAATGACTACTGACAATTCACGTGAAGCTGTAGAAGTTATACAAGGACCCCCCTTCTGAAACTTAAGATATTTGCATGAAAGAAACATTGTTTGTCCTGAAACGAAAATTACATCGACATTACCAGTGACCTATTAGAGCGTCAGCAACACTACTCAAGACAGTATCAAAGAAAACACTGACCCTTCATATATTTCACGAACTAAATTATAGCGTGTTACATAAAAAGAGAAGACGAATGACTCTTGTATCAGGTGATATAATTAGAAAATACATAAATAAATTTTGTGTTGCCCCTAAATGCCCTGGTACGGCAGAGAGTGAGGAGAGTCTGCTCTCCCTCTCAAAATGCTCTGACATGGCCAGTGAATATATAGCCTCTGTCAGGGAAGTTCTACTCACTGCCTTCTCGTGGCGGGGGTGTTGTTTACGAAAGTAAGAGAACGAAAAGCAAATGTCCGGTGCTTTAACCGGGTTGGTGGACACGGAGGGTCCACCTAGGGGAGTTGGAAAACCCTGATTCCAAACCAATGGTGCACATGGGCTCCAGTATCCTGATGGAGCGAATGGCGGACGAACCTGTCATTGGTCAACGGCTACCATGGGACTGCATCTCCTCACGATGCTCTACTGCCATGTGGATCAGACATTTTGGTCAAAGGCTCGGGGTGTGGCCCCCTAAGAAAACCACCTGCTTCGGTTTGGGCACCCGGGCAGTATCACAGCCCACACACAAATAAATGAAATGATGAATTTTACTGACGATACTATTCCTGCTCATACTAGAAGCAAGACAATTTACATTATTATTATTATTACATTTATTATTATTATCATTATTATTATTATTATTATTTACCATATCGCTAACTCACCCCCTTTTATCCCCAATTTGTGTAACCTTACTTTTCAACTTATGCAGCAACTCGCCCATGGTGGAAAATCTGTCCTATCTAAACGATCTCCAGTCACTGTCTGGTTGAAAGTGAATGCTTCCACCGATTATGAATACTGAAGCAGTCTTTCTGAAACCACGTACGCCGTTCAAGCTGGCTTCCTTCAACGTTCGCACACTAATGCAGATCGGACAACAGATAGGGCTGGCTATGTCTTTGGAAGGTCTTAATGTTGATGTTTGTTGTCTATCCGAGACCCGTATTCAAGACTCTAGTGAAGTACTACAAATCATCATGGAATGAGTCGATAGTCGTCCCTATCTTTAAAAAGGTTTCACGTTGTTCCTGCAATAACTATCGGGGGATAAATCTACCTTCGATTGCGTCCAAACTATTTGCTTCTATTATTATTCGTAGGTTGTTTAAAACCCAAGAACGATTGACTCGCGAGGAGCAGGCTGGTTTTCGTTCTGGTCGAGGATGCATTGATCACATCTTCACCCTCCGCCAAATGTTAGAACACCGTCATAATTATCGCAGGCCAATAATCGTAGTGTTTCTTGATATCAGGGCTGCCTTCGATTCATTGGACAGGACTGTTCTCTGGGATTGTCTATTGAAGAAGGGTGTGCCTGAGAAGTTCATTAACATCTTAAAGGCCGTGTATACGAACACCTCAGTCAGAGTGAGGGCATACAACCACTTTTCTCCCTTGTTCCATTCGAGCAGTGGGGTTAGGCAGGGCTGCCCGATTTCACCATTCCTCTTCAACTTCGCTATCGACAACATCCTGGAAACAGCTCTGATGGATGTAAGTAATGGCGGTGTGGATATGTTGCCTGGAGAACGACTTCTCGACCTCGAGTATGCTGATGATATTGTCCTACTGTGCGATTATGCTCAAGCCATGCATTCCGCACTTCATCAGTTGGCAATCAGTGTCCGCAGGTACGGCATGTGCTTTGCACCCTCAAAGTGCAAAGTACTCCCACAAGACTGGCACGATTCTCATCCTGTTCACCGTAGATGGTGAGCAGATTGAAGTAGTTGAGAAGTTCGTGTATCTAGGTAGCTATATAAGTGCTGGCGGTGGCGTGAGTGTTGAGATTGATTCACGTATGGTGAAAAACAGAGCGGCTGATACCAATCTGGGTCATCTTTGGCGCCTTCGTGTTGTTAGTCTGGCTGTAAAAGGTCGGATCTCCAACGCGTCGGTGAGGGCAGTTTTGCTCCATACTTGTGAAACCTGACCTCTCCGAGTTGAGGATGTTAGACGTCTCTCTGTGTTCGATCATCGTTGTCTCCGAAGGATTGCTGACATTCAGTGGCAACACCATGTTATTATTGCTCAGGTTCGGCATCGTGTGTTCGGGCGCAGAGACGATAATTCGATTGGTGTCACCATCTTGAAACATTAACTTCGGTGGCTTGGACATGTTTTACGAATGTCGTCCAAGAGACTTCCACGTCGTGCATTATTTGCCGACTCTGGAGCTAATTGGAAAAAGCGGAGATGAGGTCAGTGTATGACATGGCGTCATGGCATGAAAGAAAGCTTCAAAGGATTGGCTTCTGTTGGTCCTTCATGACACCCTGGTTGGGGTCCGAGAGATGGTGCAACACAGTGGCTAGAGACGTTATCAGATATGGCTCAGAATAGAAGCCAGTGGCGATCCTGCTGCAACCTTCTTTTACTTTCTTAATAAAGAGTGGTTATAACTTTCTTAACTGAAAGAGTCTTCTGGTTGTACATTTCAGTCCGCCTTATCTTTTCATTCCTTCTCTTCCTACTTTCATTATTTTGTGTGGCGCATATGTACCTGGTGCCCTTTTGTACCGATATATATGTGTTTAAATAAATAAGACAATAAACGAAAAAAATATTGATGAAGCAGTACCATTGCATGAATAAAAACGATCCAACACCTTGAAATAGGAGCAAAAGTGTATCGTTATAAACGCTACACATATAGTTAGACATAAAATGAACCTACCTAATGCGAATGATTGGATAACATGCAGCTAAACAAATTCAGGTGAAAAGATAATAGGAAAGATAAATTGAGCATACTTTTTTGGTTTAGTTCGGTGTAAAAATGATAGTCATACTATAATTAATGATCATTACATTTTTCAAACTACTTCGCACAGTTAAAAAAATTCTACATAGCAGAAACACTGTCTAGAAGCCACTTCCTAGTTTGTTTCATTCGTGATCGAGAATTCGGTACCTCTTCAATTGAAATTCATGAACGCAGTGTTTAGAAAAATGGTGTTAGAAGGAATAAGACCGCCAATGAGGCCTTGAAGAACATTTTCGGATAGTCACAGTGGTTATCGAATAGATTTACCATCAGGAATTACAAAAAAAGTGAATACATTCAATAAAGCCACAGAACTCGTGGCTGATGCAAATTTAGTACCATGTTCAACATATGGTAGGACGTTTAATCCTGATTATAATGAATTCCGCAAACATGTATGCAAGCCATCAACAATTCGTATACTGAGTACTAACAGCACAACAAAATCAGACAATTTAACTTTGAATAGTCGACATTTATTCAATAATGACAAATTCAAGTCATCAAACAGGACTATGTCAGGTAATTTAAACACGATTTCATCGTTCGTATACTATTCCATATCTGTTTGAGTTTCATTGATGTTTCTCAGTTCACAAGATTCTACTGTACACTCTGACTAAAAAGAATTTGGTTTCAAAAGAAGTAAGTTGCTCATTTTAGATCGTATTATGATCTACCTGAAAAGGTTAGAGAAACTGAGCACACTACAGGTTGCCTGATGGTTGGGCGAGTTAGATATAAATATGATCGAGCAATTGTGAATGAGTGGTCTTATGTCTTCAGTGATTGTTACTGCACTTATGTCCATAGACTAAGCTTGATGACCGTGGAACAAATAACTTGGAAATATACTGTCCATGGAATTCGGAATCAGAATACTTTGTAGAATTATGGTCTATTTCGTTATTCGTACTGCTCTAGTAATAGACCTAATCCTAAAATGGTACATATGTCATGATGTGACTAACTAACCTAGATGTTTCGTGGAAGCCACATCATTGTCTACACTGACTAATCGTATCGTAACAATTAACGTGTCTGAATTTTCTAAAGAACACATTCAGGCTGGAGATAGAGCAATATACTTAATATCGTATGATAATTAGAAGTATTTGAATTGTTGTATAAACTAGTAATCCCAGGAATAACGCAATTTAATCAAGAAGTATTAGATGAACCCGAACGAATGTATTGTATTTGGAATTCAAAATTACAACAGTCATCAATACTAAGAAGTCATTGATTTATTTAAACATCACATCCGCCACAGCTCGAATTGAAGTGTAGGTGTATCTGTCCGATGGTGTATTGAATGTACACTCTGTATTATCTAGAATGCACTCATTAGTATTAGAATTAACAACGGAAATGGGAACCGACTCACCTGGGTTCTAGAATTGTATACAATCAGCATGTCGGTTGTGTAGTGAAACCATTGATATTTAGAATTTGCATCATATACTTTCCAACAATATCCTCCCCCACGAAATAATGTTGGGTCCTTATGTCGCAATGTTTTAGCCAATATGACATTTCCAATTTGCAGTATCTTCTCAAATCTCACGCATCGACTACTGTATGTGAGTATTTGGGGATAAACACTGATATATAATTCGAGGTATTCCATCATGTGACTTTGACTTGAATAAAAATCATGATACATATTCTTTTTGTTATTCATATTAGAATACACAGATGGATATGCATTGATATATGTAATTAACACATGTGATTCAACTAGGCTTGATTTACCTGCAAAACAATCGAATAGAAAACATTCATCTGCCTCATATTCATTAGGATAATCTTGGACTTGATTTGGATTCTCTACCTGTGCAAACTTCATTTCTGGGCAAACTGGTTCTCTGATTATTTCGGTAAATTTTGCTATCCCCTCTGATTTATCATACCCCTGACTAGGGATTCTATTCAACATGCATTGTTCGTGAGAGTATCCAACATATGACACAATAACATCAGAAATATGACTAGAATTCAACTCATAAGAAACATATTTGTCACATTCATGAGGAATATCATTAGAGATAAATTCATTGTGAGGACCACTGACACTTGATATGATATCAGAATTCGATTCTTCTAAAATATTTTCCTCAAATTTATTAAGAGTTTCATTAGGTAATGGATCATCAGCGAATTCAACATCTACCATGACTGAATCCGGTTTTTGATCATGATTTGACTCATTTAACATTCTATTCTCCGAGTTGTAAGAAATTCCATCAGAAGTATGTGAATTATTACGACAAACCATATCTGGTTCAATATCATGAGAAATTCGATAAGTTTGTTGGTTAAAAATTTTTGTCTCAATGATTCTGAGTTTCATTTAACTCTGGACTGCTATGCGACGTTATACCACTTCTAAATAAAGATAACTGATCATTAGAAACATCCATCTTAGAATTACTTTCAGCGAAATGAACCATGGTATTACAAACTGACTGAATGTGTCCAGTTATACCACATTTAAAGCATTTAGAATTATGAAATATACATGAATTACATGGGTGAAACTTGCCGCAGAACATGCATTTACTAAACTCGTGCTCATAATCATGGACTGTTTCACAACTCAATGAAGTATTATCTGAATAACTTTCATTACTCATCGAACTACGACGACTGTTTGAATAAGTGGAATTCCTGATGTTCTGACGAGTCATTTTATCGGATTTTCCTTTCTTACCGCATTCGGAATTTGTATACTTTACATGATCCAACAGCAGTTGCTTGAGAGTTGCATAGGGGAGTAAAATCGGTTTGTCTGGAAGTGCCAAAATCTTTATAAGGCTGTATGCTTCTTTCCCGATGAATGTAAGGAAATGGGCCACAATATTAAAATCCTCATCATCTTCCTTGGTCATAGCCCAGATTTCGAACCTTTCCATGTACTTCTCAAAAGCATTAAAACCTGAATTTATATCCAACCGTTCCATTACAGGCTCAATCGCGGCGCCAATATGATAATTAGAAGTATTTGAATTGTAGTATAAACTAGTAATCCCAGGAATAACGCAATTTAATCAAGAAGTATTGATTGTCGGGTACCGGAGGTTGCCATGAATAGTAAGAATCCTTCCAGCTCATGTATATGATAGTGGCTTTAACCCCAGCCAGTGTTGTGGTAAATTTAACAGTTTGTAGGAGATTTGTTTGACCGCTTAACTGGTAATGTGCATGTATGTGTGTCACTAAACCTCTAATTAGACTGAGAAGGTTTTAAGACATTTACTGAGTGAGCAACCAATAGAGAAACATACTGTAATCATCTGCAATGGATGGAGATAACAAAAAAACAACAGTATTTAATGATAATTACAAGTCAATTTGTTGACTGATTTTGTTAACAGTTTCATCAGTGTTATCAATCACATTACGTGATTGACAATGCTTTATGACGATATCCTGAAACCATGATGTTTAACTAGTTATATTGTTGATTAAGAATTAGCCAGTGAGAAATAGGTAGCGTTGTTGTAGGTGCTTCTGAAATAGCAGAAGTTTGTGGAGTTAACGAGTCCGAGCTATCTGATTATATTATAAATTGCAATTCAAAAATATCCTTCTACATAGTGTTAATTTCAGTAGTAGGCTCCGGAGTTTTGATTTCAAATGTTTGTTTGACCAAGGATTACCTGATAGTTTAGTTATAATAGTAGTGCACAATGATAATACCTAAACTCGGTGACTTGATTTTCTAAACCATGTCCGTCTTTTTAGGCAAATAATATAATAGACCAATTCATGAACCCAAATATTTATAGCAATGAGAACTGTGACTGGTTTAATGAAAATGTTAAAGACAATTCAAATGATTGTTATATTCAAATGGCATAGGTGATGTAATACAATGCATGAATAAGCTGGGTTAACGTGTAGGTTGGTTAAGTTTATAACAATTTAAAAATAATAAGCTTGGCCAGAACAATAGTTTTAAAGTTAAGAATACTTATGGAACTTCAGTTAGGAATATGACAGGTTATAAATTTCCCATGGGGAGTTGCCGTAGCTAGCCTAGTAACATTTACGAATATGTGGCAAAGGCAACTGTAACTAAGAAATATCAAATAATTTTTTTGAATTAATACGCCTCGTCTGCAGACAGTACACTTTTTCATGGTAACATGTTTTGGGAGCGGCTTGTATAAAATATGTACGGCTAGTCTGAGTGAAAATATGCACATGTTAGGTATATAAACGGTAAATCACCCAGCAAGTTAGTTAAACTCGCCTGAATTATTTTCGGAATTTAGATTATTCAATAAATTTGACGTATATAAGACCAGTTGTGACAAGTAGTAATGATCCAAATGCAACAGGATTGAACACACAATATTCCAACCACTTTCTGTTTGTGTGCGATGCTATTGACTTTGTCACTTGGTTGATCTCGTAAAACTCCAAGGGTCTGGATACATACTTGGCTTTCAACGTATAAAAACCTGGAATAAGATTAGGATTGCAGAAACTTTGTAGCTTGAACTCACCATTAGTTTTTAGACCATCGTCTTCGTTGTTTTGCTATGGAACTCGAGAATTAGAAATTAGGCAGACAGTGGTCAAAATGAAGACATTACAGGATAGTCCGTAGAACACTAATCCACATTACAATACGATAACACATGTAAGTATTATTCGGGGGACTGACAGAATAATGGGTTAACACAGTGCTTTATTAGTCTCTTGGTAATAATATTTTTCAGGAACGGTTTGAGTAATTATTTGTCTTACGTGTAGGCAGCATCAAATATAATTCATTCGCTGAGATATTACAGCTGGATTCTTCCTTCTTAACATCTCACATCAACTCATCACCCAAATACTTTGAAACCATACGATCAAATGTAGATGAAAGTTCTTTTATAATTCAACCTATTCGTTTTCTACTTCGGTAACAAGTTCACTGCTTCTGTTTGTCAAGTTGCTGGCTGCTTTGATCTTCCTTGAAAGAGCATGTAACGACTCACGAAGACTCTTAAAATGCATTGATTTTCTCAGTACATTAATTTTAACATCTTTCAGTTAGAAAGCTGAGAAATGCTATTTTATGATTGTTGAGAGTCCTCTATTACGACCCAGTTGTCTTTTCTGCCTAGTGTTTCTGGCAAAGCAATGGCTTATCAGAGTGCTCCAACACAATCTTGGATGGAACAGTCTTTGGTCTAATCTCTATTACCGCTAACAATCGTCCTCAGCTTTGATCTCCTTGATCAAATTAATGTCACCTGGTATATCGTCAACTTGTTTAAACACCTAATTTAGTCCGTCTGGTTTGATAACGAGGACATCATCTACATACCTCGAAAAGATGTTGGGTGGAATCACACGTTTTTTTCAAGAGAGCAAATAAAGTTTCTGCATTAAGTGATGATGCAGAGGCCATAGCTCCTTTGTATCGAAATAGCCAGCTTATTATTGGTCGTCATCTACTTGTTATAACAGACCTAGAAATTCGGTCACAGCTATCAATTCTTTTGTATTCTGACTGAATAGAATTCCTTTCTTGTGTGTCATGACTTTCGTTACCTAATTTTTCAGTTTCATGTTGCCGGACTGCTGACAATAAGGTCATTTTTGACTAAGCTCAAGATCACGGAGTGTTTCAGTTTGTGACTGTTAACATTTGACGGTCTGTTTGCAAGGATTGCTGGAATCCTTGCAGACGGATGTCTAATCCCATCTTGTTCGGAATATTCCTATTGATTTTCAGGTAATGAACTCTTGCGTATTACCTATTTTTTCGCCATTTAGCACGCTAATTTATGTTAGAAAAACCCTTGAATGTATGGCACAGGTTGTATCGTTTGAGGTGTTTTGTATTTTTTGAAATAATTTGTTTTCTTTCTTAAATAAGAACCGTTTAAATTGAGCACAGAGATGGTGTTTTAATATGGTTTAATACGAGTGACTCAAAAACGCTTTGTACGCTTATACAGAAGAACGTAGTCTGGTCTACTCGAATAAATTTTGGTTCGTTAGTTCTGCATTCAAGCGAAATATTGGCTTTTCGATCGTTACGTATTTAATATCACATATTGTGGAATGTCGGCCAAGTGTTAACAACATACATCGAGTATGATTATTTAGATGAAAAACAATATATAACGCCAATTAAGCAATTTAAATTTCAATAGACTGTACAATTGAGGCAGATATTGTATCTAGTCACATTTCGATTGTTCGGGGGTAACTGGCACCAGATTTGAGTATCAGCGTAGATATGAGATGTAGGTACATTAAGCTAATAAATCGCAAGCTAAATAAATTGTGCATTTTAGATTGCAAAGCTGGTTGAAAAAAAGGACGTTGGATGATGGATGGAGAAAATGTAAAAATATTAAATCCTACATCATATCGAATATGCAGATGATTTTTGCGTTATCGAAAAAATAGTTCGTCATGTGAATAAAGTACCATGTAGTCCGCAGTGTCACTCATAAAAAGTCATAAATAAAGTGTCGCATGAGAAGTCGAAGTCAGTTGGTGTAAATGTATGCAAAGTCGAGGGAAGTAAAGGTAAAAAGTCAAACAATTGAAAATGCGAACTTGTTTAAGTGCTTGGTTTCCTTTAAAAGGCATGGTAGTCCCACAGATGAGGCTGTAAAATAAAATAAATATGAAACAAGATGTATAAGTATTAAAACAAGTCTAAACTTATTGTAAAATGATATCAGTTTGGTGACGAAGGAAAAAAACTAGAATCATTAGTAATAACCATCCTGATCTATGAAGTAGAAACTACAGAACTGCGTCAAAAAAGCGTATATAAGCTTTTAGCAGTGATAAATACTCCAAGGCCTATGATATTACAAATTAATAACAGACAACAAATGACGACAGTTTAGCTTAAGAAGAATAAAATATTACCAAACTTAGCTGAAAATACAGTGAAAGAGATAGGATAGCTAATGTACAGCATAATTAAGATCAGGAAAATTTGATTTGTGAGGTAAAAGGTAGTAAGAAAGAAAGTTGTAATAAACTTAAAATGGACACACTAAAAGCTGTTCGAGGCGATTACAAATGTATATGGAGGCACCCAAATGCAACTCCATACAGGTTGGATAAAAAGTCCTACCAAAGTGGGATTAGACAGATTTGGTGAACATAAACAAAGAGTAATAGTAAATAGAGAGTTGATATTTAACTGCGTTGTCACTACCGAAATTATCATGAACCCAAAATCGGGGACAATTAACTTAAAGTGAATTTCCATGCCTAATAGAAAGTTGCCTAATAGTCTGAAACATAATAGGATGGTTAATTAAACATATGCAATTGTCGCATGCAAAGAATACGTGTGATGGAGGATCGTGTGTGGTAGAACCGAATTTGAGTGGTAATTATCTGGTTAAAGCAACATCAAATGGAAAAAATTTGAGGAGGAGATGAAGAAGTTAGAGACGTAACTGCCCATATAAAGTTTCTCCTTAAATGCTGCCAAAATGACGAAGAGTAGTCAATCATTTCTATGCGGTTCACACGTTATCGGCACTCATCTGAATGGAAGTGAAGGAAGTAAGACTAAAACAGCTATTGTAGTTGCACTGTGTCATCAATGAGTGTTCATCAAAGTCAATCAGCCACATTAACTTAAATGGTTAGAAGAGATACTCATCGAAAAAATATAGTGTCATGGCAAAGGATGAACTCCCAGCGTATCACTTGGTGTACCAGATAACATCGATCTTTCTATTAAAAATATTACGAATATACAGTATTTGATTACGTTATTGTTAGAAATATCTTTTAATTCAAGGATCCCCATAGCAGTCAGTAGTGAGGCGGTGCAAAGATGTTTCGAAAATGTCCAATGTAGGGTCCATATGCGTGTACCTGTATGACTTCAATAAAAAATTCTGCATGTATATTGTTTCTCATGACTATCCTCTTATTTATCCCTTGCATGTCTCTTCTAGTGTTGTCGACTGTCTCTTCACATAAGTTGTTGAATTTGCAAACAATTAGCGATTACTATCATATTGGTTACAGTTATAAATTAGGAATCGGCTCTTTGACATCGAAAGTGCCTTGATTGTTGGACATCTTTCATTTTATCCGATATCTTTGAAAATTCCGGCGGTGGACAGATTGATAATATTGTGCATTATTGCGCCTATTCTCCTTGCCGATTGTCACTCCCCCTGATTGAAAGAAACATTATTCTTGTAGTTGTAGGGAAGTATTGTATCGTACAGCGGCTGTTCTTTGTTGGAAATTTCTGGGCCAACTCGACATCAACCACATTTTGTCCAGAACCTTGCTTCTAACTTGCAAGGAACACAATTCCCCTTCTCAAGTTTAGGTGTGAAGTTACTTATGTTGTCGATGAAACCACCACCCAGCACCATATTCGATGCCATTGTTGTACGATTATATATTTTGTTGCACAATCTATAGTGGCCAGTTTTGTGTTCTAAATACTCGAAGCGCAAAGATCTAAAACTCTAGAAAAAACTGTTTAAATTGTAACCGTAAATAATTCCCCAAAATCAACAGCCCTTTAAGTGTTCGACATTGGATGCTGGCCACATTAGTTTTAGTGAAATTGTTTAACTGAAGTCGCTCAGTCATGCATCCGTACCAGATCACGTTACAGCACAGAATGGAAAACATCTCCTCGGATCATTGGCCAGATTAGATCAATCGCTTCTCGATATATTGATAACGCATCAAATATATCTTCCAACCTCTTCGCTTCTGACTTCTGGTTTTAACCCAGTGGGGAACGATTCGATTATAGAAGGTGTTACGTGTATCAGCTGTCAAACTATAATACTGGTGGTATCTTCAGTGGTGAGACCGACGTGATCTGGTACACCAAGCGCATAAACTGTGATTCTATTCCTTTTTGGAACTTCATTATTCATTGTTTTGCTTTGTTTGACTTTTGTAAATTGTGATATTTTTTCGAGTTTTCGCATAAACTTTAATTATTTATCATTCGTTCATCATAACACTTGATTTTTCACTATGACGGAACAGACACCAGAAGTATTTAAGTTAAAGACTACCCCCCCACCCTCGATTCAGTTAACACCTTTTTGGCCTGACAATATCGAAGCCTGGTTCTGCTACGCAGAAGCTGACTTTTGCGGGCACGGCATTACGGACTCACGCACACAGTTCCTCGCGGTGGTTAAGGTACAGCCGCGCGAATTTAACGGGTTCATCACACCTAGTATGTTTACTAGTGATGTTTCGGAACCTTACGAAACTCTGAAATGATCAACTCTTGAACGCGGAGATCTAACAGATAGAAAACAGTTGGATCAAATCCTTAATAATATCGATCTGCAACATCGTTCTGCGACAGACATGTTTTTAAGGATGAAAGAAGTTATCGGCCCGCGAACTTTCGATGGTGGCCTATTCAGACAACTCTTCCTGTCTAAACTTCCTCAACAGGTGCAAGCAGTTCTCGTCTCGTTTCAAAACAACGCCGTAGACCAACTGGCTGCATTTGTCGACCGCATTTTAGAAATTACGAAATCTACTAACGCCGAGGTCTTTTCAGTCAAAGAAAAACCTCAAATGACCCAGAATGACATCACGGAACTATGTCATACACTGACACGCTATCTTCGATTTCGTAATGACTGTGAACGATCACAAACCCCGCGAAGAAGTATTTCACGTAGGCGATCTGTCTCTAGACTACGAAAGACAGATAACCCCAGTTGGTGCTGGTACCATAACCAGTATGGCAAGTCTTCTAGAAATTGCAGGAAACCCTACAATTACCGGAACTCCAAGTCGACCGGCAAGAATAAAATCTCGGGAAACTTCCCGGCCGGCACGCGTTAACGACAACCGTAGCCGGCGAACATAGCCGCCTCCTATACGTCACGCATATGACAACGAAAGTTCGCTACCTCGTCGACACCGGAGAAGAAGTTAGCGTTCTTCCCGCGAATTCTAACGACAGGCTTCACGAGTCTGTTTTAAGCTTACAGTCGGCAAACGGAACAAACGATCGTCACATATGGGAAAAGGTACGTCTATTTTAACGTGGGTTTACGCAAACCCATCCACTGGATTTCCGTGGTCGCAGATGATTCTACGCCAATCATTGGTATAGTCCTGCTACAATACCGCAATCTACCTATCGAGACACGCAAATGAAGGTAATAGATGGAAACACTACATTATCTGTCTGAGTAACTCCTCTTTCTGGTCGCAGACTATTGCCAATCACAATTAGGCACACAATAGACCAATTCTATCAACCAATACTGAACAGGTACTCTGGGATATATCAATTACAACCGAAATTGCCGTGTGTAACACATCACACCTCGACTACAGGACCACCTGTATTCTCGAAAGCACGCCGACTGGCTCCCGAAAAGCTTAGGTTGGCTAAAGACAAATTCGATCACATGATAGACTTAGGAATAATTCGGCCGTCAAATAGCCCTTTGCACATGGTCCCTAAATAGGGCAGAAATGATTGGCGTCCAACAGGTGATTATCGGCGTCTGAATGCTAAAACCATTCCCGATCGTCACCCATTGCCTCACATTCACGATTTGACAGCTACCTTGAAAGGTACAACTGTCTTTTCGAAAATCGACTTAGTTATGGCTTACAACCAAATACCGATGGCAACCGACGACATTCCAAAAACCGCCATCATCACTCCTTTCGGCCTCTACGAATTTCTACGAATGCCCTTCGGTCTAAGAAATGCGAATCAAACCTTCCAAAGGTTTATAGACGAAGTCTTGCGAGGTCTCAACTTCGTACATGCGTATGTTGACGACTGTCTAATAGCAAGTCCGGACAGAGAATCACATCTCCAGCATCTGGACATTGTTTTCGAACGACTCTAAAGGCATGGCATTACTGTCAACATTCAGAAATGCCAAATCGGAACCAACTCCTTTGACTTTCTAGGACACACTATTGATGCTCAAGGCATCCGACCCCTTAGAAGCAAAGTGGGGGCCATTCTGGATTACCCATCGATGAAACCACCACCCAGCACCATATTCGATGCCATTGTTGTACGATTATATATTTTGTTGCACAATCTATAGTGGCCAGTTTTGTGTTCTAAATACTCGAAGCGCAAAGATCTAAAACTCTAGAAAAAACTGTTTAAATTGTAACCGTAAATAATTCCCCAAAATCAACAGCCCTTTAAGTGTTCGACATTGGATGCTGGCCACATTAGTTTTAGTGAAATTGTTTAACTGAAGTCGCTCAGTCATGCATCCGTACCAGATCACGTTACAGCACAGAATGGAAAACATCTCCTCGGATCATTGGCCAGATTAGATCAATCGCTTCTCGATATATTGATAACGCATCAAATATATCTTCCAACCTCTTCGCTTCTGACTTCTGGTTTTAACCCAGTGGGGAACGATTCGATTATAGAAGGTGTTACGTGTATCAGCTGTCAAACTATAATACTGGTGGTATCTTCAGTGGTGAGACCGACGTGATCTGGTACACCAAGCGCATAAACTGTGATTCTATTCCTTTTTGGAACTTCATTATTCATTGTTTTGCTTTGTTTGACTTTTGTAAATTGTGATATTTTTTCGAGTTTTCGCATAAACTTTAATTATTTATCATTCGTTCATCATAACACTTGATTTTTCACTATGACGGAACAGACACCAGAAGTATTTAAGTTAAAGACTACCCCCCCCACCCTCGATTCAGTTAACACCTTTTTGGCCTGACAATATCGAAGCCTGGTTCTGCTACGCAGAAGCTGACTTTTGCGGGCACGGCATTACGGACTCACGCACACAGTTCCTCGCGGTGGTTAAGGTACAGCCGCGCGAATTTAACGGGTTCATCACACCTAGTATGTTTACTAGTGATAATAATAATAATAATAATGATATATTTCTGCATTAGCAGGTACACGCCATTTTTACAGGCATGATCTACAATTTACAACATATACTGGTTCACAGTATGCATCCCAAGCAAGCTTGTTTAGTAATTATAATCTATAAAAGTTGATAGCAGTTCATTCGTTCAGATATAATGTGTTTTCATAAGAATAGTTTCCAAAGGGGCATAGCGTTCACGTTATATACCAGATCCAATCTCGACAAAAAGTGTAATAGGGTTTCGGTAGTTCTAAGTATTTATGTAATGCAGCTTTTTAAGTTTATAGTTGTTATAAAGTAGGCTTGTGGAGCGCCTGGTTTGAGCTATGACCTTGGGAAAGCGCGTTCGTCAAGCTTTTTCCAGATGTCAGAAGTTACATAGCTTCACCCTCAAAGCAAGATTCTGAAGAGAAAAAATAAAAGAGAAACCGAGGAGCAGCAAGGCATTTGGATATGAGCGATAATCAATGCTTAACATTTATTAGTGGAACAGTTGGAGGTATGATAAATTATTAGACTAAATTGATACTAGCTCATGTTGCAAGAGTAAACTGCGATTAGGGTCTCCAGAAGAGAGAAGGCAGTAATAAAGAACAATGAGTTGTTATATTTATCAAGGTGGAGTAGGTTCCAATGAAGGAGGGAAGTCATTGGAATGAGGAAGAACAGAGAGTGCATATAGAGAGTAGTGTTAAGTAAAATAGAAACCATATCCTTTACAGTCAGTTTTTTTTCTTTTCTCATCCGATGCCTGCCACACAGTGTTCATGTAAAAGTCCGAGTTAGCATGTTAAAGGTTGTCTTAGTAGAATAGTTAATCCAGCACAAAAATTGGAAACATGAGTCTTAATGGTGAGTGTAGGTGAACAATCTCAATATCACAGATCTATTGACTTGTTCTCATCCATAAAGAGCCTGATACAAACAAAATGTTCTGCCCCACAAACACGGGTGGATTGAAATCATCGCCCACACCATCAGTGCTTGCTGGTCAGTAACTCCACCCTCCCTCCTTTTGTGATGTTAGGCTCATTTACGATTATTTTTTGGATACATATCATACCTCACACAATGCTCTGTGTTTCACATCCTGTTGGAAAACACTATTTCTATAAGTACCATGTTACAAGCTTATCAGGCAGTTACAAATTATGAACTGTGGGTAAGGCTTCGATGCTATGTTTTCATTGACTATATAGTGAAGTGTAGGTTACGAATCAGAGTATAGGCATTAGGAAGGGTATAGTGTAGAATATTTCTTTACCATAGTAGGCAGAAAAATGGAGATTTATATTAGTTACAGATAAGGTAAGATAACGAGTGGTGAAATAATATTGATGGCAAGGCAACATAGTGTACAGATGAGTAAAAAAACTGATAAATAGACAAGAAGTAACTCACACTAAATTCGCGCTGATGTTTCGGAACCTTACGAAACTCTGAAATGATCAACTCTTGAACGCGGAGATCTAACAGATAGAAAACAGTTGGATCAAATCCTTAATAATATCGATCTGCAACATCGTTCTGCGACAGACATGTTTTTAAGGATGAAAGAAGTTATCGGCCCGCGAACTTTCGATGGTGGCCTATTCAGACAACTCTTCCTGTCTAAACTTCCTCAACAGGTGCAAGCAGTTCTCGTCTCGTTTCAAAACAACGCCGTAGACCAACTGGCTGCATTTGTCGACCGCATTTTAGAAATTACGAAATCTACTAACGCCGAGGTCTTTTCAGTCAAAGAAAAACCTCAAATGACCCAGAATGACATCACGGAACTATGTCATACACTGACACGCTATCTTCGATTTCGTAATGACTGTGAACGATCACAGACCCCGCGAAGAAATATTTCACGTAGGCGATCTGTCTCTAGACTACGAAAGACAGATAACCCCAGTTGGTGCTGGTACCATAACCAGTATGGCAAGTCTTCTAGAAATTGCAGGAAACCCTACAATTACCGGAACTCCAAGTCGACCGGCAAGAATAAAATCTCGGGAAACTTCCCGGCCGGCACGCGTTAACGACAACCGTAGCCGGCGAACATAGCCGCCTCCTATACGTCACGCATATGACAACGAAAGTTCGCTACCTCGTCGACACCGGAGAAGAAGTTAGCGTTCTTCCCGCGAATTCTAACGACAGGCTTCACGAGTCTGTTTTAAGCTTACAGTCGGCAAACGGAACAAACGATCGTCACATATGGGAAAAGGTACGTCTATTTTAACGTGGGTTTACGCAAACCCATCCACTGGATTTCCGTGGTCGCAGATGATTCTACGCCAATCATTGGTATAGTCCTGCTACAATACCGCAATCTACCTATCGAGACACGCAAATGAAGGTAATAGATGGAAACACTACATTATCTGTCTGAGTAACTCCTCTTTCTGGTCGCAGACTATTGCCAATCACAATTAGGCACACAATAGACCAATTCTATCAACCAATACTGAACAGGTACTCTGGGATATATCAATTACAACCGAAATTGCCGTGTGTAACACATCACACCTCGACTACAGGACCACCTGTATTCTCGAAAGCACGCCGACTGGCTCCCGAAAAGCTTAGGTTGGCTAAAGACAAATTCGATCACATGATAGACTTAGGAATAATTCGGCCGTCAAATAGCCCTTTGCACATGGTCCCTAAATAGGGCAGAAATGATTGGCGTCCAACAGGTGATTATCGGCGTCTGAATGCTAAAACCATTCCCGATCGTCACCCATTGCCTCACATTCACGATTTGACAGCTACCTTGAAAGGTACAACTGTCTTTTCGAAAATCGACTTAGTTATGGCTTACAACCAAATACCGATGGCAACCGACGACATTCCAAAAACCGCCATCATCACTCCTTTCGGCCTCTACGAATTTCTACGAATGCCCTTCGGTCTAAGAAATGCGAATCAAACCTTCCAAAGGTTTATAGACGAAGTCTTGCGAGGTCTCAACTTCGTACATGCGTATGTTGACGACTGTCTAATAGCAAGTCCGGACAGAGAATCACATCTCCAGCATCTGGACATTGTTTTCGAACGACTCTAAAGGCATGGCATTACTGTCAACATTCAGAAATGCCAAATCGGAACCAACTCCTTTGACTTTCTAGGACACACTATTGATGCTCAAGGCATCCGACCCCTTAGAAGCAAAGTGGGGGCCATTCTGGATTACCCATAACCGATCACGATCATGCAGTTGTGAACTTTCAACGGCCTTGTAAATTTCTACAGGTGATTCATACCCAAATGCGCATCCCTTATGAAACCGTTAATCGATCAGCTTCGTGGAAATGCGAAATCAATTAGTTTAGACGACATAGCCCGTGAAGCCTTCTCCACAGTTAAGGAACACATCGCTAAAGCAACCCTGCTTGCTTATCAGGACACTCAAGCGCCCATTAATATCGCAGTAGACGCATCCGACTCAGCAATCGGAGCAGTCTTACAACAATGGGTTAACAAATCGTGGCAACCTCTAGGATTTTTCTCGAGACGGTTGTTAGACGCGGAATCTAGGTACAGCACGTTCGGTAGGGAACTCCTAGCTATGTATTGTGATGTAAGGCATTTTCAACATTCCATCAAAGCAAGAGAAATCACGCTTTTCGCCGATCACAAACCTCTTATTTTCTCTATAAATTCATCTTCAGACAAGTACTCACCGCGAGAGTCTCGACAACTCGACTACATTTCGCAGTTTACTTCAGACATACAACATATTTCTGGAGCAAACAATGTAGTCGCAGACGCCTTGTCTCGAATTAGCTCCCTGAACAGTTTCCAAGGAATCGACCTTCTTAAACTCGCTCAGCTTCAAAAAGAAGACATTGATCTTCAGCATGAGTTATCCTCGACAACACTTAAACTAAGTATTAGACAGATGGGAACAGGTAAGGAAACCTTACTCCGTGACACATCTACAGGTAGGGATCGTCTAATAATACCAAAACATTATCGACTCAACGTCTTCAATACGTTGCACAATCTTTTTCATCCAGGTGTTCGTGCAATAATCAAGCTTATAGCCGGACGCTTTTGCTGGCCTGACATGAATAAAAACGTGAGGGAATGGGCACGCTCCTGTGTAAGCTGTCAGAAATCTAAGGTAATTAGACACAACAAATGTCCCTTAGGCTATTTCCAAACCTCTGACGCTCGTTTCGGCCACGTTCATCTAGATTTGGTAGGACCCTTACCCGATTCAAACGGATACTCATATCTCTTAACATGCGTAGACCGTTTTACTCGTTGGCCAGAATCAGTACCTATTAATGACATTGCTGCTGAAACAGTGAGTCGCGCCTTTGTCGAACGATGGGTAGCAAATTTCGCCTGCCCTTCAACCATCACTACAGACCGCAGACGCCAGTTGGAGTCTGAACTATTCCGTTGTCTGACAACACTATTAGGAATCACTCGCTTCCGAACGACCACCTACCACCCACAAGCAAGCGGGTTGGTAGAACGTTTTCACTAACAACTAAAAGCTTCACTATCAGCTACAAACGTTTCACAGTGGACAGACGCTCTTCCATTCGTCTTGCTAGGTATTCGCAATGCAGTGAAAGCTGACATTGGATACACTGCATCTCAACTCGTTTATGGAACGACACTCCGACTCCCAGGGGAATTCGTGGATCCTTCGGCTTCCTCATCGAACATGGATCTGAACTCTTGCACGAGCAGGCTTACAAACGCAATGCGTTCAGTTAAACCTGCTCACACTCGACCTCAATCAGCTGATGTTTTCGTTCAACCTGAATTACGACATAGTACACACGTCTTCGTTCGCCGAGACTCACATCGACGACCTCTCAAATCAGCATACGAAGGACCCTTTAAAGTTCATCAACGTGAACCTAAGTACTATATAGTCGATAAGAACGGCACGAACGATAGAATCAGTATAGATAACCTAAAAGCAGCGTACTTAGAAGGAAACCCTATCTACGTCCATTTTCTTTCGGTACAATCGAGCGACACGGCTCCTACACGTGTAGTACCCCACACGACGGCCGACACACACCTTGATACTTCGTCAACGTCGGAAAATAAACTTAGGGCAACGCGTTCTGGAAGAAGAGTAAGATTTCCAGAAGATTTAAATGACTATTGCACGTAGGAAACAATCTTTATCTCGAATTCCTCTTTGCATTATTTATTGTAAAAAAGAATTTTTTTAATATGCTCATTTTTATATATTTATTCCAAAAAAACAATTGTTTTACTTATGAGCGTATATATATATTTTTATATATAGAAAAAAACGCGAAGAAAGAACAATTTTTTTACAATCGCTTTTACGCCGTCGCAGGGGTATTAGTTTATTTACTTTTTTTCCGGTCACCTTGTGTCCCTACGCAAGTACGTGTATTTCGACATGCACTCACACGTTCTATTTTTTCCTTTTCCAGGACGGCTGGAAAAGAACGATGAAGTTTCACAAGGGACCGAAATTTTCATTGTACTTTGTTTCCTTATTACTATGTTGTACTTCATGATCCCTTAGTGTAAGGAAAGACGACTAGATGCTGCTAAACGAAGCAAGCTATCAAAAGAGTGTTTACCAACGACAAACTCGTTGAGTTTAAACTTCTGGCTGGCCACGTCTTATGGTAATCACTACCTCATTAGGAGTGATCTGTAGCTGTAAATAATTCCCCAAAATCAACAGCTCTTTAAGTGTTCGATATTGGATGCTGATCGCATTGTTTTAAGTGGACTTGTTTAACTGAAGGCCTTCGGTCATGCATCCGTACCAGATCACGTTACGAACCAGCGTGGGAAACATCTCCTACGTTCACTAGCCAGATTAGAGCAAACGCTTCTTGATATATTGATAACGTATCAAATACATCTTTCCTACATCTTCGCATCTGACTTCTGATTTCGATTGGTTGGGGAAAGCTTCGAATATAGGTGTTACTGGTTGCTAGTTGTCAAACTAGAATACCAGTCGTATCTTTAAATCAATGGACTCTTTATAATAATAAGAACAAGGGGATATGTTAAAAGCCTTTTACCACCATCCTGTGTTCCGAAACAAAGAAGGATTTAATCTCTCTCAGATAAAATGATTTAGACATTTTGAATGTGGTATAAGTGAGCAAATATATGTCAATTATAACAATAAACTCAGCAAAACCAATAAATTAAACGAAACGGAACGCTAGATGAAATGGTGTTCACTAAGGCTCTCAAGAATAGTTAAAATGAAACATGTTCATCCACGATCTTTACTAAAAGATCAGAAAACCCAAACCGGTTTCCCTTATGATATATTGGATATTGGAAGTACCTTGAACGAGGGCGGAATACTGACTAAAACGTCACTCTTCTTACAATACAATATTCTTTTGCTGAGGTTTCCATTTTCTTCTTTACCTGGATAAAATAACATTTTCCGAACATTTTCTCATCATGGTGTGTTAATTCTGCTTCCTCGTGGAATGGACACTCATTCACTCTACCACTTAGTAATATTATTTGAGGAAACTAAGCAGAAATTATCGAAATCGCTTTCATACAGATGTAAGAGACCATATGCTTTTTCTTTACATGTATAGCTCCATCCTTACCATATCCATTTATCATCCGGAAGTCTCTTAAGAAGGCCAGGCACTCTGACTTAAACACCTCAGACATACAAGGTAGCAGGCAATTTAATCAAATTACTGTGGAAACGTATACAATGGGTAAGGGATTTGTATCTAAGACAACATACTTTTATTGCAGATACTACAGAGTCGTGGAATCTAGACAAAGGTGAAGAGATAAGTTTTTTCTCTGGTAATCCAACGGTCGAAACCACTGAAGGTATCATACATATATACAAAAACCAGTACGTAGTTTTAAGACATCCTAATGCTTCTTAGGAGAGAAGTGCCACGATGTAATGACATGGTTACGAGCACTGTACTATGTTTCTTTTCTGTGCCATCTCATGTAACGGTAAAGGACTTACTGAGGTTTATTTCACCTATGCGGTATGTTTGTAAATTACTGTTCAACTTTTCAGCGATGTGATTGAAGAGCTAAAAATAGTAAAGGATAGTACTCCAAATCAGTATATGGCATTGCTAAAGTTCCGGACAGCCGTACGTATATGTTATATCCGTTTTAAAGCTATAGGAAGACACTGTCCACTTTTATGATACTTACAATGGCACCTCTTACAATACTTTAGAACAAGTGGCGTGCCAACTGATGTATGTCTCACATGTGGAGATCACGCACCCTTCTACAGTATGATTATATCAACCAAAACTTATTCACAGTTTTCAGGGCGTTGCATTTCCCACCAAAGATCTAAGGGAGTTACCTTCTTGTCCGGTGTGTTTAGAGCGTCTGGTTAGTTCCCGTATTTATGGTCTTTTTCACTACCTTTATTCTTAACCACAGGATGAACCCGTGCAAGGAATACTGACTACAATTTTATGTAACCACACATTCCATGATGGGTGTATTTCACAGGTAGAAGACACCATGTAAGACAAGAAATTTCCTAACTTATTTCTTAATATAGCTGTCCAGTTTGCCGTTATGTTCAGTCACCTGAAATGCTCTCTGACAGTCAGTGTGCAGATTGTGATATAAGGGAAAACTTATGGATTTGTCTCATATGTGGTCATGTTGGTTGTGGTCGTTATGGTCAAAAACATGCACAGGTGCATTTTGAAGAAACAGGACATACATTCGCCTTAGAGCTCGGCAAAACATTGGTCTGGGATTACGCTGATGATGCATATGTTCATCGGTTAGCTGTTAATCACGAGGATGGAAAATTAGTCCAGGTAAGTAACTTTACTGTTTTTGTTTGCTTGCTATTAGTATATTCCTTTGTGAAGCGCGAAAAGTTAGGTTACTAAAATATGGGTTTGTATAAAAGTTCATTCAGTGGGTTGTATAAACACAAACTAAGTCAATATATTCTCACCATAATTGGGGGGGGGTTGGTCGCGGCCCGAATAGCTCAGTGGTAACGTCTCTGACTGTGAAGCTGAGTGACGCGGGATCGAATCCGCCAGGGAGCATCAGTTCCCTCAGGACTACAGGTACACCTTGCTGACGAGTGGCAAGTAGCACGAAACCCGGGTCCAGGGTTTCCTGTTGACCACCTCCAACCACCATGTTACCCTAATATTCTTACCATATTCGCATCTTGAAATTCTCGATTATTTAACTACGTTATGATACTGAATTATTTACCAAAATGCTTTCTGCTCAGTTTCTCTATTTGATCCAAACCTTGATACTAATTTTCACAAAATATATAACTAGGATAGGATTTTTTCTTTAGCTTTAAATGCCTTTGCTAAGACTTCTGGATATTGGTGGTGATATCTATCTTTTCTTTGTTAGGACAAACCATTAGTTCTGTTGGTGGAATGATGTAAGACCTTTTACTATCTAATTTCTTAGACTCAGTATACAGCTAACTTATTTCAGTCAGTCAACCACAACATAAGACCAGGCACATTTATGCATCGGTCCAAGTTGCCACACCTCATTAGCACAAGATGAATACCAAATTCATAGAAGTGGTTAATTTAGTGGTGGTAATATATAAAAGAAAGATTGTATATAAGGATATAGTACAGGGACAGAAAGATATGAAGCAATTTTAATCTCATAACTTAAGGGAAGACAGAGAGTGTATACACCTATGCCATTGTGATCGATTCTGAGCCATGTCACACAGAGTCTTCAACCATTGGTTACGATAGTCACGCGGACCCCAACCAAGTAGTCTGCATCTACCAACATGGCTGACTAGAAGTTAGTGACTTCGTGCTCTGATGCCACGTTTTGGTTTGGCCGCCCCTAACACTTCCAACCATCCCCTACACTAATCAGCATTGCGCGTCATGGTAATCGGTGTTCAGACATACGTAACACGTTGCCTCACCATCTCAGTTGATGAAGATCCACAACCTCATCAACTGATTTACTGTCATTCCCTAATACCCTATGTCTATTTGATTTGTATGAGGGCTGTGATACTGCTCAGGTGCCCAGACTGAAGCAGGTGGTTTTCTTAGGGGGCCACACCCCGAGCCTTTGACCTGAAGGTCTAGTCCAGAAGGCAGTGGAGCATCGTGAGGAGATGCAAATCAAATGAGATTTGTGAGGCGCATATTTATCTGGTGCTTCCTTGTACCAATATTTATGTGTTTAAATAAATAAATAAACCCTATGTCTAACCTCACTATTACTTAGCCGGTGTTTCCAGCAGATGCGAGCAATATTTCTAAGGCTTCTGTGGTCAAACACTAGTAACTTACGAGTATCTTCTACTCTTAATCGCCACGTTTCGCAGCCGTAAAGTAGAACAGAGCGAACTGCTGCGCAGTATACTCGTTCTTTAATTGATAGACAGATATCTTGTCTTCGCCATAGGTGACGTAAGTTGGTAAAAGCCAAACGAGCTTTTTGAATCCGCGCAGAGATTTCGTCAGACACCAACCCATTAGGGCTGATCAGACTTTCAAGATAAGTGAAGTTGTCGACGCGTTCAACTACTTCACTCCTTATCCTTAGTTTAGGTGTGGACGCAGGCCAGTTCTGGAGCAACAATTTACATGTAGAGGAGGAGGAAGGCATCCCAAACATCCTGGCATTATTACTCAGTGCTACCAGAAGACTGAATTTTACCAGTCTTCACCAAATGGGACTATATCGTCTGCGTATTCTAAGTCGATGAGTGCACCTCCTGGTAGGAGAGGAATTCCTGAAAATTAAAATGATGAGAGCGTTATTTCCAGTAGTTTGTCTATGATGAAACTAAACAAAAATGGAGATAATGGACAACCTTGCCGGACACCACTTGAGGTTGTAAAATCAGGTGACAGTTCTCCATAAGCTCTCACTTGACTGGTAGTGTTTGAGTAAAGAGCATTCTCAAGGTTTATGTACTTCTGAGATACACCTTTCAATGGCGGACACTGCCACAGAGCCTCTCGGTCTACAGAGTCAAATGCTGCTTTAAAGTCAAGAAAAACTATCATTTTCGGACGCCGATAAGCATGTTTGTGTTCTAAAACCTGACGAATAGTGAATATGTGGTCGTTGCAGACACGACCAGGTCTGAAGCCAGCCTGGTTTTCTCGTGTTTACAGTTCACGAGTATTTGTTAAGTGTTTGATAATTATTGTGACTAGTATTTTAGATGCTATATTAGTCAAACGAATCCCTCTATGGTTATCACAGGATGATTTTGGCCCCTTCTTATATATTGGGACAGTAAGTGATTGTGATCAGTCAGATGGGATTACGTCCAACTCCCAGATTTTAGCTAAAATATTAGTCAACCTAATCGCTAAAATTGGACCACCTGTTATAACTTGTTTATATATTCCTTATTACGACCCAGCGATTCCTATTGTTTAGTATTTTTGGACACCAATACACTCGACAAGTCCACAAATCAGAACACTGTTGGACAGGGAAGAGATTATATTCCAAATAACAGGAATAGATGAAGTAGGAAGCGCAATAAAAAATACGTTAGTATATTTATAGATTTTACATGAGAAGCTTCTAGAGTCTTCTCCAAGCAACAACTAGAGCTGATTGGATAAGAATTAGTCAATCAGCGTGCAGCAACACCATCATGCATGAAACATGCTTTAATTCAATCTATGTCCCGCTAACACCACCATATCTAAAGACCTCTGGAGCCAATCTGTTTGGATCAGAAGCTCTTCCTCGCTTCACATTAGTTATAGCCTTTTGAACTTCAATTAGGGTCGGGGACCTACTTCAATGTTCCATTCAGACTGTCTGGGAATGGTGGGTAACTGTAGAGTAGCTAAAGGCCAGCTAAACTGTTCTCTAAAGTGTTCCGCCCATTTTTTAAACGTCTTGGCTGGGAGCAGATAAGAGTTTCGTCTTTTTCCGAGATTGTCTCGCTTACACTTGACTTCTTAATTCCGGTTTCTTTTATTAGTCTGAAGAATTGTCTGGTGTTGCCTACAGCTACTGCCTTTTTCATTTCTTTTGCTTTCGTTGCCCACCACTGCTCACGATCGTTGCGTAGACTTTTTGTCAACCTAGTTCTGATTTGCTGTCGCTCTTCATCGTGTTCAGAGCCTGATGGGATGAGTTTACGAGAATCCATCAGTGCAATAGACTTAGAAGAAATCCATTGGTTTTTTGTAACCCTTTGGTTTAAATTACTAATAGATGTTACTACTGTTTCCACAGCTGTTCGTATATCTTTCCAAGCAACATCTGGGTCAGCCTCGTCTACAAAACTGCCTAAATGTGAACTCAGTTGCTCTTGGAACTTAATTTTAGCTTCCTCGTCCCTCAGTTCAATTCTAATGGGTCTTCTTAGTGTGGTTTTTCTGCGTCCAGTGAGGCGCAAGAAAATGCGTGCTCGTATTAGAGCATGATCAGAGTCTAAACATGTATTCCAGAAGGAGCGAAAGTCTTCTATCTAACCTCTCCAACGATGACTAGTGGTCTATTTGAGCCCATCATTGGTTTGGTGCAAGGGGTCGCCATGTTAGACGAAGTCTCTCCTTATGTTTAAAATTAGTGTTTACTAAAAATAAACGATTGTCTGGGCACAGTTGCAACAGACTATAACCACTATCTGTTCGCTGAGCTGGAATACCTAAATATCTTTTTGTTTGGTTTAAGCTTCCTACTTGGGCATTAAAGTCACCCGTTACGAGTACTATGTCTGAGCGCTTAGCTTTTTGAAGAAGTTCAGAGAGCTTTCTGTAAAAGTCATGTTTCGCTTCACCCGCGCTGCAGTCAGTGGGAGTGTAGGCAGAAACGACGAAAAGGCAACGATGTTTGTCCCTATCCTCCCGAATTCTTACGGATCGCCCCCAAATGCTCTGGTCTGGCCGAGAGTGGGGAGAGCCCGCCCTCTCTCTCTAAATGCTCTTACACGGCCACACGTATACAGTCTCTGCCAGAGAAGTCCTACTCACGGCCTTCTCGTGGTGAGGGTGTTGTTTACGAAATTGAGAGGACGAAAAGCGAATGTCCGGTGCTTTAACCGAGCCAGTGAGTCCACCTAGGGAAGTTGGAAAACCCTGGTTCTAAACCAATGGTGCCCATGAGCTCCAAGTTCCTGAGGAAAGATGGCGTATGAACCTAGTGTTGGTCACCGGCTACCATGAGACTGCGTTTCCTCACGATGCTCCACTGCCTTGTGGATCAGACCTTTAGATCGAAGGCTCCGGGTGTGGTCCCTTAAGAAAACCATCTCTTTCGGTCTGGGCTTCCGGGCAGTATCATAGCCCTCACACAATTAGGTGAAATGACAATTTTTTGTGTGGCGCATATATATCTGGTGCCGCCTTGTACCAATATTTCTGTGTCAAAAAAATAAATTACGTATCTGTTTAGTCGAAAAACACATAGGCGACTATTAACGGGGATCAATTATAATAGTGCTTTTTCTGGAGTGCTGTTAGAGGTATGAGGGCGGTTATCACTTCTCGGCTGCCCACACCGTGGAAGGGTCCTTCTGGAAGTACCTGAAAAGGAAATTGGATTAGAGGTGGTCTTAGTGACCTGAGAGCGTGACCGCAGTACCCAAGGGACAACTGATTGAAACCGGTCACACACGACCTTTTTGTGGGTAATTTTCGTGTCAGCTCCGTATTTGTTGGGACCTTACTGCCGGAGACGGAAATCCGTGGTATAAGGCGAGGTGTTTATTTCGGGATCGACCTTCTCCAACCCCACCCCTCCTTGTGGGAAGACAACATTGCTGTTATGCTGGTTGTTTGAAGGAAACAAATCATTGATTCTGAGTAATTTTACTGTTTTAGTCTCACCATACTTTATCGTTTGGAATTATACAACTGTGCATAACTGACATTTATTTGTTTCAGCTTGGGCCCAGTAGTGAGACTGGTAACAAGAAGCTAGACATAATTAGCATGGAATTCAGTGCTATCTTGACAAGTCAACTGGAATCACAACGTGCATACTTTGAGTCCCAACTGGATTTAATAACTACTCAGTCAAATATGCGTCTCGAAGAAATGGAATCCAGTGTCGAATCGGCCTTATCCGCTGCGCAAACAGCCGAAAAGAAACTCTCTGAAGTCATAAAAGAGAACCTAGTCATCAGTCGTAAATTGCGACAAGTACGTTACACAAATTTTTACGTTCCTTTTTATATTAAATAATACCATCAGTAGACTATTGTTACATTCCGCCTATTTTGCACTAAATGTTTCCTTTTAAAAATGAATTTAGGTCGAAATTCAAAAGTTTAAAGTATTATGTTGACTGATGAATACGAACAATACAAAGTTATGCCCAAGTATGGATGGTAATAACATTATTTATTAGCCTACATAACTTGTACTTAAGCCCGTTACCCCTCGTGGAGCATAGATCGCCAACTAGGAATCTACAACCAATACTGTATTGGGCTCTCCTTTCTGGATGTTCCTAAATGCTGTCCAGTCTTTTGATGTCTGTCTCCGATTTTAGGGGCAATTTGTTCTTTTACCTTGAGAGTTCCAAGCTAGGGCTTACCGTGAGGTGCAGTTTGATGGTTTCCGCAATATATGTCCTATGCACTTCCATCGCCTTTTCCAAATTTCCTCTTTAACTGAAAGCTGGTTTGTTCTCTCCCACAGTAAGCTGTCGCTGACAGTATTCAACCAACGGACATGAAGTATCTTGCATAGACATTTGTTTAGAGATACTTGCACTTTATGATTATTATTGTGGTAGTTCTCGAAGTTTCAGCTCCTTACAGTGGAACTGTCCTAACGTTTGTATTGAAGAATCTGACTTTGATATTGGGTGACAGTTGTTTTGAGTTGCATATGTTCTTTAACTGTGGAAAGGCAGCCCTTGCTCTCCTAATCCATTCCTTCACATCTGCATTAGATTCCACTTGTTTATTGCGTCTACTGTCCAGATATGCGAAAGTTTCCACCTCTTTCAAGGCTCCATCAAGTGTGATTTGGTTGTTACTCACTGTGTTGTATTTTAGGATCTTTCTTTTTCTCTTTTGTTTGTTGAGGCATGCTGCTACTACACTGGTTTTCTTCACCTGTATTCTCATTCCTTTCCCCAAGCCAGTCCATGTCGTACCATGACATCTTCATACCCGATGTTGTCCATTTCGACTTTCTCATTTAAGCCTCCCATCAGGATGGTCAGGTCCCTTCCTGAGCACTTCGCTATGATTGATTGCAGCCTCTCATGAAACTGATCTTTATCGTCGTCATCGCTACAATTGTTTGGTGCATTTGTTGATGTGTCTTGGATAGAAGGGCTAGGTCATCTACGAAGTTCAAATCGTCCAGTTGCACACAAGCTGTCCGCTAGGGTCTCGAATGGACAGCAGATGTCGACATCGAGACTTTTCAAATAAATAGCCAGACCTATCCGTTGTATGATTTGCATCTGTATGATGAGAACGTTAAAGGCAGTCAATTTAAATGGTACACATGACTTAGGAAAGCTAATTTGGATTTTGTGCTTAATGGTACCATTCCCAACTCCGAATAATCAGCAAGTTGAGAACGTTCAGACAGGATAGCACTTTCACTATAGACGAGGTGCTACGTGAATTGTGAAATTCAAAAAAACAAAGGATGAGAACATAAAAAAGAATAACCATTTCTTCCTATCTGGATGGACCTTTCTAGTTGGACCGCTTTTGATTGATTAGTGCTCGGTTGGCGCTTCACAGACGAACACATGTAAATTCGCAACTAGTTTAAAACAGCCTAACAGTTGATACTTCGTGAAGACAACCAATTTATGATTTAATACAAAATTACAGAATATCTTGGTAAAATATGAGAACCATACATGGAATACTTCATTTGTAAATCTTCCATCGATGGTCCTTCACTCTCTATCTGATTCTTCCACTTCACAATTTCTTTCTATTTCATTCGAATTGGTCTCCTTTGCTTTCTGCTGCCAGGTTTTCCACTTCTATTGTTATAACATACTGCTTATGTCTCTCGACATTAGCAGTATACACCACACCATCATTTCTCTGTACAGTCTATAATGTAACTTAGCTCTCGAACCGTAAATTTGCCGCTATTTGACCAACGCTTTGTACCTGGTAACACCTAAAGGGGCGAATGTTCCAGCCGATTTTACTCAACTGGGCCATGATGATACACAGGCTTAGCCACCACATCGTAGTAACTGTTGAGGTTGTTCAAGAAAGAAGGTATACAGATTTCCCTTAACGTCACTCTGTTTATCTGCGTAAGAACTATACTTGCTCGCTCAATAGCCGATAAATAACCCAAGCAGTCATCGACCAAGAACTTACCTTTTACGGACTTCAGGACAACTGTCATAATAATCAGACGATCTTTGGTCTGTTTCATTCCTAGCAATGTTTGTGCTAAACGGAAATGCTATTTCCCTAAATGACTGTGAAGTTGTCTGAAATTCAACAGGCTCTTCCAATAGGTATGAATGAGTCACAAGTATTTCGTAACAGAAGTAATATAAACTAATGGCGTTCGGTAGCTTTAGGAAGTTTATTGGTTTCTCAAGGCTGAATGTCAATTTCGTAATCTTGATATTGTAGAAATAACCTTATTAACATAAGTTGAAATGTATTTGTAAAAAGCCTTTGTCAACTTTTTATGTGTATGACCTATTTTACGGTGAAACAGAAGGATTAAGAAATGCCCATTTATATTTTCATTACCTGCTTATTGTAGTTTGAATATTTGATCCACCATGCATCCGAATATGTCAGGTTGACTGAATCCATATCTGCATCCTAATTTTTATCTATTCCTTCATTGCTTGTTAGCTTTGTTAATCATTAAGTTATGCATCAATTTACATTGACATTGAAAACACGCATATATATATATATATATATATATATATATATATTCCTTCTGTCCTCTCACTTTTTTGCGTGTACCTCCTAATCAAATGTTCTGCCAATCTAATTAATTGTTACTAGGCGCCCTTGCAACATAACTCGTATTCTGGCTATTCTTTAGGGAACACAACGATACTTGCAGAATTAGCCTGAAAGTAAACACACATGTAAACGGGTCAGTAGAATTTGAAGTCATTCAAGAAAAGCAAACCTAATGTATTAATTCTTAAGTGTACCTTCTGAATCTTTCCTATAGCCATGAATAATTTTCTAGGAGGTTTATTATCGACTACTATTTCTTTACCAACAAATTCACTGACAAGGTAATGAGATGGAGTTGTAGACAAATCATTATTTTTTCCTTGTTGATATGAAGAAGTTATATGTGGGAATCATTACGTGTTCTGCCATTCTTGCCTCTCCAGCTCGTTTACTATCCACTAGTTTTTGTGAGTTCGCTGTAAACAATGTAATTTAAAACAAAACTCGAAAGTATGTAGGTATCAATACCAAAGTTTGACCTGATAATTTCAAATAAACTGAACCTTGGGTGAACTATTATTAATAAAAATAGAAATGCATTCGTATTATCCTAATAGGCAGTGATATTAAATTTTCTGAGATGTGGAAGTTTTCATAATCCAGTCAACCACCGGAAGAAAGACAAAGGAAGTGTAGGCAGCATTGTCTGACTTCGATCCTCGCTTGGAATGCGTCTGCCAGCTGTCCTCTATGCATGACTTTGTAGTGTACTTCGTCGTATGAATTCCGTATGATGTTGACGATTTCCTCAGGTACACCATCATGTAGAAGAAGGTTCCATAATGTTCTCCTATTCACACTGTCGAACGCCTTATCGTCAAGGAAGTTAATGTGTAGTGACAAGTCCCATTCGATTGATTTTCCAACGATGATCCGTAGTGTGGCGATTCGGTCTGTGCACGACCGATCCTTACGGAAATCGGTCTGTTTATCTTGAAGTTGTGTCTCTACCGGATGGGGTTGCTAACAACACGCCCAACTGTTAGCGCGATATAGATTATATTGGAGCGTGTTTTGTGCAGGATTGTGTTGGGGCACGCAAGACATCCTGGAATAAATCGCAGGAAAGCGCCAGCACGAAGTTGTTTTATTTGACGCATTTAGACACCCAACAAAAGCTGCTATCACGTTCGTGCAGGGAATGCCTATTAGCAAAAGAAGCACCGCGGAAAGCAGAGATGCAATTATGGCCAATAACACAGTCACCGTGGCAGCGTATACTGGTGAACTTTGCTGCTCCGATTCATAGGAAAGCCTACCTTTTGGTAGTTGATGCATACAGCAAGTGGCCAGAAATTTTACTCGTGTAACATCCAACTGCAAGCTGGCAGCCAGAAAAATACGTCAACTATTTAGTTATTTCGGGGTTCCAGAATGAAAAGTCGGACAACGGAACACAATTTAAGTCCTATACCTTCTCCAAATTTTGTCGGAGTCGGTTATGCCCGAACACATTAGACAATTAACGAGGTCTCTCCAGCAGAAGCTTTACTTTTCAGAAAAATACAAATACATTTTGATCCCATTCGTCCGACGCCAACTTATTTATTTATTTATTTAATCACATATATATTGGTACAAAGGGCACCGGATACATATGCGCCACGCAAAATGAGAATTGGAGGAGAAGGAAGAAGATGCGTATATATAAAGGAAGGAAAAAAGGAAAAGGAGAAGAGTAATGATGGGGAGAACTGAAATGTACAACCAGAAGAGCTCTCTCAGTTAGGAAAGTTATAGCCTCTCTTTATGAAGAAAGTAGGTTACAACAAGAGCGCCACTGGCTTCTATTCTGAGCCACTGTGTTGCACCATCTCTCGAACCCCAGCCAGGGAGTCGTGAAGGACCAACAGAAGCTAGCCCTTTGAAGCTTTCTTTCATGCCACGACGCCATGTCATACACTGACCTCATCTCCGCTTTTTCCAATTAGCTCCAGAGTCGGCAAATAATGCACGACGTGGAATTCTCTGGGACGACATTCGTAAAACATGTCCAAGCCACCGAAGTCGGTGTTTCAAGATGGTGACACCAACTGGGTTGTCTTCTCTGCGCCCGAACACATGATGCCGAACCTCTGCATTACTAACATGGTGTTGCCACTGTATGTCAGCAATCCTTCGGAGACAACGATGGTCGAACACAGAGAGACGTCTAACATCCTCAACTCGGAGAGGCCAGGTTTCACAAGTATAGAGCAAAACTGCCCTCACCGACGCGTTGTAGATCCGACCTTTTACAGCCAGACTAACATCACGAAGTCACCAAAGATGACCCAGATTGGCATAAGCCGCTCTGGCTTTCATTATACGTGCATCAATCTCATCACTCACACCATTACCAGCACTTATGTAGCTACCTAAATACACGAACTTCTCAACTACTTCAATCTGCTCACCATCTAGGGTGAGTACAGGATTAGAATCGTGCCAGTCTTGTGGGAGTACTTTGCACTTTGAGGGTGCAAAGCACATGCCGTACCTGCGGACACTGATTGCCAACTGAATAAGTGCGGATTGCATGCCTTGGGCATTATCGCACAGTAGGACAATATCATCCGCATACTCTAGATCGAAAAGTCGTTCTTCAGGCAACATATCCACACCGCTATTACTTACATCCATCAGAGTTGTTTCCAGAATGTCGTCGATGGCAAAGTTGAAGAGGAATGGTGAGATTGGGCAACCTGCCTAACCCCGCTGCTCGAATGGAACAAGGGAGAAAGGTGGTTGTATGCCCTCACTCTGCCTGAGGTGTTCGTATACAGGGCCTTTAAGATGTTAATGAACTTCTCAGGCACATCCTTCTTCAATAGACAATCCCAGAGCAGCCGGCCATTTGAACTACCCTTCGAAAAATTCCGCCCATCGTCCAAGACGTCGATAGATGTTAGTGATTGGCATCCCATCATCCTCGTAGATTGTTTCACTCACATAAGACTTCTTGCTGCCAGTGGCTCGGATGAGTTGGAAGAGCTTCCGGCAGTTACCGGATGCTGCTGCTGCTTCCATCTCATTAGCACGCTCCGATCACCAGGCTTCTCGATCCTTACGCAAGCTTTGCCCAATTTCATTACGTAACAGCCTTCATTTGTGGTCATACTCACGTTCACCCGGAGTAGACCGACAGGCTTCCATCAGTTATAAGGAGCCAGAAGAAACCCAGTGCTTGTAAGCGGGACGTTTCACGAAGCCACAAGCGGCTTTACTCGCCATTTTCATGGCGTTGTGAAGATGCAACCAATGCTCATCTATACTTTTCGGTGGGATGGTAAGTAGCCTAGAAGCTAGCTCCGCTCAATACTTACTTGCAACAGAAGTTGCAGCCAGTTTACTAACATCGATCCGTTGATGGCGGTCAATCCTTCGGCCACTGAAAATCAAGGTGAGATTGGCGCAGACCAGGGCATGATCAGACTCCAGATCGGTACTCCAAAAGGAGCGACAGTCTTGTACACAACCACGCCAGCGGTAGCTGATCGCGATGTGATCAATCTGAGTCCAGGCTTGGAATGCAGAAGGAGGATGCCAGGTGGCACACCGGCGATGACTGTGCCGGAAGTTAGTGCTGGCCAGAAACAGGTTGTGGTCTGTGCACAGTTGCAGCAAACGGTCCCCGTTATCTGTCCTGCAACCAACAAGTCCCCATCGGCCACCTAGACGACTCTCTTCTGTGCCTAGACGCCCGACCTGTGCATTCAAGTCTCCGGCTAGTACTGTAGTGAACAGAACGCTAGTTGGGGACAATCGAATGTATTTAAGCAAAAATTACAGACTATCTCAGTAAATTCTGATAACCAAACAATGAACGGTCAATTTGCAAATTAACAACCAATTGTTTCAATCTTCTCTGTTTCTTCTCTAATTTCATTGCTCATGCATTTTCCTTCCGATTGCGCTTCATTTCAGTTCTTTGCTCATCGGTCTTCTTCCAAAATACATTCTATGTCTGAGCAACACCATATACTACTTATATAGATATAAGTAGACCACACCACAGTAGTACAATATCTGTCTAACGCGCTTTCTGGAGAAGAACTGTTAACTGATGGTAAAACTCATCCTTGATTGCATCCGGGTTGCAATCTGTCGGGGCATAGGCGGAGATGACGAAAAGACACCGTTTCTCACGCCGATTTCTCACTTTGATGGAATTTTCTAATCTAACAGCACATAAGCGACTGTTAATTGGGATCCAATCGATTAGTGCTGCCTCAGCTCTAGCGCTTAGTGAGACACCAACGCCAGCAAGACCAGACGAAGATGCCACGGGGTCCCCGGATAAGCGCACATGAAACAAGCTTTTCGAGGCGACAGATGGAGAGCGGATTTGTAGTACTTCACTAGAGTCTTGAATACGGGTCTCGGATAGACAACAAACTTCAACATTAAGACCTTCCAAAGACATAGCCAGCCCTATCTGTTGTCCGATCTGCATTAGTGTGCGAACGTTGAAGGAAGCCAGCTTGAACGGCGTACGTGGTTTCAGAAAGACTGCTTCAGTATTCATAATCGGTGGAAGCATTCACTTTCAACCAGACAGTGACTGGAGATCGTTTAGATAGGACAGATTTTCCACCAAGAGCGAGCTGCTGCATAAGTTGAAAAGTAAGGTTACACAAATTGGGGATAAAAAGGGGCTGAATTACCGATATGGTAAATAATAATAATAATAGTAATAATGCAAATTGTTTTGTTCATAGTGTGAACGAGAATATAATTGTCAGTTGAATGTTCCATTTCATTATTTGCGACAGGGCTGTGATACTGCCCGGGTACCCAAACCGAAGCAGGTGGTTTTCTTAGGGGGCCACACCCCGAGCCTTTGACCTAGAGGTCTAACCCACAAGGCAGTGGAGCATCGTGAGGAGATGCAGTCCCATGGTAGCCGGTGACCAACAATTGGTTCATTCGCCATTTGTTCCTTCAGGATACGGGAGCCCATGTACACCATTAGTTTGGAATCAGGGTTTTCCAACTCCCCTAGGTGGATCCTTCATATCCACCAACCCGGTTATAGCGCCGGACATTCGCTTTTCGTCCTCTCACTTTCGAAAACAACACCCCCGCCACGAGAAGGCAGTGAGTAGGACTTCCCTGGCAGGGGCTATATACGCGCGGCCATGTGAGAGCATTTCGAGAGGGAGAGCGTACTCTCCCCACTCGCGGCCGTACCAGGGCATTTGGGGGCGACGCCAACTCCTGAAACTCAACGAAACATATCGATGAAGAAACAGTTCAATCTACGTCACAGAACACAAAGACGACTGTTCACTATGGATCAAAATGTAATTACTGCGGACTGTCGTGGCAAACATCCTACATGGATGGCTGGTCGAATCATGCAAAACAGAGGAAGTGTGGTTTATAAGGTGTCATTTGGCTCAGAGGTTTGGGGGCGCCATGCTAACTAAATGAAAGCAACTTAAATCCCAAACATTAAGACCCGACATAGAACACTTCTTAATGTTCTTCTGGATACTTTCAAAATCAAAACCCCTAGAACAGACCGATCAGTCTCTGTGCAAGCAAAGAGTGATACCACTTCTTTATTGCCTAGAAGGTGGAGAAATCAAAAGCACGAACCAGTCGCGCGGTTGCAGTGTGTGAACAGACAAAGTAATTTATTCACATTTAGTAATTACTCCGTTTATATTGATTTATTGGGAAGTACTGACAATTGTATTCACAATCATCTCATCAGTTCATTCTAATATCTGAGGTCGATGGTGATCTTACATCTAATTAAAAGATTCTAAGCACCAAGACGAATACATGTAAATTTGCAACTAGTTTAAAACAGCCTAACAGTTGATACTTGGTGAGGACAACCAATTTATGATTTAATACAAAATTACAGAATATCTTGGTAAAATATGAGAACCATACATGGAATACTTCATTTGTAAATCTTCCATCGATGGTCCTTCACTCTCTATCTGATTCTTCCACTTCACAATTTCTTTCTATTTCATTCGAATTGGTCTCCTTTGCTTTCTGCTGCCAGGTTTTCCACTTCTATTGTTATAACATGCTGCTTATGTCTGTCGACATAAGTAGCATATACCACAATAGGGCTTAACCCCAAACTTTTTGCATTATCACTGGTGTTAGTTGGTGATGAAAACTCAATATGGTGATAGTCCTAACTCATAACAATAGCCCAACTACTACTCTGCAAAACCTAACGTTTTTCTTTTACTGAAAAGAATAATTCGACATGTGAGAGTTGATTATTGAAATCGAAGCTGTTATTCAGTTGTTATAATACTGCTTTAAGTCATTAGTTCTTTTGTAACTGAGCAGTGTTTCCTAATTGGCTGATATGTCGCTCGAGGTCGTCAGTATATTATAATTTTACCGTTTATAGATTAAATTAATGAACTTACCAAGCTAAGATTTGTGATAATTCTACAAAATCTATATCAGTCTTATGTATATGAACTAAAATACACTCAGAGAATTTATGTAAATATTCTAAATAAGCCGAAGTGAATTGTGCCAATGAAGAAATTGATTGAAAGTAAATTTCCTGTAAAGAATAACAACAGAAGAAAAACAATTAATCAGCATACATTTTAGCAAAAGGTTCCAATAGTATGTTTCGTCAGGTATGGGCGTTTACACTTACAGATATCCGGGTAGATGCTTTAATGTGTAGCACAATAGCTTAGTAGTTAAAACAATTGACTATCTATCGTGGAGTTCTAAGTTCAAACACCGTCCCATCAAAGTCGGTTTAGACAGTCAGAATCTGACTCAAAGCATACCACGCAAATTTGTACTAGTTCAAAAAATCATATTAAATTACATTACAAACGTAGGCAAAAGACTAAGAACTACGAAGAAAAGCCGAATGAGAAGACTTAAGAGAAGTGAGATATTTCTTATCTGATACGAAAAGATACACCTATGTTCCGACCGAATAGCAGATATTGGTAGTTCACTTATGTATAGTACTAACAGTTATATTATGAGTATAATTGTCATCCACTACATTTACAGCTCTCAAATATTGTGAAAATATTCACTTGAAATCAGGCGAAATGCCTACAATGGTAATTTATTATTGTTGAAAAAATGTTGCGAAGGTGAAATGATTTATGTTTCCAACAAAACAAATTATGAAGGCATAGAATATTGAAATAAACCATGATAAAAGGTGTGGAATTCTTAATTGGCATAACTCATTAATAGCCTGACTTTTTGTAATATTGTAGTGAACGAGAACACAAGTATTTGAATACAAATTACGGAACGTCTTAGTAAAATCTGAGAACCATGCAGTAAATACTTCATTTGCAAAATGTCAATCAAATGTCTCAGACTTGATTGTTCCTTCATTTCCACACCAATCATACACTGTCTTCGTTCTCCTTCGATCTTTTTAGCCTTCCGCCGCCAGACATTTCACTTTCGATTGGTGATACATATTAATTATATTTATAAAATGTATTATATATATATATATATATATATATATATATATATATATATATATATATATATATACTCTTACTTCAATCGATAACTTCTCCAATTTTTCGCCGTCGCACATTTTCCAAACATTAGTTACAGCCTGTGAAAAATATAAAAGCATGTTAATTAGTTAAGCAAAAATACAAAATTTGTTTCAAATTAGTGTAATGAATAAACCTCAGAGCACATCATGATTACGCCGTATAACTTGGTCTCACGCAACTTGTCGGTGAAATATACTTTTGTGTATAAGGCTGTGGAGTTAAAACACCTGTGAGTAATGGGTGCGTTGTTTGAGGTAGGGATATACCGCTTGGCTACCTCCCACCTTAAATGTCCGTGTACGGAAGAGGATGAAGAGAGTTCGCCATTAATCGATCTTATATGGCTCCAGTTGTAAATACTTATTGATTAGATTCGTATATCTTCTGAAGTCTAAATCACTAGAGATAATTAATTTTACTTTCTCAAGAGATTTTCGAGACCAGGTACAAAATAAGGTTGAAGTTACTTTACTACATCTGAAAAATTGATTGGTTTTGAAAATCTCGTGAGGAAGTAAAATTAATTATCTTTTGGGATTTAGACTTCAGGAAATATACGAAGTTAATCAATGAGAGTTTATAATTGAAGTCAGATAAAATCGATAACCAGTAAAATCATTTTTAGTACTACCGATATTACTGGACGACAGGTTTGAGGAGAGCAAGGGTGTGAAAGAAGTTTTCTTTAGTGAGTGGGTTGGTAAAAATACAAAACTCATAGCACATTCTGTTAAATGCTAGTCGTAGTCTGATAATATCGATAGTTCTAAGAAGGATTTTACTGGTTATCATGCCTTAATACTGATATAAAAACCAATAATTTGTGTGATGACGAATATTTTTATAACAATGAGCTCGATTAATCACCATATTGCTAATTCAGATTCATGCTGTTTTCAATAACGTTTCTGCCCCTGGTAACGTTCAATAATACAGAAAGAAACTTCGAGCGGGAAACATTCTCAAAATTTTTTTTATTCAGCTCCTAGCCAATTGCAATAAGCACAAACGTATGTTGCCTTAAATTGTCATGCCAAATTCGATTATGCAATAAAATGTATGATATAAAACCTAAACGTTTAGTTTTGTAAATACCCTCGCATCTTGTTGTCCGAAGTTCTGTGGTATTTGCAGTCTGTTGGTAACGTTGTAACATTCAAAGTAAATTTTATAACATCATGGTAAAATCAATCTGAATGGTCTTATTTTCGAACTTTACACTCTAAGCTTATTCTTAGGTGATCACATCAATACTTGTTTTTTTTACTTTGATATGAAAGATAAACGTATTTTGAGATGTCACGAAAATGCAATCAATAATCCATGTGATAGTCAATGAAGTTTTCTTTTTAATATAAATATCTTGCACAAAACATGCCTATTGTTCCTGAAATCTTTATACTCTCTAAAATAATCTTAAGGCCACATCATTAGCTCAACGTTTACAAAGGGATTTGGAAGAAGAACGTGCTTTAAATCAAAGTTTACTTATAAATGAGAAAACCTGGCGCGAAAGAACAGAACAAGCGGAGTCGGAAGCGAAAACAGCTCGTGCAGAATGTAGAGAATTACTATTAAACTTGGAATTGCGAGATAAATTAAATGAATTAAACACAAGTAAAGAGGTAATCTCTCTCTCTCTCTCTCTCTCTATATATATATATATATATATATATATATATATATATATATATATATATATATATATATATAGCCTTGGTTTAATATAGTTGGAACAGTGAAGTAGTTCCCCAAAGATTTGAGATAGTTCCAATTGTTTCGTTAAAACTAAAGTCGCGCGGGATCTTTATAACGCTATAGTTACTATAGCGTTCATGTTCTATTGTCCCAAGTTTTCTTAAAAGTATTCTGACTTTTAAAGTATCATCCAGTTTACAGAGATGAACATGGAACATATCTTAATATTTCTCTTAACATGAGTCAAAAATAACTCCAGATAGACCATGAAAGTGAAATTCATGAATAACAATAATGACTAAATTGGTATGTTACTTGTAGTTCACTTGATCCATGGTTTTGCTTAGATAGACACATCCGCATAAGGGCTTTCATTACTCTTATTTGAGACTGTTCAAACCGTTTCTCTTGACGCTCCATGTAGGTTTCTGATTGTTCAAATGTAATATTCATTGTAGTTCTTCCGTCGCCACTGATAAGTATGCTAAAGAACACTCGATTCGATTTTCTAGCCCCTCCCAATAACCCTAAGCTCTATCCACATGGTGACTTGAACACAAGAGAAAAGACACGAAGTGCAAAATGAACTCTTTAATATAGGGCTAGTTTATGTACAGACAAACAGGGGCATATACAGATTTACACACGACTTTTGAAGGTTTCTGGAACCCTACTATAAATAGTAGTAGTAGTATAGGTAAATATCCAATCAGAAATGTGACACATGTCTTCACTTTCTAGGTGCTACTGTGAAGATTCTGTTCAACGCTGATTGGATGAAGTGTCTCCTGACGTTTCTGCACCCCCATTGACTTTTCCAAAGAATACTTTGGGACTTCCCAACACTAGTCGAATTCCATCGCTAATCAACTGAAATTGCAAATCTGGGTCATTGGATTCTACAAGACTTTAATCTCTTAAACTTGATCCTATGTTCCAGTTTGTAAGTGCACAGTGCTAAACAGTACAATCGACAATGTAATGAAGTGAACTTACCGTCGTAGTTCTTTACTTCAGTCTTCGTTATCATTTTGCATATTAATCATGCTCACATTTGTATAGAGCATTATTCGTAATCTTAAAACGGACAGAATAATCAATGTATAAACAAGAAACAGCTACTTTCTGTAGCTTCTACGGCAGCCTCTGTAACTGACAGGTTTCATATGACACTAAATACATTTGCATCACCGATGCCTCAAACGACTACTAGTTATGCTTTTTTGTGTTTAATATTTTATGCATAAGCATGTCATTTTACGGTGTAATGGATAGGTTAAAATGTTTTTCTGCTTTATACTACGATAGTACGGTAATAATGTAGCGAACAAGAACACGAATGGGGACAATCGGATTTATTTAAGCACAAATTGCAAACTAAGATCTGATAACCATACAGCTAACAGTTAATTTGCAAAATAACAGTCACTTGTCTCAATCTTCACTGTTCCTTATGTAAATATCAATCTATCTTTTCTAATTTCACTGTTCGTGCATTTTCCTACCAATTATGCTTCATTTCAGTTCTTTCCTTATCAGTCTTCTGTCAAAATACATTCTATGTCTGACCATCACAATATACTACTTATAAGGAGACCACGCCACAAGACTGAACCGGATGACCGAGTTTATAATATTGCTAGATTGGATACTCGAAAGATCCGCTATACACTCACCAGATCAGGTTATATGAGATATCCGATTCACGACCGAAAATAGAGAATCAGATTAGCACTAGACGATATTTTATTCCACACAGTTACGAACATTCACTCGTCGAGTCCGGAGTAAAAATCAGTAGGAGAAAAGAAAATCACAAATTTGCTGGTCAGTAAGTTGCGTACCTGTTAGTCCAATTAAGTGACCAATCACATTTACTTTCACAACCACACATCACCTAACGAGCAATAAAACATTCTCCTAGCCATTTGTGATATCTTTCTATGATTAGATCTGTTTGGATTTATACATCAAATACATCATACTATTTTGTATCATGTATTGATCAAAATTCTGTTTATTATTTTTAACATTCAACCATATTCATCACTAATCCGACAGCCTTTCATAAAAGCTACATTCAGCAGCTACCGACAAATATACAAACCGATTGGACAGAAATGAGAGTATTTATAGCTTAGCTGACATATGACTGATTTATCATTCTATCAACATACGTTTCGCATAAAAGATTAACTTAAAATCAAAGTTTCCTTCACAAACTGATCACTTTGAATTATACTGTGAAAGTATTGAAATAACAATCATTGAACTAAAAATGATTGCTTGAAATACTTCTTAAAAAGCATGTCATGTAAATGAATTTCGTTCCATCAAGAACTTTGAACATATATTTTCGATACTCGGAAATACATTCGAACTGTACTTCTATGCAAACTCATAAGCTGAGAACTGCATGCTTCTCAGGTTTAATATTTTAGTCAAATCCGGAGTGCGGTTACCGTACTTTGTCGTGAGGAACCGGGAAGAGACTGGGTTCGAGGTAATCTTAAGCGATGCAAAAGTGTGACTTCAGACATCAAAAGGCCAACCCTTTGAGACTAGAGACACACCTTATTTCTGTTCGCAGTTTTTAATATATTATCTTCATGTCTCATAATAATAGTTACTATTTAAACACAAATACTGGTACAACTGGGCACCAAAATAAATATGCACCATGTGTAGAGATACAGAAAGAGAAGGAAGGATGATCGACTGAGCAAATGAATAGAAATAAGTGGATGAGGATCAGTTGTAATGGGCAATCAGTTTTAAAAAGATACGAATAAGAAGGATCCTTTCAGTTGAAGAAGTTCTCCTCCTTTTGTTAGGAATATAGAAGGAAACTACAGCGGGACACGCCATCGATTTTTGTTCTGAGCAATATCTGATAACGTCACTGAGTTGTAATATCTCTAAGACCCCATCCTGGGAGTCATAGTAGAGCGGCAGATGCCAATCCCACAAAGCTTTCTTTTACACTACTGGACGATGTCATAGGTTAACCACCTTCCCACTTTCCACACTCCATCTAGGACCTGACGTAGAGTGAATATCTGGTCTATGCAACCACGTCCAGGTCGAAAACCAGCCTGGTATTCTCTAGTCTGCTCTTCACGAGCTTTGGTTAGGCGTCCTATTATTATTCAAGCTAACCTCATAAAGGCTTTCTACTCGAACACAACTGGTCGAGTTAGAGCCTATGGCCAACTGTCGTCAGAATTGGTTACCTCAAGTGGTATTCGTCAGGGCTGTCCACTCTCACCATTCTTGTTAAACTTTGTCATTGACATGCTTTTAGAGATAACACTTTCATCATCTCAATCTCCAGGAGTTGAACTTCTACCGGGAGGCTCACTTATTGACTTAGAATACGCCGACGACATAGTTTTATTTGGTGAGAACGCTGGCAACATGCAGAGTCTTCTGACCACTATAAGCAACTATGCAGGCATGTTCGGAATGCGATTCTCTCCCTCAAAGTGCAAAATGTTACTTCAGGATTGGATTGCAGCGACACCCTCACTAATGATAGGAAGTGAAGTAGTTAAGCGTGTTGACCGCTTCACTTATCTTGAGAGTTTCATCAGCCCTTGTGGTCTGGTGTGTGACGAAATCTCAGCACGGATACAGAAGGCTCGTCTAGCTTTCGCCAACTTGCGTCATTTATGGCGTAGGCGAGATATCCGTCTATCAACCAAAGGACGGGTTTACTGTACAGCAGTTCGTTCCGTCCTACTTTATGGCAGAGAAACATGGCCGATAAGAGTAGAGGATATTCGTAGGCTACTAGTATTTGATCACAGGTGTCTTCGAAGCATTGCTCGTATATCCTGGGACCACCGGGTAAGTAATGCAGATGTAAGGAAACGGGTACTAGGTAAGGATGGCAAATCGATTGATGAAGTAGTGAAACTTCATCAGTTGAGATGGCTGGGACACGTGTTACGTATGCCCAACCACCGACTGCCCCGACGTGCAATGTTTCATGGTGTAGGAGTAGGTTAGAAGAAAGCTAGAGGCGGCCAGACCAAAATGTGGCACAAATCTATAAAATCACTGACAAGTGAACTGAGCCATGCCGGTAGGTGTAGACTACCTGGTTGAGATTCACGAGATGATAGCAACCGATGGTTAGAGACCTTGAATGACATTGCTCAAAATCGTTTGCAATGGCGAAGGTGCATCCACTCCTTGTGTTCTACTAACTTCTAATCTTCTGAACTCTTCATGTCCCTATCTTTTTCTCTTTCGAAATTTATTTCACTGTGTTATACTCCTTGAATAACATCTTCAAACCCTAATCCTTCACTACTACTACTACTATGGGATTTCATTCGAAAACTGCATCTCTGTGCTAATGTGGTATGGCAACCTGAACTGATGTACGTACGTACGAAGTTTTACTTTGTGACTGACTGACCCCACTCCATCTCAGCATTGGCGATCAATGCACGATATGGAAGGTGTTCAGAGGACATTTGTAACACTTGACCAAGCCACTAAAACGGTGTTTAAGACAGTGACTTCAATTGAGTTATTATCATGATACCTGAACACACGTTGCCGAACCACAGTATTACTAACAATGTTGTAACAATGTCAGCAATCCTCTGGAGACAACAATGATTAAATAGTCCTCTTATATCCTCCCGTTTGGAGAAGACAGGTTTCGCAAGCATAGGGCATAGCTGTTCTCGATGCGCTATTAACTCGTCCTTGTACATCCAAATTAACACCACGACAGAAAGGATGCTATAGGTTGGGATTAGCCGTCCAAGCTTCCACTGTATTTAGACTAATTTAACCATGCTCCATCACCAGCACTCATGGTTTAGTTGATGTTTTCGGAGCAACAGACCAACTGAACTGTTCCTCAAAAAACTGGTTACCTTCCGAGACATCATTTGATGTCGCATCAACTCCACAAATTATTTCATTCACACTAGACTTCGTGTAAGTGGCTCAGATGGGTTGAAATAGCTTTCAGAAATTGCTAGATGCTGGAGCTGTTTCCAAATTGATAGCACTCTCTAGACATCAGGTTTCTGAATCCTTCACGTTAGATTTCTTTACCCCGGCGATCAGTTTGAATTCCGGTTTCCATTGTAGAGTAAGGACGCCTGTTAGCACGCTAATGATGACTATGTGAAAATCTGGTGCTTGCAAGAAACAGGTTGCTTTTGCGCAAAGCTTTAGGAGGCGGTCACCGTTATTTATGCTGCGACCATCGTGGGACTCTGCTCTATCTAGATGTCTATTCTGTACATCCAAATTACCGGCTACCCTTGCAGTATCTGTCTATCACTATTTCTTGGGAAGATTGTTTCACCGATGGTAGAATTCATTGTTCGTCGCATCCGAGTTTTAATCTCCCTTGGTATCGGCGAGGATTATGAGGAATCATTGTTTCCCTACACTCGTTTCTTCTTATCTGGATAGATCTTTCTAGTCGGACCGCTTTTGAAAATAAACTCCTGTTTTTGATTCATTGGTGTTCGGTTGGCGCTTCACAGACGAACACATGTAAATTTGCAACTAGTTTAAAACAGCCTAACCGTTGATACTTGGTGAGGACAACCAATTTATGATTCAATACAAAATTACAGAATATCTTGGTAAAATATGAGAACCATACATGGAATACTTCATTTGTAAATCTTCCATCGATGGTCCTTCACTCTCTATCTGATTCTTCCACTTCACAATTTCTTTCTATTTCATTCGAATTGGTCTCCTTTGCTTTCTGCTGCCAGGTTTTCCACTTCGATTGTTATAACATACTGCTTATGTCTCTCGACATTAGCAGTATACACCACACCATCATTTCTCTGTACAGTCTATAATGTAACTTAGCTCTCGAACCGTAAATTTGCCGCTATTTGACCAACGCTTTGTACCTGGTAACACCTAAAGGGGCGAATGTTCCAGCCGATTTTACTCAACTGGGCCATGATGATACACAGGCTTAGCCACCACATCGTAGTAACTGTTGAGGTTGTTCAAGAAAGAAGGTATACAGATTTCCCTTAACGTCACTCTGTTTATCTGCGTAAGAACTATACTTGCTCGCTCAATAGCCGATAAATAACCCAAGCAGTCATCGACCAAGAACTTACCTTTTACGGACTTCAGGACAACTGTCATAATAATCAGACGATCTTTGGTCTGTTTCATTCCTAGCAATGTTTGTGCTAAACGGAAATGCTATTTCCCTAAATGACTGTGAAGTTGTCTGAAATTCAACAGGCTCTTCCAATAGGTATGAATGAGTCACAAGTATTTCGTAACAGAAGTAATATAAACTAATGGCGTTCGGTAGCTTTAGGAAGTTTATTGGTTTCTCAAGGCTGAATGTCAATTTCGTAATCTTGATATTGTAGAAATAACCTTATTAACATAAGTTGAAATGTATTTGTAAAAAGCCTTTGTCAACTTTTTATGTGTATGACCTATTTTACGGTGAAACAGAAGGATTAAGAAATGCCCATTTATATTTTCATTACCTGCTTATTGTAGTTTGAATATTTGATCCACCATGCATCCGAATATGTCAGGTTGACTGAATCCATATCTGCATCCTAATTTTTATCTATTCCTTCATTGCTTGTTAGCTTTGTTAATCATTAAGTTATGCATCAATTTACATTGACATTGAAAACACGCATATATATATATATATATATATATATATATATATATATATTCCTTCTGTCCTCTCACTTTTTTGCGTGTACCTCCTAATCAAATGTTCTGCCAATCTAATTAATTGTTACTAGGCGCCCTTGCAACATAACTCGTATTCTGGCTATTCTTTAGGGAACACAACGATACTTGCAGAATTAGCCTGAAAGTAAACACACATGTAAACGGGTCAGTAGAATTTGAAGTCATTCAAGAAAAGCAAACCTAATGTATTAATTCTTAAGTGTACCTTCTGAATCTTTCCTATAGCCATGAATAATTTTCTAGGAGGTTTATTATCGACTACTATTTCTTTACCAACAAATTCACTGACAAGGTAATGAGATGGAGTTGTAGACAAATCATTATTTTTTCCTTGTTGATATGAAGAAGTTATATGTGGGAATCATTACGTGTTCTGCCATTCTTGCCTCTCCAGCTCGTTTACTATCCACTAGTTTTTGTGAGTTCGCTGTAAACAATGTAATTTAAAACAAAACTCGAAAGTATGTAGGTATCAATACCAAAGTTTGACCTGATAATTTCAAATAAACTGAACCTTGGGTGAACTATTATTAATAAAAATAGAAATGCATTCGTATTATCCTAATAGGCAGTGATATTAAATTTTCTGAGATGTGGAAGTTTTCATAATCCAGTCAACCACCGGAAGAAAGACAAAGGAAGTGTAGGCAGCATTGTCTGACTTCGATCCTCGCTTGGAATGCGTCTGCCAGCTGTCCTCTATGCATGACTTTGTAGTGTACTTCGTCGTATGAATTCCGTATGATGTTGACGATTTCCTCAGGTACACCATCATGTAGAAGAAGGTTCCATAATGTTCTCCTATTCACACTGTCGAACGCCTTATCGTCAAGGAAGTTAATGTGTAGTGACAAGTCCCATTCGATTGATTTTCCAACGATGATCCGTAGTGTGGCGATTCGGTCTGTGCACGACCGATCCTTACGGAAATCGGTCTGTTTATCTTGAAGTTGTGTGCGTACTGTTGAAAACCTTTCCATGTACCTATGTTAGTTTTTACTCTTAATCTTAATGAGCTTCTGTGAGATTCAGGCACCTTGACTTGAGTGGAAATTTCTCCAAAACCAGTAGAAATGGTCACCGGCTCTCTACTGAAACAATATATCTACTGGAATGGCTGCAATATTTAGCCACTAGCAAATCAAATCTTTCGAGAGACCCGCGAAAAGTTTGCTGCACAATCAAGAACCACTTTCAATTTCTTCTCCCTCTTTTGGGTTAATAACCGCAAATTGCATTAAATACCGACGTGGACGATATTCTAGCTGACTTTGTATATCTGAAGTCAATTCAGCATATTATCTAATAGTGTCGTCGATGCTTTTAGTGTACCTTTCGGATAAACAGTCAACTCCTTTAGCCTGTGTCGCAAAGTCTAGCCTCTTTCTGGTCACCTTATGGTTACTGGAATTTGAATCTGTATCATTTTCCATGGATTGTAGCAACAAAATGATGATCTACAAAGTAAGGTCGTACAACCTTGACAATTGATATTTTGTTGGGTTAGTTTGACAGACGCACTTGACAATCCTGTGATTGTGCCGTATAAATACGAGTGATCTCCAACACCTGACCTAATGGGTTTCTGGAGAATCACAGCCAATCAACATTAAGACCTTTCCTTTATCTAAATTACCTAACAGTAAGTAGATCAAATGATGTCACCAATGGTCATCACAGTGACTTTTGTTCAACTTCATTGTAATCCAACGGATCTTGATTATCTTGTCTTTGTTAAGGTAGTATTGTCTGTCATATTTACACACTCCTTAATACAGGTCAAGAAGACTAATGTGCACGCACTAGACTAAATAATTAGACACAAAAAGAATTGTTTTTTGTTAGATGTTATGATAGAAAGAGTCTTGGATCAATGTTTCGTGCTAGTTTATACTCGCCAGCAAGACACATCTGCGATCTCAAAAACTGATAGTCCTCACGAGATTCAAACCGACTCGAAGATTGCAGATACGTCTCCTTGACGAGTTTCAGTTATTACGAAACCTAGGCCGAACATGCCATGATGCCAATTGACTCCAGCTGATACTTAACAGTAGGTCTTATATCGTATTTGCACGACGAGTTATCTTACATTAGGTAAACATAACTGAAATTAGATTAAGAGTGTAAATGACTATTGTGTGCGAATTTCGTGAGTCATTGATGAACCTGATCATTTGTCGTCCGTCATTGTTCCGTGATAAGTTTATAGCAATCCTGCTGCGATCACAAGCGGATTATCTGAAACGTTTTTAATGTCCAATAACTATACTGTATTAAACGCTTTCGGCCACTTTTCTGTTCATTAATTTTGTTTGCTATATTCGGGCTTCTCATCTGGCATGGCTAGCTGTACTACAGTGACATGTTCATAACTCCAGATTCCTGCAATAAAATCTTAAATGGAAGTTACACCACAGTAGTCATCCATTAAATGAATGGAAAAGTGGTCGAAAGTATTTGGTAATAACGATCCCATTGAAAACTCTCCCGACACCCTCAGCTTTTTTATTTTTGTTCATTCAAGAAAACGTTTTAGAAAATATCAGACGTCACTGCATAAAAATATATACCTTTGAGTATGCTTATTTTTTGTAGCTGACAAAAGATGAACTCCAAACATGCGAAATCTCTTTACAACCCGGTAGTTCACAAAAAATAAATCGAAGACGACGTAAACGCTAAAATCCTTTCTACAGAGATGTCTACTAAAGAAAAAAAAGCTGTCAGATGAATGATATAGTCTTATCACATTTGACAGTATTATATATCTTCGCTTTCTGTCATCTACTTGTCAGTTTACTCAATCGTCGATAAAAAAAAGTTGTCTATATATATATATATATATATATATATAGTTTGTCAAAAGTATTGTCTTTATTTTATTAAAGATTATATCTAATTCTACTTTCTGTTGTTTTATTCAAAATTGCACGACCTTTCTCTGCATGTATTTGATCTTTGTTTCAACTTAAATCTTGATTGTTTTATGAATCTTTATGATTTCTATTAAACTTTAAAATCTAAAAAAACCATAAGATTAAATTAAAATAGATTTTGCGGATTATGTATCGAATCAATGTTGTACGAATAAAGTGTTTTTGCTGTATATTGTGATTTTTCATTTGGTGTATTGTTAGTGTGAACTGTCGATAACAGAAGTTATGCATCTAAACATACACTGAGCTTATCAATGACTAATTTTTAATAAAAGAAAAGACAACTGTTAAATTTAATGAAGTTATTTTGGCTTATTGAAATTCCGGTTGGTCACTTGAGGTTATAAGTTACTTATTCGGAATGCGGTTCACTGTAGAGTTCAAAGTATCATTGATGTATAAAAGCTACTAAAATAGTTTCGCACAAAACAATTCAATTATTACTCTTACACCTCTGAGTTAGCGGTTCCGATCCCGCTCCACGTCATTAAGTATATGCTTCTTGATAAAAATAAATGATGCAAACTACTTTGACACGTTTATGAGATTTTTCCAGTAGTCTACGTTTGCTACAAATAAACTATTACATCACAGTTTTCTTTTAATAATCAATCGCGGACACTTTTATTAACGAGGTAAGGGGCAGATTTCGTAGTTTTACACTGTGGACCAGGAACCTTATTGCTTTTAAATGATTACCTATCAAAAATTAGTTCCTGATGCTAAACTACGAAACTGTAAATTTTCTTCATGAGTTAGAAAGGCAAATATATTAACAAATAAATTATTGATCATATTGTAGGAAAAAACACAACATTTGGACTCGTCCAGAAAACACATCACCAGTAATTAAATGGTTATTGATTGACTTCTCATAATAAAATACTGACTGAGGATCATTTATCTGTGTTAAAAAGGACAAACCGTTTAACTTAGTAGTACACACGCACAGAAGAAAAAAGGGAATCATTGGAAGTTGAGAAAAGATCAAATGGAACGTAGATATTCTTTGTCCTTAGTTTTTTTGTGTGAGCAATGTGGATGGGTACTTAAGATTTAAACAAGCTAATTGAAGAACAGGTATTAAAAGATTTGATGCATTTTTTAGATAATTTTGTGCATTACTACATTCTAACAATAAATTTGAAATGTATTGACTTTTTGATAATTGGGTCGTGATAGTAGTAGCAACGTTGGGATTTGACTCTTCTTGTTGTTCAAATACTTCTGTTGACTTTTTCACATGTAACTACAGAAAAATATACACATAGAGAGAGGATAGAAAAATATAAGTTAACTGAAGAACGAAGATCCAGTATAGACCCTATAATTTTTAGTGCTTCAAGGTAGTCAATAGGAAATCTCGAGTAACCTAGTTTCCGTATGTCAGCAAGGCATACATGAACTCTTGAGGTAACTGGAGCTTCCTGAGGGATTCAAACCGACATCACCCAGCTTCATAGTCTAAAAGCTATTCCGGAAGCAACCGACCTGTATGACTGAGATAATTACTTTGACTGATCACAGATGAGCATCAAAACAGTGTATGGGTTGTTGAATCACTTAGAGTGCTGGTCATATCGACACTTGATTGATATAATTCGATCACAAATAAAAATTAGGCAAACGTGACACCGGTTACTACTTAGTGATTAATTATAACAAAGCCTAAACACAAACATGTCATGTGTGAAAAATCAATTTATAAAAAATTTATAAAAAGTCACTACGCATAGTAAGCATCCGGAATTCATAGAACAGAGTACACTACAAAGTCGTGCATAGAGGACAACTGACAAACGCATTCCAAACGAGGATCGGAGTCAGACAAGGCTACTTACTCTCTCCTTTTCTCTCTCTTCTGGTGGTTTACTGGATTATCAAGAACTCGACATTTGAGAGGAAACACGGAACACAATGAACAGTTCGGAATCAATTAGAAGATTTGGACTTCGCAGATGACCAGGTTCTATCCCATACACACGAACAAATGAAGGTCAAAACAAACAGAGTAGCAGAAGCCTATGAATCGGTAGGCTACAACAAACACAAGGGAAAAAACAAGATCCTCAAATACAACACAGTGAGTAATAACCCAATCACACTGGATGGAGAAACTCTGGAAGAGTTGGAAACTTTACGTATCTGGACAGCATCATCGATGAACAAGGAGAATCTGATGCAGATGTAAAGACAATGGATTGAGACAGCAAGGGCAGCATTCTTACAGTTGAAGAACATATGCAACTCAAAACAACTGTCAACCAATATCAAACTCAGAATCTTCAATACGAACGTTAGGACAGTTCCAATGTACGGAGCTGAAACTTCGAGAAACAATGAGACCCGAAATAGAATACCTCTTAATGTCCTTCTGGACACTTTCAAAATCAAAACCCCTAGGACAAACCGATCAGTTTCTGTGCAAGCAAAGAGTGATACCACTCCTTTATTGCCTAGAAGGTGGAGGAATCAAAAGCACAAACCAGTCACGCGGTTGCAGTGTGACCCTAAATTCAGATCCAATGAATCTGCTCAAAGGAGAGGTGTTAGCAGGATATAGATTGGATTAAAGAGTGTTTCGTGCAGAATTGGGTTGGGGCACGTCGACTGGCTGTTTCTTAACCAATCAGCACTAGCGGATACTTGGAGAATGGTTTAGAACCTTTTTATGTAAACATTATAAGTATACTGACGTTTTTCTTATTGTGATTCCTACTTCCATCCACCCCTTTTATTTGGAATATAATTACGTTCCTGTCCAACCGTGTTTTGATTTGGGAACTTGTCGAGTAAAGTAGTGTCCAAGAATACTAAGCAATCAGATTATCTGGGTCGTAATAAGAGAAAACATAACACTAAACCTCCTCCTCTACTGGAACTTGGGACCGGTAGTAACCTCTGAAGGTCTTCAGGTAGATTTAACCTTGATTTAACCTCGTTTGATTTTTATGTGACTGAAGGAGGTCGGCAAGATCCTCTCACTTGAAGTAGATTTCTTATTAATTGGTACATGACAAGGAGAATCTGCAAACTGCAAAACGCTTAGGCACTCTGTGAGGTTAGAACGTACGTTGACACTATTGTCACAATCACGGACGTTACTGTTGAGCTATTCAGGTAATGGTGGCCGTCAAATAGACGTGGTATACTAATAATAAACGATACTCGATGCATGCGATTAGTAGCTTAATTCATTTTAATGGACAGATTACACATCAATATTCAGTAATAAAGTATAAAAAATTCTGAAAATTATAGTACATACAAGGGATGAAGACCATCTGACTTACACTTTTTATATTTTTAATGAATTCTTGAGAAAGGCAAACTTGAGCTTCAACAGAGATTCGGAAGAAGCTATTATTAATGCAGAAAATAAAGACAAAGAAATTAAATTCAGAAAAATTGGTATATAAAGATCATCATTATTATCACTTTTATTACTTAACATTTGTTTCGAAAATTTGTACTTTTAATATACAGATTCGATATTTAATAAGTAGCAGGGTCAAACTGTAATCACACTATACATCTGATACTCGGTGGTACTATCCAGTAGCCTAAATTAAAGTGAAATTTAATTTGAACCTGAGTTAAGATTGAAATTATTTGAGTGATTCACTAATTAAGCTACTGCTCGACATAAATTAATTACAGTAACTCCAAATAGTGGACAATGACGGTAAGAATATACTCTCTTCAACACTTAAAATTATTGCGCAATTGTGATGTTAAGCCGCTTTTTTCTGTCATGTGAAAGATTTTCATATCCATAGATAAACTAGTTCGCCTTGACAACAAAAAGCAGAACAAGTAAATGAACAGAACTTAATTCTTATGAAAACCTAGTGTTAACAAATGAGTAATAATCAAATTAAAAGCCCATCAAATCAATAAATGTAACACTTAATTAAGTCTCTTTTTTATGCCCAGACATAATGATATAGTTCAGCAAACGTTTACCTACTAGTCACCATGCTAAAATTTCTCAGTTCAAGCTATTATGGTACTGACTACTTGGTTGCATACACTGAAACAGATAATAGTAATCTTAGAATATCGTGAACAGACAAAGTAATTTATTCACATTTAGTAATTACTCCGTTTATATTGATTTATTGGGAAGTACTGACAATTGTATTCACAATCATCTCATCAGTTCATTCTAATATCTGAGGTCGATGGTGATCTTACATCTAATTAAAAGATTCTAAGCACCAAGACGAATACATGTAAATTTGCAACTAGTTTAAAACAGCCTAACAGTTGATACTTGGTGAGGACAACCAATTTATGATTTAATACAAAATTACAGAATATCTTGGTAAAATATGAGAACCATACATGGAATACTTCATTTGTAAATCTTCCATCGATGGTCCTTCACTCTCTATCTGATTCTTCCACTTCACAATTTCTTTCTATTTCATTCGAATTGGTCTCCTTTGCTTTCTGCTGCCAGGTTTTCCACTTCTATTGTTATAACATGCTGCTTATGTCTGTCGACATAAGTAGCATATACCACAATAGGGCTTAACCCCAAACTTTTTGCATTATCACTGGTGTTAGTTGGTGATGAAAACTCAATATGGTGATAGTCCTAACTCATAACAATAGCCCAACTACTACTCTGCAAAACCTAACGTTTTTCTTTTACTGAAAAGAATAATTCGACATGTGAGAGTTGATTATTGAAATCGAAGCTGTTATTCAGTTGTTATAATACTGCTTTAAGTCATTAGTTCTTTTGTAACTGAGCAGTGTTTCCTAATTGGCTGATATGTCGCTCGAGGTCGTCAGTATATTATAATTTTACCGTTTATAGATTAAATTAATGAACTTACCAAGCTAAGATTTGTGATAATTCTACAAAATCTATATCAGTCTTATGTATATGAACTAAAATACACTCAGAGAATTTATGTAAATATTCTAAATAAGCCGAAGTGAATTGTGCCAATGAAGAAATTGATTGAAAGTAAATTTCCTGTAAAGAATAACAACAGAAGAAAAACAATTAATCAGCATACATTTTAGCAAAAGGTTCCAATAGTATGTTTCGTCAGGTATGGGCGTTTACACTTACAGATATCCGGGTAGATGCTTTAATGTGTAGCACAATAGCTTAGTAGTTAAAACAATTGACTATCTATCGTGGAGTTCTAAGTTCAAACACCGTCCCATCAAAGTCGGTTTAGACAGTCAGAATCTGACTCAAAGCATACCACGCAAATTTGTACTAGTTCAAAAAATCATATTAAATTACATTACAAACGTAGGCAAAAGACTAAGAACTACGAAGAAAAGCCGAATGAGAAGACTTAAGAGAAGTGAGATATTTCTTATCTGATACGAAAAGATACACCTATGTTCCGACCGAATAGCAGATATTGGTAGTTCACTTATGTATAGTACTAACAGTTATATTATGAGTATAATTGTCATCCACTACATTTACAGCTCTCAAATATTGTGAAAATATTCACTTGAAATCAGGCGAAATGCCTACAATGGTAATTTATTATTGTTGAAAAAATGTTGCGAAGGTGAAATGATTTATGTTTCCAACAAAACAAATTATGAAGGCATAGAATATTGAAATAAACCATGATAAAAGGTGTGGAATTCTTAATTGGCATAACTCATTAATAGCCTGACTTTTTGTAATATTGTAGTGAACGAGAACACAAGTATTTGAATACAAATTACGGAACGTCTTAGTAAAATCTGAGAACCATGCAGTAAATACTTCATTTGCAAAATGTCAATCAAATGTCTCAGACTTGATTGTTCCTTCATTTCCACACCAATCATACACTGTCTTCGTTCTCCTTCGATCTTTTTAGCCTTCCGCCGCCAGACATTTCACTTTCGATTGGTGATACATATTATATTTATAAAATGTATTATATATATATATATATATATATATATATATATATATATATATATATATATACTCTTACTTCAATCGATAACTTCTCCAATTTTTCGCCGTCGCACATTTTCCAAACATTAGTTACAGCCTGTGAAAAATATAAAAGCATGTTAATTAGTTAAGCAAAAATACAAAATTTGTTTCAAATTAGTGTAATGAATAAACCTCAGAGCACATCATGATTACGCCGTATAACTTGGTCTCACGCAACTTGTCGGTGAAATATACTTTTGTGTATAAGGCTGTGGAGTTAAAACACCTGTGAGTAATGGGTGCATTGTTTGAGGTAGGGATATACCGCTTGGCTACCTCCCACCTTAAATGTCCGTGTACGGAAGAGGATGAAGAGAGTTCGCCATTAATCGATCTTATATGGCTCCAGTTGTAAATACTTATTGATTAGATTCGTATATCTTCTGAAGTCTAAATCACTAGAGATAATTAATTTTACTTTCTCACGAGATTTTCGAGACCAGGTACAAAATAAGGTTGAAGTTACTTTACTACAGCTGAAAAATTGATTGGTTTTGAAAATCTCGTGAGGAAGTAAAATTAATTATCTTTTGGGATTTAGACTTCAGGAAATATACGAAGTTAATCAATGAGAGTTTATAATTGAAGTCAGATAAAATCGATAACCAGTAAAATCATTTTTAGTACTACCGATATTACTGGACGACAGGTTTGAGGAGAGCAAGGGTGTGAAAGAAGTTTTCTTTAGTGAGTGGGTTGGTAAAAATACAAAACTCATAGCACATTCTGTTAAATGCTAGTCGTAGTCTGATAATATCGATAGTTCTAAGAAGGATTTTACTGGTTATCATGCCTTAATACTGATATGAAAACCAATAATTTGTGTGATGACGAATATTTTTATAACAATGAGCTCGATTAATCACCATATTGCTAATTCAGATTCATGCTGTTTTCAATAACGTTTCTGCCCCTGGTAACGTTCAATAATACAGAAAGAAACTTCGAGCGGGAAACATTCTGCCATTTGTGATTCTAAGTCCCATCAGAATAGGAAACTGCACTCTAAGCCTGTGCTGTAGAGTTAATCATAAAGTTGTCAGAAGAAATCTCAATCACTCCCAGATAAGGAGGTAAGTGTAATAATTTTATAGGGCTCAGTGCTTCATCAAAATGCAGTTGTCCAATATCCATATTTTTTAAGGAGACAGATGGATATTGGGATTCAATTTGTGGAAACGTGAACCACAACCATGAATGGAATGCATTGGTTTATAACAATAATCTCCTGGATGCGGATACTGCCGGAATTAGAGTTCGAATCCTTCATGCTTCCGTTACTTTCAGGCACTGCTGCACTTAACATAGTGCATTATTAATACTTTTCATTTTGAAGCATCTGTATGCACAGAATATGTTCATTTTGAAGTATGAAGCATTTTCTCAGGCAAATCTCTCAGATAAATGATGTCACTATGTAAACGAATAAAAGTTAATTAAGAAAAGTCTGGAAGTCATATAATTTCGCTCACAGGATGTCGTGAATATAAACCGGATAAACGTAATGAGTGGCAGTACTACTTATTTACGATGGCAGACTAAAAAGACTTGATGTTTTCGGTTTCAAACAAACAACGAACATTTGTTTCTTCATTAAAATGTTGCACTCGACATGAATTTCCTGCGAATACTAATTTCCGTAATTGTTAGTCAGTTTTGGCGTTTCTTCGAACGAGTAATAAACAACAGCAGCCTTGGTGGGGCCGTGACAGGAGGATATTATTTCAATAAATTCGTAGTGACTAAATGAAATGAACAACATGGACGAATATGCTCATGCCCATGGACTATACGACGTGTGTTCTGTCTCCAAACAGTTAGCAGTAGTTCATAAAAATTAGATTGTAGACGATCTGGTGAATCTGTTTAACAATTCGTCCGGTAATAATAATAATAATTATTATTATATATATATATATATATACAAGGTGATCGACATGAGAAACAACACATAAAGACACATCTAAAATGAGTCAAAGGTACCCATGCTTGTGTGCATGAATCAGTGCACTAAGATAATTTCATAGGCTACCAATGTTGGCTCTTTTAAAATAATGCTGATTAGTTTTAATTATCAGGATAACTTTTCCTGTCACGACTGACCACTCACTCTCTTAGTTGAGAACTAAATTCGTTCAATTCGTTGTAATTTAGAGAGACGCTACACATAACCCATTACAATTTTAAAAAAATAAATGATCTCGTTGATAACTAATTTTATGTTATATTTTTGTTTCTTAAATATCATGAACATAGTTATAAGCTTTCTATCGATTGATTTTAAAACAGTACATTACGCGAAAGTATCATACAACTTAGTTGTTATACTGTGAAACCTGAAAAGTAAATTTTAGTCATCAATGTTAAAGTGAAGTATGTTGTTGGATAGTATCCATATAGTTATGTTTCATACACCAAATCACCGTCTACGTCAATGTAAAATTCTGGATATCACAGAGATAGGCTGGAAAAAGTAAAGGAGCACCCAAACTAATACATCACATCTAACCATGAAGTCACTAACCGTTATAGTGTGAACCATTTTGGTAAACAGAGACGACCTGGTTGGTGCCTTTATGATAATCATATTCGACAGTTGTATGTGTCATCACTGAAGAGCGGAAGCATCCGCTTGGATATACTTATTATTTATCTTCTACTGAGTTTTGAGATTTATTACTATTGCATAGCTTTTTTCAGTGGATCATTCTGAACCACATTCCCTATGTTTATTTCTTATTACTGTCATTGACACTAATATTATTTTCACATCTTTGTGATTGGTCTCGTTGAATTTATCTTGCAATATTATGATGAAGCAACTTGGACAGTTTCGCATCAGTACAAATCACACGTTGATAATGACTGGTCGGCAATATAGTTATGGGACCCTAATCTAAAAACGATCAAAAACATTATGTGCGTTCCCAGAAATGCCTTTTCTTAGGTAATGAGTACACGGATTGACCAAGGATCGGTCGCTGAAAATATATATAGTGTTTTTTAATGGCTAATAATAGACACAGTTTATATGTTTTGAAATCGGAGTATTTTCGCCACAAAAATTCTTTCATTCGAAAACGGATCAGTTTATGCTCGAGTTATTAAGGTTGCAGATAGATTGACAGATTATTTTTTATAGTTTACATGATAATTATGTGAAAACTGGTCGAAAGATAGATAAAATGACGTCAAACGACAATGGTCTTTAAAATGCGTATGAAAATTCTCATCTTAAACATTTATAATGACACCAACATGTTAGTAAGGCTGAGGTCCGATAATGTGCATTTGGGAGAAGTGATAATAATTCAAACACAGAAGCCATCGTGAAACAACGACGTTGGTGGCTTAAATATGTTTTTTTAGATATTATCTTAGTGACTTTCACACTACGCAGTAGTTGTCGATGCTGGGAATGGACCTAGGGTATGAAGGATGGGTGTATAGGACTCTTGAATGTCAGTCTATTACGAATCCCCGATCGGTGTCTTAGAAATTGTGAAACTCAGTGATCTTAGATGTGGTTCAGAATGGAAGCAAGTGGAGAATCAGGTGTAGTCTTCTGTCGGGTTTTTCATAAAAGTGACATGATCTCCACCTACTGAAGTCTTTCTTGATGTATAAATGGCACAAAATCCTTACCATTCAGTATATCAGTAATTACACGATTCAATGGAGTCTACTATGAATAGAACAAAAAGCAACAAATGTTTGTTGATTTAAACTTCTCAAAGTTGAAGTTTAAGATTATTAAACAAAATTCGATCAGTTTTGTTGGTTAATAGTCAAATTATGGAGTTTGGTACAAAGTTCTCTATTTATTACTTGGGATTCAGAAGCAAAAGTTTGTCTTGCTATCGTATGATTTAAAAGGCATAATGTGAAACCATAATTACACGGAACGGTTGCTCTTTATGAGTAAATTTTGTTTGAAGTTTAAATCTAAGAGGGTTTGTGGAGATTTCAGTATTTTTCAAAGTTGAAATCATAAGTCAATTGAAGCTAGACCACCATCGAAAACCTGGAAGCATTGGACGGCCGTTTCGTCCTATTATTGAAGTTAGACATTAACACCGTTGGATGCCAGCTCAGTGGTCTATCGGTTAAGGGCTTCGGCTCGAGACCGGTAGGTCCTGGGTTCGAATCTCGCTCGCGAGAGCGGGTTCGTGGATGCGCACTGCTGAGGAGTCCCATAATAGGACGAAACGGCCGTCCAGTGCTTCCAGGTTTTCGATGGTGGTCTAGCTTCAATTGACTTATGATTTCAACTTTGAAAAATACTGAAATCTCCACAAACCCTCTTAGATTTAAACTTCAAACAAAATTTACTCATAAAGAGCAACCGTTCCGTGTAGTTATGGTTTCACATTATGCCTTTTAAATCATACGATAGCAAGACAAACTTTTGCTTCTGAATCCCAAGTAATAAATAGAGAACTTTGTACCAAACTCCATAATTTGACTGTTAACCAACAAAACTGATCGAATTTTGTTTAATAATCTTAAACTCATTAACTTAATTCTAATCCCCGTGGCAGTATAACGGAGATATGATTCACTTGCTTATTTAAAAAACAAACCTATAGGCCCCTAAACTTACTTCTAAAAATCGTCCATTTGGATAGATTGAGTTTAAACAATCAGATGTTTGAGTTATTTCGCACCATAATTGAACAGTTCGACTACTTAAACTCTTTGGCAATCGTTGGTCAGATTTATCATGTTTAACATGATTATAATTGTTAGGGAGTTTAGTTTTGAATTTCTTCATTAAGAATGCATATGAATTATATGTTGGAGAAATCCCGGTGGCAGCAGTACTGCGATCGTGATTATCCACATCGTCTTCACCACTATTATCATCATTTTCCATTTCATCCAGATTTAAATTAGTCCATATTTCTTCAAGTAGATTATCATTATCGGTAGTATCCATCGCCAAAGAATCTAAACGAGTGTGCAATTGATTACTGGCTTGTTCACTAACTAATTCCAGTGATTCTAAATGAAGTAATGCACGAGAACATTCTAGTTGATACGTGAAATCACCGCATTTTTGTTTGTTAGATTTATGATTATTTGATTCGGTAGATGTATGCAGTTCATAAGCTTCACGTAGCAACTATTTTGGAAAAAAAAACAACTATTATTATGTCTTATGAAAGTGGTGTAACATTTATGTAATATGGCCTAACCATCTTTTTTAATCATTGAAAAATAAAAAAATTAACAGATAAATTACTTTTTGCGATGTCGGGATGACTTTTCAAAAAACTTGTAGTTTTGGAATAGTCCTATCTGAAGTTACTGTGTATACACATTTTTGTTGTATAATTACTAAATACTTAAACTATATTTTTGTATTCCCCTACTCGTGAGCTTTTGTTTAACGCACAAACTTATTGTGTTTTACCTTTCTTAAGTTATTGTTAATTCATTACGAGCCTATCACTCAGTCGTCCTCCACTTGCGGCATGGTTGTGCCCATATAGTAATTTCTTAATCCTCTTAATGTGTTGTCAGGATTTGGCTCCATATTATCATATGAATGATTCATAATTTCGAAATTCATAATTAGATGTGCTTGCTGAGTTGTTCCCCATCCTGGTTATTGGGCGAGCGAGTGTGGGGAAATACATTCTGGACTAACAGTACCTTAGTTTTACTTTCGGTTGTCATCTCACAATTAGCGTGCTATTCTTTAGCCGAAGGTCATTGGTACTAGGTCAACAGCCTGGTTGGGCTAATTAATGTGTGAACTAGATCAATACAACTGCTCTCTTGTCTTACGATCCGATATTGCGGACCCCAAATAAACTAATCAGGAAAATGTATTCATTTTCACTGGCTTCACTCTAGTTAGTGACTTTAATTAATATTCTCTTGACTATTTTGAACTGATTGCCAATTGTTGGGACTAAGTGGTGGTTAAAACTCGAAATTTAGTTAGTAACTAGACCTACATATAATCAGAACCGAAGTAGGAAATATAGGGTTTGAACCTACAACATAGTGATTGAAAGTCCAGTATTTTAATTACCAAGTCAAAGCTTCACTGATTTATAGAATAAATGCTACAAACAAATATTTTGTCTGTCTTGTTCAGTACGGAGGATTATTAGTCTGAGATAAGTTCAAGTTTACACAACTTGCACAAGATCTGAAACAAATAAAAAAATGTACAGGAAAATAAATCGACATATTATTAGTCTTGTGTCGTATAAACTAATATTGCGCCTAGAAGCAGACAACTCATCAGATAAAGTCAAAGAATACAATCTTTTGTACCCAGTGACTTAAACATTCACTTCAATAAATACTTGACCAAGAAAAATTTTCGTGATTGGATGTACAACGATCGAACAAGATACATTCAATGTTTTGAAGAGAATCTCGGTTGAACCTAAAAAGTAATCTAACTCAACTGCGAAGATTGGAATACATTAAATTTCCCTCCACAACAATTATCCTTATAAAAACATACTATTATTTACTTCTGTGAAAAAACCAGAACGACCAGTGGAAAGCAAGGAAGGTAAAGTAATCATCAACACTGAAGAACAACGAAACAGGTTAGTAGAGCGTTCTTGAATCGACCAGGTTCAATGAACCCACCCAACATCGAAGCAGCACCCAAGGACCTCCCAATCGATGTTGGCCCACCAACAATTGGAGAGATCAGTATGGCCATCAGACAAGTCAAGAGTGGCTAAGCAGCGGGACCAGAGGACATTCCAGCAGAGGCACTGAAAGCAGACGCAGCAGTAACTACAAAGATATTCCATATTCTCTTCAGTAAGATATGGGGTGAAGAGCAAGTACCAACAGACTGGAAAGAAGGACACCTGATCAAAATACAAAAGAAAGGCGATCTAAGCAAGTATGCGCCACACAAAAAATTGTCACTTCATTTTAATTGTGTGAGGACTATGATACTGCCCGGTTGCCCAGACCGAAGCAGGTGGTTTTCTTAGGGGGCTACATCCCGAGCCTTTGACCTAAAGACCTGACCCACAAGGCAGTGGAGTATCGTGAGGAGATGCAGTCTCATGGTAGCCAGTGATCAATAATTGGTTCATATGCCATTTGTTCTATCAGGATCCTAGAGCCCACAAGCACCACTGGTTTGGAATCACAGTTTCCCAACTCCCCTAGGCGGACTCACCGTGTCCACTGGCTGAATGGAATTCATCACTCTACATCAACTTCATTGACTACAAGAAAGCGTTTGATAGAGTGGACAGGGCAACACTATGGAAGCTTCTTCGACACTACGACGTCACTGAGAAGATAGTCAATATCATACGGAATTTCTATGATGAATTAAACTGCAAAATCGTGTATGGAGGACAGCTCACTGACTCGTTCGAAGTAAAGATCGATGTCAGGCAAGGTTGCTTACTCTCACCCTTTCTTTTTCTCCTGCTGATCGACTGGATTATGAAGACGTCAACATTTGGGGGAAAGCATGGGATACAATAGACAGTTAGGATGAGGCTGAACAATCTAGACTTCACAAATGATCTGGCTCTTCTATCGCACACGCAACAACAAATGGAGAAGAAGACGACCAATGTAGCAGCAGTAGGTCGCAATATACACAGGGGAAAGCAAGATTCTCCGACACAACACAGCATGCACAAATCGAATCACACTTGATGGAGAAGATTTGGAGGATGTAAAAGCTTTTACATATCTGGACAGCATCATTGATGAACACGGTGGATCTGATGCAGATATGAAGGCGCGGATCTGCAAAACAAAAGCAGAATATCTACATCTGAAGAACATCTGGAACTCAAAACAACTGTTAACCAACACCAAAGTTAGAATTTTTAGTACAAATGTCAAGACAGTTCTCCTGTATGGGGCGGAAACTTGGAGAACCATCATCCAGAAGATACAGGTAATGATTAACAGTTGTCTACTCAAAATACTTCAGATTCGTTGGCCAGACACTATCAGCAACAAGCTACTATGAGAGAGAAAAAAACAAATTCTAGCGGAGGAAGAAATCAGGAAGAAGCGCTGGAAGTGGATAGGATACACATTGAGGAAAGCACCCAGCTGAGTCACAAGGCAAGCCCTCACATGGAATCCTGAAGGCCAAAGGAGAAGAGGAAGACCAAGGAACACATTACGCCGAGAAATGGAGACAGACATGAGAAGAATGAACAACAATTGGATAGAAGTAGAAAGGAAAGACCAGGACAGAAGAGGATGGAGAATGCTGGTCGGTGGTCTATGCTCTATTGGGAGTAACAGGAATAAGTAAAAATGATAAAACAGAAGACTAACTTGATAATATGACTGCATCTTTACTGACTATAGATGAGTCGACTACAAATATAATTTATATCTTGCTAAATAAACGCTCTATTCGTTTCTCTAGCTGGTTCTGAGAACCACTACTAAACAACTGGAATACTACAAAAAGGCGCGAAATGCGAATGAAAGCTTTACTCCAAGGTCAGTTTATGTACAGAAAAAAGAGGGTATTTACACCACTTCGGACGGCCTTGAGCTTCTGGGATCAAGCTATGGTATACGCGTGGGTAATTATATAACCAAAATCAAGGCACGTGATTGAGCGTATTCAAGATGTTTCGGTGAAGATTTTATTCAAAGCTGATTGGACAACAAGTCTCCTGGAGTTTCTAGACCCAACAATGATACTTCAGTGACCCGCAGAAAATCACAAGACAACACGGCCCGTGAGTGATATGTGTGCCCAAAAACTGCCTACTTTGACTGACGATATTGCCTAGCGTAAGATTAAACTAGAAAAAAACTAGAGGAGGGCAAACCAAGACGTAGCACCAATCCATGAAGTCATCAACAGGTGTAGATTAGCTAATTAGATCCACATGATTATCATAGCTAACGGTTGGGGACTGAATGACATGATTTGGAATCCTTTGCAATAGTGCAGGTCCATTTATTTTTCGTCTTTGAGATTTATATCAAAATCTACTGATACTTTTTTCTATATTTAATATTTTCTACTACTAATACTACTACTGATACTGATACTTTTACTACTTCTACTAGTTTGAGACTTATCATGAAATAATTGCGTCTTTCTGTGCTATTGTGGCATCTTAACTTGGATCGATGCATACATGTGTCAGGTTCTACGTTATGTATGAATAACTGACACTTTCCTTGTGACTGTGAAGTAATGATATTTAGCAGAAATATCACCCTTTATATACATTGTAAACAACCTCACGTTAAGGTGAAAAATTGATTAGATGAATTCTGTTGACTGATTGGACGATAAAGTAGACCGTGCAGCAAGGTTAATTTGGTGAATCAATGGTATAGAACAAAATCAGGAGTAGAGAAAATTTCACCTTGACGACCGATAACCTAAAATATAGATTTTTAATTCCGCCACTTCTTATGATGTTCTTTCAATAGAAACGCACCCCATAAATTTTGTTCGGTGATAATTGTGTAAAACTGAAAATTCGAAAGGAAAAAACAGTCCACGTTTAAATACGGAAACAAACCTTAGAAAGATTTGGACAATTATTAATAGAGTTTGGTGGACGTAGGAACTTTCTGGTATAGTTGAAACCAGGATCATTTTCAGCTAACACAGACATCGTTTTACGTCCGATTAATTCCAGAACATCGACACCTCCTTGTACCAAATTTAAACTCTACAACAATCGCAAAAATAACGAAATGTACTTCGTATGCATTTTGTCACGATAGCTTGTTAATAACAATGTAGATATAAGAAGTAAAGTATGGAAGTGTTTGAGGAACATGTTTCGAACATTCGTTAACGCGAACGAAAAACAAGAGACGAGAAAATGTATGTGAACAGGAATGGCAGAAATAGCCAACTTTATTTGATCAAAATGACTCAACATTTACAGGTACGATAGATACAAGCAAGCAGGTAGATCTTAAGCACTTCAGGCACACATGCTCGTCATACATATACACGGCAAAATGACTGGAACAATTAGAATAACTCATCCGTCCAAAAGTAAGGGCACACCATGTAAGTGTGTAGCAATGCCAGTCGGGCAAATTTGTGCTACGCTAACGGCCCTGAACGAAACAATCATAATTAAGATAGCTCCCCATACATTTTTGGCAAAACTGAGCGTCCAGTGAAAGACAACTTGTATGTTATTACGAACTAGGTAAAAATTAGCATCGCTTGGTTCTTGAAATCGTTAAATACTTATTATTCAACCAGTGAATATAAAATATTACTTAAGTCAAATCACAAGAAATATCTGGTCTTGGTGCATATTGTGTGTTGGAGTACTTAGTATGATCCAGTGTGTATTTCATGATGTTTAGTGTAGCTAGAAGGCGTTCTTCCACCGTTAACTCCCAGCATCAACAATAAGTTCCTTCAATTTGTAATTAAAAGAGTGGAAAGTAAAGTATAATTTTATTACAGCCGATGTAAGCTCGTGATGAAAATCCTAACCTTAATTTGTAAGCCGAGCTCATAACCGTAGCTTAACTCATAATACCTAACCCCAACCTTTTTGCATCATATTTGAAGCCAGTTGTTGGCGAAAATCTTATTGGATCATAACCCAATCTTACAACAGTAACCTGACTCCTAATATGCAAACTTAACCAATTCACATGACTATAAGAAATAATTCAACATATGAGGAAGACTAACCAGAAAGGGATGAACCTAAGACTAATAACCTGATAGAACTAGAGTCAGTCAGGTAACGTGTAACTCAGTCGGAGAAAGAAATTGAACTATAAAAGTTACGTCGCCAGGGAAGTGAACGTTTCAGCCAATCAGTAAGCAACAGCGAGAATGCAATAGTAAAAAGGTTGTATTTACAAAAGGGAGAAATCTTAAGATTCGATGGTACACCAATAAATTACTGGAATTTTATTAGAAACTTTGAAGAATGTATCGGCAGTGATGACATTAGAATTAGAGCTAAGTTGAATTACTTAATCCAGTATTGTGACGGTAGAAGCAAGAACAGCTATCCTTCATTGTAATACGCTGGAACTGGAGATAGGTTATCGTCAAGCATCAAAGCTTTTGGAGGAAACGTTTGGCCAAAAACACGCTACAGCACGTACGTTTATTGGCAGCTTGTTAAATTTTTCTAATATAAGGAAGCATCCAGATGGTTTGAGAAGATTGTCTCGAGAAATGCAAGCATGTGGTCTGACTCTCGAACAGATGGATTACGTTCCTGATTTCAACTCCTCCAGAACTAGTGAAACAACGGTTCTGAAATTACCAACGCATGTCCAACAAGAGTGGCTAATGGTAGTTTTTAAGATGATTAAAGGAAGTTGAAAGCCTCTGGTTAACAATCTTACTGAGTTTGTAAAGGAGCAAGCTGATATTGCTAATACTAGATATGATCTACTTATTAACCGTGGTAGTAATAGTGACAATAGAGATGTGGGTGTTGTAATGGGAAAATTTAGTGAAGATTACAATGCAGCAAAGATATTGTATACAAGTTCTAGTGACGACAATGTTCCCTTACATGACGGATATGAGTACCATAGTTCACCTTGTTTGGAGGAATCATTGTTCTAGATCAGTGCCAGAAGTTTAAAGGTAAATATGTATTTGTTGAAAAAGTATCCGAGGTAGTCTTTGTTCATCGGAACCATGATTTATCAGCGAAACTTGAAACGTTAGAGTATGAGATCCTTTTAGTACTATGACAAATTGACGCGACAAGAAAACTAGACTATTAGGCCTAAATGAACATATTTGATCGAGGAGCTTTTTGAGATTAGATCAATTTTTAGGCAGTATTCACTATAAATTGACTTCAGTTGGTTTACCTCTACAAATACGGGGTGTTGGGTAGATATTTTGTTGATGTAAGCCATTATGTGCACAGTCAGTGGCAGTGTTCCCCAATGGGGCCATCAAATTACTTTTATACAAAACTGAGATCAACAGTCACTCAAACTTAATGGGACTGGTTCAGTGTTTAACTCTGAGCGACAACATACAATAATTCAACGTTATTCAATATATATATATATATATATATATATAACACTGCGAACACTATTAGTATTGATGTAGGATAGCCAAAGATAATTACTAAAAAAGTATTATACAAACTTATTACTTCGGACATATACACTAAGTGTGCGTTTCAAAACGACGAAATGGTAGCTCAAAAATTCAGCGACTCACAGTTGCTTGTAATGAAGAGGTCAATTGTTGGCCAAATGAAGATAAACCACTCCAACCCCATGAAAAATTATTGCTACTTGTCTTTTGTTCTACATCGCGCTTTTCTATGCTTGATGAAATCTGGCTACCATATGTGGAATTGTCAGTTGACTCAAGACTCTTCAAATTTTTAAACAATGAGCAGTTTATGTTGCTTGACTGTGATTCAGATATATCACCTGATTCCTCGGGAAAGTCTACTTCCCAGCCATCACTCAGTTCATTGTCGTTACCTTCCTCTCCATTGTCATCGTCATTAGTCCACGATGTATTCCAAACACTGTTCCATGTATCTAATATTACTTTCCTTTCACTTTTCTCTTCAGATTGTCTTTCAACTCCCCGTTTTAGTACCTCGTCATCTGAAGGATTTCCTTGTATTACACCCCCTGGCACAACAAGTGAACTCATCTCATCACACTGACCACGTAGGATGTTTGAAGTAGCTGAAGTTATGAAATCTACTTCTGTTGAAGAGTCAACTGTCGAAAGTCTATCTATCTCAGAGCGAAGTTGAAATGATGTGATGGGATTTATATTGCCTGCTATTACAGGGAGTTGTTCAGTCATGAATTCGCTCACTTTGGAATCTCTATTAGTGTCGTCATTAATAGCTTGTTCCTCATTATTACTGACCGGAAAATCATTTCGTTTATTTACGAAATTCTCGCCTTCTTTTGAACCTACTCTTTCCATTTTAGATTTTACACATTTTACTGGTGCCTTAACCTTTTTGGAAATACGGAAAGATGAAAGTTGTTGGTTATGTTTTTCATTTTTATTAGCGCTAAACCCGACAGATGTGATTTCTTTTCGGAGATTTGTCTTCGAGTTGGCATTCAACGGTGCTTCATTAACCTTGACTCCCATAGAAAAAAAAAGTAATTTCAAAACTTGCGATAACTGGTCAACCTTAAGACCGATGATTTTCATAAGAATGTTGATCGGTCATTAAAAATTTGTAAATCAAAATAATAGCTTATGAACTATGCTCTAATATGTAAACTACGCTAACAGTTCGACAGACAACTACATTGCCAAACAATCATGTAAAATAGAACAAAGATACTATACTTAGTAGATGACAATCAAGTGTTTCGATTTCCTGATAAAAGTTGGATAACAGATAAATTTCATGAAGTATAAAGATGTCGAACTGATTTAGCTTCTAGTCAAGCGATTTTCGGTGCTTTTATATTAAACCAAAGTATCACCTTATTGCATACATAAAATTACTTTGCTGTGCGGGCAAGATTTCTAAGTTCACTATCCACAGTCCATACATGGTGTATAGCGCCTCAACTTTCTTTTGTTCCTGTCTACTCAAAGGTTTTTGAAGCGACATCGACTGACAATAACCACTTTCAAAATATCCCAATTTCGCGAAATATTAACTTTAGTAAACTAAGATAACCGAATAGCACCAGATAACTCCCATTTTAGTTTGCATATACTTTTTGAGAAAAGTTAGACAGCAATGAGATAAATGAAGAATCTAACCTTAATCTACTGAGGTGAATAAGCTAAAGTAACTACTTGATGTAATAATTTTTAACGCGCACATAATTCATAGTCAGGAAATAATCGGAAAGACCCCGCAAATGTAATCAAACTGTAGAGCTAATCAGGTCTATTTTAGTGTATAAAAATTTATACAAACTATTTATCGTTATAACAACATGTATTTATCAGTTGTAAACTAGCAGTTAGAATATATCCTTGGGCGTCTGACGAAGGATTCAAGACAGCAGCTTTAAGGTTGGAGAAATAGGCTTTCGACCACTAAGTAACAAGCTCAAACCCGTCTCCGTCTACTATGGTTTAGGCCGCTGAGTAGAATCGGTAGACCTCACACGTAAAGTATTGCTCAAAAGAGTACACAAATGCATACTTGAAATATTAATCACAATCATTTAACGAAAAAATCCATACACCTAGGAAACTTGAGGTAGTGTTGAGTTCTATTAACTGTATGGTTCAGTTGCGAATGGATGCGCTGGACATTATCAAAATCTAATTTATATAGAAACCGAGTGATAACAATATTCCAATCAAATAAGCTTCATGTAAAATCTGTCTAAATAGACCTTTTTTGAAACCAATCATAAGAAAGCAACGCTTGTCAATATTTAAAATGGTAAAAACAATATACACTACGAATAAATAAACAATATATTTGTAATATCCCAATGAGTAGAAAAACTAGATTTTCTACTCATTGGGATATTACAAATATATTATTTATTTATAACAATCTACCCAATGCTTAATTTATTCGAAATTATCAAATCAAAACTTGGTAATGATACCTATATACACTACGAAGTTCATAATGATAGATGGAAAAGGTCTGAATGTGGAGAAAGCTGGTATTATCTATCATTAATAGGCTGAGTATATTAAAAGTTGCAACGCTTAGAAGGCTACTTCTGTACAACATACACCTGAGTACATACAGAAAAAAATATGGCTTTGCATTTACAATATGATTACTGGATATGAATCTATGTCTAAGATATGATATTTCACCAAACTATAAATAGAAACACTACCCATATAAATAATAATAATTATGCCAAACATACATAACCTTTAGTTACAGGTCAAGTTATAGGTCGAGATGGAATAATAATAGTAATAAGACATTAAGTTACATCACTTCATTTTCTGAACTAGTTCAGATGACAGCTTCGTTAAAGTGAAAAGTTGTTGGCGAATGATTATTAACATTACACTGTGTGGCTCTAAATCTTACACAAAAATGCTGACCCTACTTAATTTCCTTATTCGGATACGTCTGTTTACTTGAGATAAATAAAGACAAAGGCTAGTAAAAAACTTTCCAGTCCCCAAGTGTTCGTTATCTAGACATCATATATTCCATTAAAATAAAAATCATAAATTAAAAAACTAGAACTTTCAGCTTACTTTTTCAAACTTTTTAGGCACATATTGTAGTTTTGTTTGTCTAACAGTTTTGTTTTTTGGTTCAACTACATTTGACTTTTTTGCCGATGATGACGCTGGATTTGCAGGTTGCTTAGACAAAATATTTGGGTTACTAAAGTCCTGATTATCGATGTTCTCTTTAAAATTCGACTGTGGATAATTTTTCACTGGGTCGTTCACATCCACACTGATATGAATACTTTCATCTGCACTAGCGAAAGCATCACTGTCATCTGACATTATTTTTGGCCTTACTTCTTAGATGAATCAACTGAAGGATGAATGTATAATATATAGGATATAGTCGTGACACAAATTACACTATTTGTGATCTGAAGTCCAAAAAATTAATGCATTTAGTTACGTAAATTAATTTCCTACTGTGTTTGGTTAAATATGCATCAGATAAGGCATTATTTCCGATATACAATTAACTATTTACTGTCAGTTCTCAGACTACGATTTTTACAATCGAGGAGAAATGTCTCTGAGTAGTAACTGTGTGACTGGTATTGCTTCTGAATGGTCTATTATAAGAAAACATGTCCTACAAGAGAATTAATCAGTCAGCTACAACATAGGACCAGGCACATATATACATCGGTCCAAGTTGCCATACCTCGTTAGCACAACAAGATGAACACCGGGTTCATAGAAATAGTTAATTTAGTGGTAGTAGTATATAAAAGATAGGTTGTGTATAAGGATATAGTATAGGAAGGAAGAAAGTTATGAAGCAATTTTAATCTCAAGGTTTAAGGGAAGATAAAGAGTGTATACACCTACGCCATTGTGATCGATTCTGAGCCATGTCACCCACAGTCTCCAACCATTGGTTACGATAGTCACGTGGGCCCCAACCAAGTAGTCTGCATCTGCCAACATGGCTCAGACTAGAAGTTAGTGACTTCATGCTCTGGTGCCACATTTTGGTTTGGCCGCCCCTAGCTCTCTTCCAACGATCCCCATTACTAGTCAGCATTGCGCGTCGTGGTAATCGGTGTTCAGGCATACGTAACACGTGGCCCAACCATCTCAGTCTATGAAGATTCATGACCTTATCAACTGATTTACCACCATTCCGTAATACAGTGTCTAACCTTACCATTACTTAGCCAGTGATCCCAGCATATGCGAGCAATATTTCTAAGGCATCTGTGGTCAAATACTAGTAACTTAGGAGTATCTTCTACTTTTAATGGCCATGTTTCATAGCCGCAAAGTAGAACAGAGCGAACTGCTGCGCAGTATACTCGTCCCTTAATTGATAGACAAGAAAGCAGCAAACCGACCCTCCAACTAAGATCACAGAGCTAAAACAAGAAGTAAACTTTTGTAAACTCTATTGAACTAATTGTTACTTTTCAAGTGATGTTAAACAAAATGAATAGCCTGAGAACAAAAAGAATAATCATATTCGTACGTTTTAAAACGTTTTTATTCAAGCGTCACCTGCTTAAACAAAAAAATTCTGTACTGAATTTATGGATATACGTTGTAAATTTTTGTGAAGTGAAAACTAGGTCCACATTTTAATTATAAAAATTTTGAGTTGAAGTCCTTACTTTTTCTGATCATCAGCTGGTGATTTTTTGGTATGAACACTTATATGTACCTAAGAGAGTCATAATTATCTCATAACGATATCCTGTACAAGAAAAGGTGAAATGTAATTCAGATTATGTTATATAAACAAATCACGAGTCCGAATAGGATGTAGTTCAGGAAAGCTCAGTTCACTCCACAAAATTCTTTTCACACCAAAAGCATAGTTTTGAGGAAGGTCACAACTCCATTACGAATCTGTTGACTGAAGTGGATAGATCAAAGAACATCCTCGATCGTAAGGGTAAAGTGAACATAAAAAAACGTCTTGACTTCCCGAAATTTTTTTTCATAGGTTAGACCATATCATATCAATAAGTTTAACCAGACAGGTATCCAGTCACTGTCGACAGACTGACATAGATGATAGCTAAGTAATCAGCATATCACCAAATTGCAGTTAAGGAGCCCAACCTCAAGCCTTATGAGGAACGCCTTAAATTAACGGATCTCTAGCTATTCGACTGAGGGGAACTTAAAAGCGAACGTCTGATAACCTACAGGATTTTAAGAATTTACTCTTCATGAGTAGTCAAGATTTGAGATTCGTTGGCAATTGAGGTGGTTAAGCAACTTTCGAGGAGTCCTTCAAGAGGAAACTTGACATATTACTGAGGAGTTCGGACAGTATATCATATGAAATTGCAATCACTTCTCTCCTGCTTGTTTTATACACCTACGTCCCTACTTGGAGGCATCGATTAGATACTGCTATTAGAAATAAAGGCCAGTTAAGCAAACGCTCCTTTTGTTCTGTCAATAACCATTTGAACTTGATTATTACTCGTCGTTATATTGTTTTCATCCTTAAATAATTTAGCTGCAACGTAGGATCAGGCACATATATGGATCGGTTCAAGTTGCCACACCTCATTAACACAACAAGATGAACACCAAATTCATAGAAGTTACTTCAGTGGTAGTGATACATAAAAGAAAGATCGTGTATCACGATAAATACAGGAATAATTAGTTCGTAGAAGTAAAGGTATAAAACAATTTTAATCTCACGGTTTAAGGGCAGATAAAAAGTGTGTACATCTACGCCATTGTGATGGACTCCGAGCCACGTCATCCAGAGTCTCCAGACATTGGTTACGATAATCTCTAATTACCAACTTCGCTAAGCCACAGACCATTTTAAAATAGAATGGTGAAAGTATACTTTAGGGAAAGGCTCTCATTCAATTTAGTTTGTTCAAATCTAGGTTGATGATCTTTTACTTAGCCCCTGAACTTCTTGTACGTTTAGTGACTCCATCGATAAGGGTAAGTTAATTAATGGTTGAAGCTATTAGTAGGACTCAAAGTTTGTTTGCTATTAAAATCCAAATACAACTTTGTACGTTGTTACAAATGTATGCGTATCATATCTTTTGCGGATATGAATACCGCTGCCTACCTAGTTTCGATGAGGTTAATCACTAAATAAAATGTGGTCAACAACTACTGTATTTTTTACCTGAAGTTCTAACAATGTCGTCTGAAACAATCGCAGTCTCGTGCTGCATAAGACATCTCAACTTTTACCATATTTCCAAATGGCGAACTATTGCAGACTTAAGGTATATTATGTATTTACATGGTAGTTTGCGGACTTTTCTCATATTGAGAATTTGAACTCGTACATGGATAGCTGAGTAGCATTACCAATCCGCGTACGAAATTTTATTCGGACCCATAGGGAAAAAAGTCTATGAGTTGAGTATTTTTTTTAAAAACTTTGATACTTTACATGCATAAGAATTCGTCAACTGACTACTCGCCTGACATGTAGCATCACCGAGAACTGTATCTTAGCATATAACCATAGACTGATGGCTTGAAGAGTAGGCTCTAAAACATAATAATGAAAGGTCTAAACAGGCGAGATAAGTACTAATTCTTAATAATATCTTGTCACGCCACTTTGAAAAGTAGGTAACCGCAAGGACAACTACTTCAGTTCGGTTGGAGACATAAGAAAAAGCCTTATACACTCACAACTAAAAGATGAGTGGCGTCAATACTTCTCTTCAATTTAGCTGTGTTATAACACAGTTAAAATGACTATATATAGTCGACTCAACTGTGTTTGTAACTTGGACCATAGTCAAAGTAACAGGCCCTAACCATGTAAAAATATCAGCTTCCTGGCTGTTGGTCAATATCATTTTAATTTATGACAAATCAAACATATATATATATATAAGTCCATATTGTTCATTGAGAGGTGTATAGTGTATGGACGAACTTAAAACAACTGTAACGAGTTTACAACCAGTTCTCTAACCCTAAGTAAATCCCAAAAAAGTTTTACCAGTTTTTATATTGGTCCTGGTCTGGGTTATTACCCATTTTTGATCCCAATCTACTCTTCTCTAACGCACACTCATCAATAAAACTATGTAGTGTACCGCAATAGCTTATAAATTGCCCCTCTCCGATTTCCAATGCATCTGTGACTAGCTTGTATGAACTGATTGATTTATTTGAACTCTCTTTTTGTCAACCTCGTACGGTCTCAGGTCTTTGGCAATCCCGAATGGGAAAAGTCTAGCTACTCGATGTAGCGAACCTTCAAGTTAATGACCGGTGGCTCTTCACTCAAACGTTCAAAAATTATGGAGTCCCTGATATGCGATTGTGTACACGAGTACTTATTATCCTTAAATTTCTTTTCACCCCAACAGAAAGGTTTCAGGAAGGGTGGCTTTTTTATAACCAACCTGCTGACTGCGATGGACAGATGGACAAGCATCTTTGGTCGTAAGGGGAAGGTTGACGTCATTAACCTTGATTTCTCAAAAGCTTTTGATAGGGTCAACCATATATGTCTTATCAATAAGCTAAGAAGACTGGGTATCAAACCACCTTTAATTTTTATATATATATCTAAAAAATCGACATTTTAAGGTCAGGGTTAACTTCACTTTCTCTCAGGCTATGCAGTGTCCTAATGGGGTCCCCCACGGTCCAGTACTAGGACCTCTTCTTTTCTTGATTTATGTAAACAGTCCTGCGCAACAGGTATCGTCTGACTTATTGCTTTTTGCTGATGATGTGAAACTCTGGACAGAGATACTCAACCAAGAGGATATATTGGCACTTCAGGAGGATCTGACTCGACTTCAAAGTTGGGCAGACGACAACGGACTTACCTTTAATACTTCAAAATGTGAAGTAGTCCATCTGCAACATGTTGCAGAATACAGTTACAACTTGGGCAACTTCAGATATACAACACATTTCTGGGGCAGACAATATAATGGCAGACGCCTTGTCTCGTATAACTTCTTTTGTGAGGAGTTGACCTTCTTAAACTTACCCCAAAAGAAGACACTGATCTACGGCACCAGTTACCCTAGACAACCTTGAAAATACAGATCAAACAGGTGAGGGAACTTTATTGTGTGACAGTTCTACATACAGGGATCGTCACATCGTGCCGAAACATTATCGGCACAACGTCTTCAATACACTGTATAGCCTTCTCATCCAGTTATTCTAGCAATCAAAGAACGATTTTGTTGCCCTAGAATTAATGGACACGTAAAGCCGTGTGAAAGCTCTCGTGTAAACCACCAGAAATGTAGAGTGATTAGATGCAAAAATTGTCCCTTAGGCTTGTTCAAAACTCCTGACTCTCGTTTCGGCAGTGTTCATCATGATTTGGTAGGACCCTTGCCAGATCCAAATGGGTACTGTTACCTCTTAAAGCGTGTAAAGTTTCACATGATGGAAGGAAACAGCACCCATCAAGGACATTACTGCTGAAATACACCTATATTGAATGGTGGGTATTAAACTTGGGACTGTTCTTCGATAGTCCTCCACTGAAGGCTGCAAATGTTTCACAGTCGACTAACACTCTTCACTCGTTTTACTTGGCATTCGCAACGCAGTGGAAGCTGAAATTGGAAACACTGCAGCACAGCTCGCTTGGGGAACGACACTCTGACTTTTAGGAAATTTCGTGAAGATTTCATCTTCCTCAATGAATATAGATCTAAACTCTTGCATGAACAGGTTCACAAACTCCATGCGCTCAGCTAAACCTGTGCCCACTCAATCTCAGTCAACTGGTGTTTTTATTCAATTTGCCTTACGATGTAGTACATACTTTTTCTTACGCCACGATTCATTAAGACATTCTCTCGAAATGGCATACGAAGGACCCTTCAAAGTCCATTTTTGCAAACACAAATTCCATATCATCGATCAATACGCAGATAACGATAACGTCAGCGTTGACAGTCTTGGAGAGACAAGATGTTGCTTTCATATGTTCGTGACTTTGGTTTAATATATAGCAACAGTTTGATCTTCTCTGAGCACATTGCATCTCATGTACTCAAAGCTAGAAAGCTCATTCGATTCATAATGACAGAATTCAGTAACACGGAATCGAGATCATTACTGCACAAAAATTGTATCTTACCCATACTTAAATATGGTATTACAGATTACAGCAATTGCAGGCATAATGACGTGATGGAAACTGAAGATTCTCACGGAAGACTGACTAAAGCTGACTACGAAGATTACTACCGAAGATGTCAACTACTGGAGTTAGAAGTTATCTGCATCAGGCACATTAAGTCAAATCTTATTATATACTAGCTTGTAAACGGTATTTCTCATTCTTCGGCACCCACCCATAAGTACTCTATGATATCATCCCACAGTCTGCGCAATGAGGAGAATATTTTAGAGATTCCAAGAACCCACACAAATTTACTCTGGAATTGTTTCCTTATTCGCTTCTGAACCATGTGGAACAGACTGCCAGTGAACCTCCGATGCAGTGGAACTAAAGCCTGGTGCCGAGGTCAGTCATCTATTTGAGTGACTGAAGAGCAAAGTGAAAACCTTCGAAACTTCTCGCGTTTATTTTCTTTTCTCTTCTTTTTATTCATGTTCATATATGAAGTCTGCTTATGTTCGTATCTGTAATCATTACTGTTATTAATATCATAAATAAATAAATTTATTTGGAACTGTGTTAATTTCGCGAAAATAACTGGAGAAAAAACTGAGCAGATGCGTAGTAAATTGTGGATGCCTGTTATTAAGTCGATAGGCTTTTCTGTGCAATCGGTTATCTTGAGCTTTTTCGAATGCGGTATTAAGGATAACACGAATGTCTTCAAAATGAGAAAAAAATATTGAGGTTTGATCACAGGACGTGAATAGGTTTCCACAAAGATGTCAGCAATTCAGGGGAAATATTGGGGAAATATTGGGGAATTTTTGGGATTTCCTCAGGCCTGTGGTTTTCTGTGCCATTCCTCCAGAATTTTGTACGACAGCTTTCCGAAAACAGACGACATTTTTCCCCAAAATAGGGAGATTGGGATTCCATGTCATCATTTAATTGCTCCTTCATTCAACATTGTTGACCTCCAAGTGTTACAGGCTGATTGTAAATCTTTTCAGTAATTGAGTGCGTGGCTTCGAGGATCGTGTGATTCGGAACCAACACCACTATGAACCCACGTTAAGGTAAACATATCGCTAAGGTCATGTGGCGATCGTCTTTCTATTAGCCGCTTGTAGGTTTGTAGTGGATGTCGAGTCGTGGACGGACTATGATCACCACTACTATTCGATTACGCGTACAAATATGACTTGGTTCCCTTGATAGCCCGTAAACCAGAAGGCTTTACTAGTCCAGATCAAGTATATTTATTGGCGATCTCGTGGTATCGAAATAATACCGAGACGTGCCAAAGAGTACAAGCGAACAAGCAGTGCGTGAGCAAGTTCGAACCAAACCAGGCGGTATATGGAACAAGAAGTGAAACGGATACAGTTAAACAAATACAGTAAAACAATCTCTGGTACAATTGGTTACAATAATAATAATTGTTTCTATTATTCCAATCGTGTTCTTATCGAGACTGGCCGGTCACTACAGGAGCCCCCCGCTAGAAAGGATTTACACTTTCGATACGTAGCGGTTTCATTCGTGGGACTGATCGCGAAACGTGCAATTGTAGGACGAAAACGTTGGCAGAACAGGGAGTGATCGTTGATCCTCGAGTTGCCACCAAAAGTCTTTGACGTAGAACGGTACCAGAAGGAACGTGCTGTATTGATTGCTTGGATTAGCATGCTACATCAGAGTGGTTTGTATCCAGAATCTGAAGGTTGCGTTCGTAGAGGTCCGGACCAGAAACGCTGCAGACGTAGGACGAAACCAGATTGAGCCAAGGAACCAGATGCGACCAGGATAACCATGTTCGGGACCAAATGTATATCATACGTATTTGGAGCCAGAGAGATCGACTGAGTGCGTTGACTAGAGCGTCGGTGATCGGGCCAGCTTTCGCGAAAGTTGACTGAAGTCGACGATACCGTAACAGCGATGGTCGGAGGCGTAGGCTCGGGGTAAACAAAAAAAATGATAGAAAAAGAGAAAAGTGTAGCTTTCTTGTAGTATAGGGGCAGATTCCTATACTGTATCCGTAGTTGGTTATGAGGTTAGTCGAGAAAGCGTACGGGTAAGCGTACTCGGCGACCAGAACGTGAGACGGTAGTCTCGTTCGAACCTCGTGAGCCTGCAATCTCATCCGCAGTCAAGGGCGGTGTGGTCTGCAGGTCTGGACGTGAGACGGAAGTCTCGTCCGTAGACGGGGCAGATGACACGTGCTGTTGACTGGGACGTGAGAATGAGGTCTCAGGTGCATCTAGCGTGGGATCCGAAGTAGATGTAGAAATCCCGCTAGAAGCTCTGATGGGTCTAACATTGAGTCTCGGCTTATCAGGTATAGCACTGTCATCGACGTGTGCTGGCTTGAGACGATCAATGCTGACTGTTTCGATGCGGCCACGTCGATCAACCTTGAAGGTCTTTTCGTGACGGGAAATCACGTGAAAAGGGCCCTCGTAAGGCTGTTGTAGAGGTTTGCGTACCGAATCCACTCGTATGAAAACATGTGAACAGGCAGATAACTCTCGAGGGAGAGCGACCTGTCGATGTTGTATACGAGTCGACACCGGAGTCAGTGTTCGCATGAATGCAGACAGTCGTTGGACGTAGTCTGATTCGCCGAACTTAGTGCTGCTCCGTGGTGTGAAAAATTCCCCAGGCAGACGCAATGTCATGCCGTAAACAAGTTCAGCGGCGGAACATTGAATATCTGCCTTTAGACTCGTTCTGATTCCCAGGAGGACGAGCGGCAGGGTTTCGTACCAATTGTTGTTTTCGTGTGCTCGAAAAGCACTTTTAAGTTGGCGATGAAACCGTTCAACTAAACCGTTTGATGCTGGATGGTAGGCGGTAGTGCGTATGCGTACCGTACCAAGCAGCCGTGTTAGTGAGGAGAATAATGCGGACTCAAATTGTTGTCCTCGGTCAGTCGTGACAGTCGAGGGACAACCGTACAGAGCTATCCATCGTTCTACGAAGCGGTGAGCAACTGTCTCCGCCGTAATAGACGTGATGGGAATAGCTTCGGGCCATCTTGTGAAACGATCAATGCACGTGAGTATGTGATCATACCCGTGCGATGGTGGTAATGGTCCTACAATGTCTATGTGAACGTGATCGAAGCGAGCATCAGGCGTAGCGAAAGTGCCAATAGGGGCAGCTACGTGCCTGTGCACTTTTGATCGTTGACATTGTAAGCATTGCTTTACCCACATACGGACATCTTTATTCATGGACGGCCAGACGTATCGTGCAGCGATGAGACGTAGTGTGGCTGCGATACCAGGATGAGATAAACCATGAAGGGCATCAAAGACGAGACGGCGATAAGCGGAGGGTACGATGGGTCGAGGGAGGCCCGTAGAAGTATCACATAGGATAGTACCTGAGCTAGTAGCTAGGGGTACCTCCCGACACCGAAGGGACGTAGACTGTTGTGCTTCCGTGCATGAAGTATCGTTTGCTTGGGCGGCGGCCATAGCAGGTAGGTCAAGCATTGGCAAAGTAACTGCATTAAGTTGGATACGTGATAAAGCATCAGCAACACAGTTCGACTCGCCTTTGACGTGACGAAGGTCTGTCGTGAACTGGGAGATATAGTCTAAATGTCTGCACTCTCGTGGTGAGTAGCGGTCAGACTTGGTATGCAGAGCATACGTCAAGGGCTTATGGTCGGTGAATAAGATGAAATTACGACCTTCTACAGCGTGCCGGAAATGTTTGATGGCGCAGTAGGCTGCTAGCAGTTCGCGACCAAAAGCGCTATATCTCGTCTCCGTGGGAGTGAGGCGTCGTGAGAAAAATTCGAGGGGCTGCCAACTACCGGAGATATTCTGTTGCATAACGGCTCCTATGGCGAAATCCGATGCATCAACCGCTATACTAAGCGTGTCTGATGGGTCAGGATGCACGAGAAGTGTGGCTTGAGCTAGGGCCGTTTTGATATCTGAAAATGCAGTACGTGCGGCGTCGTTCCATTCCAGTTTGCGTGGATTACCGCGAAGTAAATCGGTTAACGGTCGTAACTGTTCTGCCGCGTGCGAAATGAAGCGTCGGTAGAAGTTGACCAAACCGAGAAATGCCTTCAGTTCCTTGAATGTGGACGGTACAGTGTACTCCATTATCGTACGTACTCTATCCTCACAAGGTAAAATACCCTCATGCTTAATAACATGACCTAAGAATTTCATTTCCTTCTTCCCGAGTTCACACTTGTCGGGGTTGACTATTATTCCATTATCCGAAAGGCGCTGGAATAGTAGCGTCGGGTGTTGATAATGTTCATCTACGTTTGATGATGCGATTAGCAGGTCATCAATATAGACGTGAACAAAATCTAGGTCTCGTACAATGCTATCGATAAACCTTTGGAAAGTTTGAGCAGCATTCCGTAATGCAAATGGCATTCGTAGGAACTCAAATAAACCGAAAGGAGTCGTGATAGCAATTTTCTCTATATCTTCAAAAGCGACTGGGATCTGATGATATGCTCGTACCAGATCGATCTTGGAAAAAATTGTCGTGGCCTTGAGTGATGCCGTGATGTCATGTATGTGGGGGATGGGATAGCTATCGAAACGTGTAGCTGTGTTTAACGCTCGGTAGTCTCCGCATGGTCTCCAACTAACCCCATCCTTTTTTCGAACCATGTGGAGAGGTGAGGCCCAAGGACTGTGAGAAGGACGAATAATACCAGTAGCTAGTAAATTGTCGAACTCACGTTTAGCGAAAGCTAATTTGTCCGGTGCCAGTCGGCGAGGTCTTGCCGTGACTGGTGGTCCGCGGGTGACTATGTGGTGTACCACACGATTGGTCACCAATGGAGTCTCCTCGAAAGGTTTAGTTAATTTGGGGAATTTCTGAAATAAAGCGTGGAATAAATCGTCACGCGAATGAAATACACCTGTGATTCGGTACGCGTTTGTGTGGGCTTTAGAGCCCATAAAGTTGCTGTTCGACGAAATATCAATTAGCTGCAGCCTACGTGAATCGACTAGCAATTCATAGTGCTGTAGGAAACCGATACCGAGTATAGCTGTGGGAACATCGGCAATGATGAACGTCCACAGATACTGTCGTCGGTTGCTCAGGTTGACCGTAAGTTGTCGTGTACCATAGGTGGGAATGACTGATCCATTCGCAGCGCGTAGTCGAAGCATAGTGGCTTGAGACTTACTGTTACCGATAGGTACGACAGAAACTTGGGCACCCGTATCCACAAGGTACCTAGCGTTGGTGCGATAATCGTGCACATAATATAAACGGCCAACCTGAGATGAAGTGCCGGCGAGTACGGCCGCATTTACTCGCCGGCTGAGAAGTTTCCCGCCTTGTATGAGCAGGGAGCTCGACAATGACGGGCACCGGCTCCGAAAGCACGGTGGAACCAGCACCAACCTGGACTCGCTTCCGAAACCGCCTTCTGGCGTGGCTTGGAAGATGCCCGCTTGGGGCGAGTCGTTACGGCTTTTCGAGATTGTGACCTGGGTCGGGGGACGTAGGGGGCTGGCACATTTGCGCGGTCTCGGAAACTGAGACGAGTATGGATACATCTGTCCCTATCCCCATGAGCCGGAGGTCGTCTAGCATCGAGATCAACGTTAGAACGGGAAAAACTAGCGACAAAATGGTCGCCTTTGGTGTTAACTCGTGCCAGAATCTTATCTGCTATGAGGGCCACCTTGTTGAGCGGGGTGTCCTCGAGCAGAGTCGTAAGGGTTGGCTGGATACTGACTGGTAAGGCTTCGAACCACAACTCTTTGACTATCTCAGAGTCAGCTGTCATGTTTCCTGCAAGGGATTGCAGGCGCGTGAGGTGGTGGCTCGGCTTAGCATCACCCATAGGGTGACGTGCTAAAAGTGTCCTCAATCTTTCCTCTCTTGATGGGAGGAAATGTCGAAGGATGGCATCCTTAAGACGGTCATAAACGTTTGGAACGTTGGGATTGAGGACAACCTCACGGACAGCGGTTAGGTGATCCCCGGGCAATGATTCCAAAGCGTAGGCGTATTTCTGCCTTTGGTTGGTTATGCGGCGGATCTCAAATTGAGATTCCAGTGCCGCGAACCAGACTTCTGGATCATGGGGGATGAAAGGAACCGGTCGGAAACTGATAACTTGTATCTCGGAGTCTATCATATTTATGTTATTCTTATCGTTATCTACCATATTAAGTTGCCAAAATAATATATATTGAAAAAAATCAATACGAATATATGCAACAGATGTGGATAGATAAATAGACTCACCGGATTGATCTGGTTTGGAGAATTGGCCAAGTTTGACTTGTGCTCGATGGATTGGGTTACCAGCTGTATTGCGTGTTCCAACAACGGCTCACCAGTTGTAGTGGATGCCGAGTCGTGGACGGACTATGATCACCACTACTATTCGATTACGCGTACAAATATGACTTGGTTCCCTTGATAGCCCGTAAACCAGAAGGCTTTACTAGTCCAGATCAAGTATATTTATTGGCGATCTCGTGGTATCGAAATAATACCGAGACGTGCCAAAGAGTACAAGCGAACAAGCAGTGCGTGAGCAAGTTCGAACCAAACCAGGCGGTATATGGAACAAGAAGTGAAACGGATACAGTTAAACAAATACAGTAAAACAATCTCTGGTACAATTGGTTACAATAATAATAATTGTTTCTATTATTCCAATCGTGTTCTTATCGAGACTGGCCGGTCACTACAGGTTAATGATCGTTTCATATAGACGGTCTTCAGAGTTCACGTAAAGAATGCCTACTCCTGTGCTATTATTGACGAGATAGAGGACCTAAGTCGTAACATCAGTGATGTTTAACATAAGGCTACGTCCACCGGCTACAGTTGCCGTTAATGCGTGCCGGCCAAAACGCTTCTCAAAAAGTTTTTCGTTTGGGATAGTTCAGAGACTAGAAAACTTCAGGGTTTTCAATAAATATTTATTTCATTTTATTTCATTTAAACACATATATATTGGTACAAAAGGGCACCAGACACATATGCGCCACACAAAATAATGAAAGTAGGAAGAGAAGGAATGAAAAGATAAGGCGGACTGAAATGTACAACCAGAAGACTCTTTCAGTTAAGAAAGTTATAACCACTCTTTATTAAGAAAGTAAAAGAAGGTTGCAGCAGGATCGCCACTGGCTTCTATTCTGAGCCATATCTGATAACGCCTCTAGCCACTGTGTTGCACCATCACTCGGACCACAGCCAGGGAGTCATGAATGACCAACAGAAGCTAGCCCTTTGCAGCTTTCTTTCATGCCACGACACCATGTCATACACTGACCCCATCTCCGCTTTTTCCAACCAGTCCCAGAGTCGGCGAATAATGCGTGACGTGGAAGTCTCTGGGACGAAATTCGTAAAACATGTCCAAGCCACCGAAGTTGGTGTTTCAAGATGGTGACACCAATTGAATTATCGTCTCTGCGCCCAAACACACGATGCCGAACCTCCTCATTACTAACATGGTGTTGCCACTGAATGTCAGAAATCCTTTGGAGACAACGATGATCGAACACAGAGAGACGTCTAACATCCTCAACTCGGAGAGGCCAGGTTTCACAAGTATAGAGCAAAACTGCCCTCACCGACGCGTTGGAGATCCGACCTTTTACAGCCAGACTAACATCACGAAGGCGCCAAAGATGACCCAGATTGGCATAAGCCGCTCTGTTTTTCACCATACGTGAATCAATCTCAACACTCACGCCACCGCCAGAACTTATATAGCTACCTAGATACACGAACTTCTCAACTACTTCAATCTGCTCACCATCTAGGGTGAACAGGATGAGAATCGTGCCAGTCTTGTAGGAGTACTTTGCACTTTGAGGGTGCAAAGCACATGCCGTACCTGCGGACACTGATTGCCAACTGATGAAGTGCGGAATGCATGGCTTGAGCATAATCGCACAGTAGGACAATATCATTCGCATACTCGAGGTCGAGAAGTCGTTCTCCAGGCAACATATCCACACCGCCATTACTTACATCCATCAGAGCTGTTTCCAGGATGTTGTCGATAGCAAAGTTGAAGAGGAATGGTGAAATCGGGCAACCCTGCCTAACCCCACTGCTCGAATGGAACAAAGGAGAAAGGTGGTTGTATGCCCTCACTCTGCCTGAGGTGTTCGTATACAGGGCCTTTAAGATGTTAATGAACTTCTCAGGCACACCCTTCTTCAATAGACAATCCCAGAGAACAGTCCTGTCCAACGAATCGAAGGCAGCCCTGATATCAAGAAACACTACGATTGTTGGCCTGTGATAATTATGACAGTGTTCTAACATTTGGCGGAGGGTGAAGATGTGATCAATGCATCCTCGACCAGAACAAAAACCAGCCTGCTCCTCGCGAGTCAATCGTTCTCTGGTTTTAAACAACCTACGAAGAATGACAGAAGCCAATAGTTTGGACGCAATCGGAAGTGGACTTATCCCCCGATAGTTGTTACAGGAACAACGTGAACCCTTTTTAAAGATAGGGACGACTATTGACTCATTCCATGATGTTGGAACACTTTCTAGCTCCCAAACATTTGCAAACAACGTCGTCAGTTCCTTAGCCAGAAAGTCACCACCATCTTTAAAAAGAGCCGGAGGTAAGTCATCTGGGCCTGGTGATTTGCAGCGTTTCAATAGTTGGAGTTCCTTGCAGACTTCCGCCTCGTTTGGTGGATCAGTCGTCACCGGTCATGGGGGGCAGGACAAACTGGTTGATGTTGCCGGAGCAGCAGGCCAGTTGAACTGCCCTTCGAAAAATTCCACCCATCGTCCAAGACGTCGATAGATGTTAGTGATTGGCGTCCCGTCATTATTACAAATTGTTTCACTCGCATCAGACTTCTTGCTGCCAGTGGCTCGGATGAGTTGGAAGAGCTTCCGGCAGTTACCAGATGCAGCTGCTGCTTCCATCTCAATAGCACGCCTCGACCACCAGGCTTCCCGGTCCTTACGCAAGCTTTCATTACGTAACAGCCTTCGTTTGTGGTCATACTCAGGTTCACCCGGAGTAGACCGACGGGCTTCCATCAGTTGTAAAGAGCCAGAAGAAACCCAGTGCTTATAAGCGGGACGTTTCGCGAAGCCGCAAGCGACTTTACTCGCCATTTTCATGGCGTTGTGAAGATGCAACCAATGCTCATCTATACGTCCCCGTTATCTGTCCCGCAACCAACAACTCCCCATAGGCCACCTAAACGACTCTCTTCTGTGCCTAGACGCCCGACCTGTGCATTCAAGTCTCCGGCTAATACTACAATATCTGTCGAACGCGCTTTTTGGATAAGAACTGTTAGCTGGTGGTAAAACTCATCCTTGATTGCATCCGGGCTGCAATCTGTCGGGGCGTAGGCGGAGATGACGAAAAGACACCGTTTCTCACGCCGGTTTCTTCTCACTTTGATGGAACTTTCTAATCTAACAGCACATAAGCGATTGTTAATGGGGATCCAATGGATTAGTGCTGCCTCAGCTCTAGCGCTTAGTGAGACACCAACACCAGCAAGACCGGGCGAAGATGCCACAGAGTCCCCGGATAAGCGCACATGAAACAAGCTATTCGAGGTGACAGATGGAGATTGAATTTTTAGTACTTCACTAGAGTCTTGAATACGGGTCTCGGATAGACAGCAAACATCAATATTAAGACTTTCTAAAGACACAGCCAGCCCTATCTGTTGTCCGATCTGCATTAGCGTGCGAACGTTGAAGGAAGTCAGCTTGAACGGCGTACGTGGTTTCAGGAAGACTGCTTCAGTATTCATAATCGGTGGAAGCATTCACTTTCAACCAGACAGTGACTGGAGATCGTTTAGATAGGACAGATTTTCCACCAAGAGCGAGCTGCTGCATAAGTTGAAAAGTAAGGTTACACAAATTGGAAATAAAAAGGGGCTGAATTACCGATATGGTAAATAATAATAATAATAGTAATAATGCAAATTGTTTTGTTCATAGTGTGAACGAGAATATAATTGTCAGTTGAATGTTCCATTTCATTATTTGCGACAGGGCTGTAATACTGCCCGGGTACCCAAACCGAAGCAGGTGGTTTTCTTAGGGGGCCACACCCCGAGCCTTTGACCTAGATACACAATTTGGGAATAAAGGGATTGAAAAAGCGACTTACTAAATAATAATAATAATAATAATAATAATAATGGTAATAATAATGATAATGTAAATTGTCTTTCTTCTAATACGAACGAGAGCAATGTAGTTGGTGTAGTGCGTCACTTCATGTCATTTGTGTGTGGGCTGTGATACTGCCCGGGTGCCCAAACCGAAGCAGGTGTTTCAGCAAATACAAGACTTTCCACACTTCTTTTCTTACTAACATCAATCAGGATTATTCGCCTTCCATGGTTTAAAGACAGATTGTCTTCGTTAAAAGCTTTTCCTAGGAGTTTGCTAGCGCCTACTATTATGAAGAATATTACGATAACGATTGAGATTATGACAGAGGTCTGTAACGTCATTTCTTTTCATTTGAGATTTTTCTTTGACAAACTAAAACTTAGCTCTGGTGATCTCCAAAACTCGGTCGGGAGAGGCAGCCAGTTCGTTTACAGTGTTATTCATAAATGAGACTAGGACTGCCTACACCTGTTAAGGGAGCTTAGGCGAAAAGAGCTGTTCAAATAGACCCTGGTCAAGTATCCGTTGACCATAGAAGCATTTCTGTTGATGAACCGTATTGTAACTAGATGTTGTGAAAAGCTGCTCTAACCTTTATAGTCGGTTAGGTCCCCTCGTTTAGGGACAGTCTTCCTGAATGTGTTGTGAGGTTCCAAAACATCATTAATAAACATACCAGGTGTAATGTACCCGTCAAAACTGTGAAGTAGTGATTCCACTACTGCGAGGAATTCCACACATGGGTCTGTCTTTCCGTGCTCGTGGAAGTCAGTTTCTGCGTAGCAGAAATAGGCTTTGATATTGTCAGACCAGAATGACATGAGCTGAAAAGTAGGGGGCAAAAGAGTCCTTATCTTAAATAGCTTGTGTGTATGTTCCGTCATAGGTAAGATAGGACATACAAATGAGCGGAAAAATGTCCAAAAATCTATAAACAAGATCGTTATATGCAAAACCTAAAATTAAAAAATGATATATAATACTGAAACAAGGAATGAACTTACAGTTTATTGCTTGGTGTACCAGATCACAATGGGCTCACCACTAAGGGTGCCACAGGTATTCGGAGTTTGACAACACCCTTACTCGTAACACCTTTTAATCGAAGAGTACCAACCCAGTCAAATCAGAAGCCAGAAATAAAGGGATTCGAAGATATATGGGAAGCTATCAATATGTCGAGATGTGTCTGATCTAAGCTAGATAGTAGTTGTAGTGGATGTGTAACACACTTACACATTTGTGATCTGGTGCAGATGTGTGACTCAGAGTATTCGGGGAAAGTACGTCCATTAAAACTAATGAAGTCATCATCAATGCCGAAGATATACACAACTAATTATTTTGGGTATTTATTTACTGCCACATATTTTATGATTTTAAAGTAGAAGGATAGGCGGGTCGTCAGTTGGCTGAAACAGGTAGGCATTTAGATTTTCAGAGTATGTTTTCTGAAGACTTTCGATGGTAATCTAGTTGACTATTCCAGCCTGTTAGGGAATCAGTCACGGTCATTTCCAGTGGTAATATACTCAGTGAAAGGAAGTTAAATTATTTGACTAAACGGCACATTGGTTCTATTGTAAGGGCCATAAATATCTGTGAAGTTTTGTTATCAGCCCAAGAAACGTTTGCTTTATTATAAAGTGGTTTTGTAGGCCGAAAAATTCTTTAAGAAGTCAATTGCTTCTTTTGGTTAACCTTTATACAACTATTGTTGAGCTATACGTCCTCAAATCTACCAAAAATCTTCAGAAATCCTTCAAACCTTTGTCTGATTATTCTAGTCCCGACAGAAATAAGTAATACTTACTTCTTTCATAGCAGCCTGTGATGTTTCAATAAATCAATGACTTCTTCGTATTGATGACTGTTGTAATTTTGAATTCCAAATACAATACATTCGTTCGGGATAATCTAATACTTCTTGATTGCATTGAGTTATTCCTGGGATTACTAGTTTATACTACAATTCAAATACTTCTGATTATCATATTGGCGTCATGATGGAGCCTGCGATACAACAGTTGGATATCCATTCAACTTCTGAAGCTTATGAGGATTATCTTGAAAGGTTTGAGATATGGAGCATGACCAAGAAAGATATGAAGGGTGACAAAATTGTTGCACATTTTCTTACATTCATCGGTCAAGAAGCCTACAGTTTACTAAAAACCTTGGCATATCCAGATAAGCCGATTTCACTCCCATATACAACTCTCAAGGAATTACTATTAAATCATGTGAAGTGCACCAGTTTTGAATGTCGTGAGAGAGCAAAATTTCATAGGATGATTCGTCAGGATAACCAGAAGGTTAAAGACTTCATCCTTGAATTGCAAAGACAAGCTGCCAAATGCAATTTTGGTGATCAACTTCATGTACAGCTGAGAGATCGGTTAATTGCAGGAATTAACATACCAGGTTTGGAAAAGGAGCTTTTAAGAATGCCGAACAGTTCTTTTCAAGATGCCAGAACTGCATGTATTAACTACGAAGCAGTGAATGAACTTGATATTCAATCGATGAAATTTTCTAATACTTTGCCTAGTCGTCATGATGAAATACAATCTCAGGGTCGATCAAATTTGCGTTCGTTTAATCGTGATTTCTATTCTCGTGGAAATATGAAAGGTGATTCAACAAGGAACTGCCAAGGAAGCAACAGAGGTGAGAATAATTTTGGTAAATGCTTATCTTGTGGCAAATTTCATTCTCGTAATTCATGTGCATTTCGTAATGCTAAATATTTTAAATGTGGCAAGATAGGACACACCCAAACAACCAATAAAGGGGAAATAAAACGAAAATGTATTGGAAAATAAGTCGTAAATAAAGGGGAAATGCACCGAAATGTCTGCTTTTTCGCCTGTCCGGGGGAAATAAAACGGAATTTCCCATTTCTGTCGCCCTGGTTTTCAAATGTCGCTTAATTTCCGATTTTTCCCCTAAATATTCAACGAATAGCCGACTTCTCCCCTAAATATCCGACTTCTCCCCTAAATGTCCGACGAATAGCCGACTTTTCACCCTAAATATCCGACGAATTTCCGACTTCTACCTTAAATATCCGCTACATTCACTACTTTTCCACTACATACACACTAATGCATTTGCCGCAACCGCCTCCTGTGTTCGCTTTCATTCCCACAACACAACACACGAATAATGTAAAGTACGTAAAATATGGTATAATTTCCAAATTTTTATTGAAAACAAAAAGTTCTTCAATGTACAAAGTAATGAACAGTTGGCAGATAGTAGAGTATCAAGGCTCCATATGTAATTGTCATTGTCACGGACCAGGCATTTCACGTATTCTTTATTTCCACCAGGCCTGTTGGACTATGGAGAGTCAAACAATTCTTGTGAATTCTAAAATGTGATGAAGAAAAACGTTATTGAATCTAGGAAACTTGTTTTGCACAACAAGGTACTTGAAGCTGAACTTACGGTAATATCCTTGAACACGGAACACTGTTCCTATAGATAATGCAAAAACAGTAATCACTTTAAAGCCGTACATACGTGTTCTTTGTTACGTCGATGACGCTTCTGGACTTTGTCTCTCATGTCGTGGAAATAACTTTGCGTAGCCATGTCATAAAGTTTCGCAAGGTCTTTCTCGTTGATAGATGACGACAGGAAACGATTGGTCAGTGCACCTGAAGTTTAAAAACCTTATTTATCTTACTTGACAATGGGAGAGACAACGTTCTCAAACATCCGAAGTTTTGGATATTGGACGCGGGTATTCCCAGCCTGCATCTCCGCGACATCCATGTCCACGGAATTGTAAAGAAAACTTTCTTTACGTTTTAATGCACTTCTACGAAATGTAAGTAAGATTGTTGAACTGACCTCTTTTGTTTATCCGTGTTTAAGGGCAACGTATTTTCGTCGGGCAGATAGTTCTCATCAGTAGCATAGCACACTTGCAACGCTGCTAACAATTCATTGGCTGATTTGAAACTTTCTACAAGAAGCGATAATTTGCATGTCTGTAACTCACCGCATTTGTGAACAATACTGCACTTGAACATAGGCCAATTGTCTTCCGGTAGGTCATTGTTTTGCAGATGAAGGTCAATGTTCTCCCACGGATTCAGACAGCGTTTTTCTCCAATCACCCAAAGTCCCGATGCAATCACGAGCTTACTTTTGCCTTGTTTCTTAAGGATTACGTACTTATTGATTGGAGACTAAAGATATCATAACAGGAAATTAAAGGAAATACAATTACATAACAGTGTGCAACAAAGGGACAATAACCAAATGATTAACACAATTAATAGACATACATCTACAGTCAACATCACGGATGGAAACCCAACTGTAAGCACTGCAAACTACGGAGCATTTAAATATTCCTATGTCAGTGGAAGGAAATGGATCTGTAAAGTAATTTTGTGGGTCAGTAAATTGCCTGAATTTCAATAGGCCACTATCCTGAATATCAGTAATCAATCCCGGCTTTCCCTTTACTACTACAACGTCATCAGGATGAAAAGAATTTATTTGGCTATTGCAAAACATTATTACTTGCTTGCGTGAGTCAGCCGTACCTATAACTGGGTTATCATTAGTCGAAATGTCAACCTGAAGCCTATCGCAGAAAGACATTTGTTCCGCATAACGCTGAGTTGCTTGCTTAGCCACGGAATACCCATTGTGTACTGATTGCTTAATTTGTCTCATATAAGACTCGAAAGGAAATGCTGAGAAGCTATCTAACGCCCCATGTGCTAGAACATCGTCAGGAAGATGCTGTAGTGAATGCACATTATATACCAAGTTCTCACATCCGTAACACCATTCATATTCTCTTAGAAAATTCCTTAAATCCATCCTGACAGATTCTGTAACCCTATTATAAAACTTAGGATGTGTAAGCAAGTACATAGGCAAAGCAAGACACTTAAAATTTATTTACAAAGGTTCAGGCAGAATATTTTGGAGAATAACCGGGCCTAAGTATAGAAGAAACAACCTACACTCTGACGCTTTCCATACAGATAAGTAGTCTAATGTTCGACATTTACGCTGAAAGTCAGAGGGAGTACTTTCTACGCACCTAGATATCAACTTATTCATGAAAACATCACTAAGTCTGGGGGCAAAGATCCTTCCTAATACAGGCCACAAATGTTGACTGGAGCTCCTGGACATAGAAAGTCCATCTACATTAATATATAATTGCAGACTGTCAAAATCGCAAGTACACAACCAAAGTTCAACATATCTTAGGAGGTTAGTTTTCAATCCAAGATGGTAGTAAACCCCGCTGCTGATGGACTTAGGTTGTACACTTGTGCACGTTCTCAAGATACTTCTAATGCTCGTCGGCAAGTCTGGTACGATAAGGCGAAATTCATTCAGAACCCTGTCTGCATCCAGGATACTCAGATAGGTGGATGTCATTAAATGCATTAGTATCCTGTTAATCTTCTCTTTGCCACTCAAAGGCTTTTGACAGGGCAAATCGATGGTAGAACATTCTATAATAAATTTATTAGCGTATGAACTTCAAACACGTACCATTATCTTCCAGAAGCCTTTCATTGGTACAGCTTGTGGAAGGTAATACAGTTGAAGGAATCTCATGACAATTACTTTTTCTGTCAACTGACATAGTTTATACATATATAGTTGTTAAACTCAGTTACCTGTAGTTGTGCTTTCATTAGCAAAGTTACTAAACGAAAGCAAGTCATGTCTCCTCAGAAAATCAGTACGTAATTTATTCCAACGTCTGTTATAAGTAGATCTGTGACATCCGAGGACTCTTGACAAGTTCACGGTTGCCCTACGTCTACGAGCTCTTTCACTGACTTGGCTTAAACTCATGTTATTAGATTAACAACATAAACAGTTAGAAGGAACTAAAAAGACAGCACGTCACTCACTTGCATCGTGTAAGTAATTTGTGATGGCGGCCAACCATGTCGGAACACCTCAGCTAAACAACGGAAAAAGTAAGTACAAAAGCATCACATACGAAAGCCTGTGTTCGTATTTTATTGCGTGAGTAATAATGATGAAATTCATAAATTTAATGTAATAATTCTTTATTTTGGACATACTCAGCAAAATGTTGTTCCTTATTGCGGTTCGTTCAAATGCTATACGTTACGAAAAATTATCTACATATTTCCCCCAAATATACGACGTAAGGGGGGAAAAATCGACTTTTCCCCTAAATAACCGACGTGCAGGCGAAAAAGCGACATTTCCTCTTTATTTACGCTTTCGTCCGCTTTATTCCCCTTTGTTCGCCTTTATTTCCCCTTTATTGGTTGTTTGGGCATTCAGTCAGTGTGCAAAACTACTGTTCACTTTGCTTCAAGTATTACTAAGTCTTGTAACTTAGATTCCCATAATTTAGCTGTTTCTAATGATCATTTATCTTTATCCACAACTTCGAAAGATAATGTTCATATTCAAAAGCGATTATATTGAGGGTACAACGGATATTCTAGTTTTGCAACTAACAACCAGTAGTATCTTATATAATCGTTCGTTCCCAGTCGAATAGAAACCAGAAGTCAGACGAGGAGAGACAGGAAAGATATATTTGATTCGTTACCAATTTATCTAGAGACTTCGTTCTTAACTGGCTATTGTAACGTAGGAGCTGTGTCCCACGCCGTGTTGCAACGTGATCTGGTACGGATGCATGACCGAAAGCCTTCAGCTAAAGAAGTCCACTTAAACAACGTGGTCAGCATCCAATGTCGAACACTTAATGAGCTATTGATTTTGGGGAATTATTTACAGCTACAATATACATCCCTTGGTTCATTTCATGACTTTATTGCGGACACAGGTAGTATAGAGTCCATTATTTCATTCAAGAACTTGGAATCTTTAGATCCTAATGTTGTGGCAAAACCCACTGAGGTCTCAATACTGGGGATTACTGGACACAGACTGCCTATGCGAGGATGTTGTAAATTGCTAATAAGAAATGATAATTCTTCATATGTACCTTGTGAATTTTTAGTCAGTGAAACAGGACTGTCAATACTGGGTTTAAAAAATCTGAAAAGGCTTAAAGTGGTATTGTCTCTACTAGTTTCTACAGAGAATTCGGATGCTTTACTCAAAGATTTGATAGCTGTGTGTGCTAAGTGTAGTGGAGGTATGAAAATTCAGCCTATAAGACTTCAAGTACAGGGTGATCCAGTCTTTCTTAAAAGACGAATAATTCCTTATGGTCTTCGAGAAGCAGTACATAAGTCACTGAACGACTTGTGTGCGAAAAGTATAATTGAACCGATTCAGACATCAGCATGGGGTACTCCTATTGTTACGCCATTGAAGTCGGATGGCAAGACCCCTAGAATATGTGGTGATTACAGATTAACAATAAACTCCCGTTTGTTGAAGCAAACATGCACGGCGATGGAGGCTGAAGATATTCTAAATCGACTCCATGGTTCTAAAGTGTTCTCGAAGGTCGACCTGAAAAATGCTTATCTCCAAATCCCTTTAGATCAATCTTCATCTATTTTGACAACAATTAACGCCCCTTTTGGTCTGTTCAAATACAACTTCCCTCCATTTGGTCTTAGTTGTTCTCCAGCCATATTTCAGGAGGTCATGAATAGGATAGTCAGCGATATTGATGGTGTTGATGTTTATCAAGATGATCTCATTGTTCATGGTGCTGATAAAGTAGTTCATGACCAGAGACTTATTGCTTTATTGCGTCGTTTAATTGAGAAGAATATTACAGTGAATCCGAATAAGTGTTCATTTTGTGTATCTAGTTTTGAATGCCTTGGATACGTAGTTGATGGTAATGGTTTTAGACCAGATATGAAACGACTAGCCTTACTAACAAATGCACCGTCTCCAAAAAATATCGCAGAATTACGTTCACTAGTGGGTGCTCTTCAGTACTATTCTCGTTTTGTTCCTAATTTTTCTTGTCGTGCCAACTGTTTATTTAATATTTTGACATCCAATTCATTCAAATGGGGTGAAGAACATGAGTCATGCCTACGAAGTCTGCTAAAGTTCCTTCAAAGTGATGCTGTTCTTCGAACTTACTCACCCAGTGTACATTCTGTTCTTATTACTGATGCATCACCTGTGGGTATTGGTGCAGTTTTGGAACAGGATGGTAGGCCAGTTATCTGTGTTTCATGCAAACTTTCTGTTTCTGAACAAGGTTATTCACAAACGCAGCGAGAAGCGTTAGCTGTGTTTTGGGCTGTTAAAAGACTTCATAAATATTTATTTGGAAAGAAGTTTACCATTGTTACTGATCATGAAGCTTTAAAGTTCATTTATCATCCTGACAAATCCTTAGCACGTTCCTCAGCTGCTATGGTTCAACGATGGAGTATAGCTTTGAGTGCTTATGACAGGAGTGCAAAACAAATTCAACACGTTGACTACACTTCTCGACAACCATTACAAGATAGACCTGTTAATACTTCAGACTGCTTGTTAGTGTAAACTTTATCGATGAGACGTCCAGATCTCATTAGAGAAACTCGTAGATACTTTGGATGTATACTCAGTGCTATACGGAAGGGTTGGAATGCTAATCTGAAACGTAGATTTCCTGTCTATTATTCAAAGAGGAACGAGTTATATACTACTCCTGACGGTATTTTGTGTTTAAATGATCGTGTTGTTATTCCTCCTTCATTACGCAAACATGTCCTTGATGATCTTCATAGTGGACATCTAGGTGTTGAAAAAATGAAGTCCTTAGCAAGACTCACATGTTATTGGCCAGAGATAAACGCAGATATATGTCGTATAGCAAACAATTGTGAGAAATATCATAAGCTAAAAAGTCAGTTTTCGAAGTGCACTCCATGACCAGTATTGTTTGAGGCCTGGTGTAGTGAACAGAAGACTAGTTGGGGACAATCGAATGTATTTAAGCAAAGATTACAGACTATCTCAATAAATTCTGATTACCAAACAATGAACAGTCAATTTGCAAATTAACAACCAATTGTTTCAATCTTCACTGTTTCTTCTCTAATTCCATTGCTCATGCATTTTCCAGACGATTGCGCTTCATTCCAGTTCTTTCGTCATCGGTCTTCTGCCAAAATACATTCTATGTCTGACCCACACCATATACTACTTATATGGATATAAGTAGACCACACCACACTCGTCCCCCCTTTAAAGCATTCGTTCATGTGGTGGTTCTGCTCGCCACGCCACTATCTTCTTTCACTGCAGTCTGTGCCAAACTCTCCGTCAGAATGTCGAGTCTGCGGCGCGCTGACCTCCATAGCTCCGTCGACCTGCCGGGGCACCAACATCCGCATCCACCCGGCACCTGGGACGTTCAACACCCGTACTCCACCGGCCTGCTGAGCCATCTACATCCGATGTCCGCCCAGCAGCCGCACGTCCCACTGCTCCTCTCCGTCGACAGCACCCGCTACAGCCAACGCCGCCCCGCCAGAACACTCCACTCGACGCCAACTCTCCGCACCGGACTGCCCCAACTAACACTTCAACTCCAGACCCGCAGCGGCGTCCGCAGAACAGCACCCTTCCTCCTCCCGATTGGCAGCGACACCAAATGTTGTGAACAGAACACTAGTTGGGGACAATCGAATGTATTTAAGCAAAGATTACAGACTATCTCAATAAATTCTGATTACCAAACAATGAACAGTCAATTTGCAAATTAACAACCAATTGTTTCAATCTTCACTGTTTCTTCTCTAATTCCATTGCTCATGCGTTTTCCAGACGATTGCGCTTCATTCCAGTTCTTTCGTCATCGGACTTCTGCCAAAATACATTCTATGTCTGACCCACACCATATACTACTTATATGGATATAAGTAGACCACACCACACTCGTCCCCCCTTTAAAGCATTCGTTCATGTGGTGGTTCTGCTCGCCACGCCACTATCTTCTTTCACTGCAGCCTGTGCCAAACTCTCCGTCAGAATGTCGAGTCTGCGGCGCGCTGACATCCATAGCTCCGTCGACCTGCCGGGGCACCAACATCTGCATCCACCCGGCACCTGGGACGTTCAACACCCGTACTCCACCGGCCTGCTGAGCCATCTACATCCGATGTCCGCCCAGCAGCCGCACGTCCCACTGCTCCTCTCCGTCGACAGCACCCGCTACAGCCAACGCCGCCCCGCCAGAACACTCCACTCGACGCCAACTCTCCGCACCGGACTGCCCCAACTAACACTTCAACTCCAGACCCGCAGCGGCGTCCGCAGAACAGCACCCTTCCTCCTCCCGGTTGGCAGCGACACCAAATGTTGTGAACAGAACACTAGTTGGGGACAATCGAATGTATTTAAGCAAAGATTACAGACTATCTCAATAAATTCTGATTACCAAACAATGAACAGTCAATTTGCAAATTAACAACCAATTGTTTCAATCTTCACTGTTTCTTCTCTAATTCCATTGCTCATGCATTTTCCAGACGATTGCGCTTCATTCCAGTTCTTTCGTCATCGGTTCTCTGCCAAAATACATTCTATGTCTGACCCACACCATGTACTACTTATATGGATATAAGTAGACCACACCACACTCGTCCCCCCTTTAAAGCATTCGTTCATGTGGTGGTTCTGCTCGCCACGCCACTATCTTCTTTCACTGCAGTCTGTGCCAAACTCTCCGTCAGAATGTCGAGTCTGCGGCGCGCTGACCTCCATAGCTCCGTCGACCTGCCGGGGCACCAACATCTGCATCCACCCGGCACCTGGGACGTTCAACACCCGTACTCCACCGGCCTGCTGAGCCATCTACATCCGATGTCCGCCCAGCAGCCGCACGTCCCACTGCTCCTCTCCGTCGACAGCACCCGCTACAGCCAACGCCGCCCCGCCAGAACACTCCACTCGACGCCAACTCTCCGCACCGGACTGCCCCAACTAACACTTCAACTCCAGACCCGCAGCGGCGTCCGCAGAACAGCACCCTTCCTCCTCCCGGTTGGCAGCGACACCAAATGTTGTGAACAGAACACTAGTTGGGGACAATCGAATGTATTTAAGCAAAGATTACAGACTATCTCAATAAATTCTGATTACCAAACAATGAACAGTCAATTTGCAAATTAACAACCAACTGTTTCAATCTTCACTGTTTCTTCTCTAATTCCATTGCTCATGCGTTTTCCAGACGATTGCGCTTCATTCCAGTTCTTTCGTCATCGGTCTTCTGCCAAAATACATTCTATGTCTGACCCACACCATATACTACTTATATGGATATAAGTAGACCACACCACACTCGTCCCCCCTTTAAAGCATTCGTTCATGTGGTGGTTCTGCTCGCCACGCCACTATCTTCTTTCACTGCAGTCTGTGCCAAACTCTCCGTCAGAATGTCGAGTCTGCGGCGCGCTGACCTCCATAGCTCCGTCGACCTGCCGGGGCACCAACATCTGCATCCACCCGGCACCTGGGACGTTCAACACCCGTACTCCACCGGCCTGCTGAGCCATCTAAATCCGATGTCCGCCCAGCAGCCGCACGTCCCACTGCTCCTCTCCGTCGACAGCACCCGCTACAGCCAACGCCGCCCCGCCAGAACACTCCACTCGACGCCAACTCTCCGCACCGGACTGCCCCAACTAACACTTCAACTCCAGACCCGCAGCGGCGTCCGCAGAACAGCACCCTTCCTCCTCCCGGTTGGCAGCGACACCAAATGTTGTGAACAGAACACTAGTTGGGGACAATCGAATGTATTTAAGCAAAGATTACAGACTATCTCAATAAATTCTGATTACCAAACAATGAACAGTCAATTTGCAAATTAACAACCAATTGTTTCAATCTTCACTGTTTCTTCTCTAATTCCATTGCTCATGCATTTTCCAGACGATTGCGCTTCATTCCAGTTCTTTCGTCATCGGTCTTCTGCCAAAATACATTCTATGTCTGACCCACACCATGTACTACTTATATGGATATAAGTAGACCACACCACACTCGTCCCCCCTTTAAAGCATTCGTTCATGTGGTGGTTCTGCTCGCCACGCCACTATCTTCTTTCACTGCAGTCTGTGCCAAACTCTCCGTCAGAATGTCGAGTCTGCGGCGCGCTGACCTCCATAGCTCCGTCGACCTGCCGGGGCACCAACATCTGCATCCACCCGGCACCTGGGACGTTCAACACCCGTACTCCACCGGCCTGCTGAGCCATCTACATCCGATGTCCGCCCAGCAGCCGCACGTCCCACTGCTCCTCTCCGTCGACAGCACCCGCTACAGCCAACGCCGCCCCGCCAGAACACTCCACTCGACGCCAACTCTCCGCACCGGACTGCCCCAACTAACACTTCAACTCCAGACCCGCAGCGGCGTCCGCAGAACAGCACCCTTCCTCCTCCCGGTTGGCAGCGACACCAAATGTTGTGAACAGAACACTAGTTGGGGACAATCGAATGTATTTAAGCAAAGATTACAGACTATCTCAATAAATTCTGATTACCAAACAATGAACAGTCAATTTGCAAATTAACAACCAATTGTTTCAATCTTCACTGTTTCTTCTCTAATTCCATTGCTCATGCATTTTCCAGACGATTGCGCTTCATTCCAGTTCTTTCGTCATCGGTTCTCTGCCAAAATACATTCTATGTCTGACCCACACCATGTACTACTTATATGGATATAAGTAGACCACACCACACTCGTCCCCCCTTTAAAGCATTCGTTCATGCGGTGGTTCTGCTCGCCACGCCACTATCTTCTTTCACTGCAGTCTGTGCCAAACTCTCCGTCAGAATGTCGAGTCTGCGGCGCGCTGACCTCCATAGCTCCGTCGACCTGCCGGGGCACCAACATCCGCATCCACCCGGCACCTGGGACGTTCAACACCCGTACTCCACCGGCCTGCTGAGCCATCTACATCCGATGTCCGCCCAGCAGCCGCACGTCCCACTGCTCCTCTCCGTCGACAGCACCCGCTACAGCCAACGCCGCCCCGCCAGAACACTCCACTCGACGCCAACTCTCCGCACCGGACTGCCCCAACTAACACTTCAACTCCAGACCCGCAGCGGCGTCCGCAGAACAGCACCCTTCCTCCTCCCGATTGGCAGCGACACCAAATGTTGTGAACAGAACACTAGTTGGGGACAATCGAATGTATTTAAGCAAAGATTACAGACTATCTCAATAAATTCTGATTACCAAACAATGAACAGTCAATTTGCAAATTAACAACCAATTGTTTCAATCTTCACTGTTTCTTCTCTAATTCCATTGCTCATGCATTTTCCAGACGATTGCGCTTCATTCCAGTTCTTTCGTCATCGGTTCTCTGCCAAAATACATTCTATGTCTGACCCACACCATGTACTACTTATATGGATATAAGTAGACCACACCACACTCGTCCCCCCTTTAAAGCATTCGTTCATGCGGTGGTTCTGCTCGCCACGCCACTATCTTCTTTCACTGCAGTCTGTGCCAAACTCTCCGTCAGAATGTCGAGTCTGCGGCGCGCTGACCTCCATAGCTCCGTCGACCTGCCGGGGCACCAACATCCGCATCCACCCGGCACCTGGGACGTTCAACACCCGTACTCCACCGGCCTGCTGAGCCATCTACATCCGATGTCCGCCCAGCAGCCGCACGTCCCACTGCTCCTCTCCGTCGACAGCACCCGCTACAGCCAACGCCGCCCCGCCAGAACACTCCACTCGACGCCAACTCTCCGCACCGGACTGCCCCAACTAACACTTCAACTCCAGACCCGCAGCGGCGTCCGCAGAACAGCACCCTTCCTCCTCCCGGTTGGCAGCGACACCAAATGTTGTGAACAGAACACTAGTTGGGGACAATCGAATGTATTTAAGCAAAGATTACAGACTATCTCAATAAATTCTGATTACCAAACAATGAACAGTCAATTTGCAAATTAACAACCAATTGTTTCAATCTTCACTGTTTCTTCTCTAATTCCATTGCTCATGCATTTTCCAGACGATTGCGCTTCATTCCAGTTCTTTCGTCATCGGTTCTCTGCCAAAATACATTCTATGTCTGACCCACACCATATACTACTTATATGGATATAAGTAGACCACACCACACTCGTCCCCCCTTTAAAGCATTCGTTCATGCGGTGGTTCTGCTCGCCACGCCACTATCTTCTTTCACTGCAGTCTGTGCCAAACTCTCCGTCAGAATGTCGAGTCTGCGGCGCGCTGACCTCCATAGCTCCGTCGACCTGCCGGGGCACCAACATCCGCATCCACCCGGCACCTGGGACGTTCAACACCCGTACTCCACCGGCCTGCTGAGCCATCTACATCCGATGTCCGCCCAGCAGCCGCACGTCCCACTGCTCCTCTCCGTCGACAGCACCCGCTACAGCCAACGCCGCCCCGCCAGAACACTCCACTCGACGCCAACTCTCCGCACCGGACTGCCCCAACTAACACTTCAACTCCAGACCCGCAGCGGCGTCCGCAGAACAGCACCCTTCCTCCTCCCGGTTGGCAGCGACACCAAATGTTGTGAACAGAACACTAGTTGGGGACAATCGAATGTATTTAAGCAAAGATTACAGACTATCTCAATAAATTCTGATTACCAAACAATGAACAGTCAATTTGCAAATTAACAACCAATTGTTTCAATCTTCACTGTTTCTTCTCTAATTCCATTGCTCATGCGTTTTCCAGACGATTGCGCTTCATTCCAGTTCTTTCGTCATCGGTCTTCTGCCAAAATACATTCTATGTCTGACCCACACCATATACTACTTATATGGATATAAGTAGACCACACCACACTCGTCCCCCCTTTAAAGCATTCGTTCATGCGGTGGTTCTGCTCGCCACGCCACTATCTTCTTTCACTGCAGTCTGTGCCAAACTCTCCGTCAGAATGTCGAGTCTGCGGCGCGCTGACCTCCATAGCTCCGTCGACCTGCCGGGGCACCAACATCCGCATCCACCCGGCACCTGGGACGTTCAACACCCGTACTCCACCGGCCTGCTGAGCCATCTACATCCGATGTCCGCCCAGCAGCCGCACGTCCCACTGCTCCTCTCCGTCGACAGCACCCGCTACAGCCAACGCCGCCCCGCCAGAACACTCCACTCGACGCCAACTCTCCGCACCGGACTGCCCCAACTAACACTTCAACTCCAGACCCGCAGCGGCGTCCGCAGAACAGCACCCTTCCTCCTCCCGATTGGCAGCGACACCAAATGTTGTGAACAGAACACTAGTTGGGGACAATCGAATGTATTTAAGCAAAGATTACAGACTATCTCAATAAATTCTGATTACCAAACAATGAACAGTCAATTTGCAAATTAACAACCAATTGTTTCAATCTTCACTGTTTCTTCTCTAATTCCATTGCTCATGCATTTTCCAGACGATTGCGCTTCATTCCAGTTCTTTCGTCATCGGTCTTCTGCCAAAATACATTCTATGTCTGACCCACACCATGTACTACTTATATGGATATAAGTAGACCACACCACACTCGTCCCCCCTTTAAAGCATTCGTTCATGCGGTGGTTCTGCTCGCCACGCCACTATCTTCTTTCACTGCAGTCTGTGCCAAACTCTCCGTCAGAATGTCGAGTCTGCGGCGCGCTGACCTCCATAGCTCCGTCGACCTGCCGGGGCACCAACATCCGCATCCACCCGGCACCTGGGACGTTCAACACCCGTACTCCACCGGCCTGCTGAGCCATCTACATCCGATGTCCGCCCAGCAGCCGCACGTCCCACTGCTCCTCTCCGTCGACAGCACCCGCTACAGCCAACGCCGCCCCGCCAGAACACTCCACTCGACGCCAACTCTCCGCACCGGACTGCCCCAACTAACACTTCAACTCCAGACCCGCAGCGGCGTCCGCAGAACAGCACCCTTCCTCCTCCCGATTGGCAGCGACACCAAATGTTGTGAACAGAACACTAGTTGGGGACAATCGAATGTATTTAAGCAAAGATTACAGACTATCTCAATAAATTCTGATTACCAAACAATGAACAGTCAATTTGCAAATTAACAACCAATTGTTTCAATCTTCACTGTTTCTTCTCTAATTCCATTGCTCATGCATTTTCCAGACGATTGCGCTTCATTCCAGTTCTTTCGTCATCGGTTCTCTGCCAAAATACATTCTATGTCTGACCCACACCATATACTACTTATATGGATATAAGTAGACCACACCACACTCGTCCCCCCTTTAAAGCATTCGTTCATGCGGTGGTTCTGCTCGCCACGCCACTATCTTCTTTCACTGCAGTCTGTGCCAAACTCTCCGTCAGAATGTCGAGTCTGCGGCGCGCTGACCTCCATAGCTCCGTCGACCTGCCGGGGCACCAACATCCGCATCCACCCGGCACCTGGGACGTTCAACACCCGTACTCCACCGGCCTGCTGAGCCATCTACATCCGATGTCCGCCCAGCAGCCGCACGTCCCACTGCTCCTCTCCGTCGACAGCACCCGCTACAGCCAACGCCGCTCCGCCAGAACACTCCACTCGACGCCAACTCTCCGCACCGGACTGCCCCAACTAACACTTCAACTCCAGACCCGCAGCGGCGTCCGCAGAACAGCACCCTTCCTCCTCCCGGTTGGCAGCGACACCAAATGTTGTGAACAGAACACTAGTTGGGGACAATCGAATGTATTTAAGCAAAGATTACAGACTATCTCAATAAATTCTGATTACCAAACAATGAACAGTCAATTTGCAAATTAACAACCAATTGTTTCAATCTTCACTGTTTCTTCTCTAATTCCATTGCTCATGCATTTTCCAGACGATTGCGCTTCATTCCAGTTCTTTCGTCATCGGTTCTCTGCCAAAATACATTCTATGTCTGACCCACACCATATACTACTTATATGGATATAAGTAGACCACACCACACTCGTCCCCCCTTTAAAGCATTCGTTCATGCGGTGGTTCTGCTCGCCACGCCACTATCTTCTTTCACTGCAGTCTGTGCCAAACTCTCCGTCAGAATGTCGAGTCTGCGGCGCGCTGACCTCCATAGCTCCGTCGACCTGCCGGGGCACCAACATCTGCATCCACCCGGCACCTGGGACGTTCAACACCCGTACTCCACCGGCCTGCTGAGCCATCTACATCCGATGTCCGCCCAGCAGCCGCACGTCCCACTGCTCCTCTCCGTCGACAGCACCCGCTACAGCCAACGCCGCCCCGCCAGAACACTCCACTCGACGCCAACTCTCCGCACCGGACTGCCCCAACTAACACTTCAACTCCAGACCCGCAGCGGCGTCCGCAGAACAGCACCCTTCCTCCTCCCGGTTGGCAGCGACACCAAATGTTGTGAACAGAACACTAGTTGGGGACAATCGAATGTATTTAAGCAAAGATTACAGACTATCTCAATAAATTCTGATTACCAAACAATGAACAGTCAATTTGCAAATTAACAACCAATTGTTTCAATCTTCACTGTTTCTTCTCTAATTCCATTGCTCATGCATTTTCCAGACGATTGCGCTTCATTCCAGTTCTTTCGTCATCGGTCTTCTGCCAAAATACATTCTATGTCTGACCCACACCATATACTACTTATATGGATATAAGTAGACCACACCACACTCGTCCCCCCTTTAAAGCATTCGTTCATGCGGTGGTTCTGCTCGCCACGCCACTATCTTCTTTCACTGCAGTCTGTGCCAAACTCTCCGTCAGAATGTCGAGTCTGCGGCGCGCTGACCTCCATAGCTCCGTCGACCTGCCGGGGCACCAACATCCGCATCCACCCGGCACCTGGGACGTTCAACACCCGTACTCCACCGGCCTGCTGAGCCATCTACATCCGATGTCCGCCCAGCAGCCGCACGTCCCACTGCTCCTCTCCGTCGACAGCACCCGCTACAGCCAACGCCGCTCCGCCAGAACACTCCACTCGACGCCAACTCTCCGCACCGGACTGCCCCAACTAACACTTCAACTCCAGACCCGCAGCGGCGTCCGCAGAACAGCACCCTTCCTCCTCCCGGTTGGCAGCGACACCAAATGTTGTGAACAGAACACTAGTTGGGGACAATCGAATGTATTTAAGCAAAGATTACAGACTATCTCAATAAATTCTGATTACCAAACAATGAACAGTCAATTTGCAAATTAACAACCAATTGTTTCAATCTTCACTGTTTCTTCTCTAATTCCATTGCTCATGCATTTTCCAGACGATTGCGCTTCATTCCAGTTCTTTCGTCATCGGTCTTCTGCCAAAATACATTCTATGTCTGACCCACACCATATACTACTTATATGGATATAAGTAGACCACACCACACTCGTCCCCCCTTTAAAGCATTCGTTCATGCGGTGGTTCTGCTCGCCACGCCACTATCTTCTTTCACTGCAGTCTGTGCCAAACTCTCCGTCAGAATGTCGAGTCTGCGGCGCGCTGACCTCCATAGCTCCGTCGACCTGCCGGGGCACCAACATCCGCATCCACCCGGCACCTGGGACGTTCAACACCCGTACTCCACCGGCCTGCTGAGCCATCTACATCCGATGTCCGCCCAGCAGCCGCACGTCCCACTGCTCCTCTCCGTCGACAGCACCCGCTACAGCCAACGCCGCCCCGCCAGAACACTCCACTCGACGCCAACTCTCCGCACCGGACTGCCCCAACTAACACTTCAACTCCAGACCCGCAGCGGCGTCCGCAGAACAGCACCCTTCCTCCTCCCGGTTGGCAGCGACACCAAATGTTGTGAACAGAACACTAGTTGGGGACAATCGAATGTATTTAAGCAAAGATTACAGACTATCTCAATAAATTCTGATTACCAAACAATGAACAGTCAATTTGCAAATTAACAACCAATTGTTTCAATCTTCACTGTTTCTTCTCTAATTCCATTGCTCATGCATTTTCCAGACGATTGCGCTTCATTCCAGTTCTTTCGTCATCGGTCTTCTGCCAAAATACATTCTATGTCTGACCCACACCATATACTACTTATATGGATATAAGTAGACCACACCACACTCGTCCCCCCTTTAAAGCATTCGTTCATGCGGTGGTTCTGCTCGCCACGCCACTATCTTCTTTCACTGCAGTCTGTGCCAAACTCTCCGTCAGAATGTCGAGTCTGCGGCGCGCTGACCTCCATAGCTCCGTCGACCTGCCGGGGCACCAACATCCGCATCCACCCGGCACACGGGACGTTCAACACCCGTACTCCACCGGCCTGCTGAGCCATCTACATCCGATGTCCGCCCAGCAGCCGCACGTCCCACTGCTCCTCTCCGTCGACAGCACCCGCTACAGCCAACGCCGCCCCGCCAGAACACTCCACTCGACGCCAACTCTCCGCACCGGACTGCCCCAACTAACACTTCAACTCCAGACCCGCAGCGGCGTCCGCAGAACAGCACCCTTCCTCCTCCCGGTTGGCAGCGACACCAAATGTTGTGAACAGAACACTAGTTGGGGACAATCGAATGTATTTAAGCAAAGATTACAGACTATCTCAATAAATTCTGATTACCAAACAATGAACAGTCAATTTGCAAATTAACAACCAATTGTTTCAATCTTCACTGTTTCTTCTCTAATTCCATTGCTCATGCATTTTCCAGACGATTGCGCTTCATTCCAGTTCTTTCGTCATCGGTCTTCTGCCAAAATACATTCTATGTCTGACCCACACCATATACTACTTATATGGATATAAGTAGACCACACCACACTCGTCCCCCCTTTAAAGCATTCGTTCATGCGGTGGTTCTGCTCGCCACGCCACTATCTTCTTTCACTGCAGTCTGTGCCAAACTCTCCGTCAGAATGTCGAGTCTGCGGCGCGCTGACCTCCATAGCTCCGTCGACCTGCCGGGGCACCAACATCCGCATCCACCCGGCACCTGGGACGTTCAACACCCGTACTCCACCGGCCTGCTGAGCCATCTACATCCGATGTCCGCCCAGCAGCCGCACGTCCCACTGCTCCTCTCCGTCGACAGCACCCGCTACAGCCAACGCCGCTCCGCCAGAACACTCCACTCGACGCCAACTCTCCGCACCGGACTGCCCCAACTAACACTTCAACTCCAGACCCGCAGCGGCGTCCGCAGAACAGCACCCTTCCTCCTCCCGGTTGGCAGCGACACCAAATGTTGTGAACAGAACACTAGTTGGGGACAATCGAATGTATTTAAGCAAAGATTACAGACTATCTCAATAAATTCTGATTACCAAACAATGAACAGTCAATTTGCAAATTAACAACCAATTGTTTCAATCTTCACTGTTTCTTCTCTAATTCCATTGCTCATGCATTTTCCAGACGATTGCGCTTCATTCCAGTTCTTTCGTCATCGGTCTTCTGCCAAAATACATTCTATGTCTGACCCACACCATATACTACTTATATGGATATAAGTAGACCACACCACACTGGCAGAGAATTCATGCAGACTACTGTGGTCCATTTCTTGGCGAATACTATGCACTTGTAATGATTGATTCTTTTTGTAAGTGGCCTGAAGTTTTCTTCACAACTTCACCGAATTGCGACTTCATAATTCGAGCATTAAGGAAGGTGTTTAGTCGAGAAGGAGTTCACATGGTGTTGGTGAATGATAATGGCTCTCATTTTGCTGTAGATGCAGTCACTAATTAGTTGAATAGTATGGGGTGCAGACATCTGTTTACGGCTCCCAGGCACCCTTGTTCCAATGGTCAGGCAGAAAATTTCGTAAGAACGTTGAAAATTGCTATTGATTCTATTGCTGCTTCTACATTTAATGAACTGGAGAGGGGAGTAGATACATTTCTACTTCAATATAGAAATGCTAAGCATTCTGAGACTTCTTCGTATTGATGACTGTTGTAATTTTGAATTCCAAATACAATACATTCGTTCGGGCTCATCTAATACTTCTTGATTAAATTGCGTTATTCCTGGGATTACTAGTTTATACTACAATTCGAATACTTCTGATTATCATACAACCGCATAATACTCCCTGGCTAAATACATAAGTTTTGCTTCCCTAATGCACCTGGGGTAATCTCCTTGGTTACCATTAAAGTGCTTTGGTAGATGTACAGAAAGATAAGAATAAAGTTTTGGAACTAACTACAGAACCTAACTTGACATCTATTTCACTCTTGTGACACATGCCACCAAAAAGATAAGAATCAAGATCTTTGATGTTTTGTAGTTCATCGTACCCTTGGTCAAACGCCCACGTTCCTCTTCAGAGCCAGGTGTGATGAGATTCGATTCACTTCCTTCGGCCAAACACAAATTACGTCAATAATTCTTTGTACAAGCGCTAGCCAGCTGATTTTGTATAAGCCAAGAACAATAATTAAACCCGACAATCAGAATCCTATAAGGTTGAGAAACTTTGTGCTACATCCACCGTTCATACATTGGTCCATTCCTTAAAAAAGGTCAACTGAGAAACTCCTAACATCAAACAAATAAGAAAATCGAAATCCTATGTCCTAAGTATCAAAGTTTTATTCATAAATTGCGAATTATTGTTGTGAAGTGTTCTACCGGTAAACATGATAACAATTTTTATAACAACCCTTTAATAATTTTAGGTTTTGAGAGCAAAACTGGCAAGATAACAAACCAAAACAATATGAAAATTGAAATACTAAGGCCAAAATTACAAAAAAAGAACAAGTTAAAAGTCGTATGAAACAAATGCCTGGAAAGCAACTAAAAAATGACCATGACGATTTACAAGCAGTTTGGAGTGTCGCTTGCTATGTCGAGTCCACATAGCTTATTCTAGCTTTCGCACAGGCCAATTTACTCACTCTTCTGGGGTCCAGTTTTGACTTTGTAATTATTCACTCATCAACCCTGACTGTTTTTATGTAAACATATGTAACCATTTTTAATCTTACTCATGACATTTCTGGGTATAAATATCGATTCACGCTCGGTAAAATGGAGTTGACTTACATGCCTTCTCCACCGCGTGTCACTTCGTCTCGTTTCTCCGATATTTTGTCTAGATCAACGATTGCATGAAATACACGTATTAGAAAATCATCTTCGTATTTGACTTATCTAATTCAATTATTCACCAACGCCACTTAAGAGGATGATTATATACGACGATTGGCGAAACGTATGTTTCGATAGCAATCATTCACACGACCGACCGGGAGATTGATCTCAGGCCACTAAATGTTAAACATTTTGAGTGAAGTCATTTAGACTAGCGGCCATATTGTAACTTGATCGCTAAAATTCAATCTGCACCAAGAAGTAGCTTGAAGACGCCAAAGGTATTGTAGTTTGATAACACTTTGCCAGCAATACCTATAATTGAATCGTGCCCACCCAGTGAAATCAAAAGTCAGAAGCGAGAAGGTTGGAAGATATATTTGATAGATTATCAATATATCGAGAAGTACTGATCCAAACCGGTTAAAAATCGCAGGAGAAGTTCCCACTCGTGATCTGGTGCGGATGCATGACCGAGCGCCTTCAGCTAGATGAGTCCATTAAAGCTAACAAGGTCAGCATTCAATGTCGAATACCTACAGAGCTGCTGATTTAGGAGATTTATTTACCTCCACAAGCTGAAATACCCATTGATCAATCAACTGCAAACTTTGAGTTTTTCTTGTTACACAGTGAAGACAACCGTTACGCTGAATCTCGTTTGAGAAGCTATTAGAGAAGTTATGAGACGGCTCAAAGTTACTTGGCTCGGAAAAAAACGAGCAAAACTTACAGTACAAACAACCGTGTGAATCCAATTATTCCAAACAACTACCAAACGTCCCACCAAGTTGTTATATAATCAGCAAGTGACCAAGAGTCTTTAAACTTTTTAAAAATGTATAGTTTTCCTCACTTCGAAATCTTTTTTCCCACATGTTCTCCAATATGACGATTATGAACAGTCACATTGGAACTTTCAAGATTATCAGGGCTGTGGACGCTAGATGTAAATTCACTGTAGTTTTCTCTCATTCGTCTCATCCCAACAAGTCATTGAGTTATAGAAAAAGTCATAGCCCCTAAAGTATTATGCTTCTGTCTTTTCTAGTGACCAGAAGAATGATGATTCAGCTGCTTTATTTATCAAAGGGTTTATAAGCTAAATTGATTCTGTGATCCTAAAACCTCGATTGAGGACACCAGAAGGTAACATGCCACTAACATTTTTTATGATTTTGCTACGTTGTGAGGTCTTTCACGTCTTCTACAGACATAATATGCACTTTCATACTCGTAAACAAGTCTTCCGACTTCAGTAATAAGGATAGTAGGTTTGTGGAAGTGTTAACCATTGCAACTTGTTGTCCAATGAAGGTTCAGCTTTTCCTTGAAAATCTTCACTGATAGGGCTGATGCCACTTGTTTGGATAAGACATTCTAGTTGTTGACTACTTGATGAGAAAAACGAAAATTCATTCTGAGTTGTAGTGCCGTGTTTCGTTAATCGTTTAATTTGATAACCATTATAATTCTAATGTTAACGGTGCGTGAAATCAGAAGACAAAGGAAAGCAGCAACTACAGTTTATTGTCGAATAACTCAAGCCAGAAAGCTAACAGCACCTGAGCGAATGTGAACGAGCGAGTGAAGGACGAATAGCAAGCAATTACATAGGCAATTTATAGTCAAATTTAATAAGGACACATATGATAATCAGGAGTATTTGAATTGTAGTATAAACTAGTAATCCCAGGAATAACGCAATTTAATCAAGAAGTATTAGATGAGCCCGAACGAATGTATTGTATTTGGAATTCAAAATTACAACAGTCATCAATACGAAGAAGTCATTGATTTATTTAAACATCACATCCGCCACAGCTCGAATTGAAGTGTAGGTGTATCTGTTCGATGGTGTATTGAATGTACACTCTGTATTACCTAGAATGCACTCATTAGTATTAGAATTAACAACGGAAATTGGAACAGACTCACCTGGGTTCTAGAATTGTATACAATCAGCATGTCGGTTGTGTAGTGAAACCATTGATATTTAGAATTTGCATCATATACTTTCCAACAATATCCTCCCCCACGAAATAATGTTGGGTCCTTATGTCGCAATGTTTTAGCCAATATGACATTTCCAATTTGCAGTATCTTCTCAAATCTCACGCATCGACTACTGTATGTGAGTATTTGGGGATAAACACTGATATATAATTCGAGGTATTCCATCATGTGACTTTGACTTGAATAAAAATCATGATACATATTCTTTTTGTTATTCATATTAGAATACACAGATGGATATGCATTGATATATGTAATTAACACATGTGATTCAACTAGGCTTGATTTACCTGCAAAACAATCGAATAGAAAACATTCATCTTCCTCATATTCATTAGGATAATCTTGGACTTGATTTGGATTCTCTACCTGTGCAAACTTCATTTCTGGGCAAACTGGTTCTCTGATTATTTCGGTAAATTTTGCTATCCCCTTTGATTCATCATACCCCTGACTAGGGATTCTATTCAACATACATTGTTCGTAAGAGTATCCAACATCTGACACAATAACATCAGAAATATGACTAGAATTCAGCTCATTCGGAACATATTTTTCACATTCATTAGGAATATCATTAGAGATAAATTGATTGTGAGGACCACTGACACTTGATATGATATCAGAATTCGATTTCTCTGAAATATTTTCCTCAAATTGATTAAGAATTTTGTTGTATCCCCTGGCGAATTATGAATCATAAATCTGATGTCCATTTATGGACAAATGTAATACGCCTATTCCTATTGGATAGTTGTTAAATGAGTAACCTAAATCTGATGTCTATTTATGGACAAATATAATATGCCTATTCCCTATTGGATAGTTGTTAAATAAGTGACCTAATCGTTCCGTGTTCCTCTTATCATAACCTTTATTTTGACCTTGGAACTATTATTATTGATTACTTTCCCCCTAGCTACAGCCACATTGGCCAATTACTGTACAAATGTTATTTTTCTATTTTTTGGTATAATTGGGTCTGTTTGGTTAGTATATATAACCCAGTGTGCTTGTGAATAATGATTCATATTGCCGAAGCTGTTATTTGTGTTCTGGACTTAACGGGCTGGGCTGGGCTGGGCTAGGCAGATAGGAAGGACCGAATAGCACCCAAGACTGCTCGTACGTATTTCAAGTATCATTTGCATCCGATCAGTAAAATCCACTCCGCTTTAATTGCACGTTCATTTATATTACGGGCGCATACGTTGTAACAAGTTTCATTAGAGAATAATGGATCATTAGAAAAATCAGCATCTACTAAAAGTGAATCCGGTTTTTGATCATGATTCGACTCATTCAACATTTTATTCTCAGAGTTGTAGGAAATTTCATCAGAAGTATGTGAATCATTATGACAAATCATATTTGGTACAATAACATGAGAAATCTGATCAGTTGGTTGGTTGGGAATTTTCGTCTCCCTATGACTCTGGGTTTCATTCAACTCTGGACTGTTATATAACGTTATACCACTTCTAGATAAAGATAAAGCAAAGTGAAGCATGGTATTACAAACTGACTGAATGTGTCCAGCTTCACCACAGTTAAAGCATTTAGCATTACGAAATGCACATGAATTACGAGAATGAAATTTGCCACAATATAAGCATTTACCAAAATTATTCTCACCTCTGTTGCTTCCTTGGCAGTCCCTTGTTGAATCACCTTTCATATTTCCACGAGAATAGAAATCACGATTAAACGAACGCAAATTTGATCGACCCTGAGATTGTATTTCATCATGACGACTAGGCAAAGTATTAGAAAATTTCATCGATTGAATATCAAGTTCATTCACTGCTTCGTAGTTAATACATGCAGTTCTAGCATCTTGAAAAGAACTGTTCGGCATTCTTAAAAGCTCCTTTTCCAAACCTGGTATGTTAATTCCTGCAATTAACCGATCTCTCAGCTGTACATGAAGTTGATCACCAAAATTGCATTTGGCAGCTTGTCTTTGCAATTCAAGGATGAAGTCTTTAACCTTCTGGTTATCCTGACGAATCATCCTATGAAATTTTGCTCTCTCACGACATTCAAAACTGGTGCACTTCACATGATTTAATAGTAATTCCTTGAGAGTTGTATATGGGAGTGAAATCGGCTTATCTGGATATGCCAAGGTTTTTAGTAAACTGTAGGCTTCTTGACCGATGAATGTAAGAAAATGTGCCACAATATTAAAATCTTCATCATCTTCCTTGGTCAAAGCCCAGATTTCGAACCTCTCCATGTACTCCTCAAAAGCATTAAAATCTGAATTTATATCCGACCGTTCCATCACAGGCTCAATCGCGACGCCAATATGATAATCAGGAGCATTTGAATTGTAGTATAAACTAGTAATCCCAGGAATAACGCAATTTAATCAAGAAGTATTAGATGAGCCCGAACGAATGTATTGTATTTGGAATTCAAAATTACAACAGTCATCAATACGAAGAAGTCATTGATTTATTTAAACATCACAACACAGCAAAACAAAACAAAGACTGATAATAGTATTTGCGTGCATACACATAAGGTGAGGAGTATGAGTCATCGAATGATATTTAAGCAGTCAACAATTCGGCTAGAGTGTCATGTGCTCTAATGGTATAGCAGTGCAAAGAATATGCAAATTGTTACTATCCAAATGACGATGTCCGTTAAGTAAGTTAGTAAAAAGGGCTTAAACAAAATTGACAATAATCGAAATTGATTGTAGGATGGTCGCTATAGGGTTTATTTGACCGTGGTTTTTCACCTTCGCCCTATGGCCTCGGAGATGATTAGTTCTGGAGGGAACAATAGGATCAGACACATTAATACCCAAATCGTTGGTGAAAATACAGAGTGCTAATATAAGGTCATCTCGCGTTCTACGGTACGATAAGGCGAAAACTTTCAGGCGATTTAAGAGCGCATCGTAATTTATTTTGAGAAGATCCTCCATCAACTTTGTTCTCACACTCCGAGCAGCTACTAGAAGTGAGTGGGTAACTCTGGCTAGCTAAGCGAACCAAGAATATATGCAAAACTCATTTATTATTGCAATGTCTCTCAGTGTACTGGGCCACACATCCAACCAACAGCATTTGTCTACCACCTTGAGAAGTCAAGTCAAATTCCGATCAACAGAATGAGCTCATTCCTCATCTCAAACTTATCAATTGATCTACGTTTCATTATCCTAGTGTGCCACCTTCCCACACTGAAAAATAATTCTACATTTTGTGGTTTGGTAGAACGATTGTAGTAAGGGTGTAACGAGCCTTGAGTGGAGGGATCACAAACTTCATTTATATAACTTAAAAACAATACATTGAATGTACTGTTTACACATCTTCCTCGAATTGTCACTAACAAACTTCTTTGTTCTTCTAACCCGGTTGCTAATTCGACTGCTCTTTTTTCTTCTCTCCTCATTTTCCTCTTCTGCAAGTGAGAATCCGCACAATTAACACACACCAATAGGGTACAGATCGTTAAATGAAAAATATGGATGTGAAAATAACCACGGTATTTTTGATTCACAGACAAGCAACAGTTAGTTAACCCTTAGTATATGGAAAGTAGCATATCTAGCAACAATTAATCAGTAAAAATGAATTATATAATCAAGAAAATCAAATTACCGAAAAATAACAGTTTTGACACATACTCACTGAAAATTCTGTGCAAACTACTTCACTAAAAGTAGCAAGTCAAGTTTCCGAATCTCGATTTAGCCGCTAGGTTAAGCAGTATTCTATAAATGGTTGAATCAAAAAAGAGCACAGTCAAGATGAATGAACTTTTATAAGTGCGATACTAGAACGGAACAAATTTCCAGTGCTTACTGTTTTTCAGTGGTAATCCAACTGAGATAAACCGTGACACATATCATCCACAAATTGAAATAATCTTCATAAGACTCATCCACCAAATATATATCCATGTAATTAATAGTGACACACTTTAGGGGTAAGCACCTAAATTTCTAGAAGTGGGTCATGACCAACCTACTTACTTACACCTGCTACCCCTCGCGAAGGAGTATAGACTGCCCACCAGCAGTCTCCATCGAACTCTGTCCTGCACAGTCCTTCCCAGTTGTTATCCATCCTTTTGATGTCTGCTTGCGATTCCCAACTAAGTGTGCTCTTTGGTCTTCCTCTTTTCTGTTTCCATTCAATGTCCCAAGGTAGCGCTCGCCTCGTGATACAGTTTGGTGGTTTCCACAATGTATGTCCTATCCACTTCCATCGCCTTTTCCAAATTTCCTCTTCAACTGGAAGCTGGTGTGTTCTCTCCCACAGTAAGCTGTCGCTGACAGTATTCAACCCACGGACATGAAGTATCTTGCGTAGACATTTGTTTAGAGATACTTGCACTTTTTGATGATGATTGTGGTAGTTCTCGAAGTTTCAGATCCGTACAGTGGAACTGTCCTAACGTTCGTATTGAAGATTCTGACTTTGATATTGGGTGACAGTTGTTTTGAGTTGCATATGTTCTTCAACTGTAGGAATGCTGCCTTTGTTGTCCCAATCCATTGCCTTTACGTCTGCACCGGATCCTCCTTGTTCATCGATGATGCTGTCCAGATACGTATAGTTTCCACCTCTTCCAGAGCTTATTATCTATTATTAATATTTTCAGACGACTTGCACAATGTTTATTTGGTAAGCACCACGAATGTTCAGGAGCTCCCATTTTCCCTCAACAATATTCACTGCACAGTACAATTTTTTCTTGATTTCAATAAGTTTTTGAAAGATTACCAATGTAGAAAACCAACTCCTGAAAAATTTATATTTAGGACCGTATTTTAAAGGGACATAATCCGTGTGTTTTTATCGCGAACATTATGTGTAAAATTGGTTTTTACGATGGACTAATACTGTTAAAAACAACCTGATGACAATCAAGGAGCAACGAATATTTTATTTATCTTCATTTTTATATAATTAATTTCGTGATAGATTACAAGAGTTCCAGAGAGAGGTCATGGTCGTTAGAGTTTACCCATATGTGGAAAAATCTAAATCTAACTGGTATCATTAGCAGACCACCAAAGTCTTTCACAAAACTGAGTGAAGTTGAAAATATGCACCATTGGGTTTTGAATTAGTGACATAATGACGTCATCGAAAGACATCTAAAAGTTTTTCATTTAATCAGTGTAAACCTGAATAACGATAAAGATGTTCAACTCGTCCTCAGTTTCTAATAATTCTTCGACCGAATTCAGTCGGTAATGAAAATTATTGAGAACAACAAACACAACAAACACACAAACAACGCGAGAGCAGGTTCGTGGATGCGCACTGCTGAGGAGTCCCATAATAGGACGAAACGGCCGTCCAGTGTTTCCAGGTTTTCCATGGTGGTCTAGCTTCAATTGACTCACGCTTTCAACAATGATAAATACTAAATCTCCACAAAACCCCTTCTATAATTAATATAATAATATGCTCACTAGTGATTTCGAGAAGTATATCTAGGAGCTCTAGTGAGAAGCAGTGACCAGTGGAGTTCAAAACCACGTCTGTTGTGAGATAGGAACTCACTGAAGACAATTGGTGAATGGTTGCTCAACTTCGTGGATCAGTTGAAGTTAGACATTAACACCGTTGGATGCCAGCTCAGTGGTCTATCGGTTAAGGGCTTCGGCTCGAGACTGGTAGGTCCTGGGTTCGAATCTCGCTCGCGAGAGCAGGTTCGTGGATGCGCACTGCTGAGGAGTCCCATAATAGGACGAAACGGCCGTCCAGTGTTTCCAGGTTTTCCATGGTGGTCTAGCTTCAATTGACTCACGCTTTCAACAATGATAAACACAACTTAACCTAGATATCAATAAAGTCATTATTATGTTACATTAAACAAATAAAGTGAGAATAAAGAAATTAACCTATAAATAATAGATAGTGACTAAATGAATGAAATTTTAATCTTTTTAAACAATTTTTAATATCATTAGATGAAGAAAACACCAAACAATAAAAACGACAACACAACCAGAAGTGGGAACAACCAAATAAGTATATTTAAAACTATTCTTAAGTTCACTTCAGTGAATTTCATTTGGATGATCATAGGATAGTAAAATGTTCATTATAAGCAAAGATGGATGGTGGCTAGTAGTGGAATGCAGGACGCGCGTTTCGTCCTATTTGGGACTCGTCAGCCGGATGTATCTTTGTTTATAATGCTTGTGAATTAAAGCAATATAGAGACAATACACACAGTAATCACATATACTAATAAGAGACTGATCAACCGCAGTCATATACATCAATGGGAAGATTCAAGTAAACAACACCAAGTGAATTGAGATGTTCAATGTTTTGTGAAATTCAAAATAACAATATTTTTCCTCACTTTTCTTGATGGATTGTTTATTTAAAAGGCAAAATTTTACATATTTCTACTAGCGCGGGCTCAGATCCAACGACACAATACAAGCGATCATTAAGTTAAACAAAAAGTATCCGTATAAAATAAATGAATGTTCAATGTAATAAATTCCCAAACATATTTCGCCATACCCATACTTGTGAAAATTAATGTTAGAAAACACGAAAATATGTATGAAATTTAAAGTAGGTAAAAGTTAGCTTACGACAAGAAATATCTCCTTTTATAAATAACTGTCAATACCGTTGTTCAAAAATAAATAGTAGTTAACAATTCCCATAAAAACAAAAAAACATCCTTTGCTGAACTATTGATTGGCTACGATAAAATTTAAAAGTATTTCTCCCGACTATTTAACAAAGACTGGTGAGGTATTTTAGAGGTGATATTATTGAAAACTTGTTTTTCAATCGTAAACAGAGGTGGGTGGAGGGTAGCAGTGGAAACTAGGATTTGCGTTTTTTACTACCTGGGACTCGTCAGTGGGGTGTTTGTCAGTCAGAAGACTCAACAGGACAAATATAAAAATGGATGAAACCTCGCTAGTGAACTCAGTATCTAAGTAAATAACTCAGTAACTTCTTAAGTAAACGGTACAAGCCGCGAGCCTCGGAATAAACACCATCGGTAAAATGAAGGTACATCCAACTGACAAATCACAAATAGGCCTAAACGCACTTCTTGAATTCCACTCTTTATAGATATTTTTCTATACCTTTATTTTCTAATGACTTTGATCTGCGTTTCGATCGTTTACACATTAGCTCTAATAAATTGCCTTGATGTTATGATATTCATTCATGATGATTTATTCTCTTGTGTGCTTACTGTAAGAAATTCTTGGTTTAGTTGTTTATTTTGCTACGTTTTCCCAGTTCATCTGAACTTCGTGCAACTTCTGGATTCTTCAAATCTAGAATTAAGAGGAGTATTAATAAGAACCTCTGTAACGCTGTGATTATAGTTTGATGATAAGCAGCTGTTTTGTTCTAACTGTAAACTGACTAATATTGTTTACTCATTATATAAGATCTAATTTCACAGGCAACACGGTACTTCTAGGCGAATGTCATTGAGTCCGATTAATTCATTTTATTTTTATAGTTTACATCACTGACTGACCTCAGGCTGTCACTGAAAATCATTAGGCACCGGATAGCTGTTTTGTCCCGTAGTGACCTAATGGGGTCACTCGCCTTCTTCATGTCGTTTCGTTTCCCATTTTTTCAACGACAATATCCACTTTGTTTCACTCTCTACTCTCCGCTTCGTTTCTCTGATCATCTGTCTGGATCAAACATTGTATGAAATATACTTATCAAAATTCATCCTCGTATTTGGCTTATTTAATTCCGTTATTCACTAACGCGATTCAAGTCGATAATTATATACGATGGTTGAGAGCACGTATATTTCGATAACAATCATCGTACAACCTAAATGAAGTCAGATATAGGACTACTACAGTCCTAGTATGGGAGTTCTCAAAGGTCTCTGTTTACTATCCCGCCTGCAATCGAACCTAAAAAATTCAGGTCTAGCAGTGAGCAACAAAATTTGATTAGTTACCGACATTTCGTGACTGGATATAAGTAGCAGCCGCGGTTAATTGGCGCACAGCTGATGAGTTGAAACTCCACTTGTCATAGCTTCTCACTCGGACGCAAGGAATTATCACTCGAAATTAGTCACTAGTCACTATTATAATTGTAAATCTCAGTATATTAATGATGTCGTGCCAAGATAATGTAATGTTCTTGCTTAGTCATTGTCTCACTTTCAATACAGTTGACATCAGAAACACAAATCTAACATAAAATGTTTGTAGTATCTGTTGGTAGATCACGGTAACACATTCTACACGTCAAACAACAAATTGTCATCCATCACTCAATGCTTAAAGAAGAAGGACGATTATGCTGTTCATATCTCCCACTTTTATTCTATCTATGTTAATGTCTTTCGAAAAGAAACACGGATCCCTATATACAAACATAATTACTTCAAAATAATATACAGTTGACCAGTTTCTGTTTACTGGTAGAAAATAACTTAGATAGATGACAAAAAACAAGTTTGATTTTCTTAATTTTCATTAATATCTTGAATCTAAGACACCAAAAAAAAATCCGGTCTCTTGCTATTACATTGTCACTCTTGAAGTGAATGTTTTGATAAAACGAATCTGGTGAAGTCTAGTGAAAAAAGTGCAGAATCACATGATTTTATATCTTTTTTATTGTCGTTGATGTTATTAAGTTGGTTATTAGTTAGGTAAAAGATGGATTTAACTCGTTGAGAATGTCATCGGAATACATTGTGAAACGGTTTTACTTCAAGAACAATCATAACTCATCCACAGATATACATATATGTTCATGGATAGCGTGGTGTGGGTTGAACAATATGTCATTTCACCAGAAATAGTAAACTGTTCACAGTGAAGCACAAGAATATGACCAAGAGTTTATTGACTTTTTTGCCTTGCTGACCTAAAATGAAAAGCGAAAGATACAGAAATAAACAACACGCTTTTCTTATCAGAATGGCGGTTTGTGGAGATTGTAGTAATTTTAATAGTTGAATTCCTGAGTCTGTCTAAGTCCATCTAAGCTAGACCACCATTGAAAACCTGAAAGCACTGGATAGCCGTTACGCCCAAGTATGAGAATTCTCAGCAGTGCGCACCCACGACGCAACATGCAGGACTCAAGCTGAAGAGCTCCGCTCTCGCACGCGAACCCTTAACCTCTGGGCCACTGAGCCGGCGTCCAAAAGTGTTAATGTTTAACTTCAAGCAATCCATGATTTGCGCAGCCACTCATCCATTGTCTGAGGTAGATACCTGCATCTACCCGACACGGATTGGACTCCACTAATCACTGCTTCGCAGTAGAACTCCAGGAAATGCATCATGAATCCAGTAACTAGTGATGATTATTATCAGAATGGGGGTTTGTGAAGATTGTAGTAGTTTAGATCGACTAATGAATTCAAATATTAAAATTACTACAATCAACTATTAAAATACACTTTTCTATTTGTAGAAAATGAATCTCAAATGACTGTATTCAGTTATAACTGAGAACTAAAAATATGATATTGATTTATCAGTTAGTATTTTGGCATTTCACTTCAGTCAACGATAACATCTTTTATTATGATACTTCAGTATGCATAGCATCTTTCTTTCAGATAAGAAGCAACCTAGGTGTGCGAAGGTGACAGTGTTTAAACTTGACTAATGTAATTCCATCAAAAGTACATAATAATTCACATGAGTTATTAATCACTTTCGAACCAGTTCATCTATCCTAAAAAGACATCGATTTCAATCAAAAGCTCAGATAGTTCACATACACCAATTCAATCTTTACAGTACTCTGTACTGAACAGATACATTAGGATTTGGTGAATTTTTGTGATTTACACTCTCAAAACATCGTCCATTATTTTCAGAATAATTTTGACGACCTTATTGGATTTTAGTCGACACTTTTCTACAAAATCCATGACGATTGACTGAATACTATGATAACCATATGACTCAAATGTAATCTCGTTCTCTGATTTAATTTCCTATGTATAAGCAGACTAATTTCAAAAAAGTGATGTAAAAATCTGGTATGGAATGTGTTGAGGATAATAATACTTCAAGCATCACATCAGAAAAGTCAAGGAGAAGAAAGGTCAATAAGTGAATAGAGAAAGGATGTTGGCTTGTTGTCATATTACTGAATGAATGTGATTCAGTTTATGTACCCTTACATACAGTAACGTAAACAGATATCAAACATGCAAACAGACATGTGGAAATTGAGCGCTGTAATTCGTACAATACGATTAGTGAAACTAACAAAGAAACATAGAAGTGTGAAAAATAATTGCTGAAATTAGTACGAATTGACTGTCATATTATTTGTGATTTTACATTTGCTCAGAATAGAAGAGATATACGTAATAGTGTGATTTTAGAGGAGTTTCATAAAATAACACTGTTCAATGGATTGTGGCGGCTGATACTATGCCAAGTCCACATAGGCTATTCTAGCTTCTGGACAAACCAGTTTATTCATTCTTCTCAAGCCATATTTTGACCTTGTCACTTATTTCTTTATTAATCCTGACTGTTTCCATATGGTCGTATGTGTGTTAATTGCTTACCCTATTCATTACTTGTTTGTAATTTATTTTTGGCTGAATATCAATATTAAGTCACGCTGAATTAAATCAATTTGGCTCTCTTACATTCTCCAGCGCGCGTCACTTTGTTTAACCGCGCTTCATTTCCTTTACTCGGTTTCTCTGATCATCTGTCTGGATCAAACATTGTATGAAATATACTTATCAAAATTCATCCTCGTATTTGGCTCATTTAATTCCGTTATTCACTAACGCGATTCAAGTCGATAATTATATACGATGGTTGAGAGCACGTATATTTCGATAACAATCATCGTACAATCTAACTGAAGTCATATATATGGCTACTAAAGTGGTAAGTCCCACCACGAACCTAACACAGCAAACTACGTCGATGAAGAACCTTCCGCACTCTATACTTTCGACAAACGAACTGAATTTAGCTTACTCAATCGATAACCTTACCAATAGTATCATAACATTACAGGATCAATGATATATTATTCAAGTTGAGTATATCTAACATTAAATAAAATACCAAAAGATAATATGAACGACAACTTGCCAAAATCATGGAATTCATATACACCGAAAAATCCTGTCCTCACATACATTCCATTAGAGAAGAATCTCAAGTTTAAACACGGTTGATGCCAATTTATTCTGAATGGATTCACTGGATTTTGTTTGTGACATAATCGACGTTTTGGTGTACTTAATAAATCTGTTGGATAACAACTACTAATTTCAACATTATCATCCATAGTATCGTCTGAACAACTTGGTCAATGAAAAAAAAATGTGTAGAAGAATGAAAAATTGAAATGTGGTCACTTGTTTAATGCTACTTGATAGCTCGTTCATTATGTGTAAGTATTAGTTGAGTGGAACTAGACGACGGACAAAACTCCAATCTTGTGGTTATAGAATTTGCTTGTAGGGTTCAAACCCACGTCATCAAGATCGATATCTGAGACATTCCGACTTAGCTAATTGGTTTTTAGATGACATTCTATTGGAATGAGATACCTTCATTTACTAGTCACCTCTATTCCCTGTCATTATAACTGATTCTAAACAACTTGTTTGTATCAAATTAGGGTAAATCCAATCAAATGTTAATGTTTAAAGGTGTGAACAGCTGGAGAATAGTTTGACTTATCATTACCTTTATGACAGGACAGATACTCATTCATGAACTAAAAAGCTAATATTATTTAACATTCTGGTCACGACAACATATATAAAGGAAAAATATTGTTTTCAATTGGATACTCATCAGGCTTCACTCGAATATATATGAATATATGGATGCAGATATGAAATTATTAAACTGATCAAGGCAGTTTATGAGACAATGGTAACAGTGCAATAGACTACATATATAAATATAATAGGTAAAAAGTAAAAATTGATAGTGTGATGTCAGGTGTACTAGTTATGGTAAAAATTATATAGACTTGAGTCATTGTTTCACTGAAATAATATTCATTAAAAATCATAAGATTACGTAATAGGGAGTGTTCAGATAATTGGACAGTGAAGTGTATATTTGAGAAATGAGGTTGGAAAACAATAAACGAACAAAATGTATGGAAAATATTTATAAATGAATAAAATCGTTTATCAAGTGTGATTCAGCCAGAGAAGAGATGAGGGTGTCACAAATTTATTATGAATACAAGGACTGTTAGGATTGTTAGTTCGAATTTCTATAGCTTCTGCTATGTGCAAAACACGAGATCAAACATTATAAGGAAAACTGGTGGGGATACGATAATTCTTTTTAAATGACCTATTTCTCACTACTATATGACCTCTATCGATCAAGTGTGATAGAACAGAGTTGTGTATTGTTCTAACGGTACCCTTTCATAACGACGAAGGGAAGTGTTTACCTACTCGTTCACGCAGTTGTCTAGTGGTGTGCCCAATATGGCTTTCTCCACAGGAGCAGCTGAATTCGTAGATACACATAAATGTGGCAGAACCAGGTAACTTATCCCTTAGTTGAAGAATCACCATAGATCGGATCAAGTACGATAGGCAGCGGTTAGCTGCATTAAACGTTCTCTTAACTGTTCTAGTATAAGAACATACTTGTAATATCTCAATAACCAGGAAATATTTCTGATATATCGTAAATCAATTGTCAAGGTGCTTCTCATAACACATGCATGTGTATTTGTGTGTATTTGTTAGTGGCTATGGAAAATGTGATATTTGTCAAATGGAAAGGGAGCTGAATTCGTGTGATAACGGTGTGAGATGTGAATAGACTTAATTATGGTAGCCATGACAAATGGTCCAAGTTGGGTGTATGGTAGGGAATTCATTTCTATTGAGGGCATTAAAATTTAGAAATATGTGGAAAGTTCCAGCAACTTGCCTTTGTTTATTACTGGAAAAGTGTTTTTGAATCATTTTGATGTTTCTTATATCGATTTGATGCTAATGGAAGATGTCTTTCCGTATTGAACAGTCAACTCGTTAGACTTAGACTCCAACAAAATAACATCTAAGCTGTACAAAAAACCATCTATTGATCCTGTAGTAGTCCATGGGGATTACTGAAAAGTCCCATACTAAGACGAAATGGACGCTCAATGCCTCGAAGTTTTATATAGCCATCTAGCCAAGTTTAGTTCATGATTTAAACTACGAAAATTCTACAGTTTCCTCAAATCCGTCTATTCTAATAATAATCATGTACTCACCACCTTCGAGATGCAACCTTTGGATTTCTAGTGAGAAATCACGACTAGTGGAGTTCAGCCATATCAGGTGTGAAGCAGTTATCCAGGTAAGGCAATGGCTGAAGTTTGTTCAATGCTATTAATGTAATATGTTGGATTATTTATTCTTTGAAGTAGCAATTCGCACTGAGTCATGAGAAATCAGAGATTTTATAATCTACTCATCAAGATATAACAAACATATCATTATTTTTTTTATTATTAGGTAGTTTGTTTGGTATGAATTTTGTTTACCTACGATTTCCAGGCCACTTTTCTGAGCAAACTATCAGTTAGGCTAAGTTTAGTTCTACCAGTGATAATGATATGAACTTGAACTTTAATAATTTTGTCGTTGATAATAAGATATGGATTAATAACCATACTTCAGGTCTAATTGACTTAATTCGGTCAGCTTTGTAAAGTAGATAATGCAACGTTAATTCTTCATTGAGGATAAATTGTTATGTAGTAGTTTATGCCCGAAAGTTGAACCCTAGCTGGTTTAAAGCATTTGTTGGCAAGGACTGTCTAGAATATTGAAGGAAACTATTGATTTTTAGGTGGTTGTAAACCGTATCAACAAGTATCTGTTATACCTAGAGCTTATATTCTTTGATATTTCGCGTACAACTTCAGCGCTTGGACGCTAGGGACCTTCAAGTCACAAACGAGAAGATAGAAAAAGAGTGAAAAGGAATGCTACTCCAAACGGTTTCTGTTATATCCCCTGGTGAATTATGAATGGTAACTTTTGGGACTATTTATGGACCTATGTGATATGTATATTTCCTATTGTATGGTTGTTAAATAATTGATCTAATCGTATTCGTGTTCCTCTTCTCATTAGCTTTATTTTGACCTTTGAACTATTATTATACGGTTCTTGAGTTATCATCAGTCTATTGATTACTTTCCTTCTCTTCACAGCCACATTTGGCCAATTATTGTACAAATGTTATTTTCTGTTTTATGGTACGATGTGGTCTGTTTGGTTGGTATATAAACCCAGTATGTTTGTGAATAATGATTCATATTGCCGAGGCTGTCATTGATGTTCTGGACTTAACTGGCTGGGCTAGGCAGAAAGCAGGACCGAGTAGTGCTCAAGACTGTTCATACGATTTTATGTATCATTGGCGATCGATAAATCACTGCTCTCTATTTGGGCGTTCATATATTAAAGAGGGCACGCACTCAATCGATATAACAACTGGTCACACACAGATTCCAATATTGTACAAAACTCCCTGGTATTTATAGTTCTAAGTAAAAGCGAAATCATCATTATAGTCATCCAATCTCTATACAGTGGTTTTTAGCATCTATCCAATAGAGAAGCTACACGTCGAGATTCTGAAATTTTCTCCCAATAGATGATTGGGTGGAATATTTTCGGCTCTTTCTCAGCTGTTTAGAGATTCCTCGAGTTCACCCGTGGGCCTTCATCACAGTATCAAAGTCAATAACGTTACCACTGAGCTGATCGAAACGTAACTGATCTATTCTAGGACTGAAACAGTCAATCTGGTTGACAACTAGTATCTGTTCATTGTAAAAGACTGGTTTTTTCCAAGACACAGTATCCTTTAAATTTGCTTACTGGACGATTTACGTTTATCTCTTACTTTTTATAATAACAATAGTTTATCTTTCTTACAACTAAGTTTTTTGTAGCATAAAATTGTACAAAGTAGTAAAATAGCTTTCTAAAAGTCCTCAGTTATCTTTAAAACCATATGAAGACATTTGGGAAATCAATTATATTTAAGTGGTTTATTATCTCTTATCTAAGTTGTTGACATGTGTCTTCCTCTCAACGGTTTAGATTAATTCCCTAGCCCCAAAACTCATAATTGCTTGAACTAAGATGAAAAAAACAGAAGGTTGTAAACCAGGAAGTTTACTTCAAAGGTTATATATTACACGGAAACCAAGAAGTTTATAAGGTTAGCAGAGATAGAGTTTAGGAGCTTCGAGAAAACCCACTAAGATTGATTAAGAAGTTGATAATTAGCCAATTAAAGTGAGGAAAGCATATCCGTTTGTCTACTAGATTTTTCCTGTAATTTTCCTACAAGTATTGATTGGTTTAGAGTAATTTCTGCAGTTTTCCTAGGTTTCGGATACTTCAAAGAGTTATTAAGGAATCCCAATGGCTGTTAGACTTATGTTTGCGCTATTAAGAAGTCTATTTCTAGTGACAAATTTAAAATAATAAATCTTCACATAAAGTGCATCTATCAATGGAATATGCTTATGAAGGAAAACGAAACAAGAAGATAATTTCTATGCGATTAAAATAAGCCACTTACGTTTTAGAGGTACTTTCTACATTAAATTCCAAGAATTCAATATCAATTCTTCTTACGTTTAGTCCGGAAAATCGATATTCACAGACGATATCAATTGGATATAATCCAGGATAATTTGGTGATGAGAAATTGCCTGTTATTGATTGAGAATGATTGAATTCGAAGAAACAACCTGCGAAAATTATGAAACACTAGATTCTAAATGTGTTTCAACGAGGACTGCTTCATTTATAATAGGTATTAGACTGGTAATCTAGAGCTAGTAGAGTCTATTACTGAATAAGAAAGGAGTATTAACATTCTGGAACTCATCGAGTGTCTTGCATGGAGCAAGATCCTCATGCGATTTTAAGTGGAGGATGTGAGTGTTAGTAGAAAACATATTATTTCCCTGTATGACTTATTCACCGATGCAACACTAATCAAGACAATCGAGTTTATATGAAAGCAAATATTGAAAAATAAATAAAACTTGGCTTCTGTCAAGATAGTTATAAATAATTAATCCTATTGTGTCTTCAACAATGCTTATAACAGAAAAACTGAAGAAATACCTATGGTTTCACTCTTAGATCCAGTTTTAGCTCATTTTTTTCTTAGCAAAATTAGAAACTAGACCCCTAATGGTGGTTATCGACAAACTAGATCGACACTGCAGTTACCTTGACGATATATTCATCGTCATAAATGAGGATATTAGTAAAGAGGAACTCATAAATCAACTAACAGTGTACACCTGGCAATCATGTTCACTTGCAAAGGCAATTGTGACAACAAATTAAATCTCTTCGTTATCTCCTTAATCAGATGTGAATATGGTTCGTTAAAAAGAATGATGTACAATAAGAGTGCTTCCACATGTTAATATATACGTCTTTAGTTTTACACCCAAGGGATACAAAATAAATTTGATTAAATGCTTTATAATCAGGATCTGTTTCAAATAACAACATAAAAAAGGATCTAGATTTTATAGATGACATGCTGAACGAAATATGCTATCCTCAAAGCTTTTTAAAAAAGAAATGTCTACAAGGAATAAAAATTTGGAAATGTGGTTAGTTCATAAGAAACCTCTTTTCCTAAAACTACGGTTCAACGAGGATGTAGCTAGTGATATCCTGTATGATAGATTAGTGAAGGCTGTTTAAAGGACTTTCGAACAGCTAATCATATATTGGTATTTTCTAGTCGGACAGTGATGTATGCTCAAACAAAATATAAGTTGTGTGATTTTACGTCTTAGATATCACCAGGCAACCTTCAAAAGAGTGAAGATTTTCATACGCAGCTTAGAAGGGGTTAGATGAAGACGATGTTTGGTTTCATTTTATCATACTAGATCGAAAGTAGACAAGAGATTGATGAAATTAAATCGTTTCGAGTGATCTATAGTATACCTTCGTCAATTACCAAGCTAGTTAGATCTTATGTTTTACATATAATAAGAATTCGAATTTAAAATCTTAATTCATGTGTTCAAAAGAAATTTGTAACGCTTTTGTTTCTTCCTTGACTGGATAGAGCTGGATAAACGTTTGTTTTTCTACACCGTCTTTTGTACATGTCTTTCGTTATCAAGTTACTTGAACACTCCTTACAATGTAATTTTCATGACTTATAATATTTTTATTTTAAAAACCATTTTTCCGAGTTTTAATTTTCTTACTACTTTGATACATTGATCTGAGCTTTTGCTATTCTTATTACAAGTACAAGTGTCAGCTTATTGTGAATTTGTACATATTAATTATTATAGTAAGCAGAGATGGATAGTGGCTAGCAGTGGAATCCAGGAAGCGCGTTTCGTCCTATTTGGGACTCGTCAGCTGGATGTACCTGCATCCCAGGCTTGTTGATGTGCACTTTGGGACTCGAACTCGGTACCTTTCGCTTCAAACACCATCGCGTTACCCACTCGGTCACTGAGTCCTGATAGCCACTTGCTTGTGCGACGGGGTGGTTATCAGGACTCATTGGCCGAGTGAATAACGCGATGGTGTTTGAAGCGAAAGGTACCGAGTTCGAGTCCCAAAGTGCACATCAACAAGCCTGGGATGCAGGTACATCCAGCTGACGAGTCCCAAATAGGACAAAACGCGTGTCCTGGATTCCACTGCTAGCCACTATCCATCTTTGCTTAACAATAGTAAGTTTGATTCAGAATGTTATCCACTTGAGTAGACATTTTCTGTTTGGAGATTGTATCCAATATTTCACAACGTAACTTTGAATAAACAATTGAGAAACATATTTTTCATTATTTATCTCTGTATTGGTTGTTCAAATTTTCCTATTTATGTTTAGGGCTACAAATGATGTTGTGTGATTAAATTGATACAGCAATATGTTGATTGATAAATTAACTGTGATTCCCACCTTATCTCAAACGAACCTGATCTTGATCTTACCTATTATTACTATTTTATTATAGTCTAAATAAATCAGAGCTGCATATTGTTTTGACAGTACTCTTCAGTAACCATCCGATCTATGGTAATTCTTCAACTAAGGGATAAGTTACCTGGTTCTGCCACATTTATGTGTATCTACGAATTCAGCTGCTCCTGTGGAGAAAGCCATATTGGGCACACCACTAGACAACTGCGTGAACGAGTAGGTAAACACTTCCCTTCGTCGTTATGAAAGGGTACCGTTAGAACAATACACAACTCTGTTCTATCACACTTGATCGATAGAGGTCATATAGTAGTGAGAAATAGGTCATTTAAAAAGAATTATCGTATCCCCACCAGTTTTCCTTATAATGTTTGATCTCGTGTTTTGCACATAGCAGAAGCTATAGAAATTCGAACTAACAATCCTAACAGTCCTTGTATTCATAATAAATTTGTGACACCCTCATCTCTTCTCTGGCTGAATCACACTTGATAAACGATTTTATTCATTTATAAATATTTTCCATACATTTTGTTCGTTTATTGTTTTCCAACCTCATTTCTCAAATATACACTTCACTGTCCAATTATCTGAACACTCCCTATTACGTAATCTTATGATTTTTAATGAATATTATTTCAGTGAAACAATGACTCAAGTCTATATAATTTTTACCATAACTAGTACACTGTAGTGCCGCGATTCGTTAATCGTTTACTTCGATAACCGTTATGATTCCAATCTTATCGGTGCGTGAAATCAGAAGACAAAGGATAGCAGCAACTACAGTTTATTGTCGAATAACTCAGGTCAAAAAGCTAACAACATCTGAGCGAATATCAATGAGCGAGTGAGCGGCAAGCGAGAGAGCGAGTGGACAGGCGAACAGGCGAAGGAAACGAACGAGGAGCAAGCGAGCGAATAGCAAGCAATTACCAAGGCAATTTATAGTCAGATTTGATAAGGGCACAGCAAAGCAAAACAAAGGCGGATAATAATATTTGCGTGCATACATATAAGGGTGAGGAGTATGAGTCATCGAATGATATTTAAGCAGTTAACATTTCGGAAAGTGTCATGTGCTCTAGTGGTATGGCAGTGCAAATAATATGCAAATTGTTACTATCCAAATGACGATGTCTGTTAAATTTCGATAATGCAATGAGAAGACGAAGATTATCAGAACTAACTGATAATCTTCGTCTTCTCATTGCATTATCGAAATTTATCAAAGGGACTAATTGCTTTAGATGTCTGTTAAGTTAATAAAAAAGGCTTCACCAAAATTGACTATAATCGGAATTGATTATAAGATGGTTGCTATAACACCTGACATCACACTATCAATTTTTACTTTTTACGTATTATGTTTATATATGTAATCTATTTCACTGTCATTCTTGTTTAAAGATCCCCAAAGAATATTCAAAAATGAAGAATATTTGAGCGAACTATTGTTTTCAATATCTTCATCATCAGGCTCTGCAGTTATAAGTCCATAATTTATAATATTTTACAAATGCCAAAAAATCATATATCTTTGACTGGACTTCAAAGGGGACACAGCGCGTAATATTTTAACACGTCGATTGAAAAGATCTGTTTCACGGAAGTTTCACGCCGCCAACCTACACATAATTTTCTCAACTAAACCAGCACTCACACAACTAGTCCAGGATAGGTTACCGAAGATGGGCTCCTTTGTGTGTGTATACCAACTTAACTGCTCCTATATAACAGGCCGTACTCAGAGGGCTTTATCCTTGCGTGTTTGTGAACATGTACCATCATGGTTGGGAAAAGGAGTCATCAAATCGATTAACAGCACCATTCTTTTCTCACCTGGTAGATAGCGAACACCATATCAAAATACAGGAAGCTCTTTCTGTTTTATATCAAGTTCCGAAAAATCTATCTCAAGGAGCTAGATTACGTTACTCTACATAGTCGAAGCCATCTGGATCAACTCCAGGAAACCAAATTTATGTATCCAGAAAAGGTATATTCAGTCTCTATGTTTACCTTGGCCTACGACTGGATCACCGGATACATCAATTGAATGTTATAAACCTCTTACCCCCCTTTTTTAAATATTTTTTGATTGCCTCTTTCTTAATCTTCACATTCATCATTCCTAATTCGTATATCGTAATCACCTTGATAACACCCCTCTTATTACGTTTTATATTCATACAACAATATTATCACTATTATTATTACTATTTATCATTATTATCTCAATTAAAAAGATGAGACTCTCCTGCTATGAATTTTATTCACACGATTTTTTAAATTTTCATTTCTGCTATATTACTATTATACTGATTGTGACTTGACACTTTACCCCAAATCATTTTAACCTTTATTAAATGACCTTTGTAGTTTACAATTTTGAAGCATATATGTTGTAACAGATGCAAACGTTCACCATTTTTAACATATAACATTGTCAAGTTAATTAATACGTGCTTCATTTTGACCTTTAAAATATCATAATTATGGACTTAAAACTGCAGAGCCTGATGATGAAGTTATTGAAAACAAATGTTCGCTGAAATATTCTTAAACTGCCGAAATCCGGTGAGCAAACATTTGCACTGAAGAGACTCAATGAGTACCTGAAGTATAGTGCGAAACTCACGGAAGCGAAAACCGATCTGGATTTTATCAGTAATTGCACTGTTACACCAAAATGCCCTGGTACGACCGAGAGTAGGGAGAGTCCGCTCTCCCTCTCGAAATACTCTCACATGGCCACGCGAATATATAGCCTCTTCCACGGAAGTCCCACTCACTGCCTTCTCGTGGCACTACTGTTGTTTACCAAATTGAGAGGACGAAAAGCGAATGTCAGGCGCTTTAACCGGGTTGGTGGATGTGGAGGATCCACCTAGGGGAGTTGGAAAACCCTGATTCCAAACCAATGGTGCACATGGACTCCAGTATCCTGAGGGAACAAATGGCGTATGAACCAATCGTTGGTCATCGGCTACCATGGGACTGCATTTCCTCACGATGCTTCACTGCCTTGTGGATCAGACTTTTAGGTCAAAGGCTCCGGATGTGGCCCCCTAAGGAAACCACCTGCTTCAGTTTGGGCATCTGGGCAGTATCTCAGCCCTGTCACAAATCGAATGAGATTTGTGCGGCGCATATGTATTCGGTACCCCTTTGTACCAATATTTATGTGTTTAAATAAAATTAAATTAAATTAATCAAATCAAATCTCCTCAAATGTATATTGTTGAGTTAGAAAGGAATATTACACAGAGATTATATGCCATTATTGAAAACAATTGTTCGCTCATATATTCTTCATTTTTATTATCATTGTCTCATAAACTGCCTTGATCATTTGAATAATTTTATATCTGCATCCAGTAATTATATAAATTCGAGTAAAGCCTGATGTGTATCCAATCGAAAACAATATTGTTCGCTTATAAATGTTGTTCTAATAAACAATTGATTGTAAAGCTTTCATTCTCTAACTCAACATTATGATCATCACTCAATGGAATAACATTTACAATGGTATCCTTATTGGTATTTACATGAGAAGTCGATACAAGTGTGGTGTGGTCTACTTATATCCATATAAGTAGTATATGGTGTGGGTCAGACATAGAATGTATTTTGGCAGAAGACCGATGACGAAAGAACTGAAATGAAACGCAAACGTCTGGAAAATGCATGAGCAATGGAATAAGAGAAGAAACAGTGAAGATTGAAACAATTGGTTGTTAATTTGCAAACTGACTGTTCATTGTTTGGTAATCAGAATTTATTGAGATAGTCTGTAATCTTTGCTTAAATACATTCGATTGTCCCCAGTCGTGTTTTGTTCACTACACAAGTACATTTTTGTAAAGATTTTCCAGCTCTACATATCTCAGTAACCATCTATTTACCTAACCGACATGTTTAAGAAAAAAGCTAGTTTTCTTTTAACACTGATTATTTAACTCATAAATATAGAGTTTACTTCACGGCGCCTATATAGTACCTTTCATTCCGATGAATTAAAAAAATAGATATTTTATTTATTTTTATTCATCAAATCAATCTGTTTTGCAATCTTGAACAGATTTCAAATTCAATTGTTTTTATGTGCTTATCTATGTGTGGAATCTGAAAAGTATTTAACTTTCAAGATTTTTCCAATGATGTGTTCACCTACTTAATTAAAAAATATCCAGAAATTTCCCAACAAATGATAGTTGGAAAAATAAAATGGAAGGGCATCAGCTGTGACACCGTCAATCATTAGTTTGGAGAACTCGCTTTAATCTTCCGACTACCTATTGATAATGATATCGTGTGAATATAACATGTAAAAAGAGAAAAGCTGTGAAGGTAACTATGATTGAAATGAATGCAAATCGGGGTGTGAGGGGTTTATAATATTCAGTTTAGGTATATGTTGACCCAGTCCTACTGTAGGCTTTATTCACACGATTTATTTTGTTATTATTAGGTTGACAGTAACTAACAATGAGTCATCCAGACCCTTAATAAACAACCTTTTCAATTCATAAGTGACACAATTTCGGAGCATTTATGCCATAGATGATGCAAATGTTTATCACTTTTAACATTGTTTAATTTACTAGCTGCTTTACTTTGGCCTTTGTTACATAACACAATAATTATGTATTTATAACTATATAACCTGATTATGAAGCTATTGAAAACAATTATTCGCTCGAATGCTCCGTCTTCTTAACACACTATTCTCTCCAGGAACTTTCGATAAATTTAACTTGTAGTCTCCAATTCTTGCTGCCAGCTCATGTAGTTCGATTGAAATTTTTCCTGTTAAATAATTCTTAAAGCCTCAATCTAAACAAATCGCTAATCTACTGATTTTACTAGAAAAAAAGCAAAATTTTAAAATGAATATGGTTCTCTGTCTATTAGACAGAGAACCATATCATTTGTGAGTATAATCAAAGGATGGATTACATGAAACAAAGTAGCTTATTTGATACAACTCAGGGTCATATCATTTATGAATTATCAATATTTAAAACAAATAAATCAGATTTATAAGCTAGTTACTATCCATCTTTGCTTATAAAGCTTATAAATTCAGGCAATATTGAAGCAGTCCGCACAGGATGCACATATTCCAACAAGAGACTGATCAATTGCAGTCCTAAATAACAATGGGAAGATACAGGTAAACAACACCAAGAAAATTTCAATCAGATTTAATTTTTAGAGTCGGATTGCCAGTTTCACCATTTTATCTTTGTAAGTCGTAGGCGTCAGCATATCAATATACACTAAAGCATCAACTTATTTCTATGTGCTTTATCTAAGGTAATTCACCTGTATTGAATTTTAGATCACAGGGGGTTTTGTGGAGAATTTAGTATTTTTCATAGTTCAAATCATGAGTCAATTGAAGCTAGACCACCATCGAAAACCTGGAAGCACTGCTTGACGGCCGTTTCGTCCTATTATGGGACTCCCCAGCAGTGCGCATCCACGATGCTGCACTCACGAGATTCGAACCCAGGACCTACTAGTCTCGAACCAGAGCCCTTAAACGATAGAGCGCTGGAGTTCTACAAAGTCAATTGGTGAACGGTCGATCAAAATCGTGGATTGGTTGAAGTTACACATTAACACCGTTGGATGCCAGCTCAGTGGTCTATCGGTTATGGGATCTGGCGCGAGACTGGTGGGTCCTGGGTTCGAATCTCGTGAGTGCGGCATCGTGGATGCGCACTGCTGAGGAGTCCCATAATAGGACGAAACGGCCGTCAAGCAGTGCTTCCAGGTTTTCGATGGTGGTCTAGCTTCAATTGACTCATGATTTGAACTATGAAAAAAATATTAAACTTGTTTAACTTGATTATTGAAATGAATAATCTTAACAAAATATAGATCCTATTAGATTTCTTATATACTCTGTCTACTGATCACAAAAATACAAATTAGAAAATTAAATTTGAATATGAAACATGTGGAAGCCTAACAAATATGAGAGAGCTGTGAACATGGAAAATGACATTTAGCCAAAGTCAATGAATAAAGAGTAAGTCAGTCTTTATATAAGGCGAACGATTTAAAAACTACAGAAAACCATTCATTTACTAGCCAAGTTCACATAAAAAATTTCCAAAGCTAACAAATGAATAGTTAACGATGACAAATAACAAGGGCAGACGTGGAAAATCATAAAACTGTTGACCAGATAAAAATGATCTGTCCATCTACAGGTTAGAGTTAATTCACGCAGACGTGGTGGTCACTAAACTTAAGTCAATTAAAAGCAGGTATGAATGCTACTGAAATCCTAGGAAGATATCAAATATTTTTCAGATTATATTGACTTATCTTTGAGTAGTAACAAGCGCTACTTTTATCTGGTTCCTACTTTTGACAATCGATTAAATGGTAACTTATCTACTAGCATGAGTAACTCGAAATTTGATTCATTATTTAGAAGTTAAATAATTGGAGATGATTGATTCGGAACTTCTCATTTCATCTTGCACAAATATTTTAATTAATATGTTCATAAGTATTTATTCCCTATACATACAATTTCTTTTTTGTGGTAAATATCAGACTTACTTGGCTTCCGTTGATTCCCAGAAGAAGCTATAACACCATAATCTATAGAAATAAAGATGATTAAAAGAAAGGTCTGGTTAGGTTGTTTAATATAGAGATAACTGACATGAAAGACTGATTTGACATTGACGAATGTATATGAGGTGGTTATGGTTGTCAGTTAACTCAGCCTATAGCTCTTCTAGGACTAATCCCTGTCCCAAGACCTGGTAAATAAGGCCTGGGTATAGGGTTAGTAATCCCATCCTATAGAAAAAAAATCTTGCCAGAAAAACACTAACCATAATAAACAATTTAAAACATTTAAACTCTGTCCTGGGAGTTGAAGGATCATGACCCTTCATGGTGGGAGCCTATATTCTTCGGAATTCACGAGACCGATGCACCTTCTAGCAACCAGAGCAACAACTGATACAGGTACAAGGAATGTTCAGACAATGGGAAAGACAGGGATGACCAACCAAATAGCTACGGAAATGAGGAGATACAACTTAGCAATACCCGGAATCGACGAAACCCATTGGACCCAAGATGGACAGAAATGAATAGATTCGGGAGAGACGCTGCTGTACTTTGGTAACGAGAAAGAAAATGCTCCGCACACCCAGATAGTTGTTCTGATGCTGTTCAAAGAAGCACGTAAAGCACTTATAGGATGGGAATCTCATGGATCAGGATCATCAAAGCATCCTTCAAAACAAATGAGGGAATCACAATGAATGTTTTCCAATGTTATGCACCGAACAATCGTAGAGATGACAACGATAAAGATCAGTTTCATGAGTGACTGCAATCAATCATAGCAAAGTGCTCAGGAAGTTTTACTAAAAGCAAAAGTTATTTTCACTGGTACCCCTGTGTGAAAACTGGTGTAAAGCCGATACTGTTTAAAATAGAATAATGCTGTCTTTGTTCTGTTTAACCCCGCTGAAATTATTTATTCATGAATAGTTATAACGTATAAGGGTAGTCGTCAAAATCGTCTGTGCTTTTCATGAATGATTAGACAGACAATAATTGTTGAATTCTGATATAATGAACAATGATCATTGTTTAGTCACTTAGTAGTTAGGGGCCTTTTGTAATTGAATTGATGTTTAATTTTATCAGTTGGAAACACCATAGGAAAAATCAGCTTACTTGTTACATTTTCCACTATTTCATTTAACAATATTTACTGAATAACTCTGGCTCGAGACTGATAGGTCCTGGGTTCGAATCTCGTGAGTGCGGCATCGTGGATGCGCACTGCTGGGGAGTCCCATAATAGAACGAAACGGCCGTCAAGCAGTGCTTCCAGGTTTTCGATGGTGGTCTAGCTTCAATTGACTCATGATTTGAACTATGAAAAATACTAAATTCTCCACAAAACCCCCTCTGATGAATGAAAAAAAATCAAAATAATTATTAGCATATTAGTTCCCCTTAAAAAAAAGGAAAACGATTTTCTCACCTGTAACAAATTTATACTGCACATCATAGCCTAATTCTGAATACTGAATACTCCGGAAGTTTTGTTTCATGCTTATATTATTATTGTCACTATTAATAATATTATTATTAATATTGGTACCATTTCTAGATTGACTGATCTTAAGTACTATATCTAAACGTGGAATATTTCCAGACATGAAACCTTTACTTGCTGGTGAATAAGTCATAAAATCCCCAGCACATAAACGAACAGGATCTAAAGGTGTAGACTTTACAGGATCTGTGGTGAATAAAGGTGAAGATGACGACTGTATGGTAGAGAATGCATTTAAATTTAACGATTTATAACTTTGTTGTGAAACGAATTTAGGATTTAACCTGTTATCTAACAGTCTACTGAAATCATTGTTAGTAGTTAAAACGTCAGCACGATAATTGATCAATTCCAAAGCCATTGAGGTGGGACATCTGTACAAATAAGACATAAGAAAACAAGATTATCCCGAAAGAAGTTATTAATAAGGTTAGTCAAAGTTAACAGATATTTACAATCGGTAAAAAGCTCTGTGAGTTGAAAATTATTTGTATTCCAAAATCATCTTAAATATTAGAAACTAGTTAAGTGTTTATATATGATCAACAATTGTTGTGGAAATTGCTTAATTTCATTGACATAGCTTACCAATCCAATAATTTATGTCCATCCAGTTGTTGTTAACAGTGGCCTAAACATCATCGGTTTCTATCTTTTAAATAGTTAAGTCAAACCTTTCTCATAAAACTGTAGTAACCATAGTCATAGACTATTATTAGGACGTGTCCTAAATACTTTGCGACTGTTCTACCTACTGAAGAACTTTCTCATTGGTTATATACTTGCAGATATTTTATATAAGGGATTGCGGTGGCTTACAGGTTTTTTAGTTTCCCATAACGGACTGACCTTGGTTACACAGTCATTGAAACTAGAAAGGACTGGACAATTAGGTCTCCCTATTATGGATCTCCATATCCGTGCATGTCCGCGACCGCAACAATAATCGAGCTTTGTACATGCAGACCTCACAAAGAGAAATCAGCCTTCAGATCGCCTAGTTGATATTCAGTCACTTAAGTTTATAACCTCGGTCAATCTATCATATTGCGATGTTTTTTAATTAATGAATTAATTATTAATTATTAATTAATGGCTTTATTCAATATTATAATCTGGTACAATATAGAATTCTCAGCACGAGTTATTTCAACAAGTTTTTTTTACCAAAAAAACAAAACAAAAACAAACAAAAAAAACCAGTAGCTACTGCGCCACCACAGGTCTTTTTATTGTTTGATCGATCCTGACGATAGATATTAAAATCACGTAATGATATTAGGCAATCATCCTGTAAGTCAGTTAACCAAGATTCTTGAATTGTGATGACACCACAATTACGATACATGTTTTGACTTAGCAGAAATTGGAGATAGTCCACCTTGTTAATTAGAGATCGACAGTTAGAGTTAAGCAGCTCGGGAATCGACATTTGATTAATGTTTATTCTCTCTAAAGCATATTGCCAAACACCATGATGTCTCTTATTGTTCTTGTTTGTAATTTTTGCAGCGAAAGGACGTAAGCTTTTTATTAACGCGCCTGTATAGGTTATGCGATCAAGAGACATAATGATAGGTTCAAACAAATTTAAAAAAACCCAGATAACTTGTTGAAATATTTAGATGGCAGAAACAGGTAGCCCAGGTATTCAAGCAGGTGTTTATTTTTGAGGAGTACAGTATCGGGATGAAACATTCTTCCAATGCTTGCTGGATTTCTGTCACTGTATAACCATTGAGTTCACATTTTAAAGTATGAAAATACTGTCTTCGGCTTTTGGTTTTGTGAATTCATACTCATATGCTTCTTTAGTGTATATTATTGTGTTACTTTTATTTAACCATATTTTCAAAAATGATTATCAGTCAAAGCCAAAATGCATGTGCTGCCCCACATAGATCTTGTCAGATGAATGAACTGGTATCATAATAAGTGCCATCACAGTGAGATTAGAATTCAGTAAACATAGCTATATATGTCAGAAAATAATCCACGGTTGAGGTTAGTATTTCAATTATAATCAGTGGATGAAGATCTTCAGTGAAATGGCTTAAAATCAGACAAGGCAGGGACGATCGAGTCATTTTCCATCCTTCTTTTAGATTGATTATTGTTCTTAACCCACATTCCGTAAACACATTGCTTCTTTTCTAGATATGTTCAGTCATTCAAGTCACTAATATCTACAACTTCTGCGTTACTCACCTAGTAAATTTCCTCTCTACGAGCTCAAGTGATATAGCTGCATTTGGCTGCTACATTTACATATCAAAACCTTAATTGATTATAACTGGGATAATGATTGATTATAGATTGGGTTGCTGTAGCTGATACTTGATATATATATAATAGACTCGAATGTGTACTTCCCCCTATTTTTGACATTCAGAAATGAGTCAATCCATAGTGCCACATCTAATTTCTTATTCATTATTTCAATGGTGTAACTGAAAGCTTTGGTATCCATACTTGTTACGGTTTTCTGATCAAATGATCCGTCTCGTCATAGCCTATTTAAAAGTAATTTACAAACCAAACTAAAGAAAATAAAACTTCATGTCTTTTTCACTAAGATTCTTTTTGTAAACGTTAAATTTTCATTGTTTTTGTGTTTTAACTGACGCTAAGATAGAAAGAAAAACTAGTGCACATTAGTACTACTAGAAGAAATATTCCAAACACTAGACTTTAGTACCTATGTCTCCCTTTCTCGGTGATAGTAAATTGTTTTGAACACAATTCTACTTGACTGATAAAATAGATCGGTAATTTAAGGAGTGAATGTTAAGAGAGAATAAACAAGAAAGTGATAAAAAGTGATGGAAATAGGTGGAGAGAGAAAAACAATGACCAGGCTATGTTTATTCAGTTAATTAGCTTTAACGAGGCAGACGGTTTTTACGGTTTCTACTTATTTCTCCCCCAATCTGAATAAAGAGTTGCTTAGTTGTTGCCTTTATTTCGCATTTTTTAAGTTGTTTTTAGTTATTTGTAAACCTAGACGTATACAGATATTTTATAAACAAGTAGCTTTAACTGAGTGACCAAAGGAATAACAACTCGGGGTTTTCTGTAGTTTAAACACAGTATAGATCCTATTAATAACAGCTTTTAATGAATTAATCGTTGGCTGAGCTCAATAGCTTGGTGGATATCAGTGCTGAGATACAAGTCCCAGAAACAAGACAGAACGCGCTTCCTAAATTTCACTGCTGTCATCAATACATAGTGGTATTTTTTTCAAAGAAAGTCTTACCTTTAACATTTGAGATTGATTGTATCTATAATGATTAAAATGTTTGGAAAATTCACCCGAATTTGAGCAAGTTTTAAAGATGGGATCAACAGCATTGTGAAGCTTATGAAAAATCGGGTTAGTTACTACACTCTCGCTCGATAAATAGAAACTGATTACCATAATTTGTGGTTGTTCTTGAACATTTGTCACAGGGGAAATCATTTATAGCTTAATGTTGACGTTTTTCGTGTTTTCCTATCTAGCAGTAATATATACACTGAAAATATAATCGTCTTTGGGGATAACTGTAAAATAATCCCTATAATCCTGTAAATTTATTCTATCTTGGATTTGCAATTCATGGAAATAAATTCTACCATTTACATGTAATGGATTCTCTTTCGAATAACAGTGTATTGTAAAATGTAGCAACTTACGAAAAGTTTATAAGATTGTACGTAATCTGAAATACTCACTATTCTAGATCAAACGGAATTTTTCAATCATCATGGCAGAAAGTTAGGATCTCAAAATGAAGTTTCCAGTTATTGATGATAATGCATCACAACTTTTCTGGATCCTGTAAAATACAATTTACTTATCACATTAGTCACTCGTTATCATATTAGGACCAAGGAAAAATATGCATTGGTTCAAACTGCTTCTTCGCTTCAGTATAACGAAATAAAATTAACGAAACGAATAACAAAAGCTTCAAATGTTAGTATTACCAAAGACTAGATGTAGAGAATGAAGTTATAGAATAAGAAATTGTGAAATAATACTGAAACTGAGAATTCTTTGCAACTGATTATAGACTATATCATTTAACTTTTATAAACACTATTCATGATTATCTCATGGATTCCAGATGATTAGTTTACACCCATAACGAGACTCAGTTCATTAGTTGGCAAACCAGTGGGGCGATGCCACTTTACTGATTTGTCCGATTTTAATTACACCACATAAAATAATAAGTATTATTTCATACTGAACTTACTTTAAATCTTTTAAAAAAGATGATTCAATTTCTTGTATATCATATATATCAGGTTGATGTTTTTGTTTATAGATAGAACCGCCGAATTCTTGATTGTATTGAATAAAATCACTCATATAATTCGACACAAGATCATTAACTTCACTTGATGTAATTTGTGATCGTTGAAATTGATGAGTTTGCTGTGAATTATCTAGACGTCGTACAAAACGTATTTGTATACGCTGTCCATAACCACCTTCAAGTTTCCATTTACAGTTGTTTAACTCAGATGGTTTTCTCGTTCTAATCAAATTATTTGGTATGTGAAGAAAACCATTTGATTCTTTGCCGTAACTTGTAATTGTAAATTGACATGTATCTATGAATCACAGACCATTGATTAAAAAGTTCAATGCATGTAAACTTATACTACAGTTAAACAACCCTATAAATAATCTAGGTATTTTGAAACTGTCATCAGCCAATCAGTACACAGGTAGCTAAAATCAAATATTTGTAGCTAGAATTGTAACGAAAATTGATTATGGAGTAGGTGATTTTCACGTTTATACTCCGTATACTGTACATAAAAGTAGAGTGTTTTTACAACACATATTCATGTACTTGGGAGAAGATTAGCCCATATTTATCAATTTTGTTCAGGATAACGATACTTATATAATAATTTCTCTACAGCTCCCATAAATATTTCTTGTCCAATTATATCTCACATAGAATTTGTATCGTAATGAATAAAGGTTCCTTCTTGTTCTACAATCCCACCATGTCAATTTTAGAGTATAACTAAACAATAGAGCTTTTTTTATCAGCCTTAAATAATCAAAACACTGGAATTTATTCGTTAGCTTAATGCCAGCTGGTAACAATTCTATGGTTTCTTACAAAAAACTATAAGCTCCTAATTGAATTTGGGTTAGACTGTCGGTAGATTCTAGCTTTATTCTGTGTAATATTTAGTAGAAAAATGCATGAACATAAGATATACTTATTTATAAATAGTATAACTGTTTGTAAAAATTAATATAAATTCACCAGTATTTTTCATAGTTGAAAGCATGAGCCAATTGAAGCTAGACCACCATCGAAAACCTGGAAGCACTGCTTGACGGCCGTTTCGTCCTATTATGGGACTCCCCAGCAGTGCGCATCCACGATGCCGCACTCACGAGATTCGAACCCAGGACCTACCAGTCTCGAACCAGAGACCTTAACCGATAGATCACTGAAGACAATCAGTGAACGGTCGATCAAAATCGTGGATTGGTTGAAGTTACACATTAACACCGTTGGATACCGGCTCAGTGGTCTATCGGTTACGGGCTCTGGCGCGAGACTGGTAGGTTCTGGGTTCGAATCTCGTGAGTGCGGCATCGTGGATGCGCACTGCTGGGGAGTCCCATAATAGGACGAAACGGCCGTCAAGCAGTGCTTCCAGGTTTTCGATGGTGGTCTAGCTTCAATTGACTCATGATTTCAACAGTGAGAATTTATGATAGCCCATAAATTAATCTCATAATTAAGTTCCAATTCCATTAATTATCAAACATTTTCTAGATAAATATTCAGTCTTCGCACCACTGGGAACTAGTCTTTACCATAGTTTGTCCAACCTTTTGTTATTCATTCACAAGAAAGAGTGCTTGCGTTAATAAATTTTGGTTTAATGAACAGTCGCCACTCAGACAAACCATAAAATTATTTTCTGTTTATTGTACCGGGTTCACCACCGAAAAATGTTATAAAATCTTCGATAGCTTAAACTCCATTTCATCAGTACCGCTACATGTAGGATGTGTTAGAGAACATACAGTTTGGTAAATACGATTATAAATGAATACTTCTCTAAATCTTCCTAGATATTTCTTTGTGTTATTTTTCAGAGAGTTGACCGACGTGTATCAGAGGAAGTATTTAAAGATTTGTCTTAATTTTACGACGTTAGAATAAGTGATTTTATTAAATTGAACAATTTTTTTTGCCAATAACAAAAAATATCCAAGACCAATTTTATCATGGATAGTAGGAAAAAAATAGCCTCACAATTGATTTTTTTTAATTCTTAATTTAATAACGTAAGTTCATGTATACATAACTGGGTACAATAGACAAGTAAAGGATTGATCTAAGTTCTAGTTAAATTACTGATTTTTATTTGATTTAATATTGTTTAACTTTACACAGAAAAAAGTGGAGACTTTTGTTATATCTAGAGCTTTTCATATTTGCTATGCCACGTGCTACTAGACTATTTGAACGATCGAATCCGCAACGTCGCAAGAGAGAAGACAGAAGACTAGTAAGTAGGAATGTTACTCCCAACATAGTGTCAATTATGGTACAAAACTGTCAGGTATTTATAGTTTTTAGTAAAAACGAAATCGTCATTATAGTTATCTAATCCGCACACAGGGGGTTTGTAGTACCGCGATTCGTTAATCGTTTACTTCGATAACTGTTATAATTCTAAACTTAACGGTGCGTGAAATCAGAAGACAAAGGATAGCAGCAACTACAGTTTATTGTCGAATAACTCAGGTCAAAAAGCTAACAACATCTGAGCGAATATCAATGAGCGAGTGAGCGGCAAGCGAGAGAGCGAGTGGACAGGCGAACAGGCGAAGGAAACGAACGAGGAGCAAGCGAGCGAATAGCAAGCAATTACCTAGGCAATTTATAGTCAGATTTGATAAGGGCACAGCAAAGCAAAACAAAGGCTGATAATAATATTTGCGTGCATACATATAAGGGTGAGGAGTATGAGTCATCGAATGATATTTAAGCAGTTAACATTTCGGAAAGTGTCATGTGCTCTAGTGGTATGGCAGTGCAAATAATATGCAAATTGTTACTATCCAAATGACGATGTCTGTTAAGTAAGTTAATAAAAAGGGCTTAACCAAAGCTGACTATAATCGGAATTGATTATAGGATGGTTGCTATAGGTTATTAGTATTGTCCAATAGGGAAGCTACACGTAGTGATTCTGGAATATTCTTCCAAAAGCTAATTGAATGGAATATGTTCGGCTCCTTCTGAGCTTCTAAGAGTTTACTCAACTTCACCTGTGGACCGTCCTCACAATTTTATCGTCTTATGAACTCCAATAGAGAAGGCAATACTGATAAGTCTTCAAACTGAACGCTAAATTTGGTTCTTAAGCTCTTCTAGTAACTTCAAGGCTAAATCTACACAGCAACTTGAACATGAGAGAAAAGACGCGAAATATGGAAGAAAACGCTTTACTCCAAAGGTTCGTTCATGTACAGAAAATGTAAGGTTTTTATAGTATTTTAGATTGCCTCGGGTTGCCGGAAAATGCTGGAATGCTACTACTCCATAAATAGTCCTAAAAGTTGCCATTCATAGTTCACCAGGGGATATAACAATATCATATGTTTGGATAATAGATTCTCAATAGAAAATGACTACAAGATTACAACAATTTGTCTTAACAATATTTCTGACTGGTAAGACTTTTAACTTTCATTTACTTTATATCGTAAACATTTTCGGCCATTTCCACATCTTGGAATATATTTAATTTATGCAACTAGATATTCTAATGTTGTCCGTTCACCGAATAGACAAGAAATAAAATATTCTAAATATTATAGAGCACTTACGTACATCTTATAGTAATCAGCTTCACTTTAGCTTTTAGGTATCTTACAAAATTATGTGAGCTTACACATACGATTAACAAGAACAGTTACCTCATTTAAGTGAAATGAAGATGTAAGCAATTTCATTACATTACACGGATAGTTTTAAAATACATAGCATAACAGTTTGACGAAGATATAAAGAGCTGTCTAAATAATGGAGTTGCAATCAACGACATTTTATTTGTTTGAGTCACATAATATGTAAGCATATCAATATTTATATTCTATCCTTAACTAATTTCTAAAGCTGACTAACTTATTCAGTGCTATGAGCCTAACAGTGATAGTAATGAAGGTTATGAAAATCAGTTTTATGGGGCTCCAGTCGATTACACAGAAGTGTCCAGGAAAGGAACTAACCATCGTGATAGGAGATCTAAACTCCAAGATCGGAATGGGCGATACTGAGTATGAAAATATCTTATTATGACATAGACTGAAAAGAAAGGAAGAGAATAGTGAAAGATTTGCAAATTTATGTGCATTTAACAAAATGGTTATAGGTGGCACAATATTCATCCACAAACGCAAGCATAAAGCTACACAGGTCTCACCAGACTACACTACAGAGAACTGGGTCGATCAAATTTGCATCATCAAAAAATTGAGGTCAGTGGAAAACTTAAGAACCAGGAGAGTAGCTGACATAGATTCAGATCACCACCTGATGGTTGCCAAGATGAAACTGTAGCTAAAGAGGCACTGGAAAACTGGAGAAACAGCTTTACACAGGTTTTATACAGCCATTTTTGAGATGCTGCGGTCAAACTGTAGTTAAGCAACCATTAAAAATCAGGAAGTAGTGGACAATTGTTTCATCTTAGCGTAGGACCGACCCGGAGTGTGCATTCATGGCCCCAACAGCAGTGAAACTAAGGTCCTTGTTACATCTCTCCGATCCTTAACTGTCAGGACGCTGGGTTGAAATCCATTGGTCACTAGTTCCAACCTATATGGAATATTGGGTGACCATCGCATTTTGTGATTGGTGATATCTGTCTGATGACCTACACAGTTGAATCATACTGATCACTACTTATCATTATAAATCCGGGAATCCGCTGTCGAAATTAGCCTCTAGTAAGAACTTGATAATTTTATTAATAAAGTGAGGTTTCGGAAGTTGTTGACTATTGCGGTTTGCCACCATATTTTGACTTTATCTAGACAATCATATCTACTGAAGTCTTGCTAATGTATGAAATATTCGTGTTCATAAATATTTAATTCATAAAGTTAACCCAAATATCCTAGTCAGTACTTTGATATTATACTACTGAATGACTTCTTTAAACAATGGATTCTAATCAGTATATCACTACAATGGCAACTTCAATTATGTGTAATAATAATAGGAGCTCATGGATGTTGATCTTTGAGATTTTTTAAATAATTTATCATAAGCAGTATAACCGGTTTATGGATAGCAATGGAATCCAGGAAGAGAGTTTCATTTTATTTGAAACTCGTTAGGTGTATGTATCAATATTCACAGTGAAGCTTAAACCCTGTATTACTTTGACCTAAAATAACAACAATGCATTACTCAAAATAGCCACCTACTTGTTTAACGGATTCTAAGGGACTAGTAGGAGTTTGTAATTTCCCTTTGTTAACAATAAGGACTGCAACTGATTAATCCTAGGCCTTATACGCGTATTCTGAGTGCATTTTTTCTATATAGACTCTAGCTACAAGTTATAGTATATTTAATATAGCTGGAAGTAAAATCCATGACGTGGGTTTCGTTCTATATGAGATTCCCCAGTAAAATATAAAAGAAGCTGAGTGGAAACCATTACTAATTTATTGGCAACAAAATCCGACCTGAGGCCTCCTTGTGGCACTCCTGAGTAGTAGGGGCAACCTTGCCAGTTAACTTGGGCAGTTGACGAATATCAGACTAATCCACTTGTGTGCTGATCTTGGATTGCTCGGAGTTCACTAATTAAAGCTTTAAAAGTCTTGGCAGCCTGCCCGATGTGTATGCCGATGCATATGAATTACATGAATCTCGGCGTATGTAGTTGTGTATGTAGGTATTGTAAAGGGTACGCACCAGGCCCGTAAAAGGAAGATAATCGGTAAAGCGTGTCTGCCTATGTCGAATAAATTCAGCGGCCTAAGCCATCAGATCGAAGACAATAAAAGGATATGACAGTGAATAATAGGGATAGGTGACCACCTACCCTTCTTGAGAGGGTATTTATGCTCGTGTGTGCGTCTTGAAGTGTATGGACAAAAGTTTTTGTGCCGATGGTATGCATATAATGTGTAATAGATAGTCAGCTGTATCAAATAGTTCAAAGCGGGAGGTGACTATCTACCCTCCCATGTGGATGAATATACCTATGTATATGACAAGGAATGAATGGGTAATGACTTATGTGTTACCGGTATGCATGTAGACTATACTTCTCCTTGGTTTTCGACAGCCAAGCAACAAGACCAGGAGTTCCCTCATGAAATCATGTCCATGCGGTGGGTTGGTGATCCTGAAAAGGCGGATTCTAACCCAGATAAGCTTATGAGCTTTACCGAGAGAGGCTTCACAAGCCTTGAACGTCTGGAACACCACACTAATTTATTATAGATACCAAAAATGTACAAATAAATTCATACTATACAGCATTTATCATTTCGGCCTTTTAAAAAAGTCAATTACTACTTACCATCACCAACAGAATTAACATCATCAATCTTGTCGGATAAATCTTTACGAATAAGAAATAATTTGTTATTATTCTCAGTATAATCATTCCTAGTGGAATATTCATATGACAACATGAAACCCAGTTCATTTGTACTTGTTATATGATCTGTAATAAAATAAATATATACACGATGCATTTCAAATTTATTATTCAACATTATTTGTTCCTGTGGTACTGATGTCCCGCACAAAATTAATTTGGGTGTATTATTTAAATAATTCTGTTCATAAATTTCTATACGATCACCGACAAGCTGCGTACATCTGGATTGGGGTTTTAAAAATATCGGATAGTAAATAATGAAAAATGTAATATTGGGAGACAAAAGTATCAAAGAATAAGATGGAATCGACAAATGAGTAATTATGATGTAGTGATACAAAGTAAAGATTGAATATGTCACCAACACATCTACTTGGAATGCCCAATCATAGGTCAAATCATAGTGTTCATATTAGTTGGCATTATTCAGACAAACAAGGAATGATATTGTTGGTTAATAGCACTGTTTACCAGTATTTTCTTGAATCTCTTTTAACATCATCTACAGTAATGGAGTAATTTTGCAGCGACTGGGCATAAATCATACATGTTTAAATTACTACAGTCAATAAGTTCCATTTTTTTGAAAGTATATTCGATTCGTTTGAAGAGTATTTATTATTTATCATTATTTATTTGAACACATAAATATTGATACAAAGGGACACCGAATACATATGCGCCACACAAGTCACTTGATCTGAGTGTGGGCTGTTATAATGCTCGAGCGCCCAGACCAAAACAGGTGGTTTTCTTAAGGGTTCACATCCGGAGCCTTTGATCTAAAGGTCTGATCCACAAGGTAGTGGAGCAACAACTCCGCCTGTAGCTCTACTAGAGTTACTGCCGGTCCCAAGCCCGGGTAAAGGAGGAGGGTTGGGCATGGGGTTAGCGACCCCATCCCGTAGAAAAGCTAACTCGCTAAAAAAACGCTAACCAGAAAAAATAATTCAAACCATTTAAACTCTGCCCTCCGAGTTGAAGGAATAATTATGACGTCTCATGATGAAAGCCGAAATTCTTCGGAAGTCACGAGACCGATGCACCTTCTAATAACCAGAGCAACACTCTTTATAGGTACATGGAACGTCCGGACAATGTGGGAGACAGGAAAGACCAGCCATATAGCAATGGAAATGAGGAGATACAATTTGGCAGTACTCGGAATCAGCGAAACCCATTGGACACAAACTGGACAACAAAGGCTAGGTACAGGAGAGATGCTGCTGTACTCCGGTCACGAAGGGGAAAATGTTCCACACACTCAGGGAGTTGCTCTAACGCTGTGCAAAGAAGCACAAAATGCACTTGTGGGATGGGAATCTCATGGACCCAGGATAATCAAAGCATCATTCAGAACAAAGAAGCAAGGGATCACAACGAACGTTATCCAATGTTATGCACCCACCAATGATAGAAACGACGACGATAAAGATCAGTTCTATGAAAGGCTGCAATCAATTATAGCAAAGTGCTCACGAAAGGACCTCACCATCCTGATGGGAGATCTAAATGCTAAAGTTGGAGTGGACAACACAGGATATGAAGATGTAATTAGACGACATGGATTAGGAGAGAGAAATGAAAACGGGGAGAGACTTGTAAACCTATGTGCATTCAACAAATTGGTTATAGGCGGCACAAAATTCCCACACAAGCGCATATGTAATGCCGCGATTCGTTAATTGTTTACTTCGATAACCGTTATAATTCTAATCTTAACGGTGCGTAAAATCAGAAGACAAAGGATAGCAGCAACTACAGTTTATTGTCGAATAACTCAGGTCAGAAAGTTAACAACACCTGAGCGAATAATAACGGGCGAGTGAACAGGCGAATAAGCGAAGGAAGCGAACGAGGCGGAAATGGCATGCAGTGGAGATGGCTAGGAAGCCAACTCTATTTAAGCAAGCGTTAATCAACATTTATAGTCGGACAAAAATGAGTGACAGACATATGATGAATAAGATACGAAGTGTACACATATACGCTCATACAAAAGTATAGTCAAGGTTAATAAGCGAATGATTAACAAGATCAAAAGATGACTAAATGTACAGGTGAATTGGCTTGGCCAGCAACTAGAATAAAGTATATGGGATTAACATAACAACCGATACTACACATACACAAAGCTACATGGATCTCACCGGACCACACCACAGAGAACCAGATAGATCACATCTGTATCAATAAAAAATTCCGAAGATCAATGGAAGATGTGAGAACCCGGAGAGGAGCTGACATAGCTTCAGGTCACCACCTGGTTGTGGCCAAGATGAATATGAAGCTAAAGAAAGACTGGACAGCATTACAAAAGTTCAATACAGCCTTCCTTCGAGATATTGACAAGCTCCATGAATTCAAGATAACTCTCAACAACAGGTTCCAGGCTCTACAGGATCTACTGAATGAACAAGAAACTACTTTGGAGGACAACTGGAAAGGGATAAAAGAAGCACTAACTTCAACGTGTCAGGAGGTTCTTGGTCCTAAGAAGCATCATCACAAGGAATGCATCTCTATGGGAACCCTGGACAAAATTCAAGAAAGGAAGAACAAGAAACTAGCAATTAACAACAGCCGAAAACGAGCAGAGAAAGTCAAAGCACAAGCAGACTACGCAGAAGCAAACAGGGAAGTGAAGAAAAGCATTAAAGCCGACAAGCAGAAACACATGGGAAAACTAGCAACGGCGGCGGAAAAAGCTGCAAGAGAAGGGAATATGAAACAACCATATGATACAACGAAGAAATTGGTAGGGAGATATAGCAAACCAGAGAGACCAGTCAAGGACAAAGAAGGAAAGACAATCACTGAGATTCAAGAACAGAGGAAAAGATGGGCAGAATATTTTGAGGAACTGCTGAATAGACCAGCCCCATTGAATCCACCGAACATCGAAGCAGCTCACACTGACCTTCCAATAGATGTCACTCCACCAACGATCGAAGAAGTCAAGATGGCCATCAGACAAATCAAAAGTGGGAAGGCGGCAGGACCTGACAATATACCAGCAGAAGCACTGAAGTCAGACATTGAAATAACTGCAAATATGCTTCACCTTCTATTCAAGAAGATTTGGGAAGAGGAACAAGTGCCAATGGACTGGAAAGAAGGATATCTCATCAAGACACCAAAGAAAAGATATCTGAGCCAATGTGAGAACTACAGAGGCATCAGTTTGTTATCAGTACCAGGAAAAGTTTTCAACAGAGTGCTGCTGAATCGGATGAAAGATGCAGTAGACGCCGAACTTCGGGATCATCAGGCTGGATTCCGTAAGGATCGGTCGTGCACAGACCAGATTGCGACACAACGGATCATCGTTGAACAATCAGTTGAGTGGAACTCATCACTATACGTCAACTTTATTGACCATGAGAAGGCGTTTGACAGCGTGGACAGGAGAACATTATGGAAACTTCTTCGACACTATGGAGTTCCTGAAAAGATTGTCAACATTATCCAAAACTCATACGATGGACTACAGTGCAAAGTGGTGCATGGAGGACAGCTGACAGATGCATTTCCAGTAAGGACCGGAGTCAGACAAGGCTGTCTACTCTCCCCATTTCTCTTCCTTGTAGTGATTGACTGGATTATGACGAATTCGACATCCGAAGGGAAATACGGAATACAATGGACTTCTCAGAATCAATTAGATGATTTGGACTTCGCAGATGACCTAGCCCTCCTCTCTCATACACACGACCAAATGCAGATGAAGACAGCAAATGTAGCAGCAGCCACCGCATCGATAGGCCTCCACATTCACAAAGGAAAAAGCAAGATTCTCAAATACAACACGGAGAACACCAACCCAATCACACTTGATGGCGAAACCCTGGAAGTGGTGGAAACATTCAAGTACCTGGGGAGCATCGTTAATAAACAAGGAGGATCGGATGCAGATGTAAAGGCGAGGATTGGCAAAGCAAGGGCAGCATTTCTACAATTGAAGAACATACGGAACTCAAAACAACTCTCAACTAATTTCAAAGTCAGAATCTTCAATACGAACGTCAAGACAGTCCTACTGTATAGAGCTGAAACGTGGAGAACTACTACATCCATCGTCAAGAAGGTACAAGTATTTATAAACAGTTGTTCACGCAAAATACTCAACATTCACTAGGCGGATACTATCAGCAACAGCGTTTTATGGGAGAGGACAAACCAGCTTCCAGCTGAAGAGGAAATTAGGAAAAGATGTTGGAAGTGGATCGGACATACATTAAGGAAATCACCAATGTGCATCACGACTCAATCCCTAACTTGGAATCCAGAAGGGAAGCAGAAAAGAGGAAGGCTAAAGAACACATTACGCCGGGAAATAGAAGCCGATATGAAAAGGATGAATGTTAACTGGAAAGAACTGGAAAGGAAGGCTCAGGACAGAGTTGGATGGAGAATGTTGGTGAGCGGCCTATGCTCCTCGACGAGGGGTAACAGGCGTAAGTAAGTAAGTAAGTGGAGCAACGTCAGGAGATACAGTCCCATGGTAGCCAATGACCAATAATAGGTTCATACGCCTTTTGTTTCTTCAGGATCCTAGAGCTCATGTGTACCATTAGTTTGGAATCAGGGCTTCCCAACTTCCCTAGTTGGATCCTTCATATCCACCAATCTAGTCACAGCGCCAGATATTGGCTTTTCGTCCTCTCAACTTCGTAAACGACACCCTCACCGCGAGAAGGCAGTTAGTAAGACTTCTCTGTCAGCGTTTGTATACGCGTGCCCATATGGGAGCATTTCGAGAGAGAGAGAGAGAGAGAGAGAGGTGACTCAACTCACCCTCGGCAGTACCAAGGCGTCAACTGTAGTTACAGTTAGGTATAAAAAATGGCAGCACGTTTATTGCCAATTTACTTTTAGAAAGACCAGTTTGTTACAGTTTTCCTTAGAGTGTAGTGTAGTAACACTACTACGGCTAATCTTGATAACGATTAATCCCTGTCTAGCTCCTTGATCTGACGGACAGTGTCGTTGTCATAGTAACCATTCGTTTATTTATTTGTATCAGTAGAATCGCTATCATTACCTATGTAAACGTTTATATTTGAATGCTTATTACAGTCTACACATATTTTTGTCTAACCCTAATTTTGATTGCTTAAATGTAGCTCGATGTATTATTCTCCTTCCCTTGTATATATGTGCTTGTACTATAAAAACAAACTGTGCTTTGATTCACTATGTGTTTATTTGACATGACTACAAATTTTCCTCTATATTTGCTTGTAATTATTCGTTGGCCTTTTTGCTTCAAATCCGCTCTATGTATTTGTAATTCTATAGTCCGCGCGATCAGATAATAAATTGTAGTCTCAGCTTCCTATCGCTTTCTGAATTCAACCTCGTGGAGTCCCTGTAATGACGGTTATCAGGGTGAACTTTTAACGAAGCTACGCGCACTACAGTGGTTAAATTGGAAGTCGGTTCAATGTTTTCAAGAAATTACATAATTCACGGATAATAGTTGAGCACAGACTGTTGGTAAGTATTGAAATAGTTAACTTATGCATGATCACAAATTTAAATGAAAAACAAACTGAAATTATTGGTTACATTCATTCTTGAATCAGTAATAACTCAATCTATAATCCAAACGTATAAATAACAAAACAAAGCCTCATAAATAAATGTCCCATTTTTTTAGTTTAAAGATCATTATTTCCGTTCAAGGAGTTATTTATGTTATTCAATAAAAATTATCTAAATTGTTTACACAGTAACCGATGACTTAATAATAATCAGTATAATGTAGTCTAGAAGTAGTATACGTCAGTATGGGGTTGTAGAGATTGTTAAATTTCGGTGAAATTACGAACCGATCTAAATCAGTGGTAACAGAATTTAATAGTTTAAGTTAAAATCAGACTATCAGGTTAAGTAGTTTTAAACGTTTGTGTTTCTTTGTACTGTTTTTGTAGTTAGAGGTAATGTTCAGTAAGCCTTACTTCCTGCCCTGCGCTCGGTAGCAAGACGTCACAATCACAGACATTAGAACTTGGGTCAAAATTGATCTTCTTTAAGATAGAGATACATAGACTAGCGAGAAGTTAAATATTTCCTGATGTCGTTCAGGAAGTGTCAGTTCTTCCTAATGTTTAGACTTATCTTGATCAAAAATTCCAAATCCCAAGAAAGAGATGTCCAATTAGTCTCCATCCGTATTGTCCCCAACATATAACGTTACTGTATCGAATTACATCGGCTAGTGGCTGCTTAGAAATTATTCGATAAATTTCGTCAGCCGTAAACACTGGACAGGTATCATATTAGTAGCTACTGAATGCTCAATCACGATTAGAATTTCTATTGTTTTTTTTCAGTCACATATATTTGATTCATTTCACCAGCGAATTAGTGTTTGTTCATTTATGTTTCGAATTTTCTCATTAGTGTGCGTTTTTCATTTTGTTAATTAGTGAATAATCTACAAAATTGTAATCCTACAACCAGTTACTTTACACGTGAATTTTAGTCATGTTTATTTTGGCCTCAAACATTTTGTTAATAAGCGTGTGATTTTGTTATAAAAATGACTCATATTTCTTTTGTGAGTTTTTTGGCTTCTGATATTCGGATGACTGTGCCAACAACGTCGACTTACGTGATAACTCATCACTCATGCGCCTCGTTTATTTTAATTCAAACGGTGGTTTGCTCTTCACATAATTCGTAAATAATTTCTCTGTTATTACACAAAGACAGATAAAATAATTGAATTAGATTATCGATGTTTAGCGCGAAAATTTCAGTATGATATCTGTAGTCAAAATAAATCCTATTTTTCCATATTTTACATCACTGACTGACCTTAGTTAGACAGCCATTTATAGTCAGGAAGCACCGGACAACCGTCTCGTCCTAATATAAGGATACTCAGCATTGGGGGATCTGCAAACACACTACTGAGTATTGAACCCAGATCCTGCAGGTGCCTAACCTTTAGATTAATGAGCCAGTATTCAATGATCTCTTTAAACCTCTTCCACTCATAACAGTGATGTGCTTACCAGTGACTAACTTGGAGGTTCAACCCTAAGAGTTCTAGCGAGAAGCAGTGACTAATAGAGTTTAGAAGTGTCAGGTGTGAGGAAGGCACAAACTGAACACAATGGGATAGAGTTGTGCAATATTGTGACCGACTGAAAGTGGCTATATGCACCATGGGGCATCCTTTCAGTAGTTTAATGGTTAGGCGCTTGCAGCTAGATTGGATTCGATACTCGGTGGTATGTTTGTGGGTCCCCCAATACTGAGTAATCCCATATTCGGAAGAAACGGTTGTCCAGTACTTTTTGATTATAAATGGTTGCTTAACTAGGATGAGTCAGTTATTCAAAAAAAATCTAGCAATTTCTACAAATACACCATATTCCTGTCGTTGACCCCAAGACCTTCAGATCTCTGGGTAAGTGCAGTGTTTTTAGATCACTGAGTTGGGATCCGGTTTAGATATCCTCAGAATATATTTTGATATTGCATTACCTCCAAATACTGCGTACACCATAAAAAAGTGTGAACACTTACTTTGGCCAGAATTCAGTCATTTTTATGCTTTATCAAATAGTCCCAGACAGTTCTTGAAATTTCTGTCGTTAAAAACAATTACAATTTAGTAGATGTTTGGTAATCATACTGGTTAATAAAACACGACAAGCATAAACCAACTTACTTGGTACTAGGTAAGTTACTTCCTAACTGAATATCTGAAAATTTCAATCGAAGAAATCTCTTTTTAGGTATATTAATAGTGTATAAAAGTTTACAGTTCTGTGGATAAACTGATGGATAATTCGGAGATTTTATTGTTCCTTGAAGTTTCGATGGATTCATCCAGATGTGGTTTATTTGTTGAATAGTCTTTTTTTGAACTGACGAATCAACTAACCAAGAAAATGGTTAGACATATAGACATATAGTAAAAATACAGCAATACTGCTTATAAATCATTCAAAATAAAAAAATTAAAATCTAATAAAATCAAAATCGATTAAGTTTCATGGAGAATTATATATATTTATACCCTATTTCATCGAAAAGAAATTAAGATCGTCCTAATGCTTCACCTAGGAAATTTGGTTCATTCTTTTTTTGGAGGAAAATGATTAAAATCAAAATGATCTAAGTTGAATAAATAATTTCACATGATGAGTTCAATACTATATGGTTATGATCATGCTCCGTGATAAAAGACTGGATACTTCTGCACCGTCCTCCATTAAGCTACACTGGAAGGTAATTTCTTACAAGTCAGGAAAAATTCTTTAATTCATGACATATGTACCCAACTCCGCCTGTAGCTCTTCTAGAGTTACTGCCGGTCTCAAGCCAGACTAAAGGAGGAGGGTTGGGCATGGGGTTAGCAACCCCATTCAGTAAAAAACTAACTCGCTAAGAAAATGCTAACCAGAAAAAAAATATGTACCCACTTTCAAATGATTCAAAGACATAGGTATCCATATTGAAATGGTTAATTAAGGTAATCTCTTTTTCATGTAGATTTGTTCCCTTGAACGTCTAGTTGACATGAACAGAGGAATAAAGAAGCCATGACAAACAGCAGAAGCTACTTTTAGAGAGGCTATTTCACTAAATTCAAAGCTTGTAGAGCAATAAAATTTAGTTTTGTCCTCCATTTTTCTACGCCAATATGCAGTTTGGACATGATTGTATTGTCCCAAATAGGAAGAAACGCGCGTCCTGGATTCCATTGCTAGCCACCATCCGTCTTTGCTTATAATGCTTGTGAATTAGGGCTATATCGAGGCAATACGTACAGTATGCATATATGGCCAATAAGAGACTGACCAGTTGCCGTCCTAAACATCAATCGGAAGATACAAACAAACAATACTAAGTGAACTCATGATTGTATTCGCCTAAATGTTTGTGCGTTGTGGTCGCGTTGGTCATCGGTTTATTCATCTTTTTACACCAATCAGAATTAAGGATCATAAATAAATCGAGTGGTGTTACAGTTGACTAATCTTCTCTCTCGCTTGTCAACAGGTCAGATGATAGAATAGTTGTTGTCTCCCTGCCCAAGGCCGTTAGTCTCTATTCAAACTCACGCATTTCCAGCTTCATAGTAATCAGCCTATCGTGTCAAGGCCTTAATCTAGATCGAGACAAGTTCTCTCCTGTATATTATTGGGTAAACAGATCAAGGATGTAATACTAGTGAGTGATAAAAACAGTAAGTTTGCACTGAGTATTTCCGAAAAAGATTTTACTCAGCAGTATCCTAGGAATCCTTTGGCAATATTATTAATTCCATGTAGATTTTGTACATATAACTATTCTACATGTTGAAATAAGTATCCAAGTCACTTACTGAAGAAAATTACTCTCAGCATAAAATTGTGGCTCACGGAACAACTCAGTAAAAAACGATTCAGGAGTTTAAAGAGATAATTGATATCAAAATAACTATGAATTAAACATTTATCTAATCATATCTACGTTTTGACTTTATATTCTGAATCAGTTATTCGAGTTTAAATGTGAACAAATCATAGCATGTGTGGATGTAGATGTCATAATTACTGAAATCCGTTGAACAAATCAAGCATTAAACAATAATCTGAATCTCATTACTCATCTTAATTAACATAAAATTCAAAATAGACAGGAATGGATTGATCTTTTCAAAAAATACCGTTGATAGGAACATAATTATAGGACTTTGTATTGTTATGTTGATTCACAAGAACTGCAGAAATACTCAAAGTTTGAATTCACTTAGTATTGTTTGTTTGAATCTTCCCATCGATGTGTTTAGGACTGCAACTGGTCAGTCTCTAATTGGCATATGTGTATATTGTGCGTATTGCCTCGATATACCTTAATTCACAAGCATGGTAAGCAATCAGTCAGTCAGCTACAACGTAGGACCAGGCACATATATGCAACGGTCCAAGTTGCCATACCTCGTTAGCACAACAAGACCGGATTCATAGAAGTAATTAATTTAGTGGTGGTAGTATATCAAGAAAGGTTGTATATAAGGATATAGTACAGGAAGGAAGAGAGATATGAAGCAATTTTAATCTCAAGGTTTAAGGGAAGATAGAGAGTGTATACACCGACGCCATTGTGATCGATTCTGAGCCATGTCACACAGAGTCTCCAACCATTGGTTACGATGGTTACGCGGGCCCCAACCAAGTAGTCTGCATCTGCCAACATGGCTCAGACTAGAAGTTAGTGACTTCAAACACTGATGCCATGTTTTGGTTTGGCCAACCCTAACTCTCTTCCAACCATCCTCTACACTAGTCAGCATAGCGCGTCGTGGTAATCGGTGTTCATGCATACGTAACACATGGCCCAACCATCTCAGTCGATGAAGATTCATCACCTCATCAACTGATTTACCATCGTTCCCTAATACCCTGCGTCTAACCTCACTATTACTCACCCGGTTATCCCAGCAGATGCGAGCAATATTTGTAAGACATCTGTGATCAAATACTAGTAACTTACGAGTATCTTCTACTCTTAATGGCCATGTTTCACAGCCGTAAAGTAGAACAGAGAGAACTGCTGCGCAGTATACTCGTCCCTTAATTGATAGACGGATATCTCGTCTTCGCCATAGGTGACGTAAGTTGGCAAAAGCCAAACGAACTTTTTGAATCCGTGCTGAGATTTCGTCAGACACCAACCCATTAGGGCTGATCAGACTTCCAAGATAAGTGAAGTTGTCGACACGTTCGACTAATAGATGTGACTGCTGTTTCCACAGCTGTTCGTATATCTTTCCAAGCAGCATCTGGGTCAGTCTCGTTTACAGAACTGCCTAGATGTGAACTCAGTTGTTTCTGGAATTCGCATTTGGCTTTCTCGTCCTCCAGTTCAATCCTAATTGGTCTTCTTAGTGTAGTTTTCCTGCGTCTATTGAGGCGCAGACAAATACGCGATCGTATTAAAGCGTGATCAGAGTCTAAACAAGTATTCCAATACGAGCGACAATCTTCTGTTGAGCCTCTCCAACGATGACTGATGGCAATATGGTCTATTTGAGTCCATCGTTGGTTTGGTGCAGGTGGTCGCCATATTAGACGATGTTTCTCTTTGTGCTTAAAATTTGCTTGCTAAAAATAAACGATTGTCTGAGCATAGTTGCAACAGACGATCACCATTATCGGTTCGTTGAGCCGGAATACTAAAACACCCACCTAGATGTCTTTCTGTTTGATTCAAGCTGCCTACCTGGGCATTAAAGTCACCCGCTACGACTACTATGTCTGAGCGCTTAGCTTTCTGAAGAAGCTCAGAGAGCTTTCTGTAAAAGTCATCTTTTACTTCATCATGGCTGCAGTCAGTGGGAGCGTAGGCAGAAACGACGAAAAGGCAACGATGTGTGTCCCTATCCTTCCGAGTTCTTACGGAGCCATTTAGCCGGACAGCACACAGGCGACTGTTAACGGGGATCCATTCTAGTAATGCCTGTTCTGCCCTTGTACTTAGTGCTATGCCTACACTTGCAAGTCCGCGAGAACTAGCCAACGGGTCGCCAGATACACGGAGGGTGTATTTCGTTGGCTGTCCATTTTGGCGAGGTGAGGTCAAGTGAATGACCACACTGGGATCCTGTATGCGTGTTTCGGAGACACAGCATACATCAATGGTACGAGATTCTAGGGTTTTAGCTAAGGAGGCCTGTTGACCGATTTGGCATAGGGTACGTACGTTGAAGGCTCCAATGTGTAGTTTGGAGCGAGGTTTTAGTAGACCTGGGACAGCGCTTTCGATGGTGGTCTAGCTTCAATTGACTCATGATTTCAACAGTGAAAATTAAGAATTAATGGAACATGTATAAATCAGGTTAACCGTAAAGGATCGTTAAATGAAGCCACTTAGACGCTATATAAAATTATTAATAATTTTTCAGAAAGAAGCTAATAATGTTTATCATTGGGTTATCTTTCAAACAGTTATTCTTAATACAAAAATGTTGTTCAGTTTAGCTTTTGTAAATGACATTGCAAACGTTTTTTTAGAAAGTCTGGAATTATATTTCCAAATCGACAGTTCCCTTTGTTAAACACACTAGACGAACAATAAAAAACTGTATGCACATTTCCTTTCACAAGTGAATATTATTCTTTTAATGTTAAACCCGAAATAGCTAAACGTTAAAAAAACCCAATATGGAATATTGGTTGAATTAACGGTCGTCCAGTGCTTCCAGGTTTTCGATGGTGGTCTAGCTTCAATTGACTCATGATTTCAACAGTGAAAAATGAGATTTATCACTATATTGAAACATTCTTATTACATTTGGTATGTACAATTGTTAGACAGATTAGTGTTAATTAGATGGTATATACATTTAATCAAACGATTAAATGTATTTCAAATATGCGAACGATAATCACATTTCTATTATGATTCTCAAATGGTTTTATAGCTTAATCACTATGGCATGATAATTGTTTAGTGTTTGTTCAGTTGACCTTCCCCATAGAAATAATGTTGTTGTACTAGTGAACTGATCTTAGTACATTGATGTACCGTGACCATCTAAAGAAAATATTAGAATCATCTTATTAAATTCCCTTGATGTTTAGGACTGCAACTGGTCAGTCTCTTATTGGCCATATGTGCATGCTGTGCGTATTGCCTCGATATAGCCCTAATTCACAAGCATTATAAGCAAAGACGGATGGTGGCTAGCAATGGAACCCAGGACGCGCGTTTCTTCCTATTTGGGACTCTTCAGCTGGATGTACCTGCATCTCAGAGTTGGTGTTCACTCTGGGACTCGAACCCAGTACCTTTCGCTTCATACGCCATCGCGTTATCCACTCATCTATTCAGGACTCAGTAGCTGTAAGCCGTTAATCGATCTTCGGACGCTGGTCTATCCGGCTGGTACAGATAAGTCACTGTCTATCGCTGTGCTAGTGACGTAGCTGTTGGGGTGCAACCATCTGTGTATAATATTGAATGCTGCTGTCTCAGATATCAAAATTGGTCTCACTGTTTCCAATTCAGCCTCCATTAACCGGCGCATCCAAGAATTACTGTCGTACATCAGGGAATCGCACTCGTGATTGTGATGCATATTCCCACGAATAACATTCCAGTAACCTTCAATAAACTTACAAAAGATGAAGGCCGGACATTGAGTGTGGATGGAAGTCCTTCCCTAACCAATTTACCTCCTTCGTTTATTTGGTTGTGAGAAACCGCTAGGTGTTCTACGGCCATTTCTCCAACTTGCGAATTTAATATACGGCTTCCGATCCACATAGAAATGCTCTTTCATAAGTTCTAATGGTGCTTTTTAACGCTTCAAATGATTGAAACGCTACCAGATACAATGTATTCAAAAATACGTTATCCGTTTGTGTGACAATGTGGGGAACAACAGAGCTTGCAGTTCATACGTTACTACCGTCCATAATGTGAAGAAAATTATCTCTATTGACGAATACGGACATTATTGTTATATATCCCGGGTGAATTATGAATGGTAACTCTAAGGACTATTTATCGACCAATGTATTATGCATATTTCCTATTGTACAATTGTTACGTAACTAAACTATTCATATTCGTGTTTCTCTTATCATTAGCTTTGTTTGGATCTCTGATTTATTATCATACGATTCTTGAGTTATAATCAGTTTATTGATTACTTTGGTTTGTATAAAAACCCAATGGGTTTGTAAATAATGATTCATATTGCTGAGGCTATTATTTGTGTTCTGGACTCAACTGGCTGGGCTAGGCAGATAGGAAGGACCGAACAGCACCCAAGACTGCTCGTACGATTTCAAGTATCATTTGCGTCTTATCAATAAAATCCACAAATTGCACGTTCATATATATTAAGAGGGTATACGTTATAACAATTTTATACAAATTTTAACAAATAAACAACCAATTAAAACGCATTTAAAACTAGGAATTTCATTGAACGAAAGGGAATGAAGAAAATTGGGAAGTGAGATGAGGATTTTTTTCAAAAGGATGATGAAAAAAGTTTATAAAAAAAAATAGCCGTCAGTTTAATGTTATTCCAGTAAGTAGCATACAGGGAAACGAGTGAGATAGTATGAGTGTGTTAAAAATCCACAAATATTTGAGTGTTAATTGGTTGCCCCCAAATGCCCTGGTAAGGTCGAGAGTGGGGAGAGTTCGCTCTCCCACTCCAAATGCTCTCACATGACCACGGTTATATAGCCTCTGCCAAGGAAGTCTTACTCACTGCCTTCTCGTGGCGGGAGTTTTGTTTAATAAACTGAGAGGACGAGAAGCGAATATCCGGCGCTTTAACCGGGTTGGTGGACATGGAAAGTCCACTTAGGGGAGTTGAAAAACCCTGATTCCAAACCAATGGTGCACATGCGCTCCAGGATCCTAAGGGAACAAATGGCGTATGAACCAATTGTTGGTCATCGGCTACCATGGGACTGATCCCCTCACGATGCTCCACTGCCTTGTGGATCAGACCTTTATGTCAAAGACTCGGGTGTGGCCTCCTAAGAAAACCACCTGCTTCAGTTTGGGCACCTGGACAGTATCTCAGCCCTCACACAAATCGAATGAGATTTGTGCGGCGCATATGTATCTGGTGCTTCCTTGTACCACTATTTATGTTTAAATAAATAAATAAATAAATAAATAAATAAATAAATTATTATTATAGTTGAAAGCGTGAGTCAATTGAAGCTAGACTACCATCGAAAGCCTGGAAACACTGGACGGCCGTTTCGTCCTACTATGGGACTCCTCAGCAGTGCGCATCCACGAACCCGCTCTCGCGAGATTCGAACCCAGGACCTACCAGTCTCTAGCCCTTAACCGATAGACCACTGAGCTGGCATCCAACGGTGTTAATGTCTAACTTCAACTGATCCACGAAGTTGAGCAACCATTCACCAATTGTCTTCAGTGAGTTCCTATTTCACAACAGAAGTGGTTTTGAACTCCACTGGTGTTTCCAGGTTTTCCACGGTGGTCTAGCTTCAATTGACTCACGCTTTCAACTATAATAATTACTAAATCTCCACAAAACCCCCTTCTATAAATAAATAATTGGTTGTGCATATAATTATTGATTGTCTTAGTTTACAACCAATGAGAAAATAGATTAAAGATTGATGTGCAGACATGCACTCAATCAGACTCACATATAAATTTACATAGTGGAATAAATGCCCCAAGTTATAGTGAGTAGACAAATAGCTTCGATTCACTCATGATCTCAACTGTATAAAATTACTAAAATCTCCACAACGCCCCCCTCTGAAAATAGTCCAATAGTTGGAAGGGATCGCTACAAGTTATATTGGCATTTTAGAATACTAAAGATTCCCATTGTGAAAAATAGAACAACAGATGTAAGCGAACAGTTGTTTTCAATTAGATCGTCATCAGGCTTTACTCTAATATACACGAATATTTACACGAAACTGTTAGACCAATCAAGGCTATTTGAGTCAATAATCACAATGATATAGAATACGTAACCAAGCATAATAATAGTTAAAAGTACAAGTTGATAGTGGAGAGACACCAGTCACCCTGATGACGATCTAAATGAAAACAATTGTTCGCTTACATGTGTTGTTCTAATATTGGCATTTCCCGTCTATGATGGTTTTTAAATTTTCACAGTTGAAATCACGAGTCGATCTAAGCTAGACCATTATCGAAGACCTAGAACTATTGTATGGAACCTATTGTGACATATTGTAGCTCAGTAATCATTCCAACCTAGGATGCAATAAACAGCTGTCTCATCCAACGATTGTCTCTCCTTTTAAGAATTAAAAGGTTTTTGAAGGATTCTTGCGCCATTGACATCAATTGTATGACCCAATTCTATCAAGTGTAATGCTCTCGCTGACTTGTTCTCAAGTTTCCTTACATCATCTGAGGACTTAGGAATGTGCTTTAAGCATTGTTTGTGTTCCTTCGCCCTCACATTCAGTTGCCTTGATGTTTCACCTACATACGCTGTGTTACAGTCACTACATCTGATTTCATATACACACATATGGGCTAATCCAAACAGTATTAATAGGAGAGATGGGATACAATTAGCTGTGCTATGGCAACTAATCATGAATAAGTAAAAACCTGAACATCTTTCCGTTTTATCTATCTCGTATTATCAGAGTGACAACAATTACATTCAATAATTCTAATCAGTTGTCTTATCGGAATTTGTTAAACAATTAGTTGGAACTTTATAGAGTTAAGATCATGAGTCAATTGAAGCTAGACCACCATGGAAAACCTGGAAGCACTGGACTGGCTCCATGAGGTATTTCCTGGAGTTCTAGTGAGAAGCAGTAACCAGTGGAGTTCAACCAGGTCTGTTGTGAGATAGTAATTCACTGATGACTTTGGTTAATGGTTGCTCAATTTCGTGGATCAGTTGAAGTTAGACATTAACACCGTTGGATGCTGGCTCAGTGGTCTATCGGTTAAGTGCTTCGGCGCGAAGCTGGTAGGTCCTGAGTTCGAATCTCGCGAGTGCGGGATCGTGGATGCGCACTGCTGAGGAGTCCCATAGTAGGAGCAGTGTTCCCAGGTTTTCGATGGTGGTCTAGCTTCAATTGACTCATGATCTCAACTCTATAAACCTGCTAAAATCTCCACAAAACCCCTTCTGATAATTAATTGGAACATTAAAATAACATAAATATTCAGTTTCAAATTACGTTCATCCTCTTTGAATTCATTCATTTATTTTGTTTATTTATCTTCATTTTATACATGCTGTGGCATATATGATTCATATCATATATTAAAAATTGTATGTTTTCTTAAAAATTCACCAACAAGAGACAATATATTATGAATGAAATTTCTCCTCTCACCACTTACGTATATATACAATATGTTATCTTAACACTTATCATTTCACATCATAAGTATCTTACATACTAATACATATACCTAGTTTATACATTTCTAACGTTGATTGGATGACCTATTCACTGTACAATGAACCAAAGAACCATCTACCTTTTTATATTCGATAATTTTAATGTTTGATTATATTTCCTTGAAAAAGCTTGGACCAAATTGCCAGGCAGTTCAGGAGGACGATGGGAGATGTGAGAACCAAGAAATGAGCTGATATGGCCTCCCATCATCACTTGTTGGTCGCCAAGATGAAATTGAAACTCAAGAAGCACTGGAAAATGGGGCGGACAACATCACAAAAGTTTAAAACGTCTTTTCTTCGGGATACTGACAAACTCAACAAATCCAAGATAGCCCACAGCAATAGATTCCAGGTCTTTCATGATCTACTCAATAGAGAGGGAACTACCATGGAGAGCACCTGGAAACGGATAAAAGGGGGAATCACTTCAACATGTCATGAGGTTTCGGTTCACAAGAAGCACCATCACAAGGAATGGATCACTGTTGATACACTGAATAAGACACAAGAAAGGAAGGAACAAGAAGGCAGCAATCAATATCGGCCGAACAAGAGCAGAGAAAGCCAAGGCACAAGCTGAATATACAGAAGCAAACTAGCAAGTGAAAAGGAGCATCAGAACTGACAAACGTAAATATGTGGAAGATCTAACAATGACTGTGGAAAAGGCTGCAAAAAAAGAAAACATAAGACAACTGTATGATACAACAAAGAAACTTGCTGGAAATTACCGTAAGTCAAGAAGACCAGTGGAAAGCAAGGAAGGCAAAGTAATCATCAACAATGACGAACAACGAAGCAGGTGGGCAGAGCATTCTTGAATCGACCAGCTTCACTGAACCCACCCAACATCGAAGCAACACACGCGGACCTCGCAATCGATATTGGCCCATCAACAATTGAAGAGATCAGTATGGCTATCTGATGTGTGGGCGAGAATGATAATGATTGGTTGTCTTGATGAGTCAGACATTAGACAGGATGACAGGTGTTATGTGTTATATATATTCCCCTATCCTTATTATGTATTGACACTTATTGACTGTTCCTTGTTGATGGACACTTATTGATTGACTGTTCTTGTGTCGGATTTTGGAGTGGAAATATATTGACGTTATAGTCAGGCTAATCTTGTGTTCTTGATCTGAGTTCTGTTGAAGTCCTGTAAAATAGACACTGGGTGGGAATCTAGTGTAGATATTCGTCTAAGATAAATTAACGTCCCACATACGTGTAAGAAGTGAAAGGACTGTTATAACAGAAACCCCTAGAGTTATAACCAGTATCCTCTACGTTTATAACAATTAGCGACAACATACCTACGTTTATATCACTATCAGACAAATCAAGAGCGGCAGAGTAGCTGGACTGCACTGAAAGCAGACGTAACAGTAACTACAAAGTTACTCCACATTCTCTTCAGTAAGATTTGGGATGAAGAACAAGTACCAACAGACTGGAAAGAAGGAAGTCTGATAAAATTACCAAACAAAAGCGATCTCAGAAAGTGTGAGAACTACAGGGGCATCAGTCTTCTTTTAATACCAGGAAAAGTCTTCAACAGGGTATTGTTAAGAAGAATGAGGCAATCCGTAGACGTCCAACTTCGAGATCAACAGGCTGGATTTCGTAAGAATCGATCGTGTACAGACTAAATCGCAACTTAACGTATCATTGTGCAACAATCAATTGAATAGAATTCATCACTATACATCAACTTCATTGACTACGAGAAAGCATTTGATAGCGTGGACAGGACAACATTATGGAAGCTTCTTCGACACTGCGGCGTGCCTGAGAAGATAGTCAATATCATACGGATTTCCTATGATGGATTAAACTGCCAAATCATCCATAGAGAACAACTCACCGACTCATTCGAGGTAAAGACCGGTGTTAGACAAGGTTGCTTACTCTCACCCTTTCTCTTTCTCCTGCTGATCGACTGGATCATGAAGACGTCAAAATTTAGAGGGGGGTAAGCACGTGATACAATGGACAGCTAGGATGCAGCTGGACGATTTAGACTTCACAGATGATCTGGCTCTCCTATCACACATGCAACAACGAATGAAGAACAAGACAACCAATATAGCAGCAGCCTCAGCAGCAGAAGGTCACACAATACACAAGTTTTGTGACAATCAGATTCCCGTCATTAATAAGTTCACTGATAGCCTTCTTATGTTTTTTAGTCGAAATACTTCTGTAGTTATATCTATTATTCTTAAACTGATAGCAACATTCAACGATGCTGGCTTTGAAGCGTTCAAGTTCCAAATCCGAAGTTAGGACTAGATCGGAAACAAAGGCATTATACACGACCCTGAGAGAAAACGGATACCCGGAGAAATTTATAAATAAAAACATAGCCAACCAAAGAGAGTATAAAGAATGTCTATCTGTAAATAAAAAGCCTCTGTATATACGCCTACAATTCAGAGACAATGCACCTAGTGAGATGCTAAGACTGAAGTTACGAAGATCAATCCAAAGGACTTTTAATGCATGTAAACTACAACTAATGTTTCCACATGTCCAATGATCACACCGATGTTGAAAGACAAATTGCCTAGACTAGCCACTTCGTTCTGTATCTATCAATTCGACTGCTCCTGTGGGGCAAGTTACATAGGCAGATGTTCTAGGAATTTGTATACTCGGGCTTGTGAGCACCTCCCAGTGTGGTTAAGCAAAGGTGTAGTCAAAACGGTCAACAGCTCTATTTTAGCCCACTTAGTTCAGACGGGACATAGAGCCAACATTGAGTAATCTTTCACAGTAATATATCATGTTCACAGCAGTCAACCTAATTCCATCAGACTGAGAATACTACAGACGGCTGAGGCAATTGCTATTCGGATCAAAAAGCCAGAGCTTTGCATCCAGAAGAAATATGTCCAGCCACTCCTTTTACCCTGGTCAACTTCAGGGTCAACTTGTTAATAATCAATTTTATAATATGGTGACATCAATCTGATTAATGCTCATTTTTATATCCTAAACTTATTTTATCTACACATCTTACCAGTCATTATTATTATTATTATCATTATTATTATTATTAATATTAATATTATTATTATTATTATTATTATTATTATTATTATTATTATTATTATCACACTTGCTAACCTTTTAGAGAAATTTATTCAGCATCCACCCCTATTTACTATATCTGACCTAATTCATATTATTCTACATATTACGTAATTTCTGATTTGTAATCCCATTGTTCTCTATCTCACCCCCATATCAACTATATATATATTCTGATCATTTATCTTACGATTTTATTTCACTTATAAACGGATTCAAGTTAACACTTCATATTAGTCAGCTCCAACATTGACGATTCAATTTGATTTTATATGACAAACAACATTCCTTGATTCACATATTACAGTTTCTTAAATGATATACTCTGCCTTAAACTTGGTCAATCTTCTTTTATGGATTATTAATTTGGATTTGATCATTGTAGAACGTGATGAGATATTATTGAAAAGAATATACTTCGTTCATATAATTGTGTTTTAATGAATAATGGTTATTTGAAGTTCATAAACTGCTGGAATGGTTGCAATACGATCAAACCTACGACGCTTCTGACACCCAAAAAGCGAGTTTATTTTATGTAACCATTCAGGGACAACTCAAATAGTCTCATGTTGAAACGGAGAATGAAATTAGCTATCGACAGGATATTTTATGCAGCTCAACTTGTCTTTCACTTAGTATTGTTTGTTTGAATCTTCCCATCGATGTGTTAGGACTGCAACTGGTCAGTCTCTAATTGGCATATGTGCATACTGTGCGTATTGCCTCGATATAGCCTTGATTCACAAGCATGATAAGCAAAGATGGATAGTGGCTAGCTGTGGAATCCAGTTTGGTACGTGTTTCGTTGTATTTGGGACTTACCAGCTGGATGTACCTGCGTCTCAGAGTTGATGGAAAGATGGGAAGATTCAAACAAACAATACTAAGTGAATTTAAACTTCACCCCATCGCACAAGCAAGTGGCTATCAGGACTCAGTGGCTGAGTGGATAACGCGATGGCGTTTGAAGTGAGGGTACTGGGTTCGAGCCCCAGAGTGAACATCAACTCTGAGATGCAGGTACATCCAGCTGACGAGTCCCAAATAGGACGAAACGCGCGTCCTGGATTCCACTGCTGGCCACTATCCATCTTTGCTTATCAACTTGTCTTTATTGAAAAGACAAGTTCTATGTTTCACGAAAAACCCAAACAGCTCATAAGAGGTTGTGTCACATCCCATTGTGTCTATCATTTTACATGTATTTCGGAAACACGTACATAGGGTAGAGCAATGGTTATCTGAAATTAAGGGTGGCGGAACACATACCTGAATGGCTGCAGAAACAAATGAATGCTAATGGTCAAATAAGGTCACAGGATAGACAGACATCTTCCTCCATTGCGAAATATTTGGTTAAAACTGGTCCTAAGGTTGACAAAAGCCTTCAAGGACATATACTAAGGTTTATTGAAGCCTCGGCTATACGGAAATCGAAGCCCCCTTTATGTGTTCAAAAACAATATGTTCTTATGCTCAACCTACCCTGGTAATGCTGATTTTTTATCCGAAGTGGTCATCACATTGTTTTTGTGTACTTTTTTTCTTTCTTTGTTACGGCTTACCTTACCTGTCTAGTTGACATTTTAATTTTCACATAAAAATGTCTTAGCATATGTGACCAGATGGTTCGAAATGTATTGCACAAATACATCACATAATCACAATTGATTGATCACTGGGTGGTGATCAATGTCATGCGTGTCAAGTCCTGAAGGTCAAAGGAGAAGAGGAAGACATAGGAACGCATTGCGCCGAGAAATGGAGACAGACATGAGAAGAATGAACAACAATTGGATAGAAGTAGAAAGCAAGGCCCAGGGCAGAATGGGTTGGAGAATGCTGGTCGGCGGCCTATGCTCTATTGGGGTTGTGTGGCGCATATGTACCTGGTGCCCTTTTGTACCAATATATGTGTTTAAATAAATAAATAAATAATAATTGGGGGTAACAGGCGTAAGTAAATAAGGTCTAACCATGCCAAGCAAATCGGTCTGAACATCTTTAAACTAAAATTAATAGACTTAGGGTTTCATAGGTTATTAATAAAAATAATATATTTGTAATATTCCCGTAAATTGAAAATCCAATGTTTTACTTATTTGGATATTACAAATATATTGTTTTTATTAATAACATTCTATCCAATGCTCAGTCTATTGGAAATTATCTAGTTCAACTTTAGTAATGAAACGAAATCACTAGTTATCGTGAGGTTGTATGCAGACTTTATGCAGATTTGACATTAGTAATTTCAAGTAGCTTTCCTCAAACGACTAGCATTTATAGCGACAGTTTTCCCAAAACGGAAGTGGGAAGTTGGAAAAGGTTGAGCCTGAGGAAGTCACATCTCAGTTTACCTCACGGATTCCCGTCACCTCTATTAAGATGTGAAATTTACAGAGCTAAAATATTAAAAACTACTGTTATAAAGACCGTAGGTGACTGGTCCTGAGCAAATGTTCTCTGGTCTCCATGATTATGCTCCCGCGCCGCCGAAACTATGCCCAATCTAACTCTATTTACACGTCTATCGGAAAGAATTATCTTTTAACGGCATGAATAACCGCCCATACACCTCTAAAAGGAACAAAGATAATCTTGTTCACAATCAAATCGTCTCATCATCAACATTATTTGTTGTACTTATATAATAATCCTTTATCTTGTATCTTTGATTTCTACATTAGCGTTGACGATTCATGTTCAGACAATGCTATCCCAGGTGTTTTGAAGCTATTCTTCGATCTAATACTATAATAATGTGTAGTTGAAAAAATGAGTAGATTTTTAGCATAAATAGTTATTAAGCAGAGATGGATAGTGGCTAGCTGTGGAATCCAGGACGCGCGTTTCGTCCTATTTGGGACTCGTCAGCTGGATGTACCTGCATCTCAGAGTTGATGTTCACTCTGGGACTCGAACCTAGTACCCTCGCTTCAAACGCCATCGCGTTATCCATCTCTGCTTACCATGCTAGTGAATGAATGCTATATCGAGGCAATAGGCACAGTATGAACATATACCAATTAGAGACTGACCAGTTGCAGTTCTAACACATCGATGGGAAGATTCAAACAAACAATACTAAAATGAATATAAATAGTTATTGTTGAGAAAAAAACACCATAAAGTAAAGTATAACAATCGACAAGGGAGAACTTAAAAACTTACTGAATCAATATTAGTTTACACGAAATTTTTATTCAACTTTTAGTTTAAACACCATTTTGTCGATTTTCGTGCAACTGTGAATAAAATCATGTTTTGCAATGACAATCCTACACATGCTTTTTTTGTGTCAAACATTTCCTAAGGGGTTTTTGTGGATATTTCGACATCGAAAAAGCATGCTAGTTTGTAGTAAAAACTTGTGATCTATCGTTGAGGGTATTTTGAACATTGGTTGTTTAGTCTCTGTAGCCACATGTACAGCGTATGAGAATACAATCAGTATAGCATTTTGCCACATGTTATAGTATATTTAGACGTTTTTGAGGTGATAAGTACTGGGTATTCAAGTCCCAATACAAATACCTGTACTGGGATATTGGTTTATCCATCTAATAAGTCCTAAAAGACCTAAATTCCGCTGCTAACCAAATGTGAATATGAAGTGGAAACTAAGCCTTAAAAATAATTGACTAACAACCTAATTAGGCATTCTTTAAATGATCTGACGATTTTACCAATGCACTACCCCTAATCCACGAAATTAATTTAAATCTGATCATATCACTTTAGTATTTAACCACTTATTTTAATCAGGAATAGTATTACATATAACGTTACTACTTTTATAACATAACACCAGTTTTTCCACTTACAACTATGCAATAATCAAAACTACAATAAACACTATCGTATTTACATGTCTAATTCTTGTTACTATGTTGCCTTGTTTAAACAATTATCATAATTTCATGGCTGATAACATATCAATCTCATCTATTTTCTAAGCTTATTGATTGTAACTGAAAACTGCTTTTAGCTAACACAGAAGCACTGAAGTCTTAAATAAAATGGTGAGATCGTGTTCCTGCTTCAAAAACATTTTTATGTGCTTACATTTATTTTCAACTCATTAAGGCTATATTATGTATAGTTGAAACCAACTAAGACTTTTCATGACTTCTCGATGAGATATGAAACCAAATAGCCAGCTGAATTGCTGGCAGAAATGGGTTGATTCAGAACAACTGAAGAATGATGGGTTTCAGTATTCTTTTAAACGAGAGACTATCCAAATTCACACTTTCCTTCTATCTCACTATATTCACATGAATATAAAAATTATGAGAAGGAAATGGTAGAGATTGTGTTATACGTGTGTGTGCACTGTTTCTTTAGCGTGCCAATTTATTGACAAATTTGAAGCTAATAGATTTCTACATTCAAACTAATGGTGAAATTAGAATCAAATAGCTACTACGACTACTACTAGTTTATTAATTTTGAATTCTCTCGAACTCTGTGAAAAATAGGAACATGATAAATCTTAGATGTAAATCAAGAAAAGGATTAAATGACGAATCAATGGAGTGTATGTCTTTCTGAATCCATATATATTCTATCGAAGTTTGGTTACAGTTGAGGAGTACTGTTCTGGGGAGCCATGAAACAGTAACTCTAAAATTTCTAATGATTCTCCAACTACATTCAGTCTGCGATGTATACTGTACTCTCAAATAAAAATTCCCAATCTTTGGACAGTTCTTATTGGAATTATAGTAGTAGAAAACTTACTTTCAGTATTCATGAATCCTTTAATAGTTGGATCTGGAAATAGCTCTCTATCGATATGTTTATGTATGTCTTTCTCATCATGATCACCTTGATTGTAAGATAACTTTTCTTTACTTAAAAATTGATAGACTCCTTCAAATCCGCGAGCTCCAACACTATCTACATGTGTTTGTAAAGTCAGCATTATAAATCGATGATCTGAGATAATTACAGTTTGTTCTTCATCACCACATAAGAACAATAATTGTTTTTTTAATTCATAGACAAATGGTTTTTGGATAATCTTTTCTAATTGAAAAAATGATGAGTTATTTAAATCAAATAACGGAGTGGTGATTTCATGAAAATGAATTGTATCACGTTGTGAAGTTGAATGACAACTGCAGGCAGGGAGGGGGAAGATAAAGAGAGAAAACTCAATTTATTTTTCAGCAGAATAACATTACGAAAAAAACATAAATAACAGTATCAAAATATAGATAATAGTCATATGATGAGTTTGGTTATTGCTTGAACAGCTCAATGACAGCATCTTTAATTATGACACCTGATGACGCAGATGCAGATTATATGGAGAATGTCCTTTCTCTCAATATCCCGAAAGCATCTTTCTGAAGGCTGTAGATTAAAACGAAGTCTAGTTCAGTCTGGGATCACTTCTGTTTGACTCCAAACATCTACTAGGAATCTCGGTTTTATGATAAATATTTAAGCTCATTTTGTGTTTCTATACGACTATTTACGTGAAACTGTCTCAGTATTAACCTTCTCAATTTACTATCTGTTTTGTTATTTAGGTAAATTTATAAAACAATTCCTTAGTACATATATTTTCATGTATGATATTTTTCCACCTCTAAGTATTCGAATGCAACTGGAATATAACGGTTTCGATTTGATTAATGCAGTGAAAATTCAGGTACATATATTTTCAGAAGGGGGTTTTGTGCTTCTAGGTTTTCCATGATGGTCTAGCTTCAATTGATTCATGATTTCAACTATAAAATTACATATACATGAGAGAACTAGCAACGACGGCATCACACTGTTGTCAATACCAGGAAAAGTTTCCAACAGAGTGTTACTGAACCGGATGAAAGACTCAGTAGACGCCTGACTTCGAGATCAACAGGCTGGATTCAGTAAGGATCAGTCGTGCATAGACCAGATTGAGACACTACGGATCATCGGTGAACAATCAGTTGAGTGGAACTCAACAATCCATACACCATACACATATGGAAATAGGAGTGATCAATCACAGACCTAAACATCAATGTGAAGATTCAAGTAAACAATAACAAGTGAATTCAAAGAGATGATTATTGCAACTAGTAGTCCGAGGTGTTAGTAACATAACTAATTAGAAATTCATCATACAAATGCATCTTGGATCTATTTGGAAACCGACAGATTCTGATCAAAATGTTAAAAATACCAAGTAGTTGTGTAGCATCAAAACTAACCTTTTATAACTCCATAACTGCACATTCTTTAATTTGATTATAATACGTTCATTTGAATGAGCTAAAAAATAGTATTTACATAAGATGGATGCTTTATAAAATCGTGGATAATTAGGACTGAAAAATTTCCCGTCTGTTTTTGTGTGTGAAGAAAAGAATTCTCCATGACTTTGATTTAAACTATTGTTTCTACGCCATATTTGTTGGTTATGATCACCTTGAATTGTGATAAAGGATGAACTGAAAAATAGTTGATCACATTTTGTTGCTTTAATTGGTAGTCCATCAGTTTGATATGCATCTAATTTGAGAAAATTAAATGAAACTAATCGACTTGAAAATTTATATAGATTTCTTCAAATAGAATCAAGAATTATGACAGGAAATGGGTGAAATATTTGACTGAAATATCATTTTTATTAACAATGAACCTGACATTACAGAGTTTCGCGTTATCCTTTAACATATCATTCCATCCAACATGTGCGCAAAACGAGGTAACATGAACGAATTTCCATAATGTCTGATGCGTACCGATCTTATCCAATATAATTATCTAATCTCACTTTTCATTGCATAAGACATTCCTGGAAGTCAGAGGGTTTAAAAATTTCATCTTATTATGTTCTATCGTCCTAGGTCCGTTTCCATATAACAAGTTTGAGTTTCAGGAAAAAAGAAAAGTTGTGAGGGATTTGGTTCGTTGAGCATGGAGAATAACCTAACATAACTAAAAATTTATGAGCCCTAGAATCCTGTGAAATCACTAAGAGTATACAGGTAAATTATTGTGGTGCAATAAGTATGCATCAGCATCAAATACATTCATTCACTCACGATTAAATGAAGACCTCCATGTATAAACTGGGATTGACTTTGTCTTCCAGGAAGAAATTAATAAAACGTCCGAGCTAAGTTTGATGGTGGATGAATTAAATCCAGATATAATTGCTGTCACAGAAACTTGGCTCACTGTATATACAAACTGTTTGTGTTGCACAGTTGGGTGTCTGGCACATGCCATGATAGCACTTACGAAACTGACACATTCTTCGTTATCAGTATCCACGTTACCGCTACAGCCCTCGTCAACCTTCTTGTTAGTTAATACCAGAAGGCGAATTGCTCGAACAACAAAACATACAGAGCCAACGAGAATTAGACTTTGGGCAACTTTTGTAGGCAGTGGGATTTAAGCGGGTTCACATTTTATGGAACCACTTCTTACACTCACCACATTTCATTCCTTCTACAGGAAATAAGCAATATGGCTGTCCACACTTGTGAGCAGAGTCAACTATCTTAAAAATTAACTAAAATGGTAGGAGAAAATAGATGTGTAAGACAAATCTCAGACCTTGATTAAATAAATCAGGCCAAAGTCGACCAAGAATGCTTTGATGCAGTGAATACACAAAAGCAAGATCAAAACACAAATACAATATCACTTTAACTGAAATAAATTCAATTAAAGTGTAAACAGTAGTTTTGATGCATAATAATAAGTCACGACTTGAAAACAACTACGCACTGCAACGAAGCTGCTTCCAAAGGTTATCGTGCGTTATGGTCACTTCGCTGAAAATTCAAATATTTTGACGAGATGTTTCGATTTTTTTTAAACAAATCGATGGCGTAGCTATGAGTAGTCCTTTAGGACCGTTGCTGGCTGATGTGTTTATGGAGTATGTTGAAAATCTAGCTGAAGACTCAATTCAAAAGACGCGTCGATATAAACGATACGTTGATGACATAATTATAGGGGATAAATGTGAAGATGTAAACCACTTGCTAAAAGAACCCAATACAAGCCAAAAACATATTTCTCCTACTTGCGAAGAAGAGAAGAACAACCAACTTCATTTTCTAGATATACTGATCAGTAACGGAGATGATGGTTCTATACAACATTCTGTATATAGAAAGCCAAGATGGACGAGGCAATATCTTAACTTCCACAGTCAGGCCCAATTCCTTAAAAACGTGGATGAATGAAGGGCTTATTTAATAGAATCAGTCGTATATGTACTACAGCTGGTATTGAAGTAGAGACGAAGCTCTTAACTGATACATTAACGAATAATCGCTGAAAAATTCCCATCATATTAAAACACAATTAATATGAACGAAGTATATTCTTTTCAATAATATCTCATCACGTTCTACAATGATCAAATCCAAATTAATAATCCATAAAAGAAGATTGACCAAGTTTAAGGCAGAGTATATCATTTAAGAAACTGTAATATGTGAATCAAGGAATGTTGTTTGTCATATAAAATCAAATTGAATCGTCAATGTTGGAGCTGACTAATATGAAGTGTTAACTTGAATCCGTTTATAAGTGAAATAAAATCGTAAGATAAATGATCAGAATATATATATAGTTGATATGGGGGTGAGATAGAGAACAATGGGATTACAAATCAGAAATTACGTAATATGTAGAATAATATGAATTAGGTCAGATATAGTAAATAGGGGTGGATGCTGAATAAATTTCTCTAAAAGGTTAGCAAGTGTGATAATAATAATAATAATAATAATAATAATAATAATATTAATATTAATAATAATAATAATGATAATAATAATAATAATGACTGGTAAGATGTGTAGATAAAATAAGTTTAGGATATAAAAATGAGCATTAATCAGATTGATGTCACCATATTATAAAATTGATTATTAACAAGTTGACCCTGAAGTTGACCAGGGTAAAAGGAGTGGCTGGACATATTTCTTCTGGATGCAAAGCTCTGGCTTTTTGATCCGAATAGCAATTGCCTCAGCCGTCTGTAGTATTCTCAGTCTGATGGAATTAGGTTGACTGCTGTGAACATGATATATTACTGTGAAAGATTACTCAATGTTGGCTCTATGTCCCGTCTGAACTAAGTGGGCTAAAATAGAGCTGTTGACCGTTTTGACTACACCTTTGCTTAACCACACTGGGAGGTGCTCACAAGCCCGAGTATACAAATTCCTAGAACATCTGCCTATGTAACTTGCCCCACAGGAGCAGTCGAATTGATAGATACAGAACGAAGTGGCTAGTCTAGGCAATTTGTCTTTCAACATCGGTGTGATCATTGGACATGTGGAAACATTAGTTGTAGTTTACATGCATTAAAAGTCCTTTGGATTGATCTTCGTAACTTCAGTCTTAGCATCTCACTAGGTGCATTGTCTCTGAATTGTAGGCGTATATACAGAGGCTTTTTATTTACAGATAGACATTCTTTATACTCTCTTTGGTTGGCTATGTTTTTATTTATAAATTTCTCCGGGTATCCGTTTTCTTATTGTCTTGACTCTATGGTGTAATATCTTAATCAGGTTCCTTTTGTACTGTAGAGAAACAAAACTAAGAAAATTTGTATACTGACCCGTCCACGATGTTTTCCTGTTTATGTTTCTCCTTAATAAACCATCTTTTCTCCTTGTATGTAGAACATCTAGAAAAGCTATTCTACCTTCACTTTCTTCCTAACAAGTGAATTTTATAGACGGATGAGCTTTATTGAATAGCTGAAGTGTTTCCATTAAGTCAGTATAGTCGTTACATAGGATGAACTTGTCATCCATATATCGGCAGTAAATTGAAAACTTTTCAATCTGTTGTGCCAGTGGGCCGTTTTCTAGTTTCGCGAGAAAAATATCAGCCCACATGGGACCTAGGTGTGAACCCATCGCGACACCGTCTATTTGTCTGTAGATTTCACCATTGAATTCGAAATGTACATTCAAAATAAATTCTTTGATGGTCTCCACAGAGATTGTGGTTACTACTTCTTGTTCTCTTAGGTGTTCATAAATATATTCCAGTCTCTGAGTGGGACATTTGTGAACAATGACGTTACGTCAAAGGACATCATCTTTAGACCTTTCGTGTTTATGTTTTTAATCTTCTCGACGAATTGGAATACATCCTTAATACTGTGCTTTACTGGTTGTTTGTGATGTGGTTTTAAAACGGTTACTAACCACATTGCTACCGTATGGTACGGAGAATCCTACATGTCTAGAATTCGTCTCAATGGGATATCCGGTTTATGTACCTTCGGTAGTCCGTATAACCTAGGTAAATTAGTACTTGTCGGCTTGATTGATTCATATATGTCCGGTGATATTGTCTGTTGATCTCTGAGCTTTTTTAAAGATATGGTCAGTTCATTTTCTATCTTATTATTGACATCTTTTCGGTTACCTAGTTTCTGAAATTTTTGGTGATCATTCAAGATGTTACTCATCTTGTCAATGTAGTCTTTTCTATCAAATAGAACAGTTCCTGTTGCTTTATCAGGTTTTGTGACAATCAGATTCCCGTCATTAATAAGTTCACTGATAGCCTTCTTATGTTTTTTAGTCGAAATACTTCTGTAGTTATATCTACTATTCTTAAACTGATAGCAACATTCAACGATGCTGGCTTTGAAGCGTTCAAGTTCCAAATCCGAAGTTAGGACTAGATCGGAAACAAAGGCATTATACACGACCCTGAGAGAAAACGGATACCCGGAGAAATTTATAAATAAAAACATAGCCAACCAAAGAGAGTATAAAGAATGTCTATCTGTAAATAAAAAGCCTCTGTATATACGCCTACAATTCAGAGACAATGCACCTAGTGAGATGCTAAGACTGAAGTTACGAAGATCAATCCAAAGGACTTTTAATGCATGTAAACTACAACTAATGTTTCCACATGTCCAATGATCACACCGATGTTGAAAGACAAATTGCCTAGACTAGCCACTTCGTTCTGTATCTATCAATTCGACTGCTCCTGTGGGGCAAGTTACATAGGCAGATGTTCTAGGAATTTGTATACTCGGGCTTGTGAGCACCTCCCAGTGTGGTTAAGCAAAGGTGTAGTCAAAACGGTCAACAGCTCTATTTTAGCCCACTTAGTTCAGACGGGACATAGAGCCAACATTGAGTAATCTTTCACAGTAATATATCATGTTCACAGCAGTCAACCTAATTCCATCAGACTGAGAATACTACAGACGGCTGAGGCAATTGCTATTCGGATCAAAAAGCCAGAGCTTTGCATCCAGAAGAAATATGTCCAGCCACTCCTTTTACCCTGGTCAACTTCAGGGTCAACTTGTTAATAATCAATTTTATAATATGGTGACATCAATCTGATTAATGCTCATTTTTATATCCTAAACTTATTTTATCTACACATCTTACCAGTCATTATTATTATTATTATCATTATTATTATTATTAATATTAATATTATTATTATTATTATTATTATTATTATTATCACACTTGCTAACCTTTTAGAGAAATTTATTCAGCATCCACCCCTATTTACTATATCTGACCTAATTCATATTATTCTACATATTACGTAATTTCTGATTTGTAATCCCATTGTTCTCTATCTCACCCCCATATCAACTATATATATATTCTGATCATTTATCTTACGATTTTATTTCACTTATAAACGGATTCAAGTTAACACTTCATATTAGTCAGCTCCAACATTGACGATTCAATTTGATTTTATATGACAAACAACATTCCTTGATTCACATATTACAGTTTCTTAAATGATATACTCTGCCTTAAACTTGGTCAATCTTCTTTTATGGATTATTAATTTGGATTTGATCATTGTAGAACGTGATGAGATATTATTGAAAAGAATATACTTCGTTCATATAATTGTGTTTTAATGAATAATGGTTATTTGAAGTTCATAAACTGCTGGAATGGTTGCAATACGATCAAACCTACGACGCTTCTGACACCCAAAAAGCGAGTTTATTTTATGTAACCATTCAGGGACAACTCAAATAGTCTCATGTTGAAACGGAGAATGAAATTAGCTATCGACAGGATATTTTATGCAGCTCAACTTGTCTTTCACTTAGTATTGTTTGTTTGAATCTTCCCATCGATGTGTTAGGACTGCAACTGGTCAGTCTCTAATTGGCATATGTGCATACTGTGCGTATTGCCTCGATATAGCCTTGATTCACAAGCATGATAAGCAAAGATGGATAGTGGCTAGCTGTGGAATCCAGTTTGGTACGTGTTTCGTTGTATTTGGGACTTACCAGCTGGATGTACCTGCGTCTCAGAGTTGATGGAAAGATGGGAAGATTCAAACAAACAATACTAAGTGAATTTAAACTTCACCCCATCGCACAAGCAAGTGGCTATCAGGACTCAGTGGCTGAGTGGATAACGCGATGGCGTTTGAAGTGAGGGTACTGGGTTCGAGCCCCAGAGTGAACATCAACTCTGAGATGCAGGTACATCCAGCTGACGAGTCCCAAATAGGACGAAACGCGCGTCCTGGATTCCACTGCTGGCCACTATCCATCTTTGCTTATCAACTTGTCTTTATTGAAAAGACAAGTTCTATGTTTCACGAAAAACCCAAACAGCTCATAAGAGGTTGTGTCACATCCCATTGTGTCTATCATTTTACATGTATTTCGGAAACACGTACATAGGGTAGAGCAATGGTTATCTGAAATTAAGGGTGGCGGAACACATACCTGAATGGCTGCAGAAACAAATGAATGCTAATGGTCAAATAAGGTCACAGGATAGACAGACATCTTCCTCCATTGCGAAATATTTGGTTAAAACTGGTCCTAAGGTTGACAAAAGCCTTCAAGGACATATACTAAGGTTTATTGAAGCCTCGGCTATACGGAAATCGAAGCCCCCTTTATGTGTTCAAAAACAATATGTTCTTATGCTCAACCTACCCTGGTAATGCTGATTTTTTATCCGAAGTGGTCATCACATTGTTTTTGTGTACTTTTTTTCTTTCTTTGTTACGGCTTACCTTACCTGTCTAGTTGACATTTTAATTTTCACATAAAAATGTCTTAGCATATGTGACCAGATGGTTCGAAATGTATTGCACAAATACATCACATAATCACAATTGATTGATCACTGGGTGGTGATCAATGTCATGCGTGTCATTCCATCTTAGTGCTGATCGAATGCTATCGATCAAGTTGCAGTGTGTCCACCAGTCTAGGTGGCTCGACACTGCGTGCACTATATATATTAAGGTAAGATGGTGGTTGGAGGTGGTCAACAGGAAACCCTGGATCCGGGTTTCGTGCTACTTGGTACTCGTCAGCAAGGTGTACCTGTAATCTTGAGGGAACTGATGCTCCCTGACGGATTCGATCCCGTGTCACTCAGCTTCACAGTCAGAGACGTTACCACTGAGCTGTTCGGGATGCGACCAAACTCCTGTAGGACTGAGATGCAATCACAATTGATTGATCACTGGGTGGTGATCAATGTCATGCGTGTCAAGTCAGTCAGGGAGCATTATTTCCCTCAAGATTACAGGTACACCTTGCTGACGAGTACCAAGTAGCACGAAACCCGGATCCAGGGTTTCCTGTTGACCACCTCCAACCACCATCTTAACTTAAAATACATTACATAATTCTGATAAACTTCGTCTTCTCCTTGCTTTATCGTAAGATTTCATTGTTAGATTTAGGGTGTCAACGTGTTTTATGATTTTTCGTAATGACGAGATACCATAATTGAGTTTAATACTATATAATTCTCAAAAACTGTTTACGTTTTTTAAGAGAATGTTATCTAAAGTCTATCAAACTGTAGATATACAGATTTCATATGATTGATTCAAAAATTAAGCTAAAGTATTGTTTACTGATTATTTCGATTTTTCGAGCAACCGTTTTGAACTGAAGAAAACTGTCTCTATGTTAGGTATAAAAATTACTTGTTGATCAAGTAAGTAATATCAGTTACTACCATGAAATTTAATAAAATAATATCTGCCAACATAAATGTGGTTTTAAAGACGTAAACATTTCAGAGAAAATGTTAGTTGATCAGTAACTGCTACTTCTAGGTGCAAATGGATTGGTATATACTCACCATCATTCATTGTGTATCTTAGGTGCTAAAAACTTTTAAAATGCTATTCTTCGTCGACTCCTGATATTTGACTAAGAAAAATTATTATTCAGCTGAAGTGTTGCATTTCACTTACAGTTTAAACCAATCTAAAAACTCAACCGAGAAAAAGAATGATTTATGCTGATTGGTTCAATAGTAATATAAATTTTTCAATAGCACAATCAAAAAATACTTTACGATATACGAAAACATGAAACAGGCATTATTTAACACCTTCAGCTAAAAGACTCTAAAATAATGATGTTTAGTTAGGTTATTACTTTTCAATAGTTATTTTGTATTATCTTAAACATAGTATATCCAAAGATTAGTCCCAATCACATCGAGTATTGAGTTGGTTATTATTAGACTACTATTTCAAGATATCTTACGAAAACAGAGAAAATTGACATTTATTTCCTGCTTACCTCTATCTAGAAATTCATAAAATCCTATAACTTTTTGCTTTTCTTTAGTGATTTCATCCAATTCAATAATCATGACACGTCCATATGAATGGAAATCATGAACAGGGAGTTGATTTAAGTGTTGGCCGCATAATTCATAATCCGGTTGATCATTATTCATCAGTTCTGCTCGTTCTAACTGATGATAAACTTTAAATTGTGTAGTACATCTAGTGAGGTGAAGATCAAGGAAATAGAATTAACAGACTTTGAAGTTTCACGTCACCTACTGACTTTTTTCAAATAACCATCAAAAAACAGAAGTCATCGGGAGGCGGACTCGTTTTTATGTATAAGAATTCGCAGTAATGGGAATCAACAAGCCAACCAGAAACCGAACACATGACTTTCAGATCCAGTGATGTGTTACATTTGGAGGCACCAGTCAATATGGATTTATATATCTAAACTGATTGGATTAGTTTTCACAAATCCATTTTATAATTATTCATTAAACCATGTTTATTCACACCATTATATGACTTAAATTACGGATGTTCAGAAATCGGTTCTTAATGGCCTATGCCCACATCATGAAAGGAAGAACTGATTTTTTCAACCCTACTTAGTTAACGTAAATTAGATATAATAAACTAATTACATACCTGAACAGGTATACTCCGTAAAAAAAACAAGTTTTTCTTTAGCTTTCTTAAAATAGGTCTTCGTCTTTCAGAAAGGAATTCTTGATGGACGGCATTGAACATATTTATACTTATAGTCAATCTGGAGCCAATGTCAGTCAAAATCCGCGGTAAAGGGATACAGTTAGGCGTATTGTTAGCTAATTTACCTTGTAAAAAAACACCACTTAAAATGCTAAACAGAGAAAGTCAAGTAAAACTTTTAAAACTTTGTTCTGAGAGTTGTGAGGTCTTCGCACAGAAAAGTTACCAAGTCTCTTGATGAATGCCAAAATTCTTAGGAAGCTACAAATATGAGCCTTTTTCTGACAACCAGAGTAAAAGGCAATATAGGTACATGTGCCAAACCTGTAGGGTGTTTTGTGTAGCTCAAGAAACAAGAAAACGCAATCTGGTCGTGCATAGAACAAGTGGAGAAAATTTGAGCATTGTTATATGAGACCTGAAATTCAGGTTTGAGATAGACAGCAGAAGGTATGAAAGCATCATGTAGCGAAATACATTGGGAGAAAGAAAAAAGAATGACTAGGGACTGGTAGATCTATGTGCAACCAACAACCTGGCTATAGAAGCCACGATTTTCCACTAACACATGCACAATGCTAAATATGTTTCCCCGTACCATCTATAGGAAAGCAGATCAATCAAACATTAATTCGTGGAAAATTCAAAAGGTCCAGTTAAGACGTAAGAACATAAAGAAAAGCTACCATAAGTTTGGATCATGCAACATTCAACAAAAGCCGAACGAAAACTGAGAAAACCGAAGGCAATTAGAGCAGGAAAAAGGAAATATGTGTAAAACCTGATAAACGTAGGGATATGGTAATACGAGAGAACTATGATATAAGCAGGAAGCTTGCTAGGAAATATAGTAGAACAGAGCGAGTATTACGGGGCAAAGAAAGAAAACCAAAAATTGAGGTCCAAGAGCAAAAGAACTACTGGTTAAACCAGTATAAAGGACTCCTGAACAGACAAGCCTCTCTGAAACTACCTGATATAGAAAAGAGAGACACAGATCTCTCAACAAATTTTACCTCGCCAACAGATATAGTAATTGGAAAGACCATTAGATAAACCAGAAATGGCGAATGAGCAGGACCAGACAGCACACTAGCTAATCCACTGAAGACAAGTAAAAGTACGAATGTAGTATCGTTTACTATTACTGCCTCCATCAACACTAAGCGAAATTTAGCCTCAGCTTCGATACTATCTAAAAGCATCTTGTAGTAGCTCACGTACATTTGAGTTTGTCCACATTTAATTTGGTTACTCTTTTTTGGTAACCTATTTAACGGACAAAGTCATTCGTACAATAACAACTTATCTATACTATTGTATCTTTATCATTGCTACACTTGCATGAATATACACGCTTGAGCATTGCTTACCGCCTACTCACATATTCATCCTGCTAATTTTAGTATTAGTCACTTAAATGATCCGATGATTCAGTCATTTTCCTATGTGCATATACATGTACATTTTAATCCTATTCATTCTACTCACACGTTCACTCGTTTGCTTTTCGACATTAGCCCTTCATTCTTGCTTTGTGTACCTGTGGTTTCGAAGATCTGTGCGTGGTGTAATAATAAACGCGATCAACACTTCGTACTCGTCTTCTGATTTATACACCATTGAGGATATTATCTAGTAACAGTTATCAGGACGAACTGTATACGAAGTGTAAGGATTATATTCGAAAACCAACCACAACAGAATTGGTGATTCCCGGTGTGCGAATGCAATACAGCTTTCTACAATTCTATCGAAATACCTAATCCATCTAGTTACGAATAAATATGGTGGATTATAATTACTATTGTGGATTACCAATATTATTATTATTATTATTATTATTATTATTATTATTATTATTATTATTATTATTATTATTATTAGCATATTTTCATTACATGATAATTATTTCACAAACATTGCTGAACATATTTTGATAATATTAACAACCACAAGTAACAGCAAACATACAATTGTTCTACTGTTGCGGTCTAGCAAGTTTGTTCCGTGTTATAAAAACTTATCATTTGTTATTAGCATTATTACTGTCTATCTAATTCCCTTCACTTACATATAAGTTAATTTATTGTATACATTGTATACATTTATTGTATATATATATATAACAGTAACAGGCGTAAGTAAGTAACATTTCGAGTACCATAAATCTGAGTAGCTTAAATAATGCTGTTTTTTCACTGGACAAATCACGTTTAAGATAAACCTTAGTTTTTTTTAAAACTTAGCTTACTTATTACTTCCAGTTTTTCGTATTTTCATTGGCAGACTGAATTCCAGTAAACGTACATGTACGATCTCTTTCAAATCACCAACGAATGTATAAATTATGCAGTTGGATGTTGTATTCCATGATAAATTTAAATGTAAGTTTGTTATGAATTCAAATGAGCCATTACTTAAGCCAGAGCTTTGAAATAAATGACACAAACAACCTAGAAGTTGGAAATGCATTAGGCTTTAGAAAACTTGGAATTTAAGTATATTGATCATGTAAAGATTATTTCATGTAAAGGTGTCATTGCCAAGGTTTGACTTGACAATATCAAATAAACTGAGCAGAAACAGATTACATTAACCCCAGTTTAAATAGTACAAAAGAACAAAGTGAGAATATTTGGTGCGATCAATCAAAAACAGGTCTGACCAAATCAATTTTATATAATTCCGATCACAGTGATTTATACGAGGCATTATTGTATATTTGTGTGTATATATGGTAAAGGATGAGGAAACGTGACATTTGTGGTGCGAAACCATAGAGTTTAATTTGTATGTATGATAATGGTGTGAAATGTGGATAGAATCAGACATGGTATCACGGATAGATGGTGCCAGTCGGATGGATAGTGAGGCCTTCTGTTCTATTACTTAATCCTACTGCCCTCAAATCACCGTGACCGGAATGATATGAAATTAAGTTGGTCAGACCTGTTTTTGATTGATCGCACCAAATATTCTCGCTTTGTTCCTTTGTATTATTTAAACTGGGGTTAATGTAATCTGTTTGTTTGTTTACTGGAGAAGTGGCTCACACTGAGTCATCAAACGTCAGAGAATTTAAAAACTTAATTTTTCTACTCATTGGGATATAGCAAATATATTACTTTTATTAACATTTCATGTATAGTTAGTATTCGTGACAGATTAGTCTTTGGGGACCTTGAAAGCCGGAGAGTACTGAATGACTATTTCGTCTGGATATGGATCTGTATCAGTGAGCACCAACTAACTCGCAAGAGATCGAACCGAAAATCTTCAGATTTAACGCCTAAAAACTACAATTACTTCCAGATGATATCCTTAAGTTCCGGTGAAAAGACAATAACAGTGTAGTCCTGGCTTGTCAGTAGTGAAACAATCGTTATCAGTGATTTTAGATGATCATCGAATTCACAACACAAAGTGATTGAACTTGAAAATAAGAATAATTTACCATGACCAATCGGTTTTATTTTCTAAGCCACAACCGCGATACTTGAAGTTACTGGGTTCGATCTGTCGTGAAGTCATTCTGGTGATTCCCGTCGTCCTACACTAGAACTAAATAACTGTTCAGTGTTCACTGATTTTCAGTGGGACACCAAATGAAATGAATATATGACTAATACCACGTACAAAAGTTGAAACCGTTAACTTTGAAATTAGAATTCAAAAAAGTATGGAAGTCCGTTTTCTGTAGATAAATATCTGAAAATTACGACCAAATAAAGACAGTCTCTATTCACAATTGATTGATCACTGGGTGGTGATCAATGTCATGCGTGTCATTCCATCTTAGTGCTGATCGAATGCTATCGATCAAGTTGCAGTGTGTCCACCAGTCTAGGTGGCTCGACACTGCGTGCACTATATATATTAAGGTAAGATGGTGGTTGGAGGTGGTCAACAGGAAACCCTGGATCCGGGTTTCGTGCTACTTGGTACTCGTCAGCAAGGTGTACCTGTAATCTTGAGGGAACTGATGCTCCCTGACGGATTCGATCCCGTGTCACTCAGCTTCACAGTCAGAGACTTTACCACTGACTTGACACGCATGACATTGATCACCACCCAGTGATCAATCAATTGTGATTGCATCTCAGTCCTACAGGAGTTTGGTCGCATCCCGAACAGCTCAGTGGTAACGTCTCTGACTGTGAAGCTGAGTGACACGGGATCGAATCCGTCAGGGAGCATCAGTTCCCTCAAGATTACAGGTACACCTTGCTGACGAGTACCAAGTAGCACGAAACCCGGATCCAGGGTTTCCTGTTGACCACCTCCAACCACTATCTTACAGTCTCTATTATTCAGAGTCATTAATAGAGTGAGAGAACTTTCAAAGAATTCAAATTTGTAGTAAAAACTCTGTGATCCTTAATTTTTTATCGTTTTAATGTGAAGCACATCTGCTACTAATGACTGAATTCAGTATGATTAAGTTTGCCCATCTGTTCTTCTTGTAATTATACACATATGCATTGCTATGTTTAAAGCGATTACGAATTCACCTAGTCTGCGAATGGAACAAAGACTTGTGACCAAAGACCAATTAGCTAGCTATTCTGATGAGTCCCAGCCTTCTAAGCAGAGAGAGTACAAGTTTGAACGGTGAAAAATATATTCGACAAGCAGCCAGAAGCACAAGCCATCCAACAGGCACAAATTAAATGTATATATGCAACAGAAAACTGTCCTTGGGAAGCGGTACAAAATAGCATACTAAAAGACACAACGGACCATTAACATTTAGGATTTTCTCAAGTAGGAAATACGACATAAAGGTGAAAAAGGCGCTTTTGGCGCGGAAACAAAGAAATTCAAAATTTCAAAATAAAACTACAAAGTTAAGGTATTTACCAAGTGAGTCTCGGGGATCTAACGTCCCCAACATGCATTATTAGTTTTTCAGCCGTCGTTAATTTTAAATTTTGATCTGAAGTTAATATTTGTTATTCTTTACTATATATGTGGTAATGTTATTCATGTAACCGTACCTTTTTTGAAATATAGAAATTACCTCTACAATCTCGTCTTCTTTCTCTTCACCTGCACATTTTTGTCAGAGTTTTAGTGTTGTTGTGTGTTAATCCCAACCTTATAAAGGTTATTTAAACCCCTCTCATATTAGAATAAGCTCCTTATCTTCCCTACTATTGAAATAAATTAACATCACAACTAGAACTTTATGATTGTTGTGCTTTGAAGAATAATTGATACATTTTGAGTGTCAACTCAGCGATCTTAATTTATCGTGTTTGGTGTGAACCCTGAAGCGTCTGAGCTTGATACTTAACGGCGTCGTAAATGTTCATTGTCTAGGAATAATGAATTAGTATCGAAACTGTGTTCGAGATTTTCTGATTTAACAAAAAAGGCATTCCGGAAGCATGTGAAGGACTTCTAGCCTTCGATGTAATTTTATATACTGATTCTTGAGCAACTAAGAAGACAATTATTCAACTGAAATTTAAGGACACAACCTGTAAACATTTAGGAAACTTGACAAAATAAGCAACAATTTGTAATTCTGATCAATTGGATTGGTATAATACATACATTGACCACTTAAATATACCGAAATTTATCAGCTGTGAGGATAGATTGAATATATTTTGGTCGATTGTAATATGATGTGGGATTTTCAGGAACAACTTAACCATAAAAGTTCTGAATAAATGAAATAATAGAGTTGGTTTTAGTCTTGGATCAGTTACAACAGAAGAACAATAGGAAACCAGATTGTACTGGACAGATATTTCATCGAAGTATAGGACTCCTCAAGAGTGTATACCGATGATCATGCCAGGACTTTTAGACCTTATGACAAGCGCTTAACATTTAGATTACTAAAATGGAGCCTCCTATCCCCCCTTCTTCATTTAAGCTCATTATCCATTTCGCCTTACGTCATCCAGAATCGTATCAAGTTACTTTTTTACTCCTGACATGAATGAACCTCAACTATCAGTACTTCTCAATAGAACTTTGGGGATTCCTCTTGAAACCAGTCAGCAGGGATCTAATAATTACAAGGATAATAATTTAGAAATACATTTTTACCTTTGGTAACACTGTAATTATATTGATCTGATATACATTCTTGAACTGAAGGCAACCTTGTGGGTATGTCTGAACGTTGTTGATGATGACGTTGACCAATTATATGTTCATATTTCTGTGAAAATTTGAAATCAGTTCGCTGAAAACTATTCATTTTTAAATATTCTGATGAATGGTTTATATTTTCATATAGATGTAATCTATTCGTAGTTACAAATGATGAGATTAATACTATAAATGGAAAAATAATTAATTTAAAACGAAAATGTTATTTTCATATATTTTGAACATATATGAATAGTGAATAAACTATAAGCAAGTGTTATGATTTTCTTATAAGTACTTTTTAGAGCTGATGTATTTAATCTTAACGTACGTTATCAGGATCATCGATAAACAAGGAGGATTTGATGTCGATACAAAAGAACGAATTGGCATGGAAACGCCATCATCCTTCAAATGAGAAATATCTGGAACTCAAAATAATCGTCATACAACATCACAATCCGAGTTTTTAACAATAATGTTAAAATGGTTTTATTTTGGATGCAGCTGAAACCTGAAAAACTTCCACCATGAACGATAGAGTATTAATAAACAACTGCTTACACAATATACTTCAGATTCACTGACTGGAGACCACAAACAACGACCTGCTCTATTAGATGAGAAAGTAGTTATCAGTTGATGATTGTATAAGAAAAGGCTTTGGGTTGGATAGGACGTACTTGGATTAATCCACTAACCTCCACTACAAGCGAACCCTAACTTGGAATTCTCAATACAAAAGCAAAAGGGGCAGAAAAAACACATGGTGCAGGTAGTTGAGGAGACAGACATGTAAACGATGAACACCATTTAGCAATAGCAGGTTTAATTATATAGTATTTTTCTAAATATCGTGATATTTGTTAGTGTCAGTATACTGTTAGTGTTATTATTAATAATAATAATCAGTGGCCAGCTTTATCAAGTAATTGCAATGATTTTAATACCGATTCGTGATTAATCAGTGTAAAATGCTTATTTTTAGCAATAATAACCCTAAAACATTATTATTGATTTGGTAAACGTTAATTTTAGAAAAATAGTCATTATATTTATCATTTTCTTGTCATCCACAGGGATGCCTTGTTCTTCATCGTGACAATAGAACTAAAAAAATTAATTTCAATTATGTAATTTTAATTGAAATAAAATTTGTAATTTTATCTTGTTGACAGGAGGAAAACAACTTGTTTTCAAAAGAATTTTCAGTGATTGACATCTAACTGTTTGTGAAAAGGCTAATAATAATTTAATACAGTGGATCTTCAATCAAAATCTGAAGTTAGTTCTTATTACATAATGAACTCAACGATCAGTTAATTGTTTCGTTGTATTATGAGACTCATAAGTCAAATGCACACATGATTTTAAATTCAATTAAACTCAGGACCTTCGATTTTATCTTACTCTTATTTCTAAATGATGCAGAACTATAAATAATTTTCATGTATTGTTCCCATTGATGTCCAGTTTTTGGATTTATTTCCATAAATCCTGTGGAAAAGCCGTAATAATTAGAGTTCATCAAGCGGAAAGTGAACAGGTTTCAAATTAGTAACCGAATAGTATCGTGAAAGTCTTGAGACAAATTTGTCAAATTAGAGCATTCTTCTGAACAGTACTTAACTATGGTGAACCGGTTATCTAATATCCTGTATTTTTAATTTATTCTATTACTGACATCTGTGTGTGACATAATGAGCTTGCCTGAGTAATTGTACTTATGAATACCCCCAAAATTCCCTGGTACGGCCGAAAGTGAGGAGGGCCCGCCCTCCCTCTCGGAATACTCTCACACAGCCACGCGTATACAGCCTCTGCCAGGGAAGTCCTACTCACTGCCTCCTCGTGGCATCGGTGTTGTTTACGAAATTGAGAGGACGGAAAGCGAATGTCCGGCGCTTTAACCGGGTTGGTGGAAAGTCCACTTAGGGGAGTTGGAAAACCCTGACTCCAAACCAATGGTGCACATGGGCTCCAGTACCTTGAGGGAAAAAATGGCGTATGAACCAATCGCCGGTCACCGGCTACCATAGGACTGTATCTCCTGACGTTGCTCCACTGCCATGTGGATCAGATCTTTAGGTCAAAGGCTCCGGGTATGGCCACCTAAGAAAACTACCTGCTTCAGTTTGGGCACCTGGACAGTATCACATCCCTCACAAAAATACAATGAAATGACGCTATTTACTGAAAATACTATTCACGCTCCGATTAAAAGTTAGACAATTCACATTATTATTATTATTATTATTATTATTATTATTATTATTATTATTATTATTATTATTATTATTATTATTATTATTATTATTGATCACATCAATCATTCACTCCCTTTTATCCCCACATGCAACATTCAAACTGTCTTCCTTCAACGTTCGCACACTAATGCAGATCGGACAACAGATAGGGCTGACGATCTCTTTAAAAAGTCTTAATGTCGATGTTTGTTGTGTATCCGAGACCCGTATTCAAAACTCTAGTGAAGTACTACAAATTCGCTCTCCATCTGTCGCTTCAAAATGTTTGTTTTACGTGCGTTTATCCGGGGACGCAGTAGCATCTTATTGTGGTCTTGCTGGTGTTGTTGTCACACTAAGCGCTAGAGCTGAGGCAGCACTAATCGATGGGATCACCATTAACAGACCGCTATATGCTGTTAGATTAGAAAGTTTTATCAAAGTGGGAAACGGTGTCTTTTCGTCATCTCCGCCTATGCCCCGACAGATTGCAGCCTGGATGCAATCAAGGATGAATTCTATCACCAGTTAACTGTTCTTCTCCAGAAAGTGCGTTTGACATATATTGTACTACTAGCCGGTGACTTGAATGCACAGGTCGGGCGTCTAGGCACAGAAGAGAGTCGTTTAGGTGGTCGATAGGGACTTGTTGGTTGCAGGACAGATAACTGGGACCGTCTACTGTAACTAAGCACAGACTACAAACTGTTTCTGGCTAGCTCTAACTTCCGGCAACGTCATCGCCGATTTGCCACCTGGCGTCATCCCTCTGCATCTCAAGCCTGTGTGGTTGTGTACACGACTGCTGCTTCTTTTGGAGTACCGATCTGGACTCTGATCATGCCTTGGTCTGCGCCAATCTTACCTTAATTTTCAGTGGCCAACGAATTGACCGCCATCAACGGATCGATGTTAGTGAACTGGCTGCAACTTCTGTATCGAAGCGAGCTAGCTTCTAGGCTAGCTACCATCCCACCGAAAGTATAAATGAGCATTGGTTGCAACTGCATGACTCCATGAAAATGGCGAGTAAAGTCGCTTGCGGCTTCGCGAAATGTCCAGCTTATAAGCACTGGGTTTCTTCTGGCTCCTTACAATTAATGGAAGCCCGTCGGTCTACTCCGGGTGACCGTGAGTTTGACCACAAACGAAGGCTGTTACGTAATGAAATTGGGCAAAGCTTGCGCAAGGACCGAGAAGCCTGGTGGTCGGACCGTGCTAATGAGCTGGAAGCAGCGACTGCATCTGGTAACTGCCGAAAGCTCTTCCAACTCATCCGAGCCACTGGCAGCAAGAAGTCTGGTGTGAGTGAAACAATCTGTAAAAATGACGGGACGCCAATCACTAACATCTATCGACGTCTTGGACGTTGGGCGGAATTTTTCGAAGGGCAGTTCAACTGGCCTGCTGCTCCGGCAACATCAACCAGTTTGTCCGGCCCCCCATGACCGGTGACGACTGATCCACCAAACGAGGCGGAAGTCCGCAAGGAACTCCAACTATTGAAACGCTACAAATCACCAGGCCCAGATGACTTACCTCCAGCTCTTTTTAAAGATGGTGGTGACTTTCTGACTAAGGAACTGACGGTGTTGTTTGAAAATGTTTGGGAGCTAGAAAGTGTTCCAACATCATGGAATGAGTCAATAGTCGTCCCTATCTTTAAAAAGGGTTCACGTTGTTCCTGTAACAACTATCGGGGGATAAGTCTTCTTTCGATTGCGTCCAAACTATTGGCTTCTGTCATTCTTCGTAGGTTGTTTAAAACCAGAGAACGGTTGACTCGCGAGGAGCAGGCTGGTTTTTGTTCTGGTCGAGGATGCATTGATCACATCTTCACCCTCCGCCAAATGTTAGAACACTGTCATAATTATCACAGGCCAACAATCGTAGTGTTTCTTGATATCAGGGCTGCCTTCGATTCGTTGGACAGGACTGTTCTCTGGGATTGTCTATTGAAGAAGGGTGTGCCTGAGAAGTTCATTAACATCTTAAAGGCCCTGTATACGAACACCTCAGGCAGAGTGAGGGCATACAACCACCTTTCTCCTTTGTTCCATTCAAGCAGTTGGGTCAGGCAGGTGTTGAGTCGGCTTCCGGAGAACTCCAACGGAGCCTCCAGAGGCTAATAAAGAGCCCCAGCCATTCAGAATACGATGGAACATTCTAGAGTTCCAACGTGGCGTGATACTATTGGTCGGTATCAAAATATGTCGTTAATGGATTGGCTAACATCTATAAATACCTATGATTTTCTGTAACAAGATTGAACCTTGCAGTAAAGTATTTCTCTCATACTCGTGTCTTCTCTCTGGTGTTCAAGTCGCTGAATAGTTCTAGCCTGGGGTTATCAGAATAGCTTAGGATCTGAATATAGCGTTCAACTTACAAGACATATCAGTGGCGACGGGAAAATGACAATGAATATTTCTCTGGAGCAATTAGAAGCCTATATGGTGCGTCAAGAAAAGAGGTCTGAAGAGTCTCAAATTAGAATCATGGAAACTCTGATGCAGAAATTCTGCCTGTCCGAGAGAAATCCTGCTTCTGGTGAATCACAAGTTTCACATACTGATTCAGTCATTAATGCCATACATGAATTTAATTTTGATGGTGTAGCAGGTATAACTTTTGAGTCGTGGTTTAAGAAGTATGAAGATTTGTTCTATATTGATCTTCGCAACCTAGATGACGCTTCTAAAGTCAGAATACTTCTGAGAAAACTTGGGACTGTGGAACATGGACGCTACAGCAACTTCATTCTTCCGAAGAACCCACGAGATTTTAGTTTTGATGAAACAGTCAAAACCCTGTCCCAAATCTTCGGAGAACAATCATCTCTATTTAATATCCATTATCAGTGCTTAAAGTTAACGAAAGAACCAGGAGATGATTGGGTGAGACATGCAGGAACTGTGAACCGTCAATATGAGAGGTTCAAATTGTCGTCCATGTCTGAGGACCAGTTTAAATGCTTAGTATTTATCTGCAGCCTGTGTTCACCTGAGGATGCTGATATCCGAATCAGAATCCTAAGCAAACTTGAACATTGCCCTAACATGACCTTGCAGGAAGTAACTACCGAGTGCCAAAGGTTAGTGAACTTGAAGCATGATACCTCAATGGTAGAAAACGGTAACTGTTTCCATAATGTCAATGCAGTCAAAAGAAAATCCTTGCAAGGTTCCAGCATGCGTAATTATCGTAATGCCCAAGGCATGCAATCCGCAATTAATCAGTTGGCAATCAGTGTCAGCAGGCACGGTATGTACTTTGCACATTCGAAGTGCAAAGTACTTCTACAAGACTGGCACGATTCTAATCCTATACTCACTCTGGATGGTGAGCAGAATGGAGTAGTTGAGAAGTTCGTGTATCTAGGTAGTTACATAAGTGCTGGTGGTGGCGTGAGTGTTGAGATTGATTCATGTATAGTGAAAGCCAGATCGGCTTATGCCAATCTGGACCATCTTTGGCGCCTTCGTGATACTAGTCTGACTGTAAAAGGTCGGATCTACAACGCGTCGGTGAGAGCAGTTTTGCTCTATGCTTGTGAAACCTGACCTCTCCGAGTTGAGGATGTTAGACGACTCTCTGTGTTCGATCATCGTTGTCTCCGAAGTATTGCTGACATCCAGCGGCAACACCATGTTAGTAATGCAGAGGTTCTACATCGTGTGTTTGGGTGCAGAGACGATAATCCAATTGGTGTCACCATTTTGAAACATCGACTTCGGTGGCTTGGACATGTTTTACGAATGTCGACCCAGAGAATTCCTCGCCGTTCATTATTTTCCAGCAACGGAACTGGTTAGAAAAAGCGGAGAGGAGGTCAGTGTATGACATGGTGTCGTGGTATGAAAGAAAGCTGCAAAGGACTGGCTTCTGTTGGTCCTTCACGACTCCCTGGCTGGGGTCCGAGAGATGGTGCAACACAGTGGCTAGAGACGTTATCAGATTTGGCTCAGAATAGAAGCCAGTGGCGATATTGCTGTAACCTTCTCATACTTCCTACATCAAAAGTGGTTGTAACTTCCCTAACTGAAAGAATTCTTTCCAGTTATACGTTTCCGTCTCCCCCATTATTATTATTATTATTATTATTATTACACTAACATACACTAATCTGTAGTTGTTATTGTTCTTTTCTTTCTTCTCTTATTTTCTCATACTCACCCTACCCCTTTTTCTCTTCCCATTCTCATTGTTTTGTGTGGAGCCTATATATCTGGTGCCTCGTTGTACCGATATTTATGTGTTCACATAAAATAAATAATAAATAAAATAAATACTTATGAATATCATCGACCTGATGGAGGCCATATTCTAAGAATCAGTCAGTTGTCGAGAAAATGATTTATGAATTTCATTCTTAATTATCTGGCCACAAAATGTCGATAAATGTAACAATTTCATGATTTGTATTTTTGTGTATAAGGTACTCGTCTACGTACATTCGATTTATTCAGTTGACTAACTATGCTCATTTGCTCTCAGTCTGGTTCTGTTATTTTTGTAATTTTAAATATTTCTTGATTGATCTTCGCGTGAATAAATTGTTTCCATTAATCTATAATAGTTAATGTTTCACTACCTTTCATTGAAGCAATTTTCAATGAACTTACTAAAACTTTTAGACAGAGTTTATAACTGTCGATAACGATTATTGAGTCAATTTTATCTGTAGAATATTTTCGAAATTCGTCCATTTAAAAACTTATTGGGTTTTTGTTCCACTCGCTAACATAAATAGTTTATTATAACATTAAAACACGGTGCATTTTCAGTCACTGACAGTATAATTTTCGTAAGGACTTCAGTAGTTCTGCTTAGTAACTGAAATGAATTCTCACTTGAACAGAAGTTAGCTTGACATAATTTAAAAGAAAAGAAAATCTACAACTAATATTTTATTGAGCTTTTTACAGTGCCTTTTCATACGTCTATGAAATAAGAATTATCATAACTAAAGGTATTTAATGGAAATATGTATTTAACTACATGTAAATTTACAGTACTGTTTACTTTACAAAAAGATGGTCGGTTGTGCTGTGGTGTGGTTTACTTATATCCATATAAGTAGTACATGGTGTTGGTCAGACATAGAATGTATTTTGGCAGAAGACCGATGAGGAAAGAACTGAAACGAAACGCAATCGGTAGAAAAATGCACGAACAATGGAATTAGAGAAGAAACAGTGAAGATTGAGACTATTGGTTGTTAATTTGCAAATTAACTGTCCATTGTATGGTTTTCAGAATTTACTGAGATAGTCTGTAATTTTTGCTTAAATACATTCGATTGTCCCCAACCAGTGTTCTTTTTCACTACGGTGCGAATTTGACGTAAATTTATCGAAATCAAGCATTTTTGTGTAGTGAAAAACCCAGAACAACCGATGTTTACTAAGTTGAGAGCATACGTTAATAAAGGTTTATGTATGATCGCGCGAAGATGATCTCTGAAGTTACTTTTTACTCATTATCAACGTAATATCGAGAAAACTTCGATATGCTTATTGATGATTTAGAGAATAGCTGTAAATTCACAATCACTGTAGGTTTTATATATATATATAGCAATATCAATCCTAGTCTTTTAATTCTCGTAGTTGAAGTATTATATAATTATGAATGACCATACTCTTTTGCATATGAATATTCTTCTGTCTGTCTATACTAGTAACTGCACCTGACTCTATTCACCAATCTGTGTTTGATATTCTATTGTATGGTTACACCGAAATTCAAAGATTACTTTGACGATATTATAGTAGATTGAAAAACTTGGGTAAAATACCGTTGTAAAGTGAACGAATTTCACTCGACTATTTTAACCAGTAACAAAACCTTCTAGAAATAGTGGATGCTTTTCTCAAGCACCTACATTTCGCTTACGCTTTAATCGTACTATGTTATGGCTACTTCAGAAAATGGTAAGAAAACTTAAGAAATTACCAGTTTTGATAGCTCATTTAATTTATTTTATTGCAGTATATTTTAAGTGGATTAAAATCCATCCTGAAAACATGTGTCGTCAAGATCTGACATTACTACTGATAGTCAGAAAGAACTAAACAATTGATTCATCCAAGCTGAAGACACCAATCATGGATACTTACAATTAATTTGAACTAATGACCCTAAATTCTTTGACGCCGGCGAGTACAGTAAGTCAAAACCAAAGTTTTGGTATTCAGCGCTTCACACATGCTAGCTTTAGTGTTATGGAATGACTGTCTATCATCCATTGCCATCAGTGATGTATTATTTCTATTAGTGATACAAAATGAGTAATCTCTACTGATCATATTTTTCATCAGAGCCTCAGAAATCCCTTATGAAGCTAGATCATAGTCACTACTATTACTCCTTCTTCTCCAACTAATCTGTTGGAAAAAAGAAGAAACAAGGTTAAATATACTCTAATAAATTTGAATTCAATTACTTACCAAAACGAATAAAGTTGTCAGTAGTATAAATTAACATGGCAAATTGGATTAATTTGTCTAAATTTGAAAATAACATATCTTCACATTGTAAATACAATAGAGTAAATCAAAAGAAATTGAAATCAATGACTATTTAGTTTAGTGATAAGTAGGAATTGATAATGAACAATAAGTTATGAATGGTAATAAATTAGATTTAACGAACACAAGTACCATGACGATAGTATTCAAAATATCTTTGACGACAAAACAATTTTTAGAGGTGATATTTATGTAATTCTATCATTATTATAAATATCGAATTGATCAATTAATATTACCTATTTAAACAAAAAAAAACACGTTTTTATACTCGGTTATTTATTAATCAAACATAAAAGTTTTTTTAATATCTAAGAATCAATAGATAAGAGCAATATATCATTGTGAAGGGTTTAAGCTATCCCATTTTCGCTATATTAAAATTGAATCTAGCTCGATGTTTATTGGTAAATGTTATGCCCCGATAACAATAGTGAATGGTAACTTTGGGATCCATTTATGGACCAATATTATGCATAGAATTTTTATCATATATTTGCTAAATAATTAAACTACTCATATTCATGTTCCTTTCATTGTGAGCTTTATTTTGACTCTTGGATTATTATTGTACGATTTACCATTCCTGAGTTATACCCAGTCTATTAATTACTGCTCCTCCTATTCATAGCCAAATTTGGCTAACTCTTGTACAAATGTTGTTGTATTGGTACGATGTGGTCAGTCTGTTTGGTATATAAATTCAATATGTTTGAAATGCGATTATTCATACCACAGAGACTGTTATTGGTGTTCTGGACTTAAGTGGCTGGGCTAGGCAGAAAGCAGGACCGATTAGCACTCTAGACTGCTCGTACAGTTTTCGTGTCACTGTTCCAATCGATAATTCGCTGCTCTCTGATTGGCGGTTTTATCACGTCCACTAGGCCACAAGATATAACAGTAAATGAGTGTTTCAAGTGGATTACCAATACCTACTAAGAACACAAGCATTATACTTATTGAAAAAGTTTGTGGTTATGTAAAATAAATAGCTTAATGTAACGTATCCCCGTTTAATCCAGAACAGATTGCGTTCGAATCCCGAGATGTACATTAACACAAAGATTTAAGTTCGTCTACCTGAAAAGTCTCGAATTAGACAAAACTGGTATCGTGAGTTTGATTTCTAACCACAGTATTTACATATAATATGTGAAATGTTGTGATTGTTTCGGATTATTTTTCTCAGATAAACAATGTCAAAATGTTCAGTCTTTATTCGTTCCTGATGAGGAAAGAATTCTTATTGATTTCAATTTCAATTTCTGGTAAGTGTTTGGTTTAGTCAATTAAGACCTATTTTGACATCATTATACTGGGAAACGAATACACTATATTTCCAATTTCTATAACACTTTTGTTGATTTGGTTGGTTTTGTAAACCTTTTCATACTTTAAGATCATTTTTCAGCTAGTCAATAAGTGAAAGACCGGAGATCATTGGACAGTTGTTTCATCCATGACCAAAGCGGGGATTAATCCTCTTAAACCTAACAAATCTGGACCACTGAATTTTAATCTAATTTTCTGCATTTACTCGTTCTATGTAGAGATGGTTATCCAGTGTCAATAATGATGTGTCTTATTATCGGCAAGACTAAGCTCCAAAAGTTATGTTTGATCACTAGAGCGTTTGAAGTACTTCATGATATTAGTCACTAGTGAGCGTGTGATTAAACCTTTCACTTTGTTTGACATGCAATTTGCATTTGCCGAAAATTCATATAGATTTTTAAGATGATAGACGAGACAGGTCTCCAGTGCTTCCAGGTTTCCAATTTCGATTGGATTGTGATCTCAATGAATTTCAACAATCTCCATAACCCCTATTCTACTACTTGGTTCTGTTTGAGTAGAACTTTGTTCCAAAATTACAAATACTTCACATAATATGTTTAAGCAAATATAGAACTCCAAATGAAGGAATTCCAACATTTTTATTTGTTTCAAACGTTGAGAATAGATAAGCAATCGGTTTTTCAAAGTAAGTCATTATCTTGGTACTAGACTAAATGAAAATTACAGCAGCTATAGCTTAGGCATAATACTTCAGAGAAAATATTAAAATGTATGCGATAAACAACTCTATATGCTTCAGTTGCATGGATCTCACCGGACCACACCACAGAGAACCAGATTGATCACATCTGTATCAACAAAAAATTCCGAAGATCAATGGAAGATGTGAGAACCCGGAGAGGAGCTGACATAGCTTCAGATCACCACCTGGTTGTGGCCAAGATGAGACTGAAGCTAAAGAAAGACTGGACAACTGGACAAACAGCACTACAAAGGTTTAATACAGCCTTCCTTCGAGATACTGACAAACTCCATGAATTCAAGATAACTCTCAACAACAGGTTCCAAGCTCTACAGGATCTACTGAATGAACAAGAAACTACTTTGGAGGACAACTGGAAAGGGATAAAAGAAGCACTAACTTCAACGTGTCAGGAGGTTCTTGGTCCTAAGAAGCACCATCACAAGGAATGGATCTCTATGGGGACCCTGGACAAACTTCAAGAAAGGAAGAACAAGAAACTAGCAATTAACAACAGCCGAACACGAGCAGAGAAAGTCAAAGCACAAGCAGACTACGCAGAAGCAAACAGAGAAGTGAAGAAAAGCATTAAAGCCGACAAGCAGAAACACATGGGAGAACTAGCAACGGCGGCGGAAAAAGCTGCAAGAGAAGGGAATATGAAACAACTATATGATACAACGAAGAAATTGGCAGGGAGATATAGCAAACCAGAGAGACCAGTCAAGGACAAAGAAGGAAAGACAATCACTGAGATTCAGGAACAGAGGAAAAGATGGGCAGAATATTTTGAGGAACTGCTGAATAGACCAGCCCCATCGAATCCACCGAACATCGAAGCAGCTCACACTGACCTTCCAATAGATGTCACTCCACCAACGATCGAAGAAGTCAAGATGGCCATCAGACAAATCAAATGTGGGAAGGCGGCAGGACCTGACAATATACCAGCAGAAGCACTGAAGTCAGACATTGAAATAACTGCAAATATGCTTCACCTTCTATTCAAGAAGATTTGGGAAGAGGAACAAGTGCCAACGGACTGGAAAGAAGGATATCTCATCAAGATACCAAAGAAAGGAGATCTGAGCCAATGTGAGAACTACAGAGGCATCAGTTTGTTATCAGTACCAGGAAAAGTTTTCAACAGAGTGCTGCTGAATCGGATGAAAGACGCAGTAGACGCCGAACTTAGAAATCATCAGGCTGGATTCCGTAAGGATCGGTCGTGCACAGACCAGATTGCGACACTACGGATCATCGTTGAACAATCAGTTGAGTGGAACTCATCACTATACGTCAACTTTATTGACCATGAGAAGGCGTTTGACAGCGTGGACAGGAGAACATTATGGAAACTTCTTCGACACTATGGAGTTCCTGAAAAGATTGTCAACATTATCCAAAACTCATACGATGGACTACAGTGCAAAGTGGTGCATGGAGGACAGCTGACAGATGCATTTCCAGTAAGGACCGGAGTCAGACAAGGCTGTCTACTCTCCCCATTTCTCTTCCTTGTAGTGATTGACTGGATTATGACGAATTCGACATCCGAAGGGAAATACGGAATACAATGGACTTCTCAGAATCAATTAGATGATTTGGACTTCGCAGATGACCTAGCCCTCCTCTCTCATACACACGACCAAATGCAGATGAAGACAGCAAATGTAGCAGCAGCCACCGCATCGATAGGCCTCCACATTCACAAAGGAAAAAGCAAGATTCTCAAATACAACACGGAGAACACCAACCCAATCACACTTGATGGCGAAACTCTGGAAGAGGTGGAAACATTCAAGTACCTGGGGAGCATCGTTGATAAACAAGGAGGATCGGATGCAGATGTAAAGGCGAGGATTGGCAAAGAAAGGGCAGCATTTCTACAATTGCAGAACATATGGAACTCAAAACAACTCTCAACCAATTTCAAGGTCAGAATCTTCAATACGAACGTCAAGACAGTCCTACTGTATGGAGCTGAAACGTGGAGAACTACTACGGCCATCATCAGGAAGGTACAAGTATTTATAAACAGTTGTCTACGCGAAATACTCAACATCCATTGGCCGGATACTATCAGCAACAGCGTTTTATGGGAGAGGACAAACCAGCTTCCAGCTGAAGAGGAAATAAGGAAAAGACGTTGGAAGTGGATCGGACATACATTAAGGAAATCACCAATGTGCATCACGACTCAATCCCTAACTTGGAATCCGGAAGGGAAGCGGAAAAGAGGAAGGCCAAAGAACACACTACGCCGGGAAATAGAAGCCGATATGAAAAGGATGAATAGCAACTGGAAAGAACTGGAAAGGAAGGCTCAGGACAGAGTTGGATGGAGAATGCTGGTGAGCGGCCTATGCTCCTCGACGAGGGGTAACAGGCGTAAGTAAGTAAGTAATGCTTCAGTTGAAACTATCACTACCGACTAAGTATAAAAAGGGGGACTTTGTTGTCTCAAACATTTGGAAATAGTTTAGCAATACAGTGGTGATGCTTTCTCCACAATACCAGAGCATCGATAAAATGACAATAATTAACCTGCAGGTCACAAAACAGTTAGCGGTTCTTACCTTATCCCACTTTGTATCATGAATAATTACAAACTGCAGTTTCAAACGACATAAAAAGTTGATGGTGTCTGGTGAAAATCTACATTTTCTTTCATTTTAATTAGGTCTAATCATTGACATTGTCAAATTATTCTACATAAATGGTAAATACTTTTTTTTAAAATAATTTGAATAATAAAAAATCTCACTTTACACTTATCCATTATATTTTATGACAACTAAATTTATCAGATGAAAAGATAGAAATACCGACATATATACTTATCGATAATGTGATAAGAAGACGAAGATTATTCGAACTATGTGGTGATACATTAGCGCAATACATTTCGAACAATCTGATCACACATATACTTGTTAAGAACATTTATATATAAAAGATAGATGGTTAAGATGGTTAATCAAATCCATGATTCATCCACCTAGCCCGTCATCTCAAGATCGATCAAGAAACCCAGCCTCGTCCATTGCAAAACATCTAATGATCAGTGGTCATTAAATTGACCCAAAATCAGCCTTTAGAGTTTTGACATGTCATCAAAACCCACACACACTCAAACTACTCGAAGCTATCTTGATTGGTCGGAAAAGTCCAACTTTATGTGTTCAAAAACAACTGTAGGTTGACCTTTGTTTACCATGGTTCTAGTAAGTGAATATCATGCTAAATAAGAAATTTTGACCTTATCTTCAAAACTGTATTTACACGAATAACATGTTGCTTGTATGTGACTGACGAGAAAGCACGAAATGGTACTATCTCACAAAATTTGTCTTCTCATTTCTCTGTTCAAAAAATAAAAGGTCAACTAGACTGGAAATAGGGTATGAATAGAGCCTTTGTAGAGAAAAAGCTTATCTATATCACCTTACCATTTAGAGGTGATTCAAATAGCCTTTTATTGAAGTAAAGACTTAAGTCAGTCATTAACAAAACGCATTATGCAGCGAAGGTCATAATCAAAGAGAACGGGGTCCATGCTTCATTCAAAACCTAGACGACATGAAAACGATTGTGTCACATCCCACTGCGTTTACCAATTTAAATGTGTGTGTGGTCACATATATATAGGGAGGAGCAATCGTGATCTGAAAATTAGGGTGGGTGAACATGTACCAAAATGGTTGCAAAAACAAATAGAGTCGAATGACCTAATAAGAGTAGAGGATAAACATCCATCATCCTCTATTGCTAAACGTATAATCGAAACACGTCATAAGATTGATGTTAACTCGGCTTTTGTTGTGTTGTTTAAAAGTGTAAATGGGAGTATACTAAGGTTTATTGAAGCCTTAGCCATACGAAAATTCAAACCCCCTTTGTGTATTCAAAAACAGTTTGTTCTCACCTTAAACCTACCCTAGTAATATTAGCTTATTATCCAGAGTGGTAAGGTATCAAAATGTTTTCACATTATTTTTATTATTATTATCCTTGTCTATTCTTACCCCCCATTTCCAGTCTAGTTAACCTTTTATTTTTTATATATAAATGTTCTTTACAAGTATATGTGTGATCAGATTGTTCGAAATGTATTGCGCTAATATATCATATAGTTCTGATAATCTTCGTCTTCGTATTACATTATCAAAATTGGTTGACATTAGAATCACGGCTCGTATTATCCCCTACCACCCTTTTTTTCAAAAATGAAGGATGTGAAAAAAATTTAGCAATTGGTGATTGGTGAATTTGTCTTTGAAAGTGTGTGCTCAAGTGAAAATGAACAAACATTTTGTCACCTGTAATAATTTTTTAATTGGTTGTAAATGGTGCAGTTTTGTAATCTGATTCGTTCAAATCAAACTAGAATAAAGTGCTTTTATTGGATGTAAGAATTGACATTTTTACATCCGATTATCATATACAATAATTAACTATTTTCACATTGTTCCATCTGAGTTTTGTAAAAGATTTTAACTTCGAAAAAAAAATCCTTTTGATTACCCTGCTATACTGCTGTTAATGAATGTATATCGGTATAATTTCTTTTTATGAAGTAGAAATGCAACTAAAGTTATCAGTTATCGTGACAAGAGTAGTAATAATAATGTGTAGATCATTGAAAGTTAATTTTTGAAAAAAACTGACAGCTGTTATTAATAATTGGTAATGGTGATTATTGAATTTCAAAGGTAGTCTCCAATGTTTAATACACAATTAGTGAACACATTTTCATTTAAGTATTCCCATAAGTTAATTTAACACATAGTTCACTCTTTTAATAAACGTTATATTCGTGTAAATATTTGAATAAATCATGATGTGAAGAGAAAGTGAATGGGTCATGCCGAAGTCACGCTAACCGTAAAAGATGTGTAAATGAAGCAACTTTTTACGCTGTCTGAAATTAGTAATAATGTCTGAGAAAAAAGCAAATAGTCTTTATAATTCAGTTATTTTGCAAACCGTTATTCTTAATACCAAAAGTTGATCATTTTAGCTTTGAAAAGGGTGTCGAAAATGAACGCAGTATCAAGGTTATCAAGGTTTTTTTGTAAATCCATTAAAAGCATAAAATATTTTGACCTGTACATTATTTGTAGTTGATCACTTATTAATGATCACCTAAAATACATGTTAGTGTTGTACTCAGTCATCATGTAATACGGTAATTGTATTTGTGAGGTGGGCATAATATTTTTTGGCAGCTAATGTTAACAGCCAATGTTTTTTAAGTGCACAGTCTTTCAAATTAATGATCTGAATTTTTTATTTTTATTTGTAAATAACATTGTAAACGTTTATAAATTAGAAAGTCTAGATTTGTATTTCCAAATCCAACAGTTCCCTTTGTTAAACATAGTAGACGAACAATGAAAAACTGTATGTAGATTTTCCGTCAAAAAGATATAATAATTACTCCTCTTAAACTGTCAAACAGTAAATCGCTGAATGGTGAAAAAAGTAACCTTTTTTGACAAGCATGAGTGTAATATTGGTTCAATGAAGTGTCAATGAACAAGCCTATGTCTAACGAAATAAATTTCTATTTCAATGATATGACTTAATGTGGAATAAGGTCAATTGTATCAAGTAACCATTTACGTATTTAGAATATCGTTTTTCAATCTGTTAAGTTAAACTGTACATTTATTTATAAAATGTCTAAATGACATCGAATAATTCGATACAGTGATAAATCTCATAAGAAACATTCTTATTACATTTCGTATGTTCCATTATTATTATTATTATTATTATTATTACTATTATTATTAATGACTTGTTAGACATGTAAGTCTTCATTATATGATGTCCTTTTCTGTACGGATTAGTTTACTGAAACCTTAAATTTGAAAAACCGTAAAAGCTGTTGAAAAAATAATAAATTGATCGATGATCACTGTATTATTATCAATCTAGAAAAAGTGATTTTACATCTTCATAACTACGGAATTGTGACGAATGATCAGTGTCTGTTCACTTGACCTTCCCAGTACAAATTATCTTGTTGTACTAGTGAACTGATCTCAGTACAATCGTCTACCGTAGCTAAGTGAAAAGAGATTGAAATGATCGTACACATCTTTGCATATACTTTTGTTTGACAAATTAGTGTTTATTATATGACGTTGTTTTCTGTACGGAATGGTTTACTGAAACCGTAAATTTGAAAAACCTGAAAAGCTGTTGGCAAGGTAATAAAGTGAGCGATGATCATTATTCATCTACAGCTTTATTACTATAGAATTGTGATGACCGATCAGTGTCTGTTCACTTGACCTTAGCAATAGAAATGATCTTGTTGTACTAGTGAACTGATCTTACTACATTTCTCTACTGTACCTAGTAACCAAATCATATGAATGTAAAATGAATTATTGATGGTTTCATGACTCCTCCTTAAAATGGAAACAAGAAATTCAAACGAAATTTAAATCAAATTGTGGGTGGCCCTGAAAAGGGCCTTTACTCGGTCTCTACACAGCTCCTTAGGTCCTGATCGATGACTCCACTATGAGTCCGTGACAGCGCCGCACATGGGACAGTTGAACCCAGGTGATACTTCTGTTGGGTCGTAGGCACAGAACGAATGAAACATAGCGTTGCATGGACAAAAAATCCAAGCACTTCCATCAGCTAGTTCACTGGGCGGCTGACGTAGATGGCAAATATCACACAGTCGGTCATTGTGCGCACGTTCGTCTTCTTCATTGTCTCGGTCCGTAAACTCTTAAGAGTTCATAGATATTACTTCAATCTCGTCATCATTTAAGGTAGCATCCAAATCTACGTTCTGTTGACGGTTGGTCCTGTGGTATTTCGGACATTTACATAAAAGAAACAGGAACAACTAATAGGATTTTTGGAGACTGTGTAAGTTCCTGTAGTATCAACGACCGTGAAAAACTCCCCCGACAATACGTAGTCAGTAACAGGAACGCGCATGTGCCGCTTAAGCAGTTGACATGCAGCAGGTGTAAGTGTTTCCTGAAGATGACGTAGTTGAGGCTCGCGACCCAGCACAGCTCTGCTACGGCATTCAGTGGAGTACTTTTGAACTATAGCTTCTATCCAATATCCAGTGCAAAGCAGAACACTAATATATCGATCTGAACACGGGTGTTTTTCTGTTCAGCTTATGCAACTTTAAAATTCGATGGGTCGTCTCAACGAAATTTGTATTGCTTTGATCTAGAAGCATTGCAGATGGTCTAAAAGCGTTCGACCACTTGTGCTTTTTGGACAATAACTGATCTCTTAAATATTGGTAGAAATTCCCGTCTGCTGCTTCGATAAATGACACATACCGTTGGAAGCTGCAATACATTGTAAAGCATATTTCGATTTACCTTTCCACATTTCTTGTTAGCATAAGACGGTAGAACATTTGAAGAAGATCAGATCGTAGCCTCTACGAATACGATGAATGGGTTAATTGTAAAGAAAGGAAAGCTTACCTTCTTGATGACATTTCGAAGAAGGTGCACGCGGCACAAAAGGTGGTGTGAATTGGGATACACCTGCGTTATGGCAGCAGCTATAGAAGGTGAATCATCGGTAACAATACCGATAACCCCTCTATTGTTACTCATTTGGCGGAAGAACGAGAGGAAACTGGACAGCATAGTCGATGTTTCGCGACTTCTAAATGCAATACAAACAGGTATTGGCATGAAATTCATGTCCAGAGCCACCACGTGATACAGAAACATGTTTTCATTATTGGTTTGGTATGTCCCATCAAAACCAACAACATCTAAAAACCTGTTACATAGATTAATCTGGTCTGCTGTAGCGAAGAAGTACAACAGACTATGATCTGCATCCAATTGATAATCACAACGGCCACCAAGTGACGTGATATGATTTTTCAATTTACCGTAATCACCTACAGTTAATAGTATAAATATGCACATTGCTTACCAGGAAGGTTGGCCTGTGAGGACACTTTGTAACGCATATTGAAAACATCTTGAGCTGTAAGACGTTTCCCATATGATTGATACGCGTAGTGTATGCTGATGTTCCAGATATAAGCAGTGGCTTCACTGTTTCCAATTCCGCCGCCGTTAATCGGCGCATCCATGTGTTACAGTCGTACCTCAGGGAATTGCACTCATGATTGTGATGCACATTCCCACGAACAACAGTCCAATAACCTTCAAGAAACTTACAAAAGATGAAGGCCGGACATTGTGTGTCCATTGAAGTCCTCAATGAACAATATAATAACACTAATCAAATTACCTCCTTCGTCTAATCGGCTGCGAAGAACCGCTTGGTGTTTTATATCTCTTTCTCCAACATACAAATTTAATATACGGCTTCCGATCTCCATGGAAATGAGAGTCTCTCACCGCATAATGGCAGTACGTTGCTATTTCATAAGTTCTAATGGCGCTCTTTAACGGTTGCAGTGATGGAAACGCTACCAGACACAATGTACTCAAAAATACATTTTCTGTTTCTGTGACTACGTGAGGAACAACAGATAAGTACAGAGCTTTTATACGAATTTCAAGAATTACATAGCCAATTATAACGCATTTACAACTAGGAATTTCATTGGACGAAACGGATTGAAAAAAATTGGAAAATGGGATGAAAATTTTTGGATTTAGGGGGACAAAAAAAATTATTTAAAAAAAATTGACGTGATCCTAATGTTATTCATCAAAGTTTATCAAAGGGACTAATGGCTTTAAATATATACTTATACATATGACAAATTTTAGTTTTGTGTTTAATCAGTTCTTTTAACATTATACATCTCTACATTTGTTAAAATTCATCTCGAACATCTTAAAATCGATAAAAACCTTGCAACTGTTATGAACTGATCACAAGAAGACTAAATGAATTTCTTTATGACAATGACAATGTGTTGATAAGTTTGTCAAAAATATGTAGATAATATTCAGACTGTTTTGTAAACAAGTCTATTTGTATACTGACATGTACGTATACTTTCATGAGAAAGATAAAACATATGCACCATTTATGGTCAACATTTTTTTTTCAAAGTCATATTCAATGGTTTTTTCATTAAACCATTTGAAAAGCGATGAAGGCAATGCGCATAACAAATAATGACAAATTTTAATGGGTCTATGTTTTTATAGCAATTCATCTCATCTACTTTCAGGATTAGTCAAATGTCTGTATGAATTACTGAACTAACGATTCTTGAATAGCTAAGAACCTTATTAAAAGTATTTATTTCGAAATAATAAAATTCTTGTAAAAATCGCTTTTAGTACCAACATATGATTTGTTGTTGAGATTTGAAGATGTTTTTACGTGTCCCCTCTCTTCAGGTCATTTCGCATTTATCAAAAAATCCTTCGGGGCATTATATTTTGAACTTCTCATACTTTTGGTGTATTCGTACGTAGGTAAGAAATGACTGCTTCAGTTTGGGCACCTAGGCAGTATCACAGCCATCACACAAATCAAATGAGATTTGTGAGGCGCATATGTATTCGGTGCTCCTTTGTACCAATATTTATGTGTTCAAATAATAATAATAATAATAATAATAATAATAATAATAATAATAATAATGATAATAATAAATGACTGAATATATTTTTAAGAAATGTGTGGAATTTTGATAATGCAATGAGAAGACGAAGTTTATCAGAATTATGTGATATATTAGCGCAATACATTTCGAACAATCTGATCACACATATACTTGTTAAGACATTTTTATATGAAAATTAAAAGGTCAACTAGACAGGTAAGAAAATAAATAAAGTACACAAAAACAATGTGATGACTACTCTGGATAATAAATAAGCATTACCAGGGTAGGTTAAGGGTAAGAACAAATTGTTTTTGAACATAAAGGGGGTTTCAATTTCCGTATAGCCAAGGCTTCAATAAATCTTAGTATACGTCCTTGAGGGCTTTTGTACAACACTACAAATGCTGATTTGATGTCAACCTTATGACCAGTTTCAACTAAATGTTTCGCAATAGATGAAGATGTTTGTTTATCCTGTGATCTTATTTCACCATTGGAATTCATTTGGTTCTGTAGCCATTTAGGTATGTGTTCCGCCACCCTTATTTGCAAATCACGATTGCTCCTCCCTATGTATGTGTTTCCGCACATACATGTAAATTGGTATACACAATGGGATGTGACACAATCGCTTATGTGCTGTCTAGGTTTTTGGTGAAACATCGACCTTGTCTTTTCAATGATGACAAGTTGAGCTGCATAGAATGTCCTGTTTATGGCTAATTTTCGCCTCCGTCTCAACATGAGACTATTAGAGTCACTCCTAAATGGTAATGTAATATAAACTCGCTTTTTGGGTGCCAGAAGCGTCATAGGTCTAATCGTATTGCAACCCTTCCAGCGGTTTATGAACTTAAATGAATAACCATTATTCATTAACGTATTAGTTAAAAGCCTCGTTTCTACTTCAATAGTATCACTAGTACAAATACGATTGATTCTATTGAATAAGCCCTTAATTAAACCACGTTTGTAATGAATTGCATTATCGAAATTTATCAAAGGGACTAATTGTTTTAAATGTGTGGAACTTGTTGCTGGATCATGTCGATTAAAATCAATATTTCTAAACTTCATACCGTTTGTAAGAGATACTACAGGAAGTGGGGGTTTCAAGCACATTAAAATAAATCGGTACTTTTAAATAAAGTTAGAATTTACAATGTATTAAACAATAATGACTGTACTGATTAAAGATTAATAGTGCGGTATTCACTACTTGAAAATATTACTAAAATGAATGAAACATAATAAAATACTATAATGTCTGACATAATTGTGGAATGTCCTACCTATTAAATGTCAGTAGATGAATTGTGAAAAAATGAGAAAATACATAAATATATGGTAAGGACGATTAAAACATTTCAGTAGAGGAACAACAGTCAATGCCTTATTGGTAATAAATAACTAATCAGAATATTCTTTATCTACTATGATACTACTTGGTAATAACATGCGAGTCGATTATAAGCCATCCTGAACCTTCCATGTATATGCATTAATCCTAGTTGCCGTATCATATCTGTAACTTGATATAAAATTATCAAAACGAATACCAAAGTTATGATGGTAGTAATGTCAGCGGTATTGAAAGACATTAAATATATTTCACTATATAACGCATCCTAGATAAATTTAAAGCTCAGTATCTAGCCTAAGATAAAAAGTGGATATATCTGTCCGATTCTAATAAAAATGAAGCAGTCAACATGCTCAACTATTTCGCTTCCCATCGTAAGTTTAGGCTAGGTGTCCCATACGATGTTCTTGCTGCTCAACATAAAATGATGTAGTGAGGGTAGTATTTGTATTTTCTCTTAATTTTAGTATTGCCATTGTAAGCTCATTCCTATAATCTGACAAATCCACTCACCCATAGCAGCAATTGTTTTAAATATACTCGATTTAATAATTTACACCTTGAGTGTTGTACATCAACCAAGTCCGAACACGAATCCAACAAGCATTAAATCCGTAAGTTCGAGGCCCGCTTCCAGTTAGCTATTCGTTAAACCTGAAAACTCAACTACATTCTGACAGGGTTCATTTGTCGATTCTTTCACTTGAATAAATCGCTTAATAGGTTATAGTTATGATAGGAACTAATACTTACAACATATCATCCAATTTGTTTATATAGTTAATATTAGTAATAATCGTTACTTGTTAATGTCAGTTGAAATACTGTTGGTAACCTAGGTGCATTTAAGAGATGATTAGTTTTAATTTGGACCCACTAAACATTTTCAACCATAGCATCCTCAGGAAGCGATCCTGGACTATATGATCTAGTGAAAGTAACTGACCAGCGACGATACCCATCTCAAACTTAGATTCCTTGATACACACTTCTACAGGATCCGTAATGAGGTGTAACAACTGTCCAGTTATAACTAATTCTAAGTGACAACCCAGTTGAAATTATCATGTTAGGGATATCACATACAAATCAAAATAATCTCCATAATACCTCTCTTATATGAACTACCGGTCAAATGTTTTCAAAAATAATAGATAATTATTTAAGTAGCAATTATAAATTGGTGGCTGTAATTCATTTATCACTTATTGCTTTATGTGCTCTACTTTGAGTAAGATTGTTCTTGTGAGATCCATTTATATCAAACGGTTACCTAAATCAGCGCAAGTGATACGGAGTCCGATTCAATGAACCAATGGTTGAAACACTATGGAACACTATGGAACATTCATCCATGAGTTTCTCTTAAAAACATTAATATTGAAATAAGTCATAACTCATCAACTAAAGCTTTAGAATCCACTTTAAATCAACCTTTCAAAAAATTTTTAAATCACTTTACCTTCCATATAAGAACTTTCGTCTAAATTAGAGCGAATAGTTTCACAGTATTTGACCGCCGAGTTGATGTAAGGCATTAAATAGGAATAATATATTTGTAAAATATCAGCGAATGAATTTGACCTTCAGGATTCCATGTGAGGACTTGCTTTGTGACTCAGTTGGGTGACTTCCTCAATGTGTGTCCTATCCACTCCTAGCGCTTCTTCCGCTAGAATCTGGTTTGTTCTCTCCCATAGTAGGTTGTTGCTAATAGTATCTGGCCAACGAATCTGAAGTATTTTGCGTAGACAACTGTTAATAAACACCTGTGTCTTCTGGATGATGACTTTCGTAGTTCTCCAAGTTTCCGCACCATACATACTGTCTTGACATTCGTATTGAAAATTGTGACTTTGGTGTTGGTTGACAGTTGTTTTGAGTTCCAGATTTTCTTCAGTTGTAAATATGCTGCTCTTGCTTGGCCTATCCTCGCCTTTACATCTGCATCCGATCTACCGTGTTCATCAATGATGCTGTCCAGATATGTAAAGGTTTCCATATCCTCCAAAGCTTCTCCGTCAAGTGTAATTCGATTGGTGCATGTTGTATTGTATCGGAGAATTTCGCTTTTTCCTTTGTGTATTGTGTGACCTACTGCTGCTGAGGCTGCTGCTACATTGGTCGTCTTCTTCTTCATTTGTTGTTGCGTGTGTGATAGAAGAGCCAGATCATCTGCGAAGTCTAAATCATTAAGCTGCCTCCTGCCTGTCCACTGTATCCCGTGCTTTCCTCCAGATGTTGACGAGAGTAAGCAACCTTGCTTAACACCGGTCTTTACCGGTGTCCTCCATACACGATTTTGCAGTTTAGTTCATCATAGGAATTCCGTATGATATTGACTATCTTCTCAGGCACGCCGTAGTGTCAAAGAAGCTTCCATAGTGTTGTCCTGTCCACGCTATCAAATGCTTTCTTGTAGTCAATGAAGTTGATGTGGAGTGATGAATTGCATTCATTCATTCATTCATTCCATTCAATAAGCTACTTTATTTAATCATGTAGGTTAACATTGGACATTAAACAAGAATTTTATTATCATGTTATCAATGTTTGTTTACTTCAACTTTTTTGGTTGACATTATTCACTTTACAGACTGAATAACTAACAAGTGACTGAAAACGCACTATCTTAAGGTGTATATGCTACCATTTCAAGCAATCATGAAGTTAAACAAACAAACAAACAACTATTGAGGTAAGATGGTGGTTGGAGGTGATCAACAGGAAACCCTGGATCCGGGTTTCGTGCTACTTGGCACTCGTCAGCAAGGCGTACCTGTAATCTTGAGGGAACTGATGCTCCCTGACGGATTCGATCCCGTGTCACTCAGCTTCACAGTCAGAGACTTTACCACTGACTTGACACGCATGACATTGATCACCACCCAGTGATCAATCAATTGTGATTGCATCTCAGTCCTACAGGAGTTTGGTCGCATCCCGAACAGCTCAGTGGTAACGTCTCTGACTGTGAAGCTGAGTGACACGGGATCGAATCCGTCAGGGAGCATCAGTTCCCTCAAGATTACAGGTACACCTTGCTGACGAGTACCAAGTAGCACGAAACCCGGATCCAGGGTTTCCTGTTGATCACCTCCAACCACCATCTTACCTCAATATATATAGTGCACGCAGTGTCGAGCCACCTAGACTGGTGGCCACATTGCAAATTGATCGACGGCATTCGTTCAGCACTAAGAAGGACTTGACACGCATGACATTGATCACCACTCAGTGATCAATCAATTGTGAAACAATCAACTAGTATGACAAAATTATAAATAAGTTGTATTTGTTGTGTTGTGTGATATAAATACTACCAAGTGATAAGCTAGGTGTAAAACTTAATCACATTTTGATTGGCTTAGTGATTCTCAGGTGAGAAATTTATTATATTTCCTTCAGAGCATATTAAATAAGCAGAAATAAAGTGTTTTATCGAATAGTTTTGACAGCTCGGATATACGATAAAAATTATTCAATTTACAAATAGAAGATATGGTTAAGTGGTATAGTTAATAGCATCTTAATATACAGAGAACTATAAACGACTAATCGGATTTAATATTTGATTCATATTAAACTGGTTATGTGTTGAGAACGTTTGCTTAAATCATTATAGCCAAAATTAACAATTATTTACCTGCTTTTCAGCAACTTCTTGCTAGGAAGAAAATACTTCCGAAAGAATAGTTCTCATAATAAACGGTTAGCTTCAACAAAATCAATATTCATTACTCAATATTCAACAGTTGGGATGCAGTCAGCATAGAGTCTTAGACTAATTGATATTCGACTTATCCTATCGAATAAACTATTTGAATAACTATTCGAGAGTATTATGATGATGGAACACAATAACATTATTTTCCGACCAATATCTGACTCATTAGTCTGTATAAACACTCCCTTTCCCTACAAGCTATAAAGAAGATGCATCATAGTATATATGGTAGTGCGTATTGTCATGTTAAGTATATCATAGAGTTGATAAACACTTCGTCTCTGTTGTTCAGTAATGACAATAACACGGAAGTCATATGGTTAGTTATAACCAACCTAGAATCTATTGTAGCAAGCCCATTAAACTACTGTATTTTTTATGTGCTCTCTGTAATCCTAACATTTAACCCATTGTAAATTTATGTGTGAGTCTGATTGAGCGCATGTCTGCACATCAATCTTTAATCTATTCTCTCATTGGTTGTAAACAAAGACAATCAAGGTATTAGACCGGTTCCTGAGGAAACACAAATCATTAAAAATTATCCCTTACCTGACTCCTTCAAGAAACTACGACGTTTCCTGGGAATGATAAACTTTTATCGACGTTTTATTCCGAAATGTGCTGACATAGCGAAACCGCTAACGGATTTATTAAAGGGACGCACCAAATCACTAACAATGACACCGCAAGCAATTAAAGCTTTCGAGCAGTTGAAAAACACCCTAAGCACTGAGGCATTGCTGGTCCCACGGAAGGTTAACGCACCTTTAGCAGTAATGACCGACGCCTCTAATGTAGCGGTAGGTGCTGTACTTCAACAACGCGTCAATCAACAATGGCAACCACTAGCATTTTTCTCAAAAAAGCTAAATGCGACGCAAGCAAAATATAGCACATTCGGTAGAGAACTGTTGGCCGTCTATTTAGCCATCAAACACTTCCGGTATATGTTAGAAGGCAATTCTTTTACAATATTTACTGATCACAAACCGCTAACTAAATCCTTGATGCAAAACCATGATAAATACAGTCCACGCGAAATTCGTCAACTAGAATTCATTTCGCAATTTGCAGCTGACATACGCTATATAAAAGGCATGGAAAACGATGCAGCAGATGCGCTATCTAGATTAAATATTAATACATTCTCAATCCATGATATAAATTATCAAGATATGGCGAAACATCAAAAGCTCGACATGGAGCTAGAAAAAATTTTACAATCTAGTGAAACGAAACTATTATTCCAAAACATTCCCATAAACAACAAGGACACCTTAACCTGTGATATCTCAACAGGTAGAACTCGCCCCTTTGTACCTTATGATATGAGACGAAACATTTTTGAGAAATTGCACAACTTATCCCATCCAAGTATAAAAGCCACTGTAAAGCTTATTACAGATAGGTTTGTGTGGCCAAACATAAACAAAGATGTACGAAAATGGTCTAGGGAATGCATCCAGTGCCAGAAGTCGAAAGTACACAGGCACATCATATCTCCTGAAGGAAATTTTCCCGTCGCTAGCTGTAGGTTCGACCACATTCATATGGACATTGTTGGACCGTTACCAATTTCCAATGGCTACACGCATATACTAACGTGTATAGATAGATTCACGAGATGGCCCGTAGCCGTCCCGTTAAAAGATACGTCGGCATCAACAGTGGCGAGGAAATTAGTGAAACACTGGATTACAAATTTCGGTGTCCCATCAACAATTACGACTGATCGTGGGGCTCAGTTTGAAAGCAAACTCTTTCAACAACTTACAGACACCTTTGGTATAAAGAGAATCAGAACCACTGCTTATCATCCAAATGCTAACGGAATGATAGAAAGGTTCCATCGACAACTAAAAGCCTCTTTGACTGCCGCAGGAGGAAATTACAAATGGGATGCCAAGCTTCCTTTGATATTATTAGGCATTCGCTCAACCATCAAACAGGACATCGGTTGTTGTGCGGCTGAGTTGGTTTATGGGACGACATTACGTTTGCCGGGTGAGTTTTTCGACCGTGCAACAGATGTTCCAGCAGATATAACCAATTACGTGCAACAATTGAAACGACAGATGGAAACCATTAGGTCCGTCGCACCACGAACTCAGAAGACGAAGTCATTCGTGCCCATCGAATTAGACAAGTGTTCACATGTATTTGTCAGAAATGATAGGGTACGACAGCCTTTACAGACCCCTTACGACGGCCCTTTTAAACTTGTCCGAAAAGACAACAAAACAGTTACGATTGAAAAAGCTGGCAAGCATGATACTGTTAGCATCGACAGAATAAAACCAGCGTTTTTAGAGCATGTCGAGGAACAAACAACAAAATCATGCAAATCCGCAACAAAGCAAGCACCACATAAACTACCTGCAACAAGCAATACTTCATACCAAAGTTCAATGGCTACAGAAACTACTACAAGATCAGGTAGGAGAGTACACTTTCCGGATAGGTACGTAGCTACAACCATACTTATCTAGCCCAAATGCTACAAATTGTTCTCTATTTTTATATTAACTGTTCTTTATCGGCCCCACGGATTTTCATTATACTTACTTTTAACTTCATGAAATCCTTATACACTACAAACTGTTATTACAACTTAACGCTTACTCATCACATCGGATTGTACATTTATTTCATAAACAATTTTTTTTTATCACTTTGTCGAACATAGATGTTAATAAAAAAAATATCTTTTTTATAGAAAAAACATCTACGTTCTGGATGGGAGCTTATGTAGCAAGCCCATTAAACTACTGTATTTTTTATGTGCTCTCTGTAATCCTAACATTTAACCCATTGTAAATTTATGTGTGAGTCTGATTGAGCGCATGTCTGCACATCAATCTTTAATCTATTCTCTCATTGGTTGTAAACAAAGACAATCAATAATTTATCCACAATCCATTAACACTCAAAAATATATATGGGTTTTTAACACTCACACACACACACTCACTTGCTTTCCCTGTGTGCTTGCTATCTGTACGCTTGCGGATTTTACCGAGCTTCATCAATAAACTATCTCTATAACTGGTGTTCAGGCTTTTGAATAATCTCGAGTAAACCCGTAATTCTACTAGGAGATTTAGCCTGCAGTAAAATATCAGTTAGCGGGATATTATTTATTTATTGGAGTCAGATATAGAGGAATTAATCATCCACAAAACTATCTTTAATACGAATTAGCTTAAGTTGTCATATCACATCTGCACACCTAAGTAAATTTAACAATAGAAACAGTGAAAAAGTCGGAAATATAATAGTATCAGTAATTATGAGACCAAAGACTGAGTATTTGCCTCGAAAAAAATGAATCACGGTAACAAAGCGCCTCAGATCACATTGTAATTGAGGTTTTAATAGTAAGTAAATCAATGATCAATCTGTGCTTTTTTCTGTTTTGGGACATATCACTTGGAATCTTCAACTATTGATTATGTCTGATCTGTGAGTAAACTATTCACAGCTTCAAATCAGAATTATTTTGTAGGAAAGCAGTTTGTTAAATGTTACTGTTTGGCATGACTTTAAGTTTTTGTCATACTTAAGGCTCATACTTACAAAACTGTTTCAATTTTATTATTGTACATGTTTTTACACAAAGTTCTTTATGATTGTTTATATTTGGTCGCTTGGATTTCGTGGTATCATCATTCATACCGTATTCAAAAATTCAAGTGATGGGATTTTACCATTTTTGTCTACTTTTAGTTTGCTTCAGAATTTTGACAGTAATATCATGTAATACATTATCTGGGTTGGAATCTCGCGGGGCGGGATCGTGGATGCGCACTGCTGAGGAGTCCCACAATAGGACGAAACGGCCGTCCAGTGCTTCCAGGTTTTTCATGGTGGTCTAGCTTCAATTGACTCATGATCTCAACTATTGATAATACATTATCTACTGACAACTGATATTGGTGATTTGAAAAAAGAAATATCCTTAAAACAGTCGCCTTTTCTGTCACTATCAGATAAACATTGGTAATGACAAATTATCTCTTGATGAGCTTACATTATACATACTTATATATAAAAGAAAATGTTAGGAATATGTTATTGTTGGTTCCCTTGATGTTACGTAAGAATAGACTGATAAATTTCTGAAAAAACTATGTTTTGTCAATTCACTTGTTTTTATTGAAAACATTTTACTTAACAATTCTAACAGTCTTGTCTATCTTGATGGTTTCGGTAATCCGAAACCTCATAATTACCAAAACGAGTATAGACTTTAAACTAACTCATCATATTATCGTTCTAACGAGCATACAAAGTATGTTTCCATCACAAATTAATCTGAGAGCACTCTACAGATATTTTTTCTTAGTATTGGACTTTTCAGCAGTCTTCATGACTCTCCAGAAACTGAACCCAGGAGCGTCAGGTTTCAAAGCAAAGGCCTTAATTCACAATTATTAACTTGATTTTTCCCTAGACAAATAAATCGAACTACCGATATACTGAGAAAAGATTTATGAAAGTTTTTTGCATCGAGTGATTTATCTTGCAAAAATCAGATTTTTACTTTTACTGACAGGAGGCTAAAAAGATAAGTAAACGAAAGAAAACATTAATAATTGATACCACTGATGACATTGACTTATTACCAAACTATATCATGAATCGAAGTTGGAAATAAAAGCGGCTGAATATTAATTCATTAATTGGATGGTTAAAAGCTTGCAGCTAAGATTAAAGGTCTTTAGTTCTGTCACTGGCAGGGTCATGAAGTTCTATACCAGGATAAAACAATTTTCCAAAGCTTACTGGTTCTCAATCCTTGTCTAACTGATGTCAGTATTTCATGTAAACCATAAACACAAAGTCGAGTAGAAATTGGAATAATGACGCTGAAAGCATATTTAAGTGTTCAAAGAGTACAACTGTTAATAATCGGAATAAGAATATATGAGATGACTGTTGAAATTATAAGAGTTGGTTACGTCAATGAAGTCTTTTGTGGCTCATGATTTTGACGTCAATTAGATAGGACGGTGATGTTATCGACGGGTTGACTAATTAAGTGTCTCATTTTGATCCTCTTTTGTTTGCTATAGAAATTTACATACCTGATATCCCCGTATACAATCATCGACTTAAATCACGTTTGTGAATAAGGGAATTAAATAAGTTAAATACGAGGATGGATTTTTGAATACGTATATTTCGTACAGTCGTTGATCGGAGAGCAAATCGAAACTAAATGACGCGTAATGGAGAAGGCGAGTGAGCCAACTTGACTTAACCAAGCTTGAATCGATATTTGTAGTCAGACAAAGATAAGTTACAGATATATGATGAGTAAGATAAGTAATTCATACATATACGATCATATAAAAAACAAGACTAATATGCGAATAAGTGACAATGTAAACACGTGGTTTGAGAAGAATGAATAGATTGATCTGTCCAGAGGCTAGAATAAGCTATATGGGATGGAAAATAACACTACAAATTCGTTAAAGAAATAAGATAATATCCATACATTGGAGAAAACAACATGAGTCGATTAGCTAAAAATATAAAAATTAAAATATTAGATAACTATTAAGTACATTGACTGATCTGCGAGTAGTGACCAATTTTATTTAATTCTTGGCACTGATGATCAAATTAAGTCTATCAATCACGTTTAATTTGGTCGAAATCATATACAAAATTTTTACATGTTAAGTGGTCAGAAGTGAATGATCGAATACCTTGTCACATAGTAAGTTTTTGAAAATCTCCCATAACCAGTTAAAAATTACATGACTTTTTTCTCAGATATCCCAGTCATAGATTCGAACATTTTGATCACTTTTCTTAATTGAAATAATAAAATAAACTATTTCATAGCTTAAAATGACTACTTCTTATTTTGGCCACATGATTTGTTTAAATCTTGAATGATATTCTCTTATTTAGAATGTTATTTGCAGTCTATTGACTTCATAAAGATTGAAAACCATTTCTGTTGCTTATTATGAGCATTACTTACGCCTGTTACCCCTGGTCGAGGAGCATAGGCCGCTCACCGGCATTCTCCATCCAACTCTGTCCTAAGCCTTCCTTTCCAGTTCTTTCCAGTTGCTATCTGTTGCTTATAACCACACTAATATTTCTCTTATTTAGAAATATGCTCAATATAGGTGGGATCAAAATGAAACTAGTTTTCAATATGAATGCAAAAAATTCGAATAATAAGTATTCGTATAATAAGTATCTATATAAATAATCATAACTAGGTTTTACTCATAATTTATGTTATTAGCTGTTGAAAATTCTCATCCCTCAAGAAGGCTTTCGGAAATATACGCCTCGCACGGCACACAGATAAGTTGGGAAAACACTGCCAGAATTATTCAATTTATAACTAAATTTTATATTTTACTATGAGATGGTGGTCTATTTTTGTGCAATTTTTATTTTACGATCTCGATGGATTCTGTATGTTTAGTATAAAGCTATTGAAAGCTAAAATATTCTGACATTAAATAGGAATAATATATTTGTAAAATCTCAGCGAATGAATTTTTTAAATTAAATCCAACGTTTCGCCTGGCAATCTGGTCCAAGCTTTTTCAAGGAAACGTTGGATTTAATTTAAAAAATTCATTCGCTGAGATTTTACAAATATATTATTCCTATTTAATGTCTTACTTCAACTCGGCGCTCAAATACTGTGAAACTATTCGTTCTAATTTAGACGAGAGTTCTTATATAAAATATTCTGAGTTGTTAGTCATTAGATTAAGTCAGTTAAATTGAACACAAAATGGAGTGAATCTACATCAGACCTGAAAATACCACTTTCGATTTACAGTGAGACTATGAAAATTTAATATGGCGATAGATGAATGTACTTTCCTAAATCACAATGTTTCTTCTGACGAACATTTATATGTGAAACACTGAGATTCTTAATTTGAAACTATTTATCCATTCAAAAAAGCTTATGATTGAGGTGATATAGTGAAAGAATCTATCAAAATTTATCTAACAGTCATGATAAACTGGAGGAGGCTTCTTCGACACTACGGCGTGCCGAGTAATGGAGACAGACATGAGACGAATGAACAAAAAATGGATAGAACTAGAAAGGAAGGCCGAGGACGGAGTGGGTTGGAGAAAGCTGGTCGGCAGCCTATGCTCCATTGGGAGTAACAGGCGTAAGTGAGTAAGTAAGCATGATAAACTGGTTTAGGAAATATTTGAAAATATGTTCATGGGAGACAACTTACCATTTCTTGTTTATTGTATAATTTTCATAAACAGATGATAATCCCATATATGATGGGATTATTATCTTATCAACAATCGTGATTATTTTTATCCAAAGGTAAAGCAATATAGAATCTTTTAAATTTATGTCTTATTTTATTCATCATGATAAATATAATCCTCTATTTTTAAAGTCAGTTAATATCCCCCCCCTGATTTTAAGTCACTGCATATTTTAGTAAATTTCTGTAGAGTTCAACGTAAAGGAAATACATTCTCGCAATATATACCCATACGCCTAAATATTTTGTAGATTAAAACATCACATACAAATATCCATCATATATTAACCAATGGGATTTCGGTTATGCGACAAAATGTGACCTATAGACTAACTAATTAGAATTGAATATTTAAGTGAATGACGTGTGGTTTTCGCATAATTAATAAGTGAGTTGAATAATAATGGAGGTATTGATAATTTTTTTTATTTACTTACACCTGTTACCCTTCGTGGGGGAGCATAGGCCGCCCATCAGTATGCTCCATTCAAGCCTGTCCTGGGCGATCCTTTCCAGTTGCTATTCATCCTTTTCATATCTGCTTCCGTTTCCCGACGAAGTGCGTTCTTCAGCCTTCCTCTTCTCCGTTTCCCTTAAGGATTCCAACTTATGGATTGCCTCGTGATGTAGTTTGCTTATTTCTTCAACGTATGTCCTATCCGCTTTCAAAGCCTTTTCTTAATTTTCTCTTCAACTGGAAGCTGGTTCGTTCTCTTCCACAATAGGCTGTTGCTGATAGTATCAGACCAACGGATATTTAGTATCTTGCAAAGATAACTATTTATAAATACTTGTACCCTCTTGATGATGAATGTGGTAGTTCTCGAAGTTTCAGCTCCGTAAAGTGGAACTGACCTAACGTTCGTATTGAAGATTCTGACTTTGATATTGAGTGACAGTTGTTTTGAGTTGCATATGTTCTTCAACTGTAGAAAGGCAGCCCTTGCTCTCCTAATCCGTTCCTTCACATCTGCATTAGATTCCACTTGTTTATTGCGTCTACTGTCCAGATATGCGAAAGTTTCCACTTCCTTCAAGGCTCCATCATGTGTGGTTTGGTTGTTACTCACTGTGTTGTATTTTAGGATCTTTCTATTTCTCTTTTGTTTGTTGAGGTATGCTGCTACTACACTGGTTTCCTTCACCTGCATTTGTTGATGTGTCTGGGATAGGAGGGCTAGGTCATCTACGAAGTCTAAATCGTCTAATTGCATGCAAGCTGTCCACTATACACCGTGCTTCCCCTGAGATGTGGAGGTTTTCATAATCCTCCTAATCAAATGTTCTGCCGATATATGTTTAGACAGTATGTTTTTGATATTACTAATCTTCATATAATCAATGAGGCTGAAAACCTTGAATATATGACCGTACACTTGGGCTAAAGAAGTTACAAAAGGCTACCATCATGTTTTCATTACTATAGAATTTGCATAGTATACTAGTGAATGGAGCCATTCCATCAGGTTTAGTTGTAAGTTTCTGTGGTATAAGAACTAAAAACGTATTGGCAGTTTCCAACGTTTGTCCTTCAATTTGAAGAAATACACCGTGTCGACATGTTTATGCTCATCCTTCTCTTTCATTTATAGATAGACCGATACAGTGGGGTATATTGTTTTCCGCTCCAGGTTTTGTTTCATACTGCTACATGATCGGGAAAATCATGATATAGTCTATTATGCCATTCATCTGATGAGCATGAAACATTTAATCTCGTTATAGTCATTTTATTTCACTTAAAAATATAATGGTATGTTTGCTAAGTAAAGAAATTCCTCTCAGTTACATCTGAGGCCTTGTCGTTCGATATTCTGTGTCTCGGTGAAATAAAATGTCCTGCTGATGGGTAGGAGCTATCCGGTCAGTCAGCTGCAACGTAGGACCAGGCACACAAATGCATCAGTTCAAGTTGCTACACCTTATTAGCACAACAAGATGAATGCCAAATTCCTAGAATTAGTTAATTTAATGGTGGTAATATACAAAAGAAACATTGTATATGAGGATATAGTACAGGAAGAAAGAAAGATATGAAGCAATTTTAATCTCATAACTTAAGGAAAGACAGAGAGTGTATACACCTACGCCATTTTGATCGATTCCGCGCAATGTCACACTGAGTCTCCAGCCATTAGTTACGACAGTCACGCGGACCTCAACCAAGTAGTCTGCATCTACCAACATGGCTCAGATTGAAAGTTAGTGACTTCAAGCACTGATGCCATGTTTTGGTTTGACCGCCCCTAACTTTCTTCCAACCATCCCCAATACTAGTCAGCATTGCGCGTCGTGGTAATCGGCGTTCAGGCATACGTAACACGTTGCCTCACCATCTCAGTTGATGAAGATCCACAACCTCATCAACTGATTTATCATCATTCCCTAATACCTTGCGTCTAACCTCACTATTACTTAGCCGGTGATCCCAGCAGATGCGAGCAATATTTCTAAGGCATCTGTGGTCAAATACTAGCAACTTACGAGTATCACCTACTCTTAATGGCCATGTTTCGCAACCGTAAAATAGAACAGAGCGAACTGCTGCACAGTATACTCGTCCCTCAATTGATAGACAGTTATCTTACCTTCGCCATAAGCTCTGAATCGACTAGTACTGTTCGAATTAAGAGCCTTCATAAGGTTTATGTACTTCTGAGGTACAGCTTTCAGTGACAGACACCGCTACAGAACCTCTTGGCCTGCAGAGTCTGATGCTGCTTTTAAGTCAAGAAAAACTATCATTGTCGGACACCGATAAGCATGTATGTGTTTTAAAATCTGACGAATGGTGCATCCATGACCAGGTCTGAAGCCCGCCTGGTTTTCTCGTGTTTGCAGTTTATAAGTGTTTGTTAAGCGCCCGATAATTATTGAGGCCAGTATTTTAGATGCTATATTAGTAAAAACTATTCCCTCTATGGTTATCACAGGAGGATTTGGACCACTTCTTATATATTAGGACAATCAGTGATTGCGACCAGTCGTATATTCCCTTTTTTCTGAGTGAAACTTGTTTCGTTCGATAGAGCATGCAGTGCTGCACAAAATAAAACAAGAATCACAACGATCCGACCATCCGTTCAAAAGTTTGGAAAAATCACTTTTTTCTGAGTGAAACTTGTTTCGTTCGATAGAGCATGCAGTGCTGCACAAAATAAAACAAGAATCACAACGATCCGACCATCCGTTCAAAAGTTTGGAAAAATCACTTTTTTCTGAGTGAAACTTGTTTCGTTCGATAGAGCATGCAGTGCTGCACAAAATAAAACAAGAATCACAACGATCCGACCATGCGTTCAAAAATTTGAAAAAATCACTTTTTTCTGAGTGAAACTTGTTTCGTTCGATAGAGCATGCAGTGCTGCACAAAATAAAACAAGAATCACAACGATCCGACCATCCGTTCAAAAGTTTGGAAAAATCACTTTTTTCTGAGTGAAACTTGTTTCGTTCGATAGAGCATGCAGTGCTGCACAAAATAAAACAAGAATCACAACGATCCGACCATCCGTTCAAAAGTTTGAAAAAATCACTTTTTTCTGAGTGAAACTTGTTTCGTTCGATAGAGCATGCAGTGCTGCACAAAATAAAACAAGAATCACAACGATCCGACCATCCGTTCAAAAGTTTGAAAAAATCACTTTTTTCTGAGTGAAACTTGTTTCGTTCGATAGAGCATGCAGTGCTGCACAAAATAAAACAAGAATCACAACGATCCGACCATCCGTTCAAAAATTTGAAAAAATCACTTTTTTCTGAGTGAAACTTGTTTCGTTCGATAGAGCATGCAGTGCTGCACAAAATAAAACAAGAATCACAACGATCCGACCATGCGTTCAAAAGTTTGAAAAAATCACTTTTTTCTGAGTGAAACTTGTTTCGTTCGATAGAGCATGCAGTGCTGCACAAAATAAAACAAGAATCACAACGATCCGACCATCCGTTCAAAAGTTTGGAAAAATCACTTTTTTCTGAGTGAAACTTGTTTCGTTCGATAGAGCATGCAGTGCTGCACAAAATAAAACAAGAATCACAACGATCCGACCATCCGTTCAAAAATTTGAAAAAATCACTTTTTTCTGAGTGAAACTTGTTTCGTTCGATAGAGCATGCAGTGCTGCACAAAATAAAACAAGAATCACAACGATCCGACCATCCGTTCAAAAGTTTGGAAAAAATCACTTTTTTCTGAGTGAAACTTGTTTCGTTCGATAGAGCATGCAGTGCTGCACAAAATAAAACAAGAATCACAACGATCCGACCATCCGTTCAAAAGTTTGAAAAAATCACTTTTTTCTGAGTGAAACTTGTTTCGTTCGATAGAGCATGCAGTGCTGCACAAAATAAAACAAGAATCACAACGATCCGACCATGCGTTCAAAAGTTTGGAAAAATCACTTTTTTCTGAGTGAAACTTGTTTCGTTCGATAGAGCATGCAGTGCTGCACAAAATAAAACAAGAATCACAACGATCCGACCATCCGTTCAAAAGTTTGGAAAAAATCACTTTTTTCTGAGTGAAACTTGTTTCGTTCGATAGAGCATGCAGTGCTGCACAAAATAAAACAAGAATCACAACGATCCGACCATCCGTTCAAAAGTTTGGAAAAATCACTTTTTTCTGAGTGAAACTTGTTTCGTTCGATAGAGCATGCAGTGCTGCACAAAATAAAACAAGAATCACAACGATCCGACCATCCGTTCAAAAGTTTGAAAAAATCACTTTTTTCTGAGTGAAACTTGTTTCGTTCGATAGAGCATGCAGTGCTGCACAAAATAAAACAAGAATCACAACGATCCGACCATCCGTTCAAAAGTTTGGAAAAATCACTTTTTTCTGAGTGAAACTTGTTTCGTTCGATAGAGCATGCAGTGCTGCACAAAATAAAACAAGAATCACAACGATCCGACCATGCGTTCAAAAGTTTGGAAAAATCACTTTTTTCTGAGTGAAACTTGTTTCGTTCGATAGAGCATGCAGTGCTGCACAAAATAAAACAAGAATCACAACGATCCGACCATCCGTTCAAAAGTTTGGAAAAATCACTTTTTTCTGAGTGAAACTTGTTTCGTTCGATAGAGCATGCAGTGCTGCACAAAATAAAACAAGAATCACAACGATCCGACCATCCGTTCAAAAATTTGAAAAAATCACTTTTTTCTGAGTGAAACTTGTTTCGTTCGATAGAGCATGCAGTGCTGCACAAAATAAAACAAGAATCACAACGATCCGACCATCCGTTCAAAAGTTTGAAAAAATCACTTTTTTCTGAGTGAAACTTGTTTCGTTCGATAGAGCATGCAGTGCTGCACAAAATAAAACAAGAATCACAACGATCCGACCATCCGTTCAAAAATTTGAAAAAATCACTTTTTTCTGAGTGAAACTTGTTTCGTTCGATAGAGCATGCAGTGCTGCACAAAATAAAACAAGAATCACAACGATCCGACCATCCGTTCAAAAGTTTGGAAAAATCACTTTTTTCTGAGTGAAACTTGTTTCGTTCGATAGAGCATGCAGTGCTGCACAAAATAAAACAAGAATCACAACGATCCGACCATCCGTTCAAAAGTTTGAAAAAATCACTTTTTTCTGAGTGAAACTTGTTTCGTTCGATAGAGCATGCAGTGCTGCACAAAATAAAACAAGAATCACAACGATCCGACCATCCGTTCAAAAGTTTGGAAAAATCACTTTTTTCTGAGTGAAACTTGTTTCGTTCGATAGAGCATGCAGTGCTGCACAAAATAAAACAAGAATCACAACGATCCGACCATCCGTTCAAAAATTTGGAAAAATCACTTTTTTCTGAGTGAAACTTGTTTCGTTCGATAGAGCATGCAGTGCTGCACAAAATAAAACAAGAATCACAACGATCCGACCATCCGTTCAAAAGTTTGGAAAAATCACTTTTTTCTGAGTGAAACTTGTTTCGTTCGATAGAGCATGCAGTGCTGCACAAAATAAAACAAGAATCACAACGATCCGACCATCCGTTCAAAAGTTTGGAAAAATCACTTTTTTCTGAGTGAAACTTGTTTCGTTCGATAGAGCATGCAGTGCTGCACAAAATAAAACAAGAATCACAACGATCCGACCATGCGTTCAAAAGTTTGGAAAAATCACTTTTTTCTGAGTGAAACTTGTTTCGTTCGATAGAGCATGCAGTGCTGCACAAAATAAAACAAGAATCACAACGATCCGACCATCCGTTCAAAAGTTTGAAAAAATCACTTTTTTCTGAGTGAAACTTGTTTCGTTCGATAGAGCATGCAGTGCTGCACAAAATAAAACAAGAATCACAACGATCCGACCATCCGTTCAAAAATTTGAAAAAATCACTTTTTTCTGAGTGAAACTTGTTTCGTTCGATAGAGCATGCAGTGCTGCACAAAATAAAACAAGAATCACAACGATCCGACCATCCGTTCAAAAATTTGAAAAAATCACTTTTTTCTGAGTGAAACTTGTTTCGTTCGATAGAGCATGCAGTGCTGCACAAAATAAAACAAGAATCACAACGATCCGACCATCCGTTCAAAAGTTTGGAAAAATCACTTTTTTCTGAGTGAAACTTGTTTCGTTCGATAGAGCATGCAGTGCTGCACAAAATAAAACAAGAATCACAACGATCCGACCATCCGTTCAAAAGTTTGGAAAAATCACTTTTTTCTGAGTGAAACTTGTTTCGTTCGATAGAGCATGCAGTGCTGCACAAAATAAAACAAGAATCACAACGATCCGACCATGCGTTCAAAAATTTGAAAAAATCACTTTTTTCTGAGTGAAACTTGTTTCGTTCGATAGAGCATGCAGTGCTGCACAAAATAAAACAAGAATCACAACGATCCGACCATCCGTTCAAAAGTTTGGAAAAATCACTTTTTTCTGAGTGAAACTTGTTTCGTTCGATAGAGCATGCAGTGCTGCACAAAATAAAACAAGAATCACAACGATCCGACCATCCGTTCAAAAGTTTGGAAAAAATCACTTTTTTCTGAGTGAAACTTGTTTCGTTCGATAGAGCATGCAGTGCTGCACAAAATAAAACAAGAATCACAACGATCCGACCATCCGTTCAAAAGTTTGAAAAAATCACTTTTTTCTGAGTGAAACTTGTTTCGTTCGATAGAGCATGCAGTGCTGCACAAAATAAAACAAGAATCACAACGATCCGACCATCCGTTCAAAAGTTTGGAAAAATCACTTTTTTCTGAGTGAAACTTGTTTCGTTCGATAGAGCATGCAGTGCTGCACAAAATAAAACAAGAATCACAACGATCCGACCATGCGTTCAAAAGTTTGGAAAAATCACTTTTTTCTGAGTGAAACTTGTTTCGTTCGATAGAGCATGCAGTGCTGCACAAAATAAAACAAGAATCACAACGATCCGACCATGCGTTCAAAAATTTGGAAAAATCACTTTTTTCTGAGTGAAACTTGTTTCGTTCGATAGAGCATGCAGTGCTGCACAAAATAAAACAAGAATCACAACGATCCGACCATCCGTTCAAAAGTTTGGAAAAATCACTTTTTTCTGAGTGAAACTTGTTTCGTTCGATAGAGCATGCAGTGCTGCACAAAATAAAACAAGAATCACAACGATCCGACCATGCGTTCAAAAATTTGAAAAAATCACTTTTTTCTGAGTGAAACTTGTTTCGTTCGATAGAGCATGCAGTGCTGCACAAAATAAAACAAGAATCACAACGATCCGACCATCCGTTCAAAAGTTTGGAAAAATCACTTTTTTCTGAGTGAAACTTGTTTCGTTCGATAGAGCATGCAGTGCTGCACAAAATAAAACAAGAATCACAACGATCCGACCATCCGTTCAAAAGTTTGGAAAAATCACTTTTTTCTGAGTGAAACTTGTTTCGTTCGATAGAGCATGCAGTGCTGCACAAAATAAAACAAGAATCACAACGATCCGACCATGCGTTCAAAAATTTGAAAAAATCACTTTTTTCTGAGTGAAACTTGTTTCGTTCGATAGAGCATGCAGTGCTGCACAAAATAAAACAAGAATCACAACGATCCGACCATCCGTTCAAAAGTTTGGAAAAATCACTTTTTTCTGAGTGAAACTTGTTTCGTTCGATAGAGCATGCAGTGCTGCACAAAATAAAACAAGAATCACAACGATCCGACCATCCGTTCAAAAGTTTGGAAAAAATCACTTTTTTCTGAGTGAAACTTGTTTCGTTCGATAGAGCATGCAGTGCTGCACAAAATAAAACAAGAATCACAACGATCCGACCATCCGTTCAAAAGTTTGAAAAAATCACTTTTTTCTGAGTGAAACTTGTTTCGTTCGATAGAGCATGCAGTGCTGCACAAAATAAAACAAGAATCACAACGATCCGACCATGCGTTCAAAAGTTTGGAAAAATCACTTTTTTCTGAGTGAAACTTGTTTCGTTCGATAGAGCATGCAGTGCTGCACAAAATAAAACAAGAATCACAACGATCCGACCATGCGTTCAAAAGTTTGGAAAAATCACTTTTTTCTGAGTGAAACTTGTTTCGTTCGATAGAGCATGCAGTGCTGCACAAAATAAAACAAGAATCACAACGATCCGACCATGCGTTCAAAAATTTGAAAAAATCACTTTTTTCTGAGTGAAACTTGTTTCGTTCGATAGAGCATGCAGTGCTGCACAAAATAAAACAAGAATCACAACGATCCGACCATCCGTTCAAAAGTTTGGAAAAATCACTTTTTTCTGAGTGAAACTTGTTTCGTTCGATAGAGCATGCAGTGCTGCACAAAATAAAACAAGAATCACAACGATCCGACCATCCGTTCAAAAGTTTGGAAAAATCACTTTTTTCTGAGTGAAACTTGTTTCGTTCGATAGAGCATGCAGTGCTGCACAAAATAAAACAAGAATCACAACGATCCGACCATCCGTTCAAAAATTTGAAAAAATCACTTTTTTCTGAGTGAAACTTGTTTCGTTCGATAGAGCATGCAGTGCTGCACAAAATAAAACAAGAATCACAACGATCCGACCATCCGTTCAAAAATTTGAAAAAATCACTTTATTCTGAGTGAAACTTGTTTCGTTCGATAGAGCATGCAGTGCTGCACAAAATAAAACAAGAATCACAACGATCCGACCATCCGTTCAAAAGTTTGGAAAAATCACTTTTTTCTGAGTGAAACTTGTTTCGTTCGATAGAGCATGCAGTGCTGCACAAAATAAAACAAGAATCACAACGATCCGACCATCCGTTCAAAAGTTTGGAAAAATCACTTTTTTCTGAGTGAAACTTGTTTCGTTCGATAGAGCATGCAGTGCTGCACAAAATAAAACAAGAATCACAACGATCCGACCATCCGTTCAAAAGTTTGGAAAAATCACTTTTTTCTGAGTGAAACTTGTTTCGTTCGATAGAGCATGCAGTGCTGCACAAAATAAAACAAGAATCACAACGATCCGACCATCCGTTCAAAAGTTTGAAAAAATCACTTTTTTCTGAGTGAAACTTGTTTCGTTCGATAGAGCATGCAGTGCTGCACAAAATAAAACAAGAATCACAACGATCCGACCATCCGTTCAAAAGTTTGAAAAAATCACTTTATTCTGAGTGAAACTTGTTTCGTTCGATAGAGCATGCAGTGCTGCACAAAATAAAACAAGAATCACAACGATCCGACCATCCGTTCAAAAGTTTGGAAAAATCACTTTTTTCTGAGTGAAACTTGTTTCGTTCGATAGAGCATGCAGTGCTGCACAAAATAAAACAAGAATCACAACGATCCGACCATCCGTTCAAAAGTTTGGAAAAATCACTTTTTTCTGAGTGAAACTTGTTTCGTTCGATAGAGCATGCAGTGCTGCACAAAATAAAACAAGAATCACAACGATCCGACCATGCGTTCAAAAGTTTGGAAAAATCACTTTTTTCTGAGTGAAACTTGTTTCGTTCGATAGAGCATGCAGTGCTGCACAAAATAAAACAAGAATCACAACGATCCGACCATCCGTTCAAAAGTTTGGAAAAATCACTTTTTTCTGAGTGAAACTTGTTTCGTTCGATAGAGCATGCAGTGCTGCACAAAATAAAACAAGAATCACAACGATCCGACCATCCGTTCAAAAGTTTGGAAAAATCACTTTTTTCTGAGTGAAACTTGTTTCGTTCGATAGAGCATGCAGTGCTGCACAAAATAAAACAAGAATCACAACGATCCGACCATCCGTTCAAAAATTTGGAAAAATCACTTTTTTCTGAGTGAAACTTGTTTCGTTCGATAGAGCATGCAGTGCTGCACAAAATAAAACAAGAATCACAACGATCCGACCATCCGTTCAAAAGTTTGGAAAAATCACTTTTTTCTGAGTGAAACTTGTTTCGTTCGATAGAGCATGCAGTGCTGCACAAAATAAAACAAGAATCACAACGATCCGACCATGCGTTCAAAAATTTGAAAAAATCACTTTTTTCTGAGTGAAACTTGTTTCGTTCGATAGAGCATGCAGTGCTGCACAAAATAAAACAAGAATCACAACGATCCGACCATCCGTTCAAAAGTTTGGAAAAATCACTTTTTTCTGAGTGAAACTTGTTTCGTTCGATAGAGCATGCAGTGCTGCACAAAATAAAACAAGAATCACAACGATCCGACCATGCGTTCAAAAATTTGGAAAAATCACTTTTTTCTGAGTGAAACTTGTTTCGTTCGATAGAGCATGCAGTGCTGCACAAAATAAAACAAGAATCACAACGATCCGACCATCCGTTCAAAAATTTGAAAAAATCACTTTTTTCTGAGTGAAACTTGTTTCGTTCGATAGAGCATGCAGTGCTGCACAAAATAAAACAAGAATCACAACGATCCGACCATCCGTTCAAAAGTTTGAAAAAATCACTTTTTTCTGAGTGAAACTTGTTTCGTTCGATAGAGCATGCAGTGCTGCACAAAATAAAACAAGAATCACAACGATCCGACCATCCGTTCAAAAGTTTGGAAAAATCACTTTTTTCTGAGTGAAACTTGTTTCGTTCGATAGAGCATGCAGTGCTGCACAAAATAAAACAAGAATCACAACGATCCGACCATCCGTTCAAAAGTTTGGAAAAATCACTTTTTTCTGAGTGAAACTTGTTTCGTTCGATAGAGCATGCAGTGCTGCACAAAATAAAACAAGAATCACAACGATCCGACCATGCGTTCAAAAATTTGAAAAAATCACTTTTTTCTGAGTGAAACTTGTTTCGTTCGATAGAGCATGCAGTGCTGCACAAAATAAAACAAGAATCACAACGATCCGACCATCCGTTCAAAAGTTTGGAAAAATCACTTTTTTCTGAGTGAAACTTGTTTCGTTCGATAGAGCATGCAGTGCTGCACAAAATAAAACAAGAATCACAACGATCCGACCATCCGTTCAAAAATTTGAAAAAATCACTTTTTTCTGAGTGAAACTTGTTTCGTTCGATAGAGCATGCAGTGCTGCACAAAATAAAACAAGAATCACAACGATCCGACCATCCGTTCAAAAGTTTGGAAAAATCACTTTTTTCTGAGTGAAACTTGTTTCGTTCGATAGAGCATGCAGTGCTGCACAAAATAAAACAAGAATCACAACGATCCGACCATGCGTTCAAAAATTTGGAAAAATCACTTTTTTCTGAGTGAAACTTGTTTCGTTCGATAGAGCATGCAGTGCTGCACAAAATAAAACAAGAATCACAACGATCCGACCATGCGTTCAAAAATTTGGAAAAATCACTTTTTTCTGAGTGAAACTTGTTTCGTTCGATAGAGCATGCAGTGCTGCACAAAATAAAACAAGAATCACAACGATCCGACCATCCGTTCAAAAGTTTGGAAAAATCACTTTTTTCTGAGTGAAACTTGTTTCGTTCGATAGAGCATGCAGTGCTGCACAAAATAAAACAAGAATCACAACGATCCGACCATCCGTTCAAAAGTTTGGAAAAATCACTTTTTTCTGAGTGAAACTTGTTTCGTTCGATAGAGCATGCAGTGCTGCACAAAATAAAACAAGAATCACAACGATCCGACCATCCGTTCAAAAGTTTGGAAAAATCACTTTTTTCTGAGTGAAACTTGTTTCGTTCGATAGAGCATGCAGTGCTGCACAAAATAAAACAAGAATCACAACGATCCGACCATCCGTTCAAAAGTTTGGAAAAATCACTTTTTTCTGAGTGAAACTTGTTTCGTTCGATAGAGCATGCAGTGCTGCACAAAATAAAACAAGAATCACAACGATCCGACCATCCGTTCAAAAGTTTGGAAAAATCACTTTTTTCTGAGTGAAACTTGTTTCGTTCGATAGAGCATGCAGTGCTGCACAAAATAAAACAAGAATCACAACGATCCGACCATCCGTTCAAAAGTTTGGAAAAATCACTTTTTTCTGAGTGAAACTTGTTTCGTTCGATAGAGCATGCAGTGCTGCACAAAATAAAACAAGAATCACAACGATCCGACCATCCGTTCAAAAGTTTGGAAAAATCACTTTTTTCTGAGTGAAACTTGTTTCGTTCGATAGAGCATGCAGTGCTGCACAAAATAAAACAAGAATCACAACGATCCGACCATCCGTTCAAAAGTTTGGAAAAATCACTTTTTTCTGAGTGAAACTTGTTTCGTTCGATAGAGCATGCAGTGCTGCACAAAATAAAACAAGAATCACAACGATCCGACCATCCGTTCAAAAGTTTGAAAAAATCACTTTTTTCTGAGTGAAACTTGTTTCGTTCGATAGAGCATGCAGTGCTGCACAAAATAAAACAAGAATCACAACGATCCGACCATCCGTTCAAAAGTTTGGAAAAATCACTTTTTTCTGAGTGAAACTTGTTTCGTTCGATAGAGCATGCAGTGCTGCACAAAATAAAACAAGAATCACAACGATCCGACCATCCGTTCAAAAGTTTGGAAAAATCACTTTTTTCTGAGTGAAACTTGTTTCGTTCGATAGAGCATGCAGTGCTGCACAAAATAAAACAAGAATCACAACGATCCGACCATCCGTTCAAAAGTTTGGAAAAATCACTTTTTTCTGAGTGAAACTTGTTTCGTTCGATAGAGCATGCAGTGCTGCACAAAATAAAACAAGAATCACAACGATCCGACCATCCGTTCAAAAGTTTGGAAAAATCACTTTTTTCTGAGTGAAACTTGTTTCGTTCGATAGAGCATGCAGTGCTGCACAAAATAAAACAAGAATCACAACGATCCGACCATGCGTTCAAAAGTTTGGAAAAATCACTTTTTTCTGAGTGAAACTTGTTTCGTTCGATAGAGCATGCAGTGCTGCACAAAATAAAACAAGAATCACAACGATCCGACCATCCGTTCAAAAATTTGAAAAAATCACTTTTTTCTGAGTGAAACTTGTTTCGTTCGATAGAGCATGCAGTGCTGCACAAAATAAAACAAGAATCACAACGATCCGACCATGCGTTCAAAAGTTTGGAAAAATCACTTTTTTCTGAGTGAAACTTGTTTCGTTCGATAGAGCATGCAGTGCTGCACAAAATAAAACAAGAATCACAACGATCCGACCATCCGTTCAAAAGTTTGGAAAAATCACTTTTTTCTGAGTGAAACTTGTTTCGTTCGATAGAGCATGCAGTGCTGCACAAAATAAAACAAGAATCACAACGATCCGACCATGCGTTCAAAAGTTTGGAAAAATCACTTTTTTCTGAGTGAAACTTGTTTCGTTCGATAGAGCATGCAGTGCTGCACAAAATAAAACAAGAATCACAACGATCCGACCATGCGTTCAAAAATTTGAAAAAATCACTTTTTTCTGAGTGAAACTTGTTTCGTTCGATAGAGCATGCAGTGCTGCACAAAATAAAACAAGAATCACAACGATCCGACCATCCGTTCAAAAGTTTGAAAAAATCACTTTTTTCTGAGTGAAACTTGTTTCGTTCGATAGAGCATGCAGTGCTGCACAAAATAAAACAAGAATCACAACGATCCGACCATCCGTTCAAAAGTTTGGAAAAATCACTTTTTTCTGAGTGAAACTTGTTTCGTTCGATAGAGCATGCAGTGCTGCACAAAATAAAACAAGAATCACAACGATCCGACCATGCGTTCAAAAGTTTGGAAAAAATCACTTTTTTCTGAGTGAAACTTGTTTCGTTCGATAGAGCATGCAGTGCTGCACAAAATAAAACAAGAATCACAACGATCCGACCATCCGTTCAAAAGTTTGGAAAAATCACTTTTTTCTGAGTGAAACTTGTTTCGTTCGATAGAGCATGCAGTGCTGCACAAAATAAAACAAGAATCACAACGATCCGACCATGCGTTCAAAAATTTGGAAAAATCACTTTTTTCTGAGTGAAACTTGTTTCGTTCGATAGAGCATGCAGTGCTGCACAAAATAAAACAAGAATCACAACGATCCGACCATCCGTTCAAAAATTTGAAAAAATCACTTTTTTCTGAGTGAAACTTGTTTCGTTCGATAGAGCATGCAGTGCTGCACAAAATAAAACAAGAATCACAACGATCCGACCATCCGTTCAAAAGTTTGGAAAAATCACTTTTTTCTGAGTGAAACTTGTTTCGTTCGATAGAGCATGCAGTGCTGCACAAAATAAAACAAGAATCACAACGATCCGACCATCCGTTCAAAAGTTTGAAAAAATCACTTTTTTCTGAGTGAAACTTGTTTCGTTCGATAGAGCATGCAGTGCTGCACAAAATAAAACAAGAATCACAACGATCCGACCATCCGTTCAAAAGTTTGGAAAAATCACTTTTTTCTGAGTGAAACTTGTTTCGTTCGATAGAGCATGCAGTGCTGCACAAAATAAAACAAGAATCACAACGATCCGACCATCCGTTCAAAAGTTTGGAAAAATCACTTTTTTCTGAGTGAAACTTGTTTCGTTCGATAGAGCATGCAGTGCTGCACAAAATAAAACAAGAATCACAACGATCCGACCATGCGTTCAAATGTTTCGATAAATCATTTTTTTTCGTTTTGGAACTTGTTTCTTTCAATGTGGCATGCGTATGCGAATGTGTGATTTAGTTTATTATTTGACCAAATGGAGATATCTCAAAATTACTCACACTTTAAGCTAGCATTAAATAGTTCTATCTTAATGCAGGGGAGTAATCTTGGGAATCGAATGAGCGGCAGATCACTCAATCATGTCAGCGAGTAAGCGGGTGCGGTACAGATCAGTGAACAGGATTAAGATGTACATATATATACAAAGCGAAAAGCATGAATCATCGAATCAATTAAGCGAATAATATGAGGCCAGTTGAATGAATACATGCGTAGGCGGAAAGCAATGCTCAAGCGTACATAATAAAGGTACAATGGTATAGATAGGTTGTGGTTGTACGAATGACTGTCCGTTGAATAAGCTAACAAAAGGGCTTAACCAAATTAGATATAAACAAACTCAATTGTATGTGAGCTGCTCTCAGGCTTACCAGAGCATTTGGGGCTAAAATGAGGTGGATAGACACCACAAATTTCTTACTAGGTATTCGCATTGCAGTGAAATCTGAAATCGAACACACTGCAGCTCAACTCGTTTATGGAACGACACTTCCAGGAGAATTCGTGAATCCTTCATCTTCTTCTATGAACATGGATTTAAACTCGTACAAACGCAATGTGTTCAGTTAAACCCGCTTACACTCAACCGCAATCAACTGATTTTTTCGGTCAACCTGACTTACGGTATAGTACACATATCTTTGTACGCCGAGATTCACATCGACGTCCATTCAAATCAGTATACGAAGGACCCTTCATATTTCGTCTGCGTGTACCGAAGTACTATATAGTCGATAAGGGAACTAACGATAGCATCAGCATCGATCGAATAAAAGCAGCGTATTTAGAAGGACATTCTTCGGCACAATCAAACGACATGGCTCTTATACTTATAATACCTCATCCTACAGCCAACCTGCACGTCGATATTATTATATATGATAAAATTCAATATGCTTATACTGATATATTTATTCCCAAAAAAATTTTTTTTATAATATGCGTATATTTGATTTCTTTTCAAAAACAAAAATAATTGCTTTTAGGTTGTCGTAAGTGTATTAGTTTATTTACCTTTTTTTCGCCCGTTTTGTGTCTTTACGCACGTACAAGTGTATTTCGACATATACTTACATTTTCTTTTTTTTCCAGGGCAGCTAGAAAATACGATTAAAAGAATGATGAAGTTTACGATGAACAGAAATTTTGATTGCACTTTTTTTCCTCATTACTTTGTTGTACTTCATGGTCCCTTATTGTAGGTAAAGACGACCAGACGCTGCTAAACATGGCAAGCTATCAGAAGAGTATTCACCAACGAGAAACTCGTTGGGTTTAAACTTCTGGCTGGCCACGTCCTAATCTCTAAAATCAATAGCTCTGTAAGTGTTCGACATTGGATGCTGACCACATTAATTTCAATGAACTGACCTAGCTGAAGGCACTCGGTCATGCATCCGCATCAGATCACGAGTTGGGATGGCGTGCTCATTGTCTCCTGCGATCACTTGCCAGTTTAGATAAGTCACTTCTCGATATATTGATAATCTACAAAGTATATCTTCCAACCTCCTCGCTTCTGACTTTTGATTTCATTAGGTACGCACGATTGGATTATAGGCGTGAATGGCTGAAGTGTTGTCAAACTACAATACCTGTGGTATATTCATTGTCCTTCGAAAAATAACAATCCTAATAAAATCCTTCGAACTGGTACCGTACCTTACCGCTGAGGTACAACAGAAGAATTACAACAGATATAATTAAAACTTACGAGATTAAAGCTTTATATAAGACGAATAACACTTCCGGAAACGCTTTAGTTAAAATAAAAGTTGAAATTCCCTTCACTTCCATTCAAAATTGTGTCTACAGATTAGGTTGTGTTGATTATGATACGTTTTACATTAGATAGTATTCCTGTGGGCTCTCGGCTCGTGCCAAAGAACATTTAAGTTACAAAAAAGCCCTACTAGTAATCGTGCAGAATTGGATAATTTACAAGTTACATGCTTTCTCAATAATCACCAAATCGATATTAAAAATATAAAAATAATTCAGAAGGGTTTTCCCAACTACGAAGAGAGGCGAGTGATCGAAGCGATTAACATAATGCTAAACCCCTCTATCCTCAATAGGAAAGGCCTGAATATTCATACAAACTGGACTTTATTCTTCCAGACAACCACATTCGACTTTAGTTTTACACACACATACGGACACATAGTCTCAACCCTACTACTTCATATTACAAATGCATACACTTTTCATACGCACATTCTGACTTAAATTAATAATGACAGGTCATACAAAGCCACCTTGACCAAGAATAACTTGACATTGACATATTCAGACCTATTATGATTTTGATAGTACTAAAAATATTACGCATTGTTTCGTTTGTACTATTTGAACTTGTGTTGATTTAATGTTGGTTATTTGTTTACTGTGAAGAGGTGGCTTACACTAATTCACGAAACACCAGAAATACAATTTCCCTATTCATTGGTATATCACAAAATAAATGTTTATTATTAATTCTCTACCTAACTGTATGGATACCTATGTGGTCGTCAATTTGAATGAAAATCGGGCAATGAAACCACATTTGAAGAAGCATTGTCCTGTAGGCTCCTTATGTTGACGGATATAAGTACTATGTAACACCATTCAAACTCCGCCTGTAGCTCCTCAAGGGGCTACTGCCGGTCCCAAGCCCGGGTAAAGGAGGAGGGTTGGGCATGGGGTTAGCGACCCCATCCCGTAGAAAATCAACTCGCTAAAAAACGCTAACCAGAAAAAATCATTCAAACCATTCAAACTCTGCCCTGGGAGTAGAAGGAATAATGACGTCTCATGATGAAAGCCGAGTTCATTCGGAAGTCATGAGGCCGATGCACCTTCTTACAACCAGAGCGACAATTTTTATAGGTACATGGAATGTCCGGACAATGTGGGAGACCGGCAGAGTCTTCCAAATTTCTGCGGAAATGAGGAAATACAACCTGGAAGTGCTTGGAATCAGTGAAACACATTGGACGCAGGTTGGACAACAACGACTGTCTTCAGGGGAACTTCTGTTATACTCCGGCCATGAAGAAGAAAATGCCCCACATACACAAGGAGTGGCACTGATGCTGTCTAGAAAAGCACAAAATGCACTTATAGGATGAGAATCTCATGGACCGAGGATCATCAAAGCCTCCTTCAGAACAAAGAGAGAGGGCATTACAATGAACATCATCCAATGCTATGCGCCGACCAACGACTACGATGAAGACGCTAAAAACCAATTCTACGATAGGCTGCAGTCAATCTTCGAGAAGTGCCCAACCAAGGATCTGACCATTCTAATGGGAGATTTCAATGCCAAGGTTTGAAATGACAACACTGGATACGAAGACGTCATGGGACAACATGGACTGGGAGGAAAGAAACGAAAATGGTGAGCGATTTGCAAACCTATGTGCCTTCAATAAACTGGTCATAGGTGGCACCATATTCCCACACAAAAACATACACAAAGCCACTTGGATTTCACCGGATCACACTACACAAAATCAAATCGACCATGTCTGCATCAACAAAATGTTCAGGAGGACGATGGAGGATGTGAGAACCAGAAGAGGAGCTGATATAGCATCCGATCACCATTTGCTGGTCGCTAAGATGAAACTAAAACTCAAGAAGCACTGGACAATGGTGCGGACAACATCACAAAAGTTTAACACGGCCTTTCTTCGAGATGCTGACAAACTCAACAAATTCAACATAGCCCTCAGCAACAGGTTCGAGGCCTTTCATGACCTACTCAATGGAGAGGGAACCACCATAGAGAGCAGCTGGAAAGGTATCAAGGAGGCAATCGTTTCAACATGTCAGGAGGTTCTGGGCCAAAAGAAGCACCATCACAAGGAATGGATCACTGTTGGTACACTGGATAAAATTGAAGCAAGGAGGAACAAGAAGGTAGCAATCAATATCAGCCGAACAAGAGCAGAAAAAGCCAAGGCACAAGCCGAATACACAGAGGCAAACAAGCAAGTGAAGAGGAGCATCAGGACCGACAAACGTAAATATGTGGAAGATTTAGCGATGACAGCGGAAAAGGCTGCAAGAGAGGGAAACATGAGACAACTGTATGATACAACAAAGAAACTTGCCGGAAATTACCGTCAACCAGAAAGACCAGTGAAAAACAAGGAAGGCAAAGTAATCAACGATATTGAAGAACAACGAAACAGGTGGGTAGAACACTTTAAAGAACTCTTGAATCGACCAGCTCCACTGAACCCACCCAACATCGAAGCAGCACCCACGGACCTCCCAATCGATATTGGCCCACCAACAATTGAAGAGATCAACATGGCCATTAGACAAATCAAGAGTGGCAAAGCAGCGGGACCAGACAACATCCCGGCAGAGGCACTGAAAGCAAATGTAACAGCAACTGCCAAGATACTCCACATCCTCTTCGGTAAGATTTGGGACGAAGAACATGTACCAACAGACTGGAAAGAAGGACTTCTCATCAAAATACCAAAGAAAGGCGATCTGAGCAAGTGCGACAACTACAGGGGCATCACTCTCCTCTCAATACCAGGAAAAGTCTTCAACAGAGTATTGTTAAACAGGATGAAGGATTCTGTGGACGCTCAACTTCGAGATCATCAAGCTGGATTTCGTAAAGATAGATCGTGCACAGATCAAATCGCAACTCTGCGTATCATTGTGGAACAATCAATCGAATGGAATTCATCACTGTACATCAACTTCATCGACTACGAGAAAGCATTTGATAGCGTGGACAGGACGACACTATGGAAGCTTCTTCGACACTACGGCGTGCCTGAGAAGATAGTCAACATCATACGGAACTCCTATGATGGACTAAACTGCCAAATCGTCCACGGAGGACAACTCACCGACTCGTTCGAGGTAAAGACCGGTGTTAGGCAAGGTTGCCTACTCTCACCCTTTCTCTTTCTCCTGGTGATCGACTGGATTATGAAGACGTCGACATCTTGAGGGAAGCACGGGATACAAGGAGAAACTAGGATGCAGCTGAACGATCTAGACTTCGCAGATGATCTGGCTCTTCTATCACACACGCAACAACAAATGCAGGAGAAGATGACCAGTGTAGCAGCAGCCTAACCAGCAGTAGGTCTCAATATACACAAAGGGAAAAGCAAGACTTTCCGATACAACACAACATGCACCAATCGAATCACACTTGACGGGGTTTTGGAGGATGTAAAAACCTTTAAATATCTGGGCAGCATCATTGATGAGCACGGTGGATCTGATGTAGATGTGAAGGTGAGGACTGGCAAAGCAAGAGCAGCATATTTACAACTGAAGAATATCTGGAACTCAAAACAACTGTCAATCAACACGAAGGTCAAAATTTTCAATACAAATGTCAAGACAGTTCTACTGCATGGGGCAGAAACTTGAAGAACTACGAAAGCCATCATCCAGAAGATACAAGTGTTTAGTAACAGTTGTCTACGCAAGATACTTCGGATCCGTTGGCCAGACACTATCGGAGACAAGCTACTGTAGGAGAGAACAAACCAGATTCCAGAGGAGGAATAAATCAGGAAGAAGTGCTGGAAGTGGATAGGACACACAATGAGGAAATCACCCAATTGTGTCACAAGACAAGCCCTCACATGGAATCCTGAAGGTCAAAGGAGAAGAGAAAGACCAAAGAACACATTACGCCGAGAAATAGAGACACACATGAGAAGAATGAACAAGAACTGGAAAGAACTAGAAAGGAAGGCCCAGGACAGAGTGGGTTGGAGAAAGCTGGTCGGCGGCCTATGCTCCATTGGGAGTAACAGGCGTAAGTAAGTAAGTAAGTAACACCATTCAGAAAGGGAATGCCCGGCAGACAAAGAATGAGAAGATTGATTTGAAGAGATTAGGAAGAGAAGCGGTGAGAATTTGTAACGACAGAATTTGAAGAACCATGGATCATGTTAAGAACAAGAGAAGAAAGATGTCCGAATAACGTTTTTAATGTGATTTTCATATGTTATGAACGCACTCTGTAATTTTGTGTTGAACAATGAGACACTTCTCCACTCTTGAATCCTCGTTCACTGAAGTGTGAGTTAACACTTATTTCAATTTGTTTACTTGACAAAGAAATTATAAAAATAATGTTAGGTTCTGAATAGCAATCTGAGACGGTTATTGGTAGGACGTTTACCGCCGAAAGAAAGTTAATCAATTGGTTGCCTTGGTTCAATGTCTAATTATGTCCTGAATACAATATGAATTCTTTTAGGTTATGTCAAATGAGTTAAGATCCACGCTACAACAAATACGTCATAACTATAAAATTAATTAGCTGATAAAATAAGAACAATTGTTTATGGTGAATCGTTAAATTATATTAATCTCCTCTAATAGGTTGATATTAATGGGTGAACGATTGGAAATATCTTTCTTCTTTCAATTTTCCACTGCGAACTATGATCGAATTTTTCATTGTAATATATTTGATGTGAGCGAGATTTGTTCTAACAAATTGAACCTTATATGTATAAAGGATGCTGAATAATTTCTGGCTTTCAATTGTCCCCTAGTAACTACTATCAGTCCAAGACCATCGAATTTAACAAACCCTTATTAATAAGTTGTGGTGAGTTCGATTATATGTTTTATTATGAAGGTGAAAGAACAGGCTGGTAATTCAGCCTCAATATATATAGCTAAGTAGTACATCACCATAACAAACTTGTTTATTCATCTTAAACATTAAAATAAGTAATAATAACTCAGACAGAACTACAATAAGATCAAACAAAATCGGAATATATATCATGACTGTCGCCATCATCAGCTATTGTTTTGCGGTTTTCTCAAGATATCCCCTACTTTACAATGCAACATATCCATTATTCAAAAAGAATTAAAGAAGAGAATATGTAAATAGAGAGAAGCCATCACACCTCAAATTTAACAAAGGAATTAGAAAGAAAAGACAAAACAGAAAGTAGTTAACATGAACGAATGACAGGAACCGTTAGAAAAAGCGATCAGTTGAACGTGAGATAACAACACCATTTTGAAAACAATAAGTGAACGAGTCTGCAATCATACGTATAACTCTCAGTTGTGTAAAGACAATAATGATAATACCACAAAAAGAACACGTAGAACTGATAAATGTGAATTTTCACCAAGTAATTGATTATTGGATTTCAGCTTGAACAAGAGATTACCTTATATATTTCCAGAGAATCAATACAAACAGTCACGACAACGAAAGGCTAGTAGATATTAATGCATGTCTATCAACTTCATAACCACTTTTTTTCTTTTAAAATATCATGATGAAGAGGACAAAATAAGTGAAAAGCAGTCTAGATAATCATGAAAAAAATGCAATATAACAGCTGAATTTTTCAGGTCAAGTTATTTACGTTCACAAGGTTCATATGCACATACACGCATGTATTTGGATGAATATAGTTCCAATACAAAATTGGTTGATAACTAAACATAATTCTGATTAAAGGTGGAACATATAACAATCAATTGGTCCGGCGCTTAATGTAATATAGAATAAAATACGCAACTAATATTTTGACCGAGTTCACAAGCATAAAAAATTTAACACTTTATTTTAACCAATATATGTAAAGACACAGAATTTAATACATTTATATTATTATTTCTAAATGTACCAATAGAATATTGACGATGGATGTCTAGGACAAATGCACAGTAGATGAGAGTTTGTTTGAAATGAGGAAAATGAAAGCAAACCGATAATAACAATAATAATCACTGTGTAGAAAGACGATAATAAAGGAAGGCAAAGACAGAAAAATGATGATTGCAGGTGTAAACTAATATGTTGAATATATGATTATTTCTCGAAAGTATTCTTATGTTTATCGAAAAATTATGATTAAGCGAAGAAGAAATATAACAAACATGTGTATATGTAAAGATCCATTAAGGGATTTTTTTTGTGCAGTTAAGTAAAAAATCCAGACCATACTTTTTAAAATTTTCTAAATTGTTCTATTGATCAAGTGACCAGAAACGAAGGCGTTATAACTGACCAAATTGTTATGAGTAGTACCCGTACCAGTAGTAACACAAACGAACAGACAATATACATTTCAGTGAAATTATCTCGATAATCATCCCTTCGTCTTAACTATTTCGACGGCTTACTAATAAGTAGGTTTTCATATTACCTTTACCCTTGACAAACACTTCACCACGGTATTCAAATATATAACGTGATTCTAGGCGTTTAGCAACAGCCTCAGTAACTTGTATTCTACCTTTTAAACCTGTTGAATACATACGACTAGCCACATTGACAGTATCACCCCATATATCATATAATAGTTTTGTAGTTCCTATAACACCAGCTGTCACTTCACCAATATTATAACCAATTTTTAGTTCAAATTGAAAATTGAACATTTGACGATTGAAATCATCTAGTGTATGAATTAAATCCAAAGCAAAATCAAGCAGTGCCCACAAATGTTCATCTGATCGTTTATTGCGTTTACGTTCAGTCATATTTAACCCTGAAGCAGCCATAAAACATGAGCCAATTGTTTTGATTTTCTCGACGTCTTTATATTTTGATAAGGCGAGTTGATGCTCAAAATCAGCAAATATTTCATTCATAACACGTAACATCTCTTGACCACCTTGATATTGTTCGTCATAAAACTCAGAGAAATTCGCAATACATGCGAAAACTACACCAGCATCTTCAATATGTCGAGAGTATTTATTATGCTGACGTAAATCATCCATTATATAATATGGAATAATGTTCTCTAACAACCAATCAGCTTGCAATTTTTGATGACCAATAGCTTCTTTAGCTCGTTGAGCTTCATAATCTCGATGAAAACTTAGTCGGAAATTTATATCAAATTCACGATTCAATGCACCGACTAGAATCAAAGTAAGCAATCCAATCATAATATACTCATACACTGCATTATCAGACGTGGCTGGATATGACCAATTAGGAAAATCTAGTAACAATGATGAATTTTGATTTTTTAGTCGTTCTCCAACAATTTCTGCACCATTAAAACTATATTTTATTAATGAATACCATGACTGAACATGCTGTGGCGAGCATGTGTACTGAAGTGTTCTATGTAAAGATATCAATAGTATGCCCAATGAACAGACGAATGTAGCTGAAATAGTTTTAGTCCAAGAAGAAAAGGACGTGTATAATGTACAGTTGATAAACATAAAAGTGAACAATAAACCAATTTGTGCACGATAAGTAGCATAGAACATGTGAGAATAATAATAGGCGTCTTTATGATTTAATGCCGCATCGAGTGTTATTAAAGGTGTGTATTTATTGAATAGACAATAAGAATACGTCGACAATACAACAGATGTTGGTAGGATCAAAATAAAAACACCTATCACATTGCGTGAATTCCAACGAAATAGCTTCCCATATAGCCGAATCACTATATGTCGCCAGTCATAACGGCTTCTCGGAGTTTTCAACATGGATTTACTACTACTACTGATACCACGCCTTGGACACCAGGCCCATGCAGCCAGATCGGAAATTAACAATGCCAATAACAGTGTATGTACCATGAAGGCGATAAATAGAATAATATAAAAAGTTGGCGTATTTACTGCTTTTCGAGCATCTGGAAAAACAATGAAACACGTTGTAGCAATAATAAAAATCAATATTGTCTCTGTAATTGTATTAATAAATGGTGCAATACGTGGTGTGGACCATGACAATTTCTCAATAGAATGCATTCTTGGACGTCGTAAACCTAAACGTCGATAACTTTTCTCAACCATGGGAACAAAGAAATTCAAAGTTAATCTAGATATTGGTGGAAAAATGAAAATTTCATCGGGTTGAACGAAATCTTGTAATGCCTGCAACATTTCCACATCAGAACCACGACTAATAGAAAACGAAGTAGTTATAGTGGTAGTGTTAGTAGTAGTAGTAGTCAGCGGCACAGTTATGTTCTTACTATCCATAGAGAGACGATGTTCTGTTAGGACTGTTGAAATCGATTGTGACAGTTGACTGGTATCCACCAGCTTTTTACCATCTCGATCATTATGTGTAATGACATCTGGTTTCTTAGCAACATTATTAGTACTTTTGTTATTCACGAATGAATGATATGAGGTAGAAATGTTGTGAGTTCCCGTAATTGATGAAATAGTAGTAGTTATCGCTGTTGAGAGAACAGTGTCAATATTCTGTGATTCATATGGGTTATTATTTGTGGTAACAGTTTCAGTATCACAAACATTATTAGTCTAAAAGAAAAATTGTAGTTGTACAAATAAATTATTCAGCTCGAGAACAGAGTTCTATGAAGATTTCTCAAAAATAGTAAACCTATAAAAAATAAAACCTCCTATCTGTAAACAATAACGGCCTAGAAGTTAGAGTTTTGTTTAAGTAGCTAAATATATATATATATATATATATATATATTATGTGCGTGGTTTAAAGTCGGGTACAAAACCCTGCATATGGGTACATGGATTACAGCAATGAACCGAATAAGTAAACAGCAACGTCTTTATGATGATGGATGAAGCGTCTCCGAATTCCAAATGAAGTGTAAATTCCTTCAAGAATGATATATCTTACCAACGAGTGTCCAGGGGCATGGATATTAAAACTGAGGGCTTCCTGTTGATTCTCTCCCATAATCATAATGATATACGACTCACTATAAGCTCTCAGTAATCTTTGTTATATCAATTCATTCCAATATGAATAACAGAGAGATGAATATATGCATTACCAAACACATATACATTTTACCGTCGGTGACAAGACAAGAATCAGAGAATAATAAAAAGGAACTTCATCTATGCATTTCGATGTACTTAGATAAACCATACCGACGTATCCAGATAAATTATTTCTGTACATAGTATTATCAGTGCAATCTATTTGTACAACAATGAGGTGTTTAGGCTGGAGACATAATAATTGTAAAGACGCAAATTTTCGTTTACACCGTTCGAAAGTATGTTTGAGTCTGTATATTAGCTCCACAGTTTGTAAAATTTATTTCTATTGTACCTTAATTATGGCTAATTAATCAGTCAACTATTGTCCCGTTCTCTGACACTTATGGCACGATTGTAAAGTATGATTTTTTATTTGGAGTGCATTACGGTCTGATAAATCATTCTTTGGGATAAAATGATTTAGTGGTTGAAGGTGCCTGTCGTGTTCTCTTATTTGTACTTGAAGGTGAACATATTGGTTGACCAGAAGAAGCTAAGATTGTATCGGCATTAACTCTAGGTTACTCTTGCCAGTCAAAGTGTATCATTGATCAAAGCTTAGAACGCTAGTCTACATAAGAAATAGTACACGCAAGGTAAAGAAGTTATAATCGGGATTATAATTGGCGAATCATCTCTAGATGTTGATTAACTTATAGTCATAACAATACCGACGAGATAAAAAAAAAACTAAAGAGACAGTATTTTATGGTAAATTTCATCTGAACATGAAACAAAAAAGGCTTTGGAAAATCGAGACACATAGTTTAGTGAACGAAGATTCAGATACAGTAAACCAATTTATTGTTTTACGTGAAATCACAGTGCCTTAACAAACTAAGAAAATCATACATTTAACACATCATTTACATATCTTCTTTCACTTGTCTTTGATATAATGTATCATTCTTCTAATCCTGTTGTTATTTCGATTGCTCTCCACTTTCCTTCCTGCTCTCCTTATTTCAACGTTCTGCTGGTAAATATTCCACTTCCTTTCCTTACTACATACTACTTATAAATTATCCACATAAGAGGTGCAAACCACAATAGAACTAGATAATTATTTTTAAAAAGTAAACAGCTTCGACAAAAAAGAATTTATTGTTATAACTAATGATATGTTTTACGTTAACGCTAGTATAAATTTGTTAACGTTTGAAAAAACATTTGTATTTTTCTCCCAGAAACATTTGATAAAGTTCTGGCAATTAAATAAACGTAAGATTCCAAATAAAGTGCATGTACAAAGGGACACTATAAGTAATTGAATAAAGGAGTCAGAAAGTGGAAATTTTAAAGGAAAAACTTAACGTGTATACATACTCACATTAGGATCTAGAAACGCATTAACATAAACCGCCACATCTATAAAACTGATATTTCTTTAAGCAATGACATAGTGGTTGGAACATTCAAATTTCAGGAAATAGGCTGCAAGTTTGAACTCTGATTCACCTAAATCAATTTAGAGAAAAGTCGGGTCGAAATAGAAGTAGTAATAGAATTAGTTCTGATAAACGTGTTTCTCTAAATTCCGGGTACATGAACCTATACTTGATAATCAAGTAATTTTTTCATGGGTGTAAACCAATAATTTCATGAATAAGTGCTATGTCTTCCTTGATCTAGTCACTTCGAAGTAAATGAGATGAAGTGATATTCTGCTGCGTACATTATGTAAAAAAAGCAACAACAATTCAGTATAAAATGATAAGAATAAATTAATTTTCATAGTCTATTGAATTGTGATAAACTCACTTATAAGAGATCTTCCATAATACCATTTGAACGAATATTCAAATAACGTACTCGTGTACAGATAACATAATCAGGTAAGTGATTTCCCAGGATCGGATGAAGGCAATTAAGGTGAACGAACCTGTGAAATCCTTACAATCACGCTCCTTGAAACTGATGTATTTGGAGATTTAAGAACTTTTACTGGTACTGACAGTAATTGATATTCTTTGAGCGTAATAAATTCACAACTAATAAAATAATTACGCGTCGGCGAAATCTATCGTTCAAGGTTGTCTATCTGCTCTATCTACCATATATATATATATATATATATATATATATATATATATATATATATATATATATATACCTGGTCCACATACTTGGCTTTGAGATATTTAATTGTTTTGTGTGTGTAAGAGAGGCACTGTTCGGTTACCCGAACCGAAGTGAACCTTGAGTAGCTAAAACCTGAAAGTTGACGACTGAGAACAAACTAATCTGACCGACTGAACTATAAGCTTCACAAATTATTTAACAGAGAATGAAGATTTATTAAATAGTTCCTTGTTTCATAATCAATAACTGATCAATTGCCATTCATTTCATGCCGTAAAGACCATGAACATATACAGTCTGAATACACAAAACATCAAATAACAACTTACACTTTGTAATTGAACTGGACCAACTTCCAGTTGCATCTACAAGGAAAGGGAGGAAAAAATATTAAAAAAGTCATTATTATTTAACTAAAATCATTTTGATTTTTTTTAGTGAAAACAATAAAAACACTACAGAAAAACATTTATACGTAATAAGCACGTTTCTACTGAGTAAACATAAACTACAAGTAGAAACACTGTTGGGCAAGTATGGATCAGTGGCAATGGTGGTTAATATATTCATTTATTGTTTCACTAATGAATGGCCGTTTCGAACTCTGAAGAGTTTTAGACATAATAAGGTAATTATTAGTAGGTTTTATAATACCAAAATGGTAGTTTAAAACTGAATACACGAAACCTGAACTTGGAAAAAAATAAGTAACATTAAAACACGTTCAAATTTTCTGTAATATTTTCCAGTTAGAGTAATATGGATTAACTGTAACAAGATATCGTCAAATGCTTGCAAATAATAGGATTTTAAGAAGTAGTAACATTAGGACAGGACAAGTGATTAAGATAACGAAACAGGGAACATTTGCAAATTAATCTGGTGTATTTACATTTAGTTAATTACCAAATATTGAATAATTATACTTAGATTATATTTCAAATGTCTTTGATATTACAAGGGATCATGGATTACATTTGTTTACAGCCACTTGAGCTTCAGTTAATGACTCATAATAATGAAATTATTTATCCAGTGATTAATAAGAACCCATGTATTAAATCCAGTTGATGCGACTCACGTAACTGAGGTAACATTACTACAATGGTTACAATGATGCACTTATGTGTGCTCGGAAATGATATTGAGAACACCGTTGCAAATGGATGGTAAAGTTAAGGTTGTAGAAGTAGATGAGACAAATATTCAAAAAGAGACCTACAATAAAAAAGGAATTTAAGAGTAGGATAGTTTTCGGTAAATAAAATCTTTTTGGAGAGCGTTCCTCACTGTAAACTACCCATCACTTCTTGCATGTTTTATGTCCAGAAAATAATAATGTCACTAATAGTGTAGGGTTATTCTATGCGAACAATCCCTGTTACTAACCAACTAATTGATCAAAAATTGATGCATGTCATAAATATATTATTTTGTGTTATATTGTCATAAAGACAGATGTAAGTGAATATTCATAATTCTTCTCATCAATGATACACACTATTATTAGCATTTTATCCAAGCGGCTAATACATTGTGTTTTATTTTATTGACGCTGGAATTGAATGACAGAAATGGAAAGGTGGTCACTGTATAAATATACGGCAGTGAAATGAACGACAACACAATAAGACTGGTGTTTGTCGAATCATCGCAACTCTCCGACTGTGGTTTTGGAAATAATATAATTCTGTCATGATGCGTCATTACGTCTCGCTTGGAAGAAAAACTAGTGATGATTAGACTCTTCATATGGGTAACACAAATCTTAATTGGAAGAAATATTTCTTGGTTGTATTTATACATGAACAACAGTGTTTATCGACATGTTATTGATTACATGATATTTACCTCTTAAATTTATTTACAATATATTGATCATACTTTGTAAGTATTGCTCATGTGATTTCCTGTGTTATCAGTAATTATATGAATTATAAATAAACACAAAAATAACGTAACTCATAGACTAGTTGGAATTATTATTTTTTCAATTAAATATTTAATAATTTTTCCCATCAGCAATCTGATGACATGAACATATATTTTATGAGGACAATTATGGTTCAACAGTCAAAACATTCAACTTCTGTTATTGAGATGGAGGTTGCAAGAATAGTTTAACAATAGCTCAAAAATTACACTGACTGACCACTGAATAGCAACGTACAGTTGTTCGTGCAGATTCAATTCTATAGACCAAATTGCAATACATACACTAGTGTAAGTCACTGAACCGTACATGCACTATGCTCTGATACTAGGTCTGATTCTACGATCAGCGGTAAGGGCAAAAATGACAACGGCTACTACTCAGTGATCAATGTGTCTATCATAATCCTGCAAAATATCAATTGCGAACCGGATACCTTAGCAGTGTGAGATCGGTTTCCAGATAACTGCAGATACACTTTGGTGACAAGTGTAAACTTGGATGAAACCTAGGTCGATTACTTTCAACTAACTAGCATAAGTTAGGATTGTTTAAATTGTCTTTCACATAAACACATACTTTAAGACATGATTACATAGAGAAGCTGTGGCCTCAGTGGTTAGAGTACTCAAGCTTCAATTAGTAGATTGGATATTCGAAGAAGCTCGTCCCACTTCGGTTGAGATAATAGGATAATATCAATATACCTTACACAAAAATTATGGCTTAGTGGTGAGGATATAAATTTTTATTAAAGGTAACAAATTAAATTAATCTATCTATCGATTGATTATACAGTATAGCGCTGTGTGAAGAATGAAAAAATGGTATAAAATCTATGACATCAAACTGGATTACTCTGACAGTAAAAAGTAAAACTAAAACAACATTTGAGGAGAAAGATTAAAAAAACTTCACTTACTGGTGGCAAACTGACGACTGGCTTATCATCCAAACGTTTTTCAATAAAATACGTTTTGATCACTACAGATTCCCAATGGGAAAGAGAAAATAAAACATTTGAAAAAGTTACTTTGGACACACATGTATTTGTATATATAACCAATAGAGAGAATTTTTCAAAAGAGAACAAGGGAAATAGCCGAAGTTAATTAAATATAAGTCAGTAAACAAGTGTACGTTTGAGAATCATTCAGTGCCTCAAACTGAAATAGGTGAGGTCTGCACTTGCAACCTATTAATTGAAATATAAGTGAATTTACTAATTGACCGTCATTTTTCCACAAAACCATAGTAACTTGCTAGCTTCCTATGATACTAAAAGTTCCACAAGTTCGTCAAAGTATAACGTAAGGCTCACACAAATAAATTCACCTTTTCGAATTTACTAAGTGTGATTATTGAAAACGTCTTTGAAGCAATTGAGTTTGAATCCAATGTTCACTTGATTTTCCTATTTATCACATTCTTACCATGATGCTTAGTTAAATTCAATACTAATAAAATAATGTGTAATGCTATTTAAACGTGATGAAAAAACATGAAACCACATTGTTTGTAGTAATTTCGTTCAGAGAACGTAAATCAAGTCGAGGGATGTACAAACATAGACGAATGATACCACACATTTCAAGATCAATTTGACAAGTTAGAATCATTTTGAACTAGTGTTAAATCTAGAACTTAAATTCTTAGTATGCCGCGTATAACTTGAGCACTCGAACGCTAGAACCTTCCCAAGCTTCAAATGAGAAGACAGAAGACAACTGGAAGGAATGTTATTCCAAATGGTGTCAATAACTGTACAATACTGTCAGGTATTTATAGTTTTTAGTAAAAACGAAATCATCATTAAAATTATCCAATTCGCACACAGGAGGTTATTGGCATTTGTCCAATGGGGAAGCTACATGTAGTGATTCTGGAATATTTTTTTAAAAGCTGATTGGATGGAATAGGTTCGGCTCTTTTTGAACTTCTTAGAGCATCCTCAAGTTTACCTGCGGACTGTCCTCACACTTCCCACCTTTAAAGTCTGTCGAGTAAGACATTTCTCAGATCCACCTGAAACTTGGTTACCGCATTTCTCTTGCAGTTCTTGAAGATTGTACCGCTTTGCCCTTGCGTCTTTATATCTTCTACATTCGCGCTTCTGAGGGCTTTTTCGAGATGAATCCGCGAGCAATTCAAACGGGAGTCGGCTTTGTGGGATCAATGTTCTGCCGTCCCTTTGAATTTGATTTAGGTGTCTTACAGACGTTCCGACATTTCTCCGAATTGAGTACAGTACACTTCCAATTTGACGTTACATAACACCTGGTTCCCAATTCCTATCACCTTGATACGATTTGGCAAGTACCATTTACCCACCTGGAAGCTACGAGTGACCGTCCGATACTCATTCATGGGTTTATTTGTCTCCCTAGGTGGCAACACATTGTTAAAGACTGTCCGGATTTTCCTTTCGAACATACACTCGGCTGGTGAATTGATATGTCTTGCAGATTGAACGCTATATTCGGATCCTAAGCTAGTATTGTACCCCCAAGCTAGAACTACACAGCGACTTGAACACAAGAGAAAAGGCACAAAATATGCGGGAAGCACTTTACTCCAAAGGTTCGTTTATGTACAGAAAATATAGGGTTTTTATAGTACTTTAAAAGTCCTTGGGTTTTACTGAAAATGCTAGAATACTACTACACATAGTAGCAGTGTATTAATCAGCCAATCAGAATCTCTACATGTGACTTTTCATTTCGCTATGTTTCCAACAAAACCTCTAATCAAACGCTGATTGGATGAAATGCTCCTCAATGTTTTATGAGCTTGTCATGTCGATTGCGAGAAATTTGCAGGATCATCCCAACATTAATTTTCTTCGGGTACTGCCGGATTAGGGGTAACTCTGGCATTAGTTAGTGGCACTAATGTACCTCTGGCAATAGTTTTGAACCATACGTCTACAACATTCAACCATAGAATGTTTGTCTCTGAGAGGTCCACCAGCACATCTGCATCTCTGGTATGTTGGTAATTGGAATAGCGAATTAATGGAATAATGGATGATTTCCCAAAGATCATAAGCTCATCAACTGATCTGCAACATTTACAGAGTACTTTACACTTAACTTCAGGATTCCAATGGTTTGAAGACAATCTACATAGATCCCCAGTTGTAAAATAATACAGGACAAATTGATATACAGTATTTTCACCCTTAGCCACTAACCTAGTGGAGCTGGTGAGCTTCTTGAGACAAGCGATGTGGTTAATCTAATCAATTATTTTGATAATTATTGTCAAACACGTTACCAACATACGTATGACCAGATTTAAAATGTTTGGCTTTTTAAGGGTTCCCGAGATCTAGCTAATCGATGTGATTATGAAAGACAAGAATCAACAAGCTAGATTGTGAAAAAATATATTATATTTTCCCTACTATTTTTTTCCATTTAAAACCTCGTCTTTCAACATACGAAAGAAAGCAAAGAAAATATGTGATTCAAACTTAATGTCTGAAGGTCAAGGACTTTAGTTGATAACACCCATTTCAATAAAAAATATTACGCGTAAGAAACCCATATACACGGCAAAAAGCGAAATTGACAATTACCAACGAGAAGAAAGGAATGAGAAATTAGAAATATGTGTTTGACGGCTTCTATATTCCTTAGAAGCTAATGATTGTTACATTTAAAGATTTGGGCGAATAACTGCTTACACTATGATTATTAAATTTACTCATTGTGCTCTGTTTCTCTACATATTAGAGACGATATATAACACACGTACATAGTTCAATGTGAAAAACATGAAAAAAAGGACAGATAGTGACAACTAACTGAATGAAAAAAAAACTTGAAATAAACAAACGAAGATAAATTTGTGTATGTGGATGGACTGTGTTTAGCACCTAGGTGGGATTTGTCAAATGGATCTACCAGCACCTGAGTATTGGTGTTCATATCGGAACTCAAACTTAATAATCCTTCTCATCGAACACCCGACATGTTATAGATACGTCAATATACTAAGCTAATATTTCACAACTTTGACTTCAATAAAGTGAATGAGATAACCTTTTTCTTCTTCCCTGCCCCGCTAACTAGATTAAGAAGTTCAGTTTCATAAAGGAAGCTCTGATAATGATGACCTCAGTAGAACTAAAAATAGATTAGTTAATCGGTTATATATTAATAACAAGGATTCAAATTTATGAACTGAGTCATTATCACGAAACACAAATCATAATAAAAATGTGCTTAAAGTTCATAAAGTAATCCAATGAGAATTTGTTGAAAGTTGATCATACATTCACGTTAAATTGATTGCCTTCCTTATAAGTTATAACTGAGGATTGCAATTCCACTAAGCTAATGAGTTTACATAGCTACTAACTTTCCTAAAGGATTGGATCCCTCAAACGAAAGATACTAGATCCAAGTCCTTATATGACCATCAATAAAGAGATGCACATACATTTAGTTTGCTAGTCCCAAATAGAACGAAATGCGCGCTCTGTATTAATCTGTCAGCCACAATCCACCTATTCTATAAAAATTATGACAAAATAACTATATTGAAGCAATCCACATAAGATGTATACGTGCCAACAAACACGAACCAAAATAATTAGTAGATTAATAATAATGATCCGAAAAGTGGTTTAGAAGATTTCAACTCTTCCAATATTCGTTCGACAATGATGCTAATTTCCGTTATTTTAACAAGCACCACTAGTTGAAGGGACTTCATCTAACATCATGACCATATCCTAGGCATAATTGACGCAAAACACTTTTCTTCACTGAAATATTTAACTCAGCAGTCATCTCACGTTCATCTATCTCTGCTTCCGTTCAAATATACTATTTCCTGAGACTTATTGTCATTTTATCGGTTTTCCGGATATCACACTTGAAGCATTATGATGCCATTATCGTCTGATTCGCTCATACCTAGGAGTAACTTCAGAGTGTAACCATAAACTTCTGTCAGTCTTTTCAATAGTACTGAAAAGCAAATCTAACACTTATAAACGATGATTAAGTGAGATTCCAATGGCATGTATATCAGTTGAATATTTGAGGGTAAGAAAACACTTAACCTAACAACAAATTAGAAATAATAACTAATCTTAATCAGATATCCAATTTAAAAAATGGAATACAAACTAAACTAATGAATAATTAGACCACAATTCTATACTATTAAAAAAGTAAAAATAACATAAGAGTGGTAAGAATCGGATTGTAAGATGGAAATACATACTAACAGAATTATTTCAAATTCACCAATATTTTTTAATGAATTATTAAACTTTATAATAATAAAAAGTATGCATCATCTAGGAGTCAACCATACAAGGATACGATGTTTGAAGGAGACACATTCGTGACTTTACTTAACCACAGTGAACGAACTAATTAAGCAGTATAAAACATCACGTTATTTGTTTATCAACGATAATAACATTAAGTAAAATTTATTATAGAAAAAACTGCATACTATTGGTGCACAGATGATGAGTAGGGTTTTTTCTAAGATAAATTATTCCTTGGTCGTTTGAATTAAATTTGGGGATTAATGTTGATTTCGACTTTGTTTCTAACGTGCACTGACATCAAGTAATGTATTATTTAAAACGTATCATAAGAACCTAATTAAGAATTTTGTTTTGATTTCTGTATAGTCAATTGTGTGTACGCGTATAAATAATGCGTGTGAACCTTTGTATGTATGTTTCTCAACGTACACACATAATGACTAATCCCATATTTAGTTATGTATTAAGATTATGATGACTGGTTTCATTATTTACACAGTCGCTTACTAATACGCAGATTCACTCCTTTGACTTGCCACCGGTCGGGTCATTTGCCTACCCCGCTTAAAGTATGATCTTCACAATAACTTCATATTCGACTTATTAGTTTGATATGGCGTTATAAATCGTCGAAGAAACGGTGTTCGATCCCATTGTTCACAAAAGATTAACAGGAGTGATGGGTCATGTTACAATCCCATAAGACAACAATCCTAGAACTTTGAGGTCTGTCTACCCGATGAGCACATTACCTGAAAATAATTTAGTAATAATCAAAAGGTATGCACACATTTACAATTTTAGTCAGTTAGCGATAAGGTGAGATAATTATCTAGTACCATAGGTTATACATTATATCACAATTCTGACAACAGTAATTACTGAGAAGACATTGTTCTTATAGAGTTGAGACGATTGTCCAATTATTACTTGGTTTTTGGAGTTGTTCTCCAGCAATTTATAAATCAAAAAAGTTAGTAGAATAGGGAAAAGCGAAAATGTTTTATGGAAACAAGATTAAGTTCACTTACTAGCTTCGTCTTGAGTATGTTTAATGGCGAAACATTGTTCTTCTTTATTGAAAAATTCAACTAACACTTTAAATTTTCGAATATCTATGGAAAATGAAAAGGGTGAATAGATTATGCTTACAAAAATAATCAACATTTATTGAACAACCATCATCCGAATTGAAATATGATTAACATAAAAATAAATAAATTTCTGTCTAACTTAAGTTCAAAATAGTAAAAAACATTTTATGAATGTTTTGAAATAACAGTAACTATAATCGATGTCCAAACGTAAAAGTTTTCTACCAGTTTAGCTGCTACAACTATTTTTTTCCGATCCATCATATTTAAGACATAAAAAATAGTGCAGTCGTCTCTTGATTTTTTATAAGATAGACAAGCAAAGTAAGTCAACAATTGTGGTGCTTCCGTTTGAGATCTTTATCACATTGAATCACTACTACATTGTATTACTACTCAGTACAAACAGCTTTAAAACAGAGGCTATTTTGTAGGTGTCATTACCAAGGTTTGACATTATAATTCAAAATAAATTGAGCATTCCTTAGATTGTTATTAACAGAAACGATATATTTGTAAATAAGCGAACAATATTGTTTTCGATTAGATCCTCATCAGGCTTTACTCTAATATACAGTAATATTTATATGCATATACGAAATTGTTAAACAAATCAAGGCAGTTTATGAGTGAATGATAACAGTGGAATAGATTACATAATCAAAATTAATGATAAGTGAAAAGTACAAATTGATAGTGTAATGACAGGTGTACTAGTTGTGATAAGAATTACACTATCAATTTGTACTTTTCACTTATTATTAATTTTGATTATGTAATCTATTCCACTGTTATCATTCACTCATAAACTGCCTTGATTTGTTTAACAATTTCGTATATGCATATAAATATTACTGTATATTAGAGTAAAGCCTGATGAGGATCTAATCGAAAACAATATTGTTCGCTTATATATGTTGTTTTAAATCACAATATGGGAATTTTTCAAATATTTGTAAATTCCTAACGAGTAGAAAAATTAATTTTTTCGACGTTTCGTGACTCAGTGTAAGTCACTTCTTCAGCGAATAGAGAGGTGAGGATATGAAAAACTACACACAGGTGATTATGTACAAAAGTTTTAGAACATCAACCTATTTAAGAAGGATTAATCGTTTGTGATTCTAATTTACTGAATGTACATGTACCATAGTTCCATAAAATTATATGCTAAGTAGAAAAAAAAAGCTATATGATAGATTTCCCTAAATCAAGAGCAGTACAAGTTATGTCATGAATATATGCCTATTACGACAAGCATAAGCGTATATGTACACTAGCTAGACATGAACATGTGTGTTTCAGAGAATTGCAATTCAGATGACTGAAATACAATACACTTTCGAAAATCACACTTTTCTGACAAGTAATAACATAAAACTAACACTCAAAAACAATTGGTTGTTGGGATAAAGAGAATGATTGGACCACATGCGTCTATTCTACGATCAATGTCACTTTGTAAGTTCGTTCCCTCTATTAAAAAATTATGTTCACACATGTATGTATATAGCAGCTCACATACAACTGACTTGGTTTACATCTGATTTGGTTAAGCCCTTTTGTTAGCTTATTTAACGGACAGTCACTCGTACAACAACAACCTATCTATACTATTGTACCTTTATTATGTACGCTTGAGCATTGCTTTCTGCCTACGCATGTATTCATTCTGCTAGCCTTATATTAATCGCTTAATTGATTCGATGATTTATGCTTTTCGCTTTGTGTATATACGTACATCTTAATCCTGTGCACACTACTGTACTCGCTCATTCGCCTGCTTCACGGCACCACTCTTTCCTGCTTGCTTAACGAGTCTGTAATTTTGAGATATCTGTGTGTGGTCCAGTAATAAACGAAATCATCCCTTCGTATTCGCCTTCTGATTTATACACCGTTAGGACGTTATCGAGTAACGGTTATCAAGACGAACAATATACGAAGTTTAGGGAGAACATCGAAGATCGACCACCACGTGTATGCCAGGTGAATGCTCAACCTGTACATCAAACTTGTGAAAAGAGACCGTGACAAATAAGACACGTGAAATTCAACGTTTTAGAAAATATTCTTTCGAAACTAACGTGCCAGATAGTATTGTATTTAATACCTATAGAGTTTTGTACCAAATAACAAGGGCAGCCTGTCTAAACATCTGGGCTACCTGTTCCTGTCATCTATATATTTCAACAAGTTATCTAATATTGTTTGTTTTAATACATCATTATGGCTATTAAGCACACAACCTATTCCGGTGCGTTTCTGAAAACTGTACAACCTTTCGCTGTAAAGGTTACCAAAGGCCTAATCAGAGATGTCGTGTTTGCTGGGAACATGCAGCAAAAAGAATATACATTATTCATATGTCGATTGACTGAACTGCCGACATCCAACTGGCGATCACTGAATGTTTATCATCAGGAGCAACGAAGAAATAAGAAACTTAAACATGTTGAAATACTTTATGCTGAGAATTCGATTTTGTACCAAATAATATAATATTGAATAAAGCTAATAATAATAATAATGCGTATTGTAGAAACAGCATCCCACCCTAGAAACAGTGACGTAACTCAGTTATCAAGTCAGTCACTCTCAACTTCGAATCTGGTACATATGTAGATCAGTCCTAGTTGTCATACCCCGTTATCACAGAGAGATGACGTAGCAACGTACCAAGTACAAGTTTATGTCTCCTCAGTTTTAAGCCATAAATTTATGTGCTTGAAGAGGCTAGTGTAGAGGCTAGTGATGTTTTTTATTTAAAATTCACAAAAATTGTAGCCAAGCTTCCAAGTGATTAGCAAACATGTTCATATAAAATCAAACATTAATCTTAACGCTATGAATAGGGTGGGTATTAAGTGATGAAAAACCAGATAATGAGGTGAATCTCTGATGACTGCAGTGGTTGCGTATTTTACGCATCCTGAACAACCGCCCACCTTGGTGAGCGCTGTTAGCCAGGAGTAGATCGGAAGTTAGGCATGGTCAAAATAAGGCCTATGAAATCACTGAACCTTGATCTAGGTCATGTTATAGGATTCGGACTACCTATAGTTGGGTTTTGGGTGATAATTGCGATCAGCAATTGGAAACGTTAGGAGACATGGTTCAGGACATGTCATAATGCAGCAGATGGATTCACTTTTTATCTAGATAATTTCAGTATTCCTTCACACACCCCTTCTTAATCCTTCTTCTGGAACCATGTTCTTAAAGTTCAGTCTTTCTAATTTTCATTGCTACTACAATTATTTCGATTTGTTTATCATTTATCTTATTAACTACATCCCACAGTTATATGCTACTATGCAACCTGAATGAACGCTTATTTGTGCCAAGCTTTACTTTAACAACAGCGGATCAACTCAACTTGATTCGATAATAAAAAATCATCTGCTGACACTACTATTGCAATTAAAACAGATGGATAAGAATGTATAATTAATGGACGTTTTAATCGAAGAAGTGGTCTGATACTTTATCTTCAACCACTGAGAATAAGACTGAGTGTTCTCTGAATGTAATTTGGTCGGAACACTGGGTGAGTACCGCAAGCTACTACATACACACAAAATATAGTTCGAATTCATGAATATAAACACGAAAGTTTGAATCAATAAGCTGGAAAACACGTTAGTTTCTTCAAGGTGAAAAATAAACCGTATGCGTGACTCTCAACTATTTGCTGATAGCTTTTCCTTACTCAAAGTCAAAATGAAGGCTTTTATTATGCCTTATTATCAGATAGTCTCAACATATGTTATCCCACACTAATCCTCCGAAATTAAGATTAATAGACTATCATAATTCAAAAGTAAAACAGGATGTATTGGAAAGACAAAAGAAAAAGCATAATTACGTGTAGGCAAAACACAACTGACCATGAACAGGTTTTCCTTCAGAAACTTCATAAATATCTTTTACAAAACTTAAAGTAGCCTCAGAAATGTGCACTTTTCCCGCTTCACCACTAGACTCCATTTCATTAGCTAATGTAACATCATTTGACCAAACATCAAATTTAAAGCGTCTTGTTCCGACGATACCACAGATCACTTTACCAGTGTGTACACCGACACGCATATTCACCTGTAATAATAAATATATAGTGAAAACTCAGTAGTGCCTATTTTAAACAAGTAGCAATGAAATATGAAGACAACTGATGGGAAATCCTTTTAGACCTAGGCTATGCATTATTTGGCACAAATCAGTAGGGCATATATTTAATATAAAGGAGAGTAACGAATTGTGAAATGTAACATAACATTACAGTCAGGTACATTACTACTGAGCTATTCGAGCAGTGACTGGCCTCGCCAAGATTAAAAGCAATATAGCAAATTGATCGATAGAATTTGATTGAACAAGCAATATATTGGTCACTGTTACTCAACGGCTTATTAATGCATGAAGTAACAAACATCAACACACGTTCACAGTAGAGTCGAATCGATCACATATTCCATACCACTAAAAATAAATGCAGACAACCCGTGACGATCGATAAGGCAAAGTAATTTTCACTTGCTTAGGTCTTCAAATCAAAACTGTAAAATCTCAAATAAGCGTTCAAAAACAAAGTACTGTTCATTTGATTGTACAAACAAATTACCACATCATAATACACTGTAATCTAAAAATCTCAATGCATAGATAACTAGAATATATCATGATGAAAAAATGATTTTAGTTCTAAAATGCAAAATAATATAAAAATTAATGAGTCAAAAAAGAGTTTAGAATCAGGGATATGTATAAAAACGTTATAAGACAATCGTTTAAATAATTACTCACCGCGTAAACAAAAAGTAAATTCATTAGAAACTATGGCTTTTTAGATTTCAAAGTTACTATACGTCCGTGAATTTGAAGAGAGATTAATTCTTCTATTTTTCTAAACTAATGATATAGTTTAGCTGGAACTTAAAATTATCTTGCATGACAAAGAGTTGAACTTCTTCAACCATACATAAACAACCTAAGGGTTAATAATAAAAACTGCAGCGCGAATTTCGTTTATAAAGGGGCATTGTTAACGACAAACAATGACTAAGTATTGGCTTCGTTAATAAAAGATGCTGATGATATGACTTGTAGGAAGATTTCTTACTTGTTATTCTCCCCTCTATACTCATGACAAAATACAACACTATTCAATGTCTTAACGCAAAATAACTACAACACAAGAAGTAAAAAGTAAACCAACAAAGAGTAAGAATATACTTATTAATAATGATTACGACAATATAGTGTGGTAATTTCCTTAAGAAAAGAATCGATTAGAGTTTGAATTTGTCAAATATATCAAATTCTAGTTATTCGTGAATTCAGTTATATACGGATGATTATCATTATGGAATCATGATATCGCCTCTAATATAAAGATACTGCGGTGTGTGCTACTTATATCGACATAAGTAGTATATGTCGTGAACCAACCTACCGAGGCTGAAGAGACTTACAAGAGTAGGAAAGTGGGCAACTACTGCGGTTTCTACGGTGAGACTGGGTATTAAAAGAAATTGTTTTTGAAGCAAGAAAAACATTGGAAACATCCTTGAGTCGCTATTTGGTATGTTCATAAAACTATTTCTTTGGGTTCCTAATGCCGGTTTCTTTAATAAGTCTGAATAGTTGTCTGCTTTTACCTATTGCCGCTGCCTTTTCCATCTCTCTGGCTTTCGCTACCCACCACTGTTCACGATCATTGCGTAGGCTTCTTATTAGCCTGCGCTTAAGCTGACTCCGCTTTTCGTTATGTTCAGAGTCAGGTGGGATGAGTTTTCGAGCATCTATCAGTGCGGTAGATGCTGCTGAGATCCATTGTTTCTCCCTGACCTTATGGTTTACCTTACTAGCGGTTATCACTGCTGTTCCCACAGCTTTTCGGGATGTCATTCCACGCTGCTTCGGGGTGGGTACAACTTACATGTCTGTCTAACTGTTTTTTCCAGTTGTTCCTGAAATATATTCTTAGCTTGCCTATCATTAAGTAGAACCCTTAGAGGCTTCCCTGCAGTGTCTTTCCTACGTCCAGTAAGACGCAGATAGATACGAGCTCGCACTAGAGCATGATCTGAGTCTAAAAATGTGCTCTAGAATGAGCGACAGTCTTCTATCGAGCCCCTCCATCGGTGGCTGATAGCGATATGATCTAATTGGGTCCAACGTTGGGACGAATTCCAGGGTCGCCATGTCAAAAGATGTTAGCATTTGCAAGAAATAGGCGGTTATCTGAGCACAGCTGCAACAGACGGTTGCCATTATCTGTCCTTTTAGCCACGACACCAAAAGATCCTCCCAGATGTCTTTCCCTTTCACTTAGTTTACCTACTTGAGCATTAAAGTCACCAAGCACTATTACTACATCAGAACGCCTAGCTTTTCGGAGAAGGTCAGAAAGTTTCATGTAAAACTCATCTTTTATATCGTCTGAGCTGCAGTCAGTGGGAGAGTAGGCAGAGACGACGAAGAGGCAACAACGAGTTTCCCTATCTTTCCGAGTCCTTACTGATCTGTTTAGTCGGACAGAGCATAGACGACTGTCTACTGGGATCCAGTCTAAAAGAGCTAGTTCTGCCCTAGGACTTAATGCTATACCTACTCCAGCGAGGCCACGGGAAACAGCATCAGGGCTTCCAGATACACGAAGCGTGTATCGAGATGGTTCTTTATTATGACATAGTGAGGTCAAATGAATGACAATACTCGGATCTTGTATGCACGTTTCGGAGACGCAGCAAACATAGATGGTGTAAGATTCTAGAGTCCTAGCTAAGGAAGCCTGTTGTCCTATTTGGCACAATGTTCGGACATTAAAAGTTCCTATATGTAGTTTAAAGCGTGGTTTCAGGAGACCAGGTAAAACGTTCCATGTACTTTAATCGTTAGCCCTAGCGGTGCGAGGTGATAAAAGGACATGAGAAGCGTTAGTCGTGGAGATATTAGGTGTAGGAAGGATTTGAAAGTGACCAACTTGCTCTCGTGTGCTGTTACGGGTATGAGGGCCAATATCACTTCCCGGCTGCCCACACCGTGGAAGGGTGTTTCTTGAGGGACCTGAAAAAGAAGTTGGATTACGGTTGGTCTAAACGACCTCGGAGCGTGACCGCAGTGCCCAAGGGACGACTGCTTCAGGCCGGTCACGCACGGCCTTTTTGTAGGGGATTTTTGAAGTGCTAGCTCCGTTCCTCAAAGAACCTTTCCGCCGGAGACAGAAATCCGCGGGATAAGGCGAGGTGTGCATTTTTAGGGTCGACTTTTTCTAAACCCATCCCTCCTTGTGGGAAGGCAGCATAGCTGTCATGCTGGTTGTCTGAAGGAAACACCTTACTGCCGTCACACCTCTGTACAGTCGGCAGTACGACTTCGCCTTCGGACCTTGGGATTGCTGCTTTAAGTCTTACCGCTCTTCAACCGACCTGTCTGGCATGGTAGGACCTTGAGGAACGATTGTTCCAGCCAGTATAACTCGATTGGTTCATGGCGATAGGCAAGCCCGATCAGCACGTCAAGGTAGCAGCAACGGTCGGGAAAAAAAAGTTGTGAATGGTAACCTTGGGGTCCATTTATAGAACAATATTAGGCATATAATTTTTATCGTATATTTGCTAAATAATTAAACTTATTTATTTATTTTTACTTAAACACATAAATATTGGTACAAAGAAACACCAGATATATATACGCCACACAAATCTCATTTGATTTGTGTGAGGGCTGTGATACCGCCCGGGTGCCCAAAATGAAGCAGGTGGTTTTCTTAGGGGACCACACCCGGAGCCTTTGACCTGAAGGTCTCACCTCCAAGGCAGTGGAGCATCGTGAGGAGATGCAGTCTCATGGTAGCCGGCGACCAACAATTGATTCATACACCATTTGTTCCTTCAGGATACTGGAATCCGTGTGCAACATTGGTTTGGAATCAGGGTTTTCCAACTCCCCTAAGTGAACTTTCTGTGTCCACCAACCCGGTTAAAGCGCCGGACATTCGCTTTTCGTCCTCTCACTTTCGTAAACAACACCCTCGCCACGAGAAGGCAGTGAGTAGGACTTTCATGGCAGAGGCTATATATTCGCTGGCCATGTGAGAGCATTTCGAGAGGGAGAGCGGACTCTCCCCACTCTCGGCCGTACCAGGGCATTTGGGAGCAAATTCCGTCGCGAGCAGGATTTGAATCTGTGCGGGGAAACCCCATTGGTTTTCTAGTCCAACGCCTTAACCACTCGGCCATCGCGACACTCATATTCATGTTCCTTTCATTGTGAGCTTTATTTTGATGCTTGGACTATTATTGTACGATTTACCATTCCTGAGTTATACCCAGTCTATTAATTACTGCTCCCCTATTCACAGCCACATTCGGCTAACTCTTGTAAAAATGTTGTTTTCTATTTTATTGGTACGATGTGGTCAGTCTATTTGGTATATAAACTCAGTATGTTTGAAATACAAGGATTCATACCACAGAGGCTTTTATTGGTGTTTTGGACTCAACGGACTGGGCTAGGCAGAAGCAGGATCGATAGGCGCTCTAGACTGCTCGTACGGTTTTCGTGTGTCACTGTTCCAATCGATAATTCTCTGCTCTCTTATTACGTCATACATTAACTAGGCATCCACTCGGCCACAAGATATAACAAGGTTTTATATTGGATGTCTGACTATTTAGAGCCTTTAGTCACCTTTTGACCGAGTGAAGACATTAGACGTTATACAATTAAAAAATTTTCATTATTTGCAGGCAATGCTATGGTACGTGTATTATTTGTTAGGTGATATATATTTCTACTAAACTGTACACCTAGATTAGGATGTAGACAGAGTAGAACTCGAACCCATGATTCGAAAGATTAATTTGGTGTACTAAAACGCCAATTAGTTACATCTTTAACCATGAACTATATATCAGGTTTGTATGGAAATGATGAGACATAATTTCAGTTGCAATATGTAATCAACTAGTTGGTGTAATAGTTGAGCTCATTCACCATTGAAACACTATTCCTCTAAAGCTATTGTCTATCAGAAATTTCACGCGTTTTCTTAAATTAATAATAAAATAACCTGTGTATTCTCAGTACGGTTCCCACCTCTATCAAGATATTCGTCCTTTTTTGCCTAGATTAAGTAGTTCAAAATGATTGTCCTTGTATGACAGCAGTAACGAAAAGATGCAGACAAGAAGAACAGGAGGATTAACAAAATCAATAGATTTGTCTTCGTCCTCCAAAATGAAATAGGTGAATAGCAAAATTAAATGAAAAAGATGGTAACAAAAAGTATATTCATAATGGAAACATGGTCAGATGTTCAATACTGACTTGAATTTACATTAATCATAAAAATAGTATGATTGAATACGCTTTGGTTGACGTCCTCAAGTGTATACCAAAGACTGAACGGATATAGAAAACAATGTAGTACAACGTGGATATCTTGGATAAAACTACGACCCAGAACACACTATTTACAATATGGTAACGATGACAAACATGGAATGATCATATAAAGACTAAAAAATCACAAAATGCATGATTTTGTGATGGTTTTCTTTCTTTCTAAAAGAACATTAGGAGAGGCATTACAAAACAATCGACATACTACAATACACAACAATCTATACTGACTACTAAAAACTATCTAAGTCTAAAAGTAATATCCTTTCACAATCATTCCCCATTCCTTTCGACGTCATCCACTTACGAGAGTGTTCAGGTTGGAAGTAGTCGAACGCGTCGACATCTTAACTTGTCCTGGAAATCTGATGAGCCCTAATGGGATGGTGTCTGACGAAATCTCTGCATGGATTATAAAAGCTCGTTTGACTTTTGCCAACTTACGTCACCTTTGGCGAAGACGAAATATCCATCTATCAATTAAGGGACAATTATACTGAGCAGCAGTTCGCTCTGTTCTACTTTACGGCTGCGAAACGTGGCCATTAGGAGTAGAAGATAATCGTAATTTACTAGTATTTGACCACAGATGCCTTAGAAATATTGCTCGCATCTGCTGGGATCACCGGGTAAGTAATAGTGAGGTTAGACGCAGGGTATCAGGAAATGATGGTAAATCAGTTGATGAGATCATGAATCTTCATCGACTGAGATGGTTGGCCATGTGTTAAGTATGCCTGAACACCGATTACCACGACGCGCTATGCTGACTAGTATTGGTAATGATTGGAAGAGAGTTAGAAGCGGTCAAACCAAAACGTGACATCAGTGCTTGAAATCACTAACTTCTAGTCTGAGCCATGTTGGTAGATGCAGACTACTCGGTTGGGATCCGCGTGACTATCGTAACCAATGGTTGGAGACTCGAGGTGACATGGCTCAGAATCGACCACAATGGCGCGAGTGTATACACTCTTTATCTCCCCTTAAACCTTGAGATTAAAATTGCTTCATATCTCTCTTCCTTCCTGTACTATATCCTTACATACAATCTTTCCTTTATATATTACCTCCACTAAATTAACTACTATGAATTCGGTGTTCATCATGTTGTGTTAATCAAGTATGGCAACTTGGACCGATGCATATATGTACCTGGTCCTACATTGTAGCTGACTGACTGACTCAGCTTGTAATTGCATTCTTTGTATTTCTCTCTCTCTCTGTGTGACCGGATGAGAGAATCAGAGCTAGTGACACTACTTGATAGCTACCCTACGAATGATGGGCAAAGTCGTAAGGGGTTTTTAAACCTGCAGCCTAAAAGTGACAGGGACAATTAATTTACTGATATAAATTTAGTTGTGTAGGTGGAATTTGTTGACGAAGATTAAACAACTCACTTCATCATCAAAAATATTATTACAATTCACAGGAATATCCTCCATCAAAAGATGTTAGTTTTCTATATATCATCCGTATACTACCCACGGCTAATTAGAATACGATGCACTTGAGTCCGACCGTTGTGAAGAAAGGTATATAGAAGTTATTACTGTTCTGGACAGATTGCATTTTGAACAGACCAGCGATTAGTGGTACGTAATATCCAACTTGTGATTAAGAATTTCCTAAATATGTAAACGGTTTTTTTCTGTATCTGTGTATTGGAATACGTACTGCAAGGAGATAAACACCATCATAACATTTTACATCAAGCTAGCTCACTAATGACAGACTTCATGCATGGTTCCATCTGGATTAGAATCTACAGAAGCGAGGGGAAAACCTGTAACAGAAAAAAACCCCTTTTCGTTCCACAAGGAAACCACAACATTGTGATATTCTTCAACATACGCACGTAAAACTAATTTTTTGATCAGTTAGTGAATCGATCCGTAACACTAGAGGAGTTATAAATGTTTGTGCTTGAGCTACAATTTTTTTTGTATTTTTTCATCAGCTCATTTGCTAGGCAAAGATTTGAGTATTTGGCTTCTAGCTATCTTCTAATTGTGAAAATCCTAGTGATCCTGACCCAATCGAAATGGATGGACCGGGGTTCAAGCCTACGATTTGGTGGTTGGGTTTCGGATGTCTGAACCACTGAGCTCCTAATCCATTAATAGTGATGTATTTAGGCATATAAGCTAGTTATCTAAACCCGAATCCTGCGCAGAAGTATTTTCTATAACTTTTTGACTGTGAAAAATAGTCCACTGAACTAGGAAACATGGATAAGCTGCAGGTCTTTGATCATAACTATCTTTGAAGCGCTGTCAGCTTTTCATCAAATCAACCGAGTGAAAATGTTGAGGTTAGAACATAGGCACTATGCAGAGGTAGAAAATCGGTTAACGAGGTGATAGATTTGTACCGATAGTGGTTAGAACGAGTGTTACGTAAATCTAATCATCGCTTAGAAAGACAGGTGACATCTAATGTGGGAGCAGACTGAAAGAAAGATGGGAAGCCCGAATTAAGACGTGGTATCAGTTCATGAAGTCAATGACTGTAAGAAACATGTTAGTAGATACAAACTATCTGTTTAGAGTCGCACGATAACCAGTGGTTGGAAGACTTGGGGTAACATGACTCAGAATCGTTTATAATGGCACAAATGCTTTTACTCTATCTTTCGATATTGAATTCTATCACATACACTGTATTTTCGAACCTTATTCTCAGTGCTTAGTCTTTTTAACTGCCACTGCTTCCACATTGTTCCTATCCCGTTAATATCACCTCATTGTGCTAACATAGTACATCAACTTGGGTCAACACACATGTCCCAGATTTCATTTTGATGATGACTGACTGGTTGACTGGGTAAAAAAAAACTAGATTTTGATTAGAAATATAATCGGACATCCACCACTATCGGTTAACTTGATGTAAGACGTTTAACAGACAACCTGTGAAACAAGTATGGGACTATTTACATTTTCTCAGACAAAAGCTCTGCACTCAAAACAATTTACCAACACTGAGAACTAATTGGAATAAATAGAAGCCGGTTATGAACGACTGCAGAATAATCATACCAAAGCTAACAGTTTTCTTTAATGTAGATCCGACGAATTGTATAATTTTCTGTATCAAAAGCTTCTGATCGATCAGTTAAAGGAAGCTGAACTGAGTAAACTAATAAATAAACATTAATGTTATAGACATGGGGTAAAACTAGACAAAAGATATCATGAGCTTGATTAAACTTATATATATATATATATATATATATATCCTTTCACTTACTTCCTCTGAATGATCTTCATCAAATTGTTGGATAGCTAAACACATTGCTCTACCCATTTCCACTGTTCGCTCAGCATGATCTTCGGTTGGATTCGGACAACCAGAAACGCAATAATAACAATCACCAAGAGTGGCTATTTTCTCACAACCAACAAGTTCGCATAAACGATCAAATCTATCATTTACAGTAGTAGAAGACGAAAAAATAGCTGGAAATCCACATATCAATTATAATCACATCAAAATCCGTAAGAAATATCTCATTCAACGTGATATGTACATAATAAAACCGACAAATGTCATGTTAGTATTAGCATCTGATACGTTTGCAGTTATAAATTTGTACACTTACTCTGAATGCAAAATATCATAAAGTCAGGATGAAATAAAAATTGAAGTGACAAAGTAGTTAAAAGTCAAGTTTTTATTAGAAAACGGGCCCTCTTAACAAAAGTTATCAGTAACGGTGACCTGTTAATGAATAATTAATCAAGTGATCACAAGTTGGGAGCCCTATTTCATATAATTGAGAGAGCATGAAAGTGCAAAAACACGTCAATTAATTTGAAGTACAACCCAAATACTGCTTTACCTACACTATCTCAAACGCTTAAGGAGAATACTTTTTATTAAACCTTGATTACGAACATATTTTGTCTGTAAATTGATGAACAGAATACCGACAGGCGAATGATAGACAATAATGATACGGCATGGTAGACTGACGACTGTTCATAAAACTGAACAATTAGATTAAGTTCTCTCTCTGAACTGGTATCAAAAAGTAATGAAACTGCCTGTAGGTTTGGTTTCTTTCAGAGTCAAGGACAAACTTACGCACAAAATTAAACATGATTACATATCCTACACCGCGGCGTTACACATAGTGCGGTTTGGGCAACCGGACAGTACCATAAGCTCCATATTTAGTGTGCGGCTTATATCCAAGTACCTGATGAATCAATTTTCTCATACACCACAGACATGAAGACCTGACAATCAGACCTTATTGCTTGTTAAATGACACTCTACGACAAAATATTCTTTAATCAAAACTACGCCATTTAGTCGGAACAGAAATAGTTCACCAAATGATTATGGTTATCTTGAAATTGTAAATATACATTCCTAATGGGTGCCAATTCGGTTAATCACAAAGTAGAACCTGGTACATATATACATCGGTTCAAGTTACCATTTCCCATTGGCACAGAGAGATGGAATTGTCATATCGAATCGCAGAATAGTAGGGGTAGTAGCAGTATCAGTGGTGATTCAAAAAACTAAGGATCAAAGATACGATTTCAAAAGAAGATATGAATTAGTAAGATAAAGGCACAAGAGTAGTTGTGAGTAACTCAGAATCGAAGAAATTGGGAAGAGACAAAGGATGGATGCACCCGCACCATTGCAAGTGATTTTCAGCCACGTCGTTCATAGTCTTTAACCATTGGTTACGATAATCACGCGGACCTCAACCAAATAGTTTGCTCCAACTAACATGGCTTAGTCTAACTGTAAATGACCTTATGGACTGGTGATGCCCTTAATTTTCTTCCACCATATTCCTACACCACATAACACCACCAGTCGAATTAGGCGATGGTTGGTGATGCGTAACAAATGTCCCAAACACCTCGGTTGATGAAGATTTAACACCTTTTCAATCGCTTTGCTATCGTTATCTAGTACCCCATTCCTAATACAGGAATTGCTTACTCCGTGATCTCAAAATACACGAGTAATGCTTCGGAGAAGTCTGTGATCGAATACTATTAACCTACGAATATCCTCTATTCTAAATGGCCATGTTTCACACCCATGAAGTAGAACGGAGCGGGCTGCTGAGCATCCGACTCGTTCTTTAACTGGCAGGCAGATGCCTTACCTAGGCCACAAGTGATAAAAATTGGCAAAAGCTTATAGAGCCTTCTGAGTCTGGGACGAGATCTCATCAGGCACCATAGTGACTGATGGAACTCTCAAGATAAGTGAGGAGGTCGATATGTCCAGCTACTTTACTCCTTATTGTTAATTCAGGCCCCGACCCAAAATAATCCTGAAGAGACATTTTGCATTTATGAAGAAAGAACTGCGCCCTAAATATGCTTGCATGACTGCTTAAGGTGGTATTTTGTCAGCGTCTACGCCGAGCAGAACTGTATCATCTAAGTACCCTAAGTCAACAGGTGAATCCCCTAATAGAAAATCAGCCTCTGAAAAGTCAAACGATAAGTGTTATCTTTAAGAGCATTTCTACGATAAGGTTAAATAAAAGTGGGGAAAGCGAACAACCCTGACGAACACCTTTTGAGGTAACTAATTCCGATGACAGTTCGCCATAAGCTCTGACTCGACCAGTAGTGTTCGTGTGGAGAGCCTGTACAAGGTTAACGTGCCTCTTTCGTATGCCTTTCAATGACAGATATTATCACAGAACCTCACGATTAACAGAGTCAAACGCCGCCTTAAGGTCAAGGACTGCAACTGTAGTCGGACATTGAAAAGTATGTCCATTTTCCAGAACCTGCCGAAGGGTGAATATTTGGCCAATACATCCACGTCCAGGTCTGAAACCAGCTCGTTTTTCTTAGGTTCGCTCTTCACAAGCTCTAGTTAGATGTCGAAGTATTATTGAGGCTAATATTTTAGACACTATATTAGTTAAACTGATTCCTCTGTTGTTGTGACTTCTCTTGTTACGACCCAGTTACTCCTACTGCATAGTAATCTCGGACACTACTTCGGCCGACAAGTTCCTAAATCAGGACAGGGTTGAACAGAAACGTAATTATATCCCAAATAAACAAGGTTGAACGGAAGTAGAAATCACAAGAAAAACATTAGTATAGTTGTAATTTTTACATAGGACTTCAGAGTCTTCTCCAAGTATCCGCTAGCGCTGATTAGTTGAGAAATGGCCAATCAGCGTACCCCAACACAATCCTGCACCGAACACGCTTTAATCTAATCTATATTCCTCTAACATCTGTGATTGTCACAAGATTTTCATCTTTTCTTATAAACTAGGACGATCAGTGATCGAGACCAGTCAGATAGGATTACATACAGTTTCCAGGTTTCAGCTAGGATTTCCTTCAATCTAACTGCTGAAACTGGATCACAATCTTTAAAAATCTCAGGTATTAGTCCATCAGGCCACGCTATTCTCCCTTGCTTTAGATTACTTACATCATTTTCAACCTCATTAAGAGTTGGAGGACTTATGTCAGCTTGTCATTTAGGTTGCTTGGAGATAATAGGTAACAATGTAGGGTTGAGGGCTAGTTGAACTGTAGTGTTCTGCCCATCAGTTCAATTTCCTGGACCGGGAGTGAATAATAGTCCCGTCTTTTTCCGAGATGGCTTCACCAACAGCCGGATTTTTAACACACGTTTCCTCAATAATTCTGAACAGTTGTTTACTGTTACCTATCGCTGCCACTTCCATCTCTTCTGCTTCCACTATCCACCACTGCTCACGATTATTACGTAGGTTTTTGATTAACTTACGTTCAAGCTGCCTCCGATGCTCATCGTGTTCGGAGCCAGATGGGATGAGTTTATGAGCATCTTTCAATTTTATAGACGTCATTGAAATCTACTCATTTTTCCTAACCCTTTGATTTAAGTTACTAGTAAATATAATTGCTGTTTCCACAGCTCTTTGGATATAATGCGAAGCTACCTCGCAGTGAATATCGCTCAACTTACCAATGGAGGCAGAAGTCCGTGGGATGAGGTGAGATATAACGTTTTTAGGGTCTACCTTTTCTAATCCCTACCTTCTGTTGTAGGAAGGCAGTATCGCTGCAGATGCTGGTTGTCTGAGGGTAACATCGTACTGTTGTCACATACCTCTATAGTCCGCAGTACGACTTCGCCCTCGGGCCTTAAGCTGCTGCTTTTAGTCTTACTGTTATCCAACCGACCTGCCTGGCATGGGAACCTAAAGGGATATGCGTTCCAGCCAATATAGCTCAGTTGAGTTATCACGGTAGACAAGCCCGACCACCACGCCAAGGTATTAGCTAAGGTTGAATGCGAACTAGCGTGAAACCTAGGAACATGAGGCCCTGCTTATTACATCTCCAACTGTCCAACATCCATAACTGTGGACTGAACATCAAAATTAGCTTGACGTATTGAACGAACCAACCGCCTCAACCAGTACGATTAAGAATCGTGACTTTAGGTTCGTAAAGCGTTTCTTCCATACTTCGCGCCTTTTCTCTCGTGTTCAAGTTACCGTGTAGATTTAGCCTGGGGGTTACTAGAGTGCTTAAGAAACCGAATCTAGTGCTCAGTTAGAAGGCTTGTCAATTGTACTTTTATCGTCTCTGCCCTTTAAAAAAATGGAAAAAAACAGTGAACTTACCTTCCAAAAAGATCATTTAATAGATAGACAAGATGTGATGCAGATTTATTCGAGCTCATTTTAGTAAAACCAACAATATCAGCAAATAATACACTGACATTTTCTAATTGATTCACATGAAACTTTCGAAATGCGACAGCTCGCGATGGCGGTACAACAGCTGCTTTAGGCATTAGGCTACATTTTTGACTACAAGGACTGCCAGCATCACTAATGCCCAAACCCATTTCTAAGTCATCTGAAGATAAAGTAATTTAAATAGATATGAATAAACAGTGAATTTCAACTTGTTGGAATTTATACATGCACACACTATACAGCTAACTAATGTAACTTGAGACGTCTCTGGAAAGTTTCAACAAACGCAAAACTGTTAAATAGCTGACTTGCCTCCAAATGCCCTGGTACAGCAGAGAGTGAGGAGATTCCGCTCTCCTCCTCGAAATGCTATCACATGGCCACGCGTATATAGCCTCTGCCATGGAAGTCCTACTCACTGCCTTCTCGTGGCGAGGGTGTTGTTCACGAAAGTGAGAAGACGAAAAGCGAATGTCCGGCGCTTTAACCGGGTTGGTGGACACAGAAAGTTCACTTAGGGGAGTTGGAAAACCCTGATTCCAAACCAATGGTGCACACGGATTCCAGTATCCTGAAGGAACAAATGGTGTATGAATCAATTGTTGGTCGCCGGCTACCATGAGACTGCATCTCCTCACGATGCTCCACTGCCTTGGAGATGAGACCTTCAGGTCAAAGGCTCCGGGTGTGGTCCCCTAAGAAAACCACCTGCTTCATTTTGGGCACCCGGGCGGTATCACAGCCCTCACACAAATCAAATGAGATTTGTGTGGCGTATATATATCTGGTGTTTCTTTGTACCAATATTTATGTTTAAATAAATAAATAAAAATGCTTTATTTTTTAAATGAATAGACTGAAATGAAAAATAGCATAGACAATATGATAAAATTACCTAGACTGGTTTATTAATTTCTAAAAGATACGATTCAAATAAAGGACAAATTGAAGAACGAAGATAGTGCTGCAACGGAAACTAAAATGTTAATTTATTTACAATTTGATTTTTTTTATAAAGTTGAAATGACCGAATATTCCAATTGTGACTGACTTTGACAACCGATTGCAACAGCCAAATACCTTTCAACTTTTCGGACAATATTATTGATTTTATTAAACTATCTGAACACAAAATTAAAAATCCTTAGTACATTTCTCACCAGATTTAAGTCTCGGTTCATACAATTAATATAACTAGTGTACTAATAATAAGTACTGATCATCGAGCACTTGGTCACACACAAAAGTAGCTATGATGTATTAGTTAGCCAGCGCTTAAACAGTATGATAAGTATTACAAGCTGCCAAAGGTGACCTGAACCTTTGTTCGCGGTTCCAAATTGTTCTGCTTATCTACATAATTGGCTAAATCGTAATGTGTCCACTCTAATATATTCAACAGAGTATGGTTTGTGGGCAAATTACATATTACGTTGTACTGTCTCACTTTTACTACAGAAAAGTATGAGTAGAGTTGATACAAACCATATAGAGTTACAAAGACACAAGTATTGTTTCTTAAAATACCGGGACTGCTCCTTGAATCATATGGTCGGAAATAAGTCATTTTCTTGCTAAAAGGCAATATTGAATATTATACTACTTAGTAAAGTAGACTTCTAACGTTTTATGTAGAGCAACAATAAAGTATGGGTATACATTTATACTTGACTTGAAGTCAAGCTTTTGATATAAAGGCTAGCAGACCAAAATGAAAGTCAGAATCTGTTACCCAGTAACATAAAACCAAGTACTTTGACAACTAGATAATCATTCAAAAGTGCTTAGGGAAGTAAACAAGGTGAATCATCAATAATAAATTTGAAAAATGAATATTAAAGGAAGTAAATCTAGATTTTCCTTGATCAAAGTTTATAATAACAACAAATAACAATACATAGAGATCTGTTTAAGTCCCCCAAGTATGGACGTCAAAACTTTATTTTGCTAGGAAAAAATTGAATAAGGTAACCCTGTAACCACTCACCTTTTCAAGCGGTGTTAACTAAACCCTAGCCATTGTTGATCGAGATAATAGTAACTAATATATTGTTTAATAATATACGTGCGATTAAATCAGAGAACAAGAAACGACGACAAGAGAGAAAAAGAACTGCAAATCAGAGGCTCATGAACTATACTATGAGGCATACTTATTGTGATTGGTTCAATAATACTATCCGAGTGTCGAATCTCAGAAAATGTAGTTTTTGAAATGGGAGAAACTCATATGATTAAACCAGTGGGGTAAAACTCTATGTTATTAAAATTTTTGGAGGAGAAACAGTTCCAAAATAACTTATACGCAAAATCATATAATAACTCAGCCAAACATAACTTTATCTCATTGCCCCTGGTGATTTTGAGATATGCTATTCACTAAACGAGCACGTCTCCATTATAAAAGAAAATCAACCTATTTCTTATTTAAGAAACTAACCTTGTCGTATAGGTTGCTGTTCACAGTTACTCCCAACACTTGCTTTCTTTGGAGTTTGTCTTTCATCTTCATCTTCACTATCTGCCTCATCACCAATATAACTGAGTCCACTAATTTTAAAATTTTCACCTAAATTGATACTATTTGCTTCACTGTGTGATTTTTTATCTTTCAATTTTCTCTGATGACTTTGCTTAGATTTATTCATTTTGTGCTTATTTTTGTTCTTGTCGTTTGAACGCCTATGATCATCATCATCATCATTAGTGTCATATTCAATGGAACTTTCATTGCCCACTTCACGCATTACTTCTTGTGCAACTTGATTAGGCATTAATGAACGAATCATATCATCACGTATTTCTTGTTCTTTCTTTAATGCTTTTCGCATTAAAGCATTATAACCCATACGTAGAAATGTTGATCGACGCCAAACCTATGTTTTTTTTTAAAATAACATAATAATAACAATGTTCCTGCAAAAAGCGACTAGTTTAAAAAAAATAATAGCAAACATAGATTAGAACAACATATATAAGGCAACAATGTTGTTTTCAATTAGATCCTTAACAGGCTCCATTGTACTATACATGAATACTCAAATGCATATACAAAATTATCACATAAATCACGCTAGTTTATAATCCACATTCAAGTGTATCTACAGTTTCAGTAGCTCCTGTAGAGAAAGCTATATTGAGCGTACAACCAGAAAACTGAGCCAACGAGTTGGTGATCACCCTCCTTAGTCGTTAAGGAAAGAGTATAACCGAAGCAATACGCAACTCTGTTCCGTCACATTAGGTAGATAGAGGTCATGTAGTAGATAGAAATAAATCATTTAAAGTAATTTATGGTATACCTACTAGCTTTCTTTTCGGGTTCGATGTCGCCTCTTATATAGCAGAAGCCATAGGGACTCAAGCTAACAACTCAAGCCGTAGTATTCATAAGATATTCGTAACACCCTAGCATTTCCTTAGCTGAATTTGCATTGATAAACAATTTTATTGACTATTATCTTACATACCTTTTTTCTTTCCCCCTTTTTCCAAACATACACCACTAACCCATTATTTGAACACTTCTCACTACGTAATTATATAATTTTCAGTGAATTTTACTAGCGCCTATTTTTCTCAAGTCATTGACCTACCTCATATTATTCTTACCACAACTAGTACACCTATCACCCAAAAAACTCGTTTGACTTTTGCCAACTTACGTCACCTTTGGCGAAGACGAAATATCCATCTATCAATTAAGGGACAATTATACTGAGCAGCAGTTCGCTCTGTTCTACTTTACAGCTGCGAAACGTGGCCATTAGGAGTAGAAGATAATCGTAACTTACTAGTATTTGACCACAGATGCCTTAGAAATATTGCTCGCATCTGCTGGGATCACCGGGTAAGTAATAGTGAGGTTAGACGCAGGGTATCAGGAAATGATGGTAAATCAGTTGATGAGATCATGAATCTTCATCGACTGAGATGGTTGGCCATGTGTTAAGTATGCCTGAACACCGATTACCACGGCGCGCTATGCTGACTAGTATTGGTGATGGTTGGAAGAGAGTTAGAAGCGGTCAAACCAAAACGTGACATCAGTGCTTGAAATCACTAACTTCTAGTCTGAGCCATGTTGGTAGATGCAGACTACTCGGTTGGGATCCTCGTGACTAGTGAACCTCACCAGCAATGTTTAGAAATCCCCCAGATGCGCTGTGTGCCGATTGATAAGTTAAATATATTCTCGGTCTCCCAATTTTCTCCAACGTCCTCCTGCTTATGAGTGTTATATCGGAGGCTGTGTCTAGCTGTAAGTGGGCATCATACCCGTTAATCTTGAGGGAAACATACTTTCTACGATTATGGGAGCCGGTTCTGTTAGCAGCTACCGTCACTTTGGCTGTACGTGGCTTGAAACTTTTAGAATAAACTTTAGGTTGACGGCGTTTCCGGGTTTTGTAATGACTTTCTTCGTGTCCTTTCCTGGAACACATAGTACAACGATGACTTTCAAACGGGCAAAACCTTTTGAAATGCCAACTGCACATAACCAGCATGGGGATGATGGTTTGCCGCTGCCGTTACGATAATTCTGTATGCTGGAACCTTGTAAGACTTTTCTCTCGACAGCATCAACGTGGAGAAACTGTTTGGCATTTTCTACCATCGAGGTATCATGCTTCAAATTCACTAACCTTCGACATTTAGTAGTTACTTCCTGCAGGGTCATGTTGGGACAATGTTCAAGTTTGCTTAGGATTCTTGTTCGGATGTCAGCATCCTCAGGTGAAAGTAGGCTACAGACAAATACTAGTCATTTGAACTGATCTTCAGTCATGGAAGACAACTTGAACCTCTCACATTCTCGGTTCACAATACCTGCATGTTTCACCCAGTCATCTCCTGGTTCTTTCGTTATCTTCAAGCACTGGATACTAAATTCAATAATAATTCAATAATAAATTCAAGCACGGATATTAAATAGAGACGACTGTTCTCCAAAGATTTGAGACAGGGTTTGAATTGTTTCATCAAAACTAAAGTCTCGTAGGTTCTTCGGAAGAATAAAGTTACTATAGCGTTCATGTTCTGTTGTCCCAAGCTTTCTTAGAAGTATTCTGACTTTTGAAGCGTCATCGAGTCTGCAGAGATCAATACGGAACAAATCTTCATACTTCTTAAACCAAGAGTTAAAAGTGACACCTGCTGCACCATCAAAATTAAATTCATGGATTGCATTAATAACTGAATCAGTATGACATACTTGAAATTCACCAGCAGCAGAGTTTTGTTGGGACATGCATAAGGACTTCCATGATTCTGATTTGAGACTGTTCAAACCGTTTTTATTGGCGCTCCATATAAGCTTCTAGTTGCTCAAAAGAAATACTCATTGTAGTTTTTCCCGTCGCCACTGATACGTCTTACTGATTGAACGCTACTATTCGGATCCTAAGCTAGTATTGTACCCCCAAGCTAGAACTACACAGCGAATTGAACACGAGAGAAAAGGCACAAAATATACGAGAAGCACTTTACTCCAAAGGTTCATTTATGTACAGGAAATATAGGGTTTTTATAGTATTTTTGAAGTCCTTGGGTTTTCCTGAAAATTTTAGAATACTAGTACACATAGTAGCAGTGTATTAATCAGCCAATCAGAAGCTCTACATGTGACTTTTCATTTTCGCAATATTTCTAGCAAGACTTCTAATCAAACGCTGATTGGATAAAATGCTTCTTAATTTTTCCTGAACTTGTCATGTCGATTGCGAGAAATTTGCAGGATCATCCCAACAAGGAGCGACAGGAATTTGAAGGTAAGCATCCGCGAGATCTAGCTTAGCAAAGTAGGTACCACCATTTAAAATAGTAAATAAGTCATCTGGGATCGGCAGCGGATAATGATGCTGTTGTAGTGCCGCGTTAAGTCCCGTGGAGAAGTCTGCACAGATGCGTATGGAACCATTGGACTTTCTAACAACCACAATTGGTGCAGCCAACATGGCGGGGGGCTCCTTCTGAGCCGGTCTGGAGTGATTAGAGAAACAGCAGTGGCTTTCGAAAGACCACAGGTTGTCAATCTAGGAGATTTGTTTTGATGGTGAACAGCGTGAACTTCGGAACCACCCTGGCCCCCAGATTGAACCAAAGTGATGTCACGCTCAAGGGTGATAATGCATTGATACTCGTCGGTGATCACCTTAAGTGTCAGTGTTGGGTCTTGTTCAAGGAGGTTAAGCAATCGAGTTCTGATGTCAGAGAATTTGGGTGGTTGAAGACTGAATATGAATACGAGGGATTTGAATCGGTCGTCGGTAAGGGATTTGAGCTTGAACCGTTCACACACATGGCTGACAACGCCAACATGGGTCAAGAAGTCATCGGACTTATTCATGACCAGTTTTAAGCAGCGATAACGAGTATTGAAGAGTGAATGATGATCACCAAAAAGTTAGCTGAGTGATTGAACAGTGGCATCGAAGGAACGGTCTCGTGGGTTCTGCGGTAGAATGAAGTTGCAATACTTATCAAGCTCTGATGGACCAAGTTTTCGAAGGAGAAGACACCTTCCACGAATCATCTCTGTCAGTAAGGTCGACTTTTAAAAGATCTTCATAACGTCTGAACCAGGTATCAGACGTAATACTGGCATCAGGATCATAAAGAAAGTCTGAAATACCACTGGTAATACAGTCGACTGATTGAGGGATTGTTGGTGTACATGAGACTCGAGAAGAGACCTGCACCTGAGTAAGCATCTCCATCAGCTTCAGCTGTTGTTTGAACAATTCTTCTAATTTGACTGGACCCATAGCTAATCACCAACTCGTTTGCTAAATCTCCGTCGCCAAATATTGTGTATTGCAATAGGACTAGTCGAAATTCTACGGATTGACCAACTTCAGATATCCCTGTACGACCCCAATACTGTTCCGCGAACTCCAATAAATCAGAAAAACCGTCAAATGAGAATCGTTTATGGGGTCAGAAGCGGAACAAAAATAATTTACAGACAATGCATATTTAAACAGTTAGGATGACCCTGAATATTAACCAATAGGAAAACGACACGTGGAATTTATAGTTAGGAAAACTGTAAATATTGACCAATAAGAAACGACATGTGAAATATGTGAAGAGTCTGAAAACATGTGAAAATATACCACTTTACGTTCGAGATAGAATTAGACTCAATACAATTTTGTGAATATCCCAGCAAGAAGGAAACATGAGACAGTTGTATGGTACAACAAAGAACGACCAGTGGAAAGCAAGGAAGGTAAGGTAATCACCAATATTGAAGAACAACGGGACAGATGGGTAGAACACTTCAAAGAACTCTTGAATCGATCTACACCACTGAACCCACCCAACATCGAAGCAGCACCCACAGACCTCCCAATCGATGTTAGATCACCAACAATTGAAGAGATCAGCATGGCCATCAGACAAGTCAAGAGTGGCAAAGCAGCGGGACCAGACAACATTCCAGCAGAGGCATTGAAAGCAGATGTAGCAGCAACTGCAGAGATGCTCCATTCTCTTCAGTAAGATTTGGGATGAAGAACAAGTACCAACAGACTGGTAAGAAGAACTTCTGATCAAGATACTAAAGAAAGGCGATCTCAGCAAGTGTGATAACTACAGGGGCATCACTCTTCTCTCAATACCAGGAAAAGTCCTCAACAGGGTATCGTTAAACAGAATGAAGGACTCCGTGGACGCTCAACTTTGAGACCAACAGGTTGGATTCCGTAAGGATTGATCGTGTACGGACCAAATCGCAACTCTACGGATCATTGCGGAACAATTAATGGAATATCAACATCAATATCTACATCAACTTCATTGACTACGAGAAGGCATTTGATAGCGTGGACAGGACGACACTATGGAAGCTTCTTCGACACTACGGCGTGCCTGAGAAGATAGTCAACATCATACGGAACTCCTATGATGGACTAAACTGCCAAATCGTCCACGGAGGACAACTCACCGACTCGTTCGAGGTAAAGACCGGTGTTAGGCAAGGTTGCCTACTCTCACCCTTTCTCTTTCTCCTGGTGATCGACTGGATTATGAAGACGTCGACATCTTGAGGGAAGCACGGGATACAAGGAGAAACTAGGATGCAGCTGAACGATCTAGACTTCGCAGATGATCTGGCTCTTCTATCACACACGCAACAACAAATGCAGGAGAAGATGACCAGTGTAGCAGCAGCCTAACCAGCAGTAGGTCTCAATATACACAAAGGGAAAAGCAAGACTTTCCGATACAACACAACATGCACCAATCGAATCACACTTGACGGGGTTTTGGAGGATGTAAAAACCTTTAAATATCTGGGCAGCATCATTGATGAGCACGGTGGATCTGATGTAGATGTGAAGGTGAGGACTGGCAAAGCAAGAGCAGCATATTTACAACTGAAGAATATCTGGAACTCAAAACAACTGTCAATCAACACGAAGGTCAAAATTTTCAATACAAATGTCAAGACAGTTCTACTGCATGGGGCAGAAACTTGAAGAACTACGAAAGCCATCATCCAGAAGATACAAGTGTTTAGTAACAGTTGTCTACGCAAGATACTTCGGATCCGTTGGCCAGACACTATCGGAGACAAGCTACTGTAGGAGAGAACAAACCAGATTCCAGAGGAGGAATAAATCAGGAAGAAGTGCTGGAAGTGGATAGGACACACAATGAGGAAATCACACGACTGCGTCACAAGGCAAGCCCTCACATGGAATCTTGAAGGGCAAAGAAAAGGAAGACCAAAGAACTTATTACGCCGAGAAATGGAGACAGACATGAGAAGAATGAACAAAAATTGGACAGAACTAGAAAGGAAGACCCAGGACAGAGTGGGTTGTAGAATGCTGGTCGGCGGCCTATGCTCCGTTGGGAGTAACAGGCATAAGTAAGTAAGTATACGTGTTATTCAAATTCACAATATGTGGTCTCTTAATATTTCAAAGATAGATTATCTAAGCCAAACACAAAATTGGTCCTGAATGGATAAGTAAAACACTTTGGAAAAAATGGGTTAACAAACTAATTAGTGAAATGAACTCAAGTTAGTGTCTTATAACTTCAAAATGTAACAACAAATGCCTAACCGATGCCCACATTATTTTTCATTGGTTATCACTGCAGATTATTCTACACAATGCCGAGTTGCTACTGTTTACGAAGTAAAAAAAGCTACTGAAGACAAGACCGAGAGAAAGTCCATATTTTACTTGAGATACTGTTAAAGTACATAAATTACTAATCAAAAGAAATCAACACCGATATGTGGTAATTACAACAAACTTTAATAGTAACTCAAATACGTACATATCAGTACGAATAAGAAATTATTTTGTCTTAAACTCATTACTCGTTTGAATCAATTTAAAGACAAATAGAAAACGTATATTGACGAGCTTGAATAGTACTTGCCACAAAGTTCTAAATATATTCATTAAAAAAGCTCTACAAGCACTTGAGGACACGCAACTGAATCTAATAAGCGGCGTACTTACGTAACAAACTCTTTGAAGGGAGAAACTGTTCAAAAAAAACGTCGTTAGTAATGAGGTGAAAATTAATATTGAATGACTTTAATAATTTTGAAATCTCTCTCAAGTCCAAAGCTTTTGAAATTGTAATTTGATAACTCATCCTTCATACAATACAAGTTTAGTAAAACACCTTGATATTTATGACCTAGATGAAGCTTTTTAAACCTTAGTTTCAACCGACCGATATCAGGTCCTTTAATATGAACCATAAAATCCTGGGGCAACTAAACATTGAAAAATTCCCCTAATATCATCAATGTTCGACGTGTCCCTTTAACCACCTCTTCAATTATTGTTTCTTTATAAATTGATAATGTGTGTAACGTTAGACGCAACAACTTAATAGTGAGTTCCGAACACGGCTTACGTAGAGAGTTGTCTTTTTTCTATCTTCACCGTTAATGAGACCTTGGTGTATATTCAGAGAATGTGGATGTAATTCGTAAGTTTCGCTACATGTAGCGTAAGGAAGACTCAACCAAAAACTTCAACAAAAAGGGCAAGCACAAGCTGGGTTTGCACGTCATGAAAATAGTTAGCAAATTCGCATACGGCTTTGTGAAACGCCCTGATTATAAGCACCGGGTTTCTATAGGTTCCCCATAGCTTAATAAGGCATGCCAATCTGAACCGGTGAATCGGTAGTTTGATGATACGCAAATTTTTAAATCAGAAAATTTTATAAAGCTTGAGTAAAGACCAAGAAAGCAGGTAGTAAGAGAAAGCTAACAAGTTGAAAGCAGCAGATGTTTCCTGTGACTGCAAAACACTGTTTAAACTCATTACAGTCGGTAAAGCAATCGATGAAGTTGATGGGGCATCAAATAGTAACGTCAAGTGGCGCTCTGAGACCTGAGCAGAAACGTCGATCAGATTGAATTATCCTCCCTAGCTGGCAGCTACTACCCCACCCAATAAAGTGAGGGTCTGTAACGGACTCGAGTCTATGGAGTGTCAGAAGTCTCCAAACTCAGACTATTCTTGTTCATTAAATGCCCCCAAATGCCCTGGTACAGCAGAGAGTGAGGAGATTCCGCTCTCCTCCTCGAAATGCTATCACATGGCCACGCGTATATAGCCTCTGCCATGGAAGTCCTACTCACTGCCTTCTCGTGGCGAGGGTGTTGTTCACGAAAGTGAGAAGACGAAAAGCGAATGTCCGGCGCTTTAACCGGGTTGGTGGACACAGAAAGTTCACTTAGGGGAGTTGGAAAACCCTGATTCCAAACCAATGGTGCACACGGATTCCAGTATCCTGAAGGAACATATGGCGTACAAATCAATCGTTGATCACCGGCTACCATGGGACTGCATCTCCTCACGATGCTCCACTGCCTTGTGGATCAGATCTTTCGGTCAAAGGCTCCGGATGTGGTCCCCTAAGAAAACCACCTGCTTCATTTTGGGCACCCGGGCGGTATCACAGCCCTCACACAAATCAAATGAGATTTGTGCGGAGCATGTGTATCTGGTGTTTCTTTGTACCAATATTTATGTGTTGAAATAAATAAATGTTCATTAACTATTTTAACTTTCCCTCTCTTGCTTCTCTACACTACTATCAACTGATTTGTGGGGTGCATTTTCTAATACCTCATCGTATCAGGATTTGCGCGCTTTAAATAAGATTGGTACATCACAGGTATGCTACACTTAGCGTATGTGGTGTGATTATATGAGTTTAGTGACAGCATTATAAATATATAACTCCGCCTGTAGCTCTTCTAGAGTTACTGCCGGTCCCAAGCCCGGGTAAAGGAGGAGGGTTGGGCATGGGGTTAGCGACCCCATCCCGTAGAATAGCTAACTCGCTAAAAAACGTTAACCAGAAAAAATAATTAAAACAATTTAAAGTCTGCCCTGGGAGTTGAAGGAATAATTATGACGTCTCATAATGAAAGCCGAAATTCTTCGGAAGTCACGAGACCGATGCACCTTCTAAGAACGAGAGCAACACTCTTTATAGGTACATGGAACGTCCGGACAACGTGGGAGACAGGAAAGACCAGCCAAATAGCAATGGAAATGAGGAGATACAACTTGGCAGTACTCGGAATCAGCGAAACCCATTGGACACAAACTGGACAACAAAGGCTAGGCACAGGAGAGATGCTGCCGTACTCCTGTCACGAAGGGGAAAATGCTCCACACACTCAGGGAGTTGCTCTAATGCTGTCCAAAGAAGCACGAAATGCACTTGTGGGATGGGAATCTCATGGACCCAGGATAATCAAAGCATTATTCAGAACAAAGAAGCAAGGGATCACAATGAACGTTATCCAATGTTATGCACCCACCAATGATAGCAACGATGATGATAAAGATCAGTTCTATGAAAGGCTTCAATCAATTATAGAGAAGTGCTCACGAAAGGACCTCACCATCCTGATGGGAGATCTAAATGCTAAAGTTGGAGTGGATAACACAGGATATGAAGATGTAATTGGACGACATGGACTAGGAGAGAGAAATGAAAATGGGGAGAGACTCGCAAACCTATGTGTATTCAACAAATTGGTTATAGGCGGCACAATATTCCCACACAAGTGCATACACAAAGCTACATGGATCTCACCGGACCAAATCACAAAGAACCAGATAGATCACATCTGTATCAATAAAAAATTCCGAAGATCAATGGAAGATGTGAGAACCCGGAGAGGAGCTGACATAGCTTCAGATCACCACTTGGTTGTGGCCAAGATGAGACTGAAGCTAAAGAAAGACTGGACAACTGGACAAACAGCACTACAAAGGTTCAATAAAGCCTTCCTTCGAGATATTGACAAGCTCAATGAATTCAAGATCGCTCTCAACAACAGGTTCCAGGCTCTACAGGATCTACTAAATGAACAAGAAACTACTTTGGAGGACAACTGGAAAGGGATAAAAGAAGCACTAACTTCAACGTGTCAGGAGGTTCTTGGTCCTAAGAAGCATCATCACAAGGAATGCATCTCTATGGGAACCCTGGACAAAATTCAAGAAAGGAAGAACAAGAAACTAGCAATTAACAACAGCCGAAAACGAGCAGAGAAAGTCAAAGCACAAGCAGACTACGCAGAAGCTAACAGGGAAGTGAAGAAAAGCATTAAAGCCGACAAGCAGAAATACATGGGAGAACATGGGAGCAACGGCGGCGGAAAAAGCTGCAAGAGAAGGCAATATGAAACAACTATATGATACAACGAAGAAAATGGCAGGGAGATATAGCAAACCAGAGAGATCAGTCAAGGACAAAGAAGGAAAGATAATCACTGAGATTCAAGAACAGAGGAAAAGATGGGCAGAAAACTTCGAGGAACTGCTGAATAGACCAGCCCCATTGAATCCACCGAACATCGAAGCAGCCCACACTGGCCTTCCTATAGATGTCACTCCACCAACGATTGAAGAAGTCAAGATGGCCATCAGACAAATCAAAAGTGGGAAGGCGGCAGGATCTGACAATATACCAGCAGAAGCACTGATGTCAGACATTGAAATAACTGCAAACATGCTTCACCTTCTATTCAAGAAGATTTGAGAAGAGGAACAAGTGCCAACGGACTGGAAAGAAGGATATCTCATCAAGATACCAAAGGAGATCTGAGCCAATGTGAGAACTACAGAGGTATCAGTTTGTTATCAGTACCAGGAAAAGTTTTCAACAGAGTGCTGCTGAATCGGATGAAAGACGCAGTAGACGCCGAACTTAGGGATTAACAGGCTGGATTTCGTAAGGATAGATCGTACACAGACCAGATCGCGACACTACGGATCATCTTTGAACAATCAGTTGAGTGGAACTCATCACTATACGTCAACTTCATTGACTATGAGAAGGCGTTTGACAGCGTGGACAGGAGAACATTATGGAAACTTCTTCGACACTATGGAGTTCCTGAAAAGATTGTCAACATTATCCAAAACTCATACGATGGACTACAGTGCAAAGTCATGCATGGAGGACAGTTGACAGATGCATTTCCAGTAAGGACCGGAGTCAGACAAGGCTGTCTACTCTCCCCATTCCTCTTCCTTCTAGTGATTATGAAGAATTCGACATCTGAAGGGAAATACGGAATACAATGGACTTCTCAGAATCAATTAGATGATTTGGACTTCGCAGATGATCTAGCTCTCCTCTCTCATACACACGAACAAATGCAGATGAAGACAGCAAATGTAGCAGCAGCCTCCGCATCGATAGGCCTCCACATTCACAAAGGAGAAAGCAAGATTCTCAAATGCAACACGGAGAACACCAACCCAATCACACTTGATGGCGAAACTCTGGAAGAGGTGGAAACATTCAAGTACCTGGGGAGCATCGTTGATAAACAGGGAGGATCGGATGCAGATGTAAAGGCGAGGATTGGCAAAGCAAGGGCAGCATTTCTACAATTGAAGAACATATGGAACTCAAAACAACTCTCAACCAATTTCAAGGTCAGAATCTTTAATAAGAACGTCAAGACAGTCCTACTGTATGGAGCTGAAACGTGGAGAACTACTACGACCATCATCAGGAAGGTACAAGTATTTATAAACAGTTGGCTACACAAAATACCCAGCTGTACCGATAATGAAGTGAAATTTAACAGATAAACTACGGTTTAGTATTAATATAATGGTTTAGTACATATACTCTGGGAATTAATGTAATGTTATCAGATGTCTCTAGAGAAGTGCAACACCTCGACTTGTTTACCTGTTTGTCCACTACTGGTTGATTCTTAGGTACGCAGTCCGAGCTTTCAAATCTTCAGTTGCAAGTGCTTTAACCATGAATTCGTCTTTCTACATATTATAAAACAACCAATAATCAAACTTTAAAACAAGAGTTCTTTAATCTCATCTCACCACGGAAGTGAAATTCAAACATTATTACCGTTGGTGAGGATCGATGGCAGATTGTACTACATTGAAGCTACTAGGTCTAAAACCGAAGATACAGGCCCATCAAGACCAAACTTAGCGAGATTAACAGCACTGAAAGCGAACGAACGTGTGTCAAAACAATCCCCTATTCTCCTTTACGCAGGAATACAGCAGGATAAAAAATATTTTAATGAGTAGAATAGCATAAAACTAATCAAAAACATGCATATCAAACCGAATTCCTGGAATTTATAATAAGACAGAGTGGACTTACTTGAGACATCAAGTGAAGATTAATTCCAATCAAATGAACGGAGAAATGACCGACGAAAAACAACAGTATAAACCAGCCTGGGACCCGGCCATACCTCATACTTGCTAAAACTATTTGCAAAACACTGACGGGTCCACATATTACCAACAGCTGCCATAAGCGCAAAGGGGCCATGGTATATGTGATCAATATGAGCTGAAGAATTAAACTTAGATTAAAAGCCAAAGTAGCACCAGGTTCTGGTGGAGTAAATGCAAGCAAGCCAAGCAGACATGAAATCCATGCGTGACTACCACTGATTAATATAGCTCGAGGTTTGAAAAGCTTGTCGAAGAAGCTCGTTAAGAAATAAGTAATTGAGATCACAACGCCAAGACTGAATCCAATCCTGTACACTAAACAACTATGGTGTTGCAGGATTGAAAAATACACCAACCAAGCAACCGACAGAAAGGCTGTTAGTACAGTGGCAAAACGGAATCTCCCACGAGAGCTTGGGTACGTACATTTGTAGTAAAACGACTCTAATACTTCCGAATCAAATTTGAGATTGAGTATTCCTCCAGAACATCTTTCAAATAGATAAAGCCCTTTGATATTGTGTTTCCCGACTGATCTGACTCCTTTAGTCTTGTCGAAGTTATTTTCTGAAGCCATTGTGGGAACAATAAGTTATGCAAATATCTTAAGCACCATTTGAGTGGGTGAAGTTATGTAATATGAGTAACTGATATCAAAACCTTCAAGATAGGACCAGAGCTTCGGAGTAATGATACAATATTCTTATCAGACGATAATTAATTTGGTGAGCTGACTTTCATAACTCATTATTACGTGTCCTACAATTTGGACCGAAGCCCCAGTCATGAAACAACGACCAGCCCTTCCCGCGCGGCTCCAAATGTTTCCCGATATATCCAATATCCAATATATTCGCTCCGGGCTATTATAAACCGAGTTATTTCTTTCCTCTCGTTCCCAGTGTATCCAATATTTTTGTCGCGAGTTTGTATAAAATAATTCACTTATTTGCGCTAGCTTGTTATTGTTTCGGCACAGTTTCAGGTATTTGATAATGTCCAGCGGGTGGTATTCTAATGACTTGATTGCACCAATTCTAGTGTGTTTGTTAGCGACTAATGGGTTTGCATATCTTGTATTTCAGTTAGCTACGTTCGTCTCAGGACAGCTAGGATTTTGGATGCCAGCAACTATCACATCAGCAGGAGGTTGGTCGCTATATAAAAAATAAGAAAGTGAATATTCTAGAGCTAAGAAAAGAAAATTGCCCCAAAAAATAAACAAATAAATCGGCTCAAAAAATCTTTGCACGCACTTTACAAATGGGAAGTATTATCCTTACGTGATTTAGACCTCTCAAACTTTTACTAGGTTTCCGCGCAACATAAGTACAGTTATCGGTCCAAAGAGTATGTCCTGAGCTTGATGTTCGGTAGATCACTTTTCCTTAACAGTTTTACCCAAATCCTAAGTTAAGTTTGGTTTTGTCACAGCTAAAAAATACGGAAGTTGGCTTCACGAAGCATGGACAGATCTGACAGCAACTGCTTACAACGGACTTAGTAAGTCAGATAGCAAGTGTGTAAGTGGCACAAACAAGGAAAAAAGGAAACGAGTACAGGGACTATCTACTCGGAAAGCCCTGTGTTGGCAGGCTCCCTGCCCAGTCATATAAAGCCTGGTTAAACAAACTGGACGATAAAGGTCATATGTTTAAATCGATAGCACGAACTGTGAGAGTTTACCGAACAAAATGAAAGAGTTTCATGGACTAAGTTTCGCCAATATTACTCATCTGATAGAAATACCTGAAACGTGGACGTCTTCTCAAATTACGGAACAACAACTTGCAATACCCGGGATATCTTTGTTTCGAGACGACAGAAAAACAAGAATGAGAGTAAGACAGCCCTGTATCTACGATCTTGCTTGGTAGTACACCAAGTGTACACCTAAAGATCCCACAGGTATTTGGAGTTTGACCGTGCCTTTACATGTAACACCTTTGTATTCGAAATATACCAATCCAGCCGAGTCAGAAATGAAGAGGTTCGAAGATATATTTGAAAGGCTATTGATATATAGGAAAGCGTTTAATCCAGGCTAGCTAAGAGTTTTAAAATGTGTGTGGCACGGCATACCCACTCGTGATCTGGTGTAGATGCTTGAGCCCCTTCGGCTAGATGTGTCCATTAAAACTAATGGGGTCAGCATCAAATGCCGAAGACGTACACAACTTCACATTTTGGAGTTATTTACCTCTACAGCTCACTGAGGTCGATTGGAAAACGGTTCTACTGAATGCACGTTTGCTCGTGTAGGTTTAGATCCGTATACATTGAAGAAGATGAAAAGCCCAAAAGTTCTACTGAAAGTCAGAGTGTCATTCCGTAAACGAGTTGTACCACAGTGTATACAATGAAAATTATCCATTGTCAAGAGTTTGCAGTGGAGACTAACTGTTGGTAAAGTAGTTTTACCAACGTTTGGCAAATTAGGTATTTACTGTATGATTACCAGATTTTACTAAGATGTTCTGTAATCATGTGTTCAAGTACGTCCCCACTTGTGTTCCTGTTCATTGCATTTGGTGTCAGTGCCAACCAGGAGGGTGGAAGAGTACACTTCTGTGGACGCCGCTTTGGGCATGGAGCTTGGATGCTAGTTGGGGCGGTCTGGATGGCAGAGGTAATAAGACAACGGAAAAGTTCAGATTCAAACTGGCATCCGCAGTCTGTAGTGACAGTTGAAGGGCAGCCGAAGTTTACTACCCATCGTTGAAAGAAAGCATGCGCTATTGTTTCAACAATAATGTCGTCAATAGATACTGCTTCTGGACATCGAGTGAAACCTTCTATACAGGTTAAAAGATAAGAGTATCCATTTGAATCTGATAAAGGTCTTACCAAATTCAGATGAACAGGGACAAAACGAGCTTCAGGAGTTTTGGATGAGCCTAAGAGATACTTGTTGTGTATATTCACGTTAAACTTCTAGCAGCTTACACAGGAGCGTGCCCACTCCATTACGTCTTTATTCATACCAGGTCAGCAAACACTGTCCTGCTATGAGCACCTGGATGAGAAAGTTTGTGCAACGTAATGAAGACGTTGTGTCGATGATGTTTCGGCACGATTGGTCTCTAGATGTGTCACATAATGTAGTTTTCTTGCCCGTTTCCATCTGTTTCTATCAATTTTAGAATTGTTGAGGATAACTCGTGCTGGAGATCAGTGTCTTCTTCTTGAAGATGGGAAAGTTTAAGAAGTTCGATTCCTTGGAAACTGTTCAAGGAAGTTTTACGAGACAAGGCATCCGCAATTATATTGTTTGCTAAAGAAGTATGTTGTATATCTGAAGTGAACTGAGAAATGTAGTCCAGTTGCCGAGACTGTCGAGGGGAGTACTTATCTGAAGATGAGCTTAAGGATTAGACAAGAGGTTTGTAATCGGTGGAAAGAGTGACTTCCGGGCCTTCAATAGTGCCGTACCTCACAACTCTTGGCCAGTCGTTTCGTACGTTAAGCGTTACATCTCAATTCAGTGACTACTACCCTTCTCGAGAATAATACCAATGGTTGCTAGGATTGGTTAACTCATCGTTGCAGGACCCCCCATTGCTGGCTCTGGTACGTCTATTGAGATACTAATGTGTGATTGAATGTCATGGCATACAACTATGGGTGCTCTTGCAGGAAGCTCCTGAATCGTGAGGAATATTTTCCCAGCACTGTCGTCCAAATTGATGAGCTTCGGACTTACAACAATTAATTCTGTTAAGAATTACACGAAAAACAAGCAGTTCCAAATTAAAATCACAGAAACAGCCTGTGAGAACAGTGTTGAAACGGCTCGATGAAAATGAAATGAAAATACATCAAACTGTGTTTTCAATGTTTAAACCCTAGAATATCTCGAGCACACAGTAAGCTCAAAAGAGGTTACACCGACCAAAGAAGAAGTGGAAATCACCATACAATACCCCACACCTAGTTCTCTAACACAACCTAAAAGTTTTCGAGGTCTAATGAACTTTGGTCGATGATTCATACTAACTGACTCAAGCATCTACGTTGACATATCCGAATCCCCATCCATCACTTGCTTTGACGGTGGATGGTTCGGACAAAGTAATGGGTGTTACCCTTAACCAAGTGGTTGAAAACGCTTGGAAATCTGTTGCTTTCTCCTGAAAAATCTCGCTCCAGCAGAGACAAAGTATTTTACTCTTAGGCGAGAACTTCTTGCATCTTACCAAACCATTAAGTATTTTCGACACAATTCGGAAGGCAAGGACTTCATAGTTTATACGGATCACAAACCACTGAACAGTGTACTGAAAGTGAGAGTCAACAAATACACAACTTCAGAATTCAAGCACCTTGACTGTATGTCACGGTTCACAAATGACATACATGTCACAGGTCAGGACAATCAGTAACAAATGCAGTATCGCAAAGTTAGTAGATAATAATCTCCGCACAATTTTGGGGAAGGAAGGTCGAGGCATTTCCTTGGACGTGCCGCATTAAATCAGGACACTGTCAATACATGATGCTAGCTGCTTTATTTTGAGGGTAGAGTTGCTTGCTATAAGTAGGTATTGTAATTCTTGATCCTCTTCCTGGTTGCCTCTCAAAGTCTCGAAATTCAATGAGTCCTGCTATGACTGGGTCTTTTAATGGATCTTCATTTCGTATGTGATTTGTCGTACGTGATTTAGTTGGGCGACCTCTTTTCATTGTTCTAACTGCAATACGCGCTAAGTGAGATAAAAGGGTGTCAGGGTCTTGCGCATCCAAACACTTTTGCACGTAGCATGAAAGAGCTTGTTTTAGGACAACTTCATCTACTGTATTGTCATCACTAAGACTTTGATGTGACATAAAAACCCTAATGGTGATCTATCATCTAGTGTTTCTTCTTGTAATAACTTTTGGATTCTCTGACTGTTTAATAATGATAAACGGTTCGTTATCTCCCGTCCTAATATTGTTTATAGTTGTGGTGATGGTGTATCAAGTCGTGAAATACATTGGCGACTGACGAAGGAACGATAGAACGCAAATCTCTGTGGCGAATTTTCTCAGATTCGTGAAGTAATGCTCTATTTGAGCAAACCACAATTCAGGGTCTCTGCGATCAAACTCTGGGAGTCGGACTTTCGTAGTCATAACAGTGCCTATTTCCAACGGTGATATACCGTTCAGGCTTTTGGTTTCCGTTGAGTGTAACATGAGGTATATGATCAATGTAGTAATACAATAAGAACTGGGCATGACTATAGCACGAATACTGACGCCACAAGTTGGAGTGGGAATATGAAGCCCCCAAGGCAGTTTATTCGCTAAGAACAAGATAGGTTTCCATTCGAGGATGTCCATGTCCTCTCATCAATAGGGAGTATTGACTTTAGTAGTCATTTCTAACATGATCACATACGAGATAATAGTTGCGGTATGTTTGAAGTTTGCCTTGCAATTAACCGGTATCTTTTATAAAGTGTTTATATATCCTTTAATTCTAGTGTAAACTAATATTAGAATTAAACCTTCAAGTAAAATGAGTCGACTGACAAAAACGAGCCTGAAAAACCGTAACTTCACAAATAATAACAATTATGTTATTGCCTATAACGCATGCTCTGCAACTCCTTTTGAATCAGATAATGTTGGGAATGGACTTATACCACGCCTGCTGCTGAATGGCTCAGTCTCTAATATAATAATTAGTTATACCTCAAGATCAAAACGTATCGATTATGCTAAGAGTGAATTAGACACTATCTATAAGCAATTAAGCTATGTGTAATCTAAAGTACAGTCACTTGCGAGCTCTTTATCAAGGCATAATCATCTTAAGCAAGAACTAAAATCACTACCACCCCTTAAACTGCTATTGTAAAGGTATGTAGTTCCTGCGAAACTTGGAGCCAGGATCAAAGTAGAATCTGTTATCGATTTTGTCGCCAGCGGATTTACTAAGTGAATATTCTCTCGAAATAACGTGATTATCTATAACATGCCTGACAAAATCGTCATTATATCCGTAAGGAATTCTACATTAAAGGCAGCTAATCTGCAAGATAGTTTATGCCAATGTATTCGACCTAACAAAAAGCACCAGAAATACTGGTGCCTCATCGTGTTGAGATTCGACTCTCATTTATTAGCTGAACAGTTGAAAGAATCCGAACGACTAATCTGTGCGCTTGTGAGGTTTAGAAACGCTCTTATAGTCTCAGATTAGACCACCAACCAAAGACCTACGCAAAAGCGTACCATAAACTAAAATAACGTTGTTGAGATTACAACGAATCCCGTTGCCTCAGCAACTGAACTCATACGTTCAGTTAACCTATCTCATGTTACTTAGTACACGGATTTACCAAATGAAAAGTTCTAGTTTGCCTCTTCTGCCTGTAGTGACCTCAGATAATCAATGTATATCTAATGGAGATACTAATCCGATATTTTCCAATGTAACATTAGAAGCCCATAACCAAATACCTAGTTCGAATATGAAGGGTCTTAAAAACACTGTTAAGATTAAAAATCCTATACCAGGTATGAAGAAAGTATGTATAAAGCCTTCTGGTTCCAGACCAAATACCAAAAATATTACGATGGCCCTATCAAACAAAAATATGCTTTCCGACACCATGCTTTACCCCACTCATTGTAAGGGAGGTTATAAGGGCACACTTTGTTCAAACGTCGCACAAGACGGCCACTACAAACATTGTGTAGGCACGCCTAATATTAGGCAGACTACAGTGAACCAGCGTGCTTAATGGTTACCCTCAAATGTTTTACATATTGAATCTGTGAGATACAACTCTCCTCATTACTTTCCCGATGGACAAGATTGACTACTAGGTTAATCACCAGCAATTCGACCCCAACCAGCAGGTACTTGTCTTAACTGTCCACCGAGTCAAGTTCAACAAATTAACCCACTTTATCAAAATAATGATTTTTTTCGGCCTTTAGAGTTCCCTGGTCCCACCAGCACTACAGTTTGTCCAAGCGAAAGCCCATACGATCAGTCAAACATATTAAATCGTAGTCCCGGCAAATCTAAAACATTTACCATCCATAGGGAAACTCTCGGTTTTTTCACACTCCATAATCCCTTTTTAAACCTATTGCCTATCAATGCACGTTCATTTCTGAACAAAATTTAAGCCTTGAGAACCATAGCTTTTCTAACCGAACATTCTTTCACACTTATCATCGAAACATTGTGCTCTCAAGCAACATCTGGTTCACAATTAAATATCCAGAACTATCGACTCTATCGCTGTGACAGAGAAACTAAGCGAGGAGGTGGTTGTCTTATATATGCTTTGGATACCTCAACAGCCAATAAAGTTGAAGACAGTGTCCTGAGTAGTTTGCCAGAAACGGCATGGATATCAATCAACACGATAAATCATAGTCTACTCCTATGATGTCCTTCGATGATACACCATTAAACATAGATCTTACCCTAAATGGTCAAGTGTTATCTAGGTTACATACAGTAGTAGACTAAGGTACTCCTACGACTCGTCGTTTACAAAACAGATATTGAAATAGACTTCCAAGTCTCAACGTCTTATGGGTTACATAACTCGAAACCTTTTTAACGGTGAACCATATATTTTAATGTACGAAGTTTGTGTTCGACTACTCCTTGAATACTGCACGTTTATTCCTGGTAGCGCGCGCATAAAGGATAAATTAAATCTGGAATCAGTAAAGTCACGATTTACATTTCATATTCATGGAACTGATTGGACCTTCACTTATAATTCTAGATGTAATAAACTTGGGCTTGATCGTTTTTGGAAGGGGAGATTCAAACTAAATCTTTTCTTATTCTTCTTCAAAATACTTACGAGTGATATCTAACATGAACAGTAGTAGTGATGGGGCGATCCTGAAGATTTCTTGCAATAGACAAGAAAGGCTCAGGAAACATTAGTAAGCATTTTATCCAATCAGCGTTTGACTGAAAGCTTTGCCAGAAATATCATGAAAATGAAAAGCCACATGTAGAGTTTCTGATTGGCTGATTACTACACAGTTACTATGTTTAGTAGCATTCCGGAATTTTTGAGAAAACCCAAGAACTCCTAAATTACATAAATTAACCTTTGGAGCCAGGTGTTTCTCGCATATTTTGCACCTTTTCTCTCTTGTTCAAGTCGCTGTGTACATTTAGCTTAGAAGTTTCGAGACTAGCTAAGGATTCGGGTATGTCGTTCAACCAGCAGGACTTATCAGGTAGACCTAACTGATATATTTCGGTAATCATTGTTTTGTTGTTCCGTGCTCTCTGTTTCCATTTTACTTTCTTTGGTTATGAATAATTATCTTTAGTTCGTTCTGGCACAGGAAGTAATCTCATATAAAACCAATCATAATCAACAGGCTATCCACATAAGAACGAATCCAAAGTTCCCTGTTGATGCATTGGATTGCTGTAATGCATATCATAAATGTACTACCTAAACAATTACTGAACTAGCAAACTTAGAACAATATTATATGACATGTTTGTTCTTTACATCTGATGTTGCTATTTACATCAAATTGATCATGCCTGTGGACTAGCGTGAATTCTGTAATTATTATTTTCAGAATATATATTATTATTGCTTTGGATAGATGAGAACGCTCCCCACATTAGCTACACCAAGGCAGATTGCAAGACAATGATGGAGAATCTTCAACACACTTCATGGCCAGGAGTGTGATGGAGGCTGGCCTACAAACTAGGGGGTTTGTGGTCATAGCGGAACCAATGGCGAAGATTCTACTAACTTAGAGATGTTCACTGACAAATCCACCGACCAGTTAAACTGGGAGTCTGCAGGTGCAGAAAGCTCCTCGACTTTAGTACCATTTGGTGGCTTGGACAATATCTAACTAACTCGTGGATCGAAACTACGAAAAATAAAATCCCTGCGCCTAAGAAAGATAACTCCGCCTGTAGCTCCTCCAGGGGCTACCGCCGGTCCCAAGCCCGGGTAAAGGAGGAGGGTTGGGCATGGGGTTAGCGACCCCATCCCGTAGAAAATCAACTCGCTAAAAAACGCTAACCAGAAAAAATCATTCAAACCATTCAAACTCTGCCCTGGGAGTAGAAGGAATAATGACGTCTCATGATGAAAGCCGAGTTCATTCGGAAGTCATGAGGCCGATGCACCTTCTTACAACCAGAGCGACAATTTTTATAGGTACATGGAATGTCCGGACAATGTGGGAGACCGGCAGAGTCTTCCAAATTTCTGCGGAAATGAGGAAATACAACCTGGAAGTGCTTGGAATCAGTGAAACACATTGGACGCAGGTTGGACAACAACGACTGTCTTCAGGGGAACTTCTGTTATACTCCGGCCATGAAGAAGAAAATGCCCCACATACACAAGGAGTGGCACTGATGCTGTCTAGAAAAGCACAAAATGCACTTATAGGATGAGAATCTCATGGACCGAGGATCATCAAAGCCTCCTTCAGAACAAAGAGAGAGGGCATTACAATGAACATCATCCAATGCTATGCGCCGACCAACGACTACGATGAAGACGCTAAAAACCAATTCTACGATAGGCTGCAGTCAATCTTCGAGAAGTGCCCAACCAAGGACCTGACCATTCTGATGGGAGATTTCAATGCCAAGGTTGGAAAGGACAACACTGGATACGAAGACGTCATGGGACAATATGGACTGGGAGGAAGGAACGAAAACGGTGAGAGATTTGCAAACCTATGTGCCTTCAATAAACTGGTCATAGGTGGCACCATATTCCCACACAAAAACATACACAAAGCCACTTGGATTTCACCGGATCACACTACACAAAATCAAATCGACCATGTCTGCATCAACAAAATGTTCAGGAGGACGATGGAGGATGTGAGAACCAGAAGAGGAGCTGATATAGCATCCGATCACCATTTGCTGGTCGCTAAGATGAAACTAAAACTCAAGAAGCACTGGACAATGGTGCGGACAACATCACAAAAGTTTAACACGGCCTTTCTTCGAGATGCTGACAAACTCAACAAATTCAACATAGCCCTCAGCAACAGGTTCGAGGCCTTTCATGACCTACTCAATGGAGAGGGAACCACCATAGAGAGCAGCTGGAAAGGTATCAAGGAGGCAATCGTTTCAACATGTCAGGAGGTTCTGGGTCAAAAGAAGCACCATCACAAGGAATGGATCACTGTTGGTACACTGGATAAAATTGAAGCAAGGAGGAACAAGAAGGTAGCAATCAATATCAGCCGAACAAGAGCAGAAAAAGCCAAGGCACAAGCCGAATACACAGAGGCAAACAAGCAAGTGAAGAGGAGCATCAGGACCGACAAACGTAAATATGTGGAAGATTTAGCGATGACAGCGGAAAAGGCTGCAAGAGAGGGAAACATGAGACAACTGTATGATACAACAAAGAAACTTGCTGGAAATTACCGTCAACCAGAAAGACCAGTGAAAAACAAGAAAGGCAAAGTAATCAACGATATTGAAGAACAACGAAACAGGTGGGTAGAACACTTCAAGGAACCCTTGAATCGACCAGCTCCACTGAACCCACCCAACATCGATGCAGCACCCACAGACCTCCCAATCGATATTGGCCCACCAACAATTGAAGAGATCAGCATGGCCATTAGACAAATCAAGAGTGGCAAAGCAGCGGGACCAGACAACATCCCGGCAGAGGCACTGAAAGCAAATGTAACAGCAACTGCCAAGATACTCCACATCCTCTTCGGTAAGATTTGGGACGAAGAACATGTACCAACAGACTGGAAAGAAGGACTTCTCATCAAGATACCAAAGAAAGGCGATCTGAGCAAGTGCGACAACTACAGGGGCATCACTCTCCTCTCAATACCAGGAAAAGTCTTCAACAGAGTATTGTTAAACAGGATGAAGGATTCCGTGGACGCCCAACTTCGAGATCAACAAGCTGGATTTCGTAAAGATAGATCGTGCACAGATCAAATCGCAACTCTACGTATCATTGTTGAACAATCAATCGAATGGAATTCATCACTGTACATCAACTTCATCGACTACGAGAAGGCATTTGATAGCGTGGACAGGACGACACTATGGAAGCTTCTTCGACACTACGGCGTGCCTGAGAAGATAGTCAACATCATACGGAACTCCTATGATGGACTAAACTGCCAAATCGTCCACGGAGGACAACTCACCGACTCGTTCGAGGTAAAGACCGGTGTTAGGCAAGGTTGCCTACTCTCACCCTTTCTCTTTCTCCTGGTGATCGACTGGATTATGAAGACGTCGACATCTTGAGGGAAGCACGGGATACAAGGAGAAACTAGGATGCAGCTGAACGATCTAGACTTCGCAGATGATCTGGCTCTTCTATCACACACGCAACAACAAATGCAGGAGAAGATGACCAGTGTAGCAGCAGCCTAACCAGCAGTAGGTCTCAATATACACAAAGGGAAAAGCAAGACTTTCCGATACAACACAACATGCACCAATCGAATCACACTTGACGGGGTTTTGGAGGATGTAAAAACCTTTAAATATCTGGGCAGCATCATTGATGAGCACGGTGGATCTGATGTAGATGTGAAGGTGAGGACTGGCAAAGCAAGAGCAGCATACCTACAGCTGGAAAACATCTGGAGCTCAAAACAATTGTCAACCAACACCAGGGTTATAATTTTCAACACAAATGTCAAGACAGTTCTTCTGTATGGGGCAGAGACGTGGAGAACTACGAAAGCCATTATCCAGAAGATACAAGTGTTTATTAACAGCTGTCTACGCAAGATACTTCGGATACGATGGCCAGACACTATCAGCAACAAGTTACTGTGGGAGATAACAAACCAGATTCCAGCGGAGGAAGAAATCAGGAAGAAGCGCTGGAAGTGGATTGGGCACACTTTGAGGAAATCACCCAATTGTGTCACAAGACAAGCCCTCACATGGAATCCTGAAGGTCGAAGGAGAAGAGGAAAACCAAAGAACACATTACGCCGAGAAATAGAGACAGATATGAGAAGAATGAACAAGAACTGGAAAGAACTAGAAAAGAAGGCCCAGGACAGAGTGGGTTGGAGAAAGCTGGTCGGCGGCCTATGCTCCATTGGGAGTAACAGGCGAAAGTAAGTAAGTAAGTAAGCCTAAGAAAGATAAAGGGTGTGATAACATACGCCCTACAACCCTGAAACAGTTCGCAGAAGCCATCAGTAAACCGACGTGTGATCCGTTCAGGAACTCACCTTTGTAGAATCTTTCTTTACGCCCCTGTAGAGGTACGGAGAGAAAGATTTCATGTCAGTTTTTCCTTATGACCAGTCTTTTTAATTTCTTTGGTCCTTACTGATTCTTCTATAGTTGTCTTTATTTTTATATATTTGTCCCTATTTTTGAGATGGAGAGAGAGACAACATTGAGACTGGGTTGGAAATCCTCACTTGGCGGACAACACTTTCTGTTTAGAGCCCGTGGAGTTCTCTCAGAGTTAGTGAGTGACTTACTGTTGCACTCATACATACAATCCGTGATGATGTTAAGTTTTCGAATGACAGTCCTATACTTGTTTTACTGAAGATTACTTTTTGATTCTCAGGACTACGTACTTTGGTGGACATTGTGAACTGATTACTCCACATAGTGGGGTTTATTTTGAAGCAAGTTCCCTGTTCGCCCCTTGCACATTTCAACTATTCATCGGTAATTATTTGTATTTTTTCACCAGATGAGAGAATGCAGTAATAAAGAACTATGAGTTGTGATATTTATGAAGGTGGAGTAGGTTCGAATGAAGGAAGGGAAGTGAAGATGGGAATGAGGAAGACTGTTTATTAGAACAGAGAGTGCATATAGAGAGTAAAGTGTTAAGTTAAATAACAACCATATCCTTTGCAGTCTGTTTTTTTTCATCATCCGATGCCTGCCACACAGTTTTCATGCAAAAGTCCGAGTTAGCATGTTGTAGGTTGTCTTAGTAGAATATATTATCATTATTCTTATTATTCACAAACACCTTAAGCGCTGTGAAGAAACCATTTCGGGTTTCTTCAAAAATGCAATGATACACAGTTTTCAATAGTGTTAGCACTACATATGCCATGTTTGAGAAAGGAAGGAAAAGGAAAATAAAATATTAATAATAGAATAGTAATAATAATAGTAATAATAAATCAGGTTGCGCGCAATTGGCAGGAATTTTAAATTGATTTTGAAGGAGGAAAGGAAGTAACTAAAGAAATAGAAATAAAGGAGTCGCGGAATACGTACATATCTTAACGCAGAACAAGAGTAAACAACTATGTATGTATAGCAAAAACGAGTAATAAAAATAAAATAAAACAGAATAAATTAATAACTAAATAACTTATTATTGCGGTAAGATATGACGTTAGAATAAGTGATTGTCGTGCAGTCATAGTTTTGAGTGATGCTATGAAAGTTTCAATTAAGTGCCAAAAATAATCAATGTGTATGAAGTGTATATACATAGTGAAAATAAAACGGGTCTGATAAGTTGAATTCAGCAAAACACAAGTTATTGTCTTAATCCGAAGCTTTGTAATCTTATGAATAATATTTATTTAGAAGGAAAAAAATCCAGCATAAAAATTGGAAACATGAGTCTGAATAGTGAGAGTAGGAGAAAAACCTCAATATCACTGAGTGATTGACTTGTTCTCTTCCATAAAGAGCCTGATATAAACAAACTGTTCTGCCCCACAAACACGGGTGGATTGAAGTCATCACCATCACCATCAATGCTTGCTGGTTAGTAACTCCACCGTCCCTCCTTTTGTGATGTTAGGCTCATTTAAGCTTAATTTTTGGATATATGTCATACCTCACACGATGCTCTGTTGGAAAACACTATTTCTATAAGTACCATCTTACAAGCTTATCAGACAGGTACAAACTATGGACTGTGGGAAAAGCTTCAATTCAATGCTTTAATTGACCATAGTGTGAAGTATACGTCGCCAATCAGACTATAGGGATTAAGAAGGGTATAATGTAGGATAGTTGCTTACCAAAGTAGGCGGAAAAGTGTAGACTTATATTAGTTACACAGGAAGCCCAAACTATGAAGAACATGCCTTCCCTAATATTTATAAAGCTAGGCGGCTAATTGGTTTCATAACGAAAAAGTTCTTCACGAGAGGCTGAGCCTACCCTATTCAAAATATGCGTACGGCCTTCCCTTGAATACTGCTCTTTTACTTTCTCTAATATGAATACCACAGACAAAATCAGAGTAGAAAATGTTCAAAAACGCTTCACACGCCAACTGCTAGGAGATGACTCTACTCCCAACTACACAAATAGATGTAAGCACCAACTACGATCCGTGATCAAGCCTATAGACTAAGAAACAACCCATATACACTATTAACCGTAAAACGCCGAAAACAAATGCTTTGTAAGTCTTCTACGGTGCGGTATAGTTTATTGTGGAACAGGTTATCAATACCTATCCGTAACTGTGACATTTTACCGAATTCAAAAGACTGATAACCTGGTCATTAGACTCTAAAGAGCTTCATCAACTATTTTTTGAACTCCAGCCCATCAATGAAGCACTTTATTATGAACCGCCTAATATCTAGACGGAGCAAGAATTTAACAAACCCCACTGTTAATAATATGAATATAACCAAATTACAGAACACATGGTTTACCCTCTCACTATTCATTGATTATTAACCATGGCTGTCTGCTTCCAACCCTCACACTTAGATTCCGAATCTCTCTAGTGGTTAAAGGTACATTATTCCTCCTAAGCGTTATGTCTTTTTTTCTATTGCAAGCATACTGACAACTCACTAATCTTGTGGATGCTGATCAACTAAGGCTGATCAAAGGAACCTCAAAATATCCTTAATTCTTGTGACTTGCTCAATGTTTTATTTTTCTTACCTTGAAAATTTTACAATTTTCTACTCTTTCATTTCCTTTGATTTGTTGTTAGTCCTTAACATCTCTTAACCACATATAATCTGGTCAGTCTCTTCTAGTTTATACCTTTAGTTATCTTCATTGCAATATGATTTACTAAACTGTGCCATCATTAATGTTTCAGATGTTCCATAGGAGTATAAGCTCACGGTTTACACAAGCTCTCAAATTTACGTGATTTAATCCCGACTATCAGTTGCATAACGGAAAGGAGCCTCCATAAAGTCCGCCAACTGTCCCATTGATAAATAATATTATCATTTACAATCATAAGTGAGAAGTGTTATCCCCCATAAATTTATGATCAATGTACCTTGTAAAACATCAAACTAACTGCGTAGCCCACCACAGTGGAGACTGTATCTTCTGTAGCCGTTTGATATTGCTTATTGAGGATACCACAAGTATTGTAGTGTTACAACACTATTAGCAACACCTTCTATAATTGAATCTTGCCCACCCAGTGAACACAGAAGTGATAAGCTAGGAGGCTGGAAGATATATTCGATAGATTATCAATATATCGAGAAGTGACTGGTCTAACTGTCCAGCGGTTGCATGAGAAGTAGAGGACGGCGTTCCCACTCGTGATCTGGTGCGGATGCATGACCGGGCGCCTTCAGTTAAGTGAGTCCGTTGAAACTGAAGTGTTCAGCATCCGATGTCGAAGGGATACAGAGCTTTTGATATTGGGGATTTATTCACCGCTACATTGTAAACTGGCATGCCTCATGTAACAGACTGTTATTTGAGTATGTCACTGTGATTTGTGAACGTAGATTGTAAAATTATTGAAGTTCTGTTACTGTAAGAGCGTTTAATTGGGAAGAAGAAGCGTGTGTGCGGCGATATATGAGCAATGATCAATGTGTCATGTTAGGTGGAATTCAAAAACGAAAATGGAAGGAAAGATCAAACGTCGTTCATTTCACACGGCGATTTTACAGACAATGATAGTGATCTTGTGAATTATGGGAATTAAAAAGGCAAATCACGGTTACAATCAATTGCAAAATAAGTTGTTTCTAATTATAACCACAGACGTCTAGTCCAACAGCAGCTGGGACGGAGGAAGCTTCCCCGAAGCTGTGGAACAACACCTGTGAGATAGAAAACTTCCGTTTGATGTGCGAAAGCATTTATTTTGGGTGATTACGGGTTTCAAGGGAACATGTAGATCAGTACGGCAAGTGAAGTGGCCTCACTGTTCTCCAACCAGTGTAACAGTTCCTGATCGGTAATATATTTTCAGTTCTCCTCTAACACCAGAGAGTAAATCTGACAAATAGAGGCTTCAGCAGTTTGAATTGTTCAGACTGGGCTGTAGAGGTTAAAAAGTGACACGATAGTGGCACTTAGCATACCAAGAACCCCGTGTCACCCCGATACGAATACCCTACCATAGCATATTCGCGACACTCCTCTAAGCAACTAGTGATAGATTGCGTACCAAAGGCCAGAGACCCAGAGACACTAACACTTTGTCTCGTCAAGAGTTGCCCCACTTGGAATCCTCCCATGGCCGAAGTGACCGCATGCCACCCAGTGGATACAAGTGACTCGATAAACACGTTTACATCGCTCTTGAACCAATCGTATCAGATTCATGTCTCATAACTTTTCTGCCGTACTCGTTACCAAATTTCGGTAACTACTTCCTATCTCGCTTATTATCATAGAATTCTATAGTTACAATTCAGCTTCACAATGTAAGCTTTACGCATGAACTAACTTATTTATTGAATGCTTGCCCATTTTGTTTTAACCATTAAAACACTTAAATAGGTCATTGCATAGGGTCGATGCTCTGGCGCATCACATTTGGTTTATGAAACATGTATGCGCTTCATGTGAACGTAAAGAAAGCCAATAACCTGAAAAATATCGAGATCTCTGGGAAGAGTGACCCCTACGTCGTTGTCGATTTTCAAGGTACTGAAGGATAAAGTTGACCTATATATTATATTGTCGTTTTGCGAAATATGATTTTTTGTCAAACATATCAACTCCGTGTTTTAAATTTTTAACAAAGAGTAGTGAATTATTGATACACAACACTGAGTTCTTTGTTTGCCTTGTGTAAGTTTCTGCTACGACGTAAATATTTGATAAACGTTTAATAATGAGGAGAAGCAACTTGTTGTTATTTTTTAATACAGTGTAAGTTGGTACAGTCATCGCATATATCTAGAGATTGTTCCCAGCTGACATTTTTTTTTGTTTCATAGCTGAGAAGGTCTGAAAAACGTGAGAGTACCGAAGAAAATGTCTATGCTTCATACTATTTGATTTAAGTTATAAGCGCATTTATGCAATCTAAGTTTATTTTTATTCCTTGAAATTAAAAAGAAATTAAAATATAAGGACAAAGTTATTATGGCTTGCTCATTTATCACGATTAACGGTCGTAAACGTTGCATGATATGACTCAAAATTTCTCCGAGTGACACTTTTCATTCATTCTGTTTCTCCTTTTTGCCACTGAGTCCAAAACCACCTTACAAGTCTTTTATTCCTTTCTTATATGAAGTTCTTTTATTAATACTGATACTACTAGTTACCATACCACTGTGGGATATCTTGATATTTTTAACTTCTGCTGGTGTAGTGGGTTAACATGAACCGATTTATACTCGTGACTTTCTGAATTATTTGTGACTAGCCAATTGAAAGCGAGTTTGAGCGAGCTCTTTCACGCCATAAAAAATTTGATAAAATAAAAGTAAAATCAAATTTTATGACTGATCTACTAAAACACAGCGTAATGTTCTAGTAACTAATGCCACCACAGTAGTTGTCATATAACTTCCGTAATTTCTTGTTTATTAAAAAATTTGGCCTGCCGAAAAAACTTGTCATAATCTTCAGTTTGATGGGAATCAAATGCACAAAAGAGAGAGTATGAGTTTAGTTTGAATCGTATTTTGGATATTTCTGGGTTAAAAAGATAAATTTAGGGGCTAAAATACTGGCAGAGTTCAAGTGATTTATTAGTCGAAAATAAACCTTTTGTGGATTATATTCGTAGGAAGGGATGGCTTAAGAGTATATACAAATGCGTGCGCTTTCTAATCCGCCGTCATACCCACCTTCGATCTTAAATTATTTGAGACCATACACGAGCATCAGATGAGATAAGATGGGTTTATGATACGTCCAGTTTCTTGAAAACGCAATTTTATGGACTGTTTGATCATATGGGAAGTGACTCACAATCTATAAATTTGGGCCAAAAATAAACCCTACTGTACTTTTCAATATTCTTGGTCAACTAATATTTGACATTATATAGATTCACTTTAGTTTCATGCTTTATACTGTTTTACCAAAAAACCACCATTAATTAATCAACTTATTAGTGAATAGATTATAAATATCTGACACTGCTTTTATAAGCTACTGAATGTTTTTCCGTTCTTACCTGGCCGTAGCTTTTATAAATAATGCTTTACTTATAAAATTCATGCAACCATAAAGTACAATTAGGTTGGCTTCAGTTAAGTGATATGATCACAGAAGTGTTGTCGGAGTTATTCATTGAGTGGATTTAGATAATTGTTAAGTCATGTAGTCTTTCAAATCTGTATTATACATTGGTAGTTTCCATATAATCTCTTACACCTGGTTGCCTAATATCTGTATTTATTGCCAAGATCCTCGTACATGGGTTAGAATAGAAACATTTTGGTTCACTGTAAGATCCTTGTTCCAAGTAAACGTATCGGTGTTATTTTAATGAGACATGAACACTAAAATTCTGTAGTTTCGCGTAAAAGGAGGAAAAATAAAGTAATCAAAAATATCATGATAAACCAACAGATTTTTCCCAAAAAGTAAATTACTGATAAGGAGTTTAGGCCTAGAAGTAACTTATGATCAACAACATCTGCACAAACAAAACGGGACAATCATCAAAACTATATATTACAATACAGTTCAGGTAAATTAGAAATGGTTTCGTATGTCGGGATAACGTCCAACCTAATTTAACCATCGCCTTGCTCAGTAGTATCCGGTGATTTTTTGAGCTTAACAGGTAATTGAACACTTTAAGCTAGCATAAACTAATAAATTCATTGAGTAATATTACACATTTACCTGGATTTTTATGACCGAATTCAATTACTAATCTTAACTACTTAACATTTTGAGCTATCTCAATTGTCTAAGTGTAAATGACTACTTGACAAGTTTATGTTAAGCACGTTTGTAAGTCGTTAAGCCTGAGGATATGGTGAATTTTTGTTTTTGGATGGCGTTTCGAATTATACTTTATCTATTATGGTTAGTGGGAGTATACACATGGGAATAAAGTAAATTGCTTCGTGTTTTAAGTTAATATTGATTTTGTTAGGTTTCTAGTATTAAGGGAATGGTTGCTGTGCGGCATGTTATTTTATTTCCCCCTGAAAACCAACATAATAATGAAATATACAGAACTCACATTCTCACCCTGCTTTATTTTATTTGGACATATATTGACTATTTACAATTTATGATACTTTTATTAATCCGTAACTTCTGAAGTCCTGTCATTGTGATTGTCCTTACGCTTTTGTGATGACTTACTGAAAAATTTGTTACAATCTTAAATATTTATATTGTGCTTGTAGCCTAGATGTTCAAGCAGGCTGCCTTTAGACTTGCCATCTGAATCCTGAATCCTATATTTTTGATATAAAGTGTTGAAATTTCGACCAGTGCACATTTGTAACAACCCCTTAGTTGTTTAAAAAATTGTTGCGAATTTTTTTAAAAGTGAGACTAACTGGTATATGTTATTGCTGAGATTTCTTTACATGATATCACTTTACAGACAACAATAAGTAATGGCAGTCAAATCACATGATTGGTGTTTACAAGGATCATATTTTGTATCTATCACAATCTGAAACTACAAAATAAAGGCATTAGCAATTTTAAAGTAAAAATATCAATGCCAAGTTTCCGAAGTTTCAGAAAATCTTCCCTAGGATCAAAACTGGTATCAAATACACTGATTAGATAAAAATAATCCTCATTGTGCCCTAAGGAGCTTCTAACATTCCACTGGGCAAATTAAGTTAAGTCAAGTATAATGATCTGTATGTTTTACATTAAGCACACATAACATTGAAATTCAAAAAACATAGGTTTTCAGTATATTATTCACTACTATTGCAGTATTTTAAACACATAAATTAATCAATCTTGTTAAAAACAACCGAAAATTTACTGAACTAAACGTGGTGGGGCAGTGGATGTTTGAAAAAAGCACTAAACTTTTAATCTTTGGGTCACATTTTCAGTTAGAGCAGCCAAGTAGAATAAATGGTCCTTGCACAGAAAAGTACTACTCAAAGCCGAGAATATAAAAAATTGATTGGAAATAGAATTTTCATTATTTGTTACTGTTTGTACGTAAGGTTAAACATAGATCACCAACAAAGAAAACTGACTGGTTTGGATAATCACTGAAAACTGGGGAGTACTGAATATTTAGGTCATCATATTCTGCTGACTTTCAATAGTGCGCACTCACAACCTAGTACATAAGATCAAACTTACGACATTTAAGTCGTGTGCGACTATGATAGTTTTAGATCATTGGATTGGAACCCAGCTGTCTACAGTTATTAAATAAATTCTCAAAGCTCCCACGAAGATTTATCATTGGTGTAGTGTTGAACGATGTTAGGAAGGAGACACAGTGATTTCTAATACAGGGGAATATTATTTTCCATGAAATCACAAACTGTGCTTAGATGGACAATGTGAACTACAGGGATAAAATATGAATATTCTCCCTTCGGTGTGAAACTATAGATAAAAATTACTTTAATGTCCTCATCTAGGACAAATCATGTATTTACTGCTCCCAGGTTTTTCATAATTCGTCAATTGATTTCGATTAGTGGAAGAAACTGCCTACAAAATCTCAGTTATCCCCTCCCATGTTCAAATTCCCCATATACAATTGAACCGTTTTATTTCCTTTCAATTCAGTAATGATCTCATCTTACTTCTATCTATACTAACGTTGATTCAATCTTTTCTATTGATCATTACGGAATGAGGGGTTAGTGAATTGGTTGAAAAAGGTATTAGCGAGTCATACACTAGAACGAAGTGGATCTCCTTTGCTTTCTGGTTTTTAATGGTTGCTTAGCTGAGGTCAATCTTTGGTATAAAAATATAAGATTCAGTAATCTCCACAAAGTCTCCATATCAAATGTTACACAATAGCTGTAATTTCTTGTATAAAAATTAATAGATACCAACTTAACAGATTTCTCCAGTTTTTTAAATTATTTTAATGACTAAATTCAAGTTTTTACAAGATCACTGGGCTACAGTGACTAAAATGTAGTCGAACACTTGTTTTCATAATTATTTTGGCAGAAACACTAGAAAGCTTGATGGTTTGTGATGAACAGTTGTTTTGATTGAAAATGGAACAACAATAACACTATAAGTAGGATGTGCAAATCATGTTCTAATCCTGTATCAGTTCATTCTAGAGAATTTTTGTATTCCACAGTGATTGATACATCACTAATACCTCTATATATTAGAATGTGACAGCTGCTAAGATTGTTAGGTCTGAAGATAGCTTAGATTATGTACAAACATTCGGCATACAATCTTTGAAAGCAAAAGAGCCTTCAGTGACTGTTCCGTCACAGTATGGAACTCCCCAGCTCTATCCATCTATGACTGTCAGTAGCCGAATTTAAAAAGAGATCTTACAACAAGTTCTCTGTCTTTGGAACACTTAATTTGATTACAATTGTTCATATTTACAACTTCAGCCAAATAAATCTAAACGATATCCATTATTTAAAAATGTACTTGACAGTCAAAAATGACTCAATATTGAGAATTACATTTCATAGTTGAAAGCGTGAGTCAATTGAAAAATACTAAATCTCCACAAAACCCCTTCTGATAATTAATTACATCTCACTTACAAATGCATTTAAGTATTTTCTTACTAAAAGATTTACTTTGTTGATAAAACGAAGCTTCGTATCTAATAATTCACCTGGGGTGAAGATTGTAATTTTTTGGATTGAATCACTCACTTGAATCCAGTTTACTGAGATACTGATGACTTATGGTTAGTTTGAATCACACATTTCAGACTTCACTACCATTGTCGTTATAAAATTTAGTTACTGACTGTTTATTATAAAGTTGAAAGGACTCCTTATGGGCAATGTGAAAGAAATCTTTGTTGTGTAACCTTGCATTATGTTGTAGAAATGTTTGTGTTGCATTCTAGTTACAGTCACGAATTTGATGTTTCTTTGGAAAGTAATGATTTTGTGCCAAGGTGGCCGATCTCAAAATGTTTGATTTCATGACGCTTTCAATGGAATATCTGTTCATGCAGATAAGCTGTCTTCTTTCATGAATAATTATTTTCAACTGTTTTCACTAATATCGTAAAACGGACTGCTTAGGACTCATGGTAATCTACAAAAATGGCACAACGGGCATTTTTTTCCAAAACCTACAAGAACAGAAGTATCTTTGTGTCGATAAATTTATCTACATTGTATAACGAGTATAACAGGCTGGACTTAACATTGATAAAATTGCTAAAACGAGAATTATACTCGCAATATAGGCTCTTCGAGGAGAAGCCGTGATATAGCTTGTAGCTGTAAACGAAATATATATTTCCGGATTGTTGTTAATGGATAAAGTGTTGGTTACTAAAGCATTGGATGCTGAGCTTGAGTCTCAGTATATAAACCTCAACGATACCAAGATGAAGGTACATTCAACTAGAATTTATCAGACAGTAAAGAGAGCCTCATGGATTTCCATGTTTATCAAGTGTTTTTTAATTTATCTATAGTTGATTACAATTGAACACTAAATTAACGGTTTTGGCGACTAAGTGTCCTCGCCGATACCCGAAGATTTTGGATTCGTTTCCTTATGAGCTCGTGAGTCCAAAATACTGCATAGTCATGTACTAGGATGAAATAGCTGTTTTATAATTTCCGGTTTTCAATGTTGATTCATCTGAGATCAATTGATTATGGATACCACTGACATTTATCTAATTAATTGGATGAGTTAATTACCTCCTGTAAATTCCTCTAATGCTTGATTTGCGTATATGTGCTCATTCACAAGTTAGCAACTTACTAACTCTTCTGACAATAAAATGTCAGTTTATGGATGATAGATTTTCGACAACTTATGTAATATTCAGTTTACTATGTATTATTTCTTTAATAGTTAATTGTAAATTCTAGCTGATCTAACATAACTTATGATCACTTAATCATTGTTCGAGGAATACTCATCCTAACACAGAGATTTAGACTGGAAACTATAAACAACAGACTACTTTCAGTTCATATAAAAGAAAAGTTGATGTACATCAAAAAACATATCACTAAATTAGTATGTGTCCTAAATTTATTTGTTACATGAGCAATACTTTTTAAATACAAGTTTATATAAAAGATTTAATTGTAATTTTTTTTTTCAATGATAAATATTCACTATAAGTTTATCAAACCGTAGATTGGATTAATAAACATGATTATTCCTGTTTACAGCACTTGATCTATTAATGAAGGTATTGATTAAATCAGGATACTGCAGTAAAAAATGTTTAATTAAATAATTTTCTCCAGTACTTGTATTGTGACGTGTTATTTTGTTTTGAAAACGAGCAAATAAGGATGAAATTTCATAAAAGTGCAAAATTCGTTGTTAAAGAATTCTGGGACATGTTAATATTTGGGTACTGATTGTTTGTGATTATTTAAAACGAATTAGTAAGTGGCCAAATAAATGAAGATTAAAAGACAACTACTAACAGATTCAACATTTACTTGTTTTTATGAATATCAACTTGTTGATAAACTTTTCCTGGAGAAAACAGTTTGTTTTACTTTCGTAAGTGTGAATATTCGAATTAATCATACCACATTGCATACCGATCTACAGAATCCCATTAAGACTAATGAATAGACATGTGGGACATTGGTCACTACTGGGTGATCAATTGATGTAAATATCTAAGTCGTAAAATGGATTACTTATTTACCAAATAGCTCACTAGTAACGTTTTGGATCAAAGTTCGTTGAAACAGGGATCATCATTAACCTGGAAACTGAAACTACGCTTTGTTGAAAAGCATCAACTATCACAAAGACTTAATCCATAGTTTCCTGCCGACTTCCTCTATTCACCTAACATAAAATCATTAATTACAGTTAAAAGTCAATTTGTACTGTAGTTTTTATCTATTTCAAGGTTCTCATTCAAATGTCAAGGATACAATGAATGCTAAAGAAAAATTCAGTCAAAAAATAACCACTCAAGCTGTACTTTTATTTTTTAATGACATTTTCTGCAGGTATACATTGTTGAGATTATTCAGTAGCTAAGTACTTGAATTTTAGGAGTAAATTTTGTGCATGAAGATCAGTGATACTATTTGGCTGTTTAGATGGAATTGAAAGAAAAACATAACGGTGAAATACTTCACATCGATTAGTTTTGTACCAAACCTCTACACTAATATATATGTGATTTACAATGATTAAATACTGATAATTGAGCAGTAGAGTTAAATAATAATGTTGTAATTTCATAAGTAATTATGAAAATAACATCGAATAAGTAACTAAATAACTGAAAGAGGGAGAATAAAGTAGTCGAAATAGTCGAAGTGATTATTGTTGGAAATTGAAAACAAGTATATTGACGGTTACCAGATTGGATATTTTATAAAAAGATGAACAGGGTATTTTGGTGAATTAGGAAAGGTATGAACTGAATCCATAGCTTCATGATTGAAAATATAGTACCTTAACAACGAAGTCACAGCCCTATGGCTGCGTATGCTGCCGGTCCGTATTTCATTAGATAATTCAAACTTACATTTACGAAGAAAAAGCTGTTGCCGTTTTTTCTGTCGTCCTTCACTTTTATTGAATTACTCTTAGTTTGATATACAACTATATATGTTCACTTAAAAATCTTATGAAGTAAATTTTCCTTCTTATCCAAAAATACCTTTCCGTTAACCTTAATATCTTTTGTTCTATAGCTTCATAACTTACATATAATTCAATTCAAGACACTGATGTTAAGTTAATTCACCTTACCATCTGGCTCATCATTAAATCTTTTATAGACAGATTGAAAGCTTTCAGATTTCTTGTAAATGACTGAAACCAACGAGTAATTTGGTACCGCATAGAGAAGTCTATATCGGTCGGAACTTGCCTTTATTTAGATTCCTGGTAATTTGCATTGAATTACTATCGCGATCTTCAGTTTTATTTGTAGTATCAGTTTATTTGTTAAGCCCATATACTTTATTCTAGTTGCTGACCAAGCCATGAGTCATATTTTGATCTTGTTCATTATTCGCTTATTAACCTTGCCTATACTTTTATATGAGCATATATGTGTACACTTCCTATCTTATTCATCATATGTCTGTCACTCATTTTTGTCCGACTATAAATGTTGATTAACGCTTGCTTAAATCGAGTTGGCTTCACAGCCATCTCCAATATGCATTATTTTCGTTTCGCTCTTGAGTTGGCTTCCCAGCCATCTCCAATACGTATTATCTTTCGCTTCGCTCTCGAGTTGGCTTCACAGCCATCTCCAATATGCATTATGTTCGCTTCGCTCTCGAGTTGGCTTCCCAGCCATCTCCAATACGCATCATCTTTCGCCTCGCTCTCTCGCTTGCCGCTCACTCGCTCGTTCGTATTCGCTCAGGTGTTGCTAACTTTCTGACCTGAGTTATTCGACAATAAACTGTAGTCGCTGCTATCCTTTGTCTTCTGATTTTACGCGCCGTTAAGATTAGAATTATATCGGTTATCGAAACGAACGATTAACGAATTCCGGCACTACATATTCTTGATCATTGGGTAAAACAGTTTCCTAGTTGAGTTTTCTGATAAATATTAAATTGAATTCCATATTCTACATTGGCTACTGGTTTCTGTTCTCTGATGTCTGTTTGATACGTATTCCAGTTTGATTTTGTGAGCAAATTATAAGTAAAAACTTGTCAGTCATTTCTATTAGTTTCATCAAACCTATGTAGTAATTACAAAATGTTTTATGTAAAAAAGGAAATTAACTAATCAACAAAATGTACCACATATTTTTATGTACTTATTTTTACCTGTTTTTAGGACAAAAACAGAAAACAAAAGTTAAAGATGACGATTTAAATCCGGTATGGGACGAGGTAGATAATAATTCCTTCACAAAATTAAACATTCAATCAAACTCATTTTTGAAACAAATAGGAAATAATAATCGATTTAAAAGGGAAACCTTTAGTTGCTTCAGATAATGTACTGATCAAAGTAATGGATTTCGATAAAGTTACACCAGACAAGTAAGCAATATATATATATATATATATATATATATATATATATATGGATGATAAATCTTATGGGTATTTATAACCTGTTATCGAATAAGTTATATTGAGTAAGAAGCCGGCATTCGATACATAAAATTGGTAAATAAAAAACCTTAATTCAAAACCAATTTTGTCTGGCATAGACAGAATATTAAACTTAGTTTTTGATTACTTTAGAAAAGAGTTTCTCAATGTTATCTCATTGATTTGTAAATATTATTAGTTCAAAAAGTGGTTTCCACATTCTACTATTTGATAAGTCTCATATGCACTATAGATGCAAGATGAAAAATTATATTAGTCTGATTATTGATATGCGCTAAAATATCCAAACTGTGTTGTTACAAACGGGGCTAATTTGATATCTCCTTACATATCTATTATCTTCTTTTTCTAAGTAATATACACTATTTCTCACTTTATATTTCACTTTTTTCCAACCGAACATCTCATTATTGCTAGAAGTTCTGACTTCTCTAATCAATCTTAATTCGCTAAGTCTTTGGCTCCCAATAACTAAAACTCAGTCTATTATATGGCTCCGTTATTCTAAAACCTAAATTACCACTCAGACATGTCGCTTATAACATCGATGCGAACCAAGTAGTGGTCAGATTTGGTTACATTTATGGAGAGCCTCCTTGTTGAAGTAACTCAAACATATATGTTCAGAATAAAGTGACGTCTATCCAGAAAGTATGATTCATATAATCTTACACAAACTCAGCCTTTCCAGCTGACTCCAGATCTCAAAAAGAACTCATAACCTAGATCCTGAATACCAGTTGCTTGTGTGATAATATGACACGACCTCTTGTCAAAAGGAAGGACAAATAAATAATAAAGCAGTATTTTTTTCGTTACTTCTACATGGATAAAGAGTTGCGCAAGATCGTGGATCGATTAAAGTTAGACATTAACACCGTTGGAAGGCGGCTCGATAGGCTAGAGATTATACGTTCACTCACGAAACCGAAGGTCTTCTGTCCGAGGCCCATACTAGGAAGAAACAGCTGTCCGATTATTCCAGGTTTTCAGTGGTTTTCTAGCTTAGATGGACTCATGGCTTCAAATTTGAAAATACTACAATCTCCACGAATCTTCGTGCAAATTTCTACATGTTCTTCGATGGATTTCAAGCTGAATGTTAATAAAGACAAATTCTACCACTAGATAAACAGTTCCTTATATCAGAGATAAATAGCAGACATTGCTGTGGTAGCAAGAGAGTTAAGTGCACAAATGAAACTTTTAATAGAAAGAAGTTGTCACCTTTATCTGCGGAAATTTGTCATTCACATGTCAAATAATATCGTTCGTCGCCTTCATATATGAACAGTTCATGAATTAATTATAGAAAACACCATCAGCAAAATCATTGCCTATATTTTGTCTTGTGCGGTCTGTTTTTGACGTAAGCATAAACTTAAAAGTGTTGTATTCCACGATTTATGACGTGGATGTGAACAAAACTATCTCTTTTTATCATTTGCCTGTATTTAAACTAATTTCTCAGATCAGCATTTCTGTCGTCCTAATCAAGTTGATGTAATTACGTTAACTTCACCTAAGGCTGTGGTTAAACATCAAACCGAGGTAGATTCAGGACTGTATGTCAGTTTTGGGGTTCAAGCTATTGACAATTAGCTGATTTGAACCCATAAAACTTTTGAGATTGTAATAATGAAACCAGTCATTATCAGCAGTATTTCACTTTTGACCTGAGGAATGAAGAACATGTTTATACAACATATTCCATTTTTTATTTAGATTCATGGGACAAGCGTTAATTCCGTTACAAAGTGTTTTGTCTGCAACAGTTGAAGTACCTATTTGTGTGGTATTACAGAATAAAAAAGGTCAAGATACCATGGTAAGTTGTGAGGAACCACAACAGTTCCCTTATTTCTGGATGATTTCATTTTTACTTGAATTTAATGAGATGGTTAAATGATCTGTAGACGCTCAGTTCTGAAGCGTCACGCTTCGAATATTAAAATCACTTTGTGGCTTGCTCAAACAGCTGAGTTATGTATTTTCTCATTGTTAAAAGATTATAGCAAAGTTTTGCACTTGCTTTAAATAATTACTTATGTGTGCTAACCTCATATACTCATCAGCTCTTATAAAGTGATTCCAACCTACTATAAAATCATTTACTAAAAACTTTAAACGTAACTACGACCATGGTAGGCATATTTTCCCCATTGTTTATCAGCTGAAGAGACGAAGAGGTACACTGAAATGGATACACCATATATATTACGCAATAGAGAAAGGTATCAGAGGTGAAACACTAGTTGAAGATAACTAAAAGGGAATCATTCCTGTAATACTTTCTTTACATATATTTTCATAATTACTGACAAATTCAAAGAAAATAAGATAGGAAATTGTTATAAGTTATTCTGAGTAGTTAAATACTAAGCATTCTGCTGACATTTCATTCGTAAGTCTTAGTACTGTGGACAAAGTTGAAATGACTAACAAAAAGTGAAGTAAAAGTGGTTAGTCTGAGTCTATGATTCTCTCTGTTGATCAATCATTTACTGTTTGACACGTCATGGTATTTTTTTGTGAATATTTTTGTACTTTAATTACTACTTAGTTAATTCTAGATGAAACAGAAGATTTAGAGCTAGCAATTATAATTTAATAAATCTGCTTTCTTGGAGTTCCGCTAATATATCACTTTAAATAGAATTTAAAAAAGTCAGAGTAATAAATAGTCTAGGATGATGCCAATTAATTTCATTTCATATGCAAACTAAATCCTAGAAATATATAAGACTATTTTCACATGTTTTATATGGTTATAGCCTCTCTATCTTATTTCACTTCTACATGAATTGAACTTGTATAATTAGTATTCACTAATAAATTAGATTAATTTCAGAATCTGTCACAGAAAATCACATTTGTAAAACATTCTATGAATAAAGTTATTGAGTATGTGGGACACAGGTGATGAAATGAATTTGCTTAATTACCCCCGATGAATTTTTTAATACTTTTATCACGTTATAACAGTTGTGATCCCTCTATTATGCACTCACTTTGTTGATAAGTGGTGGTATATAGCTCCTGAAGTATTTCAAAACCATTTCTTTCTCCATATGCTACTGTGATATCAAGGAAATCGAACAAATGTAAGCATTTTTCTCAGAGCCAACGTTTTCTACGACTGAATGAGAATGTAAATGACTTTTTTCCATTCATGAGAAAAATACGGTTACGATTATTTTCTATTATTATTCTCATTGTTTATTATAAGTTAAATATTTCAAGTAATACTACCTTGCTCATAATGGGAAAAATGTTTTTAGTGCTTTAGCAAATTTCGTAAAGATTCCTTACAAATTAATAGAAATTTCCATAACAAATTGACTTTAATTGAAGAACCAGAGAAAACCAGTGGTTTAGTTCAGTGTTTCCTTGGAATAGTCATCAATACAATATAACGTTCTACGTCGAAGTAAACCAAAGACTGTTATTCTTCACTATCTGATAACAGTTTTAAAATCAGGTACTGGAAAATTCTTGTGTTCTAGAATTTTGAACTACTAACCAATGCGCTCCCACAACCCCGTAAGAAAGTAAAATTATGACCTCCATGTTTTTCACTAGTTGTCCTGCCTTATGTAAAATTAACTAGATCATCAGTGAGACAGTAAATCATACCAACTGAAATCAACAAAGCCATCGTGCCTGTTACGATATTTGAAAGCCCTCAGTTTGTTGAGGTTGAAGGACGTAAATATCTTCCGGTCAGGTCTCTTAAACTAAAAGGAAACATTTAACTAGTACTCCCTGGTTTTCAATGATTTTCTATTTAGTGTCTATATCAAAACTAAAAATTTATCCGTAAATGGTTAAAAAAACTACATGTAAACTGAAGGTAAGTAACATGCTAGCTTACCAATGATTAATATGACGTCACTTAGACTAACAATGAAAATAAGATCAGTGTTTTATTTTTTCATTGTTGAGTTCATCATATTTAAATTATTTTTTATGATTTAAGCGTTTTTCATACTTCCGGTGTTTTTAATTAGATGAACTTTTTTTTCAAAAATAGAGCACGATAACAACAAATGATAATCCGTAATTATTAACATTAAAAATCCAACGATTGTTGAACTGGTCAAATTTTCTCAAAAGAATTAAGTGATGCCTAACAAAGTAGTTGAATGGATTTTGTAAAAATGTTTTCGTAATTAAACATTATGATAATCGTTTTTTGTTGAAGTAATTATTTCAGAGAAATAATTATCGATTGACTACTGATCTGAAGTTGTAATAAAGTAATCAGCAACTATATATGGATCCAAATACCTAAAAATGGGGAAATCCATTTTCAGTGCGAATGTAAACAAATGGGAAACCTACAAGTTCCTAGGGTTGTAAGTCAATATACATTTGAGAGGCATAACCATGTACTTTGATTTGATGTTTATATAGAAATAATACCGATCTTTGACATGCAACTATAAAATATCAATAATATTATCAACTTACGTAGAACAGTTCCAAGAGACCATGAAAAAGACAGTTAAGATGACGTAAAATATTCATGAATTCAGTGTGAGTATAGTTTGGTAGCCAATATTCTAAAAGAATAACCCAATCGAACGGATTAAATATTTATCAGTTACTTTCGTATTGTTTAGATAAGAGGTTTACCAAACATAATATAAGTGTACAAAAAGACTTGAATTTCAATTTGTTGTAGCTATTAGGCCACAATACAAAAGGACAAGGATTTTTACTGAAATTCATTATTGTGAAACATGTTATTTTAGCTAAATGATTAGACAAACATTGATTTATGTACTTGTTCAGTTTCGATCGAGTTTTCTTTCTGTTTGATAAAATTCATTTAGTTACTTACTGCTAACTTACATGGTATATGAGGTAAAAGAAACACAGATAAAAATGACGACTGAACTGAAATATCTAGTCAACAGCCAGACAACCATTATGACTCAGAGATCTCAAGTTCTAATGATTGTTAAGACCTTAACACATCGTCTATTTATTGACTGTGATGAAAATTTTTGTACAACATAATTGATTAGTTCACTGTTACAGGATTGACAATTCATGATTTTTATTTTGGTTTGACCTAGCTAGTCACACGAAGCTAGTTGTAATCTATTGAAAAAAATTCAGTTTATCAAATTCATACACTTGGTAATGTATCAGAATATTTCAACTTGATTGATATAATATATAGAAATAATAGTATTTATTACTAACTGCTAGGTTCGTGCAAACGTATGAAACCTGTAGGTGTAGGAATAATCTTTTAGTTACGCTCCTGATTGCTACACTAGATGATTCAGGTTCATGTCTCACAAAAATATCAATTCTTGATATAGGTTTGTTGAGATTAGTGAACTTCATAGTGATCATTAGCCAATGGTGATCTAAGATTTCGCGTCGGTCACTTCCAACGACTTAACACCATATAAACTTCATCATGATGTGAAATCATTTAAACTAGTGGCCAAAAAGTAACCTGATCGATAGAATTTAATCAGTACTAATGAGTGATCACTGGATAATGACCAATGTCTTGTTTAAAAGTAAATATATTTTTTGTTTTATCCCAATATATAGAAAAATTGTATTTCTGACGTTTCATGACTTGTACTACGTAAACTTGTGTTAACGTCGGTTATTTACTGACTCTGAAGAAGTGACTTACGTCAAGTCACGAAACTTCAGAAACAGTTTTCGGACTTATTGGGATGTAACAAAAAACGTATTTAATATTAAATTTCTACCCAATGCCCATTTTATTTGAAACTATCAAGTCCAACCTTGATATTGATACTTATAAACAATGTCATGTTTGTCTAGTCATTAGAGCTGATCTAATTCTATGGGTGAAGCAGAATTGTGGTTATTAATCCAAGTAACTAGACATTAGGTGCACTGTGTTGAAATATTAGGTAATTGCAAGTATTTGTATTCGCAGGGAACTTTTGACTTAGCTTTCATGCCAGTTCGCGCTCGTCAATCAAGTTTATTAATGCCTAAAGACTGAGTCAGGCAAATTTCTGTGATGGCAATTACATCCGGTCTTGTAGAAACTATTTGTACACCTAGATATGATCGCTTGTTCAGAAAGCTCCAGGTATTTATGTAATTGATCCTTAAACTATTTAATTGCCTTCAGGTTCATTGTTCGCCATAGACCAAAAATTTTCAGTTCAAAGGTCGTTTTGCTAGCATATAACATTATTCTTATTCCTTTTTCAGCTTTTTACCTTTTCATGCGATCAGCAAGCGACAATTCTTTAGGGACAAAATTCTTGATCACTTTAATTTATGTCCATTCTGTAGTATTAAGTCTCTTTAATTGGGATATTTGAATATCCCTTTTAATAACCTGATTTGATTTTCTTTCAAGTCTGTCAAGCTACCTGGTCTGTAACTCCTCAGCAGGATGACCGCAGGGGTTTTATGAGGCATTAGCTGATAAAGTATACCTTTTAAAAACCCACTGTCATCCCTAAAAGGAGAGTTTTAGGCTTAGAGCTTTCGCTCTTCTTGCCTTCGGTTTTACTACAGTATGTTTATTACTTTGATTAGTAATTTTTAAGGGAAAGAGCTTCAATTAACCGTAAAGCGATTAAGATAAATGAACTGAAAAAATGTACTCAATAATAGCTCTTCATTGAATTTCGTCCAGATTACTAACAATTTCTGATTGTTTTTCATTCTCTAAATAAACTTATATCATATTTTAAAAAAAATCATAATTCATATGGTTGATGTCAAGGTGACTACTGTATTCATAAATTTTTGCTTTAATTAGTCATGAGAAAAAATGCTTTGTGTTTTATAAGTTTTTTTGAATGTAATACCTGATACAGTAGATATATATATATATATATATTTACATTTATCTAGCAACATACTTTTTACTAGATATATTCTTTAATGAAGTTGACAACATTAGGTTAAGAAAAATCCCTTCTTTATTATGAATTCATTCATTATACTATTTAAGTAGGCTAGAAGATTTGGAGGCGATTTTTCCACCAAGAAAAAAACGTTTATGTTCGATAATTGGAGGTTAGTTGAAGGGAAGTAGGAAATTGTGTTTCACGTCGATTGACATTTATTTATAATGAAAGTATATTTACGGGGTTGAAGGAACTGATGCTCTATATATTTCTTTCAGTAGAGATTTGGAAATATAACACCGCTTGTCTATGTCAAAGAAATTACTACTAAGTTATTTGCATCATGTTTGGTTCCCTTTTATTTTCTTTCAACTAATCATCATCAAACAATCTCCACTGAAATGTAGAACCTCTATAAATATACATATATCATATTGAAAGTGATCAATGCAGGCAGAAATGAGAACAACGACTAATTATGTCAATATGATAATAAAGATCATAGTTGTAAAAAATATGATGTAAGTAATATATAAAAGGTTGTAAAGCTTTAATTGTCTGTAACTAAAGTATGTACAGCTAATAAGCTAACAATCGATAATGGTCTGAATGAAGTGAGCCAATTAAAAATAAAATATTTATTTTTGGACTGTAAACTATTGAAAACCAGCGTTCACTGGACAACTGTATCATCTCCATTTTGCATTCCTCAACAGTGCATATTCACTACTTTATCAGGGGCCCTATGATTTCACTGTTTGTACGTCACCTACAGACCATTAAGTTAAGACCGAATATAGTGTCACTGTTGATACCTGTATGACTTCCCGATATGATTGACGGGTTATCACTTTTCACTGAAACTCTACTGATTTATCCCATAGTTACTCACTGATTGGGGTAAATAATCATCGGCTGTACCGATTTCAAGACAGCTCTCATCACAGACTTACATCATTTTGATAAGCTATTAATGTAATTATAACTCATTTCAACATTATTACACTAATATGTAATTGCATAGTGTTAACCGACATCCTGTTAATTAGTTTTCAACATCATTCGAATTCTATAAACCAACTTGTACGAAAATACATATCTAGTCAGTTTTAGTTGCCGATTACCTTCAACCCTCGAATACATTATATAATTAATTATATTGTACATCTTCTGCTATAGGTCATTTGATTATAGAGAGAATAACACGTCATTTTGCGAGTTCATCGACTTTGTACATATGTAAAGTTTAAAATGTTCCGTAGTATAAGGATCCATCAAAATATATTTATCAACAAACATTAGTCAACATCAGACAGTTTTGATCCAGTTTCTTCTTCCATTCTTTGGTCTTTTTGTTTTGCAAATAAGTAAACATTTTTTTCTCAGAAAGAAAGCTATTCGATGAGACTATGATTTACGGACGGATCAGTAAGATTTAAAATAACAGATTTTGGATTTCGGCGCGAAATTCACTAATCCACTTGGCTAAATAACATTTTGGAATTATAACTGTAATTTCGTGATGAAAACCCTTAATCTAATTACTAACCTTAACGTCCGACTGTAAATCCTGATCTTAATTCCCTACATTAATTTATAAACCTCTTTTAACCCTAGTTAGTAGATGGACATTCTGAAGGTCACTTAAGCGTCGCTCAAAGTTTGTCCATAAATTACTCTATATAATTTGCTGAGTACTAATTGAATTTTATATCAACTAGATAATTTCTTAAACGCTTCGATACTATAAACAGATTTGGATGTACATATTATACATCACTGGGTAACTTTATCTTTGAGTAGCTGAAGGGAGTTTAGATTTATTACGTCTTTGTTTAGAACCCGTCACCATTGCTCATGTATACGTTCATCGGAGATCGAATGTAGACCTTTCAAGAATCATGGCATGTACGTTTCCTTTAGACCACTGATTTGGGAACTAGTGGTTTACATGACCAACTTTTGTCACAACAAAATATGCTGTGAATACGGTTGACATCTACCCAACAACTTATGGAATTTGTCAACTTTTAATCTGTGATATTTGATAAGAATAAGGCTGATTTGTTTAGGTCTTTAGGACGCTCAAAATAATTTTTGTTAAAATCAGTCTGTGAAATAACTCTCTAAGAAATGATAGTGATAAAGATGCGGCCACTATTTAGTTTTTTTGTTAGCTGATCAGTTTTTTACTTTATTAATTAGTGTTTCTTGTCTCTTCCTATGCTGTTGATTAAAAACTTCACTACTATGGTTTCTTGTCAAAGTCTTCATATAGAGTCAATTTAGCTTTTCATATTGTGACACAGCATGCAATCAGTCATATGCAATATAGAACCTGGAATATATCTGCACAAGTTTAAATTGCCGCATTCCATTAATACAATGAGGTGCAGTCGTCTGAACAAACCCCGTATTAGTAAATGTAGTAACAATATCAGTGGTTTTAGAAAAGATTAAGCATTGAAAAAACCTTTCCGAAAGGATATACAGAATAACAGAACAAAGGTGACTTCGAAACTTAGACTCTAAATGTGGATAAAGTGTGAATACACCTTGCAGACGATTCCTAGTCGTGTCAGTCAAAGTCTCCAACGACTGATTACGGTAATCAATCTGACCCCAACTAATTTGTCTGTATCTACCTACGCGGCTCAGTCCAACAATCAGTGTCTTTATGGTCTGGTATCACGTCTTTATTTTGCCTCCTCAAACATTCTCTTAACTTGCTCTTACACCTGTCATTAATGGGTGTTGACGTATTCAATGAGTAGATTCGCTTAACATATGTCTTAACCATATCAATGGATTCGCCATCCTTACCTAGTGAAAGGTTTCTAAGCTAACGATTGCGGACTCGTCCTTTATTCTGTAGATAGCCATATCGTCTACACCACAGTTCATGTTAGCTGGCAAGAGTCAACAGAGCTTTGTGAATCAGTGTTCAGAATTATCTAACACAAATTCACCAGTGCTAAATAAACCTTCCGAGAATACTAACATGTTTGACGAGCTCGACTACTCTGTTCTCTGTCACCACATGAGACGTTGACTTTGTAATATTCATTGAATACTGATAAGAACCAAGTGGTGGGAAATTTAGAACAAAATCCTTTCATTTTTATAAAAAAAAAGCAGAATAAAACTATAGCTGGGTTTCTATTGGCTACTGTTCTGAAACGTTTCTGGTAACGTTTCGAGCCACTAAGTTGCACCATCTCTAGGACCACAGCCAGACTGTCATGATAGACCTACTGATGCCAGTTCTATGCACCTTTCTTTGGTACCACAGCTCCATCTCATTAACTAACGATCTTCGACTTTTTCACCCAGTCTCAGCGTCGGGAAATACACAATGTGGAGGCCATCAGGATGATATTGATGAGATATGTCCAGGTCACCGGAACTGGTGTTTCAAGGTGGTGATACTCATTGAGTTGTTGTCAATGTTTCCGAACACAGATTGCAGAACCTTAGCATTACTAACTTGGTGTTGCCGTTGAACTTTGGCAATCCTTCGAACACAGTTACCGAACATTCTGGCCTCTTCGTGTCCAGGTTTCGCACACACAGGGCAAAATTTGTATATCTAGTGGTAGAATTTGTCTTTATTAACATTCAGCTTGAAATCCATCGAAGAACATGTAGAAATTTGCACGAAGATTCGTGGAGATTGTAGTATTTTCAAATTTGAAGCCATGAGTCCATCTAAGCTAGAAAACCACTGAAAACCTGGAATAATCGGACAGCTGTTTCTTCCTAGTATGGGCCTCGGACAGAAGACCGTCGGTTTCGTGAGTGAACGCATAATCTCTAGTCTATCGAGCCGGTGTCCAATGGTGTTAATGTCTAACTTTAATCGATCCATGATCTTGCACAACACTTTATCCACTGCCTTTTGGTGTGTAACTGTCTTCACCCAACACGGATCGCACTCTATTGATCCCGGCTTTTCACTGGAACTTCAGGAAATACATCATGATGCTAATCACTAGTGTGCACATGATTATTATCGGTATGGGGGTTTGTGGAGTTTGTATTTGCACAAGATCATGGGTTGATTGGAGCTAGAAATGAAGACTGTTGGATGCCGGCTCAGTGTCTAGAAGTTAGACGTTCACATACAAAATCGAAGGTTCTGTGTCCGAGTCCCGCGTGCGAGATCGTAGATGAGCGTTGCTGAGGATTCCCATACTAGGATCAAATGGCCGTCCATTGCTTCCAGGTTTCCAATGGTGGTCTAGATTAGATAGACTCATGAATTGAACTAATAATAAAGATTCATCATAATATTTGGTCCTTAGTGTCGAATGAATTTCACTGATTAAGTTACATTGAGTCCAATATTCTAATTTTCACAAACCCTCTCTCTTCTCTCCACTGATAACTTGGTGTACATTAGTTTATCATCTGATAGAATATATTTGTTCAACTACGAACTATTTTCGGTATCAATTTCGATTTCTGAAGTCATCTTGATCACCAAAAATATTTTAGTTTAGTTAATGTTGATTAGACTTACTATTTTTGGTTCTCACACTTAATATCTTTATTCTTGTATTATTTTCTTTCGCAACAAACCATGAAAATTCATGTAGTCAACGATTGAATTGTCAATACGTTATGAATTTCCACAAAAGACGAAAGGATTAACCAGTAAGTTTTTTCGTTGTTTTATTCTGGAGTTTACAATTCCTCATTTATCTAAGCATATCATCGTATAATAGGATAAGTTCTTCATATGAAGTTATGATAACTACAGCTTCAGGTTATTATTACAACGCTGACTAACTTGACCTACATACCCATTGAAATCTACGGAGCATTGGATAGGAGTTTTGACCCAGTATTAAAGTCTTCTTCTTTATGTGTACCAATGACTCTAGTAGGCATCAAATTCAGAACATTAGGGACTCCTGATGAGAGTGATATATTTAGAGTACTGACTTGTCTTTTAGTAGTTTCAATTTTTGAATCCAGTCGATTTGTGATATAGATGAACTTTCGAATATACTTTATATTTAAGTAATAGTCATATGCTCAGTAATGCTTAACTTCGAGAGATACCTCATAAGTTCCAGCGAGATGTAGCCAACAGAGTCTAAATATGATGGCGATGGCAATGGCAATGGATGGACCTCGTGTTGTGTTACCTAAAAATTATCGAAGTTAAAGATTTGAACAGTTGGTTAACATGTGAGTGATTTTAAGTCTTAAAGATCCTATATTTGAAATCTGGTAGAATTGAGGATATTTACTGTTAAAGAAACTCATGTTCCAAGGAATTAAATGTTGGTCCATGATGCGATCAAACTTCAATTGAGGCAAATCAATAATTCTTCTATGAAATAATTTTTTTTAAACTGGTATTTTTACATAATGAATATATATATATATAATTATGTTACATCACAGTAATCGACAGTAATAAATCCATTTTATATCAAGAAGGTATTGTTTTTTGTAACTTTTTAATATGCAGTAGTTTTGATTCATTAACCAACCGATCAATATTTTTCGAATGAATAATTTTATCTGGTAAAATGTGACTCGACGATTGTTGTTTTTCACTCATTCTCTCTCACACACTCACTCACACATATACAAGATAAATCTATGTTTATTTGATAATTCCTTTATTTATTTACCTATGATTTCATTAATGAACATATAAGTATATTTGCAATGAGATCTCAAAGTCTAAGATGTTATAAATATTCTGATATGTACAACCTATGAACACATTTATTCTGAACATTGATACAAATAATTAGTTTGTATCAGTTTTAGTTAGCTTTTAAAATTTATGGAGATTGTTTATAGATTGCCGCTCATTCATTTACTTGAAAATAGCCAAAGCCCTTAGATATCAAAATACATATATTTCACGTCAATGAGTGCGTATACTGACCAACCTAGCTATCTCCAGATTCTGATGGGTTCATTTTTACTCTTTCCACTATTCGAAAAATAATAACGAGATAATGTGAGAATAGACGATTTCACCATTGAAATCGTAAAGCTCTATGATAAATCATAGAAAGTCAAAGTCCGAAATAAATAGTGTTTGGTGTTTTTCTTAATTTAACGACCCTTTTTATGCTCAGTTGTATTTACATCCGAAAATATTGAAAACGTCAAGGAATTATGTGGTTAGTATAACCTGTCCAAGTTAATATTCTCATTAGGTAATTAGATGATTTACGACGCCTGAAACTTTCCAAAATATCGAACAGATTTATGAATTCACCGAAAGTCATAGTTCAAGAAGAATATATCATGTTGTTAATCCCAACAAAATTATGAATTGTTTATGAATCCAATCATTTTGATTTACCTTGGAGAGTCCAACTATTCTAACACATTTGAAATAACATTAGATACCCTAGGATATATATATATATATATATATATATATATATATATATATATATATTTGTGGAGTTTACTGTTAACTAAAATAAATCAGTGCATAGTATTCAAAGTAATGAAATAATTATGCACTAGTTTATTTATTTTCAATCAGTCTCAGTAAGCTCAACGATCTGATTAATAGACAAATGGACTAAAAGTATTTTCAGTTTGTTTAAGAAGATAATAGAAAGATTAAAATTTGAAATCTTTGTCCTTCTCGATTTTTAAACCAGGTGTGGAGTTCATAAAATGATTTAATTTTTAAAGGCTTGTATTAGTTCCTTCTCAGTTCTCATGATATTTCGTCCTAGCACAGGACTCCACAACAGTGATCTTCCATAAAACTAATGAGGGTCGAATATAGGAACTTCAGGTTTTCGTCTTTCCAGAATTTCGGCAGTTATTTAACTAACACCAGTTTGTAATACTGAGTATTATTATTTGCTTTCGAAATTTTCAATATAAGACTATAATTAGTGTTCATGTTAGGATTAATGTTCTGTACTTATGAAAAAATTTCATAACGTGATGCATTGAATGAAAGATATTTACACACGTAAAGATATGTAAATTATAACGTTTCTAAAGCAATTAATGCCTCTGATAAATTTCGATAGTGTATATATGTGATCAGATTGTTCGAAATGTATTGCGCTAATATATCACATAGTTCTGATATTATTCGTATTCTTATAACGTCTCTGTTGGTCACTGGTTAAATGCAAATAAAATGCGATCCATAGGTGAAATTTAAGCATGATTGTAGTAAAAGGCGATCCATTCACTATGTCATGTAATGAGATTACAGTTTGGCGGTTCTTTGATTATATCAACAGATAGATTGACTTTCAAAAACTCTATACAAAAAAATAATGATTCAAAGCTTGAGTTTAAAAAGAACTTAAACAATGATAGAATCTCAGTATGGGGTTGTGGAGTTTGTTATGCTTTTTAGATCATGAATTGATTGATGTTAGACCGCCATTGGAATCTTGAGAGCAGTGGATGGCCGTCACGTCTTAGTATGGGACTCTCCAGAGGGATCGTGGATGAGCACTGCTGAGGAATACTATACTAAGACGAAACGACCGTTCATTGCTTCCATGGTTAGAATGTTGGTCTAACATCAATCAACTCATGATCTCAATCTAAATGATAGATTAGTTGTTTAACACGCCTTAACGTCACTCAACAAATCCATCTTAAAACCATAATCTATTGGATTCAGTTTGTGGTCATACAATAGAACAAATAAATACTTTATTAGTCATTATGTGTTCTAATGATATTTGGTCTAGAAAACATAAGAAGTCCTGATAAGTATGACTACACCATGCTTTTCATGTAGCCGAGACGTTGATCAATTGGTATTGCCTAAATTTTCTATTGGTTCAATCATATTGAAATACTTAAAAGGTAAATACTTTCTCTCCATTACCTTCAAATCGTATGCATAATTGGCTTGGAATAACCTACTTAATCCAAATCATATTGGTTTTCAATAACTGAAGAACATTCAATCAATAAACATTGTATGAGAATTGCCTTTGCACACACTTACCTACATTTACTTACCACTTGGACACCCACCCTCCATTCCTCTTCCTTTATGTGTCTAATTCACTAGAGCCAATCCACTAACACTGACCAAAGTCATGAAATAATCACTGGGCTCAAGATTCGTTTGTTTAAAGAATAGCTGTCAAAATCAATATAAAATCTAATTTAATCGATTTAGGAAAGGGAGCTTTATAAAAAAGGGGACAAAATACAGTGAAGATTAGTTTTATTCTGAAATCACGCTTAATTTATTCTTCTATATTGCCCATTGGATTTTATGTCTTGTTTAAGTCTTCTGTGTTGATAACATATTTGTTCATCTGTACCTGTCTAATATACCCATATACGTATACATCATCTTATCGAATTCACAAATATACAAGATGAGTAAACCAGACGATAAAAACCCACCTAGATCTGCATCCCCTAAGCCTGCTTCATTGATTAGTTGGCTATCACATGATAACTCACAGGAAAAATCAGATGTTGAACCAGCGAAGAAAGAATTACCGAAAGAACATGTAAAAGAGGTTCCAAAAAAGAAAACTGGTTAGTTGACTTAGTATGTTTTTTTTCACCGAATTCCTTGTTTAATTGAATGATGTAGAAATGGTAAGGAATTAGAGATCGACCACAAAATCTGAACGAAAATGATCGTTTTCAGTGAATCGAATCGACAGCTTAAGATACTTCGAATGTGCTTGGACCCAGGGCTGTTTCTTTGAAGCAAGTAAAAGATTTAGAATGAAACTCATAAATTTAACTACTCAGCTATTTACTAGAAATATACATTTATTGGTTTACATAATATTATTTAACACTTTATACATTACTTTCTTTTGGAGTATATGATAAATCATTCAACATTAGTTACCCGTCATTCATGTTATTCATTTGAAACATTTGGATAAAATTCAATGTTCACCTAGCATAGTTATGTCTGAAAGATACATTTATAACAAACACTATCGTTGGTGAATTATTATGTTATTTATCGTTGAAATACCTTAATTTATGGTTAAGTTTAGTTCTGCTAGTGTATACAAACAATATCTTTTCATATTGCTTTAATTAGTTTCAAATCCGTCACACAGTTTCCATCATGATAAGATTGTGCTGTTTTCGGTTCTTTTGATATCTTAATCATGCAAAGGATGGAAATTATGATTTCAAATAAATTGAGTAGAAAGTTAATTATATATATATATATATATATATATATATATATATATATATTAGATGACAGAATAATTTACCTACCTATCGAAGAACAAACCAAGCAATGACTCGCATTACAAATCAAAGATAGAATCATTTAGAAACTCACTGATGAGATTAGATAAAAACAGTATTGTTTTGTAAATAGCCTGAAGTTGTGAATATAAACCAGTGGTTCAGTATTCAATAGTAAAAATAATACTTGAAGCCCCATTGTTTGGTTATTGTGTTGGATTGCGCTTAAATACTATCGAGTAATCTCAAAATGAATTGGATGGAGAGTGGTTCAAACCTGTGACAGAATGTTCAACAAATGAGTGTTTTCACCATCATTTCATTTTAAAAAAGCACGTTAAACTTAATTTACTTTAGATAATCGACTAATAAGAACGAATAAGTGTTGGGATCTAGGATCTAATCAGCGGATATGAGATGGTGATCAAAATCGAGTATTCACATATAAATACCTTACCTATTACGTACATGGATATAATATATTGGGAAAGAGGAACGGTGGTGCGATTCACATTGCGTGGATGATTTGTTGTAGTCTCCAATTTAACTGGAATTTTTTGATTTATCAAGTTACACCTTATAAAGTCAATGTAAAATATACCCATCAAAGTAATATTAAATGGAACATAATTCACCATTAAAACTAATGCTAGTTCTATAAAAAATGGGATTGCAACAAGTGATGTATATCCGATGCATACACATAAATATATATGTTAAGACCATTTCCTTATAATCAGATGAAATAAATGGCCGAAGAGTCGATCAGCTAAAAACAGTAGTAAAATTGTTAAATTACGTTATTTGCATAATTAATTAGGTGTTGACTTCTGAAAAGCACACTTATAGAATAAATTTATTATTATTATTTATGGCGTTTATGTATATGCTAATGTTATGACTTCTTAATCTTCATTATCCTATACTCATCATACAATATCTCGATTGGATATATATTTTGTTAATTTTGTGATTAGAATACTGGTTAGTAGACAGAATCAAAAGAGAACCACAGATGTGAAGTAATACAGAGTGAATGATAATGTTTTTTTTATAGATCAACCGAATTCTAACCATTATGTCACAGATTCTAAACTCTACCTAATGAGGCTTAGACAGCTCATACTCACATTGTGTTTCTTAAAGTACTGCTTGAAAAATGAGTTATTTTTATTCAAACTATTCTCTGTAATCTAGTTGAAGGCAATCTTAAGATTTTGTCGTTGTTTGTGTCAAAACAGATTTATCATCCATGAACTTTGAAATGAATCAAGCAATATGAGTAACAGATAAGGTTTTTTGGGATGGTGACTTAGATAAAACTTTACTTAGCTACATTAAATAAATTAACTTACTTCGTAACTTGATGTTGAACATGTAGCATAATGTGCCTTCAGATTTCATTGCCTCTAATTATAGTTTTGAAGAAAAGGAAAATTTCTGAACTTGTAATAAATAAAATATTTCATATGATTTATTACGTATTTCCTTTTCTCATCCTACTAGCCATTTAGGAAATATATTATAGTTTTTGTATTACATTTTGATGATGTATCCTTTGTACTCATGTTTTATTGAAAAAGATTGTTTCAATGGGTGAAGTATTCTCACTCTAAATTGGCTGATATTGTTGTTGTTGAATAATTCTAGTAAAAAAAGCCCAGCTCAATTCTAGGAGCTGAATAAATGTTCTTCGAACTTCAAAGGTATCTGAATAAAAGAACACCACACCATTACAAACATAATGCTGAATCCAATAAGATAAACTGTCTGTGAGATGTAAAACAATTATACCGCCTAAAACCACCAATCCATAATGTTTAATTTAGTATTCATCAGTATGACTTAACTGAAATTTTGATGAAATTGATTATTTATACAATCAATTTATGCCACCAATTTGAAGAGATTGATAACAACAATGGTTGCAGTTTATTGATTTATTTAAATACAAAGACATTAGTACAAGGAGGCGCAAAATGTATGTGCACCATACTTTGTCATTCGATATGTATGAGGTCTGAAATAGTGCCCAAGTGCCCAAGTGCCCAGAGAGAGGTAAGTGATCTTCGCAGGTTACCATCCTCGAACCTTCGACCTATAGGTTTAATCCACAAGGCAGTGAACAACGTTAGGAGATGCACTCCCATGGTAGCCGGCGACCATTAATGAGTTCACACGTGATTTGTTCTTTCAGGATCCTGGAACGTATGGAATCAGGGTTTTCCAACTCCCTTAGGTGGATACCCCATATCCACCAACCCGTTCAAAGCTCCAAACATTTTCATCATCCTAATTTCGTAAAAAACACTGCGGCCACGAGAAGGCAGCGAGTAGGAGCTTCCTGACAGTGGATGAATATGCGTGGCTATGTGAGAGTATTTTTGAGAGGAAGAGCAGATTCTCCCCACCGTTGGCCATGCCAGAGCATTCGGAGGGACAGTAGTTGCAGAATATATGATGAATTGATTGAGTATTTTGTTTCTTTCTCCTGTCATCTGCAAACTAGGCGATTGTTGATAAATGATACAGTTCTTCTATATTCAGATTCCCAAAAGTCATTGCAATTAAAATTTAAAAATACTCAACTTTTATATTAAAGGAAGGCACTTAACCTGCAAGTGCTTCTATTTATTTAATGTGATTAAATTCTTCCTCATTTATTTTTCGTTTCACTATTATTATAGTTCATTGGGTTCAGTTTTTCCCCATTTTTGTCTCTTATCTGCACATAATTTCAAGAAATCTCTGTAATATTACGTAACTATCAAATCGCCACCAACAGTTTTTAGTAGTCATTCTATTTATTTGTAAGTACTGTTAGGCAACCTACATTACAACATTTCACATGATCGCAAATTAATTAGACTACTGATAACATTGTAACTAGTTGGATCGATAGATTTCGATCAGCATTATAAACTTGATATATACGATATTGATCCCTCTCTATTTAATGAATTCATCATACCTTCTGCAAATGTCATTATTTCTTTAATTAAACTGATTATTTTCCCAAATAAAATATTTAACTACCAGATATTGATTCAGATTGTTAAAAAGTCATGTTTAAATTAATCAACCAAGTATATATTATCCAAATCAATAAATCAATATATTCCATTATTTTATCAGCTATTGACTGCTTTTGTACAAAGAATCATGATATTTTTGTATTGTCGTCTGAAATGTTACTCTCAGTTTAAGTACAAAATTTTGTGTTTAATCAGAAATTACTACACACACATGAGGTAGTTTGGTTCCAATGTACTGACACTAGTATGCTTCATAGCATTTTAATAATTACTCCAATCGTTGATTGAGTACTGAACTAGCAGATATGCTGACAATAATAAGCGTTAATCAAGTAAAGCTGTTTTTGGAAAGTGATTTAAATAGTTTGACGATAATGAACATTACAGAAAAATTGTATTCCGAAAAAAGGATTGTTAAATGGTAGACGATATCCAGTTCTTTCAATTTAGTTTTAAGAATCCCCAATAATCCACCCATATTAACTCACCAAAAATGAAACTCAACACATTAAAGTTTTGCAAGTCTTCCTGTTTGGATACTTTTGCGTGTTCCATTCGTGTAGATCATTTCACTTAAATCAAACTAACTACATTATAAACCAAATAATCACTAAGCCAGCATGAGACAACCTTATATTCTCTATGGTTTTTTACTAATTCTCCAGCTAATATCAGTTTATAAAGACTTTTTAAAATAAATAAATAATGATAGTTGAAATTCTACAAGATAACGGTTTTGTAAAGAAAGAATATCAACTTCTTATAGTACCATTGAAAATGTTGTTTATGAATACGCAGTGCTGTTCAGTTTCCGCACTACAAAGAGGTTTCCGAAAACGTAAGAATCCATGATTGGAATTTTCTTCATAAATATTAAAATATGCTTTTAAAATTTCTGCAATGAATTACCCCAAATTTTAAGCTTTGATATACGGAGTCATCGCTGTCTACTTTCTGAGTATATGTAAGATTGCTTGGTTTCATTTGAGTTCGCTTCGATGCTTGTTTCAGCACCAACCATTGGATAGATCTATTATTCATTCCTAATCACTTATTTATACACAAGTGAAATTGTAAACACAGAGGGATATGAAACAACAATTTTATTATATTAAAACCTTTAACATAATATGAATCCTCCTCTTTTGATGACATTAAGCTCAGCAGTATAACACGTATTCTCGACGACAAATTTCAACCTCTCTTTCGAAATATTACTATCTAACTATTTTATTTACTATGAGATGATTTAGTCAATTTTATTTTGGGATAGTATAAATATTGGGTTTATGTTCTTAATTCAAATTTTACATCGACTTAGTGACTCCTGTTTAGTGTCAATGTTTCAGTTAAAGTTTGATATCTTTTGTTGCGTACACAGTGGTCATAGATTCAATTCTATTGAACTGGTATCTTATTAAGCTGTGTCTCTGTTTCAGAATTATCACCATTCTGTTTATTTATTTTAAACTTTCTTCAGTATCACGTAAAATAGCACATGGAAATTACTGTATAATCAAATTATTTGAAATATATGTTAACAGAAATACTCTATATTTAATCGAAAAATAATATGTAAAGAGTATACTGTAGGTTTAAATAAATTTATGTTCAGATCTGAAAACATTTAGAGAATACTAATTTCACATGGTTAAATTGAATTAAATGATTAAAAGTCTTTTAACTTAAAATACTTTTGCGTGTTCCATTCATGTAGATCATTTCAGTTAAATCAAACTAACTACATTATAAATCAAATAATTACTGAGTAGTAGTAACAACTACAATGTTTGTTTTTGTCATTTCACTGATCAAATATCGATCAAGAAGTGGTACAACTAGGAGATCAATGATTTAACTACTGGATTTTTTTTTGTGGTGTCATATGGTTGATGAAAATAGTCAGGAATTCCTGCTTACATTTACATTTCTGGCTAGTTGTGACTCATCGACAAGACATCTGTAATCTTGAGGAGACCAATGTACGGACTGGTCCCTACAAGTCAGAAATGTGTTCACTAAGTTATTTGGCATGTGACTGCCTCTAAAGCTGAAATGTTTAAATATTAACAGATCATTGAATATAATAACAACAGATGATTTTTGCCGGTCGTTAGACCTGATCGAACAGTACAAACAATGTTTTATTCTATGGTCATTATTCCAAATAGAAGTACTAACGTAAATAAAACCATGTTCAGTTTCTATTTTTACCTGCATTTAGAACGCCAAGTCGTGCCAAACTCGTAATTCACTTCCTTGCATGTACGCGGGTTTGAGTGTGAGTGTGTGAAAATACATGAACGTGATACTGAAAGTTCACACACATACACACACACGGTACTAATAAAGCAAATAACTACACTACCTGTTTTATTAAACAATGTGATAATATTTAGTTATTCGTATAAGCCTGTTCCAATATGGACAACCTACATAAATTCACATCTAGATAAGTTTGTCATGCACGCACGCATAATCAGAAATTAACACAAATATTGTTTCATAAGTTATTTCAGTCGACTTTGAATTTATTGATTTTTTAAATAGATGTGTTGAACCGCACTGACTCCAACATTTATTAAATATTGTTACAATATTTTAAATGAAATAATTGTGGACTACATTTGTTTTATTTCTCCAATACACCCATCTATTCAATTGGATTGATGTTTCTCTTTGTTTATTGCCACTACAATCTGTTTGAATTGCTATCGTAGGTTCCGCATTCATCTTATTGATTTATATAGACTACCTTATTTTATCACTGTGTACTCAACTGTTTGCTTTTTGAACATCAACTGTGATCGTTGGATGTTTAAAAAGGTTTAAATTTTTTTGCGATCCCAAACCGATTAGGTTCAAACATGAGACTTCTCAAATCATGGATCGAATATCAAGCTGATGTACTGACTACCGATCGTGTAGTAGTGAATTTTAATATTAAAAAAATCGTTAAGTAATTTCAAGGTGATGGATTTCAGGGCAAAACATTCACCCTTGAGTGCAAGAGTGGAATTATAGTCAGTGATTTTTAGGAAATACAAGAATGTTTGTTGAGATTGTGAGGGAAGTTAAAATTAGGATTTAGGGTTATTCATAGAGTTAGGAATAGATTATAGGGCTAGTGTAAACTTTACTATAGGGGTTAGGGTATCTATAAACTAACCCCAAACTGTAATTTTGACCCTATGATCCAACGGTACAGAACTTATACGCAACGTTGTAAATTCATTAATCATATCAAATCGATATATTCTTCGAAAATTCTTTGGTTTCATCTTTAAAATGTTTCGTTAATATTTCTTTTCAGAACCACTCAAGAAGTCGCTGAAGTTCGTCTATATAATCAAACTTTATTTATATTGTTAATTCCATTTGGAAAGAAAAAAAATTTGACTCATCTACCATATAGCATGATCAGTATTTTAATGTGAAATGGCTCTGTGGAGAACTTTGTATACTATGTGAGGGTAATTTCCATAAAAAAACACATCCTTGCCCTGGAAAAGCATTTAAAGTCAAAGCATACTAGAGGGTTGTTTCGCATTAGTTTTTCAGTATGCCTCAGTAGTATGAACTCACGACGTCATATAAAATTGATCCCAGAGCCTATAGGCTTTGTGTGCTGGTATTTTAGAGCTTCAGTAGAATAATGAAACAAAAGCACTATCTCATTTCACATTAGACCTAGCCAACACTCTTCAATTTTCATAGTAGAAAACCTCTGTTGAGTAAGCATAGAATCTTTTCAAAATAATGCATAGAACACTGTAGTAAACTATGACTCATGAGTAAAGTGCAACTGGAAGCCAACTTTATTGAATCTGAAGTAGACTAATTAGTGTCTTAATTGCTTCTATATCTAATGAATGATAATTTTCAACTTCTGCTAAAAAATGCATACGTTTATATACTGACCTCATTATAATTTATTACATACTTTCGTTACCAATAATTATTCAGCTGAAAGTATCGAATTCCTTCTTTCTTAATGACAAAGTCATAAAAAATAGGGAATATTAATTATTCAAGAAAACTTAACAAAAAACTATCGATTGACGTACGGGTTTTGAATTTTGGAATGTGAAAACATTGGATTTCAGCTCAGTGGTCAGATAATGCTCATTTCGAGGCATAAATATACCAGGTCTCACATTTGTTGAAATTGTAAAAGCAGATTGCTAAGAAGCCCAGACCATGAGAAAACACTTATCCAGAACTCTCTGTGTTTCCGTTGATTTAAAAATCTGAAAAAATTCCCATACTCTGTTTTAGAACAAAATATATTGGAATTTTTTAAATTTTGAAGTCATATGGGGATCCGATTGCATATAAGGTACTGAATAAGTTCCTTAAGTTTAATGCTATCTCACAGAGGCGAAAACTTCGTTGGAGTTTATTAATGTTTCCATTGATTGTCTAGATTAGGTTGACCCATAATGTCAAACTATACACTATGGAGTGGGATGAAATATACATAATAATAATATTATTAATATTAACAATAATAATAATGGCAATAATAATAATAACGGTTCACAATTTCATAGACTATCTCTTATGTTCTGAGTAGATTTATCAAGCTAGTTTTTGTTATTAAATAAATGCCTTAACAGTTACGTTACTTTGACCATTGTGTATATATGTATGTATCTAAGATTTTGTGACGTTTATATATTGTACTTTTAGGTTTATCGATATACTTTCTGTAACTTTATTAAGTCCAGGTTCATTATGCCGACTAACACAACCTACACACATAAATATGCATAGTTTATGCTTAAGCATAACACCATTACAACAACAAAAGATATGTGCATTTTAATTTACCAAAAACAAATCGCCGTTTGGCATTAAGACAACACTGTATAACTAGTCATGAAAGTAACGTAGTTATTATCGCTTTTCAAATTATAAAAAAGAACTGACTCCAGTTGAAAATTTACGTAGTACCTACCATTTCCACTCAAGTTTAAGGTTGATACACAGCTGTTTACTAAAATCTGCGTAGGATTATATCACATATCTACTAGTCATACTCCAGTTAACGATAGACGTCGAGGTGGAGGGTATTTGTAGCGAATATTCCAGACATTTTGGCCGGTGACGCTTTATAACGTGTTATCAGTTATAAGTAACCTACTAATACCATCCATCTCCTAAACGTTTCGTGTTGGTCACAGAATAAAACACCTGGTGCAATTTCAGGATAGTTTGATAACTTTATTTTATTAGACAACTACTTGAAGTTGTCTGTCTGTTTTAAAAAATTCTAATTACTAAAACTAAGTTTTATTTTCTTCAATAGGAATATTTTATCTGAATTATTTTTTATTAGGGCTTTTGAAAGTAAACTATAAATTGTCTCATATGTTTTCAGTAATCTATGTCCCTGACAGATGGTTCATATATGATGTAGTTAATAAGCTGTTCTGCAAAGACGTATATACTTTGCCTATTGTATTATAGATCGTAAAGGTTTCCAAACTCTATTTTTCTTGTTTTTCATGAATGAGTTTCTTCAGTTTCTCTGTGTTTGCGTTTGAATTCATTGAATGAATGTTACGATATTGCTTCAAGTTCGCTGATTAAAATTCATAGTTCTATAAGTTACATCTGTACTTTTTGTTCTAAATTAATGATCTCATTAATTAGGAATATCTGCTTCTTCAAGATACCACACTTGACATCGTTATTATAGAAGGAGAGAAACGTAATAAGATGGAATGAGAAGCAATTGAAGTTGTTGAATATCGAACACAGAAGTATATTTGTAATGTTACTATTAAGGACTGAATAAACCGGTTTTTGCTGGATAATAAGAATTCTTTAAATCAATACACGATGATTACAAAATGGATATTAAACTTCGGTGTAAAAGATGAGTACTTGGTTTAAGTTTCGTTTTGAATAATAAAGACATTGGGACGTCCATTGTATCCCATTCATTCTTGTTTTTCGTTAATATTTTTCAATTCGAAACGATCAGTACCAGTAATAGTTGAGTTTGGGAAATATTGCGTAGATTTAGATTGATACATTAGTAAATAGTAACCAGTATCATGTTCACCTCATCTTGTATTGGTTGTGTGAATCTTCCTTTTGAAGTTTAGGATTGCAAATGATCAATCTCTTACTGGTGTATGTGTCGAAGTGAACAACAATATCTGGACGTAGGTACGCCCAGCTGACGATTCCGAAATAGGATGAAACGTGCGCCCTGGATTCCACTGCTAGCCACCATCCGTTTCTGCTTATAGTATTATGTTCTTCTGGTCTTTATTATAAGTCGGATTCTGTTGACCAATTTACCATGTAGTCGCTAGGTCAAGTAATTTGACACCCATCAGTAACATTTGATTAGTATTATGGACCAAGCAAACGTGCCACTGCTCAGTATTTAGTGATCAACCACCACAAATATCGCAGTTTTGTGTAAGCTAGTTACTGCACAGAGTTTAATGGTGATGTGTTACACTGGGATTTCGAGTGATACGAGTTCCTATCTCACAGAGAATATTACTGTCCTCATAAATGCAGGTATGCCATGAGGTCAAGCGCCAACTGATACAGAGAATGGTTCCGAATTCTCATCCCTACTAACACCTAATATTTCAAAATAGTGTACGTGGTGTCAAGTCAATTAAACTAGTGACCACACTGAAGTTTGATCAATAAAATTCGACCAACATTTTATAACTGGGTGTTCATAACCTTAGTTACCATTCGATGATTTTTAAAATTCACAAACACTCACTACCGGTACCTAAACCACTTAGTTAAACACTAACAGCAGCCTGATAATAGGAGATCTAAACTAGGGATTCACCTAACACGGACACTAGTACGATCAATAAAAATGGTTATTGGTAATCATTTTCAATTTTTAGCATATGTAAAATAAAATAAGACAAGGTTAAAAGTGATAGAAAAATATTGTATGGTCATTTATATGATTTAATTACTTGAAATTGATTGTAAAAATATTTTCAATGAATAATCGATTTAAAATAGGCAATTCATTAGGGAAAAGGAAGGGCGCACTTAATTATATCCTGTTGGGTGAATTACAACTGTCACTAGTCGAATCATTGATTTGAATGTAAAATTATTTCAAGTTGTGTCTTTCTGTACATTTGTATGTTATCCAGTGTTTCTGTAAGCATTCAAATTAGCTTATATATATATATACATATATACATAACTGTTTTGCTATTTTGTCATACCATAACAATTGATATAATGGCCATAAATCTTTATTATCATATCACAAGTTATTTCGAGTAAGATCATCTGTAACTTGCTTACTACATGTAGGTTTATGTTAATAACATTCATATCTGGTTCGCCGAATCCGTATCGTTGCAGCTTGGTTCGTAGCTGTCTAATTATTATTACACATGAGATACTTGAAGATGGGCCCAATATTGCCGGTCGTTTTACAATTTTCTAAGTGTTTGTGAACTGTTCTATTTTCTCTCACTTATGTGAAATGCAGACGTTGAACGAGTTTAGCTCACAGTATATCGCTTACTAAAAGGTTGAGACAGGAACACATAAGTTCGTCTGGTTAAAATGTTTGGTGGCTGATGGTAGTCAGTTGGAAGTATTGCATAAACCTACATTTCTTAGTAGTCAAAACTTGGCGACATGTTGTATCAGTTACTCAGAGGATTGTTATGAGTCTTTATTCAGAGTTACGACATAGGTTAACAATAGTTAGTCAATAATTGTGTATCCAATTTAGTCTTAGCTGAAATGTGCTACAACCTAAATTATCTACTAGCAAAATTTTCGACTGTGGTATCATCAGTCTCAGCTTCGGCCTCCCTCAAGAACACAGGTACACCGTGAATCACTATGATCATTTCAAGAAAACTGACATTTTTCTTTATCCTTTAATTTCGGTCACTTACTTCTAGGTAATGAAATAGAACAAGGAAGCGTAAGTGATAAAGTGGATGCTGGTGGCACTGTTGATGTTGGCTTAAGAGGTAGTGGAGGTACAGGGACTGATGTGAATGAAAAAGATACACTTGATGATCAAGCTGGTGCAGGCAAACGTATAAAGAAACTAGGTGGTCTGGCAGTCCGTCCCCAATATTCAACCAAGAAACAAGATTTTCAAGTAAGTTTTCTACAAAGATATTTGTTCTTGAGGTAGATATGAGTAAAGCAAGCCACAATGTTATATATATATATATTCATGATGCATTCATGCCTGCCTCAGAGACTACATTGATCAGACCTGTTTTCGATTGATCGCACATAATATTCTTGCTTCTTTCATTTGTACTATTTCAACGGGTTAATTTGGTCTGGTTATTTGCTCTCTATGACCTATGACCTATGTTTCGTGTTAATTGGTATTGAGTCAACAAGAAATGTCTGCAATAATAAAATAACGGGTGTCCATCGTAGGATTTAATTCACGATAGTTTTTTCTGTGCTAATGTAAACATTCTAGATAATCTTGGATACGACAAAATCATTATTTGAAATAACATGATATCGTAATGTACAAATTCGAGTTTCTGGAGAACAAATGGTTTGTAGTCAAATGGTTAAGCTAGTATTTAGAAAGCAAAAGCTGGTATCCATTCGATTGCTGCTCGGTGATGACTTTCTTTGTCAATAGTGGTAAAAAATATAGAATGAGTAGAAAGAGGTGCTACTTGAGGACATGAATTTTCCAGAGTATAGAATTTACAAACGGAGGCATAAATTGGAAACCATGCCTTTGAGTTTTTTCGCAAATTACAATCCGAATACCGTAAATCACAATATCAAATTAGTGTTTTAACGAACGCATGAATTACTCATTTGAAAAAAAATCGCTCACAAGTAAAAGCTAGACATTATGACATTAGCCATCTTCATGTGTTGTTTTACCACTCTCACCATAACGTAAAGTCATTTATGGAAGACAAAGCGATCTTATGATCTACTGTCATTCTAATTAAATCGTCTAACTCTAAATCCTCTTCTGATGAATTAAATTATGTAACCAGCTATATTAACAATAATAATTGTCCAGTGGTGCAATCTGAAACTTATTTAATACCGAGGGATAATCATATGCTCATTAGTGACTGGCTTCAAGAGGTATTTCCTCGAGTTCTAGTGAGAAGCAGTGACAAGCGGAGTTCAACCACCTCTGTCGTGAAATAGTAACTCACTGAAGACAATAGTGGATGGTTGCTCAACCTCGCGGATTGGTTGAAGTTAAACATTAACACCGTTGGGTGCCGGCTCAGTGGTCTAATGTTTAAGCGCTCTCGCGCGAGATTGATAGGTCCTGGGTTCGAATCTTGCGGGGTGGGACCGTGGATGCGCACTGCTGAGGAGTCCCACTGGGATAAAATGGCCATCTAATGCTTCCAGGATTTCACTGGTATTCTAGGTTCAATTGACCCATGAATTCAAAAGCAAAATTGCTAAAATCTCCACAAAACCCCTTCTGACAATAAATTTCTATAAATATCATTGATAACACTAAAAATGTAAATTGTTCTTAATACTAACCAGTGTTTTACAGAGAGATTTATTAAGGGAAATTATTCTCATTAAATTTTCGTTGCATCAGTGTGAGTATCAAGGGAAAATATCTGTTTCGTTCTAGTTCGTGACTTCTAAGCCTTGTGCATTCATGCTTACCTCAGAGACTATATTGATCAGACCTGTTTTCAATTGATCGCACCTAATATTCTTGCTTCTTTCCTTTGTACTATTTCAACGGGTTAATTTGATCTGGTTATTTACTCTCTAAAGAAGTGGCGTACTCTGAGTCACGAAAGGTCAGACAATTTAAGAATTTGATTTTTCTACTCATTGGGATATGAAAAATATATTATTTTTATTTATCACACTCAACACGTTTAAGTTTTACCTTTGGATATGATATCAATGAACCCTAAGACATTTTCAACTATATTTAATCCCTTTGTGACATGTAGTGCAATATTTAGTTCAGTTCCATTCATCACAGTTCACTTAATGGGTCATCTAAAAATTCATCTATTCAAGCTGGTTACTAATGAGCACATTGGTATAGTGAGAAGAGATTTTATGGATTAAGGGCGATTTCTTCCCAAACCTGGCATTACTTAAATAATACTAGTTCAGTCGCCTGCTTTTAAGACTAATCAGTAACATGATCGTTTATCCGAATTTAATACCAGTGGAAAAAATTATAAATTAAGTTCACAATCCACCCAACACGATAATATGATATACATACGATATTTTTTACTCGAAAGCACAGACACCTACCTCTGAACTGCTACCTAGTAGTGAGAAGTTTTCTACTCTTAAAGACCGATCAAAAGACAGAACTTTACTCACTTACTTACTTACGCCTGTTACCCCTGATGGAGCATAAGCCGTCGACCAGCATTCTCCAACCCAATTTGGCCTTCCTTTCTAGTTCTATCCAGTTCTTGTTCATTCTTGTCATATCTGTTTATATTTCTCGGGGTAATGAGTTATTTGGTCTTCCTCTTCTCCTTTGGACTTCAGGATTCCATGTGAGGGCTTCTCTTGTGACGCAGTTGGGTGATTTCCTCATTGTGTGTCCTATCCACTTCCAGCGCTCCTTCCTGATCTCTTCCTCCACTGGAATCTGGTTTGTTCTCTCCCACAGTAGCTTGTCTCTGATAGTGTCTGGCCAACGGATCCGAAGTATTTTGCGTAGACAACTGTTACTAAACACCTGTATCTTCTGGATGATGGCTTTCGTAATTCCACAGGTTTCCGCCCCATACAGTAGAACTGTCTTGACATTTGTATTGAAAATTCTGACTTCGGTGCTGGTTTGACGATTGTTTTGAGTTCCAGATATTCTTCAATTGTAGATATGCTGCTCTTGCTCTGCGATTTGCGCTTCCACATCTGAGTCAGATCCACCGTTTTCATCAGTGGTGCCGCCCAGATATGTAAAGGTTTTTACATCCTCCAAAGCTTCTCCGTCAAGTGTGATTATGTTGATTCATGCTGTGTTGTATCGGAGAGTATTGCTTTTCCCTTTGTATATTTTGAGACTTACTGCTGCTGAGGCTGCTGTCAGAAGGCAGGAAGTATAAAAGAAGCTTAGAAAATGTAAAAAGCAATGATGTCCATAAGGTTATGCGTGACTTTGAGTTTCAAAAGGCCTCAGAATCATGAAAAAATAAACAGCTACCTTTTAAATTTTTCTTGAAAATTCCCAGAGTGATAACTGGTCGAAATTTTTTTACATTTTTCCCAGTTTGTGTAGTCTTTTTCGAGGAACTGTGGAAAACCAAAAATACATATTAAATTATATCAAGCAACAGAAATTTGAAAATTTTCATACTTGAAATAAAACATAAAATAAGTTTCAAACATATAAATGTTTCATAGTTGAAAGCGTGAGTCAATTTAAGCTAGACCACCATGGAAAACCTGGAAGCACTGGACGGCCGTATCGTCTTATTATGGGACTCCTCAGCAGTGCGCAACCACGAACCCGCACTCGTGAGATTCGAACCCAGGACCTACCAGTCTCGAGCCGGAGCCCTTAACCGATAGACAACTGAGATGGCCGGCATCCAACGGTGTTAATGTCTAACTTCAACTGATCCACGAAGTTGGGCAACCATTCACCAATTGTCTTCAGTGAGTTCCTATCTCACAAAAGACGTGGTTTTGAACTCCACTGGTCACTGCTTCTCAATAGAGCTTTTGTATATACTTCTCGAAGTTAATAGTGAGCATATAATTATATTAATTATCAGAAGGGTTTTTTTTGTGGAGATTTAGTATATTTCATAGTTGAAAAGCAGTAACCAGTGGAGTTCAAAACCACGTCTTTTGTGAGATAGGAACTCACTGAAGACAATTGGTGAATGGTTGCCCAACTTCGTGGATCAGTTGAAGTTAGATATTAACACCGTTGGATGCCGGCCATCTCAGTTGTCTATCGGTTAAGGGCTCCGGCTCGAGACTGGTAGGTCCTGGGTTCGAATCTCGCGAGTGCGGATTCGTGGTTGCGCACTGCTGAGGAGTCCCATAATAGGACGATACGGCCGTCCAGTGCTTCCAGGTTTTCCATGGTGGTCTAGCTTCAATTGACTCACGCTTTCAACTATGAAATATACTAAATCTCCACAAAAAACCCTTTCTGATAATTAATATAAATGTTTGCTTAGAAACATGTTAAAGTGCTAATTTTAGCTTCATATTTTAGTTTCATGTTCAATAATTCAAGTGATCTCATTGACACAAATCAATGTCGATCTACTTCTACAACAGTTTTTTTTTATAAAGACCAACTGAAGAAAAACTCGTGAATTATTTTAAATAATTATACACCGTTAAATGGCTTTAAGATCTTAGGCAATCTTAGTCAATCAAAAAGCAGAAAATATGAATGGATGAAATATAATACTCAAGTCAAATAATTACAAAAGAATATATTATTTGTACGTGTCTGATAAACGTCCCTAAGTTTCTCATACGTTATTAAGCATTACGGTTAGAATATGGATTCATGAAAATAATTGAAGTTAGCCTATCTATATCATAAATAAGCAATCCAAGACTAATTCCTCGTTCTGATATGCTTTGAATATTAAGATGATTCTATATATCTTTTGGGTCCGAGTATACCACACAGCCCAACTGTAAATCGGTTAAACTAAAATTAGCAAATTAATGTCCGATTTCAATGTCTTACTGTTGACTGTACTGGGGTGTTAAAAACACAAGGTGTTTTCCTCGAAAAACCAGCATCTGAATCTCATCCGACCAAAGCTGCACAGGAAAGATTAGCTTCAAGGGACGAACTGTTGTACTTTGGTCATGAAAGAGTAAATGCCTCACCCGCACAAGCTATGACTTCAAGAGAGCACGAAAAAGGCTTATGGAGTTGGAATCCCATTGATTCAGAATCATCAAGAAATTCTTCAAATACTTTATCCAGTGCTACATACCCAGCAACGATAGCATTGGAGACGATAAAAGTCAGTTTTACAGGATTGTACAGAAATACCTAGGAAAAGACCTAATTATCCTGATGAAGAAGCTAAATGCCAAAGTAGGGATTAACTACACCGGGTATGAATATATCATGGGACGACGGGGATTGGGAAACAGAAATGAAAATGGCAAGGAATTTTCAAATTTATGTGACTTGAACAAAACTGCTATAAGTGACACCATATTTTATAAGTTACATGTGCTTGACCAGATAAAACTACAGCGAATCAGACCGAATACATGAGTATCCTTGAAGAGTTCAAAAAAAATCCATGGAAGATGTGAGAACAAAGAGAGGCACTGTTGTCGATTAAGATTCCTTCTTGGTGGTGGAAACTATGAAACTCAAGCTAAATGATAGCCGTATAGCTGGAGAAACCTCATTACAGATGTTTAATACAAATTTTCATTGAGAATCTGACAAACTCAAATATGTCACACAACAAAGGAACTACAAGGGAAATATAATAAACCAGAGTAACCAGTCAGGAACAAAGAAAACAATACAATAACCGAAATTAAAGAACAGCGGAATAGAAGGGTAGAACACTTTTAAAAACTCAGGAATAAGCTAGCCCCACTGAACCGAATGGACATCGAAACAACACCTACAGACATTCCTACAGATGTCACTCCACCAACGACGAAAGTAATCAGGATGGCCATCAGACACATCAAGAGGGGAAGGCAACAGGATGCTCCACGTTCTATTCAGAAGGAGCTGAAAGGACGAATAAGAACCAACAGACTGAAAAAGCGGGTACCATATCAAGATGTCAAAGAAAGGAGATCTCAGCAAATGTGAGAACTATAGAGACATCACACTACTAATAGTACCGGTAAAAATTCTTCATTACGAGAAAGCATGTGACGGAGTGGAAATGAGAACCTTATAAAAACTTCTTGAGGATTATGATGTTTCTGAGAAAATTGTCATCATCGTGCGACCAACTAAAGTGCAAAGTCGTACATAGAGAGCAGGTGATAGATATATTCAAAGTGAAGACCGATGCCAGACAAAGCCGCTAACTTTCTCCATTTTTTCTTATTTCTGGTGATTGATTGAGTTGTAGAGACCCTACAATTCTGAGTGGAAGCACGGAATACGATGCAGAAGTCAGATGCGACTGGTCGATTTGGACTTCGTAGATGACCCAACTCATCTATCTCATTCAGGGCAACAAATGCAGATAAAGGCAGCTAGTGTAGCAGAAGCCTGTGCAGAAGTAGGCTTTGACACAAAGGAAAAGCAAGACAATGAAATTCAACACAGCTATCACCAACTCAATGAAACTTGATGGAGAAGCTCTGGAAGAGTTTGAAAAGTTTACTCACCTGGACAGAATCATCAATAAACAAGGAGCATCTTATGCAGATGTAAAGGCATGAAGTGACACAAGAAGAACAACATTCTAACAGTCGAAGAGCGTTTGGAACTCAAAAAAACAGTCATCCGACCTCAAAGTCAGAGATTTCATTACAAACATCAACACGGTTCTACTGTACTGAGCTGGAACTTGGAGAGCTATCACAAGCGTCATCAAAAAGTACAGGTATTTATAAACAACCGTCTATGGTTGATTGGAGAATCCTTTTTGGGCTGCTCGTGCTCCATGAAGAGTTGCAGGCTAAAGTAATTAGGCAATGTCAAATTGGTCGACGAAAATCACTTTCTATGATCCTAGAACCTTGTGCTCTCGATGCGTTATGTATTTCCCAAAAACATGCTTTTATTGGTAATCGGCTGCTTAAACCGAAGTTATGAGGGGTTCAAATCCGGACTCTAAAAACTTAGAGTCCAATGCTTGAACTGATAAGCTACCATTTATTGTGACTACTTTCACTATTACTACTGTTATTTTTAATATGATTATTACTTAACCATGGTTAAAACTAACTACATTCTATTATTTTTTTATCTCCCTATAAATCTGTTTTTATTTTGATCTTTTTCTGTATATGACAGAACAAGTTTACACACGTCTATAACATGGTATTGTTGTTACTTTCATTATTATTAAGATATAGGTGGATGATACATAAAAAATAATTGGCATACACGCCAGACAATAATATTTGTTTGTTTGTTTCCAGCTAAAGTTTCTATTCTTCCGAACTATGTTACATACTACTGTTGTTAGATAACGTGTATTTACCTTAAATCAGAGCGGCAAACAATGTAAACAGTACCAATAAATAAACAAATAAGTAGGTGATAACATTAAAGATTACCAGGTTTTCTCTCTTTTCACATCATTTTATTTAAACCGATCATATTTCCTAAAATGTTTATTTCACCGAGACATATATGAACGCTTTTTAAAATTCATCATTTATTCAGAACTCAAGCATACGTTTATCTATTTTTTTTGTTTGAACTGGTAATTGTCTCTATTTGTTCGATGTTAAAGTTAAAACACCAAACACGTTATAACTTGAATAACAACAATGAATGAAACTGATGTGAAAATACGATTCTGGTGTTCATTTCTTGAGGTAACCACACTGACGAGTCTTCCCAAGCATGCGATACTCGTTTAGACTATGGTTATTAGAATATTAACTTACAGTGTATTTTCGTAAGCTTCGTCAGCTTTTTAAAATTGATTGATCATTGGACGGTGATCATTGTCGTGTGTGGTAGGTCCTTCTCTGTGTAGATCGAAGCCTATCGACTAAGTTCCAATGTGGTAACTAGTCTAGGTGACTTGACATTGCGTGCACTATGTTGAGATAAGATGGTGGTTGGAGGTATTCTACAGGAATCCCTAGACCCAGATTTCGTGCTATTTGGCACTTGTCAGCAAGGTGTACCTGTTATCTTGAGGGAACTGATACTGCCTGTTGGATCAGCACCCAGTGATCAATCAGTTGAACATACATCTCAGTCCTACAGGAGGTCAGTGGTGCCTCGGATAGCCCAGTGGTAACGTCTCTGACTACGAAGCTGGGTGACACGGGATCGAATCTGCCAGAGAGCATCATTTCCTTCAAGAATAAAGGTAGGCCTTGCTGACAAGTGCCAAATAGCACGAAACATAGGTCCAGGCTTTCCTATCGACTACCTTCAGCCGCCATCATAGCTTCGTAAGCTTTGTCAGCATTGCTGTTAGTACTTGCTACTAAGTGCTAAATAAAACAGGCTTTCTACAGATTGCATCCAACCCTAAACTAACATCAAGACTATGCAGTACACTGAAAAAATGTCATTAGAATTTGACCACGTCTAAGAACTGGACAAGCACAGAACTGAGTACCACTCACCTACTATCCCTGAACATTTATTTCAATATTTTTTACTCACTTACCTATTTGTGCCAGTTACCCCTCATGAAAGCATAGGCCACCGATCAGGATTCTCCAACAAATTCTGTCCTTATCAACCCTCTTCAGTTGATTCAAACCGTTATTCACTATTTTGATGTCTACGCTTCATCCCGACACAATATGTTCTTTATTCCTACTCTTCCTTTTTCCTTCAGGATTCCTGGTTAGCGATTGCATCGTGATGTTTTTTAGTGATTTTTGCAATATATTTCCTATCCGTTTTTGACATCTTTTCCAAATATTCTCTTCAATTGAAAGTTGGTTTGTACTTTGACACAGTAGGTTTTCGCAGATGCTATCAGGCCAACGGCATTGGGTATCTCGCATAGACAATTGTCTATATATATCTGTACTTTTTGATGACGCTTGTGATAGTTCTCCAAGTTCCAGCTCAGTACAGTAAAACCTTAATAGTGAAAGTAGTCACAATAAATGGTAGCTTATCAGTTCAAGCATTGGACTCTAAGTTTTTAGAGTCCGGATTTGAACCCCTCACAACTTCGGTTTAAGCAGCCGATTACCAATAAAAGCATGTTTTTGGGAAATACATAACGCATCGAGAGCACAAGGTTCTAGGATCATAGAAAGTGATTTTCGTCGACCAATTTGACATTGCCTAATTACTTTAGCCTGCAACTCTTCATGGAGCACGAGCAGCCCAAAAAGGATTCTCCAATCAACCATAGACGGTTGTTTATAAATACCTGTACTTTTTGATGACGCTTGTGATAGCTCTCCAAGTTCCAGCTCAGTACAGTAGAACCGTGTTGATGTTTGTAATGAAATCTCTGACTTTGAGGTCGGATGACTGTTTTTTTGAGTTCCAAACGCTCTTCGACTGTTAGAATGTTGTTCTTCTTGTGTCACTTCATGCCTTTACATCTGCATAAGATGCTCCTTGTTTATTGATGATTCTGTCCAGGTGAGTAAACTTTTCAAACTCTTCCAGAGCTTCTCCATCAAGTTTCATTGAGTTGGTGATAGCTGTATTGAATTTCATCATCTTACTTTTGTATGTGTTGGGGTTCCTAACACATTGACCAACCCTCCACTTTTATACGGGTTGGGAACCGGCGGTAACGCAGGAAAGGTTCTGGTCGGAGTTTATGTTTATCGAAATAATATTATGATTTATGTTCTAGTATATAAAGACAAATGTATTTTTGTAAGTTTGATCAGTCCACAGACCGTGAGAAATGTTGACCAAACAATTACAGCTCTGTGTTCGTGCGCGAGATCGAAGGTTCTATGTTTAAATCTCGTGAGTGTGATCATGGATGCCTACTGCCTAAGAGTCCCATAATAGGGGGAACAGCCGTCCGGTGCTTCCAGGTTTCCAATTTTGGCTTAACATTAATCGATTCATGATCTCAATCAAAACTATTCATTTAGTCGGTAAATGTTAACTTAAAATAATGTGAATAATAATAATAATAATAATAATAACAGCACGCTGGAAATAATGTTCTAGACAGTATACTTCTGTTGGTTTATCACAAAACTCAAACCCAATCTCAATATCAAAGTGGCGTCTACAATTATTTTTCACTCCTTTAATTCATATGAAGTTATAATACTATTTATGACAATTTATTTTGAGCTTAAGATAATAATATACTTTTTTAACCTATACACTCTAGGATGCTGTTTATCCGATTACATTGTCAATAGGCATAATGTAGATTAAATCTGGATAGTTTTTCAATCCAGAGCACGCATTTCGTCCTGTTTTGGGGCTTGTCAACCGAACGTACCTGCATTCTAGAGTTGATGTTCATTCTAAGATTCGAACAGGGTACCGTTCATTTAAACGCCAACGCGTTATCCACTTAGCTACTGATGCCAGATAGCTACTCATTTGTACAACAAGTAAACCAGCCAAGACTGAAAAACTTCAGTCAAACTATTGACAACGGAATAATCCAGACTTACAATTTATTAGTACGTGTTATAAAACTAATGGGGGAGTATAACAGTTGAACACAGATGGATTCTTACGGTAATGCAATATATCTGGCTAGGAAATTTAATAGGCATTTCTAAACAATATTGAGTACATTCCGACAAGAGTAGGTGAAATGTTTAATCTTAACTATAACCACTCTGAACTTCGAAATCTACAATGATGAATGTAGTCTGTTTGTTAACAAACGATATTCTTGTTTCTATTCTATTAGGTCGTCAATATAACTGAAGGCAATCTGTTAGAAGCTGCAATTGGATCTAGGTTTCATGATAGTTAACAGTTGTCAAGATATAGTCTGCGTAGTTATGTCGAAACTGATGTTTACGATTGGATTGATACTCAATTCACCCAGTTTGTAGACACCATCCCGCTAACTACCCTCAAACTAAAACGAACTCCCTGTGAAATTGAGAGGCTTACACATATTTGATTTAGCTAAGCTTAACTTACCGATGTAATAAATCATGAATCTGATCACTAAAACATTTACTGTGATATGCAAGACGTTTTCCTATTTATGAACCATCAGTAGCATTTTTGGTTCATTCTATCCACTCATACCACATTTTTTCTCTCTCTTTTCTTAAATCAAATTAGATTCGCGTCAAAGTTATTGAAGCTCGTCAATTACAAGGTGCCAATATTTCACCAATATGTAAAATTACTTGCTGGAAAGAAAGTAAAGATACACGTGTTCGGAATTGTACAAATTCACCATTCTGGGATCAGACTTTTTTTTTCAATTTCTTTGATTCAGCTGCTGAGATGTTAGATCAACAATTAGTGTTCACTGTTTACGATTCACGTCGTCTTCGTCGTGATTCATTGATTGGTTCTTTCAAATTCGATTTGTCAATAGTTTATGAATGCGATCGTCATGCGATGTTAAATAAATGGTTACTACTATGTAATCCAGAAGATCCAATGTCTGGTGCCAAAGGTTATTTAAAAATATCAGTTGTTATTCTAGGACCTGGAGACGAAGCTCCGGTAAGGGTTGTTTTTGGTTTCTGTAGTGTGATTTTTCAATGTGTAAATATGATGTTCAATAAGTAAGTTAGATGAGATCACATGAGTTTTATTTTGTGAATTTTCATGTGAATTAATCTTATACCCTTCAAAACACTCCATCATATCAATATTTTAAAATATTCCTGGACGTTTTTAAAACATAATCTGCATGCCATTTTTATAATACCCAAGTTAATTGCCAAGGACAAATGTCTCGGGAAGATTAGATTTTTGAGCCAGGTTTTTCTAATCGGTTCAGTATTCAGTCAACTAATACAGGAAGCTTTTTGTATACAATATTCTCAATCGCATTGGTGTTTTTAAAATCATATGCACTATCGAAATTCTATAATTTAGTCAATTTAAAATCATCTATACATTGAGATTTGTTATGCTTTATGTTCGCATCGATTTGGGAGTTTGATGGTTATCATAAATAAGAATCCCAGTAGCTGAGTTCGCGTATTTATTGCACAAACTTTGTACATATGTTTTGAGTACATGATATTTATCATTGTTTTTGATTGATCTCTCCATGAAAATGTTTAATTAGAAGACAGTATTTATAATCAGACTAAATCAGGATTATGTTGAATATCTAATTCATAGTTCAGTTAAAGTCAGTTTAAGTTTGTCACTGAATGTTTTGTAAAATAACTAGACACTAAAACACTTACATTTTCACGTTTCATCATGTTGAGTTACTTTCTTGTGTTATTTTTATAATAATAAAACATTGTCATTATTATTCTTTCTCATCATAGATTATGAAAGTTGGTGAATCCGATGAGAAAGAAGATATTGAAGGGTTAGTAGAGCTGATTTATTTCTTTGTTATAAAATGACACATATAAACACATAATTATTCATATATTCACAATACATGTTCTAATGATTGTTTTCACAATTATTTGGCAAGCAAAAACAATAATTGTAAAAGTTAAATAATGTGTTATTCATGAGAATTGAATGAACTTTTAACCTTTAAAACATATGAATTTCTTCTATTTATTTTTTCTAAAAAAAAGAAAACTCGTTATATTCAGTTGAAATTACTTTCAGTATAGAGAATTGTGGAAGATGTTGAATTTTATAGTTTTACACAATGGATTAGCTTTAAAAACTATTGAAAACCGAAAAGTAATGATCAGCTGTTTTGTAATAATAAGTGACTCCTAAGGAGCGCATATTTATTCTCATAACAGGAATTGAACTCAAAAACTTTAATCCTTAGGGAGCACCAAATCTTCATACCAATGATTTTACATCTTTATCTTTAATCCAATCACGATATTAAGCAACAGATTTCCACTGTTTCTTATGTCTGCCCATTTATTTACAAAAAAAAGTGTTTGGAAATGACTTATGATAATGAATCGAAGTTATTGAGATAAATCGCTAAAAAATTACTGAGTGAAGCAGTGGAGAATCATTTGGTTCAAAATTTTCGAAAATATTTACTGTTGAACGATCATGATTGTACTCAATTTTTTCAATCTGAAGATGAACTTAGTATTATTTTGTCCATATAAAGTTCGTTGTTTCACATAATCAACTTCAATAGGTTCACAACATAAAGCAGGATTTTAAACAGATTTCTTAAAGATCTACTGTTTTAAATTTATGATGTTTTGTGCAATATGATTGTGCCCAAAATAATAAAGATTTAAAATATTTCTTGTACAAAAGCTGATCTATTGGGACTAGATAGACCAGAACGGCTAATCCTGAGTTTCATTTCAACGATAAGAATCGAACACAATTATTAAAGGTGAATATAGGACTTAACAACAGAGCTTTAATTTTACTAATCAAGACAACTAAATAAATATCATTATAACGGTATAAATAATATATAAGTACTTTCGTTAAATAGTTAAGATCATCAGTCAATTGAAGCTAGACCACCGTGGAAAACCTGGAAACACTGGACGGCCAACTCGTCCTATTATGGGACTCCTCAGCAGTGCGCATCCACGAACCCGCTCTCGCGAGATTCGGACCCAGGACCTACCAGTCTCGAGCCGGAGCCCTTAACCGATAGACCACTGAGCTGTCATCCAAGGGTGTTAATGTCTAGCCTCAACCAATCCACGAAATTGCGCAACCAACTTCCAAGTCGTGGCCAGTGGAGCTAATGAAATTGAAAGTCTGGATGAAATATTCTCAATGTTATGTAGGTAATCAACAGATGAACGAGGTATTGACTACATAGTGACAGACGAAATGAATGAATATAACACAAAGTTAATGCAAGGTACTTATTGATCAATAATCCTGTTTAAAATTCTAAGTATGTGGATGAGTATTGGTAAACAATTTGTATTAAACTCATTAAACTTAGTTGGTGAATGTATACAACCTTGTATATGAATATACAAAAATACAATTAAAAGGGTTCGAATCTCGCGAGTGCGGGATCGTGGATGCGCACTGCTGAGGAGTCCCATAATAGGACGAAACGGCCGTCCAGTGCTTCCAGGTTTTCGATGGTGGTCTAGCTTCAACCTTAACTATAAAATTACTAAAATCTCCACAAAAACCCACTTTCGTTTAAATTAGAGCGAATAGTTTCACAGTATTTAAGCGCCGAGTTGATGTAAGACATTAAATAGGAATAATGTATATCTGTAAAATCTCAGTGAATGAATTTGAATTGAATCCAACCTTTCGCCTGGCAATCTGGTACAAGCTTTTTCAAGGAAATATATATTTAAGGTATAAAGAGTGTTATATTATTTTTTCTTATTAGTAAGAGATAAACATGTAAAATTATAATAACATAGCTAACTGATACAATTATTGGAATAAATAAAATGACGAAACTTTAGATTAGTCATTAAATAAAACCGTTAAGTTCATCTCTTTCCCCAACCATTTAGGTTGCGAAAGACAGTACCACTGAACAGCTGAATGAATATGATAAGTAAATTGACAATGTTATAAAAGTTTACAAATGTTCAAGATAAAATGATTTGTGCAACAGTGAATGATTGGTCGATGATGATGATGATGATGATGATGATGATGATGATGATGATGATGATGATGATGATGATGATGATGATGATGATGATGATGATGATGATGATGATGATGATGATGATGATGATGATGATGATGATGATGATGATGATGATGATGATGATGATGATGATGATGATGATGATGATGATGATGACGATGATGATGATGATGATGATGATGATGATGATGATGATGATGATGATGATGATGATGATGATGATGATGATGATGATGATGATGATGATGATGATGATGATGATGATGATGATGATGATGATGATGATGATGATGATGATGATGATGATGATGATGATGATGATGATGATGATGATGATGATGATGATGATGATGATGATGATGATGATGATGATGATGATGATGATGATGATGATGATGATGATGATGATGATGATGATGATGATGATGATGATGATGATGATGATGATGATGATGATGATGATGATGATGATGATGATGATGATGATGATGATGATGATGATGATGATGATGATGATGATGATGATGATGATGATGATGATGATGATGATGATGATGATGATGATGATGATGATGATGATGATGATGATGATGATGATGATGATGATGATGATGATGATGATGATGATGATGATGATGATGATGATGATGATGATGATGACGATGATGATGATGATGATGATGATGATGATGATGATGATGATGATGATGATGATGATGATGATGATGATGATGATGATGATGATGATGATGATGATGATGATGATGATGATGATGATGATGATGATGATGATGATGATGATGATGATGATGATGATGATGATGATGATGATGATGATGATGATGATGATGATGATGATGATGATGATGATGATGATGATGATGATGATGATGATGATGATGATGATGATGATGATGATGATGATGATGATGATGATGATGATGATGATGATGATGATGATGATGATGATGATGATGATGATGATGATGATGATGATGATGATGATGATGATGATGATGATGATGATGATGATGATGATGATGATGATGATGATGATGATGATGATGATGATGATGATGATGATGATGATGATGATGATGATGATGATGATGATGATGATGATGATGATGATGATGATGATGATGATGATGATGATGATGATGATGATGATGATGATGATGATGATGATGATGATGATGATGATGATGATGATGATGATGATGATGATGATGATGATGATGATGATGATGATGATGATGATGATGATGATGATGATGATGATGATGATGATGATGATGATGATGATGATGATGATGATGATGATGATGATGATGATGATGATGATGATGATGATGATGATGATGATGATGATGATGATGATGATGATGATGATGATGATGATGATGATGATGATGATGATGATGATGATGATGATGATGATGATGATGATGATGATGATGATGATGATGATGATGATGATGATGATGATGATGATGATGATGATGATGATGATGATGATGATGATGATGATGATGATGATGATGATGATGATGATGATGATGATGATGAAGATGATGATGATGATGATGATGATGATGATGATGATGATGATGATGATGATGATGATGATGATGATGATGATGATGATGATGATGATGATGATGATGATGATGATGATGATGATGATGATGATGATGATGATGATGATGATGATGATGATGATGATGATGATGATGATGATGATGATGATGATGATGATGATGATGATGATGATGATGATGATGATGATGATGATGATGATGATGATGATGATGATGATGATGATGATGATGATGATGATGATGATGATGATGATGATGATGATGATGATGATGATGATGATGATCGAATTTACAAGGCAATCAATGTTTTTTTTCACTTTTTTGTCAGTCATTTCAACCTTAACAATACCATTCGAAGTTAATAATATAATTTTTGTAAAATATCCAGTAACAAACAGACTATTTATTTTCAGAAATTTATGTAAAATTATGTTTATAACTTAATATTTGACAGAACAAAACTATATTTTCCTTCCATAATATATTCGATTTCTTAGTATTATTTGTTTGGTTCTTCCCAAATAGGACGAAACGCGCGTCCTGGATTCCACTGCTAGCCACTATCCATCTTTATTCAATTTCTGTTTATTCTTTCAAATTACTTATAATTCACTTGCGATACATCATTAATTTTTGTTTATTCTATAGAAATCTACTCCGTCCAGCTGGTGTGCAATTAAGACCAGCAATTTTCAAAATTCTTTTATATATGGCTGAAGATTTGCCAAGAAGTAAGTGGACTTTCCTTTGTTTAAGTTTTGTCGTTTGAACAAAGTATCTATATTCTATAAAAGTCAGTCATTCAGTAAATAAATTGATCAGCTAACCAAAGATTAATAAAATAAAATTAGAGAGGATCAAAAATATACAACGATCCAAGTTGCTACACTTCATGTTAGCCCAACCAAAGGTCTTGAAATAATAATACTGATGCTAAAAACAATGACTATTGAGACATCGTCAGTAAAGGTTTGAATTTTCCTTTTGCTGGTATAGTGGACTATCATTGATCAGTTTGAGGATATGTTTTCGGTCTAAAATACATCAAAAACCGGATAATACAAAGTCTTGAGAATGACTTCATACTAACTGAGCAAATTAGTAGATACCTAAATTCAGTAACGTCATAGGAGAAGCATTCAGATTGAAAACCCTTGGTTATGAGTTTATTCTTAATATGAAGATAAAAAGCGAGATCCAAGTTCATCCATGTGAAGATTTCAAAATTGGACATATTGATTTCTCTGCAAGCCATAAGTCAAAAATACACTAATTTATTTTTTATTTACAAAATTCCCATTTTTATAGTAAGGAAAATTTACGAAAGAAATATGCCTCTATTCAATGAATTCTCACAACAGACTCTACACTTACACGTTTAATTCAATAATAAAAATCATCAGCTTATTTTAAGGCGCAGGCTTATTTTGAATAACGAAGTTGGTGAATTTAGAATAATTTCAATAAGTAAAGCTCAATGATCATGCAATCATGTAAGCAGGATCGTGAGTGTACACTGCCGAGGAATTCCATAACTGTATGAAATATCTATGTAGTACACGCTTATTTTAAATGACACCTCGATGAAGACTGATTTGTGATGTACATCACCTACGAATTGCAGTAATCTCTATTCAAACCCTTCTCTTAATTTGTGAATGTTATTATATCTACTATTTAGTGTATCATTGTATGAAGTATTGAGAATAAGATAGGTTATAAATACCAGTTAAGCGCTAAGTAAATCATTGAAATGTTTGGATGCAAATGGATAGAATAAATCAGACGAATCCTGTTTGTAAAAGTTTGGACATTAACTGATACACATCAAGTATATCCGGTTTTGCATAATATAAATAGCTGCTGAGTCATTGGGTTCCACGTTTATCACTATAATAAAAGTGACCATTATATCCCGAAGAGAATTATGAATGGTAACTTTTGAGAACTATTTATGGACCAACATGACACATATATTTTTATTGTATAATTGTTAACTAACTAAACTATTAATATTTGCTTCCCTCTTATTATAATCATTGACCTATGAATTATTATTATATGATTCACCGTGCTTGAGTCATTCCCAGTCTATCAATTACTATCTCCCTTATTCACAGCCACATTCGGCTAAATCTTGTTTTTATGTTGGTTTGTTCTCTGAGCTGGATGGTTTGGTCGTGGAGCTTTCATCGTCCTTCTGAACGACATCATCAGCACAAACTTCGGGTAGAAGTGAAGTGTTTGAATTTCTCCACATGTGATTCACAGCTTGTCCTCTGCACCTCGATGTTGATTGGTTCTTATTGACCTTAAATCTGTCATTGTTTATTTCTTTGTTTTGATTGTCTCTCCTATTGTTTTGATTTTTGTTCCTATGTTCCTGCATAATTTTCTTGATTGGTTGATAGATTGGATTGATTTCAATATGTTTGTTTATTGCAGATTGACCTGAGTGCCAAGCTTCTAAAAATTCTCTGGTATTTTTGGAATTGCCTCTGTCCAAAATCTGCACATTTTCCCAGTCGAATGTATGTCCGTAGTTGTCCACGTGTATTGATATGAGTGAAGAAATGTCGTGGCGTTTGACTGCTAATTGGTGTTCATGTAGGCGAAGATGCAGGGGGCGTCCGCTTTGTCCAATATAGTGTTTGTTGCAGTTGGTACAATTTATCTTGTAGATGATGTTTGTTTTGTCTTCTTTTGCCATTTCATCTTTTGGTTTGCATAAGATTGAGTGGAGGGACTTTGTTGGTTTGTGGGCTACACCTATTCCGAAGGTTTTCAGCAGCCTTGTTGTCGTTTCCGATATGCCCTTTATGTATGGTAGGGTGATCCTTTTGTTGATTTTTATACTTGACTTCATTTCTGATGGTGTGTGCGACTGGTATTTTTTGATGAAATTGATTGGATAGCCGTTCTTTTGAAGAATGGTTTTCAGGTGTTTTTCTTCATTTTTTCGTGCTGTGATTGTATTGCAGTGTGTTCTCGCCCTCTTGAACAAAGTTTGTACACAGTTGATTTTGTGAGTTCTTGGGTTGTTGCTATTGTAGTTGAGAATTTGATCGGTGTGGGTCGGCTTCCTGTACACTTGAGTCTCTAGTTTTCCTGTGTCCGTTCTGGTGATTAATACATCTAAGAAGGGCAACTTGTTGTCCGACTCTTGTTCCATTGTGAACTTGATGTCGTTGAAGATGTTGTTGATCTGCTCGTAGGTGTTTTCTAGTTCCTCCTTTTTGATGATGACGGATGTGTCGTCTACATAACGAATCCAAATTTTTGGTTTGATCACTGGTAGAATTGTGGTTTCTAGTCGTTGCATTACTGCTTCCGCGATGAGTCCTGATATTGGTGATCCCATTGGTGTCCCTTTTGTTTGTTTGTAGATTTTGTTATTGAATTGGAAATATGTTGTTAGACATAGATCTATGAGTTCAAGTAGGCTTTGACTTTGAAGTTTCGTGTATTTCGCGAGGTTTTCGTCGTTGGTTAGGAGCAAGGACAGAGTTTCTTTTGCTAGGTTTGGTTCAATTGAAGTGAATAGTGCTGTCACATCGAAGGATATCATTAGTTCGTCGTCGTTGATTTGAATGTTCCTAATCTGATCAAGGAATTGTGTGGCTGATTTGATGGAGTGGTTCGACGAATCTACTAAATGTTTCAGTATTCTTGAGATTTCTCTTGATAAATTGTACGTTGGTGTTCCTGGTAGTGCTACAATTGGACGTAGTGGGATGTTTGGTTTGTGTATCTTTGGTCTGCCGTAGAACCGAGGGAGTACTGGTCCATTAGATTTCATTCTCCATTGATCTTGCTTCGTTATTTCTCCTGCTTTGACGAGTTTGTTTAAAGTTTTTGAAATGCGATTGTCTAGTTTTTTGACTGGATTTATGTCCATCGGTTTGTATGTACTTTTGTCCTCGAGTATTTCCTCGGCTTTCTTGATGTATTCTTCCTTGTCCATAATCACCGTAGTGCGTCCTTTGTCTGCTGGAACGATTACAATATCTTTTCTGAATCTTGTACAAGTGTTGTTTCTTATTTTATGGTATATAAACCCAATATGTTTGAAATAAATGGTTCATATTGCAGAGGCTGTTATTGGTGTTCTGGACTTAACAGATAGGGCGATGCGGAAAGCAAGGACCGATAAGGAGTCTAGACTGCTCGTACGGGTTTCGTGTGTCACTGTTCCGATTGATAATTCGCTGCTTTCTAATTGACAAACTTATCACGTTATACAAGATATAACGACTGACGTTTCACAGGCTATAACAGTGACCGAAGTTGATTCCTTTTGGATGGAAAACCCAAGTATTTCATATCCTTATTGGAATTTTTTCCTCTTTTTAAAGCGGTTCGAACCTAACTACTTTTGCCAAAGTACTTCAGAAATGGGAAAAGACGGCCTAACAGCTGCTTTATAGTTTGCTTAAACCATATGGAATGGGTTATATAATTTTAATAGAGAAAATATAATTTGACATTTGATAGTATGATCCTATGTGATGTTTAACTAGGATTTAACTAGCCAACAATATCGTATTTAGAATTACGTTTAACAATTCTAAATTAATGAGTTTTCAGAGAACCCAAGCATGAATTACCACTTTGGGGGTGATTAACTCATTGGAACTGAACTCCAGAACCTACTATGTATATTACAGATCCATAGTATATTGAACTAATTTGCTTGAAGCCAGTGTCTAAAATTTGACAATTTAAGTTACTTCACTAAATAGCAAACGATAGTTGCGACTGGTGTATGCAGTGTTTGCTAGGTCGAAAATCTAACCAATCCTTAGGCTTTGCTAAATCTATAGCGTTTGAATTCGAAACATCAATAAGACGGATCAACCATGCGCACAAACATCTATTAAAATTTGGGTCTCTGAACATCACTATAAAATTTGAAAAGTTTGTGTCAAGTTAGTTAGCTATTTATATTAATAATAATATGACTAGATGTTTAACATATATAAGTGCTGTACTTTTAGATTTCTTAAACTGTTGTTTGATTTCAGTGGATTCAGATGCCTTCAAAGGAATCAAAAACTTACTTACTACATCTGATGAAGAGAAAGAGTTTGTGGATCCCTATGCTCTTGTTTCATTTGCTGGGAAATCGGTTAGTTGTTAAATAAATGATCTCTTTCGTTTTTTATTAACCATTGATCATCATTTATCATTTGAACAAAATAGTTGTCCAGTGAACCCTAATGTTTTCGTGGCTCACTACGATATGTCAGCGTGTGTTGAGAAGTGAAGTTATCAGGCATAAAGCAAAAGTTAATAACATCGAAAATATCAAATTCCCCAAAATCAAATTAAAAACCAACAGATCTTATCCTGGTTTCCCTCTCTCACCCTGCCTCCCTCTGTCTCTCTGTATATATATATATATATATATATATATATATATATATATATATATATTCTTTTCACCTTTTCTATAACGATTGAACTAGTTTAATTCTTCCCGAATACCTTAATAACTTCAGAATGATATTTCATGTGATTTCACCCTGTTTTGTGTTTATTCAGTAGTGAGAACTATGATCATTCTATTGGTAAAGCTATCGCCTGTAAAATCACTTACGATGGGCATTAGAATAGAAAAAAACTGTTTATGGGAGAAGTTGCTACTAAAATAATTAAACGAAGTTGTAAAACTTTATGGATGTTTATTTTCTCACTTCGTTTAGAATTTCATACAGTTATCAAATGGAACGGGATCGGATTAATATATCGAGGATAAGTACTGATATAAACATTTAAAATCAAGAACGATCCACCTATCTAGAAGTTAATATTTTGTCAAGGTTTTCAGAACATATCAATGTTTAGTTAAATCGTTTAAAATATAACTGATAAATTGAATGCCTGAATTCTAGAAATTGATTTCAATTCAAGACCACTGTCAAAAGTTTATTGACTACCACGAGAACTAAAATGTCATTGATTGACTTTGTGTATGCATTATCCGTAACTAAATGGTATGAGCTGCGATGACAAAAAAATATTGAAATTCCCATTTATCACCGAAATATGACTAGATATCTCTTGGTTACTCATATTTCACTCTGTCAATTGAGCTGTCTACTATATTAAGTATGAATTAGATTTGTACGGTCAAAATTTAATTAACAATTAAATAAACTGACTATAAAACCGTGATTTACAGGAAAGTAGTAGAACAACTTAGGGAAGTGGTTATGCTAAGAAATTTCACAGTAGAAATTATTCTTTACGACCTCATCTTTCTAGAAAAAAATTGGAATGCTTTCTAGTTCAACAAAAATTGATTTCGTGGTGATATTCGACACCAACTGATATTAGTTAAACATACTCTAAACGCCAGCGAGAACTAGATAAGTGTCTCGACTTTTCATAAGGCTTCTATAAAGTTCTCAAAGATAATTAAAACGCATTAATTCACGAAATCTAGGTATCGCAGAGAATACGTTACTTTCAAACAACGGAGTTGGCATACAATGGTCTGAATTTCAAACTTCAATAAACTGGCAATATAATACCAATAATCCTACTTCTTATTAACAATTTATTATCTGGTATATACTTTCCAACCTTCTGTATTAGTTTGGATGATGTCATACTGTTTAACGCTTCTTAAATAACATTTTTTGGAGTACTTTCTTACATGTTGTATGGATCATAAGGTTGAAATTCATCATTACTTTATAGGTTATGGGAAACTTTCGCTGTTGGTGAAATCCCCCATTCATAGTTTAACATCTCTTGGAAATGAGTTCATTACAATTAATTCCATTGATTCAGTAATCATCCATTTATAGTAACTTTTAAATCTTAATATTTCATATGACTGAACCAACTTAGTCTATTTTTTTCTTGATGAAGTGATTTTAAATACAAAACTTATAAAATTTCGACATATATACAAAACTAACTAAACAGTAAGGCAATGATTTTAAGCCGACAAAAAGATTTCATCTAAGAACATTTATTTTATTTATTTATTTTTATGGGCTGTGGGATTGTAAGGAGTTAGAACACATTATTGTTGCTAGATTTATCCAAAACGGTGTGTTATGGACAATTCTAGTGTAGCCTAGCCAAGCATCTGAAATGAAAAAAATATGAATTTACTAACAGTTAGTGGTTGAAGGAACACCTTTAATGAAGAAAACATTCCAATATCCAGTAATGACTTACTAAACCAACAGAAAAATGAAAGAAATCTTTGACTATGATACATACCAAATATGAAAATATTTAGAACTACTTACTACTTTATTTGTTTGTTTTCTAGATTAAATCTAGTACAAAATATGGAACGGATCATCCTGAATGGAATGAAGAGATTACAATGAACATTCAGGTCAGTAAGGAATATTTTCATTACCTTACAAGAAAAATTAATAATTTGGACAATACGTATAATATTGAAGCGATCAGTTTCCAGTCTGTGAACTATTATCTGTATTATAAGCAGATATAGATGGTGGCTACCAGTGGAATCTAGGACGAGTGTTTCGTCTTTTTTGGACTCGTCAGATGCATGTACCTGCCATCATTCATCTCTGTTTATAATGTTTGTGACTTAAGGCAATATCCAGGCAATCCGCACAGGATGTACATATGCCATTAAGAGACTAATCAGTCGCAGTCCTAAACACCAATGGGAAGATTCAAACAGCCAATAAAAAAAGAATTAACTACTATCTGTATCTGTTTTATTAATTGCATGTTATCAATTACACAAATAACGATAAACATTTATGTTAAATTTCTTAACTTTGAGCTTAGTTAACTAGTATTGTTACGTAACGACTTTCTTAGTTTAACCGGTTACACAATATTTTCTTCAGATCTAGTTTTGCATCTGCTGAAATGCTTACTGGCTACTGTTCTAAAGAAAAAATTATTAAGTTTATTAACCAACATTTATTTGTGATAAACCCTCCGACTGAAAAACTTGAATAGGTTTTCTCAGCTCTTCTAATATCCTCAGGCTAAATCTATATAACAAATAGAACACGAGAGAAAAGGCGCAAAATGTGGAAAGAACTCTTTATTCCAAATATAATTCGTGTACAGAAAATAGAAGATATTTATAGTATTTCAGATGATCTCGGCTTTTGAAAAATTCTAAAACCCTTCTAAACATAGTAGCAGGATAGGTAAACATGAAAGTCGGAAATAAGATGCATGATTCTTCACTTTCTAGATGTCTCTGTGATACTTCGCAATGATGATTGGATAAAATGTTTCGCAGTGTTATAAGGGCCCGTTTGGCCTTTTTTCGTAGGATGCTCTGGGTCTCTCCAACAGTTTAGTATTGATTTTGTCCTTAACTGTAAATTATATTGATGTGTGGCTTTGATGAAGAACTGTTTGTCAAAAAATATTGCATACCTCACTTCTGTTTTTAATGTCTTAGTGGGAATATGTAATTGTAATTAATTTTATATTTTCACTAAACGTAAATGCATGGAGATAATTTATGAATCGGCTGAGCAGTTATTAGAAATCAGAGAGCACTGGATAATCTTTTTATCTTAACATATGGCTCTACAGCAATGCTCATCCACGACTATACATAAGATTATGTCGTTAGGTTACTTTTTGTATTGTATCCACGTATTATATTTTTGTTTATAAGTGTACAAATGTCCTGTGATTTTTGTTCATATTTAATATATCACAGAAGAGAGGACTAGAAGATCGATATTTTCTTTAAATTTACACTAGACATTGCAGATTATCGTATTCTCAGTTAAAAAATATTTTCCGAACTGTTTCAAATTAACCCATATCAAAGTTTATTTCATATTAATCATGTTTATAAGCAATGATATCTGCGTTGATCACTATGTCAATTAATTTTGGCCTAGTTTAATTATTCACATAACATGAATTATGCCATTGTTGTGTTAGTTGTTGTACATTAACAGTAACATTTCAGTTGGATGCTTTCCGTGAACTAACTGACCTAACTTTGAGGACTTTATGGTAGTTCTATACAAAATCATTAGTGCTCACCTCATCTAGGGAGCAAGTTTTTATATGAAGTAAACGCCGATGTTCTTCTGAACAAGAATCAGATCTTCACAATTAAATCAGCCAGCTAAGAGAATTTAATGTTATGATATTAATAGAATGTCCATCTGGTTGGAAAGTAAAAGTATTCAACAAGCCGTACATTTTATGGATATATATGGATTGAAAATTTCTACTTTGGAGGGATTATTTATTTATTTATTTAAACACATATATATTGTTACAAAAAAGCACCAGGTACATATGCGCCACACTATTTGTGTGTGTGGGCTGTGATACTGCCCGAGTGCCCAAACCGAAGGGATATCAAACGTGGAAATCACAACATCATGAGAGTGCTTCACTTTACAAAGAAGCTATTCACCAGATGATCATTGGAATGGACAGACAATTATTGGTGAAGATATTCCAAGTTACTAATTGATATAATCTGCATACCTACTCCGAACCAGTGAGTATTCATTAGCTATTTTATCACTGCCGGCATTGTGAACTAACAACTTAAGAAGGGATAAAACACAAGACTGAAATCTCTAGATGAGCAAGACACCCCCGAAACACACAAATAAAACATAACAGTCCACATTTCAAACTTCAGTCACGTTACAAGTCGATATTAATGCAACCCCATCGGAGATTTATTGTCTCACACTCAACATTTTTAAGCTCCATTTTTTCAAATCAACTTGATCGTGCTCATTGCAACATCTGAAATCCATGGTTTTGATCCTGCATGAATTCATTGTTGTTCATTAGTAGAGAGCTCAAAAATGGTGAGAAACAGACCCTCAACATTTACTAATATTCAATGGTTCTCTATAGATGATATTAGGTCAATTTAATTTTCAAGCTATAAGAAATTTTTACTAAACTACCATAACAAGTTATACTTGCGGTATTAAGTTTCCTATTACTTTATACTTTCTCTTTTACAGTTTCCATCAATGTGTGAGAAGTTGAAATTCACATTCTTTGATTGGTAAGCTTATATTAGATTGACTCTAATTTATTTGCTCGATGATTTATGGATTTAAACCGTTTTCAGAATTCGCTTATTTTCTTACAGTTTTTTTTGAAAGCATCATTCTATAATAGTTTCTAATGAGAGTCTAGTTGTAAGCAATGTGTTAAAAAAAGACACACTTAGTCATTCATCGTTTTTCCGCTTCAAACATTAATTAGATGCACTTCAGTGGAATATTAATGGGTATTAATAAACATGCTCACACTTACGCCTGTTACTCATCGTGGAGAAGAATAGTTCGCCTACAAGCATTCTCCGCCGAGCTCTCTCCTGGACAATCCTCCCCGGTTGTTTCCAGTTGCTATCCATCATTTTAAGATTCTTTTCACTTTTTGACGCAGTGTTTACTTTAGTCTTCCTCTTTCCGTTTCTCGTACGATTGCTCTTGTTAGCTATCCTGCATGCACGACTTTGCAGTCTAGTTGATGGCATGGGCTGCCGAAAAGGAATTCTCCAACAAACCGTAAACGGTTGTTTGTGAATATCTATACTTTTGAATGACGCTCGTGATAGTTCTCCAAGTTCCAGCTCAGTACAGTAGAACCGTATTGATGTTTGTATTGAAATCTTTGGCTTTGAGGTTGGATGTCTTGTGGTGGTCGATATTCGGTACTATCCCTAAGCTTCGTATATTGTTCGTCTTGATAACCGTTACTCAACAACGTCCTAACGATGTATAAATCAGAAGACGAATACGAAGGTTTGAACGTGTTTATTACTGAACCACACACAGTTATCCAATATTACAGGTACGTCAAGTAAGCATGGAAAAGCAGTGCCGTAGAGCCCAATGAATGAGTAAGCGTGTACAGAACGGTGTAGCGTAATACAGAGCAGAGCAGAGAGCAAGCAGGGCAAGGTAGTTAACATGATAAAAATGTATATATATATATATATATATATATATATATATATATATATATATATAAGTGGAAAAGAATGAATCATCGGATCAAATAAGCGAATAACAATAATGCTAGCGGAATGAATACATGCGTAGGCAGTAAGCAATGTTCAAGCGTATATAATGAAAGTACAATGGTATAGATGGGTTGTTATTGTATGAATGACTGTCCATTAAACAAGTTAACAAAAGGGCTTAGCTGAATTAGATGTAAACAAACTCAATTGTATCTGAGTTGTTATAGTTTGTTTTTTTGAGTTCCAAATGCTCTTCGACTGCATGTGCCTACGTGAAAACACACCCGGAGAAATTCAACTATAAATACACAGACACCAACCGTCAAATAAAGTATGATCCAAATGAAAAGAAAACATGCTTACTATACCTACGTTTCAAATTAGACGAAATCGATGGAATAATTAATCACAGACTTAATTCCACGTTTAAAGCCTCTTACCCAGCAGCTAAACTGACAACGGTGTGGGAAACTAACTGATCAATCAAACAAACTATAATCGACAAGTCCTCTTTTCTCTGTAGCTCCAAATGCATTCACCAATTTACATGTACGTACCAAAGCACATACATTGGAAAAACCGAGAGAAGAGTAAATGTTCGCATTTCTGAGCATGTTCCTAAGAAACTGAGGCTGCGAGGAACCAGTGCTCTCAACAGTGCAATAGCTCGGCATTTACTCGACACCGAGAACACCATCAACATTTCTCATGCCTTCAAAATCATTAACAAACAAAGAAGTACAGCTGCTTTCCCGTTTGCTGAAGCGATCGTGATAAAAAACTCAAACCGGATCTGTGTACTTAAAAAGAGACAGTGATAAACTTATTACTACCCTGGTAATCCTTTTTTTTATTCATATTCTGATACTAGTTTTATTTTGATTAATATTCAGTTTTCATTATATTCCTCTTCCCTTACCCAATTCTTAAACCATCCTTTGTCTCACACATTTCCGCTCATTTGTCTCTCTTAAATTATATGAACTCTCCAAATTCTATTCAATTATTGCGTAACCCATCCTAATTGTTTTTAATTCCATGACTCCTTCATTACCTCTAAAATAATCACCCTTTTGATCTTATCTGTTTCTGAACTCCACTCAACTATTACGCCACCCACCCATATATATATATATATATATATATATATATATATATATATATATATATATATATATATATATATATATATAGTTATCACTGATATCCTTTCGTTATTCCAATCCTTTAGATTCAATTAAGTCAATTGTTCCACACTATATATTACCCCAATGCTAAAACTCTAATACATATTTGGTTGTAAGTGGCTGATGAGAAACAAAGAAATATGATGAATTCATATTATTCTGCATCAATATTTTTTCAAACTCTTCCAGAGCCTCTCCATCAAGTTTCATTGAGTTGGTGATAGCTGTGTTGAATTTCATTGTCTTGCTTTTCCTTTGTGTCAAAGCCTACTTCTGCACAGGCTTCTGCTACACTAGCTGCCTTTATCTGCATTTGTTGCCCTGAATGAGATAGATGAGTTGGGTCATCTACGAAGTCCAAATCGACCAGTCGCATCTGACTTCTGCATCGTATTCCGTGCTTCCACTCAGAATTGTAGGGTCTCTACAACTCAATCAATCACCAGAAATAAGAAAAAATGGAGAAAGTTAGCGGCTTTGTCTGGCATCGGTCTTCACTTTGAATATATCTATCACCTGCTCTCTATGTACGACTTTGCACTTTAGTTGGTCGCACGATGATGACAATTTTCTCAGAAACATCATAATCCTCAAGAAGTTTTTATAAGGTTCTCATTTCCACTCCGTCACATGCTTTCTCGTAATTAAGAATTTTTACCGGTACTATTAGTAGTGTGATGTCTCTATAGTTCTCACATTTGCTGAGATCTCCTTTCTTTGACATCTTGATATGGTACCCGCTTTTTCAGTCTGTTGGTTCTTATTCGTCCTTTCAGCTCCTTCTGAATAGAACGTGGAGCATCCTGTTGCCTTCCCCTCTTGATGTGTCTGATGGCCATCCTGATTACTTTCGTCGTTGGTGGAGTGACATCTGTAGGAATGTCTGTAGGTGTTGTTTCGATGTCCATTCGGTTCAGTGGGGCTAGCTTATTCCTGAGTTTTTAAAAGTGTTCTACCCTTCTATTCCGCTGTTCTTTAATTTCGGTTATTGTATTGTTTTCTTTGTTCCTGACTGGTTACTCTGGTTTATTATATTTCCCTTGTAGTTCCTTTGTTGTGTGACATAGTTGTCTTATATATTCTTGTCTTGCGGCTTTCTCCGCTGTTGTTGCTAGTTTTTCCATTTATTTCCTCCTGTTGTCTCTAATACTATTTTTACTTGCTTGTTTACTTCTGTGTATCCAGCTTGTGCCTTGAATTTCTCTGTTCTCGCTCCGCTGTTGTTAACTGCCGTCCTCTTATTCTTCCTTCTTTGAACCTTGTCCAGCGTTTCCATGGAGATTCATTCCGTGTGCTGATGCTGCTTTCGTCTTAGAACCTCCTGATACCTTGAGATTGGTGCTTCTTTGATCTCTCTCCATTTTTCCCCCATAGTAGTTTCTTCCTTGATTAAATCTTGTAAGGCTTAGAACTTGTTGTTGAGAGTTATCTTGGGTTTATATTCTTTCATAAAATTAATGTAAGCCTTTCTGTGACGAATCAAATCAGGAGTTAATCGAATTAAGTATTCAGATTTCAAATCATATTTTGAAGGCTTGAGAATTTTTCTCCGAGTTACTTTAATTTGATTGACCAAATAGTATCATCAACTCCCATAACTTAATTGTAACTTTAAGAATTGTTACATAAATTTTATATTTGATGCAAACAAGATATTCCTTTACATCTGATGATGAACAAAATATTGACCAAAATATTCTGGCTTTTCAATTCAACGCATTATATATATAAAGTACCAGAATTTTACCAAATATTCCCTGAGACCGAAGGAGCCAAAAATATAATAAAACACCTTTTAGTTGTTTAATTTTCAACGAATCAATTTTAAATGTCATTAAAATAATAATGCTACAACTATGATGACCAAATATCTATGTACATAAAATGCTCATTGAACACATTAAAATCATAAGCAAGCGAAAAAGTAAATCATTCACTAAAGGGTGCTTGTACAATTTGCTATTTGTGTATCAGTAAGGAAGTGTTTACCAAGAGTCATTCCTTTTTATGTTTAATACACTTCATACCTTCTTTTCAATTATTCAGGGATCGTATTGGTTATAATGATCCTATAGGAACTGGGGTTATTTCTATATCACAAATTTCTGCTTTTCGTGATGACAATGATGGTTAGTTGCATTGTTGTCTCATTGCATCTACTATCATGGGATGTTATTAATAGCTAACATATGTAGAGCAGTACTGCCCGATTTTTTTTATATCATTTATACTTTTCATTATTTAAAGTCTAATTTTATAACTGATCACGTGCTATGAAATAAATTGATATTTCTTTTTCTGTACATAACCGACACAATATGCTTCAGTCTTTTATTTATCCGCATAATTTTACCACAAATATTTGTCTAATACTGTTCTAAATCACAAATTGTGTATATTTGTTTCCAATCAAATCTCACTCTTTGCATTTTATACTATAAAAATCTAACCATTATTGTGTCTACTGTTAGCGACCTTCATTTTTTTCGACCAATCAAACAATTCATATGATAAATCTTAACATCCCAGACATATCTGCTGTTTAACAAAGCGTAATATTGAACATACAGCAAGAGAACCTTTGTCACTTGTTAATCGAAAATGATCTCATATCAACTTGAAGTTGTTAGAGTGATTTGATTCATTTTGCTTCCAGTGTTTATAATATTTAAAAATCACTGGAAATAAGAGATGGTTTTCACAATTATTCATCCTACTTGTTATTCGTATTAAGGGATCGAGGTTCTAAGGATGACGCAATCGGGACAGCTACAATAAGTTTAACTGAAACCTCTTCACAAGGAACCAATGGTATGTAAACACTACTAATATACGGTGGAGGTTTCATATATATTTAGTTAGTTTTTTTGGTTTATGTGCACAAAGCTATTGTTCTATAAGGATGCATGTTGTTTTTAGTGAAATTTCGATTGATTTAAATCATCATAAATTTTCTGATAAAGATTATTTCATAAATACTACTAAAAATCACAGTTAAATGTTTGCTAGAATTCGTCTACTTTACAGTCTACTAGGGTATTATGGAATGTATCCCATTTTGAATTCTTTTCTGTTCGTTAGAAAAAATGAAGTACTTACTATCTTATAACTTCAAAATGATTTTGTTTTTGGAAGTTTTAAGGTAACATTGCAAATGGTATAATTCAACCATAATTAAAACGATAACACCAGATTATCATCCTGCTATATTGATAAGTGAATCAACGCAAACTATTTGATGACGACTCATTGACAATAGTATATAACGATTGTTGTTAGACTAATGGTCTGTGATCAAATTTAGTTGTTACATAATCTCCGAATAATTGACCAACCTGCTATGCAGTGAGAACAGGCTATGTACGAACCTCTTTTGTCTCAAGCCATATTATAATGCTCACAACTCATGAGGAAAACACACTGACTGGGATAAATAGACCTTAATTACAATTCCATATTCCGCGTAAGAACACTAGTTTATCATCCGGATGAGGAATAACATTGAAGTTAATAAAATTTGATAGGTTACATCGTAAAAGAATTGATTTATTCAAAGAGATTACATTGCAGATTGTTACATGGAATACAGTAGTTAAGTACACGTGTTTGAACTAGGGTTTTGAAGAGAGGGTTGCTGATACTACATAACTGTCCCAATCGTCTATAAATGTGGCTAGTCTTGTAAGTACAAAAGCTACTTGTGAAAATTCGGGTATTTCATCCGAATTTATTCACCAACAAATAATTTCAGCGTAAATATTCATCGATCCATATTTCAATATCCCCTTACCTCACATCGACAAATCCAAATAGGCCTACATATTTTGTTCATTGTTATTAAATTGAAATTATGGCGTTAATGATAACGCTCAGCAAATATTAATTCAATTCAATAATTCTTTAAAAATCGTTTCACCTTCACAAATCACATTTGTATTTTTGAACGTCTAACTAAAAACACAATTTGTTTTTGAGTTTGTCCATAAATAGTGTCAATAATTTATATGCTTTCATTTTAACCTAAAGCTTGTTATGTGGTTGTGGGTGATCGGTACAACTCTCTAATTAGAAGTGGGTTTTGTACGAGTTTAAACTCGCTAGCAAAGTTTATCTGTAAGTTAAAGGGAACTGTGAGGGTTCATTTCACTCAGTATCATAGTCAGCTACAATAATACCTAACCGGTTTAACCATGATTAGGATATATATGCTGACTGGTTATTTTAAATTCCTAAGTATCATATTATTCGGCTTCAAAAGAAAATCGAGTTCTATCAACAATATCACAGTGTCGCTACTGATCTTAAAGACTCACTTCTACCGCGGCCTTTAAGGCAGTTGAATAAGATAACTGCACTTAGGTTTCAGGCTTGATGAACTTATCAGCATTGCATCTCTGTCATATTGAGATTAAAAATCATGAAACCCAGTATCAAAGCAGGGAAACATTAGCATTTAGCTATTCAGGAGGCGGTTGATTCCTTAGTAAACATTAATAATAGTAACTGCTAAACAAATCAACTGTTATTGCTGACAATATTTTAGTGATACATTTTCTTGCGAATTTAAGTCACTTGAGAAATTGGCGAAAAGCAAAGTTTGTTATATAGTTATTTCAAGTTATATTCAGACTTTAGCAGTTCACATTTATAACCAAGAACCTTCAACTCTCCTGGTGTATATGATGTACTTAAACAAATTTATCGAGTGGTTGTAATTGGAACAGAATCACATACATGACATATTTATAACAAACTGTGTCCATAATAAATAAGTAAATTTATAAACATTCAAAATAAAAGTCGAACGCGAAATGTTAATAAAAAGATCATTCGCAAGGTGTAGTTCTCTTTCTTCTCGTTATGTATGAATTAAGGACTCAGCTGTCGCAGCTACAGATTCAGACCCTGCTCAATTGTGTATTTATTCGTTAGATTTCAGAGTATAGATGATGATGTAACATCACCACTTCAGTTGTTGAATATAAAGTGTCCTTGACATAGTTTCTTTGTATATGCGAAAAATATTTATGTACCAACCATTTTCTCACTCAATTATGTTTTTTAACAATTTAACTTGCTTCCTTATATACTTATATAATTTTAAGTAATCATTGACCTTGCCAACTAAATTATCATTAATGTTTAGCTAGAGTTTCGCTTGGTGTGCACATTATTTTCCTATTTATACGCATAAACTGCTTCACTATGTGTGAGTGTAGTCATAACATTCAGCTAATTCCATTAGTAAATGCATATCCATATTTTTGTATTTATATAGGTAGCGAAGGTATGCTGAGTTATACATTTTCGGGTTGTGGGTTCATATTGCGTTTGCATCATTCTGTTTATTATTCAGTCAGCGCTTGCTTTGTGTACTGTATACACTTGTGTTTGCCTTTTTTCCTCAGTCATCATATATGTTGCATGCATATACATACTCAACACCCAAATGATTAAAATATTTTTTATTATACAATTCTTCGTGAGGTGGCCGTTTTAGAGTACGACATTTTCTTAAAATACTATTTATGAATAATATGAATCAATCAAATAATAATATTTTTACCTGCTCATAAATGCACATGAATTATTCATCCAATTGTTGGGTGTTCAATTTAATTTCTTCATCTTCTTTTTTGATTAAAAATCAAAAAAATATAATTTCCTTTTCTAGACAAAATGGCAAGAATCGTCATTTTCGTCAGCTTGGTATATAATACAGAATAGGCTTAAACCTGTTAACTTCTGTGATTAACTAGAAGCCATCACTGTTCGAACACATCTGACCTATTTCTTCTTGTTCCTACTTTCTTTAAAAGAATGATTACTGATAATGCGAAGTACACTTACATGTGTAAATATGTTTGTGGACTGTTTATAAGCAGTCCAAACTGATAAACTTATTTTTGTCTAGACCAGTGGCCTGTAAAACAAACTAAACAACTATGTTAAAAATCCCAACATTTAACATGAGTTAGTTTAATATATTAAATAATTTAGTTAGCTTTCAAGCTTCAATAAACAAAAATTCGGTGTGCAAAGTTCGCTTGGTTATTGAGTTCTAATAATATTATAAATCAATTTAAAGATCATTTTTGCCTAGTCATTATCTAAAAGTACCAGTTAAGGATATTATTTTACTGTATGTTAATGTACGTATTAGTTCATCTGAAGCTTTTATGTTATTCAACAGGATTGTATTCTAAACCATACTTTATAAAGTCCCAAGCTCCCGAGTTACCGTACCCCTAAAATCCGTGATGTAACGACAGATACCAGTCCCATACATATTTCTATCATATTACGGCACCATGTGTTTTTTCCACTGGACCCCAAAACCAGATAGATATTTCGTCTTAGTATGAGACTCGTCAGGAGTGGTAATCCACGATTTCACAAGGGATCGCGTATTCGTTTTCAATGGTTGTTTGCTCAAAGTCAATCCGTGTGGTAAAAAGGTTAATACGCGTTCAAAAATTATGTACTCATATGTTCATCACAAAAACACTTGGAGTTGACTGTATCTCAATTACTACAGTTTCTATCCAATGAGTTACAAAAAGGGTATTGTATGAATTCTTTTCGACCGCGCACGCAAAATCTGCTCCCATTAGTGTCTTGAAGAAGAAATAGCTTTATTCACCAAATGTCTACGCGAAAACGCACCCGGAGAAATTCATCTATAAATACGCAAACACCAACCGCCAAATAAAGTATGATCGAGTGGAAAAGAAAACATGCTTCCTATACCTACGTTTCAAATTAGACGAAATCGCTGGAATAATTAGTCACAGACTTAATTCCGCGTGGAAAACCATCTACGCAGCAGCTAAACTGTCAACGGTGTGGGAAACTAACTGATCATTCAAACAAACTAAAATCGGCAAGTCCTCTTTTCTCAGTAGCCCCAACTGCATTTACCAATTTACATGTACGTGCCAAAGCACATACATTGGAATAACCGAGAGAAGAGTACATGTTCGCATTTCTGAGCATGTTCCTAAGAAACTGAGGCTGCGAGGAACCAGTGCTCTCAACAGTGCAATAGCTCGGTATTAACTCGACACCGAGCACACCATCAACATTTCTCATACCTTCGAATTCATTAACAAACAAAGAAGTACAGCTGCTATCCGGTTCGCTGAAGCGATCACGATAAAAAACTCAAACCGGATCTATGTACTCAAAAAGAGAAAATCATAAACTTATTACTACACTGGTAATCCTTTTTTTTGTTTCATATTCTGATACTAGTTTTATTTTGGTTAATATTCAGTTTTCATTATATTCCTCTTCCCTTACCCAATTCTCAAACCATCCTTTGTCTCACACATTTCCGCTCATTTGTCTCTCTTAAATTATATGAACTCTCCAAATTCTATTCAATTATTGCGTAACCCGTCCTAATTGCTTTTAATTCCATGACTCTAAATTAATCACACATTTGATCTTATCTGTTTTTGAACTCCACTCAACTATTACGCCACCCTTCATTCTAATACCTAATAACCTCTGACCTTTCCTTGCGCATATATATATATATATATATATAGTTATCATTGATGACCTTTTGTTATTCCAATCCTTTACATTCATTTATGTCAGTCGTTACATGCTATTTATTGCCCCAATGCTAAAACTCTAATACATATTTGGTTGTAAGCAGCTGATGAGAAACAAAGAAATATAATGAATTCATATTATTCTGCATCAATATTTGTTGTCTTTATTTAAATTCATAAAGGGAACTAACTGCATGAAATGTACTCATTCATTGAAGAGTAGTCCCCAAAGTTCCCATTAACGTTCATTATTTCGGTCTGGACACCAACACCTCATACTCTCTCACACAGTACTTATCTTTTATGTATACATACGCATCGATTCATAATCTCTGTTTCAGGCTTCTTACCAACGTTTGGTCCAAGTTTTATCAATCTATATGGCTCTCCAAGAGAATACAGCGATCTTCCGGACAAATATGAAGCATTAAATTTAGGCAAAGGACAAGGTGTAGCATATCGTGGTCGCGTTTTGTTAGAGTTATCCACTGAATTATTAGACGAACCAACAGCTGATTTGGTTAAGCCATTGGAACAAGATAAAGTTGCAAGAATCCAGGTAAGTTTATATATATATATATAAATATATATATATATATATGTATATATATATAATAGTATTACAGAATCCAAACCGGTTTACAGGTATAGTCAGGTTGGTACATGAAGAAAGGGAACATATAAATTAGTAAGGGTACATAATTCGAATAAACGTAATTCATGAATTAATTTTACTGAACACTTGTGGTATAGTTCTTAGTGAACTGAGGCTTATGTTGATTTCCAAAATTTGTCATCAGAGGTAATATTTTAAAACAACATTATTGAAGGAATTTTCTATTCTAGATGTTCTCCTTTTTTGTGATGAGACTTGTCGATGAATCAGCCTTAAAAATTCAGTATGTTTCTAAAAATAGGAAGACTAGAATGTTAACTTTATAATCGTATAATATTATGTAGATGGATAGATAATGAGTAATTACAAAACGTATGAAGATGTACAAATAAAACCAATCAACTGATTTTTAATACCCCGACTTTTGTCTACTTCATAATCATTTGTTTAGAAATCCTTAAGAAGAAGAAAATATCAGTTGTATGTTGCATTTCTATCAGCAACAATGATTGAAGAAAAATCTGACGGTCCAATTGAATTTGAAATCAGCATCGGTAATCATGGAAATAAATTGGATGAATCGGTCACACCATGTGCATCAACGACACCACCAACAAATCCTGTATCAGACGGATTACATTACTACTATTTACCATGGGGCGATGATAAACCATGCACTATGGTTGATTCTCAATGGGAAGATATATCATTTCGTTTAGGTGCAGTGAATTTATTATTGAGAATTGCCGACCATTTGGTAAGACAACACTTACAGATGTATTTATAGTAGCACATTTGTTTGTATATTGTTTGATAGTGTTCCATGTTTACAGACGAGCAAGAGATGTCTGTGATACAATAGTTGATCGACACTCCTTAGTGGATTGACAACCAATTCACAATTACATTGTAATCTAACACAACTTAACACAAGTAAAACGTGAGAAGAAGAAACTATGCAACGCAGCTTTATCTTTTTTAACAAAAAGCAATTAAATGAGTAAAATCATAGTATAAACTTTTTATTACATATTGATAGATGTGAATTATACAGCTATACAACATCACAGTAATATAATATAAGTAAACTTTAAGTAGTAAAATGCAACACAGTGGCTAGAGACGCTATCAGATATGGCTCAGAATAGAATCCAGTGGCGAGCCTGCTGTAACCTTCTTTTGCTTTCTTCATAAAGAGTGGTTCTAACTCCCTTAACTGAAATAGTCTTCCGGTTGTACATTTCAGTCCCCCCTTTTTTTTCTTTTTTTTCATCCTTTATCTTCCTATTTTCATTGTTTTGTGTGGCGCATATGTATCTGGTGCCCTTTTGTACCAATATGTATGTGTTTAAATAAATAAAATAAATAACTGATATTTTAAAATAAAATATTGACAATGTCCAAAGTGTAAAACAGAATAGGGCACATTATTAAACAATACTATTTTTAGTATTTAAAACTAAAAGCCGAATATTCAAGCATTTTTAAGCTATTCAGAAACGACTTTTCCTATCACTAACTAACTCGGAATCGACAACCTCCAGAAACCAAGAATCACCTCCCGTAAATTTATGAGATCACCTGCCTTCAGCAATTGGTTTGGTCACATATGGGTATTTCTTGAATAGTCCTATACACGGACAAAACAGATTTCCAGTTCGGCATTGTTCAGTAATGAAAAAATCATTTTCAAGTTGAATGATCAATACAATACATCCTACAATAAATTTCTCAGCTGTGTTAGTATCAATTTCCATATTTTATTATTATTATTATTCAATTAAATAAAACAATAGGAGAGAGGAATCAGTCATTTAATGGTCGCCATTAAAGCGAATCTCCCAATAGAAACTCAAGCACAATTGGCAATCTCTTCATTAGATGAATTTATAATGGATTGCAAGTAAGTGCTGTTGTAGTTGTATGTTATTTTTCACAAAATAGAAATAAAATATAGGGATTTCCCTTTTGTTACTTACTGTTGTTTGCATCTATTTTGTAAGCTATTTTGATTCCACTACAAAGGATGTTTATACCAGAAAAAAATGTAAGTACAGATATTTACTAAATAGTAATATGATCATGGAATTTTTTATTAACAGCACAAGCAAGTGGCTATCAGGGCTCAGTGGCCGAGTGGATAACGCTATGGCGTTTGAAGCGAGGGTACTGGGTTCGAGTCCCAGAGTGTACATCAACTCTGAGATGCAGGTACATCGAGCTGACGAGTCCCAAATAGGACGAAACGCGCGTCAAACTGGATTCCACTGCTAGCCACTATCCATCTTTGCTACCATGCTTTTGAATTAAGGCTATATCGAGGCAATACTCACAGTATGCACATATGCCAATTAGACACTGACCAGTTGCAGTCCTAACAAATCGATGGGAAGATTCAAACAAACAATACTGAATGAATTTTGAATGGACAATGTTAGACCATTTTTTTGACAGTGTACATTTGTGAGAACGATATTTTTTAAAAAGTTTACTGAAGGTTTCTAATTAACTGTATTATGTTGGATACAATTCGTTTTCGGTTACTGGAATATTTCTGCTAGTAAATTACTAATCAAAATTTGTGTCGATTCTTTTAAACTACTTGACTATTTTCATAGTTTACACAAAATAATAATATAATCTACACAACTACTGAAAATCGGGAAGCACTTTACAGCTGTTACGACCGCGTATGAAACTCATCAGTGAGAGGCTATAACAAGTTGAGTTCAACCAGGTTAAGTGTGAGACAGTTATTCAGCCCAGGCGATGAGAGATGGTCTCGGAATACTGCCAATCGATTAGAATTAGATATTTACAGAATAATATTTCGCCTCAGTGGCGTAAAGATTAAGTGTTTACTGCAAGACCGAAAATCCTGGGTTCATTACCCGTAAATGTTCTTTGCTGAGGAGCCCCATACTAAGTTGAAACAGCTATTAAGTCCTTTCTGATTATTGCCTAGCTAAATCTAGTCCACTATGTGAATTATGAAAATTCTACCATTTCTACGAATTAATAATTTATTATTTGTTGTATATAGTGAAATAAACATGATTACACAGATCACTCAGAAATGAAAATATGCTAGTTACTAAAAATGCTGATAACCGTTTGCACTCAGAAAATGTTCATACGACAAACCCCACCAACGTAACTACCGTTATAGCGCATATGTTTATTTCACATTTGAGACGATTGATCAAATGAGTATATAGATAACCAAACTATAACTTCTTTAAATTCATTCACTATTGTTTGTTTGAATCTTCCCATCGATTTGTTAGGACTGCAACTGGTCAGTGTCTAATTGGCATATGTGCATACTGTGAGTATTGCCTCGATATAGCCTTAATTCAAAAGCATGGTAGCAAAGATGGATAGTGGCTAGCAGTGGAATCCAGTTTGACGCGCGTTTCGTCCTATTTGGGACTCGTCAGCTCGATGTACCTGCATCTCAGAGTTGATGTACACTCTGGGACTCGAACCCAGTACCCTCGCTTCAAACGCCATAGCGTTACCCACTTGGTCAGGACGAAACGCGCGTCCTGGATTTCACTGCTAGCCACTATCCATCTCTGCCTACTAAAACTTTATATTACATTTGTCGTTTCATTCATATTTATCTTACATTCCGTTCTTTGCAGACAACTAAAAAATATAGGATATTTGAACAATAACCCTGGAGTTCAAACACATTTAACTGGTTGATTCCATGTATAGCGAAATTCATTTCGTGGCTTTCTTTAGTCTAGCTACTATCTGAAATAATAACTCTTTGACGTGTATATTCTAAACAACAAGTTTCCGACATTTATTATAACTTGCTTTTTCATTTCAGTCATACCTTACCACAATGGGAACCGGAGAATATTCCTCAAAATGAAATGGATATACATTTACGTAAATTACGAGAAGATCAATTAAATACATTACGTGAGCAAGCAATAAATACAAGAGAAACAGTTTCTGAAATTGACGATGCTTTGAAAGAATTGAAATCTTATCGAGAAACTATTCTTAATTTGGCAATAGAAGTAAGTGTTATCGTTGTGAATATCGCTCATTTCGAAGTTACTTTACATCGTTAGTTAACATCACTTAGGGTAACAATGGATAATCACAGGTTATTAGGTGCGTGCTCTTTTATAATTTGAGACTCTCGAATGAACCACGGCCACTCTCCTTCAAAGGTTTGAATCCTCAATCTTTATATCTTCCAGAAAGCAGAATACATAGTTGGAACTTAGTGGTTTAGATTTTATGATTCAGTTAATTCGATAGAAGTGTGACCGACTGAACAACAAAGACAGAATCCATCATTGAACGACGGTTGCATTATATCTTGAATTGGCTGAGCCTCTAACAACTGAACTCAGACTCTATTTTATTTACAAAATGTTACTATACTCTCTCTAAAACTTAAATACAATAGATTTAATTGTGCATTATGTGCACACGGTTCATAATTGTAAAAAGTATTGAATGAGATTTAGATGGTGACAATAGTTCTAGATACATAATGGTTCTCCAGTTGATGCTACCCAATCACGTTTACGGTACTTGTTGTTAAACGAGATTTATGAGTAAAAGCCCACTTTTATAAGAATGCACTTGTAGTTTGAATCGTTCTTTATTGATATTATTGATAAAAGTTTATTTATTTATTTATTTAAACACATAAATATTGGTACAAGGAAGCACCAGATAAATATGTGAGGGCTGTGATACTGCCCAGGTGCCCAGACTGAAGCAGGTGGATTTTTAGGGGGCCACACCCCGAGCCTTTGACCTTAAAGTCTAGTTCACAATGAAGTGGAGCATCGTAAGGAGATGCAGTCCCATGGTAGCCGGTGTCCAACAATTGGTTCATACGCCATTTGTTCCATCAGGATATTGGAGCCCATGTGCATCATTGGTTTAGAATCATGGTTTTCTAACTCCCCTAGGTGAACTTTCCGTGTCCACAAACCTGGTTAAAGCGCCGGACATTCGCTTTTCGTCCTCTCACTTTCGTGAACAACACTCCCGCCACGAGAAGGCAGTGAGTAGGACTTCCTTGGCAGAGGCTATATATTCGCGTGGCCATGTGAGAGCATTTCGAGAGGGAGAGCGGACTCATATATATTATATTCAGTATTCAATTTTATACATAACTATATTTAAATGGGAAGATTCAAACAAACAATACTAAGTGAATTTATTTAAAAATACCTAGATAACACAACTGTATTTATACGTCTATCTTTTCTCACTTTACACGCAGCCACAAATGAGCATACCAGATATTATAATATGGATGTTATGCGGTGGTAAACGTACCGCTTATCACAGAATACCAGCTCATGAAGTGTTATACCATGACAACGAAGATTACCGGGGATTAAAATGTGGTACAGCACAAACAATCAATTTAAAAGTATGTACTTCTTAAATTATTTTTTTTTCAGTTGAGGAGATTATGGGAGACTAGTTCAATGTGATAGATGTTTTTCGTTAAAAACTAACTTCAGTAGACTGATTATTGCGAAACAGATAGTGCTGGACAGATAGGTCCTTATATTTTGGAACATCTCCGTTTTTTTCGCCTACTGTATTTCCGAGTATTAAATCCAGGACAATCTAGTTTAAAACAAACTGTGCTACACTCAGATCATGGTCATCATTTAGGGCCTTTCGTGATGACTATTTCATTCGCCGTACGACAGAAGTCTATTATCTACAACTTCTCACTTGAACTTGGATAATTTTGCTTTCGGCTTAGTCACTAATGAGGACGTAATTATTATTCCACTGAGTTAATTACAATAAAGTTTTGTGTTTTCACAACATACACTATTTTAACGAACAACGAAGTTACATTTTTCTAGAAAGAATTATTCAATACTGTTATGACGGGCGAAAAAACGCATTTTAATTATGATGACTGCGGTCGTATGTTGATTTGATAAAGTGATAACCCTCAAAACTGAATTGGTCGAGACAGTGGTTTTCAGTAATTAGAAGTTAAAAGAATAATATCAGCGAAACAATCCCCTGAGTTTTCGCCAAAACGTTACTTTATTAGAACTGCGAAAACTTTTTGTTTCACGTTGATTATTAATGACTTACCTATGGGGATCAGCTTCAGAAATAAACTTTCTTAAATCAAACAGTTTTGAATATTTTTGCTTTCATATATTATTGCATATAATTGTCTACAGAAACCCACCTTATTGAAAGATGAAAAGAAGCCAGAATGGAAAATTCCGGCTCAGTTACGTGTTGTTGTATGGTTTGGTCTAGAAAAGGATCGTACTGCATGGACAGAATCGCATAATGAAGCGAAACTCCAAGTTGTTGCAGAAACGGTATGTTATTACATTTACCTGTTCAACTTCATTACTGGTTCATGTTTTTGTTTGATAATCATAAATTAGTTGTAATGTGAGCCTGTGTCACATTATAGCAATATGCTGGTCATTTCCAGTCAGTAAAAATGAGACAAACTGAGATGACACAAATTCACACAAAGCATGACGATTCCATAAATTATACCGCCAGACATTCATGAGTAATTTGTCAATATATGTTTGTCCATTCAATTATTTGATTCATGGTCATCGATAGGGTGTTAATAAGTCATCACTCACCAACTAATTACTATTTGGTTCTCTTGAACATTTGAATGACGTGTGAAGATTAGCTAAATTTGAAGGCAGTTTTTGTCCTCGACGTGCATCATCTGCTAAGAAACATAAGAGGGCTAAATGAATATTCTGTCCTATATTGTTTAACCCCTGGTTGGAAAGGATCCAGTAACTTTTCAACCATTTTGTCGGAATTGAATGGTCCCCATTTCTACTGTCAGTTAATTTTAGATATTGCATTATGATTATTCAACGTAACTGGTGATACTTCTATCACTTCGCATACGGTCGACCTCCATTATTATATCATTCAACCTACAAATGATACAGAATGCTAGAAAAAAATCAACAAGTGGTTATTCGGTTATTCAAAATAAATAAATAGTTTTTGTTTATGCTTTTCCTGCAGGATTGATTACTAATCTGAATTATGCAACATCCTGGTTGACCCAAATTTTACTAGTACTAAGGACTAGACAATATTTTATTGATCACTCACCATTGAATGGTCGTTAGTTAGAGACGACTAGCTAAGTAGTAATAGCTGGATTGCAACAGTACGTGCATTGATTTCGAATTTGTCTGAAGAAGTGTATTTCTTAGGATTCTACTCTACGATAACAAAAACTAACTAATATTCAACAGAGATATAGACTTTCTGACTACATTTAATCACCTTACATTAATCATAATGCTTAGTATATAACATGTTAAGCACCAAAGACTAAAACCGTTCAGTTAAGATCAAAATCAATAGCGTAAATGATTTACATTCATTAAACTGTCTGTCAATAGACGCGACTAGTGATAACTAACATCAGTTCTCAGTGCTTACTCACTAGGTAGGAATGATTCAGTCATAGAATACCCACGCCATACTTTTTCAAGGTCAAACTTTTCATTGGCAATGAATCTAGATGAATTCAGACCAAATTTCATCAGTCTCTTTACATGACCACAGTTATGATGTTAAGCGAGCTTAATGATCTGGTACACCTATAGAACTGAAGTAACTGTTTATGGTAATAAAACTCATTATCTTTTTAATGTCAACCGGTCTAATACATACTGTTGGTGACTTAAGAATATTTGTTTTCATCGGAACTGTTTAACAAAATATCTATGTAATGTATTTGTGTTTACTAAATATTCTTCAATATTTAGTATGAAAATCAAGCATCAATTGTTGGTAATTGGGTGACTAAACGACCACCGTTAACACGTCCATCATGGTCTGATAATACTGGCCGAATTGAATTACCTAAGGATTCTATTCAATTACCAACAGGTTGGGAATGGGTTGGTGATTGGTATGTTAGTCCAGAGTTATCGTTGCTTTATAAAAAGGTGAGCATCAAAGTTCTTTTTTATAACACAAAGTTTTAGAAGTCATTTCGAATCATCTACTTAAAATCAATAACAGAGGTATATTTTCACTTATTCTAACTAAAAGAACCGTCTTCATGATAAGCCATTAAATAGGTGATAGATCTTATGCTCTTTCAATTTCTAATTGTGAGTAAAAAATACTAGTGTATATAAACGATTGTATGTGTATGAGAGGATTAGTCGTCTGATAAATTTCGTCCTCTATATTTGTGTGTTTGGGTCAGTTTAGGAATACATACGTACGCAAGAGATGAGTACATTTGTATCTTCTTTTTCTAAATATGGATACCTAGGGAGTTCAAGATTTCTTTCTTCAAACAGTGGTTCGGTCAGGCGTATGGTATGCAAACATTTAAAGTGAATCAGACAGTAGATAATAGATTACAAACTCTTGAGTAACGTGGAAGTTATTTCACAGCGTTTTATTTTGAGATTACCTAGACATAAATATTTTTCAAATTCACTATAAGACAAATGAAAAGTGATTTTACAGATTATTGAAGCTTACGCTTGTACTGTTCTCGATTCCAACCTGAATGGCTTTCTCACGCTAAGTACCAATGTTTAGTACTAAATTATTTCTTGCAAATGGAAAATGTGTCAAGTCAAAAAACTATATTTTGTAGACAGTCATATTTTGTGTGCGTGTGTGTGGTATGTATGTGCAAAGACAAAGATGATTACTATCATAAGTTGGTTTAAAAGTCATAGTGTTATTATGAATAATGAAGTATTGTATTATTCTTCCGTCAGGTCACAGAACACATTAACCACCTGTAAAGTTTTCTAATCGGATACAATTTTGAAGATGGAATTTCTAATATATAATCTGTAAACAACTTTGTCAATGAAATCAAATAGAACTGATTTCAATAACTTCATTCAACTGTTCATACATTTAATTGTTAACTTCATTTTAAACAGAGACTAAAATGTATTCTAAAGAAATGAACCATCATTAAAATAAATTCAATTAGTATTGTTTGTTTGAATCTTCCCATCGATGTGTTAGGACTGCAACTGGTCAGTCTCTAATTGGCATATGTGCATACTGTGCGTATTGCCTCGATATAGCCTTAATTCACAAGCATGGTAAGCAAAGATGGATAATGGCTAGCAGTGAAATCCACGACGCACGTTACTAATTGAATTTAAACTTCACCCCATTGCACAAGCAAGTGGCTATTAGGGCTCAGTGGCCGAGTGGATAACGCTATGGCGTTTGAAGCAAAAGGTACTCGGTTCAAGTCGCAGAGTGAACAACAACTCTGAGATGCAGGTACATCGAGCTGACGAGTCCCAAATAGGACGAAGTGGTGCGCGTCCTTGATTCCACTGCTAGCCACTATCCATCTTTGCTACCATGCTTTTGAATTAAGGCTATATCGAGGCAATACTCACAGTATGCACATATGCCAATTAGACACTGACCAGTTGCAGTCCGAACACATCAATGGGAATATTCAACGAAACAATACTAAGTGGATTTGAATGTTTTTGTTATAATTTCTTTAATTAAACTTGATTCGTTAAGTAGCATTTACATATTATCAATCACCGGATAACAAGTAACTTAATATTAATAACACCAAACATTTCATTGATAAAACTTGTCTGATTCTAATGACTACAAATAATTAAACATTATTTCATAGATGAAAGCATGAGTCAATTGAAGCTAGACCACCGAGGAAAACCTGGACGGCCAACTCGTCCTATTATGGGACTCCTCAGCAGTGCGCATCCACGAACCCGCTCTCGCGAGCGAGACTCGAACCCTGCCAGCTCAGTGGTCTATCGGTTAAGGCTCTGGCTCGTAACTGGTAGGTTCTGGGTTCGAGTCTCGCTCGCGAGAGCGGGTTCGTGGATGCGCACTGCTGAGGAGTCCCATAATAGGACGAGTTGGCCGTCCAGTGTTTCCAGGTTTTCCTCGGTGGTCTAGCTTCAATTGACTCATGATTTCATCTATGAAACATACCAAATCTCAAAAACCCCTTCTAATAATTAATTAAACATTAGTCTCTGTTTAATTTTCCGTCAGCATAAGTCGTTTCATTCTATAGAGTGAGTGCATTTCATGAATTGATTAACTAATGACAATTAGAAAATTATAAAGAACGAAATTATTAGAATTTTTAACCAAACCACATTCTATACATTGAGTATTTCATGTGATTAGAATATTGATGTTTTTCTCTAACAGTATTGTTTGTTAACTGTTAGGTAGGAATTTAATTTGCATCAGTCATTCCCCATTGACAGTAACTGTTATTTTATCTATTTCTTATTTTTTTAATAAGGATGCAGGAAAAACAAGTTTTGTTGAAGAATTATTCTATAATGAATTTCGTACCCCAACAAGTCCATGGAAAGTTGCTGAACCTGCATATACTGATGCACAAGGGGAACTGAAAGGTGAACCAAATACAGTTAAATTACCAAGTGGCTGGACATGGGCTGATGATTGGAAAATTGATTACAATCGTCCATGCGATGAGGACGGTTTTGAATATACCGTGGAAGCATCTACAGGTGGTTATGTTGCAGCGGAAAAACTTTATCATATGTTTCGTAGGCGACGATTAATACGTTCACGGATACTTGGTGATGTTGGTGTACCAGTTAAACAAGAAGTAAGTACATTAATTATGTTTTGTTTCATAAAACTGTCATTCTGTCCACTCATGTTAAAAATGTCGTAAAGAGAATATAAGCATATTTCGAAACGAAAGATTATGTTTCTTTATAATATCACTTTATAATATATCATCGACTGTTCACTGACCACAAACCCTATTTTCTTATAATTAACCAATTTTATTTTATTCAATATTTTAGACACTTCTAATCCCAATGCAACGTATATAGTGTGAAATCTTTGAGTGTGATATTCAATGATTCCTGATATGAATAATGTTTTATAACGAAAGCCACATCTGACTCGCATATGTATAACAATGTAATTAGGAATAATAGTAATAATAATGATGATTCTATTCGATAGACTTAAGAATTTTATAATGATCTCCATTTTTTTACATATTCATCAACAATTTTAAACATCAAGCATAAATGACCCTTAAACATACGAGATCATTATATAATATCTAGACTTTAATTTCTACTATTCTTTTCACCTCAATAGATTATATCACTCTTTCAAAGCTTGTACCAATTTTACTTCATTTCTGAAGAAAAAACTTATCGTTACAATTTAATTGACCATTCTGTATTATGTGAACTAAATTGATAAGTCATAGATATTGTAATATCGACAGAAAACTAATTAGAGATAAAAGAAAAGGTTGAAACTTTTTTGTCCAAGTTATGTCTTGAAGTCGAAATCTTAAGCATTGATTTCTTAAACTCTTCCTTTGCTGTTGAATCTTGGACAAAAAATGGAAGGCCTTTATTTTGAGAGGAATTCCGCATCCAAGTTCTTGAGTAAAAAACAGTGACCTTCTAAGACAACATGACGTTCAGATTTGAGAATCCTCTCAAAAGAATCCTAAAATTGGTTTTAAAAATGTAGGTTGTAACCCAACTTAGAAACTGACAAAGTTTCTGAGGAACGCGGATTGATCGAACTGTTACAAACACTGTTCTAGCTTCTGAAGACTTTACCAAAGAATTATTCAGTTCTCCTAACAATCTCTTCGTAAAAGAAATAACTTAAATATATTTAGTGAGGGTAAGGATTGAAACTATATCACACCAACAAGTAAAAGAGTGAAACAAACTTTTGACAAATTATTATGAATATATATATATATATATATATATATATATATATATATATATATATAATGCATACGTATTCAAATACTTCAGGATCCCGGATCCTTAATTCACTATGGAAGCTTTAAGCAATAACAAGTAAGATTTTCAATACTCTGAAATGAATTCATCTTCTTATTTGAAGACCTTATCGTAAACAGTCTTAAGTTACAACGGATAACCTGGATTAAAAACAATGGTTAAATGCTTACACTATTTCTGAAGTTAGGCTTGAAAATTTAAATGAATTGTTGAAGGCCAACATCAGACGTGGCTAAGTTTAATTCATTTTTATCTGTGTAAAATCTAGTCAGATGAAGTAATTGGAAGGGAATGTAGGTTATAAAATTGGTAATAAATGACTACAAATTAATTTTATTCGTAATCATATTGTATGATGATGCAATCACGTATTGTTACTGTTTGTGATATTGCCTCGTTTGCCTACTAGTTTTCAGTTTTATATTTCAAAATTCACTGATAGGCATTGTGTTTTCCCATTTTGATGCTTATATTATATATATATACTACTGTTCGACTATCGAAATGAAATTCCATAAATACAACTCTTTAATCAAGAATCATGCGTCACTGCATTCCATTTCTAGTTAGTTTGTATATAAGATTTACTGATAAAAATGGAACTAATTGTGTGATAACCGTACCTGGAAATCTAAGGAATAGGTAAGTAGCGAATTTTCTGTGGTTATAAATCTGCACCGCTAGACGCTAGCGAATCGTTTAATGGTTTAGACTTGAAGGTCTTAAGTCTAAACCCAGGCAGTCTTGTAGGTGATCACTGTCGACGAGTCTCTTGCTAGAACGGAACAGACATCCATTGTTCTCTCGTTTTTATTACTACTCTCAATCCGTAAAGTGTTCGTTCATGAAACCGTTAAATCATAAAGATCATTAATTTAAAGATAGTCTACACTTAAGTCGTGCGTTATCTATCTCTCTAAGAAGAACCATATTACTTGTGAATTATGAAAACATATGCATTCCATCTTCACTGTGAAGTTTTTTCATGATATGTCAATATGACTTTTATTTGCTTACCATATCTTTTGAATATAGGTACTAAGACAAGTGATAGCACATGATCAAGTAAGGTTTTGTGTCTGTATGTGTATGTGGGATATACATATGCTTGACTGTGTAACACCTCATACAGGAGTGAATCGTTATTTATACATGTATATACCTTTCTATATGTTTATATCAGTGTAGTAGAATATATGTATATTTAATCTCTAACATATTTCAGGTGTAAAACATGCTTCTAAATGTATATTTCGTTATGCTCTTTATATTTACTCGATGTTTGTTATATGGTGAGAATGTATTGAATTCAGGTTGGAAAACTTCAAACTATTTAGGTGCAAGTTTTTATCTCTCAGTATAAGTTTGTGGACTGTTGGTATTTTTTTATACTAATATTTACTCTAGGATACTTCGTCATAATGGTTTTAACCAGATTTCTTTTTGTTTTGTCATTCTCATTATTATTTTCAATGGTTTAAAAATTTGAAAAAATCAAATTATTGTCACATTGCCACATTGTTAAGGCGGTAAATTTCATAAGACAGTTAGCTTTCAATCGATCAATATATTTTACTATCTAATTTCAACTTGAGAGATGCTTTTAGTAACTGTGTCATGTGTTGTTAGTGAGCGTTGAAAATTCATTTTATAAAATAATAGACTATAGATAATTATTTCTAAGTAAAAAATACACTGATCACTATCCATCATTGTCTCTTATGAAGCATAGGATATAAAGCCTGTTGAAAGTAGCTATTATTGATAAATTTAATATATTTTCACTGTTGAAATCATGAGTCAATTGAATCTAAACCACCATCAAAAACCTGGAAACACTGGACGGCCGTTTCGTCCTATTATGGAACTCCTCAGCAGTGCACATCCGCGATCCCGCACTCGCGAGATTCCAACCCAGGACCTATCAGTCTCATGCCAGAGCGCTTGACCGATAGACCACTGAGCTGTCCGGCATCCAATGGCGTTAATGTCTAACTTCAACCAATCCACGATTTTGAGCGACCGTTCACCAATTGTCTTCAGTGAGTTGATATCTCTATAACAGACTTGGTAGAACTCCACTATACTTCTAAACATCAAACAAGAATAAATAATAGGTATTTGACGTAAACAAAATATCTCAATTATTGATTCTTGATGATGAAACTATACATCAACATCTATACAGATGTAAATGATCTATAGGATATTAAGTGATACTGTTTTTCAGTTTTTGATCATTAACTGAAGTCAAGAGCTAACAGTTCACAAGCTGTAAAAGATGGTTGGATCTAGAAAGCCAGTATAAGCTAAGACTTAATAAAATCGTCCAGAATTACTTACATGGAGTTTAACCTGTAGTGGAATAGCTCATGAAAATACCAACTAATTTGAGTCAATTAAAGATTCTAAGCACAGGAAAAATGCATCTGCAAGGTAGATAGCCTTATTTTTTTAGAAAAATTAATCATAATCAGTTTAAAGAGGGAAACTCTTTTTATCTATAAGAGAATTTCGGATGATATTCTTTAGTTCAGTTCTAATTGTCTACTTGTTGACCAACTCTTAAACAATTTCATGTAACCCATATCTAATCGGTCTTTTAGCTGAGCTTTATTTATTTTCTTTTGCGATAAGTAGCTTAGTAGCTGGTAAACATTTGATGTTTAAAAAATGATGATTTCTCATAGCCTCTAATTTTTGTGTTTATCAAAATTCAATCGCAACTTATCTCAACATCATAGTTATAAAACTAGAAACCATCTTATCTGTATCACCCAACGTGGAATTACCATTGTTTTTAGTGTTGACATTTACACAATTGTATAACTCAACCATCAAATAATAATTTTATGAGCATTTCATTCACGTTATGACTTTCAAAACTTACGATACTATTTTTATTATTCAATAACGTAAACTTTTCCTGCCTTTAAGTGAGTTCGTCTCCTTTTTTCCACGTCATTTTTGGACTATTATTACACTCATTTGCTTAGTCATGGTCATTTTTTATGTTACTATACCACACACTTTTTATTTCGATAATGTCCCCTGTTATATCTGTGGATGCTTCTAACTCTAACTGATTAGTAACGATTACGTTCTTGTTATTTATTCATCCACATGTATAACTGCATGCTGCATCATTTATTACCGATTAACACTGTTTGGTTACTGTAATTAATATTCTTTTCCCGTAGCATTATATGTCAGAACAAAGATTTTAGAGCTAGTCTCTTAAGGATACACTCTTGTGTTCTTCGCAAACAAGCCAGTCTAACTCATCGTCGTCGATAATATGAATTTGTATTTTTATCATACCTTAGTACGGTTTCGTAACAAACTAGGTCGAGCACATATCCCTCAAACGATATAAACCACGCTAGGCTTCATGACCGATAGGGAATACGACTCCATTTATCTCATCCCCTAGTCACTATTCTTTTCCTCTGGTCATTCTACTAAGACATATTTAACAATAACTCGATACATCTGTAATAATGCAAATCAATGAGTGAACAAAATATACGCATTCAAAAATTCATTCTCGTATTTGGCTTATTTAATGCCGTTATTCACTAACGCGGATTATGTCGATAATTATATACGACGATAGACATATATGTTTTAAAAACATTCTTATGATCTAAGTTGATTCAGATCTCAGGCCACTGAAAAACTACCATGTTCATTTTAACTCAATTATGATAGGCTGTATTTGTGCATAAGACAATATACAACTATGTGTCACCATAAATGGCAAATACCAAGATTTTCCAATGTCCTGAATTTTGGATTATGCATTAAATTATTTCTATTCCCATCGGAATAACAATACAATGAATTGTTCTTAAACTATAGATGCATTTTAATTATGTAGATTATTTACTTATACCTATTTCAGTTACTTATTTATATTATCAAGTAGACTGTTAATATACAACGCAAAAACGTGTTTAACCCATACACATTGCAACTTAATCTCATCCACCGATCACTCTCTCAACAATTTGTATATTTATTTACATTTTCTGTTCAGCAATCTCGTTTATCATTATTAGTAAGTTTCCTAATTTAGAATCCTGCAACCAAGTAGCTTACAAAATAATAATGAATACGAATTCATGTTAAAAGTAGTCTATTTTCATTTTATGTATAAATCCATATACAGTACAGTATTTATAATCTATCCTAACCCATATATACATATATATCTTATCAAGTCAAGTCAGTGTTATGTATATTTTTACTAGTCCATTCAGTTCAGTTAAATGTGATTGTAACACTCGTCCAAATTCGCTTTTCCTTCACTAAACATGGTGAATTGATTTGAACAAATATATGCGCATACATGGTAATATATTCATTGCTTACTTTTGTATATTATCTAATGGTTGTATTCTCCTAACAATATATAATGACGTAAAATGGTGTTATGTTAACCATTGTTTAAGTTACTGTGTCGTTTTAAGCGCTGTAAATAATGCTTTAGTTTTATTACATATGTTTGTATTTATGTACATCAATGTTTCGATAAATTCTGTGTATGAGTTATGAGAAGTGCCAAAATATAATGAGATGAATTATACATGACTTGTAAATGATTTTAGTAATCATGGTGAATAAAATGCATATCTAAATGTCGATAAAATAAACTATTTATACTAACTAGTCAGTGACTAAAAACCAATGTCTATTTGTTCATTGGCTAATATTCACAAAAATTCTCTCCACCTTACTGATTTATGATGTGAAGTATGAAACCTGTCGTCTACAGTAACTTTTCTATCTAACTCAAATATCTTACGTTCGAATTCCATAGAAAATATCCCAATAACTAGACAATATTTTCAATAAACCAAATGAAAATCATATGCAATGGATAGAAGTTTGTCTGTTGTATACAACTTTTCAAACCAAAGTTCTTTCAGCATTGTGAATGTGTTACAGACTAAAAAAGAAAAAAAAGGTTTCTCAACTTCGCGGATCAGTTGAAGTTAGATATTAACACCGTTGGATGCCGGACAGCTTAGTTGTCTATCGGTTAAGGGATCTGGCTCGAGACTGGTGAGTCATGGGTTCAAATCTCGCGAGTGCGGGATCGCGGATGTGCACTGCTGAGGAGTCCCATAATAAGACGAAACGGCCGTCCAGTGTTTCCAGGTTTTCGATGGTGGTCTAGCTTCAATTGACTCACGCTTTCAACTATGAAAAATACTAAATCTCCACAAAACCCCTTCTGATAATTGAAAAAGGAAAGTTAGATTTATTCATGATAGGTTCCCATAGATCATATAACACTGGAGTCATTAATCTAAGTACATCAATATCGTGGTAAAACTTTCAGGATTATCCGTATTCGGTGGTTGTAGTATAGTTACCTTGAAAATAGGTTTCAATCTGGTTACCACTCAGGAATGATAAATATCTACACTTTTCCGCCAGTTGATGTACTACCGGAAATTCAAAGTGCATTGTTTTGGTCAGGATTAATCCTACTGTAAGAATGAGATGTTTAAACTAAACAAAAGCATTTCTGGCTATGATATAACAAGATACGAATTCCGATCTCGAGTAGAACATCATTTCTAAGAAAAATTGTTTACTGGTGAATGTTAATCACCAATTTATCTAGGTTCAAAAACATTCTGAGCCTCTGACTATTTAATGCTGCTAATAACCCGTTAATAAAATGGAAAATGTGACCTAGAGCGACAATAAACTTACTATTTCTAATGAATTTATTTCCTAAATTGTGACTAAATATGCGCACGTTTGTGATGTTAATGAAATAACCAACCTATTACATTCCAAAAACCATTGGATTCCTGAAAGCACTAGAAGACCGCTTCTCTTTAGTGTGGAATTCCCTAACAAAGTGAACCAAATACCCCTCACCGGGAATCGAACCAAGGACTACTGATCTGGCGTGCGAATAATTGGCCTCTATATTGCTGATATGTAAGCCTAACTTCAGCCAATTTGCGACACTGCGTAACTATATCAATCTATTTCTTACACTGGACACTATTTGTACTCTATTAGTTATAAATCCTAACAAGAATTCTTGAATTCACCACTCAAAGCAAGTCAGTGGTAACTTCTCACAAGGGTGTCTGATCTCGGTTCCCATCTCATAAATAGTGGTCAGTTTATTGTGTTCAAACGTTAACAATCCTATACATTTGTATGTTTAAATATATTTGTCATTTTATTAATAATTTTAAAAAAAATTAGACAAATAATTAATTCTTACTCTTTAAAACTGACTAACAACATTCAAACCTTATTGGTGTAAAGCTGTCGCCACAATATCAAGTAAATTTTAAAAAATGTTTTATTTCTTTGTTCTTTTTTTTGTTTTTAATAATTTTTTTCATAGCAAAGTTTAAGTACAGAACCAGCAGAAGCATGGGAATATGCATTCAATTTCGATTCAAAATTCCATACAAAAGAACGTAAAGTTGATATGGTTCGACGCAGACGTTGGCATCGTGCTTTAGCGCCAAAAGAACTAAGTTCAGAGACTAGTTCATGTGTTTTACAAATACGAAGTAGTTCAAAACAAGTGGTAAGTATTACTTTAAAAAGGGATTGCGAACGTCTATTTATGATTAAGTTACTAGAATTTCAATTGTAGGCCATTTTAAAAGATAAACAGAAAACTTGAATGTTAACCACATGTTTCGGTCATGTAGTGCCTTAATAAACTCAGTTGGACAACTCGATTACATTTACAGCTTTATGATAGCACATCAATATAACATTAGACACCAGTGTTACAGGCTTTTATCATGTTTAAAATGAGTTTTGGTCTCCTGAGATCACATGATTCTTTGTTCTGTCATAAAAATACCAACTATACTCATAGTGCTATTGGTTATACATGTGATCTAGTGTATGTCAATTTGATATTCAGTTACTAAATTAGAAATCAACTTTGAAGGTTGCTGTTTCATATTTTAATTTTTTTGCTGCTTAGCCTGAATAATCTTACTGGGTATTTTATTGTGGTGTTAAACGAATAAGCATATATTATTATTATTAAAACTTTCTAAGTGTTGCTTTAAGTTGATTAAAATCTCTGTGTATAGTGATTTAAATTTTGTCAAGTTACAATAATTATTCACAATCAAATGGCAGTCACTGTTTTCTAACAGATCTTACGGCTTAGTGAGACATATTGTGCTACATGGAGAATGGAATGTATTTGTTTCCTATCCGTGTATTATTATTTTTGAATTTAAAACTCAAGTTGACTGCATTCAGTACCAACACATTCATTAATAATATGTTCGTGTAGTATGTTTCAATCTAGTTCCAAAATATTTCCCTAATTATTATTAACACTAAAAAGCAAAAGTCTTTGATTTTCACAAAAAATTCAACTGTTTTGGATATCTCTTAAGTAATGTCATGTTCATTGTTCGTCAGTTGGAATGAAAAAGTAAAGAAGTTTATGGACGAAAGTCTAAAATCCCGGAGAATCCAATTCTTCCATAACAGTTCTGACAGTTGACTCAAAAGTGACAAGGTTTACTTATCAGGTTGACCACCCAACATCATCAACGAATTCGATTTCAAAAATTGATTAACGCTCAATGACCAACTTACTGAATATTGTAGAAGACAACACAGTTTATCTGCGTATACACCAAAAAATTCAGTCGGGTTTATTTAGATTATCAGAAAAAAATCAATTATTGATTAAAAGACAGAAATTCGTCAAGTTTCTTCAAAGGGTATGGTCAGTTCATCTCTTTTTCAAGAATATACGTCTTCATACTCAATAAATTGTTACCCTAAACGTCTATATCATTCAGTTTGTTTAATACATCGATTGACCAATATAAAGACAGCTGTCAAAATTCTGTGTTCTTAAGGACATCAAAAGTGTCCGATTGCTTATGCTTTCCGATAGCGGGTTTACTATCTATATGTGTTTTCAATTCGGATAAAGCGTCTGCGTTTATGGTGTCCTTGTGTAACTTAGGTTCCTCAGTCACTAGTTGAAGACTACACTGATTCCCCCTCACGATTCTTCAGACTTACCGAACTTAGATTTTGTTTTATGCAGGAGACGAAAAACGATTATGAGGGGGTTAGCACAGAGATGATATGAAGACGATAAACATGGGATAATAACGCATTTGAATAGCCCAACTTCTAAAGAGTTCGATGAAGGCTTTGAACGGAAACGAAGATAAGATAAGGGAAATCCCACAAATAAAGATTTGATATATCTTTTGATTCATAAAACGATGTTTGCGTATCTTCTGAACAGATTAGTTCGCTTATCAGTAGTTAGTTTTCTTTCCATACTCCAAGATTTTAATCTCATGTATTTCTCTTCATTTCTTTTATTTTTTTCCTCTACTCTCTCTCTCTCTCTCTTGTATCCTAGGAAAGTAGCTTGAAGTTGAAAAAAGTATGCACACTTGTTGTTGAGCCAAAGTGTTTTATTATATATATATATATATATATATATATATATATATATTAATTTGAAAGGGGTTGTCGATGTGAATGTTTGCATGTATAATTACTGGTGTGTGTTTCTCATTAAAAAAAACAATTGTTTTAACGTAGTGCTTCTATGCACCTTGACGTTGTTAATTGTTTTTTCCCTCAAAAAATTTACGTCATTGCTGTTGCTTGCCTTTATTATGTTCAGTGTGCATTATTTATGCTGTTTAGTTTATGAGTTAAATTTAAATCAAAAGTTAATGTTTAATAATAACTAACACCCTACTGTATTTATACAAAACTGTTTACCCTGACTAAACACCGTTATAGTATTAGTATTAGTGGTAGTAGTAGTATTTGTCAAGTCCTTTTAGTACCAATGGGATTCTTTAGATCAAGTTCCGCTAACGGATTCAACATTGAGGTTTACTATTTTGTTCTGTTACATAGTTTAAATCATTCTGCAGAGGGTACTTTATTTAGGTTGTGTGGTAGTTAGAACTTGCCATCAAAAAGTAGCTGGAATTCTGAAAGAATGTATTTAGTTTAGCATGAAATCTAAGTTTGGAGCTTCTTGTCAAGTGAATTCAAATACTCAAAATTAAATGAAAACGATTACATTGTGAGCATTCATTTAAAATAAATAAGCACGAACATCTCGCTGTCGGACCAATTTAGTCCAATATCTTCCGGCTGCAAGTATTCGATAAATTTTGAAGTCAGTGATATGCACATCTTTTCAAACCACTTATCCTACCTTATAATTTTTATTGTTATGATTTTCATATCAACATCTTTGAGGATACCATTGAAAATCGAGAAGAAATTTCCTCAGCAGTGTGCACCTAAATCATTGTCGGTGATCCACCATATGACCTTCAGACGTTTTTACTTGAGCTTGACCCTTAAGCGACTATGCTGGGGTTCGATTATATATTTAAAATTTAACCTGACTAAAGTAATATGTCATTTTTATTCAGCTTAAAAATAACTCATACCGCCACTGTTTCAAAATATTCATTTTTTTGATCAACCCAATCACGTAAATGATGAGGACAAAAACTGTATAGAAAGTTGGGAGTGTTTTTTAATTCTCTATCAAAGTACTCACATTTCATCATTGGTATTTACAAAAAAGATAAACTGATTCAAATAACTACACAAGTTCAGTAATCTTAGTACGATGAATCCACTTGTTCACCACTACAACCTACTGACCCTTGTGTTTTGCTTACTACAGGACCGTGAGGAATTATTTGATTTGTCTAGTTCTAATGACACCACTCAGTTTGAACAGCATCTACAAAGTTGATATATTGATGGTTTTCTATGCTCAGCTTGAATAATGTTTTATCTATCATTTGAAATCCTTGGCTTATTTTACTTCATACAACTTTATTTTCACTGAAGTATGTGTTCATCAGTCAATATATATATATATATATATATATATTTATATACGAAAATTTTTTAAGGCATGAAGTCGGTGTATTGGTAGAGACTTTTGAAGGTTCTGACCTTACTTTTCACTACAAAACTGATGCCGGGAAAGCAGTTATCAGCTGTTTTGTTCTATTGTTGGACTTACAGCTGCGTACATCTATGATTCCTACACAAAATTCAAACGCAGGACCATTGAGCTTTGATTTTGTGTTATTTTAACATCTTTGTACCTGTTAGATAAAAAGGTGACTAGTTTTTTCTGTAATATAGTGATTAGGATTCATGCAATAAATCTGTTCCTTGAATGGTAAACTAAGTTGTAATGTCAACGAGTTTAACTGATTTTGGATATAGATACACTTAATCAAGATGAATACATGATTATCGGAACATGATGGTTTAAGACAGTATCCTCGAGGATTGAAAAATAAGTATGTTCAATAAATTATGAAATCAAAATAAAGGAGGAGAACACAGATAACTCTACATATCTTATTCTCATGATAGTTATTACTTTTTAATCAAATTTATTTGAATTAATCTAAGTAAGGGGGATGAAAAAGAGAAGCTACTGACCAAATACCGCTTATTGACCTCCTGGTTTAGTCAGTCAGTCAGTCAGTCGTAAGAATGATTATTTCTAGTACCTATTATATGGTGAAAATTAACATATATATCTATCCCTTTGTCTAACGTAATTAATTAATTTTTAATTATGAAGTTTTTACACATCTCCAAATGTAAGAAGGTTAGTTAATTGTAAAAAAAAAGAAAATGCCAAAGCTAAATTATATAAAAATATCTCAAGCTGTTGTGCTAACAAACCGGATTGAGGTGCATGAATCAACCATTAACTTATACGCATATACTTACATGTATACACGCTTTGGGTTACACAAATGCGTGATTGTTTTCTTTATGACTTGTTCAGCAAGCGAGCTCAATACGTAATTATAAATGCACGCCGTATTTTGAAAACGACCCTAATTAACAATTTGTTATGCATTGATTGAATCTGGGATGTTTCTTCATTTAACCGAATAATATCACATTATGGTCATCGGACTTGTTGGTTTATGTTATGCATGTGTCAAATGTCTTTGGAGTCATACATCAAATTTGATTATCTTGATAATAATATGCTACCTACATATCATATTGCTTGTACAGTCTATACTCTGCTTCTTCTCATTAAGAATATGTTGCATGATCCCGACATTTAATCTACCAATCTTTTTATGAAGAAGTTTGTGCTGATTTCATTTTGGTCACAAATAAAATTACATAACTACCCTAATATTTACAGCTTATTCATAGTTGATTCATTTCAGTAGTCTTATTTTTTGTATGATACTGTTCTGCTTTCTACTCCTCTCTCTGTGTAGTGAAGAGATGTAGTATCTTACAAAATCTCTGGGAAATTAGATTAGTTTCAGAATTATTGTGATATATGATAATGTGTTTATTCGAAGTATGTGTATTATTTTGTTGGTTTATATAAAAATAAAGCCCCATAGTCTTTGAATGAGTCTAAAATTCGAAGATAATTTTCGTCCTCGAATAATTTCAGTTGCGAATTCATGAGATCTAAGAATGCACTGAATAGTTGTGTCGTCCTATATTCGTAATTTATAGAGATGAACACAATGCTGCACACATGGTCAAAAATACGACCTTCACTTCACGTAGTGAGTAAGACACATTTAAAATAGTTGTTTGGAATCGAACAATTTGAGATTTCAACTTCATAGTTGAAAGCGTGAGTCAATTGAAGCTAGACCACCATCGAAAACCTGGAAACACTGGACGGCCGTTTCGTCTTATCATGGGACTCCTCAGCAGTGCACATCCACGATCCCGCACTCGCGATATTCGAACCCATGACTCACCAGTCTCGAGCCAGATCCCTTAACCGATAGACAACTAAACTGTCCGGCATCCAACGGTGTTAATATCTAACTTCAACTGATCCACGAAGTTGAGCAACTTTTATTAAATAATGGTGTAGATCATTAATTATCTAATTTGATCAGTATTGTTTGTCTAGCTAGTAACACCAATTATAACATTTTACCAGATGTACTACAATCTACCTAACAGTTTATCTAAATTCATCGTATCGGTCGAAATGCTTAAAACTTATGGAGTTTAAAATCATTTCTAACCATTAATTTAATGTTTCTTGAGTTTTAATGTCTTTCAAATAATAACAGGAAAATGATAGTAACTTACTTGAAAGTTAACCGATTTCTGAATGTCCATTAAGTAAATTCTAAGCCAGTATACCTTTCTTCCTTACTATTATTAATACTAGTTATATTTATTGATATATACATCAATAGATATCATATTAAAAATAAGGTATATCCTTCTTGTCGTTGTTGTTTCATATATAATCCTGGAATTTGGTGAGATTTTCATTATACCTTCATCTCATTAACTTTTTATCATCCATGGTACATTGAGTTTAAATGTTACTCTTTTTTATCATAGCATCATTGTTTTGAATAGCTAATTAAAAAAGCTTTCAATTTTGATTTTGTATTTATTTAACATTTAAAAAATTTCAAAAGTTGAGATCATAAGTCAATTGAAGTTAGACCACTATGGAAAACCTTGAAGCACTGGACGGCCGTTTCATCCTATCACGGGACTCCTCAGCAGTGCTTATCCACGATCCCGACTCGCGAGATTATTTCATAATAATTCGCTTTTACAATTAAAATATATTGAAGGTTGATTACAATTTCATTGTATACTGATCTTCTGAATATAATACAGGAGAAAATATTATGAACACAGTTCAGAATTTAACCTTAAACGACATTATTTAACACTCAATTCATTCGCTAAAGGCTTAAATAGTTTTTCACAATTAAAAAAATATAGAGCTTCCATTTATTCAGTTCTTATTCTCATCAAAATATCCATTATCAACTTATGCAACTCATATGGTTTTTCTGTTTTGACCATTTTAATATACCTTGTTAGACATAATAACTGACCAGTGAGCATCATTGATAAACATTTACTCATGTCATTAGGGTGATAATTTCAACGTGACTTATAGTTTCCATATTTGACTCACAGTTAAAAAGACACAGTATCATTTTAGTTGAATAACAAACAGAGAATTGATAAGCAGAGATGGATAGTGGCTAGCAGTGGAATCCAGGACGCGCGTTTCGTCCTATTTGGGACGCGTCAGCTGGATGTACCTGCATCTCGGAGTTGATGTTCACTCTAAGACTCGAACCCAGTACCCTCGCTTCAAACGCCATCGCGTTATCCACGCGTCCTGGATTCCACTGCTAGCCACTAACAATCTCTTCTTACCATGCTTGTGAATTAAGGCTATATCGAGGCAATACGCACAGTATGCACATATGCCAATTAGAGACTGACTAGTTGCAGTCCTAACACATCGATGGGAAGATTCAAACAAACAACACTAAATGAATTTAAACGGAGAATTATCTTAAATAGTTTATTATTAACGAAAAATTCTTTTGAATGAATAGTAGTGGCTGAAATACTTGATCAACAACTGTTTTTGCAGTAGATCGCCATAAACGACACCCGACAATTTCACTATCATTCACTTCAACAACATTAACCCGCAGTTTTCATGTATGTAATCAACACTGTATGCAAAAGCCTATGTGTATAAGTCAATACCAAATTATAATCGTCAATTTTATTATATTTTCTAGACTTACAAATAAACTTTTCAGCTCACATAGTGATGTCTGATATATATATATATATATATATATATATATATATTGTAAATCCTACTACGTATTTTCATTCACCAGTTTGAGCATTATATTTTTTTAAATATTTATAGAAAGAGAATCTCACTGTTCCAAGGATATTCATGCGCTTCAGAAGTAAGTAGTAAAGGTTTACCATTTTTAACAGAAATCAGTTGACATAGTAATGCACACTTCAAATATTTTGTCAGTAATATTAACTTCAAAAAGTCAAAATCACCTGATAAGGATGGCGTTAAGTTACTTGGATAGTTTTAGAAAAACTGCTGAATGTTAGGGAACATCAACGTAGCATAAATATCTAGTATTCACTCAAAAGAATAGTTTTTTTTTTTAATTTGAGATGAAAAAGGTTAGTGTTCATTAATAAACAGGTGTAAAGCAGTACAAAGAAATCTTTTACAATTCTATCGATATAATAACAGAGGTTTATGACTTTTGATTGATGATATTCAAACCTGGGATTGATCAGTTCCTGTTACAAGTGCAGTGTCAACGATCAAAAATTACAAACTATTATTAATCGTATCATACTTATCATATAAGCTGGTTACCCAATGGATTCAGGACCTCACTAAATAACCGACTGTTGTTTAAGTAGAAATATAATGGGTTCAAGCTTCAATGTGAAGATCGACATTAAGATTTAGATATATCTAGCTGACGAATCTTGACTAACTTGTTCTGGATCACACTGTTTTTTCAATCTAAACATTCTTTAATCTACCATTTTTTAATAACCCAACTACGTTCCACGTTTATAACTTCTATTTTTCGACTACTATCTGCTCATTCACCTTGCAGCTTCTCATATCTGGCATTTACGAGCATACATCTTCCAAGCACGCAGTGTTTTAGCAGCTGATCAATCTGGCCTATCTGATCCCTTTGTGCGATGTTCATTTCAAGGGCATAGCCAAGAAACACAAATTATCCAACAAACGTTGTGCCCAATATGGGATGAAACATTAATATTTGAACATATTGAAATGTGTGGTGATCCAAAAACAATACTTTCAGATCCACCACCAGTTATGATTGAGCTATTTGACTATGATCAATTAAGTTCAGATCATTTCTTAGGCAGATTACAGGTAGGGTTACATATGTTAGTTAATAGGTATAATTATCTTTTACTCTTTACTTTTTAACTTATTGATTAACCACGGTATTTTTTGTACTGTCATTAATAATGAATTGAGAATCTATTATGGATCGTGAAAACATCATAAATACATAATTATGCTGAGTATCTGTGCATAAGATTCACTCCGATCTCATTTTTACTGATAACCTCACATCAATCCAAGTAAATTAAAGCCCTATTAACATCACCTGATTACTTAGAATACATAAGGGATATCGTTCAGTATCTTTTTAAGTCAAGTCAAAGTGTTTCAAAAAATATCTCATTTAAATAGCTTTCAGAGTAAAGCCTGTTATCTTACATGACCTCCAAAGTAACTGTGACTATACGGTGGGAACAGATGATTCCCCTAGTCATTTTTATTTTAAGATAAATGGTTTGACTACAATTACATGCAAACGATTCATCATAAATGTTTAGTGAGGCGTTTTGTGTTGGTTGGTCATATTAGAAGATAGTTTCGTTCACTTATTGAGAACCAAAGAACACTGAACAAGTATTTCATCTTTGTTTTTGACTCGTCAGAAATGTTTAGTTCAAAATTTGTCATGTAATTGAACATAATGCCATGAGATTTGATCATAAACACTAGATAATTAGATCTCTCTATCGAAATACCAAATGAACTATTCTATGACTTATAATTAAATATATTTTCTCTAGATTCAAGTAAAGCTTGGCTAATGAATTTTGTAGGGGTGCAGATTAAAGGAATTATCTTATTTACTTTTAAATATTACTAACAAATTTTTTTTGGATGACAAAAATCGTAATCATGTATTTACTTGATGATTTTTCAAAATTTAGGTATATGTTGCTTTTTTCAAAAACTTTTTATAGATCACTCCTGCTGTTCGTCTAGACACAGAAACCACATGGGCTAATGTACTTCAATGGTATACAATTGAGAAAAATCGCAAAAAAGGTGGTGAAATATTGGCTGCTTTTGAGTTGATTCTGGTATGTTGAATGATGGCCTACTACAATGAATAGAAATAACAAGATTTTTAAATCGATATTTTACCATAGTTTTTTACACTGAGTGACATCTGTCAAGAGCTGTCAATAGTCCCAAAGAAGATCATTTGCTGCACATATAGCTCTGTGGTAACATATCAAACTGTGAAGTTCGATGAGGCGGTTTCAAAGCCGACGGGAAACATTGATTCCCTCCAAACTGAAGGTAAAAGTTACCGATGAGTTCCAACAAGCATAAAACTGAGATCCAGAGTTTCTTGTTTTCCACCTCCAAACATCTACAATCAAATAAATAATGCGAATTTTATTTAGTTACTTAGACTGGTGGCCACACTGGTACTTGATCAATAGAATACAACTAGTTATAAGGATTGAACAGACGTGATATTGATCACTACTCAGTAGTCCATCTATATCTCAACACATTTTATGTTCTGTATTTTGTACTGAAAAAAATATTCACTTATGATCTGACCAAGTCCTGAATCAAGAATAATAAGATCTTACGGAGTACGCACCACTTTCAGAGCACTAAGTTGCATTCCAAAGACTACCATTTTAGCTTTATGAAATTACAAATTGTTTTGACTTATGCCTCAACCGATTATCACGTAACAAAATCACCAACCAGATTATTGACTTCTATGACCTTGTCTCTGTCCTAAACCAATGACACGTCAACCAGCACCGGCAGCCTTGAGTCAACTTAGATTCCTTATCGGTTTTCTATACAGTAGCTTCTCACCTAGCCCTTCCTGTTGACTCCAAAACATAATATCAGTAAGTCAGTCAGTCACAAAGTAGAACTTCGTACGTACGTACATCAGTTCGAGTTGCCATACCACATTAGCACAGAGATGAAGTTGTCGATTCAAATCCCATAGTGGCAGAAGTAGTAGGAGTATAATCAGAAATCCAAAAGATTAGGGTTTGAAGAAATTATTGAAGGAGTATAGTACAGTGAAATAAATTTGGAAAGAGAAAAAGATAAAGACATGAGGAATTCAGAAGATTAGAATTTGGTAGAACACAAAGAGTGGACGCACCTTCGCCATTGCAAACGATTTTGAGCCATGTCATTCAAGGTCTCTAACCATCGGTTGCTATCATCTCGCGAATTCCAACCAGGTAGTCTACACCTACCAACATGGCCCAGTCCACTTGTCAGTGACTTCATTGATTTGTGCCACGTTTTGGTCTGGCCACCCCTAGCTTTCTTCCAACCTACTCCTACACCATAAAGCATTGCACGTCGGGGCAGTCGGTGGTCGGGCATACGTAACACATGTCCCAGCCATCTTAACTGATGAAGTTTCACTACTTCATCAATCGATTTGCCATCCCTACCTAGTACTCGTTTCCTAACAACTGCATTACTTACCCGGTGGTCCCAGGATATACGAGCAATGCTTCGAAGACACCTATGATCAAACACTAGTAGCCTATGAATATCCTCTACTCTTATTGGCCATGTTTCACTGCCATAAAGTAGGACGGAGCGAACTGCTGCACGGTAAACCCGTCCTTTGGTTGCTAGACGGATATCTCGCCCACGCCATAAATGACGCAAGTTGGCGAAAGCTAGACGAGCCTTCTGTATCCGTGCTGAGATTTCGTCACATACCAGACCACAAGGGCTGATGAGACCCCAAGATAAGTGAAGTGGTCTACACGCTCAACTACTTCACTGCCTATCATTAGTTCAGGTGTCGATGCAACCCAATCCTGAAGTAACATTTTGCACCTCGAGGGAGAGAATCGCATCCCGAACATGCCTGCATAGTTGCTTATAGTGGTCAGAAGACTCTGCATGTTGTCAGCGTCTTCACCGAGTAAAACTATGTCGTCGGCGACATAGTCGACCAGTTGTGTTCGAGTAGAGAGCCTTTATGAGGTTAATGTACTTCTTTGGTACTCCTTTCAGTGACAAACACTGCCATAGAACCTCACGTTCAACTGAGTCAAATGCTGCCTTAAGGTCAAGAAATACTACGATTGTGGGACGTCTAAATGTATGTCTATGTTCTAGGACCTGACGTAGAGTGAATATCTGGCCTATGCAAACACGTCCAGGTCGAAAACCAGCCTGGTTTTCTCTAGTCTGCTCTTCATGAGCTTTGGTTAGGCGTCCAAGTATTATTGAAGCTAATATTTTAGACACTATATTAGTCAAACTGATCCCTCTGTGATTGTCACAGGAGGACTTTTGTCCTTTCTTATAGACTGGCACAATCAGTGATTGGGACCAGTCAGATGGAATTACGTCCAGTTCCCAGATCCTACCTAAGACCTCAGTCAATCTCACTGCTAGTACTGGACCGCCATCCTTAAAAATCTCAGGGGTCAACCTGTCAGGGCCTGCTGCTCTCCCTCGCTTCAGATTTCCTACAGCTTTTTCAACCTCGCAGAGGGTTGGAGGACTTACATCAATTTGCCATTCAGGACGACTGGGGATCGTGGGTAATTGAAGTGTGGCTGAAGGCCAATTGAACTGGTCCCTAAAGTGTTCTGCCCATCGATCCAATCTCCTGGATTGAGAATGAATAATATGCCTATCTTTATCTGAGATGGTTTCACTGATACTTGGGTTCCTAATACCGGTTTCTTTAACGAGTCAGAATAGCTGCCTACTGTTACCTATTGCCGCTGCCTTTTCCATCTCTCTTGCTTCTGCTACCCACCACTGTTCACGATCATTGCGTAGGCTTCTTATTAGCCTGCGCTTAAGCTGACTCCGCTTTTCGTTATGTTCAGAGTCAGGTGGGATGAGTTTTCGAGCATCTATCAGTGCGGTAGATGTTGCCGAGATCCATTGTTTCTCCCTAACATTATGGTTTACCTTACTAGCGGATATCACTGCTCTTTCCACAGCTTTTTGGATGTCGTTCCACGCTGCCTCGGGGTGGACAAAACTTACATGTCTGCCTAACTGTTTTTCTAGTTGTTCCTGAAATATATTCTTAGCTTGCCTATCATTAAGTAGAACCTTTAGAGGCTTCCCTGCAGTGTCTTTCCTACGACCAGTAAGACGCAGACAGATACGTGCTCGCACTAGAGCATGATCGGAATCTAAACATGTGCCCCAGAATGAGCGACAGTCTTCTATCGAGCCCCTCCATCGGTGGCTGAAAGCGATGTGATCTAATTGGGTCCAACGTTGGGACGAATTCGGGGGTCGCCATGTCAAAAGATGTTTTTGTTTATGCTTAAAGTTAGTATTTGCAAGAAATAGGCGGTTATCTGAGCACAGCTGCAACAGATGGTTGCCATTATCTGTTCTTTTAGCCACGACACCATAAGATCTACCCAGGTGTCTTTCCCTTTCACTTAGTTTACCTACTTGAGCATTAAAGTCACCTGCTACTATTACTACATCAGAACGCCTAGCTTTTCGGAGAAGGTCAGAAAGTTTCCTGTAGAACTCATCTTTTATATCGTCTGAGCTGCAGTCAGTGGGAGAGTAGGCAGAGACGACGAAGAGGCAACGATGAGTTTCCCTATCTTTCCGAGTCCTTACTGATCTGTTTAATCGGACAGTGCATAGACGACTGTCTACTGGGATCCAGTCTAAAAGAGCTAGTTCTGCCCTAGGACTTAATGCTATACCTACGCCAGCTAGGCCACGGGAAATAGCATCAGGGCTTCCAGATACACGAAGCGTGTATCGAGATGAATCTTTATTTTGATTAGGTGCGGTCAAATGAATGACACTACTCGGATCTTGTATGCACGTTTCGGAGACGCAGCACACATCGATAGTGTAAGATTCTAGACTCCTAACTAAGGAAGCCTGTTGTCCTATTTGGCACAATGTTCGGACATTAAAAGTTCCTATATGTAGTTTAGAGCGTGGTTTCAGGAGACCAGGAATAACGTTTTGTGTACTGGAATCGTTTGCCCTAGCGGTGCGAGGTGATAAAAGGACGTGGGAAGGGTTAGTCGTGGAGATAAGAGAGTTATTAGGTGTAGGAAGGATCTGAAAGCGAGCAACTTGGTCTCGTGTGCAGTTAAGGGTATGGGGCATGTATCACTTCCCGGCTGCCCACACCGTGGAAGGGTATTTCTTGAGGAACCTGAAAAAGAAGTTGGATTAGTGTTGGTCTTAACGACCTGGGAGCGTGACCGCAGTGCCCAAGGGACAACTGCTTGAGGTCAGTCACACACGGCCTTTTTGTGGAGGATTTTTGACGTGTTAGCTTCGTTCTTCAAAAGTCCTTACCGCCGGAGACGGAAATCCGTGAGATAAGGCGAAGTGTGCATTTTTAGGGTCGACCTCTTCTCACCCCACCCCTCCTTGTGGGAAGGCAGCATCGCTGTCATGCTGGTTGTCTGAAGGAAACACCTTACTGCTTTCACACCTCTGTACAGTCAGCAGTACGACTTCGCCTTCGGACCTTGGGTTTGCTGCTTTTAGTCTCACCGCTCTTCAACCGACCTGTCTGGCATGGTAGGACCTTGAGGAACGATTGTTCCAGTCAGCATAGCTCGATTGCTTCATCACGATAGGCAAGCCCGACCACCACGTCAAGGTAGCAGCAACATAATATCAACCTCCACTGTATGAATACTATATTTCTTCCTACCCATTCTATATACAAGCAGATCACATAGCATTATAACATTAAATATTAAATAATAATTTTACATGATCAACCCAAAAGTGGCTGGGAGTATGGGAGACTGTGACAAATAGATTGAAAATAAATTAAGAATGGTAAATCGTATGATAGTAGCCAATACGTCAAATGAAAGCTTATAATGAATATAAATTATATATAATCCAGTTAATCGATAGTTATACAATAAAGATGCAATCACACAAAAAACGATATAAATGAATCATTCCGATCACAATTTCTCAATAAAACTTTGTGAACTCTTCCAGGGAATAATCACTAGTGAGCTTACGATTATTGTTTAAGTGGTTGGAGATTTACAGGGATTAGATAGCTTATCCTAAAGTTTTCCATGAATATACCATTTTATTAGCAGTTATACTTGTAAAGGATTTTTACGGATTTAAAGTCATATAATTCAGTTTATTTATACAAATCATTTTATTTTACCATGAGCTAGTCGATCGATCATTAATAATCAACCTCGCACTTACTGTATATATTCGTTAGTTTACGTTCCCATACCATACCAGTACAGCAAAATGAAATTAATAAAATGACCAACAAAAGATGACAAAACAACAGTTGTGTCAATGTTTTGTAAACAAAATTGAACAAGTTCTAAGTATCACTACCGCGGTTTGACATGATAATTTCCGATGAATTGAACACTGGTTGTACTAGTGATGATTATAAAGTAATATATACGTAATATATGTAAGAAATTGAAATTCTGACATTTCGCGACTTAGTATAATTCCGTTCTTCGGAGACCAAAAAGACATACTAATTAAATGACAAAAGTCTAATTAGTATAACGGAACAACAGAGCAAAAATATTCAACACATTCACAAATCAATTCTGATTATGTCAATATCATTTCTTTCAATTCAAGGTGGCTTTTCGAGAGACTGTGTCGTGTGTATCTACGTATATTCTAGTGAGTGTAAAAGGATGTAATACAGAAGATGGTTTGAATGAATTCGAGCCACGGAAGCGTGTAAAACTATTTAATCTCATAAGTTAAGTTATGATCTCCAGTCATTGTTATTCATAGTTTCCCTAATTAACTAATCTGCATTTACCGATATGGCTCAAATCAGCGGTTGACAACTTCATGGATTATTAATAAATCTTGGTTTGGCCACCCCTGGATTTCTTCCAACCCGTTTTTTACTTTACTCATCATTGTCTGTCTAGGTACGGGTTGACTGGGTATAAATTTAATATGTTCCGACTACCTTTGTCAATAAAGATTCATTGTCCTTTCGACTGATTTGCCATCTTAAGTTAGTACTTTAGATCTAACCTTAGCATTGGTTATTTGTTTGCTTCACCACACGCAGCCAATTATTGAAAAGTATCTAGGGTGAAGCGCTAGTAACCTTTGAACTACAAACACGAGTTCGAAGTTCACCACCAATCAGGTATTAAACATATCACATGCTCATGATAAATGATTATTAAAAAATAGACTGAATAACAAATTCAAGAGAAATTTTTGAAAAATGATAAGTTATAATTATTTCGACTAAACATACATATTTATTTATTCCTTTTAATATAACACATCCTTACAGCTTGATGGTAAATCTCCACCACCACCACCTACACGTCGCGGTACTTTGTTTAATGTACCCGAAGGTATACGTCCGGTACTCCAACGTACTGGCATTGAAATTCTTTGTTGGGGTGTCCGAGCAATGCGTAAATATAAACTAGCTAGTGTTAATTCACCGTCAGTGGAATTTGAAATAGGTGGTAAAGTAGTTGAATCAACAATCATAAAAAGTGTGAAAAAAAACCCAAATTTTGCATCGCCACTATTATTCTTAGATGTTTTATTGCCAAAAGAAGAAATTTATTTGCCACCGATGAATATATGTGTACGTGATCACAGAGCATTTGGACAGAGACCAATGGTTGGTGTACATGTTTTAACAGATTTTCAAGCATTCAAAGTACCAGCAAGAACATCACAAACAGATGTCTTAATGGATATACAAGGTAAGGACTGTACTTCCAGTGTTTGATCATTTCATAAAGAATATGTGACTTTTAAAAGGGTCGTGATTTGAAGGAAGTTAGGGATTTGACTGACATTAGCTGCAAGACATAAATAGTTTTTCACTGGCATCACGTTAATCGGCTACAAATACGTCAGCTTACCGAGCAAGTGCTGTAAATATCAGATGTTGCCTGCACTGTAACTATGATGAAGGGTTATAGCTGAACAGTAACACAACTATTCATATACCTTTCAATCGAACTAAAATCACAACAGATAAATGATTTTATGCAACAAGATCTCCTGATGATTTTTTCAATAGAACAATAAGAACAACGTATACAGGACAAAATGAACTAATTCTGTTTCAGGGTTTATCATCAGTTTCATGCAGCCCTAAATGACAATTATCAATAGAAATATAAACAAACCTTTGTTTATAAAGCTTAGATGAAAGTTTTAAAAGTAACCGAATTAGTAATATGAAGAAGAATAGATCGTGAAATGCATGAATGACCACGTCAAGATTGATGCACATTTATGTGTTGGAAAGTAGTAATACATAGTAGCATAGGTGAGGTTCTAGCTACCACTAATCATAATGATTATCTACATTATCAACTATCTGAATAAAACGTCGATTTCTGAATCGACTACTAACTAGGTATCATTACCAAGGTTTGAATTGATAAGTTTGAATAAATTGAGTACTGGATAGTTTGTTGTAAATAAAATAATATATTTGTATTATCCAAATGAGTAGAAAAATTAGATTTTCTGAAGTTTCGTGACTCAGTTTAAGCCAATTCTTCAGAGAATAAATTACCGAATCAAAATTAATCCAATTACAAATAGTACAAAGGAAATAAACAAAAATTTTATTGTTAAGATATTACAAATATATTTTATTTATAAATACTAATTACAGATATGTAGATCATCAGGAATATTTTCTTGTTGTATTATTTGAATTGGATAGCTTAGTCGTAAAGCTTGTATTGTCTTTGTAAATAAAATAAATGGCAGCATGAATACAAAACCAATGTTTGTCTAACTAATGCTTGTTTATTTTTTTGTTAAGATTATATCGTTCACCTGTGCTTAGAGTTTGTCATGACCATATTGTCGCGTACTTTCATGATTAGACCACTTAGCTCAGAAAACTGGACATAAGTGTTGTTATTTCTTGAATGTTCATACTCCATCTTTGTTGAATTTATTCTGTCAAATGCATTCTTGATTTTTCAATGGATTTGAATTGTAACACCAGTGTTATTTTAAAAGATAATTTTGGACTTCGACTACTCTATTTCTACTATACAATGAGTAAAAAATGTGTTTGGCTAACTCTTTTTCGGTATCGTTATTTATTTTCTGATACTTAACTCAAATGTTAAATCTACATAGTATGCTCATAATGAAAGTGAATTTTGAAAATTATCAGCTATGAAGCATACTAAATCTCCACAAAACCCCTTCTGATAATTAATATAATCATATGATCACTAGTGACTTCGGGAATTACATCCAGGAGCTCTAGTGAGAATCAATGACCAGTGGAGTGCAAACCACGTCTGTCGTGAGATAGGAACTCACTGAAGACAATTGGTGAATGGCTGCTCAACTTCGTGGATCAGTTGAAGTTAGACATTAACACAGTTGGATGCCAGCTCAGTGGTCTATCAGTTAAGGGCACTGGCTCGAGACTGGTAGGTCGTGGGTTCGAGCCTTGCGAGTGCGGGATCGTGTATGCGCACATCTGAGGAGTCCCATAATAGGGCGAAACGGCCGTCCAGTGTTTCCAGGTTTCCCAATGTGATCTAGCTTCAATTGACTCATGTTTTCAGTTATCAATAATCCAGTAACTAGACGTATAAACAAAATCTATCTATATCTATTGTTAAACATGTACGAACCTGTGACATTGAAACACGTCTAAAATTTGATATCTAGACAAATGGAATTCAATTCGATTGTCTGAAACTAACAAGCTCATTGATTGATCTAAATTTCTATCGTTTTCGATTCCACGTGTTTGGATATAGGCCTATACTGCTATGGAGGACAAAACAATTAGTTAATGTTTCCTTATTTAAAATAATTCTCTACAGATTAATTTTGATAGTGTAATAAGAAGACGAAGATCATCAGAACTATGTGATAATCTCTACAGATAATATCATTTTTTTATAATGAAAACAGTTGTTAAGCTAAAAATCTCTTAATGAATTAACGGAACAATGATAATAATAAAAATTTATTCAGACTGACTTTGTTCATATGAATCGTTTCATTCTTTTCCCTCGATTTTTCTCCTCCAAAAAAAATAGTCTTAACTGATATTGCTTGTTCAACACAAGAGCCTTGTCTAGCTGAACCTAAAGTAGAGCTTCAATCACCAGTTAAATCGAAATCGAAACAAAAGAAAAAATTTGTAAGTGAAAGTGTCGTATTTTAAAGTCATTTCAAAACTCCATATATATATAAAGTATACGATTTTTTTATGCAAAATAGTATCGTTTGAACAAACATCCAATTCAAGACAAAATAGCATCCTTTACAGAAGCTGGTTTATCGAAATTTTGTCAAGATGTGTTTGATTGCAAGTAACAATAGTTTGGCAGAGAATATATTTGCTCACATTAAGGTCACTCAGTCAGTAATAAGCATTGGTTCATGAAGAAGTAATCACGATAAACTTTAGAGTAATAGATACGCTAGAAGTATCAACGCTAGCAGAAATGATTTGAGGTGGACGGTAAGAGTGTGATTGTGAAACAGAAATGTGTGACGAAATTTCGAAACCCAAAAACAAAGTGAAGATAAACAAAGATTTCATCCAAACCATGATAATCACCGTCCCCAACAGTTGTTTATGATAATCACGTTTACCTTAACCAGGTAGTCTAAAAATACCAACATGACTTATTTCGACATCCAGTGACTTCATATACCGCTAATACATTATAGTCAGACAACCATTACCTTACTTCCAGTCTATTTCTACACTACCTATGATTGTTAGTCGAGATGAGCGGTAGTCAAGGATACACAGTATATACCTCACACACTTCAGTCGACAGAAATTCGATCTCACCAATCGACTTAGTGTTTTTACCTATCGCCCTGCTCACTCAATGATCCAAACATACTCCATTGCATCCATGACCAATACTAATAGCCCACGACTATCCTCTATTTTTTTTAAAGCCACACTTTACAGCCATGAAATGAGACAGAAAGATACTAAGCACTTTATTCATCCTTTGGTGGAAGGACTTGTGTATCTTACTTATAGATAAAGTAATGTAAGCAGGCAAATTTCAACCGAACTTTCTTAATTCACATCAAGGTTTCATCAGACACTACCCTATCAGGGCTGTCGAAACTTACAAAACAAGTGAAGGATCCGGTGTACATAACTACTTCCCTCCCCATCATTGGTTTAGGCTTTGATGTACTCCGGCCCTTTATCATGATTTAGCATTATATTATGGTAAGGAAGTGGTGGAAAATCTAACTCTCAGTGTGACTGTTAACTATTAATTACCTAATGGTCCCTAATATTAATCTAACTGATTCTTGCCAATGATAAAAATCAACTTAGAACTAACCAGTGCTTTTGAAATCCAACCTAGTAACGTTTCATGCTTGTTGTTGGGGACTATGAAATTTATGAATTAAGTAAACGCCGTTGTCAAACACCAGTAAAACGTGAAGCTCTTGACTAGTTCTCGTCCGGTGTCGATGGTTGGAACTGCTAAGGAATCTCAAAGTAGACTATATAAACTGACGAATGCCCCCTCAATATTAAATATTTCTCAGTTGATATCAATACATGATGAAATGAGAAATAGAAGAAGAATACTAAACCTTATCAAGTATAAGTGCAGATAGATTTTGTTCAATTCTAGTAGATTTCGATAGTTAATAACCGCATGAAACACACATATGGTTGTTTACCTTTAAAAAAATTCAACACAAATTTTTTGTATCTAGACACCTTCTGAGGATTTATCACATCCGAAAAGAGTCAAAGTTGTTACCGGTATTGTTGCTGAACAGAAGCCTAGAAAAAAGTGGAAATTTCTAAAATCCAAGAAGGTTCAGTCCTTAGAAATCCAGGTCCTGGTCAATTTTAGTGAATAAACAACTTGTCGACTTTTTATTACAGTTCTATCTATTGTTTACTGGTCACTTGGAAAAATGTGATTTTCGGGTTTCGGTCTGATTTTCACTCTCTTTAATCGCACTTTTAAAATTATTGAACACCTAAGTACCTCAATGTACTTGAAAGACGAAACTATAAACTGGGTTTAAGGTTCAAATGACAGTTATCTTTTACTTTTTTCTAAAGTACTTATTTCGATTATGAGAGTATTGCAATTCTATATATTTTCTGAAATGTTACAGTTCATAATTTAGTTAGTTTTCTTTTCATTTTATGCACCTATATTTCAGTCTTGTTTGTTGAGTCATTTTTTCACACATACGTATAAGCACATCTTTGTTTTCATCTGTTAGTGTATAACACATACATCAATTCACGGATGATTTCTTTTTGTTTCTTATTTAATTACCTTTTTTTAAAGTCTATTTCAATGTACTTGACATTAATTCTCTTCAGACAGACACCTCATAATGAAATGTTTGAATGCATATTTCCAGTTTTGATTCCAAGTCATTGTGTAGTATTATTTAGGATTGATAATCTTACATTGGATGTTGAATATTGTTAGAATCTTTATTTGTTATAGAGAGATATCGACGACTGTTAGTTTCGTCGAATCTTTGATACAGATAGGAAAGTAACGTCTAAAAATATCTTGGATAAACGACTTAAAAATAATTCACCAAATATACAGTAAATTACTTAACCATCTGTTTTATTCTTTCTACACGAGATAGTTTGAACCATGTACGATATTGAACTGATTTAGCGGTCAAAACACTTGGCTTTCAGCCAGTAGATTGATAACTTTAGTGCTGTGCCGCATATCTCTGTTTTAAGCAGCTGAAGGGTAATGATAGATTTCATACAAACAGTGGGGTTCGTGAAATAAGTACATAAACCTTCGCTCGACAAATCCATACCACGATATGATGATAACGATATGACTTAAACTAGATGTAGGACAAGGGAGAGATTTATTTCAGTAAAATAAAACTATCTAATTCTAAGTAGTTCTTCTAAAAACAATACATGTGTACATATGTGCACACATAAAGTTTTTATGATAATATCCTCCCTATTATTATTATCTCTAAAGTATGACTATTCTTCTTCATTTAGATGGATCTTAAACAAATTGATGACAAAATAGATTGGTGGTCGAAATTCTATGCATCGATTGGTGAATGGGATAAATGTTTAAAATATAAAGAGTTTGGTTATGATACAATATGTGTAAGTTGTTTCATCATTTAATATTGATTATATATGTACTGGTGATTATTAATTTTAGATAAGCCATTTGTTGTTCTTTTTAAACTGGAAATTTACTTATCAATTAATATTAATATAAATTCACTTAGTATTATTTGTTTGAATCTTCTCATCGATGTGTTAGAACTGCAACTGGTCAGTCTCTAATTGGCATATATCGAGGCAATATGCACAGTATGCACATATGTCAATTAGAGATTGACCAGTTGCAGTCCTAACACATCGATGGGAAGATTCAAACAAACAAAACTAAATGAATTTAAACTTCACCCCAACGCACAAGCAAATGGCCATTAGGACTCAGTAGCAGAGTGGATAACGCAATGGCGTTTGAAGCGAGGGTACTGGGTTCGAGTTCCAGAGTGAACATCAGCTCTGATATGCAGGTACATCCATCTGACGAACCCAAATACGACAAAACGTGCGTCCTTGATTCCACTGCTAGCCACTATCTGTCTTTGCTTATCAATATCAAGATAGTCTATGAACATGTCACCTTGCCACTTATTTTCATAAGTTTAACATATGACACAGTGGTATGAACACTTCAAATGTTTAGATATAGAATGATCAATTCAAATGTTTTAGAACCTATTTTATTATTTCTCTAGTGGTAATGTTGACTTTTCAACGTTAAATAAAACGTGAAGATCAATATATAGTCCATAACTTATGAATGGGTTTTCTTGACTATTTAGTCCTATGTGATTTCATGAAATATGAGAATTAATTTAAACGATAAACTAATACAAACTATCATGTATTCGAATAGTAAATAATCCAAAATCTTTGATTGAGTTTTAAAAGTCAGCTTATGGGTTACTTGCATAAACGTGTTAGTTCCAGAGATGATTATTGTCTCTTTATCGATTATTTGCAAACAAAGAAGGTATAGATTTTTTTCTTGAAACTTGACAAGAAATTATTGCCTAGATAGAGGTTTAAGTTTTGCTGTTGTTAATTCTAAGGACTGCATTCGATCGGTCTCTGTTAGCATATATGCAACCCGAGAGGGTTTTCCCACTATTGCTTTTATTTGATAGTTAGGTTGGATGGTGACTAAAAACAGAATCCATGTATTCCGATTTTTTATAACGTTTAACCCTTGTGCCCTGCTAGTATATCATGCGATACGATCACCATTTAGAGTCAACGACTTATTGACTAGACCAATGACGCATAAACCAGTACGAGCAGCCTAGAGTTCTTATTGATCCTTGAGATAACAGCTTCTCGTCTAACCCGGCTGATTCAGTCCAGAACCTGTCATATCGAATCATAAATTTCAAACATACTTGGTTTATATACAAGCGAAATCAGACCACATCCCACCACAAAATAGAAAATAACATTTGTAAAAGATCAAGCAAAAAAGTGGCTGTGATTGTGAGAACCTGTGACTGATAGATTGTGAATAACTTGTGAATAGCAAATCATATGACAGTAACCAATAGATCAAATATAAGCTTATAATAAGAGGAATCTAAATATATAAAGTTTCTTAACTGTCGTACAATAAGAGTATATGTATAAAATTAGTCCATAAATAATTACTAGGGGTTACGATTCAGTAATTCTCATCCGGATATAACATGATTCTTATTATTTAGGACTCGCCAGTTCGATATAAATATTTACTCGTGCTAATGTCCAAACTGAGATTTCAACGCAGCACGTATCGCTCCAAACACTAATGGTTTAATTATTGAGTTCACATAGCTACCGATTTGTTCAATGTGTATAATAATTTGTGTTATCCTATTGTTGACATTCAGTAATTAACTATGATCTCTAGCTTAGTAAATAAACCATTGGCGGTTGAAGTGATGCGTACAGGATATAAGTTCCAGGAAATAATTAGCTTTTTTGGACTAATAAATGAAGCATTTACTTAGTAATTAAAAGGTTCAACTTTCAAGTCCAATCTTTGGTTCATCTGTTTCTATTAGTGATATTAGACAAGACGCGCTTGTATGTATGAATCTGCTATAAACGTAGGGTACTTGTTATAACGCTAGGGTTTCTTTTTATAACAGTCCTTTCACTTTTTACACGTAAGTGGGACGTTAATTTACCTTGGACGAATATCTACACTAGATTCCCACTCAGTGTCTATTCTACAGGACTTCAACACAACTCAGATCGAGAACACGGGATTAGCCTGACTATAAAGTCACTATATTTCCACAACAAAATCCGACACAATCCAACAACAAGGAACAGTCCATCAATGACAGTCAATACATAATAAGGGTAGGGGTATATATATATATTCATGAAGCAAAGTTTATTTTCAATTCATTTCCAAAACTTGAGCATCTACTGTTTTTGCATATGTTTCAGGTTTATTCTCATCCATTAGAAGATGTGGAAGGATTTAATGGATTTACGGATTTCTGTAATACATTCACGTTATCGAGAGGTAAAAATGTTGATGAGGATGAGGATAATTATGCCGGTGAATTTAAAGGGACATTTCGTATTTATCCATTACCAGAAGATCCTAAAGAACAATTACCAATACGTTATTTTGAGAAATTAAGTGTATCATCTGATCCGGAAGAATGTATGTTACGTGTGTACATTATACGCGCAATTGATTTACAACCATCAGATTCATCCGGATTAGTGAGTGAATAGTTTCAATACTTTTGTTCTTGTCATAGCTTATTGTCCGATTTTGTTACTCTGTTCGCAGTTTTAAAGCCTCACTAATCCACCTAGACAGAGAGAAACCCAGGAACTGCTTACAGAGTTGGATTTACAAATAGCTAGATAAAAGAGCCCAAAATCTATGAGTATTTATAAATAACTTATATGATTTTGTTCAGGTGAAAGACCAACTTGATCATTGTTACTCACCCATATTTGAACCTAACTTACCAACTTATCATCATATTATGGTCTAATCTGGTTTGAAGCACTGTTGTTTCGATACGCTTTTCCATTAACGGAACACTTAATATTCAACTATGGACTTCAAAGTATATACGAACTCACCAGAGATCGAGCTAATGAACTACAATTTAAACACGCCTTCAATTCAACAACGTTTGAGGTTAAAGTCAAACACTCTTCTAATATGATATTTGAAGCTAAATAGGCGAATATTCAACGAATGAATCGAACAGTACATCGGTACAGTTGTTGGTTGTTTGACTTAAATAGCCCATAGCAATTTTTAGTCCCTTCAGACTTACCATAAGTATACCATTTGTGGTTTCTGTTTAATCGATGAATTCTTGTAATCTCGTCCATTTGATGACAACAGTTTCTAGCGAAAACAAAACAAAATGCTTAAAGTCAGCTATATATTATGCTACATTCCAGATAAGCTGAAGTCGGACAATGTACCATGTGTATTGGATGGCGACCAAACGGCTGATTTCTACCATTTTCTCAGAATAGACTGAGATTTCTGGGTTCGAACTCATATGAAGTCAGTGGGTATACTTTCATGAGATCCCAACATTAAGCGAAATAGCTTCTCCGAGTTCTGAAATTATTCTAACTTTATGATAAGTTCATAATTGGGTTGAATATGCAAGTCCCTTCAGTATACTCGGTTTTACCTCATCAAACATAATTTAAAATAAACAGTATAAATCGCTGAAGTTCGGTAATAATATATACATCAATTAATCACTGAATAGATGCAGTGTGCTTTTGTTCAGTCCGTCATGTTGACAAAATTTTGTTTAATCAATATGAAGCTTTCTTAAAAGATTTTATGTTAACTAAGCTTGAAAACACCAATAATTATGTCATTTGATTTGCTCATAGAGCATAATGCCTGTCACCATCGCTGGATACCTTGAGGTAGTCCACTGAAAGCCCTGGGCTCAGGTTGTGCTACATGACACTATTGAGTAAAGCGTAATCTTGAATGAACCGAAGATGATTATTTAAATTAGATCAGCACTTAGAACTGGACAATATGAGATTGATCGATACTAAGTTACCGATTGGTGTAAATAGTTCAGGCATTTAGGAATCATTCATATTCCGAATTGATTACAGGGAATTTCTTTGGCTACTATACTGGATGTTACAGTACTGTGGATTGTTTTCGAGATAATTCCTAAGGCTCCGTTTGTCATTTGTCCTAATAACCGTTATTAGATAACTCCCAACGGTGTATAAACTTCAGGAAACAATTTCGAAGCGTTAACTATAGCCATAGACACGCTAAGCGAATTTGAGCAGAAACGATAATGTGAGCGAGCGAGTAAAGAGTTGTATCGAGAGTCGAATGGATTAATAAGATTTGTACTGTTCAAATGTCACTATAAGTTAATTGAAGGGTTAACAAAATTAAACGTAAACATAAATGGAACGCAATAATGAGCTCGAATCCATTTGGAAAGAGATTTGAAGATACTGTGACTTGACAAGAGCTAACTGGTACGGAAATTAGATTTAAGACATTATTGATCAGTTGTAACTAGTGTACTCACTGCAGCTTTGTCAGTAGAGTTCAATCCTTTTTAATAATTCAACAATACGACATTGTTACTTATTGACTTATTATTACTATCACACATATATTCTTAACAGTAGAAACACCGTTTATTCTCTATTTGTTTAAATACTCAATTCATTTTCATAATAACCTTATTTGTATTATTTTTTCCCAAACGTTTTAGGCTGATCCTTATGTGGAAATCATTGTAGGTCAGCATAAAGTTAATTCGAAAGATAAATATCTCCCGAATACTTTAAATCCAGAATTCGGAAAGTAAGTTTCCGTTGAGAAGAATATTTTTTTATGATCATATAGTATTATTATATAGAGGAAACTACTTTGCAGAAGAGTACCAGTCGTAAATATTTTTCTAGTATGAAGTAAATGGTTTTTCTCTAAGCCATATTTTCAGTGTCGCTGCCAGGATACACGACTCCGCCTGTAGCTCCTCCGGGGGCTACTGCCAAGCCCAATCCCGGAGGAGGGTTGGGCATGGGGTTAGCGACCCCATCCCATAGAAATCCAACTCGCTAAAAAAACGCTAACCAAAAGCGCTAACCATATTTTCAGTAATTGAAGTTCATAAAATGAAATTTAAATCTAGTCCTCTATTCAAAAGGTTTGTATTTCTATGAGCGCCAACTAGGATTGTTAGTTCGACTAAACGTCAGATACTAACGGATTGTTGACCAAATAACCATTACAAGCATATTTACACGTACTTTGTAACTAGACTTTCTTACAATTCTAATGTTTAATTTACTTGACTGAGTCAGTGGCAGTCATTTGTCACTTGACATTCCATCCGAGATTATAAACAGGATTAAAACTAGAACTATTATGCTTTCAAATAATGAGGTGGAATCCATTGGTTTCTCTTTTGAATCCTCATCAGCCACCGATATTCTGTAGATCGGCTGTTCCGGACACCGTCGAATATACATTTGTAGGTGAGTATTTATGGGGATTACAGAATTAGAACAAAACAACTGTCTAGTGTTTCTTATTTTTCAGAGACTTACTATATTATCCTAGTCTATAATAAATATCACTCTCCGATTAAACAATTTCCCCACCTATAATCATTTACAAAACTTTCGAATCTATGGTCGATTGCGTTTTTCAACCGTAAAGGACAATCTTTTATCATTAGTTCTACCTTCCAATATAGCGGTTCATTTCAACAAATTAGTATAACTGAATTTGATTTCGATGAAGTACTAGTTATCAGTAAACTGTATGTAATCTATCATAAATGATGCGTAATTGCGTAGATCACAATCACTTGAATAACATTGAGTAACATGGACGAACGACTATTGTTCACATAAAATCATATTGTCTGCTCAAAATCTATCTCTCTTCAATGAATGAGTATCAAAGGACAGGGTAACAGGTCAACAGAAACTGTCCATCTTATACAAAAAGGTACATATTTATTTACAGATTGCATAGCACCGAAAACAAAATAAATTTTTTAAAGCTTAGATGAATCTAGAATCTACTTATCAAGAATAATTTCCACCCTCCATATTAATAACTGGTGCTCTAAGAGCATGAAAACGGTGAAATTTTTTATCAGCTAATTTGTCTGAAGTTGTAATTTTCCCAAATTTGATCTCATAGCATTTCATTATGTTTATATATTATTTTAGAATGTTCCAAATGAAGTGTATTTTACCTATTGAAAAAGAACTACACGTTATAGTGAAAGATTATGATGCGGTCGGTGCAGATGATATAATAGGACAAACAGATATTGATTTGGAAAACAGACGTTTAACAAAATATCGAGCGACATGTGGCCTACCACAATCTTACTGTGTTTCTGGACCAAATCAATGGAGAGATTCAAAATTACCAAGTGAAATATTACTAGCTGTATGTGATAGTTATTCATTACCAGCTCCACAGTACGGAGAAACAACAGAAAGTAAACCAAATCCAAGTTGCCGTGTTGGTCAACGCGTATTTGTATTGGAAGATTTTGAGCGTGGTTTGGTACCAAATCCACATTTAGGACCACCGAAAGAACGTTTGGCCCTACATATTTTAAATAAACTTCCATTGGTAAAAGAACACGTTGAAACAAGATTGTTGTATAGTCCATTACAGCCTAATATTGAACAGGTTAGTTAAGCGAACTTTAATTGATAATTGATATTGGATAATGTATTATCTGGCGTAAAGGGTTAACCTAAAGTTAGTGTTAAGTAAATCTAACCCGAATGTCGAGCTGTATACCTTTCTACTTTTATGAAAAAAGAATATCGCTCAAGAAATTCAATAGAAAAGTTGGTCGTGTCATATCAGCACATGTGAAGAAATCCATCAAGTTAGCAAACACAATTTTAATTCGATTTCTTTGAAGAATCATTGTTACATAACTGATATGCTTAAGAAGATGAACAGTCATATATAAGTTAGTTTTGACCATGTTGACATTTTATTTAGTTGAAAACTACATAAGTCTTTCTTAGATAACAAGACAATAGATCATTCATTTGACTTGAGGAGACTAAAAATAATATGAACAACCAGGTGAATGATTAGGTTGATTTGCAACACATCATTTAGTCAAATTATCACAATTCCTAGACTTTCAGATATCATCTAAACTATAAGACTTCAATTGTTTAACCACATCAGATATCTTTGACTTATAAAGTAAATGATCATTCGACAGATTCACTAGATTTACTAACATTATCTGACTTGAAAGTGAATGCCTTATACACGGGGAATATTCTGAACATTAGAGTTCCTGTGAAATTTTTTGTTCTGTATATTTGAAGTGACAGAATATTTCAATTTTTTTAAGAAATCGCGATCTTTATATTGGTCGTGAATCCCAGAGCTTTTTCTTATTAACCTTCAATCACCTAGCCATATGACACATACGCATGTCAAGGTACACAGACTAATGGTGACATTATAACTTGGCTGATAGAAATGAATGAACAGTATGAACTAGATAATGTTACAGATTGATGTTAACATCTAGATATTCACCAAAATGTTCAGAGGGTAAGATGCTTCTTCATATGGATTCGTATTATTTTATGGCTTACACTAAGAACTAAACTTTAATAAGATGACATATGTTTATAAATCTTTTTTCTCACAATGTCTCTTTCAGGGTAAATTACAAATGTGGGTTGATATATTTCCAACATCCTTAGGTGAACCTGGCCCACCATTCGATATTTCACCAAGAGAACCAAATGAATATATATTACGTTTAGTTGTATGGAATACATTCGATGTTGTATTAGATGAGAAATCAATAACTGGTGAACAAATGTCCGATATTTATGTTAAAGTAAGTAAGAAATCAGTTAGTTTTGAATCAAATAAGTAAATAATAACACCCTTCAACAGTTTTCACACTCCTTATTACTGACAGCGAATGGTTTCTTCGTGAAATAAAAAATTACTGAACTCTTAAGTAGATTGTATAATTTGATTTGTATATAAATTACCATAGAATAATTTTTTTCAGAGTATCTCTTAATAACACAACCCATGTTTGAGTACCGTAGTTTCAGATATCAATACTACAATACTACTCAGGTACGCGGATCAAAGTGGGTCACAGGAACATATTGAAAAAAAGTAATAAGTCAATCTATCATTCGGGGTAAATAACGAGTAAATGCATCAGAGTAAACATGACAAGGAAATATCCCTTCAAAAAAACATACTTATACGTTTAGTTCGTTGATATAAATCCTCCCATTGCCACAAATCAATTAATTTTTGAAATATATTTGTTCAAAAATGTTTTTTACTAAATACCAAATGCTTTTTATCCTTATTTTTAGGGGTGGTTAGCTGGTTTAGACGATCGTCAAAAAACTGATGTTCATTACAGATCACTAAACGGTGAAGGGAATTTCAACTGGCGTTTCGTATTCCCATTTTTTTACTTACCAGCTGAAAATAACATAGTTATTAAACGTAAGGAACACTTTTGGTCTATGGATGTTACAGAACAACGCGTTCGTCCACAATTAGTACTGCAAGTTTGGGATAATGATTTATTTTCACCGGATGATTTCATTGGGACATTAGAATTAAATTTATCTAATATGCCTAGTCCATCAAAAACACGTGGTAAATGTTCACTGAATATGTTACAATCTGTTGGTAATGAAACGAAATTGGTTAACTTATTTGAATGTCGACGACTGAATGGATTTTGGCCATTTGTTAATGAGGAAAGTGGAACTCCACTTTTAACTGTAAGTTTACAAAAGAAAAAAAACGAAGAAAGGATACCTAAGTTTAATTGATTATTATTTGTTATTTAATATATTTCCCTTTTGAGTTGTGCTTACGTTAACGAATAGTAACTGATTTCAGGATATTACTTTGAATCCCTCGTAATATTAACATGCTCATCATAAACTTTTATTGACTATTTTATAATCTAACATAAATAAAGGGATTTTATAGTTCAGAGGGGGTTTTATGGAGAATTTAGTATTTTCATAGTTGAAATCATCGGTCAATTGAAGCTAGACCACCATCGAAAACCTGAAAGCACTGGACGGCCGTTTCGTCCTATTATGGGACTCCTCAGCAGTGCGCATCCACGATCCCGCACTCGCCAGATTTTATAGCTTCTAGTAAAACGAAGTTGATTTTATTTTAAATATGAAACTTATGGCTAATGAATCACTTTTCTTATCTTACACATTTCTCAATAAAAGCGATTCCAAAAGAAACAAGATTATTCATTCTTTACATATACGCCTGACGAATGTAATTAGCGAAAAATAGCTATAGCAAATGAAGTCGAATAAAAACGTTAATATAATGGCTAGTTATTTAGACTATTCAAAGTAAAGCTCATCTGTATGGAAACTAGACCGCAATCCATCAAAATGTAAAACTTGGCATAAGCTATTTTTAGTGATATCTATCATCGAGTTTGTTGCTTTCATTCTGTTCAACGTCTATTTGCTTAATATTTTGATCCTTAAAAGAAATCATAGCTGTCTTTTTCTAGTGAAAAACTTAAATGAGCGCTCGTATCATTACCAGGGCTCAAATCCCCAGATCTTGCGGCGAACTCATTATCTACAAATAAATGAGGCGTAATACAATGATCAGAATTTCCAACTTAAGTGGTTTAAAAATAATGAGTTCTATCGCAGGCACACTCATCAGTGCGGAGTTATGTACAATCTCAGACTATGATGAGTACTACCTAGTTCTCAGCAGTGGACTAGATGAAGTAACCCCATGATGAACTGATCCACTCACCCCAACTAATCACATAACCTTTTTTTCACCAAAGGGTAAAATCGAAATGGAAATGGAACTGGTAACAAAAGCAGAAGCTGATCTTCGACCAGCTGGTAAAGCACGTGAAGATCCAAATGAAAATCCTCACTTAGAACCACCAAAGTAAGTTGGTTGAACAAACTATTTATCCTAATGTTATAACCTGTGCCCCTATCAATATATGATGTGACGATGCCGCCAATCAGAGAACAGTAAATTATTGACCGAACCAATGACAAATGAAACCCCTACGAGCCGTCTAGAGTTTTTATGTGTCCTTCTTTCCCTCTAGCCCTGCCCGTCAAGTCCAGAACACCAATTTCAGCCTCTGCGATATGAACCATGCATTTCAGACATACTGGGTATATATACAAACCAAACAGGCCACATCGTACCATAAAATAGAAAATAACATTTGTACAAGATTTAGCCAAATGTGGCTGTGAATGTGGGAAATAGTAATTGATAGACTGGACACAACTCAAGAATGGTTCATAGGTAAAAATTCAAAATAAAGCTTATAATAAGAGGAACACGAATAAGAATAGTTTGGTTACTTAGCAAATGTACCATTCGAATATATGTTTAGTATTTGTCCATAAATAGATTTCGATATATACCATTTATTATTCTCATCGGGATATAACACCTATTAAAAATTAATCACTATTTTTTACAATAGACTAAACAAATAATAAGTAATAAGGCGTTCCATAGAGACTTGTGTATAGTTTAACGACTATTTTTGCAACCAACGTTTACTTACTGGACAAGCACTGAAAACCATGAAACAACGAGTAGCATGTAACCGTCAGAATGCACTACTGCTGAACCTAAGGTCAGGACAAAATAGCAGTGTAGTTCTCTTTGACTTTCAATGGTTATCTAAGTGATGACGATCGGTGATGAATGTTATCTTCGAGAGAAAGTTATAATTTGCAATTTGAAATTGACAGGAGCTGGGTGGTTCAACAAGATACTTCGTGATTAAAGCATTAAGAATAAAAAAGTGAACTGAGTGTATATTTTAACCGCCTGTTAGTCTATAATGTTTAAGGGTTCTTCATTCGATTTTTTGGACTTCTGAAATGTTCACAACTCAAATGATGAAGAAAACGAGGAAGATAAAAGTTGATAAATCGACTATGCAACATCCAGACTGTAGAAAATGTTAGCAGTCAATTATACCTACTAGTCATATCAGCAAAGCATAAATGTCAATGGAAATGTTATATGAGTCATGATCTCCGAAGAATTGTTAAAAATCTAATCACTGAATGCAACCATATGAAGTGTTGAGTAAAGTGGATAAATGAACACATCAGTTGACTAACTGAAATAAACATTTGTTTTATAAGTGATTTATTTGGAAACATTTATCCTATAATGATGCTTGATCTCTCATTAAACTTTTTTTTTAAAATTCTAATATGAACAGATAAGTTAAAACTTGCCACAATTCTCTTATTCAAATTCACAAATACATGAAAAGCTATCTGCGATGCAAACGTTGTACTTTCTTTTCTTTCGATTTCAGACGTCCAGAAACGTCATTTTTATGGTTTACATCACCGTGGAAAACATTCAAATTTATTATATGGAAAAAGATGAAATGGGTGATTATCGGGTTATTGATATTCCTTATCATTGGCCTATTAATAGTATTATTTGTATATGCTATACCGGTGAGTCTATCATTATTATGTTTGATATGATAATTTTGTTGAATTAATTTATTTCTTTACTAATCTTAAAGCAACTATAATCAGACACTAAATGGGCGATAATTGAATACCTGGGAGTAGTGAATACTTTGTTGTTCTAATTTGTGACCATAGTAATATATACGGGATTACAAAGTTTTGTGAGTCGAATGACATCCTCAAATAATTAAGTTGGATTGATATTATGACGTGATTTGCATTTAATGTAACTAATAGTTTAGTGAAAATATGAACCTGATTAACTCAATAATTTACTGAGTATTAAATTTTTGAGAAACCCATCACCATACTAATTAATAAATATAATGTGCAAACGCTTATTGTCTTGTATGGGTTTGCGAAGCTTTCGCACAGTTCAAGGATTGGTTTTCATCATGAATTGATGTGGGATGAGAAAAACCAGAGAACACCTGACTCATCTTTATTTATAGATCCTACAAGTTTGTATCTTCAAACCGAGACGAAACCAAACTCATCTATTGTCATATAACTGGACGATAGTTAAATGATATAAGCGCACATTTTATGCTCATGAGAATGAGTAATCATAGATACGATGAATTGTCGAATAACTTTAGTTCTACAATGTCAAAGAATAATTTTTTAGTGAACCGACACACTGAACATGAATCTCAGTTTACTACAAAGGCCAGTGCCTAACTACTAGTTATTAGCATAGCCAGATATTTATTTGGTTAACAAGTTGATGCTTACAATAGAGATTATTTTACTGAATCCTTACGTTCATCACAAACTGATATCAGGTGATAAATGAATGGGACATTGAAAAGTAATAAAAATCTTAGTTATAGATAATACAGTTCCCATTATTGATGTGTATTTATATTTGCTATGAAAAATACGGTTAATGTACTTTGTACGAAATCGAGCATTGTTATGACAGAAGGAAAACTCATACAGTTGGAGAGAAGGAAAAAAATAAACATTATTAATGGGTGAGGGTTAATCTTATAATCAAAAGCACTAGATTTTCTCTTTAAAATAATATCACAACACAGATTTACTTTGGATGACTAGTTATACTTAAGTAACTATGAAACGAATGCCATAACTTTACTAGTAGAAATAAAAACGAACATCAAACTGAATCAGTGCATAACCGTACACTTGATCCCACTTAATGAAACGGTATTTCTTAAAATTAAGAAGACGAGAACAGTATTACATAGAATCTCGGTTTATTCAATGGTTTAACTGGACAGGGCTAAAAACGCAATTAGGTATGAAGTACCTTGGGACATACACAATACTTTCTCGAATGAATCTTTATCAGTGTTCATTATGAATATGTCGAGTAAACTAATAAACAGAGACATATACAGGAAATGTTTCACTGGAAAAGTCACTAAAACCATGTGGCATCAGGAAAATATTCAATAATCTAATTTGCGATTCTTCAACTCATTACCTCCAGAGATTGTACGAAGAATATATCGTTAAATCATCATCTGTGAAAGCATTACGATCACCCTCTTATTTCTTTAGGTTACCACATCATGACTCACGATTCCCAGACATATTCACCCCGAATGACTGATTGGTGATCAGAAATCAGTGTCATATTGATTGAACCGAATATCACCGACTAAACTCGAATGTAGCTATTAGATTGAGCGGCTCAGTATCACACTCACTGTTTTTGGTTGGTAGTAAGTCGACAGAATGCTTCGGCTGGGTATAGATTGTGTAAGTTTGTAAATGTCAGTTGGACATATCCACGACCTTAAAGAAAACTATGCTCCACATGTGGTATGAACTCAGTTCACCTAACAATTCAGTGTCGCTACTTCTACTATGAGTAATAGGATAGCAATAGACGATAAGATACTTGTAAAAGACAAGTCGTAAAGTAGTTAACGTTGTATTTACAATTCATTTATTTCCTTGCCAAAACACTTAACGATCTTGTTTGTTCTTTTTATTTAATACAATTTTAGCCACTTTTGGCGAGGAAAATGGTCGGAGTTTAAATGGTCATTACAGGACCTTGATTGATATTCTTAAAATTCACTCCTAATTTCTATTTTACTTCAACCTTATATTTAAAATAAAACTGACAACAATTGGTTAGACTTTCATTTAATCTTCCAAATAAGGAAAAATTTATTTTAAACGAAAATTCGGCAACAGATAAATCCACTTCATTCTCTCTTGCCTTTGTTTTATCCAGAAAGTAAATAGGTTTTACGATCTGACTAATGTGCATGAAGGAAGCAATCAAAATTACTTTATCATGTGTGTGTGTGTTCTCTTTTGAAATTGTGATATGTGATTTTAACCCAGTTATATCTACACTTCCACTGAGTGGAATTTTCGAATACTCTTACTTATTAAAAAAAAACAACTACAGAAAGCTCCTAGTGATTCGATTGGAAAATCTTAAAAAACTATCTTTTCCTTTTCTTTTGGTCTTTTATCAATTTTTATCTGACATGTAATACAGAGTTTGGAAAAAATATGACTACATACCATTATAGGTGATGGTTAAGGCTAACTGGGGACGGATGATTTCCTCTCCTATAATCCACTTACTAGTAACTTATTTAAGTAGTTCAACGAAATAATACATAAATTGGTTCATGTCGGCTCCCACTAAACTTGCTACTAAGTAGGAGATAACCTATCCTCACTTCTTCCTTGATAAATGATATTTTTGCTTAATATTTCTTTAGTTTTGGCCTTTCTTAGTATGCGAACAAGAAAAATATCCCAATTTCTTATTTTTGAAAACATTATATGGTTAAAATTTGTGTTTCAAGTTATTTGTATTCAATGATCACGTACGTTTTTTTAGTCAATTTAACTAAATAAAAATTCTGGACGCAAAAATTATTACACAACAGTATTTGTTTTCTGAGTGTGGCCGATAGACAGACAAACGACGAGGAAATAGAATTTTAGGAACATGTCTACATGGTTAGCATTGGATGGTAATGTTCACAACCAAATCGCCCATTTATGGGACAAAATACTACCGAAATTTATGAAACCACAAAAACCCGCGGAAACATTTCCTTGTCTAATTTGTTATAGAGCCATTGGGTCACGTAAACATGAAATCATGTGGAGAAATGTAAATAAACATGGTGATGATGCAGTAAGAGAACTATGATACTAGGTCACATGATGTCAGTGATAACAATACAAACTTGTGAAACGTTGAAAGGATATGCATAAATAAGGAAGAGTTGTATAACATTGAATTATAATGTGCACGGAGTAAGATAATTAAAACGTTTTTGCAATGAATGTGATGATGTATGAAACAACTAATATTGTAAAATCAAAGAGCAAATAGAAAGCAAAGACATTTTGAAATACAAAATTGTACTAACGGGAAATAGAATTTTGTCCAATTCTTACCAACATATCAGTTTGAATAGCCGGTTTTAGCTAATGGAAACGAGGTTATTCCTCAGTAAACTTTAACAGAAGTCAATAGGATTACTTTTCCAGTCTGACACTAAGCTACAGAAGTTGAAGAACTAACCATTCCATGTTCGTTCGCCATAGATGTATCTTTAACTTACTGCAGGTCACGTACATTTGAGTTCACATTTAATTCGGTTAAGCCCTTTTGTTAACTTATTTAACGGACAGAGTCATTTGTACAATAACAACTTGTCTATACCATTGTACCTTTATTATTGTTGCGCTTGTAGAGATATGTATGCTAGAGCCATGCTTACCGCCTACGCACATGTTCATTCTGCTAGGTTTAGTGTTAGGTACTTAATTGACTCCATGATTCATTCATTTTCCTGTGTACTAATCCCACTTATTCGACTCGCTCACTTGCTTTTCGGCAGTAGCCTTTCATTCTTGCTTTGCGTCCCTATGGTTTCGGAGATCTGTGCGTGATGCAATAATAAACGCGATCAACGGTTTGTATTCGTTTTCTGATTTATAAACCATTGGTAGCGTTATCTAGTAACGGTTATAAGGACGAACAATGTACGAAGTTTAAGGATAATATCGAATACCGACCACAACAAAGCAACCTATAACTTCGTCAGTAGACAAAAAAATTTATATCAAAATAGACAACAGGACAAGACGTGAGTAATGCAAAGACAACTAAGTACGACGACGAACAATTATATTTACCAGGATAGTAGACAGATATCGTAAGATTACACACATAAATCTGTCAGAACGATAGATGTTTAGTAGTATCACGCTTTCGATAGATGTACCTCTGAATTTAATGTTGTAAATTTTGTTTGAGCCACACTCACAAGGTTCATACAACATATAGCAGTTTTTTACAGTGAAAACTTCCAAGTGAAGAATTCGCACATTGTAATTTCTCAAATGTATTTGATTTCGATATTTAAACGTTAAATGATTTCAACTGAAGCTGTGCCAAGTAGATGATGCTTAGTAATATCTATTCTCAGTAAACTGTGATGATTTGAATTCGGTAGACCGTTTCCTAGATTTGTATGAATTATAAAAAAGTTACCTTAGTATTTTCTTGTACAAAATGGTCTCAATAGATGTTATTTTTATGACCATTCCAATTTCATTCGTCTTCGAAAGTTCTGACTAAACAAGTAATAAAATTTCTAAATTTCCGTAAACAAGTGAAATGTCAGTGGTTTGCTAATTGTTGGGGATGCCAGATCCCCAGAAATTACTTGGTATACGTATCATTTTTGCAACTCCATTATGGAAATCTGAATCACATATATTCGCGCCGAAAGCGACCACTTTTACCTTCAGTTTGTATTGATTCATTAGTTAATTGCCTATTTTTGTAGGCTATTTTGTGACGTGTTTTTCTGTATATATATGCATAAGTAGTGTGCCTGTTCGTTCAATCTTTCGCACTGATTATGGAATATGCATTTTTCCCGACCGAATCTGCTCTTCCCATAATTAGCAGAGCTGAGTTGCAGTGGAATAGCTTAGTTTGTCCTGTTGTTGTGTAGCTAACTTTAATTCCGTTCGCCGCTTGTATGTGACACCGAAATCCCCCCAAACATAGCACTAACGAATAATGAAGTAACGACAGCAGGGAAAATAAATGCTAGACGTTTACGTTTGGATTTTCACTTTTTATTTGTTTGTTTGTCTACAATGTTGCACGGGAAAGTAGGCTATTCAACGTATTATCCATAACTTCAACCACGAAGACATCATTTAATTACATTCAGACAGAGGGATATAGCAATTTCACTGGAAATTTTATTCAAAAAAATCGACAAACGCTTTAGCTAAATATATCCCAGAGTAAATATGTGACTCACTGAGACTCAAAGGCAGTATCCACTTATTCACACACCAGAGCATTATCTATTCTGAGTTTCAAGGTCACGATAGTCATTACCATGATAGACAGATACAACATTAGTACTAACTGCACATATCTCCTAGTTTTAGATATTTATAATCAGATTTTTTCACTCTTTACTTGGTATCACGGACTCAAAATAAGTTTCAAAACGAGAATTTTGAGAAAAACATATATTCATAAAACCACCTCCTCATTAAAAAAATTCAGAAAATGCAACATTATTTAAAAAACAAATGTATTTGGTTATTTGTCTGTCTATCCAACTTTCACTTTACCATTTTCTGTTATCTGTTGTGAATGCAATGCAACTGGTTCGGGCCACTCTAGTATACTCAGATTATCAATCGATTTTGCGGCGGCTTTTAATAATTGTTCTGTGGAGAAACATAAAAAGATTTCAAGTTAAATTAATCTAAAATTGGTTAATACTGCTGTATATTGAACAACGTAGATTGTTTTATGACATGGCAATGGAAATATTTCACTAGGCAACAAGCGATCTATAAGCTTAGTACCCTCTAAAGTTTGCGCGAGGTTGACTGAAGCCAGAAGATTGTCTTGGCTTCTCGGAAATCTGTATATAAGGTATTTTTGTGTACAACTGAATGAACGGTTCAACAGTAAACATTAATTAGCTTGAATTGGAAACTCACATTCAAAGTAGCAAGCTCAGCAACAACAAGCGATACTTAGTAAAAACGAGGGCAAAAATAACTGCACAGACATAAAGTATATCAACCAACAACGAAGTAGTTATTTTAAGATCAACCAATGAAATATGAGAGGGACGTTGTTCAATAAAAAATACTGATAACATAAAATATAACAACCTTATACTCTTAATACACCAAACCGCATACTGTATGAAGGCATTCATACTTGTCAACAAACTATGAACGGAACTGAGAGGTGCATGACAAATAAATGCCGGAAATCAGCAGGACTTGCGAAACTACAACTATCAAGTTGTTAGTTTTTTAAGTAAAATACGAATTAGATATATGCTAACATTTTATTCTTCTTAGTGAGTATTTCATTATTACACTTAGTAGATAACTATTTCTTTATATAGTTGTTAATGTTGACAGTTATTAAATATCGTATAGATCGTAAACATTTGCGATCTTGTATCAAACGAAGTTCTGAAGGAGTTAAACTATTCTTGTTCTGTAGCCGAATTACAGATCACCTTTTGCACAGCCAAACAAAACTAAGTGACTAAATACATTGAAACAATACACAAGTCAGAAATTGTTTTTAGACTAGTCTTCACTATAGGTATTCCCGGCTTATAAGCGATTCTGGTAAGTTCAATATGAAGAATCCCCCTTATCCTGAATAATATCTAATGCTTTAATATTTATACTGCTCTGACTTTTAATATCGAATTCCCAAAACAAATTTCGGCAGTTAAAAATGGATTAGATAGACTCATATCATTTAGTTTTTTTTAAAAAAAAACAGTTTATTTTGAAGAATATTTGCTAATAAACACTATCGATTAAATCACCAATGGTTCGAATTTCCCTCCTCAACTGTTACAATTTGGACATCTGAGTAGTGTTAGTAGTCCTCACCTGGCGCAATTATATCCTTATGCAAACAAATAAGCATGTATAAGGTAAATGAGTTACATCAAATACCTGATACAGTACACGTTTTCATGTTCTTCATCTCAAGATAAAAGAGATCGCTTTATTATTTTGATTCATTTTCTCAATTGAAACGTATAACCTGATTCCTACTTGCTTTCCCCTCTTTTTACTAATTCAGTATTTCTCAATATTTTAGTCATTTTCTAATGTTTCTGAACTAGACATAAGGCGGCTTAAATCAGTTAACTATTAAGTGAATTAGTGAATTTCAGAGTGATCAGAGCACAAGAATTTAAACAGAATACTGAGTAACACCTAACAGCATTGTTATCCTTACATTAATAGCTTAAAACACACTGTTCTTAAAATGAACCGATATCGTGGTATCAATCGAGAAAAATCCTGTAATAACTGGGACTAAAAAATAGGAAACTTGGAAGTACCATTTTTTTTCTAACATCGCAACATTGATAAGTGCACGAAAACAAAAGACATCACTAAAAGAACAACGACAAACCTCTTGATGCATCATCCAAATCACTATGAGTGAATAATGATGAGTAACCTCCGTAATTAAGAATTCGTAATAGTACTTGAGCTGTACAACATATTTCATCCTAGTATTTTATTAGAATTGTATTAAGAACGAAGAGAGATGAAATGGAAATATCAACAACAGTACACATAATACATTACACATTTAAGAAGCAATTATAAATATTTAACAACTTATTTCACAAACAAATACATTTTGAATGCGATTAGCCTTACATATGTACGTAAGGGATACTCGTTTTTTACTCGTTTTTGATATTTAAGATTGTAATTGATCAGTCTTGATGAGTACATGTTTATCTTATTTGGGGCACATCAAGTGCATGCTTCGGTATCCTAGTATTGACTAACTAGCTCAATAGATAACGGACTGAGTGTGAAGCGAAAGATATTGAAATCAAGTCTCAATACAAACATCAACACTGAGATCCATGTACATCTACTTGGTGAGTGGCAAATAAAACAAAATGTGTGATAGCGAGAATATAAATGAAATCGAACTAGTAGTCCTAGTTTCGTGCATAAAATGACCACTCAGTCATTAAGACACGGCGTAGCATCTTGGACGGATGTGTATTATTTGCTTTAAGTATCCACAATTATTATCAGCTTGGAGTGGTAATTTTTTAAAGAAACTACACAGATCATTTGAAATTCATTCTGTGGTGCATGAATGCGGTTGTCGTTGGCACACACTCTTGAGGTTCCTACAGAATAGAAATAAATAGTAATGTATTGCTCTCTTTCTCTCCTGTTTTTTTAATAATTTTTTTCCAGATTATTTCAATGATTTTAACCCTCACAAGATAATAGTAGAATAAGAGAGTAAAACTCTTACATGTACACATACATACACGTATACTAACCTGTTCAACAAGAGACATTAACGAGTGAAGACGTACATTTCCTTGTTCACAAGGATCAATTAAACCTGTACTACTAGGAAGAAGGAAACCGCTGGCCAGTAGATGGAATACACGTCTAGTAAACAACATATTTGAGAATAAAAAACACATACAGATATTTTACTTCAATTCATAAACAAAACGCTGATTAATGTGTGGTGGTTATATAGTTAGTAAGGTGTTCAGGTTTAGATCAATAAATAGCAAGTTTAATAATAATAATAATAATAATAATAATAATAATAGCTTTAATCAACAAAATATATTTGACTTTAGTATTCTTAATACAAAATATCCAATGCTGCAACAAAATGTTTGTCTTGTAACTATTCTACTGATAAGAGTTCATGTAAATGAACTAATACAGCAGCAATATTTTGGGGATTTTATGTTCACATTACTTAGTTGCTAAACTTAAATGAATAAAACTGTGAATACTCAATTACGTAGTTCCATGAATGAAACCTTGAATCATAATTATTGAATGACAGTTAAAATAATTCACTAATGAATTCCTGAAATCTACGAAAGCATGACCCAATCAAAAAAAAACTTTACACAACTGAACAGTGAAACATTTTTCACGGTACATGACTTTAATATTTATCATTTCGTCTTTAGTTCAGATAGAGGAACAGTAACATGTACATGTATTTAGCAGGTGATAATTAAGCATGAGTATGAAATAATTAAAAATCGTTCCAATCTTAATCCCACCTTTTGTAAAGACAATCTTAAGAGAAATAAGAAAATAGTTAGGGATCCAGATACCATTACGTATATGAATATAAGAGGCTTGCGATTAGAGACCCATTCTGAAAAATCGCCTTACGTGACTCAAGAAACTTGCTCCATTAAGCCCAAAAAGGACTGACAGATACACTGATCCTGGAAAGTAAACATCCAAAATCTTTGACAGACATCCTATTCTGCTGAGTGTTTTTTATCAAGTCGACCTTTGAATCGTGAATCTGTAAACAACAAGTCATCTTTTTGGGTTGTATTGATGTGTATCTATAGGTTACATGGCCCACACAAAGGGACCTCTTTCGAGAAGTATCTCCGAGGACTACCAAACTTAGTTATCAAAAGTAATACACAAGCCAACAAACAGCTCAATTCTAGAACATATCGTAAATGATATTCACTTTTGCCTGCTGGAATCCTCCTTTATAATTATGTATCTCGACTGTAAGTTAAACACAACCTCTCTCATCAGGAAAAAACTAATAGACCATCACGATACTAGATAAGATAGAGGTTAATACACTCTCAGGTTTGCACAACCTGATGAATAAAATACGATTATATTTGGAAAGGAAACAAATTTCCTACAATATTTAATTTCACAATATAGATATCATGAGAAGACAAAAATGGTCAAAGTAAAATTGGACCGAATTTGAGCTTCAAAGAAATAAATTAAAGATAATTGCCATTTGGAGGAATCATTTTGATACTTTCTAATATAACAGATGGTTTAAAATATTTTTCTCTAGCTCACGGATACTACGATAATACGTTAATATGATAATAAGACTAGTCACGTTATATCACACCCAGGATTCACGACCCGGAAAAGAGAACTGGATAATATCTTATTCAATACAATTACAAGCAGTCACACTCAGTGAGTCCGGAGTAGAAATCACTGAGAGGAAAAGAAATCACATATTTGATGGTCAGTAAACTAAGTGCCTGTTTGTCCACGCTAAAAGACTAATCATATTTTACTTTCACAATTATTTATCACTTCCACATAATAGGATAATATTACAATCCACCTTGAGTCAGAGACAATTAGACTTCAACTTAACTTTCAACAATCAGGTTGTAGGTTTGAACACCAGTCTACCTACTTCGATTTGGATAATCGAGTATTATAACTAGACCTCATATTTACAGTGTGGCTCCAAGAAGATTCTACGAACATGTACCTCATAAATGATTCAAAATAACTTGTATAACTATGAGTATCATTTAGCATGTAATACCATAAATATAAAAAATCACCAAAATTACCTGAACGCATGATTAAGTGGCAAGGGTTGACGTGATGGATTATTCATTACAACATAATGAGCCTTGAAAACAAATGAAAACATGTGTTGTGCAAATGATTATTCAACTTACTAACAAGTCTATCAACCAAGAATTCATATAAGCAAAACCTCGAAAACGTCGTCGAAAATCTTTCAAGATACGAATTAAAACCTTCACGCTAAGAAAAAAAACAATTTAGTAATGTATGGTCAGAAGTTAAATAATAATTAGGTACGTAGTATGTGTTGCATTTTCTTCTGCCCATCTTAAATGACGAATTGAAGCCAAGGCAATCTTTTGAGCAGTTAAACTAACTGAAAGAAGAAAAGTTAAATAACAATAAGGAACGATAGAAGTATTAATTTGATGTTTATGGTTTGGTGAATTGATGAACTAAAAACTGGTGGAGTTACTTCTAATTTAAAAGTACCTGATAATCAATATATATAGAAAGTAATTTACTATTGAGGAACTAAGTTGTAGTTAAATATCCAACATCAGTTCGTTTAAGTGAATTAGTAACATGAAACAATCGAAAGTAAATAGAAATAATATATTTGTAATATTCCCGATGAGTAGAAAATCTAATTTTTCTACTTATTGGGATATAACAATCTACCCAATGCTCAATTTATTTGAAATTATCAAGTCAAATCTTGGTAATGATACCTACAAACTCATTACTCGAAAGTAAACAAAATGTAAGTCGGTGATTGTAAAATTCTATCGAAGCTCCAGACTTCACGATTAAGTGAGGCGTAGATCTGGCAAATCAAGACGCAAAATTATCTGCAAAGATTGATATTACGAAATTATGTGAAATATGTTACAAACCTCAATTAGCGAGGCATCTCTAGTAAATACTGTCAATGTGTAGTCACAGAAGGATGTTTACTAAAGGAAATGTATAAAAGTTATTTACTACAACATACGATAAGCTATGTGATAGCTAGAAGCTGTGACAAAACAGGAAGGGAAGACAATAACTGAAAATGGAAACGAAGAATACTAAATTGGATGCTATTGAGATAAAATAAAATCTTATTGGGTACACTAGAATTGAAACCAACTGTTACAAATGTTATTAAATTCGGTTACAATAATCAACAAATAGAATGTTACAAGTATAAGTAAATGCTTAGCAATGTCACACACTACATACTCAAAGTTATTGGCATTGCACTGTTTACTGAATATTAGTAAGTAGTATAAGAAAACCGGATATAAAGAGAATAAGAATAAAGAGTAAGACAGGGATTTACCAGTTATCGTCAATGTGAGAAACAGCGTCTTGGGGATCAAAACATTCGGGTTTTTATTAACAGCTTGCATGTTTAAATCATGCTCCACTGAATTCGGCATTCAAATAATATTTTTAGTCCTTACACAAAGCTCAGCAAACAATACTCGATAAGCGAGTGACAATATAAAACCAATGTACTACGACTGAGAACGAATATGCATCGGTAATAGTTGTCACACTTTACATCAGCTTAACTGATATAATTTTATCAGAACTAACGACTAGACGCCATCATATCAGCCAAAACCATTTACTATCAGATGAATGTGGTCAGATTCCTACAGAATGTCGATTGAGGCTTACATAACTTACCGGTTAATTCTCAGAAAGTTTTCATTTACACGACTGCATATAAGAGACCCAGAGAATTTCAACAGTTGTCATCAAGTATCAGAGAAAAGACAAATAATCGACACTTACTATGTATATCAGGACTTGTTCGATTCAAATTCATTGGAGTAGTAGTGATTAACACTTGCACCATATAATCCCCTGAGGCAACAGAAAATCCATAGCTTTCTAATTCAACTTTAGAATTAACATGTTCAGCTGGTGAATTATTGCTTGTCAACTGACGACGAACAAAATTTGCTAAGTTTTGTACAGCTTCAAGAGTTGGGAGCGTTCGAAACACGCAGGCCAAGTCAGATATACATGAACCATTCAACCACGTGTTCAGTTTGAAAGATCCAACTGAACGAACATGATCCAATTGCTGAATTAGATAGTACGTTGAATTTTAAAAAGCAATTTACACAGAGAAAATTACAAAGCGTTTTCTGTTCATATAACCACGTGGAGGTGACTAATGATATATATATATATATATATATATGTATATATATAAGGCTGGTTGAACGCATACCTAAGTAACTGCAAAAGCAAATGAATTTTAGTCAATCAATCAGCTAAAACGTAGAACCAGGCACATATGTGCATCGGTCCAAGCTGAAACCTCATTAGCACAACAAAACGATCACCAAATTCACAGTAATAGTTACTTCACTGGTAGTGATATATAAAAGAAAGATTACATATAAGGATATAATATAGGGAGAAATAATTAGCACGTAGAAAGAAAAGTATAAAGTAATTTTAATCTCACGGTTTAAGGAAAGATAATGTATACACCAACGCTATTGTGATCGATTCTGAGCCATGTCACACAGAGTCTCCAACCATTGGTTACGATAGCCACGCGGACCCCAACCAAGAAGTCAACATCTATCAACATGGCTCAGACCAGAAGTTAGTTACTTTATGGACTGATGCCACGTTTTGGTTTGGCCGCCCCTAACTTTTTCCCTTCAATTTCTAACACTGGTCAGCATTGCGCACCGTGGTAATCGGCGTACAGGTATATGCAACACGTGGCCCAAACATTTCAGTCGATGAAGATTCACAACCTCATCAACTGATTTACCATCATTCCCTAATACCCTGCGTCTAACATCACTATTACTTACCCGGTGATCCCAACGGATGAGAGCAATATTCCTAAGACATCTATGATCAAATACCTAGTAACTTACGGGTATCCTCTACTCTTATTGGCCACGTTTCGTAGCCGTAAAATAAAAGAAAACGAATAGCTGCGCAGTATACTCGTCCCTTAGTTGATAGACTGATATCTCGCGTTCGACTTCACTCCCTATACTAAGTTTAGCTGTTGACGCAGGTCATTCCTGAAGCAACAGTTTGCGTTTAGAGGGGGAGAAACACATCCCAGACATCCTAGCTTTGTTTCTCAGTGCTACCAAAAGACTCGGCATTTTATCAACATCTTCACATAGAGTATGGTCCGAGCCACTGTTTTTCCTTTTTTTGTTTCCTACTGTGAGCAGAGATATAGCGAAGCCATGACAAACAACGGGAGCTATTTTTGGGAACATTATTTCACACGACTCGAAGTTTGTACAGAACTCACATTTAGTAGTCTCCAGGTCATTCTATAAACTGTAAGCCTTCGTTTGAAGCATGATTCACTGTCATAACGTTTTTTATGCCAAAGCTATTTTAATTTAAACGGGACCTTATGTACTCCATTTTTCTACCCTGATGGTTAGCTTAGACATAATTGTATTTTTTCTAGTTGTTTTTGCGTGTTGTGGTCATGTTAGTCATTTATTTATTCGTGTATCTTTTCACACTAGTCTAAATCAGGAATAAATCGAATAGTGTTGAGGTTTACTCGTCTTCTCTTTTGATTGTCAAGCAATCAGGTGATAGAATAGTTTTCATTTCTCTGCCCAAGGCTGTTGGTTTCGATTCGGATTTCTGGCCTCAAGGTTAAACCAGTTAGCGTATCGTGGCCCTAACCTAGACTGAGACGACACCCACCTTCCAATTTGTCCAGTTGACCTTTAATTTTTGTACAGATAAATGTTCTTAACAAGTATGTATGTGATCAGACTGTTCACATAGTTCTGATAATCTTCGTCTTTCCAATGCATTATCCAAATTTATCAAAGGGATTAACTGTTTTAAAGACCTGATTTTTTAGGCATACCATCCCAGTCTAAGAAAAGCATAAAGGTAGCATGTACAGTTTACATAAGGTTTGGGGCTCTCTTATATGAAGTCCGATATATCAATCGATAAATTGCTATTAGAGAACAACAAATTCGAGGTGACTAGAGAAAGTTTGAGAATCAAAAGGTATAACTTAGAGAAATATTTCCGGTACCATGAAGTGAAGTATTTTAAGGTCCACAAATTACCCAACTGTTTAAGGTAAGTATTCATAGGCTACAACAGGACTTTCAAAGATGCAACAGGAAGATTGTGGAACAACAATAATGACAACATACCCCAGATTCGAATGTAGACGGATTTACGATAATATTATCCAAAATTTCACAAATTCTGTTGTTTAAATTCGACAGAGCGTGTTGAGAATCAGGAGATGGCGTTAATTTCCCATGATGATCTAATAAACATTGCAATAGTTTTTGGTCATCAGCAGGAATGATGAGATTCGGTTCTAACATAACAAGATCCAAGGGGAATTGTGGAATAAAGGGACCGGTCTGTGAGCTGATAGTAAGAATAGATAAAGTGGGAGATTTTCTAAAATTCATCTCAGCCAAGTTTGTTAAAAATCATGTATAAAAAAAGAACCATGGCTGAGTACTAGAATACATTAGTCGAACCGTACCTACTGCATAGGGGTGAATGATAATAACTCACCAATTATTAAGGTATACGACCGAAGTATGAACCTCTTAACCCGATACAGAGCTAAGGTTTGGAGCCCTTAACAATTATGTTTTGCCGTGTTGTCATGTTCCAAATTATACTGGCTAGAGGGTCCGAAATACAGACGATGATAGATACTGTTAATAAAAGACCAGATCTATAATCCAACCTGACAGGCCAAGCTGCTATACAAAGGCACCTCAATGATGACAGAATGCAAATGAGCGAAGATTGGATTTTGAAAGAGCTCTTGTTTCAAAACAACTTCACAAGTAAACAGGACAGTGTAAGCAGTATTTTACAAGATGAAAAACAAATAAAAATCGCTGCTAATTGTGCTAACATCACATTACAAAAGTCACAATGATAATAGTTATTGTTGTAACCCCAAAAAGTTAATTTACTTTGAACAGTCAGAAACTGTCCTTACATCTTACTGTGATTCACAGTTCAATCCATGATCACTTTATTTCAGCAACTTTACACTTATGCGAAGTAATTATAAAAACTTTAAAAACTAAACACTTCTCGTCTATGATTTCAAAAAAGATATTTTTCCTTAAAATGCAACACACCGAAAGTAAACATGCAAAATGAGTCATTGATAAGTTCCCCGATTCATAAAACCAAATTGTCCCTCAGATAAATAAGTGTTATCAATGCTACTGCCCCCAAATGCCTTGGTACGGCCGAGAGTGGGGAGAGTCACCTCTCCCTCTCGAAATGCTCTCATATGGCCAGCGAATATATAGCCTCTGACAGGAAGTCCTACTCACTGCCTTCTCATAGTGACGGAGGTGTTGTTCACAAAAGTGAGAGGACGAAAAGCGAATATCCGGCGCTTTAACCGGGTTGATGGACATGGAGGGTCCACCTAGGGGAGTTGGAAAACCCTGATTCCAAACCAGTGGTGCACATGGGCTCCAGTATCCTGAGGGGACAAATGGCGTACGAATCAACCGTTGATCACCGGCTACCATGGGACTGCATCTCCTCACGATGCTCCACTGCCTTGTGGATCAGACATTCAGGTCAAAGGCTCCGGGTGTGGCCCCCTAAGAAAACCACCTGCTTCAGTTTATATATATATATATATATATATATATCCATAAGACTGACTACACTGCAAAGTTGTTCATGGGGGACAGCTGACAGGCGCATTCCAAGTGAGGGCTGGAGTCAGAAAATGCTGCTTGCCCTCCTCCTTTCTCTTTCTTCTGGTGGTTGGCTGGATTATAGAGACCTCAACATCTCAAGGGAAGCATGAAATACAATGGACAGTTTGGATGCAGCTAGACGATTTGAACTTCGTAAATGACCTAGCCCTTCTATCCCATACACACGAACAAATGCAGGTCAAGACAAACAATGTAGCAGAAGCCTCTGAATCAGTAGGCCTCAACATACAACAAGAGAAAAAGTAAGGTCTTCAAATACAACACGGAGAACACTAACCCAGTCACACTTGATGGTGAAACTCTGGAAGAGGTGGAAACTTTCGCGTACGTGGTCAACATCATCGATGAACAAGGAGTATCCGATGCATACATAGAGGCAAGCATTGGCAAAACAAGGACAGTATTCCTACAGTTGAAGAACACATGAAACTCAAAACAACTGTCAACCAATATCAAAGTCCGAATCTTCAGAACAAACGTCATAACTACTGCACAGAGCTGAAACTTGAGGAACTGCCACGACCGTCATCAAGAAGGTACAAGTGTTTATTAAGAATTGTCTAATCACGATATGCAATATCCGTCAGCCAAATATCATCAGCCACAACCTACGGTGACAGAGAACAGACCAGCTTGCAGCTGGATAGGGAATTAGAAAAAGATGCCGGAAGTGGATTGGAAATACATTACGGAAATCATCAAATTGAATCACCGGACAAGCGCTTACCTAGAATTTTGAAGGGAAGCGGAAAAGAGGAAGACCAAGGAACACACTGCATCGGGAATTGGAAGTAGACATCAAAAGGATGAATAGCAACTGGAGAAGATTGCACAGGACAGAGTTCGGTGAAGAATACTGATGTGCGGCTTATGCTCCTCCATGATGGGTAACAGGTGTAAGTAAATAAAATAGGCCAAAAGTCAGGCGCTAATTTTATTGGTGCACAATTAACTCAAAACTACAAATAACAGTTGTTTATGCTACTTTGTATTCCAGTGTATCATATGCCGACCATCGATGTCACCTTTTGGTATCAGTCTACCTAAAGATTTAGGTAAATACCTCAAGTAGTAGCAGGTCTACTTAGCTTGGGTCATCCCGAGTCATATAAGAATACACAAAGTTCCCGATTTAAATTCGAAAACCAACATGCAATTCGTGGCTAGTTTACTACCAGAGGAGTATATACTAAAAATTTTGACAAATGAATGAAAGCATGAAAGTGAACAGGATTAACATCACTTTGTATATTCAGTACCACATGTCCAAAAAAAATAGCGTTGCTTGACAATGGAGCGAATGTTAAACACCTAATTACCCTAATGGGAATACATTCTTGTGATTGTCATTACAAAGAAAATACTAAAAACGCCACTTCAAGAGTATACAGAAAGAAATCCAGCATGTTCATATCATTCGTTTACATTTAAACAGTGGCACTTCCCCACGAATTTTCTTATTGAGGCAAAATGTCTCGAAATTAACACTACTAAACCTGAGTGTTTGAGGAAGTAAGGAAAGATGGGCTTCCCAATATTCACATAGTCTTTCCCTTAATTTTCGCGTTGAGACTAAAACTTGTGGACGACGTGTTGAGGAAGACGAAAAAGCTACCTACCTACTATGGTCAAACGGTCATAGATTAGTGTGCGGAATTCGAACTGAGGCTAAGAATTAGAGTTATGGTCCCCGACGAGAACTACTATCAGAAATTATGTCATAGTGCTACTAAGCATTATGGATAAACAGATTTTAAGCCAAAATCTAAGACTTGCCATCTTTAATTTCATTAATTCATTTATTTATTAGTCTCGCCATCTAGTTCTGCCTTATTATTTAAGTGGGACGTAGCTCACGTGTTAAGAACACGAACACGACAATTTTTTCATTTACACGCGATGAGTTTAAGTATTCAATTGAAGTGGAATAGTGTAGAATTGTACAAAATATTTAAAAACAATAGACGAAATGGGAGGGACATGTTATCTAGACTGCAACATGTCCTTAAAATAGTGAGCCTAATGACATGACTGGTCTCAAATCGTCTGAGCATTAAAATGCTGCTTACGGGTTACCGCGTCGATATGGCGCTCTTTGCTGTGTGCGAACCGCCATTCTGAGAGAATTTCTAAACACGCGGTCGTTTTTCCAACCTCAAACTTTACGTTTAATACGAAAAAACAATGTGAAGGACTTACGTAAACGTTTAGTTCCCTTGTGTTCAGTTATTTGTGTTTTTTCAGTGTTCCGAGTTTTTGACATTCTCGAATGTAGGTAGTCCAGTTACACATCTTTACTAATCATAATCAGTGGAAATGGCATTGTAGCTGTAAATAATTCCCCAAAATCAATAGCTCATTAAGTGTTCGACATTGGATGCTGACCACGTTGTTTAAGTGGACTTGTTTAGCTGAAGGCTTTCGGTCATGCATCCGCACCAGATCACGTTTCAATACTGCGTGGGACACAGCTCCTACGTTTCATTAGCCAGCTCATAGAAAAGGTCCTCGATATATTGGTAACGAATCAAATATATCTTTCCTGCCTCTTCTCGTTTGACTTCTGATTTTCTATCTGACTGGGAACGATCCAATATAGGAGGTGCTACTGGTAGCTAGTTGTAAAACTAGAACATCCGTTGCACCATCATTGGTGAGACCGACGTGATCTGGTACACCAAGTCAATATACTGTGAGTCTGTTCCATTTTGGAACATTATTATTCATTGGTATTCTTTATTTGAATTTTATATATTGTGATATACTTTTTTCGCGAATTTTTTTTCTCGGATATATTTTACTTAGACATTTTTCGATATCTATATTACTATGACGGAACACTCTCCTAAGGTTCTTAAGTTAAAGTCTATTCCCCCTATTTCGATTCAGTTAACGCCATTTTGGCCCGACAATATCGAGTCCTGGTTCTGCTACGCAGAAGCCGATTTTAGCATGCACGGAATCACGGACTCGCGCACACGTTTCCTCGCGGTAGTTAAGGCGTTACCGCGCGAGTTTAACAGGTACGTAACACCTAGTATGTTTACTAGTGATGTTCCCGAACCTTACGAATCGCTTAAGCTATCGATTTTAAAACGAGGAGACCTAACTGATCGACAACGGTTAGACCAACTCTTCCATAACATCGACTTGCAACATGGTTCTGCGACGGACATGTTGCTTAGAATGAGAGAGGTTATCGGCCAACGAACTTTCGATGATGGTCTATTTAGACAACTTTTCTTGTCTAAACTCCCTCAACAGGTGCAGGCAGTGCTTGTTTCATTTCAAAACAGTGCCATAGATAAACTAGCTGCATCTGCCGATCGAATCTTGGAAATCACTAGATCTTCTAAGGCCGAGGTTTTTTCCATCAAAGAAAAACCCCAATCGACCTCGACTGACATAGCCGAACTATGTCACACGCTTACACGATATCTTAGAGTTCGCAATGACCGTAGTCGGTCAAAAACCCCGCGTAGAAGTGCCTCACGTAAGCGATCTGGCTCTCGACCACGAGAGACAGACAATCCCGACTGGTGCTGGTATCATAACCAGTACGGTAAGTTTTCCAGAAACTGCAGGAAACCTTGCAATTATCCGACCCCAAAATCGAGTGACACGAAAAACAGTTCGGGAAACTTCCCAGCCGGCACGCGTTAACGGCAACCGTAGCCGGCGAACACAGCCGCCTCTTATATGTCACGGATGTGACTACGAAAGTTCGCTACCTCGTCGACACTGGCGCAGAAGTTAGCGTTCTTCCAGCAAATCTCGACGACAGACTTCGCGAGTCTGTTTTAAGTTTACAGGCGGCAAACGGAAAGCCGATCGCTACTTACGGTAAAAGGTACGTCTACCTTAACGTGGGTTTACGCAAACCCATACACTGGATTTTCGTTGTTGCAGATGTCTCTATGCCAATCATTGGTATTGACCTGTTACAACACCACAATCTACTCATCGACACACGCTCACGAAGGTTAATAGACGGAAACACTAAGTTGTCCGTTTGCGTAACTCCTTGTTCTGGTTGCAGGTTATCCCCAGTCACGATTAAGCACGCCATAGACCCCTTGTACCAATCAGTACTCGACAAATACCACGGGATATACCAATCGCAATCGAAATTACCTTGTGTAACCAGCAATGTTACACATCACATCTCGACTACAGGACCACCTGTATTTTCGAAAGCCCGAAGACTCGCTCCCGAAAAACTTAGGTTAGCTAAAAACGAATTCAACCACATGATGGACCTAGGAATATTTCGACCATCGAATAGTCCATGGGCATCCCCATTGCACATGGTCCCTAAAAAGGACAGCAATGATTGGCGGCCAACTGGTGATTATCGGCGTCTGAATGCTAAAACCATTCCCGATCGTTACCCGCTGCCTCATATTCACGATTTGACAGCTACCTTGAAAGGTACAACTGTCTTTTCGAAAATCGACTTGGTTAAAGCTTATAACCAAATCCCGATGGCACCTGACGACATTCCTAAAACCGCCATCATCACTCCCTTCGGTCTTTACGAATTTCTACGAATGCCCTTTGGTTTAAGAAACGCGGCTCAAACCTTCCAAAGGTTTATAGACGACGTCTTCCGAGGTCTCAACTTCGTGCATGCGTATGTTGATGACTGTCTAATAGCAAGTCCGGACAAAGAATCGCATCTCAAGCATCTGGACATTGTTTTCGATCGACTCCAAAGGCATGGCATTACTGTCAACATTCAGAAATGCCAAATCGGAACTAACTGCTTAGACTTCTTAGGACACACTATTGATGCTCAAGGCATCCGACCACTTAGGAGCAAAGTGGCGGCCATTCTGGATTACCCAGAACCGACCACGATCAAGCAGTTACGAAGTTTAACGGACTCGTAAGTTTCTATAGACGGTTCATACCTAAATGCGCATCCCTAATGAAACCGTTGACCGATCAGCTTCGTGGAAATGCGAAATCAATTAGTTTAGACGACACAGCCGTAAAGCATTTTCCACAGTTAAGGAACACATCGCTAAAGCAACCTTGCTTGCTCATCAGGACAGTCAAGCGCCCATTAGTATCGCCGTAGACGCATCCGACTCAGCAATCGGAGCAGTCTTACAACAATGGGTTAACAACTCGTGGCAACCTTTAGGATTTTTCTCGAGACGGTTGCTAGACGCTGAATCTAGGTACAGCACGTTCGGTAGGGAACTCCTAGCTATGTATTGTGCTGTACGGCATTTTCAACATTCCATCGAAGGAAGAGAATTCACGCTCTTTACCGATCACAAACCTCTTACCTTCTCTTTAAGTTCATCTTCAGACAAGTACTCACCAAGAGAGTCTCGACAACTCGACTACATTTCGCAGTTTACTTCAGACATACAACATATTTCTGGAGCAAACAATGTAGTCGCAGACGCCTTGTCTCGAATTAGCTCCTTGAACAGTTTCCAAGGAATCGACCTTCTTAAACTCGCTCAGCTTCAAAAAGAAGACATTGATCTTCAGCATGAGTTATCCTCGACAACTCTTAAACTAAGTATTAGGCAGATGGGAACAGGTAAGGAAACCTTACTCTGTGACACATCTACAGGTAGGGATCGTCCAATTGTACCAAAACACTATCGCCGCAACGTCTTCAATACGTTGCACAATCTTTCTCATCCAGGTGCTCGTGCAACAATCGAACTTATAGCCGAACGCTTTTGTTGGCCTGGCATGAATAAAGACGTGAGGGAGTGGTCACGCTCCTGTGTAAGCTGTCAGAAATCTAAGGTAATCAGACACAACAAATGTCCCTTAGGTTCTTTCAAAACCCCTGACGCTCGTTTCGACCACGTCCATCTAGATTTGGTAGGACCCTTACCCGACTCGAACGGATACTCATATCTCCTAACATGCGTAGACCGTTTTACTCGATGGCCAGAAGCAGTACCGATTAAGGACATTACTGCTGAAACAGTGGCTCGCACTTTCGTCGAACGATGGGTAGCAAATTTCGGCTGCCCTTCAACCATCACTACAGACCGCGGACGCCAGTTCGAATCTGGACTTTTCCGTTGTCTGACCACACTTTTAGGAATCACGCGCTTCCGAACGACCGCCTACCACCCACAAGCAAACGGGTTGGTAGAACGTTTTCATTGACAATTAAAAGCTTCATTATCAGCTTCAAACGTTTCACAGTGGACAGACGCTCTTCCACTCGTCTTGCTAGGTATCCGCAATGCAGTGAAAGCTGACATTGGATACACGGCATCTCAACTCGTTTACGGAACGACACTCCGACTCCCAGGAGAATTCGTGGATCCTTCAGCTTCTTCATTGAACATGGATCTAAACTCTTACACGAGTAGGCCTACAAACGCTATGCGTTCAGTTAAACCTGCTCACACTCGACCTCAATCAACTGATGTTTTCGTTCAACCCGAACTACGACATAGTACACACGTCTTCGTTCGTCGAGACTCACATCGACGACCCCTCGAATCAGCATACGAAGGACCCTTCAAAGTTCTTCAACGCGAACCTAAGTACTATGTAGTCGACAAGAACGGTACGAAAGATAGCATCAGTATCGATCGACTCAAAGCTGCGTACCTAGAAGGAAACCCTAGCTACGTCGATTTTCCTTTGGTACAAGCAAACGACACAGCTACTACACTCGTAGTACCCTACACGACAACCGACACACAACTTGATACTTCGTCAACGTCGATAGAAAAACCTAAAACAACGCGTTCTGGAAGACGAGTAAGATTTCCAGAACATCTTAACGAATATTGCACGTAGGACATAAGCTTTATCTTGAATTACCCTTTCAAAGTTTATTATAAATTTTTTTTAATATGCTCATTTTTTTATTTATGTAAAAAAAACAAAAAAAAACAACATTTTTTTGAGCGTATATATATATATTTATATATTGAAAAAAAACAAAAAGAAAACCTTTTTTCCGATCGCTTTTACGCTGTTTGTAAGTGTATCAGTTTATTTTTTTCCGCTCATCTTGTGTCCTTACGCAAGTACGAGTGTATTTTTGACATGCACTCACACGTTTTATTTTTCCTCTTTTCCAGGACGGCTGGAAAAGAACGACGAAGTTTCGCAAGGAACAGAAATTTTCATTGTACTATATTTCTTTATTTGCTACGTTGTACATTTTGGTCCCATAGTTTAAGGAAAGACGACCAGACGCTGCTAAACGAAGCAAGCTATCAGAAGAGTGTTTACCAACGACAAATTCGTTGGGTTTAAACTTCTGGCTGGTCACGTCTTAGGGGCATCACTACCTCACTAGGGGGGGAGTGATCTGTAGCTGTAAATAATTCCCCAAAATCAATAGCTCATTAAGTGTTCGACATTGGATGCTGACCACGTTGTTTAAGTGGACTTGTTTAGCTGAAGGCTTTCGGTCATGCATCCGCACCAGATCACGTTTCAATACTGCGTGGGACACAGCTCCTACGTTTCATTAGCCAGCTCATAGAAAAGGTCCTCGATATATTGGTAACGAATCAAATATATCTTTCCTGCCTCTTCTCGTTTGACTTCTGATTTTCTATCTGACTGGGAACGATCCAATATAGGAGGTGCTACTGGTAGCTAGTTGTAAAACTAGAACATCCGTTGCATCTTCAGCATGATATGATAAGGTGATAGGTGAGAACAAATGTAAATATGACAACAACGATAATAATAATAATAGTAAAAGAAATAGAATATGAGTGGCAGTGGTTGTGAGGTTAAGTTTTGAGAAGCTCGTCAGGTACAGTTGTGGTGTGCTACTTACGTTGTCATAAGTATTACATAACGCTAGTCAGGTGTAGCTGTAAATAATTCCCCAAAACCAATAGCTTTCTAAGTGTTCGACATTGGATGCTGACCACGTTGTTTAAGTGGACTTGTTTAACTGAATGCATACGTACCAGATCACGTTTCGACTCAGCGTGGGACACTGCTCCTACGTTCACTAGCCAGCTTAGAATAAACGTTTCCCGATACATTGGTAACGTATCAAATATATCTTTCCCACCTCTTCTCATCTGACTTCGGATTTCCATTGGTCGGGAAAAAGCTTCGCATATAGAAGATGCTGCTGGTAGCAGGTTGTAAAATCAGTATACTAGTGGTATCTTCACAGGGATAGAATGTCTGGAAGCAGAAGGTTGAGAAGATCGCAAGGCAAAGAAAAGGAAGAAAAAGCATCTGTTATGGAAATGCAGGAACAATAAAGTAAGAGAGAAATAATTGACATTTTGCAGAACGAACATTCAAGTTAGAGTTAATCGATTGATATTTTGCGGATGAGGAACTTACTGTATGGTTCTCAGATTTAATTTAGATGTTGTGCAATTTTGTGTTCCAATGTTTTTGGTTGTCCGTACTGATGTTCTTGTTCACTACACATTTATTTCAGGGAAAAGATGGCAAATCATAATTGATTAGGTTGATTTTAAGCTTCCTCCCAAGTCTTTCCATTGAGAAGGCTATGATCACGAATTATTAAATATCGCTCTAGGTAAGACCAACCCATAATGGAAAATAAAGCCATATAACCTGAGTGTTAGTTCTTTTATTTGCAATTCATTGAGGGTTGGCTCATGAAGTGCAGTGTAGAGATCCGGCTGAGATGGGTTTTTTCTGGTGATCCGAGGTGGTTTATGTGTTGCAACACATTGCCAGGTGGTCTTTCTTTACCCCGTAATTTGGCAGGAATAATTCTGAGTAGTATTATCGGTCTTCATGAAACCTATCAGTTATTTCTATTACCCACTTTGTGTCAAACCTCGTCATTTATCCCAAGCCATTCCTGTCAATTTATTGGAATGTAGTTGAATAGTGTCAGAAAGAGCTAATTGCAGACAAAACGAAGAGCAGTTTAGACTTTGACTGCCTTTCCCCGATAGCTGTCATTTGGCTCAAGGTCTACTATCAGCAATGCTACTCCATCGATGATTTGGAGTGGCAGTGACCACAAGCGAGTTAGTCAATCTGAGCATTTTCTGTTTCTCGAAAAACACTGGATGGCATTTCTGGGGATCAGATGTCAAGCTATACATCTACATGTATCAGGCTTGTAGTCGAATATTTTCGCATGCATACAAACTGAGGAAGTGAGATTTACTTAGAGGTTGTTGGCGAATATTATGAAAAATAAAGTTCAGTGTGGCGTTTTATCCACTCAAAGACGCCACAGGTATTGTAGTTTAACAGTACTTTAACCAGCAACACATTCTATAATTGAATCTTGCCCACCCAGTGAAAGTTGGAAGGTATATTTGATGGATTGTCAATATATCAAGAAGTAGTCGATCTAAATTGGCCAGCGATCGCAGGAGAAGTTGAGCACGGCATTTCCACTTGTGATCTGGTGCGGATGCATGGCCGGGCGCCTTTAGCTAGGTCAGTCCATTAAAACTAATATGGTCAGTACCCAATGTCGAACATTTACAGAGTTACCGATTTTGGGGATTTATTAACCGCTACACAGCCTTCGACACTCCACAGTTCAGTCCCATTTTCTTCGCAACTTTAGGATTTTAAGAATAATTTAGTGTCTCACCTTCAGTTCCCGTAGCGACGAAAACTTTCTGATTCGCATTTTTTGGAGGAAATGAAACAATACAGGTGCTTTAACTTTTGTCTTACTTTCACAGATAGGCATATTTTTTCAGATCCATCTTTCCTTACCATTGTCTTACACTTGTTTTGTCCAGTGAGATACTCCATCTGTCCCAGGTACTCTTATTTGAATTAGATAGTGAGACGAAGCCTCGTTTTATCCACTACGTTCACTTATATGGACTGAGCAGCACATGTTAAACAAATTCTGAGTGTTTCAGTGTTCAATACCTGAAATGTTCGCCCGTTCCTTGAGCCATAAGTAGTGTTCATGGCTCTTTCTGGTGGCTGAGAGATTGTCTGTCCGTTCTAAAGGCATGATTTTCTCTTGCCCCATAGTAGTATTTTGTTCAGAATCATGTCGAGTTCGTTCACAAAATGGTGCCTATTCCTTATCCAGACGAGAATTAAGAAGCTATCCCTCGATTGACAAAGCACCTTTGATAGTGACCAAGTCGCAAGTTAAGCTAGCCAGTGAGTTTGTAGAATTATTGTCTAAGTTCGTCATTAGTATTGCTCTAATAATAGACCTAATCCTAAAATTGTAGATATGTCATGATATGACTACCTAATCTTTAAGGTCTTACGTGAAGAACACATTCTATCTATCAACAGAAGCGATACAGGCATTCGAGAATGCCAAGAAGGTACTAAACAAAGAAGACAATAGTTAGATGAAAAAATGAAATGCTAATAGCTACCATTACCGACGCGTCGAACGTGGTGGTGGGAGGCGTCTTGCAACCGTCAGTGAATGACACGTGGGAACCGCCTTCATCCTTTTCGAAGAAACCGAACCCTACGCAGACGAGATATAATATTTTCGGAGAAGAATTACTAGCGATTTACTTGGCAATAAAACATTTTCGACAGAAGGTACCAAATTTACCGTGTACACGTATCACACACCACTCATAAAAGCACTAAGAGAAAAGCATGATAATTATTCTCCGAAGGAGATAAGACAATTAGAATTCACTTCCAAGTTCACGTTCAATATGCGATATATTAAAGACTACGAAAACGAAGCGACAAATGCAATACCAAGAACAACGATGGACGCGCTTATTCTAAGTGAAATCGATTATCACGGTCTGGCGAATTTGCAAGAAACGGATTTTGAATAAAGCTAGCTTAGATACGATTATACGAGATCGTTAGTATTCGAAGATGTTCAACTTGGTAAGTTATATGTGATATATTGGTAGGCTGACCACGACCATTCGTCCCGAAACCATTGCGACAGGAGGCATTTGAAAGTATGCACAACATATCACATCCGGAATGAAAGCCTCGGTGAAGCTGTTCAGCGAACGCTTCTTATGGACGAACATGAATCTCAATGTGCGTAATTCGACACAAGCATGCATGAAGTATCAAAAGTTAAAGTTCATCGTCATACTAGCTCCACAGTGGGCTCTTTCTCTCACTAAGACACTAGATTCGAACATACACACGTCGTTATCGTAAGACCACTGCCGTTTCCAATTGGTACTCCTAAATTTTTACATGTATCTATAGATTCCCACGATTTTTTGCTACGGCGTGCTAGCAATTATCACAACCCACAGAGGAGCTCAATTAGAAAGTTGACTGTTTAAGCAGCTGATAGAACCACTCGGAATTAAACGTATTCACCCGACATGCAACCATCTAATGTCAGTGCAATGATTAAGCGCCTGCATAGGCAGTCAAAAGCGTTTCTTACATTTCTTATTGTCAACAAAAATTGAGTTAATAAGCTCCCTCCAGTCATGCTGGCTTCAAGAACAACAATTAGGCAGGATATGGTATGTTGTCCAGCAGAGTCGGTATATGGAACTACTCTACGTTTGCCGAGAGAATTTTTCGCTCCAGGTAAAAGTGTTCCAACCTGTGTAGCCAACTACATGCAACGTCTGAAGAAGCACATACACGATCTAAAAATATCACTTTCCAAACTACAACGATGACGAGCGTTTATACCGCAGGAGCTATTTTTGTAGGGTCATGATCTGACTGCAATCAGATTGTATGAATGATTGTTGTCAAAATATACATCCTGGCTATCCTCGTATGTAATACATGACTTGATCCGCGTTGGTGAATAATGAAATTAAATAAGTCAAATACGAAAATAGATTTCGAATACATATATTTTGTACACTTATTGATCTGGACAGGAAGCCAGAGGTATGAAGCGAATAGAAGAGAGACGCGGACTGGAGATGGCGGGTAAGCCAACTCGCTCTGATCAAACGTTTATCAATATTTATAGTCAGATAAAAGTAAATTGCAGACATGTGATGGATAAGATAAAAAGTGTACACACGCCCATATAAAACAACAGTCAGGGTTGATAAGTGAGTAATTAACAAGGCCAAAACGTGACTCATGATGGGTAGGTAAATCGGCTTGTCCTGAATCTAGAATAAGGGATGTGAGCTTAACATATCAATCGGCATTACACTATATAATAGCACTCACGTGTTCATTGGAAGAAATAATGTACAACCACCTCTGCAGCTGAATTACCACAGTCCGTCTACAGTGACTATGAGGACAGATAAGACAGTTACCGTAGAAAAAGTTGGAAAGACAGATGTAATTAGCATCTTTCGTATGAAACCATCGATAAAGATCTCCAATCGGCAAGTACAGATCCTTCAAAACTGGTCGCACCAACGAAACACGAGTCTTAAGAGTCAGCGATGCTAATGGAGCAAAAAGGGGAGACTCCGGTAACCACGAGATTTTTCTGCAGAGTACGACAGCCGCAACGCTGTCACTACAATTATAAGTTGATAATTCCCCACCATTTTGAATTTTAACTATAATTCCTTCCCTCCATTGTGTATATACAGAGTATTAGGCCTATGTTATACTCTGTAAAACTTGATATATCTTGTATATCAATATGCTTGTAGGTATAATCTTTTCGAAATGATACCAGATTTCTTTTAATTTTCACCAGTGTTTTGTATAACCCCATAAATGGGCACGAACCACATACACAGTAAATGTTAACAGACATATTAGCTTCATTCTAATTTTGTAATAGCCGATTTCTTCAAACGAATGTGAATTATTCGATTCAGCTTACCATTCTTTCTGCAAACATAAACATTTTTCACATATCTTTGTTTGCAGGAAGGAGTCTTAATCCGGTTCGTATTCAATGTCATACATGCAGCAATTTAATTAATGATAATCCCTGTTCTCATGAAAACATGGTAAGCAAACCATTAAAGAGTTGCAAAGGAGAAGATAAAGGTGATCACAAGTTTGGTAAATTTTTATCGTGTGCTGAGCGTCATACACGTGATTCGTGTATTTCGTCACACTAAACGCTTACTTTGTGACGAAATACTACACACTGAGTACGTCTGTCGACCCACTCTTCATTTCGCGCTCGTAATAATAAACTCTGAATTTTGGATAATATCACTTTTCGTGATTCTAATAATCATACTATCACTATTTACAAATTTAAGTACATCCCCTTACAACCAAAAAAACGATTACATTTGTCTAACAACGCCTTTTGTAGTTAGACCTTCGAAAATAGTAATATGAAATCCATCCCTTCACTTGGGGAAAAGAAAATATGAATCCTAATGCCATAATTGGACCTACAGGACAGAATTATTGTTCAAACATATCATATTCTTAAATATTTTAGTTTAGTGGTTGGAGATGATAAAAAAATTTAAGAAATAGTGAATTCATGATCAGGCGGCTAAAATATTAAATGAGGAGAAGAAGATATAGAAAAGATTCACAACAAAACTCATTATCAAATAAATGGCAAAATCTAAACTAAACTCTTTAGGGCATGTTAACTGCAGAATGAAAATACGGAGATTTGTGCAAAACTCCAAGACTATCTTGTCCTAATGCTCAGGCAGAGTATGTCAAACTTTAGAGACAACAAATAATCCTTAAACTGCTGCGGAATTCTGTTCTTGGTCACTGATTACCATGGTACTGAATCCTGTGACGTTGCTCCACAGTATCACGGATTACAATTCTCAACCAATTTTCTCTTGCACATTCGGTATTTTATTGTCAGCCCTAATGACCAACGTAATCTTCCGTTTCGTTCTACCTCACATCGTCTCTCAGGATTTCAAACTCTGACTATTATTTTTTCCATCACTTCTAACTAACTTTGGCCTGGTTGTATTCAGTAATGTTGTTTCATTCATAGTATTTATCACGACTCACCCTCTAGTTTGTTTTATTCTTATAACAGATGAACTGTAAACAACGAAATGTCAATATTCGGTTTGAATGCAGAACTGAAGAACCAAAGTTTATTCGGTTACAACAGACTACGTTATTCTGTATTTTATTAAAAAAACTGCGTTTATTATAAACGGTTCCAATTTAATAAATAGAATGACTTATATCAAAATTACAAAATATCTCGAACGGTTCAGACTTTGCTATGCAGTCAAGGGTTTCTCTAACACAAACTAACGTGCTATACAACAAAATAATAGTTAATAAATCGGAGTTTAATACCTGGGAATCGGTAAAAATATTCCCAAAAATGTGAGATCAGATGTCTATCTCCAAGGATTCTGGCAACCTTCCCAAACGGACAGTCAAAATTTAACAGTGACCTTGAGTTTAGTCAAACAAGACCTCATTATCAATGGCCTGGCAACACGCAACAGTAAATTAAGTGACATAAGGCATACCTTGAGCCAGGATCACAAAATAAAAGCCACGGCAGGGAAGACTGAAGAACATAAGGTGTAGTTAACAAGAAACCTGAATAAAGGTTAAAGTACAAGACACAGTGAAGGAACAAGTAATTGACAATACAGTCAAGTGAAATGCTGAGGAGGGATTTTTAGCATGTTTCTTTCAGTTATATGAATAGCGCCACAGAAAACGCGGGAGTAAAGTGGCTTGTAGCTTCATAAAATATTTCACTTAAACGAATTGGGTTTCTCTAGCCTTCATATAATTTGTTGAAGCAAGTCATCCTACTTTTTGTAAATGCGAGTTTGACGATAATGAAACAATATTAAGTGATGAACCGGTACGAAGCTTGTGTAAGGACAGTGAAGCCTAATGAGTGGAGTGTGCTTACGAGTTTGAAGCAGCAAATGCATCCGGTAACCGCCGGAATCCTTTCTGACTTTGAAAGATGATGACGACCTGGTTAATGAACTGACTGAGTTGTTTACAAATGTTTGGCGATTAAAGAGTGTTTCAACATCTTGGAATGAGTCGATACTCGTCCTTGTCTTTAAAAAGAGTTCACATCAATAATGCGGCAACTAACGGGGGGATAGGTATACTTTCGTTTGGGTTCAAATTATTGGCTTCCGTCACACTTCATTGATTGTTCAAAACCCGAGAAAGATTGACTAGGGGGAGCAAGCTGGTTTTTGTTTTGTTCAAGGGTGTATTGATCATACTTTTACACTCTACCAAACTCAAGAACACAACCATACTTATTGCAGGCCAGAAATTGTTGTATTTCTCCACATCAGGGTCACTTTTGACTAGTCGGGCAGGAATGTTCTTTGAAATGTCTGTTAAAGAAAGATGTATCTCAGAAGTTTATGTACATCAGGAAAGCTCTATGTACAAACACTTGAGACAGATTTATGACATACAACCAGCTCTTCTATTGTTCCATACCAGCAGTATGGCTAGATAAGTTGCACAATTCCACCATTCCTCTCCAACTTTGCCATCGACTGCATCCAGGAAATAGCTCTGATTAATATAGGTGATGGTTGTATAGATCTGTTACCCAGAAAAACAATTTTTGGCCCTGAGAATGTTGGTGATATTGTTTTACTGTGTGATGATACTTGATATGGTAAGCCAATCAAAAGTAGCCTAGTGAGGTCGATCCATGGCAATCGAAAGTGACCTGAAGGACAAGTACATCTCATTGGCTGAAAAATGGATTAATCTTCTCAGGGTGTACAGTTGTATATGTGTTAATTAGTATTTGTACATTAGTTTGATGCCCCGTTATTCTTTCTCGCTCAGATAGTCAGTTGGGTGTTAACGAACAGCATGTCGTGCATCAGTCTCAGATTTTGGACTACGCTAGGCACAGAAATATTATGATAATCAGGAGTATTTTAATTGTTATGCAAACTAGGAATCCTAGAAAGAACACATTTTATTCAAGAAGTACTCGATAATCACGAACGAATGTAGCCTTTTTGGGATTCCAAACCAAGCAATCGTCAAGTACGAAGGAATCCTTAGTTCATACAAACACCACAAGTCGTTCAATCCACACTCAATCAGTTAGCAATCAGTGTCCTTATGTGTGGCATGTACTTTGCTCTCGTGAGGCCCAAAGTACTTTTACAAGACTGGTAAGACCCTGAACGTCCACTCACTCTTGATAATGGACAGATAGAAGTTTTTGAGAAGTTTGTGTATCTGAGTAGCTGCGTTAGTGGTGGAGACGTGAATAGTGAGGTCCATTGGCATATAATGAAATCCAGACATGAAATCGAGAGCCGCTCACGATAATCTGCACCAACTTTGGCGCCTTCATGATGTTAATCTAAATTTGCGATTCATCTATAAAAGCAGTCTTTCCCTATGGTTGTGAGTCCTGATATCTCCAGGTTGATGATATTAGACTACTCTCTGAGTTTCGTCATCGACATCTTCAAAGTATTGCTGACATCCAGTGGCAACATCATGTCAGTAATTCAGAAGTTTGGTGGCGTGTATTCAGGCTCAACGATGGTAATTTAACTGGTGTCACAGTCTTTGGTTGAGACAGAATCATTTCAGGTTGTATTTGTCTCAACTGAACTGCTTCTCTTATCATTATTGTTATCACTATTATTATTGAATAAGAAAAAGAGAATTCAGCGAAGAAAATTTTCTTTTCGATGAAATCATTTACTTAAGCTGTACATTCGTATATATAGTTATATGAAAAATATATGTCTATAGGAGGCTAGAAGTTATTGCATTATAAATTGATTCGACAAATAACAAATGAGGTGACGTACTAATCAAGGGGTAAGGAAGAAAATAATTTTTGGGTCAGATAATAGTTCAATTGACAGATATGAAGAAAAGCGACAAACACAAAGGTCATAATAATAATAATCTGAGTAATATTCAAGAAAACTTGTATAAGGTAATAATAATAACTGATTAGAGTTTAAATGTAAAATAGTAATTTAAGAAACAAAAAACCGATAATAATCAGATAAAAGTACAGAAAAAAACCAACCAAAAAGCGTACCCAATGAGGGAATTAGGGTCAAGGAAGGGTAAGAGGTTGGACAAATCGTTTCTGCACGCAAAGTTCAGGCTTGAATTCATGGATTGCCAATACCTCAGTAGCGCATAAAATATTGATTCGACCTCCCTTTGATCCGGTTCCTTTAACTCTATAGATTATTTTAAAACACGTGTCTTTTGGAGCAATGTGTCCACAATTGATCAAATGCCCTTGTATCGAACTGGTTATCATTTTACATTCACCTTTTAGGAGCCAAGCTGGATAGTGTTCAGAGATACGTTTGGAAAGCGATCGCTTTGTGCGGCCTATATAACGTGCTCCACATGAGCAAGTAAATTTATAAATACACATCGATGTGGCCCAAAGCGAAAGTTTATCCTTAACACACCCCCGAATGGTAGGCCGGCTAGAGAAAACGATTCGGAGCTTGACTGTGTAGAAAGTTTTATTCAACGTTTTTAAAATCCGTTTATTCAGGATTTCAGCAGCCGTGTCTCCCTTGAATTCTATATTCATAAACAAGGTTTTCTTCTGCACTGTCAAAGTTATTTCTTGCTGACGTCTAGATGTTAAGTTGCTATCGATATATGGATGATACTTTCATTATTTGTGATGATGACATGGACCACAATGAAATATTAAATATTTTCAATAACTGTCACCCTGCAATTCAATTTACTTTAGAGGCAGAATCGAACCACGAATTCCATTTTCTTGATGTCCGTTTGAAAAGATTGCCTGATGGTTATTTACAAAGATCTATGTATAGAAAACCCACTTGGAAAACAAAAACTATAGTAAAACAAAAATATTACCATTGCAAATAGAGTCAAGAAGATCAACAGAGTGTACATCTGAAGGAATTGAGAGGGATAAATTACACGTATATACGTGGATGGAGTTTTATACACAAAACCCTCAAAATGGATCTAACATTATTGTCATAATCCTCATAAAGTCGTAATGTACTGAACAGTTTGCAGTTTTACTGCCTCTACCATATATTCTAGATTAAGTACCTTTTTAGTTACTCTTCGTGAGAGGCATTCCAAAAACGACATCACTTTTCGAATAGAGTCATAATGAAAGAGCCATAGTATGAAATCTTTAGTTATTTCCGAAAATGGTTCGGAGTAGTTAGGGGATCCTGATATTTATGCAGAGATTACGTCATAGTAGTGAAATCAAACCAAAAGATTACTTATAAGTGGTAGTTGCGGAGAGAATCTTATCCTGTTTCAGAGGATAATATGCAGATCGATTATGGCAGTGGAAAGCGGAACTCTGGAACTACTTGAAAAGTAAGAGGTAGACGTATCATGACTGCTTGCAATTAGCCCCCTGTGTTTAGAACGGTAGATTTTCCAATGGTTCGTTAAATTATCCTATCCAAGTTTTCAGGTGTAGTAGTGTGGTGTGGTCTACTTATATCCATATAAGTAGTATATGGTGTTGGTCAGACATAGAATGTATTTTGGCAGAAGACCGATGAGGAAAGAACTGAAATGAAGCGCAATCGTTTGGAAAATGCACGAACAATGGAATTAGAGAAGAAACAGTGAAGATCGAGACTATTGGTTGTTAATTTGCAAATTGACTGCCCATTGTATGGTTTTCAGAATTTACTGACATAGTCTGTAATTTTTGCTTAGAACGTTCGATTGTCCCCGACCGGTGTTTTGTTCACTACAGTGGTAGCGTTTTGATAACATCGGAATAGAAACTTTAAAAATAACATCATGCGTCGTAATATGGCTTCCTTGTGTATGTTCACCTGTAACCATGACTAGTGTTTTACATGAATCCATAATTTCGTGATATCGAAGTCAGTAGTTACCAAACAATATCTTAGTCTGTTCCTTCGAGCACTGCTACTTGTCTATATTAGGAACGTCGTTGTAATCAAGCTTAGAGCAGTTTTCATTACAATAGACGGATATGATTCTAAACTCAAGTAGAACCACATATATGAATGATGACTGAGATCTATACGGCTGTTTTGAAGTTTAAAATCCCTCCAAAGGCTTACCTACGATCACACATATGGTTAAATCTGTTCTTCCTTGGTAGCATGACAACCATACAAAAATCAAGTTATTTAACTGTAACTCAGTGGTTTGAACTTCCCAGTCTCAGCCAGTTGTAAGAACAATATTTGTTTTGTTGTCTAGTATGACCACTGAGTTTTCATCTCTTTGAATTGTAAAACTGAGTGCCATTCTTTTATTTTATTCACTTCAAAAAACAATATGACCTTACGAATAAAAGCGTTGGATGCTTTCACTTTATTTTTATATTTCACATGATGAACAGTAACAGGTCACAATTTTATGTTTCAGACATGACTTCAAGAGAACTTCAAGAGATCTTTCGTACACCTTAAAATATATAATACGTTTTCCCAGATAATAAACACATTCTACCGGTTAGTAGTTTTGAAGTGGATTTCTTGCAAAGGTACAAATTGTAGAAACAGCGATGTTCGAATTAAGAAAGTAAACGACTTGTGACGTTGGACAAGGTCTATACTAAACAAAAACTGACTGTAGGTAGGATTATGAAATGCTTTGGTGTAAATCACTAATTTGAAGGTAAGATTTTTATAAAGGCTCCGATATTTCCCAATTCTGTACCTCAGAAGTGATTAACATTTTATTTAGACACGTTGTGAATTACAATTAGATGGCAAACATTATCAGTAACGTGTTTACCTCCCTAGCATGTCGATGTTTTCGAATGAACTAATCAACCTAAGTAAATCACACGAAGCTAGTTTAAGTTCGCCTGTAAGTCAAAGTTTTAGTGATTTAAGGTATGGTGAATGAAAAAACCTTAAATAAATATGAGAAAAGAGTGAATTTATGTTTCCAATAGAACAAACAAACACACTGAGTAAATATAAATAATGAATAATTGCATTTCCATCAGTTTAATCTGTTACATTGATAATAACCTTATGAGAAATAATCATGGTAAATTACATTGAACATAATATCCTCTTTCGAAAAAAGAACGCAATCAGATTTTATTAGGGGTACATAAATATGATATTTTAAAGAGCTTAGAAAAGAAGATCACACACGTCAATCTCATATGATCCCATATAATTGAACAATGATTTATTTAGATTGAACTTGTTCAAAACTAATAACAATAAACTAGAGAGGGAGGAACAAATAAAATCTAAAGAAAAGATGTTAAGTGATTCGTCTTATTAATGAATCAATTAGCATTCTTATTAACACCTAAAAGCTTTAGGTAGAAAGTGATATTTAACGAATAAACTAACAGGTAGTACCATTAGTGATATATAATTATTTATATCAGTAATACCAAATATTTCCAAACAGGCCTCTTAGTCCAATCTGATTTTCATCATATAAATGAGATGTAGACAAGTTTCCAAAATGGGAAAGAAGTTTAATGTCACAGAAAAACAAGGAGAACATGACACAAAAGATTAAATCAAATCATTTTAGTGAATATAAAGGAGAGCCTATAAATGTGTTTTCAATGTATTATATACTCAATAGTGGAACAAATAAAATGCCTTCAAAGTACGGTAGGATATTGGAGACAATGAAATGCATCAATGTATTCGAATGAGAAATGTGAATAGATGAGGACAGAGCCGAAATCACAAAGAGAAAATCCCTTCGATAATTTTGGTTTCAGAATTTTGACAGTGTAAACACTTACTGATGATTAACGACAAACTTGTTTACTAATTTATATGTATGCTAGTGACTGACAGTTGTTTTTAATATTTTCAGTTGTTTTTGTCGGGTTTTTTTCTTTTCAAGGTTTATGCTTTATTATCGTGATATAACTGAGTTGTCATAATATCACCTGTTGAGACAGTTTGAACTGCTATAGATACACCACTCATTTCAGATAGCGAACTCGATGTTCCACTATCTTCTTTCGATAAATGATTAAGGGTATTTTTCATTGGTTTCCTTGTAGACTCGGTTGATGATGTCACAAGGCTGTGATGTCGGTTGTGCCTATTATTATTGTCATTATAAATATAATTATCGTCATTATTATTAATCACAGTAGTGGTATGATTACCATTACTTTTTATATAACATGGTTCTGATTGTGTTTGATTACATAATTCTGTTGAGTGACTTGAATCGTATAATTCAAGGCATGATGATTTAGAGTTTGATAATAGATGGATGCCAGTTTTATTATGATTGTGTTTTGACTGAAAATTAAGCACACGTTGCATTTCTTCTTCTAGTTCACCTGGTATAAATTTTATATCAATTGGTAAATGTAAACCTTCTTCATGTGCTATCGGTGAAACAAATGGTTCCTCCCCATCGTCCTCAATCTCTTCATCACCGGCTAAAGCATATTCTAAGTCGGAATCGTTATCCACTAGATGATTTTGATTCGATTTAACCAACTCTCTTTCTTTATTATTTGTACACGTTTCAACGATGAAATCTTCAATTTCTTCTTCAACTTCAGTATCATCATCAGCAGCAGTAGAAATTGTAGTTTCGGTAGTACCAACATTTCCTTCATGATCCATAGTACTGATAGCAACTTCACGTGATCTTGATTTGTTATGTCCATTTCGTTGACCTATATCAGATTCATAAAAGTTTTGTATATTATGTAACAGTGTTTTGTTATGACTATTGTTTAATGAATTTAATTTTTTCATATGAGATAATGCTCCAAATTTTTCAACATTTTCACGATCACATTCTTTCCAAACATGAGTTGCACGCCATTTTGCACGTGATTCTTTCGGTGCAAGTACAGCATTGAAATATAAAATTTCATCAACCTAAATGTAAAAATATGAAGTAATTTTATGATTATAAAGAAGAATTATCTCTAAATGATTATAGATATGCATAACATGTGTACCTACCTAGGCTATCCATAACACGTAAAAATGGCACACTCAGAAGAATGACCTCCATTGACTTTTTTTTCATTTCATATACTTTTGATAAACAGGTGAAAATCACAGATTGAGGTAAATATGAAAAGTATTAAAGACAGGAGAGTATTTTCAGTAATAAATTTCTACTAATCCCTAGTAACACGATCGAATCTAGAATCTTCAGGTTTCAATACGAATACAGCATTATTCAATTGATAAACCTACTGGTCTATTTTGTCTAATTTCAATTATTTATATGATTTATGTATTTATCGTTAAAATCCTGTATTATAGTAAATAATCTACTTCATTCTAAGCTATTTTAGCCTTCAGAAAATATACAGGTCAATAACGAACATAGAATTACTAATTATTCTGAAGTTTTTGGAAATCTTGTTTGTTTTGACTAGATATCTCATATTTACTGAAGTCAGCTAAGGAAACAATAATAAATAAATTATATCAAAATAAATATTCGAGGGGATGGTAAAACGTTATGATCTATGAAATAGATTTAACTCCCTGGAGACCTCCTAAGGTTACTGTTGGTCCAAAGCGTAGATAAAGGAAATTTGGGCATAGGGTCACAAACCTTATCCCATAGAAAACAACCTTGCAAAAAACCGTAACCGGAATAAATAAATTTAAGCATTTATACTCTGCCTTGTGGATTGAAGATTCTTCATTCGGAATGGTTATAATGCCTCGTGGCAAAAGACGAGATTCTTCAGAAGTCGCCAGGTCAATGCTCATTCTGACAACTAGTGCAACGATTAACATAGGTGCATGGGATGTTTGCACCATGTAGCAAACCGTGAAAACCAACCAAATAGATGTGGAAATGAAACAATATAACTTGGTGGTCCTCAGAATCAATGAAACCCATTGGACACAAGCTGAACATAAAAGATTAGCTTCAGCAGAAATGGTGTTGTATTTTGAATATGAGGAAGTAAGTGCCCTGTGTACTCGAAGACTTGCACTGATGCTGTCTAGAGAAGCACAAAAGTCACTCATAGAATGGGAATTCGATGGATCCTTCAAAACAAAGAAGGAGTGAATTGCCAGTGATTTACCCCCACCAATTATAGCAGTGGAGACGACAAAGGTCAATTTCATAAGAGAATACAACTGATCGTACAGAATTGCCTAGGAAAGGACCTGATCATTCTGATAAGAGACTTAAACTCCAGGGTTGAGATGGACTAACCGGATATCACTATACATCAACTCCCTTTACTATGAAAAGGCGTTTGATGGTGTAGTTAGGAGAACCTTGTTGTATCTTCTTCGATATTATGGTTTATATGAAAAGATTGTAATCATCATGAGGAATTCTTATGGCTGACTACAACCCGAGTTCGTGTATAGAAGACATCTGACAAAAGCCTTCAAGGACGTGTACCAAGGTTTATTGAAGCCTTGACTATACGGAAATTGAAACCCCTTTATGTGTTCAAAAACAATTTGTTCTTACCCTTAACCTACCCTGGTATTGCTGATTTATTATCCAAAGTAGTCATCATATTGTTTTTGTGTACTTTATTTATTTTCTAACCTTAACCTGTCTAGTTGACCTTTTAATTTTCATATAAAATTGTCTTAACAACTATATGTGTGATCAGATTGTTCGAAATGTATTGCGCTAATATATCACATAATTCTGATAAACTTCGTCTTCTTATTACATTATCGAGATTATTGTAAAACTATTTAGTAACTAGATTGTAAATATCTATATTCCTTCTATTATAAGCTTCATTTTAACCTATATATTATTATTATACGATTTACTGTTCATGAGTTATGTTCAGTTTACTGATTACAGTCTCCCACGTTCACAGCCACTTTTGGCTTGATCTTGTATAAACGTTTTTTCTTATTTTGTGGTGTGATGTCGTCTGTTTGTCTGGTATATAAACTAAGTATGTTCGAAATAAATGATTCGCATAGTGAAGGTTGTTGTTGACGTTCTGGACTCAAGTGGAAAGGCTTGGAGGAAAAAGGGCCAATAAGGATGACAGGCTGCTCATACCGGTTGGAGGTCATTGGTTTATCACAATACTAAGATTGTATAGGTCGAATTTCGATTGGCGAATAAATCACACGATAATTAGCCGGGCTTATAGTCACAACAAATTGGCGACGAGGGTTTTGCAAAAAAAATACACAGCAAATTTGATCACACTTTTGAAGCATGGTTCGGCAGAATATAAGTTATTTTCCGAGTGGGATTTGCTGCTATGGATGACTCATAGAAAGTCCGGCTGTTGTTACAAAAGATTTGTCCTAATGAGTATAAAAACCATGTCCTGCCTAAACATCCACGAGAAGTTAACTTCTATAAAACTGTTAAATCTTTAAATGAAACTTCCTGTAAACAGATGTCCTTATTTCGTTTCCAGTATAACTTTCTACAGCTGACTAAAAAAGCTGATGAAAACTACACTACTTACGCCGGAAGAGTAAATTTACAAGCAGAACGATTTAAATTAAATGTATTAACCGGTGATCAGTTTAAATGCTTATTATTTATTTCTGGTCTGAACTCTCTCATCGATGCTGAATCTCGTATGAAGTTGTTATCCTGTATGGAACATGACGATAAAATGACGCCATAAACTGTTGCTGCTGAATTTCAACTATTAATAAACTTAAAACAGGATTAAGTTGTCCTGGGAACCAAAAATGTGGTACCACCTAATCATTCTATTCGTGCTGTTAAGACAGGTAGAAGACAAAGTAGTACCAAAAGTTATAAATATCACTCGAAAATCCTTAAACCTTCAACTAAATGTTAGTATTGTAGTACGTTACTCTCCTCAAAAATTTGCCGGTTTAAAAAGTCGTTCATAAAGAAACAGTCTGTCAAACTAGAGGAAGTTTGAGATCAAAGCCAACGAAGTGTCCTCACCAGTATCAAAACAAGTATGTAAACAGTATATATATATATATATATATATATATATATATATATATATATACACTGTCTCTAAGCATATAAGAGTGTATGTGGAATTAATGGTTAATGGTGTTTATATTCGATGTAAATTGAATACAAGATCAAATATACAAAGCCTAGTTACTGAACAGTTATACAAAAGGATTATATATATATATATATATATATATATATATATATATATCTTCGACGATAGAACTGACCATTATCGATAAATGAAACCTTTCTAGTTAGGGGTCCATGTGATAATTACAATCTGATGATTTATAATAAACAGTACGTTAAAAAACATTACAGAGGCTACCAAATGTATTCTTTATTTGCCTTAGTGATGACATTGAGCTTCCTTGTTATCTCACACTTTCATTTGCTGATTATGTATGTATTTTTGAATCATTACTTTAACTACTCTTTTACTGTGTTAATACGAACTACGGCAACTTGCACCAGATCTTACACTTTTTTCAGCCGGTATCGTTGGCTTTATTCTCAGATTTGTGGATATATTTCCCTGGATATCCGAGTATACGCTTATGCACCAAACGAAAATTAAACCTGTTTTGCGTGCACATAACATTTATCGAATTTCGCTATTCGCTAAACATTTTATTGTTATCTTTTGTATAGAGCGCTTTTGGATCACTTATGGTTAGTTTACATTTCTAACTTTCAATATGAACTGATTTCGGCTTAATGACTGAACACTATGATATTGGCCACAAAGACACAAGGTTTCGAAGATTGTGAATGCACATCAATAAAGAATTCCAAATTACATCAAAACAGTTGTTTGACAACTGATATCCTTGCTTCGAGCAAATTAGATTAATCTTGCAATTTTTTCCATAAACTGCCTAGTGAAACGATATTTCATGTTGATAGTTGCGCTCATAATTTTCTTGGATATATTGATTAATGAACACATGTATATATGAAGTGTATATGATGACTAACCTAGTTAAATATAAAGTATGACATCCCACTGTAATATCTGTAATTGTGTTAAACAGAACAAAGTCATTAGCACTAAATCCTGAGCATTCTGCACGTTAAGTATACTTCATGGTTGACCAATTGATCATACCCATTTATAAGATGAATTCCGACCATGAAATTAACGAAACTTTCGTTAATTTAAAAAAATGAATGTGAAATCTGTCAGTATTAATCTATAGTATCATAACTTAACTAGTACTGAAAACAGTCATTTAGTCTGATGTGGTTGTTAATACCAACTGGGTTTATACATCTTACAGTTGATTAGTTATCTGTTAGTTTTGTAGTACTACATCATTTATTAAACCATTAAAATACATCGGCAGTAATTACAAGTCAATAGTTTGGGCTTGACTGAATGAGTGAAGGATACATCTTGTGAATCGCCAAAATGTGTCTGAGTTAATTACAACTGATCGACAATGAAGGTAGAAACTTAGAGCCTAATAAAAGAAAATGTAATCCACAGATTAGTCACACTTTATTTCTCCTGTATTGTTGGTTCCATAATCAGATAAATGACAGTTAGTGTATATTTGTCTAACTGTTTACATATAATACAATGAAAATATCAACTTGGTTACTCATACACACTATACTATACAAAGAAACCAGTCATTATTGAGGTATTAAATTTTGTTTTTGATTAAATTACAAACCACCCCGTTCAGTAACACTACTGAAATCATACCAGAAAAGTTTAAAAAGCTGGTCGATATGTTTCTTGTTCATTATCTTACATAAGTGAAATTGCTAGGCGTATTACTAGATTGTATGAAGTTGGTGCAGCCAAAGAGATAAAAACCATTTCCTTTCGCTTGTGACTTTTCTCCATTGATTTTTACTCATATATATTGTCTATTGTTTTACCAAAAGCATATACTTTCTGCTTTTATCTTTCGGAATCTGTTAGTAAACTGACTTATGACACTCTTTCTTCATTACAGGTTAGGGAGTTATGATTCATTTAACAAGTAAATTCGTCAGGTGATTGGGTTTTTCGACTAATCATGATAAACATACTAATCATGTTGTAGTCAAAAGTTTATAAACCATGTACCCATTAAAGTTCCCTTAAACTGTTTAGAGAAGGATTCATGAGTTAACCTGTTTTGTGTACTCACTACTCGAATAGTGGTGTGTAATATTCAAGATCACTTAAAGTCATTCCCTTCAAACATCATGACATATAAATAGTGATTTTTAAAGGCGTATGCAATTGAGACTAACGGATAATATAGAGCATTCAAAAACCGTGTCCATTACGGGCCTTTAAATCCAATAAATATCAATAATAAATGGACATTTCACTCGTTCATATATCTGGGCCCGTCAGTAATGTATGTCAATTGATTCATGTAGAAAGTAAACTAACAACAAAATAGCGCAGATGTGCTTTTCATATTTTGACTCTATAAAGTGTATCTATAAGTTATAGTTTTGATCATTTCTTTTACGAATAAATAGAAGAACTATCCAGTGTCTAGATCAATTGTATTTGAGTAATCAATATTGCCAATCAATTTGGTTAGTTCTTCAAGTACCTCAGTGAACACTCCATATTGAGCTTAATCTAGTAACATACTTTACATTTTTCATTCGGGATTGTATCTAGACCTAATGAAAAACACTTATCTGATATCCCTTAGTTTTCAAAGATTCTTCATCTAACTGACTATGGTTCATCATGAAAATTTGTAAAAAAAACAACCGCCAATCGATTAAATACAATGAAAAAATATTGTTAAAATCAGTTAAATTTAATTATTAAACTTACTTTGAAATGTTTTTGTAAATCATCTACATGACGAAATATTGATTTATCAAAAAATACATGTTCATGTTTACCTAAATCAATAATTCCCCATAATTTAGCTATATGAAATATTCTACCACAACGATTTGTCAATGTACGTACCCCATTTAAATCAATTTGTTTTGATGCAGTAATAATAATATTGATCATACGATTTAAACGTTTATTACATACATTAATATAATCAATATTTGAATTAGATAATTGTTGATGTTTTTGTTGTTGACATTGTTTTATTTGTGAATAATCAGTGTCATTTGTTCCATTATCAAATGATGCTTTAATTGATTTTAATTCAAAAAATAAATTATGTTGACTTAAAAATTCTTCTAATTCAATTTTAGTCCAACCAATTGTTGTTTGAATAGTTTCCGATGCTTTATTAGTTAAAAACTGCATCACATCTTGTAGACTTAAACCAGATTGACCAGCTGAACCACCATGTTTTTCTAATACTTTACGTAAAAACATTATCGCTCGATATTCATTAGCAGACATAGTTAAACTAATACTATTCATTGTGTTTAATGTAACACTAGGTAATGAATTAGTTAGTGAAGATGTATCATTTGCTGCTGTCATTGACGTTGAACTAACACCATCACTATTACCATTATTATTATTATTATTATTATTATTATTATTATTATTATTGATGCTATTAGTTGATTTATCAACAGCTAGTCTTTCTGTCTGTACACGGCTACTGATGCCTGATACAAGATTCGAATTGATAGGTGTTGCCGGCACTGAACTAATACTCTCTGACTCAGTTAATGTTTTATTCTGAGGAGATTTTGTTGAATTATCAATTAGAAAATGTGCTGAACGGCGATGACGGCTTCCAGCAGTCGATCGTTGAATCGATGATGATGATGATGATGGTGTATAACAACCACCAATACCATCGGATACATTTGATACATGTCCAAAATTTACCATATTCGGTAAAACAAGTGATTTGGGCCGAGGGTTTCTCTCATATGGTTTATTACGTGGTAGATAAGTTTGTGTAGCATTAGATAGATTTGATGACGAATGACTTGAGTGAATAGCTGATAAACGATCGTGAGACCTTTTCAACCCAAAAACACTAGTGAATGGTTCTTTTACACTAACTAAATCTCCCTGCACTTCGAAAACATGTGGATGTTTCAAAAGAAAACGTCGAAATTCTAATTGTGGACCAACTATGGCACGAACTTCTGGACTAGCCTGCGATAAATGTCCTGCTAAACTTTTAATTGGTATCCAACGTTCTTCTCGTTTAATCAATTTCTGTTGAAAAAAGTGTACTGCTTCACTTTCAAGTATGAATTTCTCCATTACTGGTAAATTGTAGTAGTTTGGTAGCAGTATAGATGGAGATCGTAATGTGTTTTGTGCTGGTGATATTTTATGAATAGGGTCATGTATATGGTGAAAGAATGGAGCTGATGGATTCGCTGTCAGTGGAGAGGTTGTACAATGACAATGCGCTGAAGATGAATGATGATGTGCAGTTGTACAGTGATGTGTATGATGGTGACAGGTTAATTCTATCAATGGACAATGTATACATGTTCCATTAGTCATCGTAGAGAATTCATGATGATTACTTAGTAAAGCATTACAACCACTACTATTAATCGTAGTAGGGACATTTGATGAAGAAGAGCATAATTCACAACTGGATGATAACACTGATAAGGTTCCATGTTCAAGATTACGTAACTGTGGTGGTTGGTAAACATTTGAAGGTTTTGCTCGTAATATTGGAGGATTTTTCGAAGATAAACCAAGCGGTGCTTGATTATCATCATTATCATTGTTTGTGGTAGTACTAGTAGTAGTATTAGCAACATTTTTGTAACTGGTTGGGTCGACACCACCACTGGAGTAGTTATTCCACGACTTTTTACGTCCTAATGAATGATCAGATGAATTTTTTACAAAGTTTGACGATCCATTGGATGAACTAATCGACTGATCAGACACTAATGATAAACAACTTGTACTATTCAATCGATTATTGTTATTAATGCTATTATGATTAATATTATTATTAGTATTGGTGTTGGAAGGATTCGGTTTCCGACTAGACTGAAATCGACTATATGCATATTCCTTTTGCACACATGATATTGGACATGTTTTAGATGAGTAATTTGAGTCGAAATTGTAAGGGGAATTTTGTAATGAAGAAGAACTGTCGGACAAATTTTCATTTATTGATTTATGACCACTTTCTTTTATTGAACAACTTTCTTGATCGGATGAACCACCGAAATTTGAATCTAAGCCAGGTAGTTCGATAGTGACTGATGTCACTTGTCCATTCGGTTTTACATTGAACAATGAAGGATAACGTTGTAAGAATTCACGTAAACCATCAGCGCTTCCACCACCGCATGCGTCACGCATTTCTACACTGAATGATTTGTGTGAGAAACGTTCTGCTAATTGGTCAACAGTGATTGGACTATCAGAATTCATAAGAACCTCAAGAAAATAAAGCATTGCTTTATGACTTGGATCATTCATCATTTTATAAAGGAATACTTCTCTTCGTTTTAAATAATCTAAACATGATACAGCATCTAGTTTGATTCAGGATTCATAAATAATACATTGGACATTGAGAAGTGTGGAGAAGGAAATTTTTTTTTAATGAAAAGAGAGAAGAGATAAACTCATTTAGAAGTAAATACAATTATTGATAGCAGATTCTAATAATGATAATGATAGTAATAATAATAATATAACTTTTAGAATACAACCGTTAAAAACAATAATCATTGACATCAACAGATCTATCACAACTGTCTCTATCAGTTTTCTAATCAGCCTGAATCTGTTACATACTGACCGATTGAGAGAACTGATTTCTATTAACTAGCCCAAATGTCATTTATGTAGAAAAACAATTTTTTCTAATACTATAGAACAAATGTTAGACAGAAAGTCATGTGTCAACGTTAGTGTAAATCTACGTCATTGAATGTTATCTACACCTTATCAATTAATTGAGGAAGTTATTATTTGTATTTCAGAAGGTGAGAAAATGTACTTAAGTGTAATTTTTAATGAGTGTTAGTTTAAAATTTTTGCAGTTCTTATTTCATTAATTGAATGGAAATATCATCAACATCATCATACGACATAATATTCGTGTGTTGTCTCGTTGTATGATTTAAACTTGGATTAATGTTAATTTGGTTATTCAGTCTCTGAAGAAGTGTCTTACACTGAGTCACGAGACATCGGAAAATCTAAGTTTTGTACTCATCGAGATATTACAAATATATTATTTATTTATAAAAATCTATTGAATGCTCAGTTTATTCAAAATTATCAAGTTAAACCTTGGTAATGATACCTACTATTATTAGTTTTCAGGTTCGAACTCTGTTCAAATTACTTCAGGTTGGGTGAGTGAGTAATATCACTAGCTATCACAAATAGTATGAATCATTGTCTAGTACAAACACTATGTAATAAATAAATCACTATAGATTGGTACAAATGATTTAAACTGAAGTAAAGATATGAACGCTTAAATACCGTTACTAGTTTCACCCGAATATATGCAGTAACTGTTAGCTAATGTTTTAGAATATTGTTCGGTCTCTCGTAATGTATAATTTTATGCTGAAGGCAGTCAGAATACATTGTTTGATGTAGGATTCGTGCTATTCAGCAATAAACAGTAATTCTTGTATGTACTCTTGACAAATTCGAATTTCCCCTCAGGTTTTGAAGATGTGTGATTTAGTATCATCATGAGAAAACTGATCAATGGAATTAAAACAAAACAAAGTTACTCCATAAATAATTGGTATACATGTTTAGATCTAGATTTGGTAATGATAAGCTTGTGTAACAAAACCGAATTCGAGGTTAGCGCAAACTACAGCAAACATTTCTTGAGTATTATCCTGATTTCATTTGCTGTGTGTGATCTGTATGGAATGATAATTGTTCATGGTTTTGAAGAAGTTTCCAAGTCACGTATATTGTTATTTTTCATTCAGTGGACGAAATCTATTACAAATTTTTTTTGTTTTTGTCAGTTCCTTATTCTTTACCTTTTCGTCTGTTGTCGATTTGTGTGCTCTTCTCAAAAGAGACAATTAATATCTTCCCACTGATGAGGTGTGAAGATTTAAAATTGAGACATTTGTTTGAGCGTGTTATTTTTCCGAAAATACTATAAATAAAATACCCATTTTCAGTTCATCCCATCTGCCAACTTACAAAAGATAGTACAATACAGTCCGATTATGAAGTTAATTTGACACTGTGTGGTTCATTGTTCAGTTCCTCCGAAGATGAGTGCTGTATGTCACATTTTAATACCACGAATGTATCATCAATCTATCTTGGTCGAAATTCTGGTTTAAGTAAATCTGAGATTATTTCTTCAAGTTATCTGATGTGTAGATTTGCAACTATATCTAATGCAATTAAAACCATCTCTAACCCGCTGGTCTTTTACGTGTGTAGTGATTCGTCATTAAGTAGAATTTTAAGGTCTTTATCAAATCACTAGTGTTCAGTGAACATCTTTATGATAAAGTCGTGTCTGATTCTAACAAACCAAAAACTGAATCAAGACTTTCAATAATAGGCATGGTAGTACAAAGTAAGTGAATATCATTGCTTGTCATAATTTTGTCCTCATTAAGTTTCTGATCTGCCATTTTTGGATTTAACATCCTTAATTACATGCTGTGGGATTTTAAGGGTGTTTTAATGTTAAGGATATGTATTTGGAGAGACTGTATGTTGGTGATTTGGCAAAACCCACCACTAATCTTAGTGGTACGGATGGTTTGTACAGCCTTAGGCTTTAGCTTAACCAAAAGGAATCTCTCAATTTCGCTTTTCAGTGATGAGGTTTGTTTGTGTCGAGTTTGATCTTGTTGATTTCGCTGGACGTCTCCCTTTCCTCAGTGAGTAAATATTCTCCATATTCAGTTCTATTTATAATTACTGTTATATTTTCTTTACCCCCTTTAATAATAACAATATTTTGTCCCTCCTATTCAAGTTTTTAGGCGTTTATTCTTGTTTAGTGATATTAGAGTGCATATATGCCTATACCAGTAGAATATGTGATGTTACTTCAAGTAACAGTTTGGTTTGTTCATTTGTTGGTGGTTCTGGAGTGGCTTTGACAGTTCGCGCTATTTCCTGAAACATAAACAGTTTTCAGGGAATATTAAAACTGGAACCAATTCATAGTAGTGAGATTTAGTTTTCAGTTAATGTCTTGTCTGGTATATTGGGTTTTGTTTTAAGATTTTTGTGATCGGTTGTTGAGGTATTCTTTGGATGTTTGTGTTCCATTACTTTTATGATGGAACTTTTACCCTCAAGTAACGAAATGCTATAACAATGAATTTGTTTTTTCTCTTTTGGAAAATATAAGTATCTGATAATATTGTACATTATTTACCCAATGCCCGAATTTTCACAAACCATTAAATTTGTACTTGGTTTAAACATTTATAACTAAAACAGCCAGAAGGTATCAACTGGTAGTAAGATCGCAAATATACTAGTAGTGATGAAGATAATAATGGCTTGAATCAATGTTTCAACACGAGAAGTAGCTCAGAACTTTTGAAAATGGATACTAAAGTAAGAACCATTAGAAATCATTGAAAATGTGCGATGATAGAAGGCATAAAAAATACAAACGGAAGGAAGCGTAAGAAGAAAAAGAAGCATAAAGAGTGAAAAAATTAGAGAAATCGTTTGTTTAGTCAAGGAAGGGACAGGGGTACTATAAACACCAACCGATGTCGTAAGTTCGGATCCCTGTAGCTTAGATATGATCAAATGAATGTTCTTTCTTATAATATTAAGTCTACAAAGGTTATGTGGACGACAAAAACAAATCGTTTTGACTGGTCCGTTTTATAACTTAGCGTTTTCCCAATAGACTTCGAATTAATCACTTGCACTTAACAGTAGCTATAGGGGTTGATGATTATAACACCCCTAACTCTTCCTCGACTGGATATAACTTAATCAACTATTTTTCTGATTTCTTCGCATTATATGTTTGTTCCCCCTTCCATTTACATTCTCCCCTATCCGATTACTCAATTTCAATTACCTTCAATGATTCTCATTATCATATCCGTTTACCAGTGTTGACTTACATTGCTGTCATCTCGCTATCAGTTTGTGCATGTTACTTATCATGCTTATTTATGTAATCTGTTTCATGATTATCAGTGTGTGTTTGAGAAGGTAGTCGAATGTTATTAATCACAAACTGACCTAATTTAGACAACCATTGAAAACATGTTCTCATTTACTCGAATTGCCCTTCTTGATTAAATAATTTTGATACATACATGTAAATATTACTGTATAGTAAAGACTGAAGAAGATTTGACTGTAAATAACACTGTTAAGTTATGTTGTTTCGATTTACATGGCGGGGATTTTTATTATTTGAAGACTTTTTACCCATGAGCAAAATAAATAAACTTACAAAAATTGTTAAAATCAACCTGCTTAGCATTCAGCTTCTTCTTACTGAAGATCTTTGAATAATGATGAACAGAAAATGAACATGTCTTACTACAAATGGTATTTCTCAAAAATATTGTTCTAGATGATTTTAAATCTGATCTCATATAAGTTTGGAATCTAACCAAATAACTTTAATAACCCAATGTATTGATTCGATAGCTTCGAAACAGCAAAGGTCGATAAAGCGCACTGAGATGTTTAATCACACTGTAAATTCATCAAAAGAAATTGATTACCAATAAGGACTGGACAAGCACTGGACTAATTACTATTCAGTAGTTAGTCAGTTTCAATATCTCAGTCCCCCGGTAGGTAAGTCACGGCAAATATTTCTGTGCAATGTTTCCAACTGTCACTACAAGTACCAATATATATCCGAAGCCCTCAGCGACTATCATAAGATTTCACATAAACCTTGCTCATTAATACCAAATATCGTTAGCCTCAAATATATTCAAGGTTTCCTACTGAGTACCTTCAACTAAGAATCATCGAATAAAGTCACTAAACTTTATAACTCTACTGTTTATTAATCCAGCTATATGTGACTTAGATAATATAATATTGATTAGTGATAAGTAATTACCGATTGTAACATTCAATTACCAAAATAACTGATATAACGTGTGGGGATATAACAAGAACACTCCAGAAAATATAACAAAATTGGTTTAATTATTTATAATGGGTATTTATATAAGTTTATATCTTAAGGGACAGATAATATATGCAACAATTCAGTTTCATGAAAATTTTCGAAAGATGTAGATTTCAATTTTTAAAAGGTTAAAATAGTAATAATGAACTTGAAAATACTGTATTCATATATGTTAACTATTAGCCTACCTGATTTTCAAACCTCCATTTCGAATAAAACATTAGTGGAATACATTACAATACCGTTACACTTAATCTCATCACACTCCAAATTTTCATAGTTGAAATCATGGGTCAATTGAAGCTAGATCACCATCGAAAACCTGGAAGCACTGGACGGCCGTCTCGTCCTATTATGGGACTCCTCAGCAGTAAGCATCCACTATCCCACACTCGCGAGATTCGAACCCAGGACCTACCAGTCTCGAGTCGGAGCCCTGTGGATGCGCACTGCTGAGGAGTCCCATAATAGGACGAAGCGGCCGTCCGTTGCTTCCAGGTTTTCCATGGTGGTCTAGCTTCAATTGGCCCATGATTTCAACTATGAAAATACTAAATTCTCCACAAAACCCCCTCTGAACACTCCAAATTACCAGAATCAACCTGAGCATTTTAATTCTATTTAAAAGAGTCAGTTAAAGGAGAGAAAGAGATTTAACTCTACAAATCACAAGTTTAAATTCAATAAAATTAATCTCAATCCTATTCTCTAATCTCTACTTAGTAACTCTTAAATTTCCAACTTCATTATCTGTTGAGGCAAATTGATTCAAGTGAATCTTCTTTTTCACTCTGTCTCTCGTAAATTTACATCAATTAGTTGTTTAAAACAAAATAAACTTTCATTTAAATGGATTAATTAATTACTGTATATTAATGAATGAATTTGGTTTAATCATTGTGTATTAACTATCATTATTATTCAATCAAAATACAATTTCTAAACTGAATATCATTGAACAAAAAAACGAAGGTTTTTTTGTTCTAACTTTAATGTAATTTATGCGAAATCATTTATTACACATGGTAAGATGATTGAATAATGGACTTAAATGATTAAGATAAATTACAACATACTTGGAGAGAGATTAACACAACTATTTGACCAATAAAATGTCAACTAAACGTTACCACATGCATTCAATAGAACTTCAATAACTGACTATGTGGTATGGGCTACTTATATCCATATAAGTAGTATATGGTGATGATCAGGTATAGAATGTATTTTGGCAAAAGATCGGTAAAGAAAGAATTGGAACGAATCTCAGTCGGTATGAAAATGCATGAACAATGAAATCCGAGAAGATGAACTGATATTTATAGAAAAAACGATCAAGATTGAGACAATGGATTGTTATTTTGCAAATTATTTATTTACTGTATGGTTATCAGATTTTAATGAGATAGCTTCTAACTTGTGCCTAAGTACATTTGATTGTCCCACTGACTTTCTTGTTCACTACTACAATATCATGGGGAGTTTTGATAACAAATGTTATAGATTATCTGAGAAGTAAAACAATCACTGAAGCTGACATACATATGTCAGTATGATGTTGCTATAGTGACAGGTTTCTTTTAAAATAAAAAACAAGATGTATAGTCATTCTTTTGTAGACACTCTCTAAAAAGTCCGATGACTTAGATTTCAAAGTTTAGAATAGTTACATTAAGGGATTGTGACGGTAACTGAGTATTTATTCCTGATCATGAACTTATTATTTGCTCATAGTCTGTGGAGAATCTTGATGCCTTCATCAATCATATAAAGTTTTTGTGTGTGCCATACAATTAATTTTTGAAGATAAGCTTACGTAGAAATAATATATTTTTGTTGGTTGTTTATCATCAACAAATCTCTCAATAAAGATAAGCTTTTGCAGTCTCAGAGAAAATCACACAGCCATCTTCCCTAATTTGACTGATGTGCTGAAGCTACAAAATAAGGTCAATACTTTTTATTGTCATTATTATAACGAAACAAACTCATTGTTCGTTTCTTGAACTTTTCCGTTCATTGCAATATTGAAAGATTTGTAGCTTATCATTACAGAAGAAAACCTCCCTAAAATTTCTTTTCAAATTATATTAGTAGATTGTAAACTAACAGAGAGTAGTTTAGTTCATCCATTAAGCAATCTACTTTGTGTTGTCAACTAGGTATTCATTGAGAAACAAGTGGTTAGCCTTTAAAAAATAGCTTTTTTGTGATCACAGTGACAGATATCAGTTTATTATAATCAGAAGATACATGTATATTCTGTAAATGTATCTCTGTAAAGGACTTAAACCAGAATGAGTTCCTATTTTAGGTTTTACCCATAGCCTAGATGCAAAAATTATTAGGTGCTTATTGTTTGATTACCTTTATTTAGGTTTTATAAATTTCGGTATTGTTTTTGACCAATTTCTTCGGGATTTTAAGTTAGAAGGGGAAACATTAAAATATTTGTAACTACTGCGTACCATGGCATATCAATTTATGGATAGTCCATAGCATAAAAACGGACACAGAGGGGCAGGATACATTCAGATCATCTAGTTTTTTTTCATTTTTGTGAAGAAACGGGAGTTCTAGCATGTAAAAACGATCTAGGTAACTACTTTAGAATTCTTGCTTTTCCATTGACGCTTGCTGTTAATGCTTTTACTTTACTAGTTTTGCTGTATCTCAAGTAAATATTTGCTGCTGTGTTACAAATGTGGTGCTACAATTTTGATTTCTTTGAATACCAAGCTTTTCACTGAGTTCATGATCTCTATTCAGTCTCCCGAGGGATTGTCTTTGAAGTGTTGGTAATTAGTAGTCCTGTTCATCTGATTTGAATGTGCCCAGTTTCTCATTATAAGAATCACTTACCGGCTTGTAATTAATAATTATGGTAAGCTATCACACGATAGAGCTAGAGGGAAAATAGATCTACAAAGGAACCTTTTAATCAATCAAATCTTTTTGTTCACCCTTATATTACATTCAAGTTAATAAAGTGATCATCATCCATAATACATATTTTTTCTATCGTCAAACACGTATCCATTTCTTGTAAGAGCTAGTATCTTTTATTGTATTTGTGTTTGGGACTGCACACGATTAGTCTGCTTGTATGTACGAATCCTGAGCAGTTACCTTGATGCAGTCTATAGTTACAAGTTAAAATATATTTGGATTGTAGCTCGAAATAAAATCTAGACTGAATATTTCAACCTGTTCGATACTTATCACTTGGATGCACCCGAATCCTGAATTGATAATAATCTATCACTTCAAACGCCAACACGTTATCCGCTAAGCCGTTGATCTAAATCAAGTTCTGAATACCGAAACAGAAATGATCGAAACCCTTACAGACAGAAGATTGTATCTACTGGACAAGTTAGTAGCTATTTGAACTCAATTCATTAATAGAAAAAGCATTGAGATTTCAAAGTGGTGTAACATTGGTTTGAATCTGTGTGAAAATTGCTTCCAAGATGCAGGTACATCCAGGTGATAAGTCTCTAACAGAAGGAAAAGGGGGGCATGAGTTCCTCTGTTTCATATAGCTATTTCGTTAAAATTATTCTCAAAGTATTAGACTAAATCATTTTAAAATTTTCTGTAAAAACATATTTTTATAGGTATTCATACACATTGCAAGAAACCGAATCCAGAACCTTCAGGTCTTGTGAATGGTGATATATATTTAGATAATTAAATACTATGGTGAATGACAGTCTATGATGGAAGTTATCTGAAATTGCAATAGATTTTTAAAAGATTTAAATTTGAACAAAAGCCTTTGTTCATTAATGCACTAGCTTTGGAATGGATTCCTGGAGGTCTGGTGCAAAATCGTGACTAGTGGGGTTCCAGCCATATTGAGAATGAAGCAATTACTATTGATGGGTAACCATTGACTTTCATTGTGAAATGAGAAAAATTTTAGTGTAGAAAATCAGATTCTAATTTAATGGTTTGAAGTTATTATTCTCTTCATGAAACGTTAATTTGTCACGTTTTTCACCGCTTGGTGTCATTATAATACACTTGTACGGTACTTTAAACTTACTTGAACGAGTTGTTCAATACTATGTGGCACAATACAATCTGTATACTATTTTAATCGAACCATTCTACTTAGAAAGTACATATATCAAAACAGAGTAATCACTTGCAGTCCTAAGTGACAATAATTGGAAATTACTTATATCTTTACAGCTGTTGAACAAAAAAGTGACATTTAGAACTCAGTAGCTCAGAGATAAACAAATTAAATTTTAAAGTGACAGGTGAACCCCTTGATTATTATTGTAAACACTAGAGCTAAAATGTAGATGGATCCAATTTACAGGTTTGAAAACAGGAATAAACGTAATTTTCAGATTTCATTGATAACCCAAATCTAACTTCATGACTTTGCTTTCATTTAATACTTGCTTTCTATCAGAGATAAGTAAATTTGTTTCATTTGAAGAGCTAAGTAAACTCAGATGCAAAGTTAAAAGAGGTTGAATGTATGAAATCTTTTTTAGTAAAAATAATATGGACATGGATCACTTCTTAGTGAAATTAGCTTTACCTAGTTACACAGAAAAAGATAATTTTGTGTACTAAAAAAATCATTGATTATTCATATTGATTTAAATCTTAATGATCCTTTTAGAACTATTTACGTTGCCATCTTTTTTATGAAATAATTCAATCACCCAGTGTACAAAATACAAAGATACATCACAATGACCTGTTACTAATGCATTGTTGATTTTATACAAATACCGATATGGCTTAATACACAGGGATATAAACAGATACTGGCTGCAATAGCCTCAACTTGTAAGAAAAATTCTTATACAATTTAATATAGTAAAGAGATTTCTGCGTTCTACTGGAATTCATTGTTAGTTTCCCTTATTGTATACACTGTTGTATGTATATGAATTTGGTTGAAGAATTAAGCAAAAGGTTATTTTTCTCTGCTTGTTGTTACTATGGATATATATATATATATATATATATATATATATATCATGTGAAAACTACACCATGTTTATGTGTAGGTTTTATGAATTTGTGTATATATCTACAATAAATGTGTGTACTATCGATCACTGATGTAATAATCGTTAAGTTCACTGATATAAAATCAAGTTGTATTTTTTTTCGTTCTCCTTTATTTTGACATTAAATCAAGTGAAAAATATGTTTTACTATGATACTAGAAACCAAGTGTATAAACGAATGAAATGATGCAGCTAAGTAACACTACTACCACTATGTCCAATAGATAAGTGAAATGTAGTTGTGAGACTTTTTAAATACAAGATTTAGAGTATCTTAACCTTCATATTTTCTTCAAAATATTCATATTGGGCAATAAATCTGTTCAACTTTTCAACTACCTGTTCATGTTACTTATATAGAGTCGTTTCTCTGGACTTAATTCGTTAAAAAAATATCCTGATAGTAACACGGTCATTGGAACACACAAGATAGTTCTGTTTGACATTTTGACTGTAAAATATCTTTCTGACCTTGTACCATTCTTGCAGTCATAACGGTCCACATAGATTCTCACAATTACCTTGAAAATAATAATTGTCTCTAATACATTGTAACTATAGAAAGCTCTCTACTTGATGAACTTGTTTCTAGGTTCTCCTAAATCTCACCAAAAGCTTTAATGAGTCAGTTCATGTATCTATGGGTAGATGGTACATGTTTTGATAAAGTATATGTCATATTTGTGAAATGAAATCTGTAGATACTCATCTTTATACCTGGTTTCAGGGCGTTGTAACAATTTAGAAATAAAATTTAATTTTAATATAACTGTCAAGGTATAAAGTTGAGTTTTGCGACTGATTTATGATACTGAACTAACTCCCTTCACAGTAATTCATTTCGGTAATGTATATTGATAGCTGTATTCAAGTCTTTTTTCTTGCTAATCAGATTTTTTTTTAAAGGCAATATTTTTAACTAAAGCAAAGAACCAAATACAAATTCAATAATTTTAAGAGTTGAACGATTTGAAAGTCTTGACTGAAAACTATCACTTTTGAAGCTAAAACATAGTACAACTGAAGAACGAGTCACTTTGTTTAGAGTCAGCACATAAGTTCACACTGAACAATGTTAAGCAATGTCATAAACTGACTAACATAACAGTTCTCGGGCAACCGGATTTTAATCTTCGCAGAAAGTAGAAGCGATAATTTTCAGGTGCTGTAGTAAGCACGATAAATTTGAAAAATTGGGTCGAGATCCAAAAGAGATTATTGCAATGAATTTGCAGCCATTACCTAATTTCGTCTTACTCCTGATCCACAAGGGTTTGCTTGCCAGGAAACCTTAAGTTTCGATAGGGTAATAAGATAACGAAGATTACCAAAACTATGTGATATATTAGCGCAAACATTTCGAACAATCTGATCACACATATGATTGTTAAGAACATTTATATATATAGCCATTGAGTTTACATCTGAATATAATGACGGTAGAATAGCCTTTTTGAATGTTCTCTTAACTAAGAGAGTGGATGCATCATTAAAAAGGAATTTAAACAGAAAAAATACCCGGAATGGGCACTGCACACATTTCTTTAGCTTTGTACCTCTACAGTATAAAAGAAACCTGATCAAAACGCTAAGTTATCGAATACGCATCATATGTTCTACGAATATAGCTGAAGATGAGCTGAACTCCTTACGGTTACCCTAGAAAGTTTATAGTTAAATATATGGTCACGCAGGCGAGAACATGCCAAATACAAACGATGAATAAGAAATCCCTGTTTATGTGCCATCAATTCAGATGAGGTGAGACTAGCGAAGCATTAACTCAGAGATTACGCAGGACAATACAAAAATCTTTCAAGGCCAGAGAACTACGATTAGCGTTTTGTACGCGCCCAATGGTGACACTGAGGCCAAAAGATGAATTACCTAGAATGACCACTTCACTTTCTATTTATCAGTTCAACTGCTCCTGTGGAGCAAGTTATATTGGTTGAAGTTCAAGGAATTTACATTTTCGTGCTCGCGAACACCTCCTAGCGTTGTTAAGCACAGGTCTGGTGAAGAAAGTGAACAGCTCGATATTGGCTAATTTAGTTCAAACTGGTCATAGTGCCAATATAAATCAATCCTTTTCAATTATTTATCGGGTCAGTAATATTTCCACAGCTTGCCAGGCCTAAAGTCCTTCAAATGGCTGAAGCTGTAGCCATACGGATGAAGAAACCTGAGCTATGAGTATAAAAGAAATATCTTCAACCGTTTCTCTCATGGCCACAAATCTTTGTATTATTGTTGTTATTATCATTATTACTATTGGTTGAACATCATTATTAATCTCCACAATACATGATTCATTTGCTTCTCATTCATCCCTCACTATTACGTCTTACCAATAATCTTTTATACAATCGTGTCCTCATTTGATCGAATTGTAATTGCACTATTATTTCTCTCACCCCATGTGACCCATATTTATTTTGATCATGGATCTTAACACTTTCACTTAATTATAGAAGGGGTTTTGTGGAGATTTAGTATTTATTATAATTAAAAGCGTGAGTCAATTGAAGCTAGACCACCATGGAAAACCTGGAAACACTGGACGGCCGTTTCGTCCTATTATGGGACTCCTCAACAGTGCGCATCCACGAACCCGCTCTCGCGAGATTCGAACCCAGGACCTACCGGTCCTTTCACTTAGCATATATACAGATTCAAATGAACTTTCTATATACGCCATATCAACATAAACAATTTTATTCTATTTGGTTTGACAATCATAAATTTACATGCTTTAAACGATGTACTTTGCCTTTAACCTGGCCATTTTTTCGGATTATTAATTTGGATATATGAATTGTAGAACCTGAAGAGAGAATTTATCGAAAAGAATATTCTTCGTTCAATATATTAGTCTTATAATGAACTTTACTGAAAAGTACGTCTTATTTGTTCTCACCTTAAATCTAGTCTAGTAATATTAGCATGTTATCTAGAGTGATGGCTTTCCACATTGTTTTTCATATTATCTTAAGATTGTTCGAAATGTATTACGCTAATATATCACATAGTTTTGATAATCTTCGTTATCTTATTACACTGAGGATACGACTGGTATTCTAGTTTGACAACTAGCGGCCAGTAGCGCCTTCTATACTCGAAACTTCTTACGCCCAATAGAAATCAGAAGTCAGACGAGAAGAGGTAGAAAAGATATATTTGATACGTTACCAATATATTGAGAGGCGTTTGTTGTTAGCTATCTAGTGAAACGTAGGAGCTGTGTCCCACGCCGAGTCGAAACGTGATCTGGTACGAATGCATGATCGAAAGCCAGAAGCCTATACATTTATGCAATTTTAATTAATTCGTAGTATCACATAACCATCTTCCAATGTACCTAAAGAGTAACTGCCTCACATCCAAAGATCTAAGAACTAGATCGATGAGAGGGGATGAAAAAAATATAGATCAAAACTACCATTATTATCATTATTACTATCATACCTATTATTATTATTATCACTACTACTATTACTACGACCTAAATACTAACACATACATTGCATATATATTTATGTACATATAAACATAATTCGTGGGTGGGTATGTGAATTATGTGCACATATTTATATTTTTAAAGGTCATTCATCTATCTGTGCGCAATGTGTCACTTGATTTTTAGGAAATATTTTTTCACTAGCAATAAAACTTTTACATCTATGTTATTGCTAAACAAAATTGATTGGTTATGGTATTGTGGAAGTTTAGGGATGATAGTGAATAAAGTAAGAATAGACTGATTTCAAGAAATTTATCATTTCTCTGCAGTGTTAATGTCTAACTTCAACTGATCCACGAAGTTGAGCAACCGTTCACCAATTGTCTTCAGTGAGCTGATATCTCACGACCAGTGACCAGTGGAGTTCAAACCACGTCTGTCGTGAGATATCAACTCACTGAAGACAATTGGTTGCTCAACTTCGTGAATTGGTTGAAGTTAGACATTAACACCGTTGGATTCCGGCTCAGTGATCTATCGGTTAAGAGCTCTGGCTCGAGACCGGTAGGTCCTGGGTTCGAATCTCGCGAGTGCAGGATCGTGGATGCGCACTATTGAGGAGTCCCACGGCCGTCCAGTGTTTCCAGGTTTCCCATGGTGGTCTAGCTTCAATTGACTCAGGCTTTCAACTATGGAAATTAACAAATTGTAGGAGAACAGCCAAATCGGAGGTCATTGAAATAAGAATTTGGCGATAGAAACAAATTCTGAAGTTAGTATCTCACTTAATCCTCCCCTACCAACATCACATCAGTGATTGAGGTTATATAATGTGTTCCATACTGTTTTATTTTGAAAAATGTTCGTACCTAGATTTGTTTACTATATATGAACATTGATGAATCCTAAATCTATTTAAATGCTTTTGATTGAGAGAAATTATAAATAGATAGGATGAAACGTTATTGATTACGAAACTTGATAAAGGATCAGAAGTAGTTCTTAATAAAAGTGATTATATTGACAAAATAGGTACCATCATAGGTGACAAATTAAAATTTCAAAAACTATCTGACTAGATAGATCTGAATTCTAAGATAGAAAATGACTTAAACTGATCTTTGAAGAAGTTTGGAGACCAAAATATAATGTCATCAAAATTATGAGAAATAAACTAGTGGGAACTCATTTATGAAGACTGTAGGGATTACCGAAGTTTAACCAACCGGGAATCCCATTGAAATCAATTTTAGATATGTATGACTCACTACATTATATTATAGCTAGGGGATCAGTAACTATATTGAAACCATTCCATAAAAAACTTGAAAAGGATAGTGCTAAGAGTGCATTCCGATTTGTTGATAAAATCGAAAATACAATTACTATGGAACAAATGACAACATTTTAGGATGTAACATCATTATTCATAAATTGTTCACTCATGGAGGCTGTAGATTATAAATCTGAATAACTTAAAGAAAACGAAATGGAAACTACGCTTCTGGTAGATGTCGTAAGACAGTTACCACTGAAATGCACTATGAATGTGAATTTCAAGTTTAGCGGAGAAAGATACATACAAATGGACGGAGTTGCAATGGGTTCACATTGAGTTCCATAATAACCGATATTTTTCTAGCTCAACTAGAGAATGGTCTGCTTAGTAAGTTTATTCAAAAATCCATATTTTACTGTCGATATATAGATGATACTTTCACTTTCTGTAAACATAGTACGTTACAATTAGAGGCTCTCAACCGGTTTCATGTACTACACCTAGCCATTAAGTTTATATCTAAAGAAGAAACTAAATTAAGAATAGCTTTTTTGGACGTCTTAATAATAAAAAGAGCTGATGGATAAATAATACGGAATTTAAGCAGAAAGAGTACCTGGATAGATCAGTACACACATATCCTTAGCTTAGTACTCCTACGGTACAAGAGAAACTTGCTTGAAACTTATCGAATACGTACTATTTGTTATATGGAGGTAATTAAAGAATAAATAGACGCCTTGCGTAATACACTTAGGGGAAACGGATACCCTACAAATATACGATACCGAAGGTTAGAATAGGAGAAATACAAACAGCAGATTAGAAATCCCTGATCACTTACAATTCAGCGAGGATGAAGCCAGTGAAATATTAATCCAGAGATTACGCAGAACAATAAAAAGAACAGTTAAAGCCAGAAAACTAAAACTAGTGTTTTCTACACGCTCACTGGGGACACCTGAGATCAAAAGTCGAATCATGCAGAATGATAACCTCGTTTTGTATTTGTCGACTCGGATACTCTAGTGGAGCAAGTTATATTTATCGAAGTTCTAGGAATGTATATTTTCATGCCCGTGAACACCTCTCTGTGTGACTAAACAAAAATGTAGCTCAGACAGTAAACAGCTCAATACTGTCCCATTTAGTGCAAACTGGTTATAGCGCCAGTATAAGCCAATCCTTCCCAGTAATTTAACGTTGATTGGTTAAAGTTAGAAATTACCACTGTTGCATACGGGCTGATTGGTCTAGAGGTTAAGCGTTCGTGCGTGACAGAAGTTCTTGGGTTAGAATCCCGAGTCCAGGATCATTAGAGCCCACTGTTGTGGAATCCCACACTAAGACAAAACGGACGTCCAGTCCTATCTAGTCCCCTATAGTGGTCTAACATTGATCAGTCCATGATTTTCGTGACCCATGTACATTTTAATCAATAATCTCACAATTTCATTTAACGTATTGATTTATTCAAGTCAGCACTTCACATTACCCATCCCGTCATTAACGATTTTATTTTATATTAGAATCCTATATTCACATGCCATAGTTTTAAACGATGTACTTTGCTACAAATCTGGTCACTTCTTGGATTATTAATTTGTAATTGAAGAGAATTTATCTAAAAGATTTTCCTTCGTTCATATATTATTATTTTAATATTGTCAAGGTCTGGTTCTGTTACTTTATCTGGTAGTCAGTTCAAATATTTTGTCCACCTATTTTAAATCAACCATTGGAATTAACTTTCTAATTTAAAGTCTGTTTTAACAAAATCAGAATGCTGGCAAATTTAAATATGGTGAATACATACTTTCGTAAAATCCCTACAACCTATTAAATTCACTTAGTATTGTTTGTTTGAATCTTCCCATAGATGTGTTAGGACTGCAACTGGTCAGTCTCTAATTGGCATATGTGCATACTGTGCGTATTGCCTCAATATAGCCATAATTCACAAGCATGGTAAGCAGAGATGGATAGTGGCTAGCAGTGGAATCCAGTTTGATGCGCGTTTCGTCCTATTTGGGACTCGTCAGCTGGATATCAGTGCATCTCAGAGTTCACTCCGGGACTCGAACCCAGTACCCTCGCTTCAAACTCTGAGATGCAGGTACATCCAAATGACGAGTCCCAAATAGGACGAAACGGGCGTCCTGGATTCCACTGCTAGCCACTATCCATCTCTGCTTACCTACAACCTATCGTTATGTTAAATACTACAAGATACAAGCGGAAACACCATAGCGGTTGGTACATTTTCCTTAAAGTTTATTCTTAGGAGAAATGAGATAAGAATATATTAGACTTTCTTTTTAAAAAATATATTATTTAGTGAGGAAATGGTGAAAAAAAGATAGACACCTACCACTCGAATACATTTTAACATATTTCCTGTATAACTAAGAATAAGAAGTGCTATTTGCGATTATACTATATAACTTGTATTGGGAATTCTTCATTACTATCAAACATTGAGCATTAAAAAAAGGTAATCACTACAAAGCAGGTACTTGTGTGTGTATTTGTTCAAATGTGCAAGCAATTGACAAAATAGTTCAGATTCTTTCCGAATAATGACGGAATTTGGTGTGCTGAATATGATAGTCCATTTCTAAGATTTTATAGGAGTTAATGACTTTTCTCTCAAAATATTTTTGTCTGTGAAAGGAATTTATTAACATACCTCTAACTTGAAATATTCGATATCAGGTGAATGGAATTGTGTTGAGTTTGGTAAGCTGATAATGAGTCTTCAAAAAATAACGAGGTTCCAGAGGCCACTCTACTGTTACAGCTTGCATTATTTTTTTATAAACAAATACTTTAATTTACACAGAATCTGTCCTCACTATCTGAAGGCGACCTCAAAATCACAAGATCATTTCAATATGTTTTAACAAATGACATTACAATATACCATTCGATGTCTGATCATTCTAAACGGTTCAAAGTGATTGCTTCAATTTTGACTAGTTTAAAATTTCTTTTTATTGTTTGCACAACTACTAGTGGTGATGAAGTTTCGTGGTTTGAAAACGAGAAACTCATTGTTTGAATATTACTCAAAGAATAGAAAAAATAAATCGCATAGCCTTTTTTTTATGACTTCTCGACCACTTTACTCAGTCCGTCCTCGTCAAAGTGATAAAGAGTTTTATTGTTTTATGTGACAAGTACTTGAAAAAAATTGTGTAGAAATACCATGTGAAACCAAATATTATACGAAGTTGTATCGTCTCTGTCTTTGTTTACTCTATGGAGTTCATGTTCTGTATGAATAGATAGACAACCTTTTCCATTACTAAGAATGATTCTTGATTGTTTATCAGAATAAATGATGTATAACGATGTCATACAGTAACACAGAACAAACTGTCAAATTTGAGTATATATTATATCTTTATGATACAGTTGTTGCACCAATCATACAAGCTTAAAAATAATAACCTACGTAAGTGTTGTTCAATGTGATGTACGAAAACATCCATGTAACAGTGGTCTGAATATAGTTAGTTCATGATTTTGACTAAACTACTCATACACTTTTATTTCTTACCTTAATTGTATGACTAATGGAAAATGATTTCATGGTTAATTATTAATTTCCAAATGAGAACCTGTATGTGGAGAAGTTCAGCAATGTCTGGAGTTAGACGCATATTATCACTGATCATCGGTGATAGTTGTGACTAGTCATAGATCACGACAAAGCATAGTATACATAGCAATGAAAATTATTACTCTACAGAAATGAGAATAATTCACAACTGTTACGAGTTGGATTATAGGTTACTAACGTCAGGATTAAACAATTTTTATAGATGCTGAATTTCTTTACAGTTTCACTTTACATTCACCTGGATGGTTCATTCTCCATTACTTCATACCATTTTATGAGTAAACTATAAACGTACTTCATTTGTCTAACCACTCCTTCAGAAAAAGTATTTTCCTTGTTTAGTGTTTTAAACTTGGTCTCATTTACAAACTTCAGATCAGTCAGAGAATCATTTAAACATATAAGTCACTCAATTCCTGTTTTATTTTAGTTTAAGACATATTATAAATGTGTATTAAAGAGCTGACATACACGAATGAAACTTCGAAACTTCATTCATTGCAGTGACAATGATACCATTAAACTGATGAGCCTCGGTCACTGTTATGTGAAGTGAAGAACCTATATTGCCAAGACCTTTCATGATACCATAGAAGAGATATCTAGTGATTGCTTGTTTATAATGATTCGCCAGCTCTGCATATATATTTTACAAAACAAATAATTGGTATTTCAATTTCATTTAACATTAATAGTAATTCTTATCTGCATGTAATACGGAATAAGTATGGATTAAAATGAAATGTCCAATAGTCCCAATTATCTCTGAACTAATATCATTTCAAGATTAAATTACTTCAAGTCACGTCCTCCACAGTTCGTCATTACAGTAAATGATGTTAATGAATATAATAGTTTGAGTAATAATGTCAAATTTTATATAAATGTGAACATACCGTTTAACCTGAAGATGATGAAATAGGGAAAAGAAAAAGATACAAAATATTTTATTTATACTTTTTTTTCTTAATATCCAAGGGAAATGTCGTTTACATTGTAAAAACAATCATATTGATGTAAATCAAAACAAAAAAACAAACTACATTCCATTGAATTTAGGAATTTGTTTGACTTAAAAACAAACTAGTTCTTATAATGAATTAGAGATTTTGTAGATATTTTCACAGTTGAAATCATGAGTCAATTGAAGCTAGACCACCATGGAAAACCTGGAAGCACTGGATGGCCGTTTCGTCCTATTATGGGACTCCTCAGCAGTAAGCACCCACGATCCCGCTCTCGCGAGATTCGAAACCAGGACCTACCAGTTTCGAGCCAGAGCCCTTAACCGATAGACCACTGAGATGGCCGACATCCAACGGTGTTAATGTCTAACTTCAACCGATCCACGAAATTGGGCAACCATTCACCAATGTCATCAGTGAGTTGATATCTCCTAATAGACCTGGATGAACTCCGCTGGTCACTGCTTCCTACTAGAACTCCAGGACATATCCTGAATTCCAATCTCGTGGGGCGGGATCGCGGATGGGCACTACTGAGGAGTCCCACAAAAGGACGAAACGACCGTCCAGTGCTTCCAGGTTTTCCATAGTGATCTTGCTTTGATTGATTCATGATTTCAACTATACAAAATATGTATGTAAATTTGTGTGAATAAAATTGTTACTAAGACATAGTAACGGTATTTGACCTTGAAATAAACAGTAATAAAAACAATATGAAAAAGTAAGATAATTAAACAAAAATGAAATGGATGAAAATTATTTACTACTAAAGTATTTATATGGATTACATGTACATAATCGATAAAATAAATAGAGAGAAACAATTTTAAAGATTCTAATATTGTTGCTATGTATATAATGGCTAAAAACTAATGTCACTATTATAGAATTCAGTCACTATTGAATTTTATTGTTTAAACAAAAGTTGAATCAAGTAATCACTTTTCATTATTATTGATTCATTTGAATTAGTCCGATTTAGAATTTTAGCTTTACTTATTATCCGGAAGGGAAGCAGAAAAGAGGATGGCCAAAGAACACATTACGCCGGGAAATAGAAACAGATATGAAAAGGATGAATAACAACTGAAGAGAACTGGCAAGGAAGGCTCAGGACAGAGTTGGATGGAAAATGCTAGTTAGCGGCCTATGCTCCTCGACGAGGGGTAACAGGCTTAAGTAAGTATTATTTATTAATGTTAACTAGGGTTTGTTTTATTCATTGAAATGATTCAACTTTAAGCCAGTATTTATCATGGACTGTCATCATCTTAGAAATTTAATGGAGATAAAAGCATTGAACAGTTGATCATTTATGACTGGTAAAGTTCAATAATGTTAAGAATGAGATATCAACTTCTCGAGAGCATTGTACATTCAATTGGTCATCGTTGATCCTTCACAGTGATACGAAGACAACATGGTTACTATACAAGCAGAGAAATTCCCAAATCGAATGAAACAACTATTCAATGCTTGTTGATTTTCATTTGTTCTCCAGTTGACATGATTTCACAATTGAAACTTTTAAATTCAGACGACTAAAACACAAAACTTGATGATAAGATTTGTATTTACCATACAACTTTGTAAATACTACTTTCATAGTTGAACGGCAATTGGTGAACGGTTGCTCAACTTCGTCGATTGGTTGAAGTTAGACATTAACACCGTTGGATGTCGGCCATCTCAGTGGTCTATCGGTTAAGGGCTCTGGCTCGAAACTGGTAGGTCCTGGTTTCGAATCTCGCGAGAGCGGGATCGTGGGTGCTTACTGCTGAGGAGTCCCATAATAGGACGAAACGGCCATCCAGTGCTTCCAGGTTTTCCATGGTGGTCTAGCTTCAAATGACTCATGATCTCAACTCTATAAAAAGAATCATCATCCCTAAGGTTTTGTATTCTTCTCATTGTTGATATTCAAGAATGGTTTCGATCTGTCACTTTGTTGGTATTTAGGTTTCTTGATTGAATCCCTCCGTATTGTTTGTAATACCAAGTTAATTATACTTAGAATATTGAGTAACAGTGACATCAGAGCTCTCTTATTTTTTTTATTTCGGACAAGCCACCTGGACTCACCTGGATCCCGATATTGACTTTATCACTAAGATTTGTACCCAGTACTTATATCTTCAAATTATCAAAGCGTTATCGACTAGGCTTGACAGCTTTCAGCTTAACCAATATGTATGACTTCAATAATGAATTGTAGAAACACCATACTTATTATAGTGAAGGAGAATGAAACCCATATCCTGGACTCCACCACATCTCAACAGCTAAAAATATATTAAGAGATATAAAACGTTCAGTCTTACAGTCACCATTGTTTATAATCGTTGGTATAATAAAGTTTTATATAGAAACTGGAATCACTACCTGAACAGATCATTAAACATAAGCAAAGATGGATAGTGGCTAGCAGTGGAATCCAAAACGCGCGTTTCGTCTCATTTGGGACTCGTCAGTTGGATGTACCTGCATCTCAGAGTTGATGTTCACTCTGGGACTCAAACTCAGTACCGTCCACTTCAAACACCATCATGTCATCCAGTTAGCTACTCAGTCCTGATAGCCTTTTGCTTGTGCGATGGGGTAAACTTTAAATTCACTTGGTATTGTTTGTTTCAATCTTCTCATTAATGTCTAGGACTGCAACTGGTTAGTCTCTAATTAGCATATGTGCATACTGTGCGTATTGCCTCGATACAGCCTTATTTCACAAGCATTATAAGCAAAGTTTGACTCACGTTTCGTCCTATTTGGGACTCATCAGCTGGAAGATTCAAACAATTTATATCAAGTTAAGTTAAGATCATTAAATAGTTTTCATATTCCAAATACTTTAATTTCTAGTAATAATAATGATAATAGTATGTTTTGTTGAATAGATTTTAATGAATTTACTCTTACTTGAGGACATGAGAAATTGATTATCAATTAAACTTATTAAATATATTTATTTATTCAAATGAATGTCATTAGTATCCAGGTTGGAATTTATTTTAAAAGAATCTTTCAATGAAAAAAAAATTCAAATGGTACTACTTTTCAAACTTTGACAATGGAAACAATGAATGTAAAACATTTTTTTTGGTTCATGATCATGTTGATCATCTTTTTCTTTCATGTGTATGTGTGTGTGTGTGCAATGGTGAAATGCGGGTTACAAGATTGACATGGATTTTTTTTTAAATTTATTTTCTTTTATTGTTTGAACCCGTAGAAAGTTAAATTAGATTTTATCAATGAAATATTAATCTATGATTGGAATGAATTACATTTTAGTCAATTGATAGATATGATATAGTTGTAAAATATGTAAACCATTGAATATATGTCTTGTACTTTAACTTAGAGATGATAGGATATAAACTAAGACTTATTAAATTTGAGGTTTTAATATTACTTTAATCTGATCTGAGATTGGCTGAGGTTATCTAAACTATATTGGATAACACATGAATGTTGGATAACTGTTAATTTTAAGTTTAAGTTCCTGACTTAGGTTGTAAATTAGATTGGTTTCTGATAGCATGACGTCTATGATGATGTGACTGAGTTAGTTTATAAGATTAAGAACAATAAACTGCATTGGATAATACTACATGATATCCCTTTTCGATTATCGACCTCAGGAATATCAGAAGATAACATTTCATCACAATTGATTGATCACTGGGTGGTGATCAATTTCATGTGTGTCAAGTCCTTCTTAGTGCTGATCGAATGCTATCGATCAAGTTACAATGTGGCCACCAGTCTAGATGGCTCGACACTGCGTGCACTATATACATTGAGATAAGATGGTGGTTGGAGGTGGTCAACAGGAAACCGAATAGCTCAGTGGTAACGTCTCTGACTGTGAAGCTTAGTGACACGGGATCGAATCCGTCAGGGAGCATCAGTTCCCTCAGGATTACAGGTACACCTTGCTGACGAGTGTCAAGTAGCACGAAACCCGGGTCCAGGGTTTCCTGTTGACCACTTCCAACCACCATCTTATCTCAATAACATTTCATCCACGAATGGAAAGAATTATCATTATATAGTATACCAAACTGTCGAATAAACACGCCAAAAATGAGGTAATGAAAACATTGTTCTACAAAATATAGAGTACACTAATTAGTCTACATCATCATATTAAAACTGATTCTCAATGGTGAAAATTTATTTGTCCTATCTTTATACTCGTCATTTAAAATATCCCTAGAAGTTCTTTGAATCTACATTCATAGTATACCTCGTGGTTTCAGGTTCGCTTCTCATAACCATTTTTGACTTTTGGTAATAAGAATAAGACCCAATAATTCAGTCTAAATAATCTGTAAACTTCATCAATCACGTAAAACCACTATAAGAATTTCATTACTAAACTCAAATAATACACATTTTAAACTGTTTTAAGACTAGTGAATAAACTGACACAGAGAAGGAATTCAACTATGATCATACAATTTTAGAACAATCAACTCATCAAACAAGTAGAAGAAATTCTTTGAGTTTATCTCAATAGTCCTTAATTACTACAATCTTCCGACATTTTTGTCTAATATGCTCAGTTCACAGATTTTTGTTCTAAGAAACGTTGTTTAAAATATATTTTTATGCTTAATTAAAGTATAAAAAATTGCAAAACAAATGTCAGTGTTGTATACCGTCTAGCGATTTTACATTCCTAATATTAAGAGCTGAAATTGATCGATCTCTGTTGACATATTTGCATTCTAAGTGGATGCCTTGATATTGCTATCTAGTTACAAGTATGCTTCATGAAAAGCTATTAACTTGTTCCCAACTAAAGGTTTTCATCAATATTGTTACAAGAGTCATCTTTGTGAGATACATCTAGTGTTTATTCTCCACTATTTACATATATACTGGTTACATTGGCACATTGGTCTAGTTTTAATTTGGCCTTACAAATATGTGTATGGCATTGTATATTCGAAGTGAACCAACTTTAAATTGAATCAACCTTCAGATATACAAATTGTAGTAGAGACAATGCAGACTTTAATACTCTTCAATGAACTATGTAAATGTAAATTTGAAGTTGAATTATGAAAAAAGTAAAATCGCTTGAAGAACTATTAAGACGTAAAAGCACTGAATACCTGTTTTTGATTTCTCTTTTCTTGCAAACTTTGTCAACAAACTTAGTGCAAACGGAAACCAAAGAACAATCGACAAAACTATCTTATCTTCAGTTGGAAGAATTTAGAATTTCCTATGCATGAATTAAAACAAGGTAGAGACAAGGTTTTATATCCTATAAGGGATAATAATTACGTGACACCACTTAGTTGTTATCAGCTGGCGTGGACCAAAAGCCAGTTACTTTTCAGGAAATCCTTAGTTCTTAGTGGCTGTTCGGGTAACTAAAGTCTATAATGACTTCACTAAAAGAAACAGATCTGTTTCTCTAGATGTGGGACAAAACTAACATATTTTGAACACTGATTAGCAGTGTACTCCATCAAACACGTTTCTACCTAGTCAGAACTCTTCAACTGAACGTACTTGAACTCTATGACAATAACGTTTCACGTTTTCTCGTTGTTAATATTCGGAAACAAACTGGTTAGTCTCTTTTGGAATATGAGCTTTTTCAAAAGGTCTCATAGTGATATCACAATCCACGAGTGAGTGTTAAGGGTTACAGGAGTTTATTTCACTTTTCATTTCTTATTGGATGGATGTATCGACATCGAATTATTGACTTTTCTACTGTTAACTACTGTTAAGAGTACAGACAATATCAAGGCACTCATTCGAGGGATGCATATAATCAACAGAAACTGGTCATTAATGTGAACGACTGGAAAATAAAAACTCAACCTATTGACAAAGTGTTTCATTACCGGTGAGCACAAGGTGACTACCATAACTCTTTGGTCTAGTGTACAATGTCTTCACATCTGAAGCAGTGGACAAGGAATATGAGTTTCTACTGTTTAACTTCAACGGTACGATATAGAATTTCCCCGATTATCATAATAATGTTTACCCCAAACCTCGCGAAATATATTGATACTCTAAAAAATTTAAAAGAACTCTTGTTAACTAACTTCAACTAACGTGAAACTTAGGTTCGGGGTTTGGATCTCATTAATTAACATAAAGTAAGAACTTGCTTTTCGCTAACCTTATATTCGAACAACTGATTTTTGTTGATCCATGAACCTCAGCAACATTGGGAGTCGTCGGGGACATTGTGCTAGTAAGTATGATTGAACAGTAACGAATGTGTTTTATTTATGAAGACTTTTTTTAATACCAGTTCGGTGTATTAGTAGTTCGCATCACCTAAAGACATTTTAAAAACCTTATTTTTATTTATGGTTAAAGCATAGAATACGAACTGGTGGATTCTAACACAGTGGTCCATAGCTAACGTCCTCAATCAGAGACACGAAGCTTATGAGTTCAGTCTTTTATGAAGTTGTAGGTTCTCAATGTTGAGAATCTTGGAACTAGAACATTATGACGGTTTAATGCTCAGTAATGTACTAAGAGGGGTATATTTATCAGTCAGAAACAACTCACAACCTGGGGGTACATATGCATCAATTCAAGTTTCCATACAAAAGAAAAAGAATCCCAGAATAGCAGATGAAGCAAAAGTATCAGTAATAGTAAAAAAGATTGATTAGAGAAAGAAGGAAAGGACTCTTACAAGGTTTCTTAACTCAGGAGCTAAAGTGAGATAAAAATTGAATGCAACTGCACCGTTCAGGCCGATCCTGAATCACGTTATTTAACGTCTTGATACATGAGTAGCGAAAATTGCGTTGATCCTAAGCAGGTAGTCGACAAACACATGCACAACTCAGTTCAACTAATAATAACTTAATTGACTGATGCCACGACATAGTTTGACACCACTAGCTTTCTACTAGCTTACTCTTATATCAGATAACACCGCTTTTCGAGGTAGACGGTGACTAAACATGCGTAATACATGTACCAACCACCTCAGGCGATAAACATTTACCATCTCACTAACTGATTAACCATCTTTTCCTAGTACCCAGTGTTTAACCTTAACATTGCTCACTCTGTGGTAGCCATTCAAGACCAACTACTAGAAACTTATGAATATGTTCTGCTGGTAAAGGCCACATATCACAGATACAAAGCAAAACAGTGAACTCCTTCTTAGTATACTCACTCTGTGGTTTACAAACTGATATTTCGCCGATGCCACAGGTTATCGAAATTCAATCCAGTTTTCTGAATCCGTGTTCAGATTTCATCAGACAATAATGCACCAGGACTGATAAAACTTTTCAAACAAACAGTCAACACGCTCAAATACTTCACCTCTTATCATTAGTTCAGGATTTAACGCAGACTAGTCTTGAAGGGTCATTTTTACTTAGAGGGGAAGAAATGCGTACTAAAAAATGCTTATTTTATTATTTAAGGTGAACAAAAGACTCAGTCTTCACCAAACAGGATTATGTCATTCGTGTATATATAAATTTCCTTTGATAATGGAATGTTTGTGAAATATAGTGTCGACCACAGGAATTATAATTATATAGCCCAGACACGAAACCTGCTTCTAACGAAGGAATCTCGCTTAGTGCCTTCAACTTATATTCACCACCTGTGGATACATCACTAAGTCGTATTTAAGTCTTCAAAGAATAGATGCTTCTTGTGTACTTTTAATGTCGAAATATAGTAAACACAGTGTTGAGCTCCTTAAACTGATGACCACAGTGTAAGCTAATTAGCAGAATTCGATTATTACTGATGACAATACATATATAACATTAAACACTAATAACATTTCAATCAATGTGAATGTTATTTTACATGATTTTCATTTAAGTGTATTGATTGTCACGTCATGAGTTAAGTAATTTACTTTACTTCAGCAGTCAACTAAACGTTAATGTGCTCTACGGTGAGCCATACTTCGGTTGCCTGGGGGAGGCTAATGATACTACCCGTCAATTGTCATGTTATTAGATGTTAGGTTCTCGATTGTTTATATTGACGAAAAAAAAACACAAGGATAATGGTAGACCATGTGATCATGAACACACAAATGCAAATTCTATAGTGTTTGTCTATCAATCGTGAAGGTATTAGTTAATGGCCTCTTCTTATAAAACTCTTTCTGAACAACTACAGTTTTATGTGAGTCATACAATAGGTTTCAGTGAATATATGTTTATGATCAGTATGAAACAACTTAGCATGTAGTAGAAAACTTTGCCACTGTTCAGGACTGTGACTAGCAGTAGAACCAATTATATGAGCTTCGAACTACTCGAAACTTGTCAATTAAAAATAAAATTTCATTTCAGTGTTTCCTTTCAGGCTAAAAACTGAGTATATTACGTATCGTTTCGAATACGGAAATGCCCAAATCTACTGAAAGACTGAGATCAGTGAGCTATTAACTTGTTTTAAAAATGTAATATTTTATTTATAAAGGTTTGTATAATCTCGTTGTAAGTATTCAGGACTTAATTTAGGTCAGTAGCTAAGCATATAACGCGTGTGTGTTTGAATTGATCAGTAATGAGAGAAAATCAACACTAAGATACAGGTAAATCCATCTGACGGGTATAGAATACGACGGAACGAGTGTCTTAAGTTCTACTGCTTGTTAAAATTCACACTTACTGAAAATCGTAATATATTAAGCAAAATCAAGAAATTCACATTGGAGACACATATAACAATCAAAACGGATAGACATTCAATCCTGTTTGTCAACAAAAAAGATAATGCAAACCAATACGGATTATAGTCATTTATTTAGAGTCATAGTCACTAAGGTACTAGATTTATTTTGATCGATAGATATTATGACGATAAATATACTTCTGCTGAAGGATTAAATAAACTAGGTACCTTTCCCAGAAATCATCAATGATTCAGATAACTTCATAATAATCTCATTATTATATTGGTGTAAAATATCAGAGAAGGATATTTAAAAAATATGTGTAAGAGAGAGAGAGCACGATCTGTCAGTACTCTCGACATAAAATAACACGTCATTTGGTTCTAAGATTGTCTAACTGAAGTGGAAAGGATAACTAAATATGTGGATTATCAGAAGGAGTTTTTATGGGTGCGGATTCGTGGATGCGCACCGTTGAGGAGTCCTATAATAGGACGAAACGGCCGTCAAGTGTTTTCAGGTTTTCCATAGTGGCGTAGCTTCGATTGACTCACGCTTTCAACTATAAATATGTGGATATTTTAAATAGTTCCAGATCCCATAACTCAAACAAAAATATGATGATAAAGTTTTAAAATAATACTTATTACACCCACCCACACACACATACATAGTAGTTCGGCAATAATTAGTTATATATATATATGTATTAATAAAAATAACTGACCTGTAATTTTGTTCGGATCATCCATTTCCGAATCAGATGTATGTGCTGTTTCAGTCATATTTTGTTTGTTTTTTTTACTTCTTGAAATGACAAGAAATATTAAAGATTTTTTTTATTTAGAAAACAAAGAAAATAATTTTCGAAAATTGATTTTCTATATATTAATGAGTATGTGTGCTTATCTCTTAATATGGTTATTATTAATAATATGGTTCCTTTAGTTGTATTTAAACAGTCCAGATTATCATAAATAATATTAACGAAAACGAAATGCACACTGATCCTCCGACCTGAATATTTAAACTAACTATTAGAATACAATCTAAAAAGTTAACTTTTTATAGTTAACTAGGGATATATTACACTAGCACAAATGATCAGATATGATACATTTATTTTGGATCAATCAGTGAATTCCATATTGTTTGTTTTTTGAAGATAGAACAATCAGGATGGATAGGTAGATAGACAGATAGATGAACAATTTCAACTGAATAGATTATAGTGCATATTTCATAGGAATCATAACACACTAGAAAAGAAGGTGAACAAATTATAAGCAACCAATCATTACATTTGTGCAAAAAAACACTTAAATGTGATTGGTGAGTTATAGTGCAGATGACTTTTGCATAAATAGAGTGCCTTTCACTTGTAATTATTTGGACAAAACAATAAAGGGCTTAAGTAAGTCAGTGAGATGGTATCGGGGATCTATTCACCATATGACAAATATAAACTGTGGGTTTTGAGTTGATTGAGACTAACTGAAGATTTACGAAAACTCATGACTAACACTGAACTCACTATTTTATTCACAAATTTTCTTGTTATAACTCTGATTACATTGGATTACGTAACCATGATTCAGATATCCAAATGGAGGCTATTGTAGAGTGCTCAACCGCCATCTATCTCGAAGTGCAATAAGGATTCGAATAGAAGTGGGTTAAAATAAGACTGGAATTGTCAAAAATTAAACATGATATTTATTGGTCAAGTTATTAACTGCCGGTATACTGTTTCGGAGGTATGGTTTCAAGATTAATGTAGTCAACACTTGGAGAGTTTTTAATCCTTAATATTTATTCGTAAGTTTAGGACTCCATGTCTACGATTTTACTATCATTGGCACTACTATTGTAATTCTCACTGCATTGACTTTTATCTGCAAAGTTGTTGTATATTGTACTGATATGAAGGGCAACAACTTATTGCATTGCATATTTATATCATTGCCAACATTATTTATGACAAACTGATTGTCTCAAAGAAAGAATGGAAAAATGTCAACTGAGCTTCCTCTTAATATCCAAAAAAATCGACAAATTTGATCGAACCAATAATGCACTTCCATTTATTGGTTAAATTGCATACCCACACACAGTCATCAGGTGATAATTACTACTTATTTAATGCTGTAGTAACATTTAACATCGTTTGAAATTTTCTCGAATTTATTCTAAATCATTGATATACATGTTGATGTACGGCCTGATCAAATATCTGAGCCACTTTTCCTTCAAACACGTATTTTTTTACCATAGATTTTCCTGTTGTATAACTGAAAAGATTAACTCATCTTATCTGTCAGCAACGAACGTAATTAAGCGCTCTCGTTAAGTGTTAACAACCTACGAGGAATCCACTAACTGAGAAATTCAAAGTATACCATCACTATGGTTCGGAAAATTTTCTTCCTTCTACTACTCCTCCTCCACTTCTTTCTTGAAAAAATGATAAGCAAACATCGCAGAATTTAAATATCAAATATATTTAGAGGTGAAAAGAGATATCACAGGCGCAAAACTTATTGTAAATATTCACAATAGGAAATGAAAAGTAGCTAATCACTGTCTAAAATCTCTTTGCACACAATTTTTAATACTGATGAGTTAAATGTCTATTAAACGAGAACTTGGTTGCAGTTTTCCATAAATCACGTTAGTGATTCCTTAATGTAATGAAATGCATGACTAAAGGAGCTAATTATTGTCACGTGGAGACAGGTATCTACCTCAGACAATGGAAGATCGTCGTGTAATTTCGTGGATTGGTTGAAGTTAGACATTAACACAGTTGGATCATGGATCAGCGATCTACAGGTTAAGCGTTCGCGGTACTGGGTTCGAATCACACGTGGGGGATCGCGAATGTGCACTCCTGAGGAGTCTTGTACTAGGACGAAACGGCCGTTCAATGACTCCAGGTTCTCAATGGTGGTCTAACATCGATCGATTCATGATCTCAACCAAAAACTTAACAATCTCCACAAGCCCATACTGAAAAATGCATGATATTGAACTAAACGAGTATTATTACATCCTGTTCATTGTAAAATCTGTAGGTTCTGGGCTGAATCATTCCATAGAGAAAAAGTTACTGGAAAGTCTTAAAATATGGCAAAAAAGCTTTTAAATTTTCCCACTGATTTTCAGTGGTCCTCTTGACCTGAAGTTAATCTTGATTTTAAATACTTTCAATTTATAGTCAGGTTGAAGACTACCTGCAACTTCTAACCATTGATAGTGTAACTGGCTTTTCTATCGTTTTGACCGCAGGTCAATATTGTTTTCTGAATCGCGTTATAATGAATAAACTAACTGTTACAATACAGGTAGAATGACTGCATAATTGAGTCTTTATTTTGTCCGTAAAACTGATCCTTGAATCTCCTAACGAAATAGATTTCACTGAAAAGTACTATTGATCAATTGATTGGATGTAACATCCAATTATTTAATCAGCATTTAGAACTGAGTTTTATTTGTCATTTAGCTAAATGACCTAATCATGTGTAAAAATAAAAGATGTGCATTGGTCATTAGCTTTTCAGTTAGCCTTGTAATATAAATGTCAAGATGAAATAGATAACTAATATTGAACTTATTCATGTAAGTACAAAAAGATTCATTTACGTAAATAGTTGAACTTACTTAATTGAGTAGTGTACGGTGATACGTTTATTGTGATGATATTTGTCACAGCTGAGGAGTGGTTGAGAACTGTAGAACACTAAACAATTACTGGACTCAACTAAAAGTAATACTTTGCTCACCAATAACTAACTTGAGAGTAGATCACCTAAGCTCTAGAGACAAGTTGTGATCTATCGGTGGAGCTCAGTCATATCCAGTGTAAAACAGCTATCACTGATAACGATCGAAGTATTCGTTGAATTGAGTAAAGTTAGGAATCTCAGGTATTTAGTGTCAAGTCAATGGTCCAGTTGTATAGTGGGTTATCAGTGATATATGTGGGTCTCTTAAAAACTTCTTGGGTTGGTGATAATTCCACACAGTTGAATGGTCCTAAAACTAAAATAACATAGCACATCCTTACTGTCTGATTTCCGATTATTGCCCATTCGTTTAATGTAGGTTTCAATGTGTGTCAGTCCTAACCTTAACATAATTCATATTGGTAAAATGAAGAAAGATCTAACACAATGGAAAAAAGAACATATAGTTGGAATAATAATAATAATAACAAAGACAAAACAATAAACGTTAGTTGATCACTGAGTAGTGGCCAGTGTCATGTTTGTCTATTTTCTAAAGCTTATTGAAATACATAGGTCAAGCCGTAGTGCGGCCACTAATCTAAATAACTTGACATCGGATCCAGCGAGCTTTATTGTTCAGTTGTTGGACATACTCAAGGCTTTGTTGATCGGATTCTATCAGCTCTAAGGACTAGATAAACATGTAAATTGCTGCTCACTGATCAATCAATATAAACGTCTCAGTCCTAAAATGAAGACATTAGCAACCTAGGTTTTTTATTGATGACATTCTAGGATTTCTGACTGGCTAAGGCGATTGTAGTGCGTGCTACTTATACGGGCAGTTATAAGTTGTATGTATCGGGAGTCGTAAGTAGGATCCTTACTGATAGTAGAGGACGATAATTAGGAGGGAAAGAAAAACAAAAGCAGTCTGAGTAGCATCAGGAATAAAAGAACGATAGAGCTTGTAAGGGAAAATTTAAGGAAGATGTGCATACAGTGTATTTAATGTATTTTTTTTCATATTTTACAGATGTAATGTGTAATTTGCATACTTCAATAAGTTGGTCTACCCTACTTGAATCTTCATTCTTTAAACGTGTTCGGACTTTATGGAATAAGTCAGTCTCCTCAGTTTTGTAAATATGTTGTGGTGATAAGAATCGACTGGCATTAAGCCTCTAACTAAGGTTTCCTGCTGAAAAAAAATGAATTAAGTTAACGAGTAGAAAAGTGTGGTAATCCTAATATTATTAATACTGTCATTTACGATTTAAAAGTAGATAAAGAGTAAATAAACAAGTTTGTGCTACTGCAATCGATTTTGGATCATTTTATTTAACATTTTCAAACGCAAGTTACAATTTTCAAGTGAACTTCAATCAGAAAAGATTCATCTCTCTTCAGAATTACGTCCAAAAGGAATGCTTTGAAAAATGTCTCCCACCTATGTATGTTATCAGTCTTCGAAAACTACGTTTGACAATCATAAACTAGTGCGGAATGAACCGTTGTTGTGCATACTTATCATTCGATGAACAAATAGGTATGTTAATGGTGTCACACGTATTGCTAGTAGGCAAGATCCGTGAGAACTTTTTATTACGAATGCTGAGATTTTCTCAGTCACTCATCCATCAGGGTTAAGCGTGGACATAATATGATTTAACTTTTCTTATAAAGATCTGTAATAACCAGGATTGTACTATGAAAGTGAATTACGTCTTTCATTGCAAAATTCAATAAAGTCAGTCTTTTCGGCTGGAGTTATCTGCAGTCGTAATTTGTAATTTCGACAACCGTCCTCATGTCCAATCAGGTTCATATGTTATTGATGGGTTGTTCACCGATTTCGCTATCTATATAAAACATGTTTTTTCGATGATTTAAGAATTTCATTTTTGCTACGGATGATTCGATTTGCCCAAATTTACATTCGTTGTGCTTGGATTGTGTGAAGTGGATTGCAATTTCTTCTCTTTGTAATCAGTGTCAGGGGTACTGCTTAGTTACAGGTGTTGTAATTGTAACCAAAGTATCAATCAGTTGTTTTTAGGGTTACCTGTTTCTTTTCTTATCATCATTGTTATCAGATTCCAGTGTTTCTAAATATTGATTATGACCTCATGAAGTACTAATAGTAATGAGCATGTTATTTTAGTTCACAATTTTTAGTTTAGACGCTGTACCAAAGTATAGAAATTAGCATAAAGTGACAATTAACAGCAGCAGAAAAGTGATCTAAGGAGTTAATGATCTTTTATATAACAAATGAGCAAGTCAATCAATTATATTTTCTTGATCTTAACCCTTTATGTTACCAGACTATATTTCGACTTTCAGAATATTTGGGAAATTCTTTTGATTCTTATTGTCTTTCAGATCCACAAATTTGCTACTGTACATGAAAATTTTCCTTAACCCTAGGACCAATTACTAACCTAGCTTCTGCATTGAAGCTTTCACGGCCGAAACTCCATCTTGACATGTGAATACATCTCTTTTTGTAGATCCATTTAAAAAAGGGCTGAATAGTAAGATACTCTGAACAAAAGTGTTCAGAGAAATTTCATTCTTCAATTACTTAAAAATTATCAATACTTGTAAACGTTCTAAGTATATGAATGTACTGTGACAAATCTCAATATTATGCTTTATAATGTGTTCACAGAACCATTTCTGTGATGTGGATTGGATGAAATAATCACTTGCCTCCTATTTGATTGTGGTTCATACCTTTGACTCGCTCATACGAATAATTTTGTCAGTTTTGGCTATTTGTGGAGATTGTAGCATTTTCAAAGTTGAATTCACGGATCAATTTAAGTTAAACCACCAGTGAAAACCTGGAAGCACTGGACGGAAAAAGATCATTGACTGACTGAAGTTGGACATTATCACAGTTGGATCCCAGCCCTGTGACATAGGGGTTAAACGTTCGAGCGCGAGACAGAACGATGTTTTAAACTCAGCTTAGTTTTATAACTATAAAATGCTTCTAGTTAAGAGGTTCGATGATTTATTTCGATATGGTTAATCTAATAAGTACAAATCTATGTAATTAGCTCTACAGCGTACTTAATGGATGATAAGTACTGATACTATTCCTTTGTTCAAACCGAAGTAAGTGAATTGACTTTTGAACCTGGTGCATTGCTTAGAAGTAAATTACTTTAACAATTATGACAATACTGTTTATAAACACAGTTTATTAGATAATTGTCTGTTAACAGTAACCTTAGTTACTACATACTTTGCCTTTGGGTTCCCGAAAATGTTTATACTTGGAATTCCAAATGATCATTGACATAGTATTCTATTCATATTATTTTGATCAAAACAAGTTCTTCATCAAAAAGTAAATAAAAGCCAGTGATTTCAACTATCTATTCAAATTACCTACCCCACTCGCTTATAAAGTAGATTGTTAACTCACTTTACTCTCAAGTGAGTGTTTATGTACCTTTTCATGTGTGTGTGAATTTAAATCACCCAGAGTTTACATCATGCTTTACAATGCATTTAGAATACCAAAAACTTCTAACTTATTGAGTCTCTCAATATCTACTATGTACAACTTCCAAGCCAATGGAATTAATATTTAATGAAAAATATTCCGGGAATCGTCTATTTATTGATGAAAGATGATCTAACAGTAGAGTGTTCTGACTAAACTTCAATCCTTATGATAGTTGGCAATAGCCAAAAAGTATTTTCAGCAATCCGAAAAGAAATTATGTTCCCACTTAAAGTGAAATCCATTTTCACAGTATCAGTTATACAACAAAGCATTTTACAAGTAGTTCAATGGATAATACTTAAGATTTTAGGATTGAAATGTCTCAACTTCTATGTGTCACTGATCCATGTCAAGTAATACTCGGTCAAACTAGGCCTGAAGCCTTTGTAGGGTCACTACCGGTCCCCATCCCACCGAAAAGAGATAGAGTTGGCCTGAGATTAACATCTACTTACCTTAAAAATGCCTCTATAAAACGATGCTAACTTGAAAAAATCATTTAAACTCTTTCTTTTGAGTAAAAGAGTCCTCATATAAAAATGTGTTATGACACCTTGTACTGAGAACGAAGATACCTCGGATGCAACGGGTGTGAAGTCTCTTCTGTTAACGAGAGAAATAACAATCAGGGGGATATGGGATATCTAGACAAAGTGGGGGTGTAGCAAGCCCATTCAACTACTGTATTTTTTGTGTGCTCTCTGTAATCCTAACATTAATCCACTTTGTAAATTTATGTGTGAGTCTGATTGAGCGCATATGTCTGCACATCAATCTTTAATCTATTCTCTCATTGGTTGTAAACAAAGACAATCAATAATTTATCCACAACCATTACCACTCATCAATATATATGGATTTTTAACACTCACACACACTCACTTGCTTTCCCTGTGTGCTTGCTATCTGTACGCTTGCGGATTTTACCGAGCTTCATCAATAAACTATCTCTATAACTGGTGTTCAGGCTTTTGAATAATCTCGAGTAAACCCGTATTTCTACTAGGAGATTTAGCCTGCAGTAAATATTCAGTTAGCGGGATATTATTCACTTATTGGAGTCAGATATAGAGGAATTAAATCTTCTACAAAATTGGATCACGTCGGGCTCGTCAATTTTGTAGAAGATTTTAATTCCTCTATATCTGACTCCAATAAGTGAATAATATCCCGCTAACTGAATATTTACTGCAGGCTAAATCTCCTAGTAGAAATACGGGTTTACTCGAGATTATTCAAAAGCCTGAACACCAGTTATAGAGATAGTTTATTGATGAAGCTCGGTAAAATCCGCAAGCGTACAGATAGCAAGCACACAGGGAAAGCAAGTGAGTGTGTGTGAGTGTTAAAAATCCATATATATTGATGAGTGGTAATGGTTGTGGATAAATTATTGATTGTCTTTGTTTACAACCAATGAGAGAATAGATTAAAGATTGATGTGCAGACATATGCGCTCAATCAGACTCACACATAAATTTACAAAGTGGATTAATGTTAGGATTACAGAGAGCACACAAAAAATACAGTAGTTGAATGGGCTTGCTACAGGGGACCGACAGAGTCTGTCAAGTAACACCAGAAAGAAAAGGAAACAACTCAGCCATATCTCTAATATATGGAACCCAAACGGCACATGCTTCACAAACGAGAATAGTTTCAGGAAAGATGTTGCTGTATCCTGGTCATGCAGAAGAAAAATTTATTTTTCCATACAGATAAGGAGTTGTACTGATGCTGTCCAAAGAAGCATGAAGAGCGTTTATATATTTAGGATCAACAAAAGATAGAGGAAAGCGATTTCAATCACTGTTATTCAGTGCTACATGCCAAATGATAACCGCAGTGAGGATAGTAAACAATAATTTTATGAGAGTCTGTAATACACCACAGGTAACTGTTCAGAAAAACACCTGATCGTCCCGATAAGGTATCAACAATTTGGGAGTCAAATGAATCCCTATCTATCGTTTTCATGTTCCTGCTTATGGAGAATCGAGTCATCACTAATCAAAAGACTTATTTAGCTGATCAATTTGTGAACTTTTTTGAATTTGGAAAATAGCTACCCTTATTCCAATAGAATCACTCGAAAAATATTTAAATAGCAGAACGGATTGAACAAACAGTTGATTTGGAATTTATCCGGAGAATGTATTTAAGATTTTACGTATGATGGTGCCAGAGATAGTTCAGTACGAAAATTTTATCTTCATACTGAGTGTGGTGTTCGATATTCGATATTATCTTTAGGCTTCGTATATTGTTCTTCCTGATAACTGTTACTCGATAACGCCCTAACGGTGCATAAATCAGTAGGTGAATACGAAGTGTTGATTGTGTTTATTATTGAACCACGCACAGATATCCAAAATTACAGGAACGTTAAGCAAGCATGAAAGAGTAGTGTCGTAAAGGAAGCAAGTGAGCGTGCGAGTCGAATGAGCGAGCGAGAGAGTGATCGAGTCAATGGACGAATGTGTGAGTCAACGAGTCAGCGAGTCCATGAACAGGATTATATATATATATATAGAAAAATGAATATATGTGTAGGCAGTAAGCAACGCTCAAGCGTACATAATAAAGGTACAATAGTATAGATAGGTTGTTATTGTACGAATGACTGTCGGTTAAATAAGTTAACAAAAGGGCTTAACCAAATGAGATATGAACAAACACAATTGTACGTGAGCTGCTATATGAGTATAACTCTACGAAATACTTCGTCAACTATATACACGGAAACTATACAACGATCATTTATATCTTTATAAAAATTATAAATAATCTTGTAGTTTTCACGTTTGTCTGATGAATCTGGAGTTTAATTACGAAATCTTAGGATGGAATTTTTCATCAATTACTTCTAGTCATTAATTTTCATTGATTTAGATAAGATCAGTCAGCTTTCGTGATGTTGCTACATGCTTATATCTACAATCATTTCATTAAAATTGGTTCTTTTGGTTTTAAGTAACATTTTAGTAAACAGTAAAGCTCTTAGACATATTCAAGAATATTATCTCTTACAGTTTTACATCCACATTGATTTGTATTTCTTCAAGAATTGAATAAAGGGTTCCAGTGACTAAAAGCCTAAACCATTATGGCAACTACAGAAATATTAGTTCTGCTCATTTAAAAGGATCAAAGTTTAACTAGATTTTAGAAAATCTGATTTGTATGTATTAAAAAACACGAAGTTCTGCGAATGGGATCTATTTTCAACGAAACTTATTATCAAGCTGTACAATCATATATACATATGAAAATGTTTTGTTAAGGTACTGTAGTGAACAGAACACGACTGGGGACAATCGAATGTGTTTAAGCAAAAATTACAGACTATGTCAGTAAATTCTGAAAACCATACAATGGGCAGTCAATTTGCAAATTAATAACCAATAGTCTCGATCTTCACTGTTTCTTCTTTAATTCCATTGTTCGTGCATTTTCCAAACGATTGCGCGTCATTTCAGTTCTTTCCTCATCGGTCTTCTGCCAAAATACATTCTATGTCTGACCAACACTATATACTACTTATATGGATATAAGTAGACCACACCACAGTACTAATTCCATAAGAAAATGTGTACACTAATAACCAAGATGACGTAAAAGAAAGATTATAATACTAGATAACTTAACACGAATATTGACAATAGACCCAGTGAATATAATAAGATGATTAAAGGTTATTAAAGGTCATAGATGTGTAAAAATAAATAATGTGATATGATGAGCATTTATGAATAATTTTATATGGTTGAGACCATGAGTCAGCTAAAACTAGACCACTATGGAAAACCTATAAGCACTGGATGGCTGCTTCATCCTATTGTGGGACTCCTCAGCAGTGCGCATCCACGATCCCGCCTCACGAGATTCGAGCCCAGGACATATCAGTCTCGAGCGCGAACTCTTAACGTCTAGACCACTGAGCCGGCATCCAACGGTGTTAATGTCTAACTTCAACCAATTCACGAAATTGAGCAACCATTCACCAATGTCATCAGTAAGTTACTATCTCACAACAGACCTGGTTGAACTCCACTGTTTACTGCTTCACTAGAACTCCCGGAAATACCTCATGGAGCCAGTCACTAGTGAGCATATTGTCACAATCAGATGGGGTTTGTGAAGATTTTAGTAATTTTATATAGTTGAAATCGTGAGTCAATTGAAGCTAGATCACCATGGATAACCTGGAATCACTGGACGGCCATTTCGTCTTATTGTGTAACTCCTCAGCAGGGCGCATCCACAATCCCGCCTAGCAAGATTCGAACTCACGACCTGTCAGTCTCGCGCGCGAGCACTTATTCGATAGACAACTAAGTAAAAGATAAGACATAAGTAAATGGTAATACAGTAATAATATTGGTTAGAATATTAATTAAGGCCAAGGTAACGAATTTAATCTAGAGGCTTTTTAATTATCGTTAATGTAAAATTTAGTTTAAAATGGCGAACTGACATACCACTGATAATGAAAAAAACATTATACTTGTTTCATCTCGGTTAAAAACTCAAACTGGTTTTCTTTTTTAATGTCAACGTGTAAACAACAGTTGGGAAACGGGACGGGACGAAACGCGCGTCCTGGATTCCACTGCTAGCCACTAACAATCTCTACTTACCATGCTTGTGAATTAAGGCTATATCGAGGCAATACGCACAGTATGCACATATGCCAATTAGAAACTGACCAGTTGCAGTCCTAACACATCGATGGGAAGATTCAAACAAACAATACTAAGTGAATTTAATTTTTTATTTCGTTTTAGTTTGTAATTTATATGTTAACTACTCATTAAACCATCAGTAATATGATGGGGAAACTAAAAGACAACAGTATCACATTTTCAGAGCTTCAGTGCCTATTGATCGTAAAATCCAAGAGCTATTTAGGCATTCATCGTTTAATCCTAAACTTTTAACCCTGAATGGCTGAGTAGAATTTTCTCCTCCACTAGAAAGATGCACAAATACACAACTAGTTAAATCTTCACATTCCGTAATGCTTAAAAATACGTGATTGGTTAGTTCAGATATTAGATGTTTTCAATCATTTGTATCATCTTGGTCCCAGACTACTTAGCAGCATATCATTACTAGTAATGGTATCTAACGTAAAGAATATTGACCTAAAGGTGATGCTTGTTTTACTTAATTGGTTACGTGAAGTTACGTTTTCTCTCATGTAAAATAAAATAAAATTGTAATATTATAGTCAAAAATATGTCGGAAATTTTTTAAATCCCTATTCACGAAGTGCCTCATCAAGTTTATATTAAAAACTTAGTCCTTGGTGGAGACTGGGTTCAGAATTAATAACCCTATAATAATAATAGTAATAATAGTGAATTCACTACTGACTTACTTTGAGTAGGATTTATTGAAGTTCTGGTGAAAATCTGTAATTAGTAGTGTACATTTAGGTTGGGAGTAGATAACTAAGATCAATAGTAATAAACAATAGCAGGACTATAGTGAACTGACGAAAACCGACGTGTTAGCATTCGGTCTTCCAAAGATATTGAAATTGGAAAAAAGCCTAAGTTTGTTGATGGCTACAATTGAAAAATTAAAAAAAGAGGAATCTTATTCAGTGTCTCATACGTATTACCTATCGGTTATCCTGCGCGCTTCGGCTACAAATTTATGTGGTAAAGAATTCAATTGTTCTACTTCTATAAAGTGTCTTTATATGAATTAAAACAAATTAAGTGATTGAATGATTGGTGTACTTATGAACTGTCTGTTCGCAACGATTAGTGAAATTATCTATACAGCTAGAACTTGACTGAAATTGAAGGACCAAAAAAGTTTTCTTTATGCACGAAATATAATCTCTGTTCAGTCGTCCTAATGTATGTCTAAATCAATCCCCAGAATACTTTCATTTTCAGAGATAATGAACCATGATCTATGCATCCTAATCAGCCTGTTTCATCCGTATTTCAATTTATTGTTAGTTTATTAGGTTAAACATTCCTTATTCAGTTATTCATATAATTGAAAATTACACGACCCTATATTTTAATTTCTCGATAAATCCTAATATACCGAATTAACTGAAGTTATAAATGTAAACCTTCAAATCCCAACAGGACGGTTTAAGATTAGAAGTTCTTGGTGGGGCTTAAAGGTTCTGTATTCGGTCCTGGTCGTGAACGACTTAGGAATCTGGTACCACAACTAAACAACTGTCAACCAGTGATGTAAACTACAAAATTATGTTGTTATAACTTACAATATGCAACTAAATATGAAACCAAAATGTACAGGAAAAAAAGTAAGCTACTTATCGTGCGAAGATATCCGCTGATATGAAATAAATGTATTAACAGAAAAGCTTGACGTTTATCGCATAGAAAGCTTATGTGAACATTATTTCGCTAAACAAACATTGAGTTCAGTCAACTCGTAATACAAAGCGGTTGTTATCCATTACCATCGACGGATAACTACTTCATTCTGTCAATCTATTGACTGCAACTTAACATTCCAAACGTTTGGTGGTTCTAAGTTCAACCTATGGGTGGTGAACAGGTCATTAGGCACACATTATTAACAGAAACCAAAAGAAATCAACTGTTCAGTTAATGTAATCCCCAAAAGTTCTTCAGTTAGTAATGAGACCGCGTAAGATACAAAACTCTCACCGTGAAAATCAATTACAAGCATACTTACTTACCTACGCCTGTTACCTCCCATAGAGGAGCATAGACCGCAAACCAGCATTCTCTATCCAACTCTGTCCTGAGCCTTCCTTTCCAGTTCTTTCCAGTTGCTATTCATCCTTCTCATATCTGCTTCTATTTCCCGGCGTAGTGTGTTCTTTGGCCTTCCTCTTTTCCGCTTTCCTTCCGAATTCCAAGTTAGGGATTGAGTCGTGATGCACATTGGTGATTTCCTTAATGTATGTCCAATCCACTTCCATCGTCTTTTCCTAATTTCCTCTTCAAATGGAAGATGGTTTGTCCTCTCCCATAAAATGCTGTTGCTGATAGTATCCGGCCAATGGATGTTGAGCATTTTGCGTAGACAACTATTTATAAATACTTGTACCTTCCTGATGATGGTCGTAGTAGTTCTCCACGTTTCAGCTCCACACAGTAGGACTGTCTTGACGTTCGTATTGAAGATTCTCACTTTGAAATTAGTTGACAGTTGTTTTGAGTTCCATATGTTCTTCAATTATAGAAATGCTGTCCTTACTTTGTCAATCCTCAACTTTTACATCTACATCATATCCACCATGTTCATCAATGATGCTTCCCAGGTACTTGAATGTTTCCACCTCTTTCAGAGTTTCTCCATCAAGTGCGATTGGGTTGGTGTTCTCCGTGTTGCATTTGAGAATCTTGCTTTCTCCTTTGTGAATGCGGAGGCCTATCGATGCGGAGGCTGCTGCTACATTTGCTGTCTTCATCTGTATTTGTTCGTGTGTATGAGAGAGGAGGGCTAGGTCATCTGCGAAGTCCAAATCATCTAATTGATTCTGAGATATCCATTGTATTCCGTATTTCCCTTCAGATGTCGAATTTTTCATAATCCAGTCAATCACTAGAAGGAAGAGGAATGGGGAGGGTAAACAGCCTTGTCTGACTCCAGTCCTTACTGGAAATGCATCTGTCAGCTGTCCTCCATGCATGCCTTTGCACTGTAGTCCATCGTATGAGTTTTGGATAATGTTGAAAATCTTTTCAGGAACTCCATAGTTTCGAAGAATTTTCCATAATGTTCTCCTGTACATGCTGTCAAACGCCTTTTCATAGTCAATGAAGTTGACGTATAGTGATGAGTTCAACTCAACTGATTGTTCAACGATGATCCGTAGTGTGACGATCTGGTCTGTGTACGACCTATGCTTACGGAATCCAGCCTGTTGATCCCGAAGTTCGGCGTCTACTGCGTCTTTCATCCGATTCAGCAGCACTCTGTTGAAAACTTTTCCTGGTAATGATAAAAAACTGATGCCTCTGTAGTTCTCACATTTGCTCAGATCTCCTTTCTTTGGTATCTTGATGAGATATCCTTCTTTCCAGTCCATTGGCACTTGTTCCTCTTCCCAAATCTTCTTGAATAGAAGGTGAAGCATGTTTGCAGTTACTTCAATGTCTGACTTCAATGCCTCACATGGTATATTGTCAGGTCCTGCTGCCTTGCCACTTTTGATTTGTCTAATGGCCATCTTGACTTCTTCGATCGTTGGTGGAAGGACATCTATAGGAAGGTCAATGTGGGGTGCTTCGATGTTTGGTGGATTCAATGGGGCTGGTCTATTCAGCAGTTCCTCGAAGTATTCTGCCCATCTTTTCCTCTGTTCTTGAATCTCAGTGATTGTCTTTCCTTCTTTGTCCTTGACTGGTCTCTCTGGTTTGCTATATCTCCCTGCCAATTTCTTCGTTGTATCATATAGTTGTTTCATATTGCCTTCTCTTGCAGCTTTTTCCGCCGTCGTTGCTAGTTCTCCCATGTATTTCTGCTTGTCGGCTTTAATGCGCTTCTTCACTTCGCTGTTTGCTTCTGCGTAGTTTGCTTGTGCTTTGATTTTCTCTGCTCGTGTTCGGCTGTTGTTAATTGCTAGTTTCTTGTTCTTCCTTTCTTGAATTTTGTCCAGGGTTCCCATAGAGATCCATTCCTTGTGATGATGCTTCTTAGGACCAAGAACCTGCTGACACGTTGAAGTTAGTGCTTCTTTTATCCCTTTCCAGTTGTCCTGCAAAGTAGTTTCTTGTTCATTCAGTAGATCCTGTAGAGCTTGGAACCTGTTGTTGAGAGTTATCTTGAATTCATGGAGCTTGTCAGTATCTCGAAGGAAGGCTGTATTGAACCTTTGTAGTGCTGTTTGTCCAGTTGTTCAGTGTTTCTTTAGCTTCAGTCTCATCTTGGCCACAACCAGGTGGTGATCTGAAGCTATGCCAGCTCCTCTCCGGGTTCTCACATCTTCCATTGATCTTCGGAATTTTTTGTTGATACAGATGTGATCTATCTGGTTCTCTGTGGTGTGGTCCGGTGAGATCCATGTAGCTTTGCGTATGCGCTTGTGTGGGAATATTGTGCCGCCTATAACCAATTTGTTGAATGCACATAGGTTTGCAAGTCTCTCCCCATTTTCATTTCTCTCTCCTAATCCATGTCGTTCAATTACATCTTCATATCCTGTGTTATCTACTCCAAATTTAGCATTTAGATCTCCTATCAGGATGGTGAGGTCCTTTCGTGAGCACTTCGCTATAATTGATTGAAGCCTTTCATAGAACTGATCTTTATCATCGTCGTTGCTATCATTGGTGGGTGCATAACATTGGATAACGTTCATTGTGATCCCTTTCTTCTTTGTTCCGAATGATGCTTTGATTATCCTGGGTTCATGAGATTCCCATCCCACAAGTGCATTTCGTGCTTCTTTGGACAGCATTAGAGCAACTCCCTGAGTGTGTGGAGCATTTTCCCCTTCGTGACAGGAGTACGGCAGCATCTCTCCTGTGCCTAGCCTTTGTTGTCCAGTTTGTGTCCAATGGGTTTCGCTGATTCCGAGTACTGCCAAGTTGTATCTCCTTATTTCCATTGCTATTTGGCTGGTCTTTCCTGTCTCCCACATTTTCCGGACGTTCCATGTACCTATAAAGAGTGTTGCTCTGGTTCTTAGAAGGTGCATCGGTCTCGTGACTTCCGAAGAATTTCGGCTTTCATCATGAGACGTCATAGTTATTCCTTCAACTCCCAGGGCAGAGTTTAAATGGTTTGAATTATTTTTTCGGGTTAGCGTTTTTTTAGCGAGTTAGCTTTTCTACGGGATGGGGTCGCACAGGCATGAACATATTATACACAAAATGTAGGCGAAAAAACATGTCCATAAAAATAAATCACTACTCAAAGGTTTGATCTTTCTTTATGCCTTGTTTTACTTTTTCGGAAAAAATTTTCCATCTAAAAATATAGGAAAGAGAGTTATGACGGGGTGGGAGAAAGAAAAATCATTACATCGCATACTATTCTATTTACTAATTAGCCTCATTTATTGAATGTCATGTTTATTTTCAAAAAACAAACAAGACAAGGACGTAAACAGTTTTCAGAATAACAGTAATAATAGATAATTAGATATTACGATAAGAATAATTACTTCATGTAAATCTGGAGTTATGTATACATGGATAGTCAGTCAGTCAGTTACAATGTAGGACCAGGCATATTTATGCATCGGTCCAAGTTGCCATACCTCGTTAGCACAACAATATCAACACCGATACATGGATAGAATGTTCAAAAAAAACAAACAGAATAAATCTCCTAAACAATAATTACCATAGTTCCATGTGAAATGATTCCACTTAACAGGTGGATTACAATTGAGTGTGCCATTTTCTTTTTTTAAAAACAAAAAAAGGTAAATATTTACTGATAGTTGAAAAACACATGTATTCAATTTAATAGATAAAGGAAATCTTCACATCTATCTCTTATCTTATGAATAATAATGAATGACAATACTGTAAATAAGAATACTTTATTAATAATATTAATTATCTATTAAGTAAACAATAAAGAACTTTGTCAACGTATCAAAGAAGTAGAACATTTATAGAAGTTGGTTACTTATTTAAATCTCTTTCAAAGCATTGAATTCAAATGCTATAACTCTTTGATTTCTATAAGAGCATATATAATATGAATCATGATGAAGACTTTGACATTTGACAGGAAGCACAGAATACAATGGATATCTCAGAATCAATTAGATGATTTGGACTTCGCAGATGACCTAGCCCTCCTCTCTCATACACACGAACAAATACAGATGAAGACAGCAAATGTAGCAGCAGCCTCCGCATCGATAGGCCTCCACATTCACAAAGGAGAAAGCAAGATTCTCAAATGCAACACGGAGAACACCAACCCAATCGCACTTGATGGAGAAACTCTGAAAGAGGTGGAAACATTCAAGTACCTGGGAAGCATCATTGATGAACATGGTGGATATGATGTAGATGTAAAAGTTGAGGATTGACAAAGTAAGGACAGCATTTCTATAATTGAAGAACATATGGAACTCAAAACAACTGTCAACTAATTTCAAAGTGAGAATCTTCAATACGAACGTCAAGACAGTCCTACTGTGTGGAGAGAATGCTGGTTTGCGGTCTATGCTCCTCTATGAGGGGTAACAGGCGTAAGTAAGTAATACTATGAATAGCTTTACGAAGATCAATCACTTAATTTAAAGTATCATGTGCATGTGATACTGTTAGATAAGAACGTCATCATGATAATGCGTCTTTATACTAAACAATGATAGTCCGCATATATGTGGCACATAATGTTATCACCATTGTCGACCATACTCTTCATTCCGGGGACAACAATAAAACGATGTGAAGGTGATAATTCGTAAAACAACAAAGCATCTGAAGATCATGATAACTGAAAACTTCCAGAGATATCTTAAACAATGGAAATAAAAAAACTTTACCAAGAATAGGGATAATTTTTTTCAAAGACAAGATTGACGCATAATTTTTTTTCCATAAGACAACGTTTTTCTAAACTTAGTCCTCATATTTATCTAACGGTTTCTGTATACGGGCTTGAGCTGATATTTAGATGAAAAAAAAGTTTGAGTTATTAACATTCTTGGGTTTAATGAAATGAATGACTGAAATATTTACTTGGTAGATGACATCTTAACTTTTGACAATCTACGAATAATGAACTACCAACAAATTTGTGCACATCATTACAATTAAAACTTTTATTTTGTATATATAACCGAAGGGTTTATTTTTGTAGCTGTCACAAACAACCCTTTAGTTTTGAAGACTTCTAGAAAATATGCTGCTGTATGTGATTATTCCCAAATTTTACCAGTCTTATCAGAAGGAATTTTGTGGAGATTTAGTATTTTCATATTTGAAAGCGTGAGTCAATTGAAGCTAGACCATCATGGAAAACCTAGAAGCAGGATCGTGGATGCGCACTGCTGTGGAGTCCCATAATAGGACGAAACGGCCGTCCAGTGCTTCCAGGTTCACCAGTCTTATTAGAAACTGATCATAACTGTTGATTATTTAGACCAGCTTTAAAGACTTATTCATGAATAACTATCAACTTTTCGTAAAAGACCTTCATACCACTAAAAAATCTCTTTGTTAAGAGAGGTACAATTAATTAAGATAAAATTCCGATGAGCAATATAGTTCTATGTATAATTCAGTCATGTACTTGTTTTCTTTTACAGATAGGTAATTAATTAACATAAAACAGAAATGATCAGATCAGTGATTGTCCTTAAACTAATCGATCTATAGATTAAGTTGGGGAAAAGTCAGTCGAATATGAATCACTTCTCTTTATATGGATATTAATTTGGATGTAGCAGTTAATCTGTAGGAATGATTTTGTCTAAGATAATATTCATTGGTTTAGGCCGGTCAAAGACTGATGTAAACAGAATTAATTTTAATTAAGAGACTCTCATTACGGCTGCAAGGGGGATAACTTTTGAAAAGATATTTGTTTGCTTGTGATCCAACTCTAGAGGACTTCGAAATTTGAATCCAAATGAATATGAGCAGACTACATTCATTATGAAGCATAAAACACATTTTCTAAATTAAAATATATCTTCGAGTCTTTATTTATCATATACTCAATAATATAACACGACAGAATATCTGAAACATTGACTTCTGAATTATTAATTCAATACAGAGATAGACTTATGCAGTGACATAAATATTGATTCTACTTTACCAAATGTACAACGTTTTCAACAGTAACAGCAACAATGTTAAAATGAAGCCAACAGAAATTAATTCGAAGAAAAGCCAAAAAAAGGATTATTTTGCGAATGCTTCGGATTAACCATTTGCATTACAGATTGATTGTAGTGACATCAAGAAATTTAGATTTCAATACGATCACTTAGCCTACATATCAGTAAGTTCTTATCCAACGTTTTACGTTTATAACTTTAGCCAGTTAGTAAGATTGTACGATCATCATCCATTACTTGTTGTGGATAACTGCATCACACCCAACATGGCTGAAGAAGGACTCGACATCGGTCACTACTCAGTGATTAGTTAACTGTAACTACATCCCAACCCTAGAGGAGGTCAATAATAACCTGAATAGCACAGTGGCGACGTTTCTAACTAAAAGTAAGTGACACGGAATCAAATCAGTTCCCCCAAGATTCCTGATACACCTTACTGACGATTTGCACATACCACGTTACCTAGATCCAGGGATTTTTTTCAACTACCTCAAACCATCACCTTACGTCGTCGAACTCGATTGAATATGGCTTCTCATCAGAATTCAGGAAGTTAATTTTCGAAATTACTAATAAGTGATTCCATGACTACTGTTTGTATGAGGAGGTATAGATCATAAACTCACAAATGTAGATATTACTGTCACTAATAATACCAAGCTAGTTACCAAAAATTGTAAACTACTCCCAGTTTTTTTCACTTAATCAATCGTATCCACGTCTAGAAAACTAATTTCAACTTAAGGAAACATTTTCATAAAACTATCAAAATTGACTGAAATCAAAGATATCGAGCACCGAAATTCAACTCAACCATCTTTGCGCTCTGCTATGTCGCCGTAGAATATGATGAATACACTGTTTAAGTTTTTGTTCGTAAGTGTTTTATCATCCCGTTGTCGATAATTATGAGTTTCAACTGGCTAGTCTGTTTCAGAATATATCCATCATGTGTGTCATTTATTCACAAGTTTTAATTAAGGTTAAGAAGATGAAAACACTTACAAATAAAATTTTAATCCCTTGCGAAGCTTGTGATTATCTTTACTCAGTATCTCAGTGAATAACGCAATTGGATTTTGAAGCGAAAGGCACTTGTTCAATGGTTTTCATAACCTGTTTCAATATATTACGAAAACGTAACTTTAAATTATACAAACCCCTATAGACTACCCAGTTGAAAACTTTTGTATCTACATGCCAGTAATTGATGTTGTGAAGTACAAGTAAATATTTTAAATCCTTGTTGAATATAACGAAGGAGTCTGACAATAGGGTGAAACGGCCGTCCAGCACTTCCAGGTTCTCCATAGTGGTCTAGATTCAATGAACTCATGATTTCAAATATATAAAACATTTACTTCATGTTTTTTTTTATAATCCTGTTCGTTTTATTATTTAGCTTTCTTCTTAAATTTATGAAACAAATATCACATTGTGATAAGATGATGGTTTTTGAGGTGGTCAACAGGAAACCCTGGACCCGGGCTTCGTGCTACTTGGCACTCGTCAGCAAGGTGAACCCGTAGTCTTGAGGGAACTGATGCTCCCTGGAGGATTCGATCCCGTGTCACTCAGCTTCACAGTCAGAGACGTTGCCACCAAGCTATTCGGGCCGCGACCGACCTCCTGTAGGACTGAGATGTAATCACAATTGATTGATCACTGGGTGGTGATCAATGTCATGTGTGTCAAGTTCTTCTTAGTGCTGATCGAATGCTATCGATCAAGTTGCAATGTGGCCACTAGTCTAAGTGGCTCAGTGGTAACGTTTCTGACCGTGAAACTGAGTGACACGGGATCGAACCCACCAGGGAGCATCAGTTCCCTCAGGATTACAGGTACACCTTGCTGACGAGTGTCAAGTAGCACGAAACTCGGGTCCAGGGTTTCCTGTTGACCACCTCAAAAACCACCATCTTATCTCAATATATATATATAGTGCACGCAGTGTCGAGCCACCTAGACTGGTGGCCACATTGCAACTTGATCGATAGCATTCAATCAGCACTAAGAAGGACTATACACACATGAAATTGATCACCGCCCAGTGATCAATCAATTGTAAAATATCACATTGTATTTGCCTTATATTAAAACTCCATAGGTTTATATATTTGGTTACATTTTAAAGATAGATTACCTTAGTTTCCTCTCCTGGTTAAATTTTAACTGCACTAATTGATCATGTAATAAAAATTATTTTTGTCACATACGGCTTATAGTTCTGATTGAATTTTATCTACTGATGAGCACTCTCTTTATTAAACTATGTGACTTATTCATTTTACCCACTTTAATTAATGTCAGGCGACTGGAAACAACCAATAGGAAGCTAGTGACATATATTTCTAACTAACTGAGACTTGGAAATAGCGAAGACTCTAACTCAAATGGTAGAAAATAAGTCTGAATTCCGTGTGAAGCATCAGTTTCTACAAAATTACATATATACCTTGTTGACGCGTGTGAATAATCATGATGCCTAAATTCACCTAACGTATTTTAGAGATTACCTTCAATGGCCGAATACTGTTATTTTGAGTTACATAAATTCTCCTAGCAGTCATATTGTAAATAGATGGTTAATAATCAGACAATTTCACTTGTAGCCGTTCTAGGGCTACTGTTGATCCAAAACCCGAATAGGAAACGGTTGAGAATGAGGTTAATAACTCCGACCAGAAAAAAAACATTTAAACCATTCAAACCCTGCCCTGTGGATTGAAGGTTCTTCATTCAGAATAGCTATAATACCTCGCGGCAAAATCTGAGATTCTTCAGAAGTCGCCAGGTCAATGCTCATTCTGACAACTAGTGCAACGATTAATATAGGTGCATGGGATGTCTGCACCATGTGGAAAACTGTGAGAACCAACCAAATAGATGTGGAAATGAGACAATATAACTTGGTGGTCCTCAGAATCAATGAAATCCATTGTACAAAAGCTGAACATAAAAGATTAGCTTCAGCAGAGATGGTGTCGTATTTTGAATATGAGGAAGTAAGCACCCAGCGTACTCGAGGACTTGCACTGATGCTGTCTAGAGAAGCACAAAAATCACTCATAGAATGGGAATTCGATGGATCCAAGATTAACAAAGCATCCTTCAAAACGAATAATGAGTAGATTGCAATAAATGTCAGCCAGTGGTATACACCCTCCAATGATAGCAGTGGAGACGACAATGATCAGTTTCATAAAAGAATACAATTGATCATACAGAAATGCCTAGGAAAGAATCTGATCATTCTGATAATATATCTAAACTCCAGGGTTGAAATGGACTACCCGGGCCGTAAGATAACATGTAACGACGCTGGTTAGAAGAAAATAACGAAAATGATTACAGATTCGCAAATCTATGTACCTTCAACAAAATACACAATTTACGTGGGTTTCACCAAATAACACTAAAATGAATCAGCCCGACCACATTTGCACCAATAAAAAATTCAGATTGATTGAAGAGATGAGAACAAAGAGATGAGTTGATGTTGCTTTGGGTCCCTTCTTGATGGTGGCAAATATAAAATTGAAGCTAAAGAAGCTCCATAAAGCTGGACACAAAAGATTAATGTGTTACTCTTTGCCATTAGGAAAGCTATGTTCAGTTTTTCGAAAATACTACAATATCGTCTGGTGACTACCGTAACGTTCTTTAGACCACACTTATTCAATGAAACAGCTAATATTTTGCATTTGCCATTTTATTGGTATAATTAGTTTCTGAAAAGTACCATTTAAGATGCTTTAAGAACAACCTACTAGCTGATGGCTCGGTCGATGCTGAAGGATATATGTCATATTATGCACTATGTTAGCTAATGATTCGTTATTAACTTTTATCCTACTAATATTAGTTACAGTAGTATAAAATGTTTCTGTATCTATATAATCAAATAGGAAATAGGGATGAGACCCACATATAAAATGATAGTGAACCATAAGGGCATGAAGTTGGCATTCATCTACAGGGAAACAAGGAGCAGATAATTATGGTGTTTGAATGTTTTTGTTATTATTATCATTATCATCATAATGGTATCTTTCGTTCAAATCTAAATCAATAAATCAACTAGTCAGTCAGTAGGAAAATAAAAACAAACAACTTGAAAGTTTTTAAGAACAACTTTCAATTTACTTCTCACTGACAACAGCAAAAACTTAAAGCAGTAAAAATTTCTATCTTCCTTCACCAAGAAAGAAAGAAAAACAAGAAAAATATTCAGGAAAAATTATTAGATGGTATCAAACAATAATACATTTTGTCTTTTGTTCTCCACCCCTAATTGTCACTCTGTTTTGCCCTATCTCTTTCTGTCTCTGCCGATGTGGAAAAATAGACAACAACGTTAAACAATTTATAGCTCAATTGAACTCAACTTGTAGCATCAAGATGACTAAATACAAATGAAACATGGCGTAACTAACAAATTTTATCTCTTTTTAAAATTATTCACTCTGTTTTATTGACATAAATCATAAGGAAACATGTATATTTATAGTAGTATTGGCAATAATAATAATAATAATTATTATTATTATTATAACAATAATATGCATGGAGGTTTAAACTATTCTAGCCCCTGCGTTCAAAATTAAATTATAGAGGAAGAGAGAAAACAAGAAGTGGAACGTGAAGTGTGAAAAGATTCTGTTATCTTAAGTGTATTTTAAATTTGCCCTACAGCAGACGAATGGACATGAACATTGTTGAATTCCAGCTCAACGGTTTAGTGGTTGTGTAATCGCGCATGACCGAAGGTCCTGGGCTCGAGTCCTGCATGTGAAATCGTGAATGAGCACTGCCAAAGAGTCCCATACCAGAAAGAATCGGTCATCCAGTGCTTCTAGGTTTTCAATTGTGGTCTAACATTGATTAGTTAATAATCTCAATGAAATTCAACAATCTTCACAAGCCCATACTAAAAAATAGGCAATTTGTTGAATGGTTATGAAATTTAATAATATTTCGATAAGGCTATATTTTTAAACAGAATAGTAAAGACAATTCATACAGCTTAATTTAAGTACAAACTGGTGACAAGTTCAATTTAAGGTTATTTAATACTAGAATAATATTCTGTAGAGATTTAGCAACAAACCGAAGAACATTATCTTTCTTAATATCTCAAAACTTGTTTTTACTAATCACTCGCAATCTCACAAGAGAAATTACATGAAACCATTGTAGCACTAAATTTCAGCTCATCGGTCTCGATATCAGTCTAAAAGGTTAGATTCTGTGTATGATCAGGGTTGCCAAGTGTTAAGAAGTTCCAAAGTAGGAAAACACAGTTTTTCAATGCTGCATGGTTTCACAAAGGTTCTCTAAATGATATCGGCTTGTAAATTAAGCTCTCTGTAAATATGAATTATTTATTTCGATTGTAGACTACCTTTGTTTCCATTGAAATCATGAACCGATCTAAGTTAGGCGATCTTTGAAAACCTGGAATCACTAGATGGTTTTTTCACCTTAGTATGAGAATCCTCAGTAGTGCGCAACCGGGATCACGGACGCCAAACTTTCTGGTTTTCAATGGTGGTCTAGCTTAGATAATTTTATGATTTCAGTAAAGTTCAACAATCTCTACAACCCTATACTGTACTTTTAGCTTATCAACGAGTGTCTCTTCGACTGAATATCTCTGATTACTGGTAAAAAGACTGATCGAATTCAATAACTGCAATCAATAAAACACCATGAACTACTGGTTTAATCTGTAAATATTTGTTGAATTCTTTTTTTAAACTCAAAGATATTTTCTAACGCGACCGAACATATTCAATCACCATAATCATTTTTATGACGATGATGTAATGAAATGGATCATTCACTTTTTCTTGATGTTTTGCACTATCTTGTTGTTAAAATTCATGTCTAAATTTTGATTAGCAGCTGATGGTTTGGCAAATCAGACGTATCAGTTCAATACCATACGATAAGTTAGAGGTGCTGATAGGTTCGACTTAATTATCCAAGAGAGAGAGGGGGGATGTGTTATTGGTTGAAAAGGTAGCTTAATTTTCTAAATGACATATACCTAAGTAAATGAATGAGTTTATGCATGTATTTCGATTCATACTCAAGCTTAATTTTCTCATTCACGTAATAGGCTGGGCTTGAGTATAAGAAGCGCATATACCAGTAACAGAATTGGACAACTACCCAACGCAGAAGTAGATTATGAATAGAGATAAATGAATAAGAATGGGATTTATGAAATTCTATTAACCTAAAATGTTAACTACTGAAAATTCACGTATGATTGTCCTTTCTTTAACAGCTTAGGATTCTGCTAAATTGAAATTGTTTTCTTTAGAGTAATTAAAGGAGACTATATTCTATGAAATAAATAAGCCTTTTAATTACAGAAAATTAACGATGAATTACCCGTCCCGAATGGCGACACGCTGGTTACTGAGGAGCAACTAATGTCATATTCCTTCAATCCATAGTTCTGATTGAATTCTACCTACCAAATACCAATCTGGACACTAGTTTAAGTGACTTAACACTAAATGCATTAGTTTTCGATTTAAGATAGTTTGAAATAACCTAGAGAGGCTTTGATTACACTGATGTCCTTATCGACTGACAATCATCATTAAATAGTATTCACAATCTTACTGGAAGTGATATTTTGCTTAGCTAAATAGTATTTCACATTTGTTGATAATGAATTTATAGTTTATTCATTATTCAGAAGATGGAATGTCATCATGCAAAAAGGACTAGTCAAGCGCAACATTAGTGTCTGTTCAGTTAATAATCGATGTGAATGTTTTAGTCCTATAGGAGGTCAAACAACAACTGAATAGCGCGGTGATTTCATACTTGGCTATGGCACTGGACACCTTAAACTAAAATAAAACGAGCATTATTTATTCCTACAAGACTGCCAATAAGCCTTACTTGTAAGTACTAACTCATACAAAACCTAGATTTATTCACAACTTCGTGCAAATAATCTCTGACTATTATGAATCAGTGAATAATGTGCTAGATAAAAGGTGACAGTTTAAATTAAATGATAGATCAAAGCATCTTCATTGAACTAAAAACTTATATTTAGCTGACCAGTGGAGTTCAAACCACGTCTGTTGTGAGATAGGAACTCACTGAAGACAATTGGTGAATGGTTGCTCAACTGCGTGGATCAGTTGAAGTTAGACATTAACACCCAAGGATGCCAGCCGGCTCAGTGGTCTATCAGTTCAGGGCTCAGGCTCGAGACTGGTAGGTCCTGGGTTTGAATCTCAGGAGAGCGGGTTCGTGGATGCGCACTGTTGAGGAGTCCCATAATATGACGAAACGGCCGTCCAGTGCTTCCAGGTTTTCCATGGTAGTCTAGCTTCAATTGACTCACGCTTTCAACTATGAAAAATACTAACTCTCCACAAAACACCTTCTGATAATTTATATTTAGCTTCTTTAAGTAACAAAACTGAAATTTCTTAAAGATTAAAACTTTGATTTAATTCAACAATCAGTTTGGCATGAACTCTGAGCTGTAAAATTTGTTGATTTGGAAAATTTTAATTTATATAAGTCTAAAATTTGTCGAAAACTACATTTTTAGTATTCCTCAGCTAAACTTGTTTGTTGTATGAAACGAATACTTTCCACAAGTTCAATGTATGGGTAAAAATTTGTTATTTAATAGGTGTATTACACTAACCAAGTGTAGAAGTAGCTAAAACAATATATTCTTAGATAAAAACAGCCAAGGGTTAGATCATTTGAAATTGGTTAAGGAAAATATGACGATTTAGATTAAAAGCGAACCCAATTTGACAGCAGTCCAACCAGTTTAAAAGACTTAACTACGTCCATTTTTCCAGAATAGGCGCATAATCTATCTCTCTGTAATGTGTTCAAGAAAATAGTTACTAGATCTCAGTATTTAATAATAACCTTTTTACGATGAATTGATGATTCAATACTGTTCGCACTGAAGTTCGGTTACATAACTGGTCCACTTCCTTTGGATATTAGGTCAACTACTCATGATCTTCAAAACCAATAGGCGTTGCGATATAATAATAACCTTAATAAATGATTAAGACAAGGAACACTGACTGACTTCTACTTCGTATCGACAGAATATAGGTACTCCAATCAGGAAATTTCATATTAGTAATTAGCATACTTATATAAATAAGGGTTTTCGTGCATGCGCTTCACAATAAGTGAAATGATGTGTGTATTTTATTTTTAACTGGAAACATTTCGATAATTTGTACATCTAGTCCTTGAATAAAACATTTGCTCACCTCTGAATTAGTACATTGTATATCAATCACTAATAATTTGGAAAGAATTAAAAATATCGGCTAATTGCCCTGTGTGATATTACTTATCATTGATGTTGAGATGTCAAATCATCATCATGCAATACTCAATCAAAAGATTACTGGCGTTATTGTTCATCGGTTTCTTTGAATTTCTTCCTGTCCAACACATTCCTTTTTACTCTTCATATATGTGTACTATGGTCTTCATCAAGACAATTCTGAAAGGTATTTCCTCACAGTTGAGACATACATATACACACTGAAAGATATATCTGATGACTGTCATTTATACTAATTAGTATAAGAAATAAAACGTTACTTATAATATATATATATATATATATAGACAATAATTTGGCGTCAGAAATGTTTATACTGCATATTCATTGTTTGTCTTATCAGTTAACTATTCTGAATAACAATATTATACACTGTGATCATACTAACTACAATCAAATGACTTAACAATCAAGAGGCTGGAACTATAAAGTTTGAAGAGATTAGAGGATTTACAACTGAATGAACAGCCATGAACATAATAAAAGTCAATCAATTACTAAATTAAAGATTATTTACTTAAATAGTCTTGTCCATTTTAGAGTAATTCCGACAGAGATATAATATAAAATGAAGAACGGTTGAGAACTAGACAGTATCATACAACTTAAATTTCAAAGCCCAAACATTTGACCTTCGGAATTATTCAAGCTTTGTGAATAATTGTCATAGATAATGACTCTAGTCAATCAGTGATTCAGAGACCATTACCCATTACCATCATTGCATAGCCAACTCATTTTAGAATTGGTCAGCTCTTTAGACCATTGAAAAACTCATTTCAAAGGAGGTTATTATCGAGCACAGAATCATTAAATAAAAAAATTGAAGTTGAATTTTTATCCTACTTGATTATTTGGTAATACTATAACAATCGACGTACGGAATTGACACAACTGCCATTGCGTGCTAGTTGTATCACAGTGATCAAAAATAACCAACTAGATTACATTTTTAAAGCTTGCAGTCTTGACTTGGTACAACCTATCTTTATTTGATCAATAATTTGCACTTGGTTTAACTGTAGCCTCTAACACATGCAGAGTCAAATAAGGCACTTGTCGGCAATCGAAAATTCTCCATTTATATTAATCTATTTATGTTCAATTTATGTATACTTATAAATTTTTGATGATCCGAAACGTATATTGAAATATTGTAATGTATTTAAAGTTTTCCCAGGAATTAAAACAAATACAATATTCATTTGAGTAATACTAAAGGATCGCCAGGAGCTATCAGATGTTCTTACTCATGTGCTAGGAACCGCTTCATAAACTTATATCTCATACTACTTATTACAACTGAACAAACAGTAGGTTCAGTCATGATGAAATTTATACTTTCAGTTGAATATGAACCATTCAAAATGCTTAACTTACCTTATAAGAAGTAGAAATTAATGAATAACGCCATAAAACTTTGCCGTCAGCGAACATATAAATGTTATGATTTGATGTCGAATATGACTAAACACTGTTTCACTGATGTATATGTAGTACCTGGAGAATGATTACAAATCAAGCTTTATTGAACAAATGTCTCGAATAGTCTCAAGTAGTTTGAAATATATTTTTCAGTATTGAATCTAATTGATCCATATTAGAATATGAGAAGTTTGTAATAGTTATTCATTTCGGAAATAGTTAATATACCAGACAAGCTTCAAGTAAAATTGGATAGCTTTTTCATTCTAGATGAAGATTCCTGGGAACAGTAAATTTATGCTCCTGCAAACCTTTGGTTTCCACAGTCAACAGGATACCTTGAGGTCATTAATTAGAAATTCAGTCCACCACTAATCTTAAGGTTCGTTTGTATGTTGAGTCAGAGGGTATCCAATACTAAAAAGCTATTAATTCATCATCATGAACCATCGAATTATTGTTGTGTATCTACTCTTATCTGATGAATATTATGTATTTTAATTTCGCGAAAATCCAACTTATCAGTAGCGAATGTAGAAAAAAAATCAATCTCTGCAAAAATCTAAGCAAAAGCATTAATTTTTCAATCAGCTCATCGTTTGATCATGCATAATCATTTTATCTTTTCCTTGAATACAGAGATTTATGCTGATTAATTTTACTAATAAGGTGAAATCCTAACAAACCGGAAGAAACAAAGTCACTGCAGAATGAACAGAATCAAGCGGTTGACTAAAGATAACGACATGTTTGCGACCGCTCCCCTATGTATATACTTGTGTATTTGTAAGTTGCTAACTAACGTGTGCTTCAATTCATGTTGTATTGCTTATTTGTGTTTTATTTTCCAAATCTCGTCGTTATCCAAGTGATTTATCATATTGCCCAAAGTAACCCCTACCAACTTATCTCTCTCATCAACATTATAATCATCATGTACATCATCGCATTTCTGTAAAACAAAAGCGAACAAACCATACAAACAAAAATAATAATATTGTCTTGTTCGCTTACGAATTAACTACTTTAGGATTAGAATTCCAACCTTTTATTTGACATTGAAAATTCATATAGGTCATTAAAAGTACATCAAAATAAACAATCAAAACTATCAACAAAGATGAATAGTGGTTAGCAGTAGAATCCAGAACGCGCGTCCCGTCCTATTTAGGACACGTCAGCTGGATTTACCTGCATCTCAGGGTTGATGTCTACTCTGGGACTCGAGCCCAGTACCATTCGCTTCAAACGCCATCGCGTTATCCACGTAGCTACTGAATCCTCATAGGAACTTGTTTGGGCAATGTAGTGAAGTTTAAATTCACTTGGTATTGTTTACTTAAATCTTCCCATCGTTGTTTAGGATTGCAATATCGAGGTAATGCGTACAGTATGCACATACGCCAATAGTAGACTGATGAATTTCAATCCTAAGCATTAATGGGGGGGGGGTTCAAATAAACAATAATAAGTAAATTTGGTCAAAATTATTGTCTTAGTCACAGCGAAGATTTAGATTTTCAGTGAGTATAAATATTTGTCAACAAAGAGAATGATGGTTATGATGAGAGAGAGAAAGAGAAAGGGAAATTAGTGATACCTTGATGAGTAGAGTCAACCGATACTAGAAATTTCCGTTTGGTGTTAGATGGTTGAACAAGATCGGCATGGTAACTCTTAACCTTGGTATCGTTCTGATCCGCACATCGGACTAAATATCTGTAATCCTGTTGGATAATCTAAGTTGTCAGGATGGGAATTTGTGGAAATTGTAGCATTTTTAAAAGTTGAACTCACAAGACTATATAAGCTAGACCACCACTATAAGCATGGAAGTACTGGACGATCTCTCACGCGGGACTCGAACCCAGGACGCGGATGCGCACTGCTAAGGAGTCCCACACCAGGACGTAGCGGCTGTCCAGTGTTTTCAGGCTTCCAAATGTGGTTTAGCTTAGGTTGTGTTGTGTTATTCATAATCAAAATTAGTAGCGTTGCCACTATGTCAACGGAATTTTCCGTGTATTATTGTTGTCAATCTTGAAATCGAAGTTGGGTACGACATTTTTGGCTGAAACTCCCCAAGTTTTAAATGTTATACTTTAAGATAAATAGTTTGCATAATTTCATTTGCAACTGGAAATAATATAACTAATCAAACATGGAAGTAATTTTCACTAGGAAATAAAATCACTTGGGAGAATATGGGAAAACTAAAGAGAAATATGCGGAAGTTTCGTTCTCATCGGTAAACCATAATGAACAACAAGAGACATAAGCCAAGGATCATCATGTCAGATCACAAGCATGACACCGTAAAGCTAGTTGAAAACGTAAACAATTGTCATTTGATGTAGTAAATCCTTAGTGTTATCCTCCAGTTAAGAGTGACAAGTTTCATCTTATTTTATGTAGCCTGTCGTGAGTGCAGCCGGTTGAGTTATCTCCAAACAGAAAGAAGTTGCTATCAAATGCTTCTCAATCGTAAGTGGTCATATACATATATAATCTTGGGTGCACCGACAATTTCGGTCTAATTCGAAGTTGCATCATCCGCAACATAGTAGATGTTATTATAAGGACGTTTGGTTTGTGACTAAATTAAAGTAGGATTGATTGTATTTTCTAGAATATTCCAATATTAATTTCATAAATCTTAAAATAGATGGAAACAGTCTTGAGATAAGTGGCCAACCGTAGCCTTGCAGTTTCCAATAAACTTGTAAGAAGTTATCAATCCAATTCTTTTCCCATAATTAAATATCCAAATGATACTGTGGTGTGACCTACTTATATCGACATAAGTAGTATATATGGTGAGTAAGGAATAGAATATCTGACAGCAGAAGATTGAGAAGATCAAGAAGAGAAGAACGGAAATAAAAAGCAATATGTGTGGAAATCGAGGAACAATGAAGCTTGAGGCAATTGAAGAACATTTTGCAAATAGAGTATCATAGTATGGTTTTTGTATTTTAGGAAGTAACGTTATAAAGACAAATAAGTCTACGAAAATCTATGTCATTACAGCTATCCATCGTGAAGCTTAGGATTCCTAATGGGGAATATTTTAGTACTATTCCAGACAACAGTGTTCTGTGTAATTAACATACATAAAGAATTCATTAAAATAAATTCAAAACAGGAACACTTTACTGTAATATCTGCATAAATGTAAAGTAGATATCACAGAAGAAGTTCGGATAGACCATTAGTTTCTAATAAGTAATCCATCAGTTTTCTTTAAAAGAGTTTGTTAACTAAAAAATATCTTACATCTCATTTCGAGATGTAAAGTTATTAAATTTAAAAATAATTTTCGTCATAAGGAGACATTAGCTAACAAAATCATTGAAAAGCATGAATCATGTACTCAGTCTACTTATCAAATCCTGATGACATTTATCAAACTCCACTGTGTAGGTACGACACTTCTAGATCAATTAATCGAAGTCAGATAGTCTGTATCTTCCAAATTCGCTGAACATTGTTTAATGTAATCAGTGAGCAAATATGTCTCGACATAATTGACTCTACGGGTTATAACTTTACTTACACCTGTTACCCCCAATGGAGAATCGGCCGCCGACCAACAGACTCCAACACACTTTGTATTGGGCCTTTTTTTCTACTTCTATCCAGTTGTTGTTCATTCTTCTCATATCTGTTTCCATTTCTCGATGCAATAAGTTCTTTGCTCTTCCTTTTCTCCTTTAACCTTCAGGATCCCAAATGAGGGCTTGCCTTGTGACGCAGTTGGGTGTTCTCCGCAATGTGTTTCTTATCCACTTCCAGCGCTTCTTCCTGATTTCTTTTTCGGCTGAAATTTGGTTTGCTCTCTCCCACAGTAGGTTGATGCTGATAGTGTCTGGTCAACAGATCTGTAGTATTTTGCGTAGACAACTGTTAATAAACACTTGTATCTTCTGGATGATGGCTTTCGTAGTTCCCCATACAGTAGAACTGTCTTGACATTTGTATTGAAAATTCTGATCTTTGTGGTGGTTGGCAGTTATTTTGAGTTCCAAATATTCTTCAATTGTAGATATGCTGCTCTCACCTCGCCGATTCGCGCCTTCACATCTGCATCAAATCCACCGTGTTCAGCGATGATGCTAACCAGATATGTAAAGGTTTTCACATCCTCCAAAGCTTCTCCGTCAAGTGTGATTTGATTGGTGAGTGTTGAGTTATATAGGAGAATCTTTCTTTTCCATTTGTGTATGTTGAGACCTACTGCTGCCACATTGGTAGTCTTCTCCCGAGTTTGTTGTTGCGTGTTCGATAGAAGAGCTAGATAATGTGCGAAGTCTAGATCATGCAGCTGCATCCCAGCTGTTCATTGTATCCCATGCTTCCCTTCAGATGTCGATGTCTTCATAGTCCAGTCGATCACCAGGAGAAAGAGAAAGGGTGAGAGTAAGCAACCTTGCCTGACACCGATTTTTACTTCGAACGATTCTGTCAACTGTCCTCTATGCACGATTTTGCAGTCTAATCCATCATAGAAATTCCGTATGACATTGACTATCTTCTCAGGCACGCCGTAGTGTCCAAGAAGCCTCCATAGTGTTGTCCTGTCCACGCTATTAAATGCTTTCTTGTAGTCAATGAAGTTGATGAAGAGTGATGAATTATATTCGATTGATTGTTCCGCAATGATTCGTAGAGTTGCAGTTTCGTCTGTACAGTATCGATCCTTACAGGATCCAGCCTGTTGGTCTCGAAATTGGGCGTCTACTGAGTCCTTTATTCTGCTTAACAACTCCCTGTTGGAGACTTTTCTTGGTATTGAGAGAATCGTGATGCCCCTGTAGTTATCACACTTGCTGAGATTGCCTTTCTTTGGTTTCTTGATCAGGTGTTTTTCTTTCTAGTCTGTCGGTCCTCATTCTTCATCCCAAATCGCAATGAAGAGAATGTGGAGTATCTTTGCGGTTACTGCCACGTCTGCTTTCTGCACTTCTGCTGGAATGTTGTCTGGTCCCGCTGCTTTGCCGCTCTTGATTTGTCTGATGGCCATGCTGATCTCTTCAATTGTTGGTGGGTCAACATTGACTGGGTGGTTTGTGAGTGCTGCTTCGATTATGGGGGTTTATTGGGGCTGGTCGATTTAGGAGTTCTTTAAAGTGCTCTACCGATTTGTTTCGCTGTTCTCCAAAGCTGGTGATTACTTTGCTTTCCTTGCTTTTCACTGGTCTTTCTTGCAACCTTTTCCGCCGACGATTCTAAATGTTCCACATATTTACGTTTGTCGGTTCTGGTGCTCCTCTTCACTTGCCTTGGCTTTTTCTGCTCTTGTTCGGCTGATATTGATTGCTGCCTTCTTGTTCCTTCTTCCGCCAATCTAATCTAGTGTACCAACAGTGATCCATTCCTTGTGGTGGTGATTTTTGCTGCCCAGAACCTCCTGACATGTAGAAGTGATTGCCTCTTTTGTCAATTTCAAGTTGCTCTCCATCGTAGTTCCCTCTCCATTGAGTGGAACTTGTTGCTGAGGATTATCTTGAATTTGTTGAGCTTGTCAATACCCCGAAGAAAAGCCGTATTAAACTTTTGTGATGTTGTCCGCCCCGTTGTTCAGTGCTTCTTAAGTTTTAATTTCATCTTGGCGACCAGCAAGTGATGATGTGAGACTATATCAGCTACTCTCCTGGTTCTCACATCCTCCATCGTCCTTATGAACTTTTTTTGATGCAGATATGGTCGATTTGGTTCTGCGCGGTGTGATCCGGTGAAGTTCATGTGGTTTTATGAATGCGTTTGTGTGAGAATATGGTGCAGCCTATGACCGGTTTTTTGAAGGCACATAGGTTTGCAAATCTCTCACCACTTTCGTTCCTTTCTCCCAGTTCATGTCGTTCCACGACGTCCTCATATACGGTGTTTTCCATTCCAAGCTTGGCGTTTAAATCTCCCGTCAGAATGATCAGGTCCTTTGCTGGGCATTTCTCGACGATCAACTACAGCTTACCGTAGAGTTGATCTTTAACGTCTTTATTGTAATCGTTGGTAGACGTATAGCACCTGATGACTTCTTCCTTTGTTTTGAAGGACGCTTTGATGATCCTTGGTCCAAGAGATTCCCATCCTATAAGTGCATTTTGTGCTTGTTTGGAGGCATCAGTGCAACGCTGTATGTATGTAGGGCATTTTCTCCTTTATGGCTGGAGTATATCAGTAGCTCTCCTGAAGCTAATCTTTGTTGCCAACTTGCATCCAATGTGTTTCACTGATTTCAAGCACGTTCAGGTTGTATCTCTTCATTTCTGCAGCTACTTGGATGACTTTCCTGGTCTCCCACATTGTACGAACATTCCATGTATCTAAATTAATGGTTACTCTGGTTGTCAGAAATGGCCTCAGTCTTTTGGCCTCCGAAGGAACTTGTTTTTCATCATGAGAAGTAATAACTCTTCTAAATGAAGACCTTCTAACTGCCAGGGTATAGTTTAAATGGTCTGAAATATTCTTTACGATAGCGTATATTTAGCGAGTTAGTTTTCTACAGGATGGAGTCGCTAATCCTATTGTCGACTCTCCTCCTTTATCCGGGTTTGGGACCGGCAGTAACCCCAGTGGGGCTTCAGGCGGGTTATAACTACTTAAGAAAAATATGAAGAGTTCCTTTTCTACTTTGCCCATAAGGTTATTCAGTCATAACAACTGAATGATATTAGTTTGACTTGTTCGTTCTGTCAGTGAAACAACTTACATTTCTACATTTTCATTGTAAGCACTACGAAATTTATATCATTTACCATCATTCGATTGTCTATAATGATGGGTTGTTCTCTGTTTAACTGAGATCAATCTGCGTTACACTGTTGATAAGCTTTACAAATACCTTCCTGTTATCATGTAACACAATAAACATCATAACCTATATTTATAGCTTTCTATTGATGTCTATATAAAAAAGGACTAATTAGGTAATTTCCCATATTGTCATTAGATTAAAACCATGGTAATTAATTTATTGATAATCAATCATTTCGAGAAATTATTAATTTTATTATCTACCAATATTTTCATTATTTTTTTTATTGGTTTGTTCACATGGTGAATTTTGAGAAGTAATTGCGGAAAAAAAATCTACTAAATCTGAGAAGAGACAAAAAAAGAAAAAGACATATTGACCAAATATTCAGAGAAGATGAAAATGGTCATGTAAAAATCATCAACAGACTATAGTCAATGGATATATATATATATATATATATATATATATATACCCGTTCTCACTACCCAAACACATTTGAGTCAATACCATAAATCATTGTATTACTACCTACCTTTATGTTAATGTTATCTGATTTGTATGTAGATTTCATTGAAATTATTCTCAGGTTTATTGGTTAAACATACGATCAATATTTATCATTATATTATATTATTTACGCCTGTTACTCCCAATGGAGCATAGGCCGCTGACCAGCTTTCTCCAACCCACTGTGTCCTGGGCCTTCTCTTCTAGTTCTATCCAGTTCTTGTTCATTCTTCTTATGTCTGTCTCTATTTCTCGGCGTAATGTGTTCTTTGGTCTTCCTCTTCTCCTTTGACCTTCAGGATTCCATGTGAGGGCTTGCCTTGTGACGCAGTTGGGTGTTGTCCTCAATGTGTTTCCTATCCACTTCCAGCGCTTCCTCCTGATTTTTTCCTCCGCTGGAATCAATAATTATACCATATTAAATATCTTTCATACTCTATTCAAACAAACAAGGAATATTTCAGCAAAACTAGCCAATTAATAGTATAACACTGTGTAATTCTTTCATGTATATATTCCCTTATTTGGTCATCAAGACAAAATAATCAAGGATCGAATAGGTAGTCGGAATTAGTCAAAACCAAACCTTATTCGAACGTATATTTTATTGGTAGACTTAAGTATCAGTATCTTTGATATTGAGGAATCTAATGCTTTCTGAATTATGCGAACTCATGGAACTCACAGTCATAACCAAAGATGTTATAATTGAGCGATTGATCGAATTATATCGATTACTTTGCAATAGTACCATTAGTCTGAGTGATGGGATCTAGCATATATGTTACATTGAAACAGTTCAAGAGATGTCGAGTCAAATGCACTCACCAATGTAATGTAAACCATTATATTAAGGGATGAAACTCATTACAAACAAAACCATGAAATTTGTATACAAATGTAAAAGTTAATATGATTAATTCCTAGTGACAAAACTGAGTATTTCTCTTTTAAACACTTTAATTTGATTATTAAGAAACGGGATTTAGAGAGATTGCTTAAATTAACTTAGCAATTTATTCATATCATCGAAAAGTTCTTCTTTGAAAATCCTGAGTTTATCATTCATCTTTTCGTCTTGTCGACATACTGGAGACTACTTCTGGAGCCCACGAACTGTCCCTGGCGACCGCTACTCGTCCAAAAAAAGGAAGGGTTGGTGTGAGATTACCATCTGCTTCCCTTAAAAAAAACCTCTCCAAAACGATGCTAATTTGGAAAAATTATTTAATCTCTGTCTTGTGAGTAAAATAGTCGTCATATAAGAAAGTGTTATTACACCTTGTACTGAGAGCCAAGATTCCTCGGAAGCAACGGGTGCGACGTCGCTTCTGACAGCCAGTGCCATAACAAACATGGGGATTTGGTATGTCCAGACAAAGTGGGGGGATCGTCAGAGTCCATCAAATAGCATCAAAAATAAGAAGACACAATCTAGCTATCAGTCCAATAAGTGGAACCCATTTAACACAGACAAGGTAGAAAAAGTCAAATTCCTAATAGATGTTGTGTTCTGGTCACGAAGACAAAATGACTCTACACACACACAAGGCTTACACTGATGCCACACTAGGAAAACTAGACTAATCATATATGTACAAACAGAACTTCCGGTGATTCATCAAACACATAAGAAAAAAAGAAGGTAGCTAATATAGCTTCAGGTTACCACCCGGTAGTGACCAAGACAAAATGAAGTGAAAGTGGTATTGGATAGTTGAATCAGCATTATAACAAAAATTTAACACACCCTTTCATCGAGGTTCTAGCAAACTCAGCTACTTGTATTTAGCTATCAACAAGTTCCAAGTCTTATACGATGTAATAGAAGTAGAACAAACCAAGTTGAAGAACTCAAAAGTGACTAGGGAAGTAATAGATTGAATATGTTAGAAAATGTTAGGCTCCAAGACGCATCATAATAAAGAATGGATCACTGCATACAGCCTAAGGAGGAAAAATGAATAGATAAACAAGAAGACATCAGTCAACAAAAGCCAAACGAGAGCAGAGACAGGCAAAGCACATGCTGAGCATACAGAATCAAACAAACGAATGAATAAGAGCATTAGAACTGACGGAAATGTGGATGACCTGACAAGTACAATAGAAAAGGGAAATGAAAGAACCATATGAAAAAACCAAGAAGCTCGTAGGAAAATACAGCTAACAAAAGTGATCAGTTAGAGGCAAACAAACAAAACCAATCACTGAGGTTCAACAGCAGAAGTACAGATGGATAAATCATTTTGAAGAGCTCACGAATAAATCGGCACCACTGAATCTAACAAACATCGTAGCGCCACACTCAGACCACCGCATAGATTTTACCCCGTAAACAATAGAAGGAATTAATAAGGTTATCAAACAAATGAGAAATAGTAAGGCAACTGGGTCAGACAGTATTCGCCAGTTGAAACTAAAGTTAGATGTAGGTGAATAATGCTAAGACGCTATACATCATATTTAGGAAAATTTTAGGGGAAGAATAAATACTAACCAACTTGAAAGGACGATACCACATCAGCATACACAATGAAAGATATGAGAAGTGTGAGAAATGCTGAGAGATCACATCTTCATCAGTGCTAGGTAAAGCTTTCAACAAAGTGTCACTGAACCTAATGATAAATTCAGTAGATGCACAACTTCGAGATAAACAACCTAACTTTCTTAAGGTTCGATCATATACCGATGAACTAGAGACCTAGCAAATCGTTGCTGAACAATCGATTGAGTGGAATTTACTACTATACATTAAATTCCGTGCTTATAAGAAAGCATTCATTAGCATACATTAGAAAACATTGTAGAATTTTCTTTGACAGTACAGTTTACCTGAAAACATCGTCACAATCCCACGGAACAGTTATGAGAGGCTGGATTGCAAAGTAAGGGATGAAGGGTAATTAACAGATAAATTCCAAATGAAGATTAATGTTAGACAAGTTTTCCTAAACTAGTCTTTTCACTTAGTATAATCCTCCTTCACCTCATTATTGTAGAAATTCCTACAATTTCTCATTTATTTGAGTTCAAACTAGTTTCTTTCTGAATCTCATTCATCGTAATAACTAATTTTATGGAGAGTTCTGGATTGCCTATAAATCCTAATTAATAAGTTCACTGAAGAGCTAGGGAAATAGAGCTCTGAGTTGGTAATATGTAGCAGTCAGCAGAGAAATTGTGGTCCAATTCAGTATTTTTTTTGTCACTATCTACCTTATTATTCAGGGAATCATTAATAAAACTGTCTATTTGAGGTTGGATTACGAAAAACATACCGAAACATAAACTAGTTTATTTAAGTTCCATTTACAATCTGTATAACAAAAAGTGATTAATCATGTTACTCTACCATTTTCACCCTATGATGCACAAAAAGAGTTTTTCCTGATGTTTTTCTCGATTCTGATTAATTCGTCACGATAACATAGTTACACCTTATTACTATGAGCAATAATTTTTGATATATTAACAAATAGTTATGGGCTTCCCAACTTGATTGTGAAAGGTTTCTCAACAACCTGAATAAAAAAAAATCAAAAACGAAAAATTTTCGATGGGTAAGTTTTTGTTTCCTGTTCGTATTTCATAGAATTTCATGTCAAGGAAATATCAATAATCTGAGTGTTAAATTTAGTCCTGATCAACTTTTTACATAAATTAGCTACCCTAAAACTGTAAGTTCAATTCTACTGTCATAGATAAGATATAAAGTTTTATTGATAATTGTCAGTCGTTATAACGATAACGGTAATGAATTACAGATATATGAAACGAGGGTATTGGGTTCGAGTCCCGGAGTGAACATTAACTCTGAGGTGCAGGTACATCCAGCTGACGAGTCCCAAATAGGACGAAGTGGTGCGCGTCCTTGATTCCACTGCTAGCCACTATCCATCTCTGTTTACCATGCTTGTGAATTAAGGCTATATCGAGGCAATACGCACAGTATGCACATATACCAATAACAGACTAACCAGTTGTAGTCCTAACACATCAATGGGAAGATTCAAACAAACAATACTAAATGAATTTATAACCAATTATTATTGCTTATTATCAAATATTATTCATTTTTATGTCTATATTTAAACACCGTCTATTCATATGCAGTCTATTTCCTGTCACCAAGTAATATCAGCTGGATAACAACTGAAAATCTAGAAGGTGTTAAGTGTACGTAAATGACTACATTTGGTGCACAATTATCGTGATTTCAATGGAGTTGGAAAACGTGGACTATTATTTTCAGTAATTTCGGAAATATGTAAGCCAAAAGAACTGGATGTTCTTGATTCTTTCTGGTTTATGGCTAAAGATGTACAATGATAAGCTGTCCAATGTTAGAAGAAAGCCCTGTTCAGTGTTGGCTGGTTTTCAGTAGTTCACCAGATGATGATGATGATGATGATGATGATGATGATGATGATGATGATGATGATGATGATGATGATGATGATGATGATGATGATGATGATGATGATGATGATGATGATGATGATGATGATGATGATGATGATGATGATGATGATGATGATGATGATGATGATGATGATGATGATGATGATGATGATGATGATGATGATGATGATGATGATGATGATGATGATGATGATGATGATGATGATGATGATGATGATGATGATGATGATGATGATGATGATGATGATGATGATGATGATGATGATGATGATGATGATGATGATTCGCTTACTTTTAATGGATAATTGAAAGTTTAAAATTTCAGGTTTTCAAGTTCAAATATAGTTTATTTGTGCGGAGTAAGATAACATTAGTATGGTACGTCTATCTAGATATAAGATTAATTATAATGACGGACATATATGTATACTAATTATATAGAAGAGAGAGAAATATTTTAAAAAATTTACCTACTAACCCTATTTCCTTATTTTTACCAAATCTATTCACATTCACTTTAACATACAAACAAATATCTGAAGTTAGGTGATACAAAACACTCCGACGTGTATGTACATTCATGCTTATGTTTGAATATAAAAGAACATTATTAAAAATTTTGTATATCTATGAAAGGATGAATTACAGGTTACCAGGTACACACATATATATGCATTTACATAATAACGGGAGGCATATTTATATGAGGGCTCACATTGAGGATTAAACTTTCAGACAGGGGATGAGCGTTTTATCCAGGAGACAGAAAATAAGAAAAAAAAATTTTCTACCACACGATATATATATAAACATACACTGAAGATAATTTTCACCTACGCACATCAAAAATTATCATATCTTAAGATGAGTTGATATCCTATGTCTATGGTAGGATACATAAATATAGGAAATCATACATAAAGCAAACATAAGTAAAGACCGATAGACAGGTGTGGTATTATATTACATTATAAGTTCTATAATTATCCATATTCACACACACATATATATATAGACGTACATAGAAACAAAAAAATTCTGACAGGGACGTATGAATGAATAAGATCAAGACTTTTGTAAAATTAATTCCTTTTTTCAGATAAAACATTTCCCTTCACTAAACGAGATGCGTATGTATATATATATATATATATATATATATATATATATGCAGTGACTTCTCATTACATCCTCATTTCCAATCCCAGTTTATCGCTCAATTAAACTACTTCTTAGTATTTTTTTTTAAAAAAGACTATTTTATGCCAAGCATAATTTTTGAGATCATATTCTACTTTTTGTTCAGATCTGCAAATGATAATTATAGACAAAATATTTACCTGAAGTAAGTCAATAACTGATGTTTATTGTGAGTAGTATCTCCGGTGGTATTAAGTAGTATAAATATACATATTATGTATTATACCACTGAATCTTAAGTTTTATTTGATATATTACTAACAAATATTAACATGTTATTATTCTTAATGCATATCTACACAAGTTGATCAGCTTTAATAACCAGTGTTGTGTCATTCAGTCCATAGAACTCATCAAGCATTTTCACTGTCAGGTTTTTAGTGTTGCTATTGAGGTTATTATGATCCCTTTTGCCTGATAATTGGGAGCAATTCACTAGAAACTCTAAACTTCAGTCAATATACTTGGTTCCAGCTATAGGTAATACTAGTATGAGACATTTTAAAATGTGTACACTTTAAATACTGAATACACTTTTGTGATAACTATTCAACTAATTGGGAATCCAATTCTAGCCGATTTCTAGCCGATCAACTCCATCTTTTCAACAATAAAGCATACTTCCAAACAACAGTGGTTAACAGCCAAGGAGAGAAATATCCACGATGTACATTTTTAACGTTCTAATTAACTGAAAACGAGTTTTTTTCAAATTTGTCAGGTTTCGAAGTTAGAAATAGCACCAGTTTATTTATTATTTGCATGAAATGCAATATGTAATCTGTCAATCAGGTGAAGTTATTCCACTTCTTAAGGATGATAAATAAAATAAAAATGCTTAAAACATTCATTGATAACCATGTAGTAATCAATGTCATCTTTATCTGATACAAATTGGTTTCCGTCGATAGCTATGATACCATATCTAAAGCTATGAAGATGACCTAAACATCGTGATAATTATTTATGCTAGTTTAGACTTGATTACATTATTCCTATACAGACAGTATATTTCCTCTTTTCCCATCCCTCAGATTAATTTTCATCCTATAAATGATATCATAGATCAGAGGGAATTTTGTGGAGAATTTAGTATTTTCATAGTCGAAATCATGGGTCAATTGAAGCTAGACCACCATGGAAAACCTGGAAGCACTAGACGGCCGTTTCGTCCTATTATGGCTTCAATTATTATAGCTTCAACTGACCCATGATTTCAACTATGAAAATACTGAATTCTCCACAAAACCCCCTCTGATCTATAATCATATGCTCACTAGTGACTGACTTCAAGAGATATTTCCTTGAGTTCTAGTGGGAAGCAGTGACCAGTGGGGTTCTACCGAGTCTGTTGTATAGATATCAACTCACTGAAGACAATTGGTGAACGGTCGCTCAAAATCGTGGATTGGTTGAAGTTAGACATTAACACCGTCGGATGCCGGCCAGCTCAGTGGTCTATCGGTTAATTGCTCGCGCGCGAGACTGGTAGGTCCTGGGTTCGAATCTCGTGAGTGTGGGATCGTGGATGCGCATTGTTGTGGAGTCCCATAATAGGACGAAACGGCTGTCCAGTACTTCCAGGTTTTCCATGGTGGTCTAGCTTCAATTGACCCATGATTTCAACTATGAAAATATATAAATGATATGTTTTATAAAAAACATCTTTGATTGTCGATGTGTTCTCTTTCTTCGATTATTTTTGTTTCAATCAATTTTTTCAAATTATTTTGTACGGTTACTAAGATTGTATTTGTTTCTTTTTAAAGACAATATGATTGTCTCATAAAGTAATAATACTACTGACAAAAATATAATCATGTATATTACTTGAATTGTTGACCCTGAAATGTACCAAAAACACACAGTAATTCATCCGGAAATTTAATAAAATCTAATGGTGTACAGATGACAAATAAAGTTGTTTAATAAAGTAATAAAGATATACCAACTTTTGTTAAATCATCAATCATGTATAAATAGTAGAAATAATAGTTAACTAACTAATTAAATAAATAACGCACATTAAATTTACTAGGCAAAGATGGATAGCGGTTACCAGTGGAATCCAGTTTGACGTGCATTTCGTTCTATTTGAGACTCGTCAGCTGGATGTACCTGCATGGGTAGATACACGTAAATCACACCAAGTGAATATTATATTTACTGTTCTCTAATATACTGTAATACGTGTATGATTTATATGTATATTACTAAATAGTTGACATTGATAATTACAATTGATGGTATTTAAGTGACATTATTTCTTATTAATTAGTATCAATTATACCAGTAGACATAAATTCGTGTTTAAATGGCTAGAATGAAAAGGAAACAGGTTTTCATAAGATGTCGTGTACACTGAATAAATTGATTGTTGTCGTTTTATTTTAGAGATATTGTTTAATTAGAAGAGCATCATTCCCTTAAACATTGAAGATTGACCTTGTTAACTTAGATTATGAGCTTCAGTTAATATATGTGCATTATACTCTTTGTGAAGATTTATACTTTAGCGTCTTTGATATTAAAAACAGAAACTGATTAGTCTATATTTGGGGTGTGCCTGTATAGAGAATGTGATTTGAATTCTCATTTTAGTTACAAGCTTTCAGTATACTTAGTTATAGGTTATCAATGGAATCCACGATGCTCGCCTCGTTATTTTCGGGACTAGTATATTAGATACACACTTATGCCAGTGTTGATAGTTATATTATTGACACTCCAATGTAGTACCCATTGTTTTAAGTGATGACCTTTTATTTACTAAGTTCAATTTGCTACCAACGTGTTTGAAATTTTGAGGTCACACGTAAAGATCAGTATTTTCTCGTAATTGATATTCATACTATTCGTACACAATATAACATCAACATGTACCCCGAGAATCCATAGAGAATTTCATAAGTTTCACTCAAATCAAAATTCAATCAACTTTAGTATTTTAGAAGTGTTTTACGACACAAACTGCACACAAATCTTTGTGCTAACATCCTTTGATTCTATTTGAAGACTCTTAACCAATATTTATATACAATTCGAAATTGAAAAAGACAGATGTTAAGCATTTCTTCATTTCCGATTGTACTACAGTTAACATTAGTACATTTTGAAAGATCATTTTTCATGCAACACAAATCTCTTTACCAATTATCATGGTGAATATAGTAACTGTATTCATTTCAGAAACATAATTTCATTAGCCATTCTCAGTTATTTAAAGATAAGATTCATCATAGTAACAGAGAAGTTTAGAAACTGGAATAAATAATAATAATGATAATAATAATCGTGGATGCGCACTGATGAGGAGTCTCACAATAGAACGAAACGGCCGTCCGATGCTCTCAGGTTTTCCATGGTGAGCTAGCTTCAATTGACTTACGATTTCAACTATATGAAATTTCAAAAATCTCCACAAAACCCACTTCTGATAATAATCTGTGACTAGAAAAATAGGTTTGTTTTTGTAAAATCAGAAAATTTTTAGAAAGTATCTCATCTAAATGTCAACACACATTCATAAATTAATTAGATTGCCAAAACTTTGGATCCAGATGTTGAATATCAGGAATAAATAGAACAATTACTTATCTCCGCCATCTTTATAAATGATTCTGATTCAATGAATTCCATCTCCATCACATCCTTCTTTTAAGAATAGTTAAAATAAATTGAACTTGTTGAATCATATCAAACTTGATAAGGTGATACAAGGAGAATTAGACGATACAACTTATCTAATAATAACAGTGATTTCCATGTAAAATATACTTTTATCTTAGCAATTATTTCACCTTTATATAATATACCCTTATGGGCCAGGGTAATCTTGCACTGGTTTTCAGGTGAACCAGACACCAAACAGACTTTCAGGCGGCAACCCAAACAATATAGCTCAATCCCAAATTATTTCACCATTAAACTAATGGTTTAACTAAATGGTTTAATTTGTTTAATGAAAAAGAAAATAGAGAATAAATTAGAACATACAATAAGAGGAGTTTTCGATCAGACATAACAATGAACACCAGGGTTAAAATTGTTGAGTATCTATAGTGTTTAATATCATGTCTTATGTTTTCATACTCTTGTAATTTTGTAACCAGTAACCAGTCGCTCACTTCATTTTGATTATTAATACAGGAATGGATTGTAACTGAACATTGACTCGGTTTTAGAGTTGCTACATGATATTACTTGATTCATTACTTGATTCTTATACAAATATAGAGTTGAGATCATGAGTCAATTGAAGCTAGACCACCATCGACAACCTGGAAGCACTAGACGGCCGTTTCGTCATATTATGGGACTCCACAACAATGCGCATCCACGATCCCACACTCACGAGATTCGAACCCAGGACCTACCAGTCTCGAGCCAGAGCCCTGAACCGATAGACCACTGAGCCGGTTGGTATCCAACGGTGTTAATGTCTAACTTCAACCAATCCACGAAATTGAGCAACCATTCACCAATGTCATCAGTAAGTTACTATCTCACAACAGACCTGGTTGAACTCCACTGGTTGCTGCTTCTCACTAGAACTCCGGGAAATGGAGCCAGTCACTAGTGAGCACATGATCATTATCAGAAGGGTTTTATACAAATAGCATAAAATTAATCTTGATCAAAGTATTTTGTCAAATTTCTCTTATTAGGTAATTCAACAAACGTTTAATTACATGATTTCGAATTTTACAAAATTAAAATACTTTCCTTTTCTCTATTAACCATATCTTCCTTCTTTCAATGATGATATGATATAATGAGTCTTTGTTAGAAAAACAAATAAAAACACAACTAAAACACGATCGGTTTATCAGATTGTGAACTTACATGCTTCTTGACTGTGTTCATCCCTTTTTTCCAAATATCTGAATGGAATTGTTCATTCTTTATCGGAATACATTGATTTTTATTTGTGCACTAAATAATGCTTTAACTTTGATTGAAGTAAAATGGGTAACACTTGTCATTATATAATAAATTAATTATTGCGTAATATACAACACCATAAGATTAAACCGTTACACTCAAAAAATATATGACTAGTTTAGTGAGTTATGTACTCAACTCAGTTATTTACAGTATACTAAACATGTGTTTAGTTCTAGCTTGCGACTTCATGTTAATGATATCTCTATACCGGATTACATCCATGATCTACGAATCTAACGATTATCACAATACCTCTAAGACATTGGGTTGTTATCCGTTTGTATAACGTTTTTAATCTTAACCATCCACTATTCTTCTTAAATAAACACCACATTTGAACTTCAATAACGTAGCTGACAACGTATGGTGATCCTGTCGTAGTGTAAATTACTTAAAATTCGAAACTTTGAACTGATAAATATGAACTCCGAGGTGGAGTGATACCAGGAGCATTGTGATGCTCGAATTTCAGATTTTTAAATGGATACTAATGGAAACTACAAATTAGGAAGATATAGCTGTTAACGTCTTTTCGGTTTTTAGAGGTTTTCGAATTACCCCTAATCAATAATCTAAAACAACTGTAAAACATAGATCTAGTAATTTTGAAGATAATACAATGAAAGATAATTCGAAACAATGTATAAAATTTGTAATTTTTATATACCGGGTATTTCTGATGGTCTGAGGAAAATAAACGATTGGTAAGGAAATCAGCATTTGAACAGTTTCACAACTATAAAGTATGATCATTGGTGTTGAATCGTTTTTTTAATAACCAGAAATTAATACACAAGCAAGTGGTTTTTCGAGACGTTATTCATTAGCTCTAAAAAAACTCTTGATCGACCAAATAAATAAGGTACTCTGTCAACTGATGTTAATAATTGTTAACGAGATGAAAAAGTTGAGATACCCAAAGTTGGTTATCGTGAACCTGGAATTTTAACCAATAATAGACTATACTTCACATACAGTGTACGCTGTTTGAAAAAAAACCATCAAATAGGGACAAAAGTTGTCCTTTGGAAAATAATTGATCAAAAACAGAGTTAAAATGATAATTATTAAACTGTCGTACAGTCAGTTTGCACAGAAAATCAGTTTTTAATTATTACCCTTATATATAATACTCACTAAACAACGGTTGCTTTTTAATAATGTTAGGCTGACTACAAAAATAGGGTACCTAGCCTGTCGCATGCCCTGATAGTGTTCTCTCGACTTTCGGGTTGCCTGATCTGCAAAGGGCAATGGGACAGTGCATGACAGAATTGTTGTGTGCTAGGTTCAAAAAGGATTGTTTGCTGTATGCATGCAAATCTGCTCCGTTATTGTTCCTATTGTTTCTACTGACTACAGAAATCTGAATGATAATAACCATCTATGATGGATGTGTGGTCGCATTGGAGACTATTAATATAAATCTACCTGATTTCCAGTGATGATTCTCAAACACTCAGATTCAGAACTAGTACCAATTACTTTAATCACCTGTATAATCAATTAGAATTTGCATAAAACACCAAGGCATTTTCTCAAGAAACCGATATGATAACAGAGAAATTAATTAGTTACAGACTTAAAAGTTCATAACTAGAAAATTCAAAAACTTATAGATAACATATCCATCAAACAAGTTGTATGATTGTCTCGTGAGTTAGTGGCATGTGAAACGAAAAACAAGTCAATGACTTCTATAAGTGTATGCTTGTAATTACCACATACTCACTTGTGACTAGCTTCGTGAGGAGATTCTCGGAGTTCTATTGAGAAGCCATGACCAATTGAGTCTGGCTGTGCCGAGCATGAGGCAGTTATCCATCTAAGACAGCAATAGATGGTTGCGCAATATTGTAGATTGATTGAAGTTAGACATTAACACCGTTGGATGCCGACTCAATCATTTAGACGTTGAATGTTTGTGCGATACTGAAGGTCTTAGGTTTGAGTCCTTATTGTGAGGTATTAGGCACTCAATGTCGAGAAATCTCACATTGTGAAGAAACGGCCATAAAGTGCTTTCAGGTTATCAGTGATGTTCTAACATTGATTAATTCATGGTTTCAATCAAACTAAGTAGTTTCCACAACCATATATTTGCAAAAGATGAGAAGTTTGATTATCAGTGTGAAAATTGTATTTGAAAGACACAAGTATATAACTGATAGATCATAAATAAAGCCTAACGCACATTGTCGATTCCACTGCTACAAACCACCAATTTATCTAAGTAAAAAACAACTAATTACTCAACTGGACATAATATTGATTTATTCTGTCACATAATAAAGACTTCTTCAGCCACGACAAAATTATGACTCTGTAACCAGTTGAATTAACAGAAATCAAGCAATTCCAACGTTTTCAATATCATTTGTATTGTAGTGTACAAAAACAGTATTTATTTATCAACAGCTACAAAGATTGCCAATATAAGTTGAGAAAGTTACAGATTATGTTGAATGAACAGTTTGCTTACATAATTAGCAATACTTCATAGGATCTCTGAAAAGTATTATTCTTTTAGTAAACTAAAAAAAGTAATTTGAATTCTAGTTAAGATGTTGACTTTATTTCTTCCTTATTGAATTACAAAATCAACTTCATTTTAGTCTATGATCATTAATTATTGTACATAAAATTACTGAAATAAAAGTGAATAATTAAGACTGAGTTTAGATGGTGGTTGGAGGTGGTCAACAGGAAACCCTGGACCCGGGTTTCGTGCTACTTGGCACTCGTCAGCAAGGTGTACCTGTAATCTTGGGAGAACTGTTACTCCCTGACGGATTCGATACCCTGTCACTCAGCTTCACAGTCAGAGAAGAAATAATTAAACTGTTTTCTACTACTACTTCTTCTTCCTCCTCTTATTTTTCTATGTTTAATACATCATTCTTGGATACTAGACATTTATGATCACAACTTAAATAAAATAATAATGATTTCCAGGTATAAACAAAAAATCAACGTTGAATGCCATCACAAATTGTAGCCTAGAAATATGTAAATCAATAGTATATATTTGTAATATTCCAATGAATAGAAAAATTAGATTTTCTGAGATTTCGTGACTTAGTGTAAGGCACTTCTTCACAGAGAATAAATAACCAACATATATATGACATAATATTCGTGTTGTTTCGTTGTACTATAGTGGCTAGCAGTGGAATCCAGGACGCGCGTTTCGTCCTATTTGGGACTCGTCATCTGGATTTCAGAGTTGATGTTCACTCTGGGACTCGAACCCAGTAACTTTCGCTTCAAACACCATCACGTTATCCACTCGGCCACTGAGTCCTCGATTCCACTGCTAGCCACTATCCATCTCTGCTTTGAACTAATCAGTTTAAAAAAGAACATGAAAAGTGAAAGCTTTTCGAAGACTAATTGTCGTCAAAGTAATCTACTCTTCTGAATCGAAATAAAGATACAAAATTCTTACAGAATATATACACAGTCATTATATGTGAAAAAAATTATATTTGAACTAATCTCAGCGATTGAAATTTAAATAATTCCAACGTTTCGTTCAGCTAACTTGTCTGGATTTCGTCAGGGTAATAATCAAAATCAAAATGCAGTCGTTTTTTTACTAGTAGTGAATTCAAATATTATTTTTAATTTCTGAAATTGAGATTTCTGTCTTTTATATAAATCAGAGGGGGTTTTGTGGGGAATTTAGTATTTTCACAGTTGAAATCATGAGTCAATTGAAGCTAGACCACCATGGAAAACCTGGAAGTACTGGACAGCCGTTTCGTCCTATTATGGGACTCCTCAGCAGTGTGCGTCTACGATCCTACCTCGCGAGATTCGAACCCAGGAGCTACCAGTCTCGCGCGCGAGCAATTAACCGATAGACCACTGAGCTGGCCGGCATCCGACGGTGTTAATGTCTAACTTCAACCAATACACGATTTTGAGCGACCGTTCACCAATTGTCTTCAGTGAGTTGATATCTATACAACAGACTCGGTAGAACCCCACTGGTCACTGCTTCCCACTAGAACTCAAGGAAATATCTCTTGAAGTCAGTCACTAGTGAGCATATGATTATAGATCAGAGGGGGTTTTGTGAAGAATTCAGTATTTTCATAGTTGAAATCATGAGTCAATTATATAAATGTTTAAATTCTACTTATTGGGTCTATTAAATCTGGTAAAGGACTGAATATTCGATAAATAGATAGAAAATCATCACAAACTACTGATCTGGAAAATCTTTAAAACGTAAATTTTTCATTGAAAACAATTAGTTTACAGATTATGAATACGATGAAAATTCAAACAGAAGTAGATCATATATAGTCTGATGAACACATTTAATCATTAAATACTCCATAGTCAACCTTTACTGGTTAATTTATCGACCTTTTCTTGTCCATTGAAAAGAAACTTAATAAAATTACTATTCACTGCTTCTCACTAGAACTCCAAGGAAATATCTCTGGAAGTCAGTAGAAGTAGAAGTTTTGATGCTTTATTTTTAGTTTGGCCTGCTAAACCAAGCATACATACATCTACATGTGTACTGTTCATTATTTTTGAGAGTATCATGTGAATGATATGAATTTTAAAAATTCTAGTCATAATACGTTATTATTCCATGTGCATTCTTTGGTATGGATGTCAAACTTTGAATATCATATTATGAAGACGGATGACTCTGGTAAATTTGTGGAGAGATACCAAATTTCTCAAGGTTTTACCAGTTAACTAGTATTGAAACCCAATGTAATTTAATCTAGATATTTGCTAAATGAGATATTCTCGACAGATAACAGAGACTTTGGTAAATGTATACCTTATAACTGATCTATACATGCTTCATAAATGATCATAATTTGTAGGAGCAAAACATCAAATATACAAGTTTGTTAGAAAAGGATGTAATAAATGGTAAGAGTAACCTTTATTGAATGAAGATACCACAGGTATATGGAATTTGACAACGCTTCAACCAGTAACACATTCTACTGTGAATCGTACCCACCTAGTGAAATCAAAAGTCAGAAGCGAGGAGGATCGAAAGTATATTTGATAGGTCATCAATATATCGAGGATTGACTGATCTATACTGGCTAGCGATTGCAGAGGATGTTGAGCACGGCGTTCCTACTCGTCATCTGGTGCGGATGCATGACCGCGCGCCTTCATCTATGACATTCCATTCAAACTAATTTGGTCAGCATCCAACGTCAAACAATTACAGAGCTATTGATTTTGAGGATTAATTTACCGCTACACGAACATTGTTTATGTAAAGCATGTAAGCATTGCTACAGAGAGAGATCAAATAAATATGTGCCATACAATTAGAAAATAAGAGACTGGAAAATGATAGAAAAAAATGAACATTGTTAAAAAAGCAGCAATTAAGTGGAAATAAGTAAACAATAATACGAATATGATGGAAGAAGCAGTTCCGTTAAGAAGAGTTCAACCAGGAGTTTTCCCAGCCAAAGAACTTCCTCTCATTTTTATTAAGGAGGTGAAGATCTCACATCCCGACCACCACTGGCTTCTATTTTTGGCCATATCTGGTAATATTTCAAGCCACTGTGTTCCACTATTTCCAGAATCCCACTAGGGAATTGTGAGGAAACTTAAGTTTTCATTCCTGTTCAGCTCTTCTTTATACCATGTCATACACTAACCACCCCTCCACCTTTTCCAACCAGTTCCATAATCGGCAAATAATGCATGATTTGGAATTCGTTGTGATGACATTCGTAGTACATACTCAAGTCGCCCAATTCGGTGTTTCAAGATGTTTACACCAATTGAGTTACTGTCACTGTACCTGAATCTCAGCATCACTACTATGGCGACGGAATGTCGATAATCCTTTATAGACAACGATGATCAAACACAGAGGGTCGCTCAACTTTCTCAATTCCGAGAGACCATTCAGTCTGAAAGATAAATTTAGATTGTCCTAAAGGTGTTAATGAACCTCCCAACCACAGGCTTCCTCGATAGACAATCCCAGAGAACATTCCTGTCCAACGAATGGAAGTCTTCCCTGGTATCAAAAAGCACAACGATTGTTGACTTGTAATAAGTATGACGTGTTCTAACATTTGGACTAGTATGCGAACGTTGAAGTGGGGCAGTTTGAACGGTACACATGGTTTCAGAAGTGTTGATTCAGAACTCACATTCGGTGGTAGCATTCAACTTCCAACTAGTCGACGAGTTGAAATCGTCTGGATAGGGGATGTGTTGTTTGAGTTGAAAAATAAATGAATTCACGAATTGGGAATAAAAGGGAATAGACAAGTGATGCAATGTAAAATGGAAACTAGTGTTACCAAATAGTTGTGTGCACGATTGTTGGAATGGTGATTGAAGCGAAAAAAATTTTTCCATTTGTAGTCATCATCTGGTTTGTATGTAGACTAAGATCATGCGCAGATGCTGTAATTGAACCAGTTTGTTCACTTCGCAGTCTACTCCTCGAGCCATTGACCTAAAGGTCTAATCCGCAGAACCGTAGAGGAACGTTACGAAATTCATACTCATGATAGCCGGAGACTAATAATAGGTTCATTAACCATTTGTTCTATCAGGATCATTTAGCCCATGTGCACCATTGGTTTGTAGTCAGGGTTTGCCAACTACTCTGGATAAATCCACCGTATCCATCAACCCGATTCAAGCGCCAGACATTGACTTTCCATCCATTCAACTTCGCCAACAACACCTCTGTCTCGAAAAGTCAGTGAATAGGACTTCCCTGTCAGTGTCTATATGCATGTGATCACATGAGAGCATTTCCAGAGAGAGAGAAAAAAAGAGCGAACTCTCCCCACTCTCCGCCTTACCAAGTCATTGGATGCTGCATTCATCACTGCTAGTTATTTGTTAATTTATTATCAATATTATTAACTCATAACTGTACACTTTGTCTTACATTAAATAGTTGAAAGAAAAATTGTATTGATCTCAGCCAGAAATACGTTTTACGATAGTTGACATTCACCACAAAAATGTTTCTACAACCTTGAATGAATCATTTTTTCCCAAGAGGAATTTTAATCGAACTAGTGTAACAATTTAAAAAATTATCATTCTGACCATGATTGGTATTTTATAATTAAAATCTTATTATGATAATTCATCAGGATATTTAGTTTTTAATACTCATAGAATCATATCACCACGATAGATAGATAGATAGTCTGAAGTTCATGTATGAACTTCATAAACAATGTTCCTTACAGAATTCATTCATTACATGAGTATATTTTCCTGTAACGGTAACAATATGAAAGAAGAAAATGAATAAAGGAATAATTACTACTTGCATATCAATATGATCAACTTTTTAATCATTTAAATTAATCTCCGTTCCAATTAATGTCAATTATATTGCATTGTTTAGTTGTACAAAGTATTAACGTCTCCATTTGTTTGATATCACTCAATACTGAGTATTACTATTACAATTCTAAATCAAGTAATCCCTAGGTATAACTTTTAGACATTAATACCTTTGGATGCCGACTGGCTTAGTGGTCTAGAGGTTAATCACTCACGCGTGAGACTGATAGGTCTTGCGTTCGAATCTCTCGAGGCGGGATCGTGGATACGCACTACTGAGAAGTCCTACAATAGGAGGAAATTGCCATCCAGTGCTTTAAGATTTTCCATGGTGATCTAGCTTCAATTAATTCATGATCTCAACTATTGAAATTACTATAATATTCACAAAAACCCCTTCTGATATAACTTTTATGTAATTTTTTTTAAAAAGATTTCACTATATATTATTTAAAATAATTATAATTGTTTTCAATGTAATATGTATATTAATTTGGAAAAACCAGGCCTCACAGATTCATCACTTTGTTCTCTCTTTCATATTCACACAAGCATACGTATATTTCCTATCATTAAACTGTAAAACAAACGCCCCCCCCCGATAAATTTGACAGTTTAGACATTATAATATTTTATAGACAGATATGAAATTTTATTTATCTGGTTAAATATATATACAATGAAATAATCATTCTACTGTCTCTCCCCCCCCCTTATAGTTTTGAGTTATTTGAATAGACTAAATTAATGAAAATACGGATAGAGTAATTTTGACATTAATCATGTCATTCAGGAGGTACTTATCATTAATAAATGTGTATAGATGTACGTGTATATGCTATTTGTTACGTTGTTAAATCATTACAACACGCATACGGACCATCAGCATATATATAGTTCCAAGTTTCATCATATTTCCTCTTGCTTGGGAGGCATTTAGATGTAAATTCTTTGGTGAAAATTCTTATCTGGTATATGATATAGGGATTACTCAAATTCTACTGATATATGTAGATTTATAAATTGTAACTACTCATCAGTCGTTTAGACGGAACCGGATATTAGTTAGAGCACATTTTTATTTTTGCACAAAGTCGGTGTACGTGTATTTCTCTAAACACATATAGACATAAATTAGCTAGATTTTATCATTCATTACCCATCAGTTAGAAGATAATGACCTACTTCAACGAAACGTAAATATAATTACACATTTCACTGATAATTTACGATAAGTTTGAAATGTAGATAAATCTCTTCTTCTAAACATAAACATACAAACATTTAGTTTCCTTTATTTTATTCATTAAAGTATATACAAACTATGAAAGTAACTTATCAGTATTCCGTAAACTATTAATGGTCACATATGAATTCTCCTCTTTTCTATTTTTATTTAATTTTTTTTTAAAAAAAAACACAACCCAGTTTCTCTTTCTAAAACGTTTATCAGGAGAAAAAAAATATATCCTCATCGTTGATTATTAATGCTCATTTTATAGATGTAATCGAGCGTAAAATTATCTCTAATGATTACTCTTTCTGCTTTATCTCAGTTTCCGGTTTCAATTCAAATAGACATTACGTTTAACTACGAATAAAGTCAATAAATATGACAGAATATCTGTCGTAAGATTAAATAGAGATTTAATAATAATAATAAAATAATAATAATAAGAATTTAAAATAAAGATTCCGTTTTAAAATGATTACTATGAGTTACTTTTTTCCCCATCAACTATCTATCTTTACTATTTTCTAAGTTTCATTAATTGTTAGAAGGGGATTTGTGGAGATTTCAGTATTTTTCAAAGTTGAAATCATGAGTCAATTGCAGCTAGACCACCATCGAAAACCTGGAAGCACTAGACGGTCGTTTCGTTCTATTATGGGACTCCTGAGCAGTGCGCATCAATGATCTTGCACTCACGAGATTCGAACCCATTAATTGTATTTTTGTATATTCATATGCAAGGTTGCATACATTCACTAACTAAGTTTAATGAGTTTAATACAAATAGTTTGTCAATACTCATCCACATACTTAGAATTTTAAACAGGATTATTGATCAATAAGTTCCTTGTATTATATTCATTCATTTCATCTTTGACCATATAGTCATTAACTCGTTCATCTGTTGATTATCTACATAACATTGAGAATATTTCATTCAGCCTTTCAATTTCATTTTAACTTTTATAGTTATACGATAATATTATTATATAATAGTACAATGTTCTCACATTATTTGTCTTACTATGTCCTCTTAATAAGTCCACATATTGACAAATTCACAATTTTTAAAGATTTCCTAAAGATTATCAGTTGTTTCCATTCTGTACTTTTGAAGTACTTAGTAATGTACACTTTTAAACTAGTAAGAAACATAGATATATTTGATAACTGTTTGGTTTAAAGACTTTGATTCAACCCAATAGTAAACCCTATATAGAGTATTGAGAAGAAATATCGTTTACAAACTACTTTTCAACCAAACATTATAAGGATGGTGGATGCGCACTTCTGAGGAATCCCTCAATAGGACGAAACGGCCGTCTAGTGCTTCCAGGTTTTCCACGGTGGTCTAGCTTCAATTGACTCATGATTACAACTATATATATATATATCACATATCGTCAACTAACGAATTTAAAGTGTTAATAAAATCGGAATTGTCTTGACGATAACATTTTGTAGTTTAATCTTTTTTGTTATAGATTAATATAGAATTGAGAGCAAAGGATGATTAGTTAAATCGTTTTAATGTAAGAAATCAGTTTATCAGTGTCTTATTATTTAGATGCTATGACAACTAACTGTAATGTGATCGATAAAATAATTATTGGTGCAGACTGTTATGAACACAACTATTTTGACCAAATATATTAATTGACCAGTTAATTAAATCACTTTATATCAAAGATTTTGTAAGCCAAATCCGTAAATGTAGTATTTGTTATTACCGTAATTATCATAATCAGCAGTATGACCTGCTCTTGTTAGTTAGTACTCATCAATCTGAGACATTCCCAATCCTGAAGAATGTGGTGATTTCGTAGAGAGAGAAATTATCACTGTGAAACATTTAATATACCTAACATTGAGGAAAACTTACTGTAGTATCGACCTACTTAGGCGTGTTGTTAAATTGCATTGACTTAATGTATAGTGAATAATCACTGTAGTCTTTCTTCACGTCCTGATATCAATCTTTCTAATTAATACAAAGCAATATCCAGTCCTATGTGTCATGGCACTTGAGTCACTGTTTTTAAACTATATTATACCGTTTGAGTTAATAGTTAATTCCTTTAAACCAGAATATGTAGCCATTTATTACACATCGTATTCTTTATTTTCATGAGAGAATCTACTAAGCGAATGCTTTTATTCTTGGAACTACTCTTCAAAATATAATAAAGATGATTAACTACCCATTCCAAAATTTCTATGGATTGGATATTTTAATCTCTGCAAAACAATCCATCGGTAAATGTTGATGTCCACTCTGGGAGTCGAACCCAGTACCCTCGCTTTAAACGTCATCGCGTTATCCACTCGGCCACTAAGTCCTGATAGCCACCTGCTTGTGCAATGGGGTAAAGTTGAAATTTACTTAGTATTGTTTGTTTGGATCTTCCCATTGATGTTTTTAGGACTGCAATTGGTCAGTCTCTAATCGGCATATGTGCATACTGCGCATATTACCTGGATATAGTCTGGGTTCGAGTCCCAGAGTAAACAGCAACTCTGAGATGCAGGCACATTCAGCTGACGAGTCCCAAATAGGACGAAACGCGCGTCCTCCATTCCACTGCTAGCCACTATCCATCTTCGCTCACCATGCTTGTGAATTTAGGCTATATCGAGGCAATACGCACAGTATGCACATATGCCAATTACAGACTGACCAGTTGCTGTCCTAAAAACATCAATGGGAAGATCCAAACAAACAATACTAAGTAAATTTCTGAAGAAGTCTAGTTAGATGAAGTATCAATGAACTATCAGACAAATTTTATATGACAATTTGTCTAACTTTAGGTATCGTGTCAAGACTACAGACAGGCTGTTAGTTAGTGGATGTAATTGGATTCAACACAAAGTGAATACCTTTTCTAATACCAACTTCATGAACCACGATGAGCAAGAACAGATTATCTTATCAAAATACTAAAACCGTGGATTGAATACTTCATTTGCACATATTCCTTCAATTTACTGTTAAAAATTTTCTCGTTCCTTCATTCTTGTTATTATTTCAATCACTGTTTGTTTACACTTCTGTTCTTTTTAATCTTGTCTTCTCAACCATTTGCTGCCATCCATTTCACTTCTGATTGATGTTACATACTGCTTATGTCTGTCGACAGAAGTAGCATAGACCACAGAACTATTAAGTTTTACCATGTACTTACGCTGTAACTCAATTCTTTTATTCTATAAAACACACACAAATAGATTGCGACTTAACGCATTTAAGAGAGGAGACAAAAACAGAAGATGAAGATTTATTTCCCACCCAAATGCTGGATTAAAAATGATATCCCAAAATACTCATTTGTATACAAATTCAGTTTGTATTGATTATTAGTTAAGATTAATTAACTGAATAATCTCCTACATAACAGGAGAACATAATTAATGATACCCAAAAATTGTTACAATCAACAAAATGGAATAAAGAATGTACTGGATCGCACTATCGATTATGTGGTGTGGGATACTTATATCCACATAAGTAGTATATAGCGATGTTCGGGCATTGAATGTATTTCAGTAGAAGATTGATAACGAAAGAACGGAAACAGGATGCAATTGGTATGAAAATGCATGAACAATAATAATCGGAGACTATGGACTGATATTTTCAAAGGACTGGTCAAGATTGAGACAATTGATTGATAGTTTGCATGTTAACTGTTCACTGTATGGTTGTCAGATTTTAGTGAGAAAGTCTGTAATTTTCGTGTCAAATACTTTCGATTATCCTCACTCGTATTCTATTCACTACAATACTACTATAACATAATCTTGTACATAGTCTATACCAGATGGAGAGATGAAATAACTTTCATTTTCAAAACCATTTTAAGCATACCATTCCATAGGAATAAGTTTAATTATTTGTATTATTAATGATTAAAATTCTCTCTTTGTCCAGTATCATAAACTTCATTTCTGTATGTAAGCCTCAGTACATAAAGTGTGATACTGCAGTTGAATTTCTGTATCATAAGCAGTCAACTTGTGATGAATAAGAAAATAAATGTACAAAAAATCTTTCAGACAATGACCACCTGCTTTTTTAGATATCATAGTTTATGTTTACGATGCGTTTTGTTTCCAAAGTATCTTTTCTCATCATCGATTATGTCGGATAGACGAATTCTGTAATAATCACCTTCAGTTCCTCCTGCGAACAGAGAAGTAAGAAAATTTGTAAATTATCATTATGTTATCTCTTGAAATTCTCAATAATTAGATTCGTGATAAACATGCAACATTTTATGAATAATTAAATACTATTTATTTTGATCACAATATTTGAATTCACAAGTCAATCTAAGCCAGATCACCATTTAAAATCTGGAAGCAGTGGATGGCCATTTCATCTTTGTTCAGGACTCCTATGAGTTGCTAAATGATATGGTATAGATTTTAGAACATTATTTAACACAGTGATCATATAACTTGGTATATTTGTAAGATAATGAGAATGGATTTGTACTGGTAACAATCTAAGTAACAATAAACATGATTTATATCTTCACAATTGATTGATCACTGGGTGGTGATCAATGTCATGCGTGTCAAGTCCTTCTTAGTGCTGATCGAATGTTATCGATCAAGTTGCAATGTGGCCACCAGTCTAGGTGGCTCAACACTGCGTGCACTATATACATTGAGATAAGATGTTGGTTGGAGGCGGTTAACAGGAAACCCTGGACCCGGATTTCGTGCTACTTGGCACTCGTCAGCAAGGTGTACATGTAATTTTGAGGGAACTGGTGCTCCCTGACGGATTCACTCAGCTTCGCAGTCAGAAACGTTGTCACTGAGTTATTCGGGCCGCGACCGACCTCCTGTAGGACTGAGATGTAATCAAAATTGATTGATGACAGGGTGGTGATCAATGTCATGCGTGTCAAGTCGTTCTTAGTGCTGATCGAATGCTATCGATCAATGTAAGTACACAATGTTCATAGGCATAATTCGTTAATTTAGACAGAGCACTTCAACACTTAATGAATGATCATTTCATTGATAGAATACAATCACCAATTAATTTTCATATACAATTTAATATTAGTTACTTTCTTGGAAGAACAAAAAAAGAAATTTATGACAGAACTAGATTATTGACTATACCTTTTCCAAATTTTGAAAAATATGGATTTTCTGAAAGAAAAAATCAGAAAAACTGAAGCCAGTATTTTAAATGATAAAAATAAGCACCTTTATCTAAGAAAAAAATATAAAATTAATTCATCTCCAACCCCCCCCCTCTTAATTGTTTAATTAAACTAATAAAAATTTGAAAATTAATCTACCTGCTTCTTGTACATCACTCTCTCTCTCTCTCTTACTCACTCTCTCCAATTCTGTAATTTTCTTCCCTCCTTCCCCGATATATATATATTTGTATTTCTATTAAGGGTTCTATTATCTACGGCGGAAGTAAAATTTCCACTTAAACGTAGACTACCATCATTCATTCGATAGTAGAGATGCATGTAAATTTATCTATGAAGTATATATGTATGTTTGTATGTATTGTGTTGTTGTGTTGTATTATGTTTGTTTCTTTCATATAAATAAGGGTAGAGACATACAAATACAGACATACAAAGTTAATCAATATTAATATTAATTTTATAAATAGCTGACATCTTAGTTCATTTAAACTATTTAAAACAACAAAAAAAGAAAAAAACAACCCAACAACAACATACTTTACTATTTAACATCAACTTAAATAAACAAAACTTTTTTTTGTACACGTAGATACCTATTTCCATCCTTTATACCTTTTCTCTATATGGGCATATATATATAGACAGATATACATAACGAAGTGTGGCGGAAAGAATTTTGTTTGCTTTCTTAGTTGCTTAATAATAGTATTATGGATGATGATAAGTTTTTTTTTTAAAATTTTTTCAATGATAAACACCAAGCATTACAGCTTAATATCTTCCGGTTTTTGCTATTTTAACGTTTATATATATATATATACTACACTACTCATATATATATAAGTAGTGTGTTGGACCGTAACCTATTTAACTAACACGTATAAATGTAGAAAGTAATGAAATCAAAAATTAAATGATTTTCTTTTTTTTTTAAAAATGTTCTCATCAAAAATATTCTATTCTATTATATCATATTATATTGATAATTGTTGAGAGAAAAAATTGGGGGGGACAGAGAAACGTAGACAGGATGAGCAGAGAAATTAGATTGTTCTATATTTTTCTCTCATCTAATTTCTTTTTTTAGTCTGTTTGCATGTATGTATATATGTATGCACATATATGACTATAGATTGTTGAATGAATGATACAAATGGGGATTTCTTTTTTTCTCTTTTTTTTCTTCAATGAAATGTCAGGTTCTCCCAAAATGTATGTTACATGAATTTCTCTAATTCTAGTATACATACAAACACACACACACACATATATATATATATATCGACAAATTTAATGTATGGTTGTTCTTATGTCCATCATCCACCTACAATTATAAAAGTAACAAGGAACAATTTAACGCTTTTTTCCGGTATTTAAAAAAAAATTCAAGGGAATATATATATTTATTCAACCGCCAATCATTTCTTTAAAAAATAATGAATATATATAGATATATATATGTAGACAATTATGAAATATAACATCTATAATATTCAATAAATGAACCCCTTCAAATAAAAAAAGAAGTAAAATACGATTTTTTTTCCTGAAAGATTAATATTTGAAACAGATCAGTTCGATAGGGTTGGTTGATTGAATAGTAAATGAATGTATATGTGTGTGATTAAAATAAAAAGCCGTACAATAATAATAATAATAATAATGCGCACTGCTGAGGAGTCCTACAATAGGACGAAACGGTCGTCCAGTGCTTCCAGGTTTTCCACGTTGGTCTAACTTCAATGGACTCGTCATTTCAACTATATAAAAGTACTAAAATCTCCACAAGACCCCCCTTTTGATCATAATAATAATAATAATAATAATAATAATAATAATAATAATCGTGAATATACATTTTTCATTGTATTCGATTTATTAACTGATTTCATTTATAAATTATCAGGAAGAATATCATTTGTAAAACTAACTCACATATACAACATAAAGAATTTTCCTTTGAAAATAAAAAGACGAATAGAATAATAGAGTATTATTAATATTGTTAACATACTTGATATATATTAACTAAATACAAACGAAACAAGTATCTGTGGTTTGTCATTTTATTAATAGTTGAGATCATGAGTCAGTTGAAGCTAGATCACCATGGAAAACATGAGAACACTGGACAGCCGTTTCGTCCTATTGTTGAATTCCTTAGCAGTGCGTATCCACGATTCTGCCTCGCGAGATTCAAACCCAGAACCTATTGGTCTTGAGCACGAACGCTTAACATCTAGACCACTGAGCCAGCACCCAACGGTGTAAATATCTAACTTCAAATTAATCGACACATCCACTATTGTCTTCAGTGTGTTACTATCTCACAACAGATCCAGTTCAACTTTACTGATCACTGCTTCTCACTAGAACTCGAGGAAATACCTCTTGAAGTCAATCACTAGTAAGCATATGTCTAGCTTCAATTGGCTTATGATCTCGACTATTGACAAATTACTATAATATCTACGAAAACCCTTTATGATTTTATTATTTGCTTCAATCATGAGTGGTAGACAAGTTAGAGTTAAAGCAACAAACACTTTCTTGATGTAAAGTAAATTTTAAAACCTACTTTAGCTAAACAACTGTAAGTTGTTCACTGATGACTGTACCTTGAAGAAAAAGTTTTTGAAGATCGAATGAATTGTTTCAATTCGTCAAGTTCAGTCATATATGAGAAAGGAAGGTAAAAAACAAATCATCTGTTGCACTGGCTGGTTGCCACTTTCTCTACAAAGATTAACTAAAATTGAAGTCTAAACATAATCCTCATTGTGAATTAATCACAATTCAGGAACCCTGATTAAATGAATTGCACGACAATTGTTTAACGTCACTACATGGTATCGGTTCGTTATCTGTCGTCAGTATAGACCAAACAATAAAATTGTGGTGACGGCGGCGATGTAGCTACATTTAAATTCAAATAAAAAAATTACTCAGAAGAAAACATCCAAAATATATAAAAACATGTTGCGTACGACTAAATGGGAATCAGTTACACAGGACCCATTGGGAAATACTGCTGGTGTTGTCACTTGTCATATTAAATTATACATATGGCAAGCTTGGAGAAAGTAAGCTCTTACATCAAACAAATAAATTACTCAGAAGAAAACATCCAAAATATATAAAAACATGTTGCGTACAACTAAATGGGAATCACTTACACAGGACCCATTGGGAAATACTATTGGTGTCGTCACTTGTCATATTAAATTATGTTTTGATACATACTGTACCACTGAATCCAATTTTGTAAGTTTTGATCGACCTGCATCTCCACAAATAACACGATTACGGAGGGTTTTGAGAAGGTAAGAGGTATGTGCGATGTACATTTCCAGAATATACCTTCACTTTTGACTCTATTGCAAGACATCGTCTAATTAAAGAGTTAATCAGCGTGAACACTGACAACCGAATTACCAACTGGTTATGTTGGTTTCTCTTTGGAAGAGAACAGTACACTGCTTGGAGGATAGTGTTCAATGTCACTACTAACTCATGATGTGCCACAAGGGGCTGTTCTCTCACCTCTTATTTTCTCTTTATTTCTCTACATTATCTGTCATTCTCCATAATAAGCACTTTTATTAAGTATACAGATGATCTCACAATATACATATCGATTTCTAGTTTAAAGAATGAGTTCTTGTCTCGTATTGAATGGTGGTCTGTTATTAATAGTCTCGAACTTCATCTTTCCAAATATCAAACTGTTAAGTTTAGATTGAGATATGAACAGCAATTAAACATCCAATTGGAATTTCATGAGGTTTGTACTATTGGAGATTCGTAAATAATAACAGTGTCAAATGTTAATTATTTCGGTGTAACTTTTTTCTCTGATCTCTCTTGATCTTCTAATGGTTTGTTAATGTCAACTGAAGTTTTTCGTCTGACTTACTACATAAAAAGGCTACATGCTTTTGGCATTAATGTAAATTTAGTTGAATAAAGTATTAAACACTAACGGTTGAACACTATTTACCTAACTTTTATGTCCGCTTAAATTTTTTTCAAAATCTCATAAAATCCAATAAATTGAAAAATTCATTATTTGTGAATGGTTGTTTTTACTATCACCCACCGATAGTCAGTTTGATATTCTGACACTGAAAACATTAAATTTTCTATGCCGCGTACTACTAGACTACTTGAACGATTGAACCCGCAACGTCGCAAGAGAGAAGACAGAAGACTAGTAAGTAAGAAGTTTATTCAGCAAATCAGTGTCAAAATATAGTACAGAAATCTCATGTATTTATAGTCATTGGCTGAATGTAAATCATCATTTCGGTCAACCAATAGGCACATAGGGGTCCTTCTTATCCATCCAATGGGGAAGGTACACGTCGACATCCTAGAACATTCCCCTACCAGTGTTTGGATGGAATATGTCCGGCTCTTTCTGGGTTTCTTAAGGCTTCCTAGAGTTTACCAACGAGCCGTCCTTACAACTAATTTTATTAAAAGTATCTACTTTAAAATTATTTTCTCTTTTTCATAGGATGTAAATCAGAAGGAAACATTGAAAAAAAAGAGGGAATGGAATGGTGTCAGAAGTGTAATAGAAATGATAAAAATGGACTTTAATTATAGTTCATTTGGTGTGTATGGTTCGATGAATGCCCAGATAATTTAGGGAAAAAAAGCAGAAGTAACTCTGTAATAATATAATGGTTTAAAGAATTGAAATAAACGCAACAAATGAGAATTCTGAATAATAATTAGAAGAGAAACATATATTTATAAGTACGTATAAGTGGTGTAAGTTATGTTTTCTCCTCATTACTCATATATGAGTCTCAGAAAGTCTCACTACCAACATCACTTCAGTAGACAATATAAAAAAACCCAACATGGATTTGACTTAACTAATTGGCATGAATTTCATGATGAACATGCGCTTATTTATGGAGAAATTTTAAAGTGTAAAACAAACAGTAAATGAGAACAAGAGAGAAATGAAACTAATTGATATTAAGGAGAGATCATCATTAGTGAAATTCTCATTGCTCAGTTGTTATTGTTGTGATTTTTTTCAACAGAAAATTTATTTTCAGGAAAGCAAACAAAAGAGATAACACACACTTTTCTTTCCTGTAATTACTCTTATCATTATATTATTATTGCTACTAATATCATTAATAGCCTGATACTCAGTACCGGAAATGAAGAAAGAAATTTTTTTCTCAAGTATTCTTTTACTTGTTCTTGAGGCATGCCAACTAATCAGACAGTAAACCACCTGAGCAATAAGTTAGTTAGGTTGGTAGACGAGTAGTAAGGTGGATAAATACAAATACACACGCACGCACACACACCAGATAAACATATCTCAAAATGCTGGTACTTCATTTAAATATACTCCTTATTTAATATAGCCCTTATCCATCAAAATGATAATAACAATTTTTTTATTACATTTAATAACTTCCTCATTGGAAAACTGCATACCGGAACCGTGATGGTTAATTTGTGTCTTAATGAGTCGGTCTGAAAATACTTGTGTATATCGTTCAGTCTTATCTCTAACATATTTGTCTACACTGTATACAATAATGATCTTCAGTTATTTACATAAATAATTACTATCTAATCGCCTGTTGTTCAATGATCATTCTAAGTGATAGGTCAGGCTAAAATTAATAATATTTAGAAAAGAGGAAGTCGGTAAGTTTTTTCTTTTTTTGTTTTTTTGTTTTTAGGGGTATGTACTGGTGAATCAGATAAACATTAAAATTTATTATTATTATTTTAAAAGTAAAGAATTTTGAATGAAATGAGTCTTATTGAAAAGACGCAAAGAAAAGAACACTGTAATTACAACATTGGATGACATTTCAGGTCATCTATCACTCTGTCATTGAAGTTTACTATCTGACATTTTCAAGTAGAGAAATGGATAGATTATTTTATAAGATGGTTGTCATCATCCAGTGATGAATATATATATACACTTGTATAGACAAACATTCAGATATACACAACTATTTATCAAGTATTAGATAATGAATAATATGTGAATGATTTACATAGTACATTGAGAGATAAGATTCAGTAAAAACGGAAAACAGTAACACCTAAGTACCTTCATATATAAACATTGACCTGAATCAGTTATCAACAATTTATTCGTTAGGTGAATTCTTTTCTTCCAAAAAAAAACAAAAGTTTTTTTTTAAAATTCCGTTTGAATTATGGTTAGTTGTACATAAAACATCAAAGGGTGTTCTATTGATATCAATATTATTCTTTTCATCTTATCAAATTACGCAGAAAATCAGTGTAATCTTATTATCGTTCTGCAATGAAACAAAAAAAAGGGAAACCCAATACAAAACCAGGAAGTAGATGATCATTTTTTTGGCAAAGAAACACGAAATTATCTTTCCTCCACCCTCCCCCAAATTGTTTAAAAAGATATCACGGTTACTATTATTGACACGACCTAAAAAGTAATATCTGTGTGTAATTATTTAATCTTTTTAACCTGAGAAAATAAGTATTTTCCTTCCTTTTATCATAGTGAATGTGTAAAAAATTTGTGTTTTTTTTGTGGTTTTATGTTAAAGAAAAAAAAGAAGGTAGAAAGATTTGAGCTAGATGTGAGAAGAATTTGGGCGGATATATAACAAAGTGTAATGCAGTATTTATAGTCGGAATATCATTATAAGCAGTGACCTATTTATAAAATTCATTCTTATTAATATAAAAACTTGACTATTACACATTTTGATAATAATGTTTATGCTTGCCTATATGTCAGTGATTCTGTTTTGTTAGAAATGAAGATAGAATTTAGACAAGAACTATTTCTGTAATAATTTTAGTTTTTCCCTAATAACTGACTAGATCCAGTATGAGAACATGGACAAGGATTACAGCATCTGACACTGAAGACATTTTGGTTCACCTTGAGAACATCAACAATCTATCATTGTTCATCTGAACACGGTGAGAATTCATCTGAAAGCAGACTTCCAATAGAAAGCATCCCCTGAAACATGCATGAAACACTATACACAAAATGGTAAAAATCACATTACGTTTACGAGATAAAATAGTATTACCGAAGATACAATACTGTAAATTTATCAACCAGACAATATACTGTAGTGACTTGTGTGCACTTAATAACAAGACCAAGGAAAAATGCACTTACTGTAATCAAAGAGTGATCAACGTACTTCTTACAAAGATAAACTGTATTAAGCCACATTGTCAGATACGTAAATCAATGTTACAGTTTTTTAAAATTCATTATTGAATAACTCTGGAAAGCAACATTAAACAAACCCATGGATTTTATTCATTTTGACGTTGATGAAATTAGTTTCTATCTAACTACATTCTTATTGCTTGACTAAGATTTAAATAACTTTTAACGTAACTAATTGTGAATAATATTTTCCAGCTAATTTAAATGTTCAAGGTGAAATTTTCCTCATAAAACTGATACTAACATTCTAATTTTGATAGTTGAAATGATCAGTCAATTGAAGCTAGACCACTATGGAAAACCTGAGAGCACTGGACGGCCGTTTCGTCCTATTATGGGACTCCTAATCAGTGCGCATCCACGATCCCGCACTCGCGAGATTCGAACCCAGGACCTATCAGTCTCGCGCCAGAGCCCTTAACCGATAGACCACTGTGATGGCCGACATCCAATGATGTTAATGTCTAACTTCAACCAGTTCATAAAGTTGAGCAACCGTTCAGTGAGTTGATATCTCACAACAGACTTGGTTAGACTACACTGGTCACTGCTTCTCATTAGAACTCCAAGACATATCTCTTGAAGTCAGTCATGCACACTGCTGAGGAGTCCCATAATAAGACGAAACGGCAGTCCAGTGCTTCCAGGTTTTCCACGGTGGTCTAGCTTCAATTGACTAATGATTTGAACTTTGAAAAATACTGAAATCTCAACAAAACCTCTTCTCGTTTTAATTTTATAATGTTTATGTTATGTTTAACTGAATATCATATATGAGAATTATTCATGTTTTTTTTTCTTTCTTTTATATAACATTTATAGAATAACCATATTACTGATTTCCATTCACTTATCCTCTACAATATATCAACATTTTGAATAAAAATAGTACACATGGTTACAGAAGAAATCAATAAAACTTCAATTGATGATCAATTACTTCAACCTTTACCATTAGATTTATCTTATCATTCAACAATTTCAAATGAATCAAATTTAACCATGACAACATCAATACCAATTAAAACAACACAATTCAATAATCATAATAATAATGATAAACATTCATTCTATTTATCACAATCATCTTTTATTGAACAAATGAAATCAAATTTAGATAAATTACAAATGTTTTATACATTAAAAAAAAATCAATTAAAATCAATAACTGATTTATATAATTTACCATTATTAACTATACCATCACCTGAACAATTATTAACATTGATTATGTTACATAATCATAAAACAATTAAATTTTCTTCAATAATTAATAATAATGATTTATTGTTACCAAGGCAACTAAATCAAAATAATAAAAATGATACATTTATATATTATAATCAATTAATTAATTTAAATAATAATCATAATAATAATCAATATAATAATGATAATAATTTAATTCCATTTGAATTTATATCGATTTATTTAAAAATATTAGAAAAATCAAAAAATTATTTAAAATTATTAAATTCAAATGAAAATTACAAGAATAATAATAATCAATATAATAATAATAATAATAATAATAAATGGTTATCATTATCCTTGCGAAAGAATATTTATACAACAATAAATAAAGATTTAAATAATGTCTCTTCAAATTGTTCAATTAAAACAAAACTATCACAAAGCATATTGAACATTGATAATAATAATAATAATAGTAATAACACTATTAAGAATATTCATAAGAAACATAAAACACTAAAAAATGTTTATAATGTATTACCAACAAATAGTATTAATGTAGTAGAAGGATTATTATCAACATGTGTAAATCATTTAACATCAAAACATGAACGTTATACATGTCATTATTGTGGTAAATTATTTCCTAGATCAGCTAATCTTACTAGACATATACGTACACATACAGGTGAACAACCATATAAATGTATACATTGTCCAAGATCATTTAGTATTAGTTCTAATTTACAACGTCATATACGTAATATACATCAAAAAGAAAGACCATTTCATTGTAATATTTGTTTAAAACGTTTTGGACAACGAGCTAATTTAGAAAGACATATTCGAAATCATTTAATTAGTAAATATCATCATCATCAACAACAACAACAACATCAATATAAATCATTATTATCACCGACATGGTCATCATCATAATCATTTTTTATGTCTTCGATAGTGATAACAATTTTCCCATAGAACAATATGATATTGTATTCAGTAGAATGTCCATAATGAAAATAGAGTTTATCCTATTACACTCCATCATTCAAACAGACATTTCTCTCTTTATCTATTCTTATTTCAAATCTTTATTGCTAGTTATTTTGTAACTTTGTTCTCAAACTCAACTTGACCATTAAATTTTGTTTTTAGAAATTTATTGAGTTATCATCCATTTGTAGGAATTGAGTTTCTGATAATGTTTTCTGTTATTCTCTTTGTCGTCATCATATACACATGCATCGACATATATATGATATAGTTTCTTAATTTCAAGTCATTTATGTTCTTTTTTTTAACATTGATCACCATGATCTTCTGATTGATTTCATCAATCAATGATGTATATCTTGTCTTCTTTTCTTTTTTTTCCCATTCTTGTTGTTAAAATAGTAATAATCGGATGATGTACTCACTTCCTTTAGTTGTTTTACATATAATACACCCTGTGTAGTGTATATCGCCTGTTATCTGTCATATACATGCAAATATACACATATTCATATATACAGTTTGAAAACGTATATACATATATATAATAAGATAAGGAAAAGACTTCACATTGTTGGTGATAAGTTGTTTTTTTCTTCTCTTTAGATAATCCTGTAGTTATTAACAACCAACCAATCAACTCAAAAAAGAAACGACAAGCCAACGAACAATCAAACAAAAGTATCTTATATTTATCACATCTTTAAATAACATGGATAAATAAATAAATAACTACCGGAAAGCGAAATTTCTTCTTTCTTTCTTTCTTTCGGCAACCATCAGTTGTATTACATTCATTCTGTTGACATGATGATAGGCTAAGTGTGTCTATGTACGCATGTATACATCCTAGTGAGAGCTCATTGACAATTGTGACTATCTGATTTCTCTTATGTCCTTATCATTGTTGTTGTTGTTGTTAATTTGTTGGGTATTTTAAGTTGGAAAAATTTGCAAATTTAATTAAATTCTCAGAGAGGGTTATCAGTTGAATTGCTTGCCCTGTGAAAATTCTTAAAAAAAAGTAATTACTTTAAAGAAGGAGAAGGTAAATTTAATACTAATCTAGTTTCTTAGGAATAGGCGACTTCAATGAAATTACATTGTTCGAGCTCAATGGTTTGATTATCCAGATAATGTAAGCATGAGCTTAAAAACTATTGGATATAGTTTGTGATGAAAAATAAAGCTTTAGCAAAGTGAATGACATCAGGAATAAGGATAATTAAATTTAAATTCAGTATTTTAACAACATATGTGGTGTTTGTTAAGCCCAAAGTTTGAGAATGAAATCCCATGAACACTTACGGGTACCAATTCTATTGAGTGGCCTCATACTATAACAAACAATAACTGTTGAGTTTTGTGTGGCACTAATTCGTCATCCTAATGACACTTACTCATAGTGAAATCACTCTTCATAGTTTCAGAAAAATTGACCATATTTCTAAGGGAATTTGCAACATCACAAGACTTCCGTTTTCCAAACCTATTTTTTCATAGAGCAATTAAGAATCACGCAGTTGGTGGAAAATAATTACGTTAGATTTGGAGTAAAACAGTGTTCTGTTGACTGAAGAAACTGTTATACATTAATTAAATGAATGATTCTCTATGATGAGGAAAATATTTTTCATTTGAAAGGAAGGTTCGTCCAATCTTACGAATTGACTATAGCTACATAATCATTGGAAACTAGGGAACTTTGAGCAACTGTTCCATCCTACTTTGTGGCTTCTCAGTATAGCAAACGCAAAACCAGGCCTCCTTCCAAATGCTCAACTTCCATACCAACGAAATGGTTCACATCTGTAACTGTCTTAAATTAGGGGCACAGCACGACTGTTATCCGGTATCGTTCATGTTATCTGTCTCGTAATTGACAGGATTGAAATCTATCGACAACGCTTAAAATCACGGAATTCCCATAGTCATTGAACAAAAGATATCTTTCATCTCTCTCAACCGCTAACTAACGAAGTCAAAATACATATTTATAAAATAGTCGACCTAGTTCTCAATATTGATTTATGAACTTGTAATGTTTACAGTAACTCCGCCTGTAGCTCCTCCCGGGCCCCAAGCCCGGGTAAAGGAGGAGGGTTGGGCATGGGGTTAGCGACCCCATACCGTAGAAAACCAACTCGCTAAAAAAACGCTCACCAGAAAAAAATTAATGTTTATATCATTAAATAGTTTGAAATGTCTGGTACTATTGAAATAATCATATACTATAAGATTCAGTGAGATTCACAACTAACATGAACATTGTAAGCAGAGATGGATAGTGGCTAGCAGTGGAATCCAGAACGCGCGTTTCGTCCTATTTAGGACTCGTCAGCTGGATGTACCATCTCTGCTTACCATGCTTGTGAATTAAGGCTGTATTGAAGCAATACGCACAGTATGCACATATGCCAATTAGAGACTGACCAGTTGGGAAGATTCAAACAAACAGTACTAAATGAATTTAACATGAACATTGTTATAAAAATAGTTTCAGTTGCTACTACGTTTGTCACAGTAAGCAACTATCAGTGAAAATTATAAAATGACTCAAACAAATTTCATTTTGAATTAGTGGCTTGATTACTTTATAACGTCTATGAGATCTACAACTCCTTAATTCTATCGAATGTGTCGCGGTATGTGTAGTTGTGGTTATCCACTGTTGAATTGACTGAAATTAAAAACAACTACTCAAAATCTTCCTTGATTTCCAAATAATTTTTTAATTAATGATTATCATTTAAACTTGTGTAAAAATCCATAGAATCAAATGATTAAAACTGATTAATCAGTTCAAGAATTAATCACTACCTTCTTATGAGGTTGAATCATGATTTAAATTGAGGATTCATATACCCGACAATCAGTACTAAAACTAAACTTCATTGAAGCTAAACAGTGAAAGTAACCTTGAAATAAAGAAAGTTTTGAAAGTCTCGAGGAAATGTATAGTTGTTGGTACGTACACCATTTTTAAAAATTTCACCCGGGATCAGCCTTCAACTCAATATTAGGATTATTATTAAAAAAATTTTAAACTCCGTACATGCAGTGGAATTCAACTCTATAAAATCTTTTTCTAAATGGCTGATTCTTAAGAACACCATAAATAATCTCACAAACACTAAAGTGTTTTTTTTCGGTTCCACTGTCAATTGGAGAGAGGAAGGAATTACCTTCTTTCGCTCTTCCAATTGTTGTGATCTGGTTCAGAAGTCTTTAGGGATATAGTTAAAGTTCGACTGAAAGCTATTTTACCTTTGCTGTCGCTTCTGTATTCAGGTGTCCCTGAGAAATACGTAGCTTAACATGTATTATAAAAATAATATGATGGATTATATTCCGTTGATTTGACCTTGCGTTACGAACTGCCAAGAGGTTCACTGAATGGGAATAATGAAATTAATCTCAACCAACCTACGAGAAAAAAGGTTCCGTCTATAGTTTTTGAAGATTTTCGGAGCGACTTTAGAAGATAACTGGTTTAAATCATACACCCACGGACAGATCTGGTACTAAGAATATTAACTAATGATGATTAATTCTTTAATAAATTTTGGATAAGATGATAAACTTTTTCATATCTGGCCTCCTTATTCCTCAGCACGTTGAGTACAAAATGTAGACAGTCGTCAGAAACCTATAGATCTCGGATATCTGGTAGTCAGTACTCGTCAGTGAATGTATTTGGAGCTTCTAGTTAACCGGTGCCTCCGCAACACAACTTTGCGGTGTAAACAATCCCTGATATAGGCAGTTTGGTAAATTTTTATTCAATTAATTTGTCTACTTGTAAGTAGCTTAGTGCTGCTAAATAAATTTAAGTTATAAGCAAAGTTTATTGTTTAGTGTAGAAGCGGACTTCTACAGAGGAAATAAGGTTAGACTTTTTCTACGTCTATAGATGGCTGAGATTTGAGCTTAAATTACCCTGTCCAGAACTTTCTCAGCTATATTGACCAAGAGGATTAACTCATAAAAGTATTTAATCTATCCAGTAAATCATGTTCCGAAACGTCAAACTTAGAGGAAATCAGGAAATCGAACCTTACACTTGTCCCTCCATTTTCAAACTTTTCCTTTATTTTCTAACAATACCCCACAATAGTTGCTTTGCAGTGATTTTTTGACGTAGTGTTTCCTTCAAATGAAAGAGGTTTTGTCATATTAGACTTTCTTCATGAGAATGTTCCAGGTATTGTTATGAACAATTTGAATGTCCTTATAGTCGTAATCGATGGTTATACAATATTATAATTGCAGAAAACATCCTGCTTTTAATCTCATTTAGGATCATGTATGAACATCACCGAAGAGTAAGATTAAACAGAAACCTAGTTTTCTCTCGTTTCCGCTGGTTCCACAATTCCTATGAGTTACTGATGACAATGACTTTTTGTCTTTCCTGTGACGGTAGAATAAAATGTCTTGACCATCTACAGCTGTCAAGATAAAGTATACATGAAATTTGGCCAGCTGTCGAACCCAGGATGCATCTGTTGTTGTGCTTAGTAATTATCAGTCGCATGTAACTGGATCTAAGTAGCGATATTTAAACATAGGATAGTGAGTGATCCTATACTCAATTTTCCTGTCTTGGCACCATCGTCTTAGCTTCTGGTCCCGTAGAAGCGATAACACATTAAAACGAACCGAAGGCATGCAACCAAACATCAATTTGATTTAGTGTAACACAGAACTTAATAATGCCTCTATACGTTTCTTAGAACTCCCACTTTTGGATATTTACCTCTTCATATAAATCTATCACTTACAGATTAGTGCTGTCTTTTTTCTGTCAATTATAAGTTAGAGTAACGTATAAGCGAACAATATTGTTTTCAACCGAATCGTCATCAGGCTTCATTTGAATATACATGAATATTTATATGCACAGGTGAAATTATTAAACTGATTAAGGCAGTTTATAAGTCATTGATAACAGTGAAATAGATTACACTGATAAACAATAAATAAAAATTACCAAATGAATGTGTATTCATAAGAAATTCTTAACGTACTCATTTCTTCCTCAGCTGATTTAGCCTCAACAAACGATTTGTTTATAAGCAAAGATGGATAGTGGCTAGCAGTGGAATCCAAGATGCACGTTTCGTCCTATTTGGGATTCGTCAGCTGGATATACCTGCACAAGCGAGTGCCTATCAGAACTCAGTAGCTAAGTGGATAACGCAATCGCGTTTGAAATGAAAGGTACCAGGTTTGGGTCCCAGAGTGAACATCAACTCATAAACCAAGAATATACTCTCCTAAGGAATTATGCAAACCTTAAACATTTTGCGAGAATCTCTCTTACAAATGATTTCCTAACAAGCGATGATCTGTGTTCAACTGAAAACTCCGTCAATACAACCTTTTACAAGTGTTCTATGCAAATGAAAATCAAATCAAATTCAACGATTTGGTTAAGGTTGATCACGATAAAATTTATGAAACAGTTGATAAAGAAATGTTACCCGTAGGCTATAACTCAGTATAAACATCTCATGGTATACTGATCAGATAGAAAAATCTGATTCATCTTATACTAATTAGTAGATAAATTCTGACAGATCATCAACAGTCTGCAGTATCACAAAGTCTATTATAAGATAAAAGAGCGAACACCATGTATACTTCTGGTTTATTTACCTTCAACACAACCTTTTACTTTTTACTACTCAACTACGGTGAATGTATTGAGGAAAAGTCAACAGAATTTAATCACGACAAAACAAGACCAATAGAGTTAATATGTGAACTTCACTGACAAGGGTGATTAACTGCAGACATCGCCACAAGAGATACATAGAGTGGATTCTTGAACTTTTGGCCGCTGCAATAAATAATTGCAAAAAATAGTACACCCATGACACTCTTAGCAATTTAATGTATCCTGTATTCCATGAGTGAATGTTTTAAGATTTAACAACTTGTAATACTTACAATTTTAGTTCATTCTAAAACAAAATTACCAATTTTAATGCAGGGAAACAACGTGTCCGTTGGTCATCCTGAGATTGAAAGGTAAATTAACTAGACTAGCTATCTCTTGCTGTATTTATCAATTCTAATGTTCTTATGGAACAAGTTATATTGGCAGGTGTTCTAGGAATTTATATTTTTGCGCTCACGAGCAACTCCCAGTGCGTTCAAGTATAGATGTAGGTAGATTTGTTAACAGTTCATATCTAGCTCATTTAGTGTAAATGGTTCATACAACAAGCATAGATCAGTCATTTAAAGTAATATATAGTATTAACAGCAAATCCATCTGACTGAAAATCCTTCAAACGACTGAATTATTAGCTACTCGGATCAAAAAGCCGAAGCTTTACGTCCAGAAGAAATATATTCATCCATTCCTTTTACCTTGATCAACTTGTAACTTAATTAGTCAGTGATTATTCGATGATATGGTGAGGTATTATTACATTACTATTCATACAACGTTACTCACATCTAATGTATATTATTCCACATATTATTTAATAACTGATCTTTATTTACATAACTATTAATGGCTTAATTCAGTATTCTATCTTTGGTACAAGGTATTTCACAAAAATGGAGTGGAAGAAACTGATGACTGTATACATAGATACATAAATCAAGTAGACAAACTATATGTAATTTGATATTTTTGTAAGATTTAAATTTTTAAAACTTTTTTTCAATTAGAAACATTTGAGAATAACTTTAACAACCTGTTCTTCATATAATATATTTGCTACGTAAGAGGTATTATAGTACTTTTATAGATTTGCTTGTGTGCATGGACTCTGATGTATTGACGTCTAGCTCTACCAGGAGATACACAAGGAGAAAGATATAAATGAAGTGGATGGTTAGCATCGGATAAAATAACACCTACAAAGAGTTTGCACGACTTTAGACGCCTATCTAAAACACATTATTAATGACCTCGACACACCCTGCTAACTGCCTTTACTACTCTCTGCAACACAGCAAAGTATTTTCTCGAAATTACGGGAAAAGAATGATGAAAAACAGTTTGACATTTGAAATGATAAAGTTCGAGACTATTAATAACAGACCACCATTCAATACGAGACAAGAACTCATTCTTTAAACTAGAAATCGATATGTATATTGTGAGATCATCTGTATACTTAATAAAAGTGCTTATTATGGAGAATGACAGATAATGTAGAGAAATAAAGAGAAAATAAGAGGTGAGAGAACAGCCCCTTGTAGCACATCATGAGTTAGTAGTGACATTGAACACTATCCTCCAAGCAGTGTACTGTTCTCTTCCAAAGAGAAACCAACATAACCAGTTGGTAATTCGGTTGTCAGTGTTCACGCTGATTAACTTTTTAATTAGACGATGTCTTGCGATAGAGTCAAAAGTGAAGGTATATTCTGGAAATGTACATCGCACATACCTCTTACCTTCTCAAAACCCTCCGTAATCGTGTTATTTGTGGAGATGCAGGTCGATCAAAACTTACAAAATTGGATTCAGTGGTACAGTATGTATCAAAACATAATTTAATATGACAAGTGACGACACCAATAGTATTTCCCAATGGGTCCTGTGTAAGTGATTCCCATTTAGTTGTACGCAACATGTTTTTATATATTTTGGATGTTTTCTTCTGAGTAATTTATTTGTTTGATGTAAGAGCTTACTCTCTCCAAGCTTGCCATATACTTCACCAGTCCCATATGTACACACCGCATTGATGAAAACTAAGTCTTAATGGGCAACCAAACGAGTTGGAAGATCTACTACATTTTAGTGACCAAGCGATGAAGGAAATTTAGTCACATATAATTGAAAGTGAACCATAGAATACAGTAACAGCATGTCCTGTGAATTCATTCATGAAAATATAGTGTAGATTATGAGCAGTCTGTAGTCACGTAAATCTTAGTAGCATGTACATGATTGTATTTGTTCAAGTATTTTGGACGGCATCTTGAAGTTAGGCAGTCGATAATGTTGGCATCATTACCAAGTTTTGATTTGATAATCTCGAATAAATTGAGCATTGGTAGATTGTTATAAATAAATAATGTATTTGTAATATCCCAATGACTAGAAAAATTAGATTTTCCGACGTTTCATTACTCAGTGTAACCCACTTCTTCAGAGAATAAATAACCAAAAGAAGAAATAGCTCACACTGAGTCACGAAACGTCAGAAAACTTCGATAAACTTATTTAAAAACTTAAAGCATGCAAAGTCACATCGCCACCAGTTCACATTTGCAAATTTAGATACACCGTCGCCGCCACCATATTCTTATTATTTGGTCTATACTGACGACAGATGACGAACCGAAACCATGTAGTGACGTTAAACAATTGTCGTGGAAGTCATTTAATCAGGGTTCCTGAATAATCCACAATGAGGATATGTATTTAGACTTAGTAGAAATTGAAGTTAGTCTACCTTGCCAATTAGTGATCGACATTTGAAAGTTAGTGGTTCAGGAATCGACATCTGATTAAGTTTCATTCTTTTTGGAGCATACTCCCAGTCAACACGATGTTTCAGATTGTACATTTTTGTACTTTGTAAAGCGGAAAGTCGCAGACTTTCGATAAATGTATCTGACTAGGTTATTCGATAAATAGACATAATGACTTGTCGAAACAAACAGAATTGGGTAACTTGTTGAAATGTATAAATATTAGGAACAGGTAGCCCAGATATTTAAGCATGCCAAAGAGAAGAGACCTACCACCTCTGTCAACTGATGCTAACCAGATTTATTCTTACATATACTTCCCTTTATAGTCTTGAAGAAAGTATAAACAAAGATTCGAGTGGAACAGTATGAATTCGCTTTTTTTTAGTTGGTTATGGTTAGTTGCTCACAACCTGTGATATTTAAAATTCCCAATCACAAAATAAGTTTATATTACTTACATGGAAGTTTTTTTATGACACCAGTATAATATAGCTAGGGTATAATCAAGTTTAATAGACTATAGGAAGCAAAGTTCGGCTAACACATCCACTTCGCGCCTAGTGAACAATGAGACTCAGTCTTGTGAATCAACGTAAGCGGCATATCGGGTGGTAGTTATCAAGCAAATATCCAACTCAACTGATACTCCCAAAATGACTACAGAGTATACACAGAAGCACAGTACAATCATAAAAGGTGGAAATAGTGCACAGAGAAAGTCACCACCTGTCCTTATTACACCCACTAAGTCTGTAAAGCAACAAAAAATGTTGTAAAATCTAAAATATCTTAAATATGGCCTTTATATACTACCACCACTAAATTAATTACTTCTATTGAATCCGGTGTTCATCTTGTTGTGCTAACGAGGTATGGCAACTTGGACCGATGCATAAATGTGCCTGGTCCTACGTTGTCGCTGACTGACTGACATGACTCGCTTAACAGCAAGAACGTAACCTATATTACTACTGAGTTAAAGAACCGCACTTTGTATACATATAGTGAATGAATAGATAACGTTAATTGCCTGTCCGATATAACACAAAGCAGCATTATTCAAAAAAAAAAAATAGAATGGGACAATCTAAACATTATCAAGCGACAGAGTGAAATGTTGATCTTTAATTTGCGAGTTGGATTGAAAGTCAGGTACCTTATTATCTCACACTACAACTGATATTCATCGGTTAGTAACATTATGGAAAAAAGTTAGTCAAAATCCGTCTGACGTAAATTCTCTTATTTAATAATTACAATACAAATAAAAACGGTCCTCTCTTCATCTAGCATTACAGTTCAAACGAAAAGGAATCGAAAAAAACAGATAAGTAATGAGTAAAAAAAACTAGTGGAATAAAGTTAATCACAGCTATTTTAATTATGAAGAAGCTGAGTAAAGGTAAGTTAGCAACAAAACAGAAATAACTAAAGATTTTCTAGATTAGATCTTGTGTACCTGTATGAAAGATTGTTAGCCTAAAAAGCAACCATAACCATAAAAATTCACATAAATCCTCTTCTTTTGACAATATAAGCTAGATAGCTGAAAACAAACTCATAGCAGTGATTGTTGCTGTTATTGAGATACTGGTGGAAACATTTGAGACGATGGACAAAACGTATTTTTCCCTATTGTTGATGCTGGCATAAATATATTAGTAGGTGTACAAAGTGGACCAGGGATAGTAGATGGTACGACAGACATTGGATGATTAACAAAAACGGATGAGGTTGGCGGTGTTGTTGGACGAAATGGAAGTATGGAAGGTGTAAAAGAACTAGTAGTTGGATTAGTGACAGAAATTTGTTTACGATGAGCATAAGCTGGTATATTTGAATACTGTTGTTGTTTTTGTGTTTGTAAATAATTTCCAGCGGTATTTGAAAACTCTAAAAAGGAAAAAAATCAAGCTACATGAAACTAAATAAATCCCAGTCGCTAAAAAACTCCTATCATCATTAAAACACAAATATATGGACAAACAATATTCTTTCAAATAAATTTTCTTCAGGTTTTACAGTTAAATATCCAAATAAATAATCCAATTAGTGGCCAGGTTTAAGGCCAAATATGTCGTTTAATTTTATAACGTTTGAGCCTTGCTCGTTTTATCCTACTTGTTGTCAGCGCTTACTCATTATATAAGAACTTGCTTCTAACTTTGGGTGTTTTTTGTCATCAATGTTATAGAATACTCTTTTACTTGAGGTAAATATTTTACGCAGTCAATTGTCTCTTCTAGTCAAACTTAGTTGGTGATCCGGTCAAGCCTTCTGGAGAAGAGGTGCGCTTAGAAACAAGGCACAACTACTAGAACTCAGGTGTTTTATGACAATGAATAAGATACGAATTTTGTAAATAAATAGTAAAATCATAAACATGTAAAATGTTTACTCTGTCTCATAAACGATAGGGAATGAAGTAGTTGAGCGTGTTGATCGCTTCACTTATCTTGGGAGTCTCATCAGCCTTTGTGATATGGTGTGTGACGAAATTTCAGCACGGATACAGAAGGTTCGACTAGCTTTTGCGAGCTTGCGTCATTTAAGGCGTAAACGAGATATACGTCTACCAATCAAAAGGCGGGTTTACTACGAAGCACCTCGTTCTGTCCTACTTTATGGCTATGCAACATGGACGGTAAGAGTAGAGGATATTTGTAGGCTACTAGTATTCGATCATAGGTGTCTTAAAAGCATTGTTCGTATATCCTGGGACCACCGAGCTCATGATAGACAGGCCCAACCACCATGTCAAGGTAGCAGCTACGGTCGGAGTATATGATGTGACCACTTTACAAAACGGACTGCACATAACAATTGTTTTGCACGACCAATAGCCGAAAAGCTTTCCCCTTTCATTGGCAAAAGTTAAGAGTAGTTGGTCGACATCGTGGTACAAGGAAAGTTAACCAACGAGGTTTTCTTTTTCACTTAATTTGATATCAACATTCACCATTCAAAGAAATACTGTGTAAAACTACCGTTCATCGATGTTTTTTGTATTTTGGGTTTGACAAATGTACTTAAACTTGTTTCGGAAAAACAGATTATGGCATACTACATGTGAACGCTTACAGACAATACAATGATAAAATCAATAAACAAATAACAGTGGAATCATCAAAGAAGTAAATTATGGACAGAAACGACACAATCACACGACATATTGTGCACACAAACACACACTTAGATGCAAACAATCTCACAGTTGGGTATGAGAGACAATAACCACAAAAAAACAGTGGAAACGTTGAAAGCACTCACCTTGTGACATACAAACAGAAATTTGTGGAGATATATAATTTTGAGTTAAACAGTCAGAGGCTATATGAGATGATAGCGGATCCGCAGAGGAATAAAGCTGACTAACTGGTGCCATGTAGTACGAATCGGTAACCGTAGTTTGTATATAGTGAGTATTATTATCATTGGTAGTGGTGAGAATGACTGGGGGAGGTGTCATGTATGATAAGGATGGTGGCAGTTGACCTTGAACATTGGAAATCGTGGAAATAGAAGAAACAGTACTAGCTACAGTAGTTGTAACAAGATAAGGTTGATTTTGGTGGATAGCAGATAAGGAAACCAAATGATCGAATTGTTGAGATGCAGACATTTGGTGACCATTATTTATATTTACAAAAGAATCTGCTGTTACAGAAGATGCATTAGGCACAGAATGAACAGAAGTTGAGCCGGCAGAAGTAAGAGAAGGTGATAATGCTCTTACATGAATTGTATTTTGAGGCATATTCTTTTGACCAGGCATTATAGGAGCTATACCTTTTTCGGAATACGCTTCTGTTAGTATAAACAACACAGTGTCCACTGAATCCCAATAGGTTGCATGACTTGTAAGAGCAAAAAGGTACTCATTGAAACTTTCCAAAGTAGCTTCCTAGTTTATGAAAAAAATTTTATCAGAAAAAATATCATAAAATATCTCCAAGTTTGTAGGTCAAGCGCACTTTAAGTGAACACCACATAACTTTTGTCATAAATATTTATAGCTTACTAAACATAATATACACTTTCGTGATTGAAAGCGTTGGGTGTATTATCGCTCAAAATTGATTGTAACAGTGTACAGTAGTAATTACTCTTTATCTTACTTAGTAGTTTGAGCTCAACATATTTGTAGACATTTTATTTTTGTTATACCTGTACTTATTAAGTAATTTACTTCTAATGAATACTTTATTTATAAAAGTGACACAGTGGGATCGCGCTGAACTCATAACTAAGTGATCTGTGGATTGAAACTTGACTCCGTTAATAGCACTGGGTCATAAGTAGGGCACTCGAGTTTGAATCAATAGATTGCAAGTTCGAAGTCTGTTTCAGTTACTTCAACTTAGAAAATTAGTTATTATTATCAGGCCTTGCACATACACTGTAGGCCGGAGCTGATTACATAAAACTAGGTCATGTATATTCTCTTTCTTTCTTCTCCGAATCAAGTACATAAGACTGTAAACTCATAAGGATTATAAAGTCATCAATTAGTTACCTGTAAAACATAATCCATACGTCTACCTTGATTAAGTCGACTGTTAAAAGATAAATCATGAGTTGTTAAATTACGATAAGTTGTTGTAACAACATCATTACGATTGTCAGTAATATTACAAACATTTTCATAATCCTCTAATCCATCTTCATTTGAACTGCTACCACAAGTATATGCAGTGGAAACAGATCCTAATTCACCGGGGGCACTAATAAATCTACAATATAATCATAATGAATAAACAGAAATTTGAGATAATTTATGTTTCCATTAAAAAAAGTAGATAATATCGAGATAAATAGACTTTTAATTGGCAAATTCAAATTTTTGACTGATTAATTCATAAGGGGTTCTGTGGAGATCTCAGTATTTTTCAAAGTTGAAATCATGAGTCGATTGAAGCTAGAACACCATGGAAAACCTGGAAGGCCGTTTCGTCCTATTATTGGACTCCTCAACAATGCGCATCCACGATCCAGCACTCATGATTTCAACTTTGAAAAATACTGAAATCTCCACAAAACCCCTTCTGATTATAATAATATGCTCACTAGTGACTGACTTCAAGATATATGTCCTGGAGTTCTAGTGGGAAGCAGTGACCACTGGAGTTCAATCAGGTCTGTTGGGAGATATCAACTCACTGATAACATTGGTGAATGATCGCTCAATTTCGTGGATCGGTTGAAGTTAGACATTAACACCGTTGGATGCCGGCTCAGTGGTCTATCGGTTAAGAGCTCTGGCTCGAGACTGGTAGGTCCTGGGTTCGAATCTCGCGAGTGCTGGATCGTGGATGCGCACTGCTGAGGAATCCCATGATAGGACGAAACGGCCGTCCAGTGCTTCCACGTTTTCGATGGTGGTCTAGCTTCAATCGACTCATGATTTCAACTTTGATTAATTTATGTTATTAAATAGTCTAAGCAAGCTTATTGGATGAAACTATCCTCTTAATTAGACTAATCAAAGTAAATTATTTCGACAAGTTTTGTATAAGACATTTCAGACTGGGAACATAACATAGATAATTAATCGCAGTTACACATTAAATCTTTTCTTCTGATATTTCTATCACCGTTAAACGTGATGTACTTGAAAAGGAAACAGTCACCATTGCTATCAAAATATGTTCTGTGTAGTCTGTTTCATTATTATGGCACTAATTCACTCAATCATTGAGAAATATAACAAAAAAACATACTACGATAGAGACACTTTTCAAAAAGATGATTGTAATAGATATTACATTTGTTTTACTTCGGAGATAACCTGAAAAGTTCAACGCGATATATAATTTACTACAATTTAAAAGTGAATATTATCGATATTCAGTCATATAACATCAGAGCAACGAGATGAAATCAACAAGATGATTAACAAAGTAGAAGTAATTGAATTAATGACGGTAAATATAACACTTACAGAGGATAAAGAATAAAAAAGGAGTTGATTGGATAAGAAATCTTAAATTACCGCGAAACTAAAGATACAAATAAAGATAAAAAAACGAATACATCAGTGCCACTACGAACTACTTTGAGCTATGTTACCTAACATTTCCAACCACTTATCAAGTGTCTTGAGTGGATGACAACTAAAAAGTCTGTAAATCTCTATGCAGCTCAATACAACAGCCAATAACGTGACGGACCGATGACATATATTAATATACAACGTCCCTAGCTTTCTTCTGAACTGATTAGTACCCTAAGTTTAATTTCAACATTTCTCACTTGGTTGTTTCGACACTCGGGAATTATGTTTCAAAGGTGGATATGGTACGATGTTAGTAAAATATCCATGTCTTCCACCTTCAAATGTCACACTTCACATTCATAAAGCGAAACAACGAGAATTGCCGAGTAATATACTTGCTCTTTGATATGCACACAGATATATAGCTTACGCCATACGTGATGAAATCTAGCGAAAACTGGATGAACTTTTTGAATCCATGCCAAGACTTCATCAGCCACCTATTCATTATAGCTGATGAGCGGAGAATACTAAGTGGTATGGACAATAGGAGGACAAACTCAATAATTACAGTCTTTAAAACCTACAGTAACAAAAGGAGAAGATACATTTGCGTTACACTGATGGATTTCAAGCCATGTAGAGTTTCCTAGACACTGATATAAACTAGCTGTCTTATAAAACAAATATGGGAAGTTTATCACACCACTTACCGACGATTACTGTGAGGTTTCCTTAATTACACTTATAACGTAATTAAGGATGGTGACTTGGGCGAGGCGATGGATCAGGACTTATGATGTATACGCCAACATATATACTTGATTCTATTTACGTAATCTACCTTTATCAGTAAACTTTAGATGGATAATATCACTGACTCTCAGACAATATTTGCACCTCATAGTTTTGTATAGGAATTAGCACATAGAATAAACTGGGGGAAACCACATTGGTGAGTCGAATGCAAATACAGGTGAACTGTACTGAGTAATCAATCAGAATATCGCTTTCTATGACTTTGAACCTGAGCTAACCGATGACAAGGAAACCAAAACTAGTAGCTTTAAGTTAACTATAAATCTTTATTGACCCTTGACACAGTGGCTTCCCACCTTGTCCTAACCGTTGAGGCCAGAACACAATAAACACATTCTACTGTATGAATATTATATTTCAAAAAATAAGTAGTCTATAAACAAGCAGACCAGACCACATCACACCATAAAGCGAAAAATAATAATCATATAAGATTAAGCCAAAAGTGGCTGTGAGTAGGGGAGACTATATATAATAGATCAGGAATAAGTTATGAATAGTAAATCGAATGATAGTAGTTAATAGGTCAGAAGAAAGACTATGATAAAAGCAAGAAAAAGGCATAAGTTAAAAGTTGCTCTCTGTTGAAAATAACCTCACTTTGGTTTACACAAGGTTGAAGGTCTGATGTGTACGTTCAGTATTTTTACAGTTGTGCTGTAGTTACTGAAAAATTTCAAATTACTAGTTAGTCAATTACTTAAGCATTGCAGAGGATGGCAGTGGAAATTACATGTGGCTGCCAGCAGAACCGTTGATTTTCCTAGACGGTCGGAGGAGTTTCTGTTCAATATGCATTAGTTAACCTTGTCTCAAAAATTGCTTTCTCTTATTTGAAATGATTGTTAACACCATAAGACGTTCATGGTCTGTGCTAATAATTTGCAACTCAGACCTCAGTACCGTGAACAACACTCCTCCTTCTGTCTCACTAACTTAAGTACAAAGACTGGCTTGGTGGTTGAAGCTTTATTGATGTCAACTCAAACATCACCGATAAAAAGATAAATTTTGTCATCGATTATATATCGATTCAAAATGAGTAGAATTCGAGAATTGACTTTGTCCGGAACAGAAATCATTGTAAATATGTATTGCAATTCCTTGAACAGAGTCCATACAGCATAATTATGTACATAAATCCTACACTTTGGTTTAAATTGTATGCATGTAATAACAGTAACAGCCAACACATGTTTCCAGTTGCGAACATGACGTTTAGTGTGTCCTCGTTATCAGTTTGCTAACTGAAAAACATGAATTCTGGGTAAATCATGCATCTTTGTGCCTCATTAAATCCAAATTGCCAAGATGTATGAACGTGAATAACAGTTGAACCAGATAGGAAAACCTCATACAATGCCATTGATGGCTTGTATGGTTTCATATGCACGAAATTGGCATATACATATAATAAATTTGTATTCATTCTGCATACACAATTTCACTTACTTATGAGCCAATGCAAATTCATGTAGACTGCGCCAAGTAGATTGAACGGAATTGTAAAATTTACTTTTTAATTCAGAACCAACCCAGGCTAAGTTATCTTTCAATTGTAAGTGTATACGTTTGCGTCCTTTATGATGTGGAATGAGGACAGATTTTTGCTGAAAAAAAACAACGATAACTGTGAAGATTCATCTTTAAGAAAAAAATCGAAAACGAACACACGGCTAAAAAGAAGTTACTAAAGCGTACCAAGAAATTAACATCATCGCTCTGTATAAAGTTTCATTACATAACATAGAGAATCTTGCAAAGGTGTGTACGAGTTATCGGGTAGAGTATTTACAGCTCACTAACGCAGATCAACTTATTGGGAAATCTGAATGGTGAAATAGTCATGACATGAGCATGTATGTGTATGTAACACTGTCACAGAAATAACTAGTAAAACTTAGACATACGAAAGCTATAACTAACCGGATATGTCCAAAAAAACATAACATCAATGTCTTATTTAACCGATGTCTAATTTATGTAGCTGCATATCATGTTAAACAAATTTACTGACATGTTTACCAACAAAACATATAGCAATCTAAAAAAAACACCATGAACTCGTAATTTGCATAACAAACACCCAATTTACTAAACCAAGTACATTACAAGGACACATAGATACTACTATCTATTGAATTTGATTTGCGAAATAAAAGTTACATTTCACAAGATTTTTATATTGAAAAAAATCTTTTAGATACAATTTGGAGAAACGTAACACGGTAAAATCTGAGTTGAAATAAACAAAAAGATCAAGATAAATGTGCGATATTGATGAGTAACCGGACTATTGCTCTAGCCTAGATCAATCTCTACATGTCTCTGCCTAGATCCGTCCTGCAAGACAGCTTCCCATACACTCTATATCTACTTAGTCTGCATACCTGATTGGGCAAGTGTTAGAAAGCATGCATCGTAATTACATTGGACCGTAGAACAAAATATAACCTGACGGTCTAATACTCAAATACTAATCGTATGTCTGATGAGGAACAGACAGTTGGAAAAAAATACTACAGAAACTTGCAAGAAAGTGTGTTGATTCTCAAATTACATTGACTCTATCAGTCAGATCAGTAGATTCATTCATCACATAACAAGAATAACTGAAAAGAACAGAGAAATCTTGTGAATAATTTTTTTAACATTGTAGCACATGGTTACAACTACAAATCTTTTTAGCTAAATATAATGCTCATATACTTGGACTTTTATTTTTGTCATCGCTTTCAAATAATCCTTTTCGCCTAAATACGATAATACTAGATTAGATAGATCAAACAGTGATATCAGTCAATACGAGCGTAAGATTGTTGAAATGAAGTGAATATAATGACAAGAACCACCGTTAAATATAAAAACAAGAATAAACAATTCCAATTATTATCAGGTTTCTGAATACAAGTAAACTTTCTTCACCTTGTTCAGGCAATTAGATGTTCTATGCATATACTCACTATGATGCACAAGTCTAGTCATATAACAAGCATTTTGTATGAGTGGAGTTAAATTAAAAACATCACTGGTCTTGCTGTGACAAATGATATTATATAAAACATTTTGCCTTTATAAACATCGGGTACATATAAATAATGATACAGATTGTAGCTGCTAACTTCAATTGGTAGTCCAGCTTGTTCACTGTTATGACTTAATCGGATTACACACAAACGAAACCAGATAGCTAGATATTCTGTGAACATTTGATCAGGATCAGAGATCGATGAGCTTACTAATTAATATAAATCCACCAACAGTGTGGGGAGCTGGGAAATCTCAGTCACCAATACATCAACAGTATTCGAGTATGCCAACACATATGAACATGCTAGTAAGAAAACATGCACTCATGACTACTAACACTAACTAGATTTAAATAAAGACTTATCTGATAAGTCGTTCTCAGACAACGCAGTTGAACATAGATCTTAGTGTTATAGGCAAAAGCTAATACTGTCTATGAGTCAGATTAGTTTTAACACCCAGAGAACTGTCGATATTATAGGAGGCTAAACTCACTCAGTGGTATTTATTCAGATTGAATAATTTCAACAACCACATAATTAACTAAGTGCATATCGGGTGATGCACCGAAAAGCAAGTTCGGTTCAACACAATCAAGGTTATTTCGTTGAAGGAATTATGATACGGTGGAAAAAAACGGTGAGAAAGATGTACGAAATAAGTAATGCATAGAAGACAAACTTTTGGTCAATAGTCATAATGAAAATAGAATTGATTAAAGGTGTGCTAGCTCAAATTGCCCAACCACATTAGCACAAGATGAAACTAACAAAACTAAAGGAATAAAACTCTTTTAAACTCAATATTTAGGGGAAGAAATGGACCTATTTGTGCTACTGCAACAGATTCTGAGTCACGTCATCGACCACTGATTGTAGTGATCGCCCAGACACAAACCAGGTAGACTGAAGCCATTAGAATGACTTTGACCAGTAGTCGATGGTGTTGATTTGGTCGCCTCTTCTTTTCCAAAGAACTTCCTTGCGGCTGACATCGCACGTCGAAGTAGACGGTGGTCAAACGTATTTGATACATGTCTCAGTCACTTCAGTCGGAAGAGATTCACAACCTCATCAACTGATTCGCCCTATTCAGATAACACCTTGAGTCTGACCTCAGCATTGCTCACTCAGTGGTCCCAATACACACGAAAAATGCTTCGAAGATACTTAAAATAAAAAACATGCAGCCTACGTACGTCTTCTTTTTTCACAGGGCATGTTTCCCAGACAGTAGCACTGACGGGACTGCTGCTTGTTGACAGACGGACATCTCGGTTACACTACAAGTAGATCAAGCTGACAAGAGCGAGACAAGCTTTTTAAATCCATGGGGAAATTTCGTCAAACACCAACGAACCCCCAAGGTTTAATGAGAGGTTAAAATTGGGCCTTGATCAAGGGATTACTTCAAAATTAAACCAGCAAGTTCGCTTAATAGTAATCACAACAATATTATTAAATAGTCTCAACTAAATAGGAATAGTAAGTACAACTCAATAATCTTTACCTGGAATTCTGAATCAATCAATGTTTCCATACGATAGGCAACTGGGTCAAATGGATGAAATATGTTATAAAATGTTGAACATGTTGGCAAGTGAAATTCGCTACTCAACGTTTTAATGCCGCGTGCAGTTAGAAACAGTGGTATCGGTGAGCCTAATGTATATAGGCCAGATATAGTAAAGCCTAACTGAGGATAGTTAGGCAATGTAATACCAAATCCAGCATTATTACTGTTGCACTGGTTTGCATAGAAACAATGATTTTCCAACCAAAATGACGTCAATATTGAATTTGAAGTTGTGACAATGTTTGGTAAAATTTGCCCAGTAGTGATACTTGAATTGACTGTAGATGAATTGGCCAACATACCGTGATAATTATTTTCCTTTTCTAAATCTTCCACAGATTTGCTTTCAAGTTGATTAATTTTATTCCATTTTATAATTGATTCAAGTATACTACGTGTTTGGTCAACATTTAGTCCATTTTGTAATAAGATTTCGTTAAGATGACTGATGTTACTCAGAGACAGAATAGGCATTGTCTCTGATTGGCTTCTATTTGCATTATTACCATCATTATTGCACTTGGATTTTGAACGGTTACGATGATGGCAATCATCAATAATAGACCATTCACCCATATCATTTTGTCCCGTATCTGACGTAGTTGTACTATGTTCACTTTTATTTTCATCATTAGCATGATCTTTCAATGGACAAGTTGACGAAGATGAGGCAGATGATAATGATGAAATATTCACAGAAGTGTTTGTATCAGTCACCATAGTTGTAGAACCATTACTACCGCTACTAATGCTACTAGTAACACTCGTTATCGTAGCAGCAGGAAAAATAGTTGCTGTTATTTTGGAAGAACTCACATCATCTGTAAACTGGTCGACCTTTACTTCACTAAGAAGTTCATTAACATAATTCACATCATTTATTGTTCTCGATTGTGAATCTGTATCTGTAATAAAAGTACTACAAATTGTTCTAGTATTATTATTATGTACTGTAGACGACGATACTATAGGAGATTGGTCAGTTGTGGTAGTATATGATGGATTATAAGCGGTTTGATGGCATAATAAATCAAATGATATGACAGCTCCTAAACTATGACCGATAATAGAGATATTACCCTGAAATTTAAAAATAAACCCATGATGGATACAATTACAATTTCTTTACAACAGTTTCAAGTAAAGTACATAAGAAAGTCGAACTAAATACATTGGTGCAATGGGGCATCAAATACATATGCACCACAAAATAACAATGAGGCCAGTAGCAGTTATCATTGATTTGTGTGAGTGCTGTGATACTATCCGTGTGCCAAAACCGAAGCAGGTGGTGTTCTTAGGGGGGGGGCGCACTCCGAGCCTTTGACCTGAAGGTCTAATCCACAAGGCAGTGAAGCATCGTTGGAAGATGCAGTCCCATGGTAGCCGGTGATCAACAATTGGTTCATATGCTTTTTGTTCCTCCAGGATCTTGGAGCCCATGTGCACCATTGGTTTGGAACCAGGGTTTTCTAACAACAGTAATGCCACGAGAGGTCAGAGAGTAGGACTTCCCTGGAGGTGGCGATAAACGCGTGGCCATGTGAGAGCATCATAGAGAGAACCGACTTTCCCCACTCTTGGACGTACCGGGGCATTTGGGGGCTGTAAGTGAATGGGTTAACCACAAAACCATTGTTTTTCTAATCAACAACACCACATAATCATTATAGTGTTTCACCGCATATAATAGATATAATGTTAAATAGCATGTAGTTGTCACTTTAGGATAGCTCGATAACAAAGTAAAAACGAAAACTATATGCATCAATGTCACAAGTTATTGATTCTGTTAAAATACTCAATGGATTGAGGCTTAGTGGTAAAGAATGAAGACGTAGTTAGATTACTTATTTTACAGTAATGTTCAAGCGCGTAACTGCTCGCCTTTAAAAACAAAATCTTGTGCTTGGTTTTACTTTGCCTTACAACCGGCGAGATAAAATTAAAATCATAATTATTGCAAGAGGAACCCACCTATTTCGGATTAGTAAGCAAGAGGAATTAAATTCTCATAAACGTGAAGCAGTGGTTAGGAAGTCAGAAAATCAGACAATTAAAACCGTAGTTGCAAACTCGAAACCGAGCCTGTTTATGACCGTTCAAACAGTTGGGTAGTATTACTGGGCACCAAACAAAGAGTTTAGAGAGAATCCATGAACAAGTGCATCATTAGTTGACGACAATAAAAGTCAAGCTTATCGATAACCTGAGAGGTTCAGTTTCCAGTTTCGCAAGAAAAAAATCAGCGAGAATAGGACCTAGAGGTGAACCCATCTCTATCCCATCAATTTGTCTATGATATGTATTATTAAAGACAAAATGGACATTCATTGTACATTTCAGAAGCAATTCTTTGAGGTTAACCTCGGGAATTACAATATTGATCTGTTTTTCAAGTAGTTGTTGGCACACAAAGCCAATAGTCTCAGTTAATGGTACATTGGTGAAAAAGGAAGCAACATATAGAGATATCACCCGTTTCCCATTTCAGTTTGTATGTCCCACCTTGGAAATGCAAATGAAAACGTCTTGAACACTTCTGATGACTACCAGTTTGTGTAAGGGACCTGGGATTCGAACTAACCACTTTGCCGTTTCGTGAACTTTGGGTAAACCAAAAAGTCACGGTGTGTTCAATCCAGTGGATTTAAGTGAATCCTGAATGGTTAGAGTAACTTCTGATTTATTTTTTAATTCATTAAGTGAATTATTCAGTAGATTCTCTGCTTTTATATTTATATCCCAACAGCGAGTCATGAAGGACCACCAGATACCATTCTAACACAACCTTTTTATTGACGATTGAATTTCCGTTTGTTTGTGGTTGAACTAATCAATGAAAACAAAACAACTTAAATAATCTGATTACTAGAGACAATCTCTGAAATAGATTCCTATAGACCTAAAATGAGAAGCTGTGGCAAGAGCAGTTCAACTACCACTAGGAACAAAACAAATACCATCGACGACAGTGAATAACGGTCACAATCAACAATTGAATGGATTTGGAATTGTAGAAAATTGGACTCCAGATCAGTATTTCAAATGGTATGACACTCTTTAGAAGACACAATGGTTTTGGTACGCAATGGTAAGGAATAAAAAACTGAAAATAAGCAATTACTTCAAAGGTTTCCAGTTTCCAACGGTTCGCTGACTTACTTTAGCCTATTATGAAAACTAACCTAAGAGCCAAACCATTTTTACAAACACCTTTATTAACTTTACAAAACTTAAAAAAAAGGAGCAACAGCTTACACTAAAGTTTGGATTACGTGAAAGAAATAATTCACGTAGTCTAGTAATCTCTCTAGCCACTGTATTTACGATTAGTTGTGAATATCTAGAACTTGTATAAAACAATATATCCATTAATGAATCATTAGTAAATTGTCTTAATTTCGGTATACTACCAAGAGTGATTTGTTCCAACTGTTTGTCTAAACCGGTCACAGTATCTGAATGTAATTCATCATGCCAAAGAATCGGTAAAAATTCCACACGATACGGATGATGTGGAAAATGCGTTTGACCCAACTGTTTAGCTGTTCTTCTAAAATAAGATAATAAATAAATCCACAGGTAATTGGAATATGTCAACTAACGAAATAAAAAGACATCGAAAATTAAGGTGAACTGTTTAGAAAAAATCTCCGGGTTAGCGAATACGGAGGATCCATCCAGAGTTGGTAAACCCTGACTACAAACCAATGGTGCACATGGGCTAAATGATCCTGATAGAACAAATGGCTAATGAACCTATTATTAGTCTCCGGCTATCATGAGTATGAATTTCGTAACGTTCCTCCACGGTTCTGCGGATTAGACCTTTAGGTCAATGGCTCGAGGAGTGGATCCCAAAGTGAACAACCTGGTTCAATTCGGGTATCTGTGCATGATCTTAGTCTACATGCAAACCAGATGATGACTACAAATGGAAAAATTTTTTTCGCTTCAATCACCATTCCAACAATCGTGCACACAACTATTTGGTAACACTAGTTTCCATTTTACATTGCATCGCTTGCCTATTCCTTTTATTCCCAATTCGTGAATTCGTTTATTTTTCAACTCAAACAGCACCTCCCCTATCCAGACGATTTCAACTCGTCGACTAGGTGGAAGTTGAATGCTACCACCGAATGTGAGTTCTGAATCAACACTTCTGAAACCACATGTACCGTTCAAACTGCCCCACTTCAACGTTCACATACTAGTTTAAACGTTAAAACACGTCATACTTATTACAGGTCAACAATCGTTGTGCTTTTTGATACCATGGAAGACTTCCATTCGTTGGACAGGAATGTTCTCTGGGATTGTCTATCGAGGAAGCCTGTGGTTGGGAGGTTCATTAACACCTTTAGGACAATCTAAATTTATCTTTCAGACTGAATGGTCTCTCGGAATTGAGAAAGTTGAGCGACCCTCTGTGTTTGATCATCGTTGTCTATAAAGGATTATCGACATTCCGTCGCAACACCATATTAGTGATGCTGAGGTTCAGGTACAATGACAGTAATTCAATTGGTGTAAACATCTTGAAACAGTGAATTAGGTGATTTGAGCATGTACTACGAATATCATTACAACGAATTCCACATCGTGGATTATTTGCCAATTCTAGAACTGGTTGGAAAAGGTGGAGGGGTGGTTAGTGTATAACATGGTATGAAGAGCTGAACAGGACTAACAGCTTCAGGTTTCACACAATTCCCTAGTTGGATTCTGGAAATAATGGGACACAGTGGCCTGAAACATTGTCAAATATGGCTCAAAATAGAAGCCAGTGGTGGTCGCGATGTAACATCTTTACCCCCTTAATAAAAATGAGAGGAAGTTCTTTGGCTGGGAAAACTCCTGGTTGAACTCTTCTTAACGCAACTGCTTCTTCCATCATATTCGTATTATTGTTTACTTATTTTCACTTAATTGCTGCTTTTTTAACAATGTTCATTTTCTTCTATCACTTCCCAGTCTCTTATTTTCTAATTGTATGGTGCATATTTATTTGATCTCTCTGTAGCAATACTTACATGTATCACATAAACAATGTTCAAAACAGGTCACTTTCACCATTTATTACATCCTGGGGTGTGGTCCCCTAAGAAAACCACCTGCTTCAGTCTGAGCACCTGGGCAGTATCACAGCCCTCACACAAATCGAATGAGATTTGTCTGGCGCACATGTATCTGGTGCTTCCTTGTACCAATATTTATGTGTTTAAATAAATAAAAAAATGTTCTATCAAACTTGTATATTTGATGTTTCGCTCCTACAAATTATGATCATTTATAAAGCAGGTATAGATCAGTTATAAGGTATACATTTACTAAAGTCTCTGTTATCTGTCAAGAATATCTCATTTAGCAAATATCTAGATAAATCTACATAAGGTTTCAATACCAGTTAACTGGTAAAACCTTGAGAAATTTGGTACCTCTTGACAAATTTACCAGTCATCTGACTTCATAATATGATATTCAAAGTTTAACATTCGTACCAAAGAAAACACGTGAATTTATAATGTAGTATGACTGATACATTTTGGCTGTATGAACCGTTTACACTACATGAGCTAGAAATGAACTGATAACAAACCTACCTACATCTATGCTTGAACGCACTGGGAGGTGCTCGCGAGCACCTGCTCGACTCATGCGTACCACTCACCTCATATCATTAACACATTCTATCAAACCTTGTCCTTTTAAATTATATATTGAGCCGATGCCATGTACAATGAAAAATAACTGGTCTATTGGTTTATAATCTCCTTCATCAATCTGTTCCATCAACTGATCATTTAAACCACGATGTAGGTAGCACACACGTCCTTCAAATAATTGACCAGTTAAAGACATTTCTTGGGATATCTGACTTGAATCTAAATGAATAAGTGGTGATGATGTACCGGCAACAACATTTCCCGAGTTGGCTGTTGAAGATATATCATATGGCCAGGCTAAATATTGGATCATCGACTAAGAGTAAACACAAGTGTGATATGGAAAAAAATGAAATAAGGAACAATTTTTATCAGTAGAAATGAGAAAAATAAAGTGTCAGGCAAAAATTAAAAATATATTTGACAATATAAACGGTGGAAAACCACATTCTTGTAACTTTGATTGAATACATTTCATTCATGCAACATTGATCCCAAATGCCCTGGTACGTCCAAGTGTGGGGAGAGTCAGTTCTCTCTCTCCAAATGCTCTCAAATGGCCACGCGTGTACCGCCACCTCCAGGGAAGTCCTACTCTCTGACCTCTCGTGGCATTACTGTTGTTAGAAAATCCTGATTCCAAACCAATGGTGCACATGGGCTCCAAGATCCTGGAGGAACAAAAAGCATATGAACCAATTGTTGATCACCGGCTACCATGGGACTGCATCTTCCAACGATGCTTCACTGCCTTGTGGATTAGACCTTCAGGTCAAAGGCTCGGAGTGCGCCCCCCCCTAAGAACACCACCTGCTTCGGTTTTGGCACACGGGTAGTATCACAGCACTCACACAAATCAATGATAACTGCTACTGGCCTCATTGTTATTTTGTGGTGCATATGTATTTGATGCCCCATTGCACCAATCTTTATGTGTTCAAATAAATAATATGCAACATTTGTATTTTATGGGAATCATCAAAACATTATTGTGAAATGAAAATATACTTTTATACTGCTATCTGATTATGAAAACAATAACTCCATCTATCATATACTAACTTGTGTCATAACTGGCTATAGTGAGGCAATCTGCATAGAAATCACATATGCAAACTGAGACTGGTCAAAAACCAGACAAAAATATCAACAATAGGGTAATCCATTGCACAATTAAGTGACTATCTGAAATTAGTAGTTAAGCAGATGATGTATGAGTGTTTGAAGAGAATGATACTCAGTTCAAGTCTCGGGGCGAACATGAAATCTGAGATGCGAGTAAATCCAGTTGATGAATACCAAATAAGACAAAACCCACATCCTGCATTCCACTGTAATTATCAATCAAACAATTAATCTCTTTGATAAATTTCGATAGTGTAGTAAGAAGATGAAGATTATCAGAACTGTGATGATATATTAGTGCAATACATTTCGAACATTCTGATTACACATATACTTGTCCGACCTACTCTGACAACATTAGTTTATCATCCAGCATGAGTTTTCACATTTTTTTCATATTGTCTTTATTATCTTTCTTTACTGAGATCATGAACCGATTAGTGTTAGACCGCCATTGATAACCTGAAAGTACTAGCCAGATGTTTAATCCCGGTATGGAACTGCTCAGCAGTGAGCATTCACGATCCCGCGAGCAAATCCTTATCCTTTAGACAACTGAGTCGGTATCCAATGGTGTTAATGTCTAACTTCAACCAATTATCTTTGTCCCCTCTTACCCTCCATCTGTCTAGTTGACCTTTTATTTTCATATATAAATGTTCTTGACAAGAATACGTGTGATCGGATCGTTCTAAATGTATTGCGCTAATATATCATCACATAGTTCTAATAATCTTCGTCTTTCTATTACATTATACAAATTATGGGTAATTTTTAAAGTTCTGGTTGGTGAAACATTTGAGTTTACCAACAACTTTTAGTCACTTTTCCATATACATTCTGTGAAACAGTCATTTGGCGCCTAATTAGTAGCCATGAAACTTGAAATGAATAAAATTTATTTAGGTGAATTTCATCAACTCATTTACCAGTTAATTAGATATGAGCTATGCTATAAGTTTGAAGGCTAAGGAGTAGAATTCGAACCTAGGACTTAGAGACTGGATAAATTTTATCATCGAATAAATTATTAAGTATATAAAAAAACGTAATTCAATAGCCATGCGGCAATCCTACTAATAAAAATTATCTATATTTATGGTGAGTTAAAACTTGACAATGTGTTCAATATTTAACAATGATAAGAAAATATAAACAAATAGGAATAATATTGACAATTAGTAAATTACTTGTGGGCTATTAAAGATAAATACATCACTACCACCACGTCTATCTTCTGATGGTAAATCAAAACGTTTACCCCATTGTCCTTGTTCGACACTTAATTTGTATTGGGCTTCCAATAAGTCACATGTCCGTTCAGAAAAAGGAAGTACACGTGATTCACCTTGTGGTCTGAAGTTATGGAAAGAAAAAGAGTCAATAGAAATTTATTAAGTATGAAAGTGGATTTATACAGAATTACTATGTTTCAGTGTTCTCTATACCTGAAATGGATAAAATCAGCTGATTTAAATCTGTTAAAGCACCTGAATTGATTTTTTTGAAAATTTGGAAGCAAAATCACATAGGGTAGGCAACACTGGTTTAAAAGATTAGTAGAGATTTTTCAATTCAAAGTTAGACCGAAATCCCAAAGACTGGCATCCAAATCAGGATAGATAATAATACATACGTACTACTTCTCTGACTGATGTCAGCCCGCAATGAGAAGCTGTTTCAAGTCGAAAAGGTTCAGTAGTTCAGTGCGATTTATTTGAAGATTGATTCAATGTAAAAGTGGTCTCCGTCAAGGAACGACAATTTATTTATATATTTATTTAAACACATAAATATTGGTACAAGGAAGCACCAGATACATGTGCGCCAGACAAATCTCATTCCATTTGTGTGAGGGCTGTGATACTGCCCAGGTGCCCAGACTGAAGCAGGTGGTTTTCTTAGGGGGCCACATCCGGAGCCTTTGACCTAAAGGTCTAATCCACAAGGCAGTGGAGCATCGTAAGGAGATGCACTCCCATGGTAGCCGATGACCAACAGTTGGTTCATACGTCATTCGTTCCATCAGGATACTGGAGCCCATGTGCACCATTGGTTTGGAATCAGGGTTTTCCAACTCCCCTAGGTGGATCCTCCACATCCACCAACCCGGTTAAAGCGCCGGACATTCGCTTTTCGTCCTCTCACTTTTGTGAACAACACCCACGCCACGAGAAGGCAGTGAATAGGACTTGCCTGTCAGAGGCTATATATTCGCGTGGACATATGAGAGCATTTCGAGAGGGAGAGCAGACTCTCCCCACTCTCGGCCGTACCAGGGCATTTGGGGGCAGGAACGACAAAAGGTGAGGATCACTGAGAACAAGAGAACATACGATAGTTGCTTCTTCCTACTATGGTTTACTTTCTATCCTTTTTGTAAAGTGTTATATCGTGTGGCCGAGTGGATACCTAGTTAATGTATGACGTGATAAGACCGCCAATCAGAGAGCAGAGAACTATCGATTGGAACAGTGACACACGAAAACCGTACGAGCAGTCTAGAGTGCTTATCGACCCTGCTCCTGCCTAGTGCAGCCAGTTAAGTCCAGAACACTAATAACAGTCTCTGTGGTATGAATCATTGCATTTCAAACATACTGAGTTTATATACCAAACAGACTGACCACAACGTACCAATAAAATGGAAAATAACATTTGTACAAGAGTTAGCCCAATGTGGCTGTGAATAGGGGGAGCAGTAATTAATAGACTGGGTATAACTCGGGAATGGTAAATCGTACAATAATAGTCCAAGGGTCAAAATAAAGCTCACAATGAAAGGAACATGAATACGAGTAGTTTAATTATTAGCAAATATAGGATAAAAATTATATGCATAATATTGGTCCATAAATGGAACCCAAAGTTACCATTCACTATTGTTATCGGGATATAACATAAAGCCTAATTCAGTTATGTCTAAAATAAGGATAAATGAAAGTCGATACTAAGATGAGAGCGGATTTGATATGACTCAATACGCAACAATTCAATGATGACAACCGTAAATGGATAAGGGAAAAAAGGAACTTGGCAAGAGGGCTTTCATGTGTTGAGAAAAAGCGAAATAAATAACATCTTACAAAACAAAGGAACCGAAAGATAAATGTGAACTAAAGGGGCGTTGACGCACTGGAAGTCACGATATTAGTGAAGTGTTTAAGATTACAATCCTAGTAGGTTATAATAACACTGCTTTGGGGTAATATCAATGTTTTCAACTTTGGTCAATTTGAGACTTAAGAACTTGTTTCGATTCCTCGTACTATTGTGAGTCCCCACAAATGAGTTCTGCACGAAGAAAAAACACAAGTCTGGCATTTAGTTGAACCCTGTGACCAAAAATTAGTTTTCAAGATAATGGTGCTTTCCGCCAGAATGATTAAACCTAGCACTCTGATTTTTAATGAGATATTTTTTTAAGGTGAACACACACACAAATAACCCAAACGAAGTGTATACGGGCTAAAAATGCTTAGAATTATAAATTGATTATCGTTTAAGAGAAGTATTTCCGCCACTTCTTGAAAGAATATTTGTCTTCAAAGAAAGCGCATTTCCAAAGCATATTCACTTGACTACCCCCCTTATGGGAGAGACGCGAATATGAATGTCTTAAGAGCAACTTACAGATAACGGTTAAAATACCCTGGAAAACAAACTAAATAATCCAACATCTATGCTGTCAGTTATGAATAATAGTAATAATTATAAGAAGAAGAATAACAATCTATAGATGATACAATTTAGTAACCATTTATAGGTAGATTTACTAAGCTATGAACTGCATGAACAGTAATAAATCAAACTTAGCATCTAAACCTTTCACGACCTACACCTTTATAAATTTGTATCGATCCTAGCTGTTATGCTTCACAACAATACGACAGTAAGAAGTAAACAAGATGAAATATGGAAGAAGTCAACAGAAGCATAACAATAACAGCTTAATCGCAGGCTATTAAGAAGCCTACGCAATGATTGCAAACAGTGGTGGGTAGCGAAAGCAAGAGAGATGGAAAAGGCAGCGCAATAAGTAGCAGCAGGCAACTGTTCAGACTTGTCAAGGAAAACAATATTAGGAATCCAACTGTTAACGAAACTATCTCGGAAAAAGATGGATATATTATTCACTCTTAATCCAGGAGGTTGGATCGATGGGCAGAACACTTTAAGGACCAGTCCAACTGGCCTTCAGTCACACTTCGGTTTACCATTATCTCCAGTCTAATTGGATGGCAAGCGAAGGTAAGTCATCCAACACTTTAAGAAGTTGAAAAAGCTATAGGAAATCTGAAGCGAGCGAGAGCAGCAGGCCCTGACAGGTTTTACCCGAGATTTATAAGCATGGCAATCCAGTACTAGCAGTGAGATTGACTGAGGTCTTAGGTAGAATCTGGGAACAGGACGTAATTCCATCTGACTGGTCCCAATCACTGATTGATCCAGTCTATAAGAAAGGACAAAAGTCCTCTTGTGACAATCACAGAGGAATCACTTTGACTAATTTAGTGTCTGAAATATTAGCTTCAATAATACTTCGATGCCTACGCAAAATACATATTACTCTAGTTAGTGGTCTTGTCTTTTCACATCAGTTTATTCGGCCGTTTTCATCAGAAATTCAGCCTTATGAGCAGCTACCATTCGGTTGTATAGTATCATAGCTCATCATCTGATCTACATTCTATTACCTCTTTTAAAAGTCTTCAAAGGTTCGACAGGCAAAGACGTTTAAAGTTTTTCAAATTAGTTAGCTTAAATTATAAATCCAACTACACTACAACAATATTTTATAGATGATTTTGCTGCAGAAGCGTTAGCAGTTCATCAAGTGAAAGCTGTCATCAAATCACGACTTGAATACCTAATTTTTCACACACAGACAATTGCTTATTGATACTTTAATGCCTTTAATTTCTAGTCATTTGTTATTATCATCTTCATGTTTTTAACTAATTCTTCATCTTTCTCATACTCGTTAAGAGGACAATTATCTTTCACACATAGTTTTCGATTTTAAGAATTTTCCTTTTACTAATCGGTCGTTACACAACCTTATTTTGACATAAGTTGTGTACTAATGTTATTATAACAAATATCGCTTACTTATAAAACCACGTAGCCCGCCTAACTTGACATGGTGATTCGTCCCAGTAGACTGAACGACGTTCTCTTTTTGTTAAATGAACATCGTAACGACCTCCATCAACTTGGACCACAATTTCATGAGTTCCAATTGTTGCTTTCATATCCGATGTATTATTAGTAATGGAAGAAGCCAGTGAATTTTCTGATGTAGACTGTAAATAACATGATCGGAAAAACTCAGTTTCAATTTGGTAAGAATCATGACGTGAAAATGGCCACCAAACGGATATATTTTCAAAAGTTGTAGAATAGAACCAATGGGCTCCAACTGGATGATAAGTGGTCCCTGAAAAGATATTGGTAAGATAACAGAAATCAAAGATATTTATGCAAGTACACTAACTGCTAAAATCTTCTGATGTAGATAATTGTAAGTTAAAGATGGTTTTCGTCACCAAGTGACACTACACAAAGTACTAACGATAACTGGGGAGTACTGGACAGTTGTTTTGTCCTAGTCTGTCACTCCACAGAAGTGTGAGCCCATGAATCAACACAGAAGCGATCTCAAAACTTTTCGGCCTCACTATAATTACGATATTACTGAGTAGGAATCCAGTAATTTACATTTAACTACAACTGATTTGTGAAATTGTAGTACCATTATCTAATGTCATGGCGAGCATATAATTCAAATCTAACATAGTCGGTTACACAAGTAATGGCTTTTTAAACCTAATCACTAATTAAAATACTATTGGTAACTAATTAGTTGTTTACTGGATTATGTCATTACTTGGTAAACCATGAAATGAAGAAACATTACTGGTTCACAGTCCTGTCGTTTTTTTCTCGTCGAAAGTTAAAAACTAAGGAACAGACATGTCTTAAGAAGAGTTATTTCCACACATAAAACTTTGTGTGAGCATTAGATACCACGTGAAAAATTCTAAAGGTTAGTTTAATGTAGTATCATAAGCAATAATAGTTAAATTATGTATAAGTGTATAAAAAAATACTATATACATTAGAAATGTGAGGCTTGAAATCAACAAAGATCGTTGATCTTCACTTTTATGTTCAGTTACTCCGTGTCTTTGAGATTATTATGATAAAAAATTGTTAATTACCACATACTAAACGTAAGAGAGCTGAAGATAAGCTAACTTGGAATCAATTTGTAATATTTTCAAGTTTTCATAAAACCACCAATCTGTTCAGAGGAAAGACAATTTGTATCAACATACACCTAGTGAACTATTATGTCAAGTTATTATTCAAATCGGCTTGTAAATCAATATTTTGCTGCATCGAAAACTTCACTTGTCGTAGTATACCCCCAATAATTAAGTACAAGTTTGCGCATTCAACGATGAATTAAATCTTTAATGTGAGGGTTTGTGATACTGATACAGCTCCTCGAACCTTCGACTCACTTATTGATTGACAGTACAATTAATAAAGTGTTCAAACAATAAACTATTAGAATGAATAAAGATCAAGTGATATGGGTTGTTATGACGAAATCAGATGAATTTAAGGTATGCTAAGATCTTCAAAGGTCAGCTAAACATGCTTGTTGACATAATCTTAATAGAAGACTGTCTAGTTTAGATCTTAGCTCTACAAAATATCAATTAATGATATATAACATGTCTTCAACCATATGTATCTGTTCAATTTAGTTAAGAAGTTTACAATTGGCTCTTCTGAATGTAACATCGGTTATGATTAATTCGAAATCAAGTCACAGTATTCCCAAGGTTTGGGTTGTACAGAGTAGTACACTTTGATACAATACAAGACTGTGAGAAGTGACTGTTGAAGGCTACTATCATGAAGAAAACGTTAAATGATCTGTCGAGTGTTCGCAGTATAGATCTAAAATAATGAAGCTAAAAAACTAGTAATACGTTAGTGTCATCGATGCATTCACATTTTATTTTAATTACGCGGCTAACATATTTTTTGAATTTTTATTCAGGCAACATAGTTTGTAAGGAGTAATAGCACTACCTCACTGTCCAAACCAAAGTAGCCGTGACTAAGTACGAATCTCCAGCCGATTGGATGTAAGTTGAATAATTAAGCAATGCCACTATTTTACTCTGACTGAAGTATTACTGTATTGAATTACATGTTGCTTCTGTTAAGTTACTCAGCTATTTAATACACAAATAATTGGTGCAGACTAGTTTGTGCCATGGTATAAAGAATAATTGCGATGGATTAACATTCGTTGGTTCGTCACAACTTTCCGAGTCTCCCTGATGATTGAGATATCATTAGACACAGGTGAGAATAGAATTCAATGGGAAACCTGCCATAATTTTTAGTTAAACGCATTACAAACAATAAGATACATTATAGGCTTAGTGAAATCATTGTCTTTTTATTAACATTTTTATTATTCACTTCTTTATTAGCACTGATTTTGTGTCACTTATGGGTTAGTCATGTAATTTCTTATCTGTGTTCTTATGTGATCAAGTAGTTAATACATATTAAAATGTGAAAAAGATATTCACTTGCTAATTTCTGACTGAATATCGGGTTTAACAACCCAATGATCAATAGGTCTTAAGCTCTCTAGTTAATGGCCTGATTACACGGACCCAAATACGATAAGTTATTTTCACAGTTGAACTCACGAGTCGATTTAAGCTAGAACAGCACTGGAAAACTGAAAGCATTGGACGACCGCTCCTTCCCGCTCCTTAGCAATGCGCATCCACGATCCCGCGCGCGGGACTCGAACCAAAGACCTTCAATTTCGCGTGCGAACGCTTAACCTCTAGACAACTGGACCGGCATCAAACGGAATCACGTCCAGAAAAATTGTCAGTATGTAACTCTAGAATGCAACTCCGTACGTAATCCTTCTGCAGCTATTTATGGTCCAAAATCCGCGTAATGGAAAACAATTTGGCATGGAATTAGCAACTTCGTAAGGAAGAACCTAGCTACAAAACCGCCAACCAGAAAACATCATTTCAAAGATCTGAACTCTGTTTCGGAAACTGAGGGGTTTTCAAAAGTGTAGAGAAATTTTCTTATGATGAAAGACAAAATGTCGCAGAAACGAAAACGCACATATTCAGTCAGTCAGCTACAATGTAGGAATAGACACGTACATGCATCGGGATGCCAATCACTAACATCAACCGGCGTTTTGGATGATGGGCAGAATCCTTTGAAAAACAGTTCAATTGGTCTGCTGCCCCGGTAACATCGATCAGACTGCTCTGACCTCCATGATCTGTGACGACTGGCCCACTTAACGAGGCGGAAGTCCGCAAGGAACTCCGAATCTTGAAGCTTCATAGATCACCAGACCCTTTTTAAAGATAGTGGTGACTTTCAGGTTAAGAAACTGACTGAGTTGTCTACAAACATCTGACAATTAGATAATGTTCCAACGTCATGCAATGAGTCAATAGTTGTTCTTATATTTAAAAAGGGTTCACATCGTTTCGGTGACAACTATCGGGGATAAGTCTACTTCCGATCGCGTCCAAACTATTGGCTTCCGTTATACATCATAAGTTGTTCAAAACCCGAGAAAGTTTGACTTGCAAAGAGCAGGCTGGCTTTCATTCTAGTCGAGGATGTACTGACCAAATCTTCACCCTCCACCAAATGTTAAAACACAGTCATACTTATCACAGGCCAACAATCGTAGTGTTTCTTGATATTAGGACCGCCTTTGACCCGTTGAATAGGACTGTTCTCTGGGATTGTCTATTGAAGAAGGGTGTGTCTGGGGAGTTTATTAACATCTTAAATGCCTCATATATATTAACACCTCGAGTAAAGTGACGGTATACAACCACCTTTCTCCATTGTTCCATTCAAGCAGTGGGGTTGAACGAGGTTGCCCGATCTCACCATTTCTCTTCAACTTTACCAAAGGCGTAAAAGTATTCATAAATAGCTGTTTATCCACGATACTCCAAGTCCATTGTTCGACCAATATCGATTAAAAAAACCTACTCTGGCAGAAAAAACTAACTGCCAATCGAGAAATTAGGAAACTATGATGGATGTGAATAGAACATACTAGGAGGGAACCATCGGACTTATCACAAAACAGGCTCCAACTTAGAATCTTCAAAGCAAAAGGAAAGGTGGCAAATCAAAGAACACATGGGGTCAAGAGTTAGAGGCAGACATCATTATCATAGATAGAACATGACAACAAATAGAAAGCATAGACCAGAACAGGGTTGCTTGAAGATACTTGGTCTGCAGCTTATAAGCCTCAAGAGGAGTGAACATGCTTAAGTAACTCCAGAACTTGATAAATGTTATCGACATGACAACAATTACAAAGTAATGTGTGATTTATTAATCGATCACAACAAAGTAATTCGAATAAAGAACATGTGACAGGTTACAATATTGATTATTATATTAGTACGAAAAATAGTAAAACCTCATCAGATTTCCGGTGCGCCTAGATGAATTGATTATCAAATTGATATTCAATTTTGCTCCCTTTTGCTATCCATTTTATCGTTTCAACCTGCTGTGCTAACTAGGCAATGGCAACTTGGGTCAACGTACATCTGTATTATGTTCTATGTTAATGACACATGTCTGTTTAACCCGAAAATCTATAGGTGGCCTTGATTAACTGAGAAAATTTCCCATCCAAGAAGTTCACTAAGTCTATTGCCATTCGAATTACCATACAGAAAACAAATTATGTAGATGCCAGATGGAGGGCATAAAATTATTAAGCACGCACAGAATAGCATGCTTCTGGATACATGAAATTATGACAGCTATGGACACCTGTATGAATTAACAATGTCCAGATAGTATTTGTGAGAGTCCAACACAACCATTTTCAAAATATTCTAACTGGTAAGTACTGGTTTAGAAAACCACCCCACTTACTCTGGTTTGAGCAATATCACTAACCCCCATATTTTGTTTTAAAGTTCAGTATACAAGATTGTAATAAGTAAATCAGTAACGTTACAGTTTATCTCAACGAAAATATAAATAAACTCACTCATCGATACGGAAGATGAGATTGTTGAAGTTGGACCAATATTCTGATTGGTACACTGTGTTTGTTGATCTACTGTTTCCATGAGTACGGGAAGTTGTGCAGTTTGTATATTATTTTGTGGATTACTTGGGGGAAATGGAGGAAGTAATTGGTTTGGTTTAAAGGTTGAAGATGATTTGAGTGAAGAATTGGGAGGTATGTTGGTAATGCTGGTTGGAGTGTTAGATGCAAAAGTGTTTATATCCGGTGGTAAAACATAACGAGGTCGCTGACTTGACTTGACTGTTGTGGAAGCGATCGGTTTGAGCTTGAGACAAAATACAGAAATGTTTAAAAGCGATTGTACTTAGAATTGTTACAAGTCAGTCAACTGTTTAAAAAATAACCAAGATGAAGTGATATTTAGACAAATCATGCTCTGTGCCGAGCTACACAGTAAGTACTTTTATAGTCTAAATCAAACTTCAAACAAAACTCAGGAGACTATACTGATGGAATTCTAGTCGATATTCCTTGTACTAATATACCCGATGGCTAGTTCTCGTGGAACTCCGCCTGTAGCTCCTCCAGGGGCTACTGCCGGTCCCAAGCCCGGGTAAAGGAGGAGGGTTGGGCATGGGGTTAGCGACCCCATCCCGTAGAAAATCAACTCGCTAAAAAAACGCTAACCAGAAAAAATCATTCAAACCATTCAAACTCTGCCCTGGGAGTAGAAGGAAAAATGACGTCTCATGATGAAAGCCGAGTTCATTCGGAAGTCATGAGGCCGATGCACCTTCTTACAACCAGAGCGACAATTTTTATAGGTACATGGAATGTCCGGACAATGTGGGAGACCGGCAGAGTCTTCCAAATTTCTGCGGAAATGAGGAAATACAACCTGGAAGTGCTTGGAATCAGTGAAACACATTGGACGCAGGTTGGACAACAACGACTGTTTTCAGGAGAACTTCTGTTATACTCCGGTCATGAAGAAGAAAATGCCCCACATACACAAGGAGTGGCACTGATGCTGTCTAGAAAAGCACAAAATGCACTTATAGGATGGGAATCTCATGGACCGAGGATCATCAAAGCCTCCTTCAGAACAAAGAGAGAGGGCATTACAATGAACATCATCCAATGCTATGCGCCGACCAACGACTACGATGAAGACGCTAAAAACCAATTCTACGATAGGCTGCAGTCAATCTTCGAGAAGTGCCCAACCAAGGACCTGGCCATTCTAATGGGAGATTTCAATGCCAAGGTTGGAAAGGACAACACTGGATACGAAGACGTCATGGGACAATATGGACTGGGAGGAAGGAACGAAAACGGTGAGAGATTTGCAAACCTATGTGCCTTCAATAAACTGGTCATAGGTGGCACCATATTCCCACACAAAAACATACACAAAGCCACTTAGATTTCACCGGATCATACTACACAGAATCAAATCGACCATGTCTGCATCAACAAAATGTTCAGGAGGACGATGGAGGATGTGAGAACCAGAAGAGGAGCTGATATAGCATCCGATCACCATTTGCTGGTCGCCAAGATGAAACTAAAACTCAAGAAGCACTGGACAATGGCGCGGACAACATCACAAAAGTTTAACACGGCCTTTCTTCGAGATACTGACAAACTCAACGAATTTAACATAGCCCTCAGCAACAGGTTCGAGGCCTTTCATGACCTACTCAATGGAGAGGGAACCACCATAGAGAGCAGCTGGAAAGGTATCAAGGAGGCAATCGTTTCAACATGTCAGGAGGTTCTGGGCCAAAAGAAGCACCATCACAAGGAATGGATCACTGTTGGCACATTGGATAAAATTGAAGCAAGGAGGAACAAGAAGGTAGCAATCAATATCAGCCGAACAAGAGCAGAAAAAGCCAAGGCACAAGCCGAATACACAGAGGCAAACAAGCAAGTGAAGAGGAGCATCAGGACCGACAAACGTAAATATGTGGAAGATTTAGCGATGACAGCGGAAAAGGCTGCAAGAGAGGGAAACATGAGACAACTGTATGATACAACAAAGAAACTTGCTGGAAATTACAGTCAACCAGAAAGACCAGTAAAAAACAAGGAAGGCAAAGTAATCAACGATATTGAAGAACAACGAAACAGGTGGGTAGAACACTTCAAAGAACTCTTGAATCGACCAGCTCCACTGAACCCACCCAACATCGAAGCAGCACCCACAGACCTCCCAATCGATATTGGCCCACCAACAATTGAAGAGATCAGCATGGCCATTAGACAAATCAAGAGTGGCAAAGCAGCGGGACCAGACAACATCCCGGCAGAGGCACTGAAAGCAAATGTAACAGCAACTGCCAAGATACTCCACATCCTCTTCGGTAAGATTTGGAACGAAGAACATGTACCAACAGACTGGAAAGAAGGACTTCTCATCAAGATACCAAAGAAAGGCGATCTGAGCAAGTGCGACAACTACAGGGGCATCACTCTCCTCTCAATACCAGGAAAAGTCTTCAACAGAGTATTGTTAAACAGGATGAAGGATTCCGTGGACGCTCAACTTCGAGATCAACAAGCTGGATTTCGTAAGGATAGATCGTGCACAGATCAAATCGCAACTCTACGTATAATTGTGGAACAATCAATCGAATGGAATTCATCACTGTACATCAACTTCATCGACTATGAGAAGGCATTTGATAGCGTGGACAGGACGACACTATGGAAGCTTCTTCGACACTACGGCGTGCCTGAGAAGATAGTCAACATCATACGGAACTCCTATGATGGACTAAACTGCCAAATCGTCCACGGAGGACAACTCACCGACTCGTTCGAGGTAAAGACCGGTGTTAGGCAAGGTTGCCTACTCTCACCCTTTCTCTTTCTCCTGGTGATCGACTGGATCATGAAGACGTCAACATCTGGAGGAAATCACGGGATACAGTGGACAGGCAGGATGCAGCTTGACGATTTAGACTTCGCGGATGATCTGGCTCTTCTATCACAAACGCAACAACAAATGCAGGAGAAAACGACCAGTGTAGCAGCAGCCTCAGCAGCAGTAGGTCTCAATATAAACAAAGGGAAAAGCAAGACTCTCCGATACAATACAATATGCACCAATCCAATTACACTTGACGGAGAAGCTTTGGATGATGTGGAAATCTTTACATATCTGGGCAGCATCATTGATGAACACGGTGGATCAGATGCAGATGTGAGGGCGAGGATCGGCAAAGCAAGAGCAGCATACCTACAGCTGAAAAACATCTGGAGCTCAAAACAATTGTCAACCAACACCAAGGTTAGAATTTTCAATACAAATGTCAAGACAGTTCTTCTGTATGGGGCAGAGACGTGGAGAACTACGAAAGCCATTATCCAGAAGATACAAGTGTTTATTAACAGCTGTCTACGCAAGATACTTCGGATCCGATGGCCAGACACTATCAGCAACAAGTTACTGTGGGAGACAACAAACCAGATCCCAGTGGAGGAAGAAATCAGGAAGAAGCGCTGGAAGTGGATTGGGCACACTTTGAGGAAATCACCCAATTGTGTCACAAGACAAGCCCTCACATGGAATCCTGAAGGTCGAAGGAGAAGAGGAAGACCAAAGAACACATTACGCCGAGAAATAGAGACAGACATGAGAAGAATGAACAAGAACTGGAAAGAACTAGAAAAGAAGGCCCAGGACAGAGTGGGTTGGAGAAAGCTGGTCGGCGGCCTATGCTCCATTGGGAGTAACAGGCGAAAGTAAGTAAGTAGTTCTCGTGGACTGGCGGGTGTAGGCATAGCACTAAGTACGAGGGTAGAACAAGCGCTATTAGAATGGACTCATGTCAACAGTCACCTATGTGCTGTTCGGCTAAACGGTTCCGTAAGAACTCGGAAGGATACGGACACACGTCGTTGCCTTTTCGTCGTTTCTGCCTATGCTCCCACTGACTGCAGCCCGAATAAAATGAAAGATAAAGTTTACAGAAAGCTTGCTGAACTTCCTTGAAAAGTTAAGCACTCAAGACATAGTACTCGTAGCAGGTGACTTTAATACCCAAGTAGATAGCTTATACCAAACAGAACGACATTTAGGTGGGTATTTTAGTATCCGAGCTCAGCAAACATAATGGTGATCATCTGCTGCAGTTGTGCTCAGACAATCATTTGTTTTTAGCAAACAATGGTTGGAGACTCTTGGTGACATAGCTCAGAATCAATCACAATGGCGTAAGTGTATACACTCTTTGTCTTCTCTTTAACCGTAAATTAAAATTGCTTTATATCTTGCTTTCTACGAACTAATTCTACCTTCCTGTACTATATCCTTAATACGTAATCTTTAAAATAATACTACCATTGAAGTAACTACTATGAACTTGGTGATCATATTATTGTGCTAATGAGGTGTGACAACTTGGACCGATGCATATATGTGCCTACGTTGTAGCTGACTGACTGAATGTGAATGATGCTAGCGTGAACCTTCTAGTAGGAGGAGAACGACACGGTACTGAACAAGTGCAGAAAACTAGTGGATCTAGAATTTTACAAGTTGCCAGTAGGATATTTTTGCATCTTTAAGGTCGGTAGGTTTAAGAAAACTAATCGTCGTATAATATGGCTGCCGAGATTCCTGATAAATGAAGGATGAAAATCTACATGAACCTCGGGAGATGTTGACTTATGTAGTAGTTTTAGTTCCTTTGAATATTGAAACACTGTAATATACATGAATTAGTTACCAAAGTAAACCTACGGAGCAGGCTGCGGGCGATGATACTTCCAAGATATTGATGTTTTTTGCAAGACTTGATCCAGAGTCGAAAGATTTCTCTTCACTTCCTGGTATAGATGTCGTTGTATTTACTGGATTTTCTCCAATGAAAGACGATAATCCATCAGCTCTAGGAGAAATAAATTGTGGAAGAAGAATTGGTCCAGTTGGTATTGACGCCTGAGATAGATTTAGCGCCAAACCAGATAGGCTGGGATTGGAGATCGTTGAGTTGGACTGTCTTTCATAACTCATTCTACGAGTTTGTTTGAACTTGATGTAAACGTCCTTAACACAGACTTTTCCCAGAGAAAATATGACTCTAAGTCGTTAATAAATTTATGTCGGGCTTATAATATACTGTTATGATTATGTTAGGTAAGCGTCAAAGATTTTCATAAGCTTGAAGGTGGAAGTTCCCTTAACCAGAATGGAAATCTGAAAGAAAAAAAAACCATTTCGAAGTGAAAGCGGATAGTCATAAACTAAAGAATATATTTAAGACAAATCGGTAATCGAAACCAGTGAACTAAATTTGATAATATAACGGCCGAGGTGCTAAACAAGATCATTCATATCTTCTACATAAACAAGAGAGAAACGACCCAGTAACTAAGAAATACTGTTTTAGAGTCCGTCCCATTTGAATGACAAACATTTCGAGAGAAAACTGGGCTACAATTAGGGACGGCAACACTAACACAAAACTTATCGATATAACTCCAGACGTAAGCGATTTGATTTCATGCCTTGAGCATCCTTAGAATATCCTCTCAGATGGTCAGTCTTAGATGTTAATAAAAATATATCAATACCAACATCATTGTTCAGTATACAACAAGCCAGTATTAGATCACCCGTGAACGGTAATATAACGGAAATCGGTTAAGGCGTTTGTCTGTTTCTATAAGATAGGTCAGTGAGAACGTTCATCATTTTGGTTTCTCGTCGTTGTTCTAGCATATCCGCCTCATACTTGAAACAAGCATTCGCTGCTTGAATCCAATATTCCAAATGCGGTCTCACATAAGCTGAGTATAATACCCTAAACATTTCTGCGTTCAGTTAATGGAATAAATTACGAACCTTTCGGGACTACTTTAACAATCCCCAAGCAATTGTTTTTCATATGGGTATCTAGCCTTACTTATCAAGGCTTTGCAAGCGTCCCTATTCTTACAATACATGAATCTGTGCTGTTCGAAGCCTATACAGATAAACATAATCCATTGCTTTTTCCTACGTCTAGGAAGTTTCTTGACCTGCTTTTTTATCCATGGTGGGCAGTAGTTTAGTCTACATGGTACAAAGCAAGGTATAAATGGGGACGTAACTAAGCTAAGCCTATCATTAAATATGGGCTACGCTTCTTCGACTGATGAGCTAGTGTTTACTGACCAGCGCACTCCTGGATGGCCGATATTTTGCTCCCCACACATTTGGTAGAGGTTTAACCTGATCGTATATAATGTCACAAGCTCTAGACGCGAACGACAGAACAGTATGATCGCCATTAGCTAACAGTGGGAGGATATTTAGACAGACAATATCCTCGGTCGCATGAGTGATTGCTAAGTCTAACAAGGATTTTTGGTTCGGATCAAAATGTGTAGGTTCGGATACATATTGTACTTTACCCGCGTCAGGAGCCTACTATCGAAGGTTTTCAGATCCTACAGCAGCTATCTCTGTTCAACCAATATCAGGTCCATTAACCTAATACCAGGTATCCGTTATTTTCACTCCATAGCTGAATGGGCTCTAAAATAAAGTCATCAGCTAAGCAGATTGAGCAACGATAGATGACACCGAGTATAAATGCTCAACCTTCAAAAGCGAGTCCACAGCTAGCGACTTTACTGGTTCCACTATAATGGGATTCACAAATAAAGAGACGGATGTTTATACTGTTAGCTATGTATATAAGGACTCCATCCCCCTTCTTGCATCTATTCCTAGAACCTCTTAAATAGTTGTATCACAATAATTTATTTGTTTATTTAAACACGTAAATATTGATACATAGGGACACCGAAAACATATGCACCACACAAGTCAACTGATTTGTGTGTGGGCTATGATACTTCCCGGGTGCCCGAACCGAAGCGAGGAGTTTTCTAAGGAGGTCATAATTGTAGCCTTCGATCTAAAGATCTGATCCACAAGACAGTGGAGCAACGCTGGGAGATGTAGTCCTATGGTAGGCGGTGACCGATGACTAGTTCATACGCCATTTGTTCATTTCCCGACCGTTGCTGCTACCTTGACGTGGTGGTCGGGCTTGCCTATCGTGATGAAGCAATCGAGCTATGCTGGCTGGAACAATCGTTCCTCGAGGTCCTACCATGCCAGACAGGTCGGTTGAAGAGCGGTGAGACTAAAAGCAGCAAACCCAAGGTCCGAAGGCGAAGTCGTACTGTCGACTGTACAGAGGTGTGACGGCAGTAAGGTGTTTCCTTCAGACAACCAGCACAACAGCGATGCTGCCTTCCCATAAGGAGGGGTGGGGTTAGAAAAGGTCGGCCCTAAAAATGCACACCTCGCCTTATCCCACGGATATCCGTCTCCGGCGGTAAGGTTTTTTTGAAGAACGGAGCTAACACAAAAACTACCCACAAAAAGGTCGTGTGTGACCGACCTCAAGCAGTTGTCCCTTGGGCACTGCGGTCACGCTCTCAGGTCATTAAGACCACTTCTAACCCAATTTCCTTTTCAGGTACCCCCAGGAGAACCCTTCCACGGTGTGGGCAACCGGGAAGTGATAACTGCCCTCATACCCCTAACAGCACTCAAGACCACCGTATTCATAATCAATCTCCTTCAATTCCTACTATTCCTTCTACCTTGACTTTCAACACTAAACTTCCTGTTCCAGTTTCCTCCTCAAGTGTCACCATGGCCAACGATTCTAGTGCGCGAAACGCTGTCCCAGGTCTACTTAAACCTCTCTCCAAACTACACATTGGAGCCTTCAACGTACGTACCCTATGCCAAATCGGTCAACAAGCCTCCTTAGCTAAAACCCTAGAATCTCGTACCATTGATGTATGCTGTGTCTCCGAAACACGCATACAGGATCCCAGTGTGGTCATTCACTTGACCTCACCTCGCCAAAATGGACAGCCAACGAAATACACCCTCCGTGTATCTGGCGACCCGTTGGCTAGTTCTCGCGGACTTGCAGGTGTAGGCATAGCACTAAATACAAGGGCATAACAGGCACTATTAGAATGGATCCCCGTTAACAGTCGCCTGTGTGCTGTCCGGCTGAATGGCTCCGTAAGGACTCGGAAGGATAGGGACACACATCGTTGCCTTTTCGTCGTTTCTGCCTACGCTCCCACCGACTGCAACCATGATGAAGTGAAAGATGACTTTTACAGAAAGCTCTCTGAGCTTCTTCAGAAAGCTAAGCGCTCAGACATAGTAGTCGTAGCGGGTGACTTTAATGCCCAGGTAGGCAGCTTGAATCAAACAGAAAAACATTTAGGTGGGTGTTTTAGTATTCCGGCTCAACGAACCGATAATGGTGATCGTCTGTTGCAACTATGCTCAGACAATCGTTTATTTTTAGCAAGCACTAATTTTAAACATAAGGAGAGACATCGTCTAACATGGCGACCACCTGCACCAAACCAACGATGGACTCAAATAGACCATATTGTCATCAGTCATCGTTGGAGAGGCTCAATAGAAGATTGTCGCTCGTATTGGAATACTTGTTTAGACTCTGATCACGCTTTAATACGAGCGCGCATTTGTCTGCGCCTCAATGGACGCAGGAGAAGTACACTAAGAAGACCCATTAGGATTGAACTGGAGGATGAGAAAGCCAAATGCGAATTCCAGAAACAACTAAGTTCACATCTAGGCAGTTCTGTAAACAAGACTGACACAGATGCTGCTTGGAAAGACATACGAACAGCTGTGGAAACAGCAGTTACATCTATTAGTCATTTAAACCATAGGGCTCCAAAAAACCAGTGGATTTCTTCTGATGGATTCGCGTAAACTCATCCCATCAGGCTCTGAACATGACGAAGAGCGTAAAGAAATTAGATATAGGTTAACTAAAAGTCTAAAGAATGATCGTGAGCAGTGGTGGGCAACGAAAGCAAAAGAGATGGAAAAGGCAGCGGCTGTAGGGAACACCAGGCAACTATTCAGACTAATAAAAGAAACCGGAATTAAGAAGCCAAGTGTAAGTGAGACAATCTCCGAAAAAGACGGAACCCTTATCTGCTCTCAACCCAAACGTTTAGAACGATGGGCGGAACACTTTAAGGAGCAGTTTAACTGGCCTTCAGCTACTGCACAACTACCCACTATTCCTAGAAAACCTGAATGGAACATTGAAGTAGGCCCCCCGACCCTACTTGAAGTTCAAAAGGCTATAGGTAATCTGAAACGAGGAAGAGCAGCTGGTCCAGATGGATTGGCTCCAGAGGTCTTTAAATATGGTGGTCCGATTTTAGCGATTAGGTTGACTAATATTCTGGCTAAAATCTGGGAGACGGATGTAATCCCATCCGACTGGTCACAATCACTGATTGTCCCAATATATAAAAAGGGGTCAAAATCATCCTGCGATAACCATAGAGGGATTAGTCTGACCAACATAGCATCTAAAATACTAGCCTCAATAATTATCGGGCGCCTAACTAAGACTCGTGAACTGCAAACACGAGAAAATCAGGCTGGCTTCAGACCTGGTCGTGGCTGTATCGACCACATATTCACCATTCGTCAAGTCTTAGAGCACAGACACGCTTATCGGCGTCCGACAATGATAGTTTTTCTTGACTTGAAAGCAGCATTTGACTCTGTAGACCGAGAGGTTCTGTGGCAGTGTTTGTCATTGAAAGGTGTACCTGAGAAGTACATAAACCTTATGAAGGCTCTTTACTCGAACACTACCAGTCGAGTGAGAGCTTATGGCGAACTGTCATATGATTTTACAACCTCAAGTGGTGTCCGACAAGGCTGTCCACTATCCCCATTTTTGTTTAACTTCATTATAGACCTGTTGCTGGAAATAACAATCTCTTCGACTGAATTTACAGGAATTGATCTCCTACCAGGGGGACCACTAAGCGACTTGGAATACGCAGATGACATAGTCCTGTTTGGTGAAGACGCTGGCAAAATGCAGAGTCTTCTGTTGGAACTCAGTAATAATGCCAGGATGTTTGGAATGCGTTTCTCCCCATCCAAATGTAAATTGTTACTCCAGGACTGGCCTGCGTCAACACCCGAACTAAGGATAGGGAGTGAAGTAGTCGAACGCGTGGACAACTTCACTTATCTTAGAAGTCTGATCAGCCCTAATGGGTTGGTGTCTGACGAAATCTCAGCACGGATTCAAAAAGCTCGTTTGGCTTTTGCTAACTCACGTCACCTATGGCGAAGATGGGATATCCGTCTATCAATTAAAGTACGAGTATACTGCGCAGCAGTTTGTTCTGTTTTACTTTACGGCTGTGGAACATGGCCATTAAGAGTAGAAGATACTCGTAGGTTACTAGTATTTGACCACAGATGCCTTAGAAATATTGCTCGCATCTGCTGGGATCACCGGGTAAGTAATAGTGAGGTTAGACGCAGGGTATTAGGGAACGATGGTAAATCAGTTGATGAGGTGATGAATCTTCATCGACTGAGATGGTTGGGCCATGTGTTACGTATGCCTGAACACCGATTACCACGACGCGCTATGATGACTAGTGTAGGGGATTGTTGGAAGAGAGTTAGGGGCGGCCAAACCAAAACATGGCATCAGTGTTTGAAGTCACTAACTTCTAGTCTGAGCCATGTTGACAGATGCAGACTACCTGGTTGGGGTCCGCGTGACTATCGTAACCAATGGTTGGAGACTCTAGGTGACATGGCTCAGAATCGATCACAATGGCGTAGGTGTATACACTCTTTATCTTCCTTTAAACCTTGAGACTAAAATTGCTTCATATCTCTCTTCCTTCCTATACTATATCCTTATATACAACCTATAATTTATATACTACTACCACCACTACATTAATTACTTCTATGAATCCGGTGTTCATCTTGTTGTGCTAACGAGGTATGGCAACTTGGACCGATGCATAAATGTACCTGGTCCTACGTTGTAGCTGACTGACTGACTGACCATTTGTTCATTTACAATGCTGTAGCCCATGTGTGTCACTGGTTTAGAATCAGGGTTTTCCAACTCCCCTAGGTGGGTCCTTTGTGCCCATCGACCTGGTTAATTCCCCGGACATTCGCTTTTCGTCCTCTCAATTTCGTAAGCAAAAGCAATGCCGCAAGAACGCAGTGAGGACTTCCCTGACAGTGGCTGTATACGCGTGGCCATTTGAGAGCATTTCGAGAGGAAGAGCTGACTCTCCCCACTCTAGACTACGAGCATTTGTACACAAAACGCATAAAGAGAACGACCTACCCATACAAGCCTTGGCAGAATTCGCTTCCAAGACCTGACTACCCAAAAACCCACAAAGCGGAGACTTCCTTCTCCACTTTGTCGACGCGTTTCTAGTTCAGCTAATCCCTCCTTCCTTTTATTTTATCTACTAAACACATGTGGGGTCTCACTCGAATGTCAGTAATGTCGTGACTTTGAGCACAAGTTAACAAAAGATTTTGTTGTTCTTCCGACCCTAAGATTACGTTAAGGAGTATATACGGGCACGATTCAACAGTTCCGTTGGTCCTCTTACCTATCCTTATCAATTTTATTGTCTGAACTCTGATAGGGTTATCAGATAGGTTGCTAAGAATAAATATTCCGACCTTTACCAAGTTATATGCATACCCAGTTATTGGATCAGGGTCACTTGATTCTAGTAAATTACTCGCAGTAACATTCGGTCACATCAAGGTTTTTCCAAGTATGTTAGGTCTTACTTAGGAACATTGGCGACGTATCCTGCGACTCAGAATAAGAGCCTGACAAAGACTGATAAAACAAACGTGTTGGTTGTGGTAAAGTTTTTTTTCTTTTTCTTTGTTTCTACACTACTGTCCATTTCCTGTCACTCGAGGCAGCCACATAGGGACTACTTGAAACAGTGATGGTCTTATCCGGGTCTTCTGGTGCGACTTTAGGATCGTGACCACCAAAATCCAGTAGTATTTCAATCCTTGTTTGCTTAAGAGGCGATGCCCCTCTCCCATGTTCCACAAACGGGTGTTTGACACGCTTCGTAAAAGCACGTACCACACTGACACATTCCTTGTTGTCAGTACTCATGTTACCAGTGCAGCCACTATAACCTTTCTTACTGACCGACGGCAGAAAGATCATCGCCTCCTGGATCATTAATGTTTCTCTAGAACAGCCAAATATAAAAAGAAAATGGGAGTTAGGTTTCGAGCATCTTTTTTATGTGGTGGGTTCAAACAGGAACACATCTGGTGGAGCCAGTTGTCATACTCATCACACTGCACTTTTGTCACTACACTGAAGAAATAATACACAAAGTCGATCCTCAACAAGTACGAAAACACGGCGAGACTATAATTTATGGACGAGACAATCAAAAGCGTTTAACGGACTTTAATGTCATGGCACCAATTTCAAATAACTTGAAGACCTTGTGCAAACTGCCGCAACGTTGTCCTTCGACGTAACATATGTTGGAGGATGATGTCTGCTAGAATAGGAACTTCTTACGCTTGATCCAGATTGAGACCAAGACAATTGCCGCGGACTGTATAATAAAAGCACCAGTAACATTGGCTGCAATAATCGCAGATGTTATTGAACCTTCGGCTGTTCAGTGGTCCGAACATTGTAAAAATATATGTGTAATAAAAATGACAAACTTACACAACCGGAGTGCACATAAACAATTTTGAAGCCATGTGGTCGAGGCTGAGTTTTGGCGACCTTGTCATGGCATCAGAGACTGACTATTAAGAAGCCACATGGATGAGTTCCTCTACCTAATGCATTACGATTTTAGAACCTTTAAACCTCTTTCTAACCATGACAAGTTTTTAAACCACGTAAAATAAGTGTATCCATCCAGTTCTTTGGTATCGTATATATTTTTGCGCTATACTGTTTCCTGATTAGCTAATATCCTTGAAGGTCACTTCAGATTCGTTCAAATGTCGTCCATAAATTATAGTCTCGTCGAAAACACTGCCCGATTTTTCAGACACACTCCGATCTCTAGCACCTGTTCCTAAATATTAAGAGTATTATCACTTATCAGGACCTAAATACCATTGCAAATCATGATATTGTGAGTTACAAATAACGAGATTTGGAAGATCTACAAAGCTTTGATAAAAATATATTTCATACTTAGAAAGTATTGAATCACAGTCAGAATATGTTTATTTTATTTATTTATTTAAACACATAAATATTGGTACAAAAAGCACCAAATAAATATGCACCACACAAATCTTATTTGATTTGTGTGAGGGCCGTGATACTGTTCAGGTGCCCAGACTGAAGCAGGTGGTTTTTTTAGGGGACCACACCCGGAGCCTTTGACCTAAATGTCTAATCCACAAGGCAGTGGAGCATCGTGAGGAGATGCAGTCCCATGGTAGCCGGTGACCAACAATAGGTTCATACGTCATTCGTTCAATCAGGGTCCTGGAGCCCATGTGCACCATTGGTTTGGAATCAGGGTTTTCCAACTCCCCTAGGTGGACCATCCATGTCCACCAACCCGGTTAAAGCGCCGGACATTCGCTTTTCGTCCTCTCACTTTCGCAAACAACAAGTCAGAATATGAGACCTAGTCAAAAACAATATACTTAATTTATCACTGAGGTTAATTGAAAGCATATAACAACATAAAAGTGTGAACTAGAGATCATTAAGAAACCTCGAGAATAACTACGAAGACTAAAATTTGAAAAGCCACACAGACCTAGATTCCAAACCGCCCTCCACCGATCTTCTTGCGTGAGATTGAATCTTTATTCTTTCTGAAGATTTACGCTTTTTTCAGAAAAAAATATATTTCTCTAACAACCTAAAATGTTAATCCCAGTTAAAGTGTTTGAAAATATAAATTCTCACTTCCTTGAAACAACACTACTTGTCAATGTGTTTAGCAAGGATGGTACGACGGGAAAGTACTTTTGGATGATTTTGCATGTGCAACGCGTTGCTTTGTTAACTTCAGACCTTATCTTTTGCAGGCTCAAGCTAAATTTCTGCTTTTTTGTTGATATCATGGCACTTTGAACACTTTCACTTCATACTTTACGGCAAATTATCGTTATTTGTTTGAGGATTTGTGCTTTTTTGTGGGAATGTCGAAGCAATCTTGTATTTCAAGTCAACCGAATGAGGCACAGTTATAAACACACTGACTTCACACTGACGTTTTTCAGACTTTGAACTGAATTATTGGGCAACAAACACCTACTAAGTCTTTTTTGTTACGAGAGGTAAAGTTGATATTGAGGATACAACGGATATTCTAGTTTTGCAACTAGCAACCAGTAGTATCTTCTATAATCGTTCGTTCCCAGTCGAATAGAAACCAGAAGTCAGACGAGGAGAGGTAGGAATGATATATTTGATACGTTACCAATATATCGAGGAACCTTTACTATAAGCTGGCTAATGAACGTAGGAGCTGTGTCCCACGCCCTGTTGCAACGTGATCTGGTACGGATACATGACCGAAAGCCTACAGTTAAACAAGTCCACTTAAACAACGTGGTCAGCATCCAATGTCGAACACTTAATGCGCTATTGATTTTGGGGAATTATTTACAGCTACAGATCACTCCCCCCCTAGTGAGGTAGTGATGCCCCTAAGACGTGACCAGCCAGAAGTTTAAACCCAACGAGTTTGTCGCTGGCAAACACTCTTCTGATAGCTTGCTTCGTTTAGCAGCATCTGGTCGTCTTTCCTTAAACTATGGGACCAAAATGTAAAGCATAGCAATAAAGAAATATAGTACAATGAAAATTTCGGTTCCTTGCGAAACTTCGTCGTTCTTTTCCAGCCGTCCTGGAAAAGAGGAAAAATAAAATGTGTGAGTGCATGTCGAAAATACACTCGTACTTGCGTAAGGACACAAGAGCGGAAAAAATAGACTAATACACTTACAAACAGCGTAAAAGCGATCAGAAAAAAAATGTTTTTTTTATATATATATAAAAATATATATATACGTTTAAAAGAAATGTAAATGTTTTGTTTTTTTTGTTTTTTTATATAAATAAAAAAATGAGCATATTAAAAAAAATTTTTTATAATAAACTATGAAATGGTAATTCAAGATAAAGCTTATGTCCTACGTGTAATATTCGTTAAGATGTTCTGGAAATCTTACTCTTCTTCCACAACGCGTTGTCTTAAGTTTATCTATCGAGGTTGACGAAGTATCAAGTTGTGTGTCGGTTGTCGTGTAGGGTACTACGAGTGTAGTAGCTGTGTCGTTTGCTTGCCACGAAGGAAAATCGACGTACCTAGTTTTCCCTTTAAGTAGGCTGCTTTGAGTCGATCGATACTGATGCTATCGTTCGTACCGTTCTTATCGTCTACATAGTACTTAGGTTCGCGTTGAAGAACTTTGAAGGGTCCTTCGTATGCTGATTCCAGGGGTCGTCGATGTGAGTCTCGACGAACGAAGACTTGTGTACTATGTCGTAATTCTGGTTGAACGAAAACATCAGTTGATTGAGGTCGAGTGTGAGCAGGTTTAACTGAACGCAAGGCGTTTGAAAGCCTACTCATGTAAGAGTTTAGATCCATGTTCAATGAAGAAGCTGAAGGATCCACGAATTCTTCTGGAAGTCGGAGTGTCGTTCCATAAACGAGTTGAGATGCCGTGTATCCAATGTCAGCTTTCACTGCATTACGGATACCTAGCAAGACGAGTGGAAGAGCGTCTGTCCACTGTGAAACGTTTGAAGCTGATAATGAAGCTTTTAATTGTCGATGAAAACGTTCTACCAACCCGTTTGCTTGTGGTTGGTATGCTGTCGTTCGGAAGCGAGTGATTCCTAATAGTGTGGTCAGACAACGGAAAAGTCCAGATTCGAACTGGCGTCCGCGGTCTGTAGTGACGGTTGAAGGGCAGTCGTAATTTGCTACCCATCGTTCGACGAAAGCGCGGGCCACGATTTCAGCAGTAATGTACTTAATCGGTACTGCTTCTGGCCATCGAGTAAAACGGTCTACGCATGTAAGAAGATATGAGTATCCGTTTGTGTCGGGTAAGGGTCCTACCAAATCTAGATGCACGTGGTCGAAACGAGCGTCAGGGGTTTTGAAAGAGCCTAAGGGACATTTGTTGTGTCTTATGACCTTAGATTTCTGACAGCTTACACAGGAGCGTGCCCACTCCCTCACGTCTTTATTCATGCCAGGTCAACAAAAGCGTTCGGCTATAAGTTTGACTGTTGCACGAGCACCTAGATGAGAAACATTGTGCAACGTATTGAAGACGTTGCGTCGATAATGTTTTGGTACAGTTGGACTATCCCTACCTAGATGTGTCACAGAGTAAGGTTTCCCTACCTGTTCCTATCTGCTTAATACTTAGTTTAAGAGTTGTCGAGGATAACTCATGCTGAAGATCAATGTCTTCCTTTTGAAGCTGAGCGAGTTTAAGAAGGCCGATTCCTTGGAAACTGTTAAAGGAACTTATTCGAGACAAGGCGTCTGCGACTACATTGTTAGCTCCAGAAATGTGTTGTATGTCTGAAGTAAACTGCGAAATGTAGTGGGGTTGTCGAGACTCTCGCGGTGAGTACTTGTCTGAAGATGAACTTAAAGAGAAGGTAAGAGGTTTGTGATCGGTAAAAAGCGTGAATTCTCTTCCTTCGATGGAATGTTGGAAATGCCGTACACCACAATACATAGCTAGGAGTTCGCTACCGAAAGTGCTGTACCTAGATTCCGCGTCTAACCACCGTCTGGAGAAAAATCTTAAAGGTTGCCATGAGTTGTTAACCCATTGTTGTAAGACTCCTCCGATTGCTGAGTCGGATGAGTCTACGGCGATACTAATGGGCGCTTGAGTGTCCTGATGAACAAGCAGGGTTGTCTTAGCGATGTGTTCCTTAACTGTGGAGAATGCTTTACGGGCTGTGTCATCTAAACTAATTGATTTCACATTTCCACGAAGCTGATCGGTTAACGGTTTCATTAGGGATGCGCATTTGGGTATGAACAGTCTATAGAAACTTACAAGTCCGTTAGAAGTTCGTAACTGTTTGATCGTGGTCGGTTCTGAGTAATCTAGAATGGCCGCCGCTTTGTTTTTAAGGGGTCGGATGCCTTGGGCATCAATAGTGTGTCCTAAGAAGTCTAAGGAGTTAGTTCCGATTTGGCATTTCTGAATGTTGACAGTAATGCCATGCCTTTGGAGTCGACCGAAAACAATGTCCAGATGCTTGAGATGCGATTTTCTGTCCAGACTTGCTATTAGACAGTCATCAACATACGCATGTACGAAGTTGAGACCTCGAAAGACGTCGTCTATAAACCTTTGGAAGGTTTGAGCCGCATTTCTTAAACCAAAAGGCATTCGCAAGAATTCGTAAAGACCAAAAGGAGTGATGATGGCAGTTTTAGGAATGTCGTCAGGTGCCATTGGGATTTGGTTATAAGCCTTAACTAAATCGATTTTCGAAAAGACAGTTGTACCTTTCAAGTTAGCTGTCTAATCGTGAATATGAGGCAACGGGTAACGATCGGGAATGGTTTTTGCATTTAGACAACGATAATTACCAGTTGGACGCCAATCGTTGCTGTCCTTTTTAGGAACCATGTGCAATGGGGATGACCAAGGACTATTTGATGGTCGAATTATCCCCAAATTTATCATATGGTGGAATTCGTTTTTGGCTAACCTAAGCTTTTCGGGAGCGAGTCGACGGGCTTTCGAAAATACAGGTGGTCCTGTAGTCGAGATGTGATGTGTAACATTGCTGGTTACACAAGGCAATTTCGATTGCGATTGGTATATCCCGGGGTATTTGTCGAGTACTGATTGGTACAAGGGGTTTATGGTGTGCTTAATCGTGACTGGGGATAACCTGCAGCCGGAACAAGGAGTTACGCAAACAGATAACTTAGTGTTTCCGTCTATTAACTTTCGTGAGCGTGTGTCGATGAGTAGATCGTGATATTGTAACAGGTCTATACCAATGATTGGCATAATAATAATAATAATAAAAATTTATTCTCAAATAACAGATTGTTACATGAGGCATGCCGGTTTACAGACAAGATCAAATTGTTACAGAAGTTACAATTTTCACTGTTGAAAATTACTCAGCTGGGTTGATATTTCATAAGATATGAATGTAAATGGATTTCGTAAGAAACATATCAATATCACACTTGGCTCACTTTATGGAGGTAGCGTTGCAACATACAACTGATGGTCGAGAATAGATACATGCGAAGTTGAGGGCTTTTAGAAGTTTCGAACTTATATCCCTCCGGAATATCTGAGGCTTTAATAACGGTGTAGGACGAAGTCACCCGTGCCATATCTGTTTTCGGTGGAGTATCTGCAGGAGGCTGAAAAAGGTGTAAGAAAAAAGAAGGACGAAAAGCAGAGCACACAATATTCATGGAGTAATAGTTAATGTATAACCATTTAGTCTATTTGTCTGTTACTGAAGTATTTATTAGGAAGAACATACTAATGTGTTAAGGAAAAATAAGTGTGGGAAAGGTATGAGTGGGTAAGGAACTGTATAAATGAAGGTAGTTCTGAAAGAAGTATGGAATTGTGTAATTATAAAATAAAATGCTCAAAACAGTATTCCGATACAAATGGCTGTCTCCCTTTTTTCGTAGCTGTTTGAACTCTCGTTTTTGTTTTTAGATTTTATAGGGTATAGAGTGGACTTAGCCAATTGTCTGGTTTACTTGTAATAGGATTACTCGGTAGGAAGTGGAACCAATTTAGCTTTTTTTAACATGATCTAAAGTGGCATTTTTCATGAATACCGTTGGTTCATGACATTCCACTAGACATAAGGAGCGGTAATTAATATGTTCTGCCCTACAGACATAGAGACGTCTGCAACCACGAAAATCCAGTGTATGTGTTTGCGTAAACCCACGTTAAGGTAGACGTACCTTTTACCGTAAGTAGCGATCGGCTTTCCGTTTGCAGCCTGTAAACTTAAAACAGACTCGCGAAGTCTGTCGTCGGGATTTGCTGGAAGAACGCTAACTTCTGCGCCAGTGTCGACGAGGTAGCGAACTTTCATAGTCACATCCGTGACATATAAGAGGCGGCTGTGTTCGCCGGCTACGGTTGCCGTTAACGCGTGCCGGCTGGGAAGTTTCCCGAACCGTTTTTCGTTTCACTCGATTTTGAGGTCGGATAATTGCAGGGTTTCCTGCAATTTCTGGAAGACTTACCGTACTGGTTGTGATACCAGCACCAGTCGGGATTGTCTGTCTCTCGTGGTCGAGAGCCAGATCGCTTACGTGAGACACTTCTACGCGGGGTTTTTGACCGACTACGGTCATTACGAACTCTAAGATATCGTGTAAGCGTGTGACATAGTTCGGCTATGTCAGTCGGGGTCGATTGGGGTTTTCCCTTGACGGAAAAACCTCGACCTTAGAAGATTTAGTGATTCCTAAGATTCGGTCGGCAGATGCAGCCAGCTCATCTATGGCGTTGTTTTGAAATGAAACAAGCACTGCCTGCACCTGATGAGGAAGGTTAGATAAGAAAAGTTGTCTGAATAGGCCATCATCGAAAGTTCGTTGGCCGATAACCTCTCTCATTCTTAGCAACATGTCTGTCGCAGAACCCTGTTGCAAGTCGATGTTATGGAAGAGTTGGTCTAACCGTTGTCGGTCGGTTAGGTCTCCACGTTTTAGAATCGAACATTTGAGAGTTTCGTAAGGTTCGGGAACATCACTAGTAAACATACTAGGTGTTACGTACCTGTTAAACTCGCGCGGTAACGCCTTAACTACCGCGAGGAATCGTGTACGCGAGTCCGTGATTCCGCAAAAATCAGCTTCCGCGTAGCAGAACCAGGACTCGATATTGTCGGGCCAAAATGGCGTTAACTGAATTGAAATAGGGGGAATAGACTTTACCTTAAAAACCTTGGGTGAGTGTTCCGTCATAGTAATATAGATAACGAAAAATGTCTAAAATATATCCGGGAAAAAAAATTTGCGAAAATACAGTATATCACAATATATAAAATTCAAATAAACAATGAATAATAATATTCCAAAATGGAACACACTCACAGTATATTGACTTGGTGTACCAGATCACGTTAGGCTCACCAATGATGATACGACGAATATTCTAGTTTTGCAACTAGCAACCAGTAGTATCTTCTATAATCGTTCGTTCCCAGTCGAATAGAAACCAGAAGTCAGACGAGGAGAGGTAGGAATGATATATTTGATACGTTACCAATATATCGAGGAACCTTTACTATAAGCTGGCTAATGAACGTAGGAGCTGTGTCCCACGCCCTGTTGCAACGTGATCTGGTACGGATACATGACCGAAAGCCTACAGTTAAACAAGTCCACTTAAACAACGTGGTCAGCATCCAATGTCGAACACTTAATGCGCTATTGATTTTGGGGAATTATTTACAGCTACAATATCTTCTAATCATATGTAAAATGACAAACCGCGCACCACAGTTCAATCAAAACGTGTTTGTACTTACATGTCTTTATACCCTCATCCATATTATAATATATAACTTGACTTATTAGGAAAGTTTTCTGCAGAATAAATCAATAAACTCAGTTGCAGCTACTTAGCTAACACGAAAAGATGTAGTTCAGAAAGGCATTTATGAATTAGTATCTAATTATCAATACCGGAAACGTTTTCGTTTATTACGCACTACAAAACCTGGGGAGTTTCATTTTGTGTCTGTCGCTGCTGATAACTCACAATATAGGTTAATGGCTTGAAACCTCTGTTTCTCAATGAGGTTGGGGATAGAAACGAAGAATTTCGCAAATGGTGGTTTTTCGCATATATGTTTCCATTATGTTGTGTAAACCAAGGTGCTCGTTTTGAGATCTGTCTTTTTATTCGAAAAATGTCGGTAAAATCCGCCATTTTCTTAAGGCTTACAATTATATTCCACCTCTAGTTGAGCGACCATCCCAGTCTAGCACCTGTTTTCATTAAATCGGACGTTCACGGTGAAAATTATCAGTTATTGCTAATAAAGATAGCAAATGCCTGTAGAGTGAAAGTTATTGTAAGTAGAATCAGCACTGAAAACCTTTAGATATTTTTGATATAAAGCTAATTGGTCGTAACTACCAAAGCAGTTCCCTGCTACGAAGGCACCTCCCTAAAAATCTCGTTTCATCACACCATCCATGCAAACTGAAGACATACAGTCACGTGTTGGAGCCTGAAAATATGACAGTACACACTCATTTGCGGAAATTTGAGCCTTTATACTGTTAAAAATCTATACGTAGCGAATTCGTTCGTGAGACTGGTTGCCAAACGTGTGATTAAAGAACGAATACGTTGGCAGAACAGGAAGCGATCGTTGATCCTCGAGTTGCCACCAAAGGTTTTTGACGTAGAACGGTATCGGGAGAAACTTACTGTATTGGTTGCTTGGGTAAGCGTGCTACACTAGAATGGTTTGTATCTAGAATCTCAAGATTGCGTTCGTAGTCTTCAGGACCAGAAACGCTGCAGACAAAGGACGAAACCAGATTGAGCCAAGAAACCAGGTGCGACCAGAATAACCACGTTGGAGACCAAATGTATACCATACGTATTCGGAGCCAGAGAGATCGAGTGAGTGCGTTGACTAGAGCGTGGCTGATCAGGCCAGCTTTCGCCAAGGTTGATTGAAGTTAAAGATACCAATACGGTGATGATAGGAGGCGTAGGCTCGGGATAAATAAAAAAATCAAAGAAAAAGAAAAGTGTAGCATGCGTGTAGTATAGGGGTAGGGTCCTATACCATATCCGCTGTTGGTTATGAGGTTAGTCGTGAAAGCGTACGGGTAAGTGTACTCGGCGACCGGAACATGAAACGGTAGTCGCGTTCGTACCTCAAGAGCCTGCATGTCTCATCCGCAGTCAAGGGCGGCGTGGTCTGCTGGTCTGGACGTGAGACAGAAGTCTCGTCCGTAGACGGTGCAGATGACACGTGCTATTGGCTGGGACGTGAGAATTATTATTATTACTATTATTGATGGCTTTATTCAATATTATAATCTGGTACAATATATAATTCTCAGCACGAGTTATTTCAACAATTTTTTTTACCAAAAAAACAGAAAAGGAATGAAAACAGGTTTAAGAAAATCTGAGTTTGTACAAATTATCAAATTTGAGACATGCTTAAGAATACAGGTTATTTACTAGGTCAACTCTAACAGCCTGTTCGTCACAAAGTAAATTTGCTAGGTAAGGTATTACAGAGCTTTTATATATTTGCTTGCGTGCATGAATTTTAATGTATTTACGTCTCGTTCTACCGGAAGATATACAAGGAGAAAGATATGAATGAAGCGAATGGTTAGTATCTGATAAGATAATACCTGACAAGAGTTTGCAAGACTTAAGATGTTTATACACAAGCATATTAATAATGACTTCAGAAGTTTCACCACACACCTGGCAAACTGCCTTCAGCACTCTCCGCAAAACAGCAGTCTTTTCTCAAAATCCCGGGAAAGAATAATAATAATAATATATCCTGAAAATAATATTTACAGAATTCACACCAGTTTACAGGCATGATCAGATTGTTACAAAAATCAACATTTAATGTAGAGAGGAAACATGAAAATTAAGAAAGTTTTATGTTTGCTGGTTTAGTAATTGATAAATAGTTTATATATGGCAGGCCAATGCAACACCAGAGAACTTGTCATTTTTTCTCAAGTGGATAGCCTGATGTTCTGTAAGGTTATTTCTAGCGCCGAAGCGAGTTATTGTTAACTATCTACAACTAGAGAAATTAAGATTAAAGCAAAGAGCACGGAACAACAAAACAATGATAGCAAGTAAGAGGTTAAACACTTAAAGTACCGAAAATCTCACTTGTGGAGTAAGATACACTTGCAGGCGCTAGAGCATTTAATGCATTTTCAGAGGAGCAAAAAGCATTAAGTGAGCGAACAAACAATGGGAGAAAGTTTAACATACGGATAGTTTGAGGTAAATTATTCCAGAGCCTAGAAAACTTACAGGTAAAGTAATTCATATAGAGAGAGGATCTAGAATATGTTTGTTTCGCTAAAGACAAGGAGTTACGAATGTCGTAATTTGAGGCTTTAGCATATTGAATCGCCTGGCTGGATGTGAAGGAGAGTTTGTTAAGTATTTTGAAAAAGAAGATAAGGTTAAGTTTGAGTCTCCTCTTCCATAAAGGGTCAAGCCCTAGTTTACTACACCTCGAATTATATGTCAAGACATTATCAGGTCCAAGAGTACGAAATGTAAATCGTCTCTGTACTGATTCCAGTCTTAAGTTATCCTTTATGCGCGTGTTACTAAGGAGAAACGCGCAGTATTCGAGGAGTGGTCGAACACAGACTTTGTACATTAATAAACGAGATTCGCTGTTATGAAGGTTTCGAGTTATGTAACTTATAAGGCGTTGAGACTTGGATGTTTGTTTCATTATCTGTTCAGTAAACGACAAGTCGTCGGAGTACCTAAGTCCTAGATCTACTACTGAGTGTAACCTAGATAACATTTCCCCATTTATGGTAAGATCAAGGTTGAGTGATGTATCACCGAAGCATAACCATCCACATTTAGCTGTATTAAGCTCCAGAATGATAGGTAATATGCAAGAATTTACAAATTGTAAGAGTAGATGGCGAGTAATTCCAAAAGCATGCAGCCTCTTTATGCAGTATGTCAAACGGTAAACTTTTTTCGATAACAGTAAAACATGAGAAGACCAAGAAAGATCAGTGGAAAAAATGAAACCAAGATATTTGACCTTCAACACAGTGTTTATTAAGGAGTCTCCAATGGCACAAGCATTATGGGATCCCAAAATAGAGTGTAGGTTCTGTCCATGTCTCAAGCTAAAATTAACAGCTTGAAATTTAGATGAACTGAGTAAGAGACCATTACCAACAGACCACCTTTCAATACGAGATAAAAACTCATTCATTTCTATGGGATGTAAGGAGATAGAAATTGGCATACATACAGTGAGGTCGTCCGCATATTTTACAAAGTGTTTTCTGTGGAAAATGGCAGATTATGCAGTAAAAAAGAGAAGAGCAGAAGTGAAAGAACAGCTCCTTATGGCACACCTACAGTAGACAGTATAGATGCTGAACACTTTCTTTCAAATACAGTGTACTGTTCTCTTCCAGAATGGTAGGAACATAGCCAATTGGTTATCCAGCTGTCAGTGTCGATGCTGATCAGCTTGTTAAGTAAGAGGCATCTTGGAATAGAATCAAATGCAGAAGTAAAGTCCAGGAAAATCGCATCTAACGTACTTCTTACCCTTTTCCAACCCGAACACTGTATTGTGATGCAGAACAGCAACGGCATCTAATGTGCTTCTTTTGCATTTGTAAGCAAACTGATATGGATCACAGTGCTCTTTTATTGCAGGTTGAGGTGGGTGTATAAGTAATTTTTCCATTATTTTGAGGAAAGGTGAAGTTATTGCTACGGGTCTAAGTTTCACATTTTTTATCACCAGGTACTTTCTTTGGTATACGGATTATCTTTATCTTTCCCCACATTTTTGGTAAGACATTAGTTGAGAAGGATCTGTTAAAGATAATCGTGAATGGATAACATAAAACATCAGCATATTTTTTAAAAAGGAGGTTTGGGATACCATCAGGTCCTAAACATTGGGATGAATTAAGTGACTGGAGACATTTTCGGACACCATTTTCAGTGAAAATGGGAACACAATTATTCTTCACACCCTTGGATATAGGGAGCATGATGTCAGATGACTGACGTACAAAGGGTTTATTTAAGTCACAAACATTCAGCTGGTTATCGCCTATCCCCTGTAATTTCTTTAAAGAGTTTCCACATACTTGGAGAGTTTTTACGAGATAGGAGTTTTTGAGTAAACACAGAGTTGGGACGTGTAATCTCTAGGTTTATTTGACCATATAAATTACGAACTTCAATAGTGTTTTTATCCCTGTACATCCTTTCTTTTACCCTCCGTAGTCGTTTTAGTTGTGATGTAAATCGATCAAAACTTAAAAAGAAGGTTTCGGTAGGACAGCAAATATCAAAACAGAATTTAAGATAACAGGTGATAACATCAATGGTGTTTTCTAGTGAGTAGTAGATCGACACCAGTTAACGTTTACAAACGTAGCTACTCCGCCACCACATGTCTTTTAATTGTTTGATCGATCCTGACGATAGATATTAAAATCACGCAATGATACTAAGCAATCATCCTGTAAGTCAATTAACCAAGATTCTTGAATTGTGATGACACTACAATTACGATACATGTTTCGACTTAGCGGAGAGATAGTAAACCTTGTTAATTAGTGATCGACAGTTAGAATTAAGCAGCTCTGGAATCGACATTTAATTAATGTTCATTCTCTTTATTGAATATTGCCAACCACCACGATGTCTCTTATTGTACTTGTTTGTAATTTTTGCAGCGAAAGGACGTAAGCTTTTCATAAACGCACTTGTATAGGTTATGCGATTAATAGACATAATGAGAAGTTAAAACAAATTAAAAAACCAGATAATTTGTTGAAACATTTAGATGGCAAAAACAGGTAGCCCAGTTATTCAAACAGGCCGCCAATGAGGTCTCTGGTGCATCTAGCGTGAGATACGAAGAAGATGTAGAGATCCGGCTAGAAGATTTGATGGGTTTAGGATTGGTCTCGGCATATCAGGTAGAGCATTGTCGTCGACGTGTGCTGGCTTGAGACAATCAATGCTGACTATCTAGACGCGGCCATGTCAATCAACATTGAAGGTCTTTTCGTGACGGGTAATCACATGAAAATGGCCTTCGTAAGGCTGTTGTAGAGGTTTACGTACCGACTCTACTCGTATGAAAACATGTGAACAGGTAGATAACTCTCGAGGGAGAGCGACCTAACGATATTGACACCAGAGGCAGTGTTCGGATAAATGCAGACAGTCTTTTGACGTAGTCTGATTCGCCGAACTTATTGCTGCTCCATGGTGTGAACAATTTCTCAGGCAAACACAATGTCGTGCCGTAAACAAGTTCAGCGGCGGAACATTGAATATCTGCCTTTAAGCTCATTTTGATACCCAAGAGGACGAGCTGTAAGGTTTCGTCCCAACTGTCATTTTCGTATGCTCGAAGAGCACTTTTGAGTTGGCAATGAAACCGTTCAACTAAACTGTTTGATGCTGCGTGCTAGGTGGTAGTGCTTATGCGTTCCGTACCAAGCAGCCGTGTTAACAAGCAGAATAATGCGAACTCAAATTGTTGTCCTCAGTCAGTCGTGACAGTCGATGGACAACCGCACAGAGCTATCCATCGTTCAACGAAGCCGTGAGCAACTGTCCCCGCCCTAATAGGCATGTTGGGAATAGCTTCGAGCCATCTTGTGAAACGATCGATGCACGTATGTGATCATACCCGTGTGATGGTAGCAATGGTCCTACAATATCTATATGAACGTGATCGAAGCGAGCATCAGGCGTAGCGAAAGTGCCAATGGGGGCGGCTACGTGCCTGTGCACTTTTGATCGTTGACATTGTAAGGATTGCTTCACCCACATACGGACATCTTTATTTATGGACGGCCAGACATATCGTGCAGCGATGAAGCTTAATGTGGCTGCGATACCTAGGTGCGATAGACCATGAAGGGCATCGAAAACGAGACGACGGTAAGCAAAGGGTATGATGGGTCGAGGGAGACCCGTAGAAGGATCGCATGGGATAGTAGCTGAGCTAGTAGCTAGGGGTACTTTCCGGCACTGAAGGGACGTAGATTGTCGCGCTTTCGTGCATGAAGGATCATTTGCTTGAGTGGCGGCCATAGCAGGAAGATCGGGCGTTGACAAAGTAATTGCAGTCACTTGGATACGTGACAGAGGATCAGAAACACAGTTTGACTCGCCTTTGACGTTATGAAGGTCCATCGTGAACTGAGAAATATAGTCCAAATATCTGCACTCTAGTGGTGATAGCGGTCAGACTTGGTACGCAGAGCATACGTTAAGGGCTTATGGTCGGTGAATAGGATGAAATTACGACCCTCTACTGCGTGCCGGAAATGTTCGATGGCGCAGTAGCCTGCTAGCAGTTCGCAACCAAAAGCGCTACATCTCGTCTCCGTAGGAGTGAGGCGTCGTGGGAAAAATTCGAGGGGTTGCCAACTCCCAGAAATATCCTGTTGCATAACGGCTCCTATAGCGAGATCCGATGCATCAACCGCCATGCTAAGCGTGGCTGATGAGTAAGGATGGGCGAGGAGTGTCACTTGAGCTAGGGCCATTTTGATCTGTAAAAATGCAGTACGTGCGGCATCGTTTAATCCTAGTTTGGGTGGATTACCGCGAAGTAGATCGGTTGATGGTCGTAACCGTTCTGCCGCGTGCGGGGTGAAGCGTCGGTAGAAGTTGACGAGACTGAGAAATGCTTTCAGTTCCTTGAGTGTGGACGGTACAGTGTATTCTATTAATGCACATACTTTATCCTCAGAAGGTAGAATACCATCTTGCTTAATAACATGACCTAAGAATTTTATTCCCGTTCTCCCAAGCTCACACTTGTCAGGGTCGACTATTATTCCGTTATCCGAAAGGCGCTGAAATAGTAGTGTTAGGTGCTGATAATGTTGATCTACGTTTGATGATGTGATTAACAGGTCATCAGTATAGACGTGAACAAAATCTGGGTCTCGTACTATGCTATTGATAAACCTTTGGAGAGTTGGAGCAGCATTCTGTAATCCAAATAGTATTCGTATGAACTGAAACAGACCGAAAGGAGTCGTGATAGCAATTTTCTCAATGTATTCAAGAGCGACTGGCATCTGGTGATACGCTCATACCAGATCGATCTAAGATAAAATAGTCGTGACCTTGAGTGGTGCCGTGATGTCATCTATGTGGGCATTGGGTAACTATCAAAACGTGTAACTACGTTTAATGCTCGGTAGTCTCCACATGGTCTCCAACTAACCACATCCTTTTTTCGCACCATGTGGAGAGGTGCGACCCAGGGACTGTGAGAAGGACGAATAATACCAGTAGCTAGTAAACTGTCAAACTCACATTTAGCGAAAGCTGATTTGTCCGGTGTCAGTCGGCGAGGTTTTGCCTTGACTGGGGTTAGCGGGTGACTATATGGTGTACCACACGATTGGTCGCCGATGGAGCCTCCGCAAGATGCTTAGTTAGTTTGAGGGTTTTCTGAAATGAAGCGTGGAATAAATCGTCACGCGAATGAAATACGCCTGTGATTCGGCACGCATTTGTGTGAGCTTTAAAGCCCATGAGTTTGCTGTTCGACGAAGTATCTTTTAGCTGCAGCCTATGTGAATCGACTAGCGATTCATAGTGCTTTAGCAAATCGATACCGAGTATGGCTGTGGGAATATCGACAATGATGGACGTCTACAGATATTGTCGTCGGTTCATCAGGTTGACCGTAAGTTGTCGTGTACCATAGGTGGGAATGACTGATCCATCCACAGGGCGTAGTCGAAGCATGTTGGCTTGAAACTTACTGTTACCGATAGGTACGACAGAGACTTGGGCACCTGTATCCACAAAGTACCTAGCGTTAGTGCGATAACCGTGCACTTAAAATAAACGGCCAACCTGAGGTGAAAAGCCGGCGAGTACGGCCGCATTTACTCGCCGGCTCGGAAGGCTCCCGCCTTGTATGAGCAGGGAGCTCGAAAATCGCGGCACCAGCCCCGAAGGCACGGCGGAACCAGCACCAACCCGAACTCGCTTCCGAAGCCGCCTTTTGGCGTGGCTTGGAAGATGCCCGTTTAGGGCGAGTCGTTACGGCTTTACGAGAAAGTGACCTGGGTCGGGGGACGCAAGGCTCTGGCACATTTGATCGGTCTCGGAAGCTGAGACGAGTGTGGATACACTTATCCCTATCCCCATGAGACGTAGGTCGACTAGCATCGAGGTCGGTGTGTGAATGTGATGTTGAGGCAACTATGTGGTTGTCTGGGATGCTAGTTTGTGCCAGTATCTTATGTGCTATGAGAGCCACCTTGTTGATTGAGGTGTCGTCGAGCAGAGCCGTAAGGGTTGGTTGGATACTAGTTGGTAGAGATTCCAGCCACAGTTCTTTGACAATCTCTGAGTCAGATGTCCTATTTCCTGCAAGAGATTGCAGGAGCGTGAGGTGGTGGCTCGGTTTAGCATCACCCATAGGGTGACGTGCTAACAAGTTCCTCAATCGTTCCTCTCTTGACGGGAGGAAATGTCTCAGGATTACTTCCTTAAGACGATTGTAAAAGTCTGGTACATTTCAATTGAGGACGATCTCACGAACAGCCGTTAAGTGATCCCTAGGTAAAGGTTCCAGATCGTAGGAATATTTTCGCCGTTGGTTGGTTATGTGGCGTATCTCGAATTGAGATTCCAGTGCCGCGGACCAAACTTCTGGATAGTGGGGGATGAAAGGAACCGGTCGAAAGCTAATTGCCTTTACTTCCGAGTCTATTATATTAATACTATTCTTATCGTCATCCACCATATTAAGTTGTTGCCAAAATATTTTATATTGAAAAATATCAATACGAGTACCTGCAACAGAAGTTGATATATAAATAATAGACTCACGGTTGAGAGCTTCTTTGGAAGATTTGTCGAAGGTTGAACTGTGTTCGAAGAGTTGGCTTACCACATGTAGATGGCGTCGAGTCTCGATTGACTATGATCACCACTACAGTAAGATTAGGCGCCCGAAAACGACTTGGTTCATTTGATAGCTCGCAAATCAGAAGGCAGTAACTGGTCCAGATAAAGTATATATATTGGCAATCTCGTGGTATCGAATGAACACCGAGGCGCGCCAAAGATTACAGGCAAGAAGAGCAGAGCGTAAGAATGTTCGAACAAACAAGACGGACAGCGGAACGACAAGTGATTTTGATACAGTTGAACGAAAACGAGTACAGTAAAACAATCACTGGAACAATTGGTTATAATAATAATTGTTTCCATTATACCAATCACGTTCTCGTAGAGAAAAGCAGGTCACTACAGACTTACAAGCCACCTTAGCAACACTATCTAACACCAGTCTCAATTTCCTTGGTTTCCTGTTGTTGTTCACAGCATGATAAGTCAAATACCATCGTGAATGGCAACTCGAATTGAGTCGCATCTTTGTTTGTCGTTGAATCTTTGTTTAAACGCAGCGGTTCCCATATTTCTTGTTTCTCTTTTTGCTTGTTGGTAAACTGTTATCAAGATTAGACACAGCTATGAGCCATCATTTACACTGTTATAAGTAGTATGTATTCTTTGTGTCATTTCTGCAGGAGGCCCTTTTTCTTCCAGAATTACCGACTTGCTAAGCGCCACAGAATCCTCAGAAGTTGAGATGTGTGACTGATTTAGGTCTATTCCACAATAAACAACCGTTTTCAAGACAAATTGCGGTTTTTCAGTTTCGCTCGTATCCCAATCGTGTGATTAGAAGCTTCGGCAGATTTGACGCTCAGTGCAACTCCAAGAGTATGTGATGAGTTTTTGTGGTGTTTGAATAAACCTTTTATTCCCTTGTATTGATGACTGTTTTGATTTTGAATTCCAAATACAGTACATTCGTTCGTGCTCATCTAATACTTCTTGATTAGATTGCGTTATTGCTGAGATTACTAGTTTATACTATAATTCAAACATAAACATCACAGTTTCTTCGTGACCAGAGCAAAACATCACCTCTCCCCAAGCTAATCTGTAAAGCTTGAGTCTAATGGCTTTCACTTATTCGAAACACCGCCAGGTTAAATCTTTTCATTTCCACAGCTACTTGACTAGTCCTTATGATCTCACACTTTCTGCGGACATTCCATTCACCTCCAATAAATGTTGTCCTGGTTGTCAGAGTTTAGAAGAAACTCGCCATTCACCATGAAGCGTGATAACCACTTGTGATAATTTGAAGTATTTGGATTATAGTATAAGCTAGTAATCCCGGGAACAACACAACTTAATCAAGAAGTATTAGATGAGCACGAACGAATGTATTATATTTAGAATTCAAAATCAAGCAGTCATCAATACAAGGAAATCATTTATCCATATAAACACCACACCACTCAAAATGAAGACCCTTCAACTCCCAGAGCAAAGTTTAAATTGTTAAAATGACTTTTACCTTTGTTAGTTTTTTATCAAAGTTCTTCTCTACAGGTTGGGGTAACAATAATAGTAATAATAATGTTGATTACACGGAATATGCACCAGAAGTTTAATGAATTTATTACATATTAGTTAATCATATATTGACCCAGTTATTTAAACTAACCAATAACGGTACCAAGTAAAGATAGGTAGAGTGACGGTCCTTTCAACAAGATGCGAATGATGACCAATCATCAACTCACTCAAATATATATATGTATACAAATAATGATGGTGATATATATTGAGAGTCAAATAAAACTTAGAATGTGTCGTCTAATGAGGAAGATTTTAGCTGTAAGTTTATATGTCGAAATTTCTATCTTTTGTAAATACGTATTTATGTATAAATAGTATGCAAAGAAGGTCACTGCACATTTGAATTGGTAAATAATATTGAGTACTTTACATAAAATGAGTCTAACTTTTATTAAAAAGGTTATTATACTTAATCAGGATAACTTATTTGTAACTTTTTATTGCGGAATACTGATTGAGATACAAATACATAATAGATATCTTCAATAAAAAGTATCCTTTAAAAGTTGGAAAATATTGAAATAATAAAGGATTAAGTAAAATTAAAGATACTTTTCCTTGATTGACTAACAATGAATGTCATCTTTGGAATTACACACATATTCACGCATGTATATTGTAAATACCATCAACTCTATTTAGACTAGTAGAATAATATCTGCAACTGTTTAAACATTCGAACATTTTTCTGTAGGGGGTTGTGGACATTGACGACTTTCATAGAAATCCTGAACACCGACCCAGCTCTAGAAAACCGAACCTAGGACCTTCAGTTTCATGCACGAATGTCTAAAGTCCAGACCAATTAACAGGGATCCAACGATGTTAATGTCTAACTTCAATCAATCCACGATATTGTTCAATCACTTTCATTTGTCTTTAGAGAGCAACTGCCTCACATCCAACACGGTTAGATTCCACTACTCACGGCTTCTCATCAGAACTCCGGATATTTTCTTTCGGAGATGAACATTTAGTCAAGATTACAATTAAACATTGAATGTCTAAACAATAGAATACTATCAATGTAATGACATCACTCTACTTAGTGTACTTAGTGTTTTAAAAAGTACTGGTGCTGGACATTTTAGTTTTTTCTATATTAGTGGTAGTACCTAATTTGTATTTGATATCTGATATTTTTTCCCTTTATGTATTTATATCTATTGTGTAAGGGTTTGAAATACCAGGAAAATCTGTTAACCATATTACTGATAGTTAGACTGGTAAATATGAGACTTTTGTTATTGCAATGGTTTCATGTGTTCATTTTTATTACGCGGAAATTACCATATTTTGACTGAGACGTTTTGTTGAGACTATTTCAATCCATTGATGTGTTTTTTGTAACAGGTTAACATCAACTGGGACGTCATTCAAAGCTTGGTAACACCAGATTACACTTTTATCTTGGTTAGGAATTTGTCAATAAAAAAATTGAACAAACTATCCAGTCAGATCAAGTGGAAATTATGAAATATTTGAATAGCAGGGCTGGAATCAAATGATTCCCATTTTCAACTCTAATCACTTCTCTAAATAACGTGACAATCGCCCAGTCCCATCACCGGAAATGAAGCATTTGTTAACATTGTGAACGGAGTTTAGAGATACAAATAGTTTAATTCCAATTCAGTAATATAAAGATAAGATGCTCACTCTGAAGCCTGAATACCACGGTCCAATCGCTAGCAGATTCGTGTGTACGTACTGCCTAGAATTTCCGAGCTTAGGTAAACCAGTTTTCCAGTACTCTGTAGTTTTCAGTAATACCACATATGATGATAATCCGTGACAAATACCATCTAATCTATCCGTAACATATCTCACTATGATGATTGATTACATATATCAAAATTTCATATGTGAAAGTTATGAGTAAATGATAAAATGGTTTTATACTACCCAGAAAACCAGGATCAATACAGATACCCTTAGTTTTTTTTAAAAGTACAAAGATTAACGCCAGATATCACCCATGCTATGAAAAGTTTGTCGCAGGAAACCTGTATTGGTGCTCAAATCTTTTGATAGTGATAAGAAACAGAACCGTGACATTATGAAGTGACAGTATCGTGCTATCAAAATTACATAGATTTCTTACTGCTTTAACATATTCTACCCAAAGCATAATTTAACGAAAGTCTATTCTTTTACCCTTATCTTAGAGAAAACTCTTCACTCATTCATATTATTAGTGATACATTGGATAATAAGATTCATTGTCATAACGATTGCTTAACAAGTTTATGGATTTCATCCATTCGGTTCGCAGGTCTTTAAGTGTGAAGTTATCCATTATTTTTGAATATTGAATAGAAGTACCTTGTCTAGTACATCCGAGCATTTTTCTGTTCATTTAGTTAGTTAAAGCTGTGTAGAAAAGAATAATTATCGATAGGCTTTCATTTTATTAATCAAAAGCTATTTACAGAAATCTTCTGCGGAAACGACTTCGTACCGTATCTCAACTTACCGGATGGAGAAAGCAAATAAAGTGAAAGTTAGAACATGAAAAGAAATCCTTAGCAAAATCATGCTCTCATTTACAGCAATCACTCAATAAACGAACGTAAAAAATGTCTTCAAATGCCTGATACCGCACTAATATTGAATGATGAAAAATGGATGCGCTTGTAGTGACTAGAATTTTTACACGCCTACACGATTCTAATCTTCCCCAAGACATTTTGTTGCTCATATGTAACCTTGATCATGTGTGTGTAATTGTACGTATGTATCTATGTGCTTACTTGTATCCTTCATGCTCATAAATGTCACTTCATATTTTATTGAAATTGAGTTAGCCATTTCTACCACTCCATTTCACATGCGTTTCTCTTAATCTCTTATCACTCGTCTACATTAATGAATGTCTGAAATATACGTTCCTCAACTAATTACGTATTCGATCTTTTATATCTACGTTGCTATTAACGGGATTAGTCGACAAAATTTATATGAAGTAGATAGGATGTAAATATTTCGTTGACATCAATTTCATTCAATTATTATAGAGTCAAGCATAAGGTCATAAATGTTATGAATTCACAAACAACTATCATATCTGGGTTCTATGTGGAGATTTTTATTAATTTTTTATATATACTTGAAATCATGAGTCAATTGAAGTTAGACCACCATGGAAAACCTGGAAGCACTGGACGGCTGTTTCGTCCTATTGTGGGACTCTTCAACAATGAGCATCCACGATCCCGCCTCGCGAGATTCGAACCCAGGACTTACCAGTCTCGTGCCAGAGCACTTAACCGATAGACCACTGAGAAGCAGTAACCAATAGAGTTCAACCACGTCTGTTGGGAGATATCAACTCACTGAAGACATTGGTGAATGGTTGCTGAACTTCGTGGATTGGTTGAAGTTAGACATTAACACCGTTGGATGCCGGCTCAGTGAACTACCATATCTCCTAATAATTATGTAAAATTCGAATTTAAAATAATATCATAATTTCACTTTTAAAGAATTCAGCTGAAGATATTAATAATTCTAGGTTAGAACTAATGCTTATAAGGTGAATTTTACTATATTATATTTCGACAGTCTCATGTTCTAACTAATGCTATACGGTATCATTGGATCTGAATAAAAAGAAGACAGACATTTATTTTATACATAAAGTACGTATAATTCTTAGGAGCGAAGTAAAATTTATTGATCCATAACCGTTATTTTGATTACTCAGTAACAATTTGTTAACTCATTAACAAAAATACTATTTCAGTTGTAATATTGTTTACATTCATTTAGTATTGTTTGTTTGAATCTTCACATCGATGTGTTAGGACTGCAGCTGGTCAGTCTCTAATTGGCATATGTGCATACTGTGCGTATTGCCTCAATATAGCCTTAATTCACAAGCATGGTAAGCAGACATGGATAGTGGCTGGCAGTGGAATCCAGGACACGCGTTTCGTCCTATTTGAGACTCGTCAGCTGGATGTACCTGCATCGCAGAATTGATGTTCACTCTGGAACTCGAAAACAGTACCCTCGCTTCAAACGCCATCGCGTAATCAGCTCGGCCATTGAGTTCTGATAGCCAATTGCTTGTGCGATGAGGTGAAGTTTAAATTCATTAAGTATTGTTTGTTTGAGTCCCAAATAGGACGAAACGCGCGTCCTGGATTTCACTGCTAGCCACTATCCATCTCTGCTTACCATTCTTTACATTAGTTAAAATTAGTTATATACATGATACCACATATTACCTAACTTTAATTTTTTCTTCACAAAACCTTTTAACTGATGTATGTTACTGTCATCATCTTTTCTAAATATTAACATTGTAAATAGTTTTAAAGTAGATCAATAAATACTCTCACTGTGTACACCATCATTGTGATACTGTTTACAAAGTAACAGCCAATCGAACTCTGATAAGATTACCAGTTGAATTACTATATTTGGACACTAGGAATTTGAAAATGATTTTAATTATAGAATGAATTCAACTTAAAAAAACAAGAAGAAATTAGTGTATAACAGGATAAATAGTTTAAATTTAGGTCTGAGGTTTCACAGCACAACTGAACAATCACAATCCCACACAATAGAGTTTGTATAGGATGTCTGGAATCCACTTGAAACTGATCATTGATGGAGACATAATTATTATTTACATGAGTTCATTATGTGAATATGTTTAGTCTCTACTTGGTTTATGTTACGGTATGACATTAATGAGGTGAAACATAGATAATTTCGATAGCATTAGAAAGAGGTTTCGCCTTCGTCTCGAAGTTGCCAAAGCACATCTCGATCATAGACTTCAAGAATGGTGTTAAAAGCATTTAGTTTATTAGATATTATTGATGTTGGTTGACAAGATTCATCAAGAGAAGGGCAGAGGTCAAATAGTTCTGTAACACGTCCATAAATAATTATTGGTGATTTATGACAATTTTTGTGCTGTATATCAAAAACGTCCGCTTTACACAAGTTAGATAGTAATGAAGAGAACATTGTATTCCTAATCGATACTTATTCAACTTTGGATCAAGAAATTCAATATAGCGATTCATGTATGCGACATATTGATTCAATGAACCGAAGTTTGAAGTTGATTAACAATCGTCGATTATATGTAAACACGATTTCGGCGAAAATCTATACTACCTCAGAGATTCAGATTGATATCAATCAATGTCGCAATCAGATGTGTATATGTGAACATATTCTGTTCTAAATTTGGTCTATTATTCATCATACGTTTAAACAAAAACGGTAGAAATCGTAGTAGTACATTTCGCATGGAAAATACACAAAATCTAACTCCTCTATTCACCGAAGTTGAATGGATCCAATTAACTGATACTGTAGTAAACAAGTATAACATTAAAAGGATGCTTAGAAATTTACTGAACCACATAGCACTTAAGCATACATACATACACAAGAATAAGGTTTACAACTTGTCCATTACTTCACATGAAGCAGTGATATGGTTATAAAACATTCACAACAACTCGCTGATTGGAATTGTATTCAAAAGTAGATTCTGTCAGATGGTACTAACACTCTCATTCTGATCTTAGCAATTTCAGGTCTTTATGCACTTACCACCATTCTTTCGTATGCTTCTTATATACACGATCGGTATGTTTGGTGGCGGACTAATTGTCCACTTTTACTATGCACAACATGAAGAGGATTTGTATACAGCAGCACTGTTTGCAGCCAAGTCACCCAAATTGGCAGCAGACGATGATGCATATCAACAGTTGAGTAGGTTAGATTTACCTTAAAATGACTATCAATTTCACTATCGTGTTCCCCTGAAAATTACAGTTATTTCGAACGATTCAATACACGAACTTGCATTACAACATTTAGGTAAGTGTATTGGTTTTGATTTGAAGTGGGAAACCATAGTTGTTATTTATGGTTTCGATGATTATTCTAAAGATTACTTTCAGTTAAAGCAATAGTCGAGATATCCACCCATGATTCAGACTGTAGTTTCCGAATTCTAGCTAAATATTAATGAACTAAGTCGTTATAAATGTGAATCCTTTTTTCAGTCACAATGGATAAATACTAGTGGTTTTACTAAGCATGCGAATTGTGTGGATGATTAGTCGTACATCAATCCTATTCATTCTTAAGTTACTTCCCATTTGTGGAAGTGCACTTGCGCTGTATTACTTCCCACTGTTGAAAATATTTCAAAGCTATTTCCTATGAATAAATATTAGCCAGTGGATGGCTAACATATAGTATACGGTTATCTACCATCGTCATTAGTGTTCGCTTAAATAAAATGTAAACGGAATGGAATCCAGAATCACTAAATTTCATGATGAATGTCCCACTGTTTATTCATGAAGTTGAAATATATAGTATTCAGTAATCGTCAACATTTGGAGGAATATTTGTGATGTGATGGAGTGTGTCTTCAAATGAAACCAAAACATACTTGCTAACTACACAAGTTACTACAATGTGATGAGGCTTATTGAAATTGCCATTAACCGAAATACGACATGGAATCTATACAGAAATGATTTTCGCGATGGCGTGGAAAATCAAGAACAGAAACTTGTTGAGAGTCCGGCGAAAATTTTGATGAAACAATCAAGTGTGAAATGTTTTCTAAGGGTGTGCAACCCTTGGCAGAAGATCTTTTGCTAGATAATTTCTAGCTGATGGTTTTGCAAATATTCATGGAGAAGAAGGACAAATTGACTGTCTTACTCTGTGATAAGTTGCGACGTTGTGGTTACATCTAGAGAGTGTGTTGATTTATGAATTATTGGGTTGAAAATGTTTGAAAAATTTTGGTTTTACAGGATTGATGATATTTACTATTTGTAATGAAACGGTTTCTTCATCAAGGACATGGGAGATGACACAGGAGAAGTAACAGCACCGACAGAGTAGCTCGAGTTTAGGAAGTTCAAAAAATAATCCACGTACAATATGAGTAAAATGTCAAAAAGTGGAATGTCTGATCAATAGCTCACAAAGTGGAATGAACCTCATTTGAAACAAGTTAGCCTGTGTCATTCTCCACACTGTTGAAATTTTCAATAATTTACTTTCATCTGGATCCAGTACTTTCAGCATATCCTTGAAAAGATGATGAGTTTCAAACTGTTTCCTTAGATTTGCTTGAGTTTTCTGACAGCCGAGATTCGGAGGTGTAAATCATGTTTATTGTGGTAGTTCAGTTGTACCACCTGGCTTCTGACGATGAGCTGTTCAAACATTGAGCCTTAGACGTAGATACATGTTTAAGATTTTCATCATTTCTTCTCTTCGTTTCCGCTTAGCCGATTAGGTTCACAAATATGTCGTCTCCATTTTTCTAAAACTACAAGTCGAGTATTCCGGAAAGATGTCTTGTTTCATTTTTGTATTTAAGTTCTTTCCGGATTTCCGATTGACTAGATGTGTTGGCATCGAGTGTGAATCAATGCACAACATCTATTTCACTGTTGAAGTTATGCTGATTTGTGAAGTAACTAACTCTTTTCATCAGTTGTGTAAACGAACGGGTACCTTTGAAATGTGGTCAGCATAACACGAGACTTGTAGATTCAAAACTCGTACTAACACGTATGAGTCAGTTCAGGTGATACAGATGCATTTACTACATTTTCTCCCCACTGAAAATCCATTGAACATCATTTTGATTGTTCTCATTGTTTTAGTTAACTTCCTTGACTAACTCAGTCAGTAAAGTTCTCAGTTTATACGAATTGATTTACTTCATTCAGACAAACGGTGGCAGTTGGCAGTCTCGAATGCCAAATTAATTTTCCTCGTCCGAAAGGAGGAATTAGACTTTATTTCTATTCTTATATACTTTTCTTCCTTCCTGTAGCTGAAGCAACATTGGCCAACGTATTGGCTAAACAAGTACGCGTATTCTGTTGGATACTAACAATGCCAACAAATCATAAATCAAAAGCTGTTCATGTGAAAGCTACATGGGCTGGTCGATGCAATAAGTACTTATTCATTAGTAGTGAAACTGATGAGCGTCTTCCTTCAATAGGTAAGTGACTCATCTTCCAGTTGTCAGAGTCGTTATTATTATTATTACTACTGTTGCATATTTTTGTGATCAATATGACCAGACTTTAAACGTGTATCTAGTCGGTCTGCCACACACCGTATTAGCATGATTAGACAATAATAACTAGATAGCGAGACAGTCGAAACCATAGTAATATCAATGATAGTAAGCATCAAGAAAATGATCTCAAAAAGGGGATAAATTGGTGGAATAAAAATTGTGGAGAAGTACTGGAATTCAAAATCTAAGGAAAGATTAGAAAATGTATATATCTGTCCCAATGCATCAGATTTCGAGCCATACCACTCACCATCTCCAAATGTTGTAAGTGATTATCACAGGAACACTAATCCGGTAAATTTGACTTACTAAAGTGGCTCGCGTCAACATTCGTTAACTTCCATGATTGTTACCTCTTCTCGGTTTCTCCACCCCTTGTTTCATGCAACATCCTCCTGCACTAAAATACAAGGACATCAGGGTTCCATTCCTAAACGTTTTATGTATCTACTCATGTGGGTATTTGGGAAAGAAGTGTTTACTTTAAACTCTATACTGAGTACGGAAACGTTAAAATGTTAAAATTCCGCTATGACATTTTGTTACACTTTGAAGAATACAGCATATCATTTACAGACTGGTGGTAAGAATGTCCAATCTCTAGTGTTTGCCGATCGTTGTGAATCAATAATTATTGTTTATTGATAGCCTGTAATTGTTGTTTTTATCTTTATTGTGATAAAGATTCAAGCATACCAAACATATTAATTGTGAAGGTGACGTTTTTACTCTTATGACGAAATATAATCGAAGTGTTAAATAGCCGCAATGGTACATCTCAAAGGTTTTGAATGAATGTTTTCTTCACTGCTTTGAATATGAATTACTTTTTTTGTCTTTTTGTTTTGTACTTGGGTATAGTCAATTTTACATTATCCATTATTAAATTTCATATATTTTGTTCATTATAACGACCTGTATGGATAATCTTTTGAAAAAATGATACTAAATACGTTTGGTCTTCCATTCTTCCTCTACTTCTCCTTCTACTACTACTACTACTACTACTTCTTCTTCTTCTTCTCCATTATTATTATTATTATTTAATCTGGTCTCATGGATGTAAGTGCACTTAAAAATACACGAATAGATACCCTTAAATTACATTTTAATTTATATAACTCGATAATTTTTGTATCTCAGTTCTCTCTGTTCTGTTTACCATTAGTTTTGCAAACATTTGCAGACATTTTCTTCATATCTTTGTGTTTCAAACCGAAAAACGCTAACCAGAACCGCTTCAATGGAATCATTCAACAGACAGTATCATTCGGACAATACAAAAATGTATCCATATTTTTTGTACAATCATTATCATGTCTGTATGAACATGTATAGCTTGGTCACGTGTTACAGCCTATACACACATATCCCTTCTTATTAGCCCAAAATTTCAGTTACTTAATTCGCTCGATGATTCATTCGCTTGCAAATTATAATTATTTTATCCGAAGAGGATTTTGTGGAGATTTTAGTAATTTTCTATAGTTGAATTCATGAGTCCATTGAAGGTAGACCACCATGGAAAACATGGAAGTACTGGACGGCCGTTTCGTCCTATTGTGAGACTCCTGAGCAGTGCACATCCACCATCCCGCCTCACGAGATTTGAACCCAGGACCTATCAGTCTCGCGCGAGAGCACTTAACCTCTAGACCACTGGGATGGCCGATATCCAACGGTGTTAATCTCTAACTTCAACTAATCCACGAAATTGAGCAACCATTCACTAATTTCTTCAATGAGTTGATATCTCTCAACAGACCTGGTTGTACTCCACTGGTTACTACTTCTCACTACTTGATTACTAATTTCATTATATTCATTCTCACTATTTCTATTTAACTTATTGGTAGACGTTCTTCATGAGATAATAATATCATCATCTGAATGCCTTTTATAATAGAGGATATATGTTACGATTACTTGATCATCGATGTCTCCAAACCATTCATCGTATATTTTGGCACCATCGAGTTAGCGATTCTGAGGTTAGATGCACAGCACCAGTTAATTATAGGAAATCGGTTGACGAGGTAATGAATCTATCGACTGAGATGGTTGGGAAATGTATTACGCATGTCCAACCATCGACTAACTGGATGCGTGATAATGGCTGACTGGTGTAAGGAGTAGTTTGAATGAAAGATAAGGAAGGACAATTCAAAACGTGGCATCAGTCCACAGAGACACTGAATGTTCAACCGATCCATGTAGTTAGGTGCAGACAACCTGGTTGAGATCCGCGTAATTATCACAAACAATGTTTGGAGACTTTGAGTAACAATTCTTAACGTTGTTCTCAATTACTCAGATGCATTCATTCTTTGTTTTCTCTTATGTCCAAAGTTTCCAAATTCCTCAGAATGTTTTTAATCATTTTGAAAATTTCATATTTCCTTCTCGAATCGTATCTTCTACAATTAATTCTCTAAATTACCGCTGATACTGTAACTACCTCTACTACTCATGGATATTCCCTAACATTTGAGCCAATGTGGTATGGCAATTTGAGCCGATGTGTATATATACCTATATAAATCCTATCATCATTCACTCCAAGTCCAACAGAGGTTAGTGAAAGTCCCTTCCCAATGATCTCCATCTCCCCATGTTGATCATTATCATTTATGATTGTCATTGAATCTGTCTGTTTAATTACTTCAATCACCACCGAATATATCAATGTATTCGTAACTTGTAGCTGTTATCAACACTGAAGGTCGCAACTTATTGTGGAATAAAACTGCTGGAGCTATAAAATACATTGCAAAACATTATGCCAATGACTATGACTACTTCATGAAAGCGGATGATGATTCATACGTGATTGTGGAGAATTTGCGCAAAATTTTACATAAACAAGATCCCGATAAACCATTCATCATGGGCAGACGATTCAAGGTGAGTTGCCTATCTCCATTTGTATGGAGTGGCTGATTTTTTGACGAGTAGATTTATTTGTGTGATAAGATAATACAATCAAGCGATATTATTTTGAAGTGACTGTAGTGGCTAAACCAACAAACTGTCAAACAAATTTAGGTTTGTTAGCATTCTCCCAGATGAGTAGTCCAATGTTGAAGATTCTGTGGTCTTTCTGGACAGCATCATCAAAAAATTCGCAGAGAGTTGGGATGTTCTAATTACTACACATATGTTCACTGATTGCTGTTTGACCTACCCCGATAAACTTAGAAATGTGGTTTTCTTTCTATTTTCTCTCTCCACGATTTCAACATTCTCTCAATCAAACCTGTGTCTACGATTGTCCACATGCATAGATACGAGCGAAGATGACTAATGGTGTTTCACAGACAGACACCTGGTGTTCTTGATGACGAAGACGAATACAACCACTTTGTCCATCATGATTTTTATTGCAGTTGGGGCAGTTCACTTTGCTCAGATGTTTGTCTTCCCTTTTTTTGTCATTTCCTTTCTACACACTTGAATTGTATTGAATTTGGAATTGTGTGGTTAGGTATGTACAAAACAACTAGTATTTAATAAAAACACTACATCTTCATAGTACTGATTGAAGTGATTTTGGTGGCTCGTGTGTAATGCTCATTCGAAAAGGCGATTTCTGGTTAAATGCCATTTTCATAAATGGAATAATCACCAGTGTTTGGCTGAAATAATTAACGAAGATTATAGTGATTTTGATTTATCTAATAGATAGGATATGATTGGTCAATTATTAGAACTGAACGTTGTAATTACTCGAAACACTTACCCATCATATCAATACTTAAATGTAGAATCATTTCATAAACGTAAACAGAATATCTTGATGATAATTAAAGTTGGGAGAAATATCAAATCATGTCACGACATGAACTGTCAATACTTCAAGCAAATCTCTAGAAATCATAGTTGTAGATTAGGAAAAGTTGTTTTACTATCAGAGAGCATCCAAATAGTTCTCAGTATTACATTAATTTGTATAAGACATTGAGGAATTCAAATACTTCTTATTACAAATAACGCGTCTATATTGTTGCTTTCATTCTCCTTAATCCGTCATATTCATCTATTTCTTCAACATTCTTCTTTGCAAAATAGCCATTTGTTAAACAAGGATATATGTCCGGTGGTGGAGGATATGTGCTCTCTCGAGCTGGTCTTTTGAATATCGCTAATGGTCTAGAAAATAATACCGTTTGCCAAAGTAGTAAGCATGCATTTGCTGAAGACGTGAAACTTGGTGAGTATACATTCTATTTCTGCATGTGACGCCGTGATTGCATTAGGACTACGAAACAACAGATTTGAAAAATAATCGATATCGTTGAATATGACATGGAAACAGCCTAATGTATTTGTATTAGCCTGAACGGTTTGTGTAATCCTAAAAATTTTGAATTCGATTGTTGGATGAACTCTAGGTGCTCAGTACAGAGTAGGTTAATACTGGGACGAAACAGTTATTTGATTGCAGTTGGGTTTTCATCGGTTGTCCACCTTCGTTTAGTCTGTGTTGTGAGATCACCCCAGTTACACATCATGTCTGGTTGACACGACATTCAATAGTTCAGGAACAACGTCAATATTAGTTCTCTTACACTATGATGTCTATATCCATTCTCATTCTCATTCTGACAATTACAGTTGACACAATAGTTGGAGTCGACAGTACATAGTTGATAGATAGTTAGCCACTGACAATTCTGTTTTGTTCTACCAACCATTGTAAGATTCTATGTACTTCTTTTGTATCATCAATTTGGACGATATATAAACGTAGAAGCTGATGAGGACTTACTTAAAAGACCATTATTAGTCGACTTCATATTATGTGCTATAATATACTGGGAATTTGAAAACAATAAAAGAAATAATTCAATGCTAATTCCATTCGATACATCTTCTTCTTCTTCTTGTTCTTCCTCCTCAATTGATTACAGGATCATGTGCTGAAGCTACAAATGTTTCAATAGTTGATAGTCTAGATGCAGAAGGACGTGAATGTTTTCACCCGTTCTCTCCATCACATATGCTTACAAAAGATACAAACGGTTATCCAGAATGGTACATAAAGTACAATTACCACAGAATAGATACAGTGAGTTTTACTACTAAACATATCTATACATGAATAAGCTATCTATGGAAAGGGTTATGGTTGGTGAAAATGTAACAGAAGTTCCATCATCAATTATGTACAGGATAATTTTCAATGCTCACTCAAGTCTATATTAAACTATACAAATGAGTGAGTGAGAATCAGACAAAACAATCTAGTTTCTGAAAGCAATGATTATTCTTCCCCTACCATAACATTATCACACATCATATCATGAATGGTACTGAATATTTCAGTTACTAAAATGATATTATGATAATTCAAAATCCAACGTTGTCCCGATTGTATATAGGTGTGTTTTAGGTAGATTTATCTGAGTATTAGGTGGTAACACAGAAGATAGACCAGTAAACGAATAACGTATTGCATAGTTGTTTGTTAATGACAACAGAAAATAATCGAAGAAATAACATAAATCGAGAATGATAAGTGGAATACCGTTAGAGATCACCTTTTGGAAAATCCTCCACATTCTCACAAATTTGTAACAGAGATGGTCTGATAACCGATTCACTGAGGTTTGACATGGTGACTTTCAGTTTTCGCACAAAATTTCACGTCACAAATATTGTTACAGTTACAGTTACATAGATGAGTGGTGCATTTATGGGATGATTGAGGGGTTGAATAAATTAAAAAGTTAGTAATTAAACTGTTATAACGTATCCCCGCCTATTAGAGAGTAGTGATTCATTGATCGGACCAATGAAACACGAAACCCGTACAAACAGTCTAGAGCACTTGTCGGTCCTGCTATGTGCCTAACCCAGCCAGTTAAGTCCAGAACATCAACAACAACCTCTGCAATATGAATCATTATTCTCAAACATACTCGGTTTATATAGCAAACAAACAAACAGAGCGCATCGTACCAATAAAATAGAAAATAACATTTGTACAAGATTTGGCCAAATAAGACTGTGAATGTGGGGAACAGTAATTAATCGACTGAGGATAACTCAACAACGGCCAATCATATAAAGCTTATCATAAAAGGAACATGAATATGAATATTTGAGTTACTTAACAATTATACAATAGTAAATATACGTATCGTATTGGTCCATAAATAGTCCTCAATAGTTACCATTTATAATTCTCTTCGGGATATAACAATAACTATGAAGTAAAATAACAGTTTTGAAGGGAAACAACGTGGCATGCTTTTGCAGCCCACTGCAAACTGTGACTGCAGCGATATTACAATCAAACATGTACTGAATGACAGGAACACATGTAGCGTACAAATGTTTAGAGAGAGTTTGTCGTGATTGTAAGATCATTGTCACATAATCTTGTTTTGTTGACCTATTATTCAGTATGCATTTATTCAACAAACTTTGCTTATCTCACGTTGTAATCACAATCTCTCCACATTGTTGTTATATCATTGCTATTATTGTTATTATTATCATCATCATCATTACTACATTGACTTTTATTCTCCCCCCAACTTGATTGAAATCAGGGATTCGATTGTTGCAGTGATTATGCTGTCTCATTTCATTATATTAAACCTGAAGAAATGTATCTCTACGAATATATGCTGTATCACCTACATCCTTATGGGATACATCGAGATTATATGGATCTAATCAATTATTTACAACAGAATAGAATTTCCTGATACAATATCACTATTATCACTATCATTATTACTATTACTGACCTATTTCCTTCAACCTCCTTGTATTTCTCTCAAAAAACGCAAACAACACAGTAAAAGTGTTTGCTGGAAATTCATCATGGTTGTACAAACTGTTTATGAGGTGTCCATCATTCACTCGTAATTCTATCTTTCAATTGCTCTCTCTCTCTCTCTGTCACGCACACACACATACACAGGCACAATGATGCGCACAATCCTTTGGTTTTTGAGATATCCATTCCTTTCTCCCTCTCGTTCACTTTCTCACACATTCACCTCGTCTACATGTCACTGTAAAATACCTAATATTATTATTATTACTTCTGTCGTCCCTCAACTTTCAAGTACATATCAATCCGTAAATTAATCAATGAATCAAACAATTATTGTATGGAGAACAGACAAGGAAATTCAAAGACGAAACATGCTCAACAATGAATTATCAACTGAACTCCACCCATTACAAATATTGTGTTGTTTGTTTACTATTATTACTGCTAGCGGTATTGTTATAAATCTCCCTCATAGCTTTTCTATATAGACTTGTTTTATTTACTAAACAATTGTTTGTATTGTGAAATTTGGTTTTGGTTGTATTTTTTAATGTCTGTTATTTCTATTGGTGATTATTAGAATAACATCTTCAATAGTTTCAATGAGATGAGACACATTTTTCAAACTTTAGTATGTTTCTACTTGTTTGTTTTACATGTGGAACTTCGTCCGGTATTCTATCAGTAACAAGTAGTTATGCTGTCAAATGCCATGTGTATGCAATTTTTTGTAAGAAGAAAGTTTCATCCTTTTTCTTTCAACTGTGTATATATTCAATGGGAAATAAAACAGACACGTAATGGAATGAAAGATGGAGTTTATTTTTTCACTAAACTCGAATGTTCATCTATTGCCTCTTCCACATATCGAAATCCATCAGTTCGATCAGAGTTCCCCTTCAGTGTTCAGATGAATAAACAAGACTAGTAAATAATGCGAAATACATGAGGGGGAATGCGAAGAGGTGTGTGTTGCTTGACGAACCATTACCATTAAATATTACTGTTATTAACACAAGGAAATTAGTCATATACAATATTCGAGTATTTGTATAAGAAGCTGATATATCGTTAGAGACCAATCAGTGTGGATCAATAATTCAATCAATAATAAGTTACCAAAAAACCACACATGGGGCAATTGATCTGCCTAAACCACAGTATAGGTTGAGCACTAATATTTGTGAAATCGATCTGGATTAAGTATTATGTACCAGTTGAACGGTTGAACGATTAATCACACCATTTGGAATTATCACGATGAGAAACTAACCATAAGGAGTGTCAAATCAGTCGAAATGACAGTATTGATTGTGACAGAAAATAAAACAATAAGAAATTTGTTCTGAAAGACATTAAAGGAGAATATCGTGAAGTTCATTGAATTGCCAAATCAATTGATTCTGAGTAGTGATTTCTGAAAGGATATAGGTTGCTTTTTGGGCTGTCAAATCTATGTATTTTCGAATAATTTAAATACATGTGGAATATAACACATTGGATGACCACTCATAAATTCTTGTAAACCGATCGCTCAGAACACTTCTGGTCTACTGAATAAAGCGTGATTACTTTTATTCCAACTGATGCTGTGAGTCGTATTACTGTAGTTATTGTCAAGTCGTTAGTTATTAACGAGCTTCACCTACCATAAAAAAAGCAACCATTTAGAAAAGTGTTTGATTTGAATCCGAATACGTTGCAACTTTCATATGTGTAGAATTTTGTTCCCGTTAGATTTCCTACTTCAAGTTTGTTTTTACAATGAATTGGCAGTATAGAATGTTTTCTACAAAAGTAATGACCTGTTAAGGGTTTTATAAATTTCGATCTATGTGTTACCGTTTGAAAATTATAAATACCATTTAACTGGGTAGACGTGATAGAGGTTGATTACGATAACTTTCTTATTTCACATCATGGCCGTATTGTCATGCGATTTATGGAAAGTTGACATCCTGTACTATCTACTTACAGCGTCATTATATGATCCTGTTCAACATATGATGAGACTCCTGTCCGGATAGCTAGATTGATGAGTGAATGAAGGTAAGCCTAAAACGAATATTATATACTAGTGTTGTGAACGAAACTGAGGTGGGGACAACCAATTCACTATTAAGTAAAAATTTATAGAAAATCTTCGTAAAATATGAAAACCATACATGAAATGCTTCATTTGCGAATCTTCCATCAATTGTTCTATATATTCAGCCTGATTCTTCCAATTCACAAATCATTTCTATTCCCCTTTCTGTTTTCTTACATCCGATCTTCTTAGCCTTCTGCTACCAGCCATTCAACTTTTGATTGCTGTTACATAATACTCGTCTGTCGACATAAGTAGCGTACATCAGGCTAGAACAGACCGACCATCCGATAATAAAAGAATTTGAAGTTGTTTGCCAGTAAATAGGTTTATTCAGTATAACAACCATTATTTACTTAGGTTTCCCAATGCTAGACATTCGTAACGCATATGAAATAATAATGACTCTTCATAGAAAATCTCATCTGGAAACATCTAACACTTTGATTGAAGTTCGCATTTAAAGGACGTAATTTGTGTATTTGAAATCTTCGTGTGAACTAAACATCTGCAGCTAGTCTCAATATCTTGATTTCACTAAATGTGGTATGCTCAACAAGAAAATAAACAATTTAACACTCACTTTAATCACCATTAAAATGTAACACCAATCAACATCCGTATAAAAATCTAAATTCTGAAATTGGATTGATAGGTAATTCAGTGTGGTTGTGTACTGATTGTATTGATAAATTTGAAGTTAACATGTAGTGACCTACTTTTATGACGAGAACGTGATTGTTATAATGGGAACAATTATTATTATTATAACCAATTGTACCAGTGATCTTTTCACTGTACCTGTTCGTTTAAGTGTACGAAACACACATTCACCCATTGTCTGTGACCTTGCACGAACTCGCATACACTCGGTAGTTCCGCTTGTAAACTTTGGCGCGATCTCGGTATTCTTTCGATACCACCAGATCGCCAACAATTATATCTTATTACAACCGTCAACTGCCTTCTGGTTTTTGACATACTCAGGGATCCAACCTAATACCTGGCACGTAATCTGCCTATAGTGGTGATCATAGTCAATCGCGAATCGACGCCTACTACAAACATATGAATACGACGAGGTTCAGCAGCTACAGAAAGGCTAAAATCAAATGATAAAGCTATATTGTGATTCCATTGAACCTCTCATTGTCACATCGTCATGCTTTCTATGTTACTGACAATATAAATGTTATCGGATACACAACAATATACTAATAATTGGAATCTCTATCCTCAATTCTCACAACAAATCAAATATCTGATTTGCCAAAAATTCTTCTGAACGAGTTTCATTACTCTCATTGGGAATTTATATGGAAATATACTTGAGAGTTAACTCCGCTTGTAGCTCCTCTGGGGGCTACTGCCGGTCTCAATCCTGGGTAAAGGAGGAGGATCGGGCATGGGATTAGCGACCTCATCCCGTAGAAAACCAACTCGCTAAAAAAACGCTAACCAGAAAAAATTTATTCAAACCATTTAAACTCTGTCTTGGGGGTGGAAGGAATAATTATGACGTCTCATTATGAAAGCCGAGTTCCTTCGGAAGTCATGAGGCCGATGCACCTTCTAACAACCAGAGCGACAATTTTTATAGGTACATGGAATGTCCGGACAATGTGGGAGACCGGAAGAGTCTTCCAAGTTAATACAGAAATGAGAAAATACACCCTGGAAGTGCTTGGAATCAGTGAAACACATTGGACGCAGATTGGACAACAACGACTATCTTCAGACGAACTTCTATTATACTCCGGTCATGAAGAAGAAAATGCCCCACATACACAAGGAGTTGCATTGATGCTGTCCAGAAATGCACAAAATGCACTTATTGGATGGGAATCTCATGGACCAAGGATTATCAAAGCCTCCTTCAAAACAAAGAGAGGGAGCATTACAATGAACGTCATAAAGCTAGTTTTATTCAAAGATGAGCACTTTATATTCATGTTCTCTTTATGTATTTATTTAAGCACTATTACTGTTCAGTTCAGTACCAACTATTTATTCTTTCTTTCTTACTTACTTATTTACTTACGCCTGTTACCCCCGTGGAGAAGCATAGGCCGCACACCAGCATTATCCATCCATCCGTGTCCTGGGCAATCCTTTCCAGTTCTTTCCAGTTGTTATTCATCCTTTTCATATCTGCTTCTATTTCTCGGCGTAAATTGTTCTCATTTATCAACCTGTTTATATCATGTTTGATTTTGGATCCAAGCTAGAACTATTGCTTATGTTTATTTAGTTATTTTTTTAATCTTAATACATTTGTTTCATTGCTTACAGTAGTTTTTCTTTTACTTTTATTTCGGTGTCAGACATATTGATTGCTGACTCTTGGTTGGGCATATTTAAGTAGATTAAGTTTGTCTGTCAATTTCTTGTGGAATAATGATTTTTGTTTCATGGAAATATCTTTCCCCTTTTTATCATCTAGTCCGTGTCTCTTAACAATTCAGTTACCCAATGTCTTTCACTTTTATTGGTTGATGTGCGTGAAGTACCAAGCATTATCAAACTACAAAACATGAAATTTCGGTCAATTTTTTTCAGTTTTCCCTGTATTACAGCTGAATGGGTCAAATTATAACAATATATCAATATATTAAGTATTAGTTAACCGTGTATATCTCACTTCATAATATATCTCACTACATAATGGCCAAAAGCAATAAGCTTCAGATTACTTTATTTAACGAATAAAAGAACAACCATATTTAAAAAATTGATAAATATTTTACTGGCCCTATGTCTGACTCCAATTATATCATATGATGATTGCTATCAAAATATGCATACCAGCTAAACTCGTATATAATCATCGGCTTAAGTCACGTTAGGGAATAACGGAAAAAAATAAATCAAATACCAGGATGGATTTCGAATACGCATATTTCATACACTTGTTGATCCAGACAGACGATCAGAGAAACGAAACGAAGAAACAGTAGAGGAGAGGGCAAAGAGAAACGCACTGGAGAAGCCATGTGAGCCAGCTCGATTTGATCAATCAAACAAAAATAAATTAAATTCAATCGATAAATAGGGTGATTAACTAACACACATACGATCATAAAAAAACAGTCAGGATTAATAAGCGAAAAATGTCAAAATGTGGCATGAGAAGAATGAACGAAGTGGTTTGTCCAGAAGCTAGAATAGCATATGTGAACTTGATATAGTAACATCGAATACAATATAAGCTACTCATCCGTGAATTATAAATTACATGCGTTGAAACATTACTATAGAAAAAATGATAAAGGTAACATTGATCATAATTTAGTGCTCAATGAAATCATCAGTCTTAACGAAATAACACAATTTCATTTTATTGGCATACATTGATATACACATCAGATCACTGTTAATATTTCACTGAAGAACAAACTTCATATGAATATCCAACTCTTAAGTTACTTACTTACTTACGCCTTTTACTCCCAATGGAGCATAGGCCGCCGACCAGCTTTCTCCAACCCACTCTGTCCTGGGCTTCCTTTTCTAGTTCTATCCAGTTTTTGTTCATTATTCTGACGTCTGTCTCTATTTCTCGGCGTAATGTGTTCTTTGGTCTTCCTCTTATCCTTTGACCTTCAGGATTCCATGTGAGGGCTTGTCTTGTGAAACTATTGGGTGGTCTCCTCAAAGTGTGCCCAATCCACTTCCAGCACTCCTTACTGATTTCTTCCTCCGCTGGAATCTGGTTTGTTCTCTCCCACAGTAACTTGTTGCTGATAGTGTCTGGCCATCGGATCCGAAGTATCTTGCGTAGACAGCTGTTATTAAACACTTGTATCTTCAGGATAATGGCTTTCGTAGTTCTACATGTCTCTGCCCCATACAATAGCACCGTCTTGACATTTGTATTGAAAATTCTAACCTTGATGTTGGTTGACAATTGTTTTAAGTTCCATATGTTTTTCAGTTGTAAATATGCTGTTCTTGCTTTGCCGATCCTCGGACTCACATCTGCATCTGATCCACCGTGTTCATCAATGATGCTGACCAGATATGTAAAGGTTTTCACATCCTCCAAAGCTTCTCCGTCAAGTGTAATTTGATTGGTACATGTTGTATTGTATCGGAAAGTCTTGTTTTTCCCTTTGTGTATGTTTAGACGTACTGCTGGTTAGGCTGCTGCTACACTGATCGTCCTCTCATGTATTTGTTGTTGCGTGTGAGATATAAGAAGCAAATCATCGGTGAAGTCTAAATCTTCCAGCTGCATCCCAGCTGTCCATTGTATCCAATGCTTCCCTCCAGATGTTGACGTCTTCATAATCCAGTCAATCCGCAGGTGAAAGAGAAAGGGTGAGAGTAAGCAACCTTGCCTAACACCGGTCTTTATCTCGAATGAGTCAGTTACCTGTCCTCCACACATGATTTAGCAGTTTAATCCATCATAGGAATAAGATATTTACTATCTTCTCAGGCACGCCATAGTGTCGAAGAAGCCTCCATAGTGTTGTCCTGTCCACACTATCAAATGCCTTCTCGTAGTCAATGAAGTTGATGTAGAGTGATGAATTCCATTCGATTGATTGTTCCACGATAATACGTAGAGTTGCAATTTCGTCTGTACACGATCTATGCTTACGAAATCCAGCTTGTTGATCTCGAAGTTCGGCGTCTACAGAATCCTTCATCCTGTTTAACAATACCCTGTTGAAGACGTTTCCTGGTATTGAGAGAAGAGTGATGCCAGTGTAGTTATCGCACTTGCTGAGATGGCCTTTCTTTATTATCTTGATCAGGTGTCTTTCTTTCCAGTCTATTGGTACTTGTACTTCGTCGCAAATTTAACTGAAGAGGATGTGGAGTATCTTTGCAGTTGTTGCTGCATTTAAATTTCAGTGCCTCTGCCGTCATGTTCTCTGGTCCCGCTGCTTTGCCGCACTTGATTTGTCTAATGGCCATTGTCAACCAACATCAAGGTTAGAATTTTCAATACAAATGTCAAGACGGTGCTATTGTATGGGGCAGAGACATGTAGAACTACGAAAGCCATTATCCTGAAGATACAAGTGTTTAATAACAGCTGTCTACGCAAGATACTTCGGATCCGATGGCCAGACACTATCAGCAACAAGTTACTGTGGGAGAGAACAAACCAGATTCCAGCGGAGGAAGAAATCAGTAAGGAGTGCTGGAAGTGGATTGGGCACACTTTGAGGAGACCACCCAATAGTTTCACAAGACAAGCCCTCACATGGAATCCTGAAGGTCAAAGGATAAGAGGAAGACCAAAGAACACATTACGCCGAGAAATAGAGACAGACGTCAGAATAATGAACAAAAACTGGATAGAACTAGAAAAGGAAGCCCAGGACAGAGTGGGTTGGAGAAAGCTGGTCGGCGGCCTATGCTCCATTGGGAGTAAAAGGCGTAAGTAAGTAAGTAACTTAAGAGTTGGATATTCATATGAAGTTTGTTCTTCAGTGAAATATTAACAGTGATCTGATGTGTATATCAATGTATGCCAATAAAATGAAATTGTGTTATTTCGTTAAGACTGATGATTTCATTGAGCACTAAATTATGATCAATGTTACCTTTATCATTTTTTCTATAGTAATGTTTCAACGCATGTAATTTATAATTCACGGATGAGTAGCTTATATTGTATTCGATGTTACTATATCAAGTTCACATATGCTATTCTAGCTTCTGGACAAACCACTTCGTTCATTCTTCTCATGCCACATTTTGACATTTTTCGCTTATTAATCCTGACTGTTTTTTTATGATCGTATGTGTGTTAGTTAATCACCCTATTTATCGATTGAATTTAATTTATTTTTGTTTGATTGATCAAATCGAGCTGGCTCACATGGCTTCTCCAGTGCGTTTCTCTTTGCCCTCTCCTCTACTGTTTCTTCGTTTCGTTTCTCTGATCGTCTGTCTGGATCAACAAGTGTATGAAATATGCGTATTCGAAATCCATCCTGGTATTTGATTTATTTTTTTCCGTTATTCCCTAACGTGACTTAAGCCGATGATTATATACGAGTTTAGCTGGTATGCATATTTTGATAGCAATCATCATATGATATAATTGGAGTCAGACATAGGGCCAGTAAAATATTTATCAATTTTTTAAATATGGTTGTTCTTTTATTCGTTAAATAAAGTAATCTGAAGCTTATTGCTTTTGGCCATTATGTAGTGAGATATATTATGAAGTGAGATATACACGGTTAACTAATACTTAATATATTGATATATTGTTATAATTTGACCCATTCAGCTGTAATACAGGGAAAACTGAAAAAAATTGACCGAAATTTCATGTTTTGTAGTTTGATAATGCTTGGTACTTCACGCACATCAACCAATAAAAGTGAAAGACATTGGGTAACTGAATTGTTAAGAGACACGGACTAGATGATAAAAAGGGGAAAGATATTTCCATGAAACAAAAATCATTATTCCACAAGAAATTGACAGACAAACTTAATCTACTTAAATATGCCCAACCAAGAGTCAGCAATCAATATGTCTGACACCGAAATAAAAGTAAAAGAAAAACTACTGTAAGCAATGAAACAAATGTATTAAGATTAAAAAAATAACTAAATAAACATAAGCAATAGTTCTAGCTTGGATCCAAAATCAAACATGATATAAACAGGTTGATAAATGAGAACAATTTACGCCGAGAAATAGAAGCAGATATGAAAAGGATGAATAACAACTGGAAAGAACTGGAAAGGATTGCCCAGGACACGGATGGATGGATAATGCTGGTGTGCGGCCTATGCTTCTCCACGGGGGTAACAGGCGTAAGTAAATAAGTAAGTAAGAAAGAAAGAATAAATAGTTGGTACTGAACTGAACAGTAATAGTGCTTAAATAAATACATAAAGAGAACATGAATATAAAGTGCTCATCTTTGAATAAAACTAGCTTTATGACGTTCATTGTAATGCTCCCTCTCTTTGTTTTGAAGGAGGCTTTGATAATCCTTGGTCCATGAGATTCCCATCCAATAAGTGCATTTTGTGCATTTCTGGACAGCATCAATGCAACTCCTTGTGTATGTGGGGCATTTTCTTCTTCATGACCGGAGTATAATAGAAGTTCGTCTGAAGATAGTCGTTGTTGTCCAATCTGCGTCCAATGTGTTTCACTGATTCCAAGCACTTCCAGGGTGTATTTTCTCATTTCTGTATTAACTTGGAAGACTCTTCCGGTCTCCCACATTGTCCGGACATTCCATGTACCTATAAAAATTGTCGCTCTGGTTGTTAGAAGGTGCATCGGCCTCATGACTTCCGAAGGAACTCGGCTTTCATAATGAGACGTCATAATTATTCCTTCCACCCCCAAGACAGAGTTTAAATGGTTTGAATAAATTTTTTCTGGTTAGCGTTTTTTTAGCGAGTTGGTTTTCTACGGGATGAGGTCGCTAATCCCATGCCCGATCCTCCTCCTTTACCCAGGATTGAGACCGGCAGTAGCCCCCAGAGGAGCTACAAGCGGAGTTAACTCTCAAGTATATTTCCATATAAATTCCCAATGAGAGTAATGAAACTCGTTCAGAAGAATTTTTGGCAAATCAGATATTTGATTTGTTGTGAGAATTGAGGATAGAGATTCCAATTATTAGTATATTGTTGTGTATCCGATAACATTTATATTGTCAGTAACATAGAAAGCATGACGATGTGACAATGAGAGGTTCAATGGAATCACAATATAGCTTTATCATTTGATTTTAGCCTTTCTGTAGCTGCTGAACCTCGTCGTATTCATATGTTTGTAGTAGGCGTCGATTCGCGATTGACTATGATCACCACTATAGGCAGATTACGTGCCAGGTATTAGGTTGGATCCCTGAGTATGTCAAAAACCAGAAGGCAGTTGACGGTTGTAATAAGATATAATTGTTGGCGATCTGGTGGTATCGAAAGAATACCGAGATCGCGCCAAAGTTTACAAGCGGAACTACCGAGTGTATGCGAGTTCGTGCAAGGTCACAGACAATGGGTGAATGTGTGTTTCGTACACTTAAACGAACAGGTACAGTGAAAAGATCACTGGTACAATTGGTTATAATAATAATAATTGTTCCCATTATAACAATCACGTTCTCGTCATAAAAGTAGGTCACTACATGTTAACTTCAAATTTATCAATACAATCAGTACACAACCACACTGAATTACCTATCAATCCAATTTCAGAATTTAGATTTTTATACGGATGTTGATTGGTGTTACATTTTAATGGTGATTAAAGTGAGTGTTAAATTGTTTATTTTCTTGTTGAGCATACCACATTTAGTGAAATCAAGATATTGAGACTAGCTGCAGATGTTTAGTTCACACGAAGATTTCAAATACACAAATTACGTCCTTTAAATGCGAACTTCAATCAAAGTGTTAGATGTTTCCAGATGAGATTTTCTATGAAGAGTCATTATTATTTCATATGCGTTACGAATGTCTAGCATTGGGAAACCTAAGTAAATAATGGTTGTTATACTGAATAAACCTATTTACTGGCAAACAACTTCAAATTCTTTTATTATCGGATGGTCGGTCTGTTCTAGCCTGATGTACGCTACTTATGTCGACAGACGAGTATTATGTAACAGCAATCAAAAGTTGAATGGCTGGTAGCAGAAGGCTAAGAAGATCGGATGTAAGAAAACAGAAAGGGGAATAGAAATGATTTGTGAATTGGAAGAATCAGGCTGAATATATAGAACAATTGATGGAAGATTCGCAAATGAAGCATTTCATGTATGGTTTTCATATTTTACGAAGATTTTCTATAAATTTTTACTTAATAGTGAATTGGTTGTCCCCACCTCAGTTTCGTTCACAACACTAGTATATAATATTCGTTTTAGGCTTACCTTCATTCACTCATCAATCTAGCTATCCGGACAGGAGTCTCATCATATGTTGAACAGGATCATATAATGACGCTGTAAGTAGATAGTACAGGATGTCAACTTTCCATAAATCGCATGACAATACGGCCATGATGTGAAATAAGAAAGTTATCGTAATCAACCTCTATCACGTCTACCCAGTTAAATGGTATTTATAATTTTCAAACGGTAACACATAGATCGAAATTTATAAAACCCTTAACAGGTCATTACTTTTGTAGAAAACATTCTATACTGCCAATTCATTGTAAAAACAAACTTGAAGTAGGAAATCTAACGGGAACAAAATTCTACACATATGAAAGTTGCAACGTATTCGGATTCAAATCAAACACTTTTCTAAATGGTTGCTTTTTTTATGGTAGGTGAAGCTCGTTAATAACTAACGACTTGACAATAACTACAGTAATACGACTCACAGCATCAGTTGGAATAAAAGTAATCACGCTTTATTCAGTAGACCAGAAGTGTTCTGAGCGATCGGTTTACAAGAATTTATGAGTGGTCATCCAATGTGTTATATTCCACATGTATTTAAATTATTCGAAAATACATAGATTTGACAGCCCAAAAAGCAACCTATATCCTTTCAGAAATCACTACTCAGAATCAATTGATTTGGCAATTCAATGAACTTCACGATATTCTCCTTTAATGTCTTTCAGAACAAATTTCTTATTGTTTTATTTTCTGTCACAATCAATACTGTCATTTCGACTGATTTGACACTCCTTATGGTTAGTTTCTCATCGTGATAATTCCAAATGGTGTGATTAATCGTTCAACCGTTCAACTGGTACATAATACTTAATCCAGATCGATTTCACAAATATTAGTGCTCAACCTATACTGTGGTTTAGGCAGATCAATTGCCCCATGTGTGGTTTTTTGGTAACTTATTATTGATTGAATTATTGATCCACACTGATTGGTCTCTAACGATATATCAGCTTCTTATACAAATACTCGAATATTGTATATGACTAATTTCCTTGTGTTAATAACAGTAATATTTAATGGTAATGGTTCGTCAAGCAACACACACCTCTTCGCATTCCCCCTCATGTATTTCGCATTATTTACTAGTCTTGTTTATTCATCTGAACACTGAAGGGGAACTCTGATCGAACTGATGGATTTCGATATGTGGAAGAGGCAATAGATGAACATTCGAGTTTAGTGAAAAAATAAACTCCATCTTTCATTCCATTACGTGTCTGTTTTATTTCCCATTGAATATATACACAGTTGAAAGAAAAAGGATGAAACTTTCTTCTTACAAAAAATTGCATACACATGGCATTTGACAGCATAACTACTTGTTACTGATAGAATACCGGACGAAGTTCCACATGTAAAACAAACAAGTAGAAACATACTAAAGTTTGAAAAATGTGTCTCATCTCATTGAAACTATTGAAGATGTTATTCTAATAATCACCAATAGAAATAACAGACATTAAAAAATACAACCAAAACCAAATTTCACAATACAAACAATTGTTTAGTAAATAAAACAAGTCTATATAGAAAAGCTATGAGGGAGATTTATAACAATACCGCTAGCAGTAATAATAGTAAACAAACAACACAATATTTGTAATGGGTGGAGTTCAGTTGATAATTCATTGTTGAGCATGTTTCGTCTTTGAATTTCCTTGTCTGTTCTCCATACAATAATTGTTTGATTCATTGATTAATTTACGGATTGATATGTACTTGAAAGTTGAGGGACGACAGAAGTAATAATAATAATATTAGGTATTTTACAGTGACATGTAGACGAGGTGAATGTGTGAGAAAGTGAACGAGAGGGAGAAAGGAATGGATATCTCAAAAACCAAAGGATTGTGCGCATCATTGTGCCTGTGTATGTGTGTGTGCGTGACAGAGAGAGAGAGAGAGCAATTGAAAGATAGAATTACGAGTGAATGATGGACACCTCATAAACAGTTTGTACAACCATGATGAATTTCCAGCAAACACTTTTACTGTGTTGTTTGCGTTTTTTGAGAGAAATACAAGGAGGTTGAAGGAAATAGGTCAGTAATAGTAATAATGATAGTGATAATAGTGATATTGTATCAGGAAATTCTATTCTGTTGTAAATAATTGATTAGATCCATATAATCTCGATGTATCCCATAAGGATGTAGGTGATACAGCATATATTCGTAGAGATACATTTCTTCAGGTTTAATATAATGAAATGAGACAGCATAATCACTGCAACAATCGAATCCCTGATTTCAATCAAGTTGGGGGGAGAATAAAAGTCAATGTAGTAATGATGATGATGATAATAATAACAATAATAGCAATGATATAACAACAATGTGGAGAGATTGTGATTACAACGTGAGATAAGCAAAGTTTGTTGAATAAATGCATACTGAATAATAGGTCAACAAAACAAGATTATGTGACAATGATCTTACAATCACGACAAACTCTCTCTAAACATTTGTACGCTACATGTGTTCCTGTCATTCAGTACATGTTTGATTGTAATATCGCTGCAGTCACAGTTTGCAGTGGGCTGCAAAAGCATGCCACGTTGTTTCCCTTCAAAACTGTTATTTTACTTCATAGTTATTGTTATATCCCGAAGAGAATTATAAATGGTAACTATTGAGGACTATTTATGGACCAATACGATACGTATATTTACTATTGTATAATTGTTAAGTAACTCAAATATTCATATTCATGTTCCTTTTATGATAAGCTTTATATGATTGGCCGTTGTTGAGTTATCCTCAGTCGATTAATTACTGTTCCCCACATTCACAGTCTTATTTGGCCAAATCTTGTACAAATGTTATTTTCTATTTTATTGGTACGATGCGCTCTGTTTGTTTGTTTGCTATATAAACCGAGTATGTTTGAGAATAATGATTCATATTGCAGAGGTTGTTGTTGATGTTCTGGACTTAACTGGCTGGGTTAGGCACATAGCAGGACCGACAAGTGCTCTAGACTGTTTGTACGGGTTTCGTGTTTCATTGGTCCGATCAATGAATCACTACTCTCTAATAGGCGGGGATACGTTATAACAGTTTAATTACTAACTTTTTAATTTATTCAACCCCTCAATCATCCCATAAATGCACCACTCATCTATGTAACTGTAACTGTAACAATATTTGTGACGTGAAATTTTGTGCGAAAACTGAAAGTCACCATGTCAAACCTCAGTGAATCGGTTATCAGACCATCTCTGTTACAAATTTGTGAGAATGTGGAGGATTTTCCAAAAGGTGATCTCTAACGGTATTCCACTTATCATTCTCGATTTATGTTATTTCTTCGATTATTTTCTGTTGTCATTAACAAACAACTATGCAATACGTTATTCGTTTACTGGTCTATCTTCTGTGTTACCACCTAATACTCAGATAAATCTACCTAAAACACACCTATATACAATCGGGACAACGTTGGATTTTGAATTATCATAATATCATTTTAGTAACTGAAATATTCAGTACCATTCATGATATGATGTGTGATAATGTTATGGTAGGGGAAGAATAATCATTGCTTTCAGAAACTAGATTGTTTTGTCTGATTCTCACTCACTCATTTGTATAGTTTAATATAGACTTGAGTGAGCATTGAAAATTATCCTGTACATAATTGATGATGGAACTTCTGTTACATTTTCACCAACCATAACCCTTTCCATAGATAGCTTATTCATGTATAGATATGTTTAGTAGTAAAACTCACTGTATCTATTCTGTGGTAATTGTACTTTATGTACCATTCTGGATAACCGTTTGTATCTTTTGTAAGCATATGTGATGGAGAGAACGGGTGAAAACATTCACGTCCTTCTGCATCTAGACTATCAACTATTGAAACATTTGTAGCTTCAGCACATGATCCTGTAATCAATTGAGGAGGAAGAACAAGAAGAAGAAGAAGATGTATCGAATGGAATTAGCATTGAATTATTTCTTTTATTGTTTTCAAATTCCCAGTATATTATAGCACATAATATGAAGTCGACTAATAATGGTCTTTTAAGTAAGTCCTCATCAGCTTCTACGTTTATATATCGTCCAAATTGATGATACAAAAGAAGTACATAGAATCTTACAATGGTTGGTAGAACAAAACAGAATTGTCAGTGGCTAACTATCTATCAACTATGTACTGTCGACTCCAACTATTGTGTCAACTGTAATTGTCAGAATGAGAATGAGAATGGATATAGACATCATAGTGTAAGAGAACTAATATTGACGTTGTTCCTGAACTATTGAATGTCGTGTCAACCAGACATGATGTGTAACTGGGGTGATCTCACAACACAGACTAAACGAAGGTGGACAACCGATGAAAACCCAACTGCAATCAAATAACTGTTTCGTCCCAGTATTAACCTACTCTGTACTGAGCACCTAGAGTTCATCCAACAATCGAATTCAAAATTTTTAGGATTACACAAACCGTTCAGGCTAATACAAATACATTAGGCTGTTTCCATGTCATATTCAACGATATCGATTATTTTTCAAATCTGTTGTTTCGTAGTCCTAATGCAATCACGGCGTCACATGCAGAAATAGAATGTATACTCACCAAGTTTCACGTCTTCAGCAAATGCATGCTTACTACTTTGGCAAACGGTATTATTTTCTAGACCATTAGCGATATTCAAAAGACCAGCTCGAGAGAGCACATATCCTCCACCACCGGACATATATCCTTGTTTAACAAATGGCTATTTTGCAAAGAAGAATGTTGAAGAAATAGATGAATATGACGGATTAAGGAGAATGAAAGCAACAATATAGACGCGTTATTTGTAATAAGAAGTATTTGAATTCCTCAATGTCTTATACAAATTAATGTAATACTGAGAACTATTTGGATGCTCTCTGATAGTAAAACAACTTTTCCTAATCTACAACTATGATTTCTAGAGATTTGCTTGAAGTATTGACAGTTCATGTCGTGACATGATTTGATATTTCTCCCAACTTTAATTATCATCAAGATATTCTGTTTACGTTTATGAAATGATTCTACATTTAAGTATTGATATGATGGGTAAGTGTTTCGAGTAATTACAACGTTCAGTTCTAATAATTGACCAATCATATCCTATCTATTAGATAAATCAAAATCACTATAATCTTCGTTAATTATTTCAGCCAAACACTGGTGATTATTCCATTTATGAAAATGGCATTTAACCAGAAATCGCCTTTTCGAATGAGCATTACACACGAGCCACCAAAATCACTTCAATCAGTACTATGAAGATGTAGTGTTTTTATTAAATACTAGTTGTTTTGTACATACCTAACCACACAATTCCAAATTCAATACAATTCAAGTGTGTAGAAAGGAAATGACAAAAAAAGGGAAGACAAACATCTGAGCAAAGTGAACTGCCCCAACTGCAATAAAAATCATGATGGACAAAGTGGTTGTATTCGTCTTCGTCATCAAGAACACCAGGTGTCTGTCTGTGAAACACCATTAGTCATCTTCGCTCGTATCTATGCATGTGGACAATCGTAGACACAGGTTTGATTGAGAGAATGTTGAAATCGTGGAGAGAGAAAATAGAAAGAAAACCACATTTCTAAGTTTATCGGGGTAGGTCAAACAGCAATCAGTGAACATATGTGTAGTAATTAGAACATCCCAACTCTCTGCGAATTTTTTGATGATGCTGTCCAGAAAGACCACAGAATCTTCAACATTGGACTACTCATCTGGGAGAATGCTAACAAACCTAAATTTGTTTGACAGTTTGTTGGTTTAGCCACTACAGTCACTTCAAAATAATATCGCTTGATTGTATTATCTTATCACACAAATAAATCTACTCGTCAAAAAATCAGCCACTCCATACAAATGGAGATAGGCAACTCACCTTGAATCGTCTGCCCATGATGAATGGTTTATCGGGATCTTGTTTATGTAAAATTTTGCGCAAATTCTCCACAATCACGTATGAATCATCATCCGCTTTCATGAAGTAGTCATAGTCATTGGCATAATGTTTTGCAATGTATTTTATAGCTCCAGCAGTTTTATTCCACAATAAGTTGCGACCTTCAGTGTTGATAACAGCTACAAGTTACGAATACATTGATATATTCGGTGGTGATTGAAGTAATTAAACAGACAGATTCAATGACAATCATAAATGATAATGATCAACATGGGGAGATGGAGATCATTGGGAAGGGACTTTCACTAACCTCTGTTGGACTTGGAGTGAATGATGATAGGATTTATATAGGTATATATACACATCGGCTCAAATTGCCATACCACATTGGCTCAAATGTTAGGGAATATCCATGAGTAGTAGAGGTAGTTACAGTATCAGCGGTAATTTAGAGAATTAATTGTAGAAGATACGATTCGAGAAGGAAATATGAAATTTTCAAAATGATTAAAAACATTCTGAGGAATTTGGAAACTTTGGACATAAGAGAAAACAAAGAATGAATGCATCTGAGTAATTGAGAACAACGTTAAGAATTGTTACTCAAAGTCTCCAAACATTGTTTGTGATAATTACGCGGATCTCAACCAGGTTGTCTGCACCTAACTACATGGATCGGTTGAACATTCAGTGTCTCTGTGGACTGATGCCACGTTTTGAATTGTCCTTCCTTATCTTTCATTCAAACTACTCCTTACACCAGTCAGCCATTATCACGCATCCAGTTAGTCGATGGTTGGACATGCGTAATACATTTCCCAACCATCTCAGTCGATAGATTCATTACCTCGTCAACCGATTTCCTATAATTAACTGGTGCTGTGCATCTAACCTCAGAATCGCTAACTCGATGGTGCCAAAATATACGATGAATGGTTTGGAGACATCGATGATCAAGTAATCGTAACATATATCCTCTATTATAAAAGGCATTCAGATGATGATATTATTATCTCATGAAGAACGTCTACCAATAAGTTAAATAGAAATAGTGAGAATGAATATAATGAAATTAGTAATCAAGTAGTGAGAAGTAGTAACCAGTGGAGTACAACCAGGTCTGTTGAGAGATATCAACTCATTGAAGAAATTAGTGAATGGTTGCTCAATTTCGTGGATTAGTTGAAGTTAGAGATTAACACCGTTGGATATCGGCCATCCCAGTGGTCTAGAGGTTAAGTGCTCTCGCGCGAGACTGATAGGTCCTGGGTTCAAATCTCGTGAGGCGGGATGGTGGATGTGCACTGCTCAGGAGTCTCACAATAGGACGAAACGGCCGTCCAGTACTTCCATGTTTTCCATGGTGGTCTACCTTCAATGGACTCATGAATTCAACTATAGAAAATTACTAAAATCTCCACAAAATCCTCTTCGGATAAAATAATTATAATTTGCAAGCGAATGAATCATCGAGCGAATTAAGTAACTGAAATTTTGGGCTAATAAGAAGGGATATGTGTGTATAGGCTGTAACACGTGACCAAGCTATACATGTTCATACAGACATGATAATGATTGTACAAAAAATATGGATACATTTTTGTATTGTCCGAATGATACTGTCTGTTGAATGATTCCATTGAAGCGGTTCTGGTTAGCGTTTTTCGGTTTGAAACACAAAGATATGAAGAAAATGTCTGCAAATGTTTGCAAAACTAATGGTAAACAGAACAGAGAGAACTGAGATACAAAAATTATCGAGTTATATAAATTAAAATGTAATTTAAGGGTATCTATTCGTGTATTTTTAAGTGCACTTACATCCATGAGACCAGATTAAATAATAATAATAATAATGGAGAAGAAGAAGAAGTAGTAGTAGTAGTAGTAGTAGAAGGAGAAGTAGAGGAAGAATGGAAGACCAAACGTATTTAGTATCATTTTTTCAAAAGATTATCCATACAGGTCGTTATAATGAACAAAATATATGAAATTTAATAATGGATAATGTAAAATTGACTATACCCAAGTACAAAACAAAAAGACAAAAAAAGTAATTCATATTCAAAGCAGTGAAGAAAACATTCATTCAAAACCTTTGAGATGTACCATTGCGGCTATTTAACACTTCGATTATATTTCGTCATAAGAGTAAAAACGTCACCTTCACAATTAATATGTTTGGTATGCTTGAATCTTTATCACAATAAAGATAAAAACAACAATTACAGGCTATCAATAAACAATAATTATTGATTCACAACGATCGGCAAACACTAGAGATTGGACATTCTTACCACCAGTCTGTAAATGATATGCTGTATTCTTCAAAGTGTAACAAAATGTCATAGCGGAATTTTAACATTTTAACGTTTCCGTACTCAGTATAGAGTTTAAAGTAAACACTTCTTTCCCAAATACCCACATGAGTAGATACATAAAACGTTTAGGAATGGAACCCTGATGTCCTTGTATTTTAGTGCAGGAGGATGTTGCATGAAACAAGGGGTGGAGAAACCGAGAAGAGGTAACAATCATGGAAGTTAACGAATGTTGACGCGAGCCACTTTAGTAAGTCAAATTTACCGGATTAGTGTTCCTGTGATAATCACTTACAACATTTGGAGATGGTGAGTGGTATGGCTCGAAATCTGATGCATTGGGACAGATATATACATTTTCTAATCTTTCCTTAGATTTTGAATTCCAGTACTTCTCCACAATTTTTATTCCACCAATTTATCCCCTTTTTGAGATCATTTTCTTGATGCTTACTATCATTGATATTACTATGGTTTCGACTGTCTCGCTATCTAGTTATTATTGTCTAATCATGCTAATACGGTGTGTGGCAGACCGACTAGATACACGTTTAAAGTCTGGTCATATTGATCACAAAAATATGCAACAGTAGTAATAATAATAATAACGACTCTGACAACTGGAAGATGAGTCACTTACCTATTGAAGGAAGACGCTCATCAGTTTCACTACTAATGAATAAGTACTTATTGCATCGACCAGCCCATGTAGCTTTCACATGAACAGCTTTTGATTTATGATTTGTTGGCATTGTTAGTATCCAACAGAATACGCGTACTTGTTTAGCCAATACGTTGGCCAATGTTGCTTCAGCTACAGGAAGGAAGAAAAGTATATAAGAATAGAAATAAAGTCTAATTCCTCCTTTCGGACGAGGAAAATTAATTTGGCATTCGAGACTGCCAACTGCCACCGTTTGTCTGAATGAAGTAAATCAATTCGTATAAACTGAGAACTTTACTGACTGAGTTAGTCAAGGAAGTTAACTAAAACAATGAGAACAATCAAAATGATGTTCAATGGATTTTCAGTGGGGAGAAAATGTAGTAAATGCATCTGTATCACCTGAACTGACTCATACGTGTTAGTACGAGTTTTGAATCTACAAGTCTCGTGTTATGCTGACCACATTTCAAAGGTACCCGTTCGTTTACACAACTGATGAAAAGAGTTAGTTACTTCACAAATCAGCATAACTTCAACAGTGAAATAGATGTTGTGCATTGATTCACACTCGATGCCAACACATCTAGTCAATCGGAAATCCGGAAAGAACTTAAATACAAAAATGAAACAAGACATCTTTCCGGAATACTCGACTTGTAGTTTTAGAAAAATGGAGACGACATATTTGTGAACCTAATCGGCTAAGCGGAAACGAAGAGAAGAAATGATGAAAATCTTAAACATGTATCTACGTCTAAGGCTCAATGTTTGAACAGCTCATCGTCAGAAGCCAGGTGGTACAACTGAACTACCACAATAAACATGATTTACACCTCCGAATCTCGGCTGTCAGAAAACTCAAGCAAATCTAAGGAAACAGTTTGAAACTCATCATCTTTTCAAGGATATGCTGAAAGTACTGGATCCAGATGAAAGTAAATTATTGAAAATTTCAACAGTGTGGAGAATGACACAGGCTAACTTGTTTCAAATGAGGTTCATTCCACTTTGTGAGCTATTGATCAGACATTCCACTTTTTGACATTTTACTCATATTGTACGTGGATTATTTTTTGAACTTCCTAAACTCGAGCTACTCTGTCGGTGCTGTTACTTCTCCTGTGTCATCTCCCATGTCCTTGATGAAGAAACCGTTTCATTACAAATAGTAAATATCATCAATCCTGTAAAACCAAAATTTTTCAAACATTTTCAACCCAATAATTCATAAATCAACACACTCTCTAGATGTAACCACAACGTCGCAACTTATCACAGAGTAAGGCAGTCAATTTGTCCTTCTTCTCCATGAATATTTGCAAAACCATCAGCTAGAAATTATCTAGCAAAAGATCTTCTGCCAAGGGTTGCACACCCTTAGAAAACATTTCACACTTGATTGTTTCATCAAAATTTTCGCCGGACTCTCAACAAGTTTCTGTTCTTGATTTTCCACGCCATCGCGAAAATCATTTCTGTATAGATTCCATGTCGTATTTCGGTTAATGGCAATTTCAATAAGCCTCATCACATTGTAGTAACTTGTGTAGTTAGCAAGTATGTTTTGGTTTCATTTGAAGACACACTCCATCACATCACAAATATTCCTCCAAATGTTGACGATTACTGAATACTATATATTTCAACTTCATGAATAAACAGTGGGACATTCATCATGAAATTTAGTGATTCTGGATTCCATTCCGTTTACATTTTATTTAAGAGAACACTAATGACGATGGTAGATAACCGTATACTATATGTTAGCCATCCACTGGCTAATATTTATTCGTAGGAAATAGCTTTGAAATCTTATAGACACCGCAATGTTCAATCTTCATTTCCGAATGAACAGAACACAAGATATGACAGCACTACCTATGAGAAATGCACCCTACTTCACATTCCTGCTATTTTTTATACATTACATTTAACTCAGTTATAGAGAAACGACTGACCACATTATGGTGAAAGTGTGTAAACTATGATGATCAGTCTACAGGTCACTCAACTACTTTCATTTCCAAACCAGTGAAATGTCTTCAACTGCGAATGGAAATTTTGTAAATAAATAGCAATGGTCGATTGTAATCACGATAACTTCTCTTGTTTCTTCGATACCAATTTCATTTTTATGCTATATTTAATCCCTGTCTAAGAAATATGTGAAGTGAATTCCTGAGGTTTCGGACGAGATATAGGAAAGTCTTTGAGTAAATTATTGAGACGTGGAGGGTTGTTTGTGGAGCTAAAGACTGAAGGAAACAAGTGATTTCAAATAGATCAAAGACCTCAGTGAGGCCTATCAATACTAGTAAAACGATGATGAAAGCTCAACATTGTCATTGAATACCCGGGTTGATAAAGACCACAAACGTCTGTAGTGTTTCCAAATTTATTTTCTCCTTCCAAATTTATTTCATTGTATTATACTCCTTCAATGACATCTTCAAACCCTAATCTTTCAAATAATGCTTATACTCCTACTACTCCTACCACTATGGGATTTGAATCCGCAACTGCATCTCTGTGCTAATGTGGTATGACAACTCGAACTGATGTACGTACGTACGAAGTTCTACGTTGTGATTGACTGTAGAATTTCCAGCTTTTGCGTTTCCGATTCACTCTCTGGATGATGAATGTTAGTATGAATTTAGGAAAGTTCTCTGCTTATTCGGTCCAACCAAGACACTTAGGATATATGGAGTAAAATGTGAGACGATGAAACAACTGAAGGGTATGAATTCGGAGAGGTTCAGAAATGTTTTCAACAGTGGCAAGTAATACAGAGCAAGTGCACTTCCACAAATTGGAAGTAACTTAAGAATGGATAGGATTGATGTACGACAAATCATCCACACAATTCGCCTACTTAGTAGAACCACTAGTATTTATCCATTGTGACTGAAAAAAGGATTCATATTTATAATGACTTAGTCCACTAATATTTAGCTGGAATTCGGAAACTACAGTCTGAATCATGGGTGGATATCTTGACTATTGCTTTAACTGAAAGTAATCTTTAGAATAATCATCGAAACCATAAATAACAACTATGGTTTCCCACTTCAAATCAAAACCAATACACTTACCTAAATGTTGTAATGCATGTTCGTGTATTGAATCGTTCGAAATAACTGTAATTTTCAGGGGAACACGATAGTGAAATTGATAGTCATTTTAAGGTAAATCTAACCTACTCAACTGTTGATATGCATCATCGTCTGCTGCCAATTTGGGTGACTTGGCTGCAAACAGTGCTGCTGTATACAAATCCTCTTCATGTTGTGCATAGTAAAAGTGGACAATTAGTCCGCCACCAAACATACCGATCGTGTATATAAGAAGCATACGAAAGAATGGTGATAATTGCATAAAGACCTGAAATTGCTAAGATCAAAATGAGAGTGTTAGTACCATCTGACAGAATCTACTTTTGAATACAATTCCAATCAGCGAGTTGTTGTGAATGTTTTATAACCATATCACTGCTTCATGTGAAGTAATTAACAAGTTGTAAACCTTATTCTTGTGTATGTATGTATGCTTAAGTGCTATGTGGTTCAGTAAATTTCTAAGCATCCTTTTAATGTTATACTTGTTTACTACAGTATCAGTTAATTGGATCCATTCAACTTCGGTGAATAGAGGAGTTAGATTTTGTGTATTTTCCATGCGAAATGTACTACTACGATTTCTACCGTTTTTGTTTAAACGTATGATGAATAATAGACCAAATTTAGAACAGAATATGTTCACATATACACATCTGATTGCGACATTGATTGATATCAATCTGAATCTCTGAGGTAGTATAGATTTTCGCCGAAATCGTGTTTACATATAATCGACGATTGTTAATCAACTTCAAACTTCGGTTCATTGAATCAATATGTCGCATACATGAATCGCTATATTGAATTTCTTGATCCAAAGTTGAATAAGTATCGATTAGGAATACAATGTTCTCTTCATTACTATCTAACTTGTGTAAAGCGGACGTTTTTGATATACAGCACAAAAATTGTCATAAATCACCAATAATTATTTATGGACGTGTTACAGAACTATTTGACCTCTGCCCTTCTCTTGATGAATCTTGTCAACCAACATCAATAATATCTAATAAACTAAATGCTTTTAACACCATTCTTGAAGTCTATGATCGAGATGTGCTTTGGCAACTTCGAGACGAAGGCGAAACCTCTTTCTAATGCTATCGAAATTATCTATGTTTCACCTCATTAATGTCATACCGTAACATAAACCAAGTAGAGACTAAACATATTCACTAAACATATTCATGTAAACAATAATTATGTCTCCATCAATGATCAGTTTCAAGTGGATTCCAGACATCCTATACAAACTCTATTGTGTGGGATTGTGATTGTTCAGTTGTGCTGTGAAACCTCAGACCTAAATTTAAACTATTTATCCTGTTATACACTAATTTCTTCTTGTTTTTTAAGTTGAATTCATTCTATAATTAAAATCATTTTCAAATTCCTAGTGTCCAAATATAGTAATTCAACTGGTAATCTTATCAGAGTTCGATTGGCTGTTACTTTGTAAACAGTATCACAATGATGGTGTACACAGTGAGAGTATTTATTGATCTACTTTAAAACTATTTACAATGTTAATATTTAGAAAAGATGATGACAGTAACATACATCAGTTAAAAGGTTTTGTGAAGAAAAAATTAAAGTTAGGTAATATGTAGTATCATGTATATAACTAATTGTAACTAATGTAAACAATATTATAACTGAAATAATCACTTAATCAGTAAAACAGCCATCATCTAAGTAAATTATATTTAAAATTCCGAATGAATGAATAACTAGTGTCTTTAGTTTGGTTTCTTAAAGGTCAATGGTCCGCTGTATTTACATGCTGCTTAATAAGTGGCTCCCTTTACTTTTAGATGACTAATCATGACTTGATTTGTGCAATGTTCAATCGAATTATGATTAACGTAAGTTAAGCGATACAGTTGATTCAATGATTATCAGATCGGATAATTTGAGTATTTTTGTATTATTAGGGTCATTTGAATGTAGTAGAAAAATCGCAACTACTCAATACGCAATAAATAAAATGAACTGATGTCCTTATGGAGACGTTTCGAAAGGTGTATCTTTCTACGGTCCATACAGACTGAATGCCAGAGATTAAGGGAAGTGATGGCTTAGCCATTGAGTCACTAATGTTTACGAAGTTTGTGGATATTTTTATATCCAAAATGTTTGTGGGTATCTAATAAAAGAGTATAATGTTACTATGAGAAAGTAGAATTAAAACATCCAATAGACTACATCTTCAATTTTGTTTTTTTCTGTAAAGCATTCATTAATGGTTGCTCGTCCGTATAGGAGGAAGTTAGCTTGTAAGCAAAATCTACTTAATAAGGTCTTTATCTAGTTTAGTCTTCAGATGCTTTACAGTTTTGCACAGTAATTCCCTAGTTAGTAGCAACCGTTGTCATGTCGATTCATTGGTTCTAATCAAATTCCATCTAATACATTTCAAGACGGAAAGTAGAAAGAAAATGTACCTTCCAGTAGTTCCATAAATTCCATAGTTTGATGCTTGCAAAACCAGTTACACTTTCAGATTATTCGATAAAAGAAATTCATTAAACTATTCAAATTTTGTGTATTGAGACAAATTCACAATTAATTCGCAATTGGTATTTGTCACACCATGACAACATAGAGTATATTCTTCTTTGTATCATATAAATCGGACACGATATTACTTAATTGAGTCTTGTTAATCAGGACAACTCTTAGGCTTAGTTATTAATATGAAATTATAATTCCAGAAATATTTAAAACATTGATGCCAAGTGGTAAGCAGACATGGATAGTGGCTAGCAGTGGAATCCAGGACACGCGTTTCGTCCTATTTCGGGCTCGTCAGCTGGATGTACCTGCATCTGAGTTGATGTTCATTCTGGGACTCGAACCCAGTACCCTCGCTTCAAACGCCATCGCGTTATCCACTCGGCCACTGAGTCCTGGATTCCACTGCTAGCCACTATCCATCTTTGCTTACCATGCTTGTGAATTAAGGCTATTTCGAGGCAATACACACAGTATGCACATATGCCAATTAGAGACTGACCAGTTGCAGTCCTAACAAACCGATGTGAAGATTCAAACAAACAATACTGAATGAATTTAATGCTAAATGATACCATTTTTACCCTAAGATATAAAATATGACATTTCATACAATGAAGATTATGTCTGTATTTTACAACAACATAATGACAAAAACAACTAACTTGTACCAGACGATAAGCGTCGTTAAAACTTGTTTTAATCCTATGTATAAAACCATTATCTAATTATTTTTTTTCCACTAGGTATCTCTTCTTGTTTAACCAATTAGAATAGGATGTATCATTTCACATTGTGATTGGCTGATTTGACCAAATTCGATCGTAAATGAAAAATATTTACTTTATTTTAATTGGCTGAAAATGAAAATATTGACTAATCATTAATACTAAATACACGCTATTGACTTAGTAAAAAAAAAGTAGTTAAGGTCAAGACTGGATCAATAATTTGAGTGGTAACAATCGATTATTTAGTTTTTATTCTGTTACCAATGTTGTATTTATTATTTTTAGACAATTTGATAAACAAAATATTTGATGATAATGAATTCCAATAGTCAAATGAGATCACAGGATAGACAGACATCTTCCTCCATTGTGAAACATTTGGTTGAAACTGGTCATAAGGTTGACATCAAGTCAGTGTTTGTAGTGATGATAAGATTGTTTACTCAATTAAAAGATCACTTTGAATACATAATATGAAAATGATGTCGAACATATATCTATCAGAAGGGGTTTTGTAGAGATTTTAGTAATTTCATATAGTTGAAAGCGTTAGTCAATTGAAGCTGGATCACTAAGGAAAACCTGGAAGTACTGGACAGATGTTTCGTTCTATTGTGGGACTCCTAAATAGTGCGCATCCCCGACCTCGTCTCGCGAGATTTGAACCCAGGACCTACCGGTCTCGCTCGCGGGCACTTAACCAATAGACCCCTGAGCCGGCATCCTGTGGTGTTTATGTCTAACTCAAACCAATCCACGAAGTTGAGCAGCCATTCACCAATTGTCTTCAGTGAGTTCCTATCTCACAACAGACTTGGTTTGAACTCCATTGGTCACTGCTTCTCACTAGAACTCCAGGATTTACCTCTCGAAGTCAGTCACTAGTGAGCATATGATTATAACCAGAAGGGGTTTTGTGGAGATTTAGTATTTTCATAGTTGAAAGCGTGAGTCAATTGATAGGAAATGAATGCGTTCTACAATTTAACAATTATTGTTTTTAGCTACAAAATCTCGACATATACTTAATAGGGTATGTACATTCTTGTACAAGGTAGATAAAAAGTAGTACGTCTTTGTTATCCTTGCAATACTAACATCATATGTATAAAGAAACCTGAACTATTGATTCAAAGCGACTTTTTCAACATTTTTTGTGTTAATCGTTATACATAGTTTTTACAAAGCAGGGCAGCATTTCTACAATTGAAGAATATATGGAACTCAAAACAACTGTCAACTAATTTCAAAGTGAGAATCTTCAATACGAACGTGATGTATGACTATTTCTGAAAAGCTTCAGATTACAAAATAACACCCGGTATTTCTCAATTTCCAGACATCCTTCATCTGATATCAGAATATTTACATTATATAGCTTTGTATTAGTATCGCGCTCCTATTCACAGTGAAACAAAAATTCCCGTTTAGAATATCGAAGTGAAGAATAGCGAGAAAGATATGTATTTTCAATGAATTTTTATCATGCTTCTATATTAATATGAACATGATAATAAAATATACCGAAGAAGTGGTGGTCTATGAGTTATCAAAACTACACATTGAAGCTTTCATGACTGATGAACTAAGCAATCAGAAGATGGACTGGATAAAGTGATAGATACTCAGTGGTATTAGTAATAAATGTTCGAACTGAAATATGTAGTTTAACAATTGGAAACAAGTGAATTGATAGATGGTCGTAAATCGTATATTATTAACAGTAGCTTAATAATTAACTAACTCCAACTGAAGCCGCTATAAGGCTAATAACAGTCATACGCCTTGGGAAAGGAGAAAAGTTGGGCGTAAGATTACTAAACTTACAAGGCCGACGCCCTTTTTGAAAACAAGGACAAAAATAAATATCAGGACATGTAAAGTTCAAACAATGTGAGAAACAACGAAATGTCATTCAGATAGTCAAACAGATAAGACATAGATCAGATTTACATTAGACCGTATTCTATACTTTATAAGTGCCCAGAAAAATACTTGGCCATCCAGATGAGCGATCTAAACGCCATAGTCTAGATAAATAAAATTGAGTATAAACTCATTACGGGGTGATATGGACCGGAAGAAAGAGACAAGGATGATGACAGGCCGACATATATTTGTATGCTTCTAATAACATGATGATGAGTGGGAGAGGAATAGGTGAGCACAACTCTATGAAGGGCTCTTCAATAGACCAGCGTCGATGAACTCAACAAACATCGAAGTAGCACATATAGATGACACCCCAACAACAATGGAAGAAATTAAAAAGCAAATCAGAAAAATCAAGAACGGAGAAGCGACTGGACCAGCAAGTCACAAGAACGGTAAATGTGGGAGGACCATATGATACAATCAAGAAACTGGCAGTGAAATATGACAAACCGGTTTGATCAGTCAGGACAAAAAACAAAGAAAACCAGTCACTCAGGTTCGAAAGCAGAGGAACGAATGGATAGATCGCTTACTTTAAAGAGTTCTTGAGTAGACTAGCACCACTGCACCCACTGGACATCGAAGCAGCACACACAGACATCATTATCGATAATACCCCACCAATGGTAGAAAAAATTAACAAGTACATCAGACAAATCACGAATGGCGAAGCAACAGGACCAGATGACATACGAGCTGAAGGACTCAATTTAGGCATAGAGTCAAGTGTATAAACAATATATATACTCTCTTCAGAAAGATTTACGATGTGAGATGTTAAAAGCAGAAACCATAAAATAATATTGTTAACTAAATTATTTGTGACCAGCTTAAGGAATGAGATAGTACGAACTTTTTACGAACATATATGTTAGGTTCATTAAGATGTATACTGATAGATTTTATCTTATATTTTGGATGTATGCGTAAAACACAAGCATTTTTTGTGGGGCCAGGTGCGTGATTTGAAATGCATTGCTTATATCTACTAAATCTCCTGTATCGAGTAGGCGTGCAATTATGGAGCTCTTAGTTGTTTTATTTATACTGTACTTAGCCAGTAAGGATGATGTTCGGAAATACGGTAAAAGACTTCTCCAATAGTGCACACAATGTAACTTTCTCCACATGAGCAGTTCAAATATTAAATCCACAGAGAAGAGGGGAATTCGGGAGGTCTGTGTCTATTTCAGGTTCTAATAATTTGTTGGTTGTAAACTAAAGAATATAATTTTTATGAAGTTGGTTTTCTTGTTAGAACTTTTCGGGCTCTTTATGTTAATAACTGTCTGGCAGTATGGGATAATTAGGAGTATTTGAATTAAAGTGCAATGTAGGAATCCCAGAAATAACACAATTTAACCACGAAGTATTAGATGAGCACGAACGAACGTATCGTATTCGGAATTCGAAATCAGGCAGTCAACAAGTGCAAAGGAATCTGATGATCGTATTAGATCATCAATTGCTGGTCACCAAGATGGAACTGAAACTCAAGAAGCACTGGTCAGCGGGGCGATCAACATCATAAAAGTTTAATACGGCCTTTCTTCGGGATAGTAACAAACTAAACTAAATTCAACATAACCGTCAGCAACAAGTTCCAGGCCTTTTATGATCTGCTCAATGGAGAGGGAGCTACTATGGAGAGCAAATGCAAAGGGCTAAAAGAGGCAATCATTTCAACATGGCAAGAGGTTCTGGGCCACAAGAAGCTCCATCACAAGGAATGGATCACTGTTGATACACTGGGCAAAATTGGAGAAAGGAGGAACAAGAAGGTAGCAATCAATATCAGCCGAACAAGAGAATAAAAAGCCAAGGCACAAGCTGAATACATAAAAGCAAACAAGCAAGTGGAGAGGGGCATCAGAACCAATAAACGTAATTATGTGCAAGCAATGACAGTGGAAAAGGCTGCAAGAAAAGGAAACATGAGACAATTGTATGACACAACAAAGAAGCTCTCTGTAAATTACCGTAAGCCAGAACCACCAGTGAAAAGCAAGGAAGGCAAAGTAATCACCAACATTGTAAAACAACGAAACAGGTGGGTAGAACACTTCAAAAAACTCTTGAATCAACCAGTTCCACTGAACCCACCCAACATCCAAGCAGCACACACGGACCTCCCAATCGATGTTGGCCCACCAACAATTGAAGAGATCAGCATGGTCATCACACAAATCAAGTGCGGCAAAGCAGCAGGACCAGGCATCATTCCAGCGGAAACACTGAAAGCAGACGCGACAGTAACTGCAAAGACACACCACATTTTCTTCAGCAAGATTTGGGATGAAGAACAAGTATCAACAGACTGGAAAGAAAGACACCTGATCAAGATAATAAAGAAAGGCCATCTCGGTATGTGTAAGAATTACAGAGGCATCAGTGTTCTCTCAATACCAGGAAACGTCTTCAACAATGTATTGTTAAACAGAATGAGGGACTCCATAGACGACCAACTTCGAGATCAACAAGCTGGATTTCGTAAGCATAGATCGTGTACAGACGAAATTGCAACTCTACGTATTATCGTGGAACAATCAATCGAATGGAATTCATCACTCTACATCAACTTCATTGACTACGAGAAGGCATTTGATAGTGTGGACAGGACAACACTATGGAAGCTTCTTCGACACTATGGCGTGCCTGAGAAGATAGTAAATATCTTATTCCTATGATGGATTAAACTGCTAAATCATGTGTGGAGGACAGGTAACTGACTCATTCGAGATAAAGACCGGAGTTAGGCAAGGTTGCTTACTCTCACCCTTTCTCTTTCACCTGCGGATTGACTGGATTATGAAGACGTCAACATCTGGAGGGAAGCATTGGATACAATGGACAGCTGGGATACAGCTGGAAGATTTAGAATTCACAGATTATTTGGCTCTTCTATCAAACACGCAACAATAAATGCATGAGTAAACGACCAGTGTAGCAGCAGCAGTAGGTCTCAATATACACAGACGGAAAAGCAAGATTCTCTGATACAATACAACATGCACCAATCGAGTCACACTTGACGAAGAAGCTTTGGAGAATGTGAAAACCTTTACATATCTGGTCAACATCATTGATGAACACGGTGGATCAGATGCAGATGTGAGTCCGAGGATCGGCAAAGCAAGAACAGCATATTTACAACTGAAAAACATATGGAACTTAAAACAATTGTCAACCAACATCAAGGTTAGAATTTTCAATACAAATGTCAAGACGGTGCTATTGTATGGGGCAGAGACATGTAGAACTATGAAAGCCATTATCCTGAAGATACAAGTGTTTAATAACAGCTGTCTACGCAAGATACTTCGGATCCGATGGCCAGACACTATCAGCAACAAGTTACTGTGGGAGAGAACAAACCAGATTCCAGCGGAGGAAGAAATCAGTAAGGAGTGCTGGAAGTGGATTGGGCACACTTTGAGGAAATCACCCGATTGCGTCACAAGACAAGCCCTCACATGGAATCCTGAAGGTTCTACTGTATGGGGCGGAAATGTGGAGAACTACGAAAGCCATCATCCAGAAGATACAGGCGTTTATTAACAGTTGTCTACGCAAGATACTTCGGATCCGTTGGCCAGAGAATATCAACAACAACCTACTGTGGGATAGGACGAACAAGGTTCCAGCGGAGGAAGAAATCATGAAGAAGTGCTGGAAGTTTATAGGACACACGTTGAGGAAAGCACCCAACTACGTCACAAGTTAAGCCCTTATTTGAAATCCTCATGGTCAAAGGAGAAGAGGAAGACCAAAGAACACATTACACCAAGAAATAAAAACAGATATGAGAAGAATGAACAACAATTGGATAGAACTAGAAAGGAAGGCCCAGGACAGAGTGGGTCGGAGAATGCTGGTCGGTGGCCTATGCTCCATTGAGGGTAACATTCCTCCCTAAGAGTATTATGCAAGGTGTCTAGCTCATCTTCAACTATATCCGTTTAACATATAATGCACCTTCGGTAACTAAGGGTTTTGATCAAGTTTCGTTTGTACTGTAGAGGTACAAAGCTAAGGAGATGCGTATACTGCCCAGTCCAAGTATTTTTTTCTGTTCAAGTTTCTTGTAAACGATCCGTTCACTGTCTTAGTTAAGAGAACGTCCAAAAAGGCTATTCGAGCGTCACTCTCTTCTTCAGATGTAAACTGAATGGCTGGATGCACTTCATTAGACTGCCGGACGTCGTGCTGTGATGCATTATCGTTACAGAGGATGAACGTATCTACAGTAAAATGTGAATTTTTAAATAATCTTTTTTTTTAATGGACCATTTTCTAGTTTGGCTAGAAAAATATTAGATAGGATAGGGCCCAGAGGTGAACCCATTGCAACACCATCTGTTTGTCTATATATTTCTCTGTTGAATTTGAAGTTTACATTCATGGTGCATTTGAGTAATAAGTCTTTCATGACATTAATATGAACAGTAGTTTCAATTTCATTTTCAATCAGTTGTTCACCTATATATTCTACGGTCTCTATGAGTAGGACATTTGTGAATAATGATGTTACGTCCAAAGACATCATCTTTAGTCCCAAAGTATTAACATTTTTATTCTTGTCAACAAATTGAAATACATCCCTAACACAATGTTTTACAAGCTTTTCGTTGAGAAGTTTCAATATAGTTACCAACCATTTAGCTATAGTATGATAAGGAGAGTTATACATATCTGAAATTGGTCTTAATGGGATCCCCGGTTTGTGTACCTTTGGCAATCCATGCAATCTTGGCAGACATGTCCCCACTGGTTTAATCACTTCATATAAACCCAACGAAATAGTCTCTTTGTCCCTAAGCTTATTCAAAGATCTGGTAAGCTCATTTTCTATCTTAATATTGAGACCTTTCTGGTAAGTTATTTTGAAATTTTAATTTGTCATTTATGATGGTACCCATTTTGTCAATATAATCGCTTTTATTAAGAACAACTCCTGAACCTTTGTCAGGTTTCGTAATTTATAACGTATCATCCTTTAGGAGTAGGTTAATTGCTTCCTTGTGCTTCTTTGTAAGAATACCTTTGTGATTAAATTTGTTGTTCTTATACTGGTAACAACAGTCTACAAGAGTAGATTTAAAATGTTCTAGTTGTTGATCAGAATTTGCAACTAAATCACGTGTCTGACTATACAGATTCTCGAACTGTATTTCTGTATCAATGTGGTTACAGTTATTACGAGTATCACAAAATTTTAGACCTAAGGATAATACCTCTAGTTTTTTCTTGATCTAGTTCAACAATCGAGAAATTATGCACATATCTTTTAGAGTTGACTGGAAATTTTCTTTTGGCTGTTTGATTTCCCAGACCTTTCAGTAGCTGAATGCATTTCTTCCCTGATCTCTGATCCATAACGTTCGTAACATAGTCCATGAAAGGGATCTTTAAATCATCAGTCAAGTCATTAACTGCATAATTTCTGTGGAAAACATTCATCTGTATCTCGTTTATGTCTGAATGCAAGGCGTCAGTTTGATTTAGGGCATTGTTTTTCAGCGTCTTTGTACTGGGGTAGACACCGTTTCATCGCAGTGATGTATATTACAATTTAGGATAGTGACCTGATTCAATGTACCTGTTGATAAATTCAATAGTAGATTTTGATTATTTCCCTGAAGAAGTCCAGACAAGTTAGCTGGACGAAACGTTGAAATTATTTATATTTCAATCGCTGAGACTATTTCAAATAAAAAATTTTCACATATAATTAATAGTAGTTTTCGTTTCAGTGAATTTTACATTATACTTGCGGAACTCAATGAGCACCTTCAACGCAATGGGTTGTTCACAACATTTTAATCGTTTAAAGAACCCCATCATTTTAAAAGACTAATATATTGAACGAAGAATATTCTTTTCGATAAATTCTCTCTTCAGGTTCTACAATTCATATATCCAAATTAATAATCCGAAAAAATGGCCAGGTTAAAGGCAAAGTACATCGTTTAATGCATGTAAATTTATGATTGTCAAACCAAATAGAATAAAATTGTTTATGTTGATATGGCGTATATAGAAAGTTCACTTGAATTTGTATATAAGTAAAGTGAAAGTGTTAAGATCCATGATCAAAATAAATATGGGGGTCACATGGGGTGAGAGAAATAATAGTGCAATTACAATTCGATCAAATGAGGACACGATTGTATAAAAGATTATTAGTAAGACGTAATAGTGAGGGATGAATGAGAAGCAAATGAATCATGTATTGTGGAGATTAATAATGATGTTCAACCAATAGTAATAATGGTAATAATAACAATAATACAACTAGAACAACATATGCAAGCGAACAATATTGTTTTCAATTAGATCGTCATCAGGCTTTACTCTAATATACATGAATATTTATGTGAAAATGTTAGACCAATCAAGGCTATTTGAGTCAATAATGACAATGAAATAGAAATACATCACCAAGCATAATAATAGTTAAAAGTACAAGTTGATAGTGGGAAGACAGGTGTACTGATAGTAGTAAGAATAGTAAATTACGATAACAAAAGTCTTATCAATAATTAAACATTGAGAATTAAGAGGTCAAATGTGGGTAAATAGACTGGAATAGTAAACACAAAACATTAAAATCATTGCGTAATAAGAAGTATGTAAGTAAATAGATAGTGAAGAATACAAACGGAAAGAGGTAGAAAATTACAAACAAACAAAAAATGATAACCAAAATAAAAAAATTTTACAAATAATAATAATGTCAATTATTAAGTTATGTCCGGCCATGGAAGGGATAGGGGGGTTACGAACTTCTTCTGTACACATAAATTGGGATGGAATGTACGAATTCCTATGGCTTCTGCTATATGAAGTAGACGGGAGCGAACTCCGTTGGGAAACGATGGAGGTATTGTGGTGTGGTCTACTTATATCCATATAAGTAGTATATGGTGTGGGCCAGACATAGAATGTATTTTGGCAGAAGACCGATGAGGAAAGAACTGAAATGAAGCGCAATCGTTTGGAAAATGCATGAGCAGTGGAATTAGAGAATAAACAGTGAAGATTGAAACAATTGGTTGTTAATTTGAAAATTGACTGTTCATTGTATGGTTTTCAGAATTTACTGAGATAGTCTGTAATTTTGATTAAATACATTCGATTGTCCCCAGTCGTGTTCTGTTCACTACAGTATACGATAGATCACTTGAAATGATTTCAATTTATCGACAATATGATCACTATCAATTAGATGTGCCAAGATAGAACTGCGTATTGTTTTTATTTGGCCCTTTCCAAACCATGCTGGTAGATGTTCACTCATTCGTTGGTTAAGTTGCCTAGTAGTACGCCTGATATAGCTATCTCCACAGGAGCAGCTGAACTTATAAATGCACATGGAGGAGGCCAACTCAGGTAACTTATCCTTCGTTTGAGTAGACATCACTGGTCGACTCGAGAAAGTCAATGCGAGATAGGCTGCGTAGAAATTTCTACTAATTACTTCTGTTAACCTATCTTTCAGAGTTTCACTAGCTACATCCCCGTTGAATGGTAATTTCATGTATAGAGGCTTCTTACGAACAGTTGAAATTTCCGATTTCTTCCTTGTATCATACATGTACTTTTTGATGAACGCAACAGGGTAGCCGATCTCAGTCAGTGAGTTATAGATAAATTGCAGTTCCTGACTTAAAGTAGCAACAGAACAGATCTTATTTGCTCTACTAGTGAGGCATCTAACCAAGTTTCTCTTATATTGGATAGGTGTAAAGCTATAGAAGTGAGTGTATTGGCAGGCAGAGGGTCTTTTTCTATATCGGGCGTACTACTAGGCAACTTAACCAACGAATGAGTGAACATCTACCAGCATGGTTTGGAAAGGGCCAAATAAAAACAATATGCAGTTCTATCTTGGCACATCTAATTGATAGTGGTCATATTGTCGATAAATTGAAATCATTTCAAGTGATCTATCGTATACCTCCATCGTTTCCCAACGGAGTTCGCTCCCGTCTACTTCATATAGCAGAAGCCATAGGAATTCGTACATTCCATCCCAATTTATGTGTACAGAAGAAGTTCGTAACCCCCCTATCCCTTCCATGGCCGGACATAACTTAATAATTGACATTATTATTATTTGTAAAATTTTTTTATTTTGGTTATCATTTTTTGTTTGTTTGTAATTTTCTACCTCTTTCCGTTTGTATTCTTCACTATCTATTTACTTACATACTTCTTATTACGCAATGATTTTAATGTTTTGTGTTTACTATTCCAGTCTATTTACCCACATTTGACCTCTTAATTCTCAATGTTTAATTATTGATAAGACTTTTGTTATCGTAATTTACTATTCTTACTACTATCATTACACCTGTCTTCCCACTATCAACTTGTACTTTTAACTATTATTATGCTTGGTGATGTATTTCTATTTCATTGTCATTATTGACTCAAATAGCCTTGATTGGTCTAACATTTTCACATAAATATTCATGTATATTAGAGTAAAGCCTGATGACGATCTAATTGAAAACAATATTGTTCGCTTACATATGTTGTTCTAATTTTCACAATGGGAATCTTTAATATTCTAATAATACAACTATTTGTGAGGAAAGATAACGGAGACAATAACATTTGACACGAAAGGTAGTAAGTACAATAGTCAAATTTGGTCATTCAATAGCTAAGATTACTATTGATTAATTAGCCTTGGGAGGGGGAGTGGTTGGAAATATTTTTCGTACGCATAGCTCCGGTTTCTTCATCTGCATGGCTACTGCTTCAGCCACTTAAAGGACTTTAAGACTAACAAGCTTTGGCAAAAAATTACTGACCCGATAAATAATTGAAAAGGATTGGTTTATACTGGCATTAGGACCACTTTGCACCAAATAGGCTAATACCGAGCTATTCACTTTCTTCACCAAACCTTTGTTTAGCCACGCTGAGTAGTGTTCGCGAGCACGAAAATATAAATTCCTAGAACTTCGACCAATATAACTTGCTCCATAGGAGAAGTCAAAATGATAAATACAAATTGAGGTGGTCATTCTAGGTAAGTCATCTTTTAACCTCGGTGTCACCACTGGGCGCATAAAAAACACTAATCGTAGTTCATCGGCGTTGAAAGATTTTTGTATTGTCCTGCGTAATTTCTGAGTTAATATTTCACTAACCACATCCCCTCTGAATTGTAAGCTCATGAACATGGTTTCATTTTAGCACAAAAATTAAAAATACACTTGATATAACGAATATTTTAAAATATTTTTCTCTCTCTCATGGATACTACAATAATACGTTAATGAGACTAGTCATGTTATATCAAATCAAGGATTCACGACCCGGAATAGAGAACCAGTTTGACACTAGATAATAGTTTGCTCAACAAAATTATAAGCAGTTACACTCAGTGAGTCCGGAGTCAGTAATAAATGAGAGGAAGGGAAACCACATACGTAACCGCCAATGAACTGAATGGCTGTTTATCCACACTCAGTGATCAATCAAATTTTACTCTCACCACCACACAGCAACGCTCATGTAAATATTAACAAAGTCGAGTAAAACATTCAGTGGTTTTTTTAAACCTGTTATTAGTTTATAGTGGAAGTGATTAACCTTCCATTCGTAAAACTATTTCACTCAGCAATACATCTGATTACGGTTAGCATCAAAGATATGCTTGCTGAAATCAATGTTGTAATGATTTAGGTTGGATGCAGACAACTACTAAATCGATACTCAAGAAGGTACAAGTATTTATAAACAGTTGTTTACGCAAAATACTCAACATTCACTGGCCGGATACTATCAGCAACAGCGTTTTATTGGAGAGGACAAACCAGCTTCCAGCTGAAGAGGAAATTAGGTAAAGACGTTGGAAGTGGATAGGACATACATTCTGTAAATCACCATATTGCATCACGACTCAATCCCTAACTTGGAATCCAGAAGGGAAGCGGAAAAGAGGAAGGCCAAAGAACACACTACTTCGGGAAATAGAAGCAGATATGAAAAGGATGAATAGCAACTGGAAAGGAAGGCTCAGGACAGGGTTGGATGGAGAATGATGGTGAGCGGCCTATGCTCCTCGATGAGGGGTAACAGGCGTAAGTAAGTAATACCCATTAAATGAATGCCAAATTAAATTCAATTATTTAAACACAGAGGGTATTAAAAGTTTTGAGGAATTCTTATTCTGACGGTTACAACATATGTGACAATCTCTTAGTACTGATGTGACCCACTCATATTCAAGGAATCTGTTTAGAATAGACAATGTTGTAAACCATTATTCTATTTGGTTTTGATCATTTTAATGAACACATAACTGTTTGATCGATTGGATTAAATTAACACTAAATGTCGGAGTTTTGTTCTGATTGTCATTTGACAAGTTATGTGTGACAGATTTTTTAAATCACAATTCAAGGTCTCATATGGCTGAACTTGTTCAACTGGAACTATTATTAAAGGATTAAATACAACCAATCAATCAGTTGTTCGTTCACCCTAATTAATCATGATTTAAACTAGAATGAGAATAGAATCTTAGACAGAACGCTAATGTGACAAAATGAGAACAGATATACATCAGTGATTCACACATTTTCACGAGCAGTTCCAGTAACGACAACAACAACAAGTCTGGTAAAACACTTGACCATTTTAAGCACAAATGTGATAATCGTAGTTGAGCATTATAGTTCAGTCGATAAAAAATTTAGAAAGGAATCAAAGGTCTGGTCGTTTGACTTTGATGGTAACCTTGATCTATTTCTTAGCCATCCATTTTAAATACTAAAACTATTACATTTGGCTGAATGTTAGTCCAAAAACAGGATATATTTACCTTATTTGATATTTATTACCCAGCTGTACAATCGTATATGTATATATGAAGATTGTTTGTTAAAGTACTAGTTCCGTGAGGATATATAAACAAGAAATAAATATGATGATGTAATAGAAAGATTGTAATACTAGATCATGTAACATGAGTAATAACAATAATAGATTGCTTAAGTGTAAATAGAAAGCCTTGTAAAATAATAAGTTTACAAAGCTTTCTATTTACATACCAAATTTATTTATTGTTATTATTCATGTTGCGTAGTCGAGAAATTCATTTTTTTTAAAAGTAGATTGTTACACATTCATTCAGTATTGTTTGTTTGAATCTTCCCATCGATGTGTTAGGACTGCAACTGGTCAGTCTCTAATTGGCATAAGTGCATACTGTGCGTATTGCCTCAATATAGCCTTAATTCACAAGCATGGTAAACAGAGATGGATAACACCAAATTTACAATAGAACAATGACCGTAAAACGAAATTCCATACCTGATTGTCTTACTAAACGGAACAGGTACAGAAACGTTTGAATTAGAAGTGTACAAGAAGTTAAGTCACGCTAATTAAATACCGAAATACAACAAAAACAACCTAACATTCACAAGAAAAGCTGTGTACGGACACCACACAAAGGAGTAAAAAGTTACTGCAGCACCTTCACTACGTGAATAACTGAAGAAACTTACCACTAATTTCGCTAGCTTTCACTGTATTCTCCTCTCATCCTACTTCTTTTTGTGTATTACTTTACGCTACTTATTAATATCCAGTAACAAGTTCCATTTCTATAAGTTTCTGTAACTTAAAATGTAATGTAATCCTCAGTATTTGAGTGAACTATTAACAGTCACTTTATTTATTATTGAAATGACATTCCTCTAACACTTGTAACAACTAATTTCAGTTTTGACAGATTCTTTGGAACTTCGTCTCCGTTTTATTATTGATAGTCATTTTTAACTTTAGATAGCTACTGGTTATCATTTACTCTATCGTATGTTGAGGTTAACCTTTATTTAATTATTGCAGAAAGTATCTTCTCTTCCATATTCACAGACTCGTTAACCAGTATAGATACCTTACAAGTTGAGGTTTGTAACTAACTTATATATACTTTGTAATGAAAGAACCATTCGTTAGATAAATCTTTATTTTAGACCTGGATTTTACGCGTGTCTCAGTCGTGTGAACTGACGGTTAGATATATTTGATAATTATATTCTCCCAGTCTCCGGTAAAAATGGCTACTCTAGAAACTTTATCGAAGTGCCCTAAAGAATCTGCCCTTTTAAAATCATTGTTGCTCATAAACCAATGCAATTATCAGTATAGGGTTGTGGGGTTTGTTCAGTTTTGATTGAGAGTTGTCCCATACTAAGATGAAACGGCTATCCAGGTTTTCGATGGTGGTTTAACATTGATCCATTCATTATTTAAATCAAAACCCAATGTAGTTACTTCACTCCATTTTATCCGATGCAAAAGAAGACAAGTGCAATACGACCAACAAAAGAAATGGGAAAAGCCATGGCATAAACTACATTGGGCAGAATGAACTACCCCTTCATGTACACATACACGAAAAAAAACTATTATTGAAACAACACTATGTGTTATCATTGATTTCAAAGTACCTAGACGACCAAGGATATGAGTTTAGCTTGAAAAACATTGAAATTTTGGACTGAGAGAACAGAAAGAATAGCAAAGGATTTCTGAAGGTATGGTATTCAGGTTAGTCGATAATCAGTAGACACGTCGAGTTAAAACCAACCTACCAAGCCATATGGAGACGTTCAACCAGTGACATGATCAGAGGTCAACCTAACACGATAGTCAAACCGAATACAGGGAAAAGATAGTTACAGTTACTCCGATCAATTTTTACTCACAATTTAAGTGTATTTAGTTTTGTTCGTCTACCCTTCTAATTTGTTTTTGGTTTTTAGTCGGATTATTTTAGATAAAAGTGACATCCTACATATATTATTGTTAATCAATGTCATTTTGTTAAACTATCTGGTTTACTGACAGATGTAAGCAGACGAAGATGACATAAAGTTTGACATCAACTGCAAGGCATTAGTTACTTCTTCACAAGATGTACATTTCATACGGTTGTCAATGATTATATATATATATATATATATATATATATTCTAGAAATGGTTGTTGATGTATCAGCACAACTGAAGATAATTATCTTCTATAAATTGAGATTGACCTACATTTTATCTATCAGTCCAAATATCGAGTGACATAGCAACTACGATTTTTATATAAATGTTTTCATTACAAAATGTACAACGTTTTAATCGACCTACAGCTAGACATTTTCTCAATCTATGCTGCATATTTGGTATAACACTAAATTCACGTGTACAGTGTGACTATTTATGCATAAAGGAATGCATACATAGATACTCGCATATATATATATATATATATATATATATATGTAGAAATATCAATAAATATCTGAACCAACTACTGGTCATCGATCAATATAACCTTAATCAATAGACCCATGATATATATATGTGGTGTGATATATTTAGATTAATTTATACCTCTAAGTCAATCTGTAATTCATCAGAAGCATAGAAATCCACCCTTATTGTTGCTTCATAATATTTTAGTACTTCAATTGAAAAGGTGACCTTTTTTGTTAACGATACATAATGGAGAATAGCAAGCTGTCATTTTTTAAGATTCAGAAGTTTCGGTCATAAAAATAATAATGTCGGTCTTATAATTTACCACTGGTGAACTTGTTGCTTTGTTCTATTATGGATGTGAATAATATACTGAATGTTCAATATTTATTTGATGGATAGTGTCAGTTACACGTAGCTGATTGATCACTAGGTTTTACGGTTTATACTGGTAAATCATCCGAAAACAAATGACGATATTTGTCCAATATTTTGATACTACTATGGAAAGTTACATCTCTCCTAAGTAATTGTAAATATCGGATCATTTCGTCTGGACATCAGCTACTTCATCAGTAGAATTATAGTACTTAATCTCAGTTAAAGAACTGCACTTCACTGTGTCAAACAACAATTAACCTCATCATTTTAAAAAAGAATATAGTTTCAAAAAGTCTTGTACATAATGGAAACTAAGTGAAAAAAGGACAGCACTACTATTACAAGCAGAAAAACTCAAGTAAACCTCAGAAAAAAAAGGTATAAACTGGTTAGGCAAATCATCCGTTGTGATGCTGAATGTCGTATTGAAAAGTAGAATACAACTAGAGATACTAATCACTATTAAGTAGTATAGTTTTCATATTCAAAAGACGCAATAAGAATGATGCTGAAATATAGTTATCAGATTTAGCGCTCATTATTGTAAATCAATTAAAGAGTTGGTGTCCCTGTCGTTTCATCTCACTCTGGGAACCTACGAATGTCTGCCGTGTATTTATATGTTGCTAAAGCTTTCAAAACTATTTAAACGCCGGCATGATTTTTAACCTAAATATATTAATTAGTATATCTGGTTACTCAATTTTTGATATATACTACCCACTATTAATAAGTAGCGTAGATTATATTTAAGGTATTTCAACAAACTTACTACCTTCGATTCACAACAATCATCATATAATCACACTATGCTTAAATTTCTAAGTAGGAGGAATATACATTTTTTGAAAACAAGTATTCACACATATTACTCCTTTCTAACTCATAAGTATCTAATCTAATTTGTAAAAAGGTAAGAACAGATTTTAACATGGATTAATAATGTATAGACTATTTTCATAGCAATGAGCTTAAACACTTCTGATATCAATATCTCTACTAAATGACCGCAATTGATTACCATAAGTGAAAGATGATGCTATTCAGACTGAATTTCCTTTCTTGTTCATTTCATTTTTTTCGGTTTCTCGTTTGTGGGTAAGTGAGAGAGTAAAAGTGACGAATTTGAAAGAAGCACCCTTATTTTACCGCTTCACGATTCATAATTCGTTTTCACTGAGATCAGAAACTAAATATTAGATTTTCATGTGTAAGAAGTGACGAACGACATCAGTCAACAAAGAGAGATCATTCTTAGAGGAGAAAATTTGTAGATCTCTGAATAATTTTAGAATATAGTATCAGCCAGGAATGATTGTCTGCTGGTTGACTGTATCAAGAAGATCGACGAGCTTCGGGCTGTGAATCGTATACACCTACAATATCAACACCAGTATAACTCTTTTAGCTAGGGTAACGCTTTAGGATGTGATAAATGTATGACGTTAAGTTTCAATAGTGTTAAACATTGAAAGAAGGAAAATGTGGGACAGATTTAGGTTACTGGGGACTGACGAGGCAAAATCTCAGTATCAAAATGCTTGAAATACCTGTGCCTCGACCCTCCGTAAGGCCAGAAAGCTGTACGAAGAGAAAATCGTTAGGGAATCCATAGAATGCCCTAAACGCTTATATTCGTATATAAACCAAAGGACAAAAAGAAGAAGAAATGTTCCTTCACTATGGGGAGACAGTACTGCCACATCACTAGTGGAGGACGACTTTGGCAAAGCTCAAGTATTCTCTAAATACTTTAGCGATGTTTACACCATAGAAACACCCTTCTCACCAGTCCATGAAAATCCACCCACACAAGCACTGGACAGCGTAACCATTAAAGAACTCGATGTCTTTGGTCTGCTAGTTAAGCTTGACATAGGTAAATCCACTGGACCCGATGAACTGCATCCTAGGTTACTAAAGGAATTAGCTAACTTTGTTGCGAACCCTTTAAGTGTATGCTTTAATCTATCCGTAACCCAGGGTCGTCTACCAAAAGACTGGAAGAACGCCATAGTAAGTCCAGTCTTCAAAACAGGTACAAAACATAAGCCTGAGAATTACCGACCAATTAGCCCAACTAGTGTGGTTGTTAAAATCTTAGAAAAGATTATTCGGAAGGAACTGTTAAAGTATCTCGATGAAAACCGGATCCTCTCCGAAAAGCAGCATGGTTTTAGAACAGGTTACTCTTGTCTCACAAACTTATTAGTCGCTCGTGAAAGCTGGTGCGCTTTTAAGGACCAAAAATTACCTATAGACGTAGCTTACATCGATTTCAGCAAAGCTTTCGACAAAGTTCCGCATAACCGGCTGTTATATAAGCTAAGGAATGTCGGGATTGGAGGCAATCTATTGATGTGGATAAAAGACTTCCTAGTTGGGCGTCAACAAAGAGTACGGGTGAACTCCAAGTTGTCTAGCTGGGAAACTGTGCTTAGTGGAGTCCCCCAGGGTACAGTTTTGGGGCCAGTGTTATCCCTCCTGTACGTAAATGATCTCCCTCGTCTACTATCGTCATCGGTCTTACTCTATGCTGATGATCTCAAGATAAGGAGAGCGATACAAAGCAAGGGCGATAGCTTAGAACTTCAAAATGACCTGGAGAGATTATCTGAATGGTCCCAAACCTGGCAATTGCCGATAAACACTTCCAAGTGTATTGTGATGTATATTGGCCACCAGGGTACAGATACATACACGATGAATAACACTGAGTTACCTATTGTTCAGGCACACAATGACTTAGGCGTCATCGTCAGTCAAGACTTAAAGACTACTGCACACTGCCGTGCAATAGCCGCCAAAGGTTTTAGGACTTTATGGTCCATACGCAGGGCTTTTAGGCATCTCGACGCTAAAACGTTTCTGACTTTGTATACAGTGTTCGTACGCCCTAAACTTGAGTACTGTATACAAGCAGCTAGCCCTTGCCTAAAAAAGACAGTGAACTCTTGGAAAGGGTTCAGAGAACAGCAACTAGGCTGATTCCCGGAATAGCGAAGCTCCCGTATGGTACTAGACTGACCAAGCTAAACCTATTCCCGCTGTCATATAGAAGAATCAGAGGCGACTTGATTACAGTTTTCAAATTGCTTAATGACAAATTTGCACCTGATATGCCCTCATTTTTCTTGTCTTTCAAAACAGAAAATCTACGAGGACACTCCAAAAAAGTTCACAAGCCCAGAATGAATTACTTGTCAGCTGACTACCGACTTTCCCATCGAATAATCAACGAGTGGAATTCATTACCTCAGCACGTGGTTGAGGCTACATCCGTCGACTCCTTCAAAAGAAAGTTGGATCAGCTGAGAGACCATCATTGCCAGGACTAACACAGGCCATCAAGCCTCCTGTCCTTTCCAAACTGAAACTGATTATCCCGTTTCAAGTACCACTACAGTTAATACTATATATCTTGTTTACGCACCATTCATTAAGTTGCACTAACAAGATGTGTTTAAACGGGACTAAGAAAATTGCTCTCTGATGAGTAATTTGATTATCACTACAATAAAAAAATGTGGAGAAATTCGAGAAACCAAAATGTCACGTGTTTCTGCTCGAAGTGTGGATGTATCAGGCAAATGAAAAAAACTGTAATGGAATAATTTCTCTCCGTAACCTGTGATCACATGAAATTGGCATATACTCTTCTAAATGCAGTTGATCTTAATAAAGATTTAAAAAAGCCAACAATAGGAACAAACTCCGATTGTTTATTATGTCATAGAAGGGGTTTTGTGGTGATTTAGTATTTATCATAGTTGAAAGCGTGAGTCAATTGAAGCTAGACCACCTTGAAAAACCTGGAAGCACTGCTTGACGGCCGTTTCGTCCTATTATGGGACTCCTCAGCAGTGCGTATCCACGAACCCGCTCTCGCGAGATTCGAATCCAGGACCTACCACTCTCGAGCCAGAGCACTTAACCGATAGACCACTGAGCTATCCAACTATCCAACGGCCGTCCAGTGCTTCCAGGTTTTCCCTAATGGTCTAGCTTCAATTGACTCACGCTTTCAACTATGAATCATACTAAATCTCCACAAAACCCCTTCTGATACTTAATATAAACATGATATATTAATTTATACTGTTATTCTGCCGAGGTTTTGTGACATCCGCCATCTATTTCATTATAAACAATAGAACAATTAAACAAAAGTATTTATTTTGTTAATTCATTAAAACAAAAAGTATTGAGAAGAAAATTATCTTTCATAATATTGAAATCAATCTATTTTTGATATTCTAAATTACAATTTGATCGAAAGGTAATACACTATATCTGTGTAATCGAACTTGATACTAAGTACATGAGTGTGTATGTGTACATGTAGACATACAATATAGGACTGAGTGAATACTCTCCATCTACTTACTATTTAACTTTTACAGTATTGTTTTTTGATATTCACCTATAACAGAATATTCTGTTTTATACATATTTGGTGTAGCATGAACTAGGACAGTTCCAGGATCTTGATAAGGAAGAAGAATATAGAGAATAGATTACTTTTAAAATATGATTAAAAATTAAATGATTGATATAAATCTGTTCCATGCTATTACATAATTATATAAGAACTCTCGTCTAAATTTGATCGAATAGTTTCACAGTATTTGGGCGCTGAGTTGAGGTGAGACATTAAGAGGGAAGAATGTATTTGTAAAATCTCAGCGAATGTATTTGAAATAAATCCAACGTTTTACCTGGCAATCTGATTCAAGCTTTTTCAAGGAATTATAATTGGTTTATTGGTTCAAGTATATAATACTAAAACAATAAGTTGTAATTTCGAACCTTTTGTTTTATATCAATAACCCCCGAAAAACGAACAGGACTACTAAAGTTAGTTTTCACACAGGGCACATTAATCCTCCGCTTCGTTAATGAGTTGCATCAAAATAGATGAGAAATATGTTGCGTGGTTATTTTAACTTACAAGCATGTACGATTATTATTCTGGATTTAAATGTACATGTGATACCTCACATTGAAACACTATCAAATTCTTTGAAAAATTGCTTCTTTGTACAATATTCAACTTACTAAGTGAACAGTAATTCCTATTACTGGAATTATAACTATGAATTATGTGGTAGATATTGACAGGCAATTAGATATGAACAGATTTCACCCACTAAAAACAGCAATAATTAAAAAAAGTAGCTAACCTGTATATCGAAAACCAGATAAATGGGTGGAATATTTTCTAATGAAACGTTAATTACACACCTGATACAATGTTGCTTATGTGTCAATCCTAGTTTGTGAGGAGTTTATTTTCTCTACAGTTATCTTGTCGGAACACTACGCGTAATACTATCGAGCTAGAAGCTGAAAAAAGCTCCAGTCAAAACAAGTACAATTTGACTTTATCTACTAAGAATAATACCGGTAGATGCACGAAACAAATAGATTATGATTAAAATTTGAAATTATAAACAGACTGTGGTTTTAAAAGATTATCAACGAACGACAGACCTTGATAAAATCCAACTGAGTAAGTGTGATGGCTGTTTAAAGAACAACTTTGTCACATTCCATTTAATTATGGATGTACGTAACAGTGAGAATACTGAAACATTCAGCAAAATGTAATTGTTTTAGTTCATAAACTATACCAGTATGAGGCAAAAAGCTCACTCTGATTTTCAGTGATAATAATGATAATAATAATTTTAGAAAATTTTGATATTATATTGAAATTTAACAATCAAGAATAATATACCTGGCAAAGTGAATGGTGTATCTGTTGTGCATAATTTATCCGCTTTTCCTAATAAACTATTGGGCTGTTTGTATTCCGACTGGTAAGTGCTTTCAAAGCTTCATTATTAAAACGAAAATGTATATCAACATAGGTATAAGGGTATAGGGCATAATTTAAGAATGGTAAATCATATAACAATAGTTCATAGGTCAAAATGAAGCCCTTAATAAGAGGGACACGAATATGAATAGTTTGGTTAGTTAACAATTATACGGTAAAAATATAAGCGTGGTATTGGTCCATAAATGGATCCCAAAAGTTGCCATTCACTGTTCTCATCGGGACACAGCAGTTTCGCATCGACAAAATAATGGAATAGATAAAGGTAGGAAATCAACCGTCATCTATTACTTTCTACAGCTGAGATTACTGTGTTTCTTAGTGATCAAGTTAATAAGTTAACTTGTTAGTATTTCTTCAGATAACATAAATTTATTAAGTCCTAAATATCATAAAATCAACTACAGAAAACATTGACATTCAGTAAAACAGAGGAGTTTTAAACTATTACAAAAGAGATGTTTAGAACCCCCGTCCATTTCAAAGCCTCATACAGTTCATAATAAGGTCTCAATAGCACATTTCCTTCTCAAAACCATTATTTGACAATACATCGAAAATTAAACTCCAGATGGAGTCACCTTTGTGGTTACTGGAGATTCTAGTTTCGGATAAAAAATGGATGTTCGGAAGTGAGGCTAACAACCCCACGCCATAAAAAAGCATCCACTACAGAATTTTTAATTGTAAAAACCTGATGAGTTCTGTTATAGTAGAAAAACGGTTTACAAATATGAGATTTATGTCACTGTATGATGAAAGCTGTGAATTTCCGAAAATCACGGGGCCGACGCCCTTTTTGAAAACAAGGACAAAAATAAATATCAGAACATGTAAAGTTCAAACAATGTGAGGAACAACGAAATGTCATTCAGATAGCCAAACAGATAAGGACAAAGATCAGATAAACATGAGATCGTATTCTATACTATATAAATGCCCAGAAAAATACTTGGCCATCTAGATGAGCGATCTAAACGCCATAGTCTAAATAAATAAAACTGAGTATAAACTAATTACGGGGTGATATGGACTGGAAGAAAGAGACAAGAATAATGACAAACCGACATATATTTGTATGCTTCTAATAACATGATGATGAGTGGGAGAGGAATAGGTGAGCACAACTCTATGAAGGGCTCTTCAATAGACCAGCGTCGATGAACTCAACAAACATCGAAGCAGCACACACAGACATCATTATCGATAATACCCCACCAATGGTAGAAAAAATTAACAAGTACATCAGACAAATCACGAATGGCGAAGCAACAGGACCAGATGACATACGAGCTGAAGGACTCAATTTAGGCATAGAGTCAAGTGTATATACAATATATATACTCTCTTCAGAAAGATTTAGGAGGAAAAACAAGTACCATCAAACTGGAAACAGGTATTCCTCATCAAGATATCAAATAAAAGGTCTTAATAAATGTTAGAAAAAAGAAGAGATTACACAATCGGATGAAAGATTTAGTAGACGCCAAGCTTTGAGATCAACAGTATGAATTTCGTAAGGACTGATCACATATCGACTAAACAGTGACCCTACGAACAATTCTTGAACGATCAATTGAGTGGCACTCATCACTATACATTGACTTCCTTGCTTATAAGAAAGCATAAATTGGTGTGCACTAGAAACCATTGTAGAATCTTTTTCTACACTGCGATATGCCTAGAAACACCGTCATAATCGCATGAAACAGTTATGAGGGACTAGGTTGCAAATTCGTTGATGGAGGGTAGCCTACAGATGAATCCCAAGTGAACAAGTGTCAGACAAGGTTTTCTATACTCGTCTCTTCTCCTTGTGCTAGTTGTTAACTGGATTATGAAGATGTCCACATCTGAGAGGCAGCACAGAATACAGTGGGCACTTTGAGCTCAACTAGATGATCCGGACATTGCCGATAACTTGGGCATGCCATCGCTCACATAACAACGAGTGCAGGTGAAGACAATCAGTGTAACAAGAGCCTCGATACTGATAGGCTGCAACACTCACAAGGTAAGAAGGTAAGAGAATCGACTTAACTACACTTAATGACAAAGCTTAAGAAGACGTGGAACCTTACATGCAATTGTCGATGCCAAGTTTGGACTTGATAGTTTCAAATAACTCGAGCATCTGATAGAAAGGTAATCACAAATATGTTTTTTGTTATATCCCAATGATGAAAAAATTGTATTTCATTGCATTAACCACAAAACGTCAGAAATACAATTTTCTAATAGCTGGAATATAACAAAAAATATATTTATCACTTACACATAACTGGATAGTATTTTTGGCAGACAGGGAGGATCGGATGCAGATGTCATAGCACGCATTCCCGAGTATAAGAGTTATTAATCAAATGTTCAGAAAGTAATGAAACTTACGTATGTGCTACATGATGAGAAATCGGTTGTATTCTAGTGCTATCTGTGGGACAATTGAACTTCAGTGTGTCAATCATAGGTTGTTTTTGTTTTCCAATGCCTTCTATTGGTATTGGTCTAGTAACAAATAAATAACAACAGCAGATGTCTATCGGTTGTTAAATTTATCATTTTGAGTAAATAAAGTGAATAGAGAATCCGGATTATAAGTCTGTTTATTAGATGCAGAGTAATTTCAGTTTAATTATTATATTTTCGATCAAAAGTCATAATTCATAGGAAGATGCAATAATTTTTTTACAAGCCTAAAATCGTAATGATGTTGTTATTTAAGATAGACGTTCATGTTGAACACTCGATCAATAGTGGACTCAGAATAACTCCAGTTGTCAGACTCATTTGATGATAATATGGGTGAATATGATTTTTAATATTGATAAGATCCGGTCAAGTTTGTTGCTTTTCATAAATCACATCTGTGCTTTGGTGTCAGCGTATCAGAAAATACACAACTTAGTCAACGTCTGTATTTGAACCAGATTCATTAAGAGTAGCTCTATGGTGTTTGTATGAACTAATGATTCCTTTTTACTTGCTGACTGCCTGATTTCGAATCCCAAACACAATAATTTCGTTTGTGCTCACCTAGTTCACTGTTTAAGGGGTTCCTAGTTCGTACAATAATTCAAATACTTCTAATTATCACAAACGGGTCTTCCTCTTCACCAATATTTTCTCCAGAGTATCTTTGAAATTACTCAAATATTAATCACACGGAAAACGCAAGGAAAATTTTCGTTTTTACTCACGCTATTCCTATTTTTTAAACATAATACAAATAATTTTTATGCTTTGCAATAAGTTCCTGTTTTGTGCCGAAAAACATTCGACTAATTTATTTTGCTGAATGACAAATTTAGATGGTAAAAATTTGTTTACTTTCAGGTAGCCTACAGCTGCTAAGAAATCGAATGAAAATCAGCGTTCCAATTATTTCAGCGACCATCATTTCGACATTTGCATTGAAAACAAAAAGTAAGGGAGCAGTACTTTGATTACAACAAGAAAAATGGTAATTAAACAAACATAGACAACGTATGACTGACATACTTTGATTCTGAACCAAAGACGTTTGACGTCGGGTAGCCTGTTAAATTCAAGTATGTTGGCATATTCTTTTCAGATGTTTCTTTTAGTTCTTCAGGTTTCCAAACCCTATGATCTTTCATATATGTCGTAAGATATGGATCCAGGTATCTTAATGTTTCTTTGTCCTTTGGATATAACACTCTGCCTGACAAACTGGCGTTTTTAGTAGAAGGGATAATATTCTTAAAGTCTAATGCTATTACAGAAGTGATTTACTTTGGATGGTCCGTCCGTATGATGATCTTCGATTTCAAATGGTCTCATTGATAGTGGACGCCATAGTTCACTGGGTCCATCAGCACCACCATACGATTCTTTTGTTTCAGTTGTCTGATGACTTGGGCTTAGCGGTCTTCTGTAGCCTCCAGAGAGAAATCGTGAACGAAAATCATTTATGTAGTGAACATCCCAGTGATGAGGAGGTAGAGGATTCTGTGGAAACTTTAGAAAATCCTTTGGGATCTTCCGATCGTACATAAGCCTGTTCGACGTTTGATATTGATCTTCAAACTTAACTGCAGATTCGGACTCTAAACTCCATGTATGTCTTTTACTAAGTTTGGCCTTAATTGTAAAGTAAAAGAAGGAACTATGTTGAAAAATATTGTCATACCACTGTGTTGGAATCAGGAAAATAAAACCCTTTCCTCCAGTGATGTCCAACTCCATAAGACGTTTTGAATATTTCATCATTTTGCATAGTGTCTGGTAGATCTCGATCGGCATTTAAATTAGGCACTATGTGCAATTTCTGTTGTTATAGCAACCATTATTTTACATCCAAATGGTTCAAATGGTTGAGGACGGAATAGAAGAAGCTTTCGCTTAACGGGCTTCCGTGTCTGGTAGCAGTAGATCACCAATACCTCCAGGCAAGAACCTAGGTATATGAACGATAATAGAGGGAAAAAAGTTTGGTAAATCATAATAATATGTTATACTTAGTCCTTAAGAATAGGTCAAGTTTTCTCTTAAAGGACTCCTGGGAGGTCGCTTGGACTAGCTCAGTCGGCAGCGAATTCCAGCACTTGACAACTCTAACGGAGTAGAAGTTGTGTCTGCAGTCTGTTCCGCTATGTAGGGTCTCCAATTTCTGGGTGTTACCTCTGAGGTTAGTGTTATGACTAAGCTTAAGAAGTTGTTTAAGGGGATGACCAGAAGTATTAAGGATACTATAAGTCATAAGAAGATCACCTCTAAGACGCCTGTACTCTAACGGGTAAAGGTTAAGTGATTTGAGGCGCTCTTCATAAGGTTTGAATTTGAGACCCCGAACTGATTTCGTGGCTCGACGTTGTATACGTTCCAGAGTGACCTTATCCTTTTGGAGGGAGGGGGAAATATTATGTTTCCGTACTCTAAGTGGGGACGAATAAAACTGTTGAAGATTATATGGAAGGTTCTACCGTCAAACTGGCCAAAAATGCGCTTCAATGTTACCAGTGCAAGGTTTGCTTGAGAGGCGTTTTTGTCACAGTTCGCATACGATTTCAGGTCGTAGGGTACCAACACTCCTAAATCTTTTTCAATTTGGGAAACTTCTAGAAGTGAGTTACCCAAGTCATAACTATAGTCTGCAACATGTCTCAGATGGACTACCTTGCACTTTGAAGTGTTGAAGGTAAGTCCGTTGTCGTCTGCCCAACTTTGGAGTTGAGTCAGATCCTCCTAACGAACTAGTATATCATCATGATTACGTATCTCTCTCCAAAGTTTCATATCATCAGCAAAAAGTAATAAGTCAGATGAAACTTGTTGAGGAAGATCGTTAATAATAATAATAATAATAATAATAATAATAATAATAATATATTTCTGCATTAGCAGGTACACGCCATTTTTACAGGCATGATCTACAATTTACAACATATACCGGTTCACAGTATGCATCACAAGCAAGCTTGTTTAGTAATTATAATCCATAAAAGTTGATAGCAGTTCATTCGTTCAGATATAATGTGTTTTCATAAGAATAGTTTCCAAAGGGGCATAGCGTCCACGTTATATACCAGATCCAATCTCGACAAAAAGTGTAATAGGGTTTCGGTAGTTCTAAGTATTTACGTAATGCAGCTTTTTAAGTTTATAGTTGTTATAAAGTGGGCTTGTGGAGCGCCTGGTTCGAGCTATGACCTTGGCAAAGCGCGTTCGTCAAGCTTGTTCCAGATGTCAGAAGTTACATAGCTTCGCCCTCAGAGCAAGATTCTGAAGAGAAAAAAATAAAAGAGAAACCGAAGAGCAGCAAGGCATTTGGATATGAGCGATAATCAATGCTTAACATTTATTAGTGGAACAGATAGAGGTATGATAAATTCTTAGATTAAATTGATACTAGCTCATGTTGCAAGAGTAAACTGCGATTAGGGGCTCCAGAAGAGAGAAGGCAGTAATAAAGAACAATGAGTTGTGATATTTATCAAGGTGGAGCAGGTTCCAATGAAGGAGGGAAGTCAAGGTTGGAATGAGGAAGAACAGAGAGTGCATATAGAGAGTAGAGTGTTGAGTAAAATAAAAATAATAACCATATCCTTTACAGTCAGTTTTTTCCATCATCCGATGCCTGCCAAACAGTTTCCATGTAAAAGTCCGAATTAGCATGTTAAAGGTTGTCTTAGTAGAATAGTTAATCCAGCACAAAAATTAGAAACATGAGTCTTAATGGTGAGTGTAGGTGAACAATCTCAATATCACAGATTGATTGACTTGTTCTCATCCATAAAGATCCTGATACAAACAAAATGTTCTGCCCCACAAACACGGGTGGATTGAAATCATCGCCCACACCATCAGTGCTTGCTGGTCAGTAACTCCACCCTCCCTCCTTTTGTGATGTTAGGCTCATTTACGCTTATTTTTTGGATACATATCATACCTCACACAATGCTCTGTGTTTCACATCCTGTTGGAAAACACTATTTCTATAAGTACCATGTTACAAGCTTATCAGACAGTTACAAATTATGGACTGTGGGTAAGGCTTCGATGCAATGTTTTTATTGACTATATAGTGAAGTGTAGGTTACGAATCAGAGTATAGGCATTAGGAAGGGTATAGTGTAGGATATTTCTTTACCATAGTAGGCGGAAAAGTGGAGATTTATATTAGTTACAGAAAAGGTAAGATAACGAGTGGTGAAATAATATTAATGGCAAGGCAACATAGTGTATAGATGAGTAAAAAACTGATAAATAGACAAGAAGTAACTCACACTAAATTCGCGCTGAGGTTGTTTTGTTCCATGCTAACCGGTTGATAGGTGACGGGTTCTGTGGTTGTACGACCACTGGCAGTAGTCAGTCGATTGTGCGTTTCTTCTGGTGTTTTAGGGTATTTATAGGCGTCGTTTAGCGACCGAGTATTGATAGATCCAGTGAGTTGCCTGTCTACTTCAATTGAAAAGAATTAGTGAGGGGGAAGTATCTAATACAACTACAATGTAGGGAAATAAGGCGATTCAGTCTATATATGTAGAGAGCCTATGATGTCTGTGTGGGACGTGGATGTGTTCGTTTGCACCAGATCTTTGCAGGTGAGGGGTTGATTAATGAGTCTTGTAAACGTATGTAATTTGTCTGCCATGCGTACTTCAGAAGGCAGATTGTTCCATATCAATGCGTACTTGGTAAGGAAGAAGTTTTCACGTGTTTTTTTTATCTGTGTTTTTCAATTTTGACAGTGAATACTTTGTCGCGAAGGTTGTATCCATGTGAGTCTTGGTAGAGAGCTATATTACATGTGGAATAAGTAAGGTTTTTAAGGAGTTTGAAATAAAGAATTAAGTTAGACCTAAGCCTTCTTTTCCAGAGGGGTTCTAGTCCTAAGATATGGCATCTGGATTTGTAGTCAGTGAGTTGGTCATTCTTAAGTATTTTGCGAGTGAAGTCTCGCTGTATTCCTTCCACCTTAAGTATATCAGATAGGCGTAGGTTGGAAAATAAGAACGAGCAGTATTCGACGATAGGTCTTACGCAGGTTTTATACAGGATGACTTTAGTTTCCTTTTGAAAGAAATTACGAAGGATGAAGCCAAGCAATCTCCGCGTTTGAGATGCTTTAGTTGAAATATGTTCAGAGAAGTTAAGACTGTCGGAGTAATGTACCCCAAGGTCAGTTACTGATGTCAGTCTGAGCAGTGGGTTTTTTTAAGTGCTAGTTTTAGTTTAAGTGACGTGTTACCAATACATAGCCAACCGCATTTCTCTGTGTTGAGCTCTAGCCCCCAGCGTTCGCACCAGTGGTCTACTTTGTTGAGTTCATGTTGGATCGTTTTCATAGTACTTCGTACATCACCAATGTCAGTTTTATAGATGACTTTTAAGTCATCAGCGTAAAGGTAGGTCTTACCTGTAGTAAAGCTTTTGCATATATTGTTGATATAAATTATAAAGAGCAATGGGCCCAAGACACTACCCTGCACAACACCACTGGTTATTGGTCGAGGTGTAGATGTTGTAGAGTTAAGCTTGGTTATTTGGTATCTGTTTGTGAGGAAAGACTTAATCCATTGCAATAGGGGGTTTATAATTCCAACTGACTGGAGTCTGTTGATTAGAAGATTATGGGGTACTTTGTCAAAGGCTTTCTTTATATCGAAATAAAGTATAATCACTAGCTTTTTCTGGTCACGTATGCGAGTAACCTCGTTAAAGAAGTCTATCAGACGTGTACTACATGATCTTGCTCTAATGAAACCATGTTGTGTTGGGTCTATTAGTTCTTCCTTAAGTAGGTGATCTGATAGTTGACTTTGTATCACTTTTTCCATTATGCGCGAAATAACTGGGGTGATATTTATAGGTCTGTAGTTTCCGACCAGGTTTCTCGGCCCTGATTTGTGTTTGGGAAGAACATACTTTACCTTCCAGGCTTCAGGATATGTACCCGCCTCTAATGATAATGTGTATATTTTGAGCAATAACGTATGTATATCCGGCCCCGACATTTTATAGAGGATTGATGGTATATCATCAACACCAGAGCTCTCATTCGGCTTAATATAAATCAAGCAGAGAAGAGGTCCTAGTATTGAACCCTGGGGGACCCCACTAGGACATTCCATAGCCTGAGAGAGAGAGTGAAGTTAACCCTGACCCTAAAGTGTCGGTTTTCTAAATATGAAGAGAGCCAATCAATTAAACGGGGTTTTATACCCAATCGTCCAAGCTTCTTGATAAAACATGCATGGTTGACCCTATCAAAAGCTTTTGAGAAGTCCAGGTAGATGACGTCAACCTTCCCCTTGCGATCAAGGATGGTTGTCCATCTATCCACCGCAGTCAGCAGGTTGGTCATACAAGAATGACCTTTTCTGAAACCATGCTGTTGAGGCGAGAAGAACTTTGAGGATGATAAGTGTTCTAGTATGCCGTCGAATACTAGGGATTCCATAATTTTTGAAGGTATGGAGAGAAGGGCCACTGGTCGGTAGCTTGAGGGTTCACTGCGTCGACCTCCTTTGAAAATTGGTGTGATGTGGGTCAGCTTCCATATTTCCGGTAGTTTGCCTCTGCTTAGCGAGTGTGCAAACATCACGCTAAGTGGTGTCGCCAGGATTGAAGCTGCTTCCCTCAATACAGCGGAATGAACCATGTCCGGACCAGGAGAAGTGTCTTTTCTTAGGTTCTGCAGTTTACGGAGCACCAGGTCAGCACTCAGGTCCACTTCGGAAAGTCCTGTACAGGTGCAGGTGAAGCTTTCGTCAGTATGGTTGATGTGGGTCAGCTGGAATGTCCGAGAGTAATGTTCAGCCAAAAGGTTAGCGGCATCACTGTCGTTGTTGGTCGGGCCATTAGGACCAAGCTGTTGGGAAACTCCAGTTTTGCCTTGTCGAAGAGAAGCTGCATAACTGAACAAGCTTTTCGGATTGGAGACGAATCTATCGATAAGCTTGGTCTGGAACTGAAGCCTGTCTTCTCTTATTGCCTTTGTGCATATGTTCCTTATATGTTTGTATTGCCTGTACGCGCCGTTGTTATCAGTTCGTTTATATTCAGCCCAACAGTGCCTTTTGCGGCTTAGCAAACGACGAGTGCGGTTCTTGATGATTGAAGGTTGCTTGTAGCTTTTTGGGACCATTTTAGGAACTGAATGCTCAGTAGCACATAAGATCGTGTGCAGTAAAAAATCCCAATGAGCATCCACTTCAATTTGAGGGCGAACATCCCAATCAGCCTGTTGTAGATAGTCCTGTAAAGCTAACACATTCAACCGTTTCGTCACGAGCTTGAATAAACTGGCTGATTTTTCCGCTCTCATTTCTTGTTGCCATATACAAATTATGGAGATCGTGAAAGTGGTATAGCAGAAATATATAACTTTATATTCACTGGTGTTTTGGCTTAATTTGTATGAGCTAATCTTAGTTGTGTAGAAATATTGTATGTACATATATACCGATAAACGTATAGAGAGTGAGTGTGAAGGAGACAACAATTCCTAAGGGCACAGATAAGTAAGTCTCCGTGCAAATTCTCCACCACAGATAAAAAAACATTTCGGGATTTAATCGCTTTTCCATCCATTTTTGTGTAAAAACGTTGTCAAATCATTTACCCATTTTTTAAACTGAATAATAACCGTCAGTGGTATAAGTCATTAGCCTTGCAAAGACTAGAGTACCTACTCAGATGGAGTCAACTTGATATCTAGCCTGTACCAATTAGGTTTCATTACTAATATATTGGAGGGTAATATCACTCTTCACTGATAATGCAGAAAACGATAGGCTCCAATTGTAGTGTAGCCGTAAATAATTCCCCAAAATCAATAGCTTTTTAGTGTTCGACATTGGATGCTGACCATATTGTTCTGAGTGAACTAGTTTAGCTGAAGGCGTTCGGTCATGCATCCGCACCAGATCACGTTACAGCTCAGCGTGGGAAACATCTACGTTCACTAGCCAGATTATATCAACCGCTTCTCGATATATTGATAACGCATCAAATATATCTTTCCAACTTCTTCGCTTCTGACCTCTGATTTTAACTGAATGGGGGACGATTCAATCATAGGTGTTACTGGTTAATAGTTGTCAAACTACAATACTGGTGGTATCTTCAGTGGTGAGACTGACGTGATCTGGTAAACAGAACAATAAACTGTTAGTCTGTTCCTTTTTGGAACTTCATTAATCATTGTTTTTCTTTGTTTGACTTTTACATATTGTGATATACCTTTTTTTCGAGTTTTCGGATATATTTTATTTATATATTTTTCGTTCTTTATAATACTATGACGGAACAGACACCAAAATTATTTAAGTTAAAGACTATTCCCCCACTCTCGATTCAGCTAAAGCCTTTTTGGCCGGACAATATCGAAGCCTGGTTCTGCTACGCAGAAACTGACTTTTGCAGGCACGGCATCACGGACTCATGCACACAGTTTCTCGCGGTTGTTAATGCACTACCGCGAGAATTTAACAGGTACGTCACACCTAGTATTTTACTAGCGATGTTTTGGAACCTTACGAAACTCTAAAACGATCGATTCTTAAACGCGGAGATCTAACCGATTGTCAATGGTTGAATCAACTCCTTAATAATATCGACCTGCAATATGGTTCCGCGACGGACATGTTGTTAAGGATGAATGAAGTTATTGACCGACGAACTCTTCTTGTCTAAACTTCCTCAACAGGTGCAAGCAGTTCTGGTCTCGTATCAAAACAACGCCGTAGACGAACTGGCTGCATCTGCCGACCGCATTTTAGAAATTATGAAAATCTACTGACGTCGAGGTCTTTTCAGTCAAAGAAAAACATCAAACGACCCCGAATGACATCACCGAATCATGTCATACACTCAAACGATGTCTTCGATTTCGTAATGACCGTAGACGGTCAAGAACCTTGCGAAGAAGTGTTTCACGTAGGCGATCTGTCTCTAGCCCACGAGAGACAGATAACCTCGACTGCTGCTGGTATCATAACCAGTATGACAAATCATACAGAAATTGTAGGAAGCCCTGCTATTACCCGAACTCCAAGTCGACCGACACGAATAAAAACTCGTGAAACTTCCCAGCCGGCACGCGTTAATCGCAACCGTAGCCAGTCAACATAGCCGCCTCTTATACGTCACGGATGTGACAACGAAAGTTCGCTACCTCGTCGACACTGGCTCAGACGTTAGCGTTCTTCCCGCAAACTCTAACGACAGGCTTCACGAGTCTGTCTTAAGCTTACAGGCGGCAAACGGAAAACCGATTGCTACGTATGGTAAAGGGTACGTCTACCTTAACGTGGGTTTACGCAAATCCATTTACTGGATTTTCGTGGTTGCAGATGTTTCTATGCCAACCATTGGTATAGACCTGTTACAATACCACAATCTACTCATTGACACGCGCAAACGAAGGTTAATAGACGGAAACACTAAGTTATCTGTTTGCGTAACTCTTCTTTCTGGTTGCAGATCATCCCTAGTCACAATTAAGCACGTCATAGACCCATTATATCAACCGTTACTGGATAGATACTCCTGGATATATCAACTGCAACCGAAATTGCCGTGTGTAACCAGCAGTGTTACACATCACATCTCGACTAGAGGATCACCTGTATTCTCGAAAGCACGGCAACTGGCTCCCGAAAAACTAAGGTTGGCTAAAAACGAAATCAACCACATCTCCTTTGCACATGGTCCCTAAAAAGGACAGCAATGATTGGCGTCCAACTGGTGATTATCGGCGTCTGAATGTTGAAACCATTCCCGATCGTTACCCGTTGTTACGGGAGAACTGAAGACAGTTGGCTGCTCAAAACCTTTTTACTGTACATCAATTTTATTGTGTTTTCGGATGTGTTTGTTTTACTTAACCTTTGGACTTGTTTGTTTATATCATTCTTTTCGGACATTTTGGTTTCTTTTGTCATTGGTTTGGTATTTGGGAGTTTTTGCTCCAGGAATCTATAAAATTGAAGAATGACTTTGGTCGATTATTTGTGAATTGCGAATAAATTTGGTATCAAATTTGGAGTTTTGGTTCTCTTGCCTACTTGGGTTCGTAATTTGCGAATATCGACGGCCAGTACTTCAATGGTTGGAACGGGCAAAAACTCATAATTGGACGTAACACCCGTTGCCCCACATTCATGATTTGACAGCTACCTTGAAAGGTAAAACTGTCTTTTCAAAAATCGACTTCGTTAAAGCTTATAACCAAATCCCTATGGCTGATGACGACATTCCGAAAACCGCCATTATAACTCCTTTCGGCCTCTACGAATTTGTACGAATGCCCTTCGGTTTATTAACTGCTGCTCGAACCTTCCAAAGGTTCATAGATGACGTCTTCCGAGGTCTCAATTTCGTATATGAGTATGTTGATGACTGCCTGATAGAAAGTCCAGTCACAGAATCCCATCTTTAGCATCTGGACATTGTTTTCGAACGACTCCAAAGGCATGGCATTACTGTCAACATTCAGAAATGCCGAATAGGAACCAACGCCTTAGACTTCTTAGGACACACTATTGATGCCCAAGGCATCCGACCCCTTAGGAGCAAAGTGGCGACCATTCTGAATTACCCAGAACCGACCACGATCAAGCAGTTGCGAACTTTTAACGGCCTTGTAAGTTTCTAAGACGGTTCATACCTAAATGTGCATCCCTTATGAAACCATTAACCGACCAACTTCGTGGAAATGCGAAATCAATTAATCTAGACGACACCGCGCAAAAAGCATTCTCCACTGTTAAGGAACATATCTCTAAGGCAACCCTGCTTGCACATCAGGACACTCAAACGCCCATAAGTATAGCCATAGACGCATCTGGCTCAGTAATCGGAGGAGTCTTACAACAATGGGTTAACAACTCATGGCAACCTTTAGGATTTTTCTCGAGATGGCTGTTAGACACTGAATCTAGGTACAGCACTTCAGGTAGGGAACTCCTGGTTATGCATTGTGCTGTACGGCATTTCCGACATTCCATCGAAGGAAGAGAATTCACACTTTTTACCGATCATAAACCTCTTACTTCTCTTTAAGTTCATCCTCACATAAATACTCACCTCGAGAGCCTCGACAACTCCACTACATTTCGCAGTATTCTTCAGATATACAACACATTTCTGGAGCAAACGATGAAATTGCAGACGCTTTGTCTCGAATAAGTTCCTTGAACACTTTCCAAGAAATCGAACTTCTTAAAATCGCTCAGCTTAAAAAAAAGACACTGATCTTCATCACGAGTTATCCTCGACAACTCTTAAACTAAGTATTAAGCAGATGAGAATATGTAAGGAAACGTTACTTTGCGACACATCTACAGGTTGGGATCGTCCAATAGTACCAAAACATTATCGACGCAACGTCTTCAATACGGTGCAAAAACTTTCTCATCCAGATGTTAGTGCATCCATCAAGCTTATGGCCGAACGGTTTTGCTGGCCTGGCATGAATAAAGACGTGAGGAAGTGGGCACGCTCCTGTGTAAGCTGTCAGAAATCTAAGGTAATTAGACACAACAAATGTCTCTTAGGCTCTTTCAAAACCTCTGATTCTCGTTTCGACCATGTTCATCTGGATTCGGTGGGACCCTTACTCGATTCAAATGGATACTCATATCTCTTTATGTTTTGTACAATGCTTTACTCCGAATAAGTCTTTACAAAGCGATGGACAGTGAGTGCTTCCCATGTGATTGTCAGGGAAACACAAGTTGTAACTAAGAGGAATATGACTATCAACTCACTTCTGTAATAATAGCATGAAACTATGTCAGTCTTGGAGTATATGCGACATTGATGTGTTTGAGAGTACAGGAGATATGTTCGATTGCTTATACTGAAGATTCCCATGAATGATTTTGACATTAAACTTCAAATTAGACTGACAAGTTTCTTAGATGTTGACCAAAGGAGAGAATGATGGAGCAACATATTGAAATCAAGACCACTAAAACATCAAAGTATAGGATGCATCAAATGATGTGGTTCACGATCTTTCTTATATGCTTTTCAAGCAGACAGCATAGGTTATGGGATTTAGATGTGGTAGTGGGCTCAGCACGTTACTTTGCCAGGTCAATCTTTTTATTCTGGTTACAGGGCATATTCGGCATACAATATATCCTTTTTAGTTCCTGTAGATTAGCCCTGGTTTTTCGGTTAATATGAGGAGTCATTGCCTTAAAAGTTATTTTGAAGGAGATATTAGTGTTGAGAGAAAATTTAGTGGTGATTTTAGAAAAAATCTGTTTCGGAGAGCTTATTACTAATAAAGCTACGACTACAGCTGCAGTGTTTCATAAGAAAGCAAAAGGTTTTGCAGCCATCGTGTGTATATTCTCTATTTTGGAAATGAGTAGTTATTGTCCTGGGTTTGTTGCATTTTGTAAGGAATATTATATTGCAGAGACTAGTTCATGATCTCTCTTGTGAAACGTTTCGTCAACCACCACAGATGTTTGTGTTCCACTGTGACAGAATATGAAGCCGAAAATGTTGTGGTTTCGTGAGGGCAAGTTGTTATATGAATCATCTGGAACAAGCTCGACGAACGCGCTTTCCCAAGGTCATAGTTTGCACCAGGCACTCCACAAGTGTACTTTATAACAACTATAGGCTTAAAAAGATGCTTTACATAAATACTTAGCACGACCAAAATCCTGATACAATTTTCGTCGAGATTGGATCTGGTATGTTATGTGGACGCGATGCCCCTTGGGAAAATATTTTGAAAACTACACAGTATATCTAAACAAATGGATTGATATTCACTTTTAAAGACTGTATTTGCTATACAACCCTGCTTGGGATGCATACTGTAGACCAGTAAATGTTTTAACTTGTAGATCATACCTGTAAAAATGGCGTGTACCTGCCCTTGCAGAAACATATTATTATATCTACAAAATTATCTTTCTGATAATTATGAGAATGCCGGACAGAGAGCTGACAGCGATTCGTTAAACATGGGCAGACCTGCCCTAGACTCAATGCTTTGATGTGCAATAAACCGGTTATTTATATACATACTGATCGGCCGATTGTGTATGCAACTTAGTTACAAATATCTAGTTCGGCATAAGGTAGAAGTCGACCTATTTGAACAGACGGAGGTATGATAAATTATTAGATCAAATTGATACTAGCTCATGTTGCTGGAATGAAATGTGATAGGTGGCTCCAGATGAGAGAATGCAGTAATAAAGAACAATGAGTTGTGATATTTATCAAGGTGGAGTAGGTTCGAATGAAGGAAGGAAAGTCAAGATTGGAATGAGTTAAACTGTTTATTAGAACAGAGAGTGCATATAGTGAGTAGAGTGTTAAGTAAAACAACACCCATATGCTTCAAAGTCTGTTTCTTTCATCGTCCGATGCCTACCACACAGTTTTCAGGTAAATGTCCGAGTTAGAATGTTATAGGTTGTCTTAGTAGAATATCTAATCCAGTATAAAATTAGAAACATGAGTCTGAAGGGTGAGCGTAGGAGAACAACCCCAATACCTTATATTGATTGACTTGTTCTCATCCATAAATAGCCTGATACAAACAAAATGTGCTGCCCCACAAACATGGGTGGATTGAAGTCATCGCCTTCACCATTATTGTAATTTAATGGTTGAATTCATGAGTCAGTTAAAGTTAGACCACCATGAAAAACATGTGAGCATGATTACTAGTATTTTCACGTATTAAAGGCATTTTTGCTGACAATTCATATGTATTGGTGGTTTAATTAAATACTGTCCTGAATAAGCAACACTGGGGTCGAGAAAAACTTCCCGCGACCAAACAAACCGTATTGAATTTGACAAATTAACTGGAACAGTAGTTGCTTAGCGTACTACTGAGGATGCGATTGGGAACCAACTCATATGGACAGCGTACCGGGATAAATGTTAACTGACTTTCTGATTTAAACCAGAAATAATAACGATATCATTATTGACACAATATTGATTGTTTTTCTATTTCTGAACACAAAATACGCATGCCGCACAAAAGTTAGGCTATTAACCAACGGTTACCTGGGTATATCTTTACGCGACTCGTTAGACCATCTCTATACTAAATCATTGTTCAATGTTGTAATCACATGTTGTTTAACTGTTAAGTGATAATTATGTAGGTTTTCATCTTGAGCGTGTCCAAAACTAAAGCAAACGTTTTGGAATAATTACACGTATTTCCCGAACAGTTTCTGCTGAACTCTTTTTGATTTATCTTTCAGTTTATCAATACCCGTAAGAAGCCCATTACATTTTGATAACCGGAGTGCAACAGTCCCACTCAATTTGGTGTCGAGCTAACGTCACGTTGATTCTGGTGGGAGAGTAGTGTGGTGGTATTGGTCTTTGACAACACCATCTTTGAAGCCAAGCATAAACTACTGAGAAGGTTTACATTTTAGATGTAACACCTAGAAAAAGTCCATGATGGTGAGCCGCGAAGAGTTGATCGTCACGGAATTTCTGAGAAGAATGAACTGAAGAAAACAGAAATGGAGACATAAACGAACTCTGAATTAGAACAAACATAGAGGAGTTGAAGGAAAATTGATGGAGGATTTCCAAATGATGTATTAAATATATCGTTTAGACATTTTACACCGAACTCTGTAGTTTTGCACTAAAAGCTGAATTGATATTCTTCACCAAGACTTCGTTCATTGCATAATAACCAAACTATTATTTTTTAACTGCTAAGTGAAGGGTTTTTAGCAAAATTGGAACAAATCTTAAGGTCCAGATATTAATGTCAACTGCGCCAGCGAAAATAATGTCACAACCGAATCTCAAGTATTTGGTATGAAAGCAGAACTAACGCACCAAAGTTTGTTCGATTAATCCAAACTGAGTTCTTCTGTATAGCATACGAAGCTTTTTTGATTGACTAGTATTAAATCATGTCGAAACACAAACTCTGTGTCCCATTTAGACTATTCGAACTTAAGGAAAAAAACAAATATGAAAAATACAAAATATCTCAAACGACACGTCCTGTTCTATACAGCTGAAGGCTTCTCTAGCATAAACTAACGTGCTAAACATCGAAATGAATGGTTAACGAATAAGTGTTCGGCACACCAGAGTCAAAAATAATATTCTCAACAAGTCGGGATCAAATAACAGTCTGTATGTATTAAAGCAACCATGCCAAGCAGACAGTCAAAGGTCGACAACCAGTAACCTTGGAATTAGCGAAGTACGACTCCATTGCCAATGACCTAGCGACATGCAAAAGTAAAATGAAGTAATAATGGTAAATCTTTAACCAAAATCAACCCAAAGTGATTCATATGAAGAAGGCTGAAGAAAAGAAAATATAGGCATGATGAACCTAAATGAAAGTTGAAATATAAGACAGGGAAAGAACAAAGAAATAATGGTACTGTTGAAAAAGATACTTGATGAGAATTTCAGTGTATTCTTTCCGTCCTAATCCTAATATCATTAACTTTGATCTCATTATTATCTAATCTTTCGTTAAAACTATTTGGACGAGTGCAAGTTTTGGTGAAGATAATATCTCATCGATTCTCTACAAACTAACAGAGCTGCATGTACAAACATCAGTACTCAAAATATTTACATCATCCTCAGAATAAGGCTCACATTTCGAAACCTGGAATGTCACGTATGTTGCCCCAAAATGTAAATCAGCGCCACAAAACCTATTTAAGAACTAAAGGTCAATAAATGTCACCTCTATTACATCAAGCGTAGTCGAAAAAGTGATAAAAGATAATTTGTATGATCACCTACTTGAAGAAGGGTTAATCGACCCCTCTCAACACTGCTTAACGTGCCTCATGGTATTAATTAAGTAGTAATTACTAATCCTTTATAGCGATGGATTAAATCTATTTCCACTAACAGGCTGAATGATTAAAATCAACTATAAAATTTTCATACCTCGGCCAATAACCTGTAGTACTGTTCAGTGCAGTGTTTGAGGTTCACTGTTTTTTCCAATCTAATTCAGCAACATATGCACGCGCTTGAACTCCGGCAAGACCTAACTTTACGTCGATGACTAAATACTCATCTGCGAAACCAACATTTGAAACATATAAGGTGTTACACAAACATTCGAGCACGAACTCAACAAGGTAGATAACTGGTGTAGACGCTACAGCATAGAACGCAACACAAGATACGCAGCTGGCTATGTATTGAAGATATGTATATGAAAAAAAAATAGCAATTAACCAGAATGTACTGTCCAAACTCACATTATTACCTGACCTTGAGGTGCATTAACTGCACAGTCTAAACTTCGCTAAACACACCGCCACTAGAGCATCGAAAATGAGGAAATTGCTAGGCTTCATTCTTTGTTACTTTTTCAATATGAAACTGGAATCATTCTTTACAAGATATATGTAAGACGTATCGTTGAATACAATTTGTTCTTATTTTCGAACTGACGCTTGCCCTATATGCTGAAGATGGAATGAGTACAATGGGATTTCACTCTCAGAATGCTTAAAACTGATCCACTAATTGGCTATCGTTGCCGATACCAAATCCTAGGACTTGAACCCCTTTGGAAAGAAGGCTTAAGTCCACTATGATTCTCTTCCCCAAGCTTAGAAATCCTACTCACTCCACTCAGAATATAGTCCTTTCCGAAGGCTCACATAAATACGATCTCTGAGGTAAAACGTCCACAGTCAAAGTAAAAAAAATACTGGATAAAACCTCAAGAAAACTTCGCCATCAAGTATGCATTATCATGGAACAGTTTTACCTCCAAAATACGCATGACAGATGGACTACATAAGTCCTTAAACTTTTTTGTTAAAACCCTTACTTTCGCCTACAGGCGCGAATAAATTTACACTCTACGCAGATATCGTAGGCTCTCTACATGTCCATATTACATCACGACATTGGTTTCATTTCTTTCTTCTTCTTTGAAGTTATATTAAGTACTTTTCCGTGGCTACATGTCCCTCTTTAATTTCCGATCAAAGTAGACAGATAACTCACTGGATCTATCGATACTGCTCAACTATAGTCGACCACAAGAGACGCTGACCACTATCCTAAAGAGTTGCCAAGTGATCATTACATTTTCCTGCCCAACTACCAGTGGTCTACTTTCAAGTGGTTATTCTACAACAACCATAAATTTGACAAATAGTCAAATTACATAAGTGCTTAGTAGCAACATAATTCTACTACGCGAATGACCAGTTTTCAGCCACGTATATGTTCGTTAAGGTCACAGTTTGTACGCGATTTCGTTTTTGAACAGATCATAAGAACTGTAAACCAACAGTAAACTATCATAAATCCGTTGTTATACTTACACTATTATTGGTGGTTTTATCAGCTTCATAACCCTACTTCGTCGGTATTTTATGTGTCAAACCCACGTTGTGAATTTTTGATAACACCCTTAGGATTGGATTGTGCCTGGTATGTCAGGAAAATATTAATAATATTATCATGTGCATCGCCTCCCTAGATTGTCACCTATACAACCCCTTATTTCATGGAGTAATGTTGAAGTTTACGCGGGGAAAATAATAGTTGGTTGTTAACATGGAAATATACTCACGTTGTAGTCGGGCCAGTCATGTGTTCTCAATCCCAGTTGTGTCGAAGCTTCATTAGATATACACTACGAGGGTATTTGGTGTAGATATTCATCCATAGCCAATAAGTATTCCATTGGTGTAAAGAATAGAATCGAGCGTTATTTCAAATGTACACAGTAACCACGCTGCCGCTGGTATAGGGACCCAAATGTAGCAAAAGGCAAGTCACCTTCGTTAAGATTGACCTTGAATTCAGTGCTCGTCACGGAAGAAGCGTTGTCAGCATCTCAGAGACTATTTGTTGAACGGCTCTCTCAAACCCGACTTATGTGATAAAACGTGTACCAAGAAGCACCGGATAGTCAATCAAAATTGTGTTTCACGGAGTATCAAATGGAGAGTGATGGTTCCTACGAAGCCCACGAACAAGCTGTGCTACAGTTGCGCTTGATATCAAGTTATTTAGGCCTTCGTGCCATTATGAAAACTAACGTTTCGAGGCTATCTTGTCCGTTGCACCTCACGGCCGTCTGTGTCGATGAATAACTACTTGTGTTTGAAATATATTATCCGTCCTTTGAGTCTGACCACTGGCTTATGTGCTCAAGTTCAGGGCAGAGAGAAAGGCCAAAGGGTTGTGGACTAATAAAGACAAATCCTTAACATAGAGTCACTAGTGCTGATTGGGTGTTTAGTTAGTCAACTCGGAAATAATTAGTCATACCCATCGTGACTCTGATTGGTAGTGTTTTCACGTAATATTAGTCAGCGATTATTCCACGATATCCAGCTGGGGATTTCAACATTCTATAATCTAATCTCAGCAAGCAAAACAAAACCCCTGTACAGCGATTTCATAATGGACTTGTTCGGGATTGACAGAAAATGTGGGTCACACCAACAGTGAAAATTCCTCAAAACTAGACCATTCGCTAACAAATGATCAGCTTCTAGTCGAAGATGTTCATTATTCGGCATCAATGGGGAGTAGTGTCCCATGAACACGTGAACACTGGTGGATCATCATCTCTCGATTAAACTAGATGTGCCTCATGCATGCCTCATAACTTACCTACTGTTGTCACTACCACATACCACTAATTTGTACCTGCCACGCCTTTGATCACCCCTTTTCCCCTTTCACCCTTACACTTCTGTTTCACACTGCCTGAAATTCGAATTAATTGACCAACAATATATTTATTTAGTTTCTGAAACTATCATCTGGCATCCGAATATTCACTTAACTATTTCTCATATTGCAACTAACCGTCCTCCTGTCTGGTAATGTGCAACTGCCAGATTGACTAGAATTAGTGCAGTTGAGAGGCTGAACTACCGTCAATTAAAGATTGCCAAATACCCGTAACCGTGCCGAAACAGCAAGAAACTGGTTCAAACAAGTGGAGCGGTTTATAAAAGGTTGTCGTAAGTATACTGGAGCTACTGGATAGTAAATAAACGAAATATGAAATTAGATCAGTATATGTGTTTGTATGCTCTAGATTCTGAATTACTCCAACTGAAGCGGTTTTTCGAAAATTATGGTTAGTGATGGATGTTTTGAGAAAGCGACTGAATGAATTTAGAGAAGAGGAAGACGATTTAAGAAGTAAAGTCTCAGACATTGAAAGTCAGATTAAGTGTGTGGTCGATGAAACTCACAAGGTAGTTCGTTCATTTTGTCCATAATTTGTTCTTTAGGTTAATTCAGAACAGTATGAACTTGCTGCTAAAGAAATGTTACTTAAGCAAAAGTGTCAAACGCAAAACGACAGATTAAAAGATGCGCTTAACAGGCTTTCCGACCATCAAGATAGTCATGACCATCATTCTAGGTAAACTCAGTGCTACGTTTCTGAAGATTTTAGAAAATTGGAAAACTTGAACCACAAGAATTATAGCCAGGACTCGAAAATGGATGAATTAGAAACAGAGCTGATGCGACTGCGGAATGAGTGCTTGGAAGTTCAGGCTCGTGTTGATGAAGTCGGTCCACTTCTCTCTTGTTGCATTTGTAGACTGTAATTCATCTGAAACATGTAGAATTTGCCAAAGAAAATGCTGAAAAACGAGCCAGTGCAACCGAGTCGTATGATTATAATTTGGTTACATTGTATTCTTAAAGGAAAGTTCAAGACCTCGAATCGCAACATACATCCACATTAGAGGCTTTGAGACGTGCTGAGCTAAGTGATATACAGGTAAGTAATGTTGCACAAACGTATGTTAGCTAGTTTTACAAAAAGCCTTGACTTGAGCACTGCCAGTTACTGATGTTTTGTTGCCAGTCGTTTGTCTTTACAGTTGGTTTGGTCTTTAAGTTGTTCACCAGGATTGAGTTTGTTAGGGTATGAATTAGTATATAATGACTCAGGGTCTTAGGATTCTTGATATGAATGTCTGCAAGAACATATGTTATGTCTCAGTTTGTTGAATAAAGGCCTTTTCTTGCTTGGATGCCTCAAACAGTTTGTATCTGACAAAAAGTAATAAAAAGTTGAGCAAACGAATCATCGAAAGATCTGAGATTTGTCAGTACTTAATGTTTTAAAGGATTAATCCCCGCGATTTTAATTGATGCCGACCCATGTTTTTTAAGTGCTTAGTTTGTAAACTAGTTTTTACAAGTTAAGTAGTTTGTTCAAACCACGTGTATCGGACAAGGTAACCATGTAGATTATAATGCGTTTTTATGGAGTTAGTAGTATAAAGAACTTTTTTCTATCCAAATGAAGCTCCGCACTCATAAAGTTCTCGTCTTTTGAAAGCATCCTATCTTCCATTTTTTAAATGTTTCCAGAGGTACTAAACGTGCCTTAGTAAAAATCGTCCAAGGGTTATTGACTAACCTATTTAGTGCAAAATTTTTAATTCGTGGAATTTACGAGATGATTTCAAACATCCTAGCATCTTAAACTATGGTCGAGTAATAGTATCATTATGGAGTAATAATTGTGTAGGGCTGAAAACCATGAATAATTTGAGTTCTTAGTACGGTTGTCGAGGGACTTTAATTTCGTGAGTCATTGTTCTTCGCTAAGATGGTGAACTCTTAGTATTTTTATTATTGGCTTTATTTCGTATATTTACTTTTAAACGAAATGTTGACTTAATAGCTTCATGAACTAGACTGACTCCATCTATGGAAGCATTAATTGCTGTATTCAGAAACTTAAACTCAGTGATTGGTATCCATATTCATAAATTTTAATTCGCTCCTACTAACAATCTTAGATAAATATACTTCTGTACTACTAAGCAAAAATTGTTAATGTGTGTGTTTTTTCATGCATCACACATGCGATAATTGCTATCAAAATGGTTGCCTGCCCTGGTACTTATCTGATGATGGCGAGTTATCTTAACCGTATAAATGCTTTCGGCTGATTTTTAAATTATTTTGCTCATGTACGTATAAATCATTTAAGTGGTGAAAATTCGTTTAGGCATGTAATCACTCAAAACTTTATGGTCTAACAGCTATTTGATTTTCATTTGGTATCAATAAGACTTAGTTATCTGATAATTAGTCTCGAAATTCACATTATCCCAATCTTTTTTGTTTTTTTTATTCATAGTATCTATCTACAGATGATTTGGAAATGAAGGAAAAAGACTTACGGGAACAGTTGCAGAGGGTAAGATACTCGGTATTCCTTATTAATGTTGGGTGTGTTTTGCCTATACAATTTCTTCATTAAAGCACTTCATAAATGTTCCGGTAAAGCATACTCTTCATACAGTTGTGCTAACTGACTTACAATACAAAGATGGTTCCTACAATAATTTTTTGTCAACTGCTTAATGAGTCGAAACATTTTGTGGATATAAATATGCTTTTAAAAGTTTTATCTAATAAAAAATAACAGTTGGAAGTCACCTTTGTATGATACAAAACTACCCAACTGAATAGTGTATATATGAATTAAATACAATAGCCCTTTAGTGGCTTAATAATTTATAAAAATGGTATGCGGTTCTAAAACCTAGTACATTTTTATATCACTCTAACTACATGTGGACAGATACATGAAAAACTCAAATAAAGCCGTTGTAACACGCTAATGATACATCACTATTGCTGTATAGTCATAGGTATTCAGAAATCTATGCCTATTACATTGGATAAATAGACAAATCTTATTTCTTGTATAAAACTATTATCTTCTGTTCCTCAACATCATTTCGTTTTTTTATATGTATGTATGCAAAGTAGATCGAAGTTCAAATCAAAACCAACATCACCCAAACAGTAAATTTTGAGATGGCTTTTCATTATTGGAGATGACGTTTGCTTTCCATCATAAAAGATATGTCGCACCACTATATATTGAATCTGGTTATATTTTAAGTCACTCATAATCAACAACCATATCAGGCATAATCTTAAAAATGCTAAATCTTTGCATTTCTAAAAGTGCATGTAGTATTTATCTTACATTAGATCTTTTAAGTTTAATTTTTATCTTATAAAGTATTCGTAATTTAAAAGATCGTTTGCCCATTTAGCTTTCTAATTCTACTGCGTATATATATATATATATATATATATATATATATATACATATAATTTTATAACATTTTCGGTGTATTAGTGTCATTTATCTGTATACAGGAGATAATACTTTTTTATCATAAATTAGTAGTAGCAATCTCATGAAATTCGGCGTGACAAATATATGTTTTTGATTAAGACTGTTATTTATACCTCTCATGTTTTGTTTGTTAAACCATCGATAAATTTTAATAAATATTCATAGTTATCAAGGCAGTTCAGTGAATGAGCTCATCAATGAGACTTCTATTTTATTAGGTGTTAGATCCGCGAATATTGCAGGTTAAGATTCTTGTCAATTAATTCAAATAAATATTGTCTTTATCCCCGAAAATTCTTTTTCGTGTAGCCGAATCCCGAATTGAGGTCGTAAAAGATCTTGTATATAAACTTTAAATGAAGCTCTTAATTTCATTAAAATTTTTAACCTAAATATGTTAGGTTTATTGCGTCTTTTTTATTCATCAATTTGTGAAGAGTTATCAATACTCCTTCAGTGGAGTGTTCACATTCCAACTCCCTTATGTGGACCCTCCATACCCGCCAACCCAGTTATGGCTCCGAGAATTTACTCTTGTCCTGTGAATTTCGTAAGCAACACTTCCGCTATGAGAAGGCAGTGAGTAAGACTTTCCTGACAGGCTATATACGCGTGGACATGTGAGAGCATTTCGAGGAGAGCGTACTCTCCCCACTCTTGCCCGTACCAGGGTAGTTGGTATAATTTGATATAATTATTTATTTAAAAATGCATTATTTTATAACTTCTGCATTTTAAATTGGGGAATGTCACGACGAAGTTCAACTCTAGATAGTTGTATGCGTGTAAGCGTATTTATGTGCGAACATGCGTGGGGTGTTTTTAATTACAGCTGTCATGTAAAAAGTGATGTTTTGCGCACAGATTTTCACCCTCGGAACTTGTACAAAATAGGGTGCTACATCTCAAAAGACCTACGGTTATTTTTACTTTCTACTCGTTTATTACTGTTTATTTAGGAGATCTCGAGTGTTTTACATGTGTGTATATTAATAATAATAATGATAAGAAAGTATTTTTCGATTCGGACTATTAATTATAGTGACTATTTGATAGTTTGTCTGTTATCAACCGTACTAGCGTACCGTAAAAAAGAAAAGGACGTTTTAACACTGATTTTAAGATTGTAGTTTATTTATTTAAACACATAAGTATTGATACAAAGGGCCACCAGATGCATATGCGCCACACAAATCTCATTTTATTTGTGTGGGGGCTGTGATACTGCCCGAGTTCCCAAACCGAAACAGGTGGTTTTCTTAGGAAACCACACCCGGAGCCTTTGACCTAAAGATCTGATCCATGAGGCAGTGGAGCATCGTACGGGAGATGCAGTCTCACGGTAGCCGTTGACCAACAGTATGTTCATACGCCATTTGTCCCTTCAGGATACTGGAGCGCATGTGCACCATAGGTTAGGAATCAGGGTTTTCCAACTCCCCTAGGTGAACTTTCCGTGTCCATCAATCCGGTTAAAGCGCCGGACATTCGCTTTTCATCCTCTCAATTTCGTAAGCAAACCCCCGCGCCACGAGAAGGCAGTGGGTAGGACTTTCCTGGCAGAGGCTATATATGCGTGGCCATGTGAGAGCATTTGGAGAGGGAGAGCGTACTCTCCCCACTCTCGGCCGTACCAGGGCATTTGGGGGCTATTATCCAATAACAGATTTTGAATTTTCGTCTTTAACTATGATTTTCAGCTTACCCGGATAAAGCGTATACGTTGTGCCGTCATATTTATTGCTACTCAGAGACGAATTATTGTGAATATTTCAGCTCTATAGGCGTCAAGTTGCACCCACAATAACTCAGTTGGTGGTTAATGTCTCTCACTACACTGGATGTTTTTTGAAGATTGTAATCACACTTCGCAAGTATGAAACTTATCTACCGTCTCCAAATATAAGTTGGAGGTTCAAATTCTACAGCACCTATTCTGGCTTCGGAAGTCAATTAGTGTCAGAAGCTCTCACAATAACTTACAAATGTCGTTTAACTTTCAAATGAGCACTGTTAGCGGGATATAGATTGTGTTGAAGTATGTTCCGTGCAGGATTGTGCTTGGGCACAGTGATTGGCTATTTCTTAACCAACCACTGCTAGCGGATGCTTGGAGAAGACTGTAGAATCTTATGTAAAAATTATAAATATACTAATGTTCTTCTCATTGTGCTTCTTGTACTTCCTACTTCCTACTGCTTTGTCTCCAAATGCCTTGGTAAGGCCGTGAGTGGGGAGAGTCTACTCTCCCTCTCGAAATGCTCTCACATGGCCAGCGAATATATAGCCTCTGCCAGGGAAGTCCTACTCACTGCCTTCTCGTGGCGGGGGTGTTGTTTACGAAAGTGAGAGGACGAAAAGCGAATGTCCGGCGCTATAACCGGGTTGGTGGACACGGAGGGTCCACCTAGGGGAGTTGGAAAACCCTGATTCCAAACCAATGGTGCACATGGGCTCCAGTATCCTGATGGAACGAATGGCGGACGAACCTGTCATTGGTCAACGGCTACCATGGGACTGCATCTCCTCACGATGCTCCACTGCCTTGTGGATCAGACCTTTAGGTCAAAGGCTCGGGGTGTGGTCCCCTAAGAAAACCACCTGCTTCGGTTTGGGCACCCGGGCAGTATCACAGCCCACACACAAATTATTTTGTGTGGCGCATATGTACCTGGTGCCCTTTTGTACCAATATATATGTGTTTAAATAAATAAATAATAATTCTTCTCATTGTGCTCCCTACTTCCATCCACCCTAATTATTTGGAATATAATTACGTTCCTGCTCTACCGTGTTCTGATTTGGGGACTCATCGGGTAAAGTAGTGTCCAAGATTACTAAGCAATAATAGCTGGGTCGTAATAAGAGAAATTATAACAAGCACTTTTTTGGGAGCCATGAATTAAATCAGGTCAAACTGCTACACACTAACACTCACTCCTTAATACACAAACACTTTAATAATCAACCTATTATTGTCATTTATTCTTATGGATGACAGAAACTTATTCAGTGCAAAAATAATTATTATTCTCATATGAAATGCGTACTGTTTTTCTAGGCTATAATGTTTACATAAATGTGTGTATAAATGTTGTTAAATACCAGTATATTTTCTATATATTAATGTATAATGTTATTGGGTACATGTTCTTTCCATGACACCAATGTCTCTGGGTCACGATACTCCTATATTTCAAAATGACATCAATATTGAACTGATCAAAAAGTTCGTAATGTTATATCTTGTTCAGTTTTTTTATTTTAAAATCAAATAACTTAATAGCTATTTTCTGACAACATAAAATGGCTCAATTTTCAGTATATGTCAACATGTAATATATATATATAAAGATGTTATACTAATCAGTAGAGTTAGATCGTTCTTAATTTTCGCTGTTCATGTTGTGGCTTTTTAAAATCTAAGCATTTTATGGATTTACATCCTTCGTACAGTTTTTTTAGGGATTCTGTGGTTAGTCATCAGATTTTTATCAGCTTGAACTATCTTATACGTACCTTAATCTAAGTGTCATGGATAGTGTTTCCTACTCAGGATAAGTTGACTTGTATTTAGTTAATCAGAAAACTGTCGTACAGTAAATTTAAATTTGGTTTTTCTTTTTGACGGTTTATTTATTAAAGAGTCTGGTGTCCTTTTAATCTTTTCTACTTCGAATGCGAATTTTTTCCTATAAACCAGTGATAGTATATTTTAATGTTTAATTTGTTACAGTCAGTTCTTAAAATTTGAATTTTCTATACCCTTATCATCAGTCTAAATTATCTCATTAGTCTTCAGCGTATTTATCTATTGGGTTTGAGTAATTTAACCCTAAAAGTGTCACCTCACCACACCCTACAGGTTTCCGTCCTTGGCGGTAAAGCCTTTTGAAACCTAGAGGTACCACACCAAGTAATTATCATGGAATAGTCTTGTGTGACCAGCCTTAAGCGGTTGTCTCTTGGGTCACGCTCCCAGATCTTCATGATCACCTCCAACCCAGTCTCGTGCTCAAGTCCCTCAGAAAGAAATATCCTTCCTCTGTATGGACAGCTTGAAAGTTACAACCACTCTCATAATTCTAACAAAAGAGATCATCTTGTTAATGATGAGATCCCTTCGTCACTTCTTAATATTACTTCTATCCCCACTGTCAATACTTCTCTTATGATTCTATGTTTATCTCCAAGTGCCACCTATGCAACTATTCAAGTTTATGAAAAGTTATTTGTGGTCTCTTGAAACCTCACTCTTAACTTCATGTTGAGGCTGTTAATGTTCGGACCTTATATCAAGTAGGACAGCAGGCCTCCTTAGTTAGGACTCTAAGATCTCACACTCGTTGTATATTTTGTCTTCAAAACACACAAACAGGATCGAAGTGTGGTCATTCACTTGAGTCCACCTAGTCAATGCAGTAAGCATTTACGATTTACCCTCCGTGTATCCAAAAAGCTGAAGGCCACCTCCCATCGCCTCTCTGGTATATATGTAGCCCTGAGTTCAAAAGCGAAACAGACTCTCCTTGACCGGATTTTTATAGACAGTCATTTGTGCTCTATCCGACTCAAAAAAATAGTAAAAAGTCAAAAAAAAATAAGAACACACGCCGTTGCCTCTTCGTTGTCTTTTCGTATGCCCCTTATGACTGCAGCTTTGGTGAAGGGAGAGACGAATTTTATAGAAAGCTTTCTGCTATTCGAAAGCCAAACGCTCATATGTAGTTAGAGTGTGAGGTGATTTCAATATCCAAGTAGGTAACCTTAACCTAACTATAGGGGTCTTAAGTGGATCTCACAGTGTCACGGCTCAGTTAACAGATAATAGTTACAGGCTGCTGCAAGTGTCATCGGATAACCATTTATTCTTAGCAAACATAAACTTTAAACACAAGAAGAGACATCGTCTGACATGGTGACGGCCTAAATCGACTTGACGTTGGGTTGGAGTAGACCATAGTGCCATCAACCAGTGTTTGTAAAGCTCTTTAAGAAACTTCCGCTCATTCTTCAACTCATGTTCGTCTGCATCTTACTAGACGCATAAAATTCACAACAAGGAGTCTCCTTAGAGGTCAACTTAACGATAAAAACGTCAAGAATATACCTCAGGAACTAGAGAAGCAGTTTGTCCATCTCAGGAAAACCACGCTAGTTTCAGACCTGGTTGTGGATGTTTAGACCAAATATTCTCCCTTCATCAGGATCTGGAGCACAGGCATACCTACTGACGCTTAACCATAGTTGTATTTCTTGACCATAGGGCACCGTTCGGTTTCATAGATCGACAGGTTTTATGATAATGTCTGTCGTTGAAAGGCATACCAAAGAAATACATCAATATTGAACAGGCTCTCTACTCGAACGTTACTAGTTAAGCCAGGGATTTTACCGAATCGGAGTTGATGACTTCAAGTAATGTTCTCCATAGTTGCTCACTCTATTTCTATTTAACTTATTGGTAGGCGTACTTCTTGAAATTATAATAATAATATCATCATCTGAATTATAATAAATTGGTCTACCAGAAGATTCATTTGTTGACTCGAAATACTTAGATGACATAGTCCTATTCGGTAGATAAATACCTTGACAAAACTCAGGGTCACTTGGCCTCCTCAATCAACAGTGCAAGCGTGTTTGTGAAGCGTATCCCTCCATCCTCACGCAAAATATTGATTAAGGACTAGTTTCTACCAACCTCTAGGTTAACGATAGTGAGTGAAATAGTCGACTGTATCGACCGCTTCACTTCACTTGGAAGTCTCACCGATGCTTAGTGTGTTGGTGTTTGACGGGATCTCGATACGGATTGAGAAAGCCCGGTCGGAGCTTGCCAAATTACGTCTGTGACGTAGGCGTGTTATCAGTTTATAAGACATTGAATCTTCATCTACTGGGGTAATTTGGGCACATGTTGTGTTTGTCTAACCATCGCCTACTTGGACAGGTAATGAATGCTGGTGTATGGGTGTGTTGGAAGAAAGCTAGAGGTGGTCAGTCCAAACGTGGTTTCAGTCTATGATGTCATCAGCTTTTGGTCTGAGTCATGTAGGCAGATGCAAACTGCTTGTTTGTTGTCCTTATAATTATCGTCACCGAAGGTAGGAGACTTTTGATGAAATGTTTCACGATTGTTTGCAATTTCATAGGCATATTCAATCCTTATCTTTCCTCAAATCTTAAGTTCCTAAATAACCTGACTTGTATTCTTTTATATATATATATATATAACAAGAAAGAATTTCAATAAAAAAAGTTACGTTCATTTTTTATGAAGAATGTTACAGCAGGATCGCTACTGGCTTCTATTTCGAGACATGTCTGATAACTTCTCTAGCCACTATGTTGTACCATCTGTAGGACCCCAACCAGGGAGTCGTGAAGGTCCAACAGAAGCCAGTTCTGTAGTTTTCTTTCATACCACGATGCCATGTCATACACTGACCACCTCTCCTCTTTTTCCATCCAGTTCCAGTGTCAGTAAATAATGCACGACTTGGAATTCTCTGGGATGACATTCGTAGAACATGTCCAAGCCACCGAAGTCGATGTTTCGGGATTGTGACACCAATCGGATTGTCGTCTCTGTGCCCGAACACACGATGCCAAACCTCTGCATTACTAACATGGTGTTGCTACTGAAGTTAGTAGTCCTCCGGAGACAACGACGGTCAAACAAAGAGAGTCGTCTAATATTCTCAACTCGGAGAGACCAGGTTTCACAAGCATAGAACAAAACTACTCTCACCGATGCGTTGTAGATCCGACCTTTTACAGCCAGACTAACATCACGAAGGTGCCAAAGATAGCCTAGATTGGCATAAACTGCTCTGACTTTCACTATACATGCATCGATCTCACTTATGTAGCTACCTAGATACATGAACTTCTCGACTACTTCTATCCGCTCACTACCCAAGGTGAGTGCAAGATCAGTTTACTTCCAGTCTTGTAAAAGTACTTTGCACTTGGAAGGTGCAAAGCACATACCATGCCTACGGACATGAATGGCCAACTGATTAAGTGCCCATCATCTAAGACGTCAGTTGGTGTTAGTGATTGGCATCCCGTCATCTTCATAGATTGTTTTACTCACACCAGACTTCTTGCTGCCAGTCAGTCGCATGAGTTGAAAGAGCTTCCGGCAGTTACCAGATGTAACTGCTACTTCCAACTCATTGGCACCACCAGGCTTCTCGGTCCTTACGCAAGTTTTACACAATTCCATTGCGTAATAGCCGTCGTTTGTGGTCGAATTCGCGGTCACCCGGAGTAGACCGACGGGCTTCAGTGGGTTGTAAGGAGCCTGAAGAAATCCAATGCTTATAAGCAGGACGTTTCGCGAAGCCGCAAGCGGCTTTACTCGCTATTTTCATGGCGTCATGCAACTGCAACTAATGCGCATCTATACTTTTCAGTGGGATGGTAGCTAGCCATAAACGTAGCTCGGTTTGATACTTAGTTGCAATTGATTTATTTTACTTATTTAAACACCAGATACATATGCGCCATACAAATCTCATTCGATTTGCTTGAGGGCTGGGATACTGCCCAGGTCCCCGAATTGAAGCTACAACCAACTTACTGACGTTGATCCGTTTGGGACGATAAATTTGTTGGCCACTTAAAAGTAAGGTAAGATTAGCGCAAACACGGGACGTGATCAGAGTCCAGATAGGTACTCAAAAGAAGCGTCAGTCTTGTACACAACCACATAAGCAGTAGCTGGTAGCGATATGAATAATCGTAGTCCATGCTTGAGATGCAGATGGAGGGTGCCAGGTGGCACATCGGCGATGACTGTGGTGGCAGTTAGTGCTAGCCATAAACAGGTTGTGGTCGGCGCACAGTTTCAGTAGACAGTCCCTGTTTTCTACCTGCGACCAACAAGTCCCCATCTGCCACCTAAACGACTCTCTTCTGTGCCTAGATCCGTAACCTGAGCACAAGTCTCCGCCTAGTACTACAATGGTTGTCGAACGCACTTTCTGTAGAAGAACGGTTGAGTGATGGTAAAACTCATCCTTGATCGTATCCGGGCTGCAATCTGTTGGAGAATAGGCGGAAATACATCGTTTCTCACCCCGACTTCTCACTTACTAATCTAACAGCACATAACCGATGCGGATCCAATCGATCATTGCTGCCTCAGCTCCAGCGCTTAGTGTGGCCCTAACGCCAACAAAATCAGACGAAGATGCCACAGGGTCCCCGGATAAATACACTTGGAACAAGATTTTCGAAGCAACAGATGGTGAATGAATTTGTAGTACTTCACTAGAGTCTTGAATACGGCTGTTGAATAGACAACAGACGTCGATATTAAGACTTTCTAAAGACATAGCCAACCCTATCTATTGTCCGGTCTGCATTAGTGTGCGAACGTTGAAGGTAGTCAGTTTGAATGGTATACGTGGTTTCAGAAAAGCTGTTTCAGTATTTGTATTTGGTGGCAGTATTCAACTTTCGACCACTCAGTTACTCGAGATTGTTTAGATAAAACAGTGTTTCCACCATAGGTGAGCTGTTGTATAAGTTGAAACTAAAAATACACAAAGTGGGAATAAAAGAGGGTGGATAAGTGGCGTAGTATATAAAAGAAATAAAAATGAATGTTATCAAATGGATATGAGTTGTCTGAATTTCAATTGGAGCAAGAACAGTAACTTCAGTAATTATTGTCATTTCATTTTGTTTGTGTGTGGGCTGTGATACTACCTGGGTGCCCAAACCAAAACAGGTGGTTTTCTTAGGAAACCACACCCGGAGCTTTTGATCTAAAAGCCCAATCCACAAGGCAGTGGAGCAATGTCAAATGCAGTTCCATGGTAGTGGGCGGCCAACAATATGTTCATACGCCATTTGTTCCTTCAGGATACTGTAGCCCATGTGCATCATTGGTTTGGAATCAGGGTTTACCAACTCCTCTGAGTGGACTTTCCTTGTTCACAAACCCGGTTAAAGGGCCGAGAATTCGCTTCTCGTAAACAGCAGTAATGCCGCGAGAAGGCAGTGAGTAGGACTTCCTTGGCGATAGCTATATACGCGTGGTCATGTGAGAGCATTTGGAGAGGGAGATCTAACTCCACCCTCGGCCGTACCGAGGCTTTTGGAGGCCTTATATTGGTTATTCAAATCTCCCCATTGACCTGTAGGGCTGGAATAATCATTCTCTTACTATCCCATCTGCATCCTGTTTGAACTGCCTCGATATTGTCTCAAGTCACATCTCTGCTCGTAAACCTTTACATTCTACTAATCCATATTTTCTCGACTTCTATCTTCTATGCCTAATCTTTGGGATTAGCCTTGACAATTTCATTTAGCTGTGCTATCTGGTTGTGGCAACTTAAACCAATGTACACATGTTCCAGGTTTTGCGTTGAGTATGACTGATCGATTGACTGGTGTGTATTATCTCTTGTACGCTTGTTCATCAAATGAATAGTTAACTTTTAATACTTCTTTGAGTAGCCGTAATCGGTAGAGTTTATCCATTTCCTGAGTGAGAAAAGCAGTACGAATGTCAATGGATAACGGTCGCGCAATAATGCGAATTCATTGAAGTTATGAGTATAAACGATTAGTCCTCGAAGTGTTGAGTTCAATCCCCAATCGTGTTATAAAATCTCACTATGTAGGGATCCCGTATTAAGATAAAACAACTGTTTGATTTCTCCTTATTTTATTCATTGTCAGTTCGTAAATTGAAAATTCTGTGTAAATTTAAATAATTTCTTTAACATTTCAATTGAAAAATCCTGTTGTTATTCAATGTTAATTTTCCAATTACACTTTGGTCGGATTAACCCTTTTGATGATTACACATGATCATGATAATAAAAATATGATAAGATTTTGTCCTACTAATTCAAGAATAATTCTTTGTATGTTGTTTGTGCATCAGTCATATAGGTGGGTGTATGAAGGTGTAAATTGGTTATTCAATATAAATACCCATATTCGCATAACACAGAATGACAGTCTACGTGTGATTTGAATTTAGATCACGTTTATTTATTCCAAATGTTATTGCTATTATGATAATGATGATGATTATGAAATGCACGACTCAAAAATAAAAATTACAATTGTTTGTTTTCCATTTACAGTTTTGTAAAAATACATTTTTATCTCTAATGGATATAAATCTATTTTAAGTTTAAATAAAAATGCACAGAGGGGACGTGATTTGTTAATCATGATTTTACTTTATCAATGTCAACCCTCAAAAATATATTGGACTGGTTCACAACTCATTTGAATTATTATTATTATTATTATTATTATTATTATTATTATTATTATTATTATTATTAGCTTTATTCAATATTATATTTTTGGTACAATATAGAATTCTTAACACAAAATACTTCAAGTTTCCGTTTCCTACTTCTTTGTCCTTCCTAACGATAAATATTGAGTGATCGCCAGTTAGAAGTTAGCAGCCCAGCCAATCGACATCTGAATAATGTACATTCTTCTCGCTGCATATCGCCAGCAACCATGATATCTCTGATTAGGCCTTATGTAACCTTTACAGCGAAAAGTCTTACACTTTTCAGAAACTCACCTGAATATGTCGTGCAATTAATATCCATAATGATGTATTAAAACAAACGAAATTAGATAACTTGTTGAAATATCTAGATGACAGGAACAGGTAGCCCAGATGTTTAAACAGGCCGCGCACTTAATGATAAAATTTTATCAAAAGACTTTTTTTTTAAATCAGTAATTTTGAGGTTAGACGTAAGGTTTTACGTAGGCAGTAAACTTTTACTGATTTAAGTTGTTCTGATATATGTTATTCATCTTTATCTGTAACCTAACCAGTCGTGCTATACGAATCAAGCTAACCAAATAATTACATAAACTAATAGTGTATTTTTGTTTGATCCGATGCATCATTCAAAAAATAAAACATTTCTTTAATTTAAATATAGCACTAGTTATATCTTCTCAAAATGTATACCATTGTACAATCTATTCACTGAGAGAAATCGAACTTTGATGCATGTAAACGTTAATTTCACTTACTTACTTACTTACGCCTGTTACCCCTTGTGGAGGAGCATAGGCCGCTCACCAGCATTCTCCATCCAACTCTGTCCTGAGCCTTCCTTTCCAGTTCTTTCCAGTTGCTATTCATCCTTTTCATATCGGCTTCTATTTCCCGGCGTAGTGTGTTCTTTGGCCTTCCTCTCTTCCGCTTCCCTTCCGGATTCCAAGTTAGGGATTGAGTCGTGATGCACATTGGTGATTTCCTCAATGTATGTCCGATCCACTTCCAACGTCTTTTCCTAATTTCCTGTTCAGCTGGAAGCTGATTTGTCCTCTCCCATAAAACGCTGTTGCTGTAATTTCACTTACTAAAATTATTTAACGTTTTCTGGTTAATATAATCATATATTAATCATATATTATATATAATCATATATATATAATCATATATTATATATAAATAATATAATCAGGTAAACCCCTAATGTACAAAACGTTTTTACAAGATGTTTTTTTTCTTAACACACGAGTATTTTTGAACGGTATTGTCATTTAACTAGTCGGCATCAATCGGGTGTTAAACAGTTCTTCATGTGTTCAAATAATTACACAAGTTTATATGTTAATGTATGGCGCTCAAGTATTATACAAATGTTAATGACATATTTGTTACTTGGCTACATAATTCCCAGTTAATAGGTCAAAGTTTTAGCTTGTAACTCATTTGGCTGAATGTAGAGTAGTTTTTATTTATTTATTTAAACACATAAATATTGGTACAAGGAAGCACCAGATAAATATGCGCCACACAAATCTCATTCGATTTGTGTGAGGGCTGTGATACTACCCAGGTGCCCAGATTGAAACAGTTGGTTTTCTTAGGGGGCTACACCCCGAGCCTTTGACCTGAAGTTCTAGTCCACAAGGCAGTGGAGCATCGTACGGGAGATGCAGTTCCACGGTAGCGGGCGGCCAACAATATGTTCGTACGCCATTTGTTCCTTCAGGATACTGGAGCCAGCCCATGTGCACCATTGGTTTGTAATGAGAGTTCCAACTCCTATGAGTGGACTTTCCGTGCCCACCAACCCGGTTAAAGCGCCAGACATTCTCTTTTCGTCCTCTCAATTTCGTAAGCAAACCCCCGCGCCACGAGAAGGCAGTGAGTAGGACTTTCCTGGAAGAGGTTATATATTCGCGTGGCCATGTGAGAGCATTTGGAGAGGGAGAGCATACTCTCCCCACTCTCGGCCGTACCAGGGCATTTGGGGGCCCAATAATTATCCCACGACTCTCCTAAAGTCTTCAAATATTCGTCCGATTTTAAACGTTAAATAAATCATGAACAAATAAATCCAACATTGTACAGTACGTCTTTGACAATAGCTCTTATTTCTTGTACATATACATATCGATTTTTTAATTTGCATTTCAATTTTATTTGACTAACGTTTTTATGTATATCTGTACATATATATTATGGTTGTAGCATTATGTATGAATAAAATTATTACTTAGATGGCTAATAAAATAAAAATTTCCCTTGTAGAATTCAGATTAATCATTAATATTCACTTCTATTGACTTTTTCACAATATGTCTATAACATTTTGTGTTCTGTTTTTGCATTATTATTTTGTTATCCTAGTGTTTCTTTCATGTTTTTGGGTCTTTTTGTTTGTATACCTGTGTACGCTTACCTTGAAACCTAAGTCAAACAATGCACAATGTTCTCCACATAAACCCCCCTCATCTCCATTTGATTTGGCTGATATAGAATAAAAAAATATACAAAATTACAATTGTCTAGGTAACGAATTCAGTTCCGGATTTTGTGCATTTAATATTTAGTTGGGTGATTAGTCGAGATTGTAACGTAATTTCTACCACAAACTAAATTGACTCTACTATTGACAAGGCTTTTAGAGGATTTCTTGAATTTCCATTGAGAAGACAGTGACTTGTGGGATTGACTACATCAGTGATGACATGGCTACATACTTCTGATATTTGTTGATGGTCTCGCCGTACAGCAGGTGAATTAATGTCGAAAAAATTTAAATCACCTAGATTGCGAAGTCGTTCGGCCGCGTACATAAGGATGTAATAACAGCAAACTGTTTTCCTCAAGTAACCGGTATTTTCATCAATAGTCTCCGCCTATAACAGAGGAAAATAACGTTAGAAACAGTTGGGCTGAAAGTAGCACATCAAGTGTTGTTAGTCTCTCATAAAAATCATATATATACCTGTAAAACACTCAGATACCCATATTTAGCGTTAGATCGATAGCTATTATTATTATTATTATTATTATCACCTTACATATTTTTCACTTCACCTTATCATCTTATAACATGCACAGAATAGGGACAAAAGTACTTCACATTTTTCTTTACAAAGGAGTATATCGATAGACCCTATTAGTGAAGATGTATATATGTGAGCTATGCAAAAAGAGAGTGTTTTTAAACTAGATGAAGTATACTCAACTAGTGTAGTTAATTTATTATCAAGTGTGTGTGTATTTGTCGTTTACAGTACTAATTAGCAAAATTTCTTATTCTACTCAACATAATTTTTTTTAAATGAAAATATGTTTTGTTTCATTAAAGATAATTTTTTTATTAATATAATGTAATATGTACTACTTTTGAACATCTCAGGTATTTACAAAATTTTTTTGTGATAATATCTATCTTCACAATGTGATAGATTTACTCTGTCTCGTAAGGATACTGGAGCCCATGTGCACCATTGGTTTGGAATCAGGGTTTTCCAACTCCCCTAGGTGGACTCACCGTGTCCACCAATCCGGTTAAAGCGCCGGACATTCGCTTTTCGTCCTCTCAATTTCGTGAACCATGGGACTGCATCTCCCGATGTTGCTCCACTGCCTTGTGGATTAAACCTTCATGTCAAAGGCTCCGGGTGTAGCCCCCTAAGAAAACCACCTGCTTCAGTTTGGGCACCTGGGTAGTATCACAGCCCTCACACAAATCGAATGAGATTTGTGTGGCGCATATTTATCTGGTGCTTCCTTGTACCAATATTTATGTGTTTAAATAAATAAATAGTCTCGTAAGGAACATATTGGCGTTTAAGAAAAAAAATCGTATAATAGGCTATCCGAAATTGGGTAATCGCATGCAAATTTATGTTTAGTGTTCAAAAATATTGTTAACTCAACCAACTCAAGATGCGCGCAATCGACTTTGAGTCTCATATTTTGTGCTATGATTACGACTATGCAAACTGACATAGATGAAACAGTTTTTAAACCAGTAGGGCAATGAATGGAGAAGAGACTGAGTAGTTGGAGGACTCATTTCAATCAGTAAGTTTCTTGTTCGGCCTACCCTTCTTCGGTTTACATAGCAGGGTTTATCACTTTCTCGTTCTACATGATGTCGCTCAAAATCGAGAAGTTGGACATATATATGGTGAATAAGTTATATTGAACTTTAAGCCTAATAATTTCGATTTGAGTAAGTACAACTTCGGACATAATTATCCGTAACAAAAGAACGCGAAACTTTACAAATGCATTATACCTGGTGAACCAGCTATTATCTATCAGTAGTTTAGTCGTTAACATATTTCACTGCACCCAAATACGCTGGTATTACCAACAGTGGAAAGGGTTCTCCCTCATACGTCTATGCGTTTATGGACACTGTTAACAAAGTACTACCCATTGCCTACACGCAGCCAGGTATGTTGTCTTCAGAAGTAACTGAATGATAAGCTGACATCTATCACATTAAACCAACTTGGTACACATAGCGGAGAGGAGTTGGGAAAAGCTGTTAACAAATCGATAGTGGACATAGGCTCCGAAATCTTAAGACGAATGGTATGTGAATCTACTTTAGTCACCATTTACAATGAGACTGAATCGTCAGACATCCTTTTACTGTCTTGTAGATCAGGCCTTTAGATCAAAAGCTTGGTAGATGACCCCCTTAAGAAAACCATCGTTTATGGTTTAGGGACCGAAAGTGTGTTAACTCACAAATAAATATGACGATTACTACTGAAAAAATATCCTCGCCGTTTCAAATTTATTCAAATAATATGAAAAGTTGAATAGTTATATTCAGATTTATTTTACACTGCATCACCTATCTACTCCTACTTATTCACAGTTGATGCGTACTCCCACTACAAAACTAACCCACTAACACGTCTATAGTGATAAGTGTTCCCTGTATAAATAAACTTAGGTTAATGACTGACCAAATTTGTGAATGCTTTCACCGAATGAGATTCCTAATACAGCTCTCATGAAACCGATTTTGTCACTCAAATTGGCCTCGTTCAACGTTCACATACTAATGTAGATAGTATAAAAGATAAGTTTGACTATGTGTTTGGGAAGTCCTGACATCGATGTATTCTGTATCTCAAAGACCTGTATTCAGGACTTCATGGAAGTACTACATATTTGTTTTGGATCTGTCTCTTCGAAGTACATATTCTCCCACTGGTGTATAATTATGTGAGTGTGGCGTTTGTTTTGGAGTACCCATATGTAGTGTAACAATGTCTTAGTTTGTTTCGAGCCTTTTTCATTCAATGGTCACGAAACATGTTGTTGTAAATGTATTGATGTAACCAAATATTGAACGGATTTAGGTTTAAGTCTAGCTATCAGTCTACTGAAACGTGTAGGTGAGCATTAATTGCATTTCTATATCATTAATTCGCGGTGAAGAGTAATTTTGATCGTAGGTTTGCGACAAATGTTGCCTAGAAACATTAAGTTTCTGCAATTACTTTAGACATCGTAGTCTACTCCGGCTAACCGTGAGCTTGAGGTTACACGTAGATCTTGGATTCGGGAAGTTGTGAAAAATCTGCGTAAGGACTGAGAAATAGTCTGGTCAGAATACGCCAACAAATCAGAAAAAGCGACTACATCTGGTTAATGCCAAAATTTGTTTTAACTCATCCGGGGCATTGGGAGTAAGAAGTCTGGTTTAAGTGAAGCAATCTGTGGAGCTAATAGGATTCGGTAGAAGATTGACTGATGAGGAGCATGGTGGTTTTCGGTTAGATGGTGGGTATGTCGGTCATAAAGTCCCATTTCGCCAAATATGAGAACACCGTCATACTTATCACAGGCCAACGACCGTGGCGTGTTTTGGTATCAAGACTACCTTCGATTCTTTGAACAGAACCGTGCTCCGAGATCGCCTGTTGAAGAAGGGTGTACCTGAGAACTTGATTAAAATTTCGAGGACTTTGTACAAAAGCACCTCAGAAAGAATGAGTGTGTGCAACCATCTTTCTCTATTGTTGAAATGTTGTAGTGAACTTTGACAGGATAGCACAACAACACACCCTATATGAGTGCTGGTAGTGGTGTGACAGATTAAATCAATCTATGTATAGGGAAAGCCAGGACGGTTTTTGTGTCATTCTTGGCCACCTTCCGCATAGTCATGATGTTAGTCTAGCCTTGAAGACTTGGGTTTGCAACCCATCAGTTAGAGCAGTTTTGCTCGATGTTTGTGAAGCAATTCAGCGAAATAATTCAGTTAGTGTGATCATTTTGGAACATCGACTTCCGTGACTTGATCACGTCGTCGCAATGTCTTCCACACTGTACGTTATCTGCGAAGTGTAGGATTGGGTAAGAGGAGCAGATAGGTGTCCAGTTTTTGTGTGCGTGATAAGGTGACATGGTATGAACGATAGGTGCATAGGACTGACATCTGTCAGTGGATTACAACTGTCTGGTTGGAGTCGTAGAGATGCTGTGACTCAGGGGTTTGAGAAATTACTAGACATATGGCTCGGAACAGAGGTCCATGATGATAGTGGTTAGTGTTTTCTTACATTCTTCATAGAAGATGAATTACTTTAACTGAAAGAAGTCTCCGTTGGTTGTGTTTTTGTTAGCTACCCCCCCCCAAATGTACTGATACGGTCGGAGATGGGGAATGTCTCCTCTCCCTCTCCAAATGCTCCCATATGGTCACGGGTATACAGCCACTGTCTTCTCGCGGCGAGGGGTGTTTACGAAATTGAGAAGATGAAAAACAAATGTTCGGCTCTTTAATCAGGTTGGTGGATAGGGAGGATCCATGTGGGCTCCATGATTCTAACGGAACAAAGAGCGTATGAACTAATTATTGATCACTGACTACCATAGGACTGTATCCATTCACGTTGCCCCACTGTCTTGTGGATTAGACCTTTAGGTCAAACGCTCGAGGTGTGACCTCCTATGAAAACCACCTGCTTCAGTTTGGGCACCCGGGTACTATCATAGTCCTGACATCTATCAATGATAACTGCTACTTGCTTCATTGATATTGTATGGTGCCCTGTTACGTCCTTGAATCTGTCCACCCACTTTACTGCCGATTATAACTTGCCTAATGTAGATTAAGACCTTGACGCGATAGGCTGACTGGCTTAACCTTGAGGCTAGTATACGTGAGTTCGATGTGGGGGGTAGAGAGACAAAAATTATTGTATCCCTGATTGGCTAACAAGTACGAGAGAGAGAGAGAGAGAGAAGACAAGGACAACTGGAACACTAATCACTTTATCCGATCTTGCACTTGAATTGCGAATTCAGATTAGTGTAAAAAGATACATGAATAAATAGGAGACTAACCTGACCACAGCATACAATAATTAGGAAAATACAATTATGTCCAAAACTGGGAGATTACAATGGAAAATTAAGTACAAAAGGTTACGTCTAAATTACAATAGCTTTGGAACAGAAAATGTTATGGCAGTGAATCATCAAATGAAAGCTTATGATCTGTAGAATAGATTAGGGGCAAAAGTAAATGTTACAGTTTTACAAGCTTTAAATTAAATGAAATAACATCCTGAAAAATAGTTTCCGTAGTTTGTTAAGGCTTGTTGTTTCGCGGTTCACATCATACCCGATAGTACCAATGTTTGTGTTCAAATAAATTAAACTATATACTATATATCTGTTCACTTCTTTTTCGATTGCACTCTTTCTCCTTATATTTCTTCACAACCTTATAACTGTATGCTGTGTAAGGCATGATTCTATTTGCTTTATATTGTATACAATATAAATTTTGCATTACTTTTTTTTTTAATCAATCAATTTAGTGTTTTATATTCTAATATGAACATTTACACTTAAGGTTCTCATATCTAACAATCTGAAATAGTTTCTAGTTTTAAATCATTAGTTACAATTCAATTCTATTAAATTTATTAATAGATATATAAGTATATATATAGGCTGATAAATGTTGTCTTTAATTCTTTGTTAATGTACTAATATATATTATAAATCTATTAATTAAATCATGTGATGATTATCTAATAATTTATGATTAATTTTACTTTTTGATTTATATCAAGGTTTATTTAAGATTATAGTTACTATATTGTCAATGTAGACCTTTTATCAAGAAACTATTTCACTGATATATATTTCTTTCTTTCTTTTTTTAATCGATGTAATGTTGTGTATGGTATGATTAGGTATTTGCACAATGTTAGTAGTAATATTTTTGTTCAGTATAACTATCAATAGAGTGATTGACTATTTGTGTTCCATTGTATTTTTTATTTAATAAGGTATACTTATACTGTATAAATATATTGTTGTCATTAAAGTTTAACTTTTGTGTGTGTGTGTGTGTGTGTATCTATCTATTTGTCTCTTTGTTGAGTAGTTACGCCCCTACATTGGTTGGTTGTAGTAGTAGTAGTAATGGTTTTGTGAATAAGTAGTATTTATTATAGTTATCTTGTTAAGATAAGAAGAAAAATGATCAAACATTATCATCATTTTTGGTGATGCAAATAATCTGATCACTGCTTCTCTAATAGTTTTTTTTCGGTTATCAAACAAGAACAAACTGATTAATAAATGTTTATTTTTCTTTTATTCTCTATTGACAGTACAGTTATTGCCAAAATGGAATAAACGCAAATAATGCATAATAAAATGTTCCTATAGTTTTAAATAGCATAAATATTTTTATCTCTTTTTTTTATCTATAAATAAGTAAACACAAATTCTCTCTTTGTATACATATATACTACTGACATTGTTTTCAGTAAAAAGTGAAAGATGAAAATAAATGTAAGATGGATTATCTTACTGCCTTACTGTATGTAGTTTAGATAATAACAATACGCGATCTCTTAATAGGACTCATTCACTAAATGGATATAAGTTCGTTTATTCAGTTCCGAAGCATGCTGTTTTCGTGGAGTGTTAGTAATCCTACTATCCTTCTTTCCAAACAAATAGATAATGATATTCAATCTTTTATACCTACTAATTCAGAGCTGAACTCATGAACCACTGCTCCAAATTTTTGTCAAGAATCTAGACAGTTTGTTCGTAAAACACTTTATAAAGCATATATGTGTCTGGCTTCTGCTTTTGATTGTAATCACCACTATTATGGTTCATAAATTTATTTTTTAAAGATGTCATTTTGCTTCACACTCACGATATATCACTCAGTCAAACTCTGAGAGTGTGGACCATTAAATCTCTGCTCTGTTATCTAGCAGTAATAGTTTTTTGGGGGGTATGTTATGTTCTTTGAGCTGGTTCGTTTAATTGAGAACCTTTCACTTTATTTCTGAGAAAAGTTAGGGTTTACATCCCGTTAAGTTGACGTTTTAATCAATCCACAATTATCCACCCTGTTAATTTTGTCGGCAATCTGTTGTTTTCAACGGTTTTACCATCTGTTTGCCTTTGTATTTTTGTTGACCCTTGGTTCTTTGATGTTTTACGTATAAGCAGGTGAATAGTCTCCATATTTCTGTGTTTACTGACCCCACATTGACCTGATGTGATGCTTCCAAAAATCTCCCTGATCCAAGATTTCAACGTTTTTGTAGTTGAATTCGCGTCTGTTATTGACATGTTGATAACAACTCGTGTCGTTTTACTACCAATTTGTGTTCGTGTATGCGTAGACGGAGAAGGCTTCCATTCTGTCTAACAATATTTTTAATTTCTGTTGGTTTGTCAATGACTTTAATTCTGTAAGTTATCAGAATCCTCGTATTTCTCACATATGGTGGAACGATTTATTTTACGGTTTTTAGGAATGATTTTGTGCTGGTTTATCGATTTTTAGATACTTCTCTGATGAGTTTTTGTTCTTATCATGAAACCTAAAAGTTCTAAATTCCGACCATCTCTAGAACTTCGGATGTGAACTCCGGAGGAACCACTTAAACTAGGACAAAAGGATAGTATTGGTGTCTAATTTAAATTTACATACCGGCCACATTCAATTCATAGTTAGTTAGTTATTCGAACGATGATAATACATGTGTAACTAAAGCACTGGATGGTCTGTTTGTCAAAGAAGTGGAATAACGCCCACACACTCAGACCGAACGAGGTGATTCTCTTCGGGGTCAACTCCCCTAACCTAAAGGTCTAGTTCACAAAGCAGTGGAAGGGTATCTGGCGATTCGGTCTGATTGTAGAGGGTGACTAAAATGGGTTCATATGCTATTCGCTTCCTTAGGATTCTGCAACCCATGTACTCTATTAGTTCGGGATTTTAGTTTTCCAACTCCTCTAGAATGTCCGGCGCTATAACCGGATTGGTGGACATGGAAAGTTCACCTAGGGGAGTTGGAAAACCCTGATTCCAAACCAGTGGTGCACATGGGCTCCAGTATCCTGATGGAACGAATGGCGGAAGAACCTGTCATTGGTCAACGGCTACCATGGGACTGCATCTCCTCACGATGCTCCACTGCCTTGTGGATCAGACCTTTAGGTCAAAGGCTCGGGGTGTTGTCCCCTAAGAAAACCACCTGCTTCGGTTTGGGCACCCGGGCAGTATCACAGCCCACACACAAATGAATGAAATGATGAACTCTATTGACGATTCTATTCCTGCTCATATTATAAGCAAGACAATTTACATTATTATTATTATTATTATTATTATTATTATTATTATTATTATTACTTACCATATCGCTAATTCACCCCCTTTTATCCCCAATTTGTGTAACCTTACTCTTCAACTTATGCAGCAGCTCGCTCTTGGTGGAAAATCTGTCCTATCTAAACGATCTCCAGTCACTGTCTGGTTGAAAGTGAATGCTTCCACCGATAATGAATACTGAGGCAGTCTTTCTGAAACCACGTACGCCGTTCAAGCTGGCTTCCTTCAACGTTCGCACACTAATGCAGATCAGACAACAGATAGGGCTGGCTATGTCTTTGGAAGGTCTTAATGTTGACGTTTGTTGTCTATCCGAGACCCGTATTCAAGACTCTAGTGAAGTACTACAAATCCGCTCTCCATCTGTCGCCTCGAAAAGCTTGTTCCACGTACGCTTATCCGGGGACCCTGTGGCATCTTCGTCTGGTCTTGCTGGCGTTGGCGTCGCACTAAGCGCTAGGGCTGAGGCAGCACTAATCGACTGGATCCCCATTGACAGTCGGTTATGTGCTGTTAGATTAGAAAGTTCCATCAAAGTGAGAAGAAACCGGCGTGAGAAACGGTGTCTTTTCGTCATCTCCGCCTATGCTCCGACAGATTGCAGCCCGGATGCAATCAAGGATGAGTTTTACCACCAGTTAACAGTTCTTCTCCAAAAAGCGCGTTCGACAGATATTGTAGTACTACCCGGAGACTTGAATGCACAGGTCGGGCGTCTAGGTGGCCGATGGGGACTTGTTGGTCGCAGGACAGATAACGGGGACCGTTTGCTGCAACTGTGCACAGACCACAACCTGTTTCTGGCCAGCACCAACTTCCGGCACAGTCATCGCCGGTGTGCCACCTGGCGTCCTCCCTCTGCATCCCAAGCCTGGACTCAGATTGATCACATCGCGATCAGCTACCGCTGGCGTGGTTGTGTACAAGACTGCCGCTCCTTTTGGAGTACCTATCTGGAGTCTGATCATGCCCTGGTCTGCGCCAATCTCACCTTACTTTTCAGTGGCCGAAGGATTGACCACCACCAACGGATTGATATTAGTAAACTGGCTGCAACTCCTGTTGCAAGTAAGTATCGAGCGGAGCCAGCCTCTAGGCTAGCTAACACCCCACCGAAAAGTATCGATGAGCATTGGTTGCATCTTCACGACGCTATGAAAATGGCGAGTAAAGCCGCTTGCGGCTTCGCGAAACGTCCCGCTTACAAGCACTGGGTTTCTTCTGGCTCCTTACAACTGATCGTAGCCCGTCGGTCTACTCCGGGTGACCGTGAGTTTGACCACAAACAAAGGCTGTTATGTAATGAAATTGGGCAAAGCTTGCGTAAGGGCCGAGAAGCCTGGTGGTCGGAGCGTGCTAATGAGATGGAAGCAGCAGCTGCATCTGGTAACTGCCGGAAGCTCTTCCAACTCATCCGAGCCACTGGCAGAAAGAAGTCTGGTGTGAGTGAAACAACCTACGAGGATGACGGGATGCCAATCACTAACATCTCCCGACGTCTTGGACGATGGGCGGAATTTTTCGAAGGGCAGTTCAACTGGCCTGCTGCTCCGGCAACATCAACCAGCTTGTCCTGCCCCCCATGGCCGGTGACGACTGATCCACCAAACGAGGCGGAAGTCCGCAAGGAACTCCAACTCTTGAAGCGCTACAAATCACCTAGCTCAGCAAGGAGACCAACTATCTTTTGTACCTTTCTCCATTGTTCCATTCGAGCAGTGGGGTTGGGCAGGGTTGCCCGATCTCACCATTCCTCTTCAACCTTGCCATCGACGACATCCTGGAAATAGCTCTGATGGATGTAAGTAATGGCGGTGTGGATATGTTGCCTGGAGAACGACTTCTCGACCTTGAGTATGCGGATGATATTGTCTTACTGTGCGATAATGCTCAAGCCATGCAATCCGCACTTAATCAGTTGGCAATCAGTGTCCGCAGGTACGGCATGTGCTTTGCACCCTCCAAGTGCAAAGTACTTCTACAAGACTGGCAGGATTCTCATCCTGTACTCACCCTGGATGGTGAGGAGATCGAAGTAGTTGAGAAGTTCGTGTATCTAGGTAGCTATATAAGTGCTGGTGGTGGCGTGAGTGATGAGATTGATGCACGTATAAGGAAAGCCAGATCGGCTTATGCCAATCTGGGCCATCTTTGGCGCCTTCGTGATGTTAGTCTGGCTGTAAAAGGTCGGATCTACAACGCATCGGTGAGAGTAGTTTTGCTCTATGCTTGTAAAACCTGGTCTCTCCGAGTTGAGGATGTTAGACATCTCTCTGTGTTCGATCATCGTTGTCTCCGAAGGATTGCTGACATACAGTGGCAACACCATGTTAGTAATGCAGAGGTTCGGCATCGTGTGTTCGGGCACAGAGACGATAATTCAATTGGTGTCACCATCTTGAAACACCGACTTCGGTGGCTTGGACATGTTTTACGAATGTCGTCCCAGAGACTTCCACGTCGTGCATTATTTGCCGACCCTGGGACTGGTTGGAAAAAGCGGAGAGGAGGTCAGTGTATGACATGGTGTCGTGGCATGAAAGAGAGCTGCAAAGGCTAGCTTCTGTTGGTCCTTCACGACTCCTTGGTTGGGGTCCGAGAGATGGTGCAACACAGTGGCTAGAGACGTTATCAGATATGGCTCAGAATCGAAGCCAGTGGCGATCCTGCTGCAACCTTCTTTTACTTTCTACATAAAGAATGGTTCTTACTTTCCTGTTTGAAAGAGTCTTCTGGTTGTACATTTTAGTCCGCCTTATCTTTTCATCCCTTCTCTTCCTACTTTCATTATTTTGTGTGGCGCATATGTACCTGGTGCCCTTTTGTACCAATATATATGTGTTTAAATAAATAAAATATAAAGATGGATTTTTAAAATTACTTAGCTACTATACCGCTGGATATTCATTTGTTCAGACCTTGCATATCAATGATTCTTAGTTAGATAGATCTCCAGTCTGATTAAACTCTATCAAGTGACCTAATCACGCAGTTACCAAAATACCTGACGAATAACAATGTCAGTGCATCACTGCTTTGATTAATTACACCTGTTTGACGCATGTAGTGGTTACTACAATAATTTAGTGTTTTAAGTTGATTTTTTTTCACGACAATGACTGGTTCTCACTCCTGAAATACAGTAGTGATGGTAGGAGTATTGATAATTTTTATTTCCATGTGATGTATTGTATAAAACACTTTTTTATTGTTGTGTGTATTTTTTTTAAATTTTAGGCGATCGATACATATGAGAATTCCGAAAGAAACATTGCTACGCTCGATCGACAAATTAAATCACGTAAAGGTAAATTTTTCAAACATGGTCCAATTATTTCATCCGTTCAATTTACTACATGCTTTTTTGTGTATTATTATAAGTTTATGACGGACGGGTTGACTCTTCAAGATCGGTCAATGAGCATCAGCGAACAAGATGACCAGGGTTTACAGTTTGACTGTTGTTAATGTGTGTTGAAATGTTCTGCGATGAGGTTTTAGCACAAATGTGCATCAGTTGACACTGTGAGATATGAGTCAAATTATTAATGGTGTCTCTAATAAGATGAATATCGAAAATAAGATTTGCTGATGGACAAGAGAATAAAGGATTGTAATGTTTGTTTTTAGAGATTAATTTTATTTCAAATCGCCTAAAGTTGTGCAACCCTCCAGTACGATCACCTGTTAATTATCAATCAGGAAGTTTGCACCTCTCAATAAGGTTTATTAAGAAGTGCCATTCACTTCACGGAATGACGTCATGTCAGGTTTTACCCAGACTTTAGGTTCCTCCAACTTTGAACGTTTGTCATTCAGTTGAGACACATAAAATAATATTTTCCTTTTTTTTTCTTGTTTTTTTCACAAAGCTGAATTATTAAAACAACGAACTGAAAATGAAAAACTAAAAAAAGAAATGGAATTATTTTTCAAAGAGATGCATGATATGTGATGATGATGATAAGAACACTAATCTCTCTATTCATTTATGTTAAGATTATTATTAGTTTATATTGATTATTGTGTAGTTCCTCTAATACTGACATTCCATGTGTTAGCTTAATTGAAAGAAAAACAAAACAAAGCTGATTGTCTATGTCTAAAACCATAGCATTGATCTATTTTTGAGATCTGTTTCCTTTTATAAAAATTCCTTTTATAAATATTTTAACAAATTAATAACACAAATGTCTGTCAGTAAGTTTACTGAATGCTCAATTCTTTTCTTTGACTTTCACAAAGCAAAGTGTATTTTCCGTGAGAATAACAACAGTAACCATAGTCATTCCTTTGTTGTTGTTCTTTTTTTTCATTTTCACTCCTCACTGATATTCTTGTAGTTATAAATTATTTTGTAAAACATTCTTTCCAAATTATTATCATATTGACTAGTAAGATTATTTATTTTTCTTTCAAATAAACAAACATTTCGTTATAAGATTCAACTACTTGAGTTCATTTCTATTTCTTTATCTAATTGATCGTGTTTGTTAGATGTGAAATGAAAATTTTGTACTGACAACGTGGAATCTTAAATTCTAAATTCATATATATCTACCAACTAGAAAAGTAGGCATAATAACGAAGATGGATTTGGTTAGGACTAGTATGTTGGATGTGCTTTTCTCTCTATTGGAAGTCCCAAACAAATGTACCAACGCTCAGGGTTCACGTTCACTCCCGGACTATAACTTAGTAACTTTCTCTCCAAAGGTCATCTTGCTATTCACGTGGCTAGTGAGTCCAGATTGCTACTAGCTTGTGCAATAATAACGATGATATTCGAGGTAGATTTTGTCTTCTGTAAAGGCAATATTTTGACATCATAGGATGGTTATTAATTTATAAGTTATCGATATTATTTAGCGGCTATAATAAAGGCGAAGTTTAAAAGACTTCAATGATATTTCTCATTTTGCCAAAACTAACAGGCTGTACTTATAATCTGGGTTTCCGTTCAGTGTAGCGGTAAATAAATCAAAATACATAGTTCTGTAAGTTTTGGGTACGATTTGCGGCCTGTTTGAATACCTGGGTTACTTGATATTTCAACAACTTTTTTTTTGTTTTGACACATTATGTCTACTGACCTCATAAACGATTCAAGTGCGTTTATGAAAAGTTTACGACCTATCGCTGAACAGGTTACAAAAAAAGTGTAGTCAGAGGCATCGTGAGGGCTAGCATTATGCATTTAAAAGAAGGAACATTGTTCATATGTACTCTATCATCTAAGAAAAAGAAACTTTCTGAAATACTTAGTGCTGAGAATTCGCTATTGTACTAAAAATATAGCCAAGCTGTTGATAATAATAGTGACCTCACTGAATTTGTCGAACAGATCCCTACTACAAGTGCTCACCCACGCAACAACTAGTTAAATTAGATCATGCTCCTCTAGATATGCCGACTATCTATCAAATATATCTTCAAACTCTCATCCTTGATTTCTGATTTACTGGGTTTATGATAATTCGATTGCGAATTTGTTTCAAACAAAGCGTTGTCAGTACATGACTATCCGTTGCAACTTTGAGCTAGATTCTGGTAGCCTAAGGGAAATGAAATACTAAACCGTGATATTTTCGAGTTTCGACCATGTAACGTTAACATTTATCCAAAGTGCTTGGAATAAAGAGTCCATTAAATAAGATAAAACATATCTGTCTACCAGTTTAGACCAAAAGTAAACAGAATAGCTACTGAACACAAATTCTAACGTGAGTATGGATGTTAATCTCTCACTAATCCGTTCCAAACTAATCTTTTGTAAGTGGGGATTAGGTGTTGAACTACTTATCCTTTTCGATCGTGTCAATGTTCCGTTTAATAGCCTCAGTGTCACTACTTCTTGAACTCGGTCGTTGTTGTGTCTCGTGGAATCTCCAGGTCGTCGTTGGAATCAGGGATCATAGAGAACACACGACGAAAACGGTTGCAAGTGAGATCATATGCTCACTAATGACTGGCTCCATGAGGTAATTCCTGGAGTTCTAGTGAGAAGTCATGGCCGGTGGAACTAATCCATGTCAGGTAGAGACAGGTATCTACCTTAGTACAATGGAAGTTGGTCGTGCGATTTCGTGGATTGGTTGAGGTTAGACAATAACACCGCTGAATGCTAGCTCAGTGGTCTAGAGCTTAGGTGCTCTGGTGCGAGACTGGTAGGTCCTGAATTTGAATCTCACGAGGCGGGATCGTGGATGCGCACTGCTGAGGTGTCCCGCAATAGGACGAAACGGCCGTCCAGTGCTTTCAGGTTTTCCATGGTGGTTTAGCTTCAGTTGACTCATGATCTTAACTATATAAAATCATGCCAGTTTTGTATCAATTAATGAGTTCTGTGTAATTGTTGAGTAAGCAGATAAGTGTGCCATTATTCTTTTATTAGTTCTGGTTTGGTAGTTCAATTGGTTTAATCACACCATATCTAATTCTGTCTCCTGTAATTTTCATTAGACACCAATATCCCTAAGGGGCTAGATTTTACACATAAACTAGATTATGACTTGGTCTGCTCTGAAACTTTTTCACCTACCTAGCTTGCCAATTTAAAAGTCCTATGTAACTCCATCTCTCCACATGATTAAATATACCCTTTCTCTGAACTACTATTGAATTCCTTGTGATGTTTCATATGAACTATTGATTCTTTTCCACTTGTTGACTGCCTGATTTCGAATTCCAAATACAACACGTTCGTTTGTGCTCATCTAGTTCTGTGAGGTCTAAATTGTGCTATTTCTTGGATAACTAGTTTGTATAATAATTCAAAAACTTCTACTCGTCACATTGGTGTCGCGATGAAGCTTGTGATCGAACAGTTGGACAGACATTCGACTGTTGATGCTTTTGAGGATTATATGGAAAGGTTCGAAATCTGGACTATGACCAAGATGTTAATATTGTGGCTCATCTCCTTAAATTCATCGGAGAAGTAGCCTACAGCTTGGTAAAAACTTCAGCATTTTCAGATAAGCCTATTTCACTTCCTTATGCAACTCTCAAGAAACTACTACTAGACTAAGTAAAGTGTACAAATTTCGAGTGCAGTATAGAAGGCAAACGTCACAAAATGATTCGACGAGACATCAAAGACTCCACCACATTACTACGTCATCCAAATCCAATGCATACTCAAGGTTATGCAGATATCAATTCATTGAGGAGTTGCGATACAGGTCACGAAGATGAGCACAACTTTGGTAAATATTTGTTCTGTGGCAAGTTTCACTAATTTAATTCGTGTGTATTTTGTAATTCTAAATGCTTTAACTGTGGTAAGATTGGACACATTCAACCAGTTTGTAAAACTACTGTTTATTTCGCTGCAAGTAGTGCTAAACTCTGTATTTCCGATCCTATTAATTTGCATGTTTCAAATGAATCACATTTATGGTATTATTTTACCAGATGAGCGTTGTCCTCATGATTCATGTATTTCTAGTGAAATTACTTGCAAATATGTGGAAGATATATCGAGTGCACGAAATCCTGATCACAACTCTGATGTTATTTTATCAGATGTGGTTTGTTTTAATAATTTATCTATTCCTAGTGAGATCTCAATTACATGTGAGGAACAGGTTTTAAATGAGTTACAATTTGATTACAGTCCTTATAGTGTCGTATCAGGTGTTATTTGTCTTCATAACGGGTTTGTCTCTAGTGATATTCCTAACGAATGTGACAAATATGTTCGGAATGAGTCGAATTCCAGCCAGACTTCTGATATCACCGTATCAGATGTTGCATATTCTCACAACCAATGCATGTCCAGTAAATGATTTCATATGAACTGATTTTTATACTTATAGCAAAGTCACTTTTAATGAATCCTCTAATCAATATGAGAAATATGGATGTGAAGATCCAACATTATTTTGTGTGGAGAATGGTGTTGGAAAATCTATAGTTCAAATTATAGATATCAATGATTTCAGTACACAACCGACATGATGAACATATACAATTCCAGGATCCACGTGATTCCGTTTCAATTTTAGTTGGCAATTATAATACTAATGAGTACATTCTAGATAACACAGGGTTGGCATCCAATGCACAATTTGACAGGCATACAACAAACTTCAGGAAATGATATACGATGGACTACGGAAACGTAAATTCTAATTTCAGCTGTGGTTTTCGTATGAACTGGTAATTCCTTTGTACTTGTTGATTGTCTGATTTCGAATTCCAAATGCAATAAGTTCGTTTGTTCCCCTTTACTTCTATTTGTCCCTAATTAAATTATTTCTGTGATTCTTGTGATAATCCGAACACTTCTACTCATCACATTCCTCCTTATTTCTCTCTGACAAATTAAGTAGTAAATTATTTGGTCACCAGTATTTTACGTCATTGCCCTTTCCAGAGTATCTTCGATAGTTTGAGAACAAATAATGGCTTTCTAGAAATTTTCAATCTTATTGAACCAATAAAATGAGTATAATTAGCTCATGCATAACCTTTCATAGTAGTAGTAGTAGTGGTAGTGAGCCAATTTCCAAATCAAATAGTTTGTAAGTTTTCGAGGTTTACATTGTCGATTTCACTGAAAGCATCCCGAGATACAGGCTTTCGATCAAGCACATTCAGCACGGTAAAAAACTTAGAGCATTTCGAAGCCTCCCACCGTTTGGTTTTAAGGACCTTGAATAGCGTGACAAGGGGAAGTCATTCGGTATTTGAGTTGTTGAGGGTTACAAATTGTCACAAAAAAACCAACTTAGGATTGCTAAACATTCCCCCAGGTTGTGAGCAACAAATATGTCAAGCTGATAATAGACTGGAATAAAAGCTATGTAACAAGCACAAGGATTACGAAAATTGACGTGTTACGGGAAAAATGCTGCGAATAGCTTATTAATAACGGCATCACAAATCCTCAACAACATGTAATACGTGAGCAAGAACCAGTGGTTTGACTTTTCGACAATGCCAGCACATTCACCTGACCACTTTTGAATACACCGCGCTCCTCATCTCCTACGAGCACAAGTCATCTAAAATCACATACTTTATGACCAATTTATCACTATTCAAATGTATACGCATACATAAAAATATACATATATTGTTAGTACACCTTCTTTGAGTATTTCTTGTAAAAGATACGATTAAGACGAATTCTTCTGATAGTCATACCTTGAAGATTAGTTAAAATGAGAAGTTTGTGGAAAACACCCTTTTATGAATAGGATTAATAATGGCAGGCAGAAACATTTTGCAGAGTGATAAATCTTGCAGAAAAACTGATTACTTGTGTTTGTCTATTTACTTGGGTGGAGATCCTTTTTGTATCATTAGAGAAAGACTTTCATTACTTCGGGAATATCGTAGATGGGTTAGAGAGCTGCTGAATTCGAAAAACTCATCTCGAAGTGTTGATACGTATCTACACTGGGGTTCGGAATACTAACTAATCAGCTAGCAGTTAACGTTATTTTCACAAAGTACTATCAACTAATTTCAAAGTGAGAATCTTTAGTACGAGCATCCAGACAGTCCTAGTGTACGGAGCCGAAACGTTAAGGACTACTATAACCATCGTCAAGAAGGTACAAGTATTTATAAACAGTTGTTTACCCAAAATACTCAACATTCACTGGCCGGATACCATTAGCAAAAAGGTTTTATGGGAGAGGAAAAACCAGCTTCCAAATGGGGAGGAAATTAGTTCAAGACGTTGAAGTGGATCGTACATACACTAAGGAAATCACCGAACTGTATCACAAGGCGAGCCCTTACTTGGAATCCTGAGGCGAAGTCGAAAAGAGGAAGGCCAAAGAACACATTACGCCGGGAAATAGAAGCAGATATGAAAAGGATGAATGTTAACCGGAAAGGATTGCCCAGTACAGAGTTGGATGGAGTATTCTGGTGGGCGGCCTATGGTCCTCCACGAGGGGTGACAGGCGTTAGTAAGTAAAGTAAGTAATAACCGAGTCACTTGTACTAAACGTTGGTATTTATTAATTTTTGCATTAGATAATCCTCGTTAACCTCCTACTATAGCTCGTTGACTTTAGATTCAAGTAACAAATTTGGTGGACAGCTCTGCTGAGTACTGGAAAAAAACAAGGATACATAAGGCGCCGGGAAATCATTTTCTTCAAAGCGTCCTAATGCCTCAGCTAGTAAATAAAATTTTACAACATGATTCATCTCGTGGTCGAGAGACAGATAATCCCGACTGGTGCTGGTATTATAACCAGTACGGTAAGTCTTCCAGAAATTGCAGGAAACCCTGCAATCATCCGACCTCAAAATCGAATGACACGAAAAAGGACTCGAGAAACTTTCCAGACGGCACGCGTTAACGGCAACCGTAGCCGGCGAACACAGCCGCCTCTTATATGTCACGGATGTGACCACGAAAGTTCGCTACCTCGTCGACGCCGGCGCACAAGTTAGAGTTCTTCCAGCAAATCCCAACGACAGACTTCACGAGTCTGTTTTCAGTTTACAGGCGGCGAACGGAAAACCGATCGCTACATACGGTAAGAGGTACGTCTACCTTAACGTGGGTTTACGCAAACCCATTCACTGGATTTTCGTTGTTGTATATGTCTCTATGCAAATCATTGGTATAGACCTGCTACAACACCACAGTCTACTAATCGACACATGCAAACGAAGGTTAATAGACGTAACACTAAGTTATCTGTTTGCGTAACCCCTCTTTCTTGTTGCAGAATATCCTCAATCACAATTAAGCACAACATAGACCCCCTATATCAATCGTTACCCGATAAATACTACGGGATATATCAACCGCAACCGAAATTGCCGTGTGTAACCAGCAATGTTACACGTCACATCTCGACTTAAGGACCACCTGTATTCCCAAAAGCACAACGACTGGCTCTCGAAATCCTTAGGTTGGCTAAAAACGAATTCGACCACATGATAGACTTCGGAATAATTCGACCGTCGAATAGCCCTTGGTCATTTCCCTTGCACATGGTCCCTAAAAGGGACAGCAATGACTGCCGTCCAGCTGGTGATTATCGGCGTCCGAATGATAAAACCCGTTGATTCACATACACGATTTTACAGCTACCTTGAAAGGTACAACTGTCTTTTCGAAAATCGACTTGGTTAAGGCTTATAACCAAAAACCGATGGCAAACGAAGGCATTCCTAAAACCTCCTCTACTAATTCTTACGAATGCCTTTTGGTTCAAGTAATGCGGCTCAGTCCTTCCAAAGGTTCATAGACGACGTCTTCCGAGGTCTCAACTTCGTACATGAGTATGTTGATGACTGTCTAATAGCAAGTTCGGACAGAGAATCGCATCTCCAGCATCTAGACATTGTTTTCGATCGACTCCAAAGGCATGGCATCACTGTAAACATTCAGAAATGCCAAATCGGAACGACCTCTTTAGACTTCTTAGGACACACCATTGATGCTCAAGGCATTCGACCTCTTAGAAGAAAAATGGAGGCCATTCTGGATTACCCAGAACCGACCGCGATCAAGCAGTTGCGAACCTTCAACGGCCTTGTAGGTTTCTACAGACGGTTCATACCCGAATGCGCGTCCCTTATGAAACCGTTAACCGATCAGCTTCGTGGAAATGCGAAATTAATTAGTCTAGACGACACAGCTCGAAAAGCATTCTCCACAGTTAAGGAAAATATCGCTAAGGCAACCCTGCTTGCGCATCAGGACACTCGATCGCCCATTAGTATCGCCGTAGACGCATCCGACTCAGCGATCGGAGGAGTCTTACAACAATGGGTTAACAACTCATGGCAACCTTTAGGATTTTTCTCGAGACGGCTGTTAGACACTGAATCTAGGTACAGCACTTCAGGTAGGGAACTCCCAGCTATATATTGTGCTGTACGGCATTTCCAACATACCATCGAAGGAAGCGAATTCACACTTCTTACCGATCACAAACCTCTTACCTTCTCTTTAAGTTCATCTTCAGATAAGTACTCACCGCGAGAGTCTCGACAACTCCACTACATTTCGCAGTTTACTTCAGATATACAACACAATTCTGGAGCAAACAATGTAGTCGCAGACGCTTTGTCTCGAATAAGTTCCTTGAACAGTTTCCAAGGAATCGACCTTCTTAAACTCGCTCAGCTTCAAAAAGAAGACATTGATCTTCAGTACGAGTTATCCTCGACAACACTTAAACTAAGTATTAAGCAGATAGGAACAGGTAGGGAAACCTTACTCTGTGACACATCTACAGGTAGGGATCGTCCAACAGTACCAAAACATTATTGACGCAACGTCTTCAATACGTTGCACAAACTTTATCATCCAGGTGTTCGTGAATCCATCAAGCTTATGGCCGAACGGTTTTGCTGGCCTGGCATGAATAAAGACGTGAGGAAGTGGGCACGCTCCTGTGTAAGCTGTCAGAAATCTAAGGTAATTAGACACAACAAATGTCTCTTAGGCTCTTTCAAAACCTCTGATTCTCGTTTCGACCATGTTCATCTGGATTCGGTAGGACCATTACCCGATTCAAACGGATACTCATATCTCTTAATGTGCGTAGACCGTTTCACTCGATGGCCAGAAGCAGTACCTAATAAGGATATTACTGCTGAAACAGTGGCTCGCGCTTTCGTCGAACGATGGGTAGCAAATTTCGGCTGCCCTTCCACAATCACTACAGACCGCGGACGCCAGTTTGAATCTGGACTTTTACGTAGTCTGATCACACTATTAGGAATCACTCGCTTCCGAACGACAGCATACCAACCACAAGCAAACGGGTTGGTAGAACGTTTTCATCGACAATTAAAAGCTTCATTATCAGCTTCAAACGTTTTACAGTGGACAGACGCTCTTCCACTCGTCTTGCTAGGTATCCGCAATGCAGTGAAAGCTGACATTGGATACACGGCATCTCAACTCGTTTATGGAACGACACTCCGACTTCCAGGAGAATTCGTGGATCCTTCAGCTTCTTTATTAAACATGGATCTAAACTCTTACACGAGCATGCTTACAAACGCTATGCGTTCAGTTAAACCTGCTAACACTCGACCTCAGTCAAATGATGTTTTCGTTCAACCCGAATTACGACATAGTACACAAGTCTTCGTTCATCGAGACTCACATCGACGACCCCTCGAATCAGCATACGAAGGACCCTTCAAAGTTCTTCAACGCGAACCTAATTACTATGTAGTCGATAAGAACGGCACGAACGATAGCATCAGTATCGATCGCCTCAAAGCTGCGTACTTAGAAGGAAACCCTAGCTATGTCGATTTTCCTTCGGTGCAAGCAAACGATACAGCTACTACACTTGTAGTACCCCACAGGACTGCCGACGCACACCTTGATACTTCGTCAACGTCAAATGTTAAACTTAAGACAACGCGTTCTGGAAGACGAGTCAGATTTCCAGAACATCTTAACGAATATTGCACGTAGGACACAAACTTAATCTTGAATCCCCTTCTCATTATTTATTATAAAAAAAGGATTTTTATTTAATATGCTCATTTTTATATATTTATTTAAAAAAATTTTTTACTTATGGGCGTACACATATTTTTTTAAAATAAAAAACCCCGAAAAAACCAATTTTTTTCTAATCGCTTTTACGCTATCGTGAGTGCATTAGTTTTTTCCGCTCACATTGTGTCCTTACGCAAGTACGAGTTTATTTTCGACATGCATTCACACGTTCTTTTTTTTCTTTTCCAGGATGGCTGGAAAAGAACGACGAAGTTTCGCAAGGAACCGAAATTTTTATTGTACTTTATTTCCTCATTGCTATGTTGTACCTCATGGTGAGGAAAGACGACCAGATGCTGCTAAACATAGCAAGCTATCAGAAGAGTGCTTACCAACGACAAATTCGTTGGTTTTAAACTTCTGGCTGGTCACGTCTTAGGGGCATCATTACCTCACTAGGGGGGGGGAGTGATCTGTAGCTGTAAATAATTCCCCAAAATCAATAGCTCTTTAAGTGCTCGACATTGGATGCTGACCACATTGTTTAAGTGGACTTGTTTAATTGAAGGCTTGCGGTTATGCATCCGTACCAGATCACTTTTCGGACCAGCGTGGGACCCAGCTCTTACGTCCAATAGCCATATTAGATCAAACGCTCCTCGATATATTGAAAACGCATCAAATATATCTTTCCTACCCCTTCTCGTCTGACTTCTGATTTCCATTGGTCGGGGGAAATCTTCGTATATAGAAGGTGTTGCTGGTAGCTAGTTGTCAAGTTAGAATATCAGTCGTATCTTCAGAGTTATTAACGTACGTTGTCTCGGATATATTCTTTTGTGGCTTTTAGTGCCTTTTGCCGTTGCAATGTGTAAGAAAACTGATGGTTCACTATAAACTTCCAACTTGTTACACAACTTGGGCAATAGTATACCAACACTATTTATACATGACGTTCAATAAATTTTAGCAAATCGTTTACAACGAAACATTGTTCAATATACTAATTCACATGATAGAAAGAATATGTACTTCCAGCTAAATTGAAGAAAAACTTACGAACAGTGTGAAGCATCTATGAAGCAGCTGACATCCACAAAGATTTATTAATAAATATAAAGACCCGAGGATAACAAGTCGAATGTAGTTATCGTAAAAATGTCAGTCTTCATCCACGGAGAACCAAAGAATGCTTTCCACATTGATTTCAGTTAAGCCCTTGAGTTTACAAATCATGATGTACGCCTTACAAAGCTGTGAAGTATTGGAGTTTCCGAGTTCTCGCTAAAGCGTATTAAACATTGATGATGCAACGGATGTTCTAGTTTTACAACTAGCTACCAGTAGCACCTTCTATATTTGATCGTTCCCAGTCAGATAGAAATCAGAAGTCAGACGAGAAGAGGCAGGAAAGATATATTTGATTCGTTACCAATATATCGAGGACCTTTTCTATGAGCTGGCTAATGAAACGTAGGAGCTGTGTCCCACGCTGGTCCGAAAAGTGATCTGGTACGGATGCATAACCGCAAGCCTTCAATTAAACAAGTCCACTTAAACAATGTGGTCAGCATCCAATGTCGAACACTTAATGAACTATTGATTTTGGGGAATTATTTACAGCTACAGATCACTCCCCCCACCTAGTGAGGTAATGATGCCCCTAAGACGTGACCAGCCAGAAGTTTAAACCCAACGAGTTTATCGTTGATAAACACTCTTCTGATAGCTTGCTTCGTTTAGCAGCATCTGGTCGTCGTTCCTTAAACTATGGGACCAAAATGTACAACATAGCAATAGAGAAATATAGTACAACGAAAATTACGGTTCCTTGCGAAACTTCGTCGTTCTTTTCCAGCCGTCCTGGAAAAGAGGAAAAATAAAACGTGTGAATGCATGTCGGAAATACACTCGTACTTGCGTAGGGACACAAGATGAGCGGAAGAGAAAAAACAAACTAATACACTTACCAACAGCGTAAAAGCGATCAGGAAAAAAAGTGTTTTTTTTGTTTTTTTTATACATAAAAAATATATACACGCTCAAAAAAAAGATAAAAATGTTTTGTTTTTTTTGGTTTTTTTATATAAATAAAAAATTATCATATTAAAAAATTTTTTTATAATGAACTATGGAAGGGTAATTCAAGATAAAGCTTATGTCCTACGTGCAATATTCGTTAAGATGTTCTGGAAATCTGACTCGTCTTCCAGAACGCGTTGTCTTAAGTTTAACATTTGACGTTGACGAAGTATCAAGGTGTGCGTCGGCAGTCCTGTGGGGTACTACAAGTGTAGTAGCTGTATCGTTTGCTTGCACCGAAGGAAAATCGACATAGCTAGGGTTTCCTTCTAAGTACGCAGCTTTGAGGCGATCGATACTGATGCTATCGTTCGTGCCGTTCTTATCGACTACATAGTAATTAGGTTCGCGTTGAAGAACTTTGAAGGGTCCTTCGTATGCTGATTCGAGGGGTCGTCGATGTGAGTCTCGATGAACGAAGACTTGTGTACTATGTCGTAATTCGGGTTGAACGAAAACATCATTTGACTGAGGTCGAGTGTTAGCAGGTTTAACTGAACGCATAGCGTTTGTAAGCATGCTCGTGTAAGAGTTTAGATCCATGTTTAATAAAGAAGCTGAAGGATCCACGAATTCTCCTGGAAGTCGGAGTGTCGTTCCATAAACGAGTTGAGATGCCGTGTATCCAATGTCAGCTTTCACTGCATTGCGGATACCTAGCAAGACGAGTGGAAGAGCGTCTGTCCACTGTAAAACGTTTGAAGCTGATAATGAAGCTTTTAATTGTCGATGAAAACGTTCTACCAACCCGTTTGCTTGTGGTTGGTATGCTGTCGTTCGGAAGCGAGTGATTCCTAATAGTGTGATCAGACTACGTAAAAGTCCAGATTCAAACTGGCGTCCGCGGTCTGTAGTGATTGTGGAAGGGCAGCCGAAATTTGCTACCCATCGTTCGACGAAAGCGCGAGCCACTGTTTCAGCAGTAATATCCTTATTAGGTACTGCTTCTGGCCATCGAGTGAAACGGTCTACGCACATTAAGAGATATGAGTATCCGTTTGAATCGGGTAATGGTCCTACCGAATCCAGATGAACATGGTCGAAACGAGCATCAGAGGTTTTGAAAGAGCCTAAGAGACATTTGTTGTGTCTAATTACCTTAGATTTCTGACAGCTTACACAGGAGCGTGCCCACTTCCTCACGTCTTTATTCATGCCAGGCCAGCAAAACCGTTCGGCCATAAGCTTGATGGATTCACGAACACCTGGATGATAAAGTTTGTGCAACGTATTGAAGACGTTGCGTCAATAATGTTTTGGTACTGTTGGACGATCCCTACCTGTAGATGTGTCACAGAGTAAGGTTTCCCTACCTGTTCCTATCTGCTTAATACTTAGTTTAAGTGTTGTCGAGGATAACTCGTACTGAAGATCAATGTCTTCTTTTTGAAGCTGAGCGAGTTTAAGAAGGTCGATTCCTTGGAAACTGTTCAAGGAACTTATTCGAGACAAAGCGTCTGCGACTACATTGTTTGCTCCAGAATTGTGTTGTATATCTGAAGTAAACTGCGAAATGTAGTGGAGTTGTCGAGACTCTCGCGGTGAGTACTTATCTGAAGATGAACTTAAAGAGAAGGTAAGAGGTTTGTGATCGGTAAGAAGTGTGAATTCGCTTCCTTCGATGGTATGTTGGAAATGCCGTACAGCACAATATATAGCTGGGAGTTCCCTACCTGAAGTGCTGTACCTAGATTCAGTGTCTAACAGCCGTCTCGAGAAAAATCCTAAAGGTTGCCATGAGTTGTTAACCCATTGTTGTAAGACTCCTCCGATCGCTGAGTCGGATGCGTCTACGGCGATACTAATGGGCGATCGAGTGTCCTGATGCGCAAGCAGGGTTGCCTTAGCGATATTTTCCTTAACTGTGGAGAATGCTTTTCGAGCTGTGTCGTCTAGACTAATTAATTTCGCATTTCCACGAAGCTGATCGGTTAACGGTTTCATAAGGGACGCGCATTCGGGTATGAACCGTCTGTAGAAACCTACAAGGCCGTTGAAGGTTCGCAACTGCTTGATCGCGGTCGGTTCTGGGTAATCCAGAATGGCCTCCATTTTTCTTCTAAGAGGTCGAATGCCTTGAGCATCAATGGTGTGTCCTAAGAAGTCTAAAGAGGTCGTTCCGATTTGGCATTTCTGAATGTTTACAGTGATGCCATGCCTTTGGAGTCGATCGAAAACAATGTCTAGATGCTGGAGATGCGATTCTCTGTCCGAACTTGCTATTAGACAGTCATCAACATACTCATGTACGAAGTTGAGACCTCGGAAGACGTCGTCTATGAACCTTTGGAAGGACTGAGCCGCGTTTCTTAAACCAAAAGTCATTCGTAGAAATTCGTAAAGACCAAAAGGAGTGATGATGGCGGTTTTAGGAATGTCGTCAGTTGCCATCGGTTTTTGGTTATAAGCTTTAACCAAGTCGATTTTCGAAAAGACAGTTGTACCTTTCAAGGTAGCTGTAAAATCGTGAATATGAGGCAGCGGGTATCGATCGGGAATGGTTTTAGCATTCAGACGCCGATAATCACCAGTTGGCCGCCAATCATTGCTGTCCCTTTTAGGGACCATGTGCAATGGGGATGCCCATGGACTATTAGATGGTCGAATTATCCCTAGGTCCATCATGTGGTCGAATTCGTTTTTAGCTAACCTAAGCTTCTCGGGAGCGAGTCTTCGAGCTTTCGAAAATACAGGTGGTCCTGTAGTCGAGATGTGATGTGTAACATTGCTGGTTACACAAGGTAATTTCGATTGCGATTGGTATATCCCGGGGTATTTGTCGAGTACTGATTGGTACAAGGGGTCTATGGTGTGCTTAATCGTGACTGGGGATAACCTGCAACCAGAACAAGGAGTTACGCTAACAGATAACTTAGTGTTTCCGTCTATTAACTTTCGTGAGCGTGTGTCGATGAGTAGATTGTGGTGTTGTAACAGGTCTGTACCAATGATTGGCATAGAGACATCTGCAACCGCGAAAATCCAGTGTATGGGTTTGCGTAAACCCACGTTAAAGTAGACGTACCTTTTACCGTATGTAGCGATCGGTTTTCCGTTCGCCGCCTGTAAACTGAAAACAGACTCGTGAAGTTTGTCGTTGGGATTTGCTGGAAGAACTCTAACTTGTGCGCCGGCGTCGACGAGGTAGCGAACTTTCGTGGTCACATCCGTGACATATAAGAGGCGGCTGTGTTCGCCGGCTACGGTTGCCGTTAACGCGTGCCGTCTGGAAAGTTTCTCGAGTCCTTTTTCGTGTCAGTCGATTTTGAAGTCGGATAATTGCAAGGTTTCCTGCAATTTCTGGAAAACTTACCGTACTGGTTGTCTGTCTCTCGTGGTCGAGAAGTAGATCGCCTACGTGAGACACTTCTACGCGGGGTTTTTGACCGACTATGGTCATTGCGAACTCTAAGATATCGTGTAAGCGTGTGACATAGTTCGGCCATGTCAGTCGAGGTCGATTGGGGTTTTTCTTTGACGGAAAAACCTCGGCCTTAGAAGATCTAGTGATTTCCAAGATTCGATCGGCAGATGCAGCTAGTTCATCTATGGCATTGTTTTGAAATGAAACAAGCACTGCCTTCACCTGTTGAGGGAGTTTAGACAAGAAAAGTTGTCTAAATAGACCATCATAGAAAGTTCGTTGGCCGATGACTGCTCTCATTCTAAGCAACATATCCGTCGCAGAACCATGTTGCAAGTTGATATTGTTAAGAAGTTGGTCTAACCGTTGTCGATCAGTTAGGACTCCTCGTTTTAAAATTGATAGCTTAAGCGATTCGTAAGGTTCGGAAACATCACTAGTAACCATACTAGGTGTTACGTACCTGTTAAACTCGCGCGGTAACGCCTTAACTACCGCGAGGAAACGTGTGCGCGAGTCCGTGATTCCGTGCATGCAAAAATCGGCTTCTGCATAGCAGAACCAGGACTCGATATTGTCGGGCCAAAATGGCGTTAACTGAATCGAAATAGGGGGAATAGACTTAAACTTAAGAACCTTAGGAGAGTGTTCCGTCATAGTAATACAGATAACGAAAAATGTCTAAAATATATCCGGGAAAAAAATTCACGAAAAAAAGTATATCACAATATATAAAATTCAAATAAAGAATAATAATGAATAATAATATTCCAAAATGGAACAGACTCACAGTATATTGACTTGGTGTACCAGATCACGTCGGTCTCACCAATGATGATGCAACGGATGTTCTAGTTTTACAACTAGCTACCAGTAGCACCTTCTATATTTGATCGTTCCCAGTCAGATAGAAATCAGAAGTCAGACGAGAAGAGGCAGGAAAGATATATTTGATTCGTTACCAATATATCGAGGACCTTTTCTATGAGCTGGCTTATGAAACGTAGGAGCTGTGTCCCACGCCGTGTTGAAACGTGATCTGGTACGGATGCATGACCGAAAGCCTTCAGCTAAACAAGTCCACTTAAACACGTGGTCAGCATCCAATGTCGAACACTTAATGAGCTATTGATTTTGGGGAATTATTTACAGCTACAACATTTTCCAAAGGGCGTCTGGAAGTGTATTACAGTTTATACGTTTTGTGAGTAAACCCCTGAGAACAGTTAAGTCCCTGGAGTTATTTACTAATGACAATGTTAAAATTTGACAATGCATGAATATGGACGCTGATATATGTGCACTCTGGGCCGACCTACACGTTCTTGAGTGTTCGTCTAACTATAATTATAGTCTGTGACGTATGTCAACATGAACACTAGATATGTGAATGCAAATAGTCAGATGAGGTGTCAGAGACGTCGATATCATATCTTAATGATATTATATATAAACATTAGTCCTATTCCTAAGGAAATTGCTCACTCATATTCAGATGCGGCTTAAATTTTAAGTGCGTTATAGGCAGTAAGATTAATAATTACCAAGCTATATTCGAGCACGTTCGCTGCTCAATACACAACCGGAGTGAGGTAAAAACTGGAAAGCTATGTTCAGACCACAGATCCTTGTTTAAAATATGAGTTTCATATTTTGTAAAACCACGCTCGCAGAATTAAGGCTTTCCATACACAGTGCTTCCTGAGAATACAAGTAAAACGTAGGAGCTAAAAGAAGCTTACTTGCAAAGGATTCTGAAATTTCATCCCCATTCCGACATAAATACACTGATCTGAAAACTGAAGACTAGAGTTTGTTTACTCGTTCACACTGTTTTGGCGGTTGGACGGTCTTTACTACTACGGCGGGCAATAACATATTTCAGCATGGTTGCAAAAGTAGTCTCTATTATTTTATTTATATTCTATAGTCCGTCCCTAAACCGAAGACGCATAAACCAGCCTCGAAGAAAAAGCAGGTCTTAAAATTCAGTATATGCATTTCGCCCGGAGTTATGGATGAAGACATAGTTAGCCCGAGTTTACTAGTATGTCAATTTGTCTGCTCTAAATGTCATTCTTTCAGGAGAAATATTTAAAAGAACACATAAAAGTGAATAAAAAGCTTAATAATCTAGGGAAAGATGTTCATGTTGAACGTGATAAATCAACCATACATGTTACCGCAAACATCCCTTTCTCTAAAAGGTGAGTTTTGACACTTAGTAATTTAAATCTCCAGGTATCTTAAATACCTGACGAAGAAATTCCTCAAACGTCACAAATTGCGGGATTTCCTTCGCGTCGTAGCGAAATCAAAGGACTCTTATGAATTTCGGTTCTTTAACTTTGAAAATGAAGATACGGATGATGAAGAGGAGAACTAGTTGTTGTGTGTAATAAATGTCGGACAACAATTGTCATTCTTCTCATTTTGAGTAAACAGACTTCATGTCTCCCTAGGAACTGACTTAGTGTTGCAGGAAACTCGACTGTATAGTATATTTTTGGCTAACAAACAAGTCGTTGAAGGTTTGTCGTCATTGATAATCCTTTTGTTCTAAATGATAAGCCAGCATAATGACTAAGGTAACCCCCATATTTCGGCTTTTAACCCTCAGGAATTTTATTTGCACATATTTACAACGTTGGATTAGACAGTCTTCAAAATAATCTAAATGGTCTGAAAAATCCTATTCAATGTGAACATTACCTACAAGGTTTTCCACACAGGTACTACGTTTCAGTCTGCTTAACAAATACATAGGAGGCGGTCAAAAGACGTTCCCTCATTATTACTCGTGTAACCAGTAGCTTTGATTTTCGTGGGCCTCTAATCTTGGTATTATCAATTCGTTTGCTTTGTTATTTGTTTTACATCTGACCAAGATGTGTCTATATCATTAAAGCTCATTAGCTGTACACACTGACTTCTAGAAAGTTAAGTTGCAATGTCTGTTACTACTTTGCTGTGAATTTCCCTCAAAGGAATCGACAGTTCCTACCACATTGTTCTACGTCCAGTATTCTGAGGGAATTAGTCAGTTAGATCCGAGTCCAGGATGATTTACCGCCTAAACAACACGCAGACCAACGAAGCTGTTGGTGTAGACAGTTCACTTGTATCAGTAAACTAGGAGCTCCCCTCTTTTACCAAGTTCTCTGCATTTAGTGGTACTGATTAGTTTGGTGACCGAAGTTTTCCATGGTTCCTGCAGTGTACACAATGTATGTGAGGTGAATGAGATTATTCAGGCGAACATGTAACTTAACAAACCAATATGATAAAATTAGGGATTTTTATCTGAACCTGTCTGTCTCTAACTTAAATTGGTTCTATTTAATATAATAAAGACTACGAGCTACAATTTTGCATGGTAACAAAACGGATCAATATTTATGTGGAAGCTCACGTAATGGTACGTTTATTAGACTGCTTCGATTGAGGTCATTGACAATAAAACACTCATCTATACGATTAAGCAAGCAAGTGTAATTATGTCCCGACGCCCTCAGTCGATGAATATGTACAAATTGATTACTACCTTTGTTTGGTACCCTATACCTGATCCGAACATTGGTTATTCTATTGTTTGACATAACTCGAGTAATGTTGAGACAAGTGCCATATCAGTTAGTGATGTGAGTCTTGATCAACTAAGTCGGTTGGGATGTGTTATGTTTGCCTAAGCACTGTCTGCTGCCTCGTGCTAGCTGGAGTGAGTTGAATGGAAGTTAAGGGCGGTTGAACCAAAACTACTGAGTTCTTTAAGTCAGTGACCGAGCCGTGTTGGATGGAGCTAATTACGAAGTTGAAGTTCGGTAGATCAGATTTGAGACTCGGTTATATAACTGTGAGTTGTTCATGTTGGTGCAGATGCACTTACCATTCATCTTCAATTCCAGTGTTGGTTGGTACATACCTATCCATCCTAGATTTTAGAACAATTTTCTCAATGTTTAGTCTTTAGTTAAGTTGTTTCTGGATTATCTCCATCTCTTACACACATGGTATGGGGATTTGGGCCAACGGACATCTGGGGCGGGCTCTTGGTCGATTATGCTTGACTATAATTATCTGAATCTACGTCGGTAATAATGGTTTTGATGATTGCCCAAACTTAATACTATTTTTGGTAATTTACTGGTTCTTGAGGTCGAAACTGATTGGAAAGCATTCAAAACCTTTGAAAATTTTTAGAATCATTCTAAGCTATTTTCAGATAAGCCGAAAACCGGATATAGAAAAGGAACCAGCCCAAGTAAGTGTGAACTGGACAGTTTATTGAGGAATTGTGGCTGTGAGTATACAGGATGTCCGTTTGACCGGTCAGTTTCTTAATAACAGTGATAAAACTCTAACTTCCACTATTCACTTGATAGCTAAGGAGACTTCGTTTGTTCTATGTTGCGTTCATCCTTGATTGATTTATTATGGTGCAAAACGTTTTTTTGGTATATACAGCTGATGTCAAATACGTTCCTAAATAATCATTCAAGATGTGTGACTACATCTTTGAGTTTCCTCTTACTTACTGCTCAACGTGGTTATTCACTATGTACTAAGAAATGTAGCCGTTTCTAATGACGGTTAATCATACTGTTAGCTGATAAGATTTTAGTTGTTCATTTCTATATAGTAGTGCGACCAATAGATTAATATAAAGATGTAGGTTATCTCGGTGAGAATAATACAACTGGTTGAATATACTTGAGGTCTTCCCAACATCAATTATTCGATACATGAGGTTTTCGTGACACCAGATTTGTCTTATCCGATAACTTTGGTAATTTAAGCTAGGAGCAGGTTGGTAAATCCTAACTACTTACACTTGGGTCACTTATGTGCCGATTTTGGGAGATAACAGCGGTACACCCTCAAAAACTTAAGTCAGACATCTGCTGGAAAACACAATTCTCAGCTCCATAAAATTCTTCAGGGATTTACACAATCAGGTTTATAAAATTGCTGTAGCTGTATCTACTTCCAAATCAATGCTAATGAACAGAATTCTCGGGGGTTCTTTCATTTAGGTTTCTGTAGGTAAATCTGAGAAAATTCATTTTCCCGTACGTTTTTATCGGACATTTTTTTATTATACTCCGGTGTTGTATTGTGTACAGAAATTTGTAGCTGTTGAAGATAGTGTTAGAGCTACGAAGATGAAGTGATTCGAATGAAAAAAACTTATTCATAGACGAAGTCTTGGAGATTCGTCAGCTCAAGCCTGATCTATGCGTATAGAAGTGAAGTATCCAGTCTGTCGATTCACCATGGTCCGAATAACCCCTCTTGTTAGTTATTTCACCATGTGTTCGTTTTCTGTTCCTTATCTTCTCATATCCTTCAAGCGACAGTTACTTTTCTTACTCCGATATCTTATTTTATAAATTGATGTGAGATGCATCCATTTCCATATATATCTTCCTTATAACTGTTAAGTGTACAGTCTTTAAATAACTTTGACTCGAAGTTGGTTTTTTAGTACTTATAATGACGCAACAATCCTCTATTTTTATTGTACACCACTGTATATCAAGGAATATTTATTTACATAATTCTATAGTCGCAGTAAGTAAAATCGACGGAAAGAGGATTATTTTTTAGCTAAAATGTCTTAATTGTTTTAATATTTAGTGCTTAAATACTCTGATCAGCACATTTACGGTAGCACACATTTTGATATTATTGTAATGACATTCCGTATGTTTCGCGTCTTATTTTTAGACATCATGTAACAGAACGACTAGGTCAGTTAATCTACCAATTTATTAAAAAGTGTATTCATCTACTGAAGATCACTTAATTATTTCTTCAAATGACAACCTTATTTCTATGAATGTACGTATTTTCCTTCTAATTGAGCTTGAATTCATATCTATAGCAGTCTCTCAGATTAGGATTTCTTTCTACTGTATGTCATTTCGTGAATTGTTGTTTTTGATTTCTCACAATTACGTTGTTTTCCCCAGCTGCATTAATTACTGTAGCTTTTCATTTGGACTAAATTCTTATCAGGATAAAATATTTTACATCTTTAGAAGTTAACAAACACTTAAGTATCTTATACATTCGTGGGAGATTCTTTTATGTTATTCAAAGTTGATCTGGATGTTCTTTAAAACATTTTGGCTGTCATCGACTAAATTGAGTAGAGTAAAGCATTTCAGTTTGGAAAGGACAGGAGGCTTGATGGCCTGTGTTAGTCCTGGCAATGATGGTCTCTCAGCTGATCCAACTTTCTTTTGGAGGAGTCGACGGATGTAGCCTCAACCACGTGCTGAGGTAATGAATTCCACTCGTTGATTATTCGATGGGAAAGTCGGTAGTCAGCTGACAAGTAATTCATTCTGGGCTTGTGAACTTTTTTGGAGTGTCCTCGTAGATTTTCTGTTTTGAAAGACAAGAAAAATGAGGGCATATCAGGTGCAAATTTGTCATTAAGCAATTTGAAAACTGTAATCAAGTCGCCTCTGATTCTTCTATATGACAGCGGGAATAGGTTTAGCTTGGTCAGTCTAGTACCATACGGGAGCTTCGCTATTCCGGTAATCAGCCTAGTTGCTGTTCTCTGAACCCTTTCCAAGAGTTCACTGTCTTTTTTTAGGCAAGGGCTAGCTGCTTGTATACAGTACTAAAGTTTAGGGCGTACGAACACTGTATACAAAGTCAGAAACGTTTTAGCGTCGAGATGCCTAAAAGCCCTGCGTATGGACCATAAAGTCCTAAAACCTTTGGCGGCTATTGCACGGCAGTGTGCAGTAGTCTTTAAGTCTTGACTGACGATGACGCCTAAGTCATTGTGTGCCTGAACAATAGGTAACTCAGTGTTATTCATCGTGTATGTATCTGTACCCTGGTGGCCAATATGCATCACAATACACTTGGAAGTGTTTATCGGCAATTGCCAGGTTTGGGACCATTCAGATAATCTCTCCAGGTCATTTTGAAGTTCTAAGCTATCGCTCTCCATATCTTGAGATCATCAGCATAGAGTAAGACCGATGACGATAGTAGACGAGGGAGATCATTTACGTACAGGAGGGATAACACTGGCCCCAAAACTGTACCCTGGGGGATTCCACTAAGCACAGTTTCCCAGCTAGACAATTTGGAGTTCACCCGTACTCTTTGTTGACGCCCAACTAGGAAGTCTTTTATCCACATCAATAGATTGCCTCCAATCCCGACATTCCTTAGCTTATATAACAGCCGGTTATGCGGAACTGTCGAAAGCTTTGCTGAAATCGATGTAAGCTACGTCTATAGGTAATTTTTGGTCCTTAAGAGCGCACCAGCTTTCACGAGCGACTAATAAGTTTGAGACAAGAGTAACCTGTTCTAAAACCATGCTGCTTTTCGGAGAGGATCCGGTTTTCATCGAGATACTTTAACAGTTCCCTCCGAATAATCTTTTCTAAGATTTTAACAACCACACTAGTTAGGCTAATTGGTCGGTAATTCTCAGGCTTATGTTTTGTACCTGTTTTGAAGACTGGACTTACTATGGCGTTCTTCCAGTCTTTTGGTAGACAACCCTGGGTTACGGATAGATTAAAACATACACTTAAAGGGTTCGCAACAAAGTTAGCTAATTCCTTTAGTAACCTAGGATGCAGTTCATCGGGTCCAGTGGATTTACCTATGTCAAGCTTAACTAGCAGACCAAAGACATCGAGTTCTTTAATGGTTACGCTGTCCAGTGCTTGTGTGGGTGGATTTTCATGGACTGGTGAGAAGGGTGTTTCTATGGTGTAAACATCGCTAAAGTATTTAGAGAATACTTGAGCTTTGCCAAAGTCGTCCTCCACTAGTGATGTGGCAGTACTGTCTCCCCATAGTGAAGGAACATTTCTTCTTCTTTTTGTCCTTTGGTTTATATACGAATATAAGCGTTTAGGGAATTCTATGGATTCCCTAACGATTTTCTCTTCGTACAGCTTTCTGGCCTTACGGAGGGTCGAGGCACAGGTATTTCGAGCCTTTTGATACTGAGATTTTGCCTCGTCAGTCCCCAGTAACCTAAATCTGTCCCACATTTTCCTTCTTTTACGGAGAAGGATGCGAACCTCCCTACTGAACCACGGTGGGGAGTTTCTCGGTCTCTTAGGTGTAGTCCAAGGGATGTGGGGGGTGGTAACTTTTAAGTATAAATTCCGGAATACGTCCCAAGCCGTTTCGATTGATGACTCTGGGTCTAATTTCCAATCTACTAATGATGCTGATTTCATGATGTCTGGTGTGTTTGCTTTCCAGACGTTAGGTCTGGATTGAGCTGAAGCGTAATCGTGATCGACAGTTATATGGAAGTCAAAGCTTAAAACTGCATGATCACTTTTGCCTAGGGGTGGCATGTAATCCAGGTTTGCAACATCATCCTCATAATGAGTCAATATAAGATCTAGTAAGGATGATGCAGAACCCGGGTCGTACCTAGTTGCTTCCTTCACGTGTTGCACTAGGGCACATGTGAGTACCGCATCAACTAGTTCCTGTTCGAAGGAGTTTGCTGACGATTCAGTCCGCAGATTTCCCCAGTCCACCATGGGTGCATTAAAGTCCCCTAGGATTAGACATCGATCACTTCGTGATAAAGTGTTGAGACTGCTTAGCAGGACCTCGTTTGCCTCACAGCTTGGACTGCGATAGATCAAACTAAGTAGCAACTCTTGTCCCCTGCATTTCAGGCGGCAGCAAACTAATTCATACGTCCCACTCTCATGTGATACACTGTCGATAATGGTGAATGGAATAGCATTCCTAATGAATAGAGCTACTCCCCCTCCTTTACGCGTTTGTATTCTATCGGCCCTTACTAATGTAAAACCCTAGAAATCAAGTTCCCTACTATCTATAGACGGCGTCAGCCATGTTTCTGTGACTGCGATTATGTCTGGCCTAGTTGAGTCAATCTGTACACCTAGTTCCGGTAGCTTATTCAGTAAGCTCCGGGCGTTGGTATAACAGATCCGAAGCCTATTTAGGTGGCCTCGTGCTTTACCCAGAGTGGCTTCGGCATCATCCTCTGTCGAAGCCTCACAACCCGAAAATTTACAATTTTCAGGTCTTTTTCGCCAGCGTCTAATCTGAGCTATAGTTCCTTTTCGGCTTCCCGTCTTTTAGCACGGTCCGCCAACGGTAAGTCCTTACGGAGAAAAACTCCTGAACCCTTTAATTTGTGTCCATTTTCTAAGATTAAGTCGTGTTCGTTTGGGGATTTGAAAACGACTTTGAGTAATCTAGACTGATTTGGTTTCAGATGCGCTAGATTTCCTAGTCTATACACCTTTAGCAAGGTGACTCCGGGGATGTTTTTGGGCATAACTTGGTTGAGTAGTTGTTTTATCAACACAATGTCATGCTCAAAACGAGCTTTCGGTTCTAAGTTGTCACTCTCCTTGACTCTATGGAGAATGACTGATCTGTCGCTATGATCAGACCTCGGCTTGTCGACCCTTTCGGTGGGGGTATGATTTCCTTTTACGTCATTTTGGCGTTTTTTTCTTACGACCCGTACCCAATCGCCAACGTTCTTTGGAGTGGTAACCACAGTCGCGTCAGGCGTACTGTGGGATTCCGGAATATTCAGGACGACTTGGTAGATTGGGTCATCTTTCGCGCTGGAAACCGATCGAGCCTTGCGGTTTCGGCTTCCGGAAGTTCCCTTCTGGGTACCATTTTTGATACGAGGGACAGAAGAGACTTTTTTGCGCGAGTTTCTGGTTGTAACAGTCCTCTTTGGAGGATGTTCTTCCTCCTTAGTAGAGTGTGGGTCGGCAGTTTTTGGACTCACTTGGGCCTGCCTTGTGTCAATCTGCGTGTCGACAGATTGAGTTCTGACTGATGTATCCCGACTGCGCTTGCCGAGACACTTTTTTGCGGCATTTACTATTGAGATGGCCTCGGTTAACTGGCTATTTGCATCCGAACAGCACTGTTGACATAGCCATACGCACCCATTTTTACTGAACCGCTTGAAAGCTGCAGGTGTTAGATTCGTGCAAACATCGTGGTACCAACCTTTGCACTCATCGCACTGCATGCCGCTATCAACAGGATATCGACATCCTGGGCGGTGGCAAATGCTTTTGTTGCATCTTCCAGTCATTTTAGGATGCGAAGGTGAGTGTTGACTTGAAGTAGAAAAAAACAACTATAAATAGTTAGGACCAAAGTACTAACAGACACAATAGAAAAACAAAGGTACTCTGGAGTACCGACGATAAAACTATTTAGGATATCAAAGATGATACTCTAATAGAATACTTTAACTGAAAGAAATTCAATCAAAGTATAAAAACAGTAGTCTTGATACGTTAATAACGATCAAAACAATAGAATTTACTCAACGAGGAAAAATACCACTGTCCTTTTTGAATAGCACGCTTAGGAAATGATTTTCGTCCGCAGACTTCTGTGAAAACAGGTAAATATAATGGTCGTGAATGCGTTTTCAGATTTTAGCGAATCTAAAACTAAGCCTTGAAATGCCGGAAAATATAGACAGATTAAATACTGCTCGAAGGTAAGATGGATCACAAACTGTTGCAGTTCCAAATGGCAAGTGAGAAGTGCAAATGTGTACAAAACACAAATCATTCTTGATCCTCCACCAAACAAACTGAAAGTCTACAGTCATTAAAATTTCAAAGATACATTCAGTTATATGCAACAGGACTACTACAAGTCCTTAAGCAGACATTATAACTCATTCCCAAATACCCAGCTGCATATTTAATAAGTAGATTATCACTATGGTTACTTGCTGGGAACTATTGTGTACCCCTTTTCATGGTTAAATTAGTTTTCTGAACTCGGCCGACCAATTAGAAGCCATTGCGCATCAAATAGGATTAATGATAACCATTATAGTAGACGAGATCTTGTTTCTACAGTTTAGGGTGTGGGGATTTATTCAGTAAAACGGTGATAATCCTTGTTCTACCGATTTTGCTGCTAATATTTATTATCTACGCTTGTACAACTTGGCCGCTGCGATCAAACGATGTTTGAAAGCTTCGTCCGTTCGATGCAGGCAACATTGTGATGACTGAGTCATATAATAAGTGGTCACCTTAAAGTATCGGTTGCAACGTGACCCAGTCACGTTTTATGTATGGTCTAGTGGCTTTCCGATTGTCGACACTGAATAAGAGTAAGGAAGTTGAAGTGGTCGATTTACGGCTTTGTGTTGTGGAATGAAGTATAGTCTCGTATGATTAGCGTGCGTAGGATAGTTAGAACCCTTAGAATATAAACCCAGTGATAATCCTATTGTATTGGCGTTATGTACAACACTAATTTCCATTATTATTTCTATGGAATCTACTCTCACTTATTTAATAACAATATCGTCAGTTCTTTTTGTATGTATTATTATACTGTGTTTACTTCAATTGATAAACATAGCAACTGGTTAATCGGTCATTACTATAGCAGTCATTAATGATAATATATTGTGCAATATAACTGTAATATATCTTATCTGTACTAAACAGGACATTTTTGAGTAGATTTACTACCCTCCCGATCAATAAACTACAATTAACAACAATAAAACACTAATTCCAGACAAATTTGTATACGATGACATATATATATCACGAAAAATATTCAATACAAAACAATTGAGTCTTAAAACATGGATTATGTTAGGGGATAAGTATTATTCATTGTCATTTATTATCAATATCAGGAAGAATGAGATTCATGGGAATCCGTCAAATTCATCTTCAGATAGTTCTTTCGCATTTTCAAGCTCTTGTTGTTCACGTTCACGGCGTTCCTTGAAAAAGCAAGATAATGTATATATTTATATAAAACAAACAAATGAAAACAGATATTCAACTAAAAACTTCGACCAAGTAATAAATTTGAAAGCCAGTTTTTTGTCCCAAATTTTGTAAAGATTAAGAGCTTGATAATTCTCTAACGTCATTTCCAAATACTGAATGAAAGATACTTGTAACTACCATTGTCTAATTCATGAAAGATACATTAAACAACTGAATACAATAAGACTGATTACTTCGGAAATTATTGAGACCTGAACTTCAACTTGGTAAACTATATTATTCAGTATAACTGAAGTTACTGGTAAACATGAATTATGATTGGATTTGAACGAACAAACTTGCACTTGAACAGTATGGTATATATATCTTGATGAATGGGCTTATTTATTAGACTGTTCAAGTGTAAGTTCGTTCTTTCAAATCCAATTAGAGACAATGATCAGAGATCCAAAACTAACGATGTACATATAATTTTTGTATGATAAAAAAACTTTTCAGTCACTTTCATAATCTTTTTTATCCAAATGTGATACATGAATATGAATCAGTAAATATCTATAAAGACAAAATTACTTCTCAAACCAACGGTTCTAACTTTAGCAATATAAAAAATTAAAATAATTCCGGGATTATTAATCAAGTTCTGTAAACAGTAGTCAATTCATCAGCATCAACGTAGGACCTAGTAAGAGTGTGCACCGGTTTAAGTTCCTGAACTTCCCTAACAACATACAGAAAGAAAATAATAATTATAATAGCTTACTTCAGCAGATTCAATATCTTTAGAGTATTGTTTCGGGGGATAACGCATTGCTTTGACCGCTTGATTATGTATGCTGAGGCAAAATTTAATACGTTGGTGAAACTGATTAAAAGGTTCACGTGTTGAATATAAATCCAACGTTTCATTTGTAGTTACATGACCTTCTTTATGATTAATTATAGCATCAATCACACCATCACGAATAGCCTTTTGGAATAATTTCGTTTTGAAAAAAAAACAAGATTGATTAAAACAGTTGATTGCGACAACCATGATAATAGTTGATGTGTGGTAATGGAAGTAAAGTATGACTGATCACTAATTGTGGACAGACTACTAAATATGTGACTTCCTTTCCTGATATTGATTCCTACTCCGGGCTCACCGAGAGTGACTACTTGTAATTGAATTGAATAAAGTATTCTCTAGTGTTTCTATGGTCTTATATTGTGGGTCGTGAATCCTAGTTCTGATATGACACCATTCGTCTTATTAACGTATTGTCGTAGTATATGTGACAGTGAGATCTGTTATATCAATAATAATCTTAGCGGTGATAGTAATTATTATTATAATAGAAAAGAAGCATAAAGGAGTAAATCGGTGAGAAAGTCAAAATACAATGACTTTAATCATTTATTTATTTACAAGCTTTATTAGGTTGTTATCTGATAATATTCCAGCTACCAGTCACTGTTATTGACCTCTTAAGGAATTCTTATGGTGAAACATTAAAAAAGTGATGGTATATGTGAGCTTGACGTTTTTTATTCATAAATTTACATGATAAGTCAATGTGCAAGTTCAAATCAAATCCATTAAAATGAAGTCATTAAACGAGCGGATCAACATCTGACATTGTACTGCAATGAAAGTCACTAACATAATTTGCGTGTAAAGCCCAAATATATTTAAAATATATATCAAACTGTGGTACTTCTCACAACAGGATAGTGTCTATTTGGTCATTAGCTATTGTACACCCACTAGGAAAAGATTCGGAAAACAAAGCTGTAGGGGGCAGATATTCTCCAATTCATTATATTCCGAGATAATTTATAAAGTGACATCGAATCCATAAAAAGGATAACGAATGTGAATTCCCTTGATATTTTGTCCTATTCAAACGAATATGCAATGTTTAAAACTCATAAATCCAATAAAAACCCGAACTTTCAAAATGCGAAAGACTACATATTTGACAGAGTTATACCTTTGATGCATTACATATATCCACATGTCTTATGGTGGAAGGTACTGAGTTTTTGATATAACTGTGTTAACGGAGATAACTACACTTCAATATTACAGCTCCGTTCTATCCTAGTTCGACTACGACAAAAGACAAACCTTGCAAAGAAGGTTTACTTGATAAAAACCGCAGAAAGTTAATTCGCAATCGAATCCATGCATGCATATTTATCATTTCTATCGCTTAACAGAGTTTCTTAATGTGAAGTTGTGGCATACACTAGGATTTGTACTAATAGTGTGCTATATGATTACGTCTATCTACTTACAATTACAACCTAGTAGCAACACGTAATAGTAATGCTGATGATGATAACAATAAGTTACGACATTTCCCCCTCCCCATCTATTGTGATCAGTCGCTTAGTTCATAATAATTTGAGAGAACTTTATTAAGTATAGTAATTTATGTTTTATTTGGATTCAAAGACTGCTAGAGCTTGTAGATACGATATTTACGAATGGTTCATCTGAAACCCAACATGTATGATAAAAAATAATGATATAGAAAGCGATTAGTCCCTTTGATAAATTTCGATAGTGTAATAAGAAGACGACGATTATCAGAACTATGTTTTTATTACACTATAGAAGTAATGATATATTGTTACTTTTGCAAAAACGAGCAAAGGGGGGAATTTTACTGATAAAGTATTTTAGGGTACTTACCTTTGCAACTATGTATTCTGCGTCTTCGACACTGTCCAGTTGGAGTTTTTTGGCGATATCTGCTAGAGAAATTCTAGAATAGCTTAAGGATATTCGTCGAACACCGGTTTTAATGACATTATGACGTAATCGAATAATTAGAGTATACATTTTGTCAGCTGAAAACTGAGCTCCATGAACTCGAAGGGTATCGTTAAATCGAGATAAATCTCCTGCATGAATTGCTTGAGTTAGCTGAAAATATGGTTGTAGAGCAGCTTTAAATGTCGTTTGACGAAATATAGAACGATCTGGCTGTTCACCTAGCAATAATTCTACAACTGTATTTAATTTGTGTAAGGTTTGTTTAAAACCAGTGGCTGTGTGTTGAGGAGCTTTACGCAAAGCAGAAACTAGATGTTCATGAGCTGACGAATAGTCTAATTGGATTGCCTTGATTCTACCTAGTAAAATGGACATATATACTGAAGTGACTACATTTCTTAGTATGTGTAACATAAAAATTCATCAGATATTTTCTTTAAAAGATTTATCAATTTTTCTATACGATAAGCATCAACAATAAATTTACACATAGATTATTAGTAAAAAGATGGTTATTAAATACTGAGCACGTTTTAGGCACTTCAGCATCTGTCAATTGGGATTGAAGTAGTTTAGTACCCGTGAATCAGTGTGCGTTGGCTTAGTGGTTAAAGCACTTGGCTTTCAGTCAACAGATCACAAGTCTAAACACACTCAACTATATGCAGCCTAATAGTACCATACAACTTACGGGTATTATCTGAAGTAGTTAATCCTTTTAGGTTACCTAAACAAGTCTTCTCTATGGCTATAGATGGAACAATTGATACACCACTCAGTTGTTATTAGAACCCACTCTTATTCTGGATGACAATGTGATTTGCAGAATAATGGGTACATTAAGTTATTCCCATAAAATTATTCATCATAATTTAGTTGGATAATAATGGTATGGCATTTAACAACATGAGAGTACAACACTAGATCCAATAAGACAAGAATTTAATGAGAGTGTTCACAAAACGACTATATGTGGAAATACTATTCACAACTTTAATTTGGCATGATGACAGTAGATCATACGAAATCAGCACAATGGTTGACAGTCAGACAATATAATCTTGAGCACATATGATAACTGTTCAATTTGTAGGAGTAAAATCCTGGAGATAACAACTATAAGCCTTCTTAGCGTACAGGAAAAACAAGAGGGACAAATTTCATGGCAACAAAAGCTTTAAGAAAACAAATATTCGAAGTCACAGAAGTTCAAAGTTCTTTACAGGATACACACTTTATTTTTTTCAATAAGTAAATCAGTATTGGTTAAGTAAAACTAACATATTAAAAAGAACCTCGACTAACAACTAAACAAAGATTTTATTACCATTGATACAATGTAAAGTAATAACTCTCTTATAATTATAAGCAAAAAAGCACATAAACATTAAGATGATTAACTTACCTAAATAATACAAATATCTAGCCCATTCGTTATTTGGTGCACTTTCCGGGAATACTACACGTGAGACAAGTTTATGTGCTTGTTCATGCAATTGATAATGCAAATAGTTGCGCAATAATAAGTTAATTAGCACAGCTTTAGTATCAAAATTCTAAATAGAAATTATCACCGTAGGAAATTATAACTAAATGATATTACATACAAGTAGCATTCTGATATTAACAAACATATACAATGAAACAAATCAACAAAATTTGATGGCAGATACTTTTTAGGGACAGTAATTAGATAGACGTTGAATAAAAGGTGAGTAAGACGACGCATCCCCTTCAAATCATAATAAGAAATATCACCAACTTGAATAATTTATGGAACTGTAAGTACATGATATATATATATCAAATAGTGAATCTAAGCAGAATACGGACCAAATAAATGAGGAAATAAGGAAATTGTTAGAAAAGGCTTATTACTTATTCATTTGATACGAACCAAGTATATTGTATACCTCGAGACAAACTACATACGCGAAGGAACAGAACTGATTTGACTCAAAAAGAAACTCTAATTTATACTGATCTTGAGATGTCGGTGATTAATTAGTTATCATTCCAGTTTAGAAGCCTAGCTGTGGCCCAGTGGTCAAAGTATTTGACTTCCAATCTCAATTTTGAACTTCATTCAACCTAATTAGTTTTGGAAAACAGGGCAGTACCTCTAGTCTTCACACTTCGAGTGTAGCTTAAATCCAAATACAGGTATTTGTACCTGGTAAACGAACACTTAACAATAAACCAAGCACAAATTCCTGTATTTTATGTCGAGCCACAATGTTCCTGTTCGGTGAATGATGACATTCCTCAAATATACAGACTGAATTAAGTGGAATGGAGTTCAAACCAGAGACTTAAAAATTGAAACCCAAATAGTTTAACCAATAATCCATTAGACCATAACAGAAATTAATCTTCTGATGCTAGGAATGCATAAGGTATTAGCAATCAATATTTTCAGTTCTATACGTAGAGCTGTGTGTTATAGACTTAGTGTATCTATGCACGGAAGGAGTATAAATTTATGTGTGTAACGAACGCATTTATAAGGACGATTCGCTTCACCACTAGGAAGTATCTGTTGTAGATTAATGCTGCTTTGGAAATTCAAATCCGTCTTACTCAGTCAAAACCACATGTATGAATACTAATCAATCTGGGTTATTCCAAACATTATCCAATAAACTACTATTTATCATTTCCATCTTGAATCAATTTTCTTTAAACGGTGTGTTGGTAAGATAATCGAAAGTATTGAGAAAAGGGTTTTATATCATAATTCAACTAAGTTTTACATTTTAATCACTTGCCGATATACTAGATATTTAAACTCTAAAAACCAGAGTACATATATCGCAAAACAGTTGAAGTATGCACCTGATCAGCTTGAACGCGTGAAAATAAAGTTACTGCACGACCGGATAGGTAATGAGATGTGTAAATGACTGACAAAACCCGTAAAATTATTGGTAATCTAATAACCTAGTGACTGGATTGAAAGTGTATAACTACTATATCATCACTGATTTTATTCACCCCTTGACTATACTTACAAGTGCATTATTTTCTGTCTTTCTACAGTTATTGAAATACAAAAAGTGTAGCTTTAAATGGTGAAAGTAAACTTTTGCGAAACACTTACTGATCTAAGAGTAGCCGTTGATAAACGAGCATGAAAAAATGATCGTACAGAATCCAAGCGCCCAACAAGTTCATAGCTACGACTGTGGTAATAATAACACCGACTTGCAAGGAGTGCCATAGAGCGTCGACCAGTGGCACTTAAACGATCCATTAGGAGGTTGGAACATTTGCATGCCTAGCAGAAATGTAATGCAAATCAATGTTATTGCAATAAAATTTACTATGCGATAGACACATATAAAATTCGCGCAGCACTGAAACACGCATCGAGACACTAGATCCTGTTTCTTAACAATAGTTTTAACGTACATCTTTTGGTAGGCTGACAAATAGTCTTAAACCTAGACCAGTGAGGTTTAGTTAGAATGCTAGGTGTAACCAATATACTAATGTTAATCAGTTAATAAGATAGCTTTTGACTGCTAGAACCCAAGATATATTTGATGAAACCAATTGCGTTACTAAAATATCTTATTTTTTCACTCTTGATGAGTTGACTTATTTCACGTAACTGGGACATAGAACTTACAGTTGTACTGAAAGGCTTAGACGTACCATATTTGCAAAATATCACTTCAAACAAGGCGCAAAATTAGCCTTAATTTACAGCTCACGGTTTATCGTAATCTAATAAACAGATGTGAGTTGAAATTGTGCTCAATATAATGCATGAAACTGTCAACAGGATGATAAATGCCAGTGTAACTAAGTTGGCTTCAAGTGCAATGAATAAAATTACGAATCAGGAAGAGTACTATGAAATGTTAGGTAAATTTACCTCTTCTAGGTGGTTTTCATCAATCAAAAACATCACAAGAAGGAGATGCAAGTATACCTCCACCTCCGGTATCAATGGAGTGTTAAGCTTTCCGGCACGAGGACGGAACGAAGATAATGGACAGTCAGTGTCCATTGCCTAAAATTTAGTAGTACAACTGAGAACAAACCTCAGGAAGAAATTCCAAAAAATAAGTCTTTTGTGGAGAAGGATTCGGGAAGTATCCTTGCATTAAGCCTCTCAAAACATTACAATTGAGTCGTCGACGAATGCCAGACAGGCCACGCACAACCCTTGTCATATAATATATTTCTTTGGTCATTACAGATTTTTCAATATATCGGATCTGATCACGGATATCTTCTAATAATAACTCGTCTGCATCCTTCAGATTTTCACTGGGTGACCCATCTATTAATTTATCTGAAGCCGCTAGGGGACCCATATCATTCTCAGGAAGTTGCTGAGTCCCACTTTTCATTTCCCGTTGGTATGCTAAGTCAGCTGTAGCGCCACTGTCGTTTACCCGCTCTGAAGCGGCAACTTAATAGTAGTTCCAATGTATCACCCAATATCCAATGTTCCTGTGACAACTTCGTATAAACCTATTCATTTATTTGCACCAGCTTCTTGTTGTTTCAGCACGGTTACGGGTATTTGGCAATTTTTTAATGGACGGTAGTTCAGCCTCTCAACTGCACTAATTCTAGTCAATTTGGCAGTTGCACATTACCAGACAGGAGGACGGTTAGTTGCAATATGAGAAATAGTTAAGCGAATATTCGGATGCCAGATGATAGTTTCAGAAACTAAATAAATATATTGTTGGTCAATTAATTCGAATTTCAGGCAGTGTGAAACAGAAGTGTAAGGGTGAAAGGGGAAAAGGGTTGATCAAAAGCGTGACAGGTACAAATTAGTGGTATGTGGTAGTGACAACAGTAGGTAAGTTATGAGGCATGCATGAGGCACAGCTAGTTTAATCGAGAGATGATGATCCACCAGTTTTCACGTGTTCATGGGACACTACTCCCTATTGATGCCGAATAATGAACATCTTCGACTAGAAGCTGATCATTTGTTAGCGAATGGTCTAGTTTTGAGGAATTTTCACTGTTGGTGTGACCCACATTTTCTATCAGTCCCGAACTTCTTACTGCTGAACAAGTCCATTATGAAATCGCTGTACAGGGGTTTTGTTTTGCTTGCTGAGATTAGATGATAGAATGTTGAAATTCCCAGCTAGGAGTGTGTCTTGGTAGAACTTTCGTCCACTGGCTTATTTTGTCGTTCTTGGTTTTAGTACCTATGGGAAGGTCGTATATTCTTTCAATTAATTACTCGATGTTATTCATGTTAAAACAACTTGAGCATAATTCTTTTACCTTGTTTACCTTGATACTGTTTGATATTATGCTTTTGCAGTGTGTTAGTATGTATATCGCCGCTCTTCCTTTTCTGCATACCCTTTTTCATCGCGAAAGCATCCTACCTTGGATACTCAGTTTGTCTCCCGTGAAGTCGAGGTAATGTTTCAATGAGAGTTACAGTCCTCAGATTTGATTTATTAATTATGTGTCCGATCCCTCGTTATTTACCCTTTATTTCTCCTACGTAGTTATGGAGTCGCTTGATGATTTGTTCCATCGCTCGCTGCTGCTCTACAACAGTGTCTGTCCTCGGATTCTCAAGAAGAACGTTGTGGGTTAGCTAGTTCTGTGGGAACCGACCGTTGCAGGTTTTTCGTCTGTTCGCAGTTTTTCTACTTCGGCAGTGTAACCTTGGTGTTTTGTATCGTGGGTTGTTAATCGAGGTCAATCCACACCAACGTTTATTTTATTTGGTTCATCTCCCTTTGTCTTGTGAATCTGCGTCATCCTCCACAACATCTGATGTGCCTGTATAGGCACTCTTCGATCTGTTCCAAGCCTGAAAAGCCTAAGCTAAGTCTTCTTTGCTCCTGGAGTTCACAGCCATCAGTTCGCGGTGCAGCGGACGAGGTAGCCTGAACACATTAATTGCCATAGTTAGTTGTCATAATGGTATGAAGGCTTAATCAACTTGATGTAAAACACTACTGCTGCATAACCTGTTCACGGGTTTCGTAAGAATCATTACTCTCTAGTTTGTAACACCGTGAACCACCATGGTGATTGATTATCGGATGTTTGTTGATGTTTGAGAGGTATCTCCTTCGGCGCAAGTCTTATCACATCTAATTCAGGTTTATAGAGAACCGTTCAACCAACAGTTCTCGAGATTTTAGCAAGAATTCTTCCTTGACGTGTACTATATTCTAGGTTACGCTTAACGGATATGGTTTACCTTTCACCGAAATTAGGTTCCCATCTGAAGAGTACACTTTTGTTGGATAAGTGTCCATTTCAATCATCATATAGCACTTGTTCCGTTGTTTTTTATAAGAGGCTGCATTACTTTCCAGTATACTACTTCGGAAACCGAAACACTACAGAATTGTGAAGTTTTGCCCAACGTCCCCATCCCAGATTTTCAATATCATGGAAACAATATTGTAACTATTTTCCCTCTTAACTCCTACCCTGTGCTCCAAGTTATTGATAACCATCATGGTATATCCAACAGATGTCAATGTACGGACTTGAACTCCAACTAGGATACGCAATGATCTTAAAGCTGATAAAACTGGAAGTCAAGAATGATGGGATGTGAGCGCATATTTAGATTGTAGGCCAATTTGTTACACTTTATGGGGTTTAAGCTGTCTATTTGTCGTAGGAAATGCTCAGAACTGTGTACTTTGCTTCAGATGTTTGACAGAGCTCGTTCATCTGAGTGCGTGTTCAATAAAACCACCAGGGTGAACATCAACGTTGAGAACTTAAAGTCGTTTATTTTGGGGATTTATCTGTCACTACAAATTGGTCTCAGTAGTACTGTTTAATTTTGGGAATTAACCTTTGATTTGGTTGATGTTTGTACACCTAATGTTATCAATCACCTCAATTTGTTGAAATAAAGTGTGGTCTCTCAAAGAAGTTAACAATAAAGTCACTTCTACCACTGTCTTCTTGACATGGGGTATAGATCTGTTTAATAAGTCAGCCTGTGATAAACAGTTAAAAGAAGGGTAATCTCTGAGTTAAATTTAGCTTCGTAATATATTGGAGCTCACTTGGTAACCATCGATAACAAGGGAGGTTTGAACAGTTGTTTCAACCTAGTATGGGATTACTCAACTGTTGAGAATAAGGTAATGGATAATGTCATGCTGTGTATTAGAAATGAGAACGAATGAATTAAAACTCGGTGGTCTATTTACAACACGTTCTATGAGAGACAGAATGGAGTGGAATTCGATTCCTGGAGGGGTTGCTAGTACTTTTTAATAAGGAGTATCATACTAGGATGAATCGGCCGATATGAAATCATGACAAAGATCAAATTCACTCTAATATAATCAATATTCTCATAATCAGATTTTCATTTACTAGCTTGGATATTGATGTTCTAGATTTTCTACGTTGAGGCCCCAGGGGATAGATCGTCTTTAAAACTAATTGGTAGAGAGTCACTATTTTTTACGTAACCTTGTATTTCATTATTGATCATCAGGGAAATTTATTAGTTGACTGACACATCTTGTATGTGGATTCTTAGACACCGAATTCTCAACCCAGGGAATCTTCGACTGTTGAATGACGGACAGAAAACAAAAGGTAGACAGTCGAAAGGTACTCTAATTCGATAGTTAGTTAATATACATAAAACAAGGGTATTTACAATATCATACTTGACCATGAGGTTGTGAGAAGTTTGGAAAAAGTGTTGAAATTGGTAACAGTTCCAGTCAGTCAGTCAGTCAGTGGAAAATATTAATTTACGGTATGATTCCAGTGAAATTTAACGATTTATAGTCCGAAGACCTACTTCCTACGTTGAACCATTGATGATAACTTCTATTATTTTAATATTCTTATCACTACTACGAATTGGAAGCAACGCTGTTTGCTTACGTTGTAGTGAACAAGAACACGAGTTCGAACAATTGAATGAATCTTAGCACAAGTTACACAAGAAGCATCATCATAAGTAATGGATCTCTATAGTAACCCTAAACAAGATTGAGGAGAGAAAGAACAAGAAGACAGCAATTAACAGCAGTCGAACACGAGCAGAGATAGTCAGGGTGCAAGCAGAGTAGGCAGAAGCAAACAGGCAAGTGAAGAGGAGCATTAAAGCCGACAAGCAGAAATACATGGGAAAACTAGCAACGACGGCGGAAAATTCTCCAAGAGAAAGGAATATGAGACAGCTATGTGATACAACGAAGAAACTAGCAGAGAAATTCAGTAAACCAGAGAGACCGATCAAGGACAAAGAAGACAATACAATCACCGAGATCCTAGAACAGAGGAACAGATGAGTGGAATACTTCGAGGAACACTTGAATGGACCAGCTCCATTGAATACACCGGCTACCGAAGTGGTACTTATAAACCTTCCTATTAATGTCACCCCACCAACGACGGAAGAAATCAGGATGGCCATCAGACAAATCAAGAGTGGAAAAGCATCAGGACCTGACAATATATCAGCTGAAGCTTTGAAGTCAGACATAGAAGCAACTGCAAGTATGCTTCCCGTTCTATTCAGAAGGATCTGGAAGGAAGAACAAGTTCCGACAGATTGGAAAGAGTGATACCTCATCAACATACCAGAGAAAGGAGATCTGAGCGAACTTGAAAATTACAGAGGAGCCAAACTACTGCCAGTATCAGGAAAAGTTCGAAACAGAGTGCTGATGAATCGGATGAAAGACGTAGTAGACACCCAACTTCGAGATCATCATGCTGGATTCCGTAAGGGTCGGTCGTGCACAAACCGAATCGCTACACTACATATAACTGTTGAGCAATCACGTGAATAGGATTCATCATTATACATCAACCCTCTTCACTGTAAAGAAGCATTTCACAACGCGGATGTGAGAAAGAACCTCATACAACCTTTTTCGACATTATGGTGTACCTGAGAAGATCGTCAACATCATTTGGAATTCATACGACGGGTTAGAATGCATAGTTATGCATGGAGGGCATCTGATAGATGTATTCCAAGTGAAGACCAGTGTCAAACAACGCCTCTAAATCTCTCCTTTTCTTTCTCTTCTGGTGTTCAACTGGATGATGAAGACCACCACATCTGAGGGGAAGCATGGAATCTTCAACACGAACGTCAAGATAGACCTACTGTACGGAGCTGAAACTTGGAGAACTACTACGACCATCATCAAGAAGGTATGAGTATTTATAAACAATTGTCTATGCAAGACACACAATTTGACTTGGCCGGATCCCATCAGCAACAGCCTTCTGTGGGAGAGGACAAATCAACTTCCAGATGAAGAGGAAATTAGGAAAAAACGATTGGGTTAGATGAGACATACATTTTGGAAATCAGCAAACTGAATCACGAGGCAGATATGAAAGAGATGGATTGTAACTGGAAAAGATTTCCCAGGAGAGGGTTTTATAGAAAGTGCTGATATGCGGCTTATGCTCCTCTGTGAGAGGTAACAGGCGTAAATAAGTATGTAATCATGCCATCCAAGCTAATTGAAATTTAATGTTTCCCCCACTTTTACCATTAAAATAGTAAACTCAAGTAGGAGTTAGTCATAACCGTCTGTTGTGAGAATGTCCAGTGTAGGGGTGAGCCACATCATGTTATGGCTTTACATGAAATCTATGATGAAAATCATACTCTAGCATACATCACACATACACTAAATTAACTAACAACTGATTGGAAGTACTTGGGTACGGTACGGTGATCCTAGAAAAGTTTACAGATAACCTCATCCTAGAGTTCTTATAGTCATCTGGAAAAAAAAATTTCAAGATTCTTTTCTTCTTTATATTTATTTTTTAGGAGAGTCGAGCAAACTTGTTACAGAATAAAAAGGGATTCTAAGAGAAAAGCCTATTGTGTTTTCATGGTATTTTCAATGAGTATTATCATGAAATACAAACGCTTGTATTTAGATAAAAATTGAAAGTTTCTGATTGTATTTTGTTTGTAATATATAAATACGATCATAACATTTGACATGCTCTATGTAACTCATGAGACTAGACAAACACTCCATCTCTTCTGTTATTAGTGATCATTATTTGTGATAATGACCGATAAGTTTAAATATTGGTAAGTGGTTTCCGATAAGTGTTTGGAACTAAAGTGTATCATCTAAAAATACAGCCCGTTAAACTGTGAGATGAATTCAAGTGAACCAATCCCATTGTAGAGGGCAGGTTTGTGACATACCATTTTGATGAGGATCCTTGCGGTCATTTTTACGATTGTTTTAGAATCAAGTTTTTCCAAATCCCGTAAACAGATCTGGTGTCCTTCCTGGACGAAGCGTTTAATTACACAGTAAGTTTACGGCCACTCAAATCAACTTCATTAGCTTATGATTTTTGCAAGTGGTTGTGTCGTCGTATCTCTAATCAGTTTAATTAATTTCCATGTCACTTACCAAAAAACAATAGACAGAAATTTTTACTGCACTGTTCATTTTAGAAACCTCAAGAAAACAACATATTATTTATGTTAATAATTGATTATGTTTTCATTGACCAATTTTTTGGCCACGTCACTTACAACAACCATAAGACGTGATGGTTGATTCATAACAATGCTGTTTGACAACGTTGTTAAAGCATTATGAACAGCTATTTATAATTTTGATTGAGGGTTAGCTATTGGTAATTAGGCAGTGTTGCTTCAAATGCCTGATAATTTTTAATTGCTCAAAACTTGTACACGTTTAACGATTTTGGAATGTCAGCAATTTGACATAGTTTGAGTAACATGACACAGAAATATCAGTCCATTTGATGTGAAGTTTAGAACTGAGATGAAGAGTTTCTATTTTTATCACTTGTATGGATAACATCTACCTCATAGCTTGCTCACCATTTTAGCGCAAAACGAATAAGTTGAATTCAGTGATCCTGTTATATCCTATAGTTTTATCTGTGTTGAACTTAATCCAGGTTAACTTTTATGGTGGCCGAATTCATGGGCCCAAATACTTATGGCAATAGCAAGCATAATGGGCTTAGTTGAAAATTTTCAGTGCAGTTGAAACAAATTTCAAATTCAAATGGTCTAAAATTAATATGACAAAGACGTGTTTGTAATCTAGGCTTACGTGTAAGTTAGTGTACTTGTAGTGGCAATAGGCCCCAACCAAAGCTGAATATAAAACATTTAAAGCAGAAAAATACCCAACAATAGAGAAGGCGGAGAGAATTAATTCAATTCATCGAATGGCATGACCCGGCCTTGCAGGCGTGATCACTCTTATGTGTTTCGTCACTTTTATTAATATTAAGTATAATATTCTACCCCAAGCCTAAATGTGTTCTCCACCATATATTGGCGATTGTTACGACACGATGATTCAGTGTAGATAAGGATGTGGCTTCCATGTAAGATCTCACAGATGAGGTAGTTACATTATAACAAACCTACAATTTTAGGTTTAGGTCCGTTATTAGAGAAGTACTAATAAAGAGGTAGACCGTAATTCTTCATTCATAAGCCCGACTAAAAAACGCAGCCTTATATTAGTCTTAATCTCTACTTGAACATTACTTATCGATTTGTAATTATGTTAACCCATTGTTCTGTTAGTCCTCCAATTAATAATCATGCGTACAATCGTGTTGTAGTGCCGATTGGTACTCATAACTTACCAACTCAATAGATAATAATAACAGGTCATCCATATTAATTATTAGCTACGATGGTTCACTAGCAAGCTTTAATTGCACTTAGATATTCCAGCCAAATAAACGTGCTAAGACATCAAGCCCTAGCAATAGTGGAGGGCGTGCGTATTACGAGCGGGGAGTCTGGTCCTGACGTGATTTGCGTTTCTAAGACTTTTGCTGTAATTTTACGCAACAAAAGAACCATTTCTGGTCTAAAAAATTTGTCCTGAGCTAAACGTTTAACAGATTACTCTTCATTTTGAGTCTTACCCAATGTAATAGTTAACTATGCTTTTGCCTCAGCTTATTATTTAGTTTTGCAGTTTTCCACGTCAAGACAAATTCATTTTATTCTAACCTCTTGTACCACACGCTTTTACCCATTTTACCAGTTTTCAGTTTACTGTTTTTTCTACGGTCGTAGACTTTGCTAGGACCTATAAAAAATGTACGTCACCACAGTCATGAAGAATTCATGCAAATGACTCGGATGCTACTTTGCTGTTACATCTGGCATGCAGTGCGACATTTGCAAAGGTTGGCTCAACGAAGCGTGCACAGATCTCACAGTAACTACCTACAGCATACTCAGTAAATCGGATCAAAGGTGGGTATGTGTCACGTGCAACACGGATGTTTAAGATCAAGTTCATTGTCCTCTTCACAGGTTTGAAGAATAAGTTGCCAACACACTCGAAAAATGGCTGTCCTGAAACGGGTAGACAAACAAAAAGACACTCATGAAAACAAGGAGAAGGATCTCGACAATGCTACTACCGATGGAGCATGTAATAACACTAGTGAGGACATGCTGACACTCAGCACCATCATAACATCGACAGTGCTGGACTCTCTCAGCAGACTTGGGCATCTCAGCACAGGATCTCTGAATGCAACGGTGGTTCCCGAAATCGCTGTAGGTAATTGGAATGCCGTTAACAAAGTTAAAAGGAACCGAGCGTCACCGTCTGTAAACTGAACACCCCAAGTATTGTGGTTAAGTTGACCGGTGACTTGGCCGCGCAGCCTACCCAACATATAAATAAATATATTCGACAAAAATGTATTTAGCTCTCCCTCCCTTTGCATCACTATCAACGCTTATTCACTTTATCTCTTTTGTCTTGCAAGAGAGTCTGGATCGCAATATCCATTGCTTGTTCTATTTTATTTCCTAGAGAGATAGCACTTTTGAACCGTGAACATAGAACACGTAAGCTAAACAGGTTTTTGTGAACTCTGGATCGTGAAGCTTTCATTGTCCTACTGAACAACACCATCAGAACAAGCTTCATGATAAAACCATCCAGCCCAGAAAACAAAACTCTACAAACAAACCACAAACTATCTTCGACACTTTTGTCACCCCTGAAATTTTATAAACAGCTGACACAACTTGCTGAGTGCTCACAGAAATTTTGTTCCTCCGGTGCTTTGACAGCACCCTTTTCCTTAGGTGTTTTTGATGAGAATATGAAAATCAACGTCTCTACGCTGCTGATACACTTGTCCTTCACAGTGATGAATGAGCTTTTTATGTAAGCAGTAAACTTGTCGATCTTGCTAGACAGATGAATGGTCACTTTCAGAATCGTTTTTAATATTTTGTTATCATCGGCGTGCAACCGATTGATATTGGACTTGGTGTGATTGCAATGTATTCAATGATAATAGTCGAGGCAGTGAAAACATCACTGTTTTGGATGAGCTGCGTGTCATTGTTGTATGCATCAATTCTTCTGTAACCGAGTACTTCGTCGAATATACCTCCAGTTCCTCAGCTAAACATCAGTCACTTGAAAGCAATGAGTTTTAGGTAATGGTAACTTACCACAATGATGCTATAAAAACATGGCCTCAACAAAAAATGATAATCAGGGTCTGTACGATTAAGAATATCCGTCAGATTAAGACAATCTCTGCAGACAAGTAGTTGCCTGTTCAATAGCCAGTTACTAGAGATGAATAAAACTCGCTTCCGTTCCTTATTGTCGACGAGGATGTATTGTTTTGATCGATGCCATAAATCAATCCCAGGATGTTATGAATTTTTAAATTATCACGTGCAGTAACTCGGTAACATTCCTGATTACTTTCCAATTAATTATGTCAAAGCATTAACTAACGTGTAGACCTACTGCAATAAGCTATTTTTTAAGCGGCGGGCCATGAGAAATGAAATCACGCTATCTAGGAAAATGTGTAAAACGGGTATAATAAATACATAATATTGTGTTAGGAATGAGATGCACTTGCAGAGTATATCTCCCAAAGTAATATACGTACACACGTGGTTGACAACAGAGCAATCAAATATACTCATAGTACTGTAGGGAAACAAGCCAGTGAAAAGATCTGAAGACTGTATATGGCCGAAACCTAATTCCTCCGTTCAAGACAATTTGCGAGATGAACTCAGGCTTGTCGTTCGTTACAACTATATTGTTAGGCATAGTAGCCGAAAACTTCTAGTCTCTTCAAGTAGTCGTTTCTTTTGAGAAATTATAAATTACCGCCGACTCAGTCACATCACATGATATTCCGTGTGGCTTTCTTAGTTACCACGAATCAGCAGTGTATTGAACGCCTAACATATGATTCAGAGGGAAAAGCCAAAAATGATTTTAGACAACCATGTTGAATGACATCGTCAGCGATGCGTTTTAAACTATGCGCATTGTAAGCAAAGATGGATAGTGGCTAGTAGTGGAATCCAGTTTGACGCTCGTTTCGTGCTATTTGAGACTCGTCAGGTGGATTTGCCTGCATCTCAGAGTTGATGTTCACTGTGGGACTCCAACCCAGTACCTTTCGCGTCAAACGCCATCGTGTTATCCACTCGGCCACTGAGTCCTGATAGCAACTTGCCTGTGCAATGGGGTCAAGTTGAAATTTATTTAGAATTATTTGTTTGTATCTTCTCATTGATGTTTTTGGGACTGCAACTGGTCAGTCCCTAATTGGCATATGTGCATACTGTGCGTATTGCCTCAATATAGCCTAAATTCACAAGCATGGTAAGCAAAGATGGATAAAAACCATCAATGGGAAGATCCAAACAAACAATACTAAGTAAATTTCAACTTCACCCCATTGCACGAGCAAGTGGCTATCAGGACTCAGTGGCCGAGTAGATAACGCGATGGCGTTTGAAGCGAAAGGTACTGGGTTGGAGTCCCACAGTGAACATCAACTCTGAGATGCAGGCAAATCCACCTGACGAGTCTCAAATAGCACGAAACGAGCGTCAAACTGGATTCCACTACTAGCCACTATCCATCTTTGCTTACAATGCGCATAGTTTAAAACGCATCGCTGACGATGTCATTCAACATGGTTGTCTAAAATCATTTTTGGCTTTTCCCTCTGAATCATATGTTAGGCGTTCAATATGCTTGTGAATTAAGGCTATATCGAGGCGATACGCACAGTATGCACATATGCCAATTAGGGACTGACCAGTTGCAGTCCTAAAAACATCAATGAGAAGATACAAACAAACAATACTAAGTAAATTTATACACATCGTAGACTATTTTCGTTACCATAACAACTTTCGTATCCAAGTAAAAAATATTCAGATTACCGTCCACACTGTTGAGCGACACTGTGTGCAACATCGGGTGCGACGATAAGTAGATTGGTAATGAAAGACGTAGAAAATTTCTATAGAGTGCTAATGGTAACTACAAGGTCTGAGTATCGTACAAACAAGCTACATTTAGTTGCTTTCCGAACAGAAACTTCATGCAGTGAGAGACATATCCTTTGAAAGTCGCAAGTCGTGTGTTGTCTACAAAACTCTATGGTTACATTTATAGTGCTAGAGTGAATGGATCTATCCGCATTGGTCACATGTTGGCTACATCATTCCATAAATAAATACGTTTTCTGTGACCCCAAAGTATGTACGGTGTATCGGTTCAGATGGAAACACTTTCAAAGTATCTATTGACAGATTTTGCATGAACTTCTGCCACAATTACGAATAAATTGGGACTCGCTGAGGGATGTGACATCACTTTTTAAGTTGTGTTCGCCGATGCGAAAAGCTTACTGAGGCGGGTCCCCAAAACATCTGTCACAACCTGCTGCATCGTTATGGTCGATGACATGATGCTACAAACAGGGGTATCACAAATAACAACGACTAACTTCGTTATCGGAACGTGGATTTGTGGAGATTGTAGTAATTTTAATGGCCAAAATAATGAGTCCATCTAGGATAGACCACCGTTGAGAACCTGGGAACACTGGACAGCCCAGTGATCCATAAGCCATGGGTTTGCGCACGAGACCGAAAGTCTTGGATTCGAGTCCTGTGTGTGGGATCGTGAATGCTCAGTGCTGAGGAGTTCCAGACTGGGGCGAAACGGTTTCCCAGTGCTTCTAGATTTTCAGTGGTGGTCTGGCTTCGATCGACTTACGAGTCCAACTAATAAGACTAACTTTATTCTCAGATTCATTTGACACCTAATGACATTAAGGTTTACTGTCATAAATTCTTGCAACTCAGTCACAACATCAGAGGATATTTTGTTCAAACCAGATGGTTTTATTTCACCACCATAGATACAAAACAAGAATACCTCACTGAGATACGGAGATACAGGATGACCACGGATAGACCAAAACTGTTGTTTGGAAGATTTAGACACCGACAGGCCATCTTAGTTGAGTCGTAATTCGAGTTCGCTGACGTTGATCCTGCGTAATCAACTGTCTACAATCCCCAGAAGATCAGATTTCAGTCCAATATGGTAGTACTCTCCTGTATCCAGTAATTCGGTTCTACATTGTTGCAGCTACTCTAACTGAAGCCGCGAGTTGAGGAATAACCGTTCGTAGAAAGCCAAGAATTTAATGTACCTTATAAACGATGATATCACCTCCTTTCATCTTACCAATGACAATTCTACCTAGCCTTTTTTTGACTTTCAGATGCATAGGTGGCGACATCTTTGTATTCGTACTTTTTAAATATGATTTATTATAAAAAAACGATGCAGTACCGGCCGCTGCAGTAGGTTCACAATAACTGTAGCTACACGAGACAGTCTCAGGATTGGGTCCAATATTTCAGCATAGTTGCATAGCTGCAACGTCGTCCACATCTTTCATGTGTACAATACTACGGTATTGTTTCTTAAAGACCTCCAGGTTGAAGTTCTTCACGAACATATGTTCTGACATTTTCAACTCTCCGTAAAATGTCGACCGACAGCAATTCATCAAAATTGGCACTCTTTTAGCTGCTACCTGTCTCTCATTTCTTTCATTACCTTCAATATTATTGGTCTAAAAGAAAGAATTAACTGTAGTCTGGCTGGACGGGAGGAGTAATGGGAATATTTCACAGTAACAAAAACTCAACTACATGGCGTAAGGTTTTTGAAAAAGTGGCGTGGAACAAACCTTTCATTGTCTCGTACATATATAACATACTGAAACAAAGCCAAAAGACTGATTCTGGAATATGTAATGAAATTGGATATCATATAGTAAAAATACTGTTCACAGTAGTTGAGATTTAAAAGGCTCAAGAAATACCATTAGTAATAGATCATTGTTCACACAACTGCGCAACACCGATTTGAGGTTTTTTCCCAGTGACTACGAATTTTCGTGACTTTGGAGAAAAGCACGAAATTTCTCCGACATTCGGAGATTTGGATGCAACTGTGAATTCCCTGAATTATCGGGCGTACTATTAAAGGTGTAGGACGAAGATGTATGTCCCATATACATGTTTTCTGTGGTATATCACGAGGGTGTTGGGAAAGAGAATAAAAAAGGACGTGAAGAAGAACAGACTGTGTTAATGACTGGAAAAGTTTAGTCATTTGTGATGGAATAAATAAGATATGAAAACTTCGACTTATTTTTTAATAAGTGAATTTTTCCGCGAATGTATCTAAACAGTTTAAAGAAAATAGGCCAAAATTTTGGTGACAAAAGGATAAAAACCGGTATACCGTCCATTTAGATAAATAGAGAAGATTCAAAACAGCTGAAAGTGTAAGGTTATGTTCCAATCATCAAAGTTTGGTTGTTTGTACAATTCCGTTTGTGAATTGTATAGGCGGAGGTTTGATGGTGTATGCTACCCAATGACTTTGCCGACTACGGATGATTTGTACTCATGTTATGATAAACTAGCTGACAGTTCCATAGATTTGAAGGAGGTTGTGAATGTGATCTTTTAATTTTTCATCTATCATTAGAGAGAAAATGCCTACAAAACAGTACTTGTAGGTGTTAAAGGTGATGAAAATGCTAAGAGATTGTCAAGTCAGTTCATAGCAAGATTTAGCAAACTTTTCGAGAATCTACTGGAGGACAGTTTCAATTGTTTTCTGGATTTATGTGACGACGACGATGTTAATGTTCGAAGTCAAGTGGTGCATGATTTGTTGCAGTTTTGTAAACATGCACGGGTATTCGTCCCACGTGTTGCTGATGTTCTCGTTCAAATGTATCAAACAGATGATAAGAAGGTAATTAATTTTAACGAGTGTGGGATTTTTAGGAGCTGAACGTCATTTCTTTGGCTTTGTCTCAACTACTTCATTCAGAGCCGAAAGCAACCTTACTGGGAATATTCAATCGACTTCTTTCAATGAATGCAGAAAACTCTAGAGAAAATACTCTCAAATTCCTGTGTGAACGTTTAAAAAGTCTACCAGATAATGTATTAACTAGCGATCTGGAGTCTTTTGTGGTTGAACAAACTAATCGAGTGCTACATGATGTTTCTGAGGAAGAGTTTCCAATGTTAATCTCTTTACTATCATCCCTGAAATGTATGTCTACACTGACTGGCAGGCAAAAACTAGTCGGCATGATCTCTCAACAAGCTTTGCAGGCCGTTCCTACATTCAATGTAAGTTAGTTCGAAGTTGTAGTAATATGTAAAGGCAAGTGATCGGGCATGTATAGCTCAAGTTCGGGAGAGTTGTAGACAGGCTGCCTTATGTGTATCTGTAAGTAACTTTATTTTGTAGATATTTTCTAAACAGAAAAACGTTAACGCTCATGAATTGTACATATACATGTTGGAAAAATTCTTGCCACAATTCGGTGATTTTGATGAAGACACCTTCGACGAACGACTTAGCTTACTTCAACTAACCGCAGAGCTACTGTCTTTCCCAAGTCCAGCACTTGCATCGATAAAGTCAGAGGATATAACAAAATATCTAAACTCTGCTTTCAATATACTGTCAATGTTTTTACCTAGCATCCCTTCGGAAGAAACAGCTGACAACGTAGGTCACAGATATTCGTTATTAATAATCTTTAGACGAAACAACCCTCTATAGAAAAGCCGACGTTAAACCAGATGGGTTTAAAGTTTTCAGAGTTGGAGGCAGGTTTGTTTTTATGCTGCCAGCTTGGATGTTATTATCCTCAATATTTTGGGGGGAAAGCAAATGATAATGAACTTGAGTTATCTGTTATCGAAGATGGAGTCGATAGATTACGTACTATTAGACCTCGTCTCCAGTACTTAAGTCAGCTAGCACAAGATTATGCAACAACAATATCTGGTCAGTTGGATAAGAACCTTCAATCTGAAGAGAGCAAGCTTCGAACCATGGCTCACAAAGTGAGTTCTTTAACTTTCCCTACAATCTATTGAGGGATATTTATGATCTCGGTTTTATTCAAATTTATACTTAGAGCTCGAATCAACAACTTCCATTCATGTCTTGTGCAATGACCAGGTGTGTTAAAAAAACCATGTAACGCATTTGATGGAACCTTCCAAGTTTTATGGTGATATCTATTGAGGCCTATTTGTCGAGCACAGGTCTGTGTATTTGACTTCAAGACAATTTTTACCCTAGGAGTAATGACAATACCCTGCTAGCTACTTCAACTACTAAGCCACAGCAGGAGGTGACCAATAAATGGAAAAAAATAGGTAGAATTTACGGAAATACAAACGTAGTATGCGAGAAATAATCTCAGAGTCAAAGCACTCGATTTGATCAGTAGCCATCTTTAGTCGAGTTTTTTATTTTGTGCAATCAGCTTTAAAGGCTTGAGTTGCTGTCCACAGCTCACTAGGCCATTTAGGATATCATGGATTTCTGTCAGGAATTTGCTTCTGATTACTGAAAAGAACTTGACTCCACCAGCATATTCTTCCAAAGCTGAGCTTATTGTAAAGGCAACCTATTTCATACAGTTTTTGACCACTACTTATTACGTTAATTGCCAAGCAACCGTGTCTGTGTGTTTTCGAACATTTCTTGGTTTCAATTGGTAAATAGAATTAACCAATATCGCTCAACACACCTTACTTCCTAATGGTTTAGCTACTTTGTATGGATCTTAAATGATTTATTTAACCTAATTTCTACAAAGTGCGTTAAAAAATGGAGTATATTCGGATCAATTAAATGTATTCTTATTTATTTATTTATTTGAACACATGAACATTGGTACAGGGGGGAACCAAATACATAGTCAGTCAGCTAAAGGACTGATGCCACGTTTTGGTTTGACCACCCCTAACTTAATTTCTAACCGTCTCCAAGAGTGGTCAGCATAGCGAGTCGTGGTAATCGGTGTTCAGGCATACGTAACACGTGGCCCAACCATCTCAGTTGATGAAGATTCACAACCTCATCAACTGATTTACCATCATTCTGTAATACCCTATGTCTAACCTCACTATTACTTACCCGGTTATCCCAGCAGATGCGAGCAATATTTCTAAGACATCTGTGGTCAAATACTAGTAACTTACGAGCATCTTCTACTCTTAATGGCCATGTTCCACAGCCGTAAAGTAAAACAGAGCGAACTGCTGCTCAGTATACTCATCCCTTAATTGATAGAAGGATATCTCGTCTTCGCCATAGGTGACGTGAGTTAGCAAAAGCCAAACGAGCTTTTTGAATCCGTGCTGAGATTTCGTCAGACACCAACTCACTAGGGTTGATCAGACTTCCAAGATAAGTGAAGTTGTCCACGCGTTCGACTACTTCACTCCCTATCCTTAGTTCGGGTGATGACGCAGACCAGTCCTGAAGCAACGACAACCAAACAGGACTTTGCAGTCTGCGTATTATAAGTCGATAAGTGGACCTCCTGGTAAGAGGTTAACGCCCGAAAATCCAGTAGACGAGAACGTTATTTCCAGCAGTAGGTCTTACTTTGCTTACTTTTTGCTTACATTGCTTATTTTACTTACGATTTGCGTACTTTGTTCTCGTTGCATACTATGATTAATTTTGCTTTTTGCTTACTATTCTACCTTTGCTTACTGTGTTTGCTTTTCTCTTACCTTGTTTACTTTGCTCAATTTTTGCTTAATTTGCTTACTTTTCTTATTTCGTCTACTTTGCTTACTATTTGCTTACTTCGCTTTCCTTGCTTGCTTTGCCTACTTAGCTTATTTATTTATTTAAACACATGAATATTGGTACAAGGAAGCACCAGATAAATATGCGCCTCACAAATCTCATTCGATTTGTGTGAGGGCTGTGATACTGCCCAGGTGCCCAGACGGAAGCAGATGGTTTTCTTAGGGGGCCACACTCGGAGCCTTTGACCTGAAGGTCTAGTCCACAAGGCAGTGGAGCATCTTAAGGAGATGCAGTCCCATGGTAGCCCGTGACCCACAGCAGGTTCATTCTCCATTCGTTCCATCAGGATACTGGAGCCCATGTGCACCATTGGTTTTGAATCAGGGTTTTCCAACTCCTCTAGGTGAACTTTCCTTGTCCACCAACCCGGTTAAAGCGCCGGACATTCGCTTTTCGTCCTCTCACTTTTGTGAACAACACCCCCGTCACTATGGGAAGGCAGTGAGTAGGACTTCCCTGTCAGAGGCTATATATTCGCGTGGCCATATGAGAGCATTTGGAGAGGGAGAGCAGACTCTCCCCACTCTCGGCCGTGCCAGGGCATTTGGGGCCTACTTAGCTTACTTTGTCTACTTTGTTTTCTCTGCTTACTTTGCTTTCTTTGCTTACTTTATTTACTATTTGCTTACTTTGCTTGCTTTTTCCTGACTTTGCTCAATTTGCTTACTTTTAACTTCACTTAATTTGCTTACTTTTCGCTTACTTTATTTACTTTTCTTACTTTGCTTAACTTTTGCCTTATTTGTTTTCCTTGGTTGATTAACTTTCTTTGCCTACTTTTTGTTTACTTTGCTTACTTCTTACTTACTTTGTCTAATTTGCATCATTTCTTGAATTTCAAAAGGCTATAGGTAATCTGAAACGAGGAAGAGCAGCTGGTCCAGATGGATTAGCTCTAGAGGTCTTTAAATATGGTGGTCCGATTTTAGCGATTAGGTTGACTAATATTCTGGCTAAAATCTGAGAGACGGATGTAATCCCATCCGACTGGTCACAATCACTGATTGTCCCAATATATAAAAAGGGGTCAAAATCATCCTGCGATAACCATAGAGGGATTAGTCTGACTAATATAGCATCTAAAATACTAGCCTCAATAATTATCGGGCGCCTAACCAAGACTCGTGAACAGCAAACACGAGAAAATCAGGCTGGCTTCAGACCTGGTCGTGGCTGTATCGACCACATATTCACCATTCGTCAAGTTTTAGAGCACAGACACGCTTATCGGCATCCGACAATGATAGTTTTTCTTGACTTGAAAGCAGCATTTGACTCTGTAGACCGAGAGGTTCTGTGGCAGTGTTTGTCATTGAAAAGTGTACCTGAGAAGTACATAAACCTTATGATGGCTCTTTACTCGAACACTACCAGTCGAGTGAGAGCTTATGGCGAACTGTCATATGATTTTACAACCTCAAGTGGTGTCCGACAAGGCTGTCCACTATCCCCATTTTTGTTTAACTTCATTATAGACCTGTTGCTGGAAATAACAATCTCTTCGACTGAATTTACAGGAATTGATCTCCTACCAGGGGGACCACTAAGCGACTTGGAATACGCAGATGACATAGTCCTGTTTGGTGAAGACGCTGGCAAAATGCAGAGTCTTCTGTTGGAACTCAGTAATAATGCCAGGATGTTTGGAATGCGTTTCTCCCCATCCAAATGTAAATTGTTACTCCAGGACTGGCCTGCGTCATCACCCGAACTAAGGATAGGGAGTGAAGTAGTCGAACGCGTGGACAACTTCACTTATCTTAGAAGTCTGATCAGCCCTAATGGGTTGGTGTCTGACGAAATCTCAGCACGGATTCAAAAAGCTCGTTTGGCTTTTGCTAACTCACGTCACCTATGGCGAAGACGGGATATCCGTCTATCAATTAAAGGACGAGTATACTGCGCAGCAGTTTGTTCTGTTTTACTTTACGGCTGTGGAACATGGCCATTAAGAGTAGAAGATACTCGTAAGTTACTAGTATTTGACCACAGATGTCTTAGAAATATTGCTCGCATCTGCTGGGATAACCGGGTAAGTAATAGTGGGGTTAGACGCAGGGTATTAGGGAACGATGGTAAATCAGTTGATGAGGTTGTGAATCTTCATCGACTGAGATGGTTGGGCCATGTGTTACGTATGCCTGAACACCGATTACCACGACGCGCTATGATGACTAGTACTGGGGATGGTTGGAAGAGAGTTAGGGGCGGCCAAACCAAAACATGGCATCAGTGCTTGAAGTCACTAACTTCTAGTCTGAGCCATGTTGGCAGATGCAGACTACCTGGTTGGGGTCCGCGTGACTATCGTAACCAATGGTTGGAGACTCTAGGTGACATGGCTCAGAATCGATCACAATGACGTAGGTGTATACACTCTCTATCTTCCCTTAAACCTTGAGACTAAAATTGCTTCATATCTCTCTTCCTTCCTGTACTATATCCTTATATACAACCTATAATTTATATACTACTACCACCACTAAATTAATTACTTCTATGAATCCAGTGTTCATCTTGTTGTGCTAACGAGGTATGGCAACTTGGACCGATGGATATATGTGCCTGGTCCTACGTTGTAGCTGACTGACTGACTGCTCACTTTGCCTAATTTTTTCTTTGCTTTTTTGTTTACTTTGATTACTTTGCTTAATTTTTGCTAGCTTTACTTACTATTTGCTTACTTTGTTCACTTTTCGCTTACTTTTTGCCAACTTTACTTACTTTTTTCTTACTTTTCATACTTTTTGCTAAATTGCTTACTTTACTTATTTCGCTCACTTTTTGCTTACTTTACTTACTTTTTGCTCACTTTACCTACTTTGCTTAATTTGCTTGCCCTTTCTTGACTTTTCTTAATTTGCTTACCTTGCCTACTTTTCGGTTACTTTGCTTACTTTTTGCTTACTACTTAATTTGCATACTTTTTGCTTACTTTGCTCGATTGGTTTACTTTCTGCTTAACTTGCTTACTTTGCTTACCTTTTGCCTACTTTGCTCACTTTCCGCTTACTTTACTTCCTTTGCGTACTTTTTTGCTTACTTTGCTCACCTTCTGCTTACTACGCTTAATTTGCCCACTCTGCCAACTTTCCTTACCTTTTGCCTACTATTTGCTTAATCCGCTCACTTTTCACTTACTTTGCCTACTTTTTGCTTACTCTGTTTACTTTCCTTACTTTTCCTACTTTACTTACTATTTGCTTAGTTTGCCTACTTTGCTTATTGTGCTTACTTCGCCTATTATGTGTACTTTGATTAATTTTGCTGACTTTGCTTTCTTTGTTCACTTTTTACTTTGCTTACTTTTCGCTTAATTCGCTTACTTTTCTTACTTTTCTTTCTTCGCTTTCTTTTTGCTTAATTTCTTCCTTCGCCTAATTTACTTACTATTTGCTTACATTGCTTTCCTTGCTCACCTTTTGCTTACTAAGGGTAATTTCGCTCACTTTGCTTGCTTGCTTCACTTACGCCTCTTACTTTCTATCCAATATTGCCCTGGGCGATCCTTTCCAAATGTTTCCAGTTGCTATTCATTCTTCTGATGACTGCTTCCGATTCCTGTCGCCGTGCCTTCCTTCGTCTTCCACTCTCCCCGTTTCCCTTCAGTTATTCAAGTTAGGGCTTGCCTCGTGATTCAGTTTGCTGATTTCCTTGTTGCTTTTTAGTCTCGAATCCCTATGACTTACAATGAGCTTTATAATCATGTACATATTTTTCTAGGTAATGGAGAGTTAATTTACGTGTAGTATCAGTTAATTTTTTTTACCTGATTTTTTGTTAGCTTATGATGAACATACAGCGAATGATACGGTGCTTTTTTCACAACCCCCCAGTGTTCAAAACCCTCAATGTAACATTGTCGTGGATTCAATCACCTGTTACTTCGATTCCAGGTACAAAGCGTCCTTTTCCCACGGATTTGGGCAATCACCATAATACAGGTGTTCGACAACCACGTGGTGATAGACTACTGTATACCCCACCAATCGGTCAGTGGTCTCGTGTTGATACTACTGATTCGAATAAAGGCAGATTTCGCTTTGGTCGTAGTAACCGGGGGCGTGGACGGAACTTCTGAATTGACATCGTTTGCTTTGTGTTACTTACCCCTCTTTAATTGCTAGCTGTAAAATATTCTATAATCAGCTGTTGATGCTATTCTGTAATTCAACACATTTTAATACTGGTGTTTTTCCTTTTTGTACATGTATGATATTAGTAAACGACATCTCATAATGCTTGGTTTTAATTTTTGTTGTCAGCTACGCGCATTCCACATATTTTGTGTTTCTATCAGTCAGTCAGTTATGCTCATCGTAGAGCTTGGCACGTGTGTACATCAGTTCAAGTTCTCATACACTATTAGAATACCAAGATGAAATTTTTTTAGGCAGATCCCAGAATAGTGGATGTGCTAACAGTATTATTGGTGATAGAAAGAATTAGGTATCGAAAGTAAAATTCAAGAAAGTATATATTGATGAAACAAAAAAGGTTACGAGAAATATCCTGATCATCCCTACAGTCTTGGCATTCTTCACTAAAACTCGTTTCACGGTTGTCATTTTCAGTGTGTTATCTGCAAAATTCTAATACCACATGATTTTCCAGAAGGTTTTATCTATAAAAATATAAGTAACTTAGTTCGACCAAACCTAAAACGGTTTTGGTATATCTTGAATCTATTACAAGAAACCTAAGCATTCGCCTAACTAAGAGGAAAATGATACTTAGTCACTATACTCATCTAGCGATTTCTGAACTAATTTTAGAGGAGCCTATAACTTACACATTTATTTATGTATTTAAACACATACATATTGGTACAAAAGGACACCAGATACATATGCGCCACACTTGTTTATGGGCTGTGGTACTGCCCGGGTGCCCGAACAGAAGTAGTAGTAGTGATCAATGATTGGAACTGTGCTAGTAGTAGACGAGTAAAATTATAATAACTCCAACTTTGTGTTTTATTTTATGAACAAAACGTCACATTTTAAGACTTCTGACGTTGGTTCAAGAAGGAGCTAACATTTCCTAGGAATGAAACGTACCGTTAGTAGCTTAGTCTTCCAGGGTATTTATATATATAAATAGATGAGTTACACACATCGCAGTTTTGTCGGTTGGTAAGCTTTGTTTCTCACTCCGTCTTTTCACTTGAGTATAAAGACATCATCATACAGTCTGGCACGTGTGCGTTAGCCCAAGTCGTCGTACCTGATTAGCTCGGCGAGATGAAAATAATGTAGTAGTAATAATAATAGGAGTAACTGATTAAACTTGTGTATTTGAAGATTGCGTACGTGTATCAACCGTTAGGAAGCGTACTTCACAACACTGAGAACAAACTGAAAGTATCTGCCACTCATATGTTATTCCAATATGCACAGTCGCTGCGTGAAGTTGAGCTAATCTCATTTGTAATCCTCAGGAGTAAGTCGAATTATCGATTCATTATGTTTTAGTCTCAATTTTGAAATTCTTCACAATGTTATAATACTTAAGGTTATAACGCTAGCACATCAAAGCACTTTAGAAAGCTATTCAGTCTGAATGTGACAAAGCAGCTTGTTGCAACTAGCATTCTAGTCAGGACACTGAAGTCGATTTGTATTCTTTTAATAGCACTTTTCGTAAAATGTGGCACCAAAAGAATAAATCACACTAACAAGGAAGTATAACCAGCAAGAGTCAGAGTAATAAAAATAAATATGAGGAGGATAGGTCCCCTTCATCACTATTTGTTCATATGGGTCATGATGTCATCCGACTGCACAAACCGAGTCAAGTGGTTTTCTGAGGAGACAGTCCTCAAATTTTGGCCTCCAGATTTAATCCGGTATTGAATGGAGCAGCGTCGAAGAGTACGAACAAATGGTAGTGCCAAAAGTTGGCTCATATAGTATTCATTCGCCCAGGACTCTGTAACTCATGAGGACACAGTTTGAAATCAGGGGTCCCCAACTACCGTAGGCAGACCATATATACAGTAGTTCAGTTTAAGCTTTAGACATTTGCCACCTTAGCCGTACCATGTGAACGTAGTCTGTGAAACTTCTTTGCTTGAAGGGATGAATGAGAAAACAGCTGGATAAGGAGAATATGTTCTGCACACTCAGAAGTATCAGGGCAGTTAGGGGCGGAATAACATGGATTTCGATAGTCTATACGTTGCTTCAAAATCCCTGAATAATTTCTAGTATAGTTACTTCAGACCACAAAGTAATGTTTTCAGAGAGTTTGGATGATCTAAGCGTATTGATATCCTAGGACAATCGGACACCAGTTCAAAGCCAAATTACGGGTGGGATATGTTGACAGGTGTACGCTATTTGTCTGGCTTCGTTTTCTGGAGACAGACCTATATATTTTGATTCGGATTAGCTAATAAAGGTTTCCTATTCGCTCTTAGTTTTCTCACTCAGGTAACTGGGTTCGCTCATGGGGACCGTATATATAGGTTTTCGGCTCAAACGACCATCCGACATGAAATATTTAGGAACTGGTTTGTATGACTATATTTTTAAGATATAGATCTAGTATGAGACTTTTTGAGGTTGTTATAAAATGACACTAATTCTGTCTTAATTTCTGTTACTTCAATTATGACAGTCCGTTTCCATTTCAAGTATTGTATTTTTAGTTTCTCTATCTTACTACTTAATATTAATAAGTAGTCTGAACTGCCGTTCAATTTTCACACCTAAACATATTAGGAAAAATCATATTAAAATAAATCTTTTAGCAAATTTTTGCTTTCAAATACATTTAAATGTAGATGTTCATTTGTCCTTACATGTGGCTACATTGCATGTTTTGAACATTTATACTTGTTGAATTTGAAAAGATCAGGAAAACGCAGAATTAGATGGTCTTGCAGTCGGAAATCTCATCCTACGCAATGATTTTAAAGCTGATAAAACTGGAAGTCAAGAATGATGGGATGTGAGCGCATATTTAGATTGTAGGCCAATTTATCACACTTTATGGGGTTCAAGCTGTCTATTTGTCGTAGGAAATGCTCAGAACTGTGTACTTTGCTTCAGATGTTTGACAGAGCTCGTTCATCTGAGTGCGTGTTCAGTAAAACCACCAGGGTGAACATCAACGTTGAGAACTTAAAGTCGTTTATTTTGGGGATTTATCTGTCACTACAAATTGGTCTCAGTAGTACTGTTTAATTTTGGGAATTAACCTTTGATTTGGTTGATGTTTGTACACCTAATGTTATCAATCGCCTCAATTTGTTGAAATAAAGTGTGGTCTCTCAAAGAAGTTAACAATAAAGTCACTTCTACCACTGTCTTCTTGACATGGGGTATAGATCTGTTTAATAAGTCAGCCTGTGATAAACAGTTAAAAGAAGGGTAATCTCTGAGTTAAATTTAGCTTCGTAATATATTGGAGCTCACTTGGTAACCATCGATAACAAGGGAGGTTTGAACAGTTGTTTCAACCTAGTATGGGATTACTCAACTGTTGAGAATAAGGTAATGGATAATGTCATGCTGTGTATTAGAAATGAGAACGAATGAATTAAAACTCGGTGGTCTATTTACAACACGTTCTATGAGAGACAGAATGGAGTGGAATTCGATTCCTGGAGGGGTTGCTAGTACTTTTTAATAAGGAGTATCATACTAGGATGAATCGGCCGATATGAAATCATGACAAAGATCAAATTCACTCTAATATAATCAATATTCTCATAATCAGATTTTCATTTACTAGCTTGGATATTGATGTTCTAGATTTTCTACGTTGAGGCCCCAGGGGATAGATCGTCTTTAAAACTAATTGGTAGAGAGTCACTATTTTTTACGTAACCTTGTATTTCATTATTGATCATCAGGGAAATTTATTAGTTGACTGACACATCTTGTATGTGGATTCTTAGACACCGAATTCTCAACCCAGGGAATCTTCGACTGTTGAATGACGGACAGAAAACAAAAGGTAGACAGTCGAAAGGTACTCTAATTCGATAGTTAGTTAATATACATAAAACAAGGGTATTTACAATATCATACTTGACCATGAGGTTGTGAGAAGTTTGGAAAAAGTGTTGAAATTGGTAACAGTTCCAGTCAGTCAGTCAGTCAGTGGAAAATATTAATTTACGGTATGATTCCAGTGAAATTTAACGATTTATAGTCCGAAGACCTACTTCCTACGTTGAACCATTGATGATAACTTCTATTATTTTAATATTCTTATCACTACTACGAATTGGAAGCAACGCTGTTTGCTTACGTTGTAGTGAACAAGAACACGAGTTCGAACAATTGAATGAATCTTAGCACAAGTTACACAAGAAGCATCATCATAAGTAATGGATCTCTATAGTAACCCTAAACAAGATTGAGGAGAGAAAGAACAAGAAGACAGCAATTAACAGCAGTCGAACACGAGCAGAGATAGTCAGGGTGCAAGCAGAGTAGGCAGAAGCAAACAGGCAAGTGAAGAGGAGCATTAAAGCCGACAAGCAGAAATACATGGGAAAACTAGCAACGACGGCGGAAAATTCTCCAAGAGAAAGGAATATGAGACAGCTATGTGATACAACGAAGAAACTAGCAGAGAAATTCAGTAAACCAGAGAGACCGATCAAGGACAAAGAAGACAATACAATCACCGAGATCCTAGAACAGAGGAACAGATGAGTGGAATACTTCGAGGAACACTTGAATGGACCAGCTCCATTGAATACACCGGCTATCGAAGTGGTACTTATAGACCTTCCTATTAATGTCACCCCACCAACGTAAATTTCAACTTCAATCCATCGCACAAGCAAGTGGCTATCAGGACTCAGTAGCTGAGTGGATAACGCGATGACATTTGAAGCGAAAGATACTGGGTTGTAGTCCCAGAATGAACATCAACTCTGAGATGCAGGCAAATCCACCTGACGAGTCTCAAATAGGACGAAAAGCGCCTTGTCCTGGATTCCACTGCTAGTCACTATCCATCTTTGCTTACCAATCTCGTTTTTAATTAGATCCTTATGAAATTTTAATATACAACAACATTCATATATATTTAAAAAAGATAATAACATTAGTGACAATGATTTGTGAATCATTGATAACAATCAAATAGATTACGTGACTAAACATAATAAGTAAAAAAAGCACAAACTGATAGTATAATGGACAGTGTATTAATTGTCATAAGAATAATAAAGGCCTTGTATCAATGTTTTACAATAGGAAGTAGGCCAAAGACATGGAAAAACAGACATTGAAACGAAATCAAGGATATAGAAAATAGCATTTATAATAATGATACTTTCGATAACCAGTTTAATAGTTTGGTATGTTATTCAACCAAGCAAGAGACAAGGGTGTTGTACATTTTTTCTGAATACATAGACTATGGTTTTGGACTCGAATCCCCATACGTACTTGATGAGATCGAACTTTGTTTGGAAACTACAAAGGTGTGAAATGGACCACTGAAAATGATTTATTTTTACCTACCACATGGGGAATTGTCGATCAAATGTAATGAAATACGTCTATGTATTATCTTTGTTTGACACTTTTCTAACTACCCAGGGAGATATTTGGCTAATTAAACTTCCTGGTGATAGCTCAATATCACTTTTTTCCAGAGGAGTAGCTGAGTTGGTAGATAAACGTTATATATGCAAAATCAGGTAACCTAGTATGTTCAAATATCACTAGAAAATGAAAAACATTAGCTGTATAAAATATGCCCCCAAATGCCCTGGTACGGCCGAGAGTGGGGAGAGTCCACTCTCCCTCTCGAAATGCTCTCATATGGCCACTCGAATATATAGCCTCTGACAGGGAAGTCCTACTCACTGCCTTCCCATAGTGACGGGGGTGTTGTTTACGAAAGTGAGAGGACGGAAAGCGAATGTCCGGCGCTTTAACCGGGTTGGTGGACATGGAGGGTCCACCTAGAGGAGTTGGAAAACCCTGATTCAAAACCAATGGTGCACATGGGCTCCAGTATCCTGATGGAACGAATGGAGAATGAACCTGCTGTTGGTCACCGGCTACCATGGGACTGCATCTCCTTAAGATGCTCCACTGCCTTGTGGATCAGACATTTAGGTCAAAGGCTCGGGGTGTGGCCCCCTAAGAAAACCACCTGTTTCGGTTTTGGCACCCGGGCAGTATCACAGCCCACACACAAATAAATGAAATGATGAATTCTATTGACGATACTATCCTCGCTCATACTAGAAGCAAGACTATTCACATTATTATTATGATTATTACCATTATTATTATTATTATTATTATTATTATTATTATTATTATTATTATTATTATTATTATTATTATTATTATTATTATTATTTACTACGTCGCTTTTTCACTCCCTTTATTCCCAAATCGTGTATCCTTCCTTTCCAACTTATGCAGTAGCTCGCCCATGGTGGAAACTCTGTCCTATCTAAACGATCTCCAGTCACTGTCTGGTTGAAAGTGAATGCTTCCACCGATTACGAGTACTGAAGCAGTCTTTCTGAAACCACGTACGCTGTTCACGCTTGCTTCCTTCAACGTTCGCACTCTAATGCAGATCGGACAACAGATGGGGCTGGCTATGTCTTTAGAAAGTCTTAATGTTGATGTTTGCTGTCTGACCCGTATTCAAGACTTTAGTGAAGTACTACAAATTCGCTCTCCATCTGTCGCTTCGAAAAGCTTGTTTCACGTGCGCTTATCCGGGGACCCTGTGGCATCTTCGTCTGGTCTTGCAGGCGTTAGAAACCGGCGTGAGAAACGGTGTCTTTTCGTCATCTCCGCCTATGCCCCGACAGATTGCAGCCCGGATGCAATCAAGGATGAGTTTTACCACCAGTTAACAGTTCTTCTCCAGAAAGCGCGTTCGACAGATATTGTAGTATTAGCCGGAGACTTGAATGCTCAGGTCGGGCGTCTAGGCCTAGAAGAGAGTCGTCTAGGTGGCCGATGGGGACTTGTTGGTCGCCGGACAGATAACGGGGACCGTTTGCTGCAACTGTGCACAGACCACAACCTGTTTCTGGCTAGCACTAACTTCCGGCACAGTCATCGCCGGTGTGCCACCTGGCGTCCTCCCTTTGCATCTCAAGCCTGGACTCAGATTGATCACATCGCAATCAGCTACCGCTGGCGTGGTTGTGTACATGACTGCCGCTCCTTTTGGAGTACCTATCTGGAGTCTGATCATGCCCTGGTCTGCGCCAATCTTACCTTACTTTTCAGTGGCCGAAGGATTGACCACCACCAACGGATCGATGTTAGTAAACTGGCTGCAACTTCTGTTGCAAGTAAGTATCGAGCGGAGCTTGCTTCTAGGCTAGCTACCATCCCACCGAAAAGTATAGATGAGCATTGGTTGCATCTTCACGACGCCATGAAAATAGCGAGTAAAGCCGCTTGCGGCTTCGCGAAACGTCCCGCTTACAAGCACTGGGTTTCTTCTGGCTCCTTACAACTGATCGAAGCCCGTCGGTCTACTCCGGGTGACCGTGAGTTTGACCACAAACGAAGGCTGTTATGTAATGAAATCGGGCAAAGCTTGCGTAAGGACCGAGAAGCCTGGTGGTCGGAGCGTGCTAATGAGATGGAAGCAGCAGCTGCATCTGGTAACTGCCGGAAGCTCTTCCAACTCATCCGAGCCACTGGCAGCAAGAAGTCTGGTGTGAGTGAAACAATCTACGAGGATGACGGGATGCCAATCACTAACATCTCTCGACGTCTTGAACGATGGGCGGAATTTTTCGAAGGGCAGTTCAACTGGCCTGCTGCTCCGGCAACATCAACCAGTTTGTCCTGCCCCCCATGGCCGGTGACGACTGATCCACCAAACGAGGCGGAAGTCCGCAAGGAGCTCCAACTCTTGAAGCGCTACAAATCACCCGGCCCAGATGACTTACCTCCGGCTCATTCTAAAGATGGTGGTGACTTTCTGGCTAAGGAACTGACGGTGTTGTTTGCAAAGGTGTGGAAGCAAGAAAGTGTTCCAACATCATGGAATGAGTCAATAGTCGTCCCTATCTTTAAAAAGGGTTCACGTTGTTCCTGTAACAACTATCGGGGGATAAGTCTACTTCCGATTGCGTCCAAACTATTGGCTTCTGTCATTCTTCGTAGGTTGTTTAAAACCCGAGAACGATTGACTCGCGAGGAGCAGGCTGGTTTTCGTTCTGGTCGAGGATGCATTGATCACATCTTCACCCTCCGCCAAATGTTAGAACACCGTCATACTTATCGCAGGCCAACAATCGTAGTGTTTCTTGATATCAGGGCTGCCTTCGATTCGTTGGACAGGACTGTTCTCTGGGATTGTCTATTGAAGAAGGGTGTGCCTGAGAAGTTCATTAACATCTTAAAGGCACTGTATACGAACACCTCAGGCAGATTGAGGGCATACAACCAACTTTCTCCCTTGTTCCATTCGAGCAGTGGGGTTAGGCAGGGTTGCCCGATCTCACCATTCCTCTTCAACTTTGCTATCGACGACATCCTGGAAACAGCTCTGATGGATGTAAGTAATGGCGGTGTGGATCCGCTGCCTGGAGAACGACTTCTCGACCTCGGGTATGCGGATGATATTGTCTTACTGTGCGATAATGCCCAAGGCATGCAATCCGCACTTAATCAGTTGGCAATCAGTGTCCGCAGGTACGGCATGTGCTTTGCACCCTCCAAGTGCAAAGTACTCCTACAAGACTGGCAGGATTCTCATCCTGAACTCACCCTAGATGGTGAGCAGATTGAAGTAGTTGAGAAGTTCGTGTATCTAGGTAGCTATATAAGTGCTGGTGGTGGCGTGAGTGATGAGATTGATGCACGTATAATGAAAGCCAGAGCGGCTTATGTCAATCTGGGCCATCTTTGGCGCCTTCGTGATGTTAGTCTGGCTGTAAAAGGTCGGATCTACAACGCGTCGGTGAGAGCAGTTTTGCTCTATGCTTGTGTAACCTGACCTCTCTGAGTTGAGGATGCTAGACGTCTCTCTGTGTTCGATCATCGTTGTCTCCGAAGGATTGCTGACATCCAGTGGCAACACCATGTTAGTAATGCAGAGGTTCGGCATCGTGTGTTGGGGCGCAGAGACGATAATTCAATTGGTGCCATCATCTTGAAACACCGACTTCGGTGGCTTGGACATGTTTTACGAATGTCGTCCCAGAAACTTCCACGTCGTGCATTATTTGCCGACTCTGGGACTGGTTGGAAAAAGCGGAGAGGAGGTCAGTGTATGACATGGTGTCGTGGCATGAAAGAGAGCTGCAAAGGGCTAGCTTCTGTTGGTCCTTCACGACTCCTTGGTTGGGGTCCGAGAGATGGTGCAACACTGTGGCTAGAGACGTTATCAGATATGGCTCAGAATAGAAGCCAGTGGCGATCCTGCTGTAACCTTCTACTTTCTACATAAAGAGTGGTTTTAACTTTCTTAACTGAAAGAGTCTTCTTCTTCAGTCCGCCTTATCTTTTCATCCCTTCTCTTCCTACTTTCATTATTTTGTGTGGCGCATATGTATCTGGTGCCCTTTTGTACCAATTAATATGCCTTTAACAGTTCCCACCAGTCTGTCATACAAGACGTCATAAGCTAAATCCTTGTAGAATCGTGGTTTTTTGGAAAAGAAGTTTCTTACGAACGGTTTTTGTTTTCGGTTTTTTATTTCCTGAATATACATATATATATCTCTTTGAGGGTAGCCTATTTCGTTGAACATGTTCTAAATAAATCCTAACTCCTTTATGGTGTCGTTTGAGCATATCCGGCTGAATTTCCTTTTGTATCCAGTGAATATAAAATCAAAGAAGTACGTATTGACAATATAGAGAAACTCTTTCGATACATGATTCTGATTAACCAACTGTCATCCCAACAAATTAATGAGATGTCAAATAAATCTAATCTATCATCACATCCATCCTTATGAGTAGAAGTAATATTCTGATGAGGAATGTACCGTTGATGCAACAGTAGTGTAAGTTTAGTCTGTTGGTAACCACGTTGAATGATTAATTATCGATAGCATTCGATCAGCACTAAGAACAACTTAACACTCATGACATTGATCACCACCCAGTGATCTATCAATTGTGATTAATTATCCCATTTAGCTGGAAAGAAATCAGCTGTCAAAGCTGACTCAAGGTGATTTCATAGTTATTCCATCAATTTGTCAATAATAAATATTATTAAAGACAAAATAAGCGTTCATTGTACATCTTAAAAGTAATTCTTCAGAACTATTCACAGGGATACTAATATTGATTTGTTGTTTAATATTTATTTGCTTACATGGTCGATTGTCTTGACTGGGGATACATTAGTTAATATCACATTTAGAGATATCATTCGCATCTTCCACTTCAGAAACGTAGTCGAAAATATCTTTGATGCATACTACTGCGTCTTGTTTATTAAGTAGTTCTAAGATTTGAATTATTCTTTTTAAAATTCTGTGATGATGTACCTGTCTAAAATTAGACAATCAGGAAGTTCCAATTTTTGAAGTTTGTTAAGATTGTTAAACACTGATATGTTTGATTCGGTAAGTTTGAGTGAATCATGAAACTGAGTCTAAATTATCTCATTTAGTTTCCCCAAGAGAATTAGTCAGTTGTTTATGTATCTTTCTTTGTTGTTATTATTGTAAATCAGTTTAAAAACTTAAGAAAACCAATAGGCATGGAATTCATTTTATCAATCTATTCCGTTGGCCAGACACTATAAGCAGCAAGTTACTGTAGGAGACAACAAACCAGATTCCAGCGGAGGAAGAAATCAGGTAGAAGCAACGGAAGTGGATTGGACACACTTTGAGGAAATTACCCAATTGCGTCACAAGGTAAGCCCTCACATGGAATGATGAAGGACAAAGGAAAAGAGGAATACTAAAGAACATATTACACCGAGAAGTGAAAACGGATATGAGAAGGATGAACAACAACTGGATAAAAGTAGAAAGGAAAGCCCAGGACAATGTGGGTTGAAGAATACTGGTCGGCGGCCTATGCTCCATTGGGAGTAATAGGTGTAATTAAGTAAGTAAGTATATTTACTACATTTCAAACTTAGATATCCAAATTCTGACCAAAGGATGTAATATACTATGAAAGAGTTATATTCTCTGAAATGAGTAATTTTAGACTGATTATCAAGATGGTAATCGTAATAAATGAGTAAAACATTTATGAGATAATTCTTAAGAAGTATACTTTTATATAAAGCAAAAACTGATTATGTTGTCTCGGATGACAATGAGAACTTTGAAATCAAACCATTCATCTTTGAAAAGAAAACATTACTATTAACATCTACCTAAGCTACAAATCTACTCTCTTGACAAAACGTTGATTGAATCCTATATACCATATTCAAAGAATCTAATTCAGTTTGACTAGAATACTTCAATATTAACATGATTGGATTTGTTCAATTTTCAGATTATTCAACTAAACTTCAAACTATTTTCGAGTTTATGAATAATTTGTGGGATCGCCGAACACAGTTATCCTTATATAATTGAAATCATGAGTTATTTGAAGCTAGACCACCATGGAATACTTGGAAACATTGGATGGCCGTTTCGTCCTATTATGGGACTCCTCAGCAATGAGCAACCACGATCCCACCTCGAGAGATTCGAACCCAAAACCTATCAGTCTCGCGCGCGAGCGCCCAACCACTAGACTACTGAGCCGGCGTTCAACGGTGTTAATGTCTTTGTTGGTTTTGAAATTTGAATCATTTTGATAATTAAAAGTTGGTTGATTTGTTTATAATTAGTTTGATTTAGGTTATATATAACTTTAATTATTCAATAGAAATTGAAGGAAAAAAAGAGAGTACATTGAAATATTGTAGCGATCTGTTTTACCATCTTTTCCTTCGTCTCCCCTCTCTCTCTCTCCTGTATCTAGCCATAAACATCAGTATGTGAATATCTGATATAAGAGAATTATTTTGTATCTATGATTTGTGCTACTGATGTCGACAAATATAAGTAGTATGTATCATCAATCGAAAGTGAAATGAGTAGAGACAGAATATTAAAAAGATCAAAGAGAAAAGAACGAGAATGAAGAATATTGGTGTGGAAACGAAAGAACAATGAAGTCTATGACGATTGTTTGACATTTTGTAAATGAAGTACTCACTATATGATTCTCAGATTTTACTAAGATGTTCTATAATTTTGTATTCAAATATATTCGATTGTCCCCATTTGTTTTCTTGTCCTCTACAATATCTAGTACAGTGTTATATCCCCTGGTGAATTATGAATAGTAATTTTGAGGTCTATTTATGGACCAATATGATATGTATATTTCCTATTGTATAATTGTTACGTAACTAAACTATTCATATTCGTGTTCCTCTTATTATGAGCTTCATTTTGACCTATAGACTATAGATTTGAACTGTTCGAAAGAAGCCTTTATACGTGAAACTACAATTCATCGGGAATGTTGCCAGCGGTACTCTGAAAGATAGCGAAAATAATTAGCAGTACATTCTACGCAGCCAATCTTGCGTTGACTTTCTCAAGTCGACCAGCGATGTCTACACAAACGAAGGAGAAGTTACCTGAGTTGGCCTCCTTTATGTGCATTTACAATTTCAGCTGCTCCTGTGGAGATAGCTATATCAGGCGTACTACTAGGCAACTTAACCAACAAATGAGTGAACATCTACCAGCATGGTTTGGGAAGAGTCAGATAAAAACAATACGTATTTCTATCTTGACACATCTAATTGATAGCGGTCATAATGTAGATAAATCGAAATCATTTCAAGTGATCTATCGTATGCCTCTATCATTCCTGTCTCCTTCATATAGCTGAAGCCATAGACATTCGTACATTTCACCTCAATTTATATGTACAGAAGAAATTTGCAACCCCCCTATCCCTTCCATGGCAAAATATAACTTAACAAACGACATTATTATTATTGTTTAATTTTATTTTTAGTTTTATTGTCATTTATTTGTAATTTTTGGCCTCTTTCAGTTTGTATTCTTCACTATCTAATTATTTACATCTTATTACGTAATGGCAAAGCAAGGGCAGCATTTCTACAATTGAAGAACATATGGAACTCAAAACAACTGTCAACTAGCTTCAAAGTGAGAATCTTCAATACGAATGTTATGATAGTTCTACTGTATGGAGCTGATACTTGGAGAACTACTACAACCACCGTCATGAAATACAAGTATTTATAAACAGTTGTATACGCAAATTACTCAACATTCACTGAAAGGATACTATCAACAACAGCCTTCTGTGCGAGAGAATAAACCAGCTTCCATCTGAAGAGGAAATTAGAAAAAGACGTTGGAAGTGGATAGGACATACCTTGAGGAAATTACCAAACTGCATCAAGAAGCAACCCCTAACTTGGAATCTGGAAGGGAAGCAGAAAAGAAGAAGGCCAAAGAATGAAAAGGATGATTGTTAATTGGAATGAACTGGAAAGGATTGCCCAGGACATGGTTGGATGGAGAATGCTGGTGTGCGGCCTATGCTCTTCGATAAGGGGTAACAGGCGTAAGTAAGTAAGCATTACGTAATCATTCTAATGTTTTGTGATTACTATTCCAGTCTATTTACCTACGTTTGACCTCTTAATTCTCAATGTTTAATTACTGATAAGACTTTTGTTATCGCAATTTAATATTCTCAATACTATCAGTACACCTGTCTTCCCATTATCAACTTGTACTTTTAAGTATTATGCTCGGTGACATAATCTATTTCATTGTGATTATTGACTCAGATAGCCTTGAATGGTCTAAAATTTTCGTATAAATATTCACGTATATTAGAGTAAAACCTGATGACGATCTAATTGAAAACAATTGTTCGCTTACATGTGTTATTCTTACAGAAGCTTCTAGAAACCCTGTCAAAATCAGTGACAAAAGTTGTGAATATTGAATCACTTAATGGAAACATAATCCATATTTTCTTAGGTTTTCTAGTCTCAATTAGAAACTGATTTGACAAAATACTTTGAATATTTCCCTTGACTTCTGATGACGTTCGCAAGCAATGATCAAGTACTCCCAATACAGTTGATATCAATCAGTATTAACAACATTTCGTTTTTAACTCGAAACCAACGAACTATTCAGATTGCTTACTATTTATGTCGGGAATTTATTGTAGAGAATGGGAAGTTAACCTCATTTGATCTTATATTTTAGTTTAGTACCGAATTCCCCATTTCCAATAATTGATACATACTATGGATGATGAGTTACCTGCCCATACACATACCCACCCACTCACATACACACTCTAAACATACATAAATATATGTATTATTATGGTTGCTTGATCACAGAAAACTTTCTTACACTTCCAGGTCAACAGTTTTCTTGTTCAGACTGAATTTCCTACAACTTGACTATATTCATTCATTCATTGATTCATACACACTGAATAGATGATTGTATACAAAGGAGGAAGTGCATTATTATTTATCTATAATTAAAAAGTTACTTGACATGAATGAAAATGATGCAGTTCGGTGAACAATGGATTGAAGTTTGAATGTGTATTAGTATATATATGTACTCATTCATTTACTACACCTATTGCCATGGTTAAAGTATAATTGTATCGACCGACTTTTTAATTCAGTCATCAACAAATGTGATCAGCTTTCAACCGTAACATTTTGTGTGTAAACGTTAATGATACTGTCTAGTTGCTTAGTGTTGGCTTATTTGCGCTCATAGTTAAGGGAGATTTACTCAAGGGTTAAAAGTTATACACATTGATTAGAAGTCCCAACTGACTTGAGGTTTGTTCGCGGTAAAATTCAACGGAAAGGAGCATCGGAAATCTGTGCTATTCTAATGTAAGACTACTCGATAACACTGACACGATATAGATAGGAATCGATCCACAAAATCTTCCGACTATTTGTTAGCTCTAGTTATGAACCATAGAATCGTTCACGTTTAATTTCTCCACGAAGAGTATATCTCATGATTGAGTTGAACAGCCAAATCGAATTCCGTAATTCTTGACATCCGAACTGTAATTGTGAATATTCAGAAATACTACAAATCAATACGCATTTGATGTGTTATCGAGTCTACATAGGAGCATTGTTATTTTGCTTCACACTGATAAATTTACCATATAAGACGGGAGTGATGTCTGCTCTGAAACATCAGTTACTTTATAATGTGATATTCTTGATCAATATTTATATCTGTTTATGCACAAAACAAAGACAAACTAATCAAACCAATCCTAGATTAGTGCATTATTGAGAGCTTAACAACTTACTTACCAGGTAAACCTTCATGTATTTTCCTCTGAGACATGGAGGTCTGTGTAAGAATGTCTAGTATTGCCACACAATTGCACAAACCAATGTAGGTCTGATTGGTGTACGTTAAATATCAAACGATTAAAGCATTAAGTCACTACTGGACGATTTACTGAAATAAGTGTTTATGCATCAGAGCATGATCAACAAGACATGAATAAAAATAACAAGCAATTGATTTCAAAATGACTTAATTCAGTATTGAATACAATTGCAAGTGAGAAGAAATGAAGTCGCATTCGACAATCTAATGGAATCACAACACATGGTTGCAGAGGATTATGGAGACTGATCGATCCTAGATTAATTATCCAGTGGAAATTTACAAACGAAATTAACAATCACAATTCACCATTAAATTGCCATTTGATACTTGACTTTACTGATGTGTACCCTTTTGAATCATGCTTCTCTCTACATTCTCTTTTTTACGAGTTGCTTTTATTTGAGGTCAACTGTGGTGTGCTACGTATACTGACATAAGTAGTTTATATCGTGAGTCATATGTAAAATATCTGGTAGCAGAACATTGAGAAGATCCATCAGGGAAGAACAAAAACAGAAAGTATTTATTGTTTTATGCTCAGATTTCACTAAGATGTTATATAAGTTTGAGTTGATTTACATTAGGTTATTCGCATTGATACTCATGTTCACCTCACAACTAGCTGCATACACGACTCAGAGGGACATTTTCATACAATTCAGTATGCGAAGTTTTCTGCAACAGGAAAACACTTTCAAAATGATAAACATACAAATAACAACTCATTACAAATAAGATTAATCACAAATTATATAATGAGTAATGATTTTGTGATATTTGAAGGGAGTTTTCAATCTACCATATACAGACTGATAGATGAGTGTTTAAACTATCTAGTTACCACTCCATATCTTAAACATGTATACCAGTTAAGTGAGCAATCACACGCATTAACCAACGTTTCCATTACCTGATTAGTCTTTAATGCTCATCAAGATGTATCTGTAGTGAATGAAGACTTAAGTAAAGGAAACCGATTCATGAACATAAATAAGCACATGAGAATTGTAGTTTACTTATTGAAATATCAAAATCATGCATTAAATACATTATTTGCATATCTTCATTGAGTTGTCCTTGACATACTTCATCATTCTTTCGATCCTGTTCTTATTCAGATTCCTGTTTGATTTCCTTCCTCTTCTCCTTATTTCCCAATTCCACTGGTATGAATCCTACTTGGAATTTCCGCCACATTCTACTTATGTCTGTCTGCATTAGTAGTGCACATCACATGTCGATCAACGTGAACCTTGGTCTACCTCGAAAAGTATAACATAGTAAAGATGATATCGATTCATTTGAACTGGTGATCACATCTGTGAATCGATTAGTTTATTTCTACTAGTACTTACGACTAGACAATACTGATGTTATCACCTGTTATTTGTTGTCCTGCTGAAACCATTTTTCAAGTGGTAATCGACTTGCATCTCCACAACTAAAACGACTACGGAGGGAAGTAGAAAGAATGTACAAGGAGAAAAACACTATTGAATTTCGAAAGCTAAATGGTCTAATAAACTTAGAGATTATACGTCTCAACTCTATGTTTACTCAGAAACTCCTATCTTGTAAAAACTCACCAAGTATGTGTAAACTCTTTAAAGAACTTATAGGTGACAGGCAGATTAGAAGCGATAACTTTGGTTTGAGATATGGACAACACCTATACAATATTTTGAGATCCCATAATGCTTGTGCCGTTGGAGACTCCTTAATAAACACAGTGTCAAAAATCAATTATCTTGGTGCTAGTTTTTCCTTTGATCTCTCTTGATCTTCTCATGTTTTACTGTTATCGACAAAGGTTTGCCATTTGACCTACTACATAAAGAGGCTGTATGCTTTTGGCATTACTCGCCATTTACTCTTACAATTTGTCGATTCCTTCATATTACTTATTGTCCTTTATTGTTCTCCATTATTCTTTCCCGAGCTTTTGAGAAAAGACTTTGATGTATTGCGGAGTGTGCTGAAGGCAGCTAGCAAGGTGTGTGGTGAATCTTTTAAGGTCATTATTAATATGGCTGTGGGTAGACATCTTAAGTCTTGCAAACTCTGACATGATTGCAGCAGTGGTGACTGGTAAATTGTTTGTCAAAATTCATACAGGCTTTATTGCCTGTTGCTTATTTGGAGAAATGTAGGAACTGAATATTCAATGTGGAAGCTTCTCGGCTGAGAAAGGTAAAACAAATTGGCATTGAGATGAAATTTATGTCAAACGCAACAAATTAACAAAGAAAAAAGTTTTTGTTGTTCATCTTAAAGGTTCCATCATTTCGAACATTATTCTTCAAGTTCTTTTGATCCTCTGATACGAAGAAACAATGCTGAAACTCATTACCTTCACCCAGTCTATGGTCACAGAATCCTCCGAGAGAAATTATATGACTTCTGAGCTTTACAGAATTTCCTTACTTTTATTCATTTACATAAAAACATTATTTACCTGGGAGATTAGCTTGAACAAATCCTACGTGACTCAAACTGAACACATCCTGTGGATACAGAAGATTCAAAAATGAGGAGTATAAATAATGCACCGCGGTAAACTAAGTAGTGCCTGAAATTAGTAGAGGGCTGACTGGTTCGGTTTTAAATTTCGTTAGCTTCCGTTTCCAAGAACTATTCTTGATTGTGGTGCACGTCTAGTATCCATCTATCTCTTTGGAAAATATAGATACTGGATAACTTCATTAAGACGAAGTTCTGGACGAAATGATATTACAAAGTTATTACACTTACCTCCTTATTTATGAACGATTGATATTTCTCCTGGAGGCTTCCCGTCCACTTTAATAGCATACAAACTTAACGCACGGTTTCTGATACCAATGAACCTGAGAATCCCAAATGGCAAAATGTCGCCCCCTCGAATTCTCTTATTATATTCTTGAGCGCTTCCAGCGACGGAAACACTACTAGAAACAGTAAACTTTGAGTGCCGGAGTGAACATCAACTCTGAGATACGGGTTCATTTATCTGACCATTCCAAATGAGGAAAAATGTATGTCCTAGATTCCATTGCTAGCTACACTCCGTCTATTACAGCTCAGTAATAATTACCAACGACACATGTAAAATTAGGACTGTCACACAATCGGAACTATGAGGTGATGAGATAAATTTTTTATTACATTCCAGTTATAATTATTATCTTATTGACTTTATGGACATATAATCACTAAAATATTAATTATCAGAAGGGGTTTTGTGGAGATTTAGTATTTTCATAGTTGAAAGCATGAGTCAGTTGAAGCTAGACCACCATCGAAAACCTGGAAGCACTGGACGGGTTCAAATCTCTCGTGTGCGGAATCGTGGATGCGCACTGTTGAGGAGTCCCAAAATGGGACGAAATGGCCGTCAAGTGCTTCCAGGTTTTCGATGGCGGTCTAGCTTCAAATGACTGATGCTTTCAACTAAAATATTAGTCCACAATTAATTGAATCATTGAATTTTCAATAATTTTCCTGGTCAATATTTTATCTCCGACATATGTAACTGTTGACTGTTTCTCTATGATCTGGTTACATCTACAAATAATAAAATTATTCTCAATATTATAACTATCCGTTATATCTAGAGCTTTGATTCTTACTATGCCGTGTATTACTAGACTACTTGAACGATAGAACCCGCAACGTCGCAAGAGAGAAGACAGAAGACTAGTAAGTAGGAATTTTATTCCCAACACAATGTCAAATGTAGTACAATAATTTCATGTATTTATAGTTTTTGTCTGAAAGTAAATCATCATTTCGGACAGCCAATAGGCACATAAGGGATCCTTCTTATTTATCCAATAGGGAAGCTACACACCCACATTCCAGAGTGTTCCTCTAATGGTGATTGGATGGAATGTCTTTAGCTCTTTCTGAGCTTCTTGATGCTTCATTGGGTTAGTCAACGAGCCATCCTTACACTATCTAACTCAAATATTCATTAGTTTTAGGAGTATGAAATTAATGTAATCAATCTATACATACATCATTTTTCATGCTATTTTGTTTCATTTTACATTGAAGAAAACAAATCTTTTAAGTAAATTAAACTTTTAACTGAGGATTAAAGAGACTCTTAAGATGATTAAAGATCCAGAGGACCGATAAAATTCTGTTATGGTAGAGGTAATAGATGTACTCCCTCAGTTGTATTTTTCTATCACTAATTCACCGTATGTTATAACGTGTAAGTGCCCAGTTGTTATATCGATTGCTTGAGTGCCCTTCTTAAGTATATGAACGTGTTAATTCCCGCCAATAAGAGAAGAGAGAGCGAATTATCGATCGGAGCACAAATTCGTACGAGCAGTTTTGAGTGCGTATCGGCCCTGCTATCTGCCTAGCCCAGCCAGTTAAGTCCAGAGCACAAATAACAACCTCGGCACGTCCATATATCAAAATAGGGCACGCACCGCACTTATACGTTATAGCAACTGTAAGGACGGTTCGTTCGTAAACTCCAGGAAGCCTTCAGGAAGCCCAGAAAGAGCCGAAGACATTCCATCCAATCACTGATAGGGGAATATTCTAGAATGTCGACATGTAGCTTCCCCATTAGATGGATAAGAATGACCCCCTATGTGCCTATTGGTTGACCGAAATGATGATTTACATTCAGCCAATAACTATAAATACATGAGATTTCTGTACTATATTTTGACATTGATTTGGGGAATAAACTTCCTACTTACTAATCTTCTGTTTTCTCTCTTGCGACGTTGCGGGTTCTATCGTTCAAGTAGTCTAGTAATACACGGCATAGTAAGAATCAAAGCTCAAGATATAACGCCGTGCGAATCGTGATCAGAGATGTGGACTTTGGAAGATAGTCTACGCAGATTAAACTAACAATCTTATGTATTGTAGGAAAAACTGAGCACAGAATTGTAAAATAACAAGGGAGATGAGAACTTTGATTTATGAGTCCTTCTATGGATATTTTGAATGGTTGGAATAGAAATAAAATGACTGTACCACCACAAATGGGTTGTATTTTAAAAAGGATAAAATTATGCGTTGTAAATTTTGTACGGTAGAATTTATCTAACCTCATTTTGTGTATCTAGTGAAAGAACGACCTACAACTACACATATATACCATTGAATTTTATGATTAGTAAGATATAATGAAAAACTTGACAGAAATGTCTCTGTTTGTAACAGTAAGATCAAAGTGTTGTGATCATTTACTTAGTATTGTTTGCTTGGATCTTCCCATTGATGTTTTTAGGACTGCAACTGGTCAGTCTCTAATTGGCATATGTGCATACTGTGCGTATTGCAAGTGGCTATCAGGACTCAGTGGCCGGGTGGATAATGCGATGACGTTTGAAGCGAAAGATACTGGGTTCGAGTCCCAAAGTGAACATCAACTCTGAGATTCAGGTACATCCAACTGACGAGTCCTGAATAAGACAAAATGCGCGTCGTGAATTCCACTGCTAGCCACTATCCATCTTTGCTTACCATGTTGTGATCATTCTTTTTCAATTTGACCTTATCAGGTATGTTTTGTTCAAAATGTATTACAATAGGTATATATTATGTGTATACAATGTTAAGGTGTATTCTTTATTTGCTATTTACTGGTTTGGTATTTTTTTGTATTTCCCTTTGAATCCAACTAATTGAATAGAATAGAATATACAAATGCAAAATTATAATACTCAGTTATGTAACTTAGTCAATATGAAGTATACAGTGATTGTGATCGACACTGTTCATGATGAAGGTTTGAATAATCCGAACATTTTTCTTTGATTAGAATGATAAACTTAAGTCAATGCCCTTAAGGTTCAATTGTACATGTACAGATATCATTATTATTATAAGTGGAATACATTGGAAGTATACGTATACGTATGTGTGTATGTGTATACAAGTGATAATCGTTGATGTTTCCTATGTGGTTATTGATAACATTTATAATAAAATTATGGTGCATGAACTTTAAATACAAGTTTTTTTCGCCTATCAATTGTGAATATCATGAAAGGGGTTAGTAATAACGAAAATAAAAGTTTGCAATTATTTGTATACCAAATTTCAGCTGACTGAATGGTACTTAGACAGCTTACTTACTTACACCGGTTATTCCCAAAGGAGCATAGGCCGCCGACCAGCATTCTCCAATCCACTCTGTCCTGGGCATTCCTTTCTAATTCTATCCAACTTTTGTTTATTCTTCTCATGTCTGTCTCCGTTTTTCGGAGTAATATGTTCTTTGGTCTTCTTCTTTTCATTTGGTCTTCAGGATTCCATATGAAGGCTTGCCTTGTGACGCATTTGGGTGCTTTCCTCAATATGTGTCCTATCGACTTCCAGCATTTCTTCCTGATTTCTTCCTCCGCTGAAATGTGGTTTGTTCTTTCGCATAGTAGCTTGTTGTTGATAGACTGAATGGTAGCTTACATCATATGTATATTTCATCATGCTCAAGTAATATTCATCATGGTAACCAACTCAAGTTTTGTAATCATTTAAAATTTGTTTTAGCTAGCAAATGATACATCTTTATCATTTATTTTTCTAAAAAGTTATCATACTGTTAAGAAGCTAAATACTTCAAAAACCAACTGGAATCACCACAGTAGTTATAATTGCTTTTGAGTTTATACTTCAGACAAACAAGAGACAATTGACTCATGAACTCAACTATTAAATTACTATAATATCCACTAAAACACCCTTTCTGAGGATAATCATAATATGCTTGCTAGTGACTAGACTCATGAGGCATTTCCTTGAGTTCTAGTGAGAAGCAGTGACCAGTGGAGTTCAACCGGGTCTATTGTGAGATAATAACTTACTGAAGACAATGGTGGATGGGGTCTCAATTTCGTGGATTAGTTGAAGTTAGACAATAACACCGTTAGATACAGGCTCAGTGGTCACTCGTCAGCAGGTGTACCTGTTATCTTTAGGGAACTGGTGCTCCCTGACGAATTCGATCCTGTATCACCCAGTTTCACAGTCAGAGACGTTACCACTGAGCTGTCCAGGCCGGAACCGACCACCTGTAGGACTGAGATGTAATCACAATTGATTGATCATTGGGTAGTGATCAATGTCATGTAATGCATGTAATGTATTGTAAGAATTGCATCCAATAATATTGTGAATGTAGTGAATGTTGTCAAGACAGTTTTATTCTTTTGATTTTGATATGTAACATGTATCTTCTTAAAACGGGACTCAATCTATTAGGTTTTTTATTTATCATAAACTAGTAAACTACACTTTAAAACCACAAAACGACATTGGATCCTCTAACAGAATATAATATGACCTTAGAAATCCATTCAATCATCATTCGAGAACAAATGACTTCAGATATGATATCAAATTACAGATAAATTATATTGTCAATCAATTGAAATTAAATAGTAACTCAAATTACTTGATTCGAACATTCTAATTAGATTCATATAATCGCTTATTGAAGTTCAAAGGAAGCGGGTTACATGTTTGAAAAATGTTGTCTTTCATTTTGAGAGATAGTGTACTTATGATGCTAAGACGCTAATCTCTTAGGTACTTCCTTTTAACCAAATATTCCATACCCTTGAATTGTAGAGAGATAACCAAAACGAAATTTTACTTCTTATGTTCGCTCATGTAGAGAAAAGAGGGTAACTAAGTAGAGGATTGTGTGACTCTAAATTACAGAAGCTTCTAGAAACCCTGTCAAAATCAGTAACGAAAATTGTGAACATTGAATCACTTAATGGAAACATAATCCATATTTTCTTAGGTTTTCTAGTCTCAATTAGAAACTGATTTGACAAAATACTTTGAATATTTCCCTTGACTTCTGATGACGTTCGCAAGCAATGATCAAGTTACCTACCCATACCCACCCACTCACATACACACTCTAAACATACATAAATATATGTATTATTATGGTTGCTTGATCACAGAAAACTTTCTTACACTTCCAGGTCAACAGTTTTCTTGTTCAGACTGAATTTCCTACAACTTGACTATATTCATTCATTCATTGATTCATACACACTGAATAGATGATTGTATACAAAGGAGGAAGTGCATTATTATTTATCTATAATTAAAAAGTTACTTGACATGAATGAAAATGATGCAGTTCGTTGAACAATGGATTGAAGTTTGAATGTGTATTAGTATATATATGTACTCATTCATTTACTACTCCTATTGCCATGGTTAAAGTATAATTGTATCGACCGACTTTTTAATTCAGTCATCAACAAATGTGATCAGCTTTCAACCGTAACATTTTGTGTGTAAACGTTAATGATACTGTCTAGTTGCTTAGTGTTGACTTATTTGCGCTCATAGTTAAGGGAGATTTACTCAAGGGTTGAAAGTTATACACATTGATTGGAAGTCTCAACAGACATAAGGTTTGTTCAATGGAAAGCAGCACTGAAAATCTGTGCTTGATCTACAAGACGTGAATAGAAAATAACAAGCAATTCGTTTGAAAATGACTTAATTCGGTATTGAATACAGTTGTAAGTGAGAAGAAATGAAGTCGCATTCGACAGTCTAATAGAATCACAATAGGTGATTGTAGACAATTATGGCGACTGATTGATATTAGGTTAATTATCCAATGGATATTTACAAGCGTCAACATTGTTGACAATCACAATTCACCATTAAATTGCCATTTGATACTTGACTTTACTGATGTGTACCCTTTTGAATCATGCTTCTCTCTACTTTTACACTCAACTCAGAGGGTCATTTTCCTACAACTCCATATGCTTATTCTTTAGCGTTCTTCGAGATGTAGCTGTAGTGAAGAAAAACCTAAGTAAGGAAAACCAATTCAGTAAAATAAATAAGCACAAGCGAACTGTAGCTTACGTATTGAAATATCAAAATCATGCATTAAATACATTATTTGCATACCTTCATTGAGTTGTCCTTGACAGAATTCATCATTCTTCCGATCCTGTTCTTATTCAGATTCCTGTTTGATTTCCTTCCTCTTCTCCTCATTTCACAATTCCACTGGTATGAATCCTACTTCGAATCCCTGCTATATTCTATTTAGCACTGTCTGCATAAGTAGTGTACATCACATATCGATCAGCGTGAACCTTGGTCTACCTCGAAAAGTATAACATAATAAAGACGATATCGATTCATTTGAACTGGTGATCACATTTGTGAATCGATTAGTTTATTTCTACTAGTACTTACGACTAGACAAGTATGTCTGTGGTTACCATTCAATAAATGCATAATATAAATATCCCAGTGTTACATTAGCTTGGTCACTGCTCAAATTATTGATTACTAACATCTTTGCCTGTGATTCAGTGAGACATGTGTTGGAGCCCCATAGATATCATCATCGATTTCATCAAAACCTATCTCTTTTTGCTAATGATTATCAACTAACACGAAACCTATTACAACATTAATTCCTTACTCATAACTTTCAACCAACTAATATAATTTTTGTGACTTGTTTAGTCTTGTTATTCATGTGAAAAGTTTTCTAGTTGAATGAATCAGTTTACATATGGATACTGTTTATGTTTGATTGGAATCGTTTCTAATAGAAACTATACTCAATTGAAAGTTGAATGATTAGACTAACTATTTAACCATAAACAAAAAAACAACGTTAGTCAATGGTATATTAGTAATGTAACATTCAGTTTGTTACACTGTAAACATATCTTATTCCATTACTGGGAAGAAATAATTATCGGTGTACAGTTTTTTTTCTCCTTACTTACCCATTAATTTAATTGAAATTTCTTTCTAGGTCTTAACAATAAGCGTCTAGATCACTTCATGGTAACTTAGACAATACCTCATAGATTATTATATTACTATAAGGGGATATTATAAATTATAAACAGACGGTAGATGAGTGATTATGATGAAATTAATTATTTTAACTAGCCAAGATCACCGTTCATACAATGCTGTCATTGTGATTCTTTGTGTGCTATGATTCTTTGTAGCTTTTGTAGGTATAGGTAGGTATAGGTAGAGTGGAAGTTTATTCCCCAAATCAGTGTCAAAATATAGTACAGAAAACTCATGTATTTATAGTTATTGGCTGAATGTAAATCATCATTTCGGTCAACCAATAGGCACATAGGGGGTCATTCTTATCCATCCAATGGGGAAGCTACATGTCGATATTCTAGAATATTCCCCTATCAGTGATTGGATGGAATATGTCCGACTCTTTCTGTGCTTCTTAAAGCTTCTTAGAGTTTACCAACGAGCCGTCCTTACAATTTGCTAGCTGTAAAGTTTATTAATCGATTGTTGAAAATAAAACTTACCAAATAATCTTATTCTTTGCGGTCCACATAGTTAACTAGACAAGCTTGAAAAATGTGGCCATTATGAATCTCAAAATATAATATCATAATAATTTGGTTGATTTATAAGCAAAGATGGATAGTAGCTAGCAGTAGAAACTAGCTTGACACGCATTTCGTCCTATTGGGGACTCATCAGTGAAATTAAACTTCACTCAATTTCACAAGCAAGTGGCTATGAGGACTCAGTAGCTGAGTGGATAACGTGATGGCGTCTGAAGCGAAAAGGTACTGGGTTCGAGTCCCAGAGTGAACATCAAATCTGAGATGTAGGCACATCCAACTGACGAGTCTCGAATAGGAAAAATGCGCGTCGTGGATTTCATTGCTAGCCATTATCCATCTTTGCTTATAGTGCTTGTGAAATAAGGCTATATCGAGGCAATACGCACAGTATGCACATATGTCAATTAGAGACTGACCAGTTGCAGTCCTAACACATCAATGGGAAGATCCAAACAAACAATACCAAGTAAAAATAACATAATTGTAATATCCCAATGATTAGAAAAATTAGATTTTCCGACGTTTCGTGACTTAGTCTATTTCACTTCTTCAGAGAACAAATAACCAATATATTGAATTAAACAATTATTATTGTTATCATTAATCACTGGCATCTGGTAACCCACCACTACCTAGAAAAAATTAAAAACGTTCTGTTAAAACATAATGATAGTTTTTCTACTTTATCCCTAACTTTCTTTTTTCTTTTTCTTATTTACTTCTCACCAATATTATTCATATTCATTCATTCATTCATTCAATCAATCGTATGAATAGTAGAGAACAAAGCCCCCAAATGCCCTGGTACGACCAAAAGTGGGGAAAGCCTGTTCTCCCTCTCCAAATGCTTTGACATGGCCACGCGAATATATAGCCTCTGTCAGGAAAGTCCTACTCACTACCTTCTCGCACCAAGGTGTTGTTTACGAAATTGAGAGGACGAAAACGAAAGTCCGGCGCTTTAATCGGGTTGGTGGAAACGGAAAGTTCACCTAGGAGAGTTGGAAAACCCTGATTCAAAAGCAATGGCGCACATGTGCTACAGTATCCTGAAGGAAACAAATGGTATATGAATCAATCGTTGGTCACAGGCTACCATAGGACTGCATCTCCTCACGATGCTCCACTGCCTTGTGGATCAGGCCTTTAGGTCAAAGGCTTGGGATGTGGCCCCTTAAGAAAATCATCCGCTTCAGTCTGGGCACCTGGGCAGTATCACATCCCTCACACAAATGAAATGAGATTTGTGTGGCGCATATTCATCTGGTGCTTCCTTGTACAAATATTTATGTGTTTAAATAATAATAAATAAATAGTAGAGAAAATAGAAAGAAAACAAATAAATTGAATATTGAATATACATATACAGTCGTCATATATTCACCTTGACATTTAATCAGTAGTATATTTAAAACTGTTAAAAAAGTAATAACGTGTGTATGTATATTACTTACTTACTTACTTACACTGGTTTTTCCTCATTTAGCATAGGCCGCCAACCAGCATTCTACAACCGACTCTGTCGTTGGTCTTCTTTTCTTGTTCTATCCAGTTTTTGTTCATTCTTCTCATGTCTGTCTCTATTTCTCGGCGTAATGTGTTCTTTGGTCTTCCTCTTCTCCTTTGGCCTTCAGGATTCCATATGAGGGCTTGTCTTGTGACACAATTGGGTGATTTCCTCAAGGTATGCCCATTCCACTTCCATTGCTTCTTCCTGATTTCTTCCTCTTCTGGAATCTGGTTTGTTGTCTCCCACAGTAACTTGTTTCTGATAGTGTCTGGCCATCGGATCCGAAGTATCTTGCGTCGACAACTGTTAATAAACACTTGTATCTTCTGGATAATGGCTTTCGTAGTTCTCCACGTCTCCGCCCCATACAGTAGAACTGTCTTGACATTTGTAATGAAAATTCTAACACTGGTATTGGTTGACAATTGTTTTGAGCTCCAGATGGTGTGTATGTATATGGACGATAAATTTTCACTAGAGTATTAATTACGAAATTCCATAAGATAAAACTGAAAAAATAGATTGTAGTTTTTGTTTATTATTTCCCAAAAATTTTAGAAATAATGAACAACAATCAATTTGAAATGTAAAGATTGAGTTCTCCTTTTATTGGCATTAAAGACTCTAGTTGATTGGTCTCTATTTGGTGTTATGTGCATTCATATCGGATCATCTTCGATTAGCTTAGTAGTTACAGGTTCTTAACAGGTTCAAATTATAAAGTGAAGAATAATTGTGGGATCAAGTTACATCTAATTGATGAGTTCTGAATAGAGCGAAGTATAATCAACTGTTATAAAATATCTTTACAATGAAATCATCAAGAATGATATTTACCAGTCAGATTTTGGTGATTTGTTTAAACATGTGTGGTTGGAGGCGATTACAGAAAAACCCTACAGGACCTAAAATGTTTTCCGATTGACATTCATCAGTAACGGTTAATGGGAAACATGAGGGGACTGATTTTCCCGTTTCATTCAAACGGATAGCATGTAGCGTCAGTTTGAATTCTTACCACTTGATTATTCATAAAGTGACTGATATCCTGTAGAGCTGAGACGTTTACACTGACTGATAACTAACTTTGTAGACGTCATATCATGTTGTCTTTTTCTCTCGATTTGTTGTATCTAACTACGTCTCCTAACTATATTATTTACCGATACACGTTTATTAAAATATTCAAACACTTTACAATGTTAAATACTGCAAGAAATCAGTTAGTGACAAAAGTATACGCTATCTTATATATTCCGATGAGAATTTGCCGACAAAACAAGACATCATATCTTGATTTTTTTTAATTATTATTATTAGCTTTATTCAATATTATATTTTTGGTACAATATAGAATTCTCAGCACAAAGTACTTCAACAAGTTTCCGTTTCTTACTTCTTCGTCTTTCCTGACGATGAATATTGAGTGATCGCCAGTTAGAACTTGGCAGCCCAGTCAATCGACATCTGGATAATGTACAATCTTGTCGCTGCATATTGCCAGCAACCACGATATCTCTGATTAAGCCTTCTGTAACCTTTACAGCGAAAGGTCTTACACTTTTCAGAAACGCACCTGAATAGATTGTGCAATTAATAGGCATAATGATGTATTAAAACTCAATTGCCACCGCATGATCCACTTAGCTACTGAGTCCTGATAGCCACCTGCTTATGTAATGGGGTAAAGTTATATTCACTTGGTGTTGTTTGGATGAAATTTCCTATTGTTCTTTAGGACTGTAGTTGATCAGTCTCTTGTTGGCAATATACAAGTAAACAACACCAAGTGAATACATTTTGTCTATTGTTGTGGTGTTTACTTACTTGATAAACACCGCACACACATTTCTTCAGGAAATTGTAAAAGTTCAATTAAGACTTCATAGAAGGAGGTCAAGTAAAATAGTTTTTAAGTAAGAAACTAACTTCCACACAATATTTTCGATTGAAATATGGATCACTGAATCCCAACCCAATAGTTTGCAAGTGGCATGTCATAGACTAAGTCATCCGAAAAACAGTCGCAGATTAGATAGTATTGTATAAGTTCTTCGTCCAAGTATAAGTTTGTTCAGGAATAGAAATCAACAAACCCTTGTAGTGTTGATCGATATGTTAAGCCCATATACCTTATTCTAGCTTCTAGACAAGTCAATTTACCTATCCATCTTGAGTCGTGTTTCAACCTTGTTAATTATTCACTTATTAACCCCGACTATTTTTTATATGAGGGTAGGTGTGTATACACTTCTTATCCTATTCATCACATTTCTGTCATTTATTCCTATCTGACCATAAATATTGATTACTGCTTGATTAAAGTGAGTTGGCTTACCCGCCATCTCCAATACGTGTCACTTTTGTTTCGCTCGCTGATATTTACTCATGAGCTTATAACTTTTTGTCTTGCGTCATTTGTCGATAAAACTGTTGTTGCCGCTTCTCTTTGCCTTCTGATTTAGTGAACAAGAACACAGTGGGGACAATTGAATGTATTTAAGCACAAATTACAAACTCTCTTACTAAGATCTGATACCCATACAGCAAACAGTTAATTTACAAAATAACAACCAATTATCTCAATCTTCACTGTTCCTTCTGTAAATATCAATCCATCTTCTCTAATTTCATTGTTCATGCATTTTCCTACCAATTGCTTTTCATTTCAGTTCTTTCCTTATCAGTCTTCTGCCCAAATACATTCTATGTCTAATCATCACCATATACTACTTATGAGGATATAAGTAGACCACATCACGCTCGTCCCCCCTTTAAAGCATTCGCTCATGCCGTGGTTCTGCTCGCCATGCCACTTTCTTCTTTCACTGCAGTCTGTGCCAAAATCTCCGTCAGAATGTCGAGTCTGCGGCGCGCTGACCTCCATAGATCCGTCGACCTGTCGGGGCACCAACATCCGACATCCACCCGGTACCTGGGACGTCCCACACCCGTACTCTACCGACCCGCTGAGCCATCTACATCCGATGTTCACCCAGCAGCCGCATATCCCACTGCTCCTCTCCGTCGACAGCTCCTGCTACAGCAAAATTGGTATTATAACGGTTGTCGAGGTGATCGATTAAAGAAGCCCGGCACTACACCCTTACTAAGGAATGAATTCAAAATAATTAAGTCTTCTATTGAGCAGATTTCATGCATATCTAGGTACAAACATGAAAAAAAAGAACTTCATCGTTTATCACACCATATTGAATTTGTACATGTTTATGTTTATATTATCAACTACATGTTGTAGATAATATTGATTTGGAATCTGCCTAATCTCCCTTCCATTGACGACTCACATTATTCTCTTTTGTTCAAAGAACATAAAGGGACTTTTATTTATTCAAAAAGATCTTTATCTATTATGAATGTCTAATGTTTGTAAAACTTCAGTATACAACATATTCAATGTTTAATTCATGTCTATTACTTTAAAAATCAAATTCATATTAAACAGACAACATCAAGTTGTAGGGAACAATTTAAGAAAGATTACTCCGAGACAAAAAAACTATCAATGGTATCCATTATTGTTGTTATAATTACAGTAAAACAATGATACTTGTGTCTTCATATAATGCGATGTTATAATAAGCTTGTTATTATTACTTTAAGCATGATAAATGAACGTAATGTTTAAGTGGGAGGGGGGTAGCATTGATGATGATGATAATGAGGGGGGAGGGTGGCTCAGTATATAAGTCAATGTAGGGAAACAACAAGATCAGATAGAAACACATGAGGTTGATTATATTGGAAAAAAAACATAGTCAAATTGTTACTTAACAATTTCAGTATTACATAACATGTAAATGTTTGTTTAGAAACTTTTCTTTTTTCTTTTCATTGTATCCATAGTTTCGATTATGTCTGTTGTTTTTACAAACATGTTGTACATCATGTTATATGTTGTAATTGAGGAATAAAGGGATGGCTTATGAGTAGTATCAGACATTAGAAAAAAGATTATGCTTTGTTTAAGACTATATTTAGTTGATTTTTTATTCATTATAATATCAGTAGTTTATCAGTAGTATCATGAAATCACTAATCTTGAATAATAGTTGGCAGTACAAAAGTTATATACTTGACTTCAAGGCAAATAATGTTGTTTTCCATGTGTACATGTGAAGGCTGTTTAAAGCTAATTAGATTTTCAAACTTTTGATGTATTTCCATAGTTGAAAGCGTTAGTCAATCGAGGCTTAACCACCATGGAAAGCCCGGAAGCATTGGACGGCCAACTCGTCCTATTATGGGACTCCTTAGCAGTGCGCATCCACGATCCCGCACTCGCGAGATTCGAACCCAGGATCTATCAGTCATAATAGGACGAAACGGCCGCCCAGTGCTTCCAGGTAGTCTAGCTTCAATTGACTCATGCTTTCAACTATGAAAATACTAAATCTCCAGAAATCTCCTTCTGATTTTGATGTATTGCTTGAAAGTCAAGTGACATAATCAAACAATAGATAGTATTGAATTGAAATTCAGTAAACAACTTTCCATATTTCGTACAAAGTATAAGGTGTAATAAATTCGCCCGTAGCCACTCCGAAGGCTACTTCCGGTCCCAAGTCCAGATAATGGAGGACAATTAGTTATGAGGTTAGCGACCCCATCCCGTAGAAAACTAACTGGCTAAAAAAACGCTAACCAGTGATAAGATGTATTAATATAAATTTTACAATGTGTAAAATGCCTTCTAAAAAGTCTCATTAAATGATGCTTAGAACATTCATAAATGCCAGGAAAAATTTAATTGTTAAAGAGAAGAAATGACATTATAATAGAGAAAATGAAGTGTTGCTCATTCTCTATGGTTCATATTATGTATAATATTAATGAACGAGTTACTTCCTATCATACGTTTTCAAAGAAAACTCTCAAACAGACCTCTTTATTAGTAACTTACCAAACAATAAGTAACCAATTATCTATTTATTTAATTAACACATAAATATTGGTAGAAAGAGGAACCAGATGTATATGCGCCATACAAATCTCATTCGATTTGTGTGAGGGCTGTTATACTGCCCAGGTGCCCAGACTGAAGAAGGTGGTTTTCTTAGGGGGCCACACCCCGAGCCTTCGACCTGAATGTCTGATCCACAAGGCAGTGGAGCATCGTGAGGAGATGCAGTCCCATGGTAGCCGGTGACCAATGACAGGTTCGTCCGCCATTCGTTCCATCAGGATACTGGAGCCCATGTGCACCACTGGTTTGGAATCAGGGTTTTCCATCTCCCCTAGGTTGACTCTCCATGTCCACCAACCCGATTAAGGCGCCGGACATTCTCTTTTCGTCCCCTTAGTTTCGTAAACAACAGTAATGCTACGAGAAGGCATTGGGAAGAACTTCCCTGTCTGAAGCTATATAAGCGTGGCCATGTTAGAGCATTTGGAGAGGGAGAACAGACTTTCCCCACTTTTGGCCGTACCAGTGCATTTGGGGGGTTAATGACCTATTGATGTATGAATAATAAAATTAACATGAATATTTGTATACAATTACAGTATGACGTTGTATCACTTAAAGTTTTATCAGCATTTTCTTTGACTTTTGAAAACTTTTCCAAGAAATAACCAAGATTGATTGTAATTTGTAAACTGTACCATAGAAAAATCTATAAAACACTAAATATTTGTTTCATTTTTACATACTACTCTTCATGGTAGTACATTCACAATTCCATACGAATATTTTGATCTTTTTTCTTCCTGGCATACAATTTTGAACTGAAATTTTACAAATGTAATTGACAATTTCAACTTAAATCAATTAATGAGGAACTAAACTGATAGGATATCAGCAATAACCTATTACGGGAGAGAACAAACCAGATATCAGTGGAGGAGGAAATCAGGAAGAAATGCTGGAAGTCGATAGGACACATACTGATGAAAGCACCCAATTGCGTCACAAGGCAAGCCCTCATATGGAATCCTGAAGACCAAAGGAGAAGAGGAAGAACAAAGAACATATTACACTGATAAATGGTGAAAGACATGAGAAGAATGAACAACAACTGGATAGAACTAGAAAGGAAGGCTCAGGACAGAATGGGTTGTCTATTCTCCATTGGGAATAACAGGCGTCAGTAAGTAAGTAAACTGATAGGATATTGAAGATTGAATCTCACAGGTTAACAAAAATTGTTCCCTTTCAATTTCGTTGTGTTTTTTTTAATCAGAAGGGGGTTCCGTGGAGATTTTAGTAGTTTTTTTGTTTTTGTTTCTTCTATTCTTGTTCACACGCAACTTTAATCAATATTGTTGCATGATTACTAAGTGAATAATAAATTAATGAAGTAAATTCTGTTTTAGTTTTTTTTATTTTTAATTTTATTCATAGTAGGATAATATCACAATATTATTTTGGTATATTAACTTACTTTGTAATCATATATATGTCAACAACATGGTTTTTTTATATAGTTGAAATCATGAGTCAATCGAAGCTAGAATACCGTGAAAAACCTGGAAGCACTGAACGGCCATTTCGTTCTATTGTGGGACTTTTCAGTAGTGCACATCCACGATCCTGCCTCACGAGATTCGAACCCAGGACAACAATAGGACGAAAAAGTCGTCCAGTGCTTCCAGGTTTTCCATAGTGATCTAGCATCAATTGACTCATGATTTTAACTATAAAAAATGATTGACCTATTTATGTTCTAATTGTGTGTGGGAGTCATCCCCAGTTTGCTGTTCAATTTTTCACTTTTTCTGTAAAATAAATAAACAAGAAACTAGTTTCTCTATAAATGTCATAATTAAATCTAATAAGAAGTCGAAAGTTCAGTTTGGTAGATATAACACTACTCAATCTCTTTGATCTAGTGGATTCACTAGATGACGTATTGTATCCGTAAAGAGAATGAAGATTAGTGATGTTAACATTGGTGTTCTGAAATATGAATCAATCCTCCGCTGAACTTTTCACGTATAGTTCAGAATTGAAGATGATTTATATTGGAAAATCAATGATGTTACAATGAGATATTGATTGAGTCCTATTCTAGAAGATTGTGGTGGTCACTTGCGTTCTTGATCATTAGAATACTACACATAACAATCCAAAAGTCATAAAAGGCTTCATTGTGATTTTCGTACCTTAACATGAAGAAGATAAGGATCCAAAGGTTATCTACGTCATTGTTTAATTTTACCGAGATAGCCATCATGAATCACGAAGAACTGGATAGTTCTTATGTATCAGCATGCCACATTTTACCAGTGCTCAACAACAACTGCTCCAGAGATCCACGTCAGAACTTCTGGGTTCACAATCAACGTTTTTTTATTTCCGAATCTAGTTAATTTACATAGTATGACCATAATCCATTGCCAGAAGGTGGTTTTGTGAAAAATTTAGTTATTTTTTTATATAGTTGAGATCATGAGTCAATTGAAGCTAGACCACCAGGGAAAACCTGGAAGCACTGGATGACCGTTTCGTCCTATTGTGGGACTCCTCAGCAGTGCGCACCCAAGACCGCGCCTCGCAAGATTCGAACCAAGGAACTATCAGTCTCACGTGCGAGCACTTAACCGATAGACCACTGAGCCGGACAGCATCCAACGTTGTTAATGTCTAACTTCAACCAATCCACGAAGTTGAGCAACCATTCACAAATATCTTCATTTAGTTGATATCTCCCAACAGACTTGGCTTTCCATCGTGGTCTAGCTTCAATTTACTCATGACTTCAACTGTACATAATCCATTGCCTTTGGTAATATATACAACATGCATAATATGCTTGAACCTTACTGATCGCATCTCAATAGAAATCTTGGAAACACATCTCCGAATTAGTTACTTGGATGTACACAAGGATATATTAGTAGAACAAATGGTTGGAATTGATGAATACTTTGTAAATGAATCCGTAAACCCCTTATATATATTGCTATTTATTTGATTCAATTCTAATGAAAATGAAGGTATATAGTAAAGAAATACTTGTCTACAATATTGGACATTGAAATACTTGAATACTATCCGATAATATTCGCTAAACATTTATCATTCCTTATAATAAAAGACAAATATATGCCGTCAAATCAGTAGAATCATTAGATTTAAGAAAAATATAAAATCGTTTTATAAATGTTGAATAAATATGTCATCTTTAAACAAATTACCACCACCACCATCTCCACCACTACCACCATCTCCAACACCCTCACCAACATCACTGTCACCACCACCACCACCAACAACAACAACAACAACAACATTTCCTACGGTATCTTTTCTTCTACATTGACATTAACACATCATGTTTGATTCTGATTACATTTTTCTCCTTTTTCTTTTTTTCTTTGGATCTGTTAACCGATTACATTTAAATGGAGACAATTTTCGATTAGTTTTCCAAAAAAAATTTAAGAAGAAAAAAAATTATTTTTTAGTAAAATTTAAATTTGTAAAAAAAGTTTTATTTGATTGATAAATTTACATATAAAGTTTTATCACATTGTTATTATGGTAAGAAATGAAACATCATCTACTAGAGTTAGACGAGAATGATGACGAGCCAACTAACGCTGAAGTCACACCTCTCTACCAGCACCTTACGTGGATTGCCCCATCGACGTATCAAGGGACGTTATTAGAAGAATATATTAGTTAAAGTAGATACAAGCGAAAGTAGAACCACTTCCGCATGGGCCAGTCCATGGCGTATGATTGACTGATGCGCGTTGACTGTCCTTGATCTTGACGAGGATCGATGATCTGTTCGATATTTAGTGACCCAACTTCCGGACGATTTGGCTAGGGTTCAGTGACATTTCACTGGCCCTACAAGATATTAGATATGTTTATGAATGAAATTATGGGATCTCAATATAGGATTAGTGAAAGTTTTATGTTATGAGCAAAGATGGATAATAGCTAGCAGTGGAATCCAGTTTGACGCTCGTTTCTTGCTATTTGGGACTCGTCAGTTGGATGCATATGGATCTCAGAGTTGATGTTCACTATGGGACTCGAACCCAGTACCCTTCGATTCAAACGCCATTGCGTTATCCACTGAGCTATTGAGTCCTGATAGCCACTAACTTGTGCAATGAAGTGAAGTTTAAATTCACTTAGTATTGTTTATTTAAATCTTCCTATTGATGTTTAGGATTCCACTGCTAGCCATTATCCATCTTTGCTTACAATGCTTGTAAATTAAAGCTATATCGAGGCAATATGCACAATATGCATATTGCCAATAAGAGACTGATCAATTGCATTCCTAAATATCGATGGGAAGATTGGAACAAACAATACGAAATGAATTTAAATTTGTTATCTCTGTTGAAGCAAAAAGCTAGCATACAAAAAAAAAGATATTTGTATCATCCAGTATGGTAATTTAAGATGTAACAGTGTTTGAAATCAAAAGTCAATAAGAAGTGGCAACCTCAGTTTATTGGTGGATAGTGAAGATCATAAAGCTATAAGCATATCAAGAAAATTTGAAGCAGACAGGCAATTTGGTGTGTGTGGGTAAATAAAGAGACAAATTTATAGTCAAATCGAATAAAGGGCACAGCGAGGTACAACAAGATAATGCAGAGGTGAGTTATAGGGTTTGAGTACATATATACATAGGAACTTACTTACGCCTGTTAAGCCTCATGGAGGAGCATAGGCCGCACACCAGTTTTCTCCATCCAACCCTGTCCTGGACAATCGTTTCCAGTTCTTTACAGTTGTTATTCATCCTTTTCATATATGCTTCTATTTCCCGGCGTAATGTATTCTTTGTCCTTCCTCTTGTCCGCTTCCATTTCAGATTCCAAGTTAGGGGTTGCCTCGTGATGTAGTTTGGTGATGTCCTTGATGTTCGTCAGCCTGTAGCTCTTCTAGATTTACTGTTGGTCCCCAACCCTGGTAAAGAAGGAGGGTTAGGAATGGGGTTAGCGACTCCATCCTGTGGAAAACTAACTCGCTAAAAAAACACTAACCAGAGGATATACATGGGAAGGAGGAGGATGGGTCATCGAGTAATATTTAAGCAAGTAATTCTTTAGCTAGAATCTGTCATGTGATCTAGTGATCATAACAGTATAAAGTAATGCTAATTGTTGCTGTTCCAATAACAATGTCTATTAAGTAAGTTAATGAGAAAATGGCTTAACCCAAATTAACCATAATTGAAATTGGTTGTAGGATAGTTGCTATCCATCATTTTCAGCTTTGAATATTTTAATGATTCTCATCTCTTTACCTTAAAATTAAAGCTAAGGGCTCCGGCTCGAGATTGGTAGATTCTGGGTTCGTGGATGCGCACTGCTGAGGATTCCCATATTAGGACGAAACGGCCGTCCAATGCTTCCAGGTTTTCGATGGTGGTCTAGCTTCAATTGACCCATGATTTCAACTATGAAAATATTAATAAATTCTGTTATATAAGGTAAGATTGAAGAGATATTTTGATAAACTCATCATGTATCCTATTCACTTATTAAATGATATAAATTGATCTATCATCAACCTTCTCAAAATCATAATTCACCTACTTTCTAATAGTATGTTAAGTATTATAAGTATTTCTAGTTTATGTATTTATTTTCTGTAACTAACATGGCTATCCAGAAAATATTTATCATTTATTACTCTAATCTTGGATAGAATAAGAAAAGAAGGCCCAGGACAGAGTGGGTTGGAGAATGCTGGTCGACTGCCTATGCTCCATTAGGGGGAAACAGGCGTAACTAACTAACTAATTAAGTAAATAAGTAACTCTAATCTTGTTACTTGATAACTCTAAAAGCATCTGTCATGATGGTTCGTTTATTTTCATCATCTTCTTCTTCTTCATCTTCACTTTTGTCAATTTAAGAAATAAGAAAGATAATAGCCATATTACTCATTAATTCATTTATATTTGTAAGATGATAACAGATGTCATAAGATTAATAATGTAAATGTAAACATTAACAGATGAATAGGAATAGTAAATAATCGGTATATATGATCCATTGATATAGATTTTTCATCAATGTTTACACATGGACATTTTGGTTGGAATTTCAAGTATTTTATTATGGAGATTCTTTTACTGCAATCGAATGTATGATATGGATTAAAGGGATTAGAGTAACTATTAAGTAGAGGCTTTGATTGAATGAAAAACTCGTTCTTTTAAAAATGAAGATTCATTTGGTTCATTATTAACATCTAAGATGAACTATACTTTGAATGCATCTTGACAATTTCTTCCAGTTACCAAGTATAAGACGGAAATGATGAACCTTTCAAAATTTGAATTGTCAAAGTCACATCAAGGTTACATCAAGGCTATTCGATCAATATATTGGATATAAATATTTGGTATAGTGAATAAATGAACCAGTTTTAATAAGTGAGAAGTCAACTACCATGCGATTATCATTCTAGTTATTATTTGATCGCGAATGTGAAATAATTGTCTATTCGATACTGAAGAATCCTTATTAGCATGAATACCACTCAGTCTAGTAGTTAAGAAAGCAGCTGCTCAGATAGTTTAGGCAAGGCCTGACTCCTATCAAAGTATTAAGTCGTTTACTGAAATAATTTTAAACGTTAGAAAACGCATATTTCAGCCAAATCTAAGCTACGGACAACCAGTCTTTTAGCATAGAGTTTTATTAACTAAATAATCTAATCAAACTATTATATAGATCTCAGTTTCAATAAAGGTCTTTAACATTTCCTCCTTGCAGTTTTGACATTTGATTTGACTAATTATTCAGCATCATTTTTAAAGTTAGTGTTGTCTAAATGAGGCAAAAAACTATTTGATTATTTGTTGAATTTTAATGGTAGAATTCATGAATCGATCTAAGCTAGTATGGGACTCCTAGGCAGTGCTCATCCATAATCCCGCATGCGGAACTCGAACCAAGGTTCCTTGGTCTCGTGCGAACCCCTAAGCTCTATACCTCTGAGCCGGCATTTAACGGTGTTATTATGTAACATAAATCGATTCATGATGTTTCACCACACTGAGGTAGATACCAATCTACACCCGACACAGATTGGACTACACTGGTTACGGCTTCTTATAATGATTTTGAGTTTTTTTAACTCTTGATGATTGAGCATTTTCTGGAAATAATACTAACGAGTATAATTTAACTGACACTTGTATGAAGTCTGAATAACTTAATAGATTGGATGTTATTATGTGAACATTTCAGTGACCTATATACCTGAGTTCAGATAATCAAGGTTATTGAATTATCGATGTACTGTTTTCTCCTTGTTTGTACATTACTGAATAACTAAAGTCAGAATACAATTGAAAACCAGAATTTTCCCATCCACGAACCTACCAAGAATTGAAATTATAGCTTTCAGAAATTGTAACAAGTATTTCATCTTAAATTCACTTGGTGTTGTTTACTTGTATCTTCCCATTGTTATTTAGGATTGCAGTTGATCAGTCTTATTAGCATATGTGCATTCTGTGCGGATCGCCTCGATATTGCTTGAAGTAACAAGCTTTAAAAGCAAAGATGAATAGTGGTTGCAATGGAATTCAGTTTGATGCGAGTTTCGTGCCATTTCGGACTCATCAGCTGGAGATGCCTGTATCTCAGAGTTGATGTTCATTCTATGACTCGAACCCAGTACCTTTCGTTTCAATCGCCATCATGTTATCCACTTAGCCACTGAGTCCCGATAGCCACTTGCTGATCAATCGCAGTCCTAAACGTCCATGGAAAGATTCAACCAAACAATACTAAGTGAATTTATGTTCTTTATGGCTCAAAGAAAATGGATTTTTCTAATCTTCTCAACCAGTAGAAGTTACAGCAATTGTTTCAAGTTTAGTAGAATGAGAAAAAATTTTCATTATTAAGTTCTCCTTATACTGTAGTGATCAAGAACACGAGTTCGGACGATCGAGTGAATCTAAGCACAAGTGACAGACTATCTCACTAAAATCTGATAACCATACAGTAAACAGTTAATTTGCGAACTATCAGTTAATTGTCTCAATCTTGACTGTTCCTTCTTGTTATAATATATGTGCTCGTAATATACATGAACGCCCAATTAGAGAGGAGTGAATTTATTGATCAGAGCAGTGATACTTGAAATCGTACGAGCAGTCTTGGGTGCTATTCGGTGCTTCCTATCTGCCTAGCCCAGCCAGTTGAGTCCAGAACACAAATAACAGCCTCGGCAATATGAATCATTATTTACAAACACACTGGGGTTTTATACAAACCAAAATAATCAATAAACTGATTATAACTCAAGAATCGTATGATAATCAATCAAAGATCAAAATAAAGCTCATGATAAGAGAAAACACGAATATGAATAGTTTAGTTACGTAACAATTGCACATTAGGAAATAGGCATATTACATTGGTCCATAAATAGTCCTTAGAGTTACCATTCATAATTCACCAGGGGATATAACACTTTTGCAAAAATCAGTCCATCTTCTCTGAGTTCATTGTTCATGCATTTTCATACCAATTGTGTTCGGCTCCGGTTCTTTAGTTATGAATCTTCTGCTGAAATACATTTTATACCTGACCATCTTCATATACTACTCATGTAGATATAAGTAATCCATAACACAATACAACTGAATTGTCAAGTTCTGAAAAAAAGTTTTAGCTTTTACTTTTAAAGTTTTAGATAGTTGAATTACAACCAATGATTTTCATTATGATATATCCATTATGAAATATAGAAGTTTTCATTTTCACATTTATAAATGGACAAATAAGTATACTCACAAAGAACTTGAAAGTTACGAAGTATAGAATAATGGATTCCATTGCTAGCCACTATCCATCTTTGCTTACAATGTTTTTCAATTAAGTTTATATCGAGGCAATACGCACAGTATGCACATATGCCAATTAGAGACTGACCAGTTGCAGTCCTAAAAACATCAATGGGAAGATTCAAACAAACAATACTAAGTTGAATTTATAGAATACTATTATTTCTTAATGATCTTTATTACATAGTATGTTGCCCTATATTATCTAAGAAACTGTACGACTTACACAAGAATGTACTATAATAGAAAGTCTAACTCATCTCTACAAGAATTGTGAAAAGAAAAATAGTTAACAACAGTTCCAAATGTTGATGGAACAACATGAATGTTAGAGCAAAACATGTAAGCGAACAATTGTTTTCAATGAGATCGTCATCAGGTTTTACTCTAATATGCTTGGCGTCCTTTTTAGTGAGTTACTTTTCTACAGGATGGGGTCACCAACCCCATGCCCAACCCTCCTTCTTTATCCAGGCTTGGAACCGGCAGTAGCTCCCGGAGGATCACAATGAAATGGATTATGTCACCGAGCATAATAATTAAAAGTGCAAGTTGATAGTGGGAAGACAGGTGTTCTGGTAGTATTGAGAATATTAAATTACAATAACAAAAGTCTTAGCAATAGTTAAACATTGAAAATAGGAAGTCAAACGTGGGTAAATAGACTTAGAATATTCATCACAAAACATTAAAATCATTACGTAATGCGAAGTATGTAAATAATTGGATAGTGAACAATACAAACGGAAAGAGGGAGGGAAATTACAAACAAATAATGTCATTTATTAAGTTATATCCGGCCATGGAAGGGATAGGGGGGTTACAAATTTCTTCTGTACACATTAATTGGGGTGTAGGAATTCCTATGGCTTCTGCTATTATTGTTATTTTTTGAAATTATATTTTCAATTTTGATGTCGTTTGTATGTAACTTTTCGACTCCTTCCGTTTGCTTTCTTCACTATTCAATTCTTTACATACTACCTATTACGTAATGATTTCAATGTTTTGTGATGACTATTCTAGTCTATTTACCCACGTTTGACTTTCTATTTTCAATGTTTAACTGTTGCTAAGACTTTTGTTATTGTTATTTAATATTCTCAATACTACCAGAACACCTGTCTTTCCACTATCAACTTGTACTTTTAACTATTATGCTCGGTGACATAATCTATTTCCGTGTGATTATTGACTCGAACAGCCTTGATTGATTTAACATTAGCTCTTCTAGAGTTACTGCAGGTCCCAAGCCCGTTTAAAGGAGGAGGGTTAGGCATAGGGTTAGCGACCTCATCCCGTAGAAAAGTAAAGCGCTAAAAAAACGCTAACCATATTAGAGTAAAGCCTGATGATGATCTCATTGAAAGCAATTGTTCAATTGCATGTGTTATTCCAATTTTCACAATGGGAATCTACAACATGAATAGTATGATTATTTGAGTAAAGGTTGAAAGAACCATTGAACGTTAGTCCATTATAGTGTAGAGTTCATGGTAGCAGATTCAAACTGACTAGTACTTTTAGTAATTATCCATGTACCAGTTTAAGAAGATAACCTATTTTAAATCAATTCAGGTGGGATGCTTTTTATCGATGATCAAAAGTAATTTACTTGCAGACAAATTTCATGGTATCGTGATATAGGTACGAGTCAGTAGCACTGTGAAATCGATTTTGTAATTTGAAAGCTACTTTTCACCTTACATGTAAAAATCGACTCCGTATAAATTAAAGTACTTCACAGTAGAAGTAATCTGTTGTTATGTACTGATATGATTATCAGAAGGGGTTTTGTGGTGATTTCAGTATTTTCATAGTTAAAAGCGTGAGTTATTGAAGGCAGATCACCATGGGAAACCTGAAAGCACTGGACGGCCGTTTCGTCCTATTGTGGGTCTCCTCGGCAGTGCGCATCCATGATCCCGCACTCGCGAGATTCGAGCTCTGGACCTACCAGTCTCGCGCGTGGTAGAGTTTTTCTGCAGAGTTGAACTGCTTTGAATCGAGTGACACGATCATTTGACTGCATATCAGGGATAACCACATCGTAGTTAACGTGTTTAGGAGTGTCAACTTGCTTTTCTTTCAAGGGTGAGGTTTCATCTAGTTCAGTCAGTAGTATGTTTCTTTGCTTCTGAAGTTTTTCATCCTTCTTAGCTTTGCGAAGTTCAACAGACTGATCAGTATAACGCCTCCGGAGTTCTTCAGCATCCTTATCTTTGTTTTTATATAACCTGGATCTTTCCATCACGCCAGTCAAATTACCAGATAAAAAATAACTTTGTATAATGGAATAGAATATTCCACACGCTTGACAAAAAATATACAATGATAGATGTACGAGAAAATGAGTAATTTGAGTAAAATAGAAGCACCATTAGAAGCCATTCATAAGATGACCAGAAAGAGAATAAAATCCATGTATTATCACTATCAGTACGGGGATTTGTGGAGATAGAAGTATTTTCACAGTTAAATTCATGAGACGATCTAAGCTGAACCACCAATGGAAACCTCCATGCACCAGGCGGCTATTTCGTCCTTGTATGAAACTCCTCGCGCATGAGACTGAAGGTTTTGGATGCGAATCGTGCGTGCGGAATTATGGATGCTTACTGCTGTGAAGTTCCATATTATCACTCACTTTTCACTGATGTAGTAAACATTTTCTAAATTTACCATTGTTCATTTTCGCCTCTTTGTTACTATTTTAAATAGATTATCTATATTATTACTAACAAACATATCGTTTATTATCATTTAGGAAAAATAGTATATTTGCAATCGCTAATAATGAAAAATAAATCCACCGAAGATCCATCTCCTCGTCAAATCACTCTTTCTTTTTTCCATTGTTGAAAAAGTTGTTTTCTTCAATCGATCTCAACTGAATTGTAGTCTTTCACTTTTAGTGAAAAGTATCTGGTTTTTAAAACTTCGCCTGTAGCTCTTCTTCAGTTACTGCTGGACCCAAGCCCAGGTAAAGGAGGAGGGTTAAGCATAGGGTTAGTGACCCCATCCCGTAGTAAACTAACTCGCTAAAAAAACACTGACCCCCCCCCCCAAAAAAAATAATTCAAACCATTTAAACAATGCCCTCCGAGTTGAAGGAAGAATTATGACGCCTCATGATGAAAGCCGAGATCTGGTTTTTTAAACTAGGTGTTATACTTATTCTAAACTTTCAACATTAGTCAACTACTATTTAAGATTTAGATTATTTTTTTGTGTGAAATATAAACGTATTTTTTATCATGAATCGATATTTGACATTCCTCTTCAAGAGTTGAAACCATAATCTGTTGGATTCATACTCAGTTAATACAATTGAAAACCAGAGTTTTCCCATCCACGAACCTACCAAGAATTGAAATTATAGCTTTCAGAAATCGTAACAAGTATTTCATCTTAAATTCATTTGATGTTGTTTACTTATATCTTCACATTGTTATTTAGGATTGCAATGGATCAGTCTTTCTTATTGGCATATGTGCATTCTATGCGGACTGCCTCGATATTGCCTTAATTTACAAGCTTTATAAGCAAAGATGGATAGTGGCTATCAGAGGAATCCAGTTTGATGCATGTTTCGTGCCATTTCGGACTCATCAGCTGGATGTACCTGTATCTGAGAGTTGATGTTCACTCTGTGACTCGAATCCAGTACCGTTCGCTTCAAACGCCATGACGTTATCCAATTAGCTACTGAATCCTGATAACCACCTTGAATTTTCTTAATATTAATGTTGGCTATTTGAACTCAGTAGCTTAGTCAATGACATGTAAAGAGATGATTACTAGGTTCCTGTTACAAAGAATATCAATTTGGGAGTTCAGATACACCCAGCTGCAGTATGCCGAATAAGATGAAAAGTACATCCCGGTTTCCATTATGAATTATGTTTCAACTTATAATAAAAAGTTATGCAAAACATGATCCGATGTAAATATCAACCAAATCATAATTTAGGTCTTCACAATTCAATCAAATACGATACCCTTTAAAAGTTAATTCAAGCAGAAATAAATAAACGAAATCATGTATTTTTATCGGTCAAAAAAAAATTGATCAGTGATATACAGATTCCATTATGATTGATGAATTCCTTCCTGATATCTTTTGAACAAAAAGGAGAAAACATAATTAATAGAATTAATCAATATATATATCCTATTTGTATTGATATATAAACTGAATAAAAGTGCATTTGATTCGGTGAAAATCAACTTTTATCATAATAAATAAAGATGGATAATGGCTAACAGTGGAATCCAGGACAAGGAGCGTTTCTTCCTATTTGGGATTCGTCAGCTGGATGTACTTGCATCTCATAGTTGATGGTCACTGTAGGACTCGAACCTAGTATCTGTCGTTTCAAATGCCATCACGAGTCCTGATAGCCACTTGCTTGTGCGATGGGGTGAATTAAAGCTATATCGAGGCAATACGCACAGTATGAACATATGCCAATAAGAGCGACCGATCAATTGAAGTCCTAAACATCAATGAGAAGTATTAAACAATTAATACTAAGTGAATTTAAACTTTTATCATAGTTCTTTCATTGTTTCTCTGGATAATGCAACCATCAGTTATTTCGTATAAAAGTAATGGAGTAAGCTGAATTATTTAGGTTATATAATGTAAGGTGTTAGCTAAAGGTAGTTGGCAATGAACTATGAACCTAGGTTTAGTGCTGTTATCAGTAACATGTACATGTATTCTTTGGGAAATGGACTCTCCCTGGGGGATCCGATCACGTTCCCCTCAGTTCATGATAAGAGACGTTACTAAGGAGTTATCCGGGCTGTGAGTAACCTATGATCATTGAGAAGTATTTATAATTAATTGATCACCTTGCTAACAAGTGTCAAGTACCACGAAACCCAGGTCTAAGATTTACTGTCAATTCACTTCATTCACTACACTACTTCCCAAAACATTGCACTGAACGTCTAGTCATTTAAAATAATGCCTTCATTAAAACTTGATCTACAGAATTTGGTCAGCATTAAAAAGGACTTGATATGCTTGACATTGACTACTATTCAGTAGTTAGTCAATTTCAAAGCAGAGAACATGATTAGATATACCTTATTCACACGAAATTATGTGACAAATGGTAAATCAAATTGTTCTTATAGCCTTATTTGAAACCAATTCTATTCACAGGGTTATTTCGATGTTTTTGTTTGCCACCGATTATTAAGTTAAGCTAATCTTTATGCAGATTGGTTAATTGAAGTTAATAGACTAAATCTATATTGAAATAGCTACTGATTGTAAGTTAGCTTGAACACCATACTTTCATAAACTCTCCAGAATTCTTAGCATTTTAATTTTTACTTCTGATTTAGAGTATTTTCTAGTTGAATCAATATTGTTAGTTATAAGCAAAGATGAATAGTGCCTAACAGTGGAATCCAGTTTGACGCGCATTTCGCTCTATTTGGGACTCCTCAGTTGGATGTACCTGCATCTCAGAGTTGATGTTCACTCTGTGACTTGAACCCAGTACCATTCGCTTCAATCGCCATTACGTTATCCACTCGGCCACTGAGTCCTGATAGCCACTTACTTGTGCAGTGATTCTATGTTGATTTTGTGGACACGTTTTGTGAAAGTTTCAGAGTTGATATTTTCGTTGATAGCAATAACTGAATCCCTTCAGATTTTTCTACAGTAAAATTGTATTTCTGTAAATGATCTTTATAAAACTCTTTGTTATGTTCATTTAGTATTGTTTATTTAAATCTTCCCATCGATGTGTTAGGACTGCAACTGGTCAGTCTCTAATTGTCATATGTGCATACTGTGCGTATTGCAAGTGGCTATTAGGACTCAGTGGCCGAGTGGATAACGTGATGGCGTTTGAAGCGAGGGTACTGGGTTCGAGTCCCACAGTGAACATCAACTCTGAGATGCAGGTACATCCAGCTGACGAGTCCCAAATAGAACGAAACGCGCGTCCTGGATTCCACTGCTAGCCACTATCCATTTCTGCTTACCATGCTCTTTGTTATGGTTGTAATTTTTTTGTATTTCATGTCTGTCAGAAGAGTTAAGCAGTTGACAAGAGTCCCTAAAAGCTTCTAATATTCTATAATATCCGTTCTTAGATTGGTAAAACTAATTAAGAATATCAAAGAATGATATTTCCCAATACAATACATCTTCCTCTATAGATATAATGGAAGTTTTTCTTCTTTCAATATCATCTCTTTTGGGAATATTCAATGTCTTGTCTGAATAATTTATAAAACAAAAAAGAGTTTTAGTCTAATAAATAAGTAGTATTGTAGTTTTGTTTTTAAAAAAACTTTGATTATAACAAGAAAACATACTTATAGTGGGTGGATATATATGTGACATTGTTTACATTACATTACTTACTTACTTACTTACTTACGCCTGTCACCCCTCTTCGAGGAGCATAGGCCGCTCACCCGATTACATTAGCTCTCATATTGTAAATGACTATTGATTATGTAATCCATTATTATGTCATCTATTTCATTTACATAAAATTTTTTTTTGATTTTTCTTTACCTAGTAATTATTTAACTAAGAAATTGAAAAGACAATGATAACTAGGATAATGCCGACTGTCTTTTTTTTGTTTGATTTAAATGTCATTTGATAAGCACCTTAAAGTAAATCAAAGATGACGTAATTATTTAACAAATAAGGGTAATATAGAACTAAGTAAACTGTCATGTATATCTATGATTTACGTAGTAGTAGTAGTAGTAGTAGTAGTAGTAGTCTTGATTAATTTTATAACTAATGAGAAAAGATTGTATTATGAGAGGAATGAACAATAACTGGATAGAACTAGAAAGGAACGCCCAGGATAGAGTGGGTTGGCGAAGACTATTCAGTTGCCTATGCTCCATTAGGAGTAACAGGCATAAGTAAGTAGGTAAGTCAGTAAGTAGTCAACGACATTGTCTAAAAGTCCTTTTCATAATACATTTAAGAGAGTAAAGTTCAAATCAGACTCTACCAGTATAAATTAAATGTAAATTTTCAAAAATGGGAAAGTGAAGTCTTGAAAAATTTGTTATTTAAAATAATAATTCGTGAAATTTAGGATTATTATCAAGAGGGGAGTATGTGGAGATTTTGATAATTTAATAATTGAATTGATGAGTTGATTAAAGCTAGATCACCATGGAGAACCTGGAAGCACTGGACGATCGTTTCTTCCTATTATGGGATTCTTCAGCAATGCTCATCCACGATCTTAACCGCGAGATTCTATAGAGATTAAGCGTTCGCGCACTAGACCGAAAAGTTCTGGTTTGACTCATCAATTCCACTATTAAATTTAGGCTTGTTAACAAAATCAAGATAACTTGTCAATACTCTAATGACTTATGTATAATTTCTAATGAAACCAGTTTATCGGTCGATTGGAGTGATTATTTATTTGTATAAACACATAAATATTGGTACAAGGAAGCACCAGATATATATGCGCCGCACAAATCGATTGAGATTTGTGCGAGGGATGTGATACTGCTCAGGAGCTCAAACTGAAGCAGGTGATTTTCTTAGGGGGCTGCACCCAGAGCCTATGACCGAAAGATCTGATCCACAAGGCAGTGGAGCATCGTGAGGAGATGCAGTCCCTTGGTAGCCTGTGACCAACAATTGATTCATGCACCATTTGTTCCGTCAGGATACTGGAGCCCATGTTCACCATTGGTTTTGAATCAGGGTTTTCCCACTCCCCTAGGTGGACTAACCGTGTCCTCCAACACGATTAAAACGCTGGACATTCATTTTCCGTCCTCTCAATTTCGTAAACAACAGTAATGCCACGAGAAGGCAGTGAATAGGACTTCCCTGACAGAGGCTATATACGCGTGGTCATGTTAGAGCATTTTGAGAGGGAGAGCGAACTCTCCCCACTCTCGGCCGTACCAGGGTATTTGGGGGCATTGATGTGATAAGATTAATACTCAAAATCAACTGACAGAAACAATATAGTCACTACTAATCAAAACGACTATTTTGTCTAAATTTTCATAAATTAAAGAGTAACAGTTAATTGATGTGCGTGCTAATTAAATTCCACCAAGCATCTTCATACCGATAATAATAATAATAATAATAATGAAGAGAAATAATAATATGGTTAATTTATGTTGTAAATATACCAGGGGGAAGGATATATGTACAATAAACAAATGATAATTAAAAAATGATTGTTGTTTTACCAGGACACAAGTTGGCTTACGTAATAAAAGGAGTTGGACGTCTTTTTTTCTTTGAATATAAAGCATCAGCTTTTAAATCTGATTACTTACTGTTTTTGAATTTTATGGCGGCTTCGAATGTAACAGATTTTAGCACGTGACTATAATTACAAGACAGTACTATTAATGATTTGTTCATCTGGTTATATAACCAGTTTAAACTAAGTGAACTAAAATAGAACTGGATGGTTTGGTCGTGGAGCTTTCATCGTCCTTCTGAACGACATCATCAGCACAAACTTCGGGTAGAACTATTATCATTTTGAATTATATCCTTTCTCAACTGCACTGTAACGTGTCCACAAACGCGAAAGTGATAATTCCTAGTATAATACCCTCTGTAACGTGTTCCACCAGAGAGTTGGATCGCTAGATATAAAACTAGGTGGCTAGTTTACGTAATCTATCTTCCAATATCAATGAAACTTGATCGTTGTGACTTGACATAACAATAGAATATAATACTTTTATTATCCTGTAGACCATCAACGTTGATGATCTATGTCAAATGATTGGAGGCCTACTCGAGTTAGACAGGAATGGTGTCCTGAATAAAGTTAACTTCGAAGTCATACCTCGCGGTCAGCATTTAACTTGGTTTACCTCATTCGACGTATTAAAGTACTATGTCTGCTTTGAAGATTGTATAACACAAAGAGCGTGAATACGTAAATATATTAGTAAGAATGAGCACAGAGATTTTGATGAGACCACCACCGAATCGGCCAGTCCATGGCGTATGATTAACTGATGCGCGTTTCGCTGCCCTTGACTTTAACAGAGTTCTACGATCTGTTCGATATTCAGTAACCCAACTACCTAATGATTTGGCTAGGGTTTAGTGACATTTCACTGCTCCTACAATCTTATCGAGCAGAAAATTGAATAGTTGATATCTAACGAATGTTCTTATCTAAGATTACATAGTTTACTTGATATATTCATGTAAATACTTCTGTTTTCTGTAATATCAACTAAAGTCTGAAGGAATTTCTTTTACATACTTTCTATGTTTAGAATTCAGGGCTAGAAGATTTCTGGGGATTTAGGAAGTGGCTAGGCATTTGATATCATTAAAATATTTTATGTTCAGGAAATATCATTCATTTACAGAAACCCTCCATAACCAAATAAATCAATAATAAACATTGATTTATCGTTGTAAATGGTTATATTTAACCTTATGGGAAATAAGATGGTGGCAAGTGGATATCAGGACTCAGTGGCCGAGTGGATAACTCGATGGCGTTTGAAGCGAAAGGTACTGGGTTCGAGTCACAGAGTGAACATCAACTCTTAGATACAGATACATCCAGCTGACGAGTCACAAATAGGACGAAAACTGGATTCCACTGCTAACCACTATCCATCTTTGCTTAATAAGATAGTAATCCTTGTGTCAATAAATGTCATTTCATTGCAAAATATCAGGAATTTATTGAATTTTCGAAATAAATATTGATCATTGGACGATGTTTCAGTGATTTCTGCAGTGGTTTGTTTCCCTAAAGTGGTGAAGTTATTTAATTTCATTGCTAATAGGGCTATGGATGTATACTGTTAAAGATTTTTAATTGAATAATTGTTAGTTTATCAAGGAATGGCAAAGAAGATAAGTAAGCTGTAACTCATTTACTTGCTTCTGATACTGAATAATTTATGTTTCATTGAGTAGCTAGAATATCGGTTGATGATGCCTATGAGTGCCAAGGATTATCACCCCATGGAAATAACTTTCATTGTATTTTTTTATAACTAATATTGAAGTCTTATCAGAAGGGGTTTTGTGGAGATTTAGTATTTTCATTGTTGAAAGCGTGAATCAATTGAAGCTAGACCATCATGGAAAACCCGGAAGCACTGGACGGTTGTCTCGTCCTATTATGGCCGTCCAGTGCTTCCGAATTTACCATGATGGTCTAGCTTCAATTGATTCACGCTTTCAACAATGAAAATACTAAATCTCCACAAAACCCCTTCTGATAATAATAATAATCATATGCTCACTAGTGACTGACTTCGAGAGGTAAATCCAGGAGTTCTAGTGAGAAGCAGTGACCAGTGAAGTTCAAACCACGTCTGTCGTGAGATATCAACTCACTGAGGACAATTGGTGAACGGTTGCACAACTTCATGGATCAGTTGATGTTAGACATTAACACCGTAGGATGCCGGCTCAGTGGTCTATCGGTTAAGTGCTATGGCGCGAGACTGGTAGGTCCTCGCTTTGAATCTCGCGAGTGGGGGATCGTGGATGAGCACTGCTGAGGAGTCCCCTAATGTTGAATTACATATTAAACTTTACTGAAATTGGCACTACAACACAATAAATTGTCCAATAAGATTATTCAAACCGTATAAGGAGATGAATTAAAATCTGAATTAGAAAAATTATTCAACCCTATCAGACAGCAACATAAAATGTTCATCTTTTAACATGGTCTTGGAGTAAACTAGCATTTCATATATTAGAATGTAGCTCTTTTCCATTCTGTCTTACATTCTATTTGCTATTCATTTCTGATTTCTTTTATTATACCAAACCAAAATATATGTAAATAATAAACAAATTAACTGATCACAATTGATTAATCACTGGGTGGTGATCAATGTTATGTGTGCAGATCGAATGCTATCGATCAAATTGCAATGTGGCCATTAGTCTAGGTGACTCGACACTGCGTGTACTATGTTGAGATAAGATAAGAGTTGGTTGTTCAATTAACTGATCTTTATCCAAATTAGTTTTATGAATTTGGACATATAGATGGATTATTTACATCCATGGAATGTATAATAATTTCAAATTAGTCGATAGCTGGAACACTGGTAAGCTAGATATGTACAATATGTAGTGTAACGAGTTTGCAAAAATGTCATTGAATAATCATGAAGAACATGAAAATCATTAAAGAAGTAAGAGTACAAAGTAAGTTTAGAGAGCGCAGAAACAGAAAGGTTTATTGAGTAAAAAGAATCAGGGAATATTATCAAAATGACTGGGCAAACAAGATCCTGCTGTCTGCATGGCTGCCATGGTGACAGATTGTTAATCAGATAGCCTCTTTAGGTTTTTAACTCCCATCAATTTTTTCCCCTTCTAATTTTCATCTCTTACATAACGATGTTGCTGTTCACATATTAATTTGACTTCATTCCAAATTATACTGAATGATTATGTCATCATTTGTTAATTTCATTACAATTATATAAACCTTTTTCATTTTAGTGATGATTTTCTAATAACTTGGATATTATCTATTCTTACTTTTTCTGGTTAGCGTTTTTTTTAGCGAGTTGGTTTTCTACGGGATGGGGTCGCTAACCCCATGCATAACCCTCCTCCTTTACCCGGGCTTGGGACCGGCAGTAGTCAACGGAGGAGCTACAGGCGGAGTTAATATCTATTCTGGTCTGTATTATTATTTTCCAGCATATGGATAAGTATCAACTCTAATTGAATTTATTTATACATTTTATGTGCTATTATTTGTATCATGACTTTTAGTCTCTTTATAAACATTAACTTAAACTTAATAAAATAAAGTGCGTTAAACTATCGTTTATAATAAATTCACTTGATGTTGTTTAGTTGCATCTTCCCTATGTTATTTAGGACTACAATTGATCAGTCTCTTGTTGGTATATGTGCATCCTGTGAGGATTGCCTCTATATAGCCTTAATTCATATGTATTATAAGCAAAGATGGATAGTGGTTAGCAGTGGAATCCAGTTTGATACGTGTTTCGTTGTATTTGGGACTCGTCAGCTGGATGTACCTGTATCTGAGAGTTGATGTTTACTGTGAGACTTGAACCCAGTACCATTCGCTTCAAATGCCATCGAGTTATTCACTCAGCTACTGAGTTCTGATGGCCACTTGTTTGTGTACTAAACACTCATCAAACTGGATTCGACTGTTAGGCACTATATATCTTTGCTTATAATACTTATGTATTAAGGCTATATGGAGGCTATACGCACAGTATACACATATGCCAATTAGAGACTGACCAGTTGCAGTCCTAAATATCAATGAGAAGATTCAAACAAACAATACTAAGTGAATTCGCAATTAAGTTTGGAATGTGATCATCTTTATACATTTTCATAAGATTTGATTAAGACAATGATATTTACTCATTAAAACAATTAATAATAATCTAAACCTCAGAAGACAAAACTACTGATCAATGAAACTGTATCAAACAATCAAGTTAAACTCAGATCAGCATGATAAAACTAAATGAAAATGATTCTAAAGATAGTTTCAGTTTGTGTCAGAAATTGTCTTTACCCAGAAACAGTGAACAACGATTTTGCTATATCATAAATAGAAAAAAGTTGAGGGGATGTTAAGATTTCTCATGGTCTAGTAAATGGTCATAGCCATACATTGTGAAGATTTAGCCAAGACAAATATGCAGTAATTCCTTTGGCCAAATTCATTTTCAAGACGATGTTTATGATGAAAATGTGATCTGAAGACAACCTATGTGCCTAGAACATAATACTATACTAAGTTAAGATCCTATGCTTTTCTTTACATTACATCTATTTGCATATTTATAATACATTGGCAAAATTTATTAAACAGGGAATCATTCTCAACACTAAATGGTACTAGTTTTAGATCTATTTTATTGGGGTATGTGAATGATGTACAATTTTGAGGAAAATTTGAAGACGAATTTACAAGAACCCTACTAACTTGGTGATTTCAATTATCAATTTAGTTGTTGACATACATGTATTACTATAGACGAATAAAGTACGCTTTAATTTTTGGCTTTAACAATCATCCACTACAACACCTGTTACCCTTCGTCGAGGAGCATGGAATGCCGACCAGCATTCTCCATCCAACTATGTCCTGAGCAATACTTTTTTAGTTCTTTCTTGTTAACATTCATCCTTTTCATATCTCCTTATATTTCCTGGCTTAATGTGTTCTTTGGCCTTCCTCTTTTCTGCTTCCTTTCAAGATTCCAAGTTAGCATTTGCCTCGTGATGCAATTTGGTGATTTCCTCAATGTATGTCCGATCCGCTTCAAACGTCTTTTACTAATTTGCTCTTCAGATAAAAGCTAGTTTGTTCTCTCCCACAGAAGGCTGTTGCTGATGGTATCCAGTCGGTAACTGTTGAGTAATTTGCGTAAACAACTGTTTATCAATACTTGTACCTTCTGGACGATGATTTTAGTAGTTCTCCACGTTTCAGCTGTGTACAGTAAGACTGTCTTCACGTTCGTATTGAATATTCTCACTTTGAAATAAGTTGAGATTTGTTTTGAGTTCCATATCTTGTTAATTGTACAAATGGTGTCCTTGCTTTGCCAATGCCCGCCTTTCATCTGCATCAGATCCCTCTTGTTCATCAATGATGCTTCCCACGTACGTGAATGTTTCTACATCTTCCAGAGTTTCGCCATCAAGTGTGACTGGGTTGGTGTTCTCCGTGTTGTATTTGAGAATTTTGCTTTTTCCTTTGTGTATGTCGAGGCTTATTGATGCAGAGGCTACTGTTACATTAATTGTCTTCGTCTGTGTTTGTTTATAACTAATCATTCATCCAATCGTCCACATTTCCAACAGCTAAAGCTCTTTTTCTATTGCTTAACCACCAGTCATTAACATAATTTGCAAGGCATTCCATCTTAATCGAACACAATTACTTCACTTGATATGAATTATGATATTATATCTATGTGCTGATCACAATGGCGAATATATCATCCGTATACATCTCAATCTTCCATTTCATATATTTCAACTTGGTACTAAATTTTCTTATGCTCAATTGGCTAATACATCAGCCTTTTACCTCGTTAAATTCCTTCAATCTTCATAAATTACCATGCTCCATTCAATGTTACGCGATTTGGGTCTTACCGAATTCTTTACGTGACACTCCGACAAACAATGTTATTGATCTAATTCTTGGAAAAATGTTATCACTGTTCTTTGGTGAATGCATTTTGAAAGAAGAACACCTTTATAACCCTATTTATTTATGTCTCTCTTTACTTTATTTAAAATGATTGACCAATGACTGAGTATTGGTACATGAATGAAAGACATTTGTTTTATTGTTCAAACAAACAAGTAGAATATAATGAAGAGAATTCTCATTTCTACGGTATCTTTTACTTAGTCTGTGTATTTGCATTTATAATTATCTGGTAAATATATAAGTCTATAGAAGGATAGACAAAATTGATGTCAGTATATGGGTTAAGTTTTTGATTGAGATCATGAATCGATTGATGTTAGACCATCATTGAAAACCTGGAAGCGTCTTATTATGGGACTCTTCAGCATGGATTATTGGTTGCGTAGCTATTCATGGATTGATGGAATTTAGACATTAACACCTTTGTACACTATTTTAATGGTCTAGAGGTTAAGCGTTCACGAGCGACACCGTAGGTCCTGAGATCGATTCCTGCATGCTGGATTGTAGATGCTCACTGATGAGAAGTCCCAAACTAAAAGAAAAGATCGAACTATAAATTGATTCAAAATGTTGAGTATCTTTTATATATTTCTACCATATAACTATAAATGCAAATATATAGCTTAGATCAATGTTATCGTATAAATGAAAATTCTCTTTACTTTCATTCCATGATACAATGGATTATCTAATTAATCTGAATGAAGAAGGATACATATAATGTGTTCAACATATATGGATATCTATATGCATGTATACTGATTGGAAATAGCCTTATCGACTTGATCTTAGTTAATAGGTAGCCAAAACAAAATCAGATTGCACGAATCATTCAGCAAAATCTAAACCGATTTAGACGATTATTCACTTTCTTTTTTAGACAGTCAGTAATGAAAAAGGATTGTGTGATGTTATTCATTTGATTTGATCAAAAAAAAGAGGAAACTAATGAATAATTTAAAAGGTAAGAAGAAGAAGAAGAAGAAGGAGAAGGAAAGAGAATGAAAGAATCTTTGAAACCAATCTGAAAACGGGGAAGGTGGGGAAACAATAATTTCAGAAAAAATATTGTTCGACGACGTACGTGTATTCAGTCAATAAGGTTGATATTTATGAGATATTAGATAATAAATAGTGTTATATCCCGATATGAATAATGAATAGTAACTTTCGGATATATTTATAAATCAATATTATGCATCGTATAATCGCTAAATAACTAAATAATTCATATTCATGTTCCCCTTATCATGAGCTTTATTTTGAACTATAAACTATTATTATACGATTTACTATTCATGAATTACACCCAGTCAATTGACTACTGTGGCCCGGTGGTTAAGCGCTCCGGTGGGAGACTGGTAGGTCCTGGGTTCGAATCTCGTGAGGCGGGATCGTGGACGCGCACTGCTGAGAAGTCCCACAATAGGGCGAAACAGCACTACAGTGCTTCCAGGTTTTACATGGTTGTCTAGCTTCAATTGACTCATGATTTCAACTATGAAAATACTGAAATCTCCACAAAACCCTTTCTGACTACTGTTCCTCTACTCACACACACATTTGGATGAATCTTGTACAAATGTTATTTTCTATTTTATGGTACGATGTGGTCATTTTGATTGGTATATAAACTTAGTATGTTTGAAATATAATGATTCATACCACAGAGGCTGAGATTGGTGTTATGAACTTAACTGGTTGTGCTTGGTAGAAAAGAGGACCAACAAGTATTCTAGACTGCTCGTACGGGTTTTGTGTGTCATTGGTCTGATCGATAAATCACTGCTCTCTAATTGGCGGCGCCGTCACGTTCTACATTAACTGGGCACGCCGACCATAGGATATAACAATTGACGTTCACAGGTTATAACAATAACATGAATTCAAATCATTATTCAAACAGTGTACAATATAAACATTTCGCAATATTATTATCTTTGTAATCCATCTGCAATCATAACTATTTTCTACCATTTCAGCTGCTATAATTAAGTTTTTCCGTCCATCTTTCATTGGGTAAATCAATCCGAATGAAATTATCTTATGTTCTTATTAGGGATGGACAAAGCTGAAAACATGTTAAAAAACTTCAATGTTTCCAAGCAGAGATGGATGGTGAGTAGGTGAGGAACCCATGACATGCGTTTCGTCCTCTGCGGGACATGTCTTCCGAATTCATTTGCATCTCAGAGTTGGTATTCAATCGAACACTCAAACCCAGTATCGTTTGTTTCAAGCGCCATCTCATTATTCACTTAGTTAGTGAGTCCAAATAGCCACTGTCTTATGAAATAGGGTGAATTTCAATTCATTTGTGCTGATTGTTTGAATCTTCACATTGAAGTTGAGGACTGTGATTGGCCAGTCTTTTTTTACTCAAATAACTGATACAGGTTTTCCATTCGAGTCTTTTAGAATTCAGATTCGCAATAATTTGCTAGCGCTTTATAGTAGCGCTTGAGTACATACAGTTACTATTCATAATTAATGACATTCTAGAAACTGTAAATAAATAGATTAATTGAAATATTTGTACATTTTGGAAATAACCAACCCAAATATCGGAGTAGGTCACCATTGTAGCTCATTATGTTCGGCTCAATCCGATTATTAATGGCACTAATTTATGTATAATGATAAATCGGTGATAGGGTCGAAATAAACACTTCTGTAAAGGTACATACACACACATGAAGATTTAGATTTCTATAGTAAATTACAGCCAAAATAAAAATAAAATATGATTATAAAAATAAATAAAGTCGATAAAAACTGATTTCACGTAACACATAAATATTGATACAAAGAAGCACCAGATATATATGCGCCGCACAAATCGATTGAGATTTGTGCGAGGGATGTGATACTGCTCAGGAGCTCAAACTGAAGCAGGTGATTTTCTTAGGGGGCTACACCCAGAGCCTATGACCGAAAGATCTGATCCACAAGGCAGTGGAGCATCGTGAGGAGATGCAGTCCCTTGGTAGCCTGTGACCAACAATTGATTCATGCACCATTTGTTCCGTCAGGATACTGGAGCCCATGTTCACCATTGGTTTTGAATCAGGGTTTTCCCACTCCCCTAGGTGGACTAACCGTGTCCACCAACACGATTAAAATGCTGGACATTCATTTTCCGTCCTCTCAATTTCGTAAACAACAGTAATGCCACGAGAAGGCAGTGAATAGGACTTCCCTGTCAGAGGCTGTATACGCGTGTCCATGTTAGAGCATTTTGAGAGGGAGAGCGAACTCTCCCCACTCTCGTCGGTACCAGAGCATTTGGGGGCTTAACACGTAACACTATTGATTGATTTTATTCAGTATCCTTGCTACATCCTAGAGTCGTCCAATGAGATAGGCACACATACACGTTTCTTATACTTGATCACAATATGGTACGTTAATGAGAAAACAAAGAATTACTCGGAAGGGTATATGTAGAAAACTGAATCATCTATGTACACATCCAACTTACATTTAAGCCAAGAATTTGTCAGCGCTGAAACTTTTTCATTCAGCAACATACATATATTACACCTGTCGCTTAAGATGTCTGTATTCGACCATCCTGTTAATCATACATTTTTACCGAGAACATTAGTGGTCACAACCAGATGTAGCTCACTACAATATTACATAATATTTTGGTAAAATCTGAGAACCAAACAGTAAATACTTCATCAATTGTCTCAGACTTTTTCGTTCCTTTGTTTGTATACCAATCATTTTCTGTTCTCGTTCTATTCTCTTCAATTTTCTTAACCTTTTGCCTCCATGTATTCCACTTTTGGTTGATGATTCGTTCTGCTTTTGTTATATCTAGAGCTTTGCTTCTTACTATGCCGCGTACTACTAGATTACTTGAACGATAGAATCAACAACATCACAAGAGTAAAGACAGAAAACTAGTAAGTAGGAAGTTTATTCCCCAAATCAGTGTCAAAATATACTAACACAAATCTCATGTATTTATAGTTATTGGCTGAATGTAAATCATCATTTCGGTCAACCAATAGGCACATAGGGGGTCATTCTTATCCATCCAATGGGGAAGCTACACGTCGATATTCTAGAATATTCCCCTAGCAGTGGTTGGATGGAATATGTCCGGCTCTTTCTGAGCTTTTTAGGGCTTCCTAGAGTTTACCAACGAGAACCGTCCTTACAACTTTTATCTGTTGACATCAGTAGGACATACCGAAATAGCATAAAAGGTTCATTTTTCTCAGTTTAACTTGTGAATAAATAAGAAAGTATGTGTGAAAAGTACTTTTCAACAGTAATTATTTCCTATTTAGGTGATAATCAACTGTACTCCTATGAAATCATTTTATCAAATAACAGATTTGATGCATGAATTGTAAAGTGAACTCCTTTTGTTACATGAATACACTATGCAGTTCATTATTATTTGAATACAATATTAACCTGCAATTAAAACTTAAAATACGAGGTATCTTTTTTTTATAGCTTCATTCAAGATTATATTTTTTGGTACAATATAGAATCCTTAGCACAAAGTATTTCAACAAGTTTCCATTTCTTACTTCTTGGTCGATTCTGACGATCAATATTGAGTGATCATCAGTGAGAAGTTAACAGTTCAAGAAATCAACATCTGAATAATGTACAATCTTTTCACTGGAAATTGCCAGCAATGATGATATCACTGATTAAGCTTTTGGTGACCTTTATAGAGAAAGGTTGTACACTTTTCAGAAACGTACCTGGATAGGCTATGCGACTAATAGCTATAATGATGTATTAAAACAAATGCAATGAGATAACTTATTGAAGTATCTAGATGACAGGAACAGGTAGTCTAGATGTTTAAGTAGGCCAATTTACATGTAGCTTTACAATTATCACATGGAGATTACAATATATAGTAATTAAAGATAATATTTCTTAATACAAATGAATTATTAGTTACTATGCAACACCATCGATTAAATAAACTATTTTCACATTTACTCAAATATTTACCTATCTAATGATCTTAATCATGTGATGTCATTGTACTTTAAAGTTTATCGATTTCTTTTTCTATTATAATTTCAATGATAATATCAATAAAATAGGATCTTAAAAAGGATCTATTTTCATTGATTATTGAACCCATTCTATTTAGTATAATGGTGAAGAAGAACATGAAGGGGGAGGCAAGTGAAGGTTTTAAGATAAAAAATTACAGAATATCTCAGTAAAATATTGGAACCATATAGTGAATAGTTAATTTACAAACTATTAATCAATTAAATCCACTTGGTATTGTTTGTTTGAATCTTCTGATTGATGTTTAGGACTGGAATTGATCAGTCTCTTATTGTCCATATATGTATACTGTGCGTATTGCCTCGATATAGCCTTAATTCACATACATTGTAAGCAAAGATGGATAGTGACTAGCAGTGGAATCCTAAACATCAGTGGAAAGATTCAAACAAACAATACTAAATAAATTTCAACTTCACCCCATGTCACGAGCAAGTGGCTATTAGGATTCAGTAGCTAAGTGAATAACGCGATGGCGTTTGAAGAGAAAGGTACTGGGTTCGAGTCTCAGAGTGAACATCAACTCTGAGATGCAGGTCGATCCAACTGACGAGTCCCAAATAGGACTAAACGCGCGTCAAACTGGATTCCACTGCTAACCATTATTCATTTTTGCTTATTAATCAATTGTCTCAATCTTGACTGTTCCTTCTGTAAATATCAGTCCATCGTCTCTGATTTCATTGTTCATGCATTTTCATACCAATCGCGCTTCATCCCCGTTCTCTCCTTATCGATCTTCTACTGAAATACTTTATCTGCCTGACCATCGTTATACACTACTTAAGTGGATACAAGTAACCCACACCACAGTATTACTAATCTAAAATATTTTAATTGACATTAAACAATGAAAATATATACAGCTTTTAATTATATAACCAATTTATTTTCAAAAATATGAAATTGACTAATTTAATTTTGAATTGAAAAGGAGAATATGACAGTTATCATAAGGCTGTTCTGATCAGTGACTTTGTCTGTTCATATTCAATAGTTTATATATTCAATATTTCAGTTAGACATATCAATAACCATTTGAGATGGTGAAGAAGATTTGCAGCTCAGGTATATGAGTTTGATGGATTTTTGTTCTCTAAGTTGGATGGTTTGGTTGTGGCACTTTCATCGTTCTTATGAACGCCATCATCAGAACAAACTTTGGGTAGAATGTTTTAGAGAAAAACGTAGAAGAGAAGAGAGATAGAAACTTTTGGCACCTATTAGGGTTTAAACGTTATTATTCTATGGTATATTTTATTATAAAGACTAAAATGTAAGCTACGTTTCCACTTATTTACTGATGATGATTTTCTTGGCAATTATCGAACTCCAAGTTAATTATCAGAAGAGGTTTTGTAGAGATTTTAGTAATTTTATGGTTGAATTCATGAGTCGATTGATGCTAAACCACCATGAAAAACCTGGAAGCACTAGACGGCCGTTTCGTCCTATTATAGGACTCCTCAACAGTGCGCATCCACTATCCCGCCTCACGAGATTTGAACCCAGGTTCTGTCGGTATAGCGTTTAATCTGCATACAACTGAGCCGGCTAACATCCATCAGTTTTAATGTCTAACTTCAACCAATCCACCAAATTGCATGATCGTGGATGTGCATTGCTGAGAAGTCCCACAATAAGATGAAACGGCCGTCCAGTGCTTACGGGTTTTCAATGGTGATATACTTGGTTTTGAACAAGGTGTATTCTCAATTGTCATTTTATTGGAAGTTGATCATCAATTTTATCAGTGCGTTGTTGTAAGTCCTCGAAGATCAATCAGAAGAGTCTGCAAAAGCCAAAGTAAATAATAAAAACACTCCGAGTGATCAGTGGATCTTATACAAAATTTTGACTAAATAATTACTGAATCTGTTACCAGTTTAAATGTCGTTTCTGAAGCCAATAGAATCGCGAAGCCATACATAACTTTACAAATACTATCTAATACTGTAACTAATCTAACCTTCGAACTAAAGCTTGTTCCATAATTTCCATCTTCTGTTTAGAGTTTGAAAATAGAATACTTTTAGGGACTATGAATTGATTAAAAAAACAGTGTTCAAGGCTCTAAGCAAAGGGCTTAACATGTTAAAAATGGACAAAGATAAACTTGGAGTTTGCGAAACATACTGATTTAATTTTCGTAATTTTGTACTACTATCAAGTGCTGACAACGCATAGTCAGATTATACCCCATGATGTTCTTTAATTTGATTGAAAATTATAGTCATTCGTGAAGCTGTCGAGGAATCATTAAAATCAAAGTAGAACGTCTGTAGGTGTTTTAATTCATTACAATGTTCAACCGCTAAAATTAATTCATTAGGCCTAATGATCTTATGTGTTTTCTGAAATACGATGAAATTTAAAGACGAACCAGTGATTTGGTAAATATCAAGTGTATCCACGATACGATTATTTGAAAAGAAGTCATCCTACTTCTATCGTTTTACCATGGTTTTCAGAAAGTCCCAGTTTGTATGTTTACAGAGACTAGATTGGCTAGTCTTTTTGTAAGGAAAAGCTATCATAGAGGTAGACAGTATTGTTGAAAACGTCGGCAACCATTTCATGGTTATTTTCTCTAAATTCTGCTTATTTTTATAGATATTGGAATAATATTTCTACCGAAGGTCTAGGATGGCATGACATCATGTTGGCGTATGGACTCACTGTGATCTGCATTGGATTTCACGTATTGCTAATAATTCAATAATAAATAACTGCTGTAACCAGTTGTCCAGTATATTGAATGGTAATTGAAGTCTTCTGTAATGACTTGTCAAAATTTATAGTAGAAGCTTATCTTAATTCAAGACCGTCAACTATAATCGAAGTATCTGGAACTCCGTATACACAACCAATGAGTAGACTATAGTTTGAGATGTTAACTAAAACTCAAAACGACCCAGATAAACTGTGAAGAACACTGTCTTCAACTTTTTGGGCAATTCAGCGTGTAGATTCGGGTATGATTTTGTTCCAGTGTCCAGGCACTTGTGTTATAATTCAAATAGTTTGTAGAGCGAGAGGGACCAGAGATTGCTATAGATTGAGATAATCATTATATAGGCAATACAGATTCATATGCTCATGATGATTTGACACATATTTAGGAAGAACATAGACACATTAGTGTTGAGGAGTAAAATGGTACATAATCTGAGAGCCCTTCTTAAGTATAACTGGTAAAGTAACGAGTAGTTTTATAACCACCAGCAGATTTTACGTAAGACAAATGTGAAATCAAACTTTGGATAGATTAATTTCATGTTGTCACTCTAGTCTTTCATTTAGGTTCGCTTATATTCGGGTAATAGAGGACTTTATGTGAAGCAGCTATTCAGTTGGCTCAGATGATGTGATCTTGATCTCTTATCTGAGTGTTTCTGAATTACGAAGTTTTCATTGTTCACTGTGAATACTTAGTTCAAGCATGTTCAATCCTTTTAGAATATTATTTCATAATACCATTTTGTTCTGACGACCTTTATTATGTCTGTTTATTTTTGTACTTTCATCATCTTTAAGTGTCTTTACATTCTCGCAACCGTTCTATTTGAATAAATTTGACCATGATTAGGATCTATGTTGATTTGTCCATTGCTCACAGATTTATTAAAATGCTATACTTTTGTTAGCTTTTTGATATTACTAAATTTGCTTCTGTTTACATGAAGGGGGTAACACATCATGCCATCCCTCTATTAGTTTGTTTGTGTATGCTTAGGGGAGAAAGTAGTACCTTTTCATTTTATTTTGTATGATCAAGGCTTTATACAAATTAATAAGTATCTGGACTCCCTTTCCTAGTGGATATAGAGTCGGAGTTTAAAACTGTAAGTACGGTATTTGAGTCTTAGTTCAAGGATCAACACTAGGGTATTCAGGGTATCCAACTGATAAGTTCTAAAGCAAGATAAAGTGATAAACGCATGTAAATCTTTTAAAATTAGAAAAAATGACGTTGTTAACATTCATTCACATAAGTATGATAAGAGATATAGAATATTATCGACTTGGCTATCACATATCTCTGTTTTGTATGAGTATGGCGTTTTATTGAGATCAACAAAAAGTGGATCATAACTTGACAAATTAGTCAATTTACTGATGACAACTATCATCTACTATTGAAATATGACAGTTAATGTTGGAAAATTTAAAACTAATTGCCTTAATTCACTTAGTATTGTTTGTTTGGATCTTCCCATCGATGTGTTTCGGACTGCAACTGGTCAGTCTCTAATTGGCATATGTGCATACTGTGCGTATTGCCTCGATATACCTTAATTCACAAGCATGGTAAGCAGAGATGGATAGTGGCTAGCAGTGGAATCCAGGACGCGCGTTTCGCCCTATTTGGGACTCGTCAGCTGGATGTACCTGCATCTCAGAGTTGATACAGGTACATCCAGCTGACGAGTCCCAAATAGGGCGAAACGCGCGTCCTGGATTCCACTGCTAGCCACTATCCATCTCTGCTTAATTGCCTTAATATTATTTGTTTTATATAGTATGTTTCTTGGAAGTCTATGCCAAATTTGATAATAGTCAGGCTATATCGAGGCAATATGTACAGTATACATACATGCCAATAAGAGAGACTGATCAATTATAGTTTTAAACTTCAATGGAAAGATTCAAACAAACAATGTAAGTGAATTTAATAGTCAGGATTATTATAGAAATACCTTGTTCATAAACACATGTCCTATGAACTCTAAGGCTATACAAATAAATTTGAACCCAGGACGTATCAGTCTCGCGTGCGAGAGCTTAACCTGTAGACCATTGGATGCCGGCTCAGTGGTCTAGAAGTTAAGCTCTCACGTTAGAGATTGATAGGAGTCGAATCTCGTGAGGTGGGATCGTCAATGCGTACTGTTGAGGAGTCCCACAATGAGACGAAACAGCCGTCCAGTGCTTCCAGGTTTTCCATGGTGGTATAGCTTCAATCGACTGATGATTTCAACCATATAAAATTACTAAAAATCTCCACAAAACTCCTTTCTGATAATGATTAATGAACGTATTGAAAGAATACTCGGCGAAACTATAATTTATGAACGAACCAATCAGGTATAAGATAATAAGTCTCGGATTTGAGAGTGAGAAATTCATCCATCCGTCTATATAAATAACATTTTGCTATTTTAGCTGATGGAAGTTCATGATGAAAACCTTGGATCTAATTCATAACCCTAACCATCAACTGTAAATCATAATTCTAATTATTCACATTATGATAAGCAGAGATGGATAGTGGCTAGCAGTGGAATCCAGGACAATTAGCATTTCGTCCTATTTGGGACTCGTCAGTTGGATCGACTTGCATCTCAGAGTTGATGTTCACTCTGGGACTCGAACCCAGCACCTTTCGCTTCAAGCGCCATGACGTTATCCACTCAGCCACTGAGTCATGATAGCCACGAAACGGGCGTCAAACCGGATTCCACTGCTAGCTACTATCCATCTCTGAATTAAGGCTATATCGAGGCAATACGCACAGTATTCACATTAGTTTATAACCATCATTTGGTTCTAGTTGTTAGGTGGATATACTCAAAATCACTTAAGTATCGCTCAAAAGGTCGTCCATAAATTATAGTCTCATCAAATACTCACTTTTGAAAGTGATGTCTCTTTCTTGAAATTGTAACATTTTCTTTTTTTTAAAAAAGGATTAAGTTATTCTATTCGATATGATGGATGATCTCTGACTAAGTTTAATGGGTTACTGATATTCTAGAAGGTTTCTTATCTCTAGGATACTTCTCTTGAGCTTTGAATATTAAAGTGCTTGAGAACTATGAAACAAGTATTACTTTGAAGGCTAGTTTATATTTAAAAAGTATGGATTTTTACAGATTTAGTTGTGACTTCGAGATCCAAGAAGGTAATGATAAACAATGATGAATAATGACTAGCAATGGAATCCAGCATGCACATTTAGTCCTATTTGGGCTCGTCAGCTGGATGTACCTGGATCTCAGAGTTGATTTTCACTCTGGGACAAGTCCCAAATAGCACGGAATATGCGTCAAACTGGATTTCACTGCTAACCACTATTCATCTATGCTTATAAAGCTTGTGACTTCAAGCAATATCGAGGCAATCCTCACAGGATGCACATATGCCAACAAGAGACTGATCAATTGCAGTCCTAAATAACAATGGGAAGGTACAAGCAAACAACACCAAGCGAATTTTGAAAAATATAATAATTTTTCAGAGTTCTTTTATTGAAGTATATGATAATGAAAAAGCACAACTTTTGAAATAGGTAAATGAGAAACAATTGAAATAGACTATACTAATTATCAGAAGGGGTTTGGTTGAGATTTTAGTATTTTCCATAGTTGAAAGCGAGAGTCAATTGAAACTAGACCACAATGGAAAACATGGAAGCACTGGACGGCCGTTTCGTTCTATTATGGGACTCCTCAGCAGTGCGCATCCAAGATCCCGCACCGGCGAGATTCGAACCCAGGACCTACCAGCTTTGCTAAGATATAGCTCAAAAAACGTGGCTTTTTGTATGCGATAACCACTAAATAACTTATTGACTGACTTCGTAGTCTTGGGTGTATGTTCGTTTATTTTTGTTCTACCCTCAGATAAGATAAAGAGTTAGTTAATTTAAATGAATTGTTCAAGCGGATTTTAAAGATTATTTAATAATGTAGAGATAGTTATTTTTTTTGTGATCACCAACTGATATCAGCTGAGATGTGATTGTTATTTGGAAAACATTAGATAGTTGCTTTTCATGTCAGCAAAAGTATCAGGATCACAAATCTGTCATGAATTAAACGCATGGTTTCCAAATCATCCAATGAACGTCTTCGGTTTGTTCCCTTATGTTTCGATTGCACGAGGATTATTTTCTCAAGCTATGGGGAAACAATCTTTCAGAGCTCTGTGATTATCAATACTTTTCAAGATGATTCTGTTCCATAATAATACCATTTTCATATTGAAATATGAAATTCAATCCCATTATGAAAATTCACATAACTAGTCTTTTCTTACTATAACTAAGTGTGTCAGAATTGACCGTTTTCAACTTATTCAAAGGTAGTCGAACTCAACGATGTCCAGATTTTGTTTTATATTCCTTTCTTGCTTAGCCATACATACATGCAATAATCAGAACGTATTTGTACTGAACATACACAAACCGATGAGAAATATGTTCATAGACCTCCAAACTTTACATGTCACTAAGTCGTTGAACATCAAAATATCAAGCTTGGTCAATGACTATAATATATTTTAAAATAAAAAAATACCATTCGATTTATATGTTTTTAAGAAATCTGAAGTTATAACCAAAAAGTGACTAAATAGTCATTATTATCTGATCTAACAATATAAAAGGTCATTCAATTTCGTGTATTGGTTGAAGGTAGACATTAACATCGTTAGATTCCAGTCGGCTCAGTGATCTAAAGGTTAAGATCTCGTTCACGAGACTGATAGGTCCTGATTTCGAGTCTTGCGAGGCGGGATCGTGAGTGCACAATATTGAGGAGTCCCACAATAGGACGAAACGGCTGTCAAGTACTTCCAGGTGAACAATATAATCTTAGCAAAAAAATAAACAAGCATTAGTTAGACAAACATTTGATTTGTGTTCCTGCTGCCATTTAGTTTATTTACAAAGACAATGCAAGCTTCAAGGACAAGACTAAACTATATGGACGACCTTTGAACGAATCTTAAATGACCTTGAGAAATATTAGCCAATCAGAAGACAGTTAGTATGCAGTAAAAATCTATTATACAAAACTCAAAAATTAAAGGGGATACTGTTCTTTCACATGACTCAAAAACTTCTCAAGGTTAGATATAGGTTCAGAAGTTCTAAAATTATCGTGCCTTTGGTACAGGAACTCATCCATGTGGCTCCATAGTAGTCGACCTCTGGAACCATGATAAGTTCTCAAAAATTCTTTTAACCTCGACCACATAGCTTCAATGTTGTTGGTATGGTTTAGGGTTTAGGGTTAGAGTTAAGGTTAAGGGTTATGGTTTAGGTTTAAGGATGAGACTATAAACCATGGACAACCTTTGAGCGACGCTAGAGTGACTCTGAGAACGTCGACATAATAACTAAGACTAAATGAGGGTTATAAACCTGTGTGAAGAATTCAAATTATGATTTACAGCTCATGGTTAAAATTAGGAATTATACTTGGGGTTTTCATTACGAACTGACATCGGCTATAATGCCAAAACCCTATTTATACAAATAGATAATTGAATTTCCTGCCAAAATCTTATCATCACTTCTCTTGTAGACGCTGAATTATCACGTCTTCTCTAAAATCCGTTGTAAACCAACCCTACGTAAGCATTAGGTACCGAACTTAGCACCGTGACTTTGAAAACCCGCGAAAGCTTCTGATTGGCTCGTCCATATAGTTTAGTCTCGCAGAATATTTTTTAGATATTTTACATATTAACTACATAGTAAAGATGGGAATTTTATTTTCCTATCAAATATTTTATGGTTGAAATAATGAGTCAATTGAAGCTAGATCATCATGGAAATCCTGGAAGCATTGTGTAGGAAAAAACCAACAACTAAAAACGTACCCAATGAGGGAATTAGGGCCAAGGAAGGGTGAGAGGTTGGACAAATCGTTTCTACACGCAATGTTCAAGCATGAATTCATGGATTGCCAATGCCTCAACAGTGCATAAAATAATGATTCGAAACTTCATTAATCCGGTTCCTTTAACTCTATAGATTATTTTAAAAGACGTGTCTTTTGGAGCATTGTGTCCACAGTTGATCAAATGCTCTTCTATCGAATTGGTTATCTTTTTACATTCACCTTTTAAGGGCCAAGCATTAGACTGAGAAGTCTTCCTAGTAACAGGGAATATGAAATACAATAAAACTGTTATTAATAATAGTATTTGATTGGGTTTATATTATATTTTTCATTGAATTAACTCATCTGACATTTAGTTGTTAGTTAGTTACTAAAAAAAATAAAAAAAATAAAATAGTTGCTAATGATTTTCACTAACGTTAATTTATTGATTAAGTTCAATAAGGAAATAAATAAATTAATTAATTACAAAAAAAGGAAAATTTTGCAATATAGATATAATTTGTTATATTGATTTTACTAAGTGATTAAAAGCAATTATATATATATATATATCCATTTCATATGTATATATAAGTTCATTTTCTAGCCATTATTATCTTAAGGTCACTTGTTTTCTATATAAGAAACAATAATGATACATAAATAAGGATAAATAGTGCTTAGCAGAAGAATCCAGTTTGATGCGTGTTTCGTTCTATTTGGGACTCGTCAGCTGGATGTGCCTGTATTTCAAAGTTATTGTTCACTCTGGGACTCGGACCTGGTATTGTTATCCACTTAGTTACTGAATCCTTATAGTCACCTATTTAGGCAATGAGGTGAAATTTTAAATTCAATTGGTGTTGTTTACTTGTATCTTCTCATTGTTGTTAAGAACTGTAACTGATCAGTCTCTTGTTGGCATATATACATCTTAAGAGGATTGCCTCGATATTGCTTGAAGTCACAAGCTTTATAAGTAAAAATGGATCGTGGTTAGTAGTTTAATCCAGTTTGACGCACGTTTCGTCTTATTTAGACACAGATATGCCAACAAGAGACTGATAAATTACAGTCGCAAGATACAAGTAAACAAAATCAAATGAATTTCATAATCATACATGTTTGTTTAATGATTCTATTGTTTTAATTGGTGACTATAATAAAGGATGAATTGTAGAAGGTAGTTCACATTACATTAAACGAATCATTGATCTTAAGAAGTAATCATTTTCACCTGAAAAACAATTAATGGCCATTATTCATTTATTCATCGTAGCTATGAGACTAAATGTTTTCAATATCTATCTATCTATCTATCAACAAGTAGCATAAATTCATGTTTGAAAGCAAGTTCAATCATGTCCATGAATATATATATATATATATATATATATATATATACTTAAATAAGAAGACCTATATATTGTAACATTTTGTTTAAATTAAAATCTGTTCTTAAAAATAAAAAAATAAAAATTTCCAATGATTTGATTGGTTAATTAAACTGACCAATCAAATTTTAGATGGATATATTTATGTAGTTAATTTTATTATGATGATTATTATTCATGCCTTGACAACAAAATTTTTTTTTTTGAAATTGTAAATCATTTGATTTTATCATTTAGGGTTATCATTATTTTTTGAATGATAAATATTTGGAATTTTTGTACAATTACTGTCATTATTATTATTACTATAAGGTAACCATTCAAACAAAAAAAGGGAGGAAAGTTAACATCACTCAACGGATATATTCAACGGATATACAGTAATTACATATTTATAAATATAGAAAACATGACTATGTTTATTCATGAATGATTAAAAGACAAATTTATATTGAAAAAAAACAAAACAAACTAACCAAAATGATGAAGTAACTATCACTTGTTTCAATGAATTGGAATAAAATCAAGTAAGTTCAATAGATCTGGTCTATATATAATAATCATTGATGAATGAAGTTATTGTTTGTTTCATCTCTTTTTATATATAATTGAAATCATGAGTTAATTGAAGCTAGATCACCATGAAAAACTTGGAAGGATTGAACGGCTGTTTCGTTCTATTGTTGGACTCCTCATGATTTCAACAATATATAAAATTATTAAAATCTACATAAAACCTCCCCTTCTGAGAGTTTTTCTTTTGTTTATTAATATTTAAAAGTTTAAAAATTGTTCACTGTATTTAGTTCATAACATCTGTTAGAGAATTTTGTCAGTAATGTTATGAATATTAATCTGAGTTAATATTATAATGGTAGATTTAGCTTTGGTTTATCAAAGTACTTGGTACCTGTGTGGTTGCGCCATAGGATTGAGCTGTGCTGTTCAGATTGTATCGTTGAAGCCTATGTAGTGTCTGGTTGTCCTGTGGATCAGGATTGAACTGAACTGCTTGGGTTAAGCCTGAGGGTGGTGCCTGGTTCTCCTGTTAAACGGCATTAAGCTGTACTGCTTGGGTTGTCACGTGAAAGTCTGAATGATATCTGGTTCTCCTGAAAACCAGTGCAAAATTACTCTGGTCCACAAGGGTATATTATATAACGATAATATAAGATTTAGCTTAATATGAGCTGAAAGAAAGCGATCAGAAGAGTCATACTTGAGATCTTTGATTTTTTGTTTGCCAATTGACACTTGTTATTCAAGTACATCTGTAATTATAAATCGTCAAAGTTACTACGAATTTGAGCATGAGTTACCCTGTAATTATCAGAGACTATTTTAAAATCAAGTGAGTTGGAGTTACATTTACAGGTTTACAATAAAGTTAATAAATAATAATTGGATTCATGTGTCTCAGTCTGAAGTGTAATCATTTAATTTCATTGAATACATTGTTATGTGATTAGTAAACTAATTGACTTATATATATAGATAGATAGATAGATAGATAGATATAGATATTTCGTCTAGTGATTCGTAAAGTCCTAATACGTTTCGTAATCAGCAATGAGAACCAGGTTTAAGCATATAGAATTGGTTTGATTCCAATGAATAATGAATTCAACCTATTTATATCAATTAGAGAAAATTATTAAATTAACAAAGTAATGATATCAACAATACTCATTAACTATTAATTGTTAGATTCAATTAGTATTGTTTGTTTGAATCTTTCCATTGATGTTTAGGACTGAAACTGGTCAGTCTCTAATTGGCTTATGTGCAGACTGTGCGTATTGCCTCGATATAGCTTTAATTCAAAAGCATTGTAAGCAAAGATGGATAGTGGCTAACAGTGGAATCCAGTTTGTCGCGCGTTTCGTCCTATTTGGGACTCGTCAGCTAGATGTACCTGCATCTCAGAGTTGATTTTCACTCTTAAAACATCAATGGAAAGATTAAAACAAACAAAACCAAGTGAATTTAAACTTCACCTCATTGTAGAAGAAAGTGACTATCAGGACTCAGTGGCCGAATGGATAAGGCGATGACGTTTGAAGCGTACAGTACTGGGTTCGAGTTCCACAGTAAATATCAACTCTGAGATGCAAGTAAATCCAGCTGACGAGTTCCGAATGGGAAGAAACACGCGTCAAAGTAGTAGTAGTAGTAGTACTAAATGATCCCCAAAACAGTGTCAAAATATAGTACAGAAATCTCATTTATTTATAGTAATTGGTTTAATGTAAATCGTCTTTCGGTCAACGAAAAGGCACATTGGGGTCATTCTTATCCATCCAATGAGGGAAGACACACGTCGACATTCTAGGATATTCTTCTAGCAGTGATTGGATGGAATGCCTTCGGCTCTTCTTAGGCTTCTTAAAGGCTTCCTAGAATTTACCAACGAGCCATCCTTATATCATCAAAGATAGAATCCTGGACCATTTAGCTTCATGATATCCAACTGTTAACATGTTCAATTACAAATCTTTTTATTCATTATTACATATAAGATTATTAACAGCTTATTGGTTCAGTCCATCTTGTGATGTAAGAAATCGTTATAATCACTTGTTTTGAATGTTTGGATAAGAAGGATTCTTTGATTTTAAAAAATTCTGTTGTTTATATTTAATAACTATGTTGTTATAACGTAGTAATTATTTCAGAAATTGCCAGGCTTACAAATATTATGTACAATTAATTGAGGTTGTTTTCATATTGTTACTTTAAATTAAAGCATTGCAATGTGTCCTAGTACTGTCAAATGTATGTGAGTAAATAACACTTCTCGGTTCCTCAGGCCATAGGAAAATATTTCTATTTAAGGTCACTAAAAAGAAGGACAGGATTAGTTGAACAACATTACTGAACTGAGGATATAATTGCAAAGTCCAAGTTACAGGTGTTTAACATTGATCACACACGGCCTGTTTTTTGAATAGTCTTCGAAGTGTTAACTCCTTAGATTTCAAGCCTAACTGTAGGCATTAGAAATCGATGATCCAAGGTATAGTGTGCTGTTTTCTGCAGATGATCATTTTACCCAACCTCTCAGTTAGTTGTGAATGGCCAGAATAGCTGATGATTCTGCTTAAACTTAGTAAAAGCATTATCGCAATAACATATATTGATGACACATGTATTAGACAAATTCCATAATGTTGGATAATATGATGTTTTTCAAAAGATAGAAATTAATCATTTCGACTTCACACCATCCATATTGATGAAGGCTGATTCTTAAATTAATGTAGTAATCAGCAAACATTTGACTAATCTGTTAATTTGGTTAAACTACGATCATTCAGGGTATACTTTTACAAATTAAAGTTCCTTCTCATCATTACTATGAACCATTATGGTTACATTAGTATAGAAGAAAAACATGAGAAAATGTAACTCTTGTTTACTAGAAGGATTTAGCATAAATTTTTATTTTATAGATGTACTTTTTAGCACGTTAGCTGATATCCTCTACAGAAACCTTAAAACCCATAGATTACTAAGTAGTTGTTATGCGTAAAACTACACGCCCGAGCGCACCCGATTAGGGTTCGTCGCTAGTTTCAACCCACTGAAGTGCAATGGTGAGCCTCCACCCGTGGTCAGAGCATTCCTGATCACCCTGAACCCGGCGCCAAGTGGTTATTATCACCAATGAATTCATATGAGAGTAGAAGAGGATCCTTTCACTTTCCCCGACAAAAATAGTACAGCTTCTATGACTTTATGAGAATAAAATGATTCTGGCATAAAGTGATGTTCATATTGTGATCTGAGTGATATAATCTCTTATGACTGCAAAAAGTTTTGTTTAGAATGTAATGATCACAAACACCATTGGGAACAATGGAATATGCTTGAGCTCAAAATTACAGAACATCTTACTAAAATCTGAGAATCATGCAGTAAATACTTCATTTGCAAAATATCAATCAATTATCTCAAACTTAACTGTTCCTTATGCTGAAATCGGTCAGTCGTCACAGATTTCATTGTTCATGCATTTTCATGCCAATTGCTTACCGTTTTCGTTTTTTCCTTCTCGATCTTCTACTGAAATACATTCTATTCCTGACTAACGTTATATACTACTTATGGGGTTATAAGTAGCCCACACCACAGATGAATGATGAACACGATGTTTCCATAGTTTTACAATAAATAAAGTTCCGATATTTATTCAATGTTGCTTCATAAATTGGGCCACATGTTACGTATGCCTGAACACCGATTACCAAGACGCGCTATGCTGCATTCTTTCTTCTTCCCTATCTCTGCTTGTTAAGCTCAAAACATCAATCACAGTCTTCGCAATATGAATGATATAATGTAACCATACTGGGTTTATATACAAATAAAACAGACCACATCGTACCATAAAATAGCAAAAACAACATTTGTACAAGATCTAGCCAAAAGTGTCTGTGAATGTAGGAGACTGTACTTAATAGATTGGGCATAATTCAATAACGGTTAATTGTATAATAATGATCTATGAGTCAAAATAAAGCTTATAATAAGAGGAATATGAATGTTTGTAGTTTAGTTACTTCATAATTATGCAGTAAATATATATGGTATTGGTCCTAACAGTTATCATTCATTATTCTGGTCAGGATATATCAAAAGAAAGAAACATATGAACACCAATGGTTGGATACTAAGTTTGATCCATTGAATAAGGATCATAAGGATCAATAAATGTATTTGTTATTATCATATGATTACTTTTATATCATTAGATGATATACTCTTGAAGAGAAATATTGAACTTCAATATGATTAATGGTAGTTGTTTGTTTTTATGGATTATACTCATGATATTAGAATGATTTATATCATAATGGTTACATGATAGTTACATGATAATGTGATATATAAGTACTCATTCAATTGGTAACACTATTCACATGAGATATCATATACGAAATTGTTACAAAAAAACACTTTCAATGTATTAAATCATCTACTTTTCTTATATGACCACGGATACTTGTACTTGGATACACAAATATGCAAGTACATACCTATTTACATAAGGGATAACTACGCATAGCAACTGGAAAAAAGAAAAAAAAGAACGCCATTAATAATAATGACAGAATAGTAATAATAATACTAATCTATATATCAATACAAACAGTTAAGAAAAGAAGAAAATTTCTTACATAATTAATTTATTACCATTGAATGAAATTATGATCAATATGATACTATTGTATGTTACATAATTAGTTTTAATATACTAATTTATTGATACATGTCATTTGTAATGTGTAATTTTCATTTGGTTTCTTTTGTGTATGTATCTATGTATGTATGTATGTGTGTATGTAGGTAGGTATGTAGGTAGGTAGGTAGGGAGGGAGGGAGGGATGGAGGTATGTCGGTAACGGTCTTTCTTCTTTACCAAGGTTTTTTTATTACAATAGTTACTAAGTGACTTTAAATGAATTTAATAAGAATATTAATATTGGCATATCATTCATTTATTCGAATTTTTTTTATAATAAGATATGAAGGTGACAGAATACCAAAAAAAGGTATGTTTGAAAGGAGAAAAAAAAAGAGATTATCACCTGATAGAGACATTCATCCTCGGGTATTTTTTTCTCTTCATACCTAAAATATGATTGATTTTTTTTTACAACTGATTTCATGAAACAAGAGTTTTTCAACAACAACAAAAATTTTTTTACTATGGTTACTACGGATTTATCTTAATTAAATATATTACCATATCAAAAGTAAACTGTCAATTAATCTTAAAATACTTGGATAATTATAAGAAGGTATTTCCTGGAGTTCTAGTGAGAAGCATTAACCGGTGGAGTTCAACCAGGTCTGTTGTGAGATAGGAACTCACTGATGACATTGGTGAATGGTTGCTCAATTTCGTGAATCAGTTGAAGTTAGACATTAACACCGTTGGATGCCAGCTCAGTGGTCTATCGGTTAAGGGCTTCGGCTCGAAACTGGTAGGTCCTGGGTTCGAATCCCGCGAGAGTGGGTTCGTGGATGCGCACTGCTGAGTAGTCCCATAATAGGACGAAACGGCCGTCCAGTGCTTCCAGGTTTTCCATGGTGGTCTAGCTTCAATTGACTCACGATCTCAACTCTATAAATTACTAAAATCTCCACAAAACCCCTTCTGATTATAAGAAGTATTTATGAAAGTAAGATGTAAGTGTTTTGTACTATTTCTAATGATCTATGATTAAGAAAACAGTTATTGATTCATATCATTTTTGTTATAACCCCATAAGAATAATGAATAGTAACTTTTGGGATCCATTGATAGACAATTACTATGGGTATATTTCTTATTGTATAATTGTTAAATAACTAAACTATTCATATTCGTATCCCTCTTATTCTGAGTTTTATTTTAACCCATACACTACTATTATACGACTTACCATTCTTGAATTGTGCCCTGTTTATCAATTGCTATCCAACTGATTCACAGCCACATTTGGCTAAATCTTATACAAATGTTGTTTTCCTATTTTATGGTACGATGTGGTCCGTCCATTTGATATATAAACCTAATATGCTTGAAATAAATGATTCATATTGCAAAGGCTGAGGTTAATGTTCTGGCCATAAATGGCTGAGCTAGGCAGGAAGTAGGACCGAAAAGTACTCTAGACTTCTTGTACAGGTTTCGTTTATCATAGGTCCGATCGATAATTCACTGCTCTCTAATTGGCGGTACTACCACGTTATATACTAACAGGTACCAAGTTGTAACAATTTTATAGAAAATTCTAAAACAAATGGCATCAAATTTATAAACTACTAAATTAATCCAATTTAGTAGATTTTTTGACTTACTTACGCCTGTTACTCCCAATGGAGCATAGGCCACCAACCAGCATTCTCCAACCCACTCTGTCCTGAGCCTTCTTTTCAAGTTCGATTCAGTTCTTGTTCATTCTTTTCATGTCTGTCTCCATTTTTTCGGTGTAATGTGTTCTTTGGTCTTCCTCTTCTCATTTGGCCTTCAGGATTCCATGTGAGGGCTTGTCTTGTAACGCAATTGGGTGATTTCCCCAAAGTATGCCCTATCCACTTCCAACGCCTCTCCCTGATTTCTACTTCCGCTGGAATCTGGTTTGTTGTCTCCCACAGTAACTTGTTGCTGATAGTGTCTGGTCAGCGGGTAAGAAGTATCTTGCGTAGACAATTGTTAATAAACACTTATATCTTCTGGATGATGGCTTTCATATTCATTAAAAACAAAATCCATGATGCTTGTCAACATAATCATTTCTTTACTGAATTCAAAACCCAATTTTCTCTCATGACAATTGAATATTACCATTTAACGCTCATAAAATAGTTGACTTTTTAAAAAAAATCATAATCTGTAAAAAGAAAAAAATTCAACTCTTTTCTTGACATTAAATAAAAAGAATTGATGATGGTGTCAAAGTAGATTTTGTGTGTGTGTGTGTATCTGTGTGTGCGTGATCTATTTTGTTCAGTCATGAGGATCTGGTCAATGGCTAATGATATTTTGCATACTAAGGGAAAGTAGTCACAATTTTATTTTAAATATCAGAATGGTTTTTTGTGGATATTATAGTAATTTTAATAGGTAAGATCATGAGTCACTTGAAGCTAGATCACCATGGAAAACCTGGAAGCACTGGAGGCCGTTTCATCCTATTATGTGACACCTCAGTGGTGCGCATCCGCGATCCCACCTCACGTGATTTGAACCCAGGACCTCAATTTCGTGGATCGGTTAAAGTTAAACATTAACACCGTTGGATTACAGCCGGCCTTAATGGTCTAGAGATTAAGCGATCGCGCTCGAGATTGATGAGTCTTAGGTTCGAATCTCGTGAGTCAAGATCAAGGATGAGCATTGTTGAATACATTATTCAAGTATTTAAGTAAAACAAATTTTCTGTTCAATATTCAAATGTGATAATTTAAGAATAATATTTTTTTCATGATTTAATTCATCGATTTTTGAAGGTATTATGTTTTCGTACCCACACAAAGATATCATTACTTTTACAATAATATATGAAGACAACTATTAGTTCCAAACAATATACATATTCCTAATTGATTCCTTTGAGTAAGTATAAGTTAGCAAGTAAAATTGATTAATGGCTAGCAGTACAATTGATAAAGTGCCTTTATCCTTATAGAGTACTTCTGAGCAGTGTACACTTACAACTCCACAAGAGATTTAAATCAATAGTTTTAGGCCTCCTTGCTAGTGTATCACTTTCCAATGAACTTTACAAATATCAACGACAGTATACTAACAATAAATGATGAGAACTGTCGTATTTTTCGAAATTGGTAAAATTCACTATTAGCAAACTTACATTATAATGTAAGTTGTTGTGTAAACCAGGTAGAAGAAAGTATGTCAGACTTCACATTTGCGTGGCTAAAGAGAAATTTATTATCATTTCATAGAAGGTATGAACACTTCTGAATTTGTAGACTGACTCTAGTTGGATGATTACTTACTTCCACTAGGGATATATGTATCATACGAAATATCACAAAATGACTAAAGTTATAAGTATGAACTGCTAGGTTCTAACCCAGCAGTGTGAATTATAGGATTTCTCTAGCAGGTTTAAAGATCTCGGGCCCGATTAATAATTGGATTGTGCATGTACACGGCTGGCCAATCACTTATTAAGATGAAATAGCTGTACAGTACTTTCTGGTTTGTAAAGGTTTTCGTAGCTAAAGTCCTTCAGGGAGCATCAATTCCTTCAAGATTATAGGTACATCTTGCTGACGAGTGCCAAGGAGCACGAAACTATGGTCCAGGGTTTCCTGTTGACTACCTCCAACCACCATATTATCTTAACATAGTGTTGTCAAACTTCAGAACAAACAATACTAAATGAATTTAAACTTCGGAACGTATTTAAAATGAGTTAATAGGAAGAATTGTAATGTGAAATAGAACTCAATAAACACATATGTTTGAAAACAAATAGATAAATAGAAGTAACGAGAAGTCTAAATAATGATTATATACCAAAGATAGAAAGGAACAAGAAAAATGAATGGATTCGCTGCCAATGACCATACATTGACATTAACAGCTTTAGATTCCGAACATCTTTATGATCTCAATTAGAACGTCCACATCATCTGGAAGCGGTTCAGTCAATAGTTCTTAATACCATACATTTGTTTGACAGAAATTAAATATTTTTCTTAACAATTCTTACGATAAATCAAATGGCATCTTATGATTATTATTGACTAGAAGTGTAAAACACATGTCTTCAATATCATAGTTAAGTTTGTCCCATGTTCACATTAATCAATTTTTCGTTCCTGTTTTAAACATTATCTGAAGCTCCAGCCCTGATCAATCGGTAGTGGAATCGAACACAGACAATACTAACAATCAATGCATATCTTCTTATATTAAGTTATATTTTACAGTGGTCCATTAAAATGTGTAACAATTGAAAACTTATTAGTCAATTTCTAACTGTTTTCTCAGCCCATCTTACAAATCTGAAACACATTATTTCAGAATAGAAGGAAAGAGGCATAAAGCATAAGATAAGTTTCACTTACAAGATTGATTTACCCACAGAAAATGTGCATATTTATTGGTATTCATGTCACCTGGAAGCACTCTGACATGAATATCAAGTTGATAATAATCAAATTAGGATATAACAAATAAACCATCAGTTTTCTAGAATTTACTAAGTAATTTAAGCGAAATACTGATTGAATGAAACATTTTCAACTTTGAAAGATCTTTTACTTCTTGAATAGTTCTTCAAGGGTTCCAACTTGTTTTGGTGAAAAAAAATAAATAAGAAACTTTAATTTACTTATTATTGTTTGTTTGAATCTTCACATCGATTTTTTAGGACTGCAACTGGTCAGTCTCTAATTGGCTTATGTGCATACTGTGCGTATTACCTCGATATAGCCTTAATTCACAAGCATGGTAAGCAGAGATAGATAGTGGCTAGCAGTGGAATCCAGTTTGACGCGCGTTTCGTCCTATTTGGGACTCGTCAGCTGGATGTGCCTGCATCTGAGTGGATAACGCGATGGTGTTTTAAGCGAACAGTACTAGGTTCGAGTCCCAGACTGAACATCAACTCTGAGATACAGGTAGATCTAGCTGACGAATCCCAAATACGATGAAACGCGCTTCAAACTGGTTTCCACTGCTAACAACTATCCATCTTTGCTTACAAGAAATTTTAATGTTGATTTCGTCATGTTCAATTCGTTTTTCTTTTTTCTTTTACTTTTTTTTGTTGGTTAATATAAAGTAAACTTTTAAAAACAGATCATTTACATTTTATTGACAAATAAAGCAGTTCAATTATTAATGACCCCTATTATTTATTTAAAAATATAAATACAAAAAAAAATAGATAAATAAATCGATTAATTTTTTTTGTATTTTTGTTCTTGAAAAAAATTGAAAAAAGAGAAAACAACAAAAAATATAAACAAATTGAAACATTTTGTAAATGTCAATTTAAATGTTGTTGTGTCTTTTTTTTCTCTTTTTTTATTTTTTCCCTTTATTCTTTTTTCCTTTTTTTCTTTTTTTTCTTTTTATTAATTCAATTAAACTAATTTAATATTTTAAAAAATGATTATCAATTTAAGGTCAGCAATTATTTTTTTTTTCAAATTTAAATAGATTTTTTATTTTTTTTCTACATGGAGAAAAAACAAACAAACATGATTTAATGTTTTCTAAATATGAAAAATATTTCATTATCTAAAAGAGGGTGGGGAGACAACGTGAACAACTAAATGTAAGAGTAATAGTAAAAGGGATATGGAGTTGAATGAAGTGGTTGACATTTTTGGGTTTTAGTGAAATCATGGATATAACAACTAAGGAAGAAAAGTGTTATCCAGTGCGTCTTGGTATTCACTAGTGATTAGGTGATGAATATTTCATGATTTAAACAGTAATAATAGCCACTATCCATCTCTGCTTACCATGCTTGTGAATTAAGGTATATCGAGGCAATACGCACAGTATGCACATATGCCAATTAGAGACTGACCAGTTGCAGTCCTAAACATCAATGGGAAGATTCAAACAAACAATGCTAAGTGAATTCAAACTTCACCCCATCGCACAAGCAAGTGGCTATCAGGACTCAGTGGCCGAGTGGATAACGCGATGGCGTCTGAAGCGAGAGTTACTGGGTTCGAGTCCCAGAATGGACATCAACACTGAGATGCAGGTACATCCAGCTGACGAGTCCCAAATAGGACGAAACGCGCGTCCTGGATTCCACTGCTAGCCACTATCCATCTCTGCTTACCATGCTTGTGAATTAAGGTATATCGAGGCAATACGCACAGTATGCACATATGCCAATTAGAGACTGACCAGTTGCAGTCCTAAACACATCGATGGGAAGATCCAAACAAACAATACTAAGTGAATTCAAACTTCACCCCATCGCACAAGCAAGTGGCTATCAGGACTCAGTGGCCGAGTGGATAACGCGATGGCGTTTGAAGCGAGAGTACTGGGTTCGAGTCCCACGGTAAACATCAACTCTGAGATGCTGGTACATCCAGCTGACGAGTCCCAAATAGGACGAAACGCGCATCAAACTGGATTCCACTGCTAGCCACTATCCATCTCTGCTTAACAACATTCTTCATCAGTATGATTTATTCATTATCATCAATAAATGAATATTCACATTCTCATGATATCTTACATAAACCACTACAACCAAGTCATCATCCTATTCCTTTCTCTTCTCTCCTCTTTCTGTTCTCATGAGTTATTGATTAAGTCCCTGAGTATCACTAAAGAGTGCAGAACTGTATAGATCACATTAGACATTAAAATGAAAAGTTCATCTCTATTCAATAGGATTAAAATAAATCGACTCAATAACCATCGAAACGAATATGGAAAATTAGTAAAATTATTGGAAATAAATAAGCACATGTATTTGTATACACAGGTTACAATCAATAGATGATAAATGTTTACCTATCATTCTTCCTTCATCAATTCAATTCCATTTGAATTACATCCATCAATGAGTGAATGGTTTGGACAATTTCAGTGAAATAAAAAAGATAAAACTCAAATCATACACTAATGAGATTTGCATTGAATACACCGACTCAATGAAATACAGTGTTTGAGAATATTCTCGATTTTCTGTATTATCATCAGATTCTATCCAACAGTTTAGAAACCATGTTTCATGTGGAATCTCATGATGAATTGTAGTGCATCAATTCTTGTGACGAATGAATATCAGTCGGTGTAAATTAATATGACACATTCACTCACTATCTCTCACATGACTGAACTTATATTGTGCGTATATTGCACGAAATGTGAATGATATTTTGTCAGATAATATTTTAGTGATGGTTCAAGTAGAATATGAAGGAACACCTAATCAAAATATGAAAGTTGACGATTGAAACAAGAGGAAGTCATGATAATTAGATCTATGCAGAGTGACCCACTCATCACTAGAGATAGTGGATATTCGTTGTTTTACACCGTAAAGTAAATTAAGACTGAAATGTGTATGACGACAAAGTATTCTTCTTGTTAGGAACTCGTTATGAGAACTGGAGGTGTTAATATCGTTCACCGACAGTGCCGTATGTTCGAGCAGTCTCATCATACAACGACCTCTACCATTATTGTGTGATCAATAAATTTTATTGATTGAGATCATGAATTGATTAATGTTAGACCATCATTGAAAACCTGGAAGCACTGGACGGCCGTTTCGTTTTGTTATCCGACTCAGCAGTGAACACCCACGACCTCGCTCTTGGAATTTAAACCCAGGACATTTGGTCTGGCGCGCGAACGCCAAACATCTATACCACTGGGCCGGCATCCAACTGTGTTAATATCTAGCCTCAACCAATCCACAAAATTGAGTGACCGTCTTCTACTGTAATGAGGTAGATACCTGTCTCTGCCTGACATGCATTGAGTCCCGCGAGCGAGGTCATGGATGCGCACTGCTGAGGAGTCTTATAATAGGACGAAACGGCTGTGCAGTGCTTCCAAGTTTTCAATATTGGTCTAACATCAATCGATTTATGATCTCAATGAAAAACCTAATAATGTCCACAACCATATACTAACAAAATCAGACTATGAATTAAAGGATGATTTGAACGATTTTAACAAATCTTTTATACGTACAATAAACTTATGCTGACTGGTGACTGACTTTAAAAGATAAATTATACAATTCCAGTGAAATGTAAGCAATGGAACTCAAGTATTCTGTTGTGATATAATTATCGCTAGTGGGAATCCATAATCTTCACCTAAATATAGCTCATTACCTAAAATTAGCAATGTAGACCAATGGGTACGAATTCATTGTTCTAAATGTAAACTGCTTTTGACGAGATGTGGAATGAAATAACTTTCCAGTACATCTAAATTTTTCAGTGGTTGTCTGTCTAAAGCCTCTCAGTGGTGTCAACTAGGAACTCAGCAGTCTTCACCTTCGTATGTCAATAACTAATAAAACGTATTTTATATTACAATCCGTCATAAACTATGAAATCATTCAAAATCAGATATAATAAATATTGGTTCACTTTATAAATTATTTAGCCATAGATTTCAATTCCCTTCGAGTTATGTCTTTTATCACAGTCAAATTTTTATTCAGATTACTACTAGTACTACTGTGGTGGGGTCTACTTATATCCATATAAGTAGTATATGTTGATGGTCAGGCATAGAATGTATTTTGGTAGAATATCGATAAGGGAAGAACAGGAATGCAGCGCAATCTGTATGTAAATGCACGACCAATGAAATCAGAGAAGACGGACTGATGCTAACAGAAGGAACAGTTAAGATTGAGACAATTGATTAATAGTTTGCAAACTAACTGTTTACTGTATGGTTATCAAAATTTAGTAAGATGGTCTGTAATTTATGCTTGTATGCATTCGATTGTCCCCACCCGTGTTTATGTTCACTATACTACTACTGTAGTGATCTTCTCAAGCTTCGACCTACAAACATTGCATTTTCGAATGGTGATACATACTACTTATATCTGTCGACATCAGTAGCACATACCACACTACAGCTGCTAATAGTAATCATAATATTAAGAAGAACATTAGCGCTGTCATCGTGATATTCATTTGTAATTGTTGTTTATTATAATTAGAGTTAAGCATGAATGGTTTCCTGTTTGTTATATATATATATATATATATATATATATATATATATATAGACATATTAGTCAAATGGTAAATAATATTTGTAATTTATGTGTATACATTTAGAGTTTACCCATCATTACAGTTAAATAATATCATCAATAGTTATGTAATGTATACAATATTGTTCAGAAGGATAATAATGAACGCTTAGCAACTAAACTATATCTAGTTTATACAATATAATAATAACAAATTGTATCTAAGTAAATGAAAAGCTTTAATTCCATTGGAATAATTCTTTGAATAGATTGCCCCCAAATGCCCTGGTACGGTCGAGAGTAAAAAGAGTCCGTTCTCCTCCTCCAAATGCTCTCATATGGCCAGCGAATATATAGCCTCTGACAGGGAAGTCCTATTCACTGCCTTCTCGTGGCATTACTGTTGTTTATGAAATTGAGAGGACGAAAAGCGAATGTCTGACGCTTTAATCGTGTTGGTAGACACGGAGAGTCAACCTAGGGGAGATGGAAAACCCTCATTACAAACCGGTGGTGCACATGGGCTTCACTACCCTGAAGGAACAAATGGTGTATGAATCAATCGTTGGTCACCGGATACCATGCGACTGCATCTCCTTACGATGTTCCACTGCTTTGTGGATTAGACCTTTATTTTAAAGACTTTGGATGTGGCCCCCTAAGAAAACCACCTGCTTTAGTTTGGGCACCTAGGCAATATCACAGCCCTCACACAAATCTCAATCGATTTGTGCGGTGCATATGTATCTGGTGCTTCCTTGTACCAATATTTCTGTGTTTAAATAAATATAAAATAAAAATTGAATAGATTATGAAGAGGAAATTGTCAGTGACAAAGGGTATTTGAATAATAATTGAGTTTAGATTGATCAATCTTTGACAGATAACAATATTCATTGACGATCAAGTAGAGGTAGATTGTTTTAATTTTGTATGTAATTCATGTAGTCACTAAGTAGGTTTTGTTAATGCGAATGGATAAATCAAGATCTCTTCAAGAATCTATGACATTTCGTTTTATTCTCTCTCTATCATCATATATTTGATAATGAATAATAGATTAAGTGATATATTCGATATTATGTTGGATGAACCAACAACTTGAACCAATGTACATATTATGTTGGATATCACCTATGAAATGAATGATGGGTATGTATGAATGTGAATTAAATGAAATTTAAAGTACGAACAATTGAATGGTGAAACAGTAGCTTAAATTTTGAATGTTTGTCGTAACCTCTGAAGATCCTGGGTTAATAATAATCAGAGACGATAATCTGATATTTGCAGAAGGAATGGTCAGAAATCAGACAATTGTTTGCGAATGAACTGTTTACTGTATGATAAGAAAAGATGGATAATGGCTAGCAGTGAAATGCAGTTTGACGTGCGTTTCGTCTTATTTGGGATTCGTCAGCCGGATGTAACTGCATCTCAGAGTTGATGACTCGAACTTAGTACCGTTCACTTCAAACGCCATCGCGTTATCCACTCAGCTACTCAGTCCTGATAGGCACTTGCTTATGCAATGGAGTGAAGTTTAAATTCACTCAGTATTGTTTGTTTGAATTTTCTGATTGATGTTTAGGACTGCAATTGATCGATCTCTTATTGACATATGTGCATATTGTGCGTTTCGCATTGATGCTTGTGAATTAAGGTTAGATTCAGGCAATACACACAGTATACACATATGTCAATAAGTAATTAACCAATTGCAGTCCTAACCATCAATTAGAAGATTCAAACAAACAATACGAAGTGAATTTGTTTAATATATAGTTGTCAGATTTTACTGAGATATTCTGTAATTTTGTGGTCAAATACATTCAATGGTCCCCATTCGTTTTCTTCTTTACTACACTAGTTGAACTTTTTAATTTGATTATTATCAAGAAAGATAATGTACTGATTTTGTAATCAGACTATCAAACTTAAACAACTAGTCAAACTATCATAAATGATTTACACAAAATGATAATCTCTATGCAATCTATTTAGTTGCTATCCCTTTAAATTGATATATATATATATATATTTTATAAACACATATAATAGAAATCAGTGTTCAAGTAAACATCATGATCGATTATGTGCGATTTATTGATTAAAATGATTGCTTAATATTTATATATATTTATAATATAAAATTACCAAAAATCTCCACAACACCCCATTCTGATAATAATCAACATGTCCTCATTAGTGACTGGCTCCATGAGGTATTTCCTGGATTTCTAGTGAGAAGCAGTAACCAGTAGAATTCAACCAGGTCTGTTGGGAGATATCAACTCATTGAAGACATTGATGAATGGTTGCTCAATTTCGTGTATTGGTTGAAGTTAAATATTAACACCATTGGATGCCGGCCGGCTCAGCGGTCTAGTTTCTAATTGCTCACGCACTAGACTGATAGGTCTTGGGTTCGAATCTCGCGAGTGCGAGATCGTGGATGTACACTGCTGAGGAGTCCCACAATGGGACGAAACAGTTATCCAGTGCTTCCAGGCTGTCCATAGTGATCTAGCTTCTATCGACACATCATCTCATTTATATAGTATTTAATAATTAATTAAACATTCATTGTATTACTGTATTTTTTCAATATGTTATTCACTTAGTAACAAGAAAAAAGGTAATACAATTTAAAATATTATGAAAGTGTTGTTAGAAATTTTGTACTTTATCAGGTCATGGATAAAAGAGAAAATTATCTTAAGAAATTTCAACTATATTTGTACATATACAAATGAAATTCTTTTTGCTATCTTATTTATTTATTTAAAAACATAAATATTGGTACGAAGGGGCACTAGATACATATGCGCCACACAAATCTCATTTGATTTGTGTGAGGGCTGTGATACTGCTTAGGTGCCTGAACTAAAGCAGCTGGTTTTCTTAGGGGGCCACAGCCGGAGCCTTTGACCTAAATGTCTGATCAACAAGACAGCGCGCATCGTGAGGTGATGCATTCCTATGTTAGCCAGTGACCAACGACTGATTCATACACCATTTGTTCCTTTAAGATTTTGGAGCCCATGTGCACCATTGGTTTGGAATCAGTGTTTTCCAACTCCCCTCGATGGACTAGCCCTGTCCACCGATTCGGTTAAAGCGCCGGACATTCCCTTTTCTTCCTCTCAATTTCGTAAACAACAGTATTGCCACAAGAATGCAGTGAATAGGACTTTCCTGTTAGAGGCTATTTATTCGTGGCCATATGAGAGCATTTGGAGAGGCAGAGCGGACTCTCCCCACTCTCGGCCGTACCCGGGCATTTGGGGGCTTTTCGTTATCAGTAGAATGAATGTTTTTACTTTATAATCAATTGTTTTATGTATTTGAACCTCATCAAATCCTATAATTATGAGTACGTAATACCTGTGATTTACGTATACTGGTAGGTAACTTTTGTGACTTATGAAATCGATTTTACTCTTTATGTATTAAATGAAACGTTAAATGTATATCTAATATTTCAATATATCGATAGAATTGATCAACAAACATTTGTATTGCTAATAGAATATAATACAATTAAAAAAACGAATCTCGCGTGGTGGGATCATGGATGCGCACTGTTGAGGAGTCCCACACTGGCACGAAACAGCAGTCCAGTGCTTTCAGGTTTTTCATGATAATCTAGCTTCAATTGACTCATAATCTTAACTATTGGAATTGAAAGAAAAATTCTGCTGACTCTGACTAACTTGTCTCATCTGTAGAATGATATATTCTTCTTATTTGCTAGCTATTACACAGGACAAAAAAACTACGACCGTAAAACATAGCCGATCAAATAAAAGTCATGAATTGGTTAAATGTTTTTGATCAAAGATATTTTTGATGCATGATTATAGTTGATTAGATGTGGAAAAGTCATCAACCTAAATGACATTGGATCATAGGGTAATGTACATTTTTCTGATGATCTAGTCTGTTTGTAACTGACTGACTGAATATCAAAAACCTAATTTATTCAAAGTCGTTCAGGAAGCTTAACATGTTCCGAATTCCCGATATGAATTAATTTATACTAAATGAGCTGAAAGTGAAGATCTGTTAATGAAAGTTAACAAAATCGAAATAAGTAATATGGTTATATGAAGTTTAATTGTGATTTCCTTCTTCAAAATATACCATTTATCTGTATGAAAAGATATTCAGTGATTTTATACATAAAACAAATGTCACATAATGAATGGATATAGCTCATGTATTATCACACATTCTATATAAATCAATCAATTCCATATCATTTGCATAGTGATTGTAAATTTGTTTCCATATCTGGATCGTAAATCCATATTGAAGGTTAGTACCAAATGAGAATAAAATAACTTTTCAGTGTTTTTATTGTGGTTTTCAATGGTTGTCTAACTGACGCTAACTAGTAGTACAAAATTATTTGTTATGACTTATGGCCGAGTAGATGCTTTGTTAACGTGACTGTCAATTAGAGAGCAGCAAATTATCGATTGGAACAGTGACACACGAAAACCGTACGAGCAGACTAGAGTAAGTATCGGTCCTGCTTTCTGAGTAGCCTAGCCAGTTAAGTCAAGAACAGCCTCTGCGGTACGAATCATTATATTTCAAATATACTAAGTTTATATACCAATCAAAATGACCACATCGTACCATAAAATAAAAAATAACATTTGTACAAGATTCATCCAAATGTGTGTGTGAGTAGAGGAACAGTAGTCAGAAAGGGTTTTGTGGAGATTTCAGTATTTTCACAGTTGAAATCATGAGTCAATTGAAACTAGACAACCATGGAAAACCTGGAAGCACTGTAGTGCCGTTTCGCCCTATTGTGGGACTTCTCAGCAGTGCGCATCCGCGATCCCGCCTCGCGAGATTCAAACACATGATCTACCTGTCTCGCACCGGAGAGCTTAACCACTAGACCACAGTAGTCAATTGACTGGGTGTAATTCATGAATAGTAAATCGTATAACAATAGTTTATGGTTCAAAATAAAGCTCATGATAAGGAGAACATGAATATGAATTATTTAGTTATTTAGCGATTATACGATGCATAATATTGATTTATAAATATATCCGAAAGCTACTATTCATTATTCATATCGGGATATAACACTATTTATTATCTAATATCTCATAAATATCAACCTTATTGACTGAATACACGTACGTCGTCGAACAATATTTTTTCTGAAATTATTGTTTCCCCACCTTCCCCGTTTTCAGATTGGTTTCAAAGATTCTTTCATTCTCTTTCCTTCTCCTTCTTCTTCTTCTTCTTACCTTTTAAATTATTCATTAGTTTCCTCTTTTTTTCGATCAAATCAAATGAATAACATCACACAATCCTTTTTCATTACTGACTGTCTAAAAAAGAAAGTGAATAATCGTCTAAATCGGTTTAGATTTTGCTGAATGATTCGTGCAATCTGATTTTGTTTTGGCTACCTATTAACTAAGATCAAGTCGATAAGGCTGTTTCCAATCAGTATACATGTATATAGATATCCATATATGTTGAACACATTATATGTATCCTTCTTCATTCAGATTAATTAGATAATCCATTGTATCATGGAATGAAAGTAAAGAGAATTTTCATTTCTACGATAACATTGATCTAAGCTGTATATTTGTATTTATAGTTATATGGTAGAAATATATAAAAGATACTCAACATTTTGAATCAATTTATAGTTCGATCTTTTCTTTTAGTTTGGGACTCCTCAGCAGTGAGCATCTACAATCTGGCATGCAGGAATCGATCTCAGGACCTACGGTGTCGCTCGTGAACGCTTAACCTCTAGATCATTAAAATAGTGTATAAAGGTGTTGATATCTAAATTCCATTGATCCATGAATAGCTACGCAACAAATAATCCATGCTGAAGAGTCCCATAATAAGACGCTTACAGGTTTTCAATGATGATCTAACATCAATTGATTCATGATCTCAATCAAAAACTTAACCCATATACTGACATCAATTTTGTCTACCCTTCTATAGACTTATATATTTACCAGATAATTATAAATGCAAATACACAGACTAAGTAAAAGATACCGTAGAAATGAGAATTCTCTTTGTTATATTCTACTTGTTTATTTGAACAATAAAGCAACTGTCTTTAATTTACGTACTAATACATAGACACTGGTCAATCATTTTAAATAAAGTAAAGAGAGACATAAATAAATAGCGTTATAAAGGTGTTTTTCTTTCAAAATGCATTCACCAAAGAACAGTGATAACATTTTTCCAAGAATTAGATCAATAACATTGTTTGTCGGAGTGTCACGTAAAGAATTCGGTAAGACCCAAATCGCGTAACATTGAATGGAGCATGGTAATTTATGAAGATTGAAGGAATTTAACGAGGTAAAAGGCTGATGTATTAGCCAATTGAGCATAAGAAAATTTAGTACCAAGTTGGAATATATGAAATGGAAGATTAAGATGTATACGGATGACATATTCGCCATTGTGATCAGCACATAGATATAATATCATAATTCATATCAAGTGAAGTAATTGTGTTCGATTAAGATGGAATGCCTTGCAAATTATGTTAATGACTGGGGGTTGAGTAATAGAAAAAGAGCGTTAGCGGTTGAGAATATGAACCATTGGATGAATGTCAAGTGATTAGCTATTGACTAATGTTATTTGTTTTGTTAGAGTTAGTCCCTTAAACATAAATCATCTTCAGTTTCTAAAACATTGTTAATGCGGATAAACGTTTATTTGACAGACAAAAAAAGCAATCTTTATAATTATTTACAATCAAAAGAGTACTTACTTATTTACGCCTGTTACTCACAATGGAGCATAGGCTGTCGACCAGCATTCTTCAACCCACTCTGTCCTGAGCCTTCCTTTCTAGTTCTATCCAACTTTTGTTCATTCTTCTCATATCTGTCTCCATTATTTATAAGAGTATTGGTTATTTTTAATCATGCTGATCTGAGTTTAACTTGATTGTTTGATACGGTTTCACTGATCAATAGTTTTGTCTTCTGACGTTTAGATTATTATGAATTGTTTTAATGAGTAAATATCATTGTCTAAATCGATTCCCATGAAAATGTATAAAGATGATCACATTCCAAACTTAATTACAAATTCACTTAGTATTGTTTGTTTGGATTAGGACTGCAACTGGTCAGTCTCCAATGCGCATATGTGAATCCTGTGCGCTTTGCCTTGATATAGCCTTAATTAACAAGCGTTGTAAGCAAAGATGGATAGTAACTAACAGTGGAATCCAGTTTGATGCGTGTTTAGTCTTATTTTGGACTCGTCAGCTGGATGTACCTGTATCTAAGAGATGATGTTCACTGTGTGACTGGAACCCAGTAGAGTTTACTTCAAACACCATCGCGTTATCCACTCAGCTTGCACAAGCAAGTGACTATCAGGACTTAGCAGCTGAGTGGATAACGCGATAGCATTTTGAGCGAAAAGTACTGTGTTCGAATCCAAGAGTGAACATCAACTCTGAGATGCAGGTCGATCCAGCTGACGAGTCTCAAATAGGATGAAACACGCATCAAACTGGATTCCACTACTAGCCACTATCCATCGTTGCTTCATTACAAATTATATTCTTTTGACTAAACACTCTTGATCAGATCAACTATACTATGATCACTAAATTGTTACATGTTATTAGATATAAAAACTAATTCAGTTAATGATAATCATATGAATCCATTTACTTATTACTAAATTAACAATAAAAAGGTCTTATATTATTGATAAATCATTGATAATCAGTACTACTTATTAAACAGGATATCATTATTAAGACACTTTAAGGTCGAATAAGAAACTATTCATTGAAATAGATAGAACAAAATTATATTCTCAACATTTTCATTATTATAGAGTTGAGATCATGAGTCAATTGAAGCTAGACTACCATGGAAAACCTGGAAGCACTGGACGGCCGTTTCGTCCTATTATGGGACTCTTCAGCAGTGCGCGTCCACGAACCCACTCTCGCGGGATTCGAACCCAGGACCTACCAGTTTCGAGCCGAAGCCCTTAACCGATAGACCACTGAGCTGGCATCCAACGGTGTTCATTTCTAACTTCAACTGATTCACGAAATTGAGCAACCATTCACCAATGTCATCAGTGAGTTCCTATCTCACAACAGACCTGGTTGAACTCCACCGGTTACTGCTTCTCACTAGAACTCCAGGAAATACCTCAAGGAGTCAGTCACTAGTGAGCACCTGATTATTATCAGAAGGGGTCTATCGGTTAAGGGCTTCGGCTCGAAACTGGTAGGTCCTGGGTTCGAATCCCGCGAGAGTGGGTTCGTGGACGCGCACTGCTGAAGAGTCCCATAATAGGACGAAACGGCCGTTCAGTGCTTCCAGGTTTTCCATGGTAGTCTAGCTTCAATTGACTCATGATCTCAACTCTATAAAAATACTAAAATCTCCACAAAACCCCTTCTGATAATAATCAGGTGCTCACTAGTGACTGACTCCTTGAGGTATTTCCTGGAGTTCTAGTGAGAAGCAGTAACCGGTGGAGTTCAACCAGGTCTGTTGTGAGATAGGAACTCACTGATGACATTGGTGAATGGTTGCTCAATTTCGTGAATCAGTTGAAGTTAGAAATGAACACCGTTGGATGCCAGCTCAGTGGTCTATCGGTTAAGGGCTTCGGCTCGAAACTGGTAGGTCCTGGGTTCGAATCCCGCGAGAGTGGGTTCGTGGACGCGCACTGCTGAAGAGTCCCATAATAGGACGAAACGGCCGTCCAGTGCTTCCAGGTTTTCCATGGTAGTCTAGCTTCAATTGACTCATGATTTCAACTCTATAAAAATACTAAAATCTCCACAAAACCCCTTCTGATAATTTTCATTATTAGTCAATTTACATATTGTTAATAGTTAAGGTTAATGGGGCATAGCAACTATACGATATCCTCATTATTATTATTATTATTATTAATATTATTATTAGTAGTAGTAGTACTATTATTACTATTATTATTGGACACTGTTCCGTATAGATGAACAAATGTACAGTTTATATAAACGTATTAATTTGCTCTCAAATTTGTAAGAGATTAACGTACTAAGATGAAAGTACTTATATATTATATAATCAGAAGAGGGTTGTGTGAAGATTTTAGTAATCTAGTAGTTGAATTCATGAACCAATTGAAGCTAGATCACCATAGAAAACCTGGAAGTAATGGAGTGCCTTTTCATCCTTGTGTGAGACTTCTCAGCAGTTCACATTCACAATCCCACACAACACACTCGATTCCATTGTGAACAATGGAATGTGCTTGAGCTCAAAATTACAGAATATCTTACTGAAATCTGCGAATCATGCAGCATATACTTCACTTGCAAAATATCAATCAATTTTCTGCTCATTTTGTAATTATCAGTCAGTCGTCTCAGATTTCATTGTCCCTGCATTTTGATGACAATTGTTTTCCGTTTCCGTTCTATCCTTCTCGATCTTCTACTGAAATACATTCTATTTTTGACTATCGTTGTATACTACTTATGCGAATATATGAAGCTAACACCACAGCTTTACTGTCTTATACTAGTATCTAAGTTCGGTGGCTCTAACTACTTGTACTCTTACACCTAACATTAATGCATTTCGTTTTTACTCACCAGTGACTAGTTTCCGAAAACGCATTTTCATAACTTGAGGCGGGAAGCTGCGACCACTGGAGTCAAATATGTCATCAGTTAGGTTATAGTTTACCTGTAATGCCGATAATGCTGTTTATAAAAATGATTGAATGTAGGGTCCGCAAACTGAATGGAGGGTTCATAATTGCTCAGAGGCTTCAATTTACTCACTTTTACTACATGTCCGTACTTAGTTGCAAACTAGGATGAAAGTACTGAATCTAACGTTTTCTTCTTAGTACAGATGATTTTGCAGATTGTTAAATTTGCGATTCCATTTCATAAATTGATTGGAGATAGAAAATTAGGAAGCACTGATTATCTACCTCATCCTAGTATGGGACTACTTAGCAATGCTCATTTACGACTCTTTCTGGTTTGAGCGATCGCCGCCATGGATCGAATCACCCGATGATTTTTATACTATAATGAGATGTTTAATAGTCACCTAGCCAAAGTTAGTTCCTGATAACTACCTGTCTATCAATAATTATTGGACTATTTGACACTTCATGCTAAGCAAAGATGGATAGTCGCTAGCAGTGGAATCCAGTTTGACGCACGTTTCGTTCTATTTGGGACTCTTCAGCTGGATCGACCTGCATCACAGGGTTGGTTTTTACTCCCGGTCTCCAACCGAGTACTGTTCGCCTCAAAAAACTTATTATCCGAAAAATAAGAATCGATAAGTGAACTATTACATCTTTGTAGCTGTTCAACAGTAAACATCTAAAACCTTACTCAGATCACAGTTCAGAATATTTTAGTCTGACAGTAAACAGTTTATCTTTAATTAGTTAAGTTGGAATCCAACAGTCTAAATGATTAACTCAAACTATTTTCTATATCAGTCGACAATCGTCTTATATCAGAGAATATAAGATTTTCATGTAAGGCACATTGACCAAATCAGAGGGGGTTTGGTGGAGAATCTAGTATTTTCATAGTTGAAATCATGGGTCATTTGAAGCTAGACCATCATGGAACACCTGGAATCACTGGACGGCCGTTTCGTCCTATTATGGGACTCCTCAGCAGTGAGCATCCACGATCCTGCCTCGTGAGATTCGAACTCAACCATTATTGATGTACCATTAGAAGTCTTAATTATTAAGTTTAGAAATATCAAAAATGAACAAAAAAAACTAATAACCAGTCATTATTATTCAATAGTCGCATTATCCAGCAATTTCGAAATACGACTAAATGAAATACATCTGTGTATGTTCCATAAATAACAAATCTCATCAAAGAAATTTGAAGATACTAATCTTGATCCGTGTTTGCGTTATCTGTATACATTCCCGACGACTTCTAAAATATATAGAACAATGGATATTTACTAGTATTTTACGCCTGGTTAACACCATGAGTTAATGGTGATAATGATGATGATGATGATCTGGATGTTTATTATAGTTGGGATGATGATGATGGAATAAATGTTCCTATTATAGTAAACTAATTTCTACATTCTATTCAACTTAATCATTCGTTACATTAAACAAAAACGAATACAAACAACATTAATCCTTTTAAAAACATTTCCAAGTTCTACATTAAAAAAAAGAAAAAAAAACAGAGAGAAAAACATAAACAATAAAAAATATCGAACCAACAAAAAATGCAAAAAAAAGGAGACAACAAACCAAACAAACAAAATAGGGAAATGATTGAACCTTTTTCTGTTTCCTGAGATATTCTAACTCACTTTCTCTACTATATACACACACAAAAAAAACAATAACACATTGATACAATAAACAATACTAATGATAATAGCAGTAATCAATTCGCTTAATAGTAAACAATTACTTTTATTATTAAAACAAAGAGTCATTTAGCAGTTAAGGAATGTTGGACACATTAAAGTATTCAATCATTAATAGTAATAACATTAATATCCATAATCTTTAAACACATTAAGCTTAAATACTTTCCATTAGAATTACTAAAAAGTCTATTAATACATGGTAAGCAGAAATGGATAGTGGCTAACAGTGGAATCCAGGACGCATATTTCGTTCTATTTGAGGCAATACGCACACTATGCACATATGTCAATTAGAGACTGACCCAGTTGAAGTCTTAACAAATTGATGAGAAGATTCAAACAAACAATACTCAGTGAATTTTCGCTATTAATAAGCTTTTCTTTTAGTTCCATTGTCAATAGTATACAATTGAATATTGAATTAAATATGAATTTTACTTATTATTAACATTAGTATGATCATTTTTAATAGTAACAGATTAAGAAGCGTGAGTGATATACATGACGAGACCATAACTTATGGACGAGCTCATCAGAAGTGTTACAGGAATTTCAAAGTCAGTACCCAATGCTTATGTACAATCGGTTCACAAAAGATTTTAGAGGAAACGTGACAATTAAGCGGCTAAAATAAGTGAGACTATTAAGAAGTTCCTGTATTTGTAATTGTGGTAATTAAATGACTCATAGACCGTGTTCAGACTACCGTGATGTTGTCCTTCGATGTAATACATGTTGAAGTAAGACGTTTGCTAGGATAGGAATCTTTATCGCTCCATTCAGATTGAGACCAGGGCATATTATAATGATTGCCCCGTAATGTTTAATAAAAGCATCAGTAACATTGGCTGCAATAATCGCAGATGTTACTGAAGCTTCAGCTGTTCAGTAGTAAGAATATTGTAGGAACATATCCATAATAAAAATGATAAACTTATACAACCGGAGTGCGCACAAACAATAATGAAGCTATGTGGTCGAGGCTGAGTGGGTTTTTGTGACTAACTATTGTGGAGTGATATGGAGTAGTCCCTTTACCTTATGCATTACTATTTCGGAATCTTTGAACCTTTTCCTAACCTTGACAAGTTTTTGGACTATATGATAGAAGTGTATCCACCTCAGTTATTTAATTTTGTATAATAGATTTTTACTCTATGCCTACTGTTTACTGATTGGCTAACATTTCCCAAGGTCACTTAAGATTCGACTAAAGGTCATCCATAATTTATAGTTTCGTCGTATACATAAATATGTTTGTTAATTGAATTCATTGAAACGTTTTTTTATTTCCCGCGAGCGAGATCGTGGATGTAAACTGCTGAGGAGTCCTGTAATGGGACGAAACGGTTTTCCACTGCTTTTAAGTTTTCAATAGTGGTCTATTCTTAATTGATTCATAATGTCAATCAAAAACTTAATAATCTACACAGTTCTATGCTGATATTCTATTAAAGTCATTAACAACATGCTACTATCGATAGTATCGAATGATATGAAATTTTATAATTAAAATTGCTTATAATCAAAAAGGCGTTTTGTGGAGATTTCAGTATTTTCATAGTTGAAATAATGAGTCAATTGAAGCTAAACCACTATGGAAAACCTGGAAGCATTAGACGACCGTTTTGTCCTATTGTGGGACTCCTCAGTACTGCACATCTACTATCCCGCCTCACAAGATTCGAACCCAGGACCTATTAGTCTCGCGTTCAAGCGCTTAACCACCAGACCACTGAGCTGGCATCCGATGATGTTAATGAGATAGTTTGAGTATAAAATATGCATTATTGTTCAGCTTAATATCATTGTGATCCAATGACTTTGTTTTTGATTAGTGGTCGTTTTACTGTTGTACAGTCACATTCCTATTGAAGATCTTGTATGTTTGATCATAGATTGAAGCACCGGGCCTTGACTTTTATTATATTATTTTTTGTGGATTGATAGATGAACAAACGTGCATTTGATACAGACAAAATTTACCTTAGCTTTGAATACCTAATACTCAACCAATGATTCAACCAATTGGTTTCATTTCATTAACTTTTTACTACTACTGTAGTGGACCAGAACACGAGTGGGGACTATCGAATGTATTTGAGCACAAAAATACAGAATATCTCAGTAAAATCTGACAACCATACAGCAAACAAATTCACTTGATATTGCTTGTTTGAATATTCGCATTGATGTTTACAGCTGTAATTGATCAGTCTCTTACTGGTATATGTGCATACTCTGTGTATTGCCTTGATGTTTGTGAAGCAATACACACAGTATACACATGTGCCAATAAGAGATTGATCAATTGCAGTCCTAAACATCAATAGGAAGATTCAACCAAAACAATAGTAACTAAATTTAAACTTCAACCGATTGCACAAGTAAGTGCCTATCAAAACTCAGTAGCATAGTGGATAACACGATAGCGTTTCAAGCGAACGGTACTGGGATCGATTCCCAGAGTGAACATCAACTCTGAGATGCAGGTACATCCAGCTGACGAATCCCAAATGTGAGGAAACGCAAGTCCTCCATTCCACTGCTAGCCACTATCCATATTTGCTTATCATACAGTAAACAGTAAATTTGTAAACAATTGTCTCAATCTTGACTATTCTTTCTGTAAATATCAGTTCATCGTTTCTCATTTCATAGTTCATGCATTTTCATATCAATTACATTCCGTTCCAGTTCTTTCATTATCGGTCTTCTACTGAAATACATTCTGTCCCTGGCTATCGTTATATACTACTTATGTAGATATAAGTAACCCACACCATACTATTATACTATTCAATTCATCATATAATGATCTCAAATCATTCATTTATCTATGCACAGATTTATTTCACTATTGTTAAGTAACTACTAATAAAAAAAAGATTGAAAATAATGAATTTGACACTTTTTAAAATCGTTTTCTTTCTCTTCACGCTTCTTTTTCTAATTGTTACTTATTGAACAATAACAGCTAACAGAATAAAATATACCCTTCAATTAGTTTCTTATTAAGCTCCATTAATCTTCATATAAAGAAACTAATAAACTAGTTAAGGTAACTTATGAATCAGTAATCATCATCTAATAGACATATAATAATCAGTTAAAGATGGATATACCCTAAGAATAACCAAAATATGATAGTTCACTACAGAAAGTAGGTCAAACTTCGATAAAATTAAATATTAAACTAATCACTGGACAATAATTAAAAGTTATAAATAAGGAAGTGAGTAATTAATCAAATAATGAAGAAGAATACAACATGGAAAGAGGTGAAGAATAACTAAATATAAATATAGGTTATTGAATCATATCCGGCCTAGAAAAAGGGTTAACATTGTTACAAAGTAATAAGAAAGTGTTATATCTATTGACCTGAATGCCCAGTGATTATATCATGTGATAATATCACCAATTAAAGAGTAGTGAATTATTGATTGTATGGTGTGGTCTACTTATATCCATATAAGTAGTATATGGTGTTGATCAGACAGAGAATGTATTTTCGCAGAAGACCGATGAGGAAAGAACTGAAATGAAGCGCAATTGGTAGGAAAATGCACGAACAATGGAATTAGAGAAGAAACAGTGAAGATCGAGACTATTGGTTGTTAATTTGTAAATTGACTGTCCATTACATGGTTTTTAGAATTTACTGAGATTGTCTGTAATTTCTGCTTAAATACATTCGATTGTCCCCAGTCTTGTTCTGTTCACTACAATTGAACGAATGATACATGAAATCCATGAAACTAGTCTAGAGTCTTTAACGGTTCTGCTTTCTGAATAGGTCAGTCAGTTAAGTTCAGAACAGTAATCTCAGCCTCTGCAGTATGAATCATTATATTTTAAGTATATTGGGTTTATATACCAAATAGACAGATCAAATTGTACCATAAAATAGGTAAACAACATTCGTAGAAGATTTAGGCAAATGTGGCTCTGAATAAGGTGGATAGTAATTGAAAGACAGAGTGATCTTGAATGCTGTTAGAGGTATGACGACAGTTACCACTTCCCGGTCACCCAAAACGTGGAAAAGTTCTTCTAGAGGTACCTGAAAAGGAAAGAGGATTAGAAGTGGTCTTAATGACCTGAGAGCGTGACCACAGTGCCCAAGGGACAACTGCTTGAGGTCGGCTACACACGACTTTTTTGTGGGTAATTTTCGTATTAGCTCCGTACTTGTGGGGACCTTGCCGCAGGAGACGGATATCTGTCGAATAAGGCGAGGTGTGTATTTTTAGGGTCGATCTTTTCTAACCCCGCCCCTCCTTATGGTAAGGCAGCGTCACTGTTATGCTGATTGTTTGAAGGAAACACATTACTGCTGTCACGCCTCTGTACAGTCAACTGTACGACTTCGCTTTCGGACCTTGGGATTGCTGCTTTGAGTCTTATCGCTCTTCAATCGACCTGACTGGAATGGTAGGACCTTGAGGAACGATTGTTCCAGTCGGTATAGCTCGATTGGTTCATCAAGATAGGAAAGCCCGACCACCACGTCAAGGTAGCAGCAACGGTTGGGTGATAGACATGGCATAACTTAAGAATGGTAAATTGTATAACAATAGTTCATATGTTAAAATAAAGCTCATAATAAGAGGGATATGAATATGCGTAGTTTAGTTATTTGACAATCGTACAATAAGAAAAGTATACTCATAGTATTGGTTCATAAATGGTTCTCAAAATGTATCATTCATAATTCTAATGGGGACACAACAGAAAGAAGATGAGATTGAACCGCCTTCAGAATTATTGAAGGTATATCAGTTTTTTTTACTATCAGTTTCCATTTTTCATCAATGACATGTAGTTATGCTGTCTAGTTTATTCTTATCATTGAATTATAAACTATCTTGATTGGTTTAATATAAGTTGTATTAGAATACATATTAAAGTCTGACAATGATCTGATTGAAAACAATATTGTTCTTTCATGTATGTTCTTTTAATGACTATTTTGTGTGTGAGAAGCTTAAAACTGATATCTCCGCCAGTCAGAATGATATTAGCTCCAAGTATTACCACACTGATCAATGCATAGTTATAGTGAAAGAACTTCATAATCAAACGGAGTAATTTAATTTAACCATTGAATATCAAATGTTATGTATCTATGTGCATATGATCCAATGTCAGATGGTTACAAGGGGGAGGGTAGTCCAATCATACCGCACGCAAAATTGGAAATTTGAAACAATAATAATCAATAATGACAAGAGATTTTTAAGGTTGACTCGCATATAAGCAAGAAATAAAACAATCTACATCAATAAAGACAAGTACCGAAAGGTCCATTTATTCATGCCGTGCATATGTAATCATTTATAAATCATCTATAACACAGCTTAATACTTTCATAGTTGAAATCATGAGTCAATTGAAGCTAGACCACCATGGAAAAACGAAACGGCCATCTATTGCTTCCAAGTTTTCCATGGTGGTCTAGCTTCAATGGGTTCCTAATTTCAGCTATAAAATTTATGAATTGTTGAAGGCTTCGAATGACCAAATTCTTTGTGTGAATGGGTACTGGTAAACTGAATATCAGCTCTTTAAGATGGTGGAGAGGATTCGTAGCTCAGGTGGATGATTTTGATGATGAAGATGATGATGTTCTCTCGACTCAGAGAACAAAAACTCCATCAAAATAAGCTCATTATTTTAATAATACATTTAATAGTGATAAGAATTGAATCAATTAAGCATATAATGATCTTGACTTATCAGAATTGAGGTATTTATTGAACAAAATGATACCATTGATCTCACTCAAATCAGATAAACACACAAACTCAATTTTCAAGGCTCCTTATCTTTAGTAACAAAAAAAGAAACAAGTAGAGAACCTGTTTCTAGGTATTATGATTGATTTATCAAGTCAAATCAAAGACTGATTTAATCAAATGTAATGTAATCCTATACATATATAGGTATGTGAGTTGTTATTCACATGCCGATAATTCCTTGGCTACAGAAGCACAGTTATCATATCCAATGTATATAATTTCCTTTAAAAAAATGATTTTATTAATCAATAAATTGATAATAGATCAGTTATTACTTGCTTACTTACTTACTTACTGACGTCTGTTCCTCCCAATGGAGCATAAGCCGCAAGATCAGTTATGAATGATTATTAATTGATTTAAAGAATGAAAAAAAAAATGGAAAAAAAGACAATACCATATCCACCTATAGATTATTGAAAACAGTTAAGAGAACAAACAAACAGAAATGGATTATAAATATTTTGTTTATTTAATGAACAAACTTTAGAAGTTAATTGAATAACAAATAGAATGATTAGAAAGTATTTAAGTAATATAAAATTTTAAGTAGTAGTAATAGTAGTAGATAAGAATGAATAAATGTAAAATAATAAAGGTTATGGTGTAGTGTGGATTGGTTATATCCACATAAGTAGTATATGATGATGGTCAGGCAGAGAATGTATTTCAGTAGAAGATCAATAAGGAGAGAATGAATTTGACTCGGAGCGGAATTTGAACCATTGAATTTATAGATTATTGGCTAATGGTTATGTAAACATGAGTATTTCATCAAACATCATGATGAATACGATAGTATCAGGCCATTGATTTGGGCACCAGTAATTCGAATTCCAAACATTAATTAAACTCGAATATTTTGCAATTAGAACTATAGAGGATATATTTTTGTTTACTTCTGAGATATTGTACTTTACCGATTATAAATTTAAAATTAAGCGCTGATCATTGGATACCAGTTACCTACTATTGTGCTGTGAGTTACTTATATCCTCATAAGTAGTATACAACGATGGTCAAGCAGAGAATATATTTTAGTAGAAAAATAGATAAGGAAAGAAAGTGAACTTAATGGAATCAAATGGAAATGCATGAAAAATATTTGCAGAAGGAATAGTTAAAAATGAGACCATTGATTGATAGTTTACAAATCAACTATTTACTGTATGGTTGTCAGATTTTATTGAGATAGTCTGTTATTTTGTGGTCAAATATATCAAATTGTCCCCCTTCGTGTTCTTGTTCATTACAATGGTATATTCGTTGCTCATTTTAGTGTTTATCTAGTTACATATTTTCTGAGTTCCTGATCTTTAAGTTAACAGAGTTCAAACTTCATCAGTATTTGATAGAATCTGAGTTCATAAGATCTAATGAGATCTAGTTATAAATGTGTCTCACTAGTTATTTTTGTTTGTTTTGTATAGGTCATTCAATTCTGTGATTAAACTGATTAGTATAGATTATGCTGAATGATTAGAACAGTATTGGTTGGTTTTCAGTGATTTTACACAATTAGTATATCTAATAATGTTGGTAACGGATTACTCTGCTTGTAATTAGAACGACCAATGACATACAAACTTGTACTTTTTTTGTTTTTGTGGAATTCATATAGGGAGCCAAACAGATTCTCAGAGTCTGTATATTGTTCCTAGTTAGAATTAGATATTTGGAATAAGTGTTATTGATTTAAACTAAAAGTTTCAATTACTAACTGATATCAGCTATAATGTAAATATGTCCTGTAGCCATGTGCATGAATTCTACTCAAAAATAGAACTGTAGCTGTCTGACCAATTCATCAATTACAATGTAATACTATCAGTTCAATGTTTACTTCCAATCAGCAGGGGTTTTGTGGAGATTTCACTATTTTTCAAAGTTCAAATCATGAGTCAATTAAAGCTAGACCACCATGGAAAACCTTGAAGCACTGGACGACCGTTTCTTCCTATTATGAGACTCCTCAGCAGTGCACATCCACGACCTCGCCTCGCTAGATTTGAAACCTGGACCTACCAGTCTCGAGCCAGAGCCCTTAACCGATAGACCATTGAGCCGGCATCCAACGGCGTTAATGTCTAACTTCAACCGATCAACGAACTTTGAGCGACTATTCACCAGTTGTCTTCAGTGAGTTGTTATCTCACAACAGACGTGGTTGAACTCCACTGGTCACTGCTTCCCACTAGAACTCCAGGACATATATCTTGTAGTCAGTCACTAATGAGCATAGGACTATAATCAAAAGGGATTTTTGTGGAGATTTCAGTATTTTTCGAAGTTGAAATCATGAGTCAAATGAAACTAGACTGGTAGGTCCTGGGTTCGAATCTCGCGAGTGCGGGATCGTGGATGCGCACTGCTTAGGAGTCCCATAATAGGACGAAACGGCCGTCCAATGCTTCCAGGTTTATTTCCAAATTAATAGTTTAAGAATAAAATCTAAAAGTACTGTCAATTTATATGCTATAGATAATCTAAACAGATAGAATTAGCCATTTTATAAGTTTGTCACACATTCATACTTTATGGCTTCAAAACGTACTTTCTTGCTATCATTTTAAAAGTTTTGAGCAGTATACATATGTAATTCATTACTTGTCATATACAAAACCTTAAAAGTCATGTTTTTGACTTCTCTTGATTGGTCTGTAAATTGTACTTTTCGTATTTTTTGTCAATCATTTGAAGTCACCGTATGGAATACAGTTTAATTATGTCATATAGATTAAGGACAATTTAATTCCTTTATTGACAGTTGAACTATTGGTCATCATGTGTTTAGCTTCTTAATTATTAGGCTAAATTATTGTAGTTAAAATCTGTGAAATAATAAACAAACGATAAAGTTAAATCCACTTGGTGTTGTTTACTTGTATTTTCTTATAACACAAGCAGGTGGCTATCAGGAATCAGTAGCTAAGTGGATAACGCGATGGAGTTTGAAGCGAAAGGTACTGGGTTCGAATCTCAGAGTGAGCATCAACTCTGTGATACAGGTATATCTAGCTGACGAGTTCCAAATAGAACGAAACGCGTGTCAAACCGGATTCCATTGCTAGCTATTATCCATCTTTGTTCATAAACGACAAAGTTGTTTGAAGATTAACTAACTTGTACCAAAGTATATAATCTATATTTTTATAATAGGTATTTTACACTACGGAATAAATTTGACTAGACAATTTTAACCTTCGGAAATGAACAATCACAACTTGCATCAGGATTTCAATTCAGGGCCTTCAGGTTTCATGTTGACCATCTTATCTTCTAGACCACTGAGTTAGTACAATAATACTTCCGATTTCTAGCTGCTGACTGCTGCGTGATACTTGATAAGAGCCATCATTCGTGATATGATTAAGTAAAAACTGCACCATTTGTATCAGCAATATGCGCTTTTACGTCAAAATTAGTTTATGCTAGATACATAAAATACTTTTGTTTTCACTTGGGCCTTTTCTCTTGCACTTATAACTGCTAAAACGAAATTAGGTTTCTGGTGTTCTTCATTCATCAGCCAGTATATATTTGTCAGTACATCATGGAAGTCTCAAAATATTAGACCATTACTTCCTCATACATAAAGCCTAAACTTTATCTGTTAAACCAGTTTGATGTTTTCATTATCCTTATAAACATTTGTTTCTATGCAATTACTGGCTAAATTAGAGTTTTCAAAGTTTATCACATTTTACATTATCACTTATCTTACATATCAGGATAGTGATTAAATCGATGTTTAATTTATTTGCCTTGAAGAGGATGTTCCAGAAACTTGTATGTAATCAAACAAAACATTGATTTTTTTTCTTCCAAATGTATTTGAATTTTTTGCTAAATAAATGTACTCATATATCGCTAAGACTCATGGTCAGTTAACATGAAAATACAAGACAACTATGTCGCTGATCGTAGCTCAGTTATCAGCCAATATAGATATTTCAATATTACAAAAAGTTACATCCCGAATAGCTTGATAGTTAAATTTAGAACTATGAAGCTTTATGACACAGGATTAAATCTCATAGTAAACATCAGTTTCTTTAAGGTTATATTTATGTTTCCCTGATCAGAGAGAACTAGCACGAAAAATAGGTCTAAGGTCTCTTCACAACTATACCCAACTATCTAATGGGATCACCGGGTAAGTAATAGTGAGGTTAGAAACAGTGTGTTAGGGGATGATGGTAAATCAGTTGATGAGGTCATGAATCTTCATCGACTGAGATGGTTGGGCCACGTGTTACGTTTGTCTGAACACCGATTACCACGACGCGCTATGCTGACTAGTATTGGCGATGGTTGGATGAGAGTTAGGGGTGGCCAAATCAAAACGTGGCATCAGAGCTTGGAGTCACTAACTTCTAGTCTGAGCCATGTTGATAGATGCAGATTACTTGGTTGAGGTTCGCATGACTATCGTAACCAATGGTTTGAGACTCTGTTTGACATGGCTCAGAATCGATCACGATGGCGTAGATGTATACACTCTTTATCTTCCCTCAAACCTTGAGATGAAAATTGCTTCATAACCTTCTTCCTTCCTATACTATATCCTGCTATGCAATCTTTCTTTTGTATATCACCACCACTATATTAACTACTTCTATAAATTCGGTGTTCATTTTGTTGTGCTAATGAGGTATAGCAACTTGGACCGATGCATATATGTGCCTGATCCTACATTGTAGCTGACTGACTGATTAATTTAACACTGAATTTCGTGCACGAGCATTAGAGTTGTTACAGTTCAAAACTTTCCAGCGATACACATTCCTTTACCCTGTCCAAAAAACTGAACCTGATAATTTTAGATTACTCAATAATTATAACCCCATTTCTTTTATGTGAATCACATCAAATAATAATATCTAATCTATTACGTTAAAAAAAAGAAGATCAAATTGATAAACCATATAAAATATCAAGTTTAAACATGTTGTCTAATCTAGATTCATTTGTGTACATACAAATAGACTGAATAAAATGAAAGAAATTTCAATTAAAGTAGTTTATATTGCTCGCTTTAAGTAATGAGAAGAGCACAATCATTGTTGTTAGTCCATTAACACAGATAGGTCATATATATTTATAGAGAGAGAGAGATTATCGTTGATTTAGGGTGTAACCACTTTGTAACTAGTTGGTATATCACAAGTGTATTATTAATTTCAATAGTTGAAGTGATAATTCAAATCATGAAAACCTTTTTAATCTTACGTCAACACCTTAATTTACTTAGTAACTATTTAGTCTAGTTATTCTTTTATTTTTGTGATTTCTTTCTCATTTTGATATCAAATGAGTAAACCAATAATAATATGTTCAGTGAAGAAAACGACGTTCATTACAATCATTTTTACAAATACTTTAGCAATTTCCAGGAGTTTTTCCCTACAGGATGGAATTATCGACCCCATACCCAACCGTCCTTCTTTACCCGGGCTTGGAAACAGTAATACATCTAGATGACATACAGGTGAAGTATTATAGGATAAAGCGAATTCATTACATCATTTTCTTTTAACGTATAGACTGATTTGTATGAATAAATAAAACCTTTTATAAATGTAAATTTCTATGCAGTAACATATAAAGTCATTCAGTTAATACACTAGTAAAGAGTAATTATGAAGATTTTTTGTATCAATCCTATCACAGCGTAACTGCAAGCAGTATCAACAGTCTTTTCATATAAGAAAACTCCGCTTGTAGCTCCTCCGAGGGCTACTGACGATCCCAAGCCCGGGTGAAGGAGCAGGGTTGGGCATAGGGTTAGCGACCCCATCCCGTAGAAAACCAACTCGTTAAAAAACGCTAACCAGAAAAAAAATCATAAGAAATTAAGGAATAAATATTCAACATGGGGGCAACTTTGCCTAGAAAAGTACATTAGTTCAATGGTGAGATTGTTACTACCTAACTTTTAGGGGTTCAAGTGAATATTATCAGTCTTATAGTAAACGAGAACATGAGTGGGAACAAACGAATGCACACAAACACAAATTACAGTCTATCTCACTTAATTCTGATAAACATACAGTAAACAGTTAATTTTGCGAACTATCAATAAATTGTCTGTAAATATCAGTCCATCTTTTCTGATTTCATTGTTTATGCATTTTCGTACCGATTGCGCTTCATTCCTGTTCTTTCCTTATCGACCTTCTGCCAAAATACATTCTATATCTGACCATCACCATATACTACTTAGGTGGATATAAGTAGACTACACCACAGGTTTTCAATCGTTATACAAATGACTGATGGCTTTTGATTACAAATTTCTCATAGTAAAACGCTTTACTGCACATGTTGTATATACATAGTTGATAAGTAATTACTGATTTTATTTTTATCAACTAACTAGATACCTCTACAAGTTATCAAAAATCTACAAAGGTATGCAGATTTCAAGTTGGTGACACGTTAGGACCTAGCTTGAAGATATAATTTCTGACAAACTTTCATGCTATGAAAGCAAGCAGGGTATAGTTTTTGAAGTTTATGCAACATGAATTCGATTTTCATCCATAAACCGCACTAATTAGATAACCAGATAATATTTAACAGTTGTTTTGTTTTTATATAAAAAGTTTCTAATTAGGTCAACTTCGTACATTTGGTTCTCTCGATGAGCAGACACCCTTCATACTACTTAGTCTGAATTATTTGATTGAACTTTAGTCAATTAGTATGATTGAATGACTGTCGTTTACTGGATGCTATGATGATCGTTTCACTCTTGACATGTTTAAACTCCTTCAACCATTGTTCCTACATAGAAAGGTACTCAACTTTTTGGAAATTATTTTTAGGTGAGTATATGAATGTGGTAGCTCCTTTGGGGGTTACTGCAGGTCCCAAGCCCAGATAAAAGAGAAGGGTTGATCATGGGGTTAGCAACCTCATCCAGTAGAAAACCAACTCGCTAAGAAAACACTAACCAGATAAATTATTCAAGTGGTGTGTAATTTGACATTTGTTCATTAATTTTAAGTTGACCTACTCAAATTTAAAACATTAATGTTCATATTACTGATTTTAGTTTTATAAAATTCCCCCGTAAACTGATTTTGTTCGAGTGAAGGTATCTTGCACCGGTTAGGATTCACTACGGTCAATCAACTTGTCATTTATATCTTTTAAAAGATATGACAAACTCGTTTACCATTAGAATGCCTATTCATGTTTTAATTAAAGATGAATGGTAGCTAGAATTGAAATTCAAAATGAATATTTAGTTCTATTTAGAATATATTAAATTGATGTACCTAAATCCTTAAGTTGATATTCACTTCAAGACAAAGTAGATATTACCAAAATAAACTGATCAAATGAACATTAATGGAGAAGATTCAAACAACCTGATACAAAAGGGGGTTTTGTGGAGGTTTTAGTAATTTGTTTATATATTTGAGATCATCAGTCAATTGAACCTAGGCCACCATGTAAAGCCTGGAAAGCACTGGACGGCTGAGGAGTCCCACAACAAGACGAAACGGTCGTCCAATGCTTCCAGGTTTTCATGGTGGTCTAGCTTCAACTGTCTGATGATCTCAACTATGTAAAAAAGCCTAATACAAAACTGTATTATCCATGTTTTATAATTTTTCTCTCTTTTTTATACTGTTCTTTAACCAGTTTTATAAGACTCAGCCCCCCCTCCGTAAACTGATTTCGTTCGAGAGATGGATTCAAAGTTGTTACTATATAGTTAATATCAGATTGTTTTTTAACTTTTAACTACTCATTTGACAATATATAATAACTGCATTGTTATTGTCTTGCCATTTGTTTCCATTTAGGTATGATCGCATCGGTTAGGATTCATTAGTCATCATTCGTACAACAACCACACAACTAAAAATCCATAACCTTCAATACAAAAAAACTATGACAGATTTAAATGATACTATACATTTAAATTGTACTATACGTTATTTATTAAATCAAACTAATCTTAATCCAATTTCTATATTTGATCGTTATCCCCAATGTGAATTACAAAGAAAATTTATGCCAATTTTTTTATATATTGTAAGAATTTTTATGTTAATTTGGTTACTAAGCGGAATATTTGGTAATATTATATCGTTTTTAATATGGATATCAAAACAACAAAGACGTAAAAATAGTTCAGCTATTTATTTGGCAACATTATCCATAACTGATCTTATCCTCATATTATTATTAATTAATTATGATTTAGAACGTTATTGGTGTGTAAGAGGGGTGACAATTATCCCAGGTATATGTCAAATTTTTCAATGTTTATTTATATTTACACAATATTATTCTATAGTTTTAGTATTTGGTTTTACATTAGAACGTTACCTGGCTGTATGTTTCCCATTTAAACGACATAAATTATGTACAACACAAAGAGCTGTGTTGGCTGTTGTCATTTTATCTTTATTCATTATTGGACCAACATTATCCCAAGCTGTATTATGGACATATGATAATGGTGAATGTCGTATGCGTATTCATGTTGCTATGGATGAAAGATTTCAAACATTATTATTTGTACAAGAGGTGGTATTTTCATTAGTTATACCATTAGCTACATTAATATTTAATATTCTTGTATTATGTGAAATGAGACGATTAATTAAATCAAGTCATCTATTAAAAATACCCAAATATCATACTAATATATCATCATCATCATCTATGAATACTACTCATAATGATAATAGTAGATTAACATATAAACGTATAAATTATAAACAATTATTTAAACAAAGGAAATCCAATACTCCTATTACTACTAATACTACTCATAATTTAATAAGTAGTAATAATAATACTACTAATGATATAAATGATCATAAACATATAAGTAGTATCTATTCTAAACATAATGAATCAATTGGTACACCAAATTTTAGTCCAACTAAAACATCTCGAATGAATTCTATGGATAATAATAATAATAATAATTCAAACAAGGAATCAACACAATTTATATCAGCTACATTAATGTTAATCATTCTATCCTTTTATTTAATTGCATGTACAGTACCAACTGGTATTGTCTATTTAATACAATTTCATTGGTTACAACCAGATGATTGTTTAAATGATGATGTAATCCTACAATCTAATGAATGGACTATATTCTTTCAACGGATTACAACAAAAGGTTTAATTGATGCATTATGTGCATCACATTATGCATGTAATTTTTTTATTTATTTTTTAACTTGTACTAGTTTTAAAAAACAAGTAATGAATATTATTAAATGTAAATTTAAACGAATAAATGATTATTACTATACAGATTATGGTACAGATACATTAATCTTATCTAGACGTACAGCACCAAGATCATTACGTCATTTATCAGAGAATGATTTAAGCATAGATACTAATCATAAACCATTAGTGATTTATAATAATAATAATAATAATAGTTCTGGTTAATTCACTGAAGAGTTTTTCAGTAGTATGGTACTTCATAAACTGTTATCTATTTCATAGAAGAGATATCGATGGGGGTTGTACATGTATGTGTTACCATGGATACATAATCATTCGACATATTTTGTTCTTTTATTTTTTTGTTAATGTATTCATCAACATTTGTGAGTTTTTTATTGCTCTTGCCAGTATTTTCATTTATGTGTTAATGCTAATTTTAAAAAAAGAAACGATTTTTTTTCTTCTTCTTCTTTTTCTTCCTCCTCCTGTACATCAGTCATCAAAAGATCTTTCATGTTTTGTGTGTGTGTGTGTGTGATTTTATTATAAATATTGTGATTATTAAATAAATAAATGGTTGTATCATTCAATAATGAAGTGTTTATTTATGCTTGGAAACAACTGATAATATAAATGAAAGTGATAAGTCTTACTGGTTGAACGCTATATTCGGATCCTAAGCTAATTTCGTAACCCCGAAGCTAGAACTACACAGCGACTTGAACACGAGAGAAAAGATACAAAATATCCGGGAAGCACTTTACACCAAAGGTTCGTTTATGTACAGAAAAATATAAGGATTTTATAGTATTTTAGAAGTCCTAGGGTTTTTCTGAAACTTCTAGAATACTACTAAACATAATAACAGTAACATATTAATCAGCCAATTAGGAACTCTACATGTGACTTTACACTTTCCTGATGTTTCTAGCAAAACGTTTAATCAAACGCTGATTGGATAAAATGCTTCTTAATGTTTCCTGAGCTTCTTATATCTATTGCAAGAAATTTGCAGGATCATCCCAACAGTGAGCGAATAGCTTCACAGTATCTGGGCGCCGAGTTGATGTAAGACATTATATAAGAATCAAATATTTGTAATATCTCAGCGAATGAATTTGAAGTAAATCCAACGTTTTGCCTGGCAATCTGGCCCAAGCTTTTTTCAAGGAAAGAGTCTATATATATAATAGTATATGGCTATTATGTTTTTGAATGATTTCTTAAAATATCTTTATCATTGTTCAATAATTTGTTGTACTATATGAGACAATAAAGGTTCTAATTGAGAAAGGATTAAATGAAGTTAGGATTAAAAAAAGCCTAATCGTTTCATGGTATTGGAAATTCTAAGATTCGACAAAGATCAGTTATGAACAATACATTGAATTGAAGATGTTCAGTATGTTCCTGAAGTATAAAGTAAAATAGGCGGCCTGCTTAATCATCTGGTCTACCTGTTCCTGCTATCAAGATATTTTAACAAGTTATGTAAATTTGTTTATTTTAATACATCATTATGGCTATTAATCGCATAACCTATTCAGGTACGTTTCTGAAAACTGTACAACCTTTCGCTTTAAAGGTTACAATACGCCTAATCAGAAAGATCTTGTTTGCTGGGAATATTCAGCGAAAAGAATATACATTATTCAGGTGTCTATGGACTGTACTGCTAAGTTCTAGCTGGCGATCACTGAATATTTATCGTCAGGAAGGAGGAAGAAGTAAGAAACGGAAAATTGTTAAAATACTTTGTGCTGAGAATTCTATATTGTACCAAAAAAATATAATATTAAATAAATCTGAAATCTATAAACAGACCTATCAAATCAAGTCATCATCCATAGGAACCGTTCTATTGAAAGCTTATTATTCATCTCAATGATAAGCTTTATGGTAGAACATAGAAGTTGAACAGTACCCTATGAATTAATTGTATATCAAATTTATGATCTAGAAAAATCGAAAAATGAAATACAGTTTAGTTTTATTTCGATTGTATGATCGAATAAATAATCATTTTTATGGTTATTCTTATATAACTCCATAGGAAATCAAAGATTGTTAGGATCAGGTTTCTGATCCGAATACAATTTTGAGTCGGATGATCTAACTTTCTAAGTTATTATGAAAGTTATTTCAAATAGGATTGGTTTGAAATAAGAAAAATAGTTTTACAGTTTACTATGATAGCGGTTGTTGAATTATGCCATTCAACCGAATCAATCAGGAACAAGATAGAGTAACTTTTAGTTTCATAACATGAGATTCCAAATCTGATGTTAGTTATTGTGTGGTTACACTGGAGGACCGAAAATATTGAATAACCTTATGATTTTCAGTGAACCTGGAGAGTCTGTGTAGTTCAAAGTGATTTTTCAACATCATAAGCAATTAATTTTATAGTTGAAAGCGTGAGTCAGTTGAAGCTAGAGCACGATGGAAAACCTGGAAACACTGGACGGCCGTTTCGTCCTATTATGGTTGCTCAACTTCGTGGATCAGTTGACGTTAGACATTAACACCGTTGGATGCCAGCTCAGGGCTCCGGCTCGAGACTGGTAGGTCCTGGGTTCGAATCTCGCGAGTGTGGGTTCGTGGGTATGCGCTGCTGAGGAGTCCCATAATATGACAAAACGGCCTTCCAGTGTTTCCAGCTTTTCCATGGTGGTCTAGTTTCAATTAACTCACGCTTTCAACCATGAAGAATACTAAATCTCCACAAAACCTCTTCTGATACTTAATTTTGAATGATTTTTTCTCAGATCTTCGGTCTTAATATTGAAGTAATGTTGAGGTATAATCCATACTAACACAGTTGTTAAAGTTATAAGACAACATAAGAGAAGTCATTTATGGAAATGGTTATTTCTCGTAGGATTCCCACTTAAGCAGCAAGAATTTCTAAGTAAGGCATATCTATGCACTCACTAATTAATACGTGACCATTAAGATGCTGTGGTTTCGTTCAAAATTACTGATAGTCAGCAGTTATTTACTAACTCCACCTGCAGCTCCTCCGCGGGCTACTGCCGGTCACAAGCCCGAGTAAATGAGGAGGGTTGGGCATGGGGTTAGCGACCCCATCACGTAGAAAAACAACTCGCCAGAAAAACGCTAACCAGCAGTTATTTTAATTAGGGAAGCGTTATTAATTACAGTCAATCAATGTAGATTATTATTAACAATATAACTATTATGTATATCCATCAAAACAAATCTCAAGAATCATTTTTATAAAAGATTTTATGAAGACTGTTAACCTATTCAGACAGTTTGCTTAATACATCGGCTGTGACGATCATACTAACATCTCCCCAAGAAATTATGAATATACACTGCTAACGAAGATTCATAACTTGAATATAACAACAGCCTAGTGCTTCATTACTTTCAATAACCGTCGACATGTGGTAAGTCTATTAGTATCACAGAGAATGTCCTCATCAACGCTTTCATTCATGAATCAGCTTCAAAATGAAATGTAATTCTCTGTAAAACTATTGAGTTGTGATTGTTATCGCTTGTTCAACGAATATGACATACTGATTCTTCATCTGTGAGTACTTTATTAAGAACTTTCTAGTTTATCCTTTAATTCTAACTGTGTTTACATGATAACAAACAGATTACACGCCGGAATTATAAGGAATTCAAATGTCGATGAAAGTTTATGATGAGTGAAAAGATCGTTTATTTGATCAAGATGATTGTATATATATTATTGTTTTGTATCAGTATGATGTACATACCCAAAAAAATGTATTTTGTGCAAATCAACTTGGTTTTAATTTACTTGGTATTGTTTGTTTGAATCTTCCCATTAATGTCTAGGACTGCAACTGGTCAGTCTCTCATTGGCAACATAAGCATACTGTGCATATTGCCTCGATATAGCTTCAATTCACGAGCATTATAAGCAAAGACAGGCAGTGGCTAGCAGTCCAAAATAGGACGAAACGCGTGTCCTGGATTCCACTACTAGCCACTGTTCATCTTTGCTTATAATCAACTTGGTTTTATTCATAAAACTCCATATACAGCCTAAGGCTTCTTCATGTTCGTTGAATAGTTATTTGGATTATCATTAGACAAAGTGTATTGTGATGGAATCAGAATAGGGAATATATTCAAATTAATGCAACATATTAACACTGTAGCTTAGAAGAGATAAACATATTCCCTGTTTTTATATCACTACCTAAAATTAGTTGCAACATATTCGGTATTCATAAAAGGGGGTTTTGTGGAGATTTTATTAGTTTTATATAGTTGAAATCATGAGTCAATTGAAGCTAGACCATCATGAAAAACCTGGATGACCATTTCTTCCTATTGTGGAACTCTTCAGCAGTGCGCATCCACAACTTTGCCTCCCGAGATTCGAACCCAGGCCCTATCAGTCTCGCGCACGAGTGCTTAACCACTAGACCACTGAGCTGGCCGGCATCCAACGGTGTTAATGTCTCACTTCAACCAATACACGATATTGAGCAACCATTCACCAATGTTTTCAATAAGTTGATATCTCATAACAGACCTGGTTGAACTCCACTGGTCACTACCTAAAATTAGTTGCAACACATTAAGTATTCACCAATACATTAATACAAGATTAACAGTTTCTTTATGATCACTGAACACTGAAAGCAAGTACACAATCCAACCTTGATTAATTTAATGATTGAGAAAAATCATATCAACTAGTGCCGTCTCTTACTGAATAACTAAACTCATAATTCCATACAACCAGTTATTGCTTCTATTCGAAATTCGGTAATAAACACAACAGAATTAAGTTCTATCTAGCTGAACATATTTAATGGGTTTATTATGTGTATGTTTGTAAAGAAACACTATATGCCAGTTAATTGTCAGTTGTAAACTTTTGCTCTACTTATATTGACTGTGGGATCAGGTTTCATGTTAATTTTTTATTTGAATTATGTTAAATTGTTAAAGTTATCTAGTTAGAAGCAATTGGGATGATGTATAGGTTTCGTATCAGCTAACAATAAACTGCAGTACACGTCGAACTTTTCATACATGATAAGAATAAGCTGTTCAGTCCTTGAAAATGACATCCTGTTGAACAATATTCGCTTTTCAGTTTGGATACCGGATCAGTTGTCTAGAGGTAAGGTGTTCACACACAAAATAGAAGAACCTCGGTTTGAATCTCGCTTGCAGGATTGTGGATGCACACTGGTGAGGAATTCTATGTTAGGATGAAGCGGCCTTCCAGTGCATCCACGTTTTCAATGGTGGTCTAGCTTAGATTGACTCGTAAAATGCTATAATTTGCACAAATCCTCATACTGATGATTATCAGTTTGCCTTCATTTTTAACGTCTGGTGAGGTTGTAGTATTAAAAATGCCTTTATCCAATGGTACAGTATGGTTATTGATTAAGCAACTACAGAAACAATTTCAAGATTGGTGCATGAATTTAACTTAGATAATAAGTGAAATGTTTTCCCAGTTTTTTTAGTTAGTAATATCTCAGAAAAACATTTTAAATCCGTATGCAATCTTGACTTCAATTGGACACTTGAAGTAAGACTCCATCTTAGAACAGCCAATATGAAGATCTATTTGACCTGGATTTGACAATGTTTCCAAGTTCATTTATCTTAATAAGTTAAGGTTAAGTGAAGATGTTAAGTGGACTAATTTTATGATCCTAAAGGTCTCCAATGGTTTCATGCTCCTTGTAACAGTTAGTTTTTGTGGACAGTCATCACTATTCAGCGTTGGTCACACTTACATATTGTTTGTTTGAATCTTCCCATCGATGTGTTAGGACTGCAACTGGTCAGTCTCTTATTGGCATATGTGCATACTGTGCGTATTGCCTCGATATAGCCTTAATTCATTAGCATGGTAAGAGAAGATGGATAGTGGTTAGCAATGGAATCCAGTTTTACGCGCGTTTCGTCCTATTTCGGACTGCTAGCCACTGCCTATCTTTGCTTATAATGCTCGTGAATTAAGGCTATATCGAGGCAATATGCACAGTATGTTTATATGCCAATAAAAGACTGTGGAAGATATCAACAATAAAAATCGGAAAGTCAATTTAATAAAAGAATTCAATTCTCTTGCTTATTTACTAAGTTTAAGCCTAATAGGGTTAATGATTCAAATGAATCCAAGCTAGGAGTTATTTTTTTTGAAATGTGACAGGTATTATTTAGGAGGATACTGCCTAATCTAGTTCGTCTTCAAAAATTTTATTTATTTAATTAAAACACAGAAGTATTGGCACAAAGGGGCACCAGATATATATGCGCCACACAAATCAAATGAGATTTGTGTGAGGGCTGTGATATTGCCCAGGCGCCCAAACCGAAGCAGGTGGTTTTCATAGGGGGCTACATCAGATTTTCATCTAAAGGTCTGATCCACAAGGCAGTGGAGCATCGTGAGGAGATGCAGTCCCATGGTAGTCGGTGACCAACGATTGATTCATGCTCCCTTTGTTCCCTCAGGATAGTGGAGCCCATATGAACCATTGGTTTGGAATAAGGTTTTTCCAACTCTCCTAGGTTGATCATATAAATCCACCAACCTGGTTTAAGCGCCGGATATTCGCTTTTCGTTCTCTCAATTTCGTACACAACAGTAATACCACTGTGAGAAGGCAGTGAGTAGGACTTCCCTGGTAGAGGCTTTATACGCACGGCCATGTGAGAGCATTTGGAGAGGGAGAGCGTACTCTCCCCACTCTCGGTCGTACCAGGGCACATGTATTTCGACATCTATTCAACTAAAGGACAGAAAACAGATAAAAATAAGAATAAAATCCAAGTAGTTAGAAGAAAATTTATGAGTGGTAATAAATTACTTTTATGATATTGTAAATTACCTTCTTCTATTAAATTATTCATTAATTAGTGTGATATGTTACTCAGTTTCCTTTTTATTTAGATCTCAAATATTAGTTACAATCGGAAATGGTATATTCAGGAGTAGTTTTTGATTTATTCATAGTCTATAGTTGTAATGGCAACTGACGTCATATTATCCCTTTGGATAATGGACGGATATCAAATATCTATTTTATCAACAATGAAAAACATAATCATCGGCTAGAAACCAGTGTTCCTCTAAACTCATTTTTACTAAATTAGTGTAAATCAATGTATGTGAATTTCATAATGGGAAATCCATTTAATGGACAGAAGACGTGACTAAACAAGGTACTTCAAAGTTGTGTTAGTTCAATATTGTGATTAAAGCGTATCGTTCACTCGATTCTGAGTCACATTATCTATGTGCAACATTTTACATCATGTATCTAATCACATAAAAGTAGGTCGAATAAGTTTTCTGACATGAAACATAAATGTTGAGTATTGAGTGATTGACTCATTAGGCCATCACACCAGAAGACACTTCAAGTAAGTCAACAAATGAAAACAATCAAAATCTCTGTGAGATATTCAGACCTTACCATAATTAAACGGTTTAAAGTAAATCACAGTAAACATTGAAGTTGGTAAAGTTTTGTTGACCTCTCACGTCATTGCTAAACATTACCTCATTCAATGATGTTGAAAATTCAGCTAGAAACATATCTATTGATGGAAGAGCTTTTGGAGATTGACCTCAGTCAACGCAAAACTGAAAACCAGAGAACAACAATTATTTGTTGTATGGTGAGACTGCTCGAACATACGGCACTGTCGGTGAACGAGATTAACACCTCCAGTTCTCATAACGAGTTCCTAACAAGAAGAATACTTTGTCGTCATACACATTTCAGTCTTAATTTACTTTACGGTGTAAAACAACGAATATCCACTATCTCTAGTGATGAGTGGGTCACTCTGCATAGATCTAATTATCATGACTTCCTCTTGCTTCAATCGTCAACTTTCATATTTTGATTAGGTGTTCCTTCATATTCTACTTGAACCATCACTAAAATATTATCTGACAAAATATCATTCACATTTCGTGCAATATACGCACAATATAAGTTCAGTCATGTGAGAGATAGTGAGTGAATGTGTCATATTAATTTACACCGACTGATATTCATTCGTCACAAGAATTGATGCACTACAATTCATCATGAGATTCCACATGAAACATGGTTTCTAAACTGTTGGATAGAATCTGATGATAATACAGAAAATCAAGAATATTCTCAAACACTGTATTTCATTGAGTCGGTGTATTCAATGCAAATCTCATTAGTGTATGATTTGAGTTTTATCTTTTTTATTTCACTGAAATTGTCCAAACCATTCACTCATTGATGGATGTAATTCAAATGGAATTGAATTGATGAAGGAAGAATGATAGGTAAACATTTATCATCTATTGATTGTAACCTGTGTATACAAATACATGTGCTTAATTATTTCCAATAATTTTACTAATTTTCCATATTCGTTTCGATGGTTATTGAGTTGATTTATTTTAATCCTATTGAATAGAGATGAACTTTTCATTTTAATGTCTAATGTGATCTATACAGTTCTGCACTCTTTAGTGATACTCAGGGACTTAATCAATAACTCATGAGAACAGAAAGATGAGAGAAGAGAAAGGAATAGGATGATGACTTGGTTGTAGTGGTTTATGTAAGATATCATGAGTATGTGAATATTCTTTTATTGATGATAATGAATAAATCATACTGATGAAGAATGTTGTTAAGCAGAGATGGATAGTGGCTAGCAGTGGAATCCAGTTTGATGCGCGTTTCGTCCTATTTGGGACTCGTCAGATGAATGTACCTGCATCTCAGAGTTGATGTTTACCGTGGGACTCGAACCCAGTACTCTCGCTTCAAACGTCATCGCGTTAACCACTCGGCCACTAAATGAATTTGAAGGACGTTGTTGTTATTGTGACTGGAAGATATGAATGATCATTATCATTCGAGCTTCTGATTAGCACCGGTGACTAAATAAACAGTCTTACGGAATAGATTCCATAAGACTGAAACTGTTCATTTTAATCCTGTATGTATATTTTTAACGTTACCTTCCTTTGAAGGTTCAAATCAAGAAACGTTTTATGTAGATGTTTTAGTTATCAAGTTTGGTGAAATTATTGTTTTCTGAACTTTGCTTCCTCATAAATGGGGAAAAGTAAAACATATTTTTCAATTTAGTAAGAAATGATAAAGATATTTGTACATTCAAACATAAATCAATAATTTACATTAAAATAATCAGTTATCAAATAAATAATAATCGGTTTGTATATTTTTATTAAATATTAGGTAAATAATCGATATGTGGTACTTTCAAAGTTCGATTCAGGGTTCGAATCTCACGAGGTGGGATCGTGCACTTTTGAGGAGTCCCACAATAGGACGAAACGACCGTTTAGTGCTTCCAGGTTATCCATGGTGGTCTAGCTTCAATTGATTTATGACTTCAAATACAAAATTACTAAAATCTCCACGAAACCCGCTTCTGATAGTGTCACTAAGTTACATATGAACTCATTTAAACTAGTATTTTCACAACGAACCAGGAATAGGAAAGGAATGGTGAGTTCTTCTATGTATGTATGCCGATCTGACTGCTCCTGTACAGCTAGTAACATAATCCAAACTCAGAGAGGCTTTTTGGGAAAGAGTCACGAAACTGATCAATAGCGTTATACGTCCTTAGTTAATAGGTAGATACTGTCGGATCAAATTAGTTGAATTCCTTTTTTTGGTTGTTTGTCGAGTCCCAGACGATCTACCGGATAGACTAAGACTAAGTCTCCACTGCATAACGGAAGCCAATAGAATCAATATTAAGAACAAGAGAATATAGCTTGTTTCACACAATGCCGCTTACTGATTCGGCTGAAAGAGCAAATCTTTAAAATTTAGATAGGATTTAATTTTCCGTCATTCTAAATGTAACTGAAGTCAGGCATTAACGAAAACTAAATAAATCTTAATAGTCAGTTGCCTCGACAATAATCACTTGTTCACTAGTGAGTAACCTTGAAACAAATTCTCATAACATGTGTCATCGATTACATTAGATGCTCGTTGATCTACAACACCACTTGACTACAGTTGTAAATGTAGAAGCCTTGTACAAATGTGTATGCCCGTTCTGTAAACGATTTACTGAAAATTCCAAATAAGAATTTTTTTTCGTAAACGTTTCCACTAGTATATCACATTTTAACGAAATAACACCCGCAAGGAGGTTCTTCAGGGAGAATATCATATAACACCCGATAAATATTTCATCTTGAAACTCCTCGGTAGTGTTCAACAAAGACTCCACCTAGAATCAAGTACAGAACATTAACATTGAGCATCAAACACGAAATTTTAGTGTTGAGTGATCTATATATTGTTATTCCATTTAATTTGTGACATAGTATAACTACTAACTTGTTTTCGTTAAGTAACTCTTACACACATGGTTGAAATGGCTAACTCAAATGGTACGTCGAGTAATTCATTTAAAAGGTACAGCATAAGCATACGATCGATGATGAACCGAATCGCTTATTTGGAAATCTACAACCTTTGAAATAATTCAAACATAGACTCGATATTATCTGGTTCATAATGATTGTCTAACTAACGCCCTATTTTTTGATGAAAGTGACTTTCAAGTCTACAAAATAAAACACACCTATTTGTCGTGGGTTTATTCGAACAAGAGGTTTTCGAAGATACCACTTACAGTGACCAGGTTGAAAACCACTTCTTCTTGATGAGAATAAAAGTTACCTTGATAAATTATATCAAACAGGAAGTCAGTAGTCTAAGATATCACTTAATTCAGTTTAGGCAGGTGAATGGTATCACTAGCCCTCACACCGCAAATGTGACTAAAACTAAGGAGATAAGTGTATGTCATGGATATGCTGCATAAGTTTTACTATGGAGAAAACAACGTCCAGAACAAAATAAAAGATATTTATTTTGTTTCAGTAAGAAAGCTTTTTGTATAGGAATCAATGGAGAATAATCAACGTCAAGCATGCCTACTCCTCTTTGTAGTGGTTGGATTTTATCAACCTGTAATGTGGCCAGTAGTTTAAGTGGCTATACAATCCGTACACTATTCTTTGACGTAAAGTGATAGAGGGTAAGCAGCAGAAATCTCTGGACTAAGATTTTCTATTAATTCAGTGGTAACATTCAACCGTTTATGTTCAAATTTCAAAGGGATCATCAGCTCCCTCATAAAAGGCCAGGTAGGCATTGATGAAAAGCATCTGATTGTATGTAATCCAAGTTACTCGTTTTCTCTAAAGAACCCCTAAACATCAAAAGATTTAGATGTGAACCTAAAATAAATAGGTCACTAGCGACTAGTATGATACATTTAGTTGAGATTCAGTCCACGTCGATCATCGAATGACATCGATGTTATCTTACTTATGGCGTAGCTTTACATCAGAATTTCGAGATCATTAATCAAAATTAGGTGCCAGACAGTTCACAATTATCATTGCGATTAATAGTTGTGCAAACTATTCATTTACCACTTAGCTGACAACATATTTACACTGATCCACTGTAGGATAGTGCGTGGCTTTGTATACATACATGTATCCTGGTCTCTTTGATAAAAGTGAGTTATTCTTGACAAGTACTCTCTATCTATTCACTCCGCGGTTCCACATTGCGAGAGCAATGCTTCAATATCACCGTGAAGTTGTGCATCTGTAGTTCACTTATGGTCTGAAGCATGATGGTCAATGTAAATACTAATGTGACTTGAATAATTTCAATTACCGTGGACAATGCATTGAATTCCAGTTTTCAGCTAGTCAAAACAATATAACTTAACAAGTAATGATACAAGATACATAAAACTTCACTAATGTCAGACTCAATTAAACAAAAGATGACCAATAGGAAATGTAAAATCGATTATAAAAATCCGTTTCTGATTTTCACTTTTACAAAAGCAGACTATGACACTTATTAGTTTATATTTTCTTGTCAAAATTTTCTCCTAAACAAGATCATCACGTCATGAAGACATTCATTTTAGACGTTGTCAAAGATGTTTCCTATCTACCAATCTTCTGTTGTTTTATTACGTGACTTTTTTATTATATATTGAAGTGAGGTTTGAATATATTTGTTCCGAATAAATATTCTCCTAATAAATCATAATTTGCAATTATTTGTTTCTATGTGATGAAGGTCTAGGTGAAGAGACATTTGAGTATTTGCTTACAGTACGTGATCAAAGTAGTCACCACAACTATTTATTTATTTATTTAAACACAGAAATATTGGTACAAGGAAGCACCAGATAAATATGCGCCTCACAAATCTCATTCGATTTGTGTGAGGGCTGTGATACTGTCCAGGTGCCCAGACTGAAGCAGATGGTTTTCTTAGAGGGCCACACCCCGAGCCTTTGACCTGAAGGTCTAATTCACAAGACAGTAGAGCATCGTGAAGAGATGCAGTTCCATAGTAACCGGTGACCAACGATCGGTTCATACGCCATTCATTCAATCAGGATACTGGAGCCCATGTGCACCATTGGTTTGGAATGAGGGCTTTCCAACTCCCCTAGGTAAATATTCCGCGTCCACCAACCCGGTTAAAGCACCGGACATTCGCCTTTTGTCCTCTCGATTTCGTAAACAATACACGTGGTGCGAGAAGACAGTGAGTAGGACTTCCCTGTCAGAGGCTATATATTCGCGTGGCCATATGAGAGCATTTCGAGAGGGAGAGCAGACTCCCCCCACTCTCGGCCGTACCAGGGCATTAATAAAAAATACCTCCACAAAAATTGTATAAACTATATCATATTTCGCAATTTTCGAGTCCTGGGTTCGAACCTCGCGAGTGTGGGATCGTGGATGCGCACTGCTGAGGAGTCCCATAATAGGACGAAACGGCCGCTTAGTGCTTCCAGGTTTTTGATGGTGGTCTAGCTTCAATTGACTGATTATTTCAACTAGGAAAATACTGAAATCTCCACAAAACCCCCTCTGATCCAATCCTTGTGTTGTTTAGGTTTTGTTAACCTTAGAAATGTGGGTAATCTATTCTCATACCAGTTAGCATTATAAGATATTGTTTAGATTTAACATTAACGTGACGTCATGTAAGGTATAGATGGGTGGTTGGATCAAAATGTGTCATTACTTCATTAACGGTTGAACTGAGCTTTGTAGGTAGATGGAGACTACTTGGTTAGAGTTCGTGAGATTATTTAGACTGATGTTTGCAGACGTTGGATGAAATGATTCATAATAACGTAGATAAATCCACTCTTTGTTTTACTTCACTTTAAAGATTATATTATAATTTTCATTCCATGAATTCATTCTTTTTTATCGAATCATATTTTCTGTTGCTAATTTTTTCGGCGAGACTATAATTTATGGACGAGGCAATCAGAAGCGTTTAAGAGATTTCAAAGTCACGGCGCTAATTTCAGTGACTGACGCTCATGTACGATCGGTTTACAGAGAATTTTAGGAAAGAAATGACAATTAGGCGGCTACAGCAAATATGACTAATAAGAAGTTCCTGTATTTGTAATTGTGGTAATTAAATGACTCCTAGACCGTGTTCAGACTACCGTGATGTAATATATGTTGGAGGAAGACGTCTGTTAGAATAGGAACCTTTATCGCTCGATCCAGATTGAGAATAAGGCATATTATAATAATTGCCGCAAACTGTATAATAAAAGCACCAGTAACATTGGCTGAAATAATCGCAGATGTTACTGAAACTTCAGCCGTTCACTTGTATGAGTATTGTAAGGACATATCCATAATAAAAATGATAAACTTACACAACCAGAGTACACACAAACAATAACGAAGCTATGTGATCGAGGCTGAGAGGGCTTTTGTGACCTTATCATGGTTCTAGAGGCCAACTATTATGAATGCATTAGGATGACTTCCTCTACCTTATGAACTACGATTTTAAAACCTTTGGACGTTTTTCTAACCTTGACAAGTTTTTGGACCATATAAAAGAGATGTATCCACTTCAATTATTTGGTTTTGTATAATAAATTTTTACTCTATACTGACTGTTAACTGATTTGCTAACATTTCTCAAGATCACTTAAGATTCGTTCAAAAATTGTCCATAAATTATAGTCTCGCCAATTTTTCTTATCCCCATTCATGGTATTACTATATCTACTACTCTGACACGTCTTGATAATTTCATCTAGGTGTGCTGATGTGGTATAACATAATCATCCTTTTTGCAAAGATTAGACAAAATCTTAAATATGTACCCAAATGTGATGCGTTTTGTTTATAAGTGAGACAAGTAGGATAATGTTCACAGCTTCATGTTAATCATTTCCTGTTTTTATTCAGATACTAACTCCTGCACATCATATTTTCTCTGGTCTCTTCAAAAATATTCTCAATCAAAACCATAAACAATTGATTTTAGAAGAATTTAATAGTAAATCAACCACTAATCAAAAGGATTAGGATGAAGAAGGCTATTCATTTTGTTAGTGGAATAGATAGCCCCCAAATGCTTTGGTACGGCCGAGAGTGAGGAGAGTCACCTCTCCCTCTCGAAATGCTTTCATATGGCCAGCGAATATATAGCCTCTGACAGGGAAGTCCTACTCACTGCCTTCTCGTAGCGGGGGTGTTGTTTACGAAAGTGAGAGGACGAAAAGCGAATGTCCGACGTGTTGGTAGACACGGAGAGTCAACCTAGGGGAGATGGAAAACCCTGATTCCAAAACAATGGTGCACATGCGCTCTAGTACCCTGAAGGAACAAATGGAGTATGAATCAATCGTTGGTCACCGGCTACCATGAGACTGCATCTCCTCACGATGCTCCACTGCCTTGTGGATCAGACATTCAGGTCAAAGGCTCCGGGTGTGGCCCCCTAAGAAAACCACCTGCTTCAGTTTGGGCACCTGGGCAGTATCTCAGCCCTCACACAAATCAAATGAGATTTGTAAGGCGCATATTTATCTGGTGCTTCCTTGTACCAATATTTCTGTGTTTAAATAAATAAAAAAATAAGTGGAATAGATATATCATGAAAATGATAGGACAAATCGGCCGTCCAGTGCTTCCAGGTTTTCCATGGTGGCCTAGCTTCAATTGACCCCCAAATGCCCTGGTATGACTGAGAGTTGGAAGAGTACGCTCTCTCTCTTCAAATGCTCTCATATGGCCACGTGTATGTAGCCTCTGACAGAGAAGTCCTACTGACTAAATTTTCGCACTAAGGTGTTGTTTATGAAATTGAGAGGCAGAAAAGCGAATGTGGACACGGAAAGTCCATCTAGAAGAGTGGAAAAACCCTGATTCTAAACCAATGGTGCATATGGTCTAGCTCCAGTATCCTGAGGGAACAAATGGAGTATGAACCCATTCTTGGTCACTGACTACCATGGGACTGCATCTCCTAACCATGCTCTACTGCCTTGTGGGTCAGATCTTTAGGTCAAAGGCTCTGGGTGTGGCTCCCTAAGAAAACCACCTGCTTCAGTTTGGGCACCTGGGCAGTATCACAGCTCTCACGCAAATCAAGTAAGATTTGTGTGGCGCATGTATATCTGGTGCCCTTTTCTACCAATATTTGTGTTTAAATAAATAACTAAATCAAAATATAAAACAAAATACTAAGATCTCCACACGACCCACTTCTGATAAAACAAAATAGCTAAGCATCTGATTAGTCTGACTCTTGAGGACATATTAATGTATCATTAAAAAAACCAATGATAAAAGTACATTATGTTTTGTACTTCTCATTATCAATCACTTAATGATAACATAAAATCAAAATAGAACAATGAATTATAATTGAATAAAAATTAAAAAAAAGAAAATGATTATGTACATGAAATTATAAACTCTGCCTGTAACTCTTCTAGAGTTACTGCCGGTTTCGAACCCGGGTAAAGGAAAAGGGTTGGGCATGGGGGGGGTTAGTGACCCCATCCCGTAGAATTCACATGAAATAATAAATTACATACATAAGTAAAATTCTATTTGTAAATATGATAAATAAGTTCAGCAAAAGAAAATACAGTTTCATATATTTCTTTTCTTTACAAGTCTATTTGAACTTATCATCTTTCTATACAGATAAATTAGTTGTTGTTATAATTATTATATAACAAATTCATAATCGATAGACTCTTTCGGGAAACTCAACTGTGATATTGACGTATGATCATGTTGCTGTTGTTGTTGTTGTTGTTGTTGTTGGGCGAGGTTACAATGATCAGACAATGGGAGAGGTAATTGTGGAGAATTTAAGTTATATATGTTACCGGTAATTAGACTAGACGTAGAGTTAGAAGATTGACAAATCGACGATATAATTTCTGTCTTTTCTCCTGTTTGTAACAGTAGACATCTGGAAGAGGGCGATGCTATAGATGACGATGGTGATGAGGACGGAGGCATATTTGAATGACCAATTAAATATCCAACAGAAAAATTAGAACATTGATCCGTAACATCTGGAATTTCATCATGGTCATTTAACTGAGCAGCAGAATAACAAGTATTTTCTATATTATTCATGATATTCGGTGTATTACTTAGAGTATTATAACTATTCTTGTAAGATAGATTGATATTACTGATAGATGTGTTGTGATGATAGAATTGTCCTAAGAAGTTAGCACAATCATTGAAGTTGTTTTCATATAACAGAGACGACGATGATGATGGTGTTGGTGTCGATATAGATGACGATGGCGATAACAAAGAGCTAGGAGAGAGAACTCCAGTAATACTTGTTACCGGATTTGATATTATCTGATCATGACGAGACTGTGGAAAATTTAACAATTCAAACGGTTGTTGATGTTGTTGTCGATCAAGATGAATTGATGAAGGAGACAAATTGTTAGAATCTGGTGATGGAAATTTCGGAGAATAATGAGGATAATCTAGGAATTCTGTCGAATGATTATTATTGTTATCATTTGTTGGATTCCATGAGAGCATTACGCTAGTATCTAGTAAACTTGTCGTTATTTGATGGGCTTTGTTGTTATTACTGATAGTTAGATTGTTAGTAGAAACATGATTGTTTGCCAAACCAGCGTAGTCACTATCCTCTTCTTCCGCCTCTTCCCCATCATCGTCATCAACATCATCATCGCCACCATGGTTACTACCGTCGTAAATGAAACTATCATGTGCTTTGGACATAAGTGGAAACACATGTTGAATCTGATGATATCGCTGGTCATAATATTCCACAGGATAGGCATCGCCGTCATCACCGGTGAAGAGGACTGATGTTGCATTATGGTTATTAGTAGGATTATTGTTATGGGTATTATTAGCCGTATTAATTGTGGAGCAATGTGGATTGATATGAGCTTGAAACGGACGATTTTCTTGTTTATTCAACATTGGTGTTTCACAGTCAACGGGACGCCATATTGATGTCGACTGGTTGATTGATGTAGATGACAATGAAGATGAGTTAGGACAAGACGAGGAAGATGAAGCTGGTACATGAACCGAAGAAGAATGTGTGGTTGTTAAAGTTGACGAACAGCGTGTTTCATAGAAAATACAATTACTATTGGCCAATGACAACTGTGGAGACTGAGAACCAATTTTCAATACTGTCCCATTCATCATATTATCTACCATATCTGTGTGAAGCGAATTTAAAATATCAACAGACGATATTGACTGAGGTGTATCTTCCACAATATTCATACCATTAACAATGTCATCATTATTATCAACATTCAGGCCAGTGACATCTGAATCATGACTAAGATTATCATTGATTTGAGTAGGATTACTGTTGTTATCATTATTACTATTAAAATTATTATTAGTGGTAGTAGTAGTAGTAGTAGAAGCAGTGGTAGTTATGGCAACTGTACTTGTGGCATCATTACTGTGACTGCATAAAACACCATTTTCAATCGTTTCAGTAGCTGTAATTAAATAACATAGACTAGGTTCTAGTTGACGTGATATCATTGTAGACCAAGAGTTAGTATCATTATTATTTGTGATCACATCAGGGTTGACATTGGTATTATGACTTATCGATGATGTGGTTATCGCAGAAAATGAATTAGTAGTCAATTGAATCGGTAACAATAAGTTCGACTGTAAAGTTATTGTGGTTCCAGCTACTTTTGGCGATGACGACAATGTTGAAGAAGTTAGCATCCCATTGGACAAAGATGATGAGGAAGAAGAAACAACTAAGGAAGTTGGAAACGCTGTTGCTTGTTCATAAACAGGATCACGAACTGCTATCATCATTTTGTGTTGAAGATTATCATGGCTGTCACTAAGTACATCGGTGGGTTCAAAAAACGCACGACTATTTGCATCCAAATCACTAAAATTCAACATAAATACAGTAGAATTATTATCAAGATCAACTGCTTGATATCCAGAGGTATCAGTTGGAATAACAGAACCTTCTGTTGTCACAATGACGTGATCTTGTGTTGGCAATATTTTTGGTATGTTTGATGGCAATGATGATGATGACGTGTCAGAACATGAAGTTGAAATAGTAGGACTGATTAAAATACTTTTATCGATATGATCAGAAATATTGATTATGTTGGAAGATCTCGAATCCTGATCAGGAATAATGTTCATCAAGGTTTGGTGATTTGACGACAGGTCAGATCCAGGTAAATGTGGCTAAGTGTATTTCAAAGGCATATATATACGATTAATAAACCCCCGTTCTCAATGTTAATTAAAACAATAAATTATGCATGTAAAAACTGATTTGAAGTGAATAAAACAAATATCAACACTCCAGTTCGCTAGCACTTAAGATAGCACTTCATAGAATCAGTCCCATTCAAAAATTTAGCTTAGGTATGGCTGAGGAGGAAGCAACAAAATACGAATTCATTTTAAGTTGATATTGTGAATGGATCAATGTTAGACCACCATTGAAAACCTAGGAACACTGAACGGACGTTTTGTCCTACTATGGGACTCCTCAGCAATGTTGAGTCTAACATTGATATTAAGTTAAACTCAACAATCTCCACAACTCTATGATGATAAATTCATTTCAGTCTGTAAATATTATCGTTTTTGCCTAGTTTAAATAAAAGAGTGGAAGCATCTCGATGTCAACCTTTAATTCATGCTACTGCATAGTCTGTGAATGGATGTTTAACTCTACTGTTAGACCAATCAGTGTAAATCACTCATCAATCTTGATATTGTGATTTCCAATTGGCTACAAATGCATGTAAGAATAGTACTTTGATGATTCACAATCACAGGCCACTTGTTAATCTCTTGTTACAGTCTCACGAGTCAGTAATTATCCGGTAGGAACAATCATGCTTTTCTGTTCAATAACATCTATTCGCCTTGATTACTACCATTTCCGTACATTTATTTATATCAAAAATAAGCAACATCTATGTCCTATATTATCCTCTTGTTTCATGCACTGAGTCAAGTTGATGCATGCATTATGATCATAGAAAAGTAAATTTTGAATTATTCGTGTACAATTCAAAGAATAGTGTCGAAGTCATTACCTCCTAAGAGTAGAATATTTCATTTCATCCTTACGCAGATACATGGACAAATATCAGTACTTATAAAAGTTGTGTTCATTTGCGACTAACTTTGAGATGGATTTCACAAAGTCATAGTAGAAAAACGTGACTAATGGGGTTCAAACATATCGAAGATTACCAACGGTAATGAATGTTGCTCGTGTAACATATTAGATTGACCGACAGATGGAGATTCAGTGGTCTGAAAGTTAGGCGATGGCTATGAGACAATGCAGAGTCCGAATTTAATCCCTAGCTCGAGCTCTCGTTATTGGCTACTCGAGAGTTCGGAACAAAAGTCAAATAGCTGTCTGATTTTCCCTAATTCTCAACAGCTGCCTAATAAACTAAATTAACTCAATCACCAGGGAATCCGGTATGGGCCATAACTTTAAGTGTAAGGGTTAGTAATACTACCTGGTTGCCCAAAGTGAAGTAGAATGGGGGTACGAAATTGGAATCCAGCGACCGAAAGTTGAACCTCTTAAAAACTAAGTCACATATCCATCTACTTAAAGTCAATTCGTGACATCGATCATAGAGAGAATAAAACGCTAATGAACATATTTTAAAAACCAATTAACATACCGTAATGATTTCAACAGGAATAACCTGTTCAACTGTTTGTTGACATGATGATACATGATTTTGATTCAAAAGACTAGTTTCATGATTATTTATGTTACTTGATACTTTGTTACATGGTTGACAACTTTTGGTCCTTTTTTGCTTATTATTCAATGAACTGCTACGTTGACTTGTTGATAATTTCTTAGTGGAATCCATCATAAGTAATTCATCGTGGTTATTAATTGATTGGTGATAGTGTTTTAGTTTATGTGTTCGTAAGAGATGACGATTTAAATTTGACAAACGCGTAAATGATGTTGAACATATTGGACATAAATGATAAACACGTTTCTCATGTGTTTTTTTGTGTCGCCATAGTGTACCCGCAGTCTTTTGAAAATGAGGAAAAAATGAAATACGATAAACACTGAACAAAATTTACTAATAATAATTATTACACTGATTGCCCATTGAATAGTGACCAACATTAATGAAAGTCTAGTTCTGTCGATCAATTCCCAAGGTGGACACTCGTCTAAGGGACTCAAAGGTTGATCTTTTCTACAATCCCGAATCTGAAATAATTGAAGCAGTGTCATCAGCGGTATGCTGATGGAACATTGAAGACTATACCACTCATGTGCTTACTCACAACTACATAGTTCATAATATGAAATTCAATATGATAATTCCATTGGTTTACATTATAATGAACAAAGACATTACAAACTCATCTATGTTCATCTTTAGCTCAATAATTAAAATAACATCCAGCTTCAAATGAATCAACTATCATGACTGATTACAAACATTCATCCTTATAAGTATCTCATAAAGTAAACCTAAATGTAATACACTAAGGTTGGATGTTCCATCTGAGCCAATATATATGGTAGAGAGTAAAACAATCACTAAACCTTTAGCAACAGATAAAAATTTTGCCTTGCAGACCCATCAGTTAGTAACATCAACTATTGTACTGGTTGCAGATATTATAATTGCATTTGATAATCTAATGGAAGGACGGAGAAGATCTTCAGGACAGATGAATGCTACTGGAGTTGTTGAGATCTCTGAGCTAGATGGTTTAAGTACGGAGCTTTGGTTGTCGCTCTGGATATCATCAACGCTTGCTTCAAGTAAAAGGGAACTTTTTGGACATTCAGTAAGTGGACACCTTCACAACTTATACATGATATGATATTCATGATATCGAAGCATGTAGACAAATACAGACATGAATTCTACCGGGAGGATTTTGAGATTCTGGATCGTGGTAGTTGGATAAAGGTAGGAGAATTACTGGAAGAATGACATTCAGATCAACCAACAATCAACAAACACATCAATTTAGATCTGATTTACCAAGCCATTTGAATAAGGTCAAGCAAAAACCTGATCAAGGATCAACGGAACGAAATAATCGACTTGAACACAAAAATAACTGAAGACAAGTAAAACCTACGAGGATGAATAATAACAATCAAGGCTTTGATGATATCTAGAACGACAATGAAAGCTCCGTAAATACATTTAGCCTAGAGAACACAATAACAAAAACAATCTAACGCAGTTACCATACTTCGTATAGAAAACAGAAATCACAGCGGTGAGAAGTTATTTTTGCTACTGCAACCCCTAATTATGCATTCCTACCCTTTTCCTAAAAATTTAAAATACTTTTGAAGGTCAACTTGAACAATAAAAAGATGCGAAATGGTAGTAAGAACTTTACTCCAAGGTTAATTTATATACACAAAATCGAGGGTAATATGGCACCTCTCTTACGATTAGGTTTATTTTTTCAATCACTTTTTGGACTGATGTCATGTTTTCGTTTTCACGCCGCTACCTTTCTTCCAAGTATTCTTACACCAGAAAATATCCACTGTTGAAGCAGGTAGTTGTTGAGCTTACGTAACACGTATCCCAACCACCTCAGTTGATGAAGATTTGCTACTTCACCGATCGATTTGCTATCCTTATCTAGGGCCTTATTACTAACCCTAGCATTCTTTACTCCGTGGTCTCAAAATACATGAGCAATACTTCGTAGGCATCTATGGTCTAATACGAGTAACCTACGACGATCCTCTCTTCTTAATGGTCATGTCTTACACCAATAAAGTAGAACGAAGCTGACTTCTGCGTAATAAATTCGTCCTTTGACTGGACAAAGGATATCTCGCCTACACCATAGATGACGTAAATCGACAAACACCAATCGAGCTTTCTGAATTCGTGCTGAGATTTCGTCAGACACTAGACCATCAAAATTGTTAAAACTCCCAAGATAAGTGGAACAGACGATGCGTTCAACTACTTCACTTCCTATAACTAATTTAGGAGATGACCCAAACTGACATAGTTTCACCAACAGTCGGATTTTTAACACCCGCTTCTTTAAAAAGTCTGGACATTTGTCCACTGTCTCTTATCACTACTGTATTTTCCACCTCTTCTGCTTTCGCTACCCACCACTGCTCAAGATAATCACGTGGGCTTCTTATCAGCCGTACCTCATTTCTACTTTGCTACGTCAAAATCATCTAGCTCTAGTGAATGATATTTTCCAAAATGGTGAAGTTCTACAATGAAGGAGGACGTTGAGGAACTCTATACTGATGACCTGAACATCTTCAAAAAGTAAACCTATTCGTGTTTTGATCTTTAAAAAAGTGATAATCTTACGTTACTTACAATCCTTTATACAATATCTGGGTAAAAACTCTGAAAATCCATCCAATAGTTATCATCAGATAATTGGAATATGAATTTTTTCGTATCAATCATGAGGAATTTAAACACAATTTCTAGATTTTCGTTTTGCTTAAAAATATCATGAAAGCGAGTGTCAATTCGGATTGGTGTAAACATATTAATTGTAATCTTACTTTTCATTGGTTCGTCCCTCTTGTAAAACCCTCGCCTTTTACAGAACAATAATTAAAAATTCATAGAAGGCAATATGACAAAAATTGTTACTCCATGACTGGCCTGTGTCAACAGCTGAACTAAGGACAGAGAGCAAAGTAGTCGAACACGTCGACAACTTCATTTATCTTGGAAGTCTGATCAGCCCTAATGGGTTGGTGTCTGACGAAATCTCAGCACGGATTTAAAAGGCTCGTTTGGCTTTTGCCAACTTACGTCACCTATGGCGAAGACGAGATGTTAGGGGATGATGATAAATCAGTTGATGAGGTCATGAATCTTCATCGACTGAGATGGTTGGGCCACGTGTTACGTATGCCTGAACACCGATTACCACGACGCGCTATGCTGACTAGTGTAGGGGATGGTTGGAAAAGAGTTAGGGGCGGCCAAACCAAAACGTGGCATCAGTGTTTGAAGTCACTAACTTTTAGTCTGAGCCATGTTGGCACATGCAAACTATCTGGTTGGGGTTCGCGTGACGATCGTATCCAATGGTTTGAGACTCTGTGTGACATGGCTCAGAATCGATCACAATGGCGTAGGTGTATACACTCTTTCTCTTCCCTTAAACCTTGAGATTAAGATTGCTTCATAACTTTCTTCCTTCCTATACTATATCCTTATATACAATCTACATTTTATATACTACCACCACCACTAAATTAACTACTACTATGAATCTGGTGTTCATCTTGTTGTGCTAACGAGGTATGGCAACTCGGACCGATGCATATGTGTGCCTAGTCCTAAGTTGTAGCTGACTGACTGACTGACATGACAAAAAATAATGCACTTGAGCTAGAAATCTTCATTATTACATATAAGTTGGTGTTTATTGTTATTAATAGTTGCAGTGGTAACAGTAATGATAGTAATTATGTACTTTCGCACTAGTTTATCCATTATATCTATGTTAAAATCAATTTTCAAACAAAATAAATAGTGAGTGAATACACCCTTTGTTTCATATCTTATCATTTTATCTTTAGTTGATACAAAATACGGTGTTTCCATGATAAACAAAACTATCTAATAAAAGATCGTACAATGCAAACATACACAAAACAAATAAACAAGGATAACACCCTGACGATATATACTACTTAAATAATGCGAAAAATAAGTAGTGATGACAATCAAGATGATAATGACGACGATGATATACCGTGTCAATCACAAGTATTTTTAAATAAGGGCGAAGGGAGACTGATGAATTTTATTTTGCATTTTCTATCGCCATTGTTTGCATACAATGTTAATGCAATGACCTCCATACAGTACAGTCACAAACAAATCTACACATTTCACTCGAAACCTTCATCCCCTCTTCCACCCTCATCAATTCAATCTCTAATGTGCATGGTAAAGCATACAGACAGACACAAAAAATAATTATTTGTTACTGCTGAACGAAAACAATCTGATATATACATTGAAAGTTATCAAGAAATCGAATTTTTTTAGCCAAAATAAAACCCATTTTATTTTTAATGGACATCATAACTATTTTGTTTTTGCAGTTGGAAAGTACAATTATTTATACTCAGAAAAGTGGACATGTTTTGATTACTGGAGATTATTACACACTGATAATAGTTTAATGGGGCGAATAGTATGAAATATATCTTGTTTGACTACCACATAAAAGATTACCGTTTATGTTCTTATTGTACAATTATTAGGTAGACGCTTAGACAGGCCCCCAGATGCCCTGGTATGGTCGAGAGTGGGGAGAGTTCAAACTCCCTCTCCAAATGCTCTCACATGGCCACGCCAATATATAGCCTCTATCAGGGAAATCCTACTCAATGCCCTCTCGTGGCATTACTGTTGTGCACGAAATTGAGAGGACGAACAGCGAATGTCCGGTGCTTTAACCGGGTTGGTGGACACGGAAAGTTCACCTAGGGGAGTTGGAAAGCCTTCATTCCAAACCAATGGTGCACATGGACTCCAGTATACTGAAGGAACAAATGGAGTATGAATCAATTGTTGGTCACCGGCTACCATGAGACTGCATCTCCTCACGATGCTCCACTGCCTTGTGGATTAGACCTTTAGGTCAAAGGCTCCGGGTGTGGCCCCCCAAGAAACCACCTGCTTCGGGACTGGGCACCCGGGGAGTATCACAGCTCTCACACAAACCAAATGAGATTTGTGTAGCGCATATATATATATATCTGGTGCCCCTTTGTAACAATATTTATGTGTTCAAATAAATAAATAAATAGACTGTTGTATTTTTACATTCTCCTATTTCTAAGCTGTCGCTTGATCTATAAATTTTTGTCGTTTATTTGTTTGTTCTAGATTTGTCATTAATTAATTATTCCCTCATTACTCAGGTTTTTTATAGCAAAATTATGTATATATTGTATTCTTTCAGAATGTATTGAGGTGAGGTCAGAAATCTCAACCCTATAACTGCACAAGTTTTGAGTTATGGATAAGTAAAGTACAAAAGATTATTATTATTATTATTATTTAAACACATATATATTGGTACAAAAGGGCACCAGGTACATATGCGCCACACAAAATAATGAAAGTAGGAAGAGAAGAGATGAAAAGATAAGGCGGACTGAAATGTACAACCAGAAGACTCTTTCAGTTAAGAAAGTTAGAACCATTCTTTATGTAGAAAGTAGAAGAAGGTTACAGCAGGCACGCCACTGGCTTCTATTCTGAGCCATATCTGATAATGTCTCTAGATACTGTGTTGCACCATCTCTCGGACCCCAGCCAGTGAGTCGTGAAGGACCAACAGAAGCTAGCCTTTGCAGCTTTCTTTCATGCCACGACACCATGTCATACACTGACCTCCTCTCCGCTTTTTCCAACCAGTCCCAGGGTCGGCAAATAATGCACGACGTGGAAGTCTCTGGGACGACATTCGTAAAACATGTCCAAGCCACCGAAGTCGGTGATTCAAGATGGTGGCACCAATTGAATAATCGTCTCTGCGCCCGAACACACGATGCCGAACCTCTGCATTACTAACATGGTGTTGCCACTGGATGTCAGCAATCCTTCGGAGACAACGATGATCGAACACAGAGAGACGTCTAACATCCTCAACTCAGAGAGGTCAGGTTACACAAGCATAGAGCAAAACTGCTCTCACAGACGCGTTGTAGATCCGACCTTTTACAGCCAGACTAACATCACGAAGGCGCCAAAGATGGCCCAGATTGACATAAGCCGCTCTGGCTTTCATTATACGTGCATCAATCTCATCACTCACGCCACCACCAGCACTTATATAGCTACCTAGATACACGAACTTCTCAACTACTTCAATCTGCTCACCATCCAGGGTGAGTACAGGGTGAGAATCGTGCCAGTCTTGTAGGAGTACTTTGCACTTGGAGGGTGCAAAGCACATGCCGTACCTGCGGACACTGATTGCCAACTGATTAAGTGCGGATTGCATGGCTTGAGCATTATCGCACAGTAAGACAATATCATCCGCATACTCAAGGTCGAGAAGTCGTTCTCCAGGCAACATATCCACACCGCCATTACTTACATCCATCAGAGCTATTTCCAGGATGTCGTCGATAGCAAAGTTGAAGAGGAATGGTGAGATCGGGCAACCCTGCCTAACCCCACTGCTCGAATGGAACAATGGAGAAAGGTACAAAAGATAGTTGGTCTCCTTGCTGTCTTCATCTTCCCATTGTAAACTAATAACTGTTAAGATCTCGGTTATCATTCACTAGTCAGTACGTCATTTAGCAAACAGGCCACCCGTTATACTGGGGATATACGCGAAATAAACCATAATTCGAATAATGGGAAGACAATCGCTACAACAACAATGGTTAGATAAAATTTCAACCAACACACAATCTAAGTATCTTTGCCCTTTTTTCACCGTTGCAACAGATAAACTAACGAAGTAACTACAATTTACAATAAACTGAGGAGTAAACAAAACAAACATTTCATAGACGTTTTATAAAAGAAAAGATGAATTGTAGCAATGAAATCCACAATGTGTGTCTCGTAATATTTCCGACTTGCCAGCAAAATATGCCTACAATTGAATGTTTATGTTTACATTGAGATTCGAATTCGGTACTTTTTGCATCATACGCTCAACGAGTTATCCACTGAGCTATTGAGACCACAAAGCCTGTAACTTGTTACACATGTATGATGTTCACTATTTATATTATTATTATTACATCAAAACAGTCTACTCAGGATGCAAATATAACTGATAGAAATTCAGTCCTAAATGACGACAAATAATAAATTACAAAAATTAAACTGAATATCCCTTACCTTGAATCTTTGATCACATTCAGTACAGGCAAAATTTCGTTCATTCGAATGTTTAAATGCTCTATGATCATCTAATTCATGTTTGTTTGTAAAACGTGCATTACATATCTACAGAGTAATCCAATAAAAGACAGCAAATAAAAAGTAACAGAAAAGAATTTTATATATGGTCTACATTGCAGAATTCGTTGACATTAAATTAGTCATAATCAACGTAAAGCTTAGTATAAAAAAGAATATAACGTTAGAATAGTACTTAATTAACATACTGAATAAGCACGATGAGATTTACAAAATAAATTAAGCTTAAAAGGGATCAAAACAATTGTAGTAGCAATGACAATAAGATAATCATTGAAGAATATGATTAACCATACATTAGTTGTTTGAATCTTCCCATTCACGTTGAGGACTGGGGTTGATCAGTCTATTATTAGCATATGTGTATGTTGTGAACATCGCTTCCATATTGCCATAAGTAACAAGCATTCTAAGCAGAGATTATGAATGGCGGGTAGATGTGGAATTCAGGAGGTGCGTTTCGTGTTATTTAATACAAGTTAGTTGGATGTACCTGCATCCCAGAGTTGATGTTCGCTCGGACACTTGAACACAGTACCATTCGCTTCAGGAGCCATCGCGTTATTCACTTAGCTACTGAGTTCAGATAGCCATGGCATATGCAATCGGGTGAAGTTTCATTCACTTTTTATTAGTTCCTTGAACCTTCCTACTGACGTTTAGAAATGCCATTGATCAGTCTATTATTGGCATACGTACATCAGGTGTAGATTGCTTTGGTATTGCCTTAAGTTAAAAGCTTTATAAGCAGTCTTCAACATCAGTAGAAAGATTTATACAACTAATACAAAATTGACTTAAACTTCACCCGATTGTACAAGCTGTGGCTATCTGAACTCATTAGCTAAGCGGATAATGCGATAGCGCCTGAAACGAGCGGCACTGGGTTCTAGTGTCCGAGTGAACATCAAATCGGATGCAGGTACATCCAGTGTCATGGATTTCACAGCCAACCACCATCAAGCTCTGCTCATAATTGAAGAATATGGTTCAAGAAGAAGGAATAAAAAGGTATGAAGTGAAGGCATACTGAAATTCAAGATCTCTCTAGACAAAGACAAACATTGAATTCATTAATCCAGTTGTGACTGATTCTTTAAAATTAATATCCAAGTTTAAATTTATGTTCATCAGTGTATCTTAAAAACTTCTTTAAAAAATCTAGAAACTAATTCATCGTCGTACCGTTCCCGAAACTGATTAGTTAAGTTCGAAATTCACTAAAAGTTTTAATATACATTATCTGGAAGTTTATAGAGTCCTAAAATTACTCATAAGCTTATCAATAATTCGGAGGTAAAGGGCTCTTAAATAAATTTTTAGCCTCTTGATCTAAATCGAAGTTGAACAGCAAAAAAGTTCAAATTACCGTCAAGGAAGTCAGTATCAGTTCACCGCATGTATTAAAAGACTTAAGAAAGGACTTTGCTTTCTTGTAGGAACTAGATGGATATTTACTTATTATGAATAGTTAAGAGAAAAACAATGGGAAAAATTATGCTGATAAGCTTCGAAATAAATAATCCAACTCATTAACCAAGAACAGGTTTGTGTAACCGGCTGTAATCTGCACTTTTTGGGTGTACATACTAATTTGAAGACAAACAATACTACTTATTGTCTGATACTAAATTCAGTGAAGAGATGATTGAAACCTACAACCAAACATATAAAATTCAAGTTTTTTAACAATAAATTCGTCAGGTCTACGATATTATCAATTTAAGAACAGATAATTTACACTTCACATGAATAAACAGATTGATCAGTAAGTAATCTACAATGAACGGTCACTGGAAAACCTAATAACTGAATGCTCACAGCATGTAATTAACTAGGCAGAAAACTGATTTCCTCGAATTTCATTTAGGAAGTCATGGTAACTGCTGATGTTGATTTCGTTACTATCATTATTATTATTTTGGGTCACTTTGCTACTTGTCTTATTGTATTCATGTGGTGTAGAATGATGTATATTTATGACATATTTATGATCATTGGTGGCCTGTTTAAACATCTGGGCTACCTGTTCCTGTCATCTAGATATTTCAACAAGTTATCTAATTTCGTTTGTTTTAATACATCATTATGGATATTAATCGCACAACCTATTCAGGTGCGTTTCTGAAAAGTATAAGACCTTTCGCTGTAAAGGTTACAGAAGGCTTAATCAGAGATATCGTGGTTGCTGGCAATATGCAGCGAGAAGAATGTACATTATCCAGATGTCGATTGACTGGGCTGCTAACTTCTAACTGGCGATCACTCAATATTTATCGTCAGGAAGGACGAAGAAGTAAGAAATGGAAACTTGTTGAAGTACTTTGTGCTGAGAATTCTATATTGTACCAAAAATATGATATTGAATAAACCTAATAATAATAATAATAATAATAATAATAATAACTGTCTGATCAAATTGGAAGTGAGAAAAGATATTCATTGAAGAAAATGAATGGAAAAACTACAAGAAGGTAAATAGACTGAATCCAAAAAGTGAATAATTCTGAAAATACTTTCTTTAATAGTTCCTGACCATTCACGTAAAATCATTATTAATATCTACGGTCACTTCAAAGGAGAACTGAGTGGGTGATGGGTCAATTACAAAGAAATGGATTTTCGGTGATGCATATATAACAAAAGGTCTAACCAAACAATACAAATTTTATTTGGGAACAGATACTTCTGAATGTTGACTAGAAAGCCATTATAAAACCAAAGAAACAGTAAAATTCCTCATACACACTGAACATCCACGACCTTATAGAGGTTAAACATCACAAAGTTCATGTCTGGAGTAAAAAGCTTTATCTTAAAACAATTGACTTGTCATTCAATGATTTAAATCTTCAGATATATTCAAACCAACCATCATTCATGCTTATAAATGATAACTGTCTTATATCCAGGATAGTGGAACCTCACTTGTCGAGATTTCTCAATACAACTCCTCACTAGTGACCCAACATTCATTATTAGAATAACACATTGGTGTAAATAAATTACATCACAGACTGACAAGTTAGCTAGACAACTATTGTAAAGCCAGGAAAACGCTAAACAGATGTTTTATACTATCGTATATTATAGTACATTCATCAGTGACAAAATCAATTCATGACACCAACAAGGATCGAATCCTAAAAAAATAATAGTCTTTAGTATTAAACATTACTTACTTCACAAATAAATTGTTTAACACAAAAATGTCTTGCTAAATGTTCTTCATAAGCTAAACGTTCACCAGTACGAAATTCACAATAACCACAAAAATAACGATATTCATGTAAATGTACAATTTTTTGATGACGTTTTAAATTATAGGCACTTTTAAATGTACAATTACATTCAGTACAATAACGTTGTTTATATAGTAATGTTGATTTAGAAATTAATTGTTCATCTATTTCATTAATTCGGAAATTTTCATGTAACTATGATCAGAAAAAAAAGTGAGAAATAACTAACCAATGTATATTCGTTTTTAAATGATATGAATTATTCAGAATTCAAGATAGAAACGATATCTATATATCTATATAAATGCCATGATACGGCCGAGAGTGGGGAGAGTCTGACCTCCCTCTCCAAATGCTCTCACATGGCCACGCGTACATAGCCTCTGTCAGGGAAGACCTATTCAGTGCCTTCTCACAGTAGCGGAGATGTTGTTCACGAAATTGAGAGGACGAAAAGCGAATGTCCGGTGCTTTAACCGGGTTGGTGGACAAGGCGAGTCCATCTAGGAGAGTTGGAAAGCCCTCATTCCAAACCAATGGTGCACATGGACTCCAGTATCCTGAAGGAACAAATGGTGTAGGAATCAATCGTTGGTCACCGGCTACCATAGGACTGCATCTCCTCATGATGCTCCACTGCTTTGTGGATCAAATCTTTAGGTCAAAGGCTCCGGGTGTGGCCCCCTAAGAAAACCACCTGCTTCAGTTTGAGCACCCGGGGAGTATCACAGTCCTCACACAAATCAAATGAGATTTGTGCGGCGCATATATATCTGCTACCCCTTTGTACCAATATTTATGCGTTTAAATAAATAAAATAAATAAATATCTATATGATATACTGTAAAGAAGCGCCAAAAGAAGGGACATCAGCCCAGTTCCAGCTTTTAGTTTTTCTCTGACTGGTGATTTTATCCAGAATGACAAAAAAATGTAATGACAGAAAGCAAACTTTGCTACTGTTATTGTTTATTTGCACTATGCGCTATACTACTGACCATAATTAAGTAGTCTGAGCCATTATACATTTTTTGTAGAATTTTGGAACTTCGTTTATTGTTAATTCGCTGGTTTATTGATCTAACTGAAGTTGCATTTCTTCTTCCTTTCCTCATCTAACGTTCTTCTTCATGCCATCCTTTGAACGTTATTCCTGTCTTAAATTGAGCCTTTCGCTTAACTGACTTTTTAAGTCACACGAGGTTGACACAGGCATATACTGTTTTAAGATTCATAGTACATTCTGTAACTATAAAAGTATTCAATCAGTTAAACAATCCATCTTCCCTTTATTTTTTTTAATATTGTGATTTATCGGTAATCACTATGTGATTCATTTTCTACATTCGTTTTAGATGGGTTTTTACCTTTGTTCTCTGTATTTTTCCCCAGTAAAACTCGATTATTGATTTGGAAGCATTGGATAGTACTCATACTTAAACAAGTGATAAAGTCCTAGTCAAAAAACGTGGTATGTGAAGACAAAAAAGTGGAAAATGAGACGATAATAAACGAATGACACTTGACGGTGGTTGCATTTTGTCGCAAATAGACAGGGTTTGGTATGTGGACCAACTGATTTTGATTTAGTGATTTAACGGTACGACTTTGGGCATCAAATCTAAATCCCTTAGGTACGATTCCATACAGCATTGTTAGTGAGTACTGCTGACGAGTTCAGATAAAGCGGTAAACGAATGCTCCGAAATTTTGTTCCCGATATCAGTTATAGGACAAATATCAAATTTAAACGAAAAAACTGAAGATTCATTATGTCATACTGGTTCAAATAATCCCGTTTTAATAAGGTTTCAGATTATTCTTTTTTAAATATTTTGTCATTAATTTGTACTTTTGACACTCAAATAAGTTAACATTAATCTAAATGTTCTGAACTGTCATTTTAATTTTGAATATTTTCTAATTGGTTACGTTTTCTCCTAATTCTCTATTTTGCTACGTGTTGCGACGGTCATCGCTGTTAATTTATCAACAGATCAGTTGTATCGTATACTTAACTTATACTAGGAATAGTCAAACATCGCTCAATAAAAACCACCTTTTTTCTCGTTTGTTGAGAAATTGGTGAAATCACAGTTGAACTGCTATTAATTCATATCAGATACGGTTATTCGACAAGAACTGAAAAAGAGAATTTCGTTCCCCTTTCTGACTAGCTAGAAGTAGGATACTTTAAAACTTACTAGTTAGGATAATTGGATAGTCAGTCAGTCAGTCAGCTACAACGTAGGACCAGGCACATTTATGCATCGGTCCAAGTTGTCATACCTCGTTAGCACAACAAGATGATAGTAGTAGTATTATCAGCTCCATCATTCACTGAAGAATGCAGCCCTAAGACAACAAAACTAACATCTATTTGAAAAAATCAGTTACATTAATTAAATTTGTATTTTAACTTACTAAGCCTGTAATTTCATTCTCATTATTATGATTATTATTACTCATAGTATTTGTAATAATATCATTGGTCTGTTTCTTAATCCGTTTTGCATTCTGAATGGAAGCATTCATAGTTATACTGTTATTATCCCTAACAGCTTTACGTTTCCTTAATCTTGTGAACAATCCTGAAGGAGGAAGGCTACTGGATTCATTCGGGATACTTGACAACACAAAGGTGGAAGTGACTGTCGTCGGCGTCGTCATTGTCAAAGTAGTAGTGGAAGTAGTAATCTTCAAATATGGACTCATATTCTCACTGTTATGTAATGATGATTCTTGAGACGTTGCACAATCTGGTATATGAATAATTCTACTATTACTGTCATCATTATTATTAATACTGCTACTACTACGACTGCGGCTAATATTCCGTCGCTTATGGAATGAAATTTCATTTGGTCTCGGTGATAAGCCTCCAAGGCATTCTGGGATATGACCATGTTGAAATAAATAGTGTGCCTGTAAAAAACCAAACAAAAAGAAAACAGATAAGAAGAATGTTTGTGCAGTGAAGTAAAAAACTAGCGGGTACGATACGAATAGTTCAGAAAGCGGCAGTCTCAGAGGCTACGACACTGGATCATGCGGACTCGTATCACACGAGAAGCATAGGACTACGGGTACGCTATTCTGATTATTGAGAATTAGTATGAAACCTAGGTACATGTTCTCTATCTACTGCAAGTTCAATGTTTATGCTTTTCTCCTAATATTTTACTGCAGCGATGATTAATCTAAGCTCATGTGATTATAAATAAATGAAACTTCTAAAGCCTTAGATGCATTGATTAAACTTTATCAATCTCCATGAGAGACAGTAGAAGAAACACAACAGGTAAGAATTTCTACATTGCTAACTTTATTTATTTGAACACATAAATATTACTATAAAGAGGCACCGAACACATATGCACCAAACAATTCACTTGATTTGTGTGTAAGCTGTGATACTGCTCAGGTGCCCAGACCGAAGCAGGTAGTTTTCTTAGAGAGCCATTCCCCGAGCCTTCGACCTAAAGGTCTAATCTACAAGGCAGTGCAGCAACGTGAGGATAAGCAGTCCCATGGTAGCCAGTGACCAACAATAGATTCATACGCTATTTGTCCCTTCAGGATCCTGGAGCCCACGTGCACAATTGGTTTGAAATCAGGTTTTTCCAACTCCCCCAGATGGATCCTCCATATCCATTAATACGAAGGTGCGTGGAACCTAGATTTAAAAGACCATAACAACCTCCTCCCCAACTCATTCATCATTATTCTTGATTCTCTTCACTGTCTTAAAATCTCTAGATTGTCAAGCACTTGACCTAGAATCAACAAGTAGAAGTTTCAAACTTCATTGTCATTTATTTCGGTTTGACTAAGCAGTCGCTCAGAAGCAGTAGACCCAAACGCATAAAGAGGGCGGCACAAAGTTGAATACATGAATTTGGTTACTTGTTAAATGAGTTACATTTGTACGTTGTTGTTAATGTTTCTTCATTATATTACTTCAGCAATTTTTAAGTTTAGTGATATAATAGATTGATTGATTCTAGTTCTAAATAGATGAATAAGTGTTGTTCTAACTAGAGAAATGGGCGCATATTTATGTTGATAGGAAGACCTTAAATTATCCAGTTTTTTGTGGAAAGTCATGTTATTAGATTAAAGTTCTGACGAACAAGAGTAATCTTTAGTTCATATTACAACAATTGAACTTTGATGTTAACTGATTAGTTAATGGTGCTTTTGATTCGCCATATGTGTTAATTACAAGATAACAATTCCTACAATATGAAGAGAGTTCTTGTAATACAATTTTGATTTCTTCTCGAGATAGAAAACTTCTTTTCCAAGTCTTGTCTTCTCTTATCCAAAGGGACTATTCAATAGGGTTGACCATAACCTATAAAAACGATATTACTTATTGCAGACGAGGTGACGCTAGTAGAGAAAATTTATAAACTGATCTTCAGACCTACTACGCTCCTGGTATCTAAATGCTTGCCAATATTATCTACTATTTAGAGGTGAATCAAATACCATTAGCCATAATTTTGACCCCCCCTTGTATACTTAGGAATAGTTTGTACTTATACTAACCCTACCTTAGTAATATTGGTTCATTGTCTAGCGTGGCGTGACTCAGGATACTTCTTACCTGTAGTATCTTGGTTTTTTTCGTAACTTTCAATTTGTCTAGTTTAACCATTTCATATATAAAAATGTCTTGACAAGCAAATGTAGGATCACATTTTTCGAAATGTATTGGTTTCACATACCAAATAATTCTGAAATAAAATTCATCTTCTTACTGCATTATCTAAATTTCTAATTAAACTCTTTTTAAATTTTTAAACTGGTTGCGTACCGCGTCGAACTGGACGTCACAAAATTCGCATTCTGAATGGCTGAATCCCAAGAATACCCTGAAAAATATAAATACTAACTTTTTTCTCATGTAACACCATTGGTTGGATAGAGGAATAAATCTCTGACTTTCTTTTGCAATCCTAATAGTTTGGGGACTCGATCAAAAGATATTTAAGCCATAAATTTGATTGAGTTCACTTTTGAGTTAAGATTCTATTTGGTTACCTAGAGCCATGTGCCATAATACATTTAACTAAAAGTGAAAACAACTATCGATAATGTCAGTCTACTGCGTTTCATTTGAATCAATAAACTATTTGCTATACATTGCACTACTAGTTAATAATGTTAATGTGCCATATGTAGGCTGTAATGAAGCCAAGGAGTTAATCTAAATTGGCTATCTAAATGTATTTATATTAGCTGACTGGCAGTTGCTCAGTTAGCAGAAATGTACCGGAACCTTAAATGGTAAATGACTAATTATTATGAATTAGTATTAATTATAGTGTTGAGTCACTTAGACTAGTGTTCCCAAATTGCACCTTGATCAATAGAATTCAGTAATCAGCACTGAGGACTAGACAATTATAAAATTGGTCAGTAGTGATCAATCAACGTACATTCGGATATTCTATAGTATAAACATACTTTCGAAAAGATTCTGTTCTGTGGCAGATGCTTTTAATAAACCATTAATCGGCTCTTATTGATTGTTTTAGACTATCTTGAACTCTCATTTGTACATTCATGGGATTTCCCTGTCAGATACTACAACTAAAGGATACTGAAGTTTATTTTATTTTAGCTGGATTTGTATTTACAATACGATGGTCTATGAAACATCATTAGTCAATTATTTTTAAGTTATATTATTTGAGTTCAAAACCTCATTTTAAATTCATTCTTCATAACCGCGATATCACTGAACAAATTTGAAACATAAGATAATGACTTTTTCCAAGAAAAACACGTTTGTGTTTATGTAAATGAAAACGCTACTTACGCGCAATCTTGATGATAATCGGAAAACTGCTGAACAATGATTACAAATAAATCGTCGAATTTTAATTGCATTATTAGTAAACAATGTCGAAGCACTGACTCTCTGACGACCAGCAATTGTCATTTTGCGTTTCAATTGTAATTTTAAACGTCTAGTGTTCTTATAACAATGCAACCATGAGCTTCGTCTGTTACGAAAAAATTGGATTTCGCCTTCGGACATATGGCTACCAATCGATGGGGAAGGAGGAACATCACAAGATAGTGCCGTTGTTGTACTCAAATGATCATCAACTTCACCAGTTACATGTTTTTCAATGGAATCACATTCAAAAGCAACTGCTTTTAACCGACGAGCACGCTTTAGTAAAAAAAAGAAGACGGTAACAAAAACGGGTATTAAATAGGCATAATCATTCTGTTCGGGAGAAGTTTTAAAAAAGTCTATTGCAAATACAACAACTGCGAATGGAAAGATTTCTATAGCTATAAAATGATTTTCATCTGCTGTACAAAACATATGCTGAGTGACTAAAGCTGCTAAGACATAAATACACAAAATAACAATCGCATTATACTAGAACCGTCATTACTCTGAGTTGGTTTTACCTTAGTAACCTGTTTTTATTTAGCTAGTAAGTGATCAGAGTTACCACTGCCTAATCGTTCAAATAAATGCACGGAATAAGATATTAAGTTCGCTAGTTCTTTTAATCACTTCCAACCTTCAAACACTAATACCTAATAAACACAACGTCTAGCCACTAAGACCAGTATGCCCACACTAAAAATTTATCAACAAAATTCGATCAACACCAATTTATTTATTTATTTAAACACATAAATATTGTTACAAGGAAGCACCAGATAAATATGCGACATACGAATCTCATTTGATTTGTGTGAGAACTGTGATGCTACCCAGGTGCCCAAACTGAAGAAGGTGGTTTTCTTAGGGGGCCACACCCGGAGCCTTTGACCTAAAGGTCTAATCCACAAGGCAGTGAAGCATCGTGAGGAGATGCAGTCTCATGGTAGCCGGTGACCAACAATTGATTCATACTCCATTTGTTCCTTCAGGATACTGGAGTCCATGTGCACCATTGGTTTGGAATGAGGGCTTTCCAACTCCCCTAGGTGAACTTTCCGTGTCCACCAACCCGGTTAAAGCACCGGACATTCGCTTTTCTTCCTCTCAATTTCGTACACAACAGCAATGCCACGAGAAGGCATTGAGTAGGACTTCCCTGACAGAGGCTATATATTGGCGTGGCCATGTGAGAGCATTTCGAGAGGGAGAGCGGACACTCCTCACTCTCGGCCGTACCAGGGCATTTGGGGGCTAGAAATGGGAGCTGTTCATTACTTAGTGACGAACTAGTGTTGTCATCATACGTTTAGTGAATGTTTGTACTGAAGAATGTTTTAAGGTAAATAAATATTCGCAAATTTACTTCCAAATTATTAGATGAAGCTGTTTGGTAGGAGAAAACATTTTCAGGAAGTTAACTTACGAGGAACAAACCCACAAACAACCATGAAGAAATATGTTAAAAAGAAAATCATTGAATCGTTGAAAAACAGCTCCTTTAACTATAAAAAATTTCTTTTTACTAAATTGACAGATATATACAGAAGTAGTGAACAGGAAAAAGGACTGCTTACTTTATTTTTCAATGTTAGATTATGTTTAACCCGTTGAGCGACCAGTAGACTAGTTAAGAATGTTGATGGACTACAGTTATTTAGTGACTTTTTATTTTGTTCACTATCATTATTGTTATTATTATTATTATTATTATTATTATTATTATTATCATTATCATTATTGCCGTTACTAATATCCAACGAAGTAAGTGTCGTCTCTTTTTCTCCCACATCTTTTGTGTTAGTGATAGTAGAGATGACATCTACAGCAGTGGCATTGGTAGTAGTTGTACTGGTGATAGGATTATCTTCTGTCGTTGTTATTTCTGACATAGTTTTTGTATGGTTTATACTATCTTCGGTTGAATTATGATTATTATCTAAAACGGCTCTTCTCCCACCTTCACGTCGTTTCCGTCCTTCTTGATAATAATTTAATGCATAGAAATGTTCGGTTAGATTACGTACTACACTACGGATAGCTACATCGGATGATGGATGTTCATCTGATGGTGAATTGCACTATAAAGTGAAAATAAACAATTCAGAGGAGTATTGAAGAATACAAGAAAAATGCTCAGAATAAGAAAGCTAAATAACGTGTAATAAATAAACAAAGCAGTGTTGGATATGCTAACTTTCACTTATCAATAATGTAACTCATTTACCAAGGGTATAGGTTTAATTTTCTTGGCTTTAGGGTACAGATATTAATAGCCAACCATTACCCATATTGAGATAGGTGGGTACGATGTTCTGAACCTGGATGGAATACGTTATACTTTTTTTGAACAAATAAACATTGAAACAAAGGGGCACCAAATACATATGCACAACACAATAACAATGAGGCCAGTAGCAGTTATCATTGATTTGTGTGAGGGCTGTGACACCCGCCGGGTGTCTAAACTGAAGCAGGTAGTTTTCTTAGGGGGTCACACACCGAGCCTTCGATTTGAAGATCTAATCCACAAGTCGGTGCAGCGAAGTCAGTAGATCCATTCCCATCGTAGTCAGTGACCAACAATAGATTCATACGCCATTTGTACCTTCAGGATCCTGGAGCTCATGTGCACTATCAGTTTGCAATGAGGGTTTTCCAACTCCCCTGGGTGGATCATCCATATCCACCAACCCGGTTAAAGCGCCGGACATTCGCTTTTCTTCCTCTAAATTTTGTAAACAACACCCCGTTAGCGAGGCAGTGAGTAGGGCTTTCATGGTAGTGTCTGTATACGTGTGGCTATGTGAGAGCATTTTGAGAGGGAAAGAGGACTCTCCTCACCTTCAGACGTACGAGGGTATTCATCGTAAGCCATTGCTTGCTCTAATACACAAGGTTTTTCTGAATAAAAGCAGACTATAAGTTGTTTAAGGGAGGACTGAGAAAGATGAAAATATCAGTTCATGAACTCAATCACAGTTCATCTGACTCATGTAACGACTTACGTGGTTGCAGATGGTCAAAAGTAGACCTGCATCTCAAATTAATGTTATTCGGTATTTATCAGCAAGGCAACTGATAGAATTCAATCAATCAACGACTTATTTACTAAAACCCCTAGAACATAGATAAATTCGGTCGAAAACACTCTACATGAACATCGATTTTAAGGGTGATAGAGATACAAACGTCCTAAAGAGGAGCATTTCCGAGTCTTTAAGAACGTTCTTCGCAGAAACGTTCCGATCATCGTTTATCAATTATCTTAAGAATAAATTATCTCATCTGAACAACTCTATGTGTATCTATTAATTTACCTGCTCATGAGGAGCCAGGTGTATAGATCGTTTGATGCGTGCTTTATCCAAAAAAATTCAAGAACATTACCCATCGTGGCTGAAAAGAAGCGGAAACAGTTCAGTAAGCTCATTAGTCGAACACCTTGAGAACATAGGTCATTCAATCAAGGTAGACTCTGCGTTCAAAGTCATCCAAAAGGCTGCCAAAGACAGTTATGTTGCATCTTCTTAACATTGCTGAGGTAATAGCCATAACTCTGGGAAAACCAGAATTGTATGTCAAAAACATTGGTAGAACTACTTTTTTTACCATGGTCTTAGAGTCTTATAATTTTCTTTCTTCTCCATAATTTCCTTCCTTTACAGTCATCCGCTTCCCATTCCACCTTCTCCATAGACCTTCTACTCCCAACTGGTTTATTTCTGTTTCTATGATTCTCCTGAATACATTTTATCTCAATTTCAACATTTTATCATGCTCATTCATTTAGTTTTTAGTGTTATTATTCAATTCATTTACGATTTTTTTTATTTCATGTCATTTTTTATGTTTTCCTCCGTTTGTTCAGTGGTCTATCGGTTAATGGCTCTGGCTCAAGACTAGTAGGTCCTGGGTTCTAATCTCGCGAGTGTGGGATCGTGAAGGCGCACTGCTGAGGAGTCCCATAATAGGACGAAACGGTCGTCCAGTGCTTCCAGGTTTTCGATGGTGGTCTAGCTTCAATTGACTTATGACTTCAACTTTGAAAAATGTTTGTATTTACTTCAAATTATTTTTTGAGACAGAATCCATTTATTATTTTCATTAAGAGATACAATATGTACTTTGAAATAAAACGCACCTTTAATGATTGTATTTTTTTACGAGTTGATGTTGTTAGTGTGCGAGAAGTGGGAGGTTCATAACCGCCATCTCTCCCTGTGGTAGAATGTGAAGATGATTTATGTCTAAAGAGTGCAACAACAAAAATGCAACACATGATTAGTAAATAAATTAAAAAAGGCTAGAATTAAATTATCACTGACGAATACATCTGTTAGCATGGGAGTTGTGGAGATTGTTAAATATCATTGTGATAAAAGCCCAATTTAAATTAGACAAACATTAAAAACCTGGAAGTTCTGAACAACCATTTTGTTCACTGCAACCTCCGCACTGATATATTATCATGTACTCACTAGTGACTAGCTTAGAAAGAATATTTCCGGATTTCAGTAGAATACTTCTATCCCACTACGATAGATGGAGTCAAGACATTCAAGCTACCCAACTATTGATCATCATTAATGAACAAAACCTAACGTAGTTTTTTGACTGACAGATGTCGTGATTTAATCAAGAGATTCGGAATTGATGTTAATTTGACAGGTGCGTAATTAGGAGTAAGGAATTTAGACACTGTGCTACAGGTGAATCACAGAATTGAATATCACTCCACCTAGTTTGGTCTGAATAACAAGGTAGAAATTTTAAGATCGAAACAGAAAACAAATAACATGGAACAATAAACAAGGAACAGTTAATTATAACTTTGTCAATGAAATGTATATTTGTTGTCCTTTTAGTCTCTATTTCTGTGGAATATACTCATAGATGTCAATAAAGACCTTTCTTTCTGTTCTATCAATGTATGCATCTCGACATATACATTTAAATTGGTAAACATAATTGGATTTAGATGAGATGGGAATTTGTCCAGTTTCGTCTGTCTCAAGGAGCTACCATTTCAACAGCTGTTACATCGCCTACGAAGCTAAGTCTTGAAAAGAGTAGCTTCTTCTTTACAGTAGCACACTACATTCTTCTCATCTGGTTTCCCTATACTTACTGACAAGCCATTATCTCACAGATACTATTAACTATGGTTAGCTCATCTCCAATCTTTTTCTGTGAATACAATTTCTATACATGATTAAATAGTGCTCTAACCAAAGCTTATCTGTAAAGCTCTAAAAGTGACCCGAGGATGGCTTTCAGACTCTTAATTTGTGTGAGGGTTAGTAATACCACTCGGTAATCGGGGCTACGTTTGGATTCATTACCAGTGGTTAAAAGTGCTTAAAACACTAGACTCCCAAGTAACAGATTGCAGGTTGAAACTCCACTTCATATACCTCAGCTTGTGAAAGCAGTTAGGATATGCGTTATATATGCCTAGTCTTTACCTACCTCGAGATCCTATGGTGGTTGGTAACCAAATCAAAATATGGCCTCGATCCGCAAGACTAGAAGCCAATGGTACGGAGAAACGTTGTTTAGCAAGGTTTAAAATAACGATTCTAGTGGTGTAATTTTAAACATTCTTTATCTTCCTCGAAATCTCGAATTCATTGTTTATACTTCCATTTGTCCAACTGAAATCATCTGAATGAACTACATTTCTCATGTTTAGCTTTGCACTGAATTTCATGTTGATCTCTGTCACTTACATTATGTTAATCTTCCTTTTTCACTGTGTTGATGCGAGGTTTGGAAACTGGAACCAATAAGAATTATTCAAAATATCACGTTAACTACAAATGACTGGTGAGAATATTCTCCATATTATAAATTATTTTTTTTAATTCCCAATAACTTACTTTTCAAATGCATCATACGATGTGAATGTAACATTTGATTTATAGCATAATCCACAACGTCTACTTAAAAACACGCCATCCATCGGAAATTGTTTCCTTTCTAAATCGATTTTTGAAAATTTACGAAAACTTTTCAATGATTTATTCATATGTACTGTACAAGGTAAATATAGTCGACCCCAATCAAAACATTCATGTGCTAGAAGAACAGCATGATTTTTGAATACACCTTGACATCGCCAGCATACAGGTGCTACATTATTTGTTGTGTGTTCATTACATAGATGATATTCTAAATTTGGCCAATTTTCAAATGTAACTCGACATAATGGACAATTCAAATAGGTTTCATAATTGGGTCCTTCATAATTTATGATGGAATTTGATGTATGATTATTGTCGGTTACATTACTGTCTAATGGGATAGGATTTTGTTTTTGAAGCTGAAAGGTAGATAACAAAGAAAAAATTGGAATAATTGTAATGTAGCTTTTATTTACTTGAACAGTAACTCAATCGTTAAAGTATTCAAAAGTTTCAACTACTTTTGTTTGAATAGCTGGGTAGTATTTCCAGTGCTGACACGTAAGGTAGCTGGAAATCCAGTCCATAAAACTGTACATGATAAATGAATACCATGAAAAAAAAACAAGATTTAGTGAATGTGATATATTGACATCACTCACCAAATAAGGATTTCCAATAAAAACACCTAACTTAGGAATGACCCAGCAAATTCATGAAATGTTTTATTTTGTGAAGATAATGTATTTGAGAAAACAGATACTTTCAAATGCGTTAAGCTTTACAGTGATGGTGGCTGTAAAGACCATAAGAATAGTCGACGAGCAGAAAGATCATATACTTCCTGTGTTAATGAAAACATCAAACGTGTGTGAATTCTTGTGATTTTGCATTGGCAACCTACTATCCGGATGAGTGCTGATGAATCGAAATTTAGGAAATCATTTATGTACATGATTCTAGCAAAACATTTGAGTTTGGGGAAATTATGTAACAATGAGGTAGCTGAAGAATGTGGCTTCTAAGGACTTCCATAGATTTTTAAACAAAGAAAAAGAGTATTACTAACCAGTGGGACTCATGATGTGGGCTTCGTCTTGTTTCGAGACTCGTCAGTCGGGTGTAAACCTGATTGCTTTCGAGCGTTAGTGTTCAAACTGAGACTCGAATACAGCACCTTTATTTTCAAACGTTAAGAATTTATCTATGTGCGTCCTGGATTCTACTACTGGACACTGTTTGACTTTAATAAAAATCTTCCGACTCAATAGCTGAGAACGCATATATACAAATAGAGACTTATCAATAGCTCTTAACAGCAACAACAGGAAAGTAAAAGCCCTTGGAAATATTGAAGTAATGAAACAACTACATTGTCACAAACAGGGAGCATCTTCAATGGGATATAATTATTATGCATCCTCAGTAACAACTTGCTCCAACGTACAGAGTTGGCTAGTATGGGATTTGACTGGAAGAAGATTAGGGGCAGCTAAATCGGAATGTTATAGCAATCCATGTAACCACTGAATCTTGAAGTGAATCATGTTGGAAAATATAGACTGCCTGTCTGTGACGCACAGCATATTCACAATCCACGGTTGGAGATACCGGATGATATGATGTAACACCGGTTGTAATACCCTCGTTGCACTCACGTTTTAACTTGAGTTTAGTATCAAACTATGCTTTACTTTTTTTAATCTCACTTGTTCTATTCGAACAATATTTATTATGCTTAGGTTCATCCTGCACAATTTCCAACTTTTGCCGGAAATTTTTGTTTATTCAACCCACTTACCACGTACAGGTTAATGATATTAGCCTCGAGCCAAACTTTAACTGGAAAGGTTAATGATATCAACCGGTTTCCCAAGTCGACGTAATTAGAGTGGAGTTCAAACCTGCTACTTCATGGCGGTAAGTCGAATGTCTCTACTAATTCACTGCTCCACATCGCCCAGAGGATATTTGTGAAAATGAATTTAACAAGTTTTTTTTCGATGCGTTTTAGTAATCCATTGCAATAATATGTAAATAGCAGCTCGTATAATATTTGTGAAAATATAATTACGGTTATTTATAAGCATGGTTACATAATGATTAACACAAAACTACATTATTCACACGTACTGTGCTTATTCTGACTAACGTTACGAATGAGAAAATTTTCATCACAAAACTGCTTGTTTTAAAAGTGCACTAACAACTACTACCTACATGCTAGATTTTTTCTAGAAGTGGGGGAGTTATTGACATTTCCGGGCTGCCAATGTCACGAGAGGAAGTTTCTTCTTGATGGAACAGAAAAAGAATCTGAGTTGGTTGTGGTTTTACTAAAATGGAAATCTGACTGCACAGAGCACGGAGAAGCTGCTTTACACCACCCCCTTTTGTGGGCAATTTTCGATACACGAGCTCCGTATTTTTCAAACTGTACAACTGGTATAGGCAATCCGTAGGACATAGTGAAAAGTACTATTTTTAGGACTGACATGTTTTATCTACTCCACTTATGAAAAAACAGCATTGCTAGAGATGCTTTTTATCCACAGAAAACACCTGACTATTACCACACCCAAGTACAATCGGCAGTAAGAACTTGTCGTCGGGCCCTCATTTGTTTACTTTTAATCTTACCACTCCTTAATCGACCTGTATGACAGGAAAAAACTGCAGAAGCAAGTATTTCAAACAATCTAATTTAATTGGTTTGTCATGATGAGAAGCAAGCCCAACTACATCGACAAAATGGCTACAATTGAGTATACACGGTAAGGAAGTCTTGTTACTTGTCACAAGACAGATGGTGCTTATAGTCTGATGTATAAACTTATCCATGTGTTTAACTAAACATAAATAAATTGAACAAATAATGAACATACTATATATATTCACGAAAACTTACCGTTTCATGAAAATTTGATTCATTATTCAAATTTGAGCAATTAGATGTTGGCGCATTTGTAGCCATGGGCAAACATTCGTTTACATAGATTGCTTCTAAAATGGAATTTATCATTAATAATGATAGAAACGCTTGACAAACCTGAACAATTATGACCTGTTAGGCTAGTAGTATTGTGTTGTATTGTTAGTGTAGGAAAATCATTCCCTTCATCGACTACTGATTCAGGAGTTGCTTCAAACGATAGCTGCAGACTGTCTACATTGATATTTAAGTCATATAATTCTGAAGATTTTACATTCGCATACACTGAAGAGCTGCTAGTTAAGCTAACATTAGAAGTAGTAGCGGTAATAATAGTAGTAGTGGTATTATCCACATTTCCACTACAACAAAGATAGTTGTCATTGCTGATAATGCTACCCTGGTACACATCGCTTCTTTCATTATTCTCTTGCAGTTGTGATAAATTTTTTTTCATAAACGCTATTAAATTATCTCGTTCACTCGGTTGAATACTTTTTAAATTGTCAAAAAGTACCATTAATTGACTTCTTATAGTTGCCGACTCCATGTTTCATTTTCTTGTCTAAGAAATTGAAAATGATTTACTTTCTTAGACCAGTGGATCTGAAATGCAAATGTTAATAGATAATCAGGTAAGGTATGATTCCCTCACGTAATTTAAAAGCTACTCCATGACAAATTTTAGTAAAACCTAAAATACCTTCCCAAAGCAACTGTGATGTTTTTACTTGTCAAGTACAGTGTGGTCTCAGTTGTTTTAACGTTGAAAAACTACTGTTAGTGTCGTAAGAGCAATAGTTTTTGTGAGTGAAGAAAAAGAATTTCCGGTTGGTTAGCACTGAGTTGATTAAACAGTCCACTCGTGTACCAATTTATATTTTTGACGTTTAGTTATTGTTTCAGGGCTTTTAAAATGATTTTTTTATGTTCGCATTAGAGAATGAAATCAAATAGCCCGAACTAAACATCGCTGTGATGGACCCACATACCTTCGCTCCGACCAAAGATGTAGTGCAAAGTGGAAAAAGAAACAAATGGAACAATAATGTGAACTCTGAACTCACATTGGTTGAATTTAAGTGGTTGCAAGTAACAATCATTGCCGTGTGGAAGGTATTTCCACGTTCGGGGTCATGATTGAACTTTGGGATAATGCTGGCAACTGCATCACTGCATCTCTATAAGAACCCTTCCAGGGTGTGCGCGATGGAGAAATGGTAACAGCCCTTATACATCTAACAGCACTCAAGATCATTGTATTCATAATCTCCTTCTTCAATTCTCATTATTCCTCACACATCGACTTTCAGCAATAAACTTTCTCTTTCGGCTTCCTCCTCAAGTGTCACTATGGTCAATGATTCTAGTGCACGAAATACTGTCCCAGGTTTACTGAAACCTCACCACAAACTACACATTGGAGCCTTCAATGTACGCACCCTATGTCAAATCAGCCAGCATGCCTCCTTGGCTAAAACTCTAGAATCTCGTACTATTGATGTATGCTGTGTCTCCGAAACACACATACAGGATACTAGTGTGGTCATTCACTTGACCTCAGCTCGCCAAAATGGAGAGCCGACGAGATACACTCTACGTGTATCCGGCGACCCGATGGCTAGTTTCCGTGGACTGGCAGGTGTAGACATAGCACTAAGTATGAGGGCAGGACAAGCACTATTAGAGTGGATCTTTGTTAACAGTCGCCTATGTGCTGTTCGACTAAATGGCTCTGTAAGAACTCGGAAGGATAGGGACACACGTCGTCGCCCTTTCGTCCTTTTCTGCCTACGCACCCATTGACTGTAGCCCGGATGGAAAGATGAATCTTACAAAAAGCTCTCTAAACTTCTTCAAAAAGCTAAACGCTCAGACATAGTACTCGTAGCAGATGACTTTAACGCCCAAGTAGATAGCTTAAACCAAACAGAAAGACATTTAGGTGGGTATTTTAGTGTTCCGGTTTAGAGAACAGATAATAGTGATCGTCTGTTGCAACTATGCTCAGACAATCGTTTACTTTTAGCAAACACTAATTTTAAGCATAAGGAGAGGCATCCCACTAACATGGCGACCACCTGCACCTAACTTACAATGGACTGAAGTAGACCATATTGCCATCAGTCATCGTTGGAGAGCCTCAAAAGAAGACTGTCGCTCGTTCTGGAATACACGTTTAGACTCTGACCATGCCTTAATACGAGCACACATTTACTTGCGCCTCACTGGATGCAAAAAAACTACACTAAGAAGACCCATTAGAATTGAACTGAGGGAAGAGAAAGCTAAAACTAAGTTCCAGGAACAACTGAGTTCACATCTAGGCAATTCATAAAACGAGGCTGAACCAGATGTTGCTTGGAAAGATATACGAACAGATGCAGAAACAGCAGTAACACCTATTAGCAATTTAAACCAAAAGGTTACAGAAAACCAATGGATTTCTTCCAAGTCTATTGCACTGATGGATTCTCGTAAACCTATCCCATCAGGTTCTAAACGCGATGAAGGGCGAAAGCAAATCCGTTCTAGGCTAACCAAAAGTCTACGGAACGATCAGCAGTGGTGGGAAACGAAAGAAAAAGAAATGGAAAAGGCAGCGGCTATAGGCAACACTAGACAACTCTTTAGACTAATGAAAGAAACCGGAATAAAGAAGTCAATTGTAAGCGAGACAATCTCGGGAAAAGACGAGACGCTTATCTGCTTTCAGCCCAGACGTTTAGAACGATGGGCGGAACACTTTAGAGAACAGTTTAGCTGGCCTTCAGCTATACTACAGTTACCCACCATTCCCAAACAGTCTGGATGGAACATTGAAGTAGGTCCCTCGACTCTAGTTGAAGTTTTAAAGGCTATAGCTAATCTCAAACGAGGAAAAGCATCTGGGTTAGATAGATTGGTTCCAGATGTCCTTAAATATGTTCGTCCAATTTCAGCGATTAAGTTGACTAATCATGTAGGCGAGACTATAATTTATGGACGACCTTTGAACGAATCGCAAGTGACCTTGAGAAATATAAGCTAATCATGATAAAGTCGCGAAAACTCTCTCAGCACCGACCACATAGCTTCAATACTGTTTTGTGTACTCCGAATATGTAAATTTGTCATTTTCATTACGCATATATTCCTACAATACTCATACCACTGAACAGCCGGAGCTTCAACAACATCTGCGATTAATGGAGTTAATGTTACCAGTACTTTTATTAAACAGTTTGTGGCAATTATTATAATTTGCCTTAGTCTCAATCTACATTGAGCGAAAAAAGTTCTTATCCTAGAAGACGTCTTCTCCAACATATATTACGCCGAAGGACATCATGGTAGTCTACCTAAAGCCTACAAGTCATTTGATTACTGCAATTACAAATAAAGGAACTTATTAGTATTACCGTTTATTATAGACGCTTAACTGTCACCAGGCACTGAAATTGGCACCGGGACCTTGAAGTCCCTAATAAGCTTCTGTTTGTCTCGTCCATAAATTATTGTCTCGCCGAAAGGTCTGTTGAGCAATAAAGTGTTTAGTGAAGCTAGAAATTTCTACCCTCCAACTGTTATTCTAGATCGCAACCATCAGTTCCATAAGTTCATAAATGAGAGGGTAGTAAAGCATTGCAGTATGACTAATGTGTCAACTCGTAATGGCAAACTTAACTCTAATTTGTAGGCCTAACGGATTTCAGTTAACTACTAAAACTCTTAATGGTAACAACCACAACTCATGACAGCAGTCTAAGAACTTGACCTTTTTCTCTTATAACAAAGAATAACTCGACATGTGGGGGTCAATTACTGGAATCAAATTTATTGTTCCACTGTTATTTCGTTTTTTATTGCTGGTTGATCTATAAGTCAGGAGTTTTTTCTAAGTAGCATACAAGCCACCTCAGTCCACTACTTCTACTCCAACAGCAAACCTACCGGCAGTAACACAAACCATCATTCGACGCGCTCTCATAATTACTGTTGTCCAATATCCAAAATTCCGTTTCACCTTCGGAAAAATAAGGAGGAAGAAAACCCTGTGTTAATCTTGGAAATGGAAGTTTTTCACCGTATTTAACTTTTTTGAAGTATTCAATATGTGGGGCCTAAATCATGTATTGTGGTAATCAATTCCATTTGTCAATAGTGAGTGGACAAGTAATTTTTCTGAGCTTGTAGGCTTTTTTGGAGTGTCACCTTAAGGCTGTCAAGATCACATGTTTACTTCCATCTCTCTGGACCAATTGGGTATGCTGGAAAGGATTGATACTTTTGTGATTCCCTTTTGTTGGTTAAATCGGGATATATTTTCGATACCATGGGAATACGTACCAAAAACACGGAAACGAGTGAATTAACCTGTATTACTACTTAGGTATTGTAGGGTCGCAATGACTGTGGATACAGCTACCAAAGATATTAGACTGCAATGCTGAGACCTTGGTTTTAGCTCGCAACAAGCCTGTAATGCGACTGAGTCGGCTACGTTTCTGAAAGTTTTAGAAGCTTGTTCCTTCTACTTCTCGTTTTCTCATCAGTCTTACTAAGAGTGCTAATTTGAGTATGCGTGTTACCTTAATAATTTATTTGGCAACTCAGTTTGGTGTTTGAGTCGAATAATCTGTGTTAGAAACATTATATTGAGGTTCATTATCTAGTGTCGTCTTCAGCTTTTTTATAAGCCTGATACCAGACACGAGAATTTTTAACTTTTAATTGGCTCTGCATTAAGACCTTAAATAGTCGTCCTTGTAGTTTTCAGCGTGAGTAGTCTGGAAGACGCTATTACTGTACATGTTACCCAACAGACTAAAGGGTCGAATATGAGACAGGCTATGAAGAAATTGGATAGGATTTAAGTTTAGAAAGGGAGAAATAATAAGTGAACATAGGTTACACAACAACGAGACTTGGAAGACAGTGAAACTTGCCACGTTACCTTTCGTGGTTTTGTGGTGGTATTGGTCCTAACTACAATCATCAAGGCTGAACATGAGATAACTGGGAAAATAGACCTGTAGTGAGTATTCCAAATACGGCTCACCAGTTTGTAGTGGATGTCGAGTCGAGGACGGACTATGATCACCACTACTATTCGATTACGCGCCCACAAACGACTTGGTTCCTTTGATAGAATCAGAAAGCTTTATTAATCCAGATCAAGTATATTTATTGGCGATCTCGTGGTATCGAAATAATACCGAGACGTGCCAAAGGGTACAGGCAAAATGGGCAGTGCGTGAGCAAGTTCGAAACAAACAAGGCGGATCGCGAAACAAAAAGTGAAACCGATACAGTTAAACAAATACAGTAAAACAATCTCTGGTACAATTGGTTACAATAATAATAATTGTTTGCGTTATTCCAATAGTGTTCTTATCGAGACTGGCCGGTCACTACAGACCTTCAATACGCAACACTAAGAGAAGGTCAACTATGGCGAATGAGGGACTTCCTATTCAATCAATTGAATGACATGGCTCAGACTAGCAGACGTGGTCATTCTTGTGTAACTTATCTCTTTAATTCATATTTAATATATTGTTCTGTCTCCAGACTGCATCTGTTCTCCACCATATATTGGCGATGATTACAATAGTCAGTGTAGACAAAGATGCGATTTTATAGATTAGGTAGTCATATCATGACAAATCTACAATTTTAGGATTAGGTCTTTTATTAGAGCACTAATAATAACGAAGTAGACCATATTTCTACAGTTCTACTAAAATCTATACTTGGATCCAGTAACAGCCGACGGATGGTTTTTTGTTTGTCTTCTACATTCTTTTTTCTTTCTGACGTTTGTGATATTTCTCCACCGTCCTAAACCTCTTTTTATACCAGAATCCAGTTCTAAATAATCCCAGAAGTTTAGAGTGAAAATATACGAAGATTTGTTTGAACAGCTGTTCATGCTTTAGTGTATGCGATCTGTGGTGGACCAAAATGTATGATAACCAAAAATTAGCAACAAAAATATTATGTCTATAGTTTATGTAACAATTAACAGTTAATAAGTTAATTACACACACAAATAACAAAATAAGGGACGTTACTTAAGTCTTCAGGCTATTGCGTGTTCGGCTGGGTTTGGTCCAAATAATCCACAATTATAAAAAATTAATCCCAATATGGACGATATAGATCCAGTAGGTTTACCAAGCGTAGAATTCAATAAGAATGTCGCAGTTGTCTATAAACGTAGATGGTATGCAATTAATTCATTAATTCATTCAACATATTAGCAGACATGGCAGAACGATGCAGATGTGAATTAGAGTGTATTTATTGAGAAGCAGTAACAGTGTCACGATATGTTGTACTCAAAAACGGAAGGAAGTCGAGTTACAAGCGTTCAAAGTAATACACTTAAACAACAAGTACAATTGTTTAATGCTTAATGTACAGAATATGAAAATACATGCGAAAACTATGAAAAATTATTTACAAAATAGGTTTTGAGGTTCTATCTCCACATAGCTCCCCCCAGAGTGTCCGGAGGTAACACTGATTACAATATGAACAACAAAAATTGAGAAATATTGTGTATAAATGTACATAAAATAGTATTTACTGTAATAACGGAAAAAAAGGTGGAGATAGGAATAAATGACACGTTAATAATATACGCTATGCTACGCAATTGAAACTGAAGAACAAACATTACAAAGTTTCGGTTTGCTAATAATAATAATAAAATGTGCAAAACTGTTAATAGAGTCATAAAATAAAAATTAAAAAAATGGATGAATTTAATAAATAGTTAGTTAGCATTCACTCGTTTATTACTATGACAATTTTTCTTATTAAAAAAAAATTGGCAAAACCAGTGATAACAAATAAATGTAGTTATTAAATGTACATGTGGGGAAAATAAATATCTTTTATTAGAAGATTGCGTAACTTCACAAAGTAATGCATACAACTGATTGATTGTGTTAGTCCATAAAATGTACATAACGTTTGGGTTTTTTAATAAGTCTCCCAGATCGTGTTAAACAAGAGGGTGTAGTGCTGAGTTTTTCCTCTTCCTCTTGTTTCTTCGCAATTGATGGGAGTGATTGTTTGTTCGCCGTATTGTCATCAGTGGCTTGAGGGGGTTCGTAGAAAGCTGGTTTTATTCGGTCTATGGAAATTGTTTCATTGTTCCCGTTTTTGTTGATAATGAAATATTTGCAAGTGCGTTTTATTACTTTATACGGACCTTCATATGGTGGTGTCAGTGGCTTTTTCACCGCGTCTACTCGAACAAAAACAAATTTGCACGTTTCTAAATGTTTGTCGAGATGGACTGGATTGTTGTGTTCTCGCGGTGGTATTGCTCTAATGTTCTGCATCACGTGTAATAGGCAACTTGCGAAATGAGTAGCATCTTCTTGCGTTGTAGGTTCACAGTTGACTAGTTGGCCCGGTAACGTTAGAGTTGTACCATAGACTAATTCGGCGGGTGTACAACCTATGTCTTCCTTCACCGTGGCACGAATCCCAAGGAGAACAAACGGCAAGGCATCACTCCATTTTGTTGAATCAGTTTGAGCCATGAGTGAGCTTTTTAATTGCCGGTGAAATCTTTCAATCATGCCGTTTGCTGCTGGGTGGTAAGCTGTGGTTCTGATGTGTTTTACGCCCAGAAGTCTTGTGAATTCCTGAAACAGGATAGACTGGAACTGGGGACCACGATCAGTTGTGATGGTTGTCGGTACACCGTAGTGCGATATCCATCGGTCTAGAAAAACGGATGCTACAGTCTCAGCTGATGTGTCTTTGATGGGGCATGCAATGGCCCATCGAGTGAATCTGTCTATTGCCGTGAGGATGTGAGTAAAAGAATTTGACGAAGGTAGAGGTCCTACTAAATCTAAATGGATATGCTGAAAACGTCTATCAGGAATAGGAAATTCTCCGATTGGGCTAATAGTATGCTTTTGGATCTTACTACGTTGACACTGAAGGCAACCACGTGTCCATCGTTTAATATCTGAATTGATTTTCGGCCAAACAAAACGTTCAGTTATCAGCTTTGTAGTAGCTCGGATGCCCGGATGTGATAAACCATGCAAGTGTTGGAATAACTTTTGGCGACATGCATGTGGAACAAAGGGACGATTGTTACCTGTTGATGTGTCACAGATGATGGATGCGTCGGAGAATGGGATGGGTACAGGTTGGAGATTCAGGCGAGACTTTTCTTTGCAGGTTTTTAGCTCTGCATCGTCTGCTTGAAGTTTTGCGATTATTTCTAGGTTGACGTCATGGTTGGATGCAACTACATTGATGTCTTTTCTCGATAACGCATCTGCTACAATGTTGGAGTGACCTTTGATAAACTGAATGTCTGTGGTGAATTGTGAGATGTAATCAAGCTGTCTTGCTTCGCGTGGTGAATGTCTGTCATACGACATACTAAAGGAGTAGCACAGGGGTTTGTGATCCGTCATGATGGTAAAATCCCGGCCCTGTAGCAAAAAATTGAAGTGTTTAACGGCTAAATACATGGCTAAGAGTTCACGACCGAATGTACTATAACGCTCTTGTACAGGTGATAACCTTTTAGAGAAGAAAGCAATGGGTGTAATCGTATTGTTTACTCGTTGTTGTAATACTGCTCCTACGGCTTTTTGTGATGCGTCCGTACAGAGGATCAGATGAGTTTTGGGGTCAGTATTTAGATGTTGTAGCATGGTGGCGTCAGCAATCAAAGATTTGGCTTTTTCAAATGCCGTTTTGGCATCGGAAGGTAACTTGAATGGTTGATTCTTTTCCTTTTTGCTACCTGATTTATCGTTTTTTAGTAAGTCAGTTAACGGTTGTAGAACGTTGGCACAGTTAGGTAAAAATCGACGGTAAAAATTGAATGCACCCAGGAAGCGACGTAATGACTTAACCGAAGTGGGTTCAGGATAGTTGATGACGGCTTCAACTCTCTTTGGTAGAGGTTTAATACCTTGTGCATCAATATAGTGTCCTAAGAATTCTAAGGCAGACGTACCGAATATGCACTTAGTAGGGTTGATAACTACGCCATATTTCTTGAATCGTTCAAAGAGAATCTGCAGATGATGGACATGCTCTTCAAGTGAGGAGCTGGCAATTAGGACGTCATCGATGTAAACAAATACGAAATCTAAACCTCGCGTGACTTCGTCCATAAATCGTTGGAATGTTTGCGCAGCATTCTTAAGCCCAAATGGCATCCTCAAGAATTCAAACAACCCAAAAGGTGTGATTACAGCTGTTTTTTCAATATCCTCAGGTGCCACTGGGATCTGATGATAAGCTCTAACTAAGTCTAGTTTTGAAAAGATCAGTTTACCGTGCAGGTTTAGTGAAAAATCATGTAGATGAGGAATAGGGTATCTGTCTGGAACTGTCTGATTATTCAGACGCCTATAATCTCCACAAGGGCGCCAATCTTGATCTTTTTTGGGAACCATGTGCAGTGGCGAGGCCCAAGGGCTATTAGACTGTCGGATTATCCCTAGTTGCATCATATGTTCAAATTCTCTTTTAGCGGACTGCAACTTATTGGGTGGTAGTCTCCTCGCCTTGGCGCAGATAGGTGGACCAGTTGTAGTGATAGTATGTTGAACATGGTGTGTGGAGTTTTCAGTTTGATAATCGGCTTTTGTTATACATTCACACTTCGATAGAAGATCGGCAAAAGTTTGACTATCAGGTCTAAGCAATCGGACACCATAAGTTTCATAATTGCAGGTGATTGTTCCGTTGACCTGTAGACTTGTATTCACGTCGATAAGTTTCTTTTTTCTCATGTCGACAAGGAGATTGTAGTTACTAAGAAAATCGGCTCCAAGGATGGGTTGTTTAACTTCAGCGACGATGAAAACCCATGTAAAACGTCTACGGAGACCGACGTCTAAGATGAGTGATTGCTCGCTATACGTTTTAATAATAGAATTGTTTGCTGCCACTAATGATAATTTAGCGTGTTGGGAGTGCCGTCGTCGGGATAGATGAAGTGGGAGTATGCTTATTTCGGCTCCAGTATCGATTAGAAAATCCGAGCCCGAAATACGATCCCTGACATGAAATAGACGGCTTGAGTTGTGGCCAGAGTCAGGCGCCGGCATTACTGCCTGGCCGGACCGTTTCCCTGGTTATCAGTGCTGGGTAAGGGGAATGCACACGGGCGTGTACAACGCCGTGCTTTTGTGCCGAATTTAGTATGATACCAACAAATTTCGGATGGTCGTTTAGGTGAACGAGATCGTGGTCTAGAACGTGATCTCTGTCTAAAAAGGGGTCTTATTTGTCTGGCCTGAACCGTTGCTACAGTGGTTTGAAGGGACTCAAGTTGATTCGTCAATTGAGATAATTGTCTTTGAATAGAGTTTAAGTAACTGACATCAGCTGCTCCATACGGCTGCATCGTATTTATATAGTGATTATCATGACAGACTTCCATTACCTTATCCGCCATATCACTAAGCTTAGGTGGAGAATACATTAGGTTAAAAATCAGCTAGAGTATCGTGTAATGAGCGAATGAACAATATAACAATGGTATAAATGCGAGATAATAAAATACTGGGCTCACCAAATAATTGTGGAGGACCAAAATGTATGATAACCAAAAATTAGCAACAAAAATATTATGTCTATAGTTTATGTAACAATTAACAGTTAATAAGTTAATTACACACACAAATAACAAAATAAGGGACGTTACTTAAGTCTTCAGGCTATTGCGTGTTCGGCTGGGTTTGGTCCAAATAATCCACAATTATAAAAAATTAATCCCAATATGGACGATATAGATCCAGTAGGTTTACCAAGCGTAGAATTCAATAAGAATGTCGCAGTTGTCTATAAACGTAGATGGTATGCAATTAATATTTCATTCAACATATTAGCAGACATGGCAGAACGATGCAGATGTGAATTAGAGTGTATTTATTGAGAAGCAGTAACAGTGTCACGATATGTTGTACTCAAAAACGGAAGGAAGTCGAGTTACAAGCGTTCAAAGTAATACACTTAAACAACAAGTACAATTGTTTAATGCTTAATGTACAGAATATGAAAATACATGCGAAAACTATGAAAAATTATTTACAAAATAGGTTTTGAGGTTCTATCTCCACAGATCCATGCTGACTATTTATCATTGGGGATGTTCAGTACAACGTACTCAAATGTGATCTGCTTTGGATGCTTGGTTGTGGACCAGTAAAAGGGGTTCGTTTTGCAAAACCAGTAAGGTCAGAATCAAAGTCAAAATCGTTCAAATCGATTTATTTGACACTATACACATACATTGCGTTCAAATTAGTCATAAAACTGAGCACCAATTAGCTGATATAAATCAATTAACACATTTGACGGTTCAGTATTTTGTTAGATTTTGATTTCCAAGATGATTAAACAGACACGATTAAATGTGTGTGTATTAAACATCAAATTCCCTCTTTTTACAGTAAATTATACAAAACTTGGGATTCATTACCGAGATTTATCCTAAACTCTCTGAGCTTGTTTGGATCCGGAAAGTAGGTTCTCATCAACTTTTTGTATTGTTTGTTCGATTGTTAAGTGCTACTTTGGCTTAGCTTTCAGCTTGGCTACAACCAGCTGGCAGTGTGAAACAATACCAGCTCCTACATCTTTTTTCTCAGGTCTTCTGAAGACCTTCTACATCGTGGTATTTAGAAAAAAACTGATCTGTTTTCTAAGTAAATTAAAGAAATTAACAGTGCTTCGTGATAATTAAGAGTATTTGAATTATTATGCTAACTAGGTGTACCCGAAATAGCATAATTTAGACCAAGAAGAACGAAGCGAGTACAAATGAACGTTTTGTATTTAGAATTTGAAATCAGTCAGATACCAAGGACCAAAGAATCATTAGTTTGTCGTTGGCGTCGAGTTGCAATTGACTATAATTACCACTACAGGAAGATTACGTTCTGGTAAGAAGCCTTGACCAGTGGAGTTAGACCGTGTCGACTGTGAGAGAATTATCAACCGCAGACTATGGAAGCTGGTCTTGAGATATCATGGATTGATTGAATTTAGACATCAGCTGGAGTTGATATCTGCTCAGTTGTATATAGAGGTTGGGCATTTGCGTGAGACAGAAGGACCTCGGTTCGAATCAGGCATTAGGGATCGTTGATGCGCACTCATGAGGAGCCTCACACTAGAACCGAATGGCCATCCAATTCCTTCAGATTTTAGATGGAAGTCTAACACTGGTCGGTTCATGGTTTCAACGAAAGGATAAATTTCTCAATCTGAGAACGATTTATACAAAATATCCTTATCTCTGAAAATCGATTTATATTTGTGAGCAAGTTCTAACATGTATGGACTTCTGCCATCCGATATCATTATCAGAACCGAAATATCCATATATAGAACCAACGTTACATATTTAAACATGCGAAACAATAACAACATACTAAGGAAAAAGTGTACAAAATATGGATTCCTTTCATTGATCAATTAACTTTGTCAACACTGATAATTGCATAATTAGATGTCAGTTTTGTGAACAAATTGTCCATGTCAGTATTGTAATAGAAAACATTTTGGAATCCGTTTATGTTACCATCCTGATATAGTGTTCAAGATCACATGACCTTTTTCATAAATAGTTTATCCACCTCTAATCTAAATAATGGGTGACTACTTACCATAGATGTATTTCAGAAATCTATAGATAGGTGAAAACCTATATTCGTCTTAAATTCAGTCATTGGATGGCGTTTAAATATTGATATTCATAGAAATTCACATCGATTGTTCTCAAAAACTTCTATGTGGACAATTTGACAGTTTTTTTTTTGATCCATCAATAATAAACTAAAACATTCTTTAAAAAAATTAAAGGTTTGAATTTTTCTTGTCATAAAACTATGTCAAAATGGTTTACACACATAGTTCATTGACTGATATTTGTATATATATATATATATATATATATATGTGTATTCTGGTATTCATGTATGTATATCTCTGTGTGTGTTAGTGTATACATATGTAAATGTTTCACACTCACTCACTCATTTCATCTCTCTCTTTATGTAACAAAAATGATATGGTGATTATGAATGTGCATAAATACTTGAAACATTGAACACTGTCATAATCATGATCATCACCACCGGTGAAATGGTTTAAATAAAAATGAAATTTCTTTTTCTTTTCTTTTTTTTTTATCATCATCAATCTTGAAAAAACTTCATACCATGTGAATATAAAACTTGAAAATCATTTTAGGTTAGAAATTAATAATGTAAAATAATAGTTGTTTTAGCTAAATAGATAGTTAATTTTATTCAATTGTATTAATGCCAATAAGAAAAAACTAAATTAAGAAATTATCAAATAGAACATAATATCAAAAGTGGGTTTTGTGGAGATTTTAGTAATTTCATATTGTTGGAGCCATGAGTTAATTGAAGCTATATCATTATAGAAAACCTTGAAGCACTGAACGGCCATTTCGCCCCATTGTGGGATACCTCAGCAGTGCGCAGCCACGATCCCCCCTAGTAAGACTCGAACCAAGGACCTATCAGTCTCGCACGCGAGCGTCTAACCACTAGACCACTTAGCCGGCTGGCATCCAACGTTGTTAATGTTTAACTTCAACCAACCCACGAAATTGAGCGACCATTCACCAATGTCTTCAGTGAGTTGATATCTCCCAACAGACTTGGTTTAACTCCACTGGTTACTGCTACTCACTAGAACTACAAGAAATGTCTCTGAAAGTCAATTACTAGTGAGCATATGATTATTATGGTGGTCTAGCTTCAATCGACTAATGATTTCAACTATAAAATTACTGGAATCTCCAAAAAAAACTTTTCTGATAGAAATAAATACACTATTTCAGCAGTTATCAAAGATTTTGTAAATGACGAATGATTAGAAATTTATCTAGCATATAAATAAACTAATATATTTGTAATATCCCAATAAGTAGAAAAATTAGATTTTCTGACGTTTCGTGACTCAGTGTAAGCAACTTCTTCGGAGAATAAATAACACAAATTAACATTAATCCAAGTTTAAATAGTACAACGGAACAATCCAAGAATAATTAGGTGATCAATCAAAAACAGGTCTGAATAAATCAATATCACGTCATTTCATTGTGGTCAAGGTGATTCATAAGTGACATGTATGTATGCATTGTTAATGATGAAAAATGTGTGACCTTTGTAATGACAAAGGATAGAGTTTAATTTATAATGCAACGGTGTGAAATTGTAAATAATATCAGACTAGGTGACTAGGATAGATAGTCCAAGTAGGGTGTATGATAAGGTCTTCCTTTCTATTGAAAGCTGTGGGATTAAGCATTATATGGAAAGCTTCAGCTACTCTACTTTCTTTGTAATTGGAAAAACTTTTCTGTAGTATTTTTATATTTTTGAAATCAATTTGATGATTGTTGAAAATGGTGTGGACTGCTATTGACGATTTAATTTGAAGTCGATCTAGTTCTACAGGATTATTAGGAGGTTTCTTTGTGTACCTAATATGTTCTTTGACGCTAGTCAAGATTTCGCGAGATGACTCTCCAATATAGAAGGCATCACATAACATCTAACATAGTATCCAAATTCCAATACTAATAATATGATTACCACATCTGAATTTTTATTCATTTTTTATGTGTTTTGGATGATGGATATAAATTATGAATAAATTCAATTGGTTTGCTTTTTATTAGTGTATTTAGCATTACCATTTGGGGAAATGAAAAAAAGTAAATCATTGAACAATAATATTTTTAGGAACTATCCACAAATATAATTATCTTAATAAAATACATATATCTAAAAGTTACACGAAATTTAACTCACTACAATAAACCCAGTTAACATTATTGAGTATCGTACTGTGGTGTGTGCTACTGATGTCGATAGATATAAGTAGTATGTATCATCAATTGAGAGTAAAGTACCTGATGACAGCAGGTTAAGAAGATTGAAGAGAATAAGAACCGGAACGGAGTGTGATTGGTACGGAAAAGAAGAATCAGTCAAGTCTCAAACAATTAGATTGACATTTTACAGAAAGAACAATCAAGTTTAGTACAATGGATTAACATTTTGCAAATGAAGAATTTACTATATGGTTCTCAAGTTTTCCTAAGATGTTCTGTAGTTTTATATTCAAAAACATTCAATTAACCCCATTTGTATTCTCGTTCACTACAGTATCATATATGGTGAAACCGGTTTCACTATAAGTTAAGTACTATATAGTCTTCGATTAATTTTCATAGAAATCTGAAAAAAAACACTTCACTATCAATAGAATGATAAAACATGTTTATCATCTAAATTTATCAGAAACTTTTTACTTCGTATTATTAATTCCCTCGAGGAAATACGATATCACATAACTATCAGTTATTTAAAACATTTCCTCGTTTTCTATTATTCCATATTGAATATTGACTCAAAAATCTATTTTTTTTAAAATGTGCCTTTGAATCATAATCAATAATTTTATTCTCCATTCCCCCCCCATATTTTTTTTGTTTTTACTGGATGTTATATCTACTAAAGTTTTAAGTATGATAGTTTATTTTTTTTTTAAACTAGCCAATCAGAATGTGTATTTATGACAGTTGGGAAATATCGATCGAAAATTTAAATTATTATAACTATATATCAAAAAATCGATTAAGTAATAATCAATAATCATATTATGTAAATTTCAATGAAACTGACAACTTGACCATATATGTACTATAAGATATATAGATAATATTTATGTATAGATTTACTTGGTATTGTTTTGGTTGAATGTTCCCATTGATGTTTAGGACTGTAATTGGTCAGTCTCTAATTGGTATATGTGCATACTGTGCGTACTGCCTCAATATAGCCTTTATTCACAAGCATACATCTTTGCTTATAATGCCAATAAGAGTCTGATCAAATGCAATCTTAAATATCAATGGGAAAATTCAACCAAACTATACCAAGTGAATTTAAACTTCACCCCATGGCACAAGCAAGTGACTATCACGACTCAGTAGCCAATTGGATAACGTGATAGCTTTAGAAGCGAAAGGTACTGGGTTTGAGTCTCAGAGTAAACATCAACTCTGAGATTCAGGTACATCCAGCTGACAAGTCTCAAATAGGACGAAACGCGCGTCAAGCTGGATTCCACTGTTAGCCACTATCCATCTTTGCTCATAATATCATTTATTTTGAGAGATGAAATTCATCAGACTCTTAAATTTCAATAGAGTTATATAACGTACTTGGTTATATTATTGAATAGGTTGAATACATAATTTCAATCGACAAAAGCTGTTGATCAATAAAGAACTAAAGCACAATAAAGACAGTTTCATTCTAGTCTTTTTCATATTTTACATCACGTATTGATCTTACTCAAATAATCTTTTTCAATCACTGAACAGATTTTTTGTTGTAACATGAGACTCATCAGCATCCTTGCCGAGAGTTCGAACTCAGGGCCTTTGAGTCTCATGAAAACTCCCTAGTTCTCAACAAGTAGTTCACATATCTAACTGTAATAGATCTACAATGTCGCGTAACTATTTTCCGATTCTATTGATAAATAACTGCCTTATATTATATTGGTCACAGCTTCTCACCACAACTCCGGAAATAGCCTCTCGAAATTATTTACTAATAAATATATGATAATTAGTAGAAGTGTTTGTAGAACTTTCTGATCCTCATCAATAAAATAATCAATAATTTTTTGCTACATATAACAACAATAATAAGTGAATATTCTGGATACCATCAAATTATTGATTTTTTCATTTTGTACAATCAATTCCTTCTTCAATAGGTAAATAACTACTGATCAGCTGATATGTAGCACATTGAAATTTTATTTACTATTTATTTACTTGTTTATAGATTGAACAAAATATAAATATTTATTATTTGATATTTATTCATAAACCTTCAACCCTCCCCCTCATGTATATTTTTGTAAAGATGTACATATTCTCATATAAACACAAGTTTCCATGTCATAGGATTATACACACAATGAAATGGGGGTGGAACAGCCTCCCATTACTATGTGTTTCTCAATGGCCTTTAGTTGAAGCCAGTTACTGATATAAACTAAAAACCTAATAACTCCACCACCCATCTATTTTAATATACAATTATGTTCAAAAATAAAATAGGAGTGTGTACAACATAACGATGGCAGTAATTAAATGGTTCATTGTTAAGTTGTTAAATAATATTATTTAAAAAAACTGACCTATTTATGTGATAAGTAGATGTTGTCAACTAGTACATTTTGATCGGACAAATTAAGTGCATTGTATAAGTAGTAATGATTTCTGATAATGTTATTTAGGATTACAGTGAAAGCCCTAGTACGGCCCAGAGTGGGGAGAGCCCGCTCTCCCTCTCCAAATGCTCTCATATGGCCAAGCATATACAGCCTCTGACAGGGAAGTCCTAGTCACTGCCTTCTCGTGGCATTACTATTGTTCACGAAAGTGAGACCGAAAAGCGAATATCCGGTGCTTTAACCGAGTTGGTGGACACGGAAAGTCCACCTAGGGGAGTTGCAAAACCCTGATTCCAAACCAATGGTGCACATGGGCTCCAGTATCCTGAAGGAACAAATGACATATGAACCAATTACTGGACACCGACTACCATGGGACTGCATCTCCTCACGATGTTCCACTGACTTGTGGGTTAGATCTTCAGGTCAAAGGCTCGGGGTGTGGCCCCCTAAGAAAACCACCTGCTTTAGTTTGGGCACCTGGACAGTATCACAGCTCACATACAAATCGAATGAGAATTGTGTGCGCATATATATCTGGTGCTTCCTTGTACCACTATGAATGTGTTTAATTAAATTAAATTACAGTGAAAGCCCCATGATCCAATCATCAAGATCATCAAATAAAAACACCAACTATATACCTAAAGAAAAAAACTCAAATTAACTGAAAACCCTACATTATGAGTTGATAAATGGTGGCCTTTTTCGAAAGAATATTGTAATATACTGTTTATAATAGATAGATTGTAGCTCGCGGGAGAATCGGGAGATTGTTCAGTTCAATATACTTGTTTCATAGTACTGATGTTCACATTGAAACTTAGATTCTGTCATTTCTCTTGGAATGGGGTCTTATTGTGAAGATTAACACACCAGAAACCCAGTATACAACATAAAACTTGATTACATTCAAATATATCAACAGCTACATATTACAAAGTGTTTATATAAAATACCCACATGTGTTAGCGTTTAATATACCATGCCCACTGAGTAATGATTCTTGTTCAGGGTGAATATACTTCCATAAGTGTCAGGTCCTTCTTGGTGCAGATAGAATCCTATAAACTAAGATGCAATGTAGACACTAGACTGGCTGACTTGACATCGCGTGAACTATAATGAGAACAGTACTCGCCAGCGATGTTTACTTGGAATCTTGGGGGAACTGAACACGGTATGGACAGCTCGGTGGTAACGTATCTGACTTTGAATTTTGGTGTCGCGGAATCGAAACCTTCCGGGAGCATCAGTTCCTTCAAGATTGTCTTGTTGAAGGGTGCGAAATAGCACGAACCCTTGGTTCAAGGTGTCCCACAGACTACATACAACCACCACCTCGTATTTTCATGTAGTTTACTATGTGGCCAGCTTATCAAGATGCGTAAAACGACTAGTATTTTGATCAGAATTTAAAATTTTATTTCATCTATCATTCATTTAATGAAGGTTATCGTTATCATGTGGTTAAACCACCTAGACTTAAACGGGAAAGTTTATTGTACCTTCATATTTGTGAAAATGATTTGATGTGAAACTGAATTTACGTGAACAGGTTATTCCGTTTAATTTAGATTTCATTCAAAACGTAAATCAGTTAAAATTCATTATGTTTATCATTGTCCAAAGTAAAACCACTCAACTGAATTCTATCAGTAACGATGTACTAAGTAATAAACCTTTTTATATCTTGTACAAAGTGTTGAAAATTATCAACAATTTTATTCATGAGGTTCTAAGATCATGATCTTATTTCATTCAGCTTTTAAAGTGTTGCCTCATAAATACTGAAGTAAGCATGGAAGTGGTTTATCAAATATTTATGATCCGATAAATGACACACGCATAAATTGACCTCTAGAATTATTGAATCTTTATGGTGGACGTATTCTGTTTCAAGTTGATAAACAACAATCAGAAACTTCACTTAGTATTGTTTGTTTGCAACTTGCGATTGATGTTTTAGGACTGCAACTGGTTAGCCTCTAATTGGCATGGTAAGCAAAGATGGATAGTGGCTAGCAGTGAATTTAGGCTATATCGAGGCAATACACACAGTATGCACATATACCAATAAGAGACTGACCAGTTGCAGTCCTAAAACATCAATGGAAAGATTCAAACAAACAATACTCAATGAATTTAAAATTCACCCCATTGCATAAACAAGTGGCTATCAGGACTCAGTTGCTGAGTGAATAACGCAATGACGTTTGAAGCTAAAGAAACTGGGTTCGAGTCCCAGAGTGCACATCAACTCTGATATGCAGGTACATCCAGCCGACGAGTCCCAAATAGGACGAAACGCGCGTCTTAGATCCCACTGCTAGCCACTATCCATCTTTGCTTAACAATCAGAAACCTTAAAAAGTTCCCTTACTTCACAAAGTCATCATAACACATAATTCTCATTTACTTATTAACCATAGATTCCTAATTTTGACGATATTTTCAATTAGTGACGAAAAAGAGCTATAAAATATCATTATTACTGACTTTATTTCAATATTACATCTTTCGCACGACATGGAATTCTCATAACAAAAATTCCGCTTAAAAAATCTATGGTAGACATAGCACCTAACTGATTAGTTAAGAAGCCTATTTTAAATATAAAATGATTTCTAGAACACACAATCATTTACTCACAGTATCTGTTAGTAATTTTGGTCTGGTTTGGATAAGTAGAATTTGACAATCATATGCGGTTAGACTGTAATGTTTGAATAAAGGTTACTGTAGTTAAATTGTGTAAGGTTTATTGTTCTAAAAAAAGGATGTTACTAATCAAAGAAATTCTCATCTATCTTTGTGTCTTTAATCGCCTCATGGAATCCACCGTTTCTTTTTGAAATACCAAATATTTCCTCGGATACAATTAATACAATCGTGCTGTTGATCTGCAGGACTGAATTTAGCAAGTCTTTTTTGGAAATATAGTCTACATGAGCGACTGCTTGTTTATAATAACTGTAGTTGCAAGTTTATCTTATTTTTGAATGGTATCAATGTCTCCCTATTTGGAATTTATTAGGTGGGTATATCTTTTTCTCATTGTCAATGTCCGAACACTAAAAATAGATCCTAGCTCATCTTACTTCGAACAGCCTACTCCTTATCCATTTATATACCAGGTTTAAATAGCCACATGAGAAGAGAAACAATTCTTGATAAATACAATCATACTTGTCTATCTGGTCTTAGCTTAGTGGATAACATGTAATCAGGACTTGGGTCTACGCTTAATCTATAGTAAACCGAACGAAACACACGCAATGAATTACACTGCATATATATACATACATTTCCAAAGTAATTTCGCTGAAATCTATCTCTTAGATAGGAAAATAGATTATCTGACATTTCCTATCCAAATAATATTTTCTTATTTTCATCACCTTAAAACAATTTTATGGATAAGTGTTCACTCACTTACTCTTGAAGTAAGTAAAAATTCTTCCCACTTACGTGAACCATCACCTACATCTTCTTTTTTTTACCAGAAAAACAATTTTATTTACAAATAAACTTTTTACTAGAACAGTTGTTGTTCGGTTTTTATTCAGATTTCATACCAGGAAAAATTTCAAGTGGTGGTGTATAACTAACCGTTTTTACAATTTTTTCAACACCACCACCCCAACTAGAAAAACCCACGCCAACAACACTATCAAATTGTAGTACTTAAAATTAATTTCAATCTAATAAATTACAAGAAAGATAAAGTTAATTGTGTGATAAATTAAGGTATTAAGGATTAAGGAACTTAAGAAAGAGAGCATGTCGACGAACACATGTATACACAGAAAAGTAAGAAAGAAAATAGTGTTTTCAGTTGTTGGCGGCCTGCTTGAATATCTGGGCTATTTGTTCCTGCCATCTGAATATTTGAACAAGTTATCTTTTTCCTTGTTTGTTTTAACAGATTATTATCTCAATTCATTGCGTAACCTATTCAGGTGCGTTTGTGAAAAGTTAACGACCCTTCGCTATACAAGTTGCAAAAATGTACATTCGGAGACATGGTGATGGCTGGCAATATTCATTGAAAAGAATAAACACTATTCAGATGTCAATTCCTGAACTGCTGATATCACTCAATATTTATCATCAATATCGATCGAAAAATAAGGAACGGAAACTCACTGAAATACTTTGTGCTGATAATTCTATATTGTACCAAAAATATAATATTGATTAAAGCTAATAATAAATAAATAAGTATATTCTAAACTTCAGTGAATTGTATGATTTAGAAGGGGATTTGTGGAGATTTCAGTATTTTTCAAAGTTGAAATCATGAGTCAATTGAAGCTAGACCACCATGGAAAACCTGGAAGCACTGGACGGCCGTTTCGTCCTACTGAGGAGTCCCATAGTAGGACGAAACGGCCGTCCAGTGCTTCCAGGTTTTCCATGGTGGTCTAGCTTCAATTGACTCATGATTTCAACTTTGAAAAAATACTGAAATCTCCACAAATCCCCTTCTAAATATAATCATATGCTCACTAGTGATTGACTTCAAGATACATGTCCTGGAGTCCTAGTGGGAAGCAGTGACCAGTGGAGTTCAACCACGTCCGTTGTGAGATATCAACTCACTGAAGACAATTGGTGAATGGTTGCTCAACTTCGTGGATCAGTTGAAGTTAGACATTAACACCGTTGGATGACAGCCAGCTCAGTGGTCTATCGGTTAAGGGCTTCGGCTCAAAACTGGTAGGTCCTGGGTTCGAATCCCGCGAGAGTGGGTCCGTGGATGCGCACTGCTGAGGAGTCCCACAGTAGGACGAGACAGCCGTCAAGCAGTGCTTCCAGGTTTTCGATGGTGGTCTAGCTTCAAATGACTCATGATTTCAACTTTGAAAAATTGTATGATTGTTGTCAATTTCCATAGATAATAACTATTTCATTGTCTAGCATATTTTATCTTCACCGGTACAGGATTCTTACTGAAACTTCGAAAATCCTTCTTCAAGTAAGTCACTAATGAATAATATATACATTAATAGTATTGAAGGTTTTTTAAGATTATTTTGTGACGTATGCCAACTTCAAAGTGAAGAATCTCCAACGATCCCCCAATTTATTATTTTCATTCGTACACCAATGTTGATGAATCATTTATCTTTACTGGTCAGCATTTGGAATTCATTAATTTATCAACTGTTAATAGCCAGGCAGTCTTCATAGAGTGAACCAGTTATTTTGCTTTTTTGTGATAACGAAAATTTCGCGCTACCGATAGAATGACCTTGAGATTATTTCTACAGATTTTACCCAATCATAAACAAATGATACAAATAAGTAATTCGAAAGGAAGTAATCTAAACGACCCCAAATCTTTATCGCATTTTTAATGTGTACTTTCGTTGTGATAACTAAAACTTCTGAAGAAACTAAGCAAAAGTACTAGACGTTGTGCTGACGATTTTTCTAATATAACTGTCAGGTTAGTGGAAACGGTTATTCGGGTTCCCAATATCTAGAGCGTGAAGTGAAGCACTATAAGTTTGAGTCGTAACTTCAGACAAAAACAAATGAATTTATTCTTATTCCTTCCTTTTGATAATTTACAATACAACTGGATGTCACATCATTTTGTGTTTCTTTGGATTCCCTTACAATCGGTTAACGTTTAAAATTGCAGAAGAGTTAATTTCCTAGTAATCTAAAGTCTTACAACAAGTTTATTACACTTTCGTCACTGGACTTAGTAATGACAGAGTGGATATCCACATTTGTGGAATGAACTTGAAGTCGCTTTCTCAACTGTAGGTAAAAATTAACCCCCACATGTTATATTTAAAGAGGTTAATTATGTTCACGATATGTAATTCAATAAATCTGAAGTGACGAATTACCTTGTATTTATCTTTTAAGTTGAATGTTTTCTAATGATTAGTTAATTGTAAAACTCCTTAGTGTTGATAAAAATTTATCGATGAAGTTGCAGTATAACCATTAGGCTAAGTGCTCAGTATTGCAACATACAATATCTGATGTTAAATGGTTATGGATAATTGACAACTTGATTTTTAGTTTTCGGTCAGCCCTAAAGACTGGATAACCTAACTTATTACTATTAGAGATCATTCATTTCACAAATATCTCAGAGAGAATGAACTTGATTATAGCATTATGTGACATAGTTTGAATCCCTCAAAAAAATAACGATTTTTTTTAAGATTACAGATTTACCATACTGACAAGTGTACACTAGGGTGATAGAAAAACATAGTTCCCAGGTAACAAAATGAAATTTCACAGACGATTAAAATTATTTACTTGCTGCGATGGACGGTGTCTGAAATCTGATACCGATACAAAACGTACTGCACACTAACCCCCAACTGACTACTTCAGCGAGAACACAAGAATCGGTTAGAAAGTATATTGGGCTATCGAATTAAATGCGAAAATACTTATATATATATATATATATATATATATCCTTACCCTTTAGAAAATCAATCCATTTCGTAGCCAATAAAATGCATTTGTCCTTTAGGTCACCTCATTTGGCTACTTCTGATTGACTTACCATATCATTATTAATTGAATCAAGATTATAATCAGAAGGGAGTTTTGTGGAGATTTTTTAGTAATTTTATATAGTTGAAATCATGAGTCAATTGAAGATAGACCACCATGAAAAACGTGGAAGCACCGGACGGCTGTTTCATCCTATTGTGGGACTCCTCAGCAGTGCTCATCCACGATCCCGCCTCACGAGATTCAAACCCAATACCTACCAGTTTCGCGCGCGAGCACTTAACCGATAGACCACTTAGCCGGTATCCGATTGTGGTAATGTCTAACCTCAACCAACTTTCAGGTTTTCCATGATGGTCTAGCTTCAATTGACTCATGATTTCAACTATAAATCAAGATTCACAAACTTATTCATATAAATGAAAAAAATTTTGAAATATTTTCTGAATATCACAATACAAATAATGATATTTCTGTAATGTCTTAATGTGTGTAAGTCACTTCTTCAGAAAATAAAAAATAACCTGATTTTATATAGTTGAGATTATGAGTCAATTGAAGCTAGATCACCATGGAAAACCTGAAAGCACTGGACGGCTGTTTCATCCTATTGTGGGACTCCTCAGCAGTGCTCATCCACGATTCCGCCTCACGAGATTAGAGCCCAGGACCTATCAGTCTCACGTGCAAGCGCTTAACCACTAGACCATTGTGCTGGCTGGCATCCAACGGCGTTAACGTCTAAATTCAACCAATCCACGAAGCTGAACAACCATTCACCGATGTCTTCAATGAGTTGATATCTCTCAACAGACCTGGTTGAACTCCACTGATTACTGCTACAATTGACTCGAAATCTCAACTATATAAGATTACTGAAATCTCCACAAATCCACCTTCTGAAAATAACCGGATTAACACAAATTTAAATAATACAAAGGGATAAACAGAAAATATTCAGTACAATCAAAAAACAAGTTTGAACATGTCAATCATACATCATTTAGGGCATGATTCTGTCTGAGACTAATATGTGTTTGTATGTCAATGTATGTGAGAAAATATGACATTTTCGGCGTAAAAGAGTAGAGTTGAATTTATAGTTGTGTTAATGGTATAACAAAATACAAGAACTAACCATTTTTGTTTATTATCTAACAACAGATCTTTCCGTCTATGTTTTTCACAATATTCGAATGATATATCATGTATTGATAATGTGCCCTCAAATGCCTTGGTACGGCCGAGAGTGGGGAGAGTACGCTCTCTCTCTCTCTCCAAATGCCCTGACATGGCCATACGTATATAGCCTCTGACAGGGAAGTCTTACGCATTGCATTCTCTTGGCTTTACTGTTGTTTACGAAATTGAGAGGACGAAAAGCGAATATCCGGCGCTATAACCGGGTTGGTGTACATGGAAAGTCCACCTAGGGGAGTTGCAAAACCCTGATTCCAGACCGATGGTGCACATGGGCTCCAGTATCCTGAAGGAACAAATGGCGTATGAATCAATCGTTGGTCACCGACTACCGTGCGACTGCATCTCCTCATAATGCTCCACTTCCTTGTGGATCAGATTTTTAGGTGAAAGGCTCCTGGTGTGGTCACTTAAAAAAACCAGCTACTTCAGTTCTGGCAGCTGGGCAGTATCACAGCCCTCACACATATCAAATGAGATTTATGTGCGCATATATATCTGGCGCCACGTTGTAACAATATTTATGTGTTTAAATTAATAAATAATATTGATAATGTAGTTCCATCTTGTTGCCGTGGTACGATAGAAGAACCATAACGTATCTCGAGTGTACACAGAATCAAAACATTTTATTCATGCACGAGACCAATAGGTCCTGGGTTCAAATCCCGCGAGGCGGAATCGTAGATTCGCGCTATTGAGGAGTCCCACAATAGGATGAAACGGCCATCCAGTGCTTCCAGGCTTTCCATGATGGTCTAGCTTCAATTGAATCATGATCTCAACTAAATAAAATTCAACAATAAATTGAATTTTATTTACATTTAACTACTTCATATTAGTTTCAGATGTATTTCAATGAAAACAATCATGTCATGACCTTAATTTATATTTACATTCAACTTTTGATTTATTCATTGTTGACTACCAATTTTGTTTTATATGAAATTAATTCATTTGAATTCTATCAAAATATCACATTCACATTGTTTGTTTGTTTTCTTTTAGTTCTCCTTTATTCACTTTGATAGTGTTCTCAACTAAATTTAATGTTGACTTGTATTGTTTTCAATTTTGATTATTGTGTGTTGTCAAGCTTAAAACAGAAAAAAAATAATTAAACACATTTTCATCTCATATGATTTTCTATTGAGAATCATATGCTCATTTCCTGTAACCAGGCAAATTAGACCCTAATGGTTTGTTGTTACGTGTATATATAGATACATATTATTGATTAATTGATAAATGATTAAAACGTTTTGAATTCGTGTTGGAAATTTCCATAAGCTTCCTATTGTGGTGTGGGTTACTTATATCCACATGAGTAGTATAAAACGATGGTGAGGTATTGAATGTATGGCGAGACTATAATTTATGGACGAGCCAATCAGAAGCGTTTGAGGGATTTCAAAGTCACGGCGCCGACTTCAGTACCTGGTGCTCATGTACGACCGGTTCACAGAAAATTTAGAGAAGACTTGACAATTAAGCGGCTACAACAGATGAGACTACTAAGAAGTTCCTGTATTCTTAATTGCGGGTATTAAATGACTTGTAGACCTAGTGTAGACTACCGTGATGTTGTCCTTCGATGCAATATATGTTGAAGAAGACGTCTGCCAGAATGGGAACTTTTTTCGCTTGATCTAGACTGAGACTAAGGCAAATTATTAATTATTATTAAATATTAATTGCCACAAACTGTATAATAAAAGCACTAGTAACATTGACTGCAATAATCGCAGATGTTACTGAAGCTTCGTCTGTTCAGTGGTATGAGTATTGTAGGAATATATGCGTAATGAAAATGACAAATTTACACAGTCAGAATACACAAAATAGTATTGAAGCTTTGTGGTCAGTGCTGAGAGAGTATTTGCGACCTTATCTTGGCTCCAGAGACCGACTATTATGGAGCCATATGGATGAGTTCCTCTACCCAATGCATTACGATTGTAGAACCTCTTTCTAACATTGATAAATTTTCGGACCATGTAAAAGGAGTTTATCCACTTTAACACTGGTTTTGTATAATATATTTTTACTCTATGCTGACTTTTTACTGATTGGCTAACATTTCTAAGTGTCACTTGCGATTCGTTCAAAGGTCGTCCATAAATTATAGTCTCGCCGAATTTATTTCAGTGGAAGATCGATAAGGAGAGAACGGAAATGAGACGAAATTGGTATGAAAATGCATGAACAATAATAATCGAAGAAGATGGATTGATATTTGCAGAAGGAATGGTCAAGATTGAGACACTTCTCATTCGACTTTATTATTATTATTATTATTATTATTAGCTTTATTCAATATTATATTATTTGGTACAAAATCGAATTCTCAGCATAAAGTATTTCAACATGTTTACGTTTCTTATTTCTTCGTTGCTCCTGATGATAAACATTCAGTGATCGCCAGTTGGATGTCAGCAGTTCAGTCAATCGACATATGAATAATGTATATTCTTTTTGCTGCATGTTCCCAGCAAACACGACATCTCTGATTAGGCCTTTCGTAACCTTTACAGCGAAAGGTTGTACAGTTTTCAGAAACGCACCGGAATAGGTTGTGTGCTTAATAGCCATAATGTTGTATTAAAACAAACAATATTAGATAACTTGTTGAAATATATAGATGACAGGAACAGGTAGCCCAGATGTTTAAGCAGGCCGCCAATTGTCAATGTCAATCAACACACGCCACCATTGCTAATGTTCTGAGTGCACGAAGTGCTATTCCAGGTTGCCTGAAGCCACTCTCTAAACTACATGTTGGGGCTTTTAATGTTCTGGCCATGTATCAAATGAGACAATAGGCTTGTTTATCTAGGACACTAGTATCTTGAGTCATCAAAATGTGCTACGTCTCTGAAGTGTACGTACAAGATCCATGTACAGTCATTCATTTGTCCTCATCTTGTCAATATTAGGGATCGACATGATTCACTCTTCGAGTAACTGGCATCCATACTACTACTTCCCGTATCTTCACTTGTGTAGGTTTAACACTGAGTTCCAGAGCAGAACAGTATCTCCTAGACTGTATTCCAATGGACAGTCTCTTGTTAGCTTTTCAGCTAAACAGTAAGAACTTGAAAGAAAATGTGCAAGCCTCTGTCTTTCCCCTGTCTCTGCCTACGCTCCCAGTGATTGAAACGGGGATGAAGTAAAATAATAATTTCATGAGAAGGTATTCAACCGCTTTTAAAAGGCTAAACTTTCTAATGTAGTAATGGTGGTGGGTGATTTTATTGCTCGAGTAGGTAAACTGGGAGTAGAATTACCACCCACAGCAAGAAATCCTTTTAGAGTCCAACTTAACGATGAAAAAGTTAAAAATATATCTTAGGAATAACTACAGAGTAAGTTAGTCAACCGTAGCTTGACATAATATTCGAAAAGCTGCGCAACATTCGTAACTTAAACGAAAAGGTTAGGAGAATCAGTAGATTTCAGCCGCGTCTACAGGATTAATGGATGCTCTTAAATTCATCCTACGTGACTGAGAACACGTTTAGGATTGGCGGATAAAAAGCCTGCGTGATTATCTTGAGCAGTGATGGGTAGCGAAAGCAGAAGAGGTGTAAAATGAAGCGGTGATAGTGGACAGTAGACAAATGTTCATACTTATCAAGGAACAAGTGTTACAAATCCGACTGTTGGTGAAACTATCTCAGATAAAGATGGAACTACTATTCACTCTCAATCCAGGAAATTGAACTGATGGCCGAACATTTTAGGAAATATCTTAACTGACCTTCAGCTACATTTCAGTTACCCACTATCTCCAAGTAACCTGAATGGCAAACCGATGTAAGTCCTATAACTTTTAGTGAGGCTGAGAAGGCTATAAGAAACGTAAAACGGAAGACAAGCAAGACCTAGTGGACTAAGCCTTGAAACTTTTGAGGACGGTGGTCAAATTATGGCAGTTAGATAAACTGAGATCTTAGGTAAAATGTTGGGACTGGACTTAATCACTGATCGTCCCAGTTTATAAGAAGGGACGAAAGTCCTCTTATAACAATCACAGCGGAGTCATTTCATTTAATATAATGTCTAAAATATTGACCTCAATAATACTTCGACAACTAAGTAGTGCTCGTAAAGAGCAAACCCTAGAAGATCATTCTGGTTTCAGACCTGGACCTGGATGTACACTCCAAATACTCACTCTTCGATAGGTTCTGGAAAATAGACATACTTTTCGACGTTTGACAATCGTTGTATTCCTTGACCTTAAGGAGGTGTTCGACTGTGTTGATCGTGAGGTTCAGTGCAGTGTCTGTCATTGGAAGATGCACCGAAGAAGAACATTAACTTTGTAAAGACTGTCTACTCGAACACTACCGTTAGATATCAAACATAGTGGTTGAATTACCTAACTACAAACTTTATTGTCAAGATTTGTCATTTATCATATTGTGTTAGTATACTAGTGTTGTGATGATGCTTATATTTTTAGATCAGTAGTCATTGAAAATAATGCAATATGAGTCAATATAATGAATTAATTGTAGTTTGAAATGATGATCACACAATTTCAAGCCAATTCTTAGAACATATCTCCATCACTTTAAGACTTGAAGGTTTCGAGGTCGACTTATTTTGAAGTTGTTTACAGGCACTACTGAACAATCTCGAAACCACACACACATACAAGGAACTAAAATATTATCAGAAAGGGGTTTTGTGGATATTTCAGTAATATTATATAGTTGAAATCATGAGTCAATTGAAGCTAGATCATTATGGAAAACCTGGAAGCACTGGACGGCCATTTTGTCCTATTGTGGGACTCCTCAGCAGTGCACATCCAAGATCCCGCCTCGCGAGACTTCGTAGATTGGTTGAAGTTAGACATTAACACCGTTGGATGCCAGCCGGCTCAGTGGTCTAGTGGTTAAGTGCTCGCGCGCGAAACTGATAGGCCCTGGGTTTGGATCTCACGAGTCGGGATCATGGATGAACACTGATTAGGAGTTCCACAATAGGATGAAACGGCCGTCCAGTGCTTCCACGTTTTCCCTGGTGGTCTAGCTTCAATTGACTGATGATTTCAACTATATAAAATTACTAAAATATTAGTTTATTTGAAATACATAGATCAATGAATATGCATTAGATTATAACCATAACGAATTGTATAAAATAATTTAGTTATTAATCACAAGCACAGCTAAGTAGTTACATCTCAAATCATTGATCCTTAAAACTTTACTTTCTTATCTCAGGCAAAGATTAACATCGATTTCCCTATTCATATTGTATCTTTTCGAATTATTCTAGTCACCAAGGTAACTAAAATCTATTCATAATTGACAATTCAAAAATTAGTAACCATTTTATTCTTGAATGATTCATTATTTCATAATCTTTTAGATGAATCCTTTCATTGAATTATAAAATCAATAAAATATGTCATTTTCATTGGTTAATTAATTTCTTTATTTTCATATTATTAATTAAATAATTTATTAGATTTGAAAGTTTTTAAAAAAAATGTTTATAAGTAGTATCTAATTCACTTAATTTTTACTGGTACATATATCTTTATATGGATAAGAAGAGACTGTAACAACGGTAAAAAAAAACAAGAAAATAATAAGCAAAGATGAATAGTGACTGGCAGTGAAATCCAGTTTGACGCGCGTCTCATCCTATTTGGAACTCGTCAGCTGGGTGTACCTGCATCTCAGAGTTGATATTCACTCTGGGACACGAACCCAGTACCGTTCGCTTCAAACGCCATCGCGTTATCCTGATAGCCACTTGCTTGTGCAATGGGGTGAATTTTAAATTCACTTGGTATTATTTCATTGTATCTTCTCATTGTTGTTAAGGACTGAAACTGGTCAATCTCTTGTTGGCATATTTGCATCCTGTGCGAACTGCCTCAACTCTGGGATGTAGTTATATCGAGCTGACGAGTTCCGAATAGGACGAAATGTGTGTCCTGGATTTCACTGCTAGCCACCATCCATCTTTGCTTATAAAGCTCCTGACTTAGGGCAATATCGAGTTAGTCCGCACAGAATGCACATATGTCAACAAGAGACTGATGAATTGCAGTCCTAAATAATGATGGGAAGATACAAGTAAACAACAGCAAGTGAATAGAAAATAATATATTAAGCTATACACAATATGAAGTTAATCAACTAGATTATATACAATCCATTAATGGTAATCATCATAGTGAGAAAGAACAAGGTATTTTATGTGAAGTTAGTTTATCTGAATTATGAATCGAAGGGATTTATGTACAAATGTTTTTAATTGAGAGCATGAATTGATCTATGTTAGACCACCATTAAAATCCTGGAAGCACTGAACGGCCGTTCCGTACTGGTATGAGACAATGGAAGACGGTCACACAATACTGTGGATTGTTTGAAGTTAGACACTAACACTATTGGATGCCGGCTCAGCAGTCTAGAAGTTCCTAGAGGTCCTGGATTCGAATTCCACGTTCAGGGTCGCAGATGCGCACTGCTGATGTGTCCCGTATCAAGTTTTAAATGGTGGTCCACCATTTAAAACTTGGAGGCACTGGGTGACCGTTTATTCTTGATACGGGACACATCAGCAGTGCGCATCTACGACCCTGAACGCGGAATTCGAATCCAGGACCTCTAACATTGGTCGATTCATGATCTGAATCAAAAACTAAATAATCTCCACAAATCTATAATGACATATACATATATATCTTCACAATGAAGATAAAGTGTTTGATGAATTGTATCACGTTCTTGTTGAATGTTGAACGATGTTTTTAATAATATTTCTAAGCATTTTTGTGTCCTGCTTGTTACCTGTTTCCAAACAGATACTGTCATACTTAGGATACTAAATGGTCATGAAATAGTAACCGATGTGTTGCCAATGCGTTTACTGTATGTTTATCAGATCTTCCTCAGTCGGTTCACTTTAAAATGAATGATCTATTTAAAAATGTAAATTGCTTCCAACCATTAAAGGTTAGTCACAGAGGATATAAATGTTGATGTGATGTAGATGTCGCAAGTTCTAGTCCCCAGGATAACACCATACATCTCAACCTACCATTGAGTAGTAATTAGAGTTCAATGAATTTCCCGCAAGGTTGTAAATATACCTTGCAAGTAATTACTAATGATTAGGCTTTATTATAGCACCGAAACAATCTGATTCAAGGTTGATATCAATCTATTTTTACACAAATTTCAAAACACGATAACAGATATCCTGTACTTCATGTTGGATTAACTAAAATTTACATTAATGTGGTTCTTATGACGCTTATAATTAACAAACATATGCCAACATACTATGAATACGATATGTTGGAAAGGTTCATTCACAAGAAATTCTTACAATTTCTGCTTTAGATTATGTCAGAATGGGAACTTGAGTGCACTTCGTATAATTCAAGGTATAATCGGAGTGTCTTTAAGGTCTCGCATAAACCTCCATGCATTAAAAACTCCCTGATGCAAAAAGTCAAACTTTAACCTTTGAAATATCGTTAGTTTCCCATAATTAAATAATTCACGTGAGTACATAAAGTTCTAAAGGATTAACAAGAGATCAACATGTCTTAAAGAATTCCTAACAACAAAGTAGGAGCTAATTGAGGTCGTCTTAAACAAGCATGGTTAGCAGAGATGGATAGTGGCTAGCAGTGGAATCCAGGACGCGCGTTTCGTCCTATTTGGGACTCGTCAGCTAAATGTACCTGCATCTCAGAGTTGATGTTCACTCTGGGATTCGAACCCAGTACCCTCGCTTCAAACGTCCTCGCGTTATCCACTCGGCACTGAGTCCTGATAGCCACTTGCTTGTGCGATGGGGTGAAGTTTAAATTCAACTTAGTATTGTTTGTTTGAATCTTCCCATCGATTTGTTAGGACTGCAACTGGTCAGTCTTAAACAACTTTCTGAGTGAGAAAAACTATACTTTTTAAACAAACTGAAGAATTCGTTTACCTATCCTGTTTTTAATTCTACAGTGAATGAACTGATTCCCAACCTAAACACGAAAAATTCATACATCATGTTCATTCATTGTAGTTTTATTACTTCTGTATTGTATATTCTGTACAGCTCTATGATTCATGTGGATTGGAACCACGCCTTATATATACTTAATTATTTACTTATTTATATAAATAAAAAATGAGTTTCATTTGTTTATTAACATTTTGTTCTGAATCATTACAACCTACCAAAAGTGAAAAAAAAACATTTTCTGTTGTTCTAATTGTTTACGTTTTGTTTGTATCAAAAGAGAATAAATTTGATAAATCATGATTACAAAATTAAGAAAGACAATATTGAGAAGTCCTACAATAGGACGAAACGGCCGTCAAGCAGTGCTTCCAGGTTTTCCATGGTGGTCTACCTTCGATTGATTCACGATTTCAACTATTGAAATTATGATAATATTATTACAAAAACCCTTCCAATATTGATATGTCTGCTATTCTAATACTTGACATTAACTTCCTAGTCGCTTGCTAGACTGTTCAATTACTCTTAGATTTGAGTATTAGGAAAGGGAAGAGCTAAGAATAGAGGCTTCACTTCAACATTCCCTCAAGTGCAGTAAGCAATAATATTCATACATTTACTGACATCGTTCTTTCGAAAAAATGCAAAATTAAGTAGTAGAAAAAGTAATCATTTGATCAATGTTCAACACATAATCCTTTAATTTTCCACTAGGTTTTGAGGTGTGTGCTAAATGGCTGTACTGTTCTCAGATGTGTCCTGGTTACTGATAACCGTATATGGGAATTATCGGAGAATTCCAATGGATATGCTTCGGAAGGTAACGAAAATTTCCCCAAAACTAAACTGCGGGAAATAATTTGGCCAATTAACATTAGCAGCAAAGTGATGAGAAAAAAATTGAAGGACAACTCTGCACCAACTTCTATAACTGATCTTTCAGAATATAGTATCTCAAGATCGTCTATCATTCTATAAACACCATTGTTTTGCACATAATCTTTTCTGCTATAAGTCATCGGTCGAAGCGTACCACTGAGTAAAGTGAAGGTCATGATCAAGCAAGTATGAAACATACGCATCATTAATGAACTCTAGTCAAATATGCTGGTGATAAAAACATTGTGAGTTCTTAATCCACAAACAAGTTGTAGTTACGATGAGTACAAAATAGATACTAACATTTGATGTGTTTATGAAGTATCAATTATTGTATTTAGTAAAAGAGTAGTATGTAAATGTAGATCTTCATATACACAGGGGTTCCAGTAAACAAGTAAGTCTTCAGAAACAGTGTCACTTATACATAGATTACAATGTTTATCAATTCATGACCAAATAACAGAAGAGTGTTCCGTGGTAAAACCGAGAAAGTGAGTCGGGAACTTAAAAAATACAATGTGATTCATCTCCTGATTTGTTGATAATTAAACAAACATTGGATTAGATCCTGTTAAAGATCATAGCTACCCACCGAAAATGCTGACCTAAAACAAATTGTATGCTAGATAATCACTTTTCTCTAATGTTTAGTTAATTGACGTTGTTTGCTGATAAAGATTATATTTTCAAGTGGATACCAATCAACTTATTTTGGCTATTTGAATGAGCAGCTGAACATTCTACTCTCTTTAGTCACATACTCCAATACAAGATAATATGCTAGTTTATTCATTAAAGCCTTTACGAATGAATACACAAATTTAAGTGGACATATTTATCAAAAATAAACTCAGCCCTTAAACCAGATGTCCTACGCATGTAAGGCCAAATGATACAGTCTAGTTCCTCAAACCGAAATAGTTGGATAGTTAATTCATACCTCCAGTATCTACTAAATTAAGTCAACTCCTTTCATAGCCTCAGGAATGAAACATCTGGCTAGTCTGTTTTGCGATCTTTTTGATGATTAACTAGTGAGCATAAACTAATGATGAGAAGCATCAATAAAATACCAGTTTCTCCGTTAAAAAGATGTTTGTTTAGTATAAATAATTCTAGATAAAAAGAAATCCAGGTAGGAATAGTGTTAACACATTAACAATATATTCTGTCATCAATCATCGTTAACTGAAGATGGATTGAAAACTTGGAACAATTGTACATTTATTGAAGCAAATTAGAAGTGCTCTAACATAGCATTACGTGAAATCGAACAAAGGAAACCCACATGTATGAATGGACGTGATACAGATGGTCCACTGAGTTAGGTTACGATTGTTTGGACTGCAAACTTGAGTCGATTCCCACCGTAGTTTAATGGTAATCTTGACATGATTGGACATTGTCACTCATGACTTCTCATCCATACTTCAGTAATCTTATTCGTATTTAAGCACTAATAAGAATAGTTTTACTTTCTTACTCACTCTAAACAATTTATTCAGAGACACATTACATTTAGTCGTTAGTAGATAATTGTTTTGACCTTATTCACATTTCATCACACCATATTCAGCTCTCGTGATAATTATTATGGCACTTTCGGATTCAGTATAACCATAGTTCAAATAATCTTGCCTCATCTCCTCGTTGGTTAACTTCACAGGCTATGAAAGAGATCTCGAAATTTGAAGAATCTTCACCAATGTCCTATATATGCATATGCACACAAAACGTTAAAAAAATCTTGTTGATAAGCAAAGATAGATAGTGGCTAGCAGTGAAATCCAGTTTGACGCGCGCTTCGTCCTATTCGAGACTCATCACTTGCATGTACCTGCATCTCAGAGTTGATGTTCACTCTGGGACTCGAACCCAGTAACTTTCGCTTCAAATACGCACAGTATGCACATACGCCAATTAGAGACTGACCAGTTGCAGTCCTAAACATCCATGGGAAGATTCAAACAAACAATGCTCAGTAAATTTCAACTTCACCCCATTGCACAAGCAAGTAGCTATCAGAACTCAGTGGCCGAGTGGATAACGCGATAGCGTTTGAAGCGAAAGTTACTGGGTTCGAGTCTTAGAGTGAACATCAACTCTGAGATGCAGGTACATCCAGCTGACGAGTCCCAAATAGGACGAAACGCGTGTCCTGTATTCCACTGCTAGCCACTATCCATCTTTGCTTGCCATGCTTGTGAATTAAAGCTACATCGAGGCAACACGCACAATATGTACATATGTCAATTAGAGACTGTCCAGTTGCAGTCCTAAAACATTAATTGGAAGATTCAAGCAAACAATACTAAGTGAATTTAAATCTTGGTGACTTTTGACTAAACAGTAAAAGAAATTTCCCATATACTAATAATAATCAAATCGATAATTCCCTTCCTTATCATCTAATTTTTCATTTTACCTATCAGCAATTACTAAGTAATAGGGAATCGGAAGATAACAATTGAGTGAATTCTATGCATCTGGAAACAGCTAATCTAATATGTTTTTTTCTTTATTGTTAGTAAACAAACAAACAAACAAACAAATCCTTGTTGTTATCAGTAAACAGAAATGAACAGTTGTTCTAAATGAAATGTAAATAATTTATTGATTATTAACATATCAATCGATAGGGTTAATAACCATCATGCTTATTTATACCCGGTTAGTTGAATTACGTTTTACAATTCATAAAATCAGAGGGGGTTTTGTAGGGAATTTAGTATTTTCACTGTTGAAATCATGAGTCAATTGAAGCTAGACCATCATGGAAAACCTGGAAGCACTGGACGGCCGTTTCGTCCTATTATGGGACTCCTCAGTAGTGCGCATCCATGAGACTGGTAGGTCTTGGGTTCAAATCTCGCGAGTGCAAGATCGTGGATGCGCACCGCTGAGGAGTCCCATGATAGGACGAAATGGCCGTCCAGTGTTTCCAGGTTTTCCATGGAGGTCTAGCTTCAAGTGACTCATGATTTCAACAGTGAAAATTCATAAAATGTCTATTTTAGTATCTTAACAGAATGATAGTAAAATCTGTTTAAATAATAGAAATAAGATTCGTTTGGTGAAAGAGAATAGAAATTAATTGTAAAGTCACGATGAACAAGGAAGAAGTCAGAGATTTCAACTGTTCGAAAGAAACCTTTATACATGAAATTATAATTCAACGAGGATGTAACTAGTGATACTTTGAAAGATAGATTAAAGTAATTAATAGGATATTCTGCGCATCCTATCTTGCATTGACATTCTCGAGTCAACCAGTGATGTTTACTCAAACGAAGGATAAGTTATCTGAGTAGGCCTCCTTTATTTGCATTTATAAGTTCAGCTGCTCCTGTGGAGATAGCTATATCGGGTGTACTGTAGTGAACAGGACACTGGTTGGGGAAAATCGAATGTATTTAAGCAAAGATTACAGACTATCTCAGTAAATTCCGATAACCAAACAATGAACAGTCAATTTGCAAATTAACAACCAATTGTTTCAATCTTCACTGTTTCTTCTCTTATTCCATTGCTCATGCATTTTCCAGACGATTGAGCTTCATTTCAGTTCTTTCCTCATCGGTCTTCTGCCAAAATACATTCTACGTCTGACCCACACCATATACTACTTATATAGACATAAGTAGACCACACCACAGTACTACTAGGCAACTTAACCAACGAATGAGTGAACATCTACCAGCATGGTTTGGGAAGGACCAGATAAAAACAATACGCAGTTCTATCTTGGTACATCTAATTGATAGTGGTCAGAATGTAGATAAATCGAAATCATTTCGAGTGATCTATCGTGGAAGCAATGGGAGTCCCACAATAGGACGAAACGACCGTCCAGTGCTTCCAGGTTTTCCATGGTGGTCTATCTTCAATTGACTCATAAATTCAACTATAAAATCAATAAAATCTCCACAAAACCTCTTCTGATAAATCACATGCTACATGTTAGGCTGAACATAGTTCTTGTTAATTTAGTGCAAAGTATACTATACACTGAAGAAAAACAATGTTTAACTGAATGATCACTATACTGAACAAACACTATATTAAACAAACGGAAGTAATGTTGAAAATGAGTCACTATAAGTTAAAAATTTAATTTTGCCTTTTCATCCCGTCGTATCAACTCCTCGTTTTCAGTTGAATACTTGAGCGTAAGTGTTCTTTAGAGGGTCCATTCGAAGGCTTGTTATTCTTAACTGTATCAAGGATGGTCGTGTAGTCATGTTCTAGTTGAGTTCTTCAGTTTCATTCATTGTTATTTCAATTATTTATTCTTACTTTTACTGGTTGAACAGATAATCTCTGTGTTTTTCTTTTGACAGTAGTAACTCGATTTTTTTCTCAATATTTCTTTTCTACTTGAAGTCATCGTTTTCTATTCAATGACTAGCTGACATTTCAGAATGTTGTGTTGAGTATCAGTTGTCAGTATTTATATTACTCGTCTGCCATTATATTCTTTGTCCCAGAGGACAGCTAACTGAATACTGGTATCCAACGCATGTTCACCCATAGAAGCTTATGTTTTTGTGAATTTCTTTTTTACTTTATGAGCAACCCAAAACTTTAAATACTCATTTAATTTTGAGGTGGTAAAAACGATTTACAACTCAAAAAAAGAGATTTTTGAGAAGTTAAACTCATTAAGCTGGGTGGTTCAGACGTTTCTTAAAGTTTGTATTGATAAGGTTGTTTAGGAAAACAACTGAATACGTCTAATGAGAATAATTCACCATAACTTTTTCACACCCGTTGTTGTTCAAAATCTTGTCAGAAAACCATTGCAACTCCAGTTTCTCGTAACCTTTTGATTGTTCATGAAACATTATATACCAACTGCAATCAAAATATTAGTGAATAACCTGTTGTTTGTTAAAATGATGAATATGTCTTTAGGCAGCTAAATTTTCATCTTTCTAATATGAATACTCGCTACTTTGACGTGACTATACTGAGCTACAAATCAAAATGATCTCAAAAGCTTTACACTTCATCTAACGTCAGTACAAATAAGTCGACTTATGAATCTATTGTCAAGACATAATAAGTTCATGATTACTTCTTTAAACTTTAAAAAGAAGAGGGTTTGCTGCAAAATCTATCCAATCCACTATCAGGTTGGAGAAAGTTTTGCTCATTTAGACGACTAAAAATACTTCATTAAAAGTCGTTGAAAAATCTTTAGTGTTAATAATGTTTACTTCTATCATTAAGTCAATAAAGTATCTTTAAGGGAACAACAGTTTGACGACGGATGATGCTATGATTTCTGTATGTACCGCGATGTCTACCAATGATCTATAAGATATAATTGTTTCTATTTGCATTCACTGTGAACCACTAGCATAACTGTTGAAGATTTTCGACTCCGTTTCCTTTTTGTGTGTACCAAATAAGTAAATCAATCCCAAAGTCTGAAATCTTATCAGAATAAGTCACTGACAGTACTTACTCATTGGAACATAACGTAGCTTATTTTATTTTAATTTATGTCTTCACACTCACATGATGTTATGTCTCTTCACTAATTGTGAGGTAGAATCCCTATCTCAGTTATATCATATGTCATTGATACACTAGTTCGGAAGTGTCTTAGAAATTACTTATTAGACGAACAATAAACGGCATGGTATATTGAAATCTGAGCAGTGTTTCTTTTTGAATGTAATAGAATGATATTTCCATAAGAATCAGAATCACAAAAGTATAACCTTGAATAAATATAATTTACTTTAATGTCTTGTGTTCATCAGTACTCCCCATACTACTACATTATTTCAGTATTAAAAAATCGGGATATATGCATGTGTCATGAAGTTCTTCAATCATTTATTAAATAGGAAATGAGAAACTTCTCTATCTGTTATGCGATATGTGTTTTCATTCCTGAATGTCGTTTGATGTATGGTGATCGTCTCTGGTTTCTCCAAGGGACAAATGAAGAGGTGAAGTAGGATATGCAAAGTATTTTAGTGGTACTTCTTGAGCTTCTCAGCACTTAAGTTCGCGATAGGCTCTTAACGTATTATGTGGGCATATAGGCACTTGTTTATTGACAGACATGATTAGTTCCTGTTTTTGAATCGTTCAATTGATGTTTAGGACTGGAGTTAATTACTTTCTCCTAGTACATGTTCATGCTGTACCGGTTGCCTCGATATTCCTATAAAGTCACAAGCCAGTGGCTATCTGAACTCAGTAGCTAAGTGGAAAGCGCGATGGTGTTGGAAGAAAACGGTGATGGATTCAGGTCCCGGAGCGAACATCAACTCTGAGACCTAGTTACATCCATTGGACGTCCTAAAAAGTGGGGAACCCGAGTCCTGGATTTCCCTGTTGGCCACCATTTTAATTTGCTTGCATCGACTTGATTATTTATTTAGAAAGTTTGCAGAACAGGAAAATATGCAGTAAGAAATACGTGTTTGTAAAAATCACTACCTTGAATTTTAAACACGTTGCTACGTCTCTTCTTCATAGCTGATTCCCAACTACTCTTGATGGTAATGATGGTTTCGCTCATATAGATGAAACATACAGAATCAATAAACTAAAAACGTACATAGTAAAAAATCGCATCTTATACACCAACCAACCTTCTGCTGAGTGACATAATTTGAAGATTTTACCGTTATAGATTGATTTCTTTTTAACATCACGTTTGCATTGTCTTTCTGTTCATTTACTAGGTTTACGCTGAGATTTAGATGAAGTCTTTGTTTCAAATCTTAAAGCCTTTAAGTTCCTCGTTTTTTATATCTATGTGCACTACAATGAGCATATAATTAACGGGGGTGTATGACATTAAATAAGATCTATAGAATAAAAGGGATGATGTATAAGGTTGTCAGTTATATCAGATCTTAAATATCATCAACATTGATGAAGTTATATTCTGTTTGACAACGCAACGTGTATATATTTGCTTGAGCCTTTTTATAAAGACACTTCTAATGTTATGTCTATTTGGCTTAGCTTTGTATAAGATTATGAGGTGAAATAGGTTGGCTATACAACATATATAAAGGGTTTAATATGGATTAAAAGTGAGATGCGCTGTCAGTTTTCCTCTTCAATTTCCATGGATAGAATTTTCCATCTTGTTTTCCCTATGGCATTTTTAATCAGCAAATCTTTCATGTAGCTTGTTTGTGAAAGTCTTCTTTTGATAGCCCAAAAATTAGTATTACTAATTTCTTGTGTTTCGCCAAATGTTTTCATACAATCCTAAGTGATTTCGAGGTAGGAGGATAAAATGAAAGATTTCTAATGTGTTCCTTCTCTCACGAATAATGAAACACATCTTCACCTAAGTATAACTGTTGTATTTCACCGTCTGTTTATTGATAATTTCTAAACAAAGCAGAAGCTTAGGAATGAGTATACAGTTGATCGATGCAATTAGAATGAGTTATTATTATTATTATAGGTCTATCAGTTTGGCAGTTTAACCATTAAATTATATGCCTAAATTAACCAGATGAAATGCAGAAACATATGTGTACTACAGTCTGTGTTAATTTTATGTTTAGTTTATGCAACTTGGAAACCCTGACACGACATGTGTGGAAATCGTTAGAAGTGATACTTCTATTATTATACAATGCTTGTGTTCCGGTGTTTTCAATAAAAAGGTGACATTCAAGGGTTATGGTAAAACTAGATTAAACACAAAAGTTGTTTTTTCTGAAGAGGTGTCCTGCACCAAGTAGCGAAACATTACCAATGTGATTTTGTACTCATTATTTAATTAAAAATTGTTTAACGTTAGTATATTGAATGAATCCCACTCATCAAATTAATTTGTCCCAGGATAGGTTGATGTATTTTCGGTATAACCATGATATAAAGATGAATCAAAAGCTACACAAAAATAACTTTATGATTTTAAAGTCTCCTTTCAAACAGTGAGCACTACCCATAGAAGTCGAATATATTTCCCATAAGAAATAATCAAACGGATTAGATTTTATTGCTTTTAAGAAGCCTAATGATCAGTTTTACTATGACAATATTGTGCAAATATCACTATATAAGATCATTTGTCGGAGTTTTATTATATTCATACTAAAGGATCTTCTTTGAATTCTTTTATGACTGTAAAGACTTTGGTAGAAATTTTATCATCCTATACAACATATTTCATCATTAAATTAGCTGGAGAATTCGAGATGGAATTATCAGACAATTATCCTCACCTCCAAGTCAGCATAAAGTAGTCATGTATGGAAATAAGAATTTATTATAACAATAATAACTTTACCGATTCGGGTATTACTTAGTGCATAGTTAATAAAATCATTTGTTTGAGACTTCATTCTGGATGAAGTCAGTTGAAACTAAAACATATTTTTTCATAATTGAAATCGTGAGTCAATTGAAGCTAGATCACCATGGAAAACCTGGAAGCACTGGACGGTCGTTTCGTTCTCTTGTGGGACTCCTCATCAGTGCACATCCACGATCCCACCTCGCGAGATTCGAACACAGAACCTATCAGTCTCGCGCGCGAGTGCTTAACCACTAGGTCACTGAACTGGTATTCAACAATGTTAATGTTTAACATCAATCGATCCACTAAAATTGAGCAACCATTCACCAATATCTTCAGTGAGTTGATATCTCACAACAGACGTGGTTTAACTCCACTGGTCACTGTTTCTCAGTAGAACTCTAGGAAATACCTTATGGAGCTAGTCTCCAGCGGACATATGATCATTATCAGAAGGGGTTTTTGTGGAGATTTTAGCAAATTTATATAGTTGAAATCATGAGTCAATTGAAGCTAGACCACCATGGAAAACCTGAAAGCTTTGGACGGTCCTTTTGTCCTATTGTGGGACTCCTCAGAAGTCTGCATCCATGATTCCACTTTGCGAGATACAATTTCACCTGTTTATCCTCGATTTTAATTAATCTGAGGTACTTAAAAGTAATCATCACTTTATATCTCCTAAATAACTCATTTCTTCTTGAGGCACATCGTCAGACTCAACATTATTTTGATTGGTCTACTTTTTTTTCATGAAGATACACACAATTTAGGTTCTTTAAAAAAATGAGGTTTTCTGGAACTTATATCGGTCAGTAAAAAGTAAATCGCGGAAGATGCATAGCTTCCAAGAAAAATATATATCAATTCATTCATAAACGAATTAATAGGTAGGTTATCAAAAATCAATAAATAATTCAATCACTGTTTTATTTTAGCGAATCAATTAAAAAGTATAATAACAGTTATGGTTAAATCCTTGAACGTCATGAGTTCAGATAGTGACTTTAACAACGAATAAAATGATGATTATTAGTTGAAATGGTTTATATTATTTCATATTGACATTTAGGACTGTAATTATTGATTTATTATTAGTACAAAACTTTCAGATCATGAGTACTATTCAGGACAAAATGACAATATATAACCCATTACTAGGTAGCATTCAAAATTTAACCGACTTCTAACCGCTGGCGGAATATCCAAGTGTTCACTTGAGGAGCTTAGATGCCCATATGAACTGATCGGATGCTTCCGTGAATATCGACAACAGGAAAGTTTTCAATTCTTCAGGTCTTTTCTCGCCATGAGTTAGAAAATCATAAATTCTACAAAATTTCCACACAATAATAAGTTACTAAATGTCTCTTATTCCAAAACCATCCCTTGGTATGACAGATTTTGCATCATTGTCAATTATTTTGTCGAAAAATTAAGCACTCTTTTGTAAGTCATTATTTATGGAATCATATATTTCGTTAAGGATTATTGCATGCCGTTTCTATACTCAGTGTTCGGATATTCGGAATCTTCGATATTCTGTTTTAATATTCGAATAAAGAAACTCATAAATATGAACAGGATTCTATTCATTCAAAGTTGATTGGATCTATGCAGCTTCTAATTCCTAAAAAATGTTCTGCTTAACTACCTGTTAGATAAATGTAGATGTTTAGGGAAAAGCTATGAACATAGATAATAATCATGGTTGCTTCTGATCAACAAGGAAATGGGATGATAGTCCCAGGTGTGCTTTCACCCATAATCCCTCATTGTTATAGCTACAGACATTATCAGTAAGCTCAAATACATTTAACATTTCTCACCAATTACTTAACACTAAATAAATTCCAATAACTTATGTTATCAACTGAACTAGCAACAAACTTCAAGTCAATCAATGAAATTCGAACATAACTAAGATGTAGACAAGCTATGGTTACCCCATCTTTTAGATTATTCAGTAAAGTTTACAAAATCTATATATTAGAAAGAAAAATAACATTATTTATTCCAGTATACTAAAAATAAGCTTTATATGCATTTATTTATTTTAAAGGTTATGACCTTGAAGTGACCTAAAATAACTACCAATAAGATTATAGCATACTGTGAAATGTTCTATATATATATATGTATTGATTTTTTTTCTCAAAATTTGAACTTACTTGAACTTGTGTATAATTTATCATAGAAAAAAGATTCTTTTTGTGTAGATTAAAACGATATACAATGGAATTAATATTCTTAATTGAATTCTTTTGATGGTTTATTACTTAAATACTCTTAGTCAAACATTAACAACATAGGTAGTAACATAGGAAAGCTAGAAGACTTCGAAACTAGCTATTTTTGAGAATACTATTATTGCCTTAAATACAAGTATCGAATGGAATGCTTAATATTTGGACAGTATCAATCTAATTAATCAATTATATATTATGTAGAACCTAGAAGATATGTGTTTTGGTTAGGTTGTTATATCAAATCAGAATAGTGAGATGAGATTATGAGGACAGAATTCTTAAAAGTACAAATTGTATTGGGAAACGCTGAGCATATTATAGAACATTACAGACTATCTCACTAAAATCTGACAACTACACAGTGAACAGTTAATTTGTAAACAATTGTCTGAATCTTGAACTTTCCTTCTGCAAATATTAGTCCATCTTTTCTGATTTCATTGTTCATGCATTTTCATACTAATGGCGTTCCGTTCCGGTTCTCCTCTTATCGATTTCGTAGTGAAATACATTCTCTGCCCGACCTTTGTCATATACTACTTATGTGGATGTAAGCAAGCCACACAACATTATAACTAAACAGCATTTAACAGAAATATTCTCATATTATCACAATAAGTCAATATTTCATTTTAAAAATCTTACTATAATCTGATATCATTTTATTGAAACAAGAATTAGTCATTGTAAGCAAAGATGGATAATGGCTAACAGTGCAATCCAGTTTGAAGCGCGTTTCGTCCTATTTGGGACTCGTCAGCTAAATGTACCTGCATCTCAGAGTTAATGTTCACTCTGGGATTCCAACCCAATACCGCTCGCTACAAACGCTATTGCTTTATCCACTGAGCTACTGAGTCCTGATAGCCACTTGCTTGTGCAATGGGTTGAAGTTTAAATTCACTTAGTATTGTTTGTTTGAATCTTCCCGGCTGATGAGACCATGATAATCCTCGAAGCTCCTAAAAATCTACCTTAAGTAGCAAGATTATAGCTACTCTACATAGCCGAAGCCATCTGGATCAATTCCAGAAAACTGAAATTATGTATCCAGAAAAGTTATATCCAGCTTCTATGTTTACCTTGGCCTACGACTATATCACCAGATACCTCAACTGAATAATATCAACATCCTACCCCTTTCCCATTATTTTTTCATCATATCTATCTTCACATCCATTTCTCCAGATTCACATGAACTTTTTATCGTAATTACTTTGATAACACCCCTCTTATTATAGATTATATTCACACAATGGTATTATTATTATTACCTCAATTAACAAGATGAAATTCTCCTACTAAACATTTTATTCACATAATTTTTTTTGCGTTTTCCTTTTTCCTAAATTACTGTTATATTGATTGTGACTTGACACTTTACTCCAAATTCATTTTGACCTTTATTAAATGACCTTTCTTCTTTAGAAAGAACACAATTATGAAGCATATATGTCGTAATAGATGCAAACATTCACCATTTTTAACATATAACATTGTCAAATTCATTAAATACATGCCTTATTATGGCCTTTGTAAGATATCACAATCAATATGGATTTATAACTGTAGATCAGTTTGAGGTTGTGAAAATTAATAAGCAGTGAAACAGTGAACAGTGGAGTTCAACCAAGTCTGTTGTAGAGATATCAACTCACTGAAGACAATTGGTGAACGGTTGCTCAAACCTCGTAGATCAGTTGAAGTTAGACATTAACACCGTTGGATGACAGCCGGCTCAGTGGTCTATCGGTTAAGTGCTCCGGCGCGAAGCTGGTAGGTCCTGGGTTCAAATCTCGCGGGTGCGGGATCGTGGATGCGCACTGTTGAGTAATCCCATAATAGGACGGAACGACCGTCCAGTGTTTCCAGGTTTCCCATGGTGGTCTAGCTTCAATTGACCTATGATTTCAACTATGAAAATACTGGAATTAATGATGCTTTGATTGACATAGTCAATCGATTGATGTTAGATCACTATTGAAAACCTGGAGGCACTGGATGGCCTGATGATGAAGTTATTGAAAACAATTGTTCACTCAAATATCCTTCATTTTTGAATATTTTCTAGCTTCTAGGAAAACATTTCGAGGAATTATGGATATTTACAAATATGATTATCATAAACTGAGATTACCTCGCTAACTATAAATGGTCAAAGAGCACTAAATAGTCATTTCAGCATAGTTGTAAGACTTTTCAGTGAAGTTCACTTCTATATTTGACAATCCAGTTTATTAACTTCTAGACTATTTGTGATATTATAGCCGTTCGTTGACTCCAGTGACTAATGGATAAAATATACTTCTCTAATTAACTTCGATCATACTCATTGACATTATTGCGTTAGTGAATAACGGGAAAGCCAAATGCCGATGAGTAGTAGACAGACAATAATAGATCCTGTGGGAAGGAAGTTATTACTCAAAGGAATTAAGTACGAAATAAATTTTTACGGGCAGCGTACGAAATACAGCGAAAAAAACTGCGTTCATAAATTTGTACCACATATATTTTTTTAATTTCCCATATGTGCACAGTACCATACATTTTCGGGCATTTTTTTCGTACATTTAGTGAGTGAATGCTTCATGTAACAGGATAATTTTTATTGAGCTTCCATTTTATTTACATTTTAATCTGATGATCTCGGACGTGCAACAGTTGTGTTTCGATAGAAAACCTATATACTTATTGCACCCTTTTATTGAAATGAAATCTCTAATGAAAACTATTGTCTTATTGCTTAGCACTCATCTATCGAATAAATAAGAAAATACTCCGATATACTTGATATTCAACAATAATGTAAGATGATTATCATTAGGTAGAAAAACATGTAGCTGATGAGTTCTAGATAGAACGAAACGTGTGTCAAACTGGATTCCACTGCTAGCCACTATCCATCTTTGCTTAGAATACAAACAAGGTATATAAAATTATGTGCAGATGAAGGTGAACTATTAACCAAGAAATGTGTGCACAATGACCTATAAGATTAAAATGACTTGTCTATGCAAGAGATAGATTAATCCTACGTAAGCTTTTTTAATAAACAATCAATACAGTACAGTGTTATTATCAAAAAAATGTCACCGGTGAGTCTTACACTTTCTAATCGGTTAGTTTCACAGATCATTAGCTTGTCACTATGATATATACGACTATTTTGAAATGCGTTTACAATATTATTTCAGTTGTTAGATTCAGTTTATAGTAAATATGATCATTGGACTATTATTTGAATAATTACATTGCATTGATTCAAAATATGAACAGAAGCACATGAATTTCTATCATGATCAAAGTCCCATGAATCTTACTTTTTTTCAGAAAATAAACATGTCATTTGCTAATATAAATATGAATAATAGAATGATCATATTTGATCACAAAATGTTAGGAAACCAAGTCAATATATATCAACGGTCACGTTTAAGGTTATTATTATATCTGGAATGTTAATATATGAGATCATGAATCAATTGAAGCTAGACCACCATCGAAAACCTGGAAGCACTGAACGGCCGTTTCGTCCTATTGTGGGACTCCTCAGCAGTGCGCATCCACGATCCCGCACTCACGAGATTTGAACCCAGGACCTATCAGTCTTGCTTTCGAGTGCTTAACCACTAGGTCACTGAGCCAGGTTTTCCATGGTGGTTTAGCTTCAATATGATTCATGACCTCAACGATTAAAATTACTATAATATCCATAAAACCCCTTCTGATAATATCTGGAATGCTTTAACTGTGTATAGTGCGTATATGTGTTAGAGTGAAAATCACACTAAGATTATGAATGAGTTATTTCCATGACATTATATAACATGAGCAATTTTATTTTCTTACTCTTCTTTTATGAATTTCTATTTTCCGAGGAATTGTATATTTGGTTAGGACATGTATTGAGTATGACCATCAACGGACTACGTCAACGCGCGTTGACGGCTAGTGTAGAGATAGGTTGGAAGTAAGGTAAAGGCATCTGTCCATAAAGAGACAGGCTATTGAACTGAGCCAAGTAGGTAGGTGAAGATTACCTGGTTGGAGTCTGAATGATTATCATACCCAATGGTTAGAGACCTTGAGTGACATAGTTTAAAATCGTTCGCAATGGCGTAGGTCTATTCACTTTTTGTCTTCGATTAGATCCTATGTTTCTAGATTACCTCATAAATGGTTTCTTGTTACCCAACCCCGAATTTCTTATTGAATCCTAGCTTTTATGCGTAATTCTATCTACTACAATTAATACTGTTACTACCTACACTAATCTGGTATTTCCCATGACAATTTTATCTAGCTCTAGTAATGGCGTACGACAAATTGGACCGATGCACACGTGTTCACTGAATGACTGATATTTGGTTTAGAATACCATATCAATTTCTATACTTGTTCGTATAAATATGTTGACAATATAATTCAGTTTGTTTCTGCATTCAAGTTATATTTATGTTGGTTAATCTGTATCCTTAGTAAATAATGTAGATACTGTATCTTGTTCCATTAAATGGTTACTTCTAAAGTCTTAAAGTTGGTGGTCAACAATTTGAACTGTTTTTTTCTAAAGGACTGTGATGACATTTCACAGGGGTGTGATAAACGGAATAAGCCATGAGACAGTAGTGTCAAGTATAGCTGAAATATACGTTATGTAGCTTACACCTTCATTATCAAGTTCGATTTGTGCCAATGACTGGTATAACCGAAGATTGTATAAACAACTGACAACCTCATTTTCTAAAGATTAGTTCATTCATTTTTGTTTCGCCACGTATTGGCTTCTCAATTTTAAATATTTGTCAACTGAAGTAGTCGGGATATGACACAAGATCAATTTATTCTTGAGTTTACCGTTGAATCACTAGTTTTATCAATATTTCATATTTTACATTTATTCAATTTCATCAATCTTTTTGTCAGGTAAATTTTCACGTTTACCTCTGCATTATCATTTCACCTCAAGCATTTTTTTAATGTTGTTACTTTGTTCTTTCCGTATTCTACCGTGTGATGTGACAATATCTATCGTACGAATTTATATATTTCTCAGTTCTATTTATTTATCTACCTACATAATATACATATATCTATGATGTACATTATTAGCATAAGGCCCTTATGTTTTGATAACAAGTATAAGAACCTATGCACTCCTCTTCAATCTAGATTATCAGTTATCACAAGAGATGCTGAAAGTACATGTTGTTTGTAATTGATAATTATGATATTGATTGCCAAGAATTGTTACGATTGATAGAAATTATTTACCAAAAAATTCAGACAGTAATTCTTTTTAATCATTAACAAACTGAATTTGAAAACATTTATACAGGATTAAGATTATTATATTTGTGGATAGTAATCAATTATGGAATGTAGTATGTACATTTCGTCTTATTTGAAACCATTAGGGTAGATACAACTCATTGTAACGTTTACGTAATACTTAATACTTTAATACCAAATGCGTAATACCTTAAGCTATAGATACACAATAACAGCTTATTTGTCCAAAAGGTAGGATGTTAATTTTTCTGGTTGATGTTTTGTGTTTTCTTGTTGTTGATAGTCAGGAGAAAAGTTTTATCAGTTATTATTGGTTTATGATCTTTTTTAGGAGAAGTCTCAATGAGAAAATTAACAATAAGATGTAGATACGTTTAGTTAAAGAATTTGAGAAAGTATAAAATAAACGTCCTGAGTTTTGTTGTTGGCTACGATAGAAAATTACAATTCAAAAGACTTAACTGTCAGACCATTTTTGAACAGAGATCGATAGAAATTCATCCTTGAATATTAGCAACAGGAAACATACCCTTATGAAAATAAACATGTGTAGATGTTGAAGTGTTTGAACTCATAATGATTGCCGTGTTATTCAGTCTACTTAATAGAAGAACGAATAAACTGATTCATAGCTCACTAGTAGAATGAAATTGTGTGAATTCATTTTATTTATCTTAGCAAATCGAAAAATTTGTAACCATAGTTTAAACTAGAGAATTGTAAAATAGTTTTCACGTTATAAATGCAAATCATTTGAGATTGTATAATTCCAACATAAGCTTTGTAAGTACTTTATTTAGACTAAATCTCTTAAGGGAATATAATTATTGAATAAAGTGAAATTTTTTTAGCCGAAGGATAATGGAAGTTGGTAACTAGGAGGAATTAAATAGTTGTTTCACTCTAGTTTGTGACGCCACAACAATATGAACTCCTGAGTCGACTTAATAACTGAGTCTGGGACAGTTATGCTTGGTGGTGAATACGACACATTCAAATAATTGAATACGAATCCATAAAACCTCTTAAATTGTTAAGTGGAAACCATTATGATGTTACTTTTGAAAACACTAACAGGAAGTGTTTCGTTGTCAATATAACATCTGTGTTACGTTAGTCTGTGGCTCAAGACTACGGTAAAAGTGATGTCTAGTGTTCCATAGATTTTGATGGTTCTCCTGCTGACTTCAGTTTATGGCAAAAATGTATTAATTAATTGAGAAGACACTCCTTAATAATCTAATATTCACGTACACTCTCTTCAAGGATATGCTTTGATGTCGATTCCCAGAAGTTCTAATAAGAAGCTGACTGATGGAGCCAGTCGTGTCGAAATTAAAATAGCAACGCACTCACCGATGATTTAGTTTGACGATATAGCTATATCACTTATTGACTACTGTATGAAGTTAGTAGGTGGACGATACCCAGAAGAAAAAATTACTAATATCAAGTCTTCAGTAGTTTTTAGCAAACGTTATTTTATGAAGGAAGCTATTTCCAAACTATTCAAATCTATCCTCTAAAAATATGAAAAAGTTAATTTGTTTAACCTAAAGCCCACTAGTAATTCATAGATATCGGAATACATTTATATGAATTATTGTGTTCTTCCATCACATCTCAACCTACTAATCTTAATGATAAGTCCGCTAAATGAACGCTCATTTAGATTTCCTAGCCACTTCTGATAATCCTGGAATAAATCTATGCGGAAACTGAAACACAAGAGAAAAGGAACGCAGTGTGGAAAGAATGTTTTACTCCAAATTTAGTCTGTGTGCAGAAAAACGAGGATATTTACGAAGTTTTACATAACTTTGCGCTTCCGTAAGTTTCTGGGACTACACTAAATAAAGTATTGGGATGGGCAAATATCCAATCAGAGAAGTCAAACGTGACTTATCACTTTCTAATTGTTTCTGCGACACTCTTATTCAACGTTGATTGGATTCTTAGAGTTTTCTGAGTACCTATTGACTTTTTAGAAGAATACTTTGGAAATATTAACACTTAACAGTTTCATGTATAACGAAAAAGACATTTCTTCACACGTTGCCAAATAATTGATCAAAGCAATCCCAAAAGATTTCCTTAAATATATAAGATGGATATTATTAAAACTTTCTGTTTTAATAATCAAATATCCTTGATCAATTCTAATTGGAATACATTTGTACACATATTTGTATTTACGATCATAAAACTGATGGGAAAGAGAATTTTCAAAAGTACCTTTTTTAACATTTACTTAGGATTGTTTGTTTGGATCTTCCCATTGATGTTTTTAGGACTGTAACTGGTCAGTCTCTTATTGGCATATGTGTATACTGTGCGTATTGCCTCGATATAGCCTAAATTCACAAGCATGATAAGCAGAGATGGATAGTGGCTAGTAGTGGAATCCAGGACGCTCGTTTCGTCCTATTTGGGACTCCTCAGCTGAATGTACCTGCATCTCAGAGTTGATGTTCATCCTGGGACTCGAACCCAGTAACTTTCGCGTCAAACGCCATCACGTTATCCACTCGGCTACTGAGTCCTGCAGGATGGATTCCACTGCTAGCCACTATCCATCTTTGCTTACTTTTTAACATTTGTTTAGTATATAAGAGTTTAATCTACGGTATACAAATAACTGGGTAACATTTCTTACGAACTTAGATTTAATTGACCTGCATCCAATTTTTAGCTTTACTAACTCAATAATTACGTCCTTGTATACCTTGTTTTGAGGTACACGTTTCTATGTAAGGATTACTAATTATATCTACTTGTCCTAACCAAAAAAATGGCGAATTAAAGACCAAACCTTGTTGTAATTTACGAAGATACTAGTTTAGCTACTGGTTTGAAGGCGGAACAGCTCCTGTTTGTTACAATGGGTCAAGACTAATATTGCTCGATGTACAGAAAAAGGCAACAATGTAGATGAATGCTTATCTATGCACCAATTGATTGATTACTAATCCAAAAACTGTTACAGTACATTCAATGATATATGATTGACTTATTCAGTGGATAATTTACTTAGTATTATTTGTTTGGATCTTCCCATTGATGTTTTTAGGACTGCAACTGGTCAGTCTCTAATTAGCATATGTGCATACTGTGCGTATTGCCTCATGAGCATGGTAAGCAAAGATGGACTCGTCAACTGGATGTACCTGCATCTGGATTCCACTACTAGCCAATATCCATTTTTGCTTACCATATTTAGTGGATGGTTTTATTCGAATATAATAAACTAGATAACAATTGATATCCAATAATCAATAACTAAATGGTTGCACACAATTAATTACAATCAATAAGAATATAATATAATGTATACATTTTTGACAGTTGTTATAATGTTGTTAGATTATTTACCCGTTTTTTTTAAGATATCTAGATATTGTACCTGAACTTTGTGCTGATGATGTCTTTCAGAAGGACGATGAAGGCTTCACAACCAAACTATCCAGCTCAGAGAACAAAACTCCATCATAAAAACGTACGTTTTCATGAACGTTTGGTCAACATAACTTTGTCATTATAGATTACAACTGGTTCGCTGTTTAATTCAGTCAGTCAGTTACAACGTAGAACTTCGTACGTACGTACATCAGTTCGAGTTGCCATACCACATTAGCACAGAAATAAAGTTGTCAATTCAAATCCCATATTGGTAGAAGTAGTAAGAGTATAAGTATTATGTGAAAGATAAGGATTTGAAGATGTTATTGATTACTTTCAACACTGGAAATTCTATGAATCACAATTCAAATATCCTTAGCCAAATAAATTAAGTACAGACTTGATGATCGACAGAATCGATTAAACGATTAAAATTACTTCATAACGTTCTTCCTTCCTATACTATATCCTTATATACAACCTATATTTTATATACTACCACCACTAAATTAACTATTTCTACGAATCCGGTGTTCATCTTGCCGTGCTAACGAGATATGACAACTTGGACTGATGCATACATGCGCCTGGTCCTACGTTGTAGATGACTGACTGACTCATCCATCCCACCATAGATGTTACTAACAATCATAATGAAAATAAGTGGAACTTATTGAAAAATTGTTCATTCATAAACTACATGCATTTATTTGTATGTGTATGATACATTTACAAATAATACATAAGCATTGTGAAAACCAAGTCCCGATTTGATGAAATCGACTCAAGTGTGACTAGATCATGAGCTTGTAACCTTCATGATCGAAAATTTCAATATATGAAGCAAACTGTTCCTACTTCAGTATATAGAAAAATTCCTTGTTATAAAATGCTATTTCAATACAACTATATATAGGTATTAATGACAAGAGGAATTTTCCCAAATGCATTTACACGAGAAGTGATTATTTGTCTTTCTATGCATATAAGCATGACAACAATCTAGTCTTAGTTACTAAATTATAAAATTTATCATTGTTGAAATCATGAGTCAATTGAAGCTAGATCACCATGGAAAACCTGGAAGCACTGGACATCCGTTTCGTCCTATTATGGGACTCCTCACCAGTGCTCATCCACGATCCCGCCTCAAGTGATTCGAACTCAGGACCTAACGTACTCGCACCAGAGCACTTAACCGATAGACCACTGAGCCGGCATTCAACGACGTTAATGTCTAACTTCAACCAATCCACGAGGTTTGAGCAACCATTCATCAATTGTCTTCAGTGAGTTGTTATCTCACAACAGACCTGGTTGAACTCCACTGGTCACTGCTTCTCACTAGAACTCCGGGGCATGTATCTTGAAGTCAGTCACTAGTGATCATATGATTATAATCAGAAGTGGTTTTGTGGAGATTTCAGTATTTTTCATTGTTGAAATCATGAGTCAATTAAAGCTAGACCACCATGGAAAACGTGGATGCGTGCTGCTGAGGAGTCCCATAATAGGACGAAACGGCCATCCAATGCTTCCAGGTTTTCCATGATGGTCTAGCTTTAATTGACTCATGATTTCAACAATGAAAAATACTGAAATCTCCACAAAATTTCTTCTGATTATAAAATTTATCTAAAAACTGTTTGAGTCAGAGTTATGTACAGTGTAGTACAAAAGGCATATATATTAGCAAAGGTGTAATTCATTTATAAGTATCGATTAATTAATACATTACTCTACATTACTAAATAATAAATAAAAACTGTATATACGAATATTCGTCAAGATTAGAACGAATAGCTTGACAGACAAGTTAGCTGGACGAAACGTTGGAATGATTTATTTAAATTTCAACCACTGAGATTATTTCGAATATAATTTTCACATATAATAAGAATTGTATATATTAGATCTTTTCTAACGAACAATCCGAAACAAACTTAGATGAAGCAATTAGTTACCTAGCTTTTTCTTTTAACTGAGTTATTTGTTTATTTAAACACATAAATATTGGTACAAGAAAGCACTAGATATATATGCGCCACACAAATCTCATTTAATTTGTGTCAGGGCTGTGGTACTGCTCGGGTGCCCAGACCGAAGCAGGTGGTTTACTTAGGGGGCCACACCTGGAGCCTTTCACCTAAAGATCTGATCCACAAGGCAGTGGAGCATCGTGAGGGGATGCAGTCATATGGTAGCCAGTGACTAACGATTGATTCATACGCCATTTGTTCCCTCAGGATACTGGAGTCCATGTGCACCATCGGTTTGGAATGAGGGTTTTCCAACTCCCCTAGGTGGACTTTCCATGTCCACCAACCCGGATAAAGCGTCGGACAATCGTTTTTCTTCCTTTCAATTTTGTAAACAACACTGGGGTCACGAGAAGGACTTCCCTGACAGAAGCTATATACGCGTGGCCATGTGAGAGCATTTGGAGAGGGAGAGAGAACTCTCCCCACTCTCAGCCGTACCAGGGTATTTGGGAACTGAGTACTATCTGCAGTTTGAAAAAACAATTTTGTAAACCTCAATCAAGTGATGAATACATGCAGTTTGATAGAGTATGAAGTACCTTTTATTCATTCGATCACAGATTCGAAACTTCACTCAATCTACTTCTGTTTGAATACAGAAATTAATCATTTAGAAGTAATCTAAGAATCTAAGATATGTGACTCAAAATCGATAACAATGAGATTGGAATTATTGGACTCAAAAGTTTAATGAATCACTATGATTAATTATACAAGTATATTTTAAAACCTTACTACCCAGATAATCAGTATAATAACAATATGCACGTATACATGAAAAAAACAAATAAAGAAAGATATATCTTTCTTTTTCCACTGATTATCTAGTAAAGAAATAACGAAAGAAAATAAGAGAACACTAATGAGATAAAAAAAATACATGAAGAACAGCAGAACAAACAAACAAACAGAGAGGAAGAGAACAATGAACTCAAAAAGAATGACAAAACTGATAACTTTCCTCACAAACACAATTGATCAGAATGATACTGATGTCAATGGTAATGAAGGATGAATATGTTATGTATTTATCTGACTAACATAAGTCCATGCCTGTTGAATAATATGATAAGTAATACAAGAGTATTTTTGACATGACAATTTGTCTCCATTCAAATGTCTATATTGAATCGTAGTTACTATTTGTATATGTCATATGGTACATGAGAAATGAAGTACAGTTACTTTCTTTTCTGAGTCTATGCATGGTAACAATCATATTTTCATTATGCTCATCATAGTGAAGAAAACAAAATCAGACAAAAGTTTGCAATATTAACCATCACCATAATAATAATAAAATGTAAATGGTCACCAAAAGGATACATATGAATAAAAAATAGAACAAAATACAATTTTTGTTGTCTTACTTCGATATAGAGTTAAACTAATACAATCTACACATAATCTTGTATGATGGTAAATTTTGGTGCAACATACAACCAGTATATTAAGAATGATAATGATGATGATGATGAGTGAACAAGTAACATCCATAATAATCATAATAATAACAATAATAATAGTAATAATGCTAATAGTGACTAAAATTACGAGTTACGTAATGAAAGGAATAAAATAGTTGAAACAATTAAAAAAAAATCGAGTAATGGATTACATGGAAACATGTAGGTCCCAATATTACCATTTAGGTAAACAATCAACAACAAAAAAAAGAGAAAAATACGTATATGTACATCATTTTGTTTTAAACAAAATATATACTGTACTCACTATGATCTGTACCGTTTTGTCTATCAGCTTCTTTTAATCAATTCACTAATCAAAGAATATGGATATCCACAGAAGTTGGATCATTATGTTGAACACAAAGAACAGTATAATTATGATAACAGTGTTAATTATTATTATCATAGTAATCGACGATCATATGTAAATCAAGATGCTTATCACCAGAAGAAATTGATAATCAACGTCTTAATTCTGGTACTTTATCTAAACTACCAAAAATATTTTTCAGTTTTGCTTCATAATCATCAATGTTCCTTCTGAGAATGTCTAAACAAGGACCAAGTAAACGTTCAAAACTTCCAACATCCAATACAGCAAGTTTAGTTTGACCATCAGCATATGCTGAAGCAGCACGTGGATGACTTGTCAATAATGCTAATTCACCGAAATAACCACCTTTCTCAATAACAGCCACTTCTTTTTCTTCTGTTTCTCCGCTTCTTTTCATTTTAATGCGTACTTTACCTTCTTCAACAAAGAACATTTCATCACCTGGATCACCTTGTCTGATAATTTGTTGATTATCTTTGAAGATTTTTGTTCTTAGTGCATCTGCAATACTCATGCGTTCATAAGCACTGAGACTTTCTAGGATTGGTACTTGATTAAGCAGTTCTTCGTATAGTCTACGTTTTTCAAATGCTTTTTTCAATACAATTGAACGAAAAACTTCACGTGTCATTACCCAAACTACACCTTCAGTTTTAGCTAAAATGGTTGCAGCTCGTGGTGTATTGTACATCAGTGCCAATTCACCAAAAGACCCTTTGTTGTCGTATTTTCCAACAGTTTTCTCTTCATTACCAACTTTCACAATGATATCATAAATTCCACTTTCGATTACATAAAAATTATCACCATCTTCACCAAGTGTAATTACTTTTTCACCAGGCGATACATGTCGTTCGTACATGGCATCAATTACATCTTTCATTTGATCATCATCAAGACATCGGAAGAGTAGAATATCTTTAGTGGCTTGAGCTAATCGTCGACGTTGTTCTTCTGTTTTAGGATGAACAACTTTCTCTACATTTGAAGTATCATCTTTTTCTGGATCATAACTTTCCGCAGCTACACCAGCTCTTCGAGTAGCTCGTTGTGGAGGTATAGGCATAGGTTCCTCATCTTCATCTTCACTTTCATTTGTTTTGTTTTGACGATTTTCTGATGCCGCCTTCTTCATCATTAGGAAATCAATAGCAAACTGAATTAAATTATCAGGGTGTTCTCGCAGTATAGACACAGTCAACTCTTGTAATAGTTCCCTTAGACCAGGGGGAACAACAACTTCGTCCTTCATCGTCATTGTCATATAATAAATTTTCAATGTATACAATAAATAATACTATTGGTTTTGAGGTTTGAATAATCAACAATTAGAAAATTTCGTCTACCACTTAACCAAAGGTCAGAGATTTGATTGGTTACCACTTGAAGGTCACACGGAAGAACACACACACAAAGTAATTAACAATTGTTAGTGTGTTTGTATTTCGTCAAAAATGGAATGGAGGGGGTTATAGTAGTTGGACAGACAAATTTCACTCTTGTTCTGATGTGTTTACCCTTCACAATTATGTTGTATTCTTGTTTTTGTTGCTAAAATGAAAGAAAATTTAGTTCGTTCTGATGGATTAAACTGATGAAGAAATTTTTTTGGATTTTTCCTTACTATTAAAAGTTCACTTTGGAAAAGAAATGGCTGAACACCACTATTATGACTACTATTACCACTACTACTGTTACTACGACTACTTGAGTTAATCTCAATAACCTGTCTGTTCTCTTTTCTTTGCCTATAGACATATAATAAAGTTTGTTTACTAGGCTGATAAAACTTTCCATATGTCAGACGGTAAACACTATTCAATATAGTGGAAAAGTAGTTACACAACCAATGGTTAAAAAGCGATCAATAAAAAAAAGATAAACTATGGTTCAAAGCATCAGTTAAACGGTTTAGTGCTCTGGTGCGAGACTGATAGATCCTGGGTTCGAATCTCGTGAAGCGAGATCGTGGATGAACACTTCTGAGGAGTTCCATAATAGGACGAAATGGCCATCCAGTGCTTCCCGGTTTTCCTTAGTGGTCTAGCTTCAATTGACTTATGATTTCAACTATGAAAATACTAAATCGCCACAAAACCCCTTCTGACCAAACTATAGTTCATTTGTGCATTATATTGACCTTTTGAAACATGTAATAGATATCGAACTAATGAAAGTGCTACAACTTGAAAGTAGTTGAGATGTAATTTTAATTCACTTTTAAATGGTATTAAGGTAATACCCTGTCGACAGAAATTGGAAAATGGGATGTAAGATGGTGAAAAAGATTTGTAGCTGAACTGGATCAAATCATCCAGCTCAGAGAACAAAACTCTCTCAAAAAAAAGGAAGTTAAAGTTGTAATATCCAACCAAATCTAATTTTTCTACGTTCGGGGATATCCAACGAAGAAGTTTAATATCAGCAACTAATAAAAATAATCTTTTATTTCAATAACTTATGTTTTACTACAGAAAAGAATTCACTGCATAAATATTCCAGTAAATTCCTACTTATTACCCAAAAAACATGATAAAATTCAAAATATAAGTGAATGAATTCACTTGGTATTGTTTGTTTGAAATTTCCCATTGATGTTTAGGACTACAACTAGTCAGTCTCGAATTAGCATATGTGCATACTGTGTGTATTGCCTAAATATAGCCTTAATTCACAAGCATTATAAGCAAAGATGGATAGTGGCAAGCAGTGGAATCCAGTTTGACACGCGTTCCATCCTATTTGGGACTCCTCAGAGTTGATGGTCACTGTGGGACTCGAACCCAGTACTGTTCCTTTCAAATGCCATCGCGTTATCCATTCAGCTACTGAGTCCTGGTAGCCACATCCGGCTGACGAGTACCGAATAGGACGAAACGCGCGTCAAACTTGATTCCACTGCTAGCCACTATCCATCTTTGCTTATAAGTGCATAGAATTTTTAAACGGTAGTTGGCTGTCATTCGTCTTCATTAACGAATTTTTTTGACCGGTTAGACTCTCAAGATAATTTGATGAACGAATTCGGATACATCTATCATTTCAGCAAAAGAATATATGGGAATAAAAATATAACAACAACTTAAAATGATTTCGTTTGAATTTAGCAATAATTATAGGTTGTATGATTATTATCAGATCATTTGAGTGAGTATATTGGTTGATTTAAGTAAACGGTTAGTCAGTTAAAATAGAAAAAAACAGAAGATTTCTTTGAAATAATTGAGGGATTCACTGACATTTTGAGATTCATTATCAATAGAAACTTTAAAACGTTGATATAACTGTTCGTGTTAAAACTAATAAGCTTATAATATCAAACTTAAATGGGGAATATTCGTTATTAACTGGTTTCGAGGTAAAAATTTCAGTAATTTCAATGAGAAGCCATGGAGATTTGTGAAGTCTAACAAATTGAGAATTGGATATTCAGCTACTTTTTATCATCAAATAACTGGAGTTTGAAAATATGATGCAATGGGTTTCAAAATAAGTGGTTGAATAATGTCACGTTCATTATGAAATCTATATAGAACTAGTGGATAAACACTAATTACAAGGGTTCTAACTAGAAAAAAACAGTTGTTCTTGACAAGAAGTTTTCATAAAAACTACATTTATTCAAATAATTTAAGTATTGAGTACTGATTATACGATTATAATTTTGTATTCGTGGTAGCTCCTCACTTCGAAGCTAGTTGTCAACATAAACACTAACAATGGCTAGGGAACTGCTGTAAACCACTAGATATTGAACCATGAGCTATTGAGTTGACCTTAATTTGAAAAAGATATTTGTTGAAATTATGAGTCAATTGAAGCCAGACCACCATGGAAAACCTGGAAGCACTGGACGGCCGTTTCATCCTATTGTGAGACTCCTTCAATTGACTAATGATTTCAACTATATAAAAAAATTACTAAAATCTCCACAAAACCCACTTCTGATAAAGACATTTGTGTATGTCATCCTAACAAAACATAGAATAACAACAAGACAGTTGAAAAACCTGAATTCTCTGGACATTAAAGAATGTTTTAAAATACCGGGAATAACAAATGAACAAGTATTTCACAATATTAATTATTAGAAAGAGTTTTGTGGAGATTTAGTATTTTGATAGTTGAAAGCGTTAGTCAATTGAAGCTAGACCACCATGGATGTACACTGCTGAGGAGTCCCATAATAGGACGAAACGGCCATCCAGTGCTTCCAGGTTTTCCATGGTGATCTAGCTTCAACTGACTCACGCTTTCAACTATCAAAATACCAACTATCAAAAATACTAAATACTAAATCAACTCTTTCACAATAGACAAGAATTATTTTGTAGAAAGATAATACTGATTTACCCCCTACTTTAAAGAATTAAATTTCTATAACTTCATCTCGTAAATTTAATGGACATACTACTTATGACGCTCAAATCAATTTCCCATAATATCATATATCATCCAAGTTTATTTCAACCCAACCCTATTTTTCACCCATTTTCTTTTCTCTGCACATTTCATTATACAAAAATAATCAATATTAGTACACAACAAGCCGGTAAGAAAAAACATTGATATTACTTGTAGTCTAACCATTACGAAAGTACATTTTAATTCTGTAATCTAAGCTTAGTAACAATAATAATGAATTAATCTATATAAATAAATTTCATTCCAGATTGACATTAATAGAAGAATTATTGAAAAATCTATGGTGCATATATTCCTTTGAAAGATAGTGCATAAAAGTACATGATTTGTACAAAAAGAAAGGCAATGTATTTCTAATGCATTTTTCTTTTCAAGTACATGATTACTATACTATACTATTATTGATTAAAATGAAATAGATTCAGTATATGTAAGTATATATATTAAATGTCAAAAATATTTAACATTAAGATGATTACGTAATTGACAATATAAAATGAAAGAACTCTATAGAGATTGTAAACAAAGATGGATAGTGGCTAGCAATGGAATGTAGTTTGATGCGTGTTTCGTTCCATTTGAGACTTGTCAGATGGATATACCTGCATCTCTGTTATATCTTGTGGCCGAGTGGATGCCTAGTTAATGTGTGACTTGATAAGACCGTCAATCAGAGAGCAGCGAATTATCGATTGGAACAGTGACACACGAAAATCGTACAAGCAGTCTAGAGTGGTAACCGGTCCTGCATCTGCCTAGCCCAGCCAGTTAAGTTCAAAACACCAGTAACAGCCTCTATGGTATGAATCATTGTATTTCAGACATACTGAGTTTATATACCAAACAGACTGACCACATCGTACCAATAAAATGGAAAATAACATTCATACACAAGTTAGCCAAATGTGGCTGTGAATAGGGGGAGCAGTAATTAATAGACTGGGTATAACTCGGGAATGGTAAATCGTACAATAATAGTCCAAGGGTCAAAATAGAGCTCAGAATTAAAGGAACATGAATACGAGTAGTTTAATTATTTGGCAAATATACGATAAAAATTATATGCATAATATTGGTCCATAAATGGAACCCAAAGTTACCCTTCACTATTATTATCGGGATAAAACAATCTCAGAGTTGATGTTCACTCTGGAACTTGAACCCAGTACTGTTCGCTTCAAAAGCCATCACGTTGTTCACTCAGCTACTGAGTCCTGATAGCCACTTGCTTGTGCAACGGGGTGAAGTTTAAATTCACTTAGTATTGTTTGTTTGAATCCTCTAATTGATGTTTAGGAGACTGACCAGTTGCAGTCCTAAATATCAATGGGAAGATTTAAACAAACAATACCAAGTGAATCTATAAAGATTGTTTTAGATGTTTATCGACTTATTACAATGCATCATATTCATCACAGTGGATAGTGAAACTTAAAATTTAGAAGTTTCATGGAAATCACGATAACAGTAGATTATTATGTTGAAATTCAATAACTCACAAACTATCTCAATCAATAAAAATTGTCATATATACTCACTGGTACAGATTTAAGTAAGATAAATTACAACAAGTTCTAGCTGGAAGAGGTGATTGAATGGTGTATAGTTCAACCAAGTCAGATAGATAAGATGACCACTAGTCGATGTCATCGGTTGAAAATCTTATGTGTGATAATGTAATTTGAATAAATCAAATAATACTAGATATTATGATTGTGTTGTATTTTGTTTTTACATGGAATCGTATTTTTGTGTACAGTGATGACAAATCTGTATTCAAAGATTCGAGTTTTTGACGATTATTTAACGGCTAGTTGAATAGTCACTGGGTAGTGGTAAGTAACACATTTCCTGGTCCTTTAGTGCTGGTCGAACTCTATCGATCAAGTAGCAGTGTGGGAACTAATTTGAGTGGCTCGACACTGCATGCTCTATATTTAGATGTTAGGTGATTAAAAGTAATCGACAGAAACCCTAGACCCAAGTTTCTCATTAGTTGGCAGTCGTCGATAGAGCAAAGATGAAATGTTGAGGGAAGTGATACCTTCTGTTTATATTAATCCTGAGTCACTCAGCCTCACAGCCTTAGACTTTACCAATGAGGTATTCAGCTACTCATCGATTACACAATTATTAATAGATGACCTGATTTTTATTTGCTATTAGGAATTGATATAGTTTAACCATAATGTGGACTAAATATGAATACCAAATCAATTGTCTAAAGATGATGTGAATACCTATTGTTGAACAGTTTAGAAAGTGGGATAAAAAAAATCAAAAACCTTGTATATCATGAAATTCATAAAATAAAGATAGTCTTTTGTTAAGTTCTAGACTAACCCTAAGTTTCTGTGCTCATATCTAAGAAGAATATATGATTTCTCAGCATCATCATAATTCATTGACAAAAATCCTTGATATATAGAAGTAATTTATGATCTCGAATTAATTACAGAAAGCTGTGGAACACTGTACGCTTGTTCTATTACAGTAAGGTACTACTCAGCTTCCACACTGACGATACCGATGGAGGTTGAACCCAAAACTTTCAGGCCTCTCTGTAAACGCTTAATCTTCAGACCATTGAGTTATCATTCAGTGACTAATATTACTAGCTTCAGCACAGCGATCGTTCATAAGCGTCTCTGCTAACTGTCTGATAACTTCATGGTTGGATTCCACTAGTTATGGCTTCAGAAATACCTCACCAAGTCAAATACTAGAAAGTGTGTGTTTATTATCATTAGGATGGGAGGACTACTCAGTTGGAAGATAGTTCACATGAGTGAATAATGGAAACTTGATAATGAGCTTCAGAATACAAAAAAAAACAAGACAACCTAACATTCAATTTATATTTGATATAGTCATATCGGATCTTCTCATTTTCACCTTATTGATTGAACCGAACAATTTTCAGCGATTGATTTTTTTTTCTTTTCACAAGAGGATCACGTTTTGATTATTTTTTTTTCTAATTTAGTTCCATATTAGAATTAAAAAATTTTTTTTCAGGAATTAAAATGTACTTTAATCTTAAGGATTAATATGTAATTGTAAAAAGAGTTAGATTTCTTTTCCAACCATCCACCCACCCACACACACACACTTTCTCCACTACTACTTTTACTATCCTTCTATTTAAGGGAAATAAATTCCCCATAAACTAAGTATTAATAAATTAGAATTATCTGATTGACCTTGATTAGATCAATGAAATTTTTGTTTTAATTATTTTTTTGTAATTTGATATTGACAGATTAAGTTTTTCTTTTTTTTGTTTTTTTCTTTTTCCTTGTCAATATTCAATAGATGGATTAAATAGATAGATTGGAACAAGTGAATAATTGAGGACTTTTGTTTCAGCACGCAAATAAATATACAAGTAAATGACCTTAAAATTATTAGTAAAATTTCAGTAATGTTATTCAATCTATCTGGAATATATACGAATTCAGTAGAAGATTTGAGAAGAATAATAGGAATTGAGTTAACTAAAGCTAGACCATCATGGAAAACCTGGAAACAGTGAGCGGCCTAATCGTCCTATTATGGGACTCTTCAGTAGTGTGTATCCACGATCCAACCTCACGAGATTCGAACCTAGGATCCTTCTGATAATAATCAACATATGCTCACCAGTGACTAGATTCATGAGGTATTTCTTGGAGTTCTAGTGAGAAGCAGTGACTAGTTGAGTTCAACCAGGTCTGTTGTGAGATATCAACTCACTGAAGACATTGGTGAATGGGTGCTCAACTTCATGGATTGGCTGAAGTTAGACATTAACACCGTTGGATGCCAGCCGGCAAGTTAAGTGGTCTAGTGGTTAAGCGCTCGCACGCGAGAATGATGGGTCCTGAGTTCAAATCTCGCGAGGCGGGATCGTGGATGCGCACTACTCAGGAGTCCAACAATAGGACGAAACGGCCGTCCAGTGTTTCCAGGTTTTCCATGGTGATCTAGTTTCAATTGACTCATGATTTCAACTATATAAAATTACTAAAAAATCTCCACAAAATCCCCTTCTAATCATTTATTTTTTGATGAATTGGAAATCTATATGAAAGTAAGTTATTGATAACTTATGAGAGATCATAATTTAGAATAATGAAAACCAATCCCTTTCATTCTTACCTATTAGATGTAATTTATTTATTTGTAATGTCATTCACAAATTATTAAGTGTAATTGTGTGGTGTGGGTTACGTATATCCACATAAGTAGTATATGACGAGGGTCTAGCATTGAATGTATTTCAGTAGAAGATCGATAAGGAGAGGACGGGAAAGAACCGCGATTGGTATGAAAACGCATGAACAATAATAATCGGGGACGATGAACTGATATTCGCAGAAGGAATGGTCAAGATTAAGACAATTGATTGATAGTTTATGCAAATTAACTATTTACTTTATGGTTGTCATATTTTTTATTTCTGTTCACTACAATTGTTATTTCCTAACGTGGATTAAATTATGGGTACCTTCTGTGAACTATTGATGGACTAACATCATATACATATATTCTTATTAAGTAACTATTGAGTAACTGGATTATATGTATTTATATTCCTCTTATTATATGCCTTTTTTTAACCTATGGACTATTGTTATACGAATTACTATTCTTAAGTTATACTCAGTTTGTTAACTACAGCCTCCTACAATCACAGCCACTTTTTGGATTGATCTTGTTACTTCATTTACTTACTTACACCTGTTACCTCTCATAGTGGAGCATAGGCTACCCACAAGCATTTTCCATCCAACCTTGTCCTGGGCAATTCTTTCCAGTTGCTATTCATCGTTTTCAGGTCTGCTTCGAATTCTCGGCTCAGTGTGTTCTTTGGCCAGTGAATGCTGAGTATCTTACGTAGATAACTGTTTATAAATACTTGTACCTTCCTGATGATGGATGTAGTAGTTCTCAAAGTTTCAGCTCCATACATTAGAAATGTCTAGACGTTCGTATTAAAGATTCTCACCTTGATATTGGTTAACAGTTGTTTTGAGTTCCATATGTTTTTCAATTGTAGAAATGCTGCCCTTGCTTTGCCAATCCTCGCCTTTACATCTGCATCCGATCCTCCTTGTTTATCAATGATGCTTCCCAGGTACGTGAATGTTTCCATCTCATCCAGAGTTTCTCCATCAAGTGTGACTGAATTAGTGTTCTCTGTGTTGTATTGGAGAATCTTGCTTTTTCCTTTGTGTATGTTTAGACCTATTGATGCAGAGGCTGCTGCTACATTTGCTGTCTTCATCTGTATTTGTTCGTGTGTATGAGAGAGGAGGGCTAGGTCATCTGCGAAGTACAAATCATCTTATTGATTCTAGGATGTCCATTGTATTCCGTATTTCCCCTCAGATGTCGAAGTCTTCATAATCCAGTCAATCACCAAAATAAAGAGAAAGGGGGAGAATAGACAACCTTGTCTGACTCCGATCCCTACTGGAAATGCATCTGTCAGCTGTCCTCCATGCACGACTTTGCACTGTAGTTCGTCGTATGAGTTCTGTAAAATGTTGAAAACCTTCTGAGGAACTCCATAGTGTCGAAGAAGTTTCCATAATTTTCTCCTGTCCACACTGTCAAACGTCTTCTCATAGTCAATGAAGTTGATCTATATTGACGAATTCCACTCAACTGATTGTTTAACGATGATCCGTAGTGTTGTAATTTGATCTGTGCATGGCCGATTCTTATGGAATCTGACATTTTGATCTCGAAGTTGGGGTTCTAATGAGTCTTTCATCCGGTTCAGCAGCACTCTGTTGAGAATCTTTCCTGCTAACGACAGTAGTGTTATGCCTCTGTAGTTCCCACATTTGCTCAGATCTCCTTTCTTTGGTATCCTGATGAGGTGTGCTTCTTTCCAGTCCGTTGGTGGCACTTGTTCTTCCTCTCAAATGTTCCTCAACAGAATGTTTGCAATTGCTTTCTATATCTGTCTTGATTGCTTCAGTTGGTATATTGTGAGGGCTTAGATGTACTACAAGCGGACTATTTTTTGTGTCATTAAGTCACACTGCAAATTTTCATAGAATTGGTGACTAGCCGTAGTAGTTAATCAATTTTTAAACGCAGGTTGAACGAATGACATGTCCAAGTTTATTTTTAGTAATGTCTAGAAATATGTTGCTGATTAGATTTCAAATTTATATTCGTGGTTTTACACACCGAAATCCTTTGATTAACTTGTAAACTGCTCATATTATCCCTCACTGTTGTTCTAATAGTCACATTGTCTTTCAATCTAAATGGTTTTTACTTTTTTGTGGTCTGGTGAAACAGTAAAATCTCTCTTAAGGTAGGTTAACCTTCCTATTATTGAGTATAATTTGATGTAACATTTAACGTATTGTTGCCTCGCATCTCATTTCGTTTTTACGTTTCTGTTATGCTAGTACTAATCGATATAAAACTTATTTAATGTGTTATTCTACAAATATCTTTACCTTAAAAACGGTTTGAAGTTCGAGTTCACTAATTCACAAGTTCAAACTTCAACCAACTAATAATTACGAGGTACCATGTGGGATTTCGAACGACAATAGGGAAGCTAAAAATTGCTGTTTTCTGCTTTGTAATTGTTTTTCACTGCAATGATTCACCATAGTGTTTGGCATATTTTCTTACTTGTCTACTATTCATAAGAAATAAGAAGCGACTACAAGTGAATTCATACAATAAAGACAGTGCCACTGAATAGGTATTTGTAAGCTTCTTGGATAGTTTCTAATGAGAATTATATGCTGCAATGGATAAAGCGATTAGTATCAGAATTATTATTACATTATAGTTACTACACTATTCAAATCTATCAAGCGGACTCATTACTTGAAAGCGATTAGTTTTATGAAACTAAATTCGTCAATGCCTAAATTGATTTTGAATTTAAACCAATCAAAGACTTTTAATGGGCTTAATCAGAAATGTAAGTTACTGAGTACCGAATCATCATAAAACTTATATAGGACGCTGTTTTTGGACAACTCGAAAAACTATATCAGGAGATAGATATTATTATACTGAAGATGCACTGTACAAACAGAAATAGAGTTTCTCAGTTCGGGGTTGATCTTTAATTCCATAGATTACACAATAATAGCCGAGTGGTTAAAACACATATTTTCCCTTAAGACTTCCCACGTTTAAACCCTGTCCAACCTATATCGTTTGAGGCAACAAAATAGTACCAAAACAAATCACAAAAATGAAGCTATAATTCAAAGTCGACCACACAACTCTGAAATCTATCATTGAAAAGCATCATATCATTTACGCCAACGAAACATTTACAAATGATAAAGATGAACAAGCATTTTGAGGCTGTCCAAAACGTTTTCATGCTCCGTAAGTGTAGTGAACTCAACGTTTTCAATCATTTTTCTGTTCATTCAATGACTCACAAAGTATTGCATGTTAGAGAGTAATTTTTATTAAAAATTTTATTCCAACCCTATATTTCACCAATATTTATGTCTTTTATCTTGTGTGTCTAAGTATGCTTTATTGGACTTAAGGATCACTCTAAATTACATACATATTAAGAGCAAGCTTTACATTTTTCATTGTTTCAATTAGGTGACATACAAATAAATGACTGAATTTTTATTATCAGTGTTAAAATTATAGCATGTACTTAATAAGTACATCTTAAACTCAAGTTCTGGAGATCTATTTCTCAATAACTTTGATTTAAAGAAATCAAAACTTCATACAAACTGATAGTGAATTGGTGAGGCGATGTCGGACAAATCACAGTGGATCTACATTTTTATTCATATTGTGATAATGAGCCAGTCAGCTACAAAGTAGGACCAGGCACACATATGCATCGGTCCAAGTTGCTATACCTCATTAGCACAACAAGATGTACACCGAATTCATAAAAGCAGTTAATGAAGTGGTGGTAATATATAAAAGAAAGGTTGTATATAAGGATATAATACAGAAAGACAGATATGAAGCAATTTTAATCTCAAGGTTTAAAGGAATATAAAGAGAGTATACACCTGCGCCGTTTTGATCGATTCTGAGCCATATCACACAGAGTCTCTAACCATTGGTTACGATAGTCACGCGAACCACAACCAATTAGTCTGCATCTACTAACATGGCTGAGACTAGAAGTTAGTGACTTCAAGCACTGATGTCACGTTCTGGTTTGGCCACCCCTAACTTTCTTCCAACTGTCTGCATCAGTAGTCAACATTGATCATCGTAGTAATCGGTGTTCAGGTATACGTAACACGTGACCCAACCATCTCAGTCAATGGAGATTCACAAACTCATCAACGGATTTACCATCATTCCCCCAGGACCTATCAGTCTCGCGCCAGAGCACTTAACCGACAGACCACTGAAACGGCCGGCATCCAACGGTTTTAATGTCTAACTTCAACCAATCCACGAAATTGAGCAACCATTCACCAATGTCTTCAGTGAGTTGATATCTCACTGGTCGCTGATTCTCACTAAAACTCTAGGAAATACCTCATGGATCCAGCTACTAGTGAGCATATGTTGATTATTATCAGAAGGGTCCTGGGTCGGAATCTCGTGAGGTGGGATCGGGGATGCGCACTGCTGAGGAGTTCCACAACAGGACGAAACGGCCATCCATTGCTTCCAGGTTTTCCATTGTGATCTATCTTCAATTAATTCATGATCTCAACTATCAAAATTACTTATAAAAATTATTGAATATATAAAGAAATCGTACACCTATATATTTTCCATTTCCTTACTTTTATATTGATTACTAAATTAGTTACTACCTAATTTCATATAAAGATTGAAAGAGAATAATTTAATCCGGTGAAAAAAAGTTCCTTAATACATGTGTATATTATGTAGGTCAATTAATAAATTGGCCAAATCGGAAAAATATTGTACTAAATAATGGAAATATAATACATAATCAATAATTATTAGTTATATATATATTTTTAATTATCAATATACTAATATGATGACCATCGAAATTTCTTCTCTCTTATTATGAACTAGATTCAAAATGTAATGAATCAGTTTAAGCTAGAACACCATGGAAAATCTGGAAGCAATGGACGGTTGTTTCATCTTCAGATGGGACTCCTTACTAGTGCGTATTCATGAACCTGTACGCTGGATTCAAACCTAGAGCTTACGAACGTTTAATCTATAAACCACTAAGTTGGCATCCAATGGTGTTAATGTCTCATTTCAACCAATCCATGATATTACGTGACCGTCCAACATTGTCTTCAGTGAATAACTGTTTCACAGAAGATACAGTTCTACTCCATTAGTTATATTCAGCGTTTCTAGGTTTTCTAGGGTGGTCTAGCTTGAATTGACTCATGAATTCAATAATTAAATTACCACAATTTTCCTAAACTCTCATTCTGAAAGATTTCTAACTGGAAGACGTTTCCTTAAAAAGTTAATGAAGTTAGATATTTGACTGACTGTGGAATCCAGGACGCACGTTTCGTCCTATTTGGATTCCACTGCTAGCCACTTACAATGCTTGTGAATTTAGGCCATATCGAGGCAATACACACAGTATGTACATATGCCAATTAGAGACTGACCAGTTGCAGTCCTAACACATCGATGGGAAGATTCAAACAAACAATACTAAATGAATTTATCCCCAATTATTATTCTTAATAAGTTTCAATAAGTCAACACATCAAGGACTGAGACATCAAGACTTATGATCCATTCACATAATTTTTATTTCATCTGAAGTTTCATTGTTTGTTTACAAAAAACACGTATAAGATTGAAACTGATACCATCACGACTTGTGGAGAACATGATAACATCCAACTACTTCCTAAATACTCAAGATATGTACAAGTATAATGGTTTAATAGAATAACGAATAGATTATTTAAATCAAAACAATAGATGACACAAATGAAGCTTATAAGTGCTCACCTCAAATCTTTTTTTTTGCTTTCCGTTGGCTCCTAAAGTAAGTATTTAATCTATTCAACAGTTCAGAAACTTTGCTATTTGACTTCTAGTATTACTTAATCTAAAATGAAAATGAATACCCTGTTTATGACTGGAAATAATGATCAAATTATTTTGTGAATTAATCAAAGACTTAAAATTAGATCTACTGAATTCCCAAAACATTTTATTCACTTTTAACATGAAAGTTATATCACGAAAAAAATGAAAGCATCGAGCAATGTTGGTACAAATATCCAGGGAATTTTTCTGGCAATCATTCATATTTTTCTCTCTGAAGTCATTGTCTACTTATTAGTAGTGCGTCATTTTTTTCAGACGTTTTATTGATGAACTGAAGTTTTTGGATATTTAGCCTGTTTATCAAATTGTATGTGTTCATCATTTACTTGCAACGTGAAACAGTTTTAGTAGACAACTGAATAATTTCAACGGACACAAACTAGTTAAGTTTGGACTATAATAATCTGGCTACATAGAAACACCTGAAATGAAGCACTATTTTAGATAATGACCTGTCATCGGCTTTTAGAGCAAATATTTCATCTCAGCTTTTGGGTATACTCTTAACATAAGTGCCAATAATCCTATCAAAATTCTATTTGAATACCAAAAACCCAATGCCAGAAATCCAAACCATTTGGGATCATCTCAGCAGTCTAAAGGTAATAAACTTGATGCAGGTGGTGGACGTCTTGTGCTCGAACTCTGATGGGATGATGATTGTGCAGTACTGAATATTTCATTATTAGGATGAATCAGCTGTTCAATGCATCCCCTCGTTTTCCAGTTAAATTTAGTCCGCAACAGAATCTACGAATGTTTACATTCAGTAATGTATCAACAACGGTTAAGGGACAACGCTTGAAATTAATAATTGGCTTGTATGTTTTAAAGGTTTGATCAAAACAATCGTGAAGTTTAGTTCACATCTTATTTTCCACAGGAAAAAAACTTTCAAGGGCGATTTCCTTTTGGAACCGATATCAACTGAAAGACTGTTGAAGTTTACTAAGCACGGGATAGCTGTATTATCCTAATTTAAAACTTAATTTACCCGCCGTCAACTTAGTAACGTCACATTACATGGTAATCATTATACTATTCAGTAAATGCGTTTGAAAATATTATGTACAGCTTACGCTGTTGTGCAAGAAATCATGGATTTTTCTTATGATATAGATCCATATGGATGTTTACGTATTTCTGATTGGTGACCTCATCTAAAACAATCAAGTTTATGGGACTTTCAATCAAATAAGGAAATATACTTCCAGAAATCCATATTAATACGACTGTTCATACTATACTTAATAATCTCATGACCTTCATCATATGATCATATACATCGCTATGAATTAAGTAAAATTAGATTTTAAAATGTTTCGAATCCAACTTGACGCACATACGTGTCCACGACCTCCGTTCAATATTCAATGTGCAGTGTTGAGGAGAAAAACAATATAAAAGAAGTAAAATGATAATTATCTTATTTGAAGGGACTAACCTTAAACGACGTATTACTGATTGATTTAATTAGACCATTATTGTGCAATCTCAGATATATACACTAAACACATGAAGATGCATGTTTACATCTTGAAGTTCCATAACCACACTTCAGATGTTTCTCTATGCTGGGGATCGCGTTTTTCACCTGAATTTTGCTTGTGCGTTTTATTGTTTAAGTATATAAATTTAGCTGACCGTTGTAATGATGGTGAGATATATACAGAACTTTTCGCATGTTTTCACATTGGTTCAATGACATGATTTAGTCTAGAAATCATGTTCACAAAACCATTTCAGTATTAGTACTCTCGCTATCAACTTAGATGAATTCCACAGCTTCCCGTGGATTTCAGACATGTTAAGAGTGAGACTTTCTTCCCCGATGATGTTGAATGATCGTTGCATTATATATCAACTCAACAGTCTAAATGTTAAGCATGTGTAATGAGACCTGAATATCTCTCGTTCGATGTTTAGGAGAGACGTGGAAAATCGATGCTAGGGAGTCCATTATTAGGACACAACAACTGTCCAATGCTCCTAATTCTCACTAGCACCCCAACTGGGACGAATCTTTGTCGAATGTCTTTTACAACTAAGAGTACATTCGTTTCTCAATGTCTAAGTCGATATCGATGTATCTCTGAGTAATTAATTATTTGAAAATAATCTTTCTTTATTTAGATTAATACATTGTTTTATGAAATAATGGCGGATTATAGGCGGATTATTTCGATTGTTACTGATTACTTAACACCTAAAAATTCAAAGTGCTCTACTTGTAATCGATTTACTTTAATTAATGGTTACAACAAATGTGATGATAAGAATTAAATTACATCTATAAACATGAAACACATGATCTTCATTGTAGCCATGTCATTGATTAATGTAGAAAAAGCATTTTCAGAAAGAATTGTTCATAAAATTTATGAGTGATTCTGATAGGATAAATACTACTAAAATAACCACTACTACTCACCCTAATACTACTCATACTACAACTACTCTTATTACTACTATTGGTACGATGAAAAATAGTAGTGTGGTGTGAGCTACTTATATCGACATAAGTAGTATATATGGTAAGTAAGGAATAGAATATCTTACAGCAGAAGATTGAGAAGATCAAGAAGAGAAGAACAGAAATAAAAAGCAGTTTGTGTGGAAATCCAGCAACAATGAAGCTTGAGGCAATTGAAGTACATTTTACAAATAGAGTATAAATAAATAAAATGAATTCCAACTGAAATCTTGTTATGAGTAAGACAGTATTAAAGGAATTGATCATTTCTAAGAATATAATCTTTACAGTGAAGATTAACTCAGGATGACGAGGAGGAAGACAAAGAATCAATACAAACTTTAAATTAAGGATTACAGTGCTACTTTTTTCGACAGTAGAGTCTAGCTTAAGACTATTAATGCTGACTGGAATTTTATCGTAATTGAATTCAATAAAATATCAAACAATAATCATGGTATTATGTAACTTATATTACAAACTGATTTCAGCGAAATAACCACTGGAAATTAGAGAGCATTGGATAACTATTTTGTTTTAGTAAAGAAATGTGAAACACAGATTGATCATACTACAATGTTCCGAACGCAATACCTTTATGTTTGGCATCTAGTGTATTACCTCCAGGCTAACGAAATGAAACCTTAATGACCCATGTTACTGGCTTCAATTTATTCATAATTATGAGCGATCAAACTATACGTTCAATGTTCTATAGGATGTACATTTCGATTCTGTGACAACCTATGCTCTGTTTCAGCTGTAATCATCATTTATAATCACTAAGACTAATTAATATAACTTGCAGCCCACTGCTTTGCCTCTGGATAATCCGACAGAAAGGTAGTATTATGCGAGCAATCGAGAATAAACAGCATGAAATTAATTACTAACCAATCAAACCTGCTAGTATTTATTAGTAACATGTCCGACTGACCATGAATGTAAGTGAACTAAAAGTAAATTTTTAAGGAAGGATGAAATTACTCAAGATTTTCATAGTTACTAATTGATTAGTTCTAAGAAGAACAAAATCTCGATCGGAATTATCCGTTTTCATCAATCACTTAAGTATCTCTTCTAAGAGTTTTCTTCTTGATGGACTTAGAAAATAGATTTAATAGATTTTCATAGTACTGTTACACAAACAAACAGACATGACGCAGAAAACCTGTAATTAACCACATAATAATAAACAACTGTTTCATAGTATATCAACTTTTCTTAACAATATGCATCGACAAGAAAACAAATATTATTGGCGGCCTGTTTAAGCATCTGGGCTACATGTTCTTGTCATCTAGATATTTCAACAAGTTATCTAATTTTGTTTGTTTTAATACATCATTATGGATATTAATCGCACAACCTATTCAGGTGCGTTTCTGAAAAGTATAAGACCTTTCGCTGTAAAGGTTACGAAAGGCCTAATCAGTGATATCGTGGTTGCTGGCAATATGCAGCAAGAAGAATATACATTATCCAAGTGTCGATTGACTGGGCTGCTAACTTCTAACTGGCGATCACTCAATATTTATCGTCAGAAAGGACGAAGAAGTAAGAAACGGAAACTTGTTGAAGTACTTTGTGCTGAGAATTCTATATTGTACAAAAAATATAATATTGAATAAAGCTAATAATAATAAAGAAATAATAAATAAATAAATAAACATCAAATCCCCATAATCTTTCGATACCATAGTAATTACAAAACCAGTCAAAATCCATTGAAATACAGATATTTAACTTGATTCAGTTAATCATATACCATAAATTTATATAGTTGAAATCATGAGTCAATTAAAGCTAGACCATCATGGAAAACCTGATTGAAGTTATACGTTAACACTGTTGGATGTCAGCCGGCAAGTTCAGTGGTCTAGTGGTTAAGCGTTCACGCACGAGAATGATAGGTCCTGGTTTCAAATCTCGTGAGATGGGATCTTGAATGCGCACTGCTGAGGAGTTCCACAATATGACGAAACAACCATCCAGTGCTTCCAGGTTTTTCATGACAGTTTAACTTCAATTAACTCATGATCTCAACTATATCTCCACAAAAACCCCCTTCCGACATACCATAATCTTTATTCAGTGAAATCAGTTGAATAAACTATACAAGTTATATAACTTTGGTGGTAATGTTGAATAATTTAATCATAGATTTGTGCATAAATCAATAGATCAAAAGAAGAACAAACTTAAATCATTACGTAAGAACAATAAAAATGAAACCAACTGTTTGACGATTTCACTTACTGAATGATTATTAATATGAAAGACGGAAATGATTTATTGTTTGATTGATTGAATGGATAATGGTTTACATGAGTACTTTATATTTATACATATTCAAGAATGATAGAAATGGGTGTATATATATTCTCAAATGTATAGACATTATAGATCAATGAATTGTCATATCATATTATCATTCTTCAATACTCTTTTGTATAATGTATATGTTTGTATCTATGTGGAATAAGATGGTTGTATACCAATGGTTTTATTATTGAATACTTACATATACATATGTAATAACTATCATTAACTACTATTTTATAGTTATGTCTGTATTTATGTGTAGTTGTTTACATGGATACTCATTATTGAGACTAGGACTAGTTGAAGACAGACTTACAATTATAATGTTATGAACAAAAAGAATACAAGTGAGGACAACCAATGTATTTTAATAATGAAATTCTAGAGAGTATCTTGATAAAATATAAGAACCACACACAGAGTACTTCTATTATTTGTCTTTTATATTCTGTATGATACAACAAGTTCACAATTTCTTTCTGTTTCCTCTTCCATTCTCTTCCACTCGATCTTCTTAGCATTCTGCTGGCAGGTTTCTTACTTACGATTGGTGTTACATACTACTTATATCTGTCAAAAATAAAAAGCAAACACCACAATAAATGTGACCAGTGAGCTATTCAGAACACACCGACATCTTTGGGGTATAAAGTATTGACAATGGTTGGTTAGTAGGTTATCATTGTCAAACATTTATACTGATCTTTTAAATCTCATTAATGTTTACCACTGCAATTGATCAACGACTTTGGCGTATGTGCATTCTATACAAACTGTTTCTATACTGTCAGTAAGTGACAAGCATTTTGAAAAGAGATGGTTAGTGGCTAGCAGTGGGATCCAGGAAGCAGATTTCGTCATTTTTAGGACTCATCATCTTGATGTAATCGGATATCAGAGTTGATGCTCACTCATGGACTCGGACCTAGTACCATTTGCTTCAAACAGGCCTCCATATAGCTAATGTTTCCCGAAGATAATGAAAGCTCTTCTTATTCACCACTTATTGTTGAATGTCAATAAAAATCCATTGTGTTACATATCACTCATCAGAATAACACCTAGAAATTGTGTTCCATAAGAATTTGTAAGTACTTTTATAGAGCCATCTTCTCATTAAAACCAGAAAAAAATATGAATCATACTTGTGCACTTAATTTTCATTGAGTTATATGCTACTGACTACAGCAATGTTACCGTTTATAATTAAGTGAAGTCAACTATGGAAATGTTGTGAAGGTATCATCTCAACTATGAAATAAAAATGTATTATATAGATTGATTATCAATGAGATACTCAATTAGATCTCATTATATTTACTACTCGATAGTTGATGATTGAATCAAGATGACGGAATCTCAGGTTCACAGACAAACCTATAAATACCCATTTTCGTTTGCATACACTAACGAAGCTTAGAAATAAAGCTACTTTTAAACTTCTTACCTATTGTATTTTGTTAAGAAATTGAAGTCTAAGGAGAAGTAAGGAATTGTTTGTCTCCGAATATTCAAGTACAATGAATTATTCAGGATTCAAAATTGACAGTATCTTAAACGAGGACAGCTAGTAAGTCTTACACTAGAATGGGTTGGTTATCTAACGAATTCTGGCTTACAATGATCATCTAACTATTCAATTCAATCATCTAAATTGTAAAATCTCTACAAACCCACTACCCCTAAATTCCCTAGTACGGCCAATAGTGGGGAGAGTACGCTCTCCCTCTCGAAATGCTGTCACATGGCCACGCCTATATAGCCTCTGACAGGGAAGTCTTACTCAATGCCTTCTCGCATCAGGGGTGTTGATCACAAAATTGAGAGGACGAAAGGCGAATGTCCTGTACTTTAACCAGGTTGGTGGACACGGAAAGTCCACCTAGGGGAGTTGAGAAACCTTGATTCCAAATCAATGGTGCACATGGGCTCCAGTATCCTATGGGAACAAATGGCATATGAATCAATCGTTGGTTACTGGCTACCATGAGAATGCATCTCCTCACGATGCTGTCTTGTGGATCAGATCTTTAAGTCAAGGCTCGGGGTGTGGTCCTCCTAATAAAACCACCTGTTTCGGTTTGGACACACGGGCAGTATCACAGCCCTCACACAAATCTTATTTGATTTGTATGGCGCATATATATATATATCTATATCTGGTGCCCCTTTTGTACCAACATTCATGTGTTTAAATAAAATAAATAAACAAATCCACTCCATGAATAAATCTGTCCTCATAAAAGTATTCTATTCAAATTTTAATATTTTCATTTTATCTACATCACAATTATACATACACATATATAATCCCATGTAAGGTCATACCATGTACTTTGATTGTTCTAAGATATATGTTAATTATTAATGATCTAACATACAATATTTATGCTTAATCTAGGTAGAACGATTTCCTTTGTATATATAATGTTAAGGTAATATAGGTCCAGTTTTATTTCAGGTCAGATGAGAGTATTACTATAAATAAAACATGTTAACAATTTGAAAGTATTTATAATGAATATAATATAAAGTATGTATTTTTCGTAATGTTATATATTGTGGTGTAGTCTACTTATATCCATATAAGTAGTATATAGTGATGGTCAGGCATAGAATGTATTTGGGCAGAAAACCGATAAGGAAAGAACTGAAATGAAGCGCACTTGGTGGGAAAGTGCATGAACAACGGAATTAGAGAAGATGAACTGATATTTACAGAAGGAACAATGAAGATTGAGACAATCGATTGTTATTTTGCAAATTAACTAGTTGTATGGTTATCGGATCTTAGAAATATGGTTTATAGTTCGAGCTTCAATACATTCGATTGTCCCCACTAGTGTTTTTGTTCACTACAATATACATGCATTAATATTTATAATATATTGATAAGTGTTGCTGAATGAACGTCATATTTGATTTCCTAACCGTTCCTAATAACCTCAAACTGAACCGATGTGGAGACTTGAACACAAGAGAAAAGTCGTAAAGTGCAAAAAGAGAAAGATAGGTTTAACTCTCAAAATATATCAAAATGATTTGAGATTCCAGCATATAGTATATTCTTTATTCACAGTTAGATTAGTAGACAGATTTCTCTAAATTGAACTGGGTTGTATTTAACAATAATAATTCAATAATCTACTGTGTGTACACATATTTACAGTACTATACAACTAATTATAAACACTATGGGGTTGTAGAGATTGTTGAGTTTAGATTGATATAATGAATGAATCAATGTCAGACCACCATTGAAAGCCTGGAAGTATTGAAAGGTTATTTCGTCCTAGTATGAGATTCAGCAGTGCTGATGATGTTGTATAGAAAGACGATGAAAGCTCCACAATCAAACTATCCAGCTCAAAGAACAAAACTCCATTAAAATACCTTATCATTATACTAACAATGTAGTATATATTCTAATTAATCTCAGTGAACAGGTTCATACTCAGATGGAACTCGGAAAAAATTATATATGTTAAGTTTGCTACTTGAATAACGCAGAATACGGTATACAATTATGGCACTGTAAGGTATAAAATCTCAAATTCGCAAATCAGAAGGTAGAAGAAGATTGGAGAAGTACTTGTTGAGTAGGAATCGAAATGTACAGAAAATCATGGGTATTTATAAATATTAGCGTTTGTTATATCAACATAATTCGGCCAATCCGACATGTTATGCTACTGTCCAGTAGCAGCATGCCACATCAATCTTCTAGAAAGCTTCATCACGTTGTGGTTGGATTGAAACTGTTCGGCTCCTTTAGGGCCTCTGAAGTCTCCGCTGTAGTTCTCGGAAGCCGTCCCAACAATATTGACTAGTGTAAACATTTCATAAATCAGTTATTTTATGTATCTAAAATGAATTTAAAAAAATACAATTATTTCAAGAAACATTCAAACTAATCTAATAGAAAAGCGTTTAGTAAAACTATAATATAAACCGTAATTCCGCCAAGTGTTTCAGTAGTTTGAAAGTAGTATAATAATACAAAGAAACAGTATTAGATCAACAATAACAAAAAAGGAATAACAAAGGCGACATTTTTCCGAATTTCAGAGGACACGATTCCCTAACATTGCTAAGGAGTTTGAAATGGAAATAAATCAACTGTTCAGTTACTATAGTTCTTCTCCAACTGATGTCATATTATGCTACATGTTAAGAAAACTATCTCTTTGATAAAAAATAAAGTACATCTCAGAAAGTTTTCTTTTTGATAGAATCGTTTACTTAGAAAGGGCAAGAACAAAGATTTGAGCAGAATAACATGAATTCCTTTCATTTCGTTTCGTTCTGATCAGCTTCTTGTAGCCTGTTATATTTAAAAATCATAATTGTAAAATGGGTTTAAATTACTTACACAAAAGAATTTAGTTGGAAGTTACTTTGAAGACATGATATTGTATGAAATCTCTCAACATAAACACTATCGGATGCCGGCTCAGTGGTCTGTCGGCTGAGTGCTCTGGCGCGAGACTGGTAGATCCTGGGTTGGAATCTCTCGAGGCGAGGTCGTGGATGCGCACTGCTGAGGACGAAACGGCCATCCAGTGCTTCCAGATTTTCCATGGTGGTCTAACTTCAATTGACTCACGCTTTCAACTATAAAAAGAGCGCCGCTCAGCATGATCATTCAGGTCACTGAATAATTTATTCAATTTAAGCAAATTTGTTTTTGATATAACTTGCTAACAATGTCACATTTATGCATGTTGCTCATTGATCCATAACAGAGTTTAGTTGAAACAAAGTTGTAGGTAAAGTGGTTTGGTTTTAACTCTATAAAGGTTGAAATGCTCGGTATATTTCAAGTCTCTATGATAACATAAGCGTAAATCGATTTTCGTTCAATCGGACTGTATCAAAAAATGGAATATATATTCTATAGTTCATTATATGAAGCAATAAATTATACAAGTGATACTGTATAGGTTAAGATCAAGAAAACTAAGAAAGCTGTAGAACACTTAGAAACTTAACACTCAATCAATTGTTATCGATCGATATACTGGCACATGATAAATCTATTTATTTATATAATTAATGTTAATCAATCAGTTAGTAGATTGGAGGAAAAAGTCTATGGAAATGCAAATTAGAAATAAAGATAACATTAGCTCTTAAAAAAACAGGCAATTACAATATATCAGAAGGAGGGTTTTGTGAAGATTTTAATAATTTTATAGTTGAATTCATGAGTTAATTGGAGCTACACCATCATGGAAAACCTGGAAGCACTGAACGACCGTTTCGCACTATTGTGGAGTCCAACAATAGGACGAAACAGCCATCCAATACTTTCAGGTTTTCTATGGTAGTCTAGCTTCAATTGACTTATGATTTCAACTATAAAATTACAAAAAAGTCCTAAAATGATCACTTTTATTTATGTCAGTCTCTCTGACATTTATATCTTGAAAGGGAGCCAAATCATTTCAAGTAAACCATCTCCAGATGAGAGAGTACAAAATCATTAGAAAATTGAAGAGCTAAGTAAAACAACTTCCGCAAAATGAACTGTTTCACTACTGTGCCTCGCAAATGTCATCGACTGCCAGTCTCGTGTTATGGACCAATACTTGCATGTTATATACAATCTACATAGAAAGAATTGAGTATTTGATAAGTTTAATGTTAGATTTTTACTCTGTGAAGAGTAAACCATAATGGTTTGTCATAACTTTCAACGTTCTTATTACTTTACAAAGGTATTCCTTGCCTACATTCTGTGTTGTACAAGTCATTCATTTTGCGAATGCTACAATAAACTTCAAGCATATGCTTATCGGTGAATAGGAATCAAGAACAGTCATTTAAAATTATGGTCGCACAATGTCATGGATTGAATGAAGTCAAACATTAACAATATACGATGGCAGTTCAGTGGTCTAGGGGTTCAGCGTTCGGATGCAAGGCTGAAGGTCCTTGTTTTGATTCCAGGAATCCGGATTGTCGATGGGCAGTTATTCATAGATTCCGCCTGATTGAATATTAATACTATGAGTTTTTCAGATATGTCACGGTATATATATATATATATATATATATATATATGACGTGTTTGTCAGATTTTAAAATTCTGTCGAAATACTTGAGCTCATGAATTGATTAATCTTAGATCATCATTGAGAACCTGAAAGCATTGATAGATTCATGAGCTCAATCAAGAATTCAGCGATCTCCAGAACTCTATACTGTCTATTAAAATGCTTAAATAACTTCGTCTTATGGTGCTTTTTTCATTATAAGTGTTCATAGAAAACCCGTTATATTTGAATGTTTAATATCGAATGGTGAAATAGCATTTTATCTTTGTCGATTTCTTCCCCACATAATTCAATTAAGAAATATTTGTAAATGTTATTTACTGATAAACTTATTACGAAAAGATTGGCATTGTGTTAAAGAACCGTATTTTAAACGACTTATTGGATTGAATGATCAGTAGCTGAGTGGATAAAGCGATGGCATTTGAAGAGAAAGGTACTGGATTCGAGTCTCAGAATGAACATCAACTCTAAGATGTAAGTACATCTAGCCGACGAGCCTTAAATAGGACGAAACTTGCGTAAAACTGGATTACACTGCTAGCCACTATACATCATTGAGAATGATTGTTACATGATATAATATTATTATCATTTTCATCTTGAAAATTTAGAGTTTATGAATTGAATGAGCCAAATATCTCATCTGAATTCTTTTTGTTTTGATCAGTTGTTGAGGACTATTGATAAAGTACTGATCCAGTCTTCTCAGTAGCTCTAGAAATGATTTCAGTCTTATGATAAAGACTGAATTGACTCCCTTGGGTTATAATAACAACTTGTTATCATCCTGTTATCTGAGAAATTTTAAAACTTTTGACTATCAATGAGAATGTTTCCAATGAAAACAAACCAAAAAGTAAATCATAACTATACAAAAGAAGTAAATAAAAAGAGTGTAGTGGAAAAGAAATTATTCTATATTTGTCCTATGCTTAGAATGTCCCCAAATGCCCTGGTACGACCGAGAGTGAGGAGAGTCCTCTCTCCCTCTCGAAATGCTCTCATATGGCCACTCGTATATAACCTCTGACAGGGAAGTCCTACTCAATACCTTCTCGCACCAGAGGTGTTGTTTACGAAATTGAGAAGCTGAAGAGCGAATGTCCGGAGCTTTAACTCGGTTGGTGGACATAAAGGGTCCACCTAGGGAAGTTGAGAAACCGTGATTCCAAACCAATAGTGCACATGGGTTCCAGTATCCTGAGGGAACAAATGGTGTATGAATCAATCGTTGGTCGCCGAGTACCATGGGACTGCATCTCCTCACGATGCTTCACTGCCTTATGGATCAGACCTTTAGGTCAAAGGCTCCGTGTGTGGTCCCCTAAGAAAGCCACCTGCTTCGGTTTGGAAACCTGGGCAGTATCACAGCCCTCACACAAATCAAATGAGATTTGTTTGGCGAATATATATCTGGTCCTCCCTTATACTAATATTCATGTGTTTAAATAAAATGAATAAAATAAATATTATTATTGACAAACGTTTAATTTATAGAGAACACAAAAATTATTTAATTCCACAGAAGGCATTATTTACAAACCCTTTTAATTCGACCATTTTACTTAAAAGCACTTTGTGATGAACATACCTTAATAATTACTGTATTATTGAAAAATTAATTGTAAGAGTTGGATGTCTCGAATTTCTAATGCTAAAGTTTAACATATAGAGCTAACCTAATCTGATAGATACTCACCGTAGATACTGGTTGAGGATTGTGCTATGTTAATTATTTTCTATCATCAGATTATGACCTGATAAACAGATTACTATGAAACATATTGGTTTTGGATTCTACTTTGTGAAAATGTTCTAGTCTATACAAAATTGGAAACTACTGACCTCCATTTGGTGGTTTTTAAGGTGAGAAATAATCGATTTTTTGATAGTCACTTGATTTACATTGTAGTTAAGGCATATTGTTTTTATCTAAAATATCTATATGTTCATCTCTAATAAATCTGATCATAAACCATCAGAAACGTAGTTTTTTGTTTTTAAATCTACCAAGCAATGCGCATTCACTGCTGAAGAGTCCCACACTAGAACGAAACGGCCATCCAGTGCTTCCAGGTTTTCCATGATGGTCTAGCTTCAATGGATTCATGATCTTAACTATTAAAAAATTACTATAATATCCACAAAAACCCATTCTGATATTATTTTTAATTACTGTCTATCGCTTATCTTATGTATCCTATGTGCTAGCGAAAACATCGGTTAACTATTTTTTTTGTTCGTTTCTTTTTCAAGTTCTTTCTTACACAATACACTTCACACTTCCTCAGTATACAACATACCTTTAGGTTAGATGTACACTTACTAAAGGCTGATCATTGCACTCGACCAATTGTCTGTCAAGTGATGATAGATTAACATCAAAGACTTCAAAATTGTTGGCAGCATGAATAAGAAATAATGTATTCTCAATAGACGTCTACATTCGAACTGTCAGTATCTAACTACAGACAACTATTGGGAAAATTCGAATATCTTCGGTTTTTCCTTTGTCTCAACATGCATTATAAATGTAGTGAAATCACAATTCAAGAATTCAGAAAACACGATTTAGATGATGATAGTTTGGTGCTACTACATGGTTTCAAGATTAATTGATAGGATCCTTGAAGTAATGAGGAAAGGTGTGCAAAAACTAGGTGTATTCATAGTTTTCGGTATAGGCTTTAACATCACAATAATCCACTTGATCCGCTTGAAGGGATTCCATACAACTGTCCAATCACAAGATGCCACGTCGATATTCTAGCAAATTCTATCGGAGTGTGATTAGATGTAATCTCTTCCGCTCCTTTAGAGCTCTTTCTAGGAGCTGTCGTAACAGTTCGACGACGGTTTGACCTTAAGATGCCATCGAAAACACTTGAACAAATACAGTTGTATTCATACTATATATTTAAGTGACTCTGGACTGCACCTCATCCGAATTATCTGTCCTCGATTATGAGTTTACTGAATTCTCTGTTACTCTTTTCGGTGGTTCACTTTCACCTGTATGTGATTGCAGCTTTCTTTTATATCTAGCTCACCAGAACCCAGGAGATTACTTTATACATTCTAATGTATTTCTAGGTGTAGTATAAATATATTGGAGTCGTAAACACGCTTCACTGCTCATATTTAATCACTCTATTGTTTGTGTTCTCCCCAAAGTATACGACAATCTTGGAAGGACTACATGTTTACAGCAGATGAAGAAAGTTCAGTATAAAAACTAGTTAAAGTAAACAGACCTGGTTGAACTCCACTGGTCACTGATTCTCACTAGAACCCCATGAAATATCTCTTGAAGTCAGTTACTAGTGAGCATATGATTATAATCAGAAGGGGTTTTGTGGAGATTTCAGTATTTTTCATACTTGAAATCATGAGTCAACTATGAAAAATACTGAAATCTTTACAAAACCCCTTCCGATCGTTCATATCTGTTTATTCACACAAATATCCTTTCATAGGGAAAAAGTACAGAAATTTCTTCAATACCGTATCTTGAAGTTAGTAGTAAACGAGTATTTCTCAGTGAATTTGTGTTCTATGAACCAGATAGTTTTAATATATAGTATGCACTTACATATAGAAGTTTTAATTAATAACTTATTTCCGAGAAACAGTGAAAGTACTGGTAGTAAATGAACAGGCCAGAAGAACACGACTTCAACAAAATTCTACTCCTGAGTTAGAAGTATATTCACCATCTTGATCCATTAATCAGTACTTAAATATTATTCTTCATAGTAAAACTAAAAAGATTCACGTACCGTACTTTAGAAACCTAACGCCACTGAGATTATCTTTCTAAGCTCAGATACACCCTACTACCTGAAAAATAAATAAGCTCTCCCAAATTAATTGAACACATGGGTAAGTTGAACAAAGTCCGGTTGAAAAATCATATGTGACCTAGAAACTCATAATAAATGTGTGAGCGAGACTTTTGTTTTTCATATAAGAGCGAACTACAGAAAGGTTCCAGTATTGTTTGTTATAATTTCCGTTTGAGAACTGTAATGTGATATGTATATATAACTATGCAACAATTTTATTATTTATCCATTTGAACACATAAATATTGGTACAAAAGAGCACCCAATACATATGTGTTATATCTAGAGCCTTGATTCTTAATATGCCGCGAACTACTTGACTACTTGAACGATAGAACCCGCAACGTCGCAAAAAGAGAGAAGACAAAGACTGGTAAGCAGGAAGTTTATTGCCCCGAACAATGCCAAAATATAGCACAGAAATCTCGTGTATTTATAGTTATTGGCTGAAAATAAATTATCATTTAGGTCAACCAATAAGCACATAGGTATCAAACTAATCCATCCAATGGAGAAGCTCCACGTTGGCATTTCTAGAACATTCCCCTAGCCGTGATTGGATGGAATGTCTGCTGCTCTTCCTGGGCTTCTTAAGGATTCCTAGAGTCTACCGACGGGCCGTCCTTACAATATGTGCCACACAAGTCACTTGATTCTTCTCAGAATCAATTAGATGATTTGGACTTCGCAGATGACCTAGCCCTCCTCTCTCATACACATGAACAAATGCAGATGAAGACAGCAAATGTAGCAGCAGCCTCCGCATCAATAGGCCTCCACATTCACAAAGGAAAAAGCAAGATTCTCAAATGCAACACGGAGAACACCGACCCAATCACACTTGATGGCGAAACTCTGGAAGAGGTGGAAACATCCACGTACCTGGGGAGCATCGTTGATAAACAAGGAGGATCGGATGCAGATGTAAAGGCAAGGATTGGCAAAGCAAGGGCAGCATTTCTACAATTGCAGAACATATGGAACTCAAAACAACTCTCAACCAATTTCAAGGTCAGAATCTTTAATACGAACGTCAAGACAGTGCTACTGTATGGAGCTGAAACGTGGAGAACTACTACGGCCATCATCAGGAAGGTACAAATATTTATAAACAGTTGTCTACGCAAAATACTCAACATCCATTGGCCGGATACTATCAGCAACAGCGTTTTATGGGAGAGGACAAACCAGCTTCCAGCTGAAGAGGAAATAAGGAAAAGACGTTGGAAGTGGATCGGACATACATTAAGGAAATCACCAATGTGCATCACGACTCAATCCCTAACTTGGAATCCGGAAGGGAAGCGGAAAAGAGGAAGGCCAAAGAACACACTACGCCGGGAAATAGAAGCCGATATGAAAAGGATGAATAGCAACTGGAAAGGAAGGCTCAGGACAGAGTTGGATGGAGAATGCTGGTGAGCGGCCTATGCTCCTCGACGAGGGGTAACAGGCGTAAGTAAGTAAGTAAGTAAGTCACTTGATTCGTGTGTTGGCTGTGATACTCCCCGGGTGCCCAAACCAAAGAAGATAGTTTTGTTAGAGGAATACACCCGCAGCCTTCAATCTAGAGGTCTGATCCACAAAGCAGTGGAGCCACAGTGGGAGATGCATTCCCATGGAAGCCAGTGACTAATAATAGGTTCATACGCCATTTATTCCCTCGGGATACTAGAGCTAAAGTGTATCATAAGTTTGTAGTGACGGTTTTCCTACTCCCCTAGGTGGATCCTCCATAACCACCAACCTAGTTAAAGTGCCGGACTTTCGCTTCTCTTCCCCTAAATTTTTTAAACAAAACCCCTGGCGCGAGAAGGCAGTGAGTAGGACTTCCCTTTCAATGGCCATGTAAGAGCATTTTGAGAGAGAGGTAAAGCTGACTCTCGACATCCTTGACCGTACCAGGGCATTTGGGGCTAACAAAGGGATCTATGATGGATATCAATTAAAATGCTATGGGAATTAGCAATAATTTTCAACATTTAAGAATCAAAGTTAAGTCAAAATGAAAGCGTCCATTGTAATTAACTATGTACATCAATCATTTACATTGACAGATACATTAAAATTATAGTTTTATATTCATTCTTCTCAATTTATTATTTCAGGGTCTTGAGTCATTACATTTACAATAGAATTAATGTTTCTTTTTTAAACAGAAGATGTAGCTTTTCTTATTTTCGACCTCATTTTCCTTTCACTTTCAGTGAGTGACATAATTATTTCTTTTGTTGTATTTTTTCCCCATTTTCTTAAATGACCTCGATCAATTTAATGAATATGCAAAGTGTTTATAAGATTATCAAACCAATTTATACTACTTATATTAATATAGTAGATCAATTCTGTTTTATGAAAATAAAAACTAAGTGTACATTATGCCTTATCGATTTGAATAATGCATGAAATGATACAGTTTTATGGTTCTGGATTAGTTGGTTTCAATTTGCTATGAAATAGAGCCACAATAGTTTATATTCATTTCAGAACCCTGAAATGAATAAACTTTTATAGAAAATTTGATGAGATTCACATTATCGACCATAAGATGTTGGTTAGAGGTGGTCAATAGGAAACCCTGGATCCGGGTTTCGTGCTACTTGGCACTCGTCAGCAAGGTGTACCTGTAATCTTGAGGGAACTGGTGCTCCCTGATGGATTCGATCCCGTGTCATTCAGCTTCATAATCAGGTCCAGGGTTTCCTGTTGACCACCTCTAACCACTATCTTATCTCAACATAGTGCACGCAGTGTCGAGCCAGCTGGACTAGTGGCCACATTGCAACTTGATCGATAGCATTCAGTCAGAACTAAGAAGAACTTGACACGCATGACAATGAACACCACCCAGTGATCAATCAATTGTCATTATCGACTATATTGATCTTGGGTTGATCACGAATTTTTCCGACAAACTAGTGGTATCTAGTAAGTAGTAAGCAATTATTATGAAGTCTCCATATTGTCTTATCATTTTGTAAGTTATTATTCTCTGGTTTAAAAAAAGTTAGAGTTTTAATGCTGTTATTCACGTCTTTTATTTCCATTTTTGCCCCCAAATGCCCTGATACGGCCGAGAGTGACGAGAGTCCGCTCTACCTCTCCACTTGTTCTCACATGGCCACGCCTATATAGCCTATGACAGGGAAGTCCTACTCAATGCCCTCTAGCACCACGGGTGTTGCCTACGAAAGTGAGAGGACAAAAAGCGAATGTCTGGCGCTTTAACCGAGTTGGTGGACACTGCGAGTCCACCTAGGAGAGTTTGAAAATCATCATTTCAAACCAATGGTGTACATGGTCTCAAGTATCCTGAGGGAACAAATGGCGTATGAACCAATCGTTGGTCACTGGCTTCCATGGGACTGCATCTTCTGACGTTGATCAACTCTCTTGTGAATCAGATCTTTAGGTCAAAGGCTCCAGATGTGGCCCCCTAAGAAAACCACCTGCTTCAGTTTGGGCACATGGGCAGTAGCACAGTCCTCACACAAATCGAATGAGATTTGTGCAGCGCATATATATATATATATATATATATATATATATATATATATATATATATATGGTGCTGCTTTGTACCAATATTTATGTGTTTAAATAAATTTCCATTTGTCTATTTCAATAATACCGATATCATTAGCAATGAGCCAACCATGTTTAATAATTTTTGATCACAGATTAGTTATACTTCATTACTAATGAATTTTACATTGAGACAATTGGTAGGTAATTTTTTCTGGTTAGCGTGGAAAACTAAGAAAGCCATTATCCAGAAGAAACAAGTGTTCATCAACAGTCGTCTACAGAAGATACTTCGTACCCATTGGCCAGACACTATCAGCAACAAGTTACTGTGGGAGACAACAAACCAGATTTCAGTGGAGGAAGAAACGCTGGAAGTGGATTGGGCACACCTTGAGGAAATCACTTAATTGTGTCACAAGACAAGCCCTCACATGGAATCCTAAAGGTCAAAGGAGAAGAGGAAGACCAAAGAACACATTACGCCGAGAAATTGAGATAGCCATGAGAATAGACAAAAACTGGATAGAACTAGTAAAGAAGGCCCAGGACAGAGTGGGTTGGAGAATACTGGTCGGCGGCCTTATTCTTCATTGGGAGTAACAGGCGTAAGTAAGTAAGTAATTGGTAAGTAAATTCATTTCAATCAACAACTTATTACAACTTTTGAGGTCTTTGGTTTCTATTCAACAAATTAACCTAAAGACAAGCTAAACATTCATTAGATAATGATGGAGGAAATTTTCAAGTATACTAAACTACGCATAAAATCAGTTTTGCTTGATTCATACTACCTATAGAATGCATAAAACATCTTTTTTTTCGTTAAAACTATTCAGCTACTACTGAGTAGTTGAAATGAGATTATATTTTATTGACGATCAGTTCAAGTTGTAACAGTTTGGGTTTCTGATATTCAGATTAGACTCGGCTACCAGCTATCATTTACACCATAGTGTATCATAATTATTCTTTATGTTATTATTGCAGAAAGCTCTTTGTCTTTCAGACTTATGGACGCGCTGAGCGTCACAGATATCTCACGAGTTGATGTATGCAACTAATTTATGTATATTCCTTCAGACAAATCACCGTTTTATTAACTTCGGTTTCGCGCGTATCTCAATTGTGTAATTAGACTCGAGAATAGATTTAACAGTTCTCAAGTCTGATTCTAATTTGATCTGATTCCTTACGGTACCCAACTCTGGTCTAAAATTGGATTTTTGTTATTATGGCCTAACAATGACAAGGACCAGAAAAATGAAGTACAATACAAAGAGTTCAGAAAAACAGACAACTCGATAACTGAAAACATTGTTTGACCAGTTTCTAAAATAAACTCACTCACTTCAAGTCTTGTTTTAATAATGTAAACCTTAACCCCCAAAAAAGCCATCTCATAGTCGACTTTTATGTAAATGCAGAAAGAAGATTAGAAGACGAAGAAGCAATTCTTAAAGAGATGGAAGTAAAAAAGATTGAGTGGGAGATTAGAAAGCTTCACCTTTGTGAACGGCTGTTAGGAAGTAGACAGAGACCTTTTCACAAATTTAAAGACGAAAGTCAGTTGCTGATCCATTTGAGTCTCTACCTAAAGATCTGACGCCTGAAGTTGCACTTGGTTGCCGATATACCAACGCAGATCTGGTCAGTGATGTTGAACCTAAAGCAGGGGCAGATATCGTTAGGTCACTGTTCACGATAGTGTGAAATTAGTGAACGATAACTCAAGTCGGGATAACCAACTTACTATGTTATATGAAAGTACAGAATGACTTCATGAAATATGAAAACGGCATTTAACACATCTTCCTTCAGTTATGCTTCATAATCTTCATGATTCTTTCAATTATGTGGTTATTACAATTGCTTTCCGTTTACAGTCATGTTCTCTTCAGTTAGATCATCTTAATGTTCTGCTGCCAGGTATTCCACTTCTGATCGATGTCACATACTACTTAGATCTGTCAACATAAGTAGCATACATCACAAGACTACCTAAAATCTGAATTATTAAATCCAATGGAAATCCATTTATGTTTCAGACGTTTATGAAAAAATTAAATATCCCCGACCGATTCAACGACTCATGTACTTGTTACATCATTGTAAAGGTATAACGAAGGATGCTATAATACATTGCGTTTTATCCCCAGAAGAAGAATGCGGCACTAAGGCAATTAGCATTTTACATAAACAATGTAGGAGGCCGTATGATATTGCAGAAGCACTCTTAACGTTGTTACACGGTCCTTCATTACATCAGGACGACGTAGCCGGTTTACAGAGGTTAATAAAACCAATGATTAACTGTAAGATATCCTTGTCACAAATGGAACGAGGTTCAGACTTGAAATGTTCTATTAATATAAAATGAATAGGGAACTGAATGTCAGGAAACATACAATTTAAATAATCAGAAGCAGAAGACGATATCATGATGAGAGCCAAATCCTATGACTTGTTAGAGTATCTAGAAGAGATAGTTTAAAATACTTACTGGCAACTCGCAAGCGGAACCCACAAAGCTCAGATATCATCATTGAATAGTCAACCTACCTTGATTCGAGCTAAGGTCCATGAATTGTCGTATAATGAAGATGGGGTATTGTCCAATCTGTTCTAATGAACACGAGGTTTTGTCCTGTCCACAGTTATTAGCAGCGGATCACAACGGGATAGTAGAGATACTGAAGAGGTTTAAATTGTTTAAAGCCTAATCAACGTGCAGCAGACTGTAGTCAATCCACGAGGTGTAATATCGACGAAACCCTAAAATTCTTCATAGTACGGAGCCTGAAGCTAAGCAGGCATATTGCGATTTCATTTATCTAACCGGAATATATTTGGGATGTGTACTCAGTAGATTACGTGAATACGTATGCTTTATTGGATAACAGGTTGGATACGGCCTTACTATTAAGTGACGTAATAAGATAGGTTGGAATATCAGGAACAGCGACTCAACCAAAGGTATTTTTGTAATCATTCTGCGTTAAACCTTAAAAAGCCAAGAGGAGTTCAAATAAGGTTTGACTGTGCTTCTCAATTACAAGATGTATCTCTGAATGATTGTATGCACACCGGGTCATATCTTACGAATGACTTAGTGAAGGGTTTTGCTTACATTCAGAAAGCATTGGATTGAATTGTCAGCAGACATTAGAGAGATATTCCCACTTGTTTAAATATTTCTGAACATTACAGTAGAACGCGCTACAACATAGGCTCAAAAATCTCTCGAGATACAACTATTTACTGAATATTATTAAGTAGTATGAATCAGGGCATAATAATATGAGTTAATGAGGTGAGAGTAAGAACGGAGAACGTAAACTTAACGATATATATTTATAAGATTAATTTATATTCCGCAGTTAATTTATTGGTCGTAGATGTGCACTGTTTAGGAGTCCCACAATAGGACGAAACGGCCGTCCAGTGCTTCCAGGTTTTCTTTGGTGGTCTAGCTTCAATTGACTCACACTTCCAACTATGAAAATACTAAATCTCCACAAAACCTCTTCTGAATTTATTGATTCTCCAAACTATATATACACATTCGATTATAGATCAAGAGCTAATTTTGTACATTCAAGTTTTTTTTGATTGATCAAAACATTTAAAATAACGCACGACTTGTTACTATTCCTTTGTATATCGTTTAATTAAGTGTTGGCAATGAAATCAGTCTTCTTATACAGTAATCTTTTCTTCCTTATGTTGACATAACAGTCTAAATCGGTTGTATTAGGTAACAGGCAGCAGTTTTTCCGCAGTCACAGTAAACATTCATACCATTACCAGTAATAGGAACTAAGTTTCAAGTCACCACATTGATATATCCATCCTGTTTCAAGTCATTACAATTCTTTAGACACTCAATAATCAAATTATGACAAGTCTTTTTTCAATAGAGCAAACAATTTTGAATTATTAAAATATTTTATTATCAACAATCAGTAAGCTTTTCATATCCATTTATATTGCAGTAATCAGTGAATGAATTTATTTATTTAAACACATAAATATTGGTACAAGGGACACCAGATATATATGCGCCACACAAATCTTATTTGATTTGTGTGAGGGCTGTGATACTGCTCAGGTGCCTAAACTATAGCAGGTGGCTTTCTTAAGGGGCCACACCCGGAACCTTTCACTTAAAGGTCTGATCCACAAGGGAGTGGAGCATCGTATGAAGATGCAGTTCCATGGTACTAGGTGACCAACGATTGATTCACACGCCTTTTGTTGCTTCAGGGTACTGAAGACCATGTTCACCATTGGTTTATAATGAGAGTTTTCCAACTCCCCTAGGTGGACTCGCAGTGTCCACCAACTCGGTTAAAGCGCCAGACATTGGCTTTTCGTCCTCTCAATTTCGTAAATAACAGTAATGCCACGAGAAGGCATTGAGTAGGACTTCCCTGTCAGAGGCTATATATGCGTGGCCATGTGAGGGCATTTCGAGAGGGAGAGCTGACACTACCCACTCTCGGCCGTACCAGGGCATTATAAACAAAAATGGATAGTGACTTACAGTGGAATCCAGGATGTGCGTTCCGTCCTATTTCGAACTTGTCAGCTGGATAAACTTGCATCACAGATTTGGTAGTGGGTTCGAGTCCTAGAGTAGACATCAACTCTGAGATGTAGATACATTCAGTTGACGAGTCCCAAATGAGACGAAACGCGTATCCTACATTCTACTAACCATCTTTGCTTATAATAATAAGTCATTACTACTTATATACTAATGTTTTAATTTCTTTAATTAAGTCAATGATAATCTTTTATGAAGAATGATAGACATGTTCATTGTCATTCATTCATATCTATCATTCATTATATCAAATTAATTAAAGATTCTATTTTTAGAAAATAGATGAGCACATCCAATCAATTACTTAATCAATATTGATTATTTTTTTTTCTAATTAATGCATGGAGTTATAGTGGGTGAATTTTTTTTGGCAATAAATTGTACTTACCCTATCTGCTGTATCTTCTACTCAGTTATATATATGTACACCATGAGTACAATGTCTTTTTTAAATGAGTTCGGCAAACATATACGACAAGGTATAGATATAAATATATATGTAACCATCTTTTTTTCCCTTCAATTCTATATAAATTTAATATAAGTGTAACTTTGTAATTAGACAAACAAGGTATAAAAACCATAACAAATTGATTGATTGATAAGTCATATGATTTACATGGTATTCAACTATTTAGGTAAGTTAAATCATGTAAATGAAGAATTGACATTTTTTTTCTTTTGAAATACTTTCTTTCCTTAATTAGTAGTTGATGATAATAAATTAAAAAGTTTGACTATCAGTCAGTTACAAAGTAGAACTTCGTACGTACGTACGCACATCAGTTCGAGTTGCCATACCACATTAACACAAAGATGCAGTTGTCGATTCAAATCCCATAGTGATAGAAGTAGTAAGAGTATAAGCAGTAATCCGAAAGATTAGGGTTTGAAGATGTTATTCAAGGAGTATAATCCATTTGGTAAGAGAAAACGATAGAGATATGAGGTTTGACTATAGGTTTTCAGTCAGTAAGTCAGAACTTGTTAATAAGGCATATCTCAGACTCTGATAAAAGTGATTTTTCATAAACGATTTAATCTAATGTTACTACTGACAGAGATTACTAGTGTTTTATTTTGTCTGTGACTGACTTCTTGTGATATTTTTGCTACCAGAACTAAATTAACTACTATTATGATTATGGTGTTCATATTGTTGTGCTAATGAAGTATGGCAACTTGCAGCAATGAGTATATGTGCCTGGTCCTAAGTCGTAGCTGACCGACTGTAGTGATGTAAGCTGGTTGGCAATAGTCAGTAGGAAACCTTGATTGATCTAGATTTCGCCACAGTTCGCACTCGTCAACTAGAGATACCTGTAATCTTGAGGAAACCGATGCTTCCTGTGAGATCCAGACACATGTAACTCAGCTTCACAGTCTAAGACGTTACCAGGAAGCTGTCCAACGTCGAACTAACTTCTTGTATGAGATATTTACATTGAATGATCACTGAGCGGTGACTAATCTCTCTACTATTTGATGCTGATTGGACCCGAAAGATCTAGTTCTTTTATTCCGTTATCTGTGTTCTACTGTTTGGCGCTTCATGTCTATCAAGAGTATTCAAAACTTAAGCAGGTGTTAAATAATCATAGTAAGCTATTCATCTTTAATCCGACAATATTTTAAATTCACTTATTGTAATGATAAGGTGTCTAAAAACTGTTTAGAACAAAAAAGTACTAAGACATACGCCGCAAAAACCGAAATGACAACACTGAGAAGGAATAATTGGATAATAACAAGAATATTACACAAAAAGACACCAGAAAGATTGGTCTCATATGACTAAAAGATGAATGCTACTTTTAATTAAGAATAAGATGTGAAAATGCAACTTCAGTATCTACATTGTGTCTAATAACGATTGAAGCTATCGAGTTGCACATACGTTTTAGACATTTTCAAGGAAGTGGTACTGTATAACAAAAGATCCTAACTCATAACAACTGGTTGTTATGTTACGATTAGATGTCAATCGTTACCCTTCTCCCTTTGTTCATTTAGTTGTAGCTGTGTAGAGAAGCTAGCATTATTAAAGTCCCGAAACTATAACACTCAGTTTTCAACACCACTACGTTTAAAACACATTTTCGGTTGTGTTATTTAGATAGCCTTGACGCTAAATGTAGGCAATTCCTCTCGGAAGATGACTATCAAACAGAGTTGATTAAGATCCTCAGTTCAGAAGAGTACTATCTTATTGATGTAAAGCAAAAATATCCTTGTTGATTCTATGTTTATCTGAGCTTTCAAGTCTAGCTAAAGTTACGTCAATAACAAGTATGAAACAGACTAGCAGTTCGTTCTACTAATCACTAATTGAAATTTGATATCCTTCACAACGCCACCACAATCATTAACAAAACAACTAGTTCCGACAACTCAACCTCAAAATTGATACCAATTAGAGTCTTCTGTCAACTTTGTAGAAGCATTTCGCATCTCAGCGGCATGCTGGTGGGTATGAATTGACAATTGGTTAAATTTTGGTAGTTATGTAATTGCACAATAAAAAAATAACACGAAAACTCTGGATTAAATATTTTTGTGTACCAAACTTGCTCCACTACCACTTACTTTTTATGGAGTTATTTGAAAACTGATGGTTTTGTATGGTTACATTAATTTGGACAGTTTCTCAGATGTTCTTACACGAAAAGATCAGACGAAAACATGGCACCCATCCATGAAGTGATTGACTATCACAGTGAAACAGTTAAATTAGGACTACCTGCTTTGGGTCAGTGAAATAACCGTGATCGGTGGTTGGGGACGTTGGGTGACATTGCTCAATGTCGGTCATAGACGGACAGTTGGATTAACTCTTTAACTTCCCCGAAGTGTGGAGTTCCAAGATTATTTTGCACATTATATTCCTCGGATTAATTCCTATTTGTGATGTACCCCTCAACGTCTATTCTTTCTCAATATCAATAGTACGAATATTATATAAACTCTTGTTCATCATGTTATTCATTACACCTTGTCGTGCTCATAAGGTATGGAAACTTTGGCAAAGTTCATACTTAGTTTTACTACAATTTCCAATCAATAAAATATTTTAATTTTCAGAAACAAATGAATAGTGATCCGTTTCTTCAAACACATAAATATTGTTACAAAGGGGCACCATATACATATGTGCCACACAAATCTCATTCGATTTGTTTGAAGGGCTGTGATACTGCTTAAGTGCCCAAATCGAAACAGGTGGTTTTCTTACGGGGACCACACCCGGAGCCTTTCACCTAAAAATCTGATCCACAAGGGAGTAGAACATCGTAAGGAGATGCAGTCTCATGGTAGCCGTTGACGAACGATTGATTCATACGCCATTCGTTCCTTTAGGATACTGGAGCTCATGTGCACCATCGGTTTGGAATCAGGGTGGACGCACCGTGTCCACCAACCCGGTTAAAGCGCCGGACATTCGCTTTTCGTCCTCTCAATTTCGTAAACAACAGTAGTGTCACGAGAAGACAGTGAGTAGGACTTCCCTGTCAGAGGCTATATATATGTGGCCATGTGAGAGCACTTCGAGAGGGAGGGTGGCACCTCCTCACTCTCAGCCGTACCAGGGCATTTGGGGGGAAATGAATAGTGAACTGAAGTTTGAACAAGTGTGTACAATATCAGTATGATAAGGGCTTCATTGTTTCGTTTATTTGTGTTCTTGAAGCGAATTCACTGAGACACAGTCTCCTCTATCAATAAAGAATGTCTTACATTAGAATGATCTAACGCTGCCCATTCAATTTTTTAATGATCAGGTTCTAATTCCTAGACAACTATCTCAACATTGTTTCAAATCAACTGAGTATCGGGTAGAAAATTAATAATTACGTTTTTTATTATATCCCAATGATTGTACTTCCAGTCATTGGGATATTACAAAAAATATAATTATATTTTCAACACTTATTTCGACAGAATTCAGTACATGTTAGAGACTAGACAGTGGTAATCGACATTTAATCAGTAGACTGTGGATTCGAATATCACTCCATCTATTTCGGGTTTGGGTAGCCAGGGAAAATTACTAGCTTTTTATACAAAAAGTCAAGGTTCAATAAATAAATTTACGTGCTTGGTTAACAACTTCAATTGCAAAGAACTGGAATACAAGGGACTGATTGTTAGCTAATGACTAATTCCTGTTGATTATGATCTGAACAAAAAATTAATGAATAGCTACAAGTGAACTAATAACAGTTTGTCATTTATGGAAGATTTATCTTGCGTATAACTAAATAAATGATGTTTATGTTTCACTTAATCTTTTTTTTCCTAATAGCAAATAATAATGAAAACAGATTTAGCCGTGAGTGCAGACTTCAACACACGAGTCCCGAACAATAATCCAATATAATAGAAGTTGGAATATTTAATATTAATATTAATATCAGTGAACGAAAGTGGACGGAATGGAAATGCATTTAAGATTTGGAATATATACAACTAAGCTATCACGACTGGTGAAGTACAATACTCCCTGAACTACCAAAACTATTGGTTACGAATTGGTGGTGCCACATGCCCTGGTACGGTTGAGGGTGGGGAGGGTCAGCTCTACCTCTCCAAATGCTCTCACATGGCTACACGTATATAGTCTCTGCCAGGGGAGTCCTACTCAATGTCTTCTCGCGAAAGGGGTGCTGCTTGCAAAATTGAGAGGAAGAAAAGCGAATATCCGGTGCTTTAACCGGGTTGGTGGATATCGAGGATACACCTAGGGGAGTTGGAAAACCCTAATTCCAAATTATTGATGCACATGGGCTACAGGATCCTGAAGGAACAAATGGCGTATGAACCTATTTTTGGTCACTGGCTTTCATGGGACTGCATCTCCTGACGTTGATCTACTGACTAGTGGATTAGACATTTAGGTCAATAGCTTGAGGAGTGGTCCCCCAATAAAACCACCTGCTTCGATCTGGGCACCGGGGGAGTATCACAGCTCACACACGAATCAAGTGACTTGTGAGGTGCATATGTACTCGGTGCCTTCTTGTACCAATATTTGTGTTTAAATAAATAAATAAATGCAAGTAAACAAATATATGCCTAAACCATCCCATTCGTGTGTAGACGTATCAATGTGCTTGTCTTGTTTAAGTAGTATCATGAAACTCGTCTACCCAACGACCTGAACAGGCTAAAAACGTGGTCAAATTTGACGGAAGGAATATTATGTAGCTTTAAAAATAAATCATAATTTCTAAAAACACAAAAAAGAAAATTGTCACAATGCACTCTTGATTTGATGTAACGTTCATAAATACAAATTACTTGCAAGTAAAGTCAACAAAACAGGTTGAAAACATAAAATTAGGTTATCTCAAGTTAAAATCAAAGGGAACAAATGAAGTAAAATAAATTCAGCTGAACATAAAACTATCTCATGATTGTCTAAGTCTAGCTAAGCGCTGCGTGAGACCATCTTCCTCCTCCGCTGAAATAGGGGCCACTGAAACGGAAGTGTGAGTTGAACCAGGGAGTTCGTAGTTCAGTTCTATTCCGGTTTCGTCAGCTACCTGATTTATCAGACCTTGGACTTCGTTTTCAGGGGTTGAAATGGACATTGTATTGGCTAACGAGGAGCTTACAAGCTATTTAAGTGAAACTAATACAAACAAATAAACAAACCTTGGACTGTATATCCATGTTGTCAAATTCCCTTTCGAATTTATCCATGAGACAACTAACCTTTTCCATATCCATGGACCTGGCTGCGCTTTCCATACAATTGACAACTGTCATAATGCTCCTAGTGAAACCCTTAGTAGTCATGGCCGTCTGAACCCTGGAGACAACAGCATCGATTCGAGCAGCAAGTCGTAAATAGCTTGTTGCGGTGTGCTTTTGTCGAATAGCATTTTCTGCATGGATTCTTGCACCTTCGTGGTCCCCCTTTTTGATAGCAGCCTTTAATTTATTTTTAGATTCCGCCTCATCTTTGTTGCAACGAATGGCACAACGTTGCATTTGTTTAGCAGCGAATTTCAAGTTGAATATCTGTTTGTCCATTTTTACTTCACCTGCCAATCGTTATAGCCAAGGACGACCTTGAGTTTCGACTCATCTGGCAGCCACTGCTTTGTCTGAACTCCCGTTTATCCAACATCCAATATGTTTGTGACGAATAATTGTAAATCGGTTTCTTTTTTCGTGGTCACATCTCACATTTTAGTCACGGATTTTGGTTTTCAGTAGTTTATATGGATTTTTAGCAACTAGGCTTTGCTAGTCCGAATGGATTTAACAACTTGGAGGTTGGTATTTCTCATGTATGAGTAAGTGGATTTATCATAAACAAAGAAGGTTTGTTGGGCAAGGTAGCCTTAACTTAACATGACAGTCGGCTAGTTAGTTTGACTATAATGCCTTTAAGATTGTGATGCTAATGAGTAGAAGGGAATAAACGTTTCAAAGGAACAGACAACGAAGTGAATAATTTGATTGGCCAGACAGATATGTGAATAGGTCGATGATCACACAAAAACAGAAAGAAGCAAGGATCATAAAAGACAAATCAGGGCAACTATAGATGACACTTAAAATCATGATGCTGGACGATAGTAATTAGTGTGTGCGACGTCCATTTTGGCTAGTCTTACCACTCAGTTAACAGCTAATAGATTTAAAAGTAGACAGAGGATGAATTTTATGTACCACGACGATCCTTAATTGTGTCTACTCGAATTTTATAAAAGGAATCAGTGGTTGAACGGAAGCAGAAGGGAGAAATGAAATGTGAATGAATCCTTGTCTCCTTGTTTATGTTGAGCTCCATCATGTTCTAGGCTCTCCCTCATGAATACGACGGATGCTCAGGCTTCTTATAATTCTCTAGGCTGACGGATCTTTGACCACAGCAACTTGTTAAGCATTCCGCTATCAATGAAATAATGGTACAACAATGGGATTATGTGTGGATATTTTTTCCGATGATTAAGCCCATAAGATTCGCTTCATAGATCCACATGATAATGTTAAGGTGGGTCAACTTCTGTTCAGACCGTAAACACTTAGTACTCGAGAAACTGCGGTGACTGTATTTCCCCATCTGTAAATGAAACCACGCAGAGAAAGCTAGTATATCTGATCTTGGTATGTTTAGCTATTTGAGCATTTCTTTACAAATCGTCTCGTTCTATTGAGTAGTCTTTCGCACATTTATGGAAATCGGTGCTCAACTAAATTTTCAGTTTCAAGCTTCGTAAACCTCATTGATGAACTTAACACCTAATAGTCCAGATGAAATAGCATTCAAAGTTATTGTAGTCTGCTGACAGTGAGTATCAATGTTATTATCCACCAAACAGGAACTTACTATATCATCTACCGATGCAGATCAAAGGTAGTGACTACTGTTCCAACAAGCGATTTGATGTTATCAGAGCAAAGAAAAGATTGTTCCCTAGTCTTTCTAAGGGTTGGATCACTAAATTCAACATTTGAGGCGATCTGCTCGAATACCTAGGAAACCTATTTCTACCTTCTAGATATTCCGACAAGTTGATCATATTGTTTGATTTAACACACCCTTGTTTCTGTTATTTGCACAACCTATTTAGGTATGTATATGAAAGTTATATGACTCATCGCTTCACAATATACTAAAAAGTGCAATCAGAGTCATCGTGGTGGCTGGCAATATGCACTGAAAAAAATGAAAGTGTCGACTCCTGAACAGCCAACTGTCAACTGCAGCTTAATAATCGGCAAAGTGGACTATTTCCAATTCCTACTGTCTAAGCATGTACTGTAATTTCGGCGTGATCAAAATTCTAGATTACTGTTTAAACGATTTTCAAGACGATTGTTTAGTATCACCAACTGGACTGAAGACTGCACATAGTCTCCATTGTCTGTGGTGATTTTAATCTATTCGACTGTAGCTTTCTTTCATCACTTGGTCACTTGGTAGTAGATTGTCCCACCTGTTTGGATGCTCATCTAGACTCAGTTTTCACCAATGACTTGAAAATATATGTGACTTAAATGCGCTCCATTGTTCAGTTCTGATTATTGTATTATTCGTGTTCTACCTAAAGTATGTGGCAAGCTTCGAGAGGATACACACCTACATAAGACAAAGAAACCAAAATACAGGGATTACTCAGAAGAAAATATTCAAAATCTAGAAAAGATATTATGTATAGTGAACTAGAAGTTATTTCCAGGTGACTCGTTCAAAAATACTTTTGATGTTATCGCTTGTTATCTTGAATTCTCTTTTGATATTTGTTGCGTCAATGAAACTGTTTTTGTGAGTTGTAATCGATATATATCTCCCCATCTGAAACGATTACGGAAGAAAAAAAGAAGTATATACAAGAAGAAAAACTCCATTGAAGTTCGAAAGCCAAATGGTCTAATAAACCGAGAGGTTAAGCGTCTGGACTGGACGTTTACTCAAAAATTCTTGTACAAGCTCTTCAAGTATGAGGAAGCCATATAACGAACGCACAGGTGAGAGACGAATTAGAGGCGACAACCAGCTGAATGTTTATGGCTTAGGTAGGTCATTCATGTGATGTCGTGCTTCCCATATCCATAGGTTTGAAGAATAGCCGTGATCCATTTTCCTCTAAAATTGATGTCCGAAATGCCCCCAGTCACTAGACTCGTTCCAATGTTTAGGATCTGACTTTTAAGAAGTGTGCTAACGTTCTGTTTCATCTATTTATGAGCATCCCTAGTGAATCCTTCTCATCCAGTCTTATACCGAAAACAAAGAGAAGGATAAGAATAACTCTAATATCTAAGGAAGTAACTGATTATAAGGATTCAAAATTTAGAACTATAGCAATAACTTCAGCTTTTCTCGAAACGATGTGAAAATTATTGCCACTTCCACTTTATCCTGAACTAAAAGAGTATACTGATCCATATAAGCTTGCTCACCAATGCGAAAGAGACACCTCAGATGCTGTTGATATTCTGTATCATAATATAGCGTTCAAATTTGAAAGGTGTAGACAGTATATTCGATGCGCATTTGAAGTCGATAATTCTGTCTTCGACTCTTTTTCAAGATAACTGCCACTTGACAAATTGATTAACGTCAACATTGACAGCTGAGTAACTAACTGGATACGTTCCTACCTATCTGGAATAGAACAGTTTACTGTGTAAGGAGGGAAATGATCAGCACATCGACGAACTCGTGGTTCTCTCTCTTATTTTCTCTTTTTTTAAACATGATCTGTCATCTCCCACAGAAAATACATATGTTAAACATACGCATGATTCCACAGTATGTATTCTGGCTTCATACTCTTTACAGCCCCTTATAATCTTATTGGACGATAGTCTGTTGTTAATGGTTTCACACTCAATCCTTCTAAATATCAAACTGCCACGTTTAACCTGAAACAAAACAGTAACTATGAAGAACAGTATGGATTGATAACTTTGGAGAATCAAGAACTATGAAGCTGTGACTTACCACTGAAACACAGAAAAAGCTACATTGGCAGCCGGGGTTGGGAGTCTGAAAACGTTATGAAGAACGTTTGATAGCAAATCACTTAGCAGGGATGGAGCAAAAATATGGTTTTAAACGGAATAAAGCACTACTGTGCTATCTGTTTCTGACATATCAGGTTCACGCCATCATTACAGGGATGATCAATAATCCACAACATGGGATTACAAGCGAGAGACTACCTAAGTAGAGTTACTAAAAAAAGATAAAGTCATCAAAACTGTTTGACGGAATACTTATTCAAATATGCTAGTCATCTAACAAATAGGTTTGTATGACAACTCTGCACAATGAATCTGCAGTTCTGTAACGCATATATGGTCCAAGTTTGACTTAAAGCCCTACAGTAGTATGTAACGATCGTGGTCCTGAATTAAAGTTGAAGAGAAAAGGCTTGGAAGTTGGGTTACCGAAGAAAAGTAGTTCGCCCGGTTAGTTGTTAGGTTACAACTACGTCATATTCCAAGCTCTGTGCTGTTGGGGTTTTACGGAGTCCTTCATTCTGCTTAACAGTACCCTGTTGAAGACTTTTCTTGGTATTTAGAGGAGAGTGAAGCTTTAGATTTATTGTCTACTTCTTTATCAGTACTGCTCTAATAATAGATCTAATTCTAAAAGTGTAGATTTGACATGATGTGACTGCTAATCTATAAGATCTTACGTGGAAGTTCCATCAGAATGGTAAAGTCATTTATTGGGTATTTCTTGACGACTGACTGCAGCCTATCGTAGAATTGTTCTTTAACGCTTTTATTGTAATCGTTGGTAGACTCATAGCATTGAATGGGGCTCATTGTAATGCCCTCTTTCTTTGTTTCGAAGGAGACTTAGACAATCCTGGGTCCATGAGGTCCCCATCCTGTAAGTGCTTTTTGTGCTTGTTTGGATAGCATCAGTGCAACGCCTTGTGTATGTGAAGCATTTTCTTCTTCATGGCCGGAGCATGACAGCAGCTCTCCTTAAGCTAGTCTTTGTTGTTCAACCTGCGTCCAATGTGTTTCACTGATTCCAAGCACCTCCAGGTTGTATTTTTTCGTTTCTGCAGCAGCTTGGATGACTCTCCCGTTCTCCAATATTGTACGAACATTCCATGTACTCACATTAATGGTTTCTCTGATTGTCAGAAGGGGCATCAGCCTCGTGACTTCCGAAGGAACTAGGCTTCCATCATGAGACGTCCTAACTCCTTTAAATAAAGACCTTCTAATTTCCAGGGCAGAGTTTAAATGGTATGAATACGTTCTTCAGGTTAACGTTTTTCAGGCGGATTAGTTTTCTAAAGTATGGGGTCGCTGACCCCTTGCACAAACCTCCTCATTTATCCGGGCGTGAGACCGGCAGTAGCCCCAGAGGGGCCCCAGGCAGAGTTAATATCAACGAGGCGGTAGCGAAACAGCTAAACGTGAAATATCTTAGTCTTAGTTTACCTCGATCAACATTACATGATACAGGAAACCAAGGCTACCTTACTGATTATACGACGTGCTATATAGGCAAACGTCCTGTAGCAGCCAGCATTACAGGACTTGCCAACATGTTTTAAACACCGATTTATTTAAAACTTGTGAACTGGATGCGACTGCAGGAGGGACGTAGGTGATGGGACACACATGTGAGTCCCTCCATAGTAACTTATGAAGATCAATGGGTAAATCAGCAGAGAGATTTGAAACAAATGCTTCCAGTCGAATTTAATGATCATAAAGCTGACTGAAATAGGCTCTCCTCTAACATCATAGATGAAGAAGTGAGCTTTCAAGACATGAAATTTTCTGATGCGGTAGGGTACACAAATCAGCGAGTGGTGAATGCATTAGCAGTCACTTTAGAGTCATAAAACCACTAAGAAATTATTCAACTTAGGTGACATAATCATGCTGGTGTTGCGTCATTGCGAACAGCACCAAGTACTTGATTAGAGAAATATATCAGTCCCCTCAGGTTCATACGCTCATAAAGATGGGATAATACAGCTGCTGTCATACCTGTCACACCCGGAGTTTGACCAAGCACTACTAGCTGAAGAATTCAACACTCCATCCCTCAGCTCTGCCACAAACGAAATATTTGGGGGGAATAAAAACGCTCCTCACCTCTGTTACACTAGGATAGACTACGCAGCCATTACAAGGCATCTTCAACACGCCCAACGTTCTTAAGACTTGTGAAGGCTAAATGTGGGTGACCACAAATAAATGGTAAGGTACATCATTCAGGATGCTATTCTACTCAATGAACCTCAGATAAGGCACACACCTCGAGATAAAAGATCTCGGATTAAGCGTAGCACCAAATGCTTGCCACAAGACAAACGGAGAGCCTGGGACAATTAGGAACTCTCTCTCTGAAGTATTATGATTGCAGCTCTTGCTTGGCATCGAAAAACAGATACAATGCAAAACCTAAAGCTATAGGAGCAGCCAAAATACAAGCTTATCATAAATATCGCTACAGATCCATAACTAAAAGAAAATCTGTAGTGATATTAGTTCTAACCACACGGTCCTCGAAGATGAACATGAGATAATTATGGAAATTTATGTTCAACATTTAACAAGGAAAGGTCAGCAATGGTGGACGCGGAAATAACTAATCGAGATGGCATGGCTAGATCATGGGGTAACGAATCCCTATTCACACTAAAACATTATTCTATCGCCAGCCCAAATGTATTCTTCAGAAGTGTTATACATCGTATTGCTGATCGCACGATAAGACGAGTCAGAATAGGCAGTGATGTCACCTGCACGTAAGATCATATGGATTAGGTAGTCATAACATAAAAAGTCTACAATTTCGAGGTAAGGTCTTTTATAATAGTAACAGATAAATGTTCTAAAACCTAAGTGGACTATGATTCCACAAACATATAGGCCAGGATATTTGTGATCTTGAAAGGCAAGATAGCGGAAATTCTATCAAATTAGAATGGGAGAAATCCTTAATGTCAAGCTTGACGACCAGTTAAACCAGAATGCTACAAGCACGGAACACTCCTTAACCCTGGTGCCAACTGGTCGCTTGGGTAGTATCCAACTAACTTCTGGGTTAGTACTAGAAAACTAAAATCCCTGCCCCGAGGAAAGTCATCAAGATGTGAGAGTATCCACGCTCTAGTTCTGAAACAGTGTGTAGGAGCAATCGCTTCAATAGTGTGTAATCTATTCAAGCAATTCCTAGAGCAACGTATACTTCCAATAGGATGGAGACTGTAAACGTTCTCTTCATTCTGCAAAGGAGAAGATATCATAGATCCTGCCTCGCATAGATCGTAAGCATTACTGCCGATGCTGTCACGGGTAAGGGAAGTCGTCAATGGACAAATGATGCAGTACGTGAACAAAAAAGTCATCCGTAGGGCGAAACATCTGTTGGGAAAAGGCGATTCATATGCGTAAGATCTCCTAATAACGTGGGGAGGCTGGACGATCTCCTGAAGCTCTCCTAGTTCTCCGATCCTCAGTTTTACTGTAGTCATATATGTCATCAACCTTATAGCGTATTACAGTTGCAAGAAGAAAGTTAATCGATAAAAACATCCACGGAACGTCACAAAAACGCTTTCAGGTATCCAATCTTCTCACGATTCGGGTTTATTGACAAATGTTGTGCATTTTAACTATCAGCATCCTTTGTTTCTGCCCTTTATCACTCAGTCAGATTCAGGTGACTTCAACTGTTGTGTGGTTGATGAAGAATCCATTTGTATGCGCCTATAAGAATACATGAGAAAGTTTCCTTTGCTTGTTCCTTTATTTTTTCTTTAAATGTACCGCTTCTTATATTACCGATTGTACCTACACATTTTATCTTTCGGTTAATTTGTAGTTATTCTTACCAGCTTATTTGCAATTTTCGAAGTGGTCAACACTGATAAGTTTTTAAGGTTTAGATCATTGTGTCTGTGGGCAGACCGAGAGAATTCCTTTAAAAAAGAGTTTTGAAAGACATTGTATGCAATCAGAATTCAATAGTTTCACCAGAAACATCTAAAAAGTGAAAAACCACATAACACGTTTCTGATTGGGTGACTACCTATACTGCTACTATGTTTAGTGGCGTTCCAGAACTTTTCGAAGTTAAAAGCCATCAAAAATGCTATTGATACCCTAGATTTTCCGTACGTAGAGAGCTTCTTCTATATTTCACTAGTGTACAATTTGCTGAGGGTTACTAAAACAGCTTAGGAAACCGAATCTAGCGTTCAATTAGAAGATTTATCCGTTTCACCCAAGTTTTATTTCAGATCTCGAATTCTGATAGCTGCCATAGTGGGAAATCGTTCTTTCGATTAATTCAGTTGACTAGAACTATCCCCGATGGGATATTTGATTTTCACGGTGTTAAGAAAGTCTACTGTTTTGAACAGTTAACGGATCACATCACAGCGATCTACATGTTGTTATTTTCCCCTTTTTCGGTTGGAACACTACTTTTGGGTTGTCAGGATCATCTCTACCCTTCCCCAAGTAAGTGATATCAATTCCTAATGTTTAATTGCTTAGTATCCCTATCTGATACTACAACATTACTGTAACAATGACTGCAATTGCTGAGTGAAGAGTCCTTCAGATATATTTTATTACATTTGTAATTATATTTACCGATTCGCTGTACACTGCTTTGTACAGTTTTTTCATATTGTCATACAGAATTCACCGTTCATAAACAACCTTTTTTACAGATTTCAATAGTGCACGTCAATGTATTTACCCTGGTCTAGGTCTATTTATTAACAGGAATTTTGAGTCCGCACAAGCCATTAGGCAGACTATCAAACAGACGTATAGTTACTATTCATTACTATTATTAATAACCACTAGGTAATTATTGTGTGCAAACGATTGGAGTTTGAGATTATCATCAATTAGTTCGTATTTTCGCATACATTATGCTTATTTTGAAGGTTTTAATTATAAATTCAAAAGAAAAAAACAGTCTACAGAAACTACATTTTATTTAAACATATAAATATTGGTACAAATGGGTACCAGATACATATGCGCCACACAAATCTCACTTGTGGCCTATGTACCCAAACTGAAGCAGGTGGTTTTCTTAGGGGACCACACCCGGAGCCTTTTGACCTAAAAATCTGATCGACAAGGCAGCGGAGCATCATAAGGAGATGCAGTCTCATGGTAGTTGATGATCAACGACTGATTCATACGCCATTTGTTCCCTCAGGATACTGGAGCCCATGTGCACCATTGGTTTGGAATCAGGGTTTTCCAACTCCCCTAGGTGGACTTTCCGTGTCCACCAACCCGGTTAAAGACGCTACCGGACATTCGCTTTTCGTCCTCTCAATTTCGTAAACAACAGTAGTGTCACGAGAAGACAGTGAGTAGGACTTCCCTGGCAGAGGCTATATACGCGTGGCAATGTGAGAGCATTTCGAGATGGAGGGTGGCCCCTCCCCACTCTCGGCCGTACCAGGGCATTTTGGAGGCACAGCAACTACGTGTACCTATTGGTTCGTTGTTTACAAAATGGACAGATATATCCAAAAAATACATACACATTGAAATAATGAATATTGGGTTTATTTAATAGAAATTATAACAATCCTGATAAACAAATTTTGTTTTTCAAGGGAACAAAAAAAATAAACAAAAGGAGAAAAAAAACAAAATAGTGATTACATAATCAGTCTCTATGATTCGATTATAAAGTAAATGCAAAAGTTTTCAATAAAGTAAATAGATTGTCAAATCGATTAATAAATCAAAAACGAAAAAAAAAACAACAAAACAAACTCTATATACTACTCATAACTACTACTGGCAAAATTAGTAGTAGTAGAATAATGAAAGAATCCAAAAAATCTCATTAAATTGATCTTTCACAAATATGATTAAAACGTCTAGCATGATTATAATTATAACTTTGATAACGACAATAACGTCCATAATAGCAATTTGGTTTATTGATTACATCATTTGGTAATTCATTTGAACATATAGTTAAACGATATTGATAAGCTAATTGACTAAGTAAACGTTCACCACAATGTTTACATATTAATGAATTACCATTTAATGTACATAATGAAGAAATTGTTGTTGTATTCATATAGAATGTTAAACAATGATTAATAAATGTTGGAATTGTAACACCTTTTGATGTAAGATAATCCTAAGAAAAAGAAATAGAAAATGAAAGTTTCTTTGGAAGAAGTTTTATCCAAGGGTGGTATTTATCAAAGATTGACCTTAGATGGGATATCATTGAAAACTAGGAAGTGTTGAACAGTCTGTTTATTTCAAAATTGATTGATCACTGGGTGGTGATCAATGTCATGCGTGTCAAGTCCTTCTTAGTGTTGACCATCGAAGGCTATCGATCAAGTTGCAATGTGGCCACTAGTCTAGGTGACATTGATCACCACCCAGTGATCAACTAATTGTGATTACGTCTCAGTCCTACAGGAGGTCGATCGCGGCACGAGTAGCTCAATGGTAACGTCTCTGACTGTGAAGCTGAGTGACATGGGATCGAATCCGTTAGGGAGCATCAGTTCCGTCAAGATTACAGGTACACCTTACTGACGAGTACTAAGTAGCACGAAACCCGGATCCAGGGTTTCCTATTGACCGCCTTCAACCACCATCTTGTCTATTTATTTACATTGTGAGACTTTTCAAAAGTGTGCATCAACGACCCAACCAGGGAATGGGACCTCAATGCTCAAAGTCAGTGGTCAACCTCTAGATCGTTGAGTTGGCATCTGACAGTACACAGATCTAACTATAATCGATTTATGGTATACAAACTGAGTTCAATATATGGTGAAATCTAGCTCCAAAAGATTAGTAAGTTGGGTGATTTCACAAAGCATGTACATTATTAAGGTAATTTACACTATATCGAATTCAGTACATTTTCAGATATTACGTCAAAAATGATAATTTGCAATGTAGCCAGATATTTCTCTGAATTACTTTAGTTTGTTTTACAGTTTTGTTTATTGTCATGCTAATATCCTGATACTGAATGAATCAGTATATTAGAAGTCAATCAAATAAGTGAAGTCGCTTCTAATCATTGACACGCATTAGATATAATTTAAATGGATATATTATAGCTTTAAACAATCTAAGGTAACACTACATGATATTAAATGAACATTTTATTTTATTTCAACACATAAATATTGGTACAAAGGGGCACCAGATACATATGCGCCACACAAGTCTCATTCGATTTGTGTGAGGGCTGTGATACTGTCCAGGTGCCCAAACTGAAGCGGGTGGTTATCTTAGGGGACCACACCTGGAGCCTTCGACCTAAAGGTCTGATCCACAAGACAGTGGAGCATCGTGAGGTGATGCAGTCCCATGGTAGCCGGTGACCAACAATTGATTTATACGCAGTTTTCACGATGCAAATAAGAACACGAAAATTGACTTCAGTAAAAGATTTATTTTACTTCCCAAAATACTCAACGACTATTGTTGTAACGGCAGGTAACTGCTACTGAATGATCAAACTCGTGAAACGTACGTCGCAAATACGAAAATCAGGACGATAGATGAAGATTTATTTGACAACCAAAATAAATTAAAATGAATATCAGAATACACTGAGTTTTATATAGTTCGTACTGATTAACAGTTAGGTTTATATACATCAAACTGAGTAGTACGTGACGTTAATTAATCAATAGCTTATTGTATGAACATGTATTTGCAATATTATTACACTGTTAAGAGTTCGAGGGCGAAATCAAGGGTTCTTGATTGGAGTCCTGTGTGCGGGATCTGGGATGCACGTTGCTGAGGAGTTCCGTGTTAGAATGGAACGGATTTTCGGTGCTTTCGAGTTTCCAAAAGTTCAAAAATATCAGTCTATGATCTCAAAGAAACTCAACAATCCTATACTGATAGCTGTTTATAACCAACAGATAAAAATAATATGATTTTTCCTTCTTAAAAAGTCGTCACATACTATAAGCGATTGGAGAATCACAATTCCACATTATTTGTACTTCAACTATCTAAGGCCTAGGTCATCATATCATATCTTTCAGTCTTGAATATTTTACGTTCAAAAATGTAGAATGAAAAACTTCATAAAGACTAGATATAGTACTTGATATGAGAAAGTGACAAAATGCTTGAGAAGCAGCAATCAACGTTTGTCATCCGAAGAACTGATCCAGAGACAGTATTAAATTTAACACATAAATTCCCTTCACATGAATCAAAAACATTGAGGTTCCACTTGTAAAAACGATGGAGTTGATTTTATGTTTCTAGAACTGTGAAGGAAAAGGTTGGCAAATGGAACAAATCCACTGTAGCAACAGTGGTTACATACTGTTTAACCAAATAGGACAAATTACACGATAACCGAAGGTAGGTAAGGAACATGTAAGAGTAAGTTATTTTGAGTAAAATGGATTATTGACCTTGTTACTAGGGCCATTCTGGTTACTAATACACGTGCATGAACGGTAAGTATCATTCGACAATACAGCTGTATGCACAGTCTTCGTCTTCACCTGATCTATACTTGGATTGATCAAGTTTTAAGAGGATGCATTAGTGATCGAATACTTATCGCAAAAAAATAAACATACATATGTAACTTTTAGAACTCAATAGACCTCGTAATGAAGTGCAAATCATGCATTAAGTTATCGAATACACATGGAAGAAAAAGACTGTAGAATTCTTTCATTCAATATAAACAACTTACATCAAGAATTCTTGTCTCTATACGATTATTCAATAATAAATTACGAGGTATTGAATTGTATCGAGTCAAATCTGAAATATTCAAGACAGATATCAACAAAGAAGTCATTCAAAAATATTATCCAATAAATGGAATATCAAGAAAAAGAATTCAACTGGTGAAATTTTGTTCATCAGCCAAATAGATGATTAAGACATTTCATCTATCAAGTAGTAGTGCAGACTTATGTAATCGGATTTGAACCACACACTTCAGGGGGGGGGTGAGGGCTATTGGGGTTTAAACCTTGGACCTACTTAGGTGGAAGTTAGAAAATACATAAGCATTGTGAACACTAGATGATAGATGTTTTGACAGACAACCAGGTTGTAAGATAAGAAGATCAAGTAAGCAATGTTAAGGTTAGACATACGTTGCGTATAAAAACATTACTTGATTGAGATGTTTGGGACAACTGAAACATTTATTACATATGCTCAACCACCAACACATACTCGAAAAAGCAACAAAGGCTAGTTTATGTTATGTCCTCTACTTGATTATGGCTATCGGAACTCCAACAAGAAGAAACCCACAGTCGCGAATCAAAAGACGGAAGAAAGTAGGAGAAGCGGTTATTGAGTGTCAAAAGTGTACAGAAAAAAGGGGTATTTGTAGTTTTTAGTATAGACTACAACATTATAATCCGGCCAATCAGAAAGTAGGAAGTTACATGACTGTCCAATCATAGTATACCACGTTGATATTCTAGAAAGTTCGGTTCTGATTGGGTGTGATCTCTTAGGCTTCCTTATACCTCCCGGAGGTTTCGCTAGCTTTTCGGGAGCTATCACAACAGTTTAGAAGCAGATTGGATGGAGATTAAGAGAGGTTAAGTTACATTATAACAACATCCGCCCATAAAGTTCTTGATTAATGATCCAAGCAGTTTCAGGAGGGACGAACGTCCTGATTGAATTTCGTGCAATGATCATCAGCTATGATTTGAAATTCTAATTGTAATGAACTTAGATTTATAGCGCTGGCCTAGATGCATTCGATCTTCACTTCAAAACTCTCATCTTATTATTTATTCTCAAACTATATTCTTCATTTTAATTTTGGCTTACGGAGGAAACCAGGAAATGAGTTTTGTTTTGTTTAGAAATTGCCATTTAGATGTACCTGGATCATAGAACTGACGTTCACACTTAGACATGAACCCAATACCTATCACTGCAATGAGCTACTCACTAAAATACTTGTTTCAGATGATCACTAACTCGTTCGACGGTTGTTAAATTACATGTAAGAGTTTGATATTTTCATTTTGTTAATAATGACAGTCTCTAGTAACATATGTCTATCTTGAGCGAACTGCTCCAATATGGCCCTTAATTACTAGCTGGCAAGTCCCAAAAAAGACAAAATATGAATCTTGGATTCCATCACAAGCCACAACCTAAATTTATTAAAAGCCCAAGTTGGCTCCGTTCTGTCAGGAGACACATATACCAATAGAAACTGATCTGTAATGTAAACAATGATAAAAATAGAACTTTTACGTATAATTCTCTGCATCTATTCGCTACTAACATCAATATTATTACCAATTAACCCTTTCTAAGCTGATAACCATATGTACCAACTTGGTACAACGTTCACTAGTGGACACGTAACTACTCACCTTGTACACGAGATAAACAATAACCATCACATGTTGAGCATCCATATGGATTGATTAAAGAACAAAATGTACGCCGGCACACTTCACATTCTGTTCGATTTATACCATGTAGTTGTGGAATTGTTGTTGTTCGAATTGGCATTGGTCTATTACAACATGTACAATAACAATGTGCTGAGCCTAAAGAAAAATAATAAATTCAATTATAGAAAGAATGAGCAAAATAATAATCATAATAATCAGAATTGGATATGATGATGAATAGAATATTGGTTGATACATATTACGTTATGTGGTTAATTGACAAACACTTCCAAAGACCGAATTATAAGCATATAATCTGAAAAAACTGCTATTGAGAGGTGATACAACTGACCAGCAGCAACACAGACTTTTCCTGCGGTGAAAATAATATGCTTATACATTATTTACTTAATTACACCTGTTACTCCTAGTGGGAGCATAGAGCGCCATTTAGTGTTCTCCAAACAACTCTGTCCTAGGCCCCCTTTCTGGTTTCTTCACGTTCTGTTTATTCTCTTGATGTCTACCTTCAATTCTCGGCACAATGTATGCACTGGTCAACAACTCTTTTTTGTCATCAGGATTCTAAGTTAGGGCTTGCCTCGTGATGAAGTTTGATGATTTCTAAGATGTATGTCCTATCCACCTCCAGCATTCATTCTTAATTTTCTCTCTACATGGAAACTGACTTTTTCTCTCCCATTGTAGGTTGTTGTTAATGGTATCAGACCAACGGACATTAAGTATCTTGCGTAAACAACTGTATAGAAATACGTTTACAATTTTAACGATGGTTTTAGCCGTTCTTCAAGTGTCAGCTCCGTACAAAAGAACTAACTGTCTTGACGTTTATATTGCAAATTCTGGCTTTGGTGTTGGTTGAAAGTCGTTTTGAGTTCCATATATTACTCAATTGTAAGAGTGTTGCCCTTGCTTTGTCAATGCATCCCTTTACATCTGCACCAGATCATCCTTGTTTATTGATGATGCTGACCAAGTAAGTAAAAATTTCCACCTCTTCCATAGTCCCTTCATCAAATGTGATTGAATTGGTGCTCGTTTCGTTGTTTTACAGGATCTTGCATTTTCCCTTGTGTATGTTGAGGCGTAATGTTGCGTACCAAATAGAAGAGCAAAATGATTAATATAAGGCAGTAATAACGAAGTGGCAGATGCGTTACCCAGAACGATGATAAACGCTCTCATCCAATCTGAAGTCGATTATCACGTCGGGCTGACCAATTTAGTGGGTCCCTACATTTTGACGTTGATTAGATCGATTGATGTTGTCGACGGGCTCACCACTTTTGTGGCCTGGGATCTGAGTCCAGTTGGATCGTATGATTGATTGTTATTGAGATATACATGTCGAAATATATATGTAGCCAATTCTAGTATATAATTGTTGACTTAACTTGCGTTAGTGAATAACGGAATTAAAACAAGTCGAATACGAGAAAGGATTTTGAATACGCATATTTTGTACAATCATTGATCCAGGCAGACGATCAAAGGTACGAAACGAAACAGAGTAATGCGCGGTGAGAAGGCGTGTGAGCCAACACTATTTAATCAAGCGTTAATCTATATTTATATTCACACAAAAATGAACTATAGATATGTGGTGAGTAAGATAAGATATACACACACATACGCTTAGGGTTGATAAGTGAATAATTAACAAGATCAAAACGTGACCCAAAAAGGATGGATAAATTGGCCTGTCCAGAAGCCAGAATAAGTTATGTGGGCTTAATATAGTAACCGACACTACAACAGTAACTTTCGTTTTAAAAACGAACACATTATTCACTAGATTCACGTAGCCACTTACTTGTCCAACGGATATAGTGTCTATATCTTTATCAATAAGGGTTTGCTCTACCCCGTTTTTTGATATTCTTGACTATCTATTGATCAATTCTTGTTAGTCTATGTGCATTTTACGCGGATCGCCTCGATACATTGTCACAAATTATTTATAACAGGTGAATTGTAACTAAAACTGAAAACATGCCCACCGAACAAGCTAGTAGGTATCTGAATTCGGTATCTTAGCGGACTATGCATTGACGTTTGAAATGATCGATACTGAGTTCGAGTCGAAGATGGAGATATATCCCAACTGACAAGCTTTCATGATTCCTTTGATAGCGACAATTCATCTATTCTACATAACTTGAGAAGAATGGCTAAATCATGATAATTCTCATTGAAAGCACATATGCTAGCCAGAACTGATCGAAATTCAGTTTTTAATATTAACAACATGATAATTCAAACACTTACCAATTAAGTTATTGTAAATGAATATTTTATGACAAACAATAATACCATAAAGATTTTATATAATTCATGAATCTATTGAAGTCCTCTATAGAGTTTTATGTCTGTTGGCCGAAAAAGTTATCCATATGGCTATAGAATATTCATCTACTTGGACCTATATATAAGGATGAAAATAGTCTTTTTAGGAGTTTCCCAAACTTTCTGATTACAATTAGGATTATAAATTTAGAGTTAGGGTTGATTTGTATGTTATATACAATCTACATAGAAAGAATTGAGCATTTGATAAGTTGGAGAGATCATTATTTATGAACGACCTTTGAAAGAATCTTAAGTGACCTCAAGAAATGTCAGCCAATCAGTAAACAGTAAAAATATATTATACAAAACCAAGGAATTAAAGTGGATACACTTCTTCCATATGGTCCAAAAACGTGTCAAGGTCAGAAAAAGGTTCAAAGGTCCCAAAATCGTAATGCATAAGGTAGAGGAACTCATCTATATGGCTCCATAATAGTTGATCTCTGGAACCATGATAAGGTCACAAAAACCATCTCAGCCGAGAACACATAGCTTCAAAATTGTTTGTGTGTACTCCAGGTGTGTAAATTTATCATTTTTATTATGGATATGTCCCTACAATACTCATGCCACTGAACAGCCGAAGCTTTAGTAACATCCGCGATTATTGCAGCCAATGTTACTAGTGCTTTTATTATACAGTTGGCGGCAATTATTATAATATGCCTTAGTTTCAATCTGGATCGAGCAATAAAGGTTTCTACGCTAGCAAACATCTTTCTTCAACATATATTACATCGAAGGTCAATATCACGTTAGTCTGCACAAGGTATACAACTCATTTAATACCCGCAATCACAAACACAGGAACTTCTTAGTAGTCTCATTAGTTGTAGCTGCTTAATTGTCAAGTCTTCTCTAAAATTCTCTGTGAACCGATCGTACATGAGCATCAGCAACTGAAATAGGCGCCGTGACCTTGAAATTCCTCAAACGCTTCTGATTGGCTCGTCCATAAATAATAGTCTCGCCGATAAGTTTAATGTTATTAGCTTTACTCTATGAAGGAGAAAACATTATTATCCAACATAATTTTAGACGTTCTTAGTACTGTACAAAAGTATTTATTCTGGTTGTCTTACGTTTTAAGATAAGTCATTCTATTTTCTTCTTAATATTTCACAAACAACACAAGAGTCATTTACTCAATTCTGATTAAGTCATCTCTGTACTATTCTGTAATCTATATTACCAACTTTGGATCAGCAAACCAGAAATAATTTCGAAATTTTTATGTTGTCAATCAGCCAATGAGGATCGCAGATTATCTCAGTTGAATATATGTTGCTAGAGCAGCTAATGAAATATAAATCCATTCCTACAGAGTTTTCAAATAGTTTAGGAAGTCTGAAAACATAAAACCAAAAACTGAATTCATGTAAAGCTCCTTATCCATCATAGTTCAATCAGTTTCTCCACAAATTCCTTATAAAGTCATAAATAGTCAAGTGAAAATTATCAAATAGCACCAATCTCCATTACAACCTTTGTGATAAAAATCACTGGAGAATCGACGAAATGGTGTTATGAGACAACACTATGGAGGTAATATACAGTTGTCTTAATCTGTTTTAGTACCTGTACGTTAAAAGCGCATATTGGCCAGTACGCCATCAGTAACATGGCTTGATTATGAGTGAACTTAGGACAAATAAAAAAGACTTAAAAATGATTAGTTTATGTTCTCAACACAACCTACATCTGAACAAATGAGCATTCACACAACATTTGGATAATTTATGACGATTTCCCATTGCATTTCAATATTTGTTGGGTGGCTGTCAGAAATCTGATGTAGAGTCTTTTCCACTATTTGAAGAATTAAAAGTACTTTAAAGCGGAAGAAATGGGTAATGAAGTATCGTAAAGACTACTAGTCGCACGATTACTAGACTAAAATGGATGACTAAATATATTTGATCGCGGAATTAAGCATCAAAGCATAAGTGAATAGAAAACAGGAGACAGAGACATACCATATGAAGCTTCGGTTTTAACCACTGCTTTCCGAAGGCTCACTAAAGAAATTCACCAAAGTACCGATTCCCAAGAAAGTACAGATAAGGTTCGCCGCTGATGAGTCCTGACCAAACATTGCATCAGACTAAGGCACTAGTGCGCATAATGTTGGTTCATTTAGAGAAGTAGTCATATTTCAACTAATTGATCAATTAATTAATTAGAACAAAGGATCAAACAAGTATAACAGGTTAACTTTCAGTCGTTAGTTAGTGCAAATATTAATTTTTGATTGGTACTTTACCCTAAATCATCAAGAATTTTCAAATTATTAACTAGAAAGCAATTGTTCTCAGCTTTCAGTATTCACCCCCATATATAATAGTAATTATAATCAAACAGCTTATTGTGACAATATAACCAAGTTATAATGGTTGGAACACTTGTTCCATAAGGTTTTCCCTTCTCATGTAAGTCGGCCTGGAAGGAGTAGGATTAAAAGTAGTGAATTTAAGATCTAAGAGAAAAGTCGTAACACCAGCTATACTGAGGTTGAATGGTACTGATGTTTTTCCCGTAGATAATTATTATCATTAACAACCCTTCTTTCCCACAGAGAAGGGGTCTAGAAAATATAGGTTCTAAAAGAAATACACCTTACCTTGTCCCATTGATTTCCGATACCGGTAGTAACGCCTCAAAAGTATGGCGATAACACAATAAAAACAATTAAGAAAAGTCATGTTACCAGCTCCAACCAGCTGCCCTTTGGATCTGAGACCGTACTTCTAGGTGAACAAGTCAGTCAGTCAGTCAGCTACAACGTAGGACCAGGCACATTTATGCATCGGTCCAAGTTGCCATACCTCGTTAGCACAACAAGATGAACACCGGATTCATAGTAGTTAATTTAGTGTTGGTAGTAGTATATAAATTATAGGTTGTATATAAGGATAAAGTACAGGAAGGAAGAGAGATATGCTAGGTGAACAAAGTCACTACTAACTCAGAATCCTTTTCAAGTACTACAGTGTGGAAAACTTGTGAAACGACAACCACTACCATGCCTCTTAACAGCGTTTAACGAGTTGAAAATACTACACATTACAGACTTAAGTATGTATCATAATATCATGTGAATACGTTTGTAGATAAGCTTGAATTTCTAAGTTTAATGTGGAAACTGTTGATTTGTAATACTAAAAATTCAAAAAAAGGTTGTCACCTAACAACCATAAACATACATATTATGTATTTATACCGAAATAAACTTACATTCTTCAATTCTTGGTCCATGGTCGCTAAGAGTAATGCCACTAATACTTGTCGTACTATTGCCACGACGGTCATATGATGGTGGTAACCATGAACATATAACACAACCAGCACTCATCGGTAGAGAAGTGGGCATAATTATCGGACCAGTAGAAACATTGTGAGTTGTTGTGGTGGTAGCAACGGTTGGAACAATAGGAAAGATGCCAGAAGAACTACGCAGTAAACCATAGTCACCACCAGTAAAAGTAATTCTCTCTCTGTTTCTAAAAGAAATCGATATAATATGAAGAAAAAGAGGCGAAGAGATAAGAAATTTAACTAATAAATGAAATTTATTGTCTTCAGTGATCAAAATTGGTCATGATCAATGTAAGACCAGACATAAATAAGCATCAGTACAAATTACCGCACCATATTAGCATAAGAGGATGAAATTAACGGAGTGAAAGCAAGTAAGTCGAAAAAATGGTAGTACCAATAATGGTATGAAAGAAACCAAGTATACAGCTTATGGTTCAAAAGGAAGGAGTGAAATCAAGAAACAAAACGCATGAAATAACACTAAAAATAAACAATTAGAAGATGAGAAATAAACAGATTTGCACCAATGTGACCAATTTGAGAGTCCTATCACAGAAACCGTCCAACAATTAATCAAAATAACTATGCGGACTATAAATTAATTGTATTAGTTTGTACCGACAAACGTGGCTCAGTCCAACACTAAATAACTTTCTGCAGTGATGTAATGTTTTGGTTTACCCGCCCCTAGCTTTCCTCTAACCTACTCCCGCGCAAGTCACTGTCGATTAATGCAGTATTCAGGGATATGTAGTAAATGTCTCACTTATCTCACTAGATGAAAACACATAATCCCATCAACTCACTCATTACACTGTTTCTCGCTGTGCTGTTCCATCATATGACACTAGTATTTCGAAGAGACCATATGGTAAAATACTGATAGCCTACTAATGTACTCAAAGTTTAAGAGCTCCACTCGAAAGATTAGAGCCACCTAAATTGGACAACTGAACAGTATCCTCACCGATGGCGATTTTATCTACATCATAGGTGGTGAAAACTGGTAGAAGATAAAGTAGTGTTTTGAATCCTTGCAGAAATATTGTCAGAAAACCAAAGAATCAGAGTTGATGAGTTCATAGTTAAGCAAAGTCAACGCACCCAACAACTTTGTGTCGTATGATTAGTCAAGATAATGACTAAGAGCAGTTCCCAATGGACATCCGGGATTTAGGGAGAAATGTATCATAAACACAATTACACTCCAAATAACTTCATAAGTGCATTTAGTTTCGATAAACAAAACTAATTAAAAATATGGTGATATATAGGAAAACATAAACAAACAAATTTATTCTCTCACTCTTTCATACATACACATACCTTCTAGTTCGACTATTGTATCGACGAGTGTGATTTGAAAGCTAATATAATTTAATTTTAAAAGTTACATAATATATTATGCGCTTACGCGTGATAATCTTGCAATTTCTTGTTTTATGTCATTTTGTTCCGATTCAGATTTTAACTTCTCTATAAATAAAATAATGGTGATAAGATATACACATCATCAAAAGTAAGAATTCTTACCTGGATGTTTACGAAGGAATACATCAACTAAATTATTCAATTGGTGATTTTTAGCATAAGCTGACACTGATTTACGACACTTAAAACAAACATAATGGGAATAGAAAGTAATCAAGGAAATAATACAGTCTGACTTACCATAGGACATTCATTTCTTTTACATCTCAACCAACAGAGTGTGCAGAAACTGTGTAAACATGGTTGAACACTAATGTGTTGGAAAAAACGACATATCATACGGGCAAGTATAGTCGACGTACCTACAACACTCAAAATAGATATCTCCACAAATAACACATGTTAAGCAATTTTCTAAATCAGTGTCATCATTTGATGTTGATGGCTTCATAAACTTTGTTGATGATGGTTGTAGCGGTAGTCCCGTAGTTTTGATCTTATCAGACTCACCAGACAAAGCCAAAAGTTTAAAATCATCAACGAAAAGAACGCAAAATCCAACTCCTTAAAAAACAAGCACATAAATGTTATTCTCCTACAGTATAAATAAACCTACTCTTCGTCACATCTACTTCATCCCATAAAAGGTAGAAATAGTCACCAGTACGAAGCGTGACACAATCTTGCTGTAACCACTTGCCATCATTACAACGTGTCCCAGTTTTGCTACAATCGTGCAACCATATGACATCATCTGGATCTTTCATCAAAAGGCAATGTGGATTTGAAATTTCTTCATGTTTTATAACAATCAGACATTCTGAATAATGAATACAAAATTATTAGAAATGATTAAAAAGAATGGAAAACGACCTTCAGATGACCCGATAGTAATTACTTCCTGAGAAAGTTCATGCATGAATGAATCGTGCACTGAAAGTAATTTGGCCCACTTTAAAGATGTTTCTTCACGTTCTCCAGGAACTTCAGTGGTATAGGTTAACATCAACTGAAAAAAATTCAATTTAGCATGTGAGGGCAAACGATATAAATATCGTAAATCGGCGTTAAGGTAGGATAAGTAATACATGGTTATTACAACGTGTAGATAGGAGATCAGTAAGGTTCGACGTCAATCAGAATTATCAGTGATTATGAAAGACGAATTAGTAACCGATTGAGAAGATGCGACAGAGAAGCTTAAATAACTGCAAATTTAAATTCTCACGCGCAATACTACCGAAGTATATGTGGTATGAAAGCCAACTTTGAGTGGATAAATTATGAAACAATAACATGCAACCAAAAATGAACGTCTAACAATCGACTTGAGACAATTTTGAAACAGAAGAGCAAAAAAAGTCCAAAATGATTTACGTCATGCAAAACATCTCACCTAAACCAAATTTGAGTCATGAAATGGATTGACAATACTGCTTTATTGTGCATGAACCTAACAAAATACCAATATTTTGAAGCCTGTTCTTCAAGTACGAAACCTTGGAAAGCCTAAGCTTTACTAGGTGAATACCATTTGAAGCTCATGAGGCGTACTAATATCGTTGTGCAAAGAGGTTGGGACAGCTTATTAATTCTAAACCATTGTACTTCGTAATCTTCAGTCGTATATGTTTTGTAAAAATATGCGTTCAAGCTACACATATTGCACGATACCTTGCATACTTAAACACAACCAACTAGCTAGTTTCACGCACTAAACGCCACCCGTTAAGGGAAAAACATACGACTTGGAAACAGAATACACACTAATATAATGACATTACCCCCAAAAACATACAGAATTATGATTAAGATTACACATCACAAGAAAAAACCAACATTTGTAATATGTTTGACATTAACGAAGAGAAAACAAATATATGAAAGCAGTGTCTATTATCAGTCAACGTAATCTTAAGAACTTGAAGTATAAGTGGAACAGACGCGCGCGTTTCAAAAAGGGCAGTGACTTTCATACTTGTTGTGATTATCGTTGCTTTTGTGTATTTGTTGCACCAAAAGCATTCTTAGTCTACTTTAACTTGAATTAATTCAGTCAGGGTTTGAAATTTTATTGAAAACTTTGTCTCGTGGTTCCTTCTTTTGCATATATTGAGGTAAGATGGTGGTTGGAGGTGTTGAACAGGAATATACTCTGACGCTTGTGTTATTATTGTGTTTTAAACCTAATCTGATTACAATGGTTGGCAGTTCATTCAAATGTGGACAGCCGAACTGTTTATTCCCTGTAGATGAAGGGATGCAGTGTGATGAATGCAAAAAATGGTTCCACAAGATGTGTACCCGTCTCAATCCAGCTGCATACAAAAGATGTTCTAAGCCTAACTCGCACTGGCTTTGTACGTTCTGTTGTACTAACAAGACGACATTAATCCAGGAGACTATGAGCCTATTGGCTCTAGCCTGTAAAAAGAACGATAGTGGATGCGCTAGTAACGCAAGTACTGACAGTGAAGACTGTGTCAGTGTTGTAAGTGCTGTTACAAAACGCGCTGAACAACCTACTCTAATTAATGACAAAGTGAAACTTCCGTTACAACAAACGAGGAGTAAATCACCACATGGTATTGACATGAGTAATCATGCATCTTTAGTACAAATTGCGGACCCGGATAGAACCGTCACCGTCCCCAATAATCCCGATGTAGCTGTACTGAATGACGAAAAATGGACCGCAGTAAGGAGGAAAAGGAAAAAAAGCTAAAATTAAAGCACACTTGGTTGACAAGTCATTGAGGAACTCAAATTCTGAGTCACTCAATGCACTATCGCACTCTGATAGAACGACAGAACATCATCCTAGTGCGACTGAGAGGAATTTAATATCATCGAATATTATTGTGAGTAAATTGTCAGAGTCTAACGATCCAGATCCTAAGGTTAGACACACCCATGACTTAGAGAGGCTCGGAGAATATATCCGTAGCATATTACCAGATAACACTAAAGGTGTTCAGGTCAAAAAATTAGTTAGAATAGGTAAAAGGGCCCATGAAAGTGTTCTACCCCGACCGTGTAGACTCCTTAAGGTAATCTTAGGGTCGGAGAAACAACGTAATCTTCTGTTAAGTAACGCTCGAAGTCACGACAACTCTGACATTCGAATTAGACCAGATGTGTCTCTTGAAGATAGAATAAAAAGGAAGACGGCACTAGCTGAACTAGAAACCCGTCTACAGAACGGTGAAGAAAATCTCCGATTGGTGGGTTTTCGAAAAGTCAGGTCTTGGAAGCGAATGCTACCAAGGCCTGTGTGGATAGGTCGTTCTCCCTAGGAGTTTTATATGCCAACGCCCATAGTCTAAGACATAAATTCTACGAGCTAGGAGCATTAGTGGACAAATTAAGGCCACTCATTGTAGCTGTGACGGAAACTTGGTTAGTCCATGACTTCGATTTCACCCCAGAATTATCCGGATATCATTGTTTAAGAAGTGATAGACATAGATGCAGGAAAGGAGGTGGCGTCCTTCTATACATAGCCAATAGTATAAATATCCGCTCCTCCGTTTGCGAATTCCATGATAGTGGAACTAGTGAAGTCATTAGCTGTGAGCTCACTGTCGGATGTTGTACATTTGCACTCGGTGTCATCTATCGCAGCCCAACCTGCTTAGCTGATGACTTTATTTTAGAGCATATTCGGCTATGGAGTGCAAATAACAGATGCTTGATATTAGGAGACTTTAATGCACCTGACATTAGTTGGACTGAGATGACCACGAAATGCTCTATAAACTCATTTGATATCAGGCTCTTGGAAACAGTAATGGAACATGCATTAGTACAACATGTATCCAAACCTACACGTTTTGGTGTAAACCAAGGTTCTTCTCTGTTGGACTTGGTAATTACCCATGAGACTGAGGATATTACCAACCTAAATATTCTTCTCCCGTTAGTAAATAGCGATCACGCTGTTTTATCATTCACGTTTAGAGCTAGCGATATGATATACGATCAGATTAAGCCTCGCCCAAACATATGGAGAGCTAACATACCAGCCATTCAGGATTGTGCTACTAAGATAGATTGGTCAGTAAATACTAGCTCATCAGTTGACGAGGCGCGGTCTGTATTTAAAGGCAAGTTTAGTGCAGTCACGTCCCCGTTTATACCATACTTGGTGCCACGTAGACCGAACAATAGTCCACCGTGGATAAATAAAGAAATTAAGAAACTTCTTAGGCGTAGAAAAAAACACTGGAACATGTTTATCTCTACTGGCTTAGAACAGTACAGATCTAGTTATTGTAAGATTAGAAATACTTGTAAAGCGTTAATTAGTAGGACTAGACAGTCATACGAAAAACAATTGGTTAGGGATTGCAAACATAATCCAAAACGGTTCTTCTCGTATATAAAGAGGCGAACTCAGAGAAGTGATGGAATACCATCACTTTCGATACAAGAAAATCCGTTAAGTTTGGCAAGAAATGATACTGAAAAAGCGGAAGCTTTTTCGGAATATTTCAGTAAAGTTTTTTCTACCAATAATGAAGAACGATCACCTATTCATTGTGATTGTGGCGACTTGTTGATGGACCCTGTAGTTATCAAGAAAGAAACTGTTTTAAGGCTACTTCAGCATCTCAAACCTGATAAGTCTAGGGGTCCTGATGATATTCATCCTCGGTTTATGAAAGCCCTCTCAGATGTTATTGCTAAACCCTTAGCGATACTGTTTGATATGTCCCTGCAGCAGTCCAGATTGCCCAAAGACTGGAAAGACGCAATAATCAGTCCGGTGTATAAGGCTGGGAGTAGGGATTTAGTTAGTAACTATCGACCCGTCAGCTTAACTAGTGCAGTTGTAAATTTAATGGAAAAAATTATTAGGTTGGCTGTTATAAACTACGTGGAAAGACATAATCTTTTGTCAAAGGAACAACATGGTTTTCGAAAAGGTCTATCATGTTTGACAAATCTTCTCATTGCAGGAGAAGATTGGGCTGAGGCAAAAGATCGCAATATTCCTGTAGATGTCATTTTCATAGATCTAAGTAAAGCCTTTGATAAGGTTTCCCATTCTGGTCTTAAATTAAAACTAGAAAGTTTTGGAACTCATTATGCAGTCATAGACTGGATAAGTGACTTTCTTCATGAAAGGAGACAAAGGGTAAGAATAAAATGGGGCTCTCTCATCGTGGGAGCCCCCAAATGCCCTGGTACGGCCGAGAGTGGGGAGAGTCACCTCTCCCTCTCGAAATGCTCTCATATGGCCAGCGAATATATAGCCTCTGCCAGGGAAGTCCTACTCACTGCCTTCTCGTGGCGGGGGTGTTGTTTACGAAAGTGAGAGGACGAAAAGCGAACGTCCGGCGCTTTAACCGGGTTGGTGGACACGGAGAGTCCACCTAGGGGAGTTGGAAAACCCTGATTCAAAACCAATGGTGCACATGGGCTCCAGTATCCTGATGGAACGAATGGCGGACGAACCTATCATTGGTCAACGGCTACCATGGGACTGCATCTCCTCACGATGCTCCACTGCCTTGTGGATCAGACATTCAGGTCAAAGGCTCCGGGTGTGGCCCCCTAAGAAAACCACCTGCTTCAGTCTGGGCACCTGGGCAGTATCACAGCCCTCACACAAATCGAATGAGATTTGTGAGGCGCATATTTATCTGGTGCTTCCTTGTACCAATATTTATGTGTTTAAATAAATAAATAAAAATAAATAAATAAAACATCGTGGGAACTAGTAAAATATGGCGTCCCCTAAGGCACGATTTTGGGTCCTCTTCTCTTTTTACTTTATATAAATGAATTACCAGCTATAGCTAAGTCATCCGTCCTACTATTCGCCGATGACATTAAGATTTGGAGACCCATATATAGTATGTCAGACAGAATAGTTTTACAGGAAGATCTTAACTCATTAGTGGCATGGATGAATGGGTGGTCACTAGAAGTAAACCCTAATAAAAATGTAGTGATGCAATTAAATAACTACGATGATTCGTATCACTACACAATATGTGGACTAGTGTTGCCCAAAGTGAGAAACTATAAAGATTTAGGAGTCATACTAAGTAATGGTCTCAAAACAACCAGTCACTGTAAGGCTGCTGCTGCTGCAAAAGGCTATAGGGTATTATGGTCTATTCGTAGATCTTTCCGGTATCTGGATGGGGAAATGTTTAGATTATACCCAACTTTCGTACGGCCACATTTGGAATATGGGATTCAAGCAGCGAGTCCTTGTTTCAAATATGAGGCGGTTATGTTGGAACGAGTCCAACGCCGCGGGACAAAAATGGTAAAAGGCCTATTTTATGAAGACAGACTGAGACACCTCAACTTATTTCCGTTATCTTACCGGCGAATACGGGGTGATCTAATATTGGCATATCATATCCTGAACGATGACCTTGGTACTAACATGTCCTATCTTTTCCTCCCGTCTAGGGTTGATCATTTGAGAGGACATTCAAAGAAAGTCCAAAAACCGAGATCAAATCGTCTACGTCTGGAGTTTCGTTTCTCGCACCGAGTAGTGAATTACTGGAATTCTCTACCAGAACACGTAATATCAGCACCTTCTGTTGATATATTGAAGACGAGATTGGACCTCCACAGTGTAACAAACTGCAAAGATTAAAATAGGTCACTAGACCTCCTATCCTTATTACTGAAGATAATTATCATTTATGATGAATAGGTTTGCAGCATTTACAAAACGTTTATGGACGCTGCACACAATTTTAATAGTACAGAGGACAAGTTTGGTTGGGAAAATGATGGAAAACAAGGGTCTTACTTTTAGAGCAAAGCTAGAAACTAAGAATCAAACATAGTAACGCACTACTCTAAAAGCACGGGTTTTCAATTTCTTTGTCCAATATACAATACCACTGACACGAGTTTGTGTGAGACAATTAATTTCTTTTTACTCGCCTCTCGTTGTTGTTTCAGTACAATCCCACGTATTTGGTTATGTCAAACGGATGATAATCCAGTCACTTGACTGCACCTATTCTAGTCAGTTCGGTAGTTACTTATGAATTAGCATATCTTGAGATTTCAGTGAGTTTTATTCGCTTTGTGTCGTTTACTCGTATGTTTCCAATATCTTTCTTTGCTTATTGAGTGGGTTTTTCCGAGTCCAATGTGGTTTCCGCATACCAGCAGTTTTCATATTACCATGCGTGGGGTTGGCAGGCCACATCATGCAAATGGTAAACAGCAAATTCGAATGCAAAGAGATGATTTTAAAAAGATAAATAAATGGATAAGTGAGTTTGTTAATTAGTGTTGCGGACATTGTGATAAGACCGGAGTGTCAGAATGAAAGTAAAACGGAACTGATGATAGAAGAAGTTATTGATATATAATTATAATAAATGTGGGTGAGTTGTGAGACGTGTGTAGTGACCTACTCTTGTGACGAGAACGCGATTGGTATAATGGAAACGATTACTATAACAAATTGAGCCTGTGATTGTTTTACTGCACTTGTATGATTAACTGTACCAAAAACACTTTTCCTTCCGTTGCCTGTGACCTTGCTTGAACGCGCGTACGCTCGACAGTTCCGCCTGTAAACTTCAGCAAGTCTAGGTATTCTTTCGACATCACGAGATCGCCAACCAATATATCTTATTGCAACCATTAACAGCCTTTTGGTTTCTGGCCTACCGAGTGTTGGGACGACGCTGCAATTTTCTCGCAAGCGACGTGACAAGCTCGTGAGTCATCAAGGAGCATTTCAACCAATCAGCGACTAATTAGAAGTTATGCGAAGTTATAATCCTAAAATAACGAGAATAAAAAAGCCACATTTTGAGATCCTTTTTTGGCTGATTAACACACTGCTACTATGTTTAGCAGTATTCTAGAATTTTCGGTAAAACTCAAGGACTCTTAAATTACTATAAAATCCCTGAATTTTCTGTACATAAATGAACCCAGTAGTTAAGTGCTTCCCTCACACTTTGTGCCTTTTCTCTGGTTTTCAAGTCGCGGAGTAGTTCTAGCTTGGGGTTACGGAACTAGCTTATGCAAGCGAATAATAGCGTTCAATCTACGCGACGCAACACCGAGGGAACCACATAGATACCTGGTACTCATTCTTCTTGTAGAGGTGGCCATAGTCACTCGCGACTCGACGCCATTAACAAGTGTTCGAGATGTAGATGGTAATCCATGAGTAAGTAGGCGTTTGTCAAATTTTTTCGTGGATCAATTTAACCGGGGGGATGTGGCCAGTTATTTATCAAACCCTAACACGTTGATTCTGGATCCGCGTAGTCTAGGTTTATTTGTATTTTTGTTAGATATTTCCAACTGTTCAGCGACGTGATTTTATTTTCTTTGTCTAACTGCAATTTGGAGAATTCAATATCAACAGCCTGTCACCAAAAACTCTAGGTTTTTTCACTCTGCCTTCAATAAAGTTACAATGGAAATAATCCAACTGGAATACTCGACTGAGATTATAATCCCTTTTCCAACCAGTTCATCCGGCTCATCCATGACGGGCTCTCTTAAAACATATGTAATCAGTCTACTTTTTAAGAAGATAGACTTTCTCTTAACTTCCAAGTTTACTGGTTGAACCTTCATACCTGCCACAACTTTCGAGCATTGTAAGACTATATATTCGACTACTGCACTATCAGAAGGATTAGAGAACAAAGAAAACAGAACTTTCAGTAATCTAAGACCCTTCAATAAAAGTGCAAATGGACCATACGCACTAACTTGGAAACGAATATTGACAGAACCACTCTCTTAATTTGTCAATTGAATAATAAATGTCCCATTAATGGGGAACTTGTGGTCAGTGATTCAAGTCATCGCACAACTTGTGAGCTTTAAATAAACAACATCATACTGATACAATAAATTTCTCGAAGTACTAATGGGATCTATACTGCCAATATCAACAAGAAGTAAGTGAGAATTGTCTGTGTTGGCAATTATTTTTTACATCAAATGTGGAGTACTGCCATGGGCGGTAGTGAGTGAGCAGTCTTGAATCACTATCATTCATTGTTTCGCTAGTAAACAAACTGGAACTTTCAAAAACTATTTAGTCATGTCAAACCTTTCCACATATACAGAAATGTGCATAATGAAATTGACATTATCGACAAAGATGCAGCCTAAAAATGAAATCCACTACCCAAAGACGAATTCGAAACATGTTTCGAATTATTCACTTGTATGAACGAATCAGAAATGCTCTTGTTGGAATTCTCAGGTTTCTGCAGTATAGAAAGGTTTTCCACATTTGGTAGTGAAACTTCATGTTGTTTCGTAAGAGCGTCACGATGGTCATCATTACCGTCTTCGTAAGTAAAACGGAAATCTCTGACTGTCTCGAAAGTTCAGGAATGAATTTGTATGAGTTTCTTCTCAGGTTTATAACTGTTTATACAAACTATCAAGCAGTAGTGAAGTTGAATATCCAGCCGCTAACCGAAATCGCTCTTAGAAGCTTATGTCCAAAGCTGTATTATGAAATCTCTAGTGTTATGGTTTGGAGCACAAACCAGTTTGTTGATCTGTGTTCTTTCTTTTGTTTCAAATGATGTCACGTAAAAGTTATCTGTTGATAATATCTTCGGTTTGTTCACAGAGAGTAGAATTGGTTTGTCAGAATATATAATATACTTTAACAAACTATATGCTTCCCTACCAATAGCTGTAACGAAATGGTCCGAAATGCTATCTTCTTTGAAGTTATATGACAAGCATCAAGTATCAAAATACCGTAAATAATCTTCCGATCGCCGTGGTGACACTAAATGCGAATTTGAACGAAATATTAATGATCTAAACAAGTATTTCTGGACTTTCTTGCCTTCATTTGACTTGTTGTCGGGGCAAAAAAATAACGGTTTTTGGTTATAAAATTGTACATCAACTAGTTCTTGCATACCCGATACATTTCGATTCAAACTTTTTCGTTCAATATACGTAGCGGAACAGATTTGTGAAATAACTGTATCATTCTATAATACTTCTGCTTTCTGATCTGCATGGTTTAATCGTTCAGCTTTCAATGAACAACGTATTCAGCAAAACATTCAAGTTAAAGTAAAGTGCTGAGATTTTCACTCACATAAGTATCAGCTTGACCTTTCAACCTTAAACGTGTTATTATTCAGAAGAACAATAAACGCTTCACGAATAAAGTGTTTATTTTAGACACAAAACTCCACTAAAATTGACCAGACATTGACATGTTTACTGATAATGTTAACTAAACACAGAAAGTATGTGCAGGATTTTATTTCTCTTGACAAAGCGATGAATAACCACCTGTAAATCACTGAAATCGGTGATCTGTGTTGGATGATTGAGGGCCTACTCGAGTCAGACCAACCCACTAACGTCAAAGTCACACCTGGCGGTTAGTACCAAACGACAATTACGCATTTGCCGTATGAAGGTACTAAGGCTGCTTTGATGATCGTATAACACAATCAACGTTATTACAGAAATATTTTATTGTGAATAAGTATAAGGAAGAGAGTGAGACCATTGCTGCATCGATCAGTCCATGGTGTGCAATTAACTGATGCTTGTTAGTTTCTTTTGATATTGACGAAGATTGCTGAATTGTTTGACATTCATGGAGCCAACTACTGGATGATTTGACTAGGGCTTGGTGATATTTTACTGGATTTAGACACCTATATCTTTTGGCGAACTAAGAATAAACACCTGTTTTCAATGTTTTTACAAACAATGTTTAAGTGAAAAGATAATATCGGATTTCTATTGAAACAAAATCTTTCCGAAGTCTTAGCGAAATATTGAAACCTAATGATTCAAACAAATCAGTTTTACAACAAAAAACTATGTATGATATGAAATCATAGTTGGACTATATCACCATTCACAATGTGAAACTAAAGAACTGCTAATTTAACCTAGACTTCAATGTCATAATATCCAATAGTCTATTAATTGAACTTAATTCTTGAAACAAAAGACAATCTCCTAAAAACCCATAGTGCAGTGCTTCGCCAATCTTCCACCTCAATAACTATTATTATACAAATCTCAACAGTGCATGAAATCAGAAGGCAAAGACAAGTTGCAACTACAGAATTAATCAACCTGACGTGATAAATGTTTCAGAACAAAATAGAGATGATTGATCGTAGCGTAAAGCTCAATAAAATTAAAGGCATCCACAGACATAATAGGAGGAAATATCAAAATGAAAAATGTGTTGTATGATAACACTAAAAAAATGACCTCGACTAAGTGGATGAGGCCAAACATGACATGGAAAAGAAAATGGAACGAACTAATTTAAATCAGGAAAATCTTACGTTACTGAATAATAAGAATTTTCCAGTGAGTTTCGAATGTCATGATGTGTAGTGTCCATAAAATCATAATTTGTTCCATCAGTGATTTGACTGTGTAAATGTCATAATATAATGTCAATACGAACAGAAATAATAATTCCACGTTATGTGATGACATGACATTAATGCAACAATGAATATATGATAATTATTCAAATCATAACGAAACAATTAGCCAGATGAATCAATAAGCAGAGTTAACATGAAGACAAAGTATTGATAAGATAACACCATTCGAACATATCCATTTCATGCTGCATAGGCTTCACTGAGTTTACTTGTCAAAAGTATAAGATGCCGAAGTTTCTTCATCAACATATCCTCCTACATTAGGTTTGTCATGACGGGTTCACTCAACGAGATCACCAATTCTGTATTATGTTCATAGGTCACAGTTACCAATTTTGGTTCATGTTCATTCGTCAGGATTGCAAATTCTGTTACATGTTCGTACATCGGGGGTCATCAATTCTATAGTTGCAGCTTCTGATTAACGAAACACTGCACTACAAACCATTCAATTGAAGTTAAATATAAAACCTATTATCTCTATTATTTACAATCTTTAAATTAGTTTTAAAGTTATATAGTTATAGCATGTTATGATTAATCTTAATAAAATTTGGGCTACAATGATTTCAATGTTCAATATAATAATAAATTGCATGTGTATATCTCTTATTAACTGTATAGGATAGATATATCTCCATTTAATAAGGTCATTCATGATAATGATAAAGATTTCTTCCATTCACCATTCCATTTTTTTTTTGACCCCTATTCTATGTTTCAAAAGAAACTTTTTATTTATAATTAAGTTTAACTAGTCGTATTGTTTTAATTATATCATTCAAAGTTATTCTCCTTTCAAAAGGTATCCATCTATCTATTTATATAGAGATTGAATATCGAATGCAAACTAATGTTTATCCAATAGTTATATTTATTAAGGGATCAATTTTAATTAACCCAATAAAATAAACGATTTGTAAAAGAAGAAGAAGAAGAAGAAGATGGTGGTGGTGGAGGAGGAGGACGAGGAAAGTAGGAGGGAATGAACTTTATAATAAACTAAAAAAGTTAATCAAATAAGGTTTAAGGTTAATGGGATTATTAACTAAGAGAAGGATAGGCCTAACTATTATATCTATCTATCTAAGCCTAATTATGAATATACTACTACTAATACTACTACTAATACTACTAAATTGTTATTGAACTATTTATTGATATCATTAAATCATTAAATTTAAAATCATATTTAATTTGAGATTTAAAAGAAGGCTCTTGAATTTAGAGTTCAACTTTTATTATGAACTGATATTTTGGTGTGCACTACTGATGTTGATAGATATAAGTAGTATGTATCATTATCAGAAGGGGAGTTTTGTGGAGATTTCAGTAGTTTTATAGTTGAATTCATAAGTTAATTGAAGATAGAACAGTATGGAAAACCTGGAAGCACTGGATGGCTGTTTCGTCCTGTTGTAGGACTCCTCAGTAATACGTATTCACGATCCCGCCCCATTAGATTCGAACCCAGGACTTGTTAGTCTCGCGCGCGAGCGCTTCAACTCCAGACCACTGAGCCAGTATCCGACAGTGTTAATGTTTAACTTCAACCAATCCACGAAATTGAGCCACCGTCCACCATTGTCTTCAGTGAATTGATATCTCACAACAGACCTGGTTGAATTCCACTGGTTACTGCTTCTCACTAGAACTCCATAAAAAAATCTCTTGAAGCCAGTCACTAGTAAGCATATGATTATTATCAGAAGGGGTTTTTGTGGAGATTTTAGTAATTTTATATAGTTGAAATCATGGCTCGATTCAAGCTGGACTACCATGAAAAACCTGGAAGCAGTGTGGATTGGTTGAAGTTAAACACCAACACCGTTGGATGCCACCTCAGTGGTCTAGTGGTTAAGCGATCGAGCGCGAAACTGATAGGTCCTGGGTTCAAATCTCTATAGGTGAGATTGTGGATGCGCACTGCTGAGGAGTCCCACAATAGGATGAAACGACCGACTAGTGCTTCCAGGTTTTTCATGGTTGTCTAGCTTCAATTGACTCATGAATTCAACTACATGTTGATTTTCTATTTCTCTCTTATACATTTGTTTGTTGCCTATCAGTTCAACTTGAGGCTGAATCCAAGAAATAATGAAAATATGATTTTTGGTTGATTGTGAATGTACGAATCGCCTGTCTATGGTGGTGATTCAATTACTCTTTCATCTTTTTATTACTAATGTTGTTACTTATCTGTTCCGGTTTCGTTGTATCAAGAATAGTTTTATTGTCTGAAGTAAACATGATTTCTGTTGTAGACATTTCATTTACTACTACTGGAATTGTGTGGAATGATAAATTAACAAAATGTCAACCAGAATCTGTCTTATTAATTTTACAGCCTTTGTCTTTAAGATTGTGGGAAAATGTATCTATTTACTTTTCATCTTGATCATTTGACTGAGAATGATATGGAGGTGAACGAACATGACTGATGCTAATTAAGTACAAAGATATTAAAATATACACAAAGTAAACTGTGTTTTATTATCCGATACCTTATTTACTAATATTTTAAAATGTTTAATTCTATAACAATCATTTCTTCGTACTATGAAAATTTATTTACTGTTTCTTTTTTTTCTTTCCCCTTCCTGCAAATAAAAATTGATGGAAAACTGGGAACTGATATTTTTAAAGGTGATATTACACTAGGAACTAAGATGAACCCCCCTCCCCCTACATCACATTAACATGCGTTTTATGATTCAGAAAGATGATATGTTTCAAAGTTGAAATCATGGGTCAATTGAAGCTAGACCACCATCGAAAACCTGGAAGCACCGAACGGCCGTTTCGTCCTATTATGGGACTCCTCAACAGTGCGCATCCACGAGAGACTGATAGGTCCTGGGTTCGAATCTCGCGAGTGCGGGATCGTCGATGCACACTGCTGAGGAGTCCCATAATAGGACGAAACGGCCGTTCAGTGCTTCCAGGCTTTCCATAGTGGTCTAGCTTTAATTGACCCATGATTTCAACTATGAAAATTATCCGATAAAAATAAACATGTAGTATTGTTTCATAAACGGATCCCAAAAGTTATCATTCATTATTCTTATCGGGACATGATATATTCGACTTTCCGTCACTCATTTTATGTGAATACTTAACTACCTATATCGATTTATGTTGAAATGGTTTGAATTTGACTACTTGACATCTCTATCTCTTCAATAACTTATTTTATACCAAACTTGAGTAAAAGTCAAATGTTTAGGTAAATAATTAAAGAAATCGAGGAATGATCATTATGATAATGAAGAATTCCTTAGAAACTGTCCTATTTTTATGACTTGTTCAATGAAGTATATAACAAGCTTAGTTGTTAGGATCAAGAAGATCTTCAAAACAACGCTAGAATTATGAGTGTCATCTTTAATTAAGTATAAAGTTATCTATGATACAAAAAAAAGTGTTTCATCTTAGTGGAAAAAGGTTTCAAATTACACGATAAAAAATAATTTCATTATTTAATGAAAAAACAAAATGTTGAAACTAAAAAAAGTTTCAATTGGGGGGGGGTAGTATAAGTAGCATAGTAATATTTCTGTCGTTCTTTTGTTTAATCCATTTTAGTCTATGCAACTTTGTTCAGTAACTACGAACTTCTGACCTGATTAGGTATTCTGTGATATTACTATGTACCTCTGTTGTTGGTATCCTTGTTAAGTACATTTATTAGTTTACTTGTACGCTCAGAATGTTAGTACGTTTGCATTTTTATCCATAATTGTTATATCTCATGGAGATGTATGAATGGTAACTTTGGGAACTATTTGTAGACCAATATGATATGCATATTTCCTATTGTATAATTGTTAAGTAACTAAACTATTCATATTCGTGCTCCTCTTATTATGAGCTTTATTTTGACCTATAGATCATTATTATTATACGATTTATTATTCTTGAGTTATCCCTAGTTCATTAATTACTGTTACCCCTATTAGTAGCCACATTTGGCCAAATCTTGTACAAATGTGTATTTTCTATTTTATGTTACAATGTGGTCTGTCTGTTCGGTATATAAACCCAATATGCTTGAGAATAATGATTTCTATTGCAGAGGATGTTATTGATGTTCTGGACTTAACTGGCTGGGCTAAACAGAAAGCAGGACTGATAAGTACTCAAGACTGCTCATACGACTTTTCTGTATCACTGCTCTGATCGGTAACACACTGTTCTCTAATAGGCGGTCTTATAACGTTATACATTAACTGGGCACTCCGGTAATAGATATAGCAATAATCTAATTAGTTATTTTCATACTCATTATCGTTTCATACATGATCTATTTTTATGTACGAAATGTGTTGAGTACAATGCCGACTCTATTTTGTGTCTACTTATGTCCTCAAACATAATTGTTTGATCTTAATTCAATGCACGAAATAGATATACCCGCCTCATATATATCATTTCAGCTTTTCGATTTAACAATGTATAAACCTTATATGTCTATGGTTAATTACATAGGTGATTTCCTTGAATTCATTTCACCAGCAATCCTCCGGTCAATAAGTGGACCACTGAAAAACATAACAGACTATATAATTTCGATGTTTTCACTAGGCAAAAGTATTGGCCATTACTTTAACTTTGTATCATTCTTGGAGAACCCATTGTTTTGGCTAAAAAGGTTTAATCTTGTTGAAAAAGGATTTATTCTTTGGTGTTATTACTACTAACAGCCTTAAGCATTTCGAGAGTTTTGAAAGTTTTGCCAAAAACCTTGGCGTGTAATTGTTACAGATTTATTGAACCATTATTTTATGGTTAAACTTAAAAAAAGTTCACTACATCCGCATACTATTTTATCCTCAAGAGGATTTGTAGTGAACGAGAACAAGTGTGGACAGTCAAATTTATTCGAATACAAAACTGAGGAACGTCGTTTCCACATCAACCATTCTCTGTTCTCGTTCTCTTCTCTTCGATCGTCTTAATCTTCTGTCACCAGGCATTTCACTTTTGATTGACAATACATACTACTTATATCTTTCGACATCAATAGCACACACCATAGTATATGTCTGACGATATATGTGCATATTTATTAAATTCAAAACCAGTCTAAACTTAACCAGATTTGGCTTCGTAAGTTTTAATAAAACGCAACCAATTGTTATGAGTCTTAATGACTAGGTGAACTGTTTCTAAAATTAAACTAGTTAATCATAAATAAATAATTCGATTGGTAAATATACGACAATTTGGGATCAAAGATTGAGATTGATAAAATTTATGGTATCTTGAATTCATTTTATTGAAGAGCGGTAATTTACAGAAAGTATCAAAATAACAAAACGTTACCAAGATAAGATTTTACTTAACCAAAGAAACCAATACTATAAATTTTGTCAAGAACTTCTAAATATTCAAGGAAAAAACTGGGTTCGAATCTCGCGATTACGAGATCGTGGATGCGCACTGCTGAGGATACCCATAATAGGACAAAACAGCCTTCCAGTGCTTTCAGGTTTTCCGTGGTGGTCTAGCTTCAATTGACTCATGGTTTCAACTCTGAAAAGACTGATTAATTGTAACAGTGTCCGTTTTTACAAGGTGGATTAGATAACCCTAAGCCCTACCCTCATTCTTTTATGTGCGCTTTCGATTAACAGTAACTTCGGAGATAGAGCAATGCGAAATCAATATTATTTTTTGTATAGTAGTAGGTTCTGGAAATCTAGCATTAGATTCACCCTTCAATGTCGTGTACTAAGTACATTCAATCCACTCCAGAGTTCTACACCCAAGTCTACTTCACACCTAAAAAAACTTTCATCACAATAATCCGACTTGAAGTGATTTTATAAATTTTTTTATACCACTTCCTTGATTTTTCATGTTTTACCATTCTACAATACTTTGCGAGGTACCATTTTATCATTATGGAACAGATAAGTTATTGGTTACTTTCGTTGGAAATTATAACTGGTAGAGTCCAATCGTTTCTGAAGTCAGGCATTCTAGACTAGTTGCATCAAATGACTGTCACGCTATATGACAAATTCACTTAAGTTCGAGGAAGACTACTCAGAGTCATCCTGAATTTGATTTCTGAAATGATAATGTGATACAGCAGACCAATCAAGAGCTGCTGAATCACTAGGCCAAATTGTGCCAATCAAAAAACTCCTAATGGACAAGTGCATGTCACTAGTCAATATATATATATATATATATATATATATATATATATATATATATATATATATATATATATATATATGGTTTACCTCAATAAACTACCTTCTTCTCTCTTAGTGTCCTCACTCAGTAGACACTTGTATCTAGGAGCACCATGCATCATAACGTAATTACTCCAACCTAAGAACGAGTCCCATACTAGGAAAAAAACTGCTGTCAATGATTTCTGGTCTACAAACATATTTCAACTGAGATAAATTCGTGACGATAGTTATAATAGACATGATCGTGTTTGCATAAGGTCAGTTAATTGGCAACTATGGCTGCCTAGAATGAAATAAAATGTTAAATAAATGAAATCAGTCTATAGTTCATTGGATATTATTTATTGTTTAAGTGAAATGAAATACTGTCATTGTTTCGATCCAAATATCACAACCGACAGAAATCTATATTCTACATAAGATATGAGTCAATTATGTAATCAGAATGTAATTGACTGTAAAGATATTAAAACAGATCTTATACAATCTATTTGTTAGTTCTACGACATAAGGATCAAGCCAACCGGTATGTGTGCTTGTGTTTTGTCTTATTTGTTGCTAAGCCAATCAGTATAGTTTTAGTTTGCACAAAATTCAATCAATTATTTCACTTAGTAATTAAAATATGATCTTTGCAGAAGATAATATTATCTAGTACTTAATCTACTTGGGTTTGGTACAAAAAGGGATTACTCTTCCATTAGAAAGGATTTCATTTATTTATTTATTTGAACACAAAAATATTTGTACAAAGGAGAACCGAATACATATGCTCCACACAATTCATTTGATTTGTATATGGGCTGTGATACTCCCCGGGCGCCAAGATCGGAACAGATGGTTTTCTTAAGGGACCACACCCGGATCGTTTGACGTAGAGGTTTAATCCACAAGACAGTGGGCATAACTTCAGAAATGCAATCCCATGGAATCCATTGACCAACAATAGGTTCATGCGCCTTTCGTTTCCTCAGGATCCTGGAGCCCTTGTGAACCATTAGATCGGAATCAAGATTTTCCAACTCCTATAGGTGGATCATCCTTACATATCAACCTGGTTAAAGCGTCGGTTATTCGTTTTTCTTCCCTTCATTTTTGCAAAATACACTGTGTTCGCGAGAAGGCATTCAGTAGGACTTCTCTGGCAGAGCCTGTATACGCATGGCCATATGAGAGCATTTCGAGAGTTTGAGCTGACTCTCGCCACCCTCGACCATATCAGGGTATTATTCGTACGAAAAACCAAACACGATTTTATTCCTCATTTTATCTCATCGATGGTACTGTTTCCCTTGATCTTGTTTTCTTTTTTTTCAAAAAAAAAGACTGAAAATAATAATCTCTATTTATGATTCATTTTACATAATGTTCACATTACATTGGATAAGATTTCCGGGTAAAATGATTCTCGATTTTCACCTCTTGAGACATAAACTTCCGTAAGGATGGCAATAATAGTACTTTTTTCAATTTCGAAAATAATCCAAGGGATAGATTATATTAGAATATACATTATTATATCATTTTGCAAATTAGTTACTATGGTACAAGTTTGTGTACACAATATTGAGGCATACTTTGCTTTTATAAAACTACTAACTACCCCCCACACACACCTATATGTTCAAAAAAAGGATGAAGTGGTCTTTGAACTAGAAACTGTCATTAGTTGCAATGTGAGTGGTTTTACTGAATGAGAAATTGTAACGTAAATGATAAGTTACTATGTGATTTTTTTAGTTTCATTTAGGATAATGAGTTCGGTGTTAGTTAGAACAGTACATATAAGTAAAGTGTATATATTTTTGAGCATATTTATAAAAATAGTAAGCAGTTCAGAGATATCATAAGGAGGTTTGGTGGATATTTTAGTAATTTTATAGTTGAAATCATGTATCAATTGAACCTAGACCACCATCGTGGAACTCTTAAGCAATGCGCATCCACGATCCTGCTCACAAGATTCGAACTCAGGACCCATCAGTCTCGCACGCGAGCGCTTAACCTCTAGACCACTGAGCCGGCTGACATCCAATGGTGTTAATGACTAACCTCAACCAATCCATGAAATTGAGCGATCGTCCACCATTGTGTTCAGTGAGCTACTATCTCACACCAGACCCGGTCCTGTGCTTCCAGGTTTTCCATGTTTGTCTAGCTTTAATTGGCTCACACGAAGAAAAAACAGTTGAATTTTAGATCTGACGAAAAAAACATGAGCTTAGATATTGAAGTTCCTAAGAATGCTCGTTTGAATACTGTCTATGCAATTCTATCATTTGTATTGATAGTTTTATCTCTCTGTTCTCATACAGTGCGGCAAATTGAACTGATCCATTTATCTAACAGGTTTTACGTTCCATATAACTGACAGACGTACTGAATTTTTAAGAGTATTAATTCTTATGTGGTGTAAACTACCTGTCAAATCTTTGTTTCCATTATTTGAATCCACACCGTATTCACTCAGAGACCAGGCTATTTAGCTGCTCCATTGTCGTTTCATATGTTATCATCACCAAATTTGATGAGTAGGTGGGATGATTTAATGTGATGATCCAGTTTTACACTCAGATAGCGTCATGATTTAAGTAAACAATACAGTTTTATAAAATGATATTCACACATTCACCTATCTGCATACAAAGAGTGATCTTTGTCATTCCTATGATTGTTCATTTCGATGACACATGTTTTTATGTTTACATATATATACTAATAATACTAATCAGTTGATGAGGTCATGAATCTTCATCGACTGAGATGTTGGGCCACCTGATATGTATGCCTGAATACCGATTACCACGACGCGCTATGCTGACTAGTGTAGAGGATGGTTGGAAGAAAGTTAGGGGCGGCCAAACCGAAACGTGGCATCAGTGCTTGAAGTCACTAACTTTTAGTCTGAGCCATGTTGGTAGATGAGTGACTACCGTAACCAATGGTTGGAGACTCTGTTTGACAAGTTTCAGAATCGATCACAATGGCGTAGATGTATACACTCTTTATCTTCTCTTAAACCTTGAGATTAAAATTGCTTCATAACTTTTTTCCTTCCTATACTATATCCTTATATACAACCTATTTTTTTAATATTACAACCACTAAATTAACTACTATGAATCCGGTGTTCATCTTGTTGTGCTAACGAGGTATGGCAACTTGTACCGATGCATTTATGTGCCTGGTCTTACATTGTAGCTGACTGAATGACTGACTACTGATACTAATTATTTCAATCCTAATAGTAGTTAGTTATCCACTTAAACAATAAATTCACATTACAATAAGGATTCATGTTTATGTATTTATCATTAAGTAATAATAATCCCGTTTACTGGGTGTGGCCAGTAACTAAAAATAATAATAATTAACCACCATAGATATTATTTCCCAATATATCTGTAAATGGTAATACCAGAAAGAAATCGGAAATAATCTGTCATTATTATTAAACATTCCAGATTATCACTTTACTTTATACTACTTAATAAAAATATAAGTAAATTATACTTCGGCTAATACAAAAAAAAAGAAGAAAGGAAAGCTATATTCATACATTTAGGGGAACAAACTTGTTTGTTGTTGGGGGGTGGGGGGGGAATGTTGGGGTTATATTGAGAAGAAACATAATGAAGGAGCAGTTCAATATTTTTTTCTTTTCTTTTCAAACATCAAATAAGAAAACGTTTTGAGCTTTATATTCAGGGAACTATCATCACCAGTAGTAGTATGTATGGCGTCATATTGTGTGATAGGATTTTAAGTAAATGGAATGTCATCAATATAAATATAGAAATACCTTTGATGTTTAGAAAGTTTGTCAACCGGATTAAGTTTGACATTATCGTATATATTGATGTTGTGTATACACAATGATTGTATATGTCCAGTGTTATGTTCTAAACTACTAGAGGGGTGAAGAGTAGAGATTTATGAATAAAAGAAACAAGATATTACTGTAGGATATTTTTAGATGTTGTTACAATATTATTTACAAATGAAAAATACATCTGGAACTCAAAACAGTTATTAACCAACATCGAGTTCAGAATTTTCAATATAAATGTCAAGACAGTTCTACCATATGGGGCAGAGACGTGGAGAACTACGAAAGCCATCATCCAGAAGATACAAGTGTTTATTAACAGTTATCTACGTAAAATATTTCGGATCCTTTGGTCAGACACTGTCAGCAACAACCTACTGTGTAAGAGAACAAACCAGATTTCAGTTGAGGATGAAATCAGGAAGAAGCACTGGAAGTGGATAGGACACACATTGATGAAAGCACCAAACTGCATCACAAGACAAGCCCTCACATGGAATCCTGAAGATCAAAGGAGAAGAGGTAGATCAAAGAACACATTACACCGAGAAATGGAGACAGATATGAGAAGAATGAACAACAACTGTATAAAACTAGAAAGGAAGGCCTAGGACAGAGTGGGTTGGAGAATGCTGGTCGACGGACTATGCTCCATTAGGTGTAACAGGCGTTAATAAAAAGTAAGAAAATTAATGAAAATGAGAACTTCATATGAATTTGAAAATATCAATGTGTTTTTTTAAGTAGCCTCCCGAAATCTCGACAAAATGTAAATGAATAATGACTAACAAGACGCGGGTTCAAAAGATTTTTCATGCGATTAATCAGCTTCAGACTCTATGAGTTAATAATCAATCTATCTATCGTAAATTGGTATAATAAATATTACCCTTCTTAGGTTTTCGTTTATAGATATAAGTACACAAACTGCCAGTGGTCTTTGTCTACTTATTGGTCGATAAAATTGTGATTTCTATATATGTGTTAGTTATTCGCAACTGGATTTGTTTGTTCTTGATAGATAGCCGTTTCATCAAGACGACTAATTTTTGTCTCATAACATTCGAATCACCCCACCTACTCACCAGATGTGGAGATGGTAACACATGAAGAAACGTTGGAGTAACAAAATAACCTGACATCCGGGTGCATATATTGTAAATTAAGCAATGGATAAATGCGCTACCTTAAATGTAAAGTATTTTGAAGATGATTGAAAAGATTGATAGATCTTTAGTTTTGTAAATTAAAGCTTTTATGATCTCAGTTACAGTGTTTATTGAAGGATCAATATTTCCATTGACTGACTACTTGGTTGACAAGGAAGGTGTTTACTGATTTTTGTGTGTGATAAACTATAATCAATAGGAGCAGTCAAATATTTAATGCAAATTACACATGAAATGAACACGATGAATTGGTGTGGCCAATAATTCTCGACGCAACTACTTATTGTTGATATGTTAATAAACGGGATCGTGGATACGCACTACTGAGGAGTCTCATATTAAGATGAAACGGACGCCTAGTGCTTCTAGGTTTTCCATGGTGTTCTAGTTTTAATTGACTCACAAATTCAACTATTAAAGAATACATATGAATCTTTCCGGTATCTTGTTTTTGCTACAATCCTAATATTTCAATCATGAAATAATCTTTAGTCAATCTAATTGATCTATGAGAACCGTATTTCTTTTTATCGTTAGACTAGCTTCAGTAATCAACCACTTTGGTTGATTGTGAAATTCGGAATTTGTAGTGCACTGATTGTAGGACAATGAAGTTGTGACCTAAGTATTAGAATAAATTCTTGTCTGTCATATCAGAATTAATATGAATAATATTGTAGTGTACGCTACTTACAAGATTATTTTTAAGTAATGTTCAGCGGAACGTGACGTCGAAGTTGCTATAATTGTCAGACGTAGTGAAGAGCTTCATTGCATTGAAAGTACGGCATTGGCAGAACATTTGGAGATCAGAGGAGAATACAGTCCATACGGCAGAACACATCAGAAGATGCAAATTGAAGATTGTAGATTATACATAATATACTATATGAGTACTTTGTAACTCCTCACAACAAATACATTCTTCCTACTTGTTGTCGTGTTTTACAACATGAATATACGATACAAGCTATGAGTTATATGTAAAGAGATTCGAACACTTCAGTTCTACTTGAAGTTTGTGATGATGATGTCGTTCAGAAGAACTATGGAAGCTCCACGATCAAATCAACCAGGTAAGAGAACAAAACTCCATCAAAATCATCCACCTGAACTACAAATCTTTTATACCATCCATGTTTCGATCTATGTTAGAACTTTCTGTTGAATGTATTCACATTCCAAAACAAAATCAGTCCATTGAAATACCGCTGTTACAAAGTAAGATATTTATTACTAATTATGAAGTTTTATATTGTAGTTTTCCAAATGGTAACTTCCTGAATTGGATTTGATAAGTTTCTGTTGATGTGCTGATTGGCTAAGTGAATGATTTGGCTATATATATTCGGATAGTTGCTAAGTTATATCGGTCAAGATCGCCTACAAATCAATTTGTGCTAATTTTATGACTAAAATAGAAACCAAGGGCGGAGGATTCATGCGACTGTAGTCACTTTTTTCATCTCTAAAGAAAAATTTCGTAATAACTCCACATTTATTGATGAGATCAAACCAATAACCAAGATGTTTAGCATATATACTCACAGGGGGGGGAGTAATATAAATTTCTGACGACTGATAACTTAGTAAACAACAAGGAAAACATACATATTAAGTTCATTTAGTATTGTTTGTTTGAATCTTCCTATCGATGTATTAGGCCTGCAACTGGTCAGTCTCTAATTGGCATATGTGCATACTCTACGTATCGCCTCGATATAGCTCCAATCCATCTCTGCTTACCATGCTTGTTAATTAAAGCTATATCGAGGCAATACACACAGTATGCTCACTAAATTCTGATATCCATGCAGTCAACAGTTAATTTGCAAAATAACAATCAATTGTCTCAATCTTAAATGTTCCTTCTGCAAATATCAGTTTATCTTCTCTGATTTCATTGTTCATACATTTTCATACCCGATTGTGCTTCATTCCTATTCTTTCCTTATCGTTCTTCTGCCAAAATACATTCTATGCCTAACTCTCACTATATACTACTTATATGGATATAAGTAGACTACACCACAATACCAAAAAAACAAGTGTTCTCTTGGGTTTCACTATAAATTGTTTATTCATTAATAATAATAACATCATGATCATAACATCATATCAAAATAATAATCATAATAACATTGAAATTTATTAGAATGACATATTTGTTCACAGTTATTTTTCTCTACTTATAAACCCTATTTAAGTAGCTTATTTAAAAAGAAAATAATAATCCAATATTTTGACAAAACAAACAAAATATTTTTTTTAATTTTTCATAAACTGCTAATTACTGTCAAATTAAAATGAAAGAAAAACAAAACAAAACAAACAATAACATAACAAATAATAAACATTTAATTAGGTACCATCAACAACATCTTCCTCCTCCTTCTCCTCCTCCTCCTCATCATCATCATCATCATCATTGTGTGTCTTTCCCAATGATCAAATATCAATACCATTAAGATAGTTGATAAATAAAAAAGAAATTCAATTATAAGTAGTATATTTTTACAGTTACAAATTAGTTGGTTAAGGGATTAATCAAAGGTATTCTGAATACACAATTTGTCTTAATGAAAAGATGTAGAAAAATGGTAGATGATAGATATATAGTTGAAATCATGAGTCCATTGAAGCTAGACCATTATACAAAACCTGGAAGCAATGGATAGTTGTTTCATCCTAATGTGTGACTCCTCAGATGATAGATATGTGCAAATAAATGGTTTAATTGATAAGTATTATTTGTGTACATTTGAATACTACTGATTCTTATCAGTAACAGTTAAGTTAAAAGTTTCAGTAAATATGATAACTGCATAATGAAACATACTCTTTTATGCATTTTAAGATTTAGTCATTGATATGAACTAAAAATTTCGGTTTAGTTCGAAGTTCTTTGAAGGCAATATCGAAACAGTCTGCACAGGATGAATATACGCCACCAAGAGATTGATCAATTGCAGTCCTAAGTAAACAACACAAAATGAACTTCTATGTGTTTTGACAATATTCCAAGATTTATGGTCAAGATAGTTAACTCATTTGGATTGAAACACTTTTGAAATGAGTAAAGAGTGTATATATCACTATCTAGATAGTATACTGGAATTGAAACGTACAGTGTTAATGACAACAACAAAAATTTCTAGGTACCATTTGTGCGCTTTAAACGGTATATTTGTCTCAACTTCATTAGAAAATATCAGTTAGGAAAGAAAGCATGTAAAGAAAAGTTATTGAGTGCTTCTTTTTACAACATCACCTAAAAATCTCTCAACTCTAATTTAAATTGGCAACTCAACATTTAATAGTTGAGTACATCAGTCGAATAAAGCTAGAACAACCTGGAAACACTGAGACTCCATGATTCCGCACGACAGAGACTCGAACTCAAGACCTACCACTCTCGAGCCAGAGAACCTTAACCGATAGGCCACTGAGCCGGCATCCAATGGGGTTAATGTCCCACTTCCATTGATCTACAACCGTTCACCCCCTCTGATCTATAATCATATGATCACTAGTGACTGGCTGTAAGGAACGTTTCCTTGAGTTCTAGTGGGAAGCAGTGACCAGTGAAGTTCAACCAGGACTGTTGTAGAGATATCAACTCACTGAAGATAATTGGTGAACGGTTGTTCAACACCGTTTGTTGCCAGGTCAGTGGTCTATGGGTTAAGGGCTCTAGCTCAAGACTGGTAGGTCCTGGATTCGAATCTCGCGAGTGCGGTTACGTGGATGTGCACTACTGAGGAGTCCCATAATAGGACGAAATGGTCATCCAGTACTTTCAGGTTTCCATGGTGATCGAGCTTCAATTGACTCATGATTTTAACTATGAAAATAATTTATCTTGTTAAGTTCTTAATCTGATTGGTTATTTCTTTTTCAATTTCGATTGGTTAATGAATACAAAAAATTTTTTTAACAAATATTTTTACCCAGATTCAAATGATGAAAAGTCATGACAACAACCTCCCCCCCTCTTATCATTTAATCTACTATTTAAATAATTTAATCAGTTAATTCTATAATTGTCATGGAGAATATTTATCCATTTAGTCTTTCTATCATTTTGAATCTATTCAATATTCAATGGATTATATCTTATGAACAATTGTATCCAACAGATTTTCAATCATTAAATTTAGGTTCATGTTTATTAAATGGGGGTGATTTATATTGTCAAAAATATAGACGTTATAGTTTTTGTTCAATAAAACATGATGAATGTTTTTGTTTACCAAAATATGTATCAGTTTATGAAATGAATGATAGTTGGTATACATGTAAACCATGTAAGTGAATTGTAATCTGATTTATTTGACTTAGTTACTTACTTACTTACTTACGCATGTTACTCCCAATGGAGCATAGGCCGTCGACCAAAAGTAACTTTTTTTCTGGGTAGCGTTTTTTTAGCGAGTTGGTTTTCTACGAGATGAGGTCGTTAACTCCATGCCCAACCTTTCTCCTTTATCCGAGCTTAGGACTGGCAATAGCCCCCGAAGGAGCTACAGGTAGAGTTAGATCGATTCATTGATTGATTGTTTGTATTTAGAAATACTTGATTCAGAAGACAATGTTTACTGATTGAAAGCTTTCTACATGAAGTTCTGTTTGTGATTTATATGATAGTTTGAAAGAACGGAATATTAAGATCCATCTTTTCAATCAGCAGGTACCAAAAAAATTAGCAATAAAAATAATCTACTGAAATTTCCCGGAAAACACTATAGTGTTTTCACTTTTCACAAGGATTTGTTTATCCTACTTTCTAATCAGTCTCTGTTGACATAAGGGGGAATCCTGAAAGCATACATTGAAACTTGCTTTTATTTACGGGATTAGTGTAAGAACTTCGAATGTTCATCTCGAATCATCTACTGATCTTTTGTGTATTGTGTTTTGGAAATTTGATGAGTAATGATCTGGTATCTGAAGTAATCATCGCTGGATCTCATTGTTGATGTGCGATTTGGAACAGACGTAACAGACATTTAGTTAATATATCTTCAACAGAACAGAATACTTGTCATAGCCGTTACTGTTAGCTGTTTATCATGACAAACCTATGTATCAGTTAAGACGATTAGACAGTTATCTAATACCCCCTACTGCAAATTAAGTGTAGATGATGTCTTTATAATGACAGCATACTTAAACAATCTCGACTGATTCCGAATACTGAATAAATCAACAAATTTGCTCCCCTTCACTAAGAATTATGTCAAATAAACACTTAGTTTATTACCTCACAATGAAGTATTTTCAGAATGAGGGTTTGTAGAAATTTTAATAAATTAATAGTTACATCCATTAGTCGATTTAAGCTAGACTACCATGAAAAATCTGCAAGTACATGACGAACGTTTCGTCTTAATACGGGACTCTTCGACAGTGCTTATCCACGATCCCGCACTAGTGTTTAGAACACAGTCTTGCGCTGGAACGCTTAACACTTAGACCAATAAATATTTTACATTTTTAGTTTTTCTACTGGTAAGTAGCTTGATATATTCGATAGCATTTTTTAATGCCAATAAATGCATTGTTAGGAAGACAACGATCAAAAACACTCTCTATTAATTACCTCTAACAAACTAACTGGTATATACTAAATGTTTTGTAACATTGTGCCTGTTCAATTACCAGTACGACCAGTAAATGTTTTTAAGCAATTTGAAATAACACAGAGTTTATCTGATCTCCAAATTTTATTGTCTTTTTCTTAACTACTTATGTTATCAATTAACCAATCCACGAAATTGGTTGAAGTTAGATATTAACACAGTTGGATACCGGCTCAGTGATCTAAATGTTAAGCGTCCGCACATGAAATTGAAGGTCTTGGGTTCGAATCCTGCGTGTGGGATCGTGGAGTTCCATACTAGGATAAAATGGTCATCCAGTGCATTCAGATTTTCCAATGGTAGTCTAACTTTAATCATTTCATAAATTCAACTACTAAACAAATCACAATATATAGAAATAACATTTGCCTTGTTCAAAGAGTTTACATCTGAATGATTTAAAACTTCAGTAAACTTTTTCGTTTGCATAGTCCATTCGATCTAACAAACGATTGACCTCATTATTAAATTAAATATTTCTCCCTAAAAATGAGTAAACATAATGTTTATCTTGGATACTAAGGAGTATTCAATTGTCTTTTATTGTATACCTTAAAAGATCAATATTGTTACTACTCTATAATTATTGATTTTCGAATAAATAGAAATGTTAATTATAGTAATTAAAGACTATTCATTGACCTAAAAGTACTTCTTTAATGTCCATGTAAAAAGACTAAACCTTTATTGGTGAGCAGAGATGGGTAGTGGCTAGAAGTGGAATCCAGGACGCGCGTTTCGTCTTATTTGGGACTCGTCAGGTGGATGTACCTGCATCTCAGAGTTGATGTGCACTCTGGGACTCGAACCCATTAACTTTCACTTCAATCGTCATCACGTTATCCATTAATATACTGAGTCCTGATAGCCACTAGCTTGTGCAGTGGGGTGAAGTTTAAATTCATTTAATATTGCTTGTTTGAATCTTCCCATTGATGTGTTAGGACTGCAACTGGTCAGTCTCCAATTGACTTTAATGTTTGGTATATCATCGTTTCAAAATGTTCAGAGATATTGAATAATAGAGGCTCTGATTGGTTTGAAATATTCTGGCTTACTTTCCTAGCTTTCTTATAGTTTGTACATAGAACTTGAGATAGCATTTTTAACTATTCCGAAGGAAGGGGTTTTGTGGATATTATAGTAATTTTAATAGTTGAGATCATTAATCAATTGATGCTAGAACATCATAGAAAACTCAGAAGCACTGCGAGGCCGTTTCGTCTTATTGTGGGACTATTCAGCAGTGCGCATCCACGATCTCGCTTCACGAGATTCGAGCCCAGGACCTATCAGTCTCGCATGCGAGCGCTCAACCTCTAGACTACTGAGCTGGTATCCAAAGGTGTTAATGTCTAACTTCAAGCAATCCTCGAAATTGAGCATCCGTTCACTATTGTCTTCAGCGAGTTGATGTCGAATCTCGCGAGGCGGGATTGCGGACACTCACTGCTGAGGTGTCCCGTAATAAGACGAAATGTCCATCCCGGGCTTCCCGGTTTTCCATGATGGTCTAGCTTCAGTTGACTCATGATTTCAACTATTTCGATAAAATAGATAGTATTATAATCTTTAACTGATTATCTTTCAGTCATCGGTAATGTAATATGTTGTCATACCATGTTAATGGAATACTTTGGAATATATAAGTGAACAAGAATTCCATTTCTTTAACAATATAAAAACGTTTTCTCAAGCAAATAAAACTATTTTCGAAATCCATCCATTTACAGTTTGAGAACCTGTTGTATGAATCATATGTATTATGTCAATGATATTCCCAGTTAGTTGTATCATTATGATAATCTGAATAACTCACAACATCGTTATTATTTCAGTAATACCAATCTGATCAATATTCACTTTTAGGATATCATCAATTGTAGACAACAGGTAAAATTACATACTCAGTAATCATAATAATAGCTGGAGATTACTGGTCTTCCCGGTCTCCTACACTGTCCGGACGTTCCAAGTATCTATAAAAAGTGTTGCTCTGGTTGTTAGAAGGGCCATCAGCCTCGTGACTTCCGAAAAATCTCGGCTTTCATCATCAGACGTCATAATTCTTTCTTCAACTCTCAGGGCAGAGTTTAAATGGTTTGAATTATTTTTTCTGGTTAGCGAGCTGGTTTTTCTACGGGATGGGGTCACTAACCCCATGTCCAACCCTTCTCCTTTTACCCGGGCTTGGGACTGGCAGTGACTCAAGAAGAGCTACAGGCGAAGTTAATAACTGGAGATAATCAACACAACAAGTATAGCCACAGTAAAGAAGTATACCAACCGGATACACGAAATTGAAATGAATTTCTTCCTTATGCCAATTTAATTTGTATGCGTTGAAAATATTGAGCAAGTGTTTGTTTCTAAATTCAATTGGTATTGATTTACTTGAATGTTATCATTGATGTTTATAACTGCAATTGATCAGTCTCTTGTTCGTATATGTGCATATTGTGCATATTACCTCGATATAGCCTTAATTCACAAGCATTATAAGCATAAACGGTTGGTGGCTAGCAGTGGAACTCAGTTTGACGTGTATTTTAATCTTATTTGCGACTGATCAGCTGGATATACTTTCATCTTAGATTTGATTTTCACTCTGGAACTCGAACCCAGTACCGTTCGTTTCAATGTCCATCATGTTATGTACTTAGCTGAATAATCCTGATAGTCATTTGTTTGTGCAATAAGTTGAAGTCTAAATACACTTGGTATTGTTTTACATGAATCTTCCCATTGATGTTTAGCACTGCAATTGTTTGTGTTTATTTTTGTCCACAGAAATAATTAAATATTATTCGTCCTCGTTATTTTCAACTACCCCTGTCTTCTACTGATATCTTTCTTCACATAATGTACCTAATTCATAAATATCGGCTTTAAAAGTGTGAAAGAATAAACTCAAAGGAAGATAAACAAGCCATAGATTCCTCATTATGGAACTTTGTGCTTTTCATTAATGTTTGCATGTATATTAGACAACATACTTAGAAAAATAACCATTTAAAACAAATACTAAACTGGAATAGTTCATGTGATATTTGAACAGTTAAAAAAAAATTAGCGTTTCTTCTTAGCAAGTTAGTTTTCTACCGGATATGGTCGCTAGCCACATGAGAAACCCTCCTCATTTATCATGGCTTCGGGCCGACAGTAACTTCAGAAGAGCTCCAGGCGGAGTTAGTTGAAAAAAAATTAGACAACTTCAATCCATGAAAACATTTACTTATCGATACTGACCTAGTGATGATATAATATGTAGTAAAGAAAACCCACTAACGAAGTAAATCCATAAATCAGTTTATTCAGTAGTATTTTAAGTAAAAATATCAAATATTAGTACCAGATCTTCTAAAGGATAAAGAAATTGTCGTTTTATAATGTACAATAAATGACAATTTTGACATTGTATTGATACAGCTTCTAACGAATCATTATTATTTTATCATTAAAAGACAATAAGATGAATTGGTTACAATTAAGACACCATTATAGTATAGTTGTGAACTTGTCAAAAATTTAGAATAAAAACATGATTGTCTTAGTTTTGTTAGATTTTACTAAGTTAACTGTAGTAGTATGGTATGGACTACTGATATCGATAGATATAAGTAGTATGTATCATCAATGGAAAGTGAAATACCTGGAGGTACATGGTTAAGAAGATCTAAGAAAAGAGAATGAGAACAAAAAATGATTAGTATAGAAACGAAAGAACAATAAAGTGCTAGACAATTGATTAACATTTTACAATTGAAGGATTTACTGTAAGGTTCTCAGATTTTACTGAGCAATTCTGTAATCTGTATCCAAATGCATTCGATTGTACCCACTTGTGTTCTCATTCACTACATTATGACAAAAATTAGCATTTATAGATGGTACACAGTTTTAAGTCAGTTTTATTCATTAGGTAGAAAAATTGTTGATAAACTATAATCATTATGACAATAGTGGAGAAGATTTGTAGCTCAGGTGGACGATTTTGATGGAGTTTTGTTCTCTGAGCAGGATGGTTTGGTCGTGGAGTTGTCATCGTTCTTCTGATCGTCAACATCAGCACAAACATCGGGTAGATGTTATCGTCCTCAACAGTGACCAATCAAGAACCCGCACACATAAATCAAACCAAGTACATTCTATCTCTCGAGGAAGTCTAACCTCTAGACCACTGAGCCAGAATTCAATGGTGTTAATTTCTAACTTCTTTTTCAACTGATAGTCTGTTTATGTTTTGCCACAGTAGGTTATTGTTGATGGACTATGGTCAAAGGATTCGGAGCATCCTGAGTGGTTAATATTTTACCTGTACCTTTTTAGTAATGGTTGTGGTAGTTCTCCAACTCTCAGCTACATGAATTAGGACTGTCTTAACGATATGTCTGTAATTCTTGACTTTGGCCTTGAGTGGCCATTTCTTCCAGTTTCAGTTATTCCTAAATTATAGCTATGTGACCCTCGCTTTGCTTATTTATGACTTGAAATCTACACTAGATTCTTCTTGTTTATCATTGATGGTGCCTAGGTATGTAAAGGCTTCGATCTGTTCCAGAGTTTTGTCATCAAGTGTTACTCAGTTGGTACCTTCTGTTTTGTACTTCAGAATCTTGCATTTCTTTAACAAATCCAGAGTGCTACTGCCGATACACTAGGAGTCTTCTTCCACATTTCTTATTCTGTATGAGATTGAAAGGCTAAATCATCTATGAAATTCAACTCATCTAGTCATTTCAAATATGTTCAAGAAATCTAACGCTTTAAATCCTTCTTTTTCCCGGATATGAGATTTTCAACAACCTTAAAGGATCTTCAGGCTCACTTTATCTTCTTACTAACAAATAGATTATAAAACTTTCAAATTAGTTCTTCAATAATTAAGAATAATTTAACTAGTTCTCTCTTTCTCTCATTATGAACATAGTAACTAACATTTCAACTAAAAAAAATGAAAAGTAATTTATGTCATTGAAAAAATTTAGTTTGATAAAACAAAAAAATAAGTTATGGCTAAATGGATGACAGGTTAATTATTCTTATCACCACCACCACCATTATTATTATTATTATTATCACCACCACCATTTTTATTATTGTCATCACCACCACCATCATTGTTATTATTAATAGTCATTAAAAGTCGATAATTAAGTTACCGAAAAATATCACCCATTGATTTTTTTGGTTTCCAATATTCAATAAATAATGAAGTGATCAGTGAGTTACTTGTTATCAGAAGGAGTTTGGTGGAAATTTAAGTAATTCTATAGAGTTGAGATCATGAGTCAATTGAAGCTTAACCACTAAGGAAAACCTGGAAGCATTGGATGGCTGTTCCGTCTTATTGTGGGACTCCTCAGCAGTGCGCATCCACGATCCTGCCTCTCGGGTTTCGAGCCCAGGACCTACCAGTGCTTCCAGGTTTTCCATAGTGGTCTAGCTTCAATCGATTCGTGATTTCAACTATAAAGTTACTAGAATCTCCACAAAACCCCTTCTGATAATGATCATAACCTGACTAGTGACTGGCTTCATGAGGTATTTCCTGGAGTTCTAGTGAGAAGCAGTAACCAGTGGAGTTCAACCAGGTCTGTTGGGAGATACTAACTCACTGATGATATTGGTGAATGGTTGCTAAATTTCGTGGATCGGTTGGAGTTAGACATTAACACCTTTGGATAGGGGCTTAGTGGTCTAGAAGTTAACTGTTCTGGGGCGAGACTGATAGGTCCTGGGTTCGAATCTCGCGAGTGTGAGATCATGGACGCGCACTTATGTTGAGTTACACAATAGGACGAAACGACCGTCGAGTGTTTCCCGATTTTCCATGGTGGTCTAGCTTCAATGGAATCATGCTCTCAACTCTATAAAGTTACATGTTAGTTGTAAAATAAAATATCTGGATTAAAATTAGAGAAAAAACTTTTGTGTTTTATGCTTTATCATTAGACTTTATTTACCTTTTAACAGTATTTAGTCTTAAACGTGTAGTGAGATACGTATAAGTGTGGTGTGTACTACTAATGTCGATAGATATAAGTAGTATTTATCACCAATTGAATGTGAAATACATGGAGTCAGAAGGTTAAGAAGACCAAAGAAAAGAGAAGGAGAACAGAGAATGATTGGTGTGAAAACGAAAGGACAGTGAGGTCTGAGACGATTGATTGATATTTTGCAAATGAAGTATTCACTGTATGATTCTCAGATTTTACTAAGATATTCTATAATTTTGTATTCGATTACATTCGATTATTTCCTACTTGCGTTCTCATTCACTGCGTAACCACTATTTCAATTTGTGGTAATTTAGTTTAGTTATTTATTTACTCTGAAGAAGTGACATACACTGAGTGACGAAACGTCAGAAGATTTTAAAACCATTTTCTCAGCTCACTGAGATCTTACAAATATATTATGTTCATTTATCATAGTTGAATTGTTTCTGCATTGATTATAATTATCTTAGAGACCTATAATTACCATATAATTAACATATAGTTCCGTGAAGGGATCACTATTGAATTGATATATTTTCAAGCTATATAATCCTATATAGATCTGTGAAAATTAGAGATGTAGAATAGTTTTCTCTCGTCACACTTTTAAATGTTCGATGTCAACTATTGATAGGATTATAATTAAAGGAGATGAGACCATGTGTACAACTCTAGCTTTATATCCTTAATGTTCAACATCTATCTTGGAAAACATTCATTAGAATAAATTCACTTGGTATTGTTTGTTTGAATCTTCCCATTGATGTTTAGGACTACAAATTGATCAGTATCTTATTGGTATATGTGCATACTGTGTGTATTGCCTCAATACTGCCTTAATTCACAAGCATTATAAGTAAAGACAGATAGTTGCTAGCAGTGAAATCCAGTTTGACGCGCTTTCCGTCCTATCTGGGAATTGTCAGCTGGGTGTACATGCATCTCACACCTGATGTTCACGGGATGGCGTTTGAAGTGAAAGGTACTGTGTTTGAGTCCTAGAATGAACATCAACTCTGAGATGCAAGTACATCCAACTGACAATTTTCAAATAGGACGAAACCAACGACCTATGTTCCACTACTAGCTACTATCCATCTTTGCTAATTTATTGGAATATATTAGGGTTTCAGAAATATTCTGCCAGTAGTTTTCTCATCTAGTGTCTAGTTGATGTTAATTAGTGATATCGATCCAAAAATATGACTGATATTGTTTATATGTCCCGAGATTAGTATCGATATATTATGGGTTCTTAGTGTATATTATGAAAAACTCAACATATGAATCCTGTTTTGATTATGTATTCAAATTATGCTCTTTCAGTAATGAGAAGTTCTCATTTATGAGTGACCGAGTAAATCCTACAGCTGATGATTTTAATATATACGTACTTCAGGCTATTATTATTGTACTTGATTGCTCACTACTGACTTAATTCAATTAAAAACGTGACACCTGTTCATTAAAATAGATCCACAAATAAACGTTAATATGTAGTTTATCTTGTAATGAAATTATAATAATCAAAGAACGATTCAAAAACCGGGTGCACTAAGAGTTTGTTTTGTTCAAGTCTGTAATTGTTTACTAGCGTTTATTACTAACCCTAAGTACTGGAATAAATCCGAGATATTCGAGTATTGTGGTAAACCCCTTACATGAAACACAGTGAGTTATTAGCCGATATTCCCCATTTTCAACTTCAGTTATCAGACGATATTATAGGGGTATTGGTATCTCTCACTCATTTGACCCCTCAAGTCGTTTCACATGAACATTGTGAATTCTTCTACAAATCGATTTCCAGAGTTCAACTGTATATTATTTGGATGGATAGTTTGTTGAACTAATCCACTGTATGATGATGGTTAACATCAAGAACTAAGTTCATCCAGACGGTTATAGTGAACCAGGGAGAATTAAGAAATTTTTTTTCTTTCTCTGAGCATGGTACTTTATGGTATTACTTAACGGCGACTGTAGCCGACTATGTGGTCAGTCATTAGGTCAAGTATTTCATCTCCAATTCATTTGCGACATAATGCCTAGCCACCATATTTTATTCCTGATATATAAATAAAACTCATTCATGGACGACTATAAAATCAAATGAGTATGATAGAATTTTCAGGAAGGTTTACAATGGCATGAATTGGTGTAGCACACATGAAAAGTTTCATTTCCAAAGTATTTTGAAACTAGTACTACATATTTGTTGTTTACCTTCGTCCTCAGTGAGACATTCATGACCGTTAGAATTGGCCGCTTCTTCAACTATTCCATGAAACGACTAAAGTTGTAATGTAAACCAAATTAGTTGTATAGAGGTTACATTTTTAATTGAGTTCGTAACGAAAACTATTTCTTTGCTTTAATAATTTATGATATGACAGTCCCGAGTTTAGTTAGACCTATGTGTTAATTGGATTATTTTTTTAATTTTTTCATCCCTAGTACTTACAGATTTATACTGTCGTATAGATTCAGATTGTTCCTATATTCATGGCAGTATATGTCATCCAGGAGTTGGTGCATGTGTTTGTCCTAGTGGTTATGAATTTGTATTTCAACATTTTTCATGCTGTAAGTTTTTGTTATGAATTTAATATCAAAGGATGCTTTTAATGAACTGATATCTATTTGATGTAAAGCCAACCTCAACTTTAGTAATGTAGGATTTACTTACTTACTTACGCCTGTTACCCCTCGTCGAGGAGCATAGGCCGCTCACCAGCACTCTCCATCCAACTTTGTCCTGGGCCTTCCTTTCCAGTTCTTTCCAGTTGTTATTCATCCTTTTCATATCTGCTTCTATTTCCCGGCGTAATGGCGTTCCTCTTTTCCGCTTCCCTTCCGCATTCCAAGTTAGGGATTGACAATGTAGGATTGGTAAGATCTTATTTTATTGGATTAGATTGTTATTAAATTATTCACCATTAATGCGATTAAAAGATGAACAAACGCAGTTGACACACAGTTATATAATATACCCTTGTGGGCCAGGGTAAATTTGCATTGGTTTTTAGGAGAACCAGACACCATCCATACTTTCACGTGACAACCCAAACAGTACAGCTCAATCCCTTTTAACAGGAGAGCTAGATACCACTCAGGCTTAACTCGAGCAGTACAGCTCGATCCAGCCCCACAGGAGAACCAGACACTAAATGGGTTTTAACACTACAGTCTGAACAATACAGCTCAATCCAGTGGCTCAACCACACGGGTACCAAGCTCCCTGGTGGACCATTCGTACCATTCATATACACATATAGCCTTAATTCACAAGCATTATAAGCAAACATGGATAATGGCTAGCAGTGGAATCCATGACGCGTTCCAAATAGGATGAAACGCGCTTCCTGGATTACACTGTTAGCCACTATCCTTCTTTGCTTATGAATCTCCGAAATTGATTGAATTTAGACATAGTTTTCAATGGTTATCTAATGAAGGTTAGTTCTTTACGTAAATTATATGTTTCTAACTATTACTTATTCTTTATATTTCTTCAGTACCACGTGCAAATGACAGTTTGAATCCGTTTTGCACAGCTTGTCAGAGAATTAATGGAGTATGTGTGGTAAATAATAGAAAAAACGGTTTATTGTTGAATAATTATTATCAAAAGTAAGTCATTTTGTAAATGTTCACTTCAATAGAATTCGTTTCACAATAGTTGTGCATGCAAATGAATAATACTTATGAATTATAGTGAACTGTATACTATTTTAATGATGACAAACTTTTATGTAGGTTATAAGCAAAGATGGATAGTGGCTAGCAGTGGAATCCATTTTGACGTTTGTTCCCTCCTATTCGGGACTCGTTAGCTGGATGTACCTGCATCTCAGACCTGATGTTCACTTTGGGACCCGAACCCAGTACCTTTCGCTTCAAACGTCATCACGTTATCCACTAAGCTACTGATTCCTGTTAGCCACTTGCTTGTGCAATGGGATGACTGACCGGTTGCAGTTCTAAACATCAATACGAAGATTCAAACAAACAATACTAAGTTAATTTAAACTTCACCCCATTGCACAAGCAAGTGGCTATCAGGACTCAGTAGCTGAGTGGATAACGTGATGACGATTGAAGCGAGAGGTACTGGCTTCGAGTCCCAGATTGTACATCAAGTCTGAGATGTAGGTACATCCATCTGACGAGTCCCAAATAAGACGAAACGCGCGTCCTGGATTCCACTGCAAGCCACCAACCATCTTTGCTTATAATGCTTGTGAATTAAGGATATATCGAGGCAATACGAACAATGTGCACATATTGCTAATAAGGGACTGATCAATTTGCAGTTCTAAACATCAATGGGAAGATTCAAACAAACAATACTTTATATAGGTGGATAAATATTTAGTGTAGTTATAATTATATAAAGTAACTATTTTGAGCATCCTGAGCATCAGGAAGAAGCACTGGAAATGGATGTGACACACATTGACGAAATCACCTAACTGAGTCACAAGGCAAGCGCTCACATGGAATACTGAAGGTCAGAGGAGAAGAGGAAGACCAAAGAACACATTACGCCGAGAAATAGAGACAGACATGAGAAGAATGAACAGAATTTAGATAGAACTAGAAAGGAAGGTCGAGGACGGAGTGGGTTAGAGAATGCTGGTCGGCGGCCTATGCTCCATTGTGAGCAACAATCGTAAGTAAGTAACCATCTTGAGCAGGATAAATACAAAATATCAAGAAGCATTACATGGTTCAGGAATAAAGTCAACTCTTACAATTATGTGTCAACCCTAGGTTACATAAACATTTCCTATTAACCATTTTAAAGAAAGTGCACTGCAACTAATAGGCACATTGCAACTTGATTAATAGACTAAAGACTATAGTAATAAAGACTATGTTGCATTCATTTTTGTTTATCTTTCGCTGTAACTATTTCAGTGTTATATGTGCTTAATAACAGCTTAACTAGCTAAGTGATAATGTTTTTTACAATTAAAATCAGTGATAGGGGTCAAATCCCATGGGAAAATATATCTCTTGTCTTCTCATGAATGCAGATATTTCTTTCTTATGTGTGAAATTTAACATTAAACTCAGATCAAGTGGTTGATTAAGGCATGAACCGACTAAGCATTTAGAATGGACGCTTAGATACTAACATCTTAGTTACATTATTATCTCGTATGTCTTCACACTAATAAATCCAGAATCAAAATCGATGAGCAGAAAATTAGCAAAAAGCTTTATTTTAAAGCTTAAGGATTATAAAACCCAAGAAGATATAACGTTGCTATACTTTCTAAAGATGTAAATATATTTAATTATAGAAAGTATCTAACATTCGTAGATTTGAAACTCCTTGAAAACATGTTACACAACCTCGTAGAAGTCTAAGATATCTTACTTAAGCAATCCTTAATATGACTTCAGTGGTAACTGTCATATATATTGATACTTTATAAATAAGAACGTGTTTTATTCAATTGATCTTGTCCACTCGTATACTCCCAATGTTATTAAGGACTGCAAGTGATCAGTCTCTTATTGACCATATATGCAGCTTGTAAGGACTGCCTCGATATAGCCTTAATTCACAAGGATTGCAAGCAAAGATTGATAATGGCTGACAGTGGAATACTGTTTGACGCGCGTTTCGTCCTATTTTGGACTCGTAAGATGGATGTACCTGTATCTGAGGATTAATGTTAATTGGGACTGCAATAGATCAATCTATTGTTTGCACACGTGCATCCGGCGTTCCATTCCCAGAGTGAACATCAGCTCTGAGATGGGGACATAGCCAGATGACGAGTCCCAAATAGGACGAAACACGCGTGAAACTGGATTCCACTGCTTGCCACTATCCATCTTTGCTTAAGAAAGTGTTCTGTTGTTACGATAAAAACCTAACTAATGATGTTATTGGCCAAGATTCTGAACAATTTCAGGTTTAACTATTACCAGGCAAACAAATCTTCTCAACTTTCCAGGTTGATCTTAGAATTGATAAATAAGAAAGTTAGACTTACAATTCCTTAACAACCTTTCTTGTTATTTTAATGGTACTGAAGGTTATCATTTCTTCTGGTTCATAATCAGGATTAAGGGTATCGTAGTTTAAGTCAATATACTTTCTCTATTTATCTTACTTGTAAATTGTTGGTTGTAAGTTTACAAGAAATTCCCGATGTGTGAAGAAATAACTAGCTTCAATTGACTCATGATCTCAACTATTAAAATTACTATAATATCCGTGAAAACCTCTTCTGATATTAATCAACGTACGCTCAATAATGACTGGCTTCAAGTGGTATTTCCTGGAGTTTTAGCGAGAAGCAGAGACCAGTGGAGTTCAAATGGATCTGTTGTGATATAGTAACACATTGAAGACAATGGTGGATGTGTCGCTCAATTTCGTGGATTAGTTTAATTTAATCATTAACACCATTGGATGCCGGGTCAATGGTCTAGAGATGAGGCGCGAGACTGATAGGTCCTGGATTCGAATCTCGCGAGGCGGGATTGTAAATGCGTACTGCTGAGAAGTCCCACATTAGAACAAAACGGACATCTAGTGCTTCCACGTTCTCCATGATGGTTTGGCTTCAATTGTTCCATGAATTCAACTATGAAAGTAAACTTTGAATAATTATCTCAATCTGATACCAACAAGGATCCTAGTTTACTGATTGATTTACATTTTTATTACGTAATCATGTAAATAATTAGTCTATTTGAAGTTTTTGGTGATCATGAGAACCTTTAAGTCAAAACCAACTTTATCAACACTTAGGAATTAATAGATTTTACTAATAAATTTTTAAATGTTTCTAGTTGATTTATTCTAGTGTAAATCAAGTTGCCTTTGGATTGATTTTATCAAATTTAAAAAATTTATCAAGTACTTGACTTTAACCTTACTTACTTACATACTTACGCCGGCTACTCACAATGGACCATAGGTCATCGACCAGCATTCTCCAACCAATTCTCTCCTCGGCCTTCCTTTCTAGTTATATCCAAATTTTATTCATTCTTCTCATGTCTGTCTCCGTTTCTCTGCGTAATGAGTTCTTTGGTATTCCTCTCCTCCTCCGACATTCAGGATTCCATGTGAGGGCTAGTTTTGTGACGCAGTTTGATGCTTTCCTCAATGTGTGTCCTATCCACTTTCAGCACTTCTTCCTAATTTCTTCCTTCAAAGGAATCTGGTTACTTTTCTCCCACAGTAGGTTGTTTCTGATATTGTCTGGTCAACGGATCCGTGACATTAACTTACACTATTTGAATAACACTCAATGAAACTTTTTCCCTACTTAAAACCAGAGTTTAGAATCTTAGTGGAAACTTACTTTCTGCTGGATGAAATTCTAAATACTTTCGCTACTGACTGTCTATTTCATTTCGAGTGAAGCAATATCGGTATAAAGTATTTTATTTAAAAAATTAATTATCAGAAGGTGTTTTGTGGAGATTTCAGTATTTTCACAGTTGAAATCATGAGTCAAGTAAAGCTAGACCATCACGGAAAACCTGGAAGCACTGGATGGCCGTTTCATCCTAGTATGGGACTCCTCAGCAGTGCGCATCCACGATCTCGCCTCGTGAAATTCGAACCCATAAAACCTATCAAACTCACCAAAGATCATTTTTAAAATAATCTTTTTTTTCTTTCATATAGTAACCTTCAATGTGAATGTCCTAGAAAACCAAACATTTCTGATATAAAGAAATATCCGTTTTTTGATCTATGCAATCCAATTCCTGGTAAGTGTAATACATGCATATATGTATACTTATATATACATAGAGAAAGATAAACTGCTGGGTCCCAGTCATAATACAAATCTTATTCATGTTATAAATGATTGGCTTATATAGTTCCAACTTGATATGCCCTCCCCCTAGATTATGGATTACCAATGAGATATTAACAAATGATATCAATGGATACTTTAAGTGAGACTTATTTCAAGTAGTCAGTATATATTGATGTGCACTTGTTTCTAGTTTACCTACTAATTCCTGAAACATGAAGTAATAAATATAGATGTCATCACAATAACATTAGTATATGATGCAGCCAAGGTAATCTGAAGGATTGAGCCTAAGAACACCAAGTATCTTGATGAACATTGCAGACTCAGTCTATTTCACGATAGTGTAGTGAACAAGAGTGGGAACACGAGTGGGGAAAATCAAATGTATTTGACAACAAAATTACAGAACATCTAACTAAAATATGATAACTATACAGTAAATAGTTAATTTGCAAACTATCAATCAATTGTCTCAATCTTGACTGTTCCTTCTGCAAATATCGGTCCATCGTCTTCGATAATCATTGTTGATACATTTTCATACTGATTGCGTTCCGTTGCTCTTCTTTCCTTATCGATCATTCTGCTGAAATACATTCTATGGCTGACCATCTTTATGTACTACTTATATGGATATAAGTAACTCACAGCACAATAGTAGATAACTGGTATCCAATGATCAGCTTTTAAATTTAAATTTATGATAGGTAAAGTACAATATGTCAGAATTAAAAAAATATATCCTCTATAGCTATAGTTTCAAAATATTCTAGTATAGTTAAAGTTTGGAATTCGAATTACTGATGCCCAACTCAATGGTCTGTTAGTATCGTATTCACCATAATGATGCTTGAAAAACTCGTGTTTACATAACCATAAGTCAGTGACCTATAATTTCAGTGGTTTATATCCCACTATGGGTTAAATTCATTTGTAAGTTACACTTACCCACCATGCAAAAAGAAATCAGTCGACTAACTAAAACCCCTTTAGGTATAAACATGGTGTTAGTTTCATTAGTAAAGTGTTGGCATGAATATGAGTAACTCCTAAACTGATCTGAAGAAAGTGAAGTTCGCTTTTTTAGCAATGTAGCTACGAATTTCGTCAGAAATTCGCAAAACGTCTGTGTCATATCGTATGGGTGCGTAGTGCCCTGTTTGATATATGAACATGCTGATTCCCTCCGATGAGAGAGGAGCGAATGATCGATCAGAGCAATGATACATAAAATCTGTATGAGCAGTCTTGAGTGCCACTCGGTCTTGCTATCTGCCTAGCCTAGCCCAGCCAGTTAAGTTCAGAACACCAATAACAGCCTCTGCAATATGAATCATTATTCACAAACATACTGGTATTATATACAAACCAAACAGACCACATAGTAACATAAAATAGAAAATAACATTTATACAATAATTGGTCAATGTGGCTGTGAATGTGGGAGGCAGTAGTCAATACACTGATGATAACTCAAGAATGGTAAATCGTATAGTAATAGTATATTGGGTCAAAATAAAGCTCATGATAAGAGAAACACGAATATGAATAGTTTAGTTACGTAACAATTATACAATAGGAAATAGGCATATTACATTGGTCCATAAATAGACCTTAGAGTTACCATTCATAATTCTCTTCAGGATACAACAGTCTGCTTTAACATTTCCACGAAATTCGTCGATGAATTATCAAACTTAATTGCTTAGGCTCTAATGTTGATGTTCTTATATCAGTGAAGTAAGTATTTCAAATGTAGCCATACTATCTTATTGATTCTTGTGTAAACCAATTGGAATACCTAACCCTCAAAATTTGTGTTTCGTCATTATAATCTCAGAAAAATGATCTCGTAAAACGGCTCCGTTTCTCATCCTTAATTAAAATTTCAATTTCAATTCAAATAAGTAATACTAAGTGAACTTAAACTTCACCCCATTGCACAAGCGAGTAGCTATCAGGACTCAGTAGCTGAGTGGATAACGTGATGGCGTTTGAAGCGAAAGTTACTGAGTTCGGGTCCCAGAGTAAACATCAATTCGGTAATGCAGGTACATCCATCTGACGAGAACCAAATACGACAAAACGCGCATCCTGGATTCCACTGCAAGCCACCAACCATCTTTGCTTAAAGTAAATGAAATTATTTTGAAACAGTTCTGTCTATTCTATATATGGCGGTATACTTAAACATATCAGCGACCTGTTCCTGCCATCTAGATATTTCAACAAGTTATTTAATTTTGTTTATTTTACTACATCATTATGGTTATTAATCACATAAGCTATTCAGGGTCTTTAGTAAAAAGTGTAAAACCTTTCATTGTACAAGTTATAAAAGACCCAATCAGAGATGTTTTTATTGCTGGCAATGTGAATTGAAAAGAATAAACATTATTCAAATGTCGATTGACTGGACTGCTAACATCCAACTGGCTACCACTCAATATTTATCGTCATCAACGGTCAAGAAGTAGGAAATGGAAACTTCAGAAGGGGTTTTGTAATGACTTCAGTATTGTCATAGTTGAAATCATTAGTCGATTGAAGCTGAGCAGTTCAACAATAGGACAAAACGGCTGTCCAGTGCTTCCAGGTTTTCCATGGTGGTTTAACTCCAATTGTCTCATGATTTCAATTGTGAAAAAACGGAAATGCCTTGAAATACTTTGTGCTGAGAGTTCTATATTGTACTACAAACATAATATTAGATAAAGCTAATATTGTGATGTGGGCTACATATATCGACATAAGTAGTATATATCATGAGTCAGGAATAGAATATCTTGCAGCAGAAGATTGAGAAGATCGAAAAGACAAGAACAAAAACAGAAAGCGATTGGTATGAAACTCCAGGAACAATGAAACCTGAAACAATTAATGAACATTTTGCAAATGAAGTATCAGAGTATGGTTTTTTCTCTTTTATCAAGGAACTTTGTAATCCATGCTAATAAATGATCGGTTGTCCTCACCTGTGTTCTAATTCACTACAATATTACTACTAATAATAACGGCGCGTTAACTCGTACCAAAAGTCGAAAGTCCTTATCAGTTGTTCTTCCTGACTAGCTCTACCTGTTGAATCCAAAACACTAATCTCAATCCTCAGAAGGGGTTTTGTGGAGACTTCAGTATTTTAATAGTTGAAATCATGAATTGATTGAAGCTAGACAACCATGGAATACCTGGAAGCACTGAACGGCTATTTTGTCCCTCTGTGGGACTCCTCAGCAGTGCGCATCCACGATCCCTCCTCGTAAGATCTCAACTAACTGAAGACAAGTGGTGAACGGTTGTTCAACTTTGTGAATCGGTTGAAGTTGGACATTAACACCAACGGATACCGGCTCAGTGGTCTAGTAGTTAAGTACTCTAGCACGAGACCGACAGGTCCTTGGTTTGAATCTCATGAGGCGGGATCATGGATGCGCACTGCTGAGGAGTCCCACAGCAGGACAAAACGATCTTCCAGTGCTTCCAGGTTTCTCACGATGGTCTAGCTTCAAATGACTCATGATTTCAACTATGAAAATATCAAGTTATACCTTAGTAATTAATTACTTGATTTAAACATTCTTTATATTTTAGTTGATATTGGAGAAGAGTGCAACCATGTGAATAAAGTATGTATAAGTCAAAATGCAATTTGTCATAAAAATTCAATGGATGATTTGAATCAAACACAATTGACAACAAAACGTAATTCAAATATTTGTGTATGTCATGATGGTTGGATACCAGTTTATCAAAGAAATTTAGATTATTTTGAATGTTGTAAGCTAATTATTATTATATGATATGAATTCAACTTTTATTGTTGTTGTGGTGGTGGTTGTTGGAATATCTGATTTTGATTGACATTTGTGAACTCCCCAAAGGATCCAAGTAGATTCAAAGTAATCTTTAATAATAATAAGAATCATTTCATAGTTGAATTCATGGGTCAGTTGAAGCTAGATCATCATGGAAAACCTGGAAGCATTAGACGGCCGTTTCGTCCCATTTTGAGACTCCTCAGCAGTGCGCCTCAACGATCTCGCTCGCGAACGCCCAACCTATAGATCACTAAGCTGGCATCTGACCGTGTTAATGTCCAACTTCAAACAATCTATGAAACTGCACTATCATCCATCATTGTCCTCAGTGGATAACTGCCCGACAATAGTCACGGTTCAACTCTACTGATCACGGCTTCCTACTACAACTCAAGAAAATATCACTTGAAGCCACTCACCAGAAAGAGTGTTTTTGTGGGGATTGTAGTAATTTTTATTATTAGAATTCATCGGTCTGTTAAAGCTAGATCATCGTGGAAAACCCGTAAGTATCAGAGGCCGAAGGCCCTTGATTCGAGTCTCGTGAGTGGTATCATAAATAAGCACTATTGAACAATCCTATACTAAGACGAAATAGTCATCTAGTGCTTCCGGGTTTTCCATGGTGATCTAGTTATGAATTCAACTATTAAATTATTACAATCTTCATGAAACCCCCTTTCCAATAAAACAAAAATTGATCTGAAATCCAAGTTTATTGATTAATCAATAGTATGTAACATCTTATGATTCTCTACTATTAATATTATAAAATGATTATTACTTAGACAATTCATATTAATTGATATGTTATTGCCTAATTTTATTGTTTCTATCCATTGTTTGCTTCATTTAGACAGTTACAATGATACGGAGTAATAATACTAATACTACTAGTATCACTACTACTAATAATAATAATAGTAATATAAAGCCAGTTTGAAATTAAACTGTTTAAATTAGTAAATTACATTGAAAGTAAGTTGATAAGTGGAATCATCAACTTTACACATACAGATGGGGGGTGAATAATGAAAAATTGTTTTTAAATCGATAAATTAAGTTTCTCAATCATCTAGAATTTCTATATTTTTTTTTTAGTGAATAGGAGATTTGATGGATTAGAATTTATTATTGTGTCAAGAGTTATGGTCTTAAGTTAAGTCGATAAGAATTTAATAGACTTATAAAGTCATAATAATGATTGTATCATTCTGTAATTAACATCAATGGAGCATTGACCACCGACTAGTATTCTACAACCCACTATGTCCTCAGCCTTCCTTTCTAGTTCTATCCAATTGTTGTTCATTTTCCTCATGTCTGTCTCCGTTTCTCGGTGCAATGTGTTCTTTGTTCTTCCTCTTCCCCCTTTGACTTTCAGGATTCCATGTGAGGGTTTGTCTTGTGATGCAGTTGGGTGCTTTCCTCAATGTGTGTCTTATCCACTTCCAGCTCTTCTTCCTGATTTCTTCGTCCACTGAAATCTCGTTTATTCTGTCCCAAAGTAGAATGTTGCTGAAAGTGTCTGACCAACGAATCCGATGTATTTTGCGTAGACAACTATTAATAAACACTTGTATCTTCTGGACGATGGCTTTCGTAGTTCTCAACGTCTCCGCCCCATACATTACAACTGTCTTCACATTTGTATTTAAAATTCTGATCTTGGTGTTGTTTGACAGACAATTGTTTTGAGTTCCAGATGATTTTCAATTGTAAATATGCTGCTTTTACTTTGCCAATCCGAGTATAATACTTTACTAATAAAAATGGAAATATCGTAGATACTATTCAAGTTGAAGTTCATTTAAAACTATCTAAGACTGTATATCATTTTGAAGTTTCATACCATGATTATTATCCGATTCATATGTCACTTAAATGTTATATAGGTTATGATACTTGTAAATTATTGGTTTCGTTGTGGAGCTTTCATCTTTCTTCTGAACGACATCATCGGCAGAAACTTCAAGTAGATGTTGTTCAGAAGAACGATCAAAACTTCGCGACGAAACAGTCCAAAGAACAAAACTCCTTCCGAATCATTCACCTGAGCTACAAATCTTCTCCACTATTGTTATAGTGATTGTAGTATTTTATCAACAATTCTTCTAGCTAATGAAGAAAAACTGACTTAAAACTATGCATCATCTATAAATACTAATTTTAGTCATAATGTAGTGAATAAGAACATAAGTGGGAACAATCGAATGTATTTGAATAAAGATTACGGAATCACTCAGTAAAATCTGAGAACCTTACAGTAAATCCTTCATTTGAAAATGTTAATGAATTATCTCACACTTTAATGTTCTTTCGTTTCTAGAAACTATTAATAAGCTATATAAGCTATATTGCTATGTAGAGTTGAAGATCTCATATGAGACTGAAGGTTCGCTAGTGATATTGTGGATGGTTTAGCATTGCTTTGGCAAGTTTGACTGACCGTTCATACGCGGAGTCGGTTTACTGGTTTACCGATTTCATTCATACTGGTGGTTGTATTTCAGAGTTCTGAAGAGCCATTGTCATTGAAACACTGTAAGGCATGTCATCACTGCTGAAATTAAGGAGTTTGACTGTAGTATAAGCGGAATGGGTAAACTTTGGACTGCTCATCCTGTGCATGATTGATTTACGCGATCAATGATCGGAATAATTATATATATGATAAATATGTGTATATTAATCGTGTGAATGATGCACCAGGGTTCTGGGTAACTGTGTGGTTTTGCCATGGGATTGAGCTGTACTATTCAGATTATAGAGTTAAAGCCTATATAGCATCTGGTTCTTCTGTGATATGGGTCAAGCTGCGCTCCTCGGATTATAAAATTTAAACCTGGGTAGTGTCTAGCTCTCCTGCAAGCGGGACTGAATTGTACAGCTAGAGTTAAGCCTGGGTGTTGTATAGATCTCTTGTTAAACAAGACTGAACTATACTCTTTGGATTGTCACATGAAATTCTAGATGATATCCGGTTCTCCTGAAGACCAATATAAAATAACCCTAACCCATACGATTACATTATACAACTATGAAGTTTTTGCTATATCTCTAACTTAGATTCTTAGTATGTCGCGTAATATTTGAGCACTCTAACGCTAGAACCCTCCCAAGTCGCAAAAATGAGAAGACAGAAGACTAGTAAGTAGGAATGTTTTCCCCAGCACATTGTCAAATATAGTACAAAAAATGTCATGTATTTATAGTTTTTTGGCTGAAAGTAAATCATCGTTTTGGATAGTTAATAGACACATAAGGGATCCTTCTTATTCATCCAATAGGGAAGCTACACATCAACATTATAGGATGTCACCCCTAGTTGTGATTGAATAAAATGTCTTCAGGCTTTTCTCAGCTTCTTGAGGTTTCCTTGAGTTTGTCAATGTCACATCCTGAGGCGATTTATGAACGGTAACTTTGAGAACTATTTATGAACCAATGTGATATGTATGTTTTTTATTGTATAATTGCTAAGTAACTGTTCATATTCATGTTTCCGTCATTATGAGCTTTACTTTGACCCATAGACTATTATTACACGATTTACCATTCTTGAGTTATCTCTAATCAATTAAATACTGTTTCCCCGTATTGACAGCCGCATTTGGCCAAATCTTGTAAAAATGTTGTTTCCTATTTTATGGTGCGATGTGGTCAGTTTTGTTTGTATATAAATTAAGTATGTTTGAGAATAATGATTTATATTTGCAGAGGCTGTTATTGATGTTTTGGACTTAACCGGCTGAGCTAGGCAGGAAACAGAACTGATAAGTATTCAAGAATGTTCATACGATTTTTCGTGTATCATAGTTCTGATCGATAACTCACCGCTTTCTGATCGGCGGGGATCTTCACGTTTATATATATTCACTGGACACTCAGGCAATCAACATAACAGTCAACGAGTCATCCTTACACTTAAATATAAGACGTTAATCATATATTTTCTTATTCATTTGTTATTCTCTTTTCTTTTTTTTTCAAAACAAAAAACAAAAAAAAGTTCACGAAATAACTGATCCATCAATTATTGATTGTCATAATTGTTATCAATCAAATCATAAATGTTATCAATTCAATATTGGATCAATCAATAAATTACATAATCAATATCGTTGTACATGTTCATTATTTAAAAAAAATAATCAATGTTTAAGTAGTGATACTAATTGCTTATATCATATAGATATAAATGATGATCCAAATTTTAATCAATTTTTAATGAAAAGAAAAAATATTCAAGTAAACGAACCTTCAACATTGAATAGGAACAAAAATGATTGTATAGAATACTTATGTAAGTTTTCTTTGTTAGTTTTGTTGTTTTAATAGTCAATATAAATGAATTGAACATTGTTTATTATTATTACAAGGGGGAATCAGATATATATACGCCGCACAAATCTCATTCGAAATTTTGTGAGGACTGTGATACTGCTCAGGTACCCAAACTGTAGCAGGTGGTTTCCTTAGGAGGCCACAACCCGAGCCTTTGACTTAAAGGTCTGATCTACAATGCAGTGGGGCATCGTGAAGAGAAGATGCAGTCCCATGGTAGTCGGTGACCAACGATTGATTCATACGCCATTCGTTCCATCAGGATCCTAGAGTCCATGTGCATCATTGGTTTGAAATCAGGGTTTTCCAACTCCTCTAGGTGAACTCTCAGTGTTCACCAACCCGGTTAAGGCGATAGACATTCGCTTTTCGTCCTCTGAATTTCGTAAACAACACCCCGGTCACGAGAAGGCAGTGAGTAGAACATCCCTGGTAGAGGCTATATACGCGTGGCCATTTGAGAGCATTTGGAGAGGAAGAGCGGACTCTCCCCACTCTCGGCCGTACCAGGGCATTTTGGAGGCAATTGAACATTCAATGAAGTATAGATCATTAATTAGCTTATTACTAGTAAGTTCAATCGATATTGTTTTCTTTGAATGTTCTCATTGATGTTTAGGACTACAATTGATCAGTCTCTTATTGACATATGTGCATCTTGTGCGGACTGCCTTGACATTTTTTTAAGTCACAATCATTGTAAGCAACGATGGATAGTGGTTAGTAGAGGAATGCAGGACGTAGGTTTCTTCCTATTGGAACTCAGTTGTTAAGTGGATAATGTGATGGCAATTGAATCGAACGGTACTGGTTTCCACTCCCGTAGTGAATATCAACTATGAGATACATGTATATCCATGTGAGAAGTGGCAAATAGAACTAAAACGAGCATCCTGTATTCCATTGCTAGCCACTATCCATCTTTGCTTAGTCATATACTCATATAATGTAAATGCTTTCTAGTTGTAGGTAGACAATTGTTTATAAATAAATGTTGATTTTTGACGATGGCTGTCCTAATTCATCAGGTTTCATCTCGGTACAGTATAACTGTCTTGACGTTCGTACTGAAGATTGTGACTTTGATATTTGTTGACATATGTTCTTCAATTATAATAATGTCGTCCTTGCTTTGCCGATCCTCTTATTTACGTCTGTATCGGATCCTCCACGTTCATCGATGATGCTACTCAAATACGTGAAAGATTGCACCTGTTCCAGAGCATCTGCAACAAAAACAGACCAATAGTCTAGTAGTATATTGAAGAATAATTAATGTTTCATTTCCTATCTGAAACCCAACCATTAGTTCAGATAATTCTCCCTATCCACTAAGATTATCTACCCTCTGTAACATTTCTGTTTATTTTGGAATCTCGAAGCATTCACAAAAAAGAATTATATGGATACGATGAAATTTGAAATAAAGAACAATGGAATATTTGAACAGCCACATGTTCGAATAATTCTAAAAGTATTTTAAACAACAGTTGAGATCATGAATCAATTGAAGCTAGACCACCATGGAAAACCTGGAAGCACTGGACGTCCGTTTCGTCTTATTGTAGGACTCCTCCTAGTCACGATCCCGCCTCACGAAATGCGGACTTAGGACCTACCGGTCTCGCGCGCGAACGCTTAACTTCTGAACCACTGAGCCGGCATCCAATGGTGTTAATGTCTAACTTCAACCAATCCACTAAATTGAGTGACACATCCATCATTGTCTTCATTTAGTTACTATCTCATTATCTTAACTATTAAAATGAAAATGAAATGCTTAAGTTCATAAGTCAATTTAAGCTAAATCACCATTACTACTGAATAGCACAGTGTTTCTACGAGTTTCCATGATGGTCTAGTTTTATAATCATAATTCAAGTATTGATTGAACTAGATTACATAGCAAATGAAATTCTCATGCAGATTTTCTTTTTATCTGTAATCATAATGATGAACTGGGGAAAAAAACAGAAAAAAACAATCAACATTTTTATATTCACTTGGTGTTGTTTACATGTATCTTCTCCTTGTTATTTAAGACCAGTCTCTTATTGGCCATATATGCATACTGTGCGTATTGCCTCGATATAGTCTTAATTTACAAGCATTATAAGCAAAGATAGGTAGTAGCTAGCAGTGGAATCCAGGACGCACATTTCGTCCTATTTAAGACTCGTCAACTGGTTGTACCTTCATCTCATAGTTAATATTCACTCTGTGACTCAAACCCAGTACAGTTCGCTTCAAACGTCATTATATTATCCACTTAGCTAATGAGTCGTGATAGCCACAAGCTTGTGAAATGGAATGAAATTATATTCACTTATTATTGTTTACTTATAATTTCTCATGAATGTTTACAACTGCAATTGATCAATCTCTGATTGATATATGTGAATTTTGTATTCGAGTGTCGGAGTTAATATCAACTCTCAGATACAGGTATATCCATCTAATGACTCCCATATAGGACAAAACACGCATTAAACTAGATTTCACTACTAACCACTATCCATCTTTACTTGTAATCATCCTGTTTTTTTTTCTCTTTTTTTACTCTTTTCTTTATTTTCTTTTTCTTTTTTTTTCTTTTTTTTTTCTTCTTAGTACATATTACATGTAATCAACAAATTATTCATATTTGTTTCAATAATCCATATCCAAAATCAATAATCAATTATAATAAATTAAACAGTGATTTCATTTATTTAAAAAAATCAATAAATTTTCCAAAATTTATTAAAAATTTATTTAATTATTCAATTAATAATAAAAAATGTTATTTAATCAATAATTATAATCATAATCAATATTGTTTAATATTAAATATTCAATTTAATAAATTAAAACAATGTGGAATTTATGAAATTAATTATAAAGTAAGAAAAATTAATTTTTTTTGTATAATTTTTATATATACTACTTATAATGATACTTAATATTTTTGAATGGTTGAATTTTTTTGTATTGATGATTAGAATCTATAATGGATCAGTCACTTATTTGAATATGTATATACTTACTTATACCTGTGATTCACAATGTAGCATAAAACAACGATCAACATTCTCTAACTTACTCTGTCCTCGGCTTTTCTTTCTAGTTCTATCCAACTTTTGTTCATTCTACTCATATCTATCTCTATTTCTCAGCGTAATGTGTTATTTGGTTTTCCTTTTCCCTCTTTTGAATTTCGGGATATTATGTGAGGGCTTGTTTTGTGACTCAGTTGACTGGTTTCTTCAATGTGTATCCTATCCACTTCCATCTAGCACTTCTTCGAGATTTTTTCTTACACTGAAATCTGGTTTGTTCTCTCCCACAGTAGGTTGTTGCTAATAGTGTTTGACTAACGAATTCGAAGTATTTTGCGTAGACAACTGTTACTAAACATCTGTATTTCCTAAATGATGGTTGTAGTAGTTATCTACGTTTTCGTCCCATACAATACAACTGTCTTGACATTTGTATTGAAAACTCTGACTTTGGTGTTGGTTGACAAATAGTTGTTTTGAGTTCCAGATGTTCTTCAGTTATAAATATGCTGCTCTTTCTTTACTGATATGCACCTGCATATTTGTATTAGATCCACCTTGTTCATCAATGTTGCTACCCAGATATGTGAAGGTTTTTATATCCTCCAAAGCTTCTCAGTCAAGTGTGATTCAATTGGTGAGTGTTGTATTGTTTCGGATAGTCCTGCTTTTCCCTTTGTTTATATTGAGACCTACTGCTGCTGAGGCTGCTGCTACACTGGTCGTTTTCTCCTGTATTTGTTGTTGCGTTTGCGATAGAAGAACCAAATCATCTGCGAAGTCTAAACCGTTCAACTGCATCCAAGCTGTCCATTGTATCCCGTGCTTCCTTCCAGATGTGTATACTGTGTGTGTTGTCTCGATATTGTCTTAAATTATAAGCATTTTAAGCAAAGATGGATAGTGCCTAGTATTAGAATGCAGGACTTACGTTTCGTCTTATTTGGGACTCTTAAGCTAGATGTATCTGCATCCAACAGTTGATTTTCACTCCATGGCTACCACCTAATACCGTTCGCTTGAAATGACATCCACTCAGCAACTGATTACTCATGGCCACCAGCTTGTGCAATGTGATCAAGCTTAAATTCATTTTGTATTGTTTATTTGAATGTTCTCATTGATGTTTAGAATTGCAGTTGATCAATCTGTTATTGACATATGTGTATGGTGTACGAATCGCCTCGATAAATTTCTTCTGTATACATAGTTCCAGTTTTTATCATATGCACGGTAAATGAAAGTTGTTCCTTTGGGTTGTTACTGAAAATTGATCGGCTGGACAATACTAAACGCCAGGTTTCTGAGTGAGAGTCAGAGATTCTTCCCTCTAAGTTGTCAATAGTTTCGTTACCGTTGAAATCAATGTTTATAAAAATTATCGTCGTATATGCGGAGAATATTAGTATCTATGATGGTCTTTATTTAATATTCTTGTTAACAAATCTCAGTAGATACCCATTTTCAACAGGTATGTTTTCTTATGAGATTAGATTCATAATCTGTGAAATTCGGAGTACAAGTTATTCACACTGACAGATATGACTAAATTTTTTCTTCTACTAAAAAGAGGCAGCTGTGTAAGCTTGATAACCAGCTGTTTCATGATAGTATTCTATAAATCTCTTGAGAGTCCCAACGGATTTTCTCGTTATTTCAACATCAAGAAACTGGATACTTTGGTTGTTTTTACGTTCAATTATGAATTTCATTGACAGATAACAGTTGTCAAGTGCCTGTAGAGTATGATTCAAATCTTATTTATTATCATAAAGCATAAAAGAGTCATTGTAAATGAACAACTATTCTACTGAGCAGTTATTATACTGGATTAACAGTGTACGTAATGTTGAATAATAATTACACTAAGTTAAAAAGTGTGATCTCACTTTTCGTATTTCATCCTAATAATCTTAACTTTCTTTTTCATATTTTTGTAGTATGGAACTGTATTTTATGGAACATTACATGCTGAAACTACACAAAGTGAGATTTCATTATTGAGAAACATTCACATTGATTTTGCTTGTCATATTAATGTTTCTCATTTGAATGGATCTAATCTATCTACTTCATACTTCTATGATAGGTAAACCAATTATACATATATATATATATATATGTTGATAAGATTTAATAAGATATAATGTCTGTATTTGTTTAGTGATTTGAATTTTTATTCCTAATTTCAGTACATCGTTTCCAATAGACCAATTAAAACATAACTCCACTTTTATTTTATTCATTTGTACTACTTACTAATAATAAAGTAGTCTAAATAATAATGACAATTTTTTGCAGCTTATTTATGAAAGTAGTTTAATTCCTTTGATTAAAACGAACCACTTACATTCCGACTTCAATGTTGAGCTTCATTTTTCAATTTGTAACAATGTTTCCAAATCTTCCAAATATTCATTTATTTGTGGGCAATGTACTTGATATGCTTAATGCTATTACGAGTTCACCTTATTCGGTAAACAGCACGAAGGTCACTGACACAGTGGCACGATAGGTTATTCTAATCCGTTGTCTCCGACCCTTCTGACTAGATCAAGAAGTCTTGAGGCATAGAGAATGTATTCTTTAAGCACACAGAAAATAAGAGGTCACTAAGCATACAAATCAAGCTTATTTATACAATGATAAAAACGCCCTTGGAAGAGCCACAAAATAGCGTACTAAAAAAACGGTCAATCAATCACAGTCAAGGAATTCTGAGTGGGAAATGTAAGCTGTAGGTCAACTAAGCGTCTCTTGGCGCGAAAACATAAAATTCAAATTTTCAGGATAAAATTACAAAATTAAAACCTTTTCCAAATGTGTTCTGGGGATCTAACGTCCCCAAATGTAATCTACGAAAGTTTATCTTCAAATGTTATGCCTACTATAGATAGGCTGTTTTATTTGCTGTCTTTGTTCATGCAACTATGTATCGGTATGTGTTTCATCGACACACATTACTTTAAATTTTACTGTTAATTTTGTAAATGAAGCCAATACAAACAGACCGATCCCTTATCTTGCATAAGGAACTTCTCAGTAGTAATTTGGTCATTTGGTTGGAAACCATGCACCACTCGACAATGTGTACGAAACAGAGTTTGTTAACAAAGACCATTTCGAATAATCTAGATTGCATATAACCAACTGTCATTTAGTCTTCTGTATGTAGATTTTATGTGACTAGCAAGTTCATCTCATTAATGAATCAGTTCCTCTTTACGTCAACACAGGGATATTAGAAACAGTTCAGATCTTACTGATAGGTCCTGCGTTTGAAACTCACGGTGCGGGATCGTGGATGTGCAAAGGTGAGAAGTCTCACAATAGTACAAAATGGTTTTCCAGTGCTTCCAGGTTCTTCATGGTAGTTTAGCTTCAATTGACTCATGATTTCAACTATACAAAATTACTAAAATCTCCACAAAATCCCCTTCGGATAATGATCATATGCTCAATAGTGACTGGCTTCAAGAGATATTTTCATGGAGTTCTAGTGAGAAGCCGTAACCATTGGAGTTCAACCAGGTCTGTTAGGAGATATCAACTCATTGATGAAATTGGTGATTGGTTGCTCAATTTCATGTATTCGTTGAATTTAGACATTAACACCGTTGATTGACCTCTCAGTGGTATAGAGATTAATCGCTTGCGCGCGAGACTGATAGATCCTGTTTTCGAATCTCGCGAGTGCAGGTTCGTGGATGTATACTGGTGAGGAGTCCCAAAATAGAACAAAATGACCTTCCAGTGTTTTCAGGTTTTCCATGATAGTCTTGCCTCAATTAACTCATGATTTCAACTAATAAAATCTTTCTTTTAACAAATGTTAAAATATTAATAATCTTCTAATTCTCTTTTTCTTTTATTCTTAAAGATCAATCAACTTGGAAAAAACAACTAATTCATTGATTTTATCACAAAAATTATCGGAAATCAATAATTTTCATTCAACAAATGATATTGAAAAAGTTACTTTGCAAAAAGAAAAGATACAAAATATTGATTCTAGTTTAATATCATTATCTATTATTAATTTAACTAAGAATATTTCACAAAATTATGAAATGATATTAAAAATTTCTTCAACTATATCTGGTAAGAATTATGTTTTCTAGTGAGAGTTGTTTTATCGAGTTAGTTTTCTAGGGGATTGGATAGATAACGCCATGCCCAACCCTTCTTCTTTAACCAGGATTTGAGGTCCGTAGTAACCTTTGAAGGAGCTACAGATGGAGTTAAATCTATTCAATTAATTATTTTTTTTTTATGGGTTTTCTTTAGCGAGTTAGTTTTCTACGGAGTGGGTTCTTTAACCCCGGGGCCTGGAACCGATAGTAACCCCCGGAGGAGCTACAATTGGAGTTAAATGTAGATGTACTTTTTTAATTATTTGCAACGATTTCATTAATAATTAGATTCTAGGGAGATATTTTGTTCATCGTTTTTCTTGAATTGGTACACTCAAATGTTAATCATTGTAATTCCTCGGTAATGGACTCGGTGACTAGTTTTACTATCCTCTGGAATAGTACTTAGATATTAGGTGAATTTAAAGGATTTTTTTCTGGTCAAATATAGTTATTAGCAAGTTGTACTAAATGAATAGATTATTCATTTTGCCAAGGTCATGTTTATCTCAACGGTAATTGGACATTCTCATAAATATACATTATTTGTTAGTATATCCATTTGATATTAGAAATTACCATCTATATTTTACTTTTATAAATTACTGAATTAGAATGAAAATGATAATGTTGAATTATTCCATGGTCTATTGTTTCCATGACGATCTTGTTTAAAAGGTTAAGATAAATTCATTTGGTATTGTTTTGATTGAATCTTTCCATTGATGTTTAGAACTGCAATTGATCAGTCTCTTATTGACTTATGTGCATACTGTGTGTATTGCATCAATATTGTCTTAAGTCGCAATTATTATAAGCAATAATGGATAGTGGCTAGCGATGGAATCCTGTTTGACTAGTGTTTCGTTCTATTTGGAACTCGTTAGCTGGATGTACCTGCATCTGAGAGTTAATATTCACTCTAAGACTCAAATCCAGTACCGTTTGCTTCCAACGCGTGTCCTACATTCCACTTCTAGGCACTATCCATCTTTAATAACAAAACTACTTCAATATTTTTCGGAATACTTAAGGTCTATGTAATATAATATATTAAGCAAAGCTTTAATCATAGATTAATAACATTTCATTCAAGATCTTATGAATGAAAGGTTTAAGGGGAAAATTCTTCAATCTATTATAAGTTACACAACAATGATCACGTGATTATGATGAATATCAAGAAGAATGTATAGTGATCTATAAATCGATATTTTATTGTAATGGACAATATTATCAATATTATATGCCATCTAGAAGAGTTTCCAAGTTATAAATGGGATTACATAATATGACAATAACAAAGCAACAACTCTCAAGAACATTAATCCATCATTATTTCTTTTTATAAATTTAGATTATGTTCTTTATAGATTGGTGTTGTGAATTTAAGCCCGACATTTTATCACGTGATTTATCCACCAATCCGAATACGACCTTTTCCCAATCTTAGCACTGTGCCAAAACAATAACGTTCGATCAGTATGAGCAGCCTAGCATCCTTATTGTGTTTTTTTGTCCGCCTAACCCTTTCAATTAAGTCCAGAACATCAATAATAGCTTTTGCTATGAGAATCATTTATTTCAGATATACTGGGTTTATATATCAACCAAACAGACCGCAACGTACCACAAAATGTGGAATAACATTTATAAACAATAAAGCTGAAAAGTGACTGTGAACGTGGGTGACAGTGATCAATAAACTGAAACAGTAAATCGTATAATAATAATTTATAGGTCAAAATGAAGCTCATAATAAGATGAATATAGATATATACAATTCAACGACTTTACAGTTGATTAGTCTTTCGATAATAGGTATCAGATAAAATTAGGATGTATGTTTTGATCGACTTAGAATTTATCAACTGAATTCTCCTGATAATCATTACTCAGAGGCTATGTTATTTATTTATTTAAACACATAAATATTGGTATAAGGAAGCACCAGATATATATGCGCCATACAAATCTCATTTGATTTGTGTGAGGGCTGTGATACTGCCCAGGTGCCCAAACTGAAGCAGGTATAAGTATGTTCCGCCCGGGATACGATCCGTGATCCCGGTTCAGACTGGTGCCACGATCCAACTCCTTAAATAAAGGAGCAAATGGACAACCCTAGAGGCTATGTAGGAAACCCGGTATGCACTTTGGGTGATGGATTTTAGAGTAAAGTCTGCAGTGTAATACAAATATTAGAATCTGAATTCTTTCATCTAATTAGTCACAATATATATCCTAAATTTCACTACTGATTATAATCAGATAACACAATCACGTTGCAAGATGTAAGTAACATCAATGTATCTGTTCAAAAGAACCTCTGTATCAACAAAGATATCAAATTCAGTTATGAATCTTAAGAATGGAGGAAAACAAACTTTGTATGAATGGCTATTTCAAATTGTAGTGAACAAGAACACAAGTGATAACTATCGAATGTATTTGACCACAAACTTACAAAATATCTCACTAAAATCTGACAATCATACATTAAATAGTTAATTTACAAACTATCAGCCCATTGTCTCAATGTTGACTGTTCCTTCTGTAAATATCAATTCATCATATCTGACTATAAATGTTCATGCATTTTCATATCAACCGCATTACGTTTTTGTTCTTTCTTTATTAAACCTCTACTGAAATACATTGTTTGCCTGACCATCATTATATATTACTTATATATATAAACAAAGGGAAAAGCAAGACTCTCCGATACAATACAATATGCACCAATCAAATTACACTTGACGGAGAAGCTTTAGAAGATGTGGAAACCTTTACATATCTGGGCAGCATCATTGATGAACACGGTGGATCAGATGCAGATGTGAGGGCGAGGATCGGCAAAGCAAGAGCAGCATACCTACGACTGAAAAGCATCTGCAGCTCAAAACAATTGTCAACCAACACCAAGGTTAGAATTTTCAATACAAATGTCAAGACAGTTCTACTGTATGGGGCAGAGACGTGGAGAACTAAGAAAGCCATTATCCAGAAGATACAAGTGTTCATCAACAGCTGTCGACGCAAAATACTTCGGATCCGATGGCCAGACACTATCAGCAATAAGTTACTGTGGGAGACAACAAACCAGATTCCAGCAGAGGAAGAAATCAGGAAGAAGCGCTGGAAGTGGATTGGGCACACCTTGAGGAAATCAGCTAATTGCGTCATAAGACAAGCCCTCACATGGAATCCTGAAGGTCAAAAGAGAATAGCAAGACCAAAGAACACATTACGCCGAGAAATAGAGACAGACATGAGAAGAATGAACAAAAACTGGATAGAACTAGAAAAGGAAGCCCAGGACAGAGTGGATTGGAGAATGCTGGTCGGCGGCCTATACTCCATTGGGAGTAACAGGCGTAAGTAAGTAAGTATATGGATATAAGTAACTCACATCATCAAATGACTTCAAATCTATCATGAATAGCTTTACTAATTAAAAAAAACAAACGGTAACAATACCTTATGTTGGGGATGCCAAATCCCCAGAACTTACTTGGTAAATGGCTTAGTTTTGTAATTTTATTTTGAAAATTTGAATTTAGCTGTTTTCGCGCCAGAAGCGCTCTTTTTACCTTGACGTCATATTTCCCACTTGTAAACTATCTTAAACGCTATTGGTCCATTGTTTCTTTATGTGTGCTATTTACTAATGATGCTCAAGGACAATCTGTTACTGTATAAATACGCTTGACTTTTTCCCTTATTTGATTACTGTGCTTCTGGCTGCTACGGAATATAACTTCCCCGCTCCAACTTGGACTTCTTACTCTAGTTAGCTGGGTCTGGGTCGCGTCAGTATAGCTAGTTATTGGTCTCTGATCACGTGTCTTTGTTCCGTTTCGTTACTAGTGAATTCGTAACCCTTCAGATATAACACCTTATTTGTTAAATGTTTCCTTCTCTTTTTTTTTTCTAAAATTTATTTAGAATTCATATTAATAGAATATTGTTTAATCAATGGTCAATCAATTCCTTCCAAGATACAACCAACTTATGAATATGAAAAACTCTTAGATTTAAAGTATGTACAGTATGTTGAAACAAACAATAAGTTTAAACAAATAAATTTGTGATATTTTGTTTTAAATCTTACAATAACTAACACGTTTTTATATCAGTCTACTTTTCTTTTTTGAGGTTAGTAATATTGAAGGAAATGAAATCTATTTATCAATGACTTTAGAGTTGATCAAATAATATCATAACTTATGGCTGAGTGGATACCATGTTAATGGATAATGTGATTAGACTGCCAATCAGAGAGCAACAATTTATCGAACGAACTAAATGACACATGGAAACCATATGCGCAGTGTAGAGTAGTTATCTGTCCTGCTTCTACATAGCCCAGTCAGTTAAGTTCAAAACAACCTCTGCTGTATGAATCATTACATTTCAAACATACTGAGTTTATATTACAACCAGACAAACTACATATAACCTTACAAATACATTTGGTTTCTGCACATTGTTTATCGATTGAAGTAAATTTTTTAGACGTAACACTTTAAGGATCTATTCGGAAATGAGTTACTAGTGTAGTGTGGGCTACTGATGTCGACAGATATAAGTAGTATGTATCACTAATTGAAAGAGAAATGCCTAACGACAGACGGTTAAGAACACCAAAGAACGAGAACAAAGAATTATTAGTGTAGAAACGAAGGGACAATCAAATCTGAGACGATTGATCGATATTTTTGAAAATAAAGTATTCACTGTGTATAGTTCTTAGATTTTCTGTAATGTTGTTGTTATAACGATCCATTTTCCTTGTTATATGTGAATGAGACGTTAATTTACCTTAGACGAATATCTACACTAGATTCGCTCCCAGTGTCTACTCTACAAGATTTCAACATAACTAAGATCAAGAACATGTGATTAGCCTGATAAGAACGTAAATATATTTCCACACACAAACGCGACACAATACAATAATAATAAACAATCAATCAATAATAATAAATAATAAGGATAGGGGAATATATAACCCATCTAACACCAGTCAGACTATCTACAAGTCTGACTAAGCACACTTACTTACGCCTTTTACTTCCAATGGAGCATAAGACGGCGATCATACCATGTTGAAAGCACCGGTTCTCCTTCGATTAAGCAGACAACTAATCATTGTCATTCTCACCCATATATAAGTTGTGTTCAATTACATGAAGTTGTCCCCACATGTATTCTCGTTCGGTACATTGGATATCTCTGCCAACTACACTAATGATGAAATAACTTTAGTAAATATATACAGCAAGTTTTCAATACTTTTGTATACAATGTTCAAAATACAATACCTCTTGTTGGTTTCTTAAAAGCACCGGTTCTTGTCTGACTAAGCAGACAGACAATACATTTAATTGTCTCCACATATGTTGTCTATCGGTACATTTGGTATCTATGCCAACTAAAATGTAATTCCTCTTGTTGGTTTCTTGATAAACATTAACTGGTTCCCTTTTCTTTTCCCATTAGATGTTTCAATACAAACATTCATAGAATTAAACGAATCATTGATCTCTTCAGGAATCTACCAGAATATCAATGTATCTTATTTAAACAAATCATACATCATCGGACATCTAATAATAATAATCATTCAATATGGATAAGTCAACCATTTCATTTAAAAAATGTCTCATTATATAATAGTGTATATTCTACTTGTCTTATACGTATTTGTCAAATAGAACAATTTTGTACATATGTAAGTGATAAAAATTGCATTTTGGGAAATATTTTGTGCAGAAAGTGGGTTTCTTAGGAAATTTGTAGTAATTTAATCGTTGAATTCATATTGGAAAACTTGGAAGTACTAGGAGATCGTTTCGTCCTAGTATGAGACTCCTCAGTAGTGCAAGTCCACAATCTTGCTAGAATGATTAGAACTTAGTGCTTTCAGTAAATAATATATTTTCAATATCTCAATGAGTAGAAAAATAAGATTTTCTGACTTTTCGTGACTCAGTGTAAGTCACTTCTTCAGGAAAAACTAAAAGAACAAAAGAATATAATTAGCATCTTACAATTTAATAATTTTCCTATGAAGATTATTAGAAGTATATTAAAATAAGACAGTTCAGCACGTAATAATAATAATAACAATAATTCGAATGAAATGCCATGGATTGGTACTGAGGTTTTACCATACCGTCATAGGCACAACTGAAGAACTCCAAAGAATCTTAAAACAACACAGAATTAAAGTATATTACAAAACAACGAACACTCTTCGAAATACTTTAGTTCGATCAAAAGAAAAGATACCATTCATGTCTACACAGAACTGCGTCTACAAATTAGGTTGTGTCGACTGTGATGCATTCTATATTGGAGAGTCATCTCGCGAAATCTTAACTCGCACCAAACAACATATCAGGTACACAATGAAACCTCCTAATAATCCTGTAGAACTAGATAGACTTCAAATTAAATCGGCATTAGCGGTCCATGCCATTTTCAATAATCATCAAATTGATTTCAAAAACATCAAAATACTACAGAAAGGTTTTTGCAATTACAAAGAAAGAAGAGTAGCTGAAGCTTTCCATATAATGCTTAATCCCACAGCTTTCAATAGAAAAGAAGGCCTTACCATATATCCTACTTGGACTATCTATCCTATTCGCCTAGTCTGATATTATTTACAATTTCACACCATTACATAACAAATTAAACTCTACCCTTTGTCATTATAAAGGTAACACATTTTTCATCATTTACAGTGGACACATACAAACAAAATTACATACATGTCGCTTATGAATCACCTTGACCGCAATAAAATGACTTGACATTGATTTATTCAGACCTGTTTTGGATTGTTCCGTTGTACTATTTAAACTTGAATTAATGTGAATTTGGTTATTTATTCTCTGAAGAAGTGGCTTACACTGAGTCACGAAACGTCAAAAAATCTTAATTTTTCTACTCATTGGGATATTACAAATATATTACTACTTATTTATAACAATCTACCCGATGTTCAATTTATTCAAAATTATCAGATCAAAACTTGGTAATGATACCTACTTAGTGCTTTTAGGTTTTCCATGATGATCTAGATTCAATCGACTCATGAATTCAACTATTATATTGCTACAATCTTTACAAAAACCCCCCTTTCTGATAATCACCATGATGTGCTCACTAGTGACTGGTTTCAAGAGATATTTCCTGGAGTTGTAGTGAGAATCCGTGACCGGTGGAGTTGAACATTGTCTTTTGTGAGGTAGTTACTGAATGAAGACAATGGTGGACGATGGCGCAATATCGTGGATTGGTTGAAATCGGACATTAACACTGTTGGGTTGTGGTCTGAGTAGTGTGCTACTTAAGCGTTCGCACGTGAGACCTAATGTCATGTTTTCGAGTTGCACGTGAAGTATTAACGAGGCACACTACGCCCCAGTCCCATATTAGGGAGAAATGGCCATTGAATGCTTTATTATATTTCATCGATAATCTGATCTATCATTTTTTGCATGAAAATTTTCAACAGTCAACATGATAACATTCTGCGAAAATATCAACAACAGTAATGTAGTCCGAAAAATTTGATTGCACGATAGTTGTCAGCTATCAAATTCAAATTGAACATAACTTGATATATGAATACATCCTTAATGCTTACTTACTAACCTATGCTTGTTACTGTTCATGGGATCATAGGGCGCGGTTTAGGATTATCCAATAACCTGTGTCCTGATCACCGATCCCTGTTTTTATTTGTTATATTCATTCAATTGACATCTGCTTCTGATTGTTGACGCAATCTGTGCTTTGATCAACAAATTCTCTTTATATCATTAGAATTCCATTCTGAGGCTTGTCTCATAATGCAGTTTGATGATTCCCAAAATGTATGTCCTATCCGCCCCCAGCATTCATTTCTCATTTCCTCTCCAGATGGAAACTCACTTGTTCTCTCCCACTGTAAGTTGTTGTTGTTGGTATCCGACCAACGGACATTAAGTATCTTCCGTAGACAATTGTTTGGAAATAGGTGTACATTTCTGACGATGGTTGCAGTAGTCCTCAAAGTGTCAGCTCCGTACAATAGAACTAAATGTTATGACGTTCATATTGCAAATCCTGACTTTGCTGTTGATCAACGGTTGTTTCGAGTTTCATATGTTCTTCAATTGTAGGGATGCTGCACTTGATTTACCGACCCGTACCTTCACATTTGCATCAGTTACTCCTTGTTTATTGATGATGCTGACCAGGTACATAGAACTTTCCACCTCCTCCAGAGTTTCTCCTTCAAGTATGATTACGTTGATGATCTCTGTGTTGTATTTCAAGATCTTGCTCGTCCTTCGTTGATGAGTATTGTCACATATGGGATAGAAGAGCAAGATTATCTGTGAAGTCCAAATGGTCTAGCTGCATCTAAGCTGTCGACTGTATTCCGTGTTTCCTCTCAGATGTATCGGTCTTTACAATCCAGTCGAACACCAGAGGGAATAGAAAGAGTGAGAATAAGCAGCCTTGTCTGACACCAGTCTTCACTTAGAGTGCATTTTTCAGCACGACTTTGCACTGTAGTTCGTCGTATGAATTCCGATCTTCTGAGGTACATCATAGTGTCGAAGAAGGTTCCATAATGTTCTCCTATCTACACTATCAAAGGCTTTCTTATAATCAAGGAAGTTGACGTATAGTGACAAATTCTATTCACTTGATTGCACAACAGTGGTATGTAGTGTCATGCATCGATCTGTATATGACTGATCCTTACAGAATTCAACCCGTCGATCTCGAATTTGAGCGTCTATTGAGTCTCTTATCAAGCTCAACGATAATACTGAAAACTTCTTCCTGTACTGATAGTAGTGTGATGCCTCTGTAACTCATACACTTCCTGAGATCTCCATTCTATGGAATCTTGACGAGATATTTAATTATTCAGTTTATAGGTAATTGTTATTCCTTTCAAATCTCACTGAATAGAATGTGGAGCATCTTCTCAGCTACTTCTTTGTCTAACTTAGTGTTTCAGTTGATATAATGTCTGGTCCTGCTACTCCACTAATCCTCGTGTGTCTGAAAGCTAAGCTGATTTTTTGAATTAGTAGTGTAGTGACACCTATAGGAAGGTCTGTATATGTCGCTTTGGTGTCTAGTGGCACTGGTCTATTAAAGAATTCTTCAAAGTGCTCTACCCACCTGTCTCACTGATTGGCCTGCCTTCTTTGTTCTTGATTGGTCGCACTGGTTTACCATATTTCTCTGCTATCTTCTTCGCCGCATCATAGTCACTTCCCTTGAAGCTTTTTCTGCTGTCAGTGCTAGGTCTTGCATGTATTTCCACTTATTAGCTCCGATGTCTCTCTTCACCAGCTCGTTCCCTTCTATGTACTCTACTTGTCCCTTGACTCTCTTTGCTCTTTTTCGGTTGTTTTTGGTTTGTGTCTTCTCGTTCTTTATTTCTTGAATCTTGCCCGAAGTATCAATGGAGATTCATTCCTTACGATGATGCTTCTTTCGAACCAGCACATCCTAACATGTTGAAGTTAATGCCTCTTAAATCCCTTTTCAGTTGTTCTTCGTAGTAAGTTCCTCTCATGTGAATGAATCTGGTGGGTCTTTAAACCAGTCGTTGAGAGCTACATTGAATCCGTCAAGTTTGTCAGTATCTTAAATAAAGGCTGTATCAAACTTTTGTAGTGCTGTTTGTCCAGTTGTCCAGAGATTCTTAAGTACCAGTTTCATCTTGATTATCACCAGGTGATGGTATGAAGCCATATCAGTTCCTCTCTTACTTCTAACGCCTGCCATTGTCCTTCTGAATTTTTTAGTGATGCGAATATGAACTATCTAATTCTCTCTAGTGTGAGCTGGCGAGACGCATATAGCTTCGTGTGTGAGTTTGTAGGGGAATATGAGGCCACCTATAACCATTTAGTTAAAGACACAAACTTACAAATCTCTCGCCATTTTCGTTCCTTTCTCCCAGACCATGTCGTCTTATGATAACTTCATACCCGATATTCTTCACTCCGGCATAGGGGTTTAGGATGGTAAGGTCCTTTTCTGGGCACTTCTCGACCGCAACCTCCCATAAAACTAATTTCTATCGTCTTCGTTGCTATGATTAGTGAGACAGTTGATTGTTATTTTGCAAATTAACTGTTTACTGTATGTTTATCAGATTTTAGTGAGATAGTCTGTAATTTGTGCTTAAATATATTTGATGTTCACCACTTGTGTTCTGTTCATTACACCACGATCCCTCCCCACGGGATCCCAACCCAAAATCCATCGGTCTCGCGTGTGAACACTTAATCCCTAAACCATTGACCCGGCATCCAACGATGTTAATGTCTAACTTCAACCAATCCACGAAAGTGAACCACCATCCATTTACTTCAATAACAAATATTTATCATTTCAGTATCCAACAAATGATACATAATTGTTTCTTTTTTTACAGGCTGAATTTTATTCATTCAATAGAACAGATAAACAATACAATGATCAATCTATACAATCTAAAGTGTATATACCATTGATCATGTTGAATAATAACAATAATGATAGAAATAAAACTAACTTAGCTCATTTATTCCCACCAATCAATTTCAATAATTTAATACAATTTCACTTTATTCAATCTAAATTGAAACTGAATCAAACTAATATGAACATACAATTGAATGATCCTATTGATGTATATTCTAAACATATAACTATAAGTAAGTTTATTTGAATCTTCCCATTGATGTTTAGGACTGCAATTGATCAGTTTCTTATTGGTATATGTGCATACTGTGTGTATTGCCTCGATATAGCCTTAACTCACAAGCATTATAAGCAAAGATGGATAGTAGCTATCAGTGGAATCTAGGACGCGTGTTTTTTCCCATCTGGGACTCATTAATGAGAAGATTCCAACAAACAACACTAAGTGAATTCGAACTTCAACACATTGCACAAACAAGTGGCTATCACGACTCAGTAGCTGAGTGGATAACGCGATGGTGTTTGAAGCGCAAAGTTCTGGGTTTCAGTGGACATCATCTCTGAGATGCATGTTCATCCAGTTGACAGGTCACAGACAGGACGAAACGCGCATCAAACAGGATTCCACTGCTAGCCACTATCCATCTTTGCTTATAAGTTTTGAACAATTATGAATTCTTTCTCTTTCGTTAAATGATTACTAGAGGATTATCAGTTTTATAAGGATTATTATTAACTGTAGAATGTAATTAACTAAAGAGAAATACTGAATAGTTATTTCATTCTATTGTGTGTGTTACTTATATCCACATAAGTAGTATATGACGATGATCAGGCAGAGAATGTATTTCAGCAGAAGATCGATAAGGAAAGAACCGGAACGAAACGCAATCCGTATGAAAATGCATGAACAATAATAATAGGAGACGATGGACTGTTATTTGCAGTGGGAACAGTCAAGATTGAGATAATTGATTGATAGTTTGCAGGTTAACTGTACGGTTATCAGATTTTAGTCAGATAGTCAGTAATATTCGTGTCAAATACATTCGATTGTCCTCACTCGTGTTCTTGTTCACTACAACTTGAGTTTTTAAACTGTTCAAAGTATCCATAGAATCGTTGGGTTCTCCATGATACCTAATCTCTTAAAGTTTGATAACATGTGAGATCATTCTTGTGAAATCTTGAGTCATTATTTTCTGATTTTAAAAGATCCATATTTGCAGAACAAATATTGATTCAGAATAATATGAATTCATTATATTTCGTGGTTTCTCATCAGCTGATTACAACCAAATATGCATTAGAGGGTCCAGGGCTCTCAACAGTGTGATAGCTCGGCATTTACTCGACACCGGGCACAGCATTGACATTTCTCATGCCTTTAAAATCATTAGTAAACAAAGAAGTACAACTGCTCTCCGGTTTGCTGAAGCGATCGCGATAAAAAACTCAAACCGGATCTATGTACTCAAAAAGAGAAAATCATAAACAAATTACTACACTGGTAATCCTTTTTTTTGTTTCATATTCTGATACTAGTTTTATTTTGGTTAATATTCAGTTTTTATTATATTCCTCTTCCCTTACCCAATTCTTAAACCATCCTTTGTCTCACACATTTCCGCTCATTTGTCTCTCTTAAATTATATGAACTCTCCAAATTCTATTCAATTATTGCGTAACCCATCCTAATTGCTTTTAATTCCATGACTCTAAATTAATCACACATTTGATCTTATCTGTTTTTGAACTCCACTCAACTATTACGCCACCCTTCATTCTAATACCTAATAACCTCTGACCTTTCCTTGCGCATATATATATATATAGTTATCATTGATGACCTTTTGTTATTCCAATCCTTTACATTCACTTATGTCAGTCGTTCCATGCTATTTATTGCCCCAATGCTAAAACTCTAATACATATTTGGTTGTAAGCAGCTGATGAGAAACAAAGAAATATAATGAATTCATATTATTCTGCATCAATATTTGTTCTGTCTTTATTTAAATTCATAAAGGGAACTAACTGCATGAGATTCATATTTTCTTGTCTATACGAATGGGACACTAATTCATCTTAGACGAATGTCTAAACTAAATACCCTTCCAGTGTTTATTCTATAGGACTTCAACATAACTCAGATCAAGAACACATGACTCGCCTGATTAGAATGTAAGTATATTTCCACACTGAAAGCCGACAACAATCACAATCAGACTATCTACTAGTTTGACTAAGCAAACAACTTATCATTACCTTCCTTTCCCATACATCAATTCATAGTTTGATTTTGATTTATGATAAAACCGCTCTAATGTAATTTCGTTATCTTATCAATATTTAAGACTTCAATGAATAGCTAAATGTTAAATGCTATTACGTTTCGTAGAGAGCATACTGAGGTAAACCATTATCCATAATACTGCGGAGTCATAACAACTATCAACTTATTAACTGGATATGTCATTTACTGATAAACAAAACAGTTTATGCCTTATCCTTGTTTATGCTTAAGACAGATTCTATTCAGTTCATGTTGTTAATATAGATTTGAATATCTCACTATTACATATTCAGTATTGAAAGTTATGGATAATGAGTTTAGGTTTCAGTGTAAATGTCAACAATGGAATTCAGATAGATCTAACTGATTAAACTCAGGTCAAACAAAGAACACATTCTAGAATCCTCTGATAACCTACTATTCAAAATGTAGAGAAGTTTAAATTCCAATCATAGAATGAACCACCATTATGTTCACGAAAAACTAATATTTCCATCGGATGATAGGAATTATAAAATCTTTATTTTAGTAGCAAAGAACTCAGTAGAGCAAAGGAGAGTCCATTTAACAGTGGAATTCAGAGTTTCCAAACGACCTTCATGTTCAATGTTCTACAATGAAGAATACTTTATGATAACCATTTATCTCCCAGCGCATAAAACAATCAGTAGATATTAGTAATGCTATGTATATGTGAATTTTAACAGTTCTTGAACAATGAAAAGTGCCGATAGAAAACGTTCTTTGCTGAAGTGTCATCCATTTAAGCAATTCTCGTAAGACATCACATAAATGATAAAACGTTTAATCAAAAGGGGGTTTTGTGGAGATTTTAGTAATTTTATTTAATTGAAATCATGAGTCAATTGAAGCTTGACCACCACGGAAAACCTGGAAGCACTAAATGACCGTTTCGTCCTATTGTGGGCCGTCCAGTGCTTCCAAGTTTTCCATGGTGGTCGAGCTTCAATTGACTAACGATCTCAACTTGATAAAAATCTTGTTCATTTCAGAATCTCATTTCTATCTTTTTTCTATTACAGATGTGAACAAATCACAAGAATATGTTTGGATTAAATATATTTTGGGAATTTCTATGTTTACCTTAATATGTCAAATAATAATATTTATAATTAAATATTTGAAGAAATACTATACAAAATACAAACTTACCAATCATAGAAATTCATTTTTAATGACAGAGAATGCAAGTAAGCATGTTAATTTTGTTTTAAAATATTTCCTACTCATGAGTAGTACGAATGATAATGACAAATTTTAGGCGTCTATTGCCAACTGGACGTTCCATGTACCTACAAAAAGTGTTGCTCTGGTGCATCGGCCTCGTGACTTCCGAAAAATTTCGGCTTTCATCATGAGGCGTCATAATTATTCCTTCAACTCCCAGGGCAGAGTTTAAATGGTTTGAATTATTTTTTCTGGTTAGCGTTTTTTTAGCGAGTTAGCTTTTCTACGGGATGGGTTCGCTAACCCCATGCTTAACCCTCCTCTTTTACCTGGGCTTGGGACCGGCAGTAACTTTAAAATAGCTACAGGCGGATATAAAAAGCATGAATCACAACTGGAAAGAACTGGAAAGGAAGGCTCAGGACAGAGTTGGATGGAGAATGCTCGTGAGCGGCCTATGCTCCTCGACGAGGGGTAACAGGCGTAAGCACAAGAACATTGCCAACTGGATCACATAACTTCATTTTCAAATAAAAGTGTTGTGTAAGAAGGAGCCAATCAGAACCAAAAGCGAAGCTTTTAGGCTTTTGTACAATTATTGATCACTAAGAACAGTAGGAATACGTTTGTATGATGCTCAAAATGTTTTAAATGATAGAGAAAATTACGTTTTGCCTCCATAGAGTAATAATTAATACATTAAATTCAACAAATGTTCAATTATGTTTCTGCAGATCATATATAACTGGCATATCAACACTATCATTTAATTTCAACACTAATCCTATATTCCTGATTGCACTAAATCCTATGGGCGAACTGATCGTATAACACCTCTTGTGTTTTTGAACGAAATTCATTCATCCATATGCCTACAGATAACTTTTGTATTCAAAATAAGGTAGTTTATGACGGCAACCCTTATCCTAAATAGGAAAAATATGGGACTCTTCCATGTCAACTCCGGTTTTTTATAGTGGTTCAGGAAAACAGGTTTTCTACATCTTTAGCGAGTATTTTTCTCACAAACGTTCCATTTATAAAAGCTAGTTTCTGATTGACTAGAAACTAGAGGAAAAATGATCACGGTTGTTTTAAGCTTGTCTGCATACTATTCTCTTGCCAACTTCGTCTTTTGTAAACTTAAGACAACGAATAATATTTCAGTATACAACAGAAAAGTTACCCAACATAAATCCATACATTGAATTGGTTGTATTGTCTCCGATATGTAATTACATCACTGTTTTAAAGTAATATTTGCTTAAATTAAGTAGAACCAAGCACTCTTGTGGGACTTTGATGGTGTTTTCATTCCAAACTTAAAGTAATTTAAACTTACTTGTATAAAGTATGTAGTTAACAATCGTGTACTTCAGTAGCAGGGATTATTCTAGTACTCGATGTGCAGTAAATTGTCAAACAATAATCTCTGAGGGCTAAAATTGAAGACAATTAAATAAAATGATATTTGAACAAAGAATTGTTCAAAATATTCATTTAGTATGTTCTAATAAGCTTAGAGACAGTTGACACATATCACAAAGGCAAGATGGTAGTTTGAGGTGGTCAACAGTAAACCTTGAACCCGGGTTTCGTGCTACTTGGCACTCGTCAGCAAGGTGTACTTGTAATCTTGAGGGCTCGAATAGCTCAGTGGTAACGTCTCTGACTGTGAAGCTGAGTGACACGGGATCGAATCCGTCAGGGCGCATTAGTTCCCTCAAGATTACAGGTACACCTTGCTGACGAGTGCCAAGCAGCACGAAACCCGGGTCCAGGGTTTCCTGTTGACCACCTCCAACCACCATCTTACCTCAGTATATACAGTGCACGCAGTGTCGAGCCACCTAGACTGGTGACCACATTGCAACTTGATCGATAGCATTCGATCAGCACTAAGAAGGACTTGACACGCATGACATTGATCACCACCCAGTGATTAATCAATTGTGATATATCACAAAGATTTATCTTCTGTATTTGATACTCACAGTTGCTAAGATATCCAAGCTGAAATTAGTTATTTATGAGTGAATAATCTGGATCTAAACAATTATACTAAAACATTGATAGTACTAATAAGATAAATAAATCTAAAATCCCAGAAATAATAAGATATTAGAAATCACATGGTGAGATTAAAATTTATGAACGAACCAATCAGATTTAAGGTAATAGGTCTTCGATTTGGCGCGAAATTCACTCATCCATTTGGTTAAATAAAGTTTTGGCATTATAGCTGATGTAAATTCATGATGAAAGCCCTAAATCAAATTCGTAACCCTAATCATTAACTGTAAATCATAATTCCAATTCCTTATACTGGTTTATAACCGTCAATTGGCCCTAGTTATTAGGTGGACACTCTCAAGGTCAATCAAAGATCGTCCATAAATTATAGTTTCACCAATCACATTTCAAACATACGGATAAACAACAGGCCATGAATATGTTTTGTTCAAGGGGTTGTATTTAATTTATTACATGTATCTTACTTAAAAACATAATACTCGTTGTGGGGGGGGGTAGTATCATACATTACTAATTGACAAAACTAACTAATAAGTGTCTGTTGTATAAGAACTTTCGTCTAAATTAAAGCAAATAGTTACAGAGTATTTGGGCGCCAAATTGATGTAAGACATTAAATAGGAATAATAATATTTGTAAAATTTCAGCGAATAAATTTGAAGTCAATCCAACGTTTTGCCTGGTAATCTGGTCCAAACTTTTTCAAGGAAATAGCTTAAATTAGATTGCCAGACGAAACGTCGTATTTTAATTCAAGTGTCTATTATTTTCCATTTTTTTTCTCTTTAGACGAAGTTCAGCAATCTGTCAATAGAGATGTAAACTCTAAACACATTTATCACAATGGTTATAATATGGAAAATATATGTCAGTTACACAATACTAATATCATAATTGATAATAATAGACTAAAGAAAGAAAGAAAGGATACTGAATGTGATATCATTGAACAGAATCAACCTGATCACCCACATCCACATCCACATCATCAACACCAGCAACAACAACTTCATCTGATCAATAGTTTACCTAAATCTAAACAAACTAATCAATCCATGGAATGTTTATTCACTTATCCATTGAATAAATCAAATACAATATTACATTATACAAATTCATATCTTAAATCCCCAATTTATGATCAACAGGATCATAATAATGTAGATCAAAATGATAATAATGATCATGATCTACCTCATTTCACTATGGATTCATGTATAAAAACGAAAAATAACGATTTATCTCAACATATAAGTAAATCTACATTGAATATTGCATCATCGAATCAAATGAAAGTACCAATAGAACATTCAATTATCAATAGTTGTATACATAAAAACAGATTACTCCCAACATGTTATCATAATGATTGTTTAAAACAACAATATGATTATTGTACAATATATCATAATTTAAAAAATCATAATTATAAAAATGGTTGGGTTTAAAGTGAACAGTTGTAAAATTCCACTTTTCTTTGTTTATAATGATAGTTTCTATGATGATAAAATTTTAATCAGTACACGTTTACAATTTGTATGAATTACTTACTTACGTGTGTTAACCTCAGTGCAACATAGGCTGTGGACGAGAATTCTCCAATCCACTCTGTCCTGGACCTTCCTTTCTAGTTCTATCCAATTTTTGTTTACTTTTCTCATATCTGTCTCCATTTCTCTGTGCAATATCTTCGTTGGTCTTCCTCTTCTCCTTTGACCTTCAGGATTCCATGAGAGGGCTTGCCTTGTGATGCAGTTGGGTGATTTCTTCAGTGTGTGTCCTATCCACTTCCAGCGCTTCTTCCTGATTTCTTCCTCCGCTTGATGGAATCTGGTTTGTTGTCTCCTACAGTAGGTTGTTGCTGATAGTGTCTGACCAACAGATCCGAAGTATTTTGTTTAGACAACTGTTAATAAACACCTTTATCTTCTGGATGATGGTTGTAGTAGTTTTCCAGGTGTCCGCCCCATACATTCGAACTGTCTTGATATCTGCATTGAAAAATGTGACTTCGCTGTTAGTTGACAGACAGTTGTTTTGAGTTCCAGATGTTCTCCATTTGTAGATATGCTGCTCTTGCTTTGCGAATCCGCGTCTTCACATCTGCATCAGATCCGCAATGTTCATCAATGATGCTACTCAGATATGTAAAGGTTTTCATATCCTCAAAAGCTTCTTTGTATTATTTAAATAGATTGAATTAATTGTCATTAACTTTGAATCTCATAGTGAATAACAGCCTTTTACAAAATGCTCAGAAAAAGAATATTATTGACGGTAAAATTATCTAAAATAGTGGGAAACTATCGGGTAATTTTGATATTTATATAGAATAGAAAGGATATGACTGCCAGTGAAATCTGGAATATATGTTAAGATCTTAATTGAGACTTATTAGCTAAATGTAATCACATCCCAGAGTTGATGTTCATTTCAAACGCCTAATAAATTATATATTTAGCTATTGAATCCAAACAACCACTCAGTTGTGGCTGTGAACGTGATAGACAGTAATTAATAGACGGGATATAACTCAAGAATAGTAAGTCGTATATTAATAGTCTATGGGTCAAAATAAAACTCATAATGAGAGGGACGCGAATATGAATAGTTCAGTTAGTTAACAATTATACAGTAAAATATACACACAGTATTGCTCCATAAATAGTTCGCAAAAGTTACCATTCACAATCCTCTCCGGGATATAATGGAATACGACATGCAGGCAAGAAGCCTACTGTTGCCAGTTAACACGGAACTCGCAAATACACTTTGGATGACCGTCTGCTCAAAACCCAGGGGACATATACTGCTGCAGAGGATCGCCAATTGATGAGACAAATCTTTGAGTGCCTCTATACCAACGTAAGAGGACTAAAGGATGAGCTGGCAGAGTTCAGAAACATTGGCCTTCACTTAGCTCTGGAGACAGCAGTCCTGGCTGAAACATGGTTGCTACACAAAGTCATGGATGAAGACGTGATCTTACAAGTTATGACACTCTCCGGTTACGACACGGTAGACATAATAGGATGTGGAATGGTGATATCTATTAACAGCCACTTCATACAGTACCGAATTGATGGGACAACAGGATTACGCTGATGTTGCTTCAATGTCAATGGTATGAAGCGCTTAATCAGAGGGATATACCGGCCCTCCACGGGTTCTAGCGCTCAAAAGTGTGGGAAAATATCGGCGATACTAAAGTTACCACTCCTGAACCTTAACACTTCGTCCCTAAATTTCAGTAAGCGGGAAACCCTCAAACCTAGGTTATCTGTTAACAGACGATTAGCTTTTAGCTGATGGTGCCTCAGTCTAAAGTAGTTATCACGACACAGTTATATTTGATGTGGTCAGAAACATGATACTTGGGAAGAACAAGAATACCTCCTATCTTGGATACACCAGGCCAGACTACATTTTCACGAAGAGGCATCTTCAACTGTTCCATGACCATGCAAGTGGTGGAAGCTGACAGTAGATGACCGTATGAGAGGTAGTAGGGGATATCATTCAGGATGCTGTCCTTCACAATGTACCTCAGAGAACACATAATCAGAAGAAGCCATCATGACAATGGTGTGTTACCTAATCAGGCAGTCACCAACTCCCAACAGAATGTAAACCGGCCACTCTCTCCAATCTCCAGGGAGGTAAATCGAGAGGATTCAGCCCTTTACGGACCAGCCCTACTACTTCTAGCACTATTGAGGTTAATGAAAGAAATGGTTAATGATCAAACAAGGGAATGCACGAACAAAAAGAACATGCTAAATGAACCTCAGGGTAAGCACACACTTGGAAAGAGGAGTTAGTGGGTTGAAAGAGGCATAGAACGCTTGCTGTAAGCGAGAAAGCGAGTCTGATGCAGGTAGAAATTCGCCCTAATGGAATCTGGTCTGAACTCTTATATGCTGTTGAGAAACAGATGCAGTACCACAGTACGAAGAGATAGGTGTTTAAAGGCTAAACTAACAGCTCAAATGCAAGCTGATCCCAACTATTTTCACGCACTCATGGCTAGGAGAAGGCCCAAAAACTGAGTGATTCGCACCTTTAAAATGTCAAGTGGCGGGGATCCGGTCAATTTAGAGACGGCGGAGATCTTTAACGAAAACGTAGCAGATTATCAAAACAGAAAGCCAGCAAGAGCGGAACGCTCCTCAACTCCATAGAGTTGACTCCAGAGTTAGATCAAGCTGATCGACAAATTTATGTTCAATCCGAAAAGCTTATTTCTCCAATTAACTCCCTCCTAAACAAGAGAAAGCTAAGGTTCGCCAGATTTTAGGTCCTGATGATCCAACAAACAGAGACAGTTTTGCTTCATAGCTCCCGGATGGACAACTATCTTTCATCGCAGGGGGAAGGTTCATATCATATACCTTGACTTCTCAAAGGCTTTTGATAGAATCACTCATATATATCTTATCAATAGGCTCAAAAGATTAGGTATCAAGTCACCGTTAATTGCTTGCTTCATGTCTAAATAATGGTCAAGATTATGGTCAAGATTAGCTTAACTTTTTCTCAAGCTACGGAGTATCCTGATAGGGTCCTTCAAAGGTTAGTACAAGAACCTCTTCTTTTCCTAATTTATGTAAAGGAATTTCCTCAGAGGGCATCGTCTTGTCTGTTACCTTCCGCTGATAATGCCAAACTCTGGAAAGAAGTTTGCAACCAGGATGATAAGCTAGCACGTAAGAACGATCTAACACTACTTCAAAGTTTGACGGACAGTAACAAACATACCTCTTCCTCAGAGGTATATCAAGTTAAAAAAGATCTAGGAGTTTTGGCACACTACTAGCTGAAGTCTTACGCTAACTGCAACAAAAATGCCTTCGAAGCAAATCTTGCACAGTTAAAGTCAAAGTGCATTTTTGACCAGTTCAGCGGAAAAACATTTCACTTTGTCTTCAACAAGTTAATTCGACTTCATTTGCAGAAACGAAATATAGTGGTTCTTCCCTCACTCCAAAAAGATAAGAATCCACTGGGACGTATCCGAAGACAAGCCATTGAATCACTTCGGCGACTCAAATCCAAGTCATATGCAAAGTACATCAAATTACTGAACCTTTATCAATTCAAAAATATGGGTCTCACAGGTGGCCTTCTAATGACATGGAATTCTAAACACTCCTGCACAACCCATCAAATATCCACTTGGGTCCAACCCCAACACAAACCTGAGGGGTAACACCCAGAAATCGGTAACATGGCATGGCAGAACGCGCTGAAGGCATACTGTCTACTTTTTAGAATTACTCAAGCTCTGGAATTTACTGCCGGATGAGCTAATTCAAGCAAATTCTCAGGAGTCCTTTAAAAGAAACCTTGATAAGTCTATACGGACTAACTACAGTATCTCACTAAAATTTACTAATAATTTTTCTCTTGTATAGTTAAATATACCTAGGATTCCTACCTGTTGTCAATAGTCCATTGGTATCAGATACGGAAGCCCGTTAAAGGAAAGCTTTTCTTATTCCGTCCAGAACCATTTGTACCTCTTGGATGTCGGCATACTATTTGAAGTTAGTCGGTGACCTCTTTAACACATAACGCTACTCTCTAGGTCATTCGTCCCACACAAACGCTTGTTATTTGTGGGTTGATTTGTTTACTAGACCCAATCTCAGGTAACAAAATGTGATTTCTCTGAATGATCCATATATACTTGTATGTCTGTGATCTATGTCAAGCAGTTACATGTCCTTTCAGAAGAAGTATTGGTGATCCACTGCTACCAGACACGGAAGCCCGTTAAGCGAAAGCTTCTTCTATTCCGTCCTCAACCATTTGAACCATTTGAACCTCGTGGCAATTAATCATGTTGATAATAAACGAAAGACTTTACGAAACAAAACTTCATGTCAACGTTTATTAGTTCATGCATTATAAGTGTGTACTGTATGGCTAGTAACGTGACATCTGTTATCTCTGAAATGGCCATTCCAGATGGTGTTTGTATGACCATTCTCCGGATTTCAGGGAAATTCCGGAGAATTTCTGGTAAACAAAGGGAGAAACCCAAAATTTCCCAAAATGACTTTATTAGCCATTTATTGTTCTTGCCTTAGTAACGTGTTTCGCAGAAATAGTTAACTCAATTTTAAGTTAACTAAATATATAGCTCCTTTCGGAGTACTTATTTGGACTCTGATCATACCCTTGCTTGCGTTAACCCTACTATACGTTTCAGTGGCCAACTAATTCACCGCTCTCAACGGATCAATCTCAGCAAGTTAGTTGCTGCCTCTGCTTCAATGAAATATAGAACCTAGATAGGTTCAAAGCTAGCTATCAACCTACCGAAAAGCATATGCGTGAACTGTCTGTAATTTTTTGGCGTCATGAAAATGAAAAGTAAAGTAGTTTGTGGCTTCACAGAGTCCCGCTTATAAGCACTAGGTTTTTACAAGCTCCTTACAACTCACTGAAGCACGTCGGTCTTCTCCAGGTGACCACACGTTTAACCATAAACGAAAGGTTTTACTTAGTGCAATTGTGTAAAGCTTGCTTAAGGACCGAAAAACGTGATGATCGGAGCGTGCTAACGAGTTTAAAGCAACATGTTTCTGGCAGCTGCCGGAAGCTCTTTAAACTCATCCGCGTCACTATCAGGAAGAATTCTGGTGTAAGTCAAATAATCTGCGAAGCTGACATGATACCAGTCAGCAACATCTACCGACATTCTGGACGATAGGTAGGGTTTCTCGAGGAACAGTTCAACTGGTATGCTACCTCAGCAACATCAATCAGACTATTCTGCCCTCCATGACTCATGACAACTGGTCCACCTAACGAGGCGGAAGTCCGCAAGCAACTCTAACGCTTGAAGTGCCACAAATCAACAGGCCCTATATGTAAACATCTCAGGCAGGGTGAGGCCATATAACTGCCTCTCTCCTTTGTCTCATGCATGCAGTGGGGTTGGACAAAGCTGCCCGAATCCACCATTCCTATCTCAAACTCGCCATTGATAACATTCTAGAAGCAGCTCTGATGGATATAATTAATTGTGGTGTGGATCTGCTGTCTGTAGAAAGACTTTTCAACCTTGAATATGCGGATGATATTGTCGCACTATGCAATGATACTCAAGCCATTCAATCTGCACATAATCAGTGTCCGTAGGTATGGACTGTGCTTTTCATCTTCCAAGTGCAAATCACTCTTATAAAATTGGCAGGACACTGGACCTGTACTCACTCTGAGTAGTGAGCAGATATAGTCAAAAAGTTCTAGGTAGCTGTGTGTACTAATGGTGGCGTGATTGATGAGATCAATTCACGTATAGTGAAAACCATAGCGGTTTATACCAATAAGGCCATCTTTGGCACCTTCATGATGTTAGTCTGGCTGTAAAAGGTCGAATCTACGACACATCGGTGAGAGCAGTTTCGCTCTATGCCCATAAACCCTGGCCTTCAAGTCGATAATATTAAACAACTCTGTGTTTGATCATCGTTGTCTCCGAATGATTGCTGACATCCAGTGGCAACACCACGTTAGTAATGCAGGGGTTCGGCACCGTCTGTTTTGACACAGGGACGATACTTCGAATGGTGTCACCATCTTGAAACACCGATTTCGGTGGCTTGGACATGTCCTACAAATCCCACGTCATGTATTATTTGCCGACTCTGGGACTGGTTAGAAAAAGATGTACAGAGCTGGCTTCTGTTGGTCCTTCATGACTCCCTGATTGGAGTCCTAGAGATGGTGCACACAATGGCTTGAGACTTCATCAGAAATGGCTCGATGTAAAAGCTAGTGGCGATCCTGCCGTAACTTTTTTTTTTACTTTCTTCATAAGAGTGAGTGTAACTTCTTAAACTAAACTAATTCCTGGTTGTATTTCATCTAAATGAATTTCTTCTGTCATAAATGTCATTATTTCGCTCTAGTATATATATATATATATATATATATATATATATATATATATATATACTAGAGTGAAATAATTAGATTAACAAGTTATCAACAATCTTTTAAAAACTATAATAGTAGTAAGTTTATGATAAAAATTACTTCATCGATTTCGTTTTTATTGTAATTCCTTCCAGAATATTTTTTCCGTCGGATCGCTTTTTAAAGTTCAGACAGGCTTGACCAATTCACAATAATGCATTCTGCATTGTACAAGTATGTCTCCATAGTACTTTACTATCAGATTGATACCGTAAAATGTAAATAATAAAATAGGAATTTACACAAATTCAACTATGGGAAATTTACTATAAATATTATTCAAACATATACAATTACACTATGTTTAGCAAGTCAATTCCTTCAAATTGTATCATTTTGATCAAGTATTAGCAACTCTCGAATCATTTTTACAACTCAACAGAATATTATCTCCGTAATTTTGTAGCAACTCATACTGCTTTTCATACATGACTTTATAATATCCCATCACTTCAATTATATACATAATGACTAGATCTTAGCATAGTTGTCTTTATAAAAACTTTGGGTGATTATAAACCAACCATAATAAAACGTTGTCGTAACAAAATATATTGGCTGATAAATTAGAACTGTTCACTTGTTTTGGAACTCATAAATCTAATGTTCCAAGCTTTTCTATTATCAGTCAGTCAGTCAGCCACAACGTAGGAATCCGGTGTTCATCTTGTTGTGCTAACGAGATATGGCAACTTGGACTGATGCATTTTTATTTATTTATTTATTTAAACACATATATATTGGTACAAAAGGGCACCAGGTACATATGCGCCACACAAAATAATGAAAGTAGGAAGAGAAGGGATGAAAAGATAGGGCGGGCTGAAATGTACAACCAGAAGACTCAGTTAGGAAAGTTAGAACCATTCTTTATGTAGAAAGTAAAAGAAGGTTGCGGCAGGATCGCCACTGGCTTCTATTCTGAGCCATATCTGATAACGTCTCTAGCCACTGTCTCTAGCACTATCTCTCGGACCCCAACCAGGGAGTCGTGAAGGACCAACAAAAGCTATCCCTTTGCAGCTCTCTTTCATGCCACGACACCATGTCATACACTGACCTCCTCTCCGCTTTCTCCAACCAGTCCCAGGGTCGGCAAATAATGCACGACGTGGAAGTCTCTGGGACGACATTCGTAAAACATGTCCAAGCCACCGAAGTCGGTGTTTCAAGATGGTGACACCAATTGAATTATCGTCTCTGCGCCCGAACACACGATGCCGAACCTCTGCATTACTAACATGGTGTTGCCACTGGATGTCAGCAATCCTTCGGAGACAACGATGATCGAACACAGAGAGACGTCTAACATCCTCAACTCGGAGAGGCCAGGTTTCACAAGCATAGAGCAAAACTGCTCTCACCGACGCGTTGTAGATCCGACCTTTTACAGCCAGACTAACATCACGAAGGCGCCAAAGATGGCCCAGATTGGCATAAGCCGCTCTGGCTTTCATTATACGTGCATCAATCTCATCACTCACGCCACCACCAGCACTTATATAGCTACCTAGATACACGAACTTCTCAACTACTTCGATCTCCTCACCATCCAGGGTGAGTACAGGATGAGAATCCTGCCAGTCTTGTAGGAGTACTTTGCACTTGGAGGGTGCAAAGCACATGCCGTACCTGCGGACACTGATTGCCAACTGATTAAGTGCTGATTGCATGCCTTGGGCATTATCGCACAGTAAGACAATATCATCCGCATACTCAAGGTCGAGAAGTCGTTCTCCAGGCAACATATCCACACCGCCATTACTTACATCCATCAGAGCTGTTTCCAGGATGTCGTCGATGGCAAAGTTGAAGAGGAATGGTGAGATCGGGCAACCCTATCTAACCCCACTGCTCGAATGGAACAAGGGAGAAAGGTGGTTGTATGCCCTCACTCTGCCTGAGGTGGTCGTATACAGGGCCTTTAAGATGTTAATGAACTTCTCAGGCACATCCTTCTTCAATAGACAATCCCAGAGAACAGTCCTGTCCAACGAATCGAAGGCCGCCCTGATATCAAGAAACACTACGATTGTTGGCCTGCGATAAGTATGACGGTGTTCTAACATTTGGCGGAGGGTGAAGATGTGATCAATGCATCCTCGACCAGAACGAAAACCAGCCTGCTCCTCGCGAGTCAATCGTTCTCGGGTTTTGAACAACCTACGAAGAATGATAGAAGCCAATAGTTTGGACGCAATCGAAAGTAGACTTATCCCCCGGTAGTTATTGCAGGAACAACGTGAACCCTTTTTAAAGATAGGGGCGACTATCGACTCATTCCATGATGTTGGAACACTTTCTTGCTCCCAAATCTTTACAAACAACGCAGTCAGTTCCTCAGCCAGAAAGTCACCACCATCTTTAAAAAGAGCCGGAGGTAAGTCATCTGGGCCAGGTGATTTATAACGTTTTAAGAGTTGGAGTTCCTTGCGGACTTCCGCTTCGTTTGGTGGATCAGTCGTCACCGGCCATGGGGGGCAGGACAAGCTGGTTGATGTTGCCGGAGCAGCAGGCCAGTTGAACTGCCCTTCGAAAAATTCCACCCATCGTCCAAGACGTCGACAGATGTTAGTGATTGGCATCCCGTCATCCTCGTTGATTGTTTCGCTCACACCAGACTTCTTGCTGCCAGTGGCTCGGATGAGTTGGAAGAGCTTCCGGCAGTTACCAGATGCAGCTGCTGCTTCCATCTCATTAGCACGCTTCGACCACCAGGCTTCCCGGTCCTTACGCAAGCTTTGCCCGATTTCATTACGTAACAGCCTTCGTTTGTGGTCAAACTCACGGTCACCCGGAGTAGACCGACGGGCTTCCATCAGTTGTAAGGAGCGAGAAGAAACCCAGTGCTTGTAAGCGGGACGTTTCGCGAAGCCGCAAGCGGCTTTACTCGCCATTTTCATGGCGTCGTGAAGAAGCAACCAATGCTCATCTATACTTTTCGGTGGGGTGGTAGCTAGCCTAGAGGCTAGCTCCGCTCGATACTTACTTGCAACAGAAGTTGCAGCCAGTTTACTAACATCAATCCGTTGGTGGTGGTCAATCCTTCGGCCACTGAAAAGTAAGGTGAGATTGGCGCAGACCAAGGCATGATCAGACTCCAGATAGGTACTCCAAAAGGAGCGGCAGTCTTGTACACAACCACGCCAGCAGTAGCTGATCGCGATGTGATCAATCTGATTCCAGGCTTGGGATGCAGAGGGAGGACGCCAGGTGGCACACCGGCGATGACTGTGCCGGAAGTAAGTGCTGGCCAGGAACAGGTTGTGGTCTGTGCACAGTTGCAGCAAACGGTCCCCGTTATCTGTCCTGCGACCAACAAGTCCCCATCGGCCACCTAAACGTCTCTCTTCTGTGCCTAGACGCCCGACCTGAGCATTCAAGTCTCCGGCTAGTACTACAATATCTGTCGAACGCGCTTTCTGGAGAAGAACTGTTAACTGATGGTAAAACTCATCCTTGATTGCATCCGGGCTGCAATCTGTCGGGGCATAGGCGGAGATGACGAAAAGACACCGTTTCTCACGCCGGTTTCTTCTCACTTTGATGGAACTTTCTAATCTAACAGCACATAACCGACTATTAATGGGGATCCAATCGATTAGTGCTGCCTCAGCTCTAGCGCTTAGTGCGACACCAACGCCAGCAAGACCAGACGAAGATGCCACAGGGTCCACGGATAAGCGCACGTGGAACAAGCTTTTAGAGGCGACAGATGGAGAACGGATTTGTAGTACTTCACTAGAGTCTTGAATACGGTTCTCGGATAGACAACAAACATCAACATTAAGACCTTCCAAAGACATGGTCAGCCCTATCTGTTGTCTGATATGCATTAGTGTGCGAACGTTGAAGGAAGCCAGCTTGAACGGCGTACGTGGTTTCAGAAAGACTGCCTCAGTATTCATTATCGGTGGAAGCATTCACTTTCAACCAGACAGTGACTGGAGATCGTTTAGATAGGACAGATTTTCCACCATGGGCGAGCTGCTGCATAAGTTGAAAAGTAAGGTTACACAAATTGGGGATAAAAGGGGGTGAGTTAGCGATATGGTAAGTAATAATAAAAATAATAAAGGTAATAATAATGTTAATTGTCTTGCTTTTAGTATGACCAGGGATATTATCGTCAATAGAGTTCATAATTTCATTCATTTGCGTGTGGGCTGTGATACTGCCCGGGTGCCCAAACCGAAGCAGGTGGTTTGCTTAGGGGACCACACCCGAGCCTTTGACCTAAAGGTCTGATCCACAAGGCAGTGGAGCATCGTATGGAGATGCAGTCCCATGGTTGCCGTTGACCAATGACAGGTTCTTCCGCCATTCGTTCCATCAGGATACTGGAGCCCATGTGCACCATTGGTTTGGAATCAGGGTTTTCCAACTCCCCTAGGTGGACCCTCCGTGTCCACCAATCCGGTTATAGCGCCGGACATTCGCTTTTCGTCCTCTCAATTTCGTAAACAACACCCCCGCCACGAGAAGGCAGTGAGTAGGGCTTCCCTGGCAGAGGCTATATATTCGCTGGCCATGTGAGAGCATTTCAAGAGGGAGAGTAGACTCTCCCCACTCTCGGCCGTACCAGGGCATTTGGGGGCATATGTGTGCCTGGTCCTACGTTGTAGCTGACTGACAACGTAGGACCAGGCACATTTATGCATCGGTCCAAGTTGCCATACCTCGAACATTTCTATTCTTATACAAATTTTAAACTATTCCTCTATCAATAAGTTATCTAAATAAGTTATACACATTATAGGTTAGCACGGCTAGGCAGTTATGGCTTTCCCTATAGAGAAAGAAATAATCACGTTCAATCCGTTCCTACTAATTAGTTTAAACTTTTAATCTAATAAAATTTGTTAAGTTATTTCAAATTCATGTTCATAGCATTGAGCTAAAAGTTTTGTGTGACTCTGAATGATGCTACCTGATTGTCTAGATGGGACTAGATGGATTGGGACTCAAACTAGATATAATGGTTGGGAGTTGTGTTTTATCCCCATAGACCAGTGCTTGGTAGTTTATTTGACTAAAACAAAGTGGGGTCCCAGCAAGTAAAGCTAATCAAATAATATAAATAGGTCTCATAAGAACGTATGGCTCAAACTCTAATTACGTACATTTGTACTTGGTAGATAAGTTACGTTTGAAAAATTTATTTATTTAATCATTCATATAGTTGTGCAAGTAATTCTGCTTAACCTCATTAACTATCGTCTATATCTAAATGGAAGCTACTGATGACTAAATGTTTGTATTGACTTTATAACAGACTGTAATATATCAAATGTTCTGTTGTTATCATTACGTTTATGGATTGTTTAAACCTTTACAAGGTTTAAAAGTATTTTCTTAGCCTGTATTCGTTTTAAAATAGTCTAACTATCATCATATCTAAGCAGATTAGTTTCTATGTCTTACAATGTCATTAATATACTATGTTGATGGTATCCAGATAGGACTGTACTCCTAATGTTAATACTGGATCTTTGTTGAGGGTTTTGTAATATTGGAAAAATGCATAAACCTATTTTCATCTAATTTTACTATGACTGTACCATTATGTTGGTTTACTTCTAAATGGGACATCTCCCTTTTAAAAAAATGCATCTTTAGATTTCCTTTACTTCGTAACTTGAACTTGGGTCGCGTAAAATTTCAAATTTCCCATTCACCGTCTGGTAATATACAACCTTTTGTTTGCCAATCAACTCAGCCTACATCTTTAAATGATATAACATTTGTGCCTGGACCAGAAAAGCCTAGTACATGGTGGCCTCATCAACCGTTAGTTCCTGGACGTCGTGTAGTAAAATTATATCCTGTTCGTTTTCGAAACAAACTTCGTATTGCACTAGTCAGAGAAGGATGTTCCAATAGACCTTTCTTTACCATACAGGTAAGTTCATAAACATTATTTAGTTATGTATGGATTCATTTAGTCAAGTTTCTAGACTCATAAATCATTTGATCACATTCATTGAAGGAATGAATGAATGAACATATTTCTGATTTGTATCCTCTTTCATAAAAAATTCTTAACAATCATGTGAATTGCTACTCATATTACTGTTATCTTAGTCTAATCAGCGTACATCTACCACGTTTTGAGCTATCTGCTATGCTAATATATGTAACATATTTTAACTATCTAATCCAATGAAAAATCATGTCGCTATTAATTACCGAGTAGTTTCCTTTAAATAATTGTTTAAAACTATATGCCTAGAAATACTCACGTCGAAAATCAACTGCCTAGTTTGAAAGTTCACTATTTATATGTACGACTGTGCATTTTATTTGGTTAGAATGTTTTCATCGTGATTTTTGTTGATTAAAACATAAGAATATCAGTAAAGAGTTTTGTTTGTCTAAATGAAACCACAATGTCATCAGTATAAAATGAACGCATAGGAATAGTATTGAAAATCCCCAAATGCAATCAGTCTAAGTATGAAAGAACCTTCATCTAATGAGGTGGTTAAGATGTGTGTTACCCATACCTAACTACCATTTATCTTCACGCGCCCCAAAATGCCCTGGTACGGCCGAGAGTGGAGAGAGTCCGCTCTCCCTCTCGAAATGCTCTCACATGGCCAGCGAATATATAGCCTCTGCCAGGGAAGTCCTACTCACTGCCTTCTCGTGGCGGGATGTTGTTTACGAAATTGAGAGGACGAAAAGCGAATGTCCGGCGCTTTAACCCGGTTGGTAGACAAGGCGAGTCCACCTAGGGGAGTTGGAAAACTCTGATTCCAAACCAATGGTGTACATGGGATCCACTATCCCGAGGGAACAAATGGCGTACGAATCAATCGTTGATCACCGGCTACTATGGGACTGCATCTCCATACGATGCTCCACTGCCTTGTGGATCAGATCTTTCGGTCAAAGTCTCCGGGTGTGGACCCCTAAGAAAACCACCTGCTTCAGTTCGGGCACCTGGGCAGTATCACAGCCCTCAAGCAAATCGAATGAGATTTGTATGGCGCATATGTATCTGGTGCTTCCTTGTACCAATATTTATGTGTTTAAATAAAATAAAAAAAGTGACGCGCAGTGATGGCTGGGAAAGGAGTAGGTTTTAAAAATTTAGGGAGTCATAAACGCATTGACTATTAGTCTGTTAATGGACGCAGACTATTTGATTGGACTCCTCGCATTACATGTAGTCCGTGGTTAGAGACATTGTTTAACATTGAGTAAAATCGGTTGCCACGTGACAGTTAACCTGTTTGTTTTCGTTTAAATTCTGCTTCTCAATATTGAAATATTTTATTCTGCGAATTCTCCCCTTCTTTCTAATCAATAATCTTCACATAGAGTTTTTCTCCAAACCAACGCGAACAATACTATGATTTTATTCCATTAGCATGTGCCTTGTTAATAATTTTCTCACTGTTTCGAAACGATATGAAAATCTAGACCAGTTCATATTTATACCACGAATCATGTTTGTTTTACGACTGACACTAATTTCCTTAACTATTTCTTCATTTTATTCATATTACAGATTAAATCTAATCTGGCCGAATCGAAAAAAATTGGCATTGAACAAGTTGGTTCATGGGATCCATTACCGAATATTCATGGAGAACAATTGATTGCATTAAATTTTGAACGTATCTCCTACTGGATAGGTATGGGAGCTGAACCAACTGTTCGTGTGGCTGAATTATTAGGATTATGCGGATTTTTACCAGTACATCCAAGATCTTATTTAATGGCTCATAGAGCTCGTATTGCAATGGCGAAATATTTGGAGAGACTAAAACAAAAACAGAATGAACAGGTTACTGATGATATCACACTGAAAAGTGGTGATGCAAACGAAGGTGAAATAGTAGTGGATAATCAAAAAGATGACACTAAAGAAGTGGATGTTGATTTACGTGTTGATTCAATATGGCGTAGAGGAAATGAACCACCGCACTGGTGGTATTATGGTCTACGCTAAAAAAATCCGTACCCATAAATTCTAAACCTGTGAATTATATGTTTTCTTTCGAGAGCAGTAATTTCTTGAAAATGTAAATAAATATCTTTTTTCTTTAAAATCAATTCGTTTGTTTTCTCTCTGTGTTATTTTGTTACAATATCATTGTCAACTTACAGTTATGAAGTGTGATTGTGTTTCATTGTGTCGGTAATGACGTGAACGCTGGCATGAATTTGTTGGTCCTACCACAAACATTTTTGCTTGACAGCCTTCGAAAATCAAATAACATTAAATAGCTATTTCATCCTGTAGTGAAAATCTTCAACCATGAGCACCCATAGACTCCCCTATCCAGCGATTAAACCAGGGAATTTCAGATCTAAAGAAATTAAGGGGAAATTTGAAGGATACTGATTGAATTTTCTACACCTGTCGAATAACAAGTAGTATTTTAAGGCATTTTATACATTCGTATAAATTAATTCACATTTACTTAACAGGAGCATCATATGAATCTAGCTGATGAATAAATTTCCGAAGATTTGTTGACTTTTGTCAAGCCACATCACTTATTGAATAGTGACTGCAATTGTAGATGGTTTAAAAGGTATCTGCCCAGTCAAACTAAGATTTTAGCAATCCATAAAAGGTAACTGATTGTTGATCACAGGTTTCCAAGCGGCATTTTTACGATGATTTGGCAAATTAGAGGGTGAAGTAGCCCAAGTTATATATGAGGTATTAACCCTTTACGTTCATCCAAATCTCGAATATCTTACTCTATATTTGCTTTTCCATGTTTACTCATGTCATTTTAATTATTTTTTATACTGGTTTCCTTTTTTATGATATTTTCACAAGTGTTTTAATTGAAAATGGTGACAAATTGTAAATAACATGTATTCATGTAGCGGAAGTACTAAATTAGATTGAATTAAGTAAATAAAACGTTATATGACCCAAAATGGACAGAAGCCATATGTTAACACTTCTAGACCAACTATGCGGACTTCATAATGAACGTTACTTTCGCGATTCTACAAGAGGCGTACAAGTAAGAAACGACTGTCTATTTAAAAGCTATTGGTTAATTGGACTAATATATATATTGCCAAGTGTTCATTAATTTAAAACTTTTGCATCTCATAAGGGAGTATACCCAAACAATTTGGTTTTATTTATTTGAACACAAATGTTGGTACAAAGGGGCACCGAATACATATGCGCAACACAAGTCACTTGATTTGTGTATGGGCTGTGATACTGCCTGGGTGGTCAGACCGAAGCAGATGGTTTACTTAGGGAACCACATCCAGAGCCTGCGACCTGAAGGTCTGGTCCACATGGCAGTGAAGCAACGTCAGGCGATGCAGTCCGATGGTAACCAGTGACAAAGAATAGGTTCGTGTGTCATTTGTTCCTTCAGGATCCTGTAGCTCATGTGCACCATTGGTTTGAAATCAGGGTTTTCCAACCCCTTATGTGAACTCTTCGTGTCCAAAAACGCAGTTAAAGCGCCAGACATTCGCTTTTCACCCATTCAATTTCGTGAACAACACCCCCTTCGTGAAAAGGCAGTGAGTAGGAATTCCTTGTCAGTGGTTAAATACGCGTGGCTACATGAGAGAGTCTGGAGAGGGAGAGTGGACTCTCCCCACCCTTGGCCGTACCAGGGCATTTGGGGTCTAAACAACTTGGTTATTTTGAAATGATACATTCAGATGAAGAAAACAATTGAATAGATTAAGTCTATCTCATTAGTGAAATCCTTTTCCTAATTTAGTGATATTTAAAAATGTTCGAAGTCTTGAAATAATAAATGCTTAGATTATTTACTGTAATCGGAAGTACGTTCAATAAATCGGTTGAATCTTACAGACGTTTTTAAATCACACAAAAGTAAGCATTTACATAAAGAAATTTTTTAAATGTTCACTTATTACAAAGAATGCGTCAATAGTCAGTGTATTATAAAAGAAGGCAGCTACTTAACATTCAAATAAGGCAACTGTGATAATTAGATTCGGTTCCTAAGCTTTTCTAGTAATAGTCAGGCTAAATCTACACAGCGACTTGAACACGAGAGGAAAGTCTTGAAATATGGAAAAAGCGCATTCCTCCAAGGTTCTTTTGTGTGCAGAAAGTCCAGGATATTGATAGTATTCTGGATGGCCTTGGGCTTCCTGAAATCTCGACCGCTACTAAACAAAGTAGCAGTATAAGTAATCATCCAAAAAGAAACGCGACGCAATAAAGCAATGTCTCTGGTCATGAAATACCTTGTCAGAATCATGAAATATGAGATCATTTTGATGAACTTTAACACCCTCAAGATCATTGAGTACCTTATTCATCACTTCCTAAAATATGACTGGAGAACAAATTAGATCAAATGAAAGGAAGTTGTATTTGGACAGGTCAAAAAGGAGTGTTAATTGTTGTCGAAATAGATGAAGAATAATGTAAAGAGATTTTAAGATAAGCATATATTAAATCAACCTTTGAGAATACATTAGAACCATGAAGTCGATTTATAATATCTTCAGCTTCCATCGTCTTGTATGTTTGCTTTTTAGTGGCCATACATCTGACTCTATTTGGATCGCATGAATGATGGTTATTGAAATATGCATGTCACTAATCCTCGCATATAATAATTGACTTCATAGAAATAAAAATAAGTCGAATATGTGAATGAATTTCGAAGATGTAGGGTCGGTGAAATGTCACTGAATATCGAACAGATCATCGATCCCTGTCAAGGTCAAGGATAGTCAACGCGCACCAGTCAATATATGCCATGGACTGGCCCACGCGGCAGTGGTTGTTCTTTCACTTCTGTACTTTCGTGGTTGTACCTTAACTAATATATTCTTGTAATAACGTCCTTTGTGTTGTACAGTCTCCATAGCATCCATGGCCCCTTGTTACGTCGATGGGGGCAATCCACATAAGGTGCTGGTCGCGAGGTGTGACTTCAGCGTTAGTTGGTTCGTCACCATTCTCGTCTAACTGTAGTAGGCCCCCAATCATTTCGTCATAGACCATCAACGTTGATGTTCTACATTGTGTATTGAATGCAACCATTGATCCAGACCAACTATCGAAGAAACGAAGAGAAGAGAGCAAAGCTGAATGACGTGCAGTGAAAAGAGCATGTAAGTTGACCCGATTTATTTAAGCGTTAGTCAATACTTATAGTCCACAATAAGATCATGAAATGAACCAAGGGATACATATGATCGCTTATGAATATTGGCACTACCTTTTGAAATATTGGATAAAGATAAATGTCCATTAGAACCAACCACATTATTGAGATCAGAATGACAAAGTGCAAAGTGCACAGTAGTTTTGCAAAGTGACTCGATGTGTCCAATTTCACCACGTTCAAAGCATTTATCATTACGAAATACACAGATCTTTCGTAAGTAAAACATGCCAAATAACAAACATTTCGCGAACTTGTGCTTAACTTTATGATTTGCCTTCCCATTCCTTGATAAATGGCTTTTTTATATTTCCACGAGAACAGGATACATTATTAAAAAAACGCAAGCTTGAGCGACCCTGAGAGTGTAGTTCATTACTACGACTAAGCAAAATATTAGAAATATTTTGTTGTCTTTGTTTACGGATTACATTGATATACACATTGCGTGAATAATTTGGATACACACCTTGAATTGTAACAATCATATTTGGAAACACAAACTACTTATAATTGTGGATCATGAGATCAAAAAGGGACTCAAACACGCCTCTTCCTGATAAATTAAGTACCCCCCATGTTTTTATTAGTATGTGGTTTTTATTCCGGTATATCAGCAAACTGACCCTCTGATGAATGGGACTTTAGAGTGACTCTTTACTGACTCAAAGTAAATCAACGTCACTTGTAGTATTGTGATACTTGTGTAATAAGAATATCATGAAACATCGAAGTTATCATGAACTGTTGTTATGAAATTTTGTCTTGTTAACTAGGTTTGGAGATTTTTATCTCGGCTAATTTCGGACCTAACTCGTTCTCTTGACTTTGAAATAGTGGCTTCCTTATTGATATTTGGTTTGCCGCTTAGCTAACAGACTCAAGAAAATCCCATTATTAAGGTGCTTTGTTCGGTAGATTTTCTATTTACGCAAAAAGTCCTGGAAATCCAAGTTTCTTCATTTGATTTCGGACTTCATTATAATTAGAACTATTCAAATTAATGTACTAATTAGGAATCTTCGAGAAAGTGCGATTTAAGCCAGATAGAACCATACGAGCACAAACGAGCGTATTGTATTTAAAATTCGTATAATGCAAGAAGTCTTGGACACATCAATCATTAGTTCCTACAGATACCACAGATTGCAATTCAGTTGAACATCAATATCTCAATCGTCCAGAGTCGCTAATTCGGACATCAGAAATTTTATTTAAGGCTGTCTTTGCACATTGTTGATCGCGTAGTTCGAATAACAAGGGTACAATATTTTTGGATACGCTTACTGATTTCTCACCTATTTAGATAATAGTGCACTCCTTACTGCTAGGGCATAAACTGACCGGCTCAGGGACTAAGTTGCTACACGTCTGTCCGACCGAATGCTCAGTGTTGCTGTCGACTGTTCGCACAGTGCTAACCTAATTATGCATTTTATAACCTCCTTCTGCAGGTTTGTCATTTGTGGCCTTGTTAGTTGCATCCATATGTGTATCTGTCGTCTAAACTGCAATTGGTTGTCTGTAGATTATACATTATTCACTTTTCCCAACAACTGAGTCACCCGTTTTACACTAAGCAGCCCATTACTGCCACCCCAATTTATAATTTTTCGTTGAAATATTAAGACATGTCAGCAAAAACAATTTTCTCTTCAGAATGATTGATCAGGCTGCACAACAGTTTTTTGTTTGATCTACAAATGAAATAGTCTATTGGAAGATAAGACAATGATCACATAAGGTCATGCGTTAAGGACTGTTGATTTATAAAACAGAACAGAATGGAGACAAGAAGTTGAAATAAAATATAAGGAAGATAGCTATCCAACTCACGAGCATGAAGATTGTAAAGAATAAATTACAAGCGTGAATATGACATCTAATAATTGAAATTAAGAAGAATAAAAATGTTAGAAGGACATAACAAAATCAACTTACCGTCCATAAAAATTACATGTTTGGACTATAGAAGAGAGATAGCCTGCACGGATCTCTTTGCATAAAGAGCTCAGATTTGAATAATGGATTGCGCCTCATCATTTCATAGGTTGTTAATTTGTTTGTCGTCGATGGTTTTACAATGGGTTTTTATCCTCATGCTTCTAGTTACTTTGAAGATCGTACACCACTTACTTTAAAATAAACAGACATAAACCTCAAAATCTCATCATCCTCCATAAAAAGACATAGTAGCAAAGAATGTAAATTATCTGACATCATTCAATTTGAACACTGTGTTTGAAAGATCATTTGTCTGATCGAAATCCGATATTACACTGCCTGTTGCTGTAAGATATTGTTTTGAAGTGGGATTTTTAGAATCTATGTTTCCTTAATTTAGGCTTAATACTTTTCATGAGGTTTTTCCAAAATACTCTGTTTTTGACTATCAGTTCCAGTTACTGTCAAAGTTTTTCTGGGTGTTGATGTTTGTCTCCAATCGCCATGCCACGTGCTTTTTGGTCTGACTTTTTTCTCCCTCAACTCGGGGATTTTATGATGGGGCTTGCCTTTTGTGGCAGTGCTTCTTTTAGCAACATGGGATTACTAACACGATAAAAAATATACTTTTTAATCCATGCTTGAGAACGCCAGTAACTGTTAAGGGCTGCAGACAGTTCACCAAAGCCATATGGTGTAATTTTTTTAAGCGTTTTCAGAAAAACTTACGTTTATTTGATGTGATAGATGTGATAGTTTCTAAGTAAGAGATGTCGAAATTTTCTGAAACACCTAGCTGAATGCTCAGGCTTTTCCACAACTATTGTGTCAGCCAATGTTATGTTTTGTTATCTCTAACACGAGCTGACTTCGCGAATGGGAAACAGACTATTCATGGGCATCAAAAGCCTACATAGATGAATTCATCCCTTTAGAAATATCTCTGACTCTAACTTTATTCTTTCACAGGCGCGGGATCAGGTACAAAATAAATCTGGCGATACTATGAATATCTTATACGGAATTACAATGACGCTTGTAAAATTGCTTGATGTACTGAGTTCTAAAAGATTATTTGTTACACTGGCCGGGTTTTTCGTAATACACACTATGGAAGTTTTTACAGACTCCTTCATGACAATGGTGAAAAAACCTGAAATGATCGTTTAAGTATACAACGTCGTGTTTGATGAGTAGATTGTAGTATGTGTTGAGTCGCGATTGACTATGATCACCACTACAGGAAAACTACGTGCCGATTGCTAGGTTATATTCCTCTGAAGACCAAATATCAGAAGGCAATGGAAGATTGTAATAGGACGTATTTTTTCGCGATCTCGTGTATCAAAACAATACCGAGATCGTGCCAAAATTCAAAAGCGAGACTACTGAGCGTACGAAAGTTCGTGCAAGATCACAAAACAACGGAAGAGTTTTTTTTATACGCTTAATCAAATAGGTACAGTAAAACAATCACTGGTACATTGGTTATAATTTTTTTCATTATGCCAATCGCGTTCTATTCATAAGAATGGGTCACCGCAACACCACAATCGTATAAGTACTAACTTTCGTTTAGTCGCTCAAAAAAATGAATACAGGGCTTAGATAAGGTTACCATGTTTGCCAGGTAATTATGTTTCTTTATCAACCCTGAGTAGTAAACAGAATTTCATCCAGCGAAAGTTTCATTTAGCTACGAAGTGAATGAAGAAGCAAGATTCAATAGAAGAACCATTTGTAGGGCGCATCAGTCCTAGGGATCAGATCATGTTATATACTCTTGACCAAGATGATGCTCAGCGATCGTTAATTCTACGTATAAACGATTGAACGTGAAAGATTATTTGGCAGTGAATCTTGGAAAGTACTTCACAACGTAAAACAGTGAAACAATGCATACAAAAGTCTAAATTTCAGGAGCAAACGTTTTCATGGTTTTGAAGATCACCGGATAAAAAAAAGATCATTTAGTCATAGTTTTGAGAAGAATAGAATTGGTTTTCGAAAATTTAATCAAAATATTACTTTGAAATAAGGAAGAAGGTGTAAAGATTGTTGCATTACAATGTATTTGTTTCAATTGTCCATTTTGAGCGTCCTCTAATAAGCTACATTTCAAAGTTCGTTGATCCGGAAACAGGTAGATTTCTAAGATTATAAGTACAGATTTCTTTACTTGAATGAGTTCTTCCATGGTTTGTCCAAAACAATTTATTGCTGTGATGCGTTTTTTCCACTAAATGAGTTGAAAATCTTACCTAATGTTCTATATTTATTGAGTAAAATGGGTTTTATGTTCTTCAAACCAGTTTGTAGGTTTTTTATTTAACACTGTTCCGCAGTTTCACTTTTATTCGCTTATTAGTTATATCATATAAAACTGAGTGAGCAAATGTTTCATGCTTGTACCTCAAATCAACATGCATATGGGATTATACGATCATCTATTTATTCTCCCTCTCTCTCGATATATATATATATATATGTTAGTATTTCAAAGCAATACTTTTGACTAGTGTTTGTCTTAGAATACTTTTTCTTGCATGTCAGGTGACGTTTTGTTTGTTACATCTTGAATGTAATGTTATATATAATTTTTGTTTCGAAATTCAAACGACTAAAAACAGGTTAGAAGTATATATATTTATCTTTGCTGCATTAATAATATTTTCTAACCTTCTGAACAGCATTTAACGTATCTGATTATTTATATGACTATCTTTACCTACACAATAAGTTTACAAATATACTGCTTATATATTTGTCTAACCAGTTTATTGAACTGTCTTAGTTTCAGTTTCAGTTTCAGTTTGGAAAGGACAGGAGGCTTGGCGGCCTGTGTTAGTCCTGGCAATGATGGTCTCTCAGCTGATCCAACTTTCTTTTGAAGGAGTCGACGGATGGAGCCTCAACCACGTGCTGAGGTAATGAATTCCACTCGTTGATTATTCGATGGGAAAGTCGGTAGTCAGCTGACAAGTAATTCGTTCTGGGCTTGTGAACTTTTTTGGAGTGTCCTCGTAGATTTTCTGTTTTGGAAGACAAGAAAAATGAGGGCATATCAGGTGCAAATTTGTCATTTAGCAATTTGAAAACTATAATCAAGTCACCTCTGATTCTTCTATATGACAGCGGGAATAGGTTTAGCTTTGTCAGTCTAGTACCATACGGGAGCTTCGCTATTCCGGGAATCAGCCTAGTTGCTGTTCTCTGAACCCTTTCCAAGAGTTCACTGTCTTTTTTTAGGCAGGGGTTAGCTGCTTGTATACAGTACTCAAGTTTAGGGCGTACGAACACTGTATACAAAGTCAGAAACGTTTTAGCGTCAAGATGCCTAAAAGCCCTGCGTATGGACCATAAAGTCCTAAAACCTTTGGCGGCTATTGCACGGCAGTGTGCAGTAGTCTTTAAGTCTTGACTAACGATGACGCCTAAGTCATTGTGTGCCTGAACAATAGGTAACTCAGTGTTATTCATCGTGTATGTATCTGTACCCTGATGGCCAATATGCATCACAATACACTTGGAAGTGTTTATCGGCAATTGCCAGGTTTGGGACCATTCAGATAATCTCTCCAGGTCATTTTGAAGTTCTAAGCTATCGCTCTTGCTTTGTATCGCTCTCCATATCTTGACATCATCAGCATAGAGTAAGACCGATGACGATAGTAGACGAGGGAGATCATTTACATACATGAGGAATAACACTGGCCCCAAAAAAAGGCCATCCGAAAGTAGCGGATGTGTCATGCCTCAGGAGAGTGGGCATCAGATGCCCTGTCCGACCTTGTGCAGGGGACTACCAACCATCTCTCCTTAAACCCTTGAAATTTAATAGATTCACAATCATTGAGCTCTAATGAAAGAAATTATGCGCAAAGTTTCAAGCTGCTTATATGAAAAGTCACAGTGACAGTTTTATTCAAATTGAATATTTATCATCACGACTTATTATGATTTATAACTTATTTTGACAGTAGATAAAGTGACAAGCACATAAGCATATCTCAGGAGAGAGTGTTGATTGCTTCCCCCTAGTGTTTTCTACCAAATTTTTTTACTATGACTTCGATCTGAGAGATGGGCCGCCGCTTTGATTAGACAAGGCATACAGTTTTGCAGCTAAACGTCTCCTTTGTACGACATCGTACTCATACACTTTGCATACAGCTACATACTTGAAGTGCATAGGTCCGAGAACTTCTGCAATTCGTGTACATAAACATACACATTAAGTAGCCGGGTACGATTGAATGAGCCCCGAATTCAGAATTCATGGTAATCAAGGATATACCAGAGTGTTTGACTAGCCTTATCAACCGTCAACCTCCTAAGTTGACTGTCAAGGTTACTCTCACTATCCAGTAGCTCCATAAGGCGATTTTAGGACGGATTTCCTTGTCAAAGTAAAAATATATTTATGGAAATTACTTATAACTTTATATGAGTGAATAGTTGTACAGTGTGAATATTATACATACACATACAGACATGTTATTAGTGAAAGCTAGTCACAATTTTTTCCATTTCCAACACTATTGAAATAAAAATATTGGGTTTGTTAGTTTGGAACTTTTTAAGACAGCACGTTGTTGTTTTGTTTTTAGAATTACTGGAACAGCTACATCAAAGGCTGTAGTGTCATTCTTGGTTATATATACTAACTACTACTCCATTTAATGGCCCTAAACGATGAAGCCAAAGAACTAACTACAAATAACATGCTTTCATTCAGTCCCATTAAGACTTTGTATATTAGAAAAAGAAAACACCTTTGTATCTCTAACTTGTAGGTGTGTGTAAAACAAGAAAATTTCGTCAGTTATATTGGGTTCTCCGAGCTGTATGATACTTTATAATGGTAATTTCCTGCACCATAACAATGAAGTGTTTTTAATTATTGTAATTAACATAACGATTTGATGTATTCCCTCCAACTAAAAAGAGTATTCTTGTAGGGTATTTTCAGTGCTTTCGTGTATAAATATGAGATACAAAAAGCTTTTAGTTGAGGTGGTTCAACGTTACATTCTGGTAGGAATTACGATTTTGTTTGATCATAAGTATGTATGATTGCGTTTCAGTAGCTTGCGAATAAGTAGTCAGATATTTTATCGACATATCCACAACCAGGTAGGTCTGAATACAAAATCGTTCATAAGATGTGTCTTTCTTGAAAGTTAGTGAGAAAAAAGAGATTATGTTGGACATATGATATCATGAAATGATAACAGGTTTACTTTTTGGATTTGTACGGAATTTATACCAGTTATATTGGCTCAGACAAAATTATGGAGTGACAAAGGCTTTAAACTGAGAAGGTTGACGTTTTGTTTCCGGTACATTATTTAAAAAACTAGACAGCTATCAGCATCTTCATGAAATCTTAAAATTTTGAAAATACCCATCATATTAATTAGAACAATGCATACTATCGAACAGTATTTTTCATAATCCTATCTCCATCAGGCTTTGTTACAATGTACAGTATTGCTTGTATGAATATACCAAAAATGTTAAACAAAGCAACACAATTTAGGTCAGTAATGGCTCGATCTTCAGTTTACAACATCATTCTTGCAATTTTTCGCTTTTATTCTGATCACATCACTTTTCTCAAATCCATAATTTGTTTTTTATTTGACTGATGTCAACTCTTGTTATTCTTAATTTCTATTAATTTATGTTCAGCTGCTTTATTACACAACAACTTCATTCTTTTAACTTTATGGTCTCTTGTTATTATTTCTGGTGGTTCAGAATGTTTTCTTACTTATCACATTTATTTACAGCCCTCTTTGTATGTCTTCAGCTTCATCACATTTGAATCGCCACTTCACCATGACGTTAAATATCTAATTTTACTGCTATAATTTTGTAAAATTTACGATAATTTTGATTTGAAAGTTCCATAGGTTGTAAGCATCTCATGAAAACTGACTAAATAAAATGAATTCATGTTATCCTGCCCAGTTAATAAATGGAACCAGGTGAATGAAAGTTAGATGTTCAAGGCTGTTTTCTTTTCACTTTTTTGAGCTATGCGACAATAACTTCAAAACGTTTGGTCATTGATATGATTGAAATATTTTTTTATGTGATCTGGACACCTAATAAACATGGTTTGTAGTCTATGTGCACCTGGATCAAAACATTCTATCAATTTAAGGATTCATTAAATATTAAATTAATCCGTTCTATTGTGAAGGACATTTTGTGTGTATAATGCCCATGATTATTACATTCTATACTTAGATCCATTATGTAACATTTTCTGAAAACCTTTGCACTAGAGTTTCTACATTTATCCACTTTTCCTCCATCAAATTTCAAGTCTTAATTCAATCTCATATATCTTATATTAAGATTTTATTCAATCTTTACAAACCATATTAGTTATATTTAATTTTCATCTGATTGAAATTGTATTGTTCACCATTAATTCGGTTCAAATTACAAGGTCAGTGGTTTTGAGTGCTGTTAGAGGTATGAGGGCAGTTATCACCTCCCGGTTGCCCACACTGTGGAAGGGTTCTTCTAGAGGTACCTGAAAAGGAAATCGGGTTAGAAAGGGTCTTGATAACCTGACAGCGTGACCGCAGTGCTCAAGGGACAACTTCTTGAGGTCGGTCACACACGACCTGTTTGTGGGTAATTTTTGTGTGAGCTCCGCTCTTCGAAGGACCTTACCGCCGGAGACGGATATCCGTGAGATACGGTGAGGAATGCATTTTTAAGGTCGATCTTTTCTAACCTCACCCGTCCTTGTGGGAAGGCAGAATCGCTGTTATGCTGGTTGTCTGAAGGAAACACCTTACTGCCGTCACACCTCTGTACAGTCAGCAGTACGACTTCGCCTTCGTACCTTGGGTTTGCTTCTTTTAGTCTTACCGCTCTTCAACCGACCTGCCTGGCATGATAGGACCTTGAGGAACGATTGTTCCAGCCAGTATAGCTCGATTGGTTCATCAGGGTAGGCAAGCCCGACCACCACGTCAAGGTAGCAGCAACTTAGGAAAATTTATTCATGCACCTTAATCTTTCGGATTACTGCTTATACTCTTACTATTTCTCCCACTATGGGATTTGAATCGACAACTGCGTCTCTGTGCTAATGTGGTATGGCAACTCGAACTGATGTATGTACGTACGAAGTGCTACGTTGTGACTGACTGACTAAATCTTTTTGTTAACGTATGAGTTTCTGGTAGGGATGAAATGAGCAATGTTGATAAATGTAAATTAGTCGATCAAGGTTAAAGCTAGAACTAGGATCAGTGGTCGGAGATATCACAGGTCACTTATATCAAATTTTATTTTAAAAGGTACAGATGCTTTCAATCTTTATCTTCTTTTATGAGTATCAATCTTCAATATCATTTCATACATTTTATTCCTCGAATACACCCTTTCCAAAATGCATTCTTCTTCACTATCATTGATAATACAAATATCTTGATATCTTTGCTATTCATCTTGTTCATTTCATCTTCTCATGATGATATGGCTTAGTAATTTGGAATGAATCACGTTTTTTATTAGGCCAATGATAATATTGATGTAAATATTATATAACTTGATTTATATAATCTCTTACTAACATTGAATGTTTCGTCTCCACAAAGAACAATGACTCGTTACTGTAAAGAGTAAATCAATTCACATACTAGTAAGATAGATTTTGAATATCATTGTAAATTTTGCTAGAAAATGGATATCATCTTGAAAAACTGATGAAAATAAGTTAACGTTTCACTCCGCCAAGCTACATAGAATTTTCTCAACTAAACCAGTACTCACACAACTAATTAAGGATAGATTAACGAAGATGGGCTCTTCTATGTATGTATATCAATTCAACAGCTGCTGTGGAGCTAGTTACATAAACCGTACTCCGATGGCTTTATCCTTGCGTATTCGTGAACATGTACCAACGTTGTTGGGAAAAAGAGTCACCGAATCCATTAACAGCAGTTTATGAGACAGTGATAACAAAAATTAAAAATATTCGAGCGAACAATTCTGAGATGGTGGAGAAGATTTGTAGCTCAGGTGGATGATTTTGATATGAAACACGCAAAATGGTGAGGTGTTCCATATATTTCACAACCAAACCATCCAGCTCAAAGAACAAAACTCTATCAAAACACAGTGAACACTTGCTTGCAATAACTTCATCATCAGACTCTACAGTTATAAGTCAATAATTATTATATTTTACAAAAGCCGAAATGAGGCATGTATTAATTAATTTGATGCTGTTATGTGTTAAAAATGATGAATGATTGCATCTGTTACGACATATATACTTCAAAATTGTGTTATTTGTAAATTTGAAAGGTCATTTGATAAAGGGTCAAAATGAATTTGGAGTAAAGTGTCAAGTCACAAACAGTAAAATAGTAATACAGCGAAAATGAAAATGTGAGCCGATTGAAGCTAGACTACCAGGGAAAACCTTGAAGCACTAGATGGCCATTTCGTCCTATTGTGGAACTCCTCAGCAGTGTGCATCCCACGACTTCGCCTCGCGAGATTCGAACCAGTGCCAGTGCTCTGGCGCGAGACTGGTAGGTCCTGGGTTTGAATCTCGCGAGGCTGGATCTTGGGTACGCACTGCTGAAAAGTCCCACAATAGGACGAAACAGCCGTCCAATGCTTCAAAGTTTTCCCTGGTGGTTTAGCTTCAATGGACTCACGCTTTCAACTATGAAAATACCAAATCTCCACAAAATCCCCTTCTGATAAAAATGAAAATGAAAAAGAGTCGTGTAAATAAAATGAATAGTAGGAGAACTTCATCCTGTCAATTAAGATGATACTGATAAATAGTAGTAGCAATAAGATTGTTATGTAAATATAAAACGTAACAAGAGAGTTGTTATCAAGGCAATTACGATGAACGAATTGAGAATGATAGATGTGAAGATTAAAATAGAGGTTATCAAAAATAAATGAGGGGAGAGGTTTATAATATTTAGTTTAGGTATTGGGTGATCCAGTCGTAGACTAAGGTAAACATAGAGGCTGGATATACCTTTCTGGATACATAAGTTTGGTTTCCTGGAGTTGATCAAGATGGCTTTGGCTATGTAGAGTAACCGTAATCTAACTCCTTGAGATAGATTTTTTGGAACTTGATATAAAACAGAGAAAGCTTCCTCTATTTTGTTATGATGTTTACTATCTACCAAGTGAGAAATGATGATGCTCTTAATCGATTTGGTGACTCCTTTTCCCAATGATGCTGGTACATGTTCACGAATACGCAAGGATAAAGCCATCGGAGTACGGTTTATGTAACTAGCTCCACAGCAGGTGTTGAATTGATATACATACATAGAAGAGCCCATCTTCGTTAACCTATCCTTAATTAAATAGGAATAATATATTTGTAAAATCTCAGCGAATGAATTTTTAAATTAAATCCAACGTTTCGCCTGGCAAGGAATAATTCCTTGAAAAAGCTTGGACCAGATTGCCAGGCGAAACGTTGGATTTAATTTAAAAATTCATTCGCTGAGATTTTACAAATATATTATTCCTATTTAATGTCTTACTTCAACTCAGCGCTCAAATACTGTGAAACTATTCGTTCTAATTTAGACGAGAGTTCTTATATACTATCCTTAATTAGTTGTGAGAGTAATGGTTTAGATGAGAAAATTCTATGTAGCTTGGTGGCATGAAACGTCCTTCCAACAGATCTTTTCAGCTGATGTGTTAGAATATCATCCGCCATGTCACCTTTAAAGTCCAGTCTCAGATACAGGGTTTTTTTACTCACTGAGTCACAGTTTCTTCTTTATTTTTATTAATATTTTCTATTCATTTTCTCAAGGGGGTTTTGTGGATATTTTAGTAGTTGTTTATAGTTAAGTGCTCTGACGCGACACTGGTAGGTCATGGGTTCGAATCCCGCGAGTGCGGGATCGTGGATGCGCACTGATGAGGAATCTCACAATAGGACGAAACGGCCATTCAGTGCTTCCAAGTTTTCCATGGTGGTCTAGCTTCAACTGACTCCTGATCTTAACTACATAATATTCATTTCCTATTCATTCATTAAGTAAATCGTATAAGAATAGTCCTATAAAATGAAAATGAAGAATGTTAATCTATATATGTTAGGATGTTATGGCTTAATTGTATTATTAGTAACTATGAGAATTATCTATAGGTGTTCATATTTCAATAAAGTCACTACTTGGACCCATTCTTAATTCTATTTACTTCATGATTTTTAACTATCTTTTTAGATGATATTTAAGTTTCTGATTATAAACTTAACCTTATTGTTTTATATACTTGAAATCATGAGTCAATTGAAGCTAGACCACCGTAGAAAACCTGGAAGCACTGGACGGCCGTTTCGTTCTATTATGAGACTCCTTAGCAGTGCGCATCCACGATCTCGCCTCGTGAGATTTGAACCTAGGACTTATCAGTCTCGAGCCAGAGCACTTAACCGATAGACCACTGAGCCGGCATACAACGGTGTTAATGTCTAACTTCAACCAATCCACGAAGTTGAGCAACCTTCTTGTGAAACACTTTTTATTTCTTTCATATAAAAAGGCATTATACACAATTTATTGTTTTAAGAGTTTGTTCATCTAATTAATAATCTAATTATAGTGTTTTACTGAGCTGCGGATTATTATGGTGTGGGTTACCTGTATCCACATAACTTTATTGATTTATTTATTTAAACACATGCATATTGGTACAAAGGGGCAACAGATATATATGCGCCACACAAATCTCATTTGATTTGTGTGACGGTTGTGATACTGCTTGGGTGCCCAAAACGAAGCAGGTGGTTTTCTTAGGGGGCCACACCCCAAGCCTTTGACTTACAGGTCTGATTTACAAGGCAGTGGAGCATCGTAAAGAAATACAGTTCCTTGGTAGCTGGTGACCAACGATTGATTCATACGCCATTTGTTCCCTCAGGGTACTGGAGCCCATGTCCACCATTAGTTTGGAATCAGGGTTTTCCAACTCCCTAGATGGACTCGCCTTGTCCACCAACCCAGCTAAAGCGCCGGACATTCGCTTTTCATCCTCTCAGTTTCGTAAACAATACCCCGGTCACTTTGAGAAGGCAGTGAGTAGGACTTCCCTGTCAGAGACTATATACACGTGATCATATGAGAGCATTGGGAGATGGAGAGAGTACTCTCCCCACTCTCGACCGTACCATGGCATTTGGGGGCATAAGTATTACATAGTGAAGTTAAATACATTCGATTGTTCTTACCCGTTTTCTTGTTCACTACATTATAAGTATAATATCAGTATAGGAATATAAAGTTTATATTTCACATACTTCAGTTTAATTATTCATATAATTTATTCCCAGCAAACACTTGAACTAGGACATGATATATCTCACAATATTTGCTGAAATTTCTGTGGAAACAGTCTTTTTAAGTGCATCATGTTTTGTTTTGTTTTATAACAAAACATACTTTACATTCAAGTACATCTAAGAGAAGAAGGTATCCTTAAACTACACGTACTTGGAAATAAAAACAAAAAAAATATTTTCTTTTATATTCATATTAATTAGTTCTCTATCTACCAAAAGTATGTAAACTAAGGTCAGTAAGACTTTATTGTACAGTATCTAAGCTACATTGATTTTGTTCTCTTCAAAATACTTTCTTTTTTTGTGACAATCTACTTATTTACTCTATTTGTATCATACAAAATGTCTTTTGAAGTACTTAGAAGTCAGATTCTTTAAGTGTATCATTATTTTATGTCTTTTGTCCACATACTACTAACATCCTAAAGGTCTCAGTATAATCGTGCATGAATAAATTTTCCTAAGTTGCTGCTACCTTGACGTGGTGGTCGGGCTTGCCTACCCTGATGAACCAATCGAGCTATACTGGCTGGAACAATCGTTCCTCAAGGTCCTATCATGCCAGACAGGTCGGTTGAAGAGCGGTAAGACTAAAAGCAGCAAACCCAAGGTACGAAGGCGAAGTCGTACTGCTGACTGTACGGAGGTGTGATGGCAGTAAGGTGTTTCCTTCAGACAACCAGCATAACAGCGATTCTGTTTTCCCACAAGGACGGGTGGGGTTAGAAAAGATCGACCTTAAAAATGCACACCTCACCTTATCTCACGGATATCCGTCTCCGGCGGTAAGGTCCTTCGAAGAGCGGAGCTCACACAAAAATTACCCACAAACAGGTCGTGTGTGACCGACCTCAAGCAGTTGTCTCTTGAGCACTGCGGTCACGCTGTCAGGTCATCAAGACCATTTCTAACCCGATTTCCTTTTCAGGTACCTCTAGAAGAACCCTTCCACGATGTGGGCAACCGGGAGGTGATAACTGCCCTCATACCTCTAACAGCACTCAAATTGTCAATGGTGGTTTAATAATAATCGGTTCATGATCTCAATCAAAAGCATAATAATCTCCACAACCGAATACCGAAATTATTAATTATCTAAATGGATAATTGTGTTGTGACTTCATTAAAGGCCTTCGCCAATTTGTTACGACTATAAGAATAAGGCCGTATGCCAATTTATTGTCTTATGTCCGACTTTTTATCACACGATTTATCCACCACTCGGAATACGACTACTCCAATTTTTACACTGTGCCAAATCAATGACGTTCAACGGGTATGAGCAGTCTAGCATCATTATTGATCCCTTGTCCGCCTACCCTTCCAATTGAGTCCAAATACACCAATTGCAGCTTCTGTTATGCGAATCATTTATTTCAAGCACACTCAGTTTATATACCAGACAGACAGACAGATGGCATCACACCATCAAATAAAAAATAATATTTGTACAAGATCAAGCCAAATGTGTCTGTGAACGTGGGATACAGTAATCAATAAACTGAGTATAATTTAGGAACAGTAATTCGTACGATAATAATCCTTAGGTCAAAATGAAGCCTATAATAAGATGAATATAGATATACACGATCTAATTACTCAATAGTTAAACAATAAGGATATATATGGAATAACAGTCCATTATTAGATCCCAGAAGTTATCCGTATTTATGTCTTCACCAAGATATAACAAATAGATGACTGGAGAGTACAAGAAACCTCACTAAAACGGCAGATCCATATGAAAATGGGTGTTTTTCAATCCTCATAAACACCTCTCTATATTTAAAAAATAGTTTTTTTCTCAAATTTTACTGACTTTCGATGTAGCTCACTTCATATGTTAGTTATGCAGATTATATAATAGTCATCGATTACTTTCTTGATGACGGCTCTCGTTGACCTTAAGAAAGCTCCAAGAAGCTCTGAAAGAGCCGAAGACATTCCGTCCAATTATTGTTTAGAAGAACATCCCAGAATCTCGACTTGTAGTTTCTTGACTGGATACATGCCAAAAACCACTGGATGCTTTTATTGATGATTTCGTTGCTACTAAAAACTATGAATACCTGAGTCTTTTGTACCACAGTGACTCTTCGGAGTAAGATTTCTTTTCACCCATCTTCTGTCTTCTAACCTGAGACTTGGAGGATTCAAGCGTTTGAGTGCTCAAGTCATACGCAGTAAAGCAAAAATTCAAGTTATAGGTATAACAAATTCATAGTTCAGGAAGTAATTGAAATTTGAATATGAATGAGAAAATGTTTCCAGATAAAAGGTATTTCTGTGCCAACTTATGAAGTTCAATCAAATAAACAATGATCATGGATTCATTTTTGTATTGGTTGTTTGGATCTTCCCATTGATATTTACGTCTCATAATGATTTTGACTTAAGACAATATCGAGGCGATTCGCACAGGATGTACATATGCCAATAAGCGACTGATCAATTGCAGCCCTAAACATCAATGGAAAGATTCAAACAAACGACCAATACAAAAATGTATTAAACTTTGCCCTATCGCGCAAGCTAGTGGCTATTTGGACTCAGTAGTTAAGTAAATAACGCAATGGTGATTGAATCGAACGGTACTAACTTCGAATCCCGGAGTAAACATCAGCTCTGGGATGCAGTTATATCCATCTGACGAGTCCAAAATAGGACGGAACGCTCGTCCTGGATTTCACTGATACCTAATACCTTTTCAGCTTATGACAATTATGGAATTTCCTCAACACATGAGTTTATCTTAAGTATAATCTATCGATAATTAAAATGAAGTATTGTTCACCAATTATCATTTCAATGAATGATTTCAGGACAAAATTTGGCTGTTTTGATTGAAATAACGATTTTTCTTCCATTCGAGTTTACTCTGTATACTATTCTGTAACTATGACAGATGGCATTTCATTACAGTAAACATAAGTAGATTGCTAGTACTTGATTATAGGTATGGTTGAAGCATTCCTCACATAAATTGAAATCACAGAATCAGTGATAATAAGTTGGTTTATATATTACTATCTAAAGATGACTATTATTCGAATTGCGCTAGAAGATTCATCAAATAGTGAAAGTAGCATAGAGTTGAACATTTTTCACAATAAAACTAGTTCCGTTCCAAACAACACACTGCTGAATGGAAGGCAAACAGTAGTAGACAAACCCTCTGTCACAATGGGTTTCTAATTAACTTTACCAATATAGATGTAGGTAGAAAAGTAAGTACTTTGAAAGAACAGAAAGATCGGTATGAACTTTTGTTACTGAATATATGTCAGTCTTTATTCATATTTGGGCTTTGGTCTTGATTCACTCCAAAAGAATATCTTTCCTTGTAATTTGTGTATGTCTTTATTACTCAACCCTTGTTACGAATTTGATTCAGAATATGGTTCATTAGAACATTGTCAAAGTCTTGGAAAGCCTGAGCTGAACTGCCAATCTCCTAGAAATCTAAATAATTATTTAGAAATCCCTACTAAGATCAAACATGCATAATTCTTTTGTAGAAAACCTTTATATATTTTTCGATTTCATTTATTTCAGCTAAACCAATCTAACCGCATGGATTGGTAAACAGATAAAGTGGTCTTCAGGTGACCTGTGAAAGGTTGTTTCTAAGTTAAGCAATAACGAAATGACTACAGTTTGGACAGCAAGCAATATACGCCGACAAGATGGACGTTACAACAGTCTATCTAGGAGTCTAGGGTCATTAATGTCAATTGTACTCGATGAAGATAAATCTCCATCTGTATTGATTTTTTCTAATCAGTCGCCAAGAGAGACTAATTTACAAACAAGTGTCTCTGTTGGTGACCGAGTCGGAGATGAGAATATTTTGCCATTAAATGGATTAAGTTTTCGTTCATTACAAACGGACTCTTCTTCATCGATTGCATTTGTTGGCAAAAAAATTAAACGTGAGTATCAATCAGCGTTTGTATTGCCTGATAAACAAACAATTGGTATTATTCGTCAAGAAGCGTTTATGACTGAAGAAGGTTTAGCTCAAGTCACGCTTAGTTTATGCGTTTCGACTAATTTAGATAGTTTACAAGTTAGTAAAAGTGAACGGATATGTGATTATCTTGATACAGATTATTGGGCTTCCATTTTATTAGCTTCCACTGAATCTCACGATGCTGAACTATTAGGATATATGGGACCTGAATATACTTCAAGAAAATCGAATCGTTTTAACTTTGAACGTTCTGAAAGCCGACGACGTAAACGAGAAATTGTGCTTGTTCAAGAAGAGATTGAAGATAGTGATGAAAAAGATAATGTTGGAAAATTCGATAGTAGCAATATTTTGCCTGAAAGTGTTACAGTGTACGAAAAGTTATATCCTAAAGGGAAGGAGGAGTCTGATTCTCAGACAAGCCGATTAATCCTGCATCCTCCACCACCCCTTCCACCTCCACAACTGCCAGAATCACCCCTGCCTTCACCACCAAAAACTTTAAAAGTATCTGAAAGAAATGCTTCACCAAAACCACAACCAATTTCAAGTAGAAATTCATGTCAGCCAAAAGAACAAGCTCCAATAATTGGACGAGCTGAACCACCCGGAAAAACTAAACCAATTGTAAGTAGTCCGAAATCTAAAGAAAATTTTGAAAAACTTAAACGTCAATGGAACAATCGCATTGCACAAATGCAAGAACATTTAGATAATCAATATCGTGATACACCAACATCACTACCACAAACTTATACAGAAGGACATCGTGGTTCTACAGTTACATCAATTCTGCCTACAGTAGATAAACGATCTTCTGATCCATATGTAAAAAGTCGAATCTCATCGACTGACCGAAGATCCTCCCCTGAACAAGCATATGATCATCAATCTCTTCCGGATAGAACTTCAATGGACCATGGATCAGATAAAGAGAATTTTATTTTTCAAGGCTTTGATTATATTAGTTCATCATTACCGGGTTCAGGTGATCTAGTGGATCCGGTGACGGAACGTTGTGAAAAAGATGCACAATTTATTTATAGTCAAGCAAGATTATTTGTTAATCAACAAAATATAGGCAGATTAAGTCCACGAAAATTATCAGGTAAACAAATTATTTTATTTATTGTGTCATATTATTATTGTTTAAGTTAAGTACTGATTAATTTATTGATTATATTACTGTTTGATTGAAAAAAGGCTTACTATCGTACCGATAAGTAATTTCCTTTTGCTCTATGGAATGAGAGTTTTTTGGCACGAAACAGTTTCATTAGGTATAAAACTACAACTTAGGAATTAGCTGCAGATTTGTACACTGTAAAAAAAGTTAAGTATACTGAGCTTGGCCGGGTAAACTTTAAGCAGATCGGCAAATATTTAGAAACTTAATAGCTTGGATTGTTGAAAGAAATTAGTAACATAATAGTAATCTTATTATTCATTTATTTATTTAAAGACATAAATAATGGTACAAAGAGGCACCAGATATGTGTGAGGGCTGTGATACTTCCCGGGTGCCCAAACCGAAACAGATGGTTTTCTTATGGGGCCACATCCCAAGCCTTTGACCTAAAGATCTGATCCATAAGTCAGTGAAGCATTGTGAGGAGATGCAGTCCCATGGTAACCGGTGACCAACGATTGATTCATACGCCATTTGTTCCCTCAGGGTACTGGAGCCCATGTCCACCATTGGTTTGGAATCAGGGTTTTCCAACTCCCCTAGATGGACTCTCCGTGTCCACCAACCCAGTTAAAGCGCCGGACATTCGATTTTCATCCTCTCAGTTTCGTAAAAAATACCCCGATCACTTTGAGAAGGAAGTGAGTAGGACTTCCCTGTCAGAGGCTATATACGCGTGGTCATATGAGAGCATTTGGAGAGGGAGGGAGTACTCTCCCCACTCTCGACCGTACCACGGCATTTGGGGGCATAAGTAGTAAATGGTGATGTCAAATACATTCGATTGTTTAATTAGTCTTTATACTAATTCAATTTTAATTATGATGTAATATCTGATGTATTATATGTTTAGAAGCAAGATATTACATTATTATTACATTATTACGTTTTAATTCATATTAAAACATTCTCTGTGTTGTGACTTTATAAAATGCCATCGCCAATTTGTTATGATTTTATGTCCAGCTTTTATCACGTCAGTTATCCGCCAATCGGAATACGACTACTCCAATTTTTACACTGTGCCAAATCAATGACGTTCAACGGGTATGAGCAATCTAGCATCATTATTGATCCCTTGTCCGCCTAGCCCTTCCAATTGAGTCCAAAAACACCAATTGCAGCTTCTGTTATGCGAATCATTTATTTTAAGCACACTCAGTTTATATACCAGACAGACAGACAGATGGCATCACACCATCAAATAAAAAATAATATTTGTACAAGATCAAGCCAAATGTGTCTGTGAACGTGGGATACAGTAATCAATAAACTGAGTATAATTTAGGAACAGTAATTCGTACGATAATAATCCTTAGGTCAAAATGAAGCCTATAATAAGATGAATATAGATATACACGATCTAATTACTCAATAGTTAAACAATAAGGATATATATGGAATAACAGTCCATTATTAGATCCCAGAAGTTACCCGTACTTATGTCTTCGCTAGGATATAACATGGGTTATAAGTAAAGATGGATAGTGGCTAGCAATGGAATTCAGGATGCGAGTTTCGTCCTATTTGGGAGTCGTCAGCTGGATGTACCTGCATCTCAGAATTGATATTCACTCTGAGACTCGAACCAGTGCCATTCGCTTCAAACGCCATTGCGTTATCCATCTTTACTTATATTGAATTAAGGCTATATCGCGGAAATACGCACAGTGTACACATAAACCAATAAGAGACTGATCAATTGCAGTCCTAAGCATCAATGGGAAGATTCAAACAAACAATACCAAATGAATATAATACAGATTGTTTACAGAATAGAAGTTTGAGAGAAAAAAGCAATGTATTTGTTAATATAGCCCTATTGTGATGACTGTTTCTGTTGATGGAAAAGAAAACATATTGTCATTTCAACAGTGTAAACGATTTTTTAGTAAAAAAATCTGTCTGAAACAAGAAACAGCATCCAGAGAATCAAGAGCAGATTGAAGAATTAACTAATCTCTAAATAAATGATATACATAATTATAGTTTCATTTAAAACAGAAGGCTTACTTACTTACTTTCGCCTGTTACCCCTCGTCGAGGAGCATAGGCCGCTCACCAGCATTCTCCATCCAACTCTGCCCTGGGCAATGCTTTCCAGTTCTTTCCAGTTGTTATTCATCCTTTTCATATCTGCTTCTATTTCCCGGCGTAATGTGTTCTTTGGCTTTTCTCTTTTCCGCTTCCCTTCCAGATTCCAAGTTAGGGATTGTCTTGTAATGCAGTTTGGTGATTTCCTTAATGTATGTCCTATCCATTTCAAACGTCTTTTCCTAATTTCCTCTTCAGCAGAGTTTAAATGGTTTGAATTGTTTCTTCTGGTTAGCGTTTTTTAGCGAGTTAGCTTTTCTACGGGATAGGGTCGTTAACCCCATGCCCAACCCTCCTCCTTTACCTGGGCTTTGGACCGGCAGTAACTCTTGAAGAGCTACAGGCGGAGTTAAAACAGAAGGCATTTATAGATAATCTAGATGAATCTCTACATAATCTAAAATTCTAATAAAAAATGCCCATAATTCATTGGTCGTTCAAGCTTTTGGAATTCATCAAGGATAATAACTTTTTTAAAGTTTTATCTAATTGAATTATTAATCAATACACTCAAGAACGTACTACTTTCTTTATAACCTCAAAGCAATGCTTTTAATTGGTTACCATCTTAAAGTGACCTTGATTACCATAACATTGATATTTACACCTCAACTGTTGTTTAAAACATACAAAGTCAACTGACTAGTGTTTATTTTAAATATCTTCAATATATATAGATTATGTATCTCCACAAGTTATTTACCTGTTTATTTCTATACATTGAATGTTGATTCCAATTAGATTAAACACAAGTCACCATGACAATCCATTTCTAAGCATAAATTATAAATCTGTGTTAAATAAGCGAATTTTTTTTATTGATCACATTGTACTCAGTTACTATAAGATTCTCATGTGATTAAATGATAGAAGTATTTTTCAAGTAATATTGGAGAAAAACAAAATAACAATGTACTTTATTTGTATCCATCCGTTTTTGGAAGATAATTAGTATATTTGGAAACTTTTGTAGTCCTTATATATATATATATATACATGGAAAACCTAGAAGCACTGGACGGCGGTTTCGTCTGATCATGGGACTCCACGATCCCGCACTCGCGAGACATTAACACCGTTGGGTGCCGGCTCAGTGATCTGGGTACAAATCTCAAGAGACGGGATCGTGGATGTGCACTGCTGAGGAGTTCCATAATAGGACGAAACGGCCGTTCAGTGCTTCCAGGTTTTCTCTGGTGGTCTAGCTTCAATTGACTCATGACTTCAACTTATATATATATATATATACCGTTCGATATGTAGGGTACTTAAATCCAGGGTAGCAATTTAACATTTGGATTTCCCTATTATTAACCCCCCCCCCTTAATGGGACAATTCTAAATTGAGTATTTAAGTGAATAGATATATCTAAATGTATGAATCAATGATAAAACAGTATTCTTGAGAATATGATCAAATTATATTGTTAACATTGTCATCATAATGCCTGTGAATAAACGGTCCATCCTTATCTTTATTTGTCTCTATAACAACTCATCTTAATTTCATAGAATAATTATGATGGGCTGTTAGCGGTGGAAACTGTAAACATGGTTCGTTGGCTGAATGATGTTGGTTTCTCAACTATATTGGAGATACATTAGTTGTAAGCATGAAACCTAAGTCAGGTAGCATGTAATATCTGTCACCATTAATTGTTCATTCCTCTATACTTCATTATCGTATCAACTGATTTATTAATTATCAGAAGGGGTTTTGTGGAGAATTTAGTATTTTCATAGTTGAAAGCATGATTCAATTAAAGCTAGACCACCATGGACAACCTGGAAGCACTGGACGGCCATTTCGTCCTATTATAGGACTCCTCGACAGTGTGCATCCACGATCCCTCACTCGCGAGAATCAAACCCACGACCTACCAGTCTCGAGCCAGAGACCTTAACTGTTAGACCACTGAGTCGGCATCAACTGATTTATTTGGTCGGTCACATGGAAAACTTAATCGATAGAATTTTTCAAGTCTTTGAAATGTACTGAATGCTCTATGTATGAAATGGTTGCTAAATTTCTTATCGGTATCACAAAATTGATGAAGTGGAAATAGTAATTTTATGGTTAGTATGGTTTTTCTTAAACTCAATCATCCTGTGAATTTGAACTCACTTACACTTGTCTGGAAAAATTAATGGAGTGTCATGCTTTGTATATAAAATTTCACATGAATTCTAAAATTACAGTCAATAGAATCTAAGGTGATAAAATTCCCACGATATATTTTAAACTTTAGACATTCACTAGTCTTCTACATAACGTTCATAACATGGCCAAGTGTATATAGCCTGTGCCAGCGAAGTCCTACTCACTGCCTTCTCACAGCGGCGGGGTGTTGCTTACGAAATTGAGAGGACAAAAAGCGAATGTCCGACGTTTTAACCGGGTCGCTGGACACGGAGAGTCCACCTAGTAGAGTCAGAAAACCGTGATTTCAAACTGATGGTGTACATGGGCTCCAGTATCCTGAGGGAACAAATGGCGTATGAATCAATCGTTGGTCACCGGTTACCATGGGACCGCATCTCCTCACAATGCCCCATTGCCTTGTGGATCAGATCTTTAGATCAAAAGATCCGGGTGTGGTCCCCTAGGAAAACCACCTGCTTCAGTTTGGGCACCTGGGCAGTATCATAGCCCTCACACAAATCAAATGCGATTTGTGTGGCGCGTATATATATCTGGTACCCCTTTGTGCCAATATTTATGTGTTTAAATAAAATTAAATAAATAAACTGCATAACGGTAGCCAGAGCCCCTATGAATGAATACAAATTTTGACGGAGATTGTCATCTTTGTTTCTTGGCTTATCATTAACATCTAATTTGTTTGTACATATTGTTTACTGTCTTACCAAGATTGAATCAGTTTTGTGTACAAAATGCAGACATTCTCACTGAGTGTTAGTCTTTCGTCAGAACTGTAATTATAAAAGTGATTTGTATGGACAATGTTATTTTCGGAGTCATTGTCTTATTGATGTTTCAAATCCAGTAATTTAAAACACAAGTTCACGATTTTCTGCTGATTGCTACCAACTACCTGACATCAAACAAAAAGGTTGATCATGATTTCCAATCAGTTGTATTGGTTCCTTCATTGTAACCTGATCGACAGAATCTAGTCACCTCCAAAGAATAAGTGAACATGATGCCTCAGTTTTACTGAGGATCGATCTAGTTTTATGCCGATCACTGTTAATACTTCTGACCTGGGTTACAATTACTTGGAAATTACCATTTCCATAAAAGTTTTAGATACGCCTTGATGACGTGTACTAATAAAAGCGAAACAATTGTGAGTCTACTAGCTAATTTTCTACAACTATCTAACACAAATTACATAACTACATCGAAAACCCATTTAGTATTGTTTGTTTGAATCTTCCCATTGATGTTTAGGACTGCAACTGGTCAGTCTCTAATTGGCATATGTGCATACTGTGCGTATTACCTCGATATAGCCTTAATTCACAAGCATTGTAAGCAAAGATGGATAGTGACTAGCACTGGAATCCAGTTTGACGCGCGTTTCGTCCTATTTGGTACTGGATTCGAGTCCCAGAGTGAACATCAACTCTGAAATGCAGGTACATCCAGCTGACGAGTACCGAATAGGACGAAACGTGCATCAAACTTAATTCCATTGCTAGCCACTATCCATCTTTGCTTACAATACATCAAAAATCACCAATTGATTTTATGGTTGTTATTTGAAGGATTCGGATAAATCTACCAACAGATTCTCATGTTACATATATATGTTTGTATGTTATGAACTAACCAATGTTCATTAGAAACTTACATATTCATTTGATACTCTCTTCAATTTTAACGTTTATTTCTATGTTCATTTTTGTTTGAAGTAAGTTCGAGACTCATATTCAATAAATATCGTACACAACACATACCCACGTTAATACAACCACTAGATATGAGTGATGAGTGACATTATCGAGTAATAACTAGATCAATCATTTAAAAATAAACTTCTATTGTCACTAACCGAATTACAAAATTAGCATATTGATTCTAAGAAATGAATGCTGAATTGTTAAATATATGCGTTTGTGTGCATGCATTTTTTGTTTTTATGATGCATTATATATAAATATGGAAACAACTAAAAAGAGTGATACACCTCAATGATCATCATATCATTCATCTTCACATTGTGTTAATGAAATATACTTTGGCACATATGAAAGATAACTATTAGTATAGTATAATGATATATACGAATTTCCATACCGAATCATCAACAGGTTGACAGGCTACTTTCAGATTTTATGTTAGTGTGTGATTGAGTTCATGAATGAATGACAATTATGTGACGTTCATATTCAATTCTGTGTTTCAGAGTAGGATTCCAAAACATATTCAACGGATATCATACAATGCTTTCATCGTGAACTAAGGATGAACAACTAGGATGTGATATCTGACTACAAAGACAATTACTACTGATTTAGGCTGTGTTGATAAGTGCAGGTATTTTGATTGAGATTCATGATATAACTGTAATCATCAGTTCAAGACTGTAAGGGATATGAATATAAATTAGTTACGGTGATAGAGGTTCATTCGCATTGTTTTTATCGTTCCTTAGGTTTTGAACATTATCTGACACATTAGCCTTTAATTATCAGAAGGGGTTTTATGGAGATTTAGTATTTTTCATAGTTGAAATCATGAGTCAATTGAAGCTAGACCACCATGGAAAACCTGGAAACACTGAGCGGCCGTTTCATCCTATTGTGGGACTCCTCAGCAGTGCGCATCCACGATCCCGCACCCGCGAGATTCGAACCCAGGATCTACCAGTCTCGAGCCAGAGCCCTTAACTGATTAGCCTTTGTTTTATATCTTCAATAGTTTGTTTTATATTTTTATTACATTCTTTTTACTACTATTTATGACATTATAACCACTTGGTTGTTCTAGTCACTTAGTTGTTTACTAGTTTTCCTATGTTCTGATGCAAGGTGTAACAATTTTGTATTAGATTCGGGGTTGCTTATATCCATCTCTCCTGTTTATTCATCCGACTTGTTATGTGTTCGCAAACTGATTCTCAATAAGATTATAATAATATTGCGAAAACATTTTAGTACATTACTCTAACTAGTCTTGAGTAAAGACAAATGCACCCTGTGAATCCCATCGCCCAATACACTGAAAAGGAATACTTGTATGACTTAACTTCCTCTAATAAATATCCACTCACCATCATTTCGAAATCAAGAAACCCTGAACGACCGTTTCATCTCCACTCCGGATTTTCACTTCTTTTAAGGATCGTGAGTGTACAACACTGAAGAGTCCTACATTAGGACGAAACCTTTACTCTGTCCTTGTTAGCCCTCAAAAGTTCTCCAATTGATGCTAATCCTTGAAAAAAAATTAATTTCAGGTTAGCGTTTTTAGTTTTCATTAAAATTAATTATAGTTGGTCAATTTCTACTATGAGAAACTATACTACGCCCGATAGTCATAATAATACTCGCCCTAATCAATACCATTTGTTTGATCACTGCATAGAATTCTTAGTATAAAATATGCAATATTCTAACAAATTCTCGTTCTATAAGCATCACTCTTTGTTCTCCTTCTCTTTTCTTTGATCTTCTTAACCTTCTGCCCCCCAGTCATTCCACTTTCGCATGGTGATATATACTACTTATATCCATCGACGTCAGTAGCACCCACCAAAGATACAGTATAGGATTTTCTTTTTTTTTCTTCTAACATCCCAAGTAGATGGAAACTTTGCAAAATAGTCAGTTGAAGTTCTGTTACATTCAAGGATGAAGTGTTTTGTGAATAGTTGTCTTCTAGATTGAAAAGTACTATGGAAGTGTTATAAATGTAGTGAGAGAGAGAAAATGTTTGAAAATTGATAATGTTGGTTTGCATTTCTGGGATTTAAGCTGTGTGTAAAACACTGACAACGAATCGTGTTAGAAAAATGTAACATGATAGATAACTGAACAACACTTCAGGTATGATGTATTATGAAACTATTGATCAGTGAACATCTATAACTCCGACAGGGATCAAACAGCGAATTTACATTCCTTTCATCAAACACAACCTTTAGATCATTGACTTGTCATCGAATGGTTTTCATTCCCGATTTTACTTAATCTCCGATATCGCGTAATCAATCGAGCTAGCAAGTAAGTATTTCACACCCATGACGGCTGAACTCCGTTAGCTACACCTTCCCACTAGGACTCCGCGAATTACCTTTTGAAGTTAATCGCCAGCAGGCACGTTATACTTATTTTAGTATATAGAGTTCTGTTATTTTACTTTAGTTTTGTTCATTGCATAAGAAGTTTGAATTGATTGTTGTCATGCATTTTTTTCTTGAAAGTTGTAAAACTAGTGATTAGTCTCATTTCATAATATCTCTCTAACTTTTTATTAAAGTCCCTTAGTAATCAAACTTTGCACTATGCAAAGTACTATTTAAACTTGGATTAATGTTAATTTGGTTATTTATTCTCTGAAGAAGTGACTTACACTGAGTCACGAAACACCAGAAAATCTATTTTTTCTCAGTCAGTCAGTCACAACGTAGAACTTCGTACGTATGTACATCAGATCCAGTTACCATACTACATTAGCACAGAGATGCAGTTGTCGATTCAAATCTCATAGTGGTAGAAGTAGTAAGAGTATAAGCATTATGTGAAAGATTAGGGTTTGAAGATGTTATTGTAGGAGTATAATAGAGCAAAATAAATTTGGAAATAGAAAGAAGATTAAGACATGAAGAATTCAGAAGATTAGAATTTGGCAGAACACAAACAGTGGATACACCTTCGCCATTGCAAACGATTTTGAGCCATGTCATTCGAGGTCTCTAACCATCGGTTGATATGATCTCACGGATCCCACCCAGGTAGTCTGCACCTACCAACATGGCTCAGTCCACTTGTCAGCGTTCTTCAAAGGACCTTACCGCCGCAGACGGAAATCCGTGGGATAAGGTGAGGTGTGTATTTTTAGGGTCTACCTTTTCTAGCCCCACCCCTCCTTGTGGGAAGGTAGCATAGCTCTTATGCTGGTTTTCTGAAGGAAACACCTTACTGCCGTCACACCTCTGTACAGTCAGAAGTACGACTTCGTCTTCGGACCTTAGTTTGCTGCTCTTACTCTTACCGCTCTTCAACCAACTTGACTGGCATGATAGGACCTTGAGGAACGATTGTTCCAGCCAGTATAGCTCGACTGGTTCATCAGGGTAGGCAAGCTCGACCACCACGTCAAGGTAGCAGCAACATTCGGGTCTAATTAATTAATTAATTCATATATATCTTACCTTATAGTCCTTCATTGAGATAATGTATTACTCATTTACTTCAAAGGTTTTCTTCCTTAAATTTAAAAATTTTCATTCCATAAAACCATTTTTCAATATGAACACTCGAGAAACTAATGTTATGAATTGAACAGTGTTGATTCGTTACTATGAATACTTTGTCACAACAATAGCTCATATTTGCAATTTCGATGTAAAAATAATCAGTCAAGTTAGAATTTTGACTACCTGGATGTTAGAATGATCTGAATGAATCTGATGTTAGAATGAGTAAAAGAATAATAACCATATCATTTATATAAAGACTTTCGTCTACTTTTGATAGAATTGTTTCACAGTATTTGGACGCCGAGTTGATGTGAGACATTAAGGAGGAAGAATGTATTTGGAAGAAATCTCAGTGAATAAACTATATCACTTATGAAATGAAGATTTTTGTGTTCACCACTAATATAAGTTGCTTTTTATTAGAACTAGTGATACGGTGATTTCGGTTATTTATATCCACATAAGTAGTATATAACGATTGATAAGGAAAGAACGGGAACGAAATGCAATTCGTATGAAAATACATGGACAATAATAATCAGTTGTCCTCATCTGTATTCACCCTCATTAAAATACTGCCAAGATACTTAATTGAAGTTGATAGAAGTTAGGATTTTAAACTTATAAATTAACAGTTGAAATTCTAATGGATTTATCACTGGATTCTTTTGTTGAAAGTAATCATTGAATTTGTAATTTTGAAACAAAATATCCTGGATCAATACGGAGTGTGGCACTCCTAACCCAATTACTTGGATACATAAATTTTGAAATTTACTTAGTATTGTTTGTTTGGATCTTTCCATTGATGTTTTTAGGACTGCAACTGATCAGTCTCTAATTGGTACATGTGCATACTGTGCATATTGCCTCGATTTAGCCTTAATTCACAAGTATTATAAGCAAAGATGGATAGTGGCTAGCAGTGGAATCCAAGACGCGCGTACATCCAGCTGACGAGTCCCAAATAGGACGAAACGCGCGACAAACTGGATTCCACTGCTAACCACTATACATTTTTGCTTACATAAATTTTGGTTTATTAATATTTCCTCGATAACGCGAATCGCTGTGATAAACCTACATATATATATATATCCGTTTCTCACCAAGAACATGTCACCTAGTTATTGTTTTATCCTTTTTCCATGTGAAAAACAAACAAACATTCCCTATACATTCTTGGATCTACTTATAGAGAGTAGTTCAATGAATGATGTAACCAGATTGAAGACTTCAAATCTATTTGAACAATTGTTAATAGACAATACAGTGAAATATATTGAATTGAATCATAATCAATCATCAATGTCATTGATAATCGATAAGTTGACTACGGATACAGAACAATCATCTGAACATGCCTATATCTATCAATCGACATATTCACGTCTTCCAATAACAATTAAAGAGATTAACTCATATCAAAACAATAAAACGAATACTAATAGTTGTCATGGTGATATTGTTATAACAGATCAACTGTTGAATAAATTTGCAAAACATGAATTAATTTTAAATCGTGAACCAACATATTATTTTCATATACCAATTCGTTCACATACTCTCCCAATACATTTCTCTCGTACTGAATTAAAACTACATCGACGTAGTTCAACCCTTCCAAGATATAATAATAAATATGAAATGGTTATCCATGTAAAGGATTCATATAGTTCATTAGAAAGAGATGATGATAATAATAATAGTAGTATGAATCAACAAAAATCAATTAGACATCGAAAGTCTACATCATTACCACGTACAAAACATGCACTACTTTATTATCCTCAACCAGGTTCTTCAGGAATAGTTTTAGATTCTTCAACATTGGAAAATAGACAAAGAAACATTCAGTCAGAATTTAGAAAAGGTGAATTTCAAATTAGAATACAATGCCGAAAGTGTTTGAGCTATGCACTTAGTTTTCCGCCTCCATCTACGAGTGTTAAATATATATTCCTAAAAACCTAGGTTTGTTAAAACTGCACAGCCACATCATTAGCACATGTCATTCATGAAATATACATAAATTGCATCATATGGCTCCAGTAATTTATTGCCTGTGTTTATGCGTTTGATTAACTTCTGCTGATAACTTCGACTGCCCGGGGGTTTTTTTGTAGCTTCTAACGTTTTGATGGATACAGATTAGTTTTTGCCTCTAAAGTTGCTTCGTGTTAAGCTTGTTTAATTATGATATCATATGTTGCCAAAGTTTCGCTAGATTTGACTAATAGTTTTGCCTTTTTTTATAACCAGAAGGGATTTTGTAGAGATTTCAGTATTTTTCATAGTTGAAATCATGAGTCAATTGAAGCTGGACCACCATGGAAAACTTGGAAGCACTGGATGGCCGTTTTGTCCTATTATGAGACTCCTTAGCAGTGCACATCCACAATCCCGCACTCGTGGTAATTAATCAAATACATCAAACGAACCCATCTTTTATCTGTCAATCACAATTTAGATAAGAGATTTCGGAAGAAATCAGTGTTTACACATGTATACGATATGTCTAACAAATTCTTGAGCTGAATGACTAGCTTTGAACATGAATAAACAAACCAGTAATACCAATGTACTTTAACTTTAACCCCTTAACTCATTTTGACCTTTGTAATCTGTCTTTATTTAGATAGAAATGAATAAAAGTATGAGAGTTACTTCATGAAACACTTATTTTTGCTACACATTCCATAGTTGTTAGTAACTCGATCTTAAGGTTGAACAACTTTATCTCCTCATCATATTCAAAGTATGATTTATTTTTTGCTCCTAAAACAGAGAATGGTTATGTAGTGATGGGATTGAAGTAAGATTGAGACTACAGAATACATCTAACAACTCTGACTTTTGAAGATATTCTTTTGAAAGTTATACGTTAACACTGTTGGATCTCGATTCAATTGTCTGGAGGTTAAGCAGTCGCTCGAGACCGAAAATTCTGAGTTCCAGTCCTGCGTGCGTGATCGTGGATGTTCACTGCTAAGGGGTCTCATACTAGAGCTAAACCGCCATCTAGTGCTTTCAGGCTTTCAATGGTAGTCTAACATTGATCCTTTCATGATCTCAACAAAAAGAATATTCTGAATTGTGGAATAATAGATAGGATGAGCGTACTGTAATAAATGGTGAGGAATTAGAATGATACAAGATTAATTCACCTTGAGTTTTGCAAAATAAAGTTTTTATGTTACGCATTTTTTGGATAAATGTATGTATATATGTTACAACATGTGGCCTTATGTTCTATTAATATATAACGTAATGATACCGCCAATTAGAGAACAGTGGTTTATCGATCGCACCAATGACTCATAAAACGTGTACAAGCAGTCTAAAGTCCTTATCGGTTCTTCTTCCTTCCTAGCGTTGCCTGTTGAGTTCAGAACACTAATCTCGGCCTCTGCTATATGAATCATTTATTTTAAACATACTGGATTTATATACAAACCAAACAGACAACATCGTACCATAAAATAGAAAACAACATTTGTACAAGATCTAGCCAAAAGTGGTGGTGAATGTGAGAGACTGGGCATAACTGAAGAACGGTAGATCGCATAATAACAGTCTATGGGTCGAAATGGAGCTTATGATAAGAGGAATATGAATGTGCATAGTTTAGCTACTTATCAATTATACAATAAAAATACATGTCGTATTGGTTCATAAATAGTTCTCAAAAGTTACCATTCATAATTCTCTTCGGGATACAACACCTCCCCTTTTTTGAGAGATCTAGAGTTGAGTTATTCAAACACAAACCCTTACTTTAGCAGAAAATAAGTTTTTTACTATTTGAAACATCTTACTCATTAATGATTGGTTTGTGAATATCTAAAAATTTACCTGCATTGATATTACTCAGGTCTAAAAGGGGTGTAGTAGTATCCCGTGGAGATTGATGAATGGTAACTTTGAGAACTATTTATGGACCAATGTAATATGTATATTTCCTATTGTATAATTGCTAAGTAACTAAACTATTCATATTCGTATCCCTCTTATGATAAGCTTTATTTTGACCCATGGACTATTACTATACGATTTACCATTCTTGTGTTACCCCTAGTCCATTAATTACTGTTCCCCCTATTCACAGCCACATTTGGCCAAATCTTGTACAAATATTATTTTCTATCTTATGGTACGATGTGGTCTGTCTGTTTGATATATAAACCCAGTATGTTTGAGAATAATGATTCATATTGTAGAGGCTATTATTGGTGTTCTGATCTTAACTAGCTTGGCTAAGCAGAAAGCAGGACTGCTCATACTGCTTTCGTATATCATTGGGAGATCAATAAATTCACTGTTCTCTAATAGGCGAGCCAATCGATATAACAAGGGGTTTAAATCAGATTACAAATCTAATGACTCCATAAGTCTATTTATAGATTAAAACTATAGGAATTTTAATTTCCGAATGGGTTTTTTTTTAATTGTTGATATTTAATAGTGTATGGGATCAATTTATGTTAGTATCTAAGCTGCTCGATTAGTGCTTGTGATGATCAAAAATGTGGTTACCGATGCTCACTAACTTGAGGAGATAGTTATATATAAATTCATTTAGTATTGTTTGTTTGAATCTTCCCATCGATGTGTTAGGACTGCAACTGGTCAGTCTCTAATTGGCATATGTGCATACTGTACATATTGTCTCGATATAGCCTTAATTCACAATCATTACAAGCAAAGATGGATAAGAACTAGCAGTGGAATCCAGGACGCACATTTCGTCCTATTTGGGACTCGTCAGCTGGATGTACCTGCATCTCAGACTTGTTGATGTTCACTCTGGGACTCAAACCCAGTACCTTTCGCTTCCCAGAGTGAACATCAACTGTGAGATGCAGGTATATCCAGCTGACGAGTCCCAAATAGGACAAGACGCGCGTCCTGGATTTTACTGCTAGTCACTATCCATCTTTGCTTACGATAGTTATATATAGTTTGAGTATCTGTATGAAACTCACTATGTATGTAGGTATACCCAACTGATATACATCAGATAGAGTTAATTACACGTCTTGAACATCTCTGTTAGCTCAAATCTAAGATGCGAATCATTTAACTTAATCAATCTAATTGTTGATTTAAGAAGTTTTCAATAGATGGTACATATTTCATCATAAAACTAAACATTAATATTTTTCAAGAGTTATTTAGCATCAATCAATGAAATACATCTTCACCTAGCATCGTTGTCTTTCTCTTCTTAATCTAATTAAATGGAAATCTATGGTTAACATCTATGAATCACTTCTTATGATTCAATATAATAGCCCCCCCCCCATTTATGTGTTATCTTATGATAAAAGATCACCATTTATTGATTTTTTTTTAAAAACAATCACCTTTCACTTTTTGAGTGCTGTGTGTTGTTTCTGTGTCGTCTTATGACTTTTTTTATAGTTTGTTTATTGCCTATATTGCACTTATTTTATATATTCACCTATATCTATGTATCTAAGCAATGTGGTGAGTAAAATTTGCACGAATACCCCTCTTTTTAATTGATGAATATTTTGACAAATTACGCTCCCCCCCCTCCCATCACAAAAATTGTTATAACCCCCACCAACCTAATATTGAGTGATATCATGTTGCATAATTTTCGCTAACTCATGCACAAGCGATAAACATAATGTTAAAGTATACTTTATCAACACCAACAACAAAAAGCATTCCTTTGAATTATTTTACAGGAAATGATCTAACCTATCATCGAATGACAAGTTATTCAGACTTGTATTATAAAGGTATGTATTATAGTCCTTGAAGTGATACTTTTCTTATTTGAATTCTACTAATAATTCATATCAGAAGGGGGGGGTGAAGATTTTAGTAATTTTATATGTAGTTGAAATCATTAGTCAATTGAAGCTAGACTATCATGGAAAACCTGGAAGTGGCTGGCTCCATGAGGTATTTCATGGAGTTCTAGTGAGAAGCAGTAACCGGTGGAGTTCAACCAGGTCTGTTGGGAGATATCAACTCACTGAAGACATTGATGAATGGTTGCTTAATTTCGTGGATTGGTTGAAGTTAGACATTAACATCGTTGGGTGCTGGCTCAGTGGTCTAGTGGTTAAGTGCTCGCGTGTGAGGCTGGTAGATCCTGGAATCGAATCTCGCGAGGTGGGGTCGTGGATGCGCACTGTTGTGGAGTTCCATAATAGGACGAATTGGCCGTCCAGTGCTTTCAAGTTTTCGATGGTGGTCCAGCTTCAATTGACTCATGATTTCAACTATATAATAATTAATAATTTTTAAAAAATATATAGTTTGACATTTTAACATTTTTAAACTGAATTGAATCAAACAATGGATTACAATTAAAGAAACAATTTATGATTCAAAGATAATTCAAATTTAATAAAACAACAAAAACTAAACTGAAGTCAGACATGGAAGTAACTGCAAACATGATTCATGTTCTATTCAAGAAGATTTGGAAAGAAGAACAAGTGCCGATAGACTAGAAAGAAGGACACTTCATCAAGATATCAAAGGAAAGAAATTTCAGCAAGTATATGAGCTAAAGAAGCATCACACTATTGTTAGTACCAGGAAAGGTTCTCAACAGAGTGTTGCTAAATCGGATGAAAGATTCAGCAGGCGCCCAATATCCATTGTGCACAGTCCAAATCGGAACACTATGCTTCATTGTTGAGCGATCATGTGAATAGGATTCGTCACTATGCATCAACTTTCTTGACTATGGAAAAGTATTCGGCAGCGTGGATGGGAGAATATTATGGAAACTTCTTCGACAATATGATGTACGTAGGATCTTGAACATCATCGGGAATTCATACGACGGACTGCACTGCAATGTCGTGCATGGAAGACAGATGACAGATGCATTCCAAGTGAAAACTGATTTCAGATAAGGCTGCTTACTCTCCTCCTTTCTCTTTCTTCTGTTGGTCGACTGGACTATAAAGACTTGCAAGTATGAAGGAAAGCACGGAATACAATGGACAGTTGGGATGCAACTAGACGATTTGGACTTTCCAGGTGATTTAACTCTTTTATCTCATACACATGAACAAATGAAAGTCAAATCAAACAGTGTATCAGCAACAACAAGCGTAATTAAGTCAGTAACTTGAGTAAATAAGTAAGCAAAAATAATTTAATTTCCGCTAAATAAAATTGTGAGAAAGGAATCAAAATGAAAGATTGATATCTAACCACCAATTATCATTTTATTAGGCTTTAAAATTACAACTAAATTCTTTAATGAAGTTAATACATAGTTCAGTTTCACACATTACAAGCCTTGAATTGTAATGCTGTTACAAACTCGATAACAGAGTTTCACTCATTGGACTATTAGAAGGTAATCAAATATAAAAATATTACTGGTGATTACCAATGTCTGAACTTTCTACATAATCCTCTAAAGCTGAAAGATTGTCTAAATAAACATATACTGAAACTCATCAAACGCAAAAATACCAAAGATATGTGAAGCAGTTAAGTTAAAGTAATTTTTTTATACCATTTGTTAGCTCAAATATTTCATAGTTGAAATCATGAGTCCGTTGAAGCGAGACCATCATGGAAAACCTGGAAGCACTGCTTGACGGCCGTTTCGTCCTATTGTGGGACTCCTCATTTGATAAAAAAAATAATAAATTCGAAGTTCTTTTCAACTCTATACGAAGGATTAAGACGTATTTCCGATAAAAATCAGATTTATTTAAAGTTTAGACTTTGCAGTTCTACTTGCGATCTATTATTCTATCTATTTTTCAACTTATGCCAAAATTATTTTCATCTTAAAAGAAAGTTAACTTTACTATTTCAAAGAAGAAAGATTACTGAAATCAGATAAATAATTTTTATCTTATTGTTTAACTACTTTAAATAAATAAAGTAGTTTAAAAATCACACTAAAGAATTAGGGAATAAATACCCTTAACTTTATAGTAAAAATAGATATTGCATCAACAATCTCGTTTAATCTTTTCCATCTAGTAAACATCAACCAAGATTTACACACTCACAATCATCATATGAAACTGTAATAATGTTATTTTAAGTACACATAAGACACATGAACATTGAATTATTTTATTAGCACACTACAGTTAACGTCAAATTGTATTATAGACAACATTAGATATTCACATTATTGTCACATTTGTCACACTTGAGTAGTTAAGGCTTCATTTCAACCACTTCAGTCAAAACATCTATACCTATTTCAATTGGAATACAATTAAACAATTTAAGTCTTGAGAAAGTCTCTCATTTATCATATACAACACAGTTCCAATGTGTAAGTTGGATCAATTTTTTGCCAAAATATGACTGTCATCAGTGTTGATGATGTTGGCACCTACTTGTAACACATTATAATGAGTAGCATCAGTTGATGAGGTCATGAATCTTCATAGACTGAGATGGTTAGGCCACGTGTTACGTATGCCTGAACACTGATTACCACAACGTTCTATGCTGACTAGTATTGAGGATGGTAGGAAGAGAGTTAGGGGTGGCCAAACCAAAACGTGGCATCAGTGCTTGAAGTCAATAACTTCCAGTCTGAACCATGTTGGCAGATGCAGACTACTTGATTGGGGTCCGCATGACTATCGTAACCAATGGTTGGAGACTGTGTGTGACGTGGCTCAGAATCGATCACAATGACGTAGGTGTATACACACTCTTTATCTTCCCTTAAACCTTGAGATTAAAATTGCTTCATATCTGTCTTTCTTCTTGTACTATGTCCTTACATGCAACCTTTCTTTTATATATTACCACCACTAAATTAACTATTTCTATGAATGTGGTGTTCATCTTGTTGTGCTAATGAGGTATGGCATCTTGCATCGATGCATAAATGTACCTGGTTCTACGTTTTAGCTTACTGATCTATTCACAGGTATTAGTAAGTGTTTTCTTTGTGTATTCTAGTGTTTAAAAATAACTTTATTTAAAGGGTAATGATTATGGTTAGTTCTTGTGTCTACTTTAGTGTTTATGAATGTAGTTTTTCTACGTTGTTTATGTTATATCACTAACTGTTATTATTGTTGTTATGATCTTTATGTTGTATACTTATTCGTTTCGTCTACGTTTTGTTTTCTTGATTTATATCCCCACTGCATCAACCCCTTGCCAACGTTGTCTAATCACCTTCTCTTTATACATGAAAATATATCATCAAGTTGATGATCCATCAACTGATCGAAGTGAAGAATTTATCAAAACATTCACTAAATACAAAGCATCATCAGAAATTAATTATTCAACAAAAAATAGAATTCTTTTAGATATTGATCAAAATCAATCACCTATTTCAACAGGACCACAATTATATCCATCATCAACGGATTTAAGTTCATTAATAAGTCCTGGAGGTTATGATTTCAGAAGTTATCTAAATAGATATGTTGAAAGATCAGAAAAATATTGGAGTCTTCCAAAAAGTTATTTCATATTTGATGAAGGAAAAACAACTAAACAATGTGATTCAATGAATGTTACATCGAATGACTTTGTATATGATGAATTCAAACGACTATCAACAACTACAGAAACAAAAACGGATGTCAAACCAACAGCGAATCAAGATTCATTATCTACAAAATCCACAGATAATTTACATCTCTTCTATTTAAAACCATACAAACCTTACCCAGCAACTATTATCAATGAAAATAATTCACAACGAATTAAAGAAACAAATCCAAATGAGAAATTCAACACTGATGATCTATTCAGTAAAGCTTATTATGATGAAATGAACCGATTGAATAAAAGACAATCGTTAAAAATTGATGAATTCAGTAGTACATCAAGTTTAAGTATATTAGCAAAAGCGTATGAGCAACAAATAGAGAATAATAAGAAACAAATAGATAGAAAGACGACTTCAATCAAACGAAATGAAAGTAAGACTGCTAATGAGTCAGGTGAACATAAATCTTCATCTAAGCCAACGAAACAAATTAATGAACAGGGAAATAAAATGAAGCAAAGTGATATATCATCTGATCATCAACTGAATAATTTAACTGCAGATGAAGAAGTCACAAAGTTTGATATTCCTAAACCGTCAAAACCTGAAGTGATTCCAAATTCGACACCCTCTGTACTGGACATCTCTAAACGTTTAGAACAATATGATCGAATAAGTAAGCATAAAGATTTAAAATCTGACATTGCACATCCATTTACCACTGATGATAAGATCTCAGAAAGACCGAATAAGGACCATCTAAATGATCAAATGTCAAAACAACAAGAACTAAAACGTCATCGACATCCACCTCCTCCACTTCATCATCATAAAAGTTCTACAAAAGATGAAATCTTGGAGAAATTCATATCCACTGATGATCCACATAAACGTTCATATGATGGTCCAATGTCATTTGCAAAATTTAGAAGAAGTATGATCTCAGATAACCTGCCAATGGATGAAGAGCATAAGTATCAAGGTCGTCATCTGTCTCATGACGATTCAACAACTTTTGTAAGAGATTCAAAATTTAGAAAACCAATACATAACATTGAAGGTCAAATTGGAACTCCACTTGTTCCTAAACATAGCTTTGAAGACAAACATACTAACAAGAATAAGGTGGACCCACAAATAAAAACAGAAAAACCAAAAACACAACCTTTGGATACAAAAGCTTCACGTATTTCGGAAGAAAATCATGGAAAATCTACGAAAGATCAAGAACGTGATGAACTTGTTAAACGAAATAGAACACATCACCAGTCATTAAGATCTAAACAAAACAAACCCCATGGATCTATATCTTCAAAAAATGATCGTATATCATCTTGGGTCGAAAATAGTAGATATCAAACAAGGCAATTATTACAAGATGGTATGATTGACATCGCTCCTCAAGCTCAACCTCAAAAATCTGATTTGACAAGACACCAGTCTTTAAATGAAAAACAGAACTCCTACAGAACTAATAACAAGATGAAATATAGGCATTCTGATGATCCTTCAAGGGAACCTATAAAGAAGGACAGTCAAAGTTCTGATTACATCCCTCCTAAACTACCAAAATCATACTACGAATCGAATGATCAGAAAGATCCTACAAAACCACTGGATAATAATCAACTAAAGAAAACTGACAATTTAAAAGATATTCATAAGAAATCTATAACTGAAAAACAACACGACCGAAATAAGAAAGATAATATTCCAAAAACAACTGAACATAAACAGGAAAAGAAATATTCGCCTAATAGTCCACGTAAACAACATCCTTCCAATGAAGCAAATAATCTAGATGTAGAACAATCTGTTGAAGGAATTCCACATCATTCAAAACAATCCAAAATTAAACAACCCTTAAAAGAAAGTGATAAACAGTCGAGACAACCAGAAAAACTGCCATCATATACAAAAGATAATGATGATGGTGATGACAGAGGTAATAAAGAAATTCCTGCCAAAAACACTAATGAAATATTAAGTCAGTCAAAACAATCCAGGGAATCTGATCACCACAAAAAGAGAACAAATAATGTACCATCTCGAACAGGTAACTTCATTTTTTATATTGCTTAATTATAATGGAGTTATGAAATTTAATGACTTGATTTATTAATTAGGTACTACTAATCAATTCATAATGGTAAGACACTTCTTTTAATATATTCACGTTTTACGTTGGGTTATGTCATTCAACTGGGTGAACATTATGGTCATCAATGGTGTTATAACCAGTATATATTAACTTTATATAATCGGTGTAGTCCCACAGACAGTTTCGATAAAGATAGATTATTCAATGAAATATGTATATACCACAACAGTATAACCAAAGATAACAAATTAACAAGCAGTTTCGTATTTGATGTTGTTATTGTATACATTGATGATAATCTTATTGTTCACTTATATGTGTTGTTCCAGTTTATGTTTTTGTCAAGTTGTTCTATTGATCATTGCACATGGTAACTGGTGTTAGTATTTCTGTTGTTTGTTTCGTTTTTTTAGTTTCGATTATTTACTTGACAGCATGTTAAATTTTGATTTATTACTAATCACTTATTCATACCCATATTCATCGAACTGTGTATATTAAAGTTTTTACTTCAAAGTTAACCTACTTATAAGTAGTATAAAATATTTTGTAAAAATAGTAGCGATCATAGTAACAAAGCCTGTGGCACATTATTCGTGAAAACAACATTGTTTCCCGAACAAGTTACTAAGATAAGTGTTTTTAATAAATCTTGAATATCAGAGGGCATCGTAGTGTCTTCTCGATCAGAAAATTTCATTTCTACTCATCACTTCATTGACGTGATGAATCACAATGAATTTGTTGATCAGAATAGTTTTAATTAATGAACTATCCTTGTCATCTTCCATCATTATTCATTCTATCAATCATTCTTTACGTTAAACTATGTTTAGTAGAAATTTGTTTTCATTTTTAAATACATAAATTAGTTATCACTTGTTTTTACCAACGTCAAAGAGTTGCACTCAAACAATTACAATAAATAGTAACTACTACTTACACTTAGTATTGTTTTTTGGATCTTCCTATTGATGTGTTAGGACTACAATTGATCAGTCTCTTATTGGCTTATGTGCATACTGTGCGTATTGTCTCGATATAGCCTTAATTCACAAGCATTATAAGTAAATATGGATAGTGACTAGCAGTGGAATCCTGTTTGACGGGCGTTTCGTCCTATTTGGGGCTCGTCAGCTAGATTAATTGAGGTAATATCCAAGCAATCCGCACAGTATGCACATATGCCAATAAGATACTGACCAGTTTCAGTCCTAAACATCAATGAGAACATTCAAGCAAACAATACTAAGTGAATTTAAACTTCAAAACATTACACAAGCAAGTGGCTATCAGGACTCGGTAGCTGAGTGGATAACGCTATGGCTTTTGAAGCGAACAGTACTGGGTACGAGTCCCAGAGTGAACATCAACTCTGAGATGAAGGTACATCCAAATGACGAGTACCAGAAAGGACCAAACGTGCTTCCTGGATTCCACTGCTATCCTTTATCCATATTTGCTTACATTTGTTAACGGTTAACTGGAATGTATAAACTTTAGACTGTAAAATATCATTGATTATTCAGTTTTTTGTTTGTTTGTTTGATTGTTTGAAATAGCTGATATTTCTCACAAACATTATTTTAATGGTATGTATAGAATCTAATGGCAGAAAAAAACAGTTTACATTTTTTTTTTAAAAACCCTCTTAGCAACTAAAATGCAACTTTGGCTATAAAAACAATGATATAAATAATGACCAAGAGTTCAGTGAATATTATTTAATATATCAAGTTTTTTTGTAATATATTCATAGTTAGAAACAACTTGGGTACATTTCCATGATAGACAGTATTGTTATCATTATTAAGAGTTGATGAGAACATTTCTACCATTTGGAGACTAATCCTATTTAATAGTTTTTTAATGTTTTTTTTGGGAGGGGGAAGGGGGTTTAATATATTCCAGCGTCAATCAACTTGAGTTGTTATTATCTATCACATCAATTCTATTCGAAGTTATTCAGTATACAGTTATGAAAAAAAGAATAGGTGTTTAACTAAATATAACCATGGAGATTAGTTATATGAGTACATAAAAATGAGCTTCATTTGTTTAAACATAAAAAGGGACTTAATCATTAGGTATTTTTCAAAGTTGAAATCATGAATCAATCGAAGCTGGACCACCATGAAAAACCTGGAAGCACTGAACGGCCGTTTCGTTCTATTACGGAACCCCCCAGCAGTGCGCATCCATGATCATGCACTCGCAAGATTCGAACCCAGGACCTACCAGTCTCGCTTCAGAGCCCTTAACCGATAGACCATTGAGCCGGCCAGCATGCAACGGTGTTATTATCTAACTTCAACCGATCCACGAAATTGAGCAACCATTCACCAATGTAATCAGTGAGTTGATATCTCCCAATAGACCTGGTTAAACTCCATTGGTCACTGCTTCCCACTAGAACTCCAGGACATGTATCTTGAATTCATTAACATCTTTGGATGCCGGCTCAGTGGTCTATCTGTTAAGGGCTCTGAAGCGAGACTGGTAGGTCCTGGGTTCGAATCTCGCGAGTGCGAGATCGTGGATGCGCACTGTTGAGGAGTCCTATAATAAGACGAAACGGTCGATCAGTGCTTCCAGGTTTTTCATGGTGGTCTAGCTTCAATTGATTCATGATTTCTACTTTGAAAAATACTGAAATCTCTACAAAACCCCCTTCTTATTAGGTATTTTGTTGTAATCTGTAGTTTTAATTTAAAAAACAGCACTAATACATTTTAGTGGATGATATGTTTAATCTACTTGTGAAAAATAATGAGCAAACTGCCTAACACTTCACTCTTTATTCACTAATAGCTGTGAAACATAACTTATGGAAATAAACGACAACTGGGTGTTAGACTTTTTTCATCTCAGGTGTTTCAAAGGATTCTTCATGTATAGACAGAATCACCGATTGAATGATGCTAAGGTTAGGCACATGATTTAAGATAGAAATGATGACAAATACTTTAATAGTTTTAGATAATCTAAACATGAATTACATACATACGCTTAGCTGCCACTCAGCCAGAGTTGTACACTAATACTTGATGTAGAAATTGAAAAAAAGCTAGAAATTTTCAAACTAAAACATACCATCAACTCATAAATGCATTAACTGTTGAACCGAATCGTCCAAACTTTCTATTTGTAATCTATGCAATAGTAAGACGGTGTAAGATCAGTTATGTGGATTTAGATCTATTCATGCCTTCTTACCTTTTATAACCTGAAGTTAATATCATTCCTACCCTGTTATCATTTAATCTTCTTTAAGATTTTCAAACTGTATTACTTATATTTAATTTAATTCGGAAGCTGATGTATTTTCTCTTTCACTCTCCGTCATCCACTAAATCTTTTTCATCACAATACCCATGTGAGTTTTGATAACTTCCATCGACGTATATCTGTGTTAGATTTGAGTTGTTTATGTCTCATGGAATATTATACCTTTAATGGTCATAATTAAAAAAAAACAGTACAAGTCCAAAGTATGATGAGTTCTTTTAGTCTAATCAGTCAAGATTGTGTGTTGTTTTATTCATGGATTAACATTATTTGGATTACTATTGAATAACTGGGATCAATGAACATTTGTTTCGTTGTACTATAAGGGGCCATAGATCTGAATCTATTTAGATCATATAAATGATTGTTGTCAAAATTATACATCCTGGGTTTCCTAGTATGTAATAAGTGACTTAATACGTGTTGATGAATAACGGAGTTAAATAAGTTAAATACGATAATAGATATTGAATACATATATTTAGTACATTCATTTATCTGAACATGAAATTAGAGGGATGGGACAGATAGAAGACAGAGAAGCAGAAATGGCGCGCATTGGAGATGGCAGATAAGCCAACTCGCTTTAATCACGCGTTATTCTATATTTATAGTCAGATAAAATTAGTTACAGACATGTGATGAATAAGATAAAAAGTGTACACACATATATACCCTCATATAAAAACAGTCAGGGTTAATAAGTGAATAATTAATAGGGTCAAAACCTGACTCATGATTGGTAGATAAATTGACTCGTCCTGAATCTATACTAAGGTATATGGCCTTAACATAACAACCGAAACTACAACACTGAACTCTTAAGGATTGTATTACCATCTATTTGATAGGGTCGTACCTGCCGACTTCGTACCTCTAGGCGAGTAATCATCTATTGTATCAATTAGTTTAAATACGATTGTTTTTTTACATTTCTAACTTCAATCAATTTACGATCTATCATAATAATCATCCGGTGTCATCACAAATGATTCAGTCAGTAAAGTGATCTTGAGTGCTGTTAGAGGTATGAGGGCAGTTATCACTTCCCGGTTGCCCACACCGTGAAAGAGTTCTTCTAGAGGTATCTGAAATGGAAATTGGGTTAGAAGTGGTCTTAATAACCTGAGAGCGTGACCACAGTGCTCAAGGGACAACTGCTTGAGGTCGGTCACACACGACCTGTTTGTGTTAGCTCCCTACTTGTTGGACCTTACCGCCGGAGACGGATATCCGTGGGATAAGGCAAGTTGTGCATTTTTAGGGTCGACTTGTTCTAACCTCACCCATCCTCACAAAGAGTGGATACACGTTCGCCATTGCAAACGATTTTGAGCCATTCTAATCCCACCCCTCCTTGTGGGAAGGCAGCATCGCTGTTATGCTGGTTGTCTGAAGGAAACATCTTACTGCTGTCACACTTCTGTACAGTTAGCAGTACGACTTCGCCTTCCGACCTTGGGTTTGCTGCTTACCTCTCTTCAACCGACCTACCTGGCATGGTAGGACCTTGAGGAACGATTGTTCCAGCCAGTATAGCTCGATTGGTTCATCACGATGGCAAGCCCAACCACCACTTCAAGGTAGCAGCAACGGTCGGGTCAAAAATGATTGTTTTATTCCCAACAAAAAACCATCTCAACGTAAAAGTGTTCAATCTTGTCATCTATCTTTTCTATTTGATACCATTTTACTGAGTTGTTAAAAAATAGATTTTTCTATTTAGTAAAATGGTTTCATTTAGTATTGTTTGTTCGAATCTTCCCATTGATGTTTAGATCTGCAATTGATCAGTCTCTCATTGACACATGTGCATCCTGTGCGCATTACCTCAATATAGCCTTAAAATTCACAAGCATGGCAATCAAAGATGGATAGTGGCTAGCAGTGGAATCCAGTTTGACGCGCGTGTCGTCCTATTTGGGACTCGTCAGCTGGATGTACCTGATTCTCAGAGTTGATTTTCACTCTGGGACTCGAACACAGTACCTTTGCTTCAAACGACATCACGTTATCCACTCGACCACTGAGTTCTGATACATCTTTGCTTACAATCAAATGACTGTTTTTCTTCTAAAGTTTCAGTCTCATTTTTAAAAATTCACCATGGTTTCTTATTACAATCTATTCTATATTATAATAGAATGGCTTTATTCACTATGAATAGATTCATTGTATATGATAGAATAGAGAAATATATTGTGTAACTAATTTGATGACCCTCCTTTTAAACAAATATATTCATTACAAGTGTAATGGAACACACATAAAAAGAATGCTACTATGGCAATTGTTCTTTTCAATGATGAATTACATCAATCATCAAAATGAATAATACTATTATTGCTATTACTACTACTACCCCTTCTACTACTACCACTACTACTACTACTACCACTACTACTACTACTACTAATAATAATAATAATAATAATAATAATAATAATAATAATAATAATAATGTGTGGCCATTGGTGTTGAAATTAAAATGACCCATAAAACTAAGTGGTATGCATAATCAGCGTGACCTTGAGACTGTAATCGATCGATAGTATAAGTTGTATACTTCTTCGTTTTGTTATTACTGATCAGAGATTAAGGGGGGTATTTAATTTTTTGAAAATGTTTGTTCAAGTGAAAAAATGGTTTACTGTTTATGTAAAAATGATTTTTTTTTCTTTCTTTAATACTTCAAATGAATTCTCTACAATATCAGAGTTACTATGGTGTATAACTTCAATAGTAATTAAAAGATTTTAGTTATTAAGTACTACTGATAATATTTGAGTAATTTCTATTATCTTATAGGTGACTGTATTTAATAACATAATGTAATAGAGCTTGATTTCTGTTAATTATCATCTCCGAATAACAATTTTCTAAAACTAATGATAGAGTTTTGTTCTCTGAGTTGGATGGTTTGGTTGTGGAGCTTTCATCGTCCTTGTGAACGACATCATCAATACAAACTTCGGATAGAAGTGAATAGTTTGAATTTCTCCAGATGTGGTTCACAGATTGTTCTGTACACCTCGATGTTGATTGGTTTTTGTTGACCATAAATCTGTCATTGTTTATTTCATTGTGTTTTGGTTATATCTCACGAAGTTTGTACTGATGATGTCGTTCATCAAAATCATCCACCTGAGCTACATATCTTCTCCAACAATTTCTAGAATCTCGAGGAGTCATCAAATCCTACACATATATACATATTTGACTCATATAAGTATATGCATGTTCATAACCTTCTTAATCAATTCACTTATCCTGTTTAAGTGTTATTGTAGTGACCTGCTTTTCTCGACGAGAACTAGATTGATATAATGGAAACAATTATTATTATAACCAATTCTACCAGTGATTGTTTTACTGTACTCGTTGTTGTTTAACTCTATCAAAATCACTTTTCGTTCGATCGTCCGCCTTGTTTGCTCAAACTTTCTTACGCTCTTCCCTTATTGCCTGTACTCGTTGGCACCTCTCGGTATTTTTCCAATACCACGAGATCGCCAATAAACATACTTTATCTGAACTAATTACAGCCTTCTGGTTTACGAGCTATCAAAGGAACCAAGTCGATTTCGGGCTCATAATCTTACTGTAGTGGTGATCATAGTCGATCGAGACTCGACGCCATCTACATTATCAATGTCAAATTGTTGATTCTAGAACTTCACTACTTTTGTTTGAACTTCAGTAACTTTCTGCCATCCTCCAGAATCAGTAATCGAGTAACATAGTTAAGAACATCTAGATTTCCGACGAAAATTTTATTTAATTACAATTATTTCATGGAAACATCTTTGAACTGAAATGATCCTAGAATTATTTCATGCAACTATTGTAAATATATAAGAGTATAATCTTTCTACTAAACCAAAATGATGTAGACTAAAAATAAGGGATTTTTATTTACATTTGTACACCCTGTTATCGACTAAATGTCATTTAGCTACAACGTAGGACCAGCCACATTTATGCATCGGTCCAAGTTGCCATACCTCACTCATTAGCACAACAAGATGAACACCGGATTCATAAAAATAGTTAATTTAGTGGTATATAAAAGATAGGTTGCATATAATGATATAGTATAGGAAGGAAGAAAGTTATGAAGCAATTTTAATCTCAAGGTTTAAGGGAAGATAAAGAGTGTATACACCTACGCCATTGTGATCGATTCTGAGCCATGTCACCTAGAGTCTCCAACCATTGGTTACGATAGTCGTGCGGACCCCAATCAACATGGTTCAGACTGGAAGTTATTGACTTCAAGCACTGATGCCACGTTTTGGTTTGGCCACCCCTAACTCTCTTCGAACCATCCTTAATACTAGTCATCATAGAGCGTCGTGGTAATCGGTGTTCAGGCATACGTGACACGTGGCCCAACCATCTCAGTCGATGAAAATTCATGACTTCATCAACTGATTTACCATCATTCCCTAATACCTTGTGTCTAACCTCACTATTACTTACCCAGTGATTCCAACAGATGAGAGCAATATTTCTAAGGCATCTTTGGTCAAGTACTAGTAACCGACAAGTATCTTCTACTCTTAATGGCCATGTTTCACAGCCGTAAAGTAGAACAGAGTTGACTAAATGTAGGGAAACTTGTCTGAGCTTCTATTGTTCTTCATAAAATGTTGTAAAGAATTTTCTCAAGTATTTTAGAATAGGTGGATTTGGACTAAAAGTGAAGTTTAGAACGGAATTTTTGTCCAATTTAAAACCTATCACCTGGATGTATCTATATCCTAGGTTTAATGTTAACATGAAGACTTGAGCCTAACACCTTTCGATTTGAGAGACAACCCGTTATCCACTGAAGTCCAGATACCTAAAAACTTGTTCAACGGTTTTATTGTTTACACCACTATTATTAATGATTTGAATTATCCCATCTACTGACTAAAAGCAAAATACTTGGATCACTAAGCCAACTCGTCCTTTAAATTTGAACTAATCCATTAGGTATCAATCAGAATTTTAAATTCACTTAGTATTGTTTGTTTGAATCTTCCCATTGATGTGTTAGCACTACAATTGATCAATCTCTTATTGGCATATGTGCATACTGTGCGTATTGTTGCCTCCATATAGCCTTAATTCACAAGCATTATAAGTAAAGATGGATAGTGGCTAGTAGTAGAATCCAAGACACGTCCCAAATAGGATGAAACGTGCATCCTGGATTCTACTGCTAGGCACTATCCATCTATGCTTATAATCAGAATTTTAATAATGATGTTAAATGTATGGACTGTGATTTTGAGTTATTTTGTTCCACAAGTTGACAGCAACGGGAAAATCATTTGGAAACTAAGGTACATTAGATAAAGTTTGGTACTCTTCAGCCTTTTGTGCTAATGTGATATGACAACTCGAACTGATGTACGTACGTACATTGATACTTTCGTTGACTGTATTATATACACGAAATGTGAATCAGATTCAATATGTTAATGAAACAATACAATTACTCAATAGGATAATTACGTAGTTTCTCCCACATACTATCAATGGTGTAAATAGTGGTAAAATTCAATCGATAATGTTCTTATTATCTCTACAATCAACAAATTAAGTCAGTCAACCAATTTATTTATTTTTATTTATTTATTTGAACACATAAATATTGGTACAACGAAGCACGAGATACATATGCGCCAAACAAATCTCATTTGATTTATGTGTGGACTGTGATAGCGCCCAGGTGCCCAAGCTGAAGCAGGTGGTTTTCTTACGGGGACCATACCCGGAGCCTTTGACCTAAAGATCTGATCCACAAGGCAGTGGAACAACATCAGGAGATGCAGTCTCATGGCAACCGATGACCAACGATTAATTCATACGCCATTTGTTCCCTCATGATACTGGAGAGTATGTGCACCATTAATTTGGAGTGAGGGTTCTCCAACCTCCCTAGATGGACTTTTCGTATCCACCAACTCGGTTAAAGCGCCGGACATTCGCTTTTTGTCCTCTCAATTTCGTAAGCAACAGTAATGCCACGAGAAGGCAGTGAGTAGGACTTCCCTGGCAGTGGCTACATACGCGTGGCCATATGAGAGTATTTCGAGAGGGAGAGCGGACTCTCCGCACTCTCGGCCGTACCAGGGCAATATATCAATGAAACGATACAATTACATAATAGGATAATTATGTAGTTCTTTCCACAAACTATCAATGTTTAATAGTGTAAATAGTTGTAAAATTCAGTCGACAAAGATTTTATCATTTCTACAATCAACCAATATTCCTGCATTATTTCTTTTACACTAACCAAGAATCATTTTAATAATAACGCGAATAGGCTGACCTCACATGAAATTTGATAACTAAAAGAGATCATCCTATAAGTAGCTTTATTCAAATTAACCATTCCCAAATAGACCAGTCCCCTTAACAACTAAAGTAAAGACAGTTGGAGTATAATTTCAAAATATTTTTGAAGCTTCAAAATTATAATAATTTGCTAATATATACATATACTACAAATAATTATATTCTAATTATCTAAGTCTATCTTTTCACTACGAGTGTTGTCACTAGGTGAATTATTTGTAACAATATTCTCGACTTGTACCGTTATTTTTGTTATTATCAAATTTCATTGTGTCAGTCAGTTTACTGTTTCATTTTGTTTGTAACATTTCCATTATGTTTCACATAGGTGAAATCATGAGTCAATTGAAGCTAGACCACCATGGAAGACCTGGAAACACTGGACGGCCGTTTCGTCCTACTGTGGGACTCCTCAGCAGTGCGCATTCACGATCCCGCCTCACGAGATTCAAACCCATGATCTACCAGTCCCGCGCCAGAGCGCTTAACCACTAGACCAGTGAACCGGCATCCATTATGATTTGACTAAGAAAACGTTGTGCTTCAATTAATTAGGGTTTAGATATAGAATTTTTCTATTCCCTTAATAAATGCTAGCAATTCAATGGGAGATAATGAGATATTTTATCAAATACTCGACTTAATTTGACAAAATCATAAATAAACTAGGTTTTCTGTAAAAAATAATAGCTGTTCGGATCTCTGTCAATAGTACGCATCAACAACGTCCACATAGAAGTGAATATACTAAAACCGCTTAGCTTCAAGGCGAGTACAATGTCGGAAAACGAATGAGTTATTACTAAAAGAATCACATTTTACAGCTTCACTCACTTCACATATCTATTATAATGATTATCCTTGGGGTGATCAAACCAAGACATGATTTTAATCCATGAAGTCATTGATTGTAGGATTGAACTACGTTGGTGGGCGCAAACTATTTGACTGGGGCTATAGATGCATTCACATTGTCTTTCATTTGATCTCAAGTTTTTAAATTATCTCATACTTTGTATACCGTGAACCCACTCTTTATTATCAAATCATGTTATCTATACCTAATCTTTTTCCTACTCTGGCATTTGTCTTGGTAATATCATCCCTCTGTGCTGTCATTGCGTGGAAACTTGAACTGACAAATATATGTGCCAGGTTTTACTTTACTTGTGACTGATAAACTGGTATATCAATCGAAGAACCTTTAGAAGTCACACAGCACCAGACATTTTCCATTCTAGTGTTTGGGAGTCTTCACCTATGATCCCGCACAAGAACTTCAGTTTTCTGAGTGAACACAATAGCTTAAAACCTGTGATATTAAACTCAGAGACCAACATTCATTTATTCAAACACATAAATATTGGTACTAAAGGGCACCGAATACATATGTGCCACACAAGTCACTTGATTTGTGTGTGAGCTACGATACTACCCGGGTGACCAAATCGAAGCACGTGGTTTCCCTAGGAGGCCACACCCCGAGCATTCGACCTAAAGGTGTGGTTCATATGGCAGTGGAGCAACGAAGGGAGATGCAGTCCCATGATGGCCAGTGACCAACAAAAGGTTCATACGCCATTTGTTCCTTCAGGATACTGGAGCCCATGTGCACCATTGGTTTAGAATCAGGGTTCTCCAACTACCGTAGATGAACTCTCAGTGTCCAACAACCCGGTTAAAGTGCCGGACATTTGCTTCTCGTCCTCTCAATTTTGCAAACAGCATCCCCTTCGCGAAAAGGTATTGAGTAGGACTTCCCCGATAGTGGCTGTACACGTGAGAGCATTTGGAAAGGTAGAGCTGACTCTCCTCACTCTCAGCCGTACCAGGTCATTTGGGGGCAGTGAACAACATCTTTAACTCAAGTCAAACTGAACTAATCTCTACAAACTATCCGACTAAACTATACCATTATTTAATCTTGGTTTCTTCCCCCATGTATTTTCAAGTTTGAATACAGTCTATAGTTGTAGTAATAGTGTCCTAATAAGTTCATTCACTTCATTGAAAAGTGGATGTAGAAGAGATTAGAGAAAATATATAAGCTGTTTTAACTATGCATTATACACAGAACTAGCATGCATTTTATGCTAAAAGCTATTTTATACATTAATTTACTGACTAATTAATTTCCAAATACTAGAAGGGAACCAGGTAATTTGAGCAAATAAATTTTCCGATATGTTACATTATTAATTAATAAATAAACAAATCCAGTCTGCATTTAACTGTGTTCTAAAAAAAGATAGAAATGCAGATTTCAATCCAATTACTTGCAGATTAAACGCTCAGTAAGATAGCTGAATGACCTAGGTTTGATCCCTGATGAGGTCGTGAGTGTTCACTACTAGAGAATCTAGAATGAAATAGCTGTTCAACTCTCTGTAGTTTACAATAGTATTCCAATTAATATTGATCACACATAAAAACTACCTAAAACTCGAAAGATTAAGAAAAAAAAACCTAACAGAATAATGATCCCTAGGATTGTCTCCACTTTGGAAACTTAGCTAAATCAGTGGACTTGTAGTCTGACTAATAACCAATACACTTAACCCAAATCAAATGTTGCATACCATAACATAAAACGTGATCATCATAATTATATAAATATCAGGAAAGTCAACATTTGTTGTTAAATATAGATCTAGATGCACAAATCACATATTATTATGACTTCTCATTTTCATTATCCCATTTCGCCTTAATACTTGTACGTTTCAGTTGATCGGGGTGGTCGTCATCTGACTACAACAGAAACACCAGGTAAAGTAACCGATGAACTTCCGGGTCACAGGCGCCATCCTCCACCGCCTCTTTCTCCAAACGCGAAAGAAGATATGCACTATCCGCGTGATGGAACTGTTAGTCGATCACGAATTTCAGATGGTTCTAAAGCTGGTAAGTCTGAAAATCAGTTCATAAAGGAATTGAGTTGATTATCTTTATAATACGAACTATATCTTGCTCTCTAAAATCATTGTCTTACTATCATACCAATGTGAAATAACCATAGAATTAAAGTTTGGCGAACTAATTCTACGATAATAACCCTAGTGTTCGTCCGTTTAGTTATAAATTGCGGATTGCCGTTAGTTGGACAACTACTAGAAACCGGAAAGAGTTGGATAGTTGTATTGTCCTAGTATGAGACACGTCTCAACGTAATTGAGAGACAACACCAGGGCACTCAGGGTCCGAGGCCTGAGCTCAACTTCCCAATCACCGAGTTGGCATAGAGTTGCTGTGATTCCTAACTTCATTCGACCATACCAGGTATGAAACAAGCATCGTTAATAGGGATGGATTATGGTTGTGCAGTATCACGAATCGGCCAGGGTTGAGGATGTATTTTTTTCGAACATATTGTTTCGTATTAGAGTTAGCACTACTACTTGACTGCACAAACCAAAGTAGAGTGGGATTTTTCGAAAATTGTGACCAAGTGATTGAATATTGTTCAACCAGTAAATTAACACTTTGGCATCTGATGACAACCCGATAAGAAAAAACCACTTTTAGATTCATGTGTAATCCTCGAATAAAACAATATCTAGTCATATGGTGAATAGCAATTGAAAAATCTAACCAGTTAAGATTTATATATATGGAGAACCCAGGGTGCATCAGTCTTGTAGCTTTCAAAATACCTCTTATTTGTCTCTACACAACCGGTTCATCTTCGCTTCTATTGGTCAAGTCATCCTTCCAGTCACTTCTTCATCCTACTTGATCTATTCAGACTCAAATTCTATGATAGAATATGTGTACAGACGGTATTTCCAAATTCGTTTTGTCAGAGATCATTCGGACAGTGAATCAAAAACTGGAGTTCGCAGCCGACCTACACAGGTTTAACGTCATTGTCGATACTGGTGATGAACGGTCATCTCGACCTCGACTAATTCTTGTAGTTTTAATAGCCATATCGGAAAGTTTAAATCACCTGGAAAGGACGATTTCCATCAATGAGCTATCTTCATAAACAACCCTTACTATTTCCTGAGAGTCATCTCAAAGATATATGTATATAGTAGCGGTCTCAAGTACAGAGCTACTAGGTAAAGTTACCAGGAAAAATCTTCCCGAGTGCAATACCTTGTGTTGCCAATGAATGATTTAAACGTCGAGAGCTACCCATTTAATATAACATTAGGATACACAAACTTTATTTTTTTTTAATGAAATGGCGGGGAATGTGGTGACTACAACATAGATTTGTCTTGGGGACATTTGTGTCAGTGAAGTTCCGCTTACTCATACCAATCATGGTATAAACGTGATTTTTTGGAAGCTTATGGCGAGTTGAACCGACATAGTATCAGTCTGAACTAAAAATGTCATATCCGGTTGAGGTAAGCCACCAGATACCTTAAAGTTTTCACGGTTTTTGTGAAATCATACTGTGAATCGATCACGCACGCTGACGTTAAATACTTAGTCACCACACACCTTGAAGACACAAGCTAGGTCGAATGAAAAGAGATGAGACACAATCAGACTCTGTGAAACATGATGAAGCCCATTAAAGACGCATATGCTCAGTTCCTATCCGTGGACAGATGGTGCAAATCACCTAGGGAGGAAAAGTAAACAAATCACTACACATGCCATCATCACTATTACATCGTAGCAAACAAGCTATTCCTTGCAGATAGTCCAACGTTCTACACGTAAAATGCATTCCATACAAAAAGCATTAGATAGATGACAGAAACTGTTTATTAATGTTAACTAAAATATGACATCAATACAAAACATCTCAGTGCACAGAGGAGAAGTAGGAGAGAGAAGCAACAGGATCGGGTTTTATTGTTGCTGAATTTGGTTTCCAATTCGCTGGGCAAACTTCGCCATGTTTCTCGAAGAAAATAAAAGCATCCAAGAGACGAATCGCCTCATCAACAGATCTACCAACAGGGCGATCGTTAACAGTAATTTGACGTAAAATCCCTTTGCGGTCAATGAGGAACATACCTCTAAAAACAAACAAATAAAAACGGGATCAGCTTATGGACACAGACTAAGACGTAACTCAAGATATGGGTCACCTTTATGTAACTATCGTCTAGATGAGAATAATGCAAAACCGCTTACTATTTTTCATGAATTACCAAGTGATTAGAATGTTACAAAACGACTTTGTTCAACTAAGACTCTCGATCTTGTAAGTCGATGACTGTCTGGAACGCTATCGAAAAACCCAAGTGGAAGGTAACTAACTAATTAATTATGCAATGTTAGCAAATAAGTGACTATTACAAGTGCAGCCAACAGCATGTTAACCTATGTGGTAAACGAATACATAGTTGAATGAATAGTTCTTCACATACCAACTGAATAAATAGTATGCTCTAACTACTGAGTTGTATACAATATTCGGGTTGGAAATTCGAGGCTTACCAACACTACTTAGTATGACACGACGTTAGACTTTTGTAATATGATAACACACCTGTGTGACATTTTCAACATAATAAACATAGCAGACATGTGTTCATCAATTAATAAAACGAACCTGAATGCGTGACCTTCCTGTTCATCAAGAACCTCGTACGCTCGTGATATCCTTAGGTTTTTATCGGACAGCAAAGGTATATTCATTTGCCCCAAACCACCAGCTTTGCGATCCAATTTCGTCCATGCCAAATGAGCATAAACTGAATCAGTTGAGCATGCGATTACTTGACATCCTCTAGATTGGAACTCAGCAGCTCTTTCACTAAATGCAATTAGTTCCGTGGGACAAACAAAAGTGCTGAAAGGAAAACATTGGTGTGTCAATATAATTACATGGAGTATTGTAAAATTGTTGAGAAATGACAAGTACATTTGACTTACAAGTCAAGTGGATAAAATACCAGTAACACATATTTTCCTTGAAATTGACTCAAACTAATTGGACGTAATTCCGTGCCAATAACAGCAGTACCTTCAAAATCAGGAGCAGGTTGATTTGGTAACAACATATTCGTTCAAATAAAAGAACGTAAACAACTTGAAATTCAAGTAACTTAATACGAGATCAATGCGTCCTCTAAATTTAAGCACTTTATTCATACAGGGGAAAATTATGCAAAGCATGGCCAGCCATACAGATGTGTCTAACTCTCAATACAAGCTTATTGGCTCAATTCAAATCAACCAATCAACATTCTGACCGTAATTAAGTAACCTTGAGAGACTATTGTGATTGATTGAATTTTAGGTCTCAATTGATTAAACCTTGTGTTTTAGCTACGTAGATATGGATCACACGCAGTAAAAAAAAACTGGTTATATACCAGTAATATTTCTACCTCCTCAGGCACGGTGACCTGCATAATCTCTCACCTTGGTACATTGGAAACGTTATCAGATTACCTGAGATGGATAGTTTGGTAACTTTGCTGCCAAATTTATGATTCGTCCATTAAGAGACATTAATTTGCAATATTTGTGTATTGAATGGAAAATACTTTATCAATCGGTATAACTAATGATAATGTCAAAAAACTAGCTCTTCACAAATGATCTTTTTTTGAAATACTGGATCAAACCTTCAGCAATGGCCTCAGATTATTAATTTTTTAACAAAGCAAAACAGGATTAGTGGAACAAAGTGAAGTTTTTCTAATTACAAGTCTTCCATTTGCGCACTGATACCTTAAAATATGCACACGGATGGTAATCGTGATAATATCCCATAAACGAGTAATAACCATGTTGCCATTAATGGTTAAAACGTATTGCCTTCCTAGACATTAACACCGTTGGATGCCAGCCGGCTCAGTAGTCTAAAGGTTAAGTGCTATGGCTCGAGACTGATAGGTCCTGGGTCCGAATCTCGCCAGACGGGATCGTGGATGCGCACTGCCGAGGCGTCCCACAATATGACGAAACGGCCGTCCAATGCTTCCAGATTATCCATGGTAGTCTAGCTTCAATTGACTCATGAACTCATCTATATATATATATATGAAAATGTTTGTTAAAGTACTAACTCCGTGAAGAAATGTGAACACTAATAACCAAGATGACGTAATAGGAAGATTATAGTACTAGATTACGTAACACAAATATTGACAATAGATTTAGTGAATATAATAAGATGATTAAAATGCTTTTGGTTACAATAATTAAAGGTCATAGAGGTGCAAAAATAAAAAGGTGATATGAAGAGTATTCATGAAGAAAATAATGAGAATATAAGACATAAGTAAAGGGGGAATGCAGTAATAATAATATTAAGGCCATGGTAACGATAACAATAAGACGTACTTCTTTTGTATGCATAGTTCTGGTTTAAGCTCATGGATGGTAAGGGCTTCGGCTATTTTTAGGAGTTGAATACGAAGAGATCTAGGTAGATTTGAATGAATCATATAAACAATTTTCAAATAAGACTGTGGATCCGTAGAATGATTACAGTCGATTAGGTGTTCAAGTATAGAACTCCTAACTGCTTTCCTTTTATCTTTGTAGAACCAAAGTGGGATATGTTCTCGTATCCGAGTTGAAAGTGAGCTCTGGCTACGGCCGATGTACCTTGGTACGGTCGAGAGTGGGGAAAGTCCGTTCTCCCTCTCACATGGCCATGCGTATATGGTCTCTACCAGGGAAGTCCTACTCACTGCCTTCTCGTGGTATATGTTGTTCATGAAATTGAGAAAACGAAAAGTGAATGTCCGGTGCTGTAACCGGGTCGGTGGACACGGCGAGTCTATCTAGCGTAGTTGGAAAACCCTCATTACAAACCAATGGTGCACATGGGCTGACTCCAGTATCCTAATGGAACAAATGGAGTATGAATCAATCGTTGGTCACCGGCTACCATGGGACTGCATCTCCTTACGATGCTCCACTGCCTTGTGGGTCAAAGGCTCGGGGTGTGGCCCCCTAAGAAAACCACCTGCTTCAGTTTGAGCACCTGGACAGTATCACAGCACTCATACAAATCAAATGAGATTTGTGTGGCGCATATGTATCTCGCGCTTCGTTGTACCAATATTTATGTGTATAAATAAATAAATAAAGAGCAGATGAACTGGTAAATGCACATAGAGGCGACCAGATGCGGAAGCTTATCTTTTATGGATACAGAAAATGAGTTCTTAATAGTGAAGGTTATTCGCAATTTAGCAGCATTAAATGTCCTTTAAATCGTTGTTGTTAAACGATTTTTGATAACGTCTGATTTTCGATCATCTTTAAATTCCAAACTTATATAAAGGTTTTTCTTTGGGACGGAACGGCTAGGTTTCCTGTCGAAACTACTATTCACATTCTTCTCTATGAACCGGTCTGGGTAGCCATTTTTCATTAAGGTTTTCTACAGGAACGCGAGTTCTTCGTTAATGCATTCCGTACTACATATCCTATGTATGCGTTAACATAAAGAATGAATCAGTTTTCTCTTTCTACTTAACAGAACCCAGCTATAGAAGTTGGTTAGTTGGCCATTTCATTTTTGTTCTCTAAGGATAGATCTTTTTAGAAAACCATTACTTCTTCTCACGAGACGTGCATCGAGAAAAGGGATTGATTGGTCTCACTCCCTTTCTAACGTGAAGTCTATGAAAGAGTAGCATGAGTTAAAGGAGTGTAAGATATCCTCTAAATCAATATCATCGTCACAAACGACAAATGTGTCGTCCATGTATCTTACGTATAGGTGGAATAGAATGTTTATTGAACTGAGTTGGTCGTTTACTAGTTTTGCCATAAAACAGTCTGCTAGAATTGGACCTAATGAAGACCCCATTGTAATCCCATCTCTATGTCTATATATTTCATTGCTGAAACTGAACTGAACATTAAAGGTTCAGTTGGCAAACCTAGATCTATATTGTTAGAGTCAATATACTCACAAATATAACATACCGTTTCCGTTAATAGTACACTAGTGAATATATTCACTAAATCTATTGTTATTACTCGTATTACGTAATCTAGTATTATAGTATTTCTATTACTTCATCTTGGTTATTTGTGTTCACATTTCCTCGCGGAGTTAGTACTTTAACAAAACATTTTCATATATATACGATTGTGCAGCTTGATAATAAATTCGTTGAAAAGAGATACCTTGGCTGAACTTCGTGTTTTTAAATTACTGACAGTCAAGTACCTGAATGGATCCGCTGTACGTGAATTAGGTGTCATGGATGACTTTTAGTCACAATACATTTGGCCTTTTACACGGTCAGTGTCACATGTTGCAAACAAAGAATCCCACTGATTATTGAGGGAACTAAATTCGGAAACAATCTATCCAATGTGTGGTCATGGAAATACGGTTCTGAAGAACCACAAACTACAAAATATAGCTGCCGACTAGTCCTGTGTTTTCAAAGGTTCTTTTCCATTTGACAAAAGTATGATGGAAACCATCGTCATACTTAATAGATCACATAAATTGGAAGACCCCCCCCCATTGTTCATCATCAAAAATAGAGTTACTAAAATCAAACAAATATTTAAAGTAACAAGCCCCCTTTACAAATTTTGATGGAACAATGACAAGACGGAATTTAAGTATTTGCGCCAAACATTTCGAACAATTCGGTCACACATATACTTCTCAAGGCATTTTATATGAAAATTAAGAAAGGTCAAATAAAGTTCAAGAGGGCAAAGTGATAATTATCAGAAGGGGATTTTGTGGAGATTTTAGTAGTTTTATAGTTGAAATCATGAGTCATTTACAGCTTTCTATGGTGGTCTAGCTTCAATGGACTCATGATTTCAACTATAAAACTACTAAAATCTCCACAAAATCCCCTTCTGATAATTATCACTTTGTAAATAAGGAAAATTAACACTGTAAGGGATAAAAAATTGTCGCATTACCCTTAGGTCATAAAATGACTTGAAGATTGACAAATTCTATACGTTTTAAAAACTGTACTGATGTCAATTCTATGCCCCATTTCTACTCCCCACGTTTATCGGGGCATTTGGTTTTAAAGCCATCTAGGCACATGTTCCATAACCCTGTATTGCATTGTTCGATTACTCCCCCCCCCATGTATGTGTGTCCAGAAAAATATGTAAATTGGTAAACGCAATGTTATGTAACGTAACCGTTCTTGGAAAGTCTAGACTTATGTTAATCATGAGTTTAGTCCTTTCAATCACAACCAGTATAGAAGCATATGTTTTCTCGATGGCTGCTTTTAGTCTGTCTTAAAATCATACTGTTTGATTCATGTCTGAATGGTAGAGTGATATAAATACTTTTCTTCGCAGCAGAATTAAACAGAGATTTCGGTGTTGACTGACTTTTGCACTTTGGTGGATAATCGTTTGATATTAGTGTATCAGTGAGGAGTTTCACATCTTCACACGTATCTGTAGTACATATTCTTTGAGTCCATTTGGAAAAGCACTTTACCAAGCCTATCTTGGTTATTTCTGAGATTATGATGAAAAAATATTTTACGGTTATATATTCTATAAATAAATCTCGGTAAATATATTTCTTTTCATTTATTCATATATTTGTCAGCTGTTATTATTATTGTTGTGACTTTATAAAATAAAAGTCGTCTGTCAATTTGTCATAGTCTTATGCCCGGCTTTTTATCACGTGATTTATCCACCAATCGAAATACGACTTCTCTAATCTTGACGCTGTGCCAAAACAATGATATTCGACCAGGATGAGCAGTTTAGCGTCCTTATTGATCCCTTGTTCGCCTAGTCCTTCCAATTGAGCCCCAAAACACCGATTGCAGCTTCTGCTATATATATATATATATATATATATATATATATATATATATATATATATATATATATATATATAGTTGAGATCACGAGTCAATTGAAGTTTGACCATCATGGAAAACCTGGAAGCACTGGACAGCCGTTTCGTCCTATTGTGGGACTCCTCAGCAGTGCGCATTCACTATCCCACCTCGCCAGATTCGAACTCAGGACCTATCGGTCTCGCGCGCAAGCGCTTAACCACTAGATCACTGAGCCGGCATCCAACATTGTTAGTGTCTAACTTCAAACAATCCATGAATGGAATGAATGCACTACATCTCTTAACGTTCGTTATATGGCTTTATTATTTTTTTATTAAAAATATTTCTTAAATGAAAGACAACTTTTACAAACTGAATATACTGTTCACAAAAAAATACTTTCTATGAATCTTCATTTTTGTGTATGATGTTGATGGCGATTTATTGAAAAGCTGTTTGGAAGAGTTATTTTAAAAGTCATTTAATATAGCAAGTTGTTGTATATAACCTATTGTAGTCCTCTTGCTGAGACTATAATTTTTGGACTAACCAATCAAGTATAAGATAACAGGTCTCGGATTTCTGCGCGAATTCAGCTAATTCATTTGGATAAATAAAGTTTAGGCACTATCGCTGATGTCAGTTCGTGATGAAAACCCTAAGTATAATTCCTAACTTTAACCATGAACTGTAAATCATAATTCGAACTCCTCACATAGGTTTATAACCTTCATTTCATCCTAGTTATTGTATGGACACTCTCGAGGTCACTCTAGCGTCCCTCGAAGGTCGTCCATAAATTATAGTCCCACCTTCCTCTTTTATGCCTACATGTGAAAGATTAACTGTCCAAACTGACCAATTTATTGTATATATTATCAATTCACCTGTTTCTGTGCGATTAGATATGTAGACAATTTGTTATGTTTACTTCGATAGCATTTACTATCATTACATCTCAATGGGCAGCTTAGATCAATTACGCTTTCTATTCCGTCTCATGTAGTAGTTTATAAACTTCCAAATTTAACATGACCCTATGAAAAGATAAAATTAGATTTTTGTGCAATATTAATTACACAGTGTTATGCCTTTTGTGTGCTATTTTATTTCGTATAACATTGATTTTCTCTAGTGTATGGTATTCTTTGCATAAAATTAACATGAATTACGTTTATCATGATATGTAGCATGTGATTTCTCATAATTCTCGTCATTTTTCATATACGTCACTTTGTCCTAATTCATAATCAAATGAGTGTACGAATCAATAAATAAATGAATGTATCTTCGACGAAAGTGGATTGTCGTGATTTCGGGGCGAATGAATCTTCTCTTGTACCAGTCTTTCATGCCCTTACATTGACTTAGTGGTAATTATGGTGATTTCTTGTTTTAAGTATTAGTACTAACTGTCGAGGCTATAACAAGATTTAAATTTTTTTTATTTAGACAAGTAGATTTCTGTGGTTTCAATAGTTCATTTGCCTAAATGAACCAAAATATTATTGTTAAATCCGTAAAGCCTCTGTTATCTATAGGACCTCCGTGTTACTGCTTACACTTGAAAACAGGAATCACTGCAATTCCCGCGACTCAAAATAAGAAAACGAAAGACTGATGCAATGAAGATTTATTGGTTACCTAAGAACACGTCCCTAAATAAGTCCCAAAGTTGCATAATCCTTAAATCGAAATCCAATCAGTTATGTGCTAATTTTTACACATACTTAGTATCACTGCATAGGAGGTGGGTACTATTAAAATATAAACTAAAAATGGTCACGCTGGACAAACTTCACAATAGCAAAAATTCATAATGAACGGAAAAAAATATTGATCTGAATAAGGTCTTTTCATATCAGTTATCATCACATGTTATTTGTAAACCATTTTATTGTGTTTCAAAAACCTTTTCCCTCGTTCTGCATGTACGGTAGAACATGTAAGATTGTGACCATGGAATTACAAATTTGAACCTTCTTTCGCCTAATTAATATTCAATTCCTTAATATTCCATAATCAATCAGTGCGAACATCTCATTCGTATTTGTGAACAGTAAAGAATTTAATGACTCTCTGTTCATGATGAAGGTTTGAATTTCCAGGTTTGAAATAAAAACAAACAAACAACATTCTGTTATTAGTATAAAGGAATTGTGAAGATTGTTGCATTTCTGGTCTAAATCACAAACTCAGTCAGTCAGCCAGTGGTCTTGAGTGCTGTTAGAGGTATGAGGGCAGTTATCACTTCCCGGTTGCCCACACCGTGGAAGGGTTCTTCTAGAGTTACCTGAATAGGAAATCGGGTTAAAAGTGGTCTTAATGACCGCAGTGCTCGAGGGACAACTGCTTGACGTCGGTCAAACACACGACCTTTTTGCGTTAGCTCTATACTTGTTGGGACCTTACCACTGGAGACGGATATCCGTGAGATAAGGCGAGGTGTGCATTTTTAGGGTCGACCTTTTCTAACCTCAACCCTCCTTGTGGGAAGGCAACATCGCTGTCATGCTGGTTGTCTGAAGGAAACACCTTAGTGCTGTCACACCTCTGTACAGTCAGCAGTACGACTTAGTCTTCGGACCTTAGTTTGCTGCTTTTAGTCTTACCGCTCTTCAACCGACCTGCCTGGCATGATAGGACCTTGAAGAACGATTGTTCCAGCCAGTATAGCTCGATTGATTCATCACGATAGGCAAGCAAGACCACCACGTCAAGGTAGCAGTAACGGTCGGGAAAATCACGAACTGATCACAGCTAAACCACCGTTAAAAACCTGTAAGCACTAGACATCAGTCTTCTCCTAGACTATGAATGAGGGTTGCGTAGTATCGTGGATTAATTAAAGTTAGACATTAACACCACTGGATGCTAGCTCTAGATATTAAACATCCACTCTTGAGATCGAAAGTCCTGGGGTGCTGCCCACTGCTGAAGAGTCCCATATTAGGACAAAACGGCCGTCTCTGGCTACCAAGTGGTTGTCTAACTAAGATTAATTTGTGATTTGGGCTGTGAAAATATGTTGTCAGTTAACTTTTCACCCTATTCTTACATTTAACATACACTGAACTTTTTTTAATTCACATGATATAGCATTGTCATTTATAGCATGTCAATGATAGTACCAGGTTGAAAATTGTCAACTATGGTTAAATACCATCCACAAGTTTACATACGGCTCACTATTCGGACTTTGGGAAGTTTTCTTTCTAACTTTATTATGATTGTTCAATTTAAAGCGCAATTCTCACTACAAAGATGGGTCGTCGAAATTTTAAACAATGACTTGTAAAGTTATGAAATTAAAACAGATCCTGTATGCATTTATCACTAGCACATCTTTGGTCCTTTGTGTTTTTTCTTCATACAGCTACTCCATTAACTCCCACCAGACATTCATTAAGAAATCTTGGTGACGATTCAGAGAAAAGAAAACGACAACAAAAGGTATTCGACGACGAATTCAGAAATGCAAATGGAGAATCAATGCCATTGGATCCCAGGAAACCAAACACACAGTTTAATTATGGCATTCTTCCACATCCAGATGAATATAATTATTTAGCTGAAGCGGAAAAACAAAAACCATCTATAGATTTTGCATCAGAATTATCTTATGATAGTAGTCTTTATGGCAAAACTAGCCAAGGTTCCTGTCGAAAACAACCACCAATTAAGCATTATGATAAGTATAAGGATAAAAGTGAGCTAATACTTTTTGTCTACATACGTATTATTATTATTATTATTATTATTATTATTATTATTATTATTATTATTATGTTACTTATTTTGCGTTAGGTGATTGGAGCGAATAGGTGAGTAGCCTTGAAACATGGCTCTGTGAGAGTTGATACATGACAGTCAAAATAATCTGTATTAGCAAAGGAAACGATGAACTCCATGCTGTACAGAATGTTACTAATCTGTTATATAACATGACTAAGATATTCACGCCCTAAATGACATCATATAGGAAATAAACTCTTAGGCTACTGTTCTACCATACGCTGTAGATTATAGACAATCTATCTCTTTAGCTAGCTAGCTCAGATAATATAAGTTAGTTAATTTATGGTTTGTTATCACAGCTTACCTACCCTAGGCCTTTCGTCAACTTACTTCCATACTAGCCAACACACTATGGCTAGACTTGTCCTTCATAAAACTTGTTAAAACTGTAGTGCCGCGATTCGTCAATCGTTCGTTTCGATAACCGATATAATTCTAATCTTAACGGCGCGTAAAATCAGAAGACAAAGGATAGCAGCAACTACAGTTTATTGTCGAATAACTCAGGTCAGAAAGTTAGCAACACCTGAGCGAATAATAACGAGCGAGTGAACAGGCGAATAAGCGAAGGAACCGAACGAGGCGAAAGTGACATGCATGGGAGATGGCTGGGAAGCCAACTCAATTTAAGCAAGCGTTAATCAACATTTATAGTTGGACAAAAATGAGTGACAGACATATGATGAACAAGATACGAAGTGTACACATATATGCTCATATAAAAGTATAGTCAAGGTTAATAAGCAAATGATTAACAAGATCAAAATATGACTCATAATGGATAGGCGAATTGGCTTGGCCAGCAACTAGAATAAAGTATATGGGCTTAACAAATAAACTGATACTACAAAACCACAGCCACTTTATTATATCCATAGTGTATGCCATAGATTATTTCAGTTGTGCTTATTCGAGGGTTTTATCATGCATCCATTATGTTGGGAAATATTACAAAGGTTATTGATAATCAAGATGTGACTAAATATACCTGTACTACTAAAACTAATACAGGGACGGTAGTTTTATAAATATTGATACATCTTACTAATCCGTCTTAAACAGGTCATAATTCATATTTTGTGTTTATTTTTAAACTTCACTCAAAGTTAAAGTAGCGGTGAGAATCTTCTAAGTACCCCTCGCTATTAGGATTCCTTTGTTTCTGAAGCCATTTGAGTATGTTTATGGGATGTGTTAAAGATATACCCGAAGACTCAATTCAAAAGATTCATCTGTATAAACGGTACGTTGATAGCATCATAATCATAGAGGATAAACATGAAGATGTGGACCGCTTGTTAAAAGAACTCAACACAAGTTAAAAGCATATTTCTCTTACATGCGAATAATGGAAGAATAACCAACTTTCTTTTCTAGACATACTAATCAGTAGGAGAGATGATGGTTCCATCAAACGCTCTGTATGTAGAAGGACGACATGGACATGGCTATATCTTAATTTCCATAGTCACTGTCCAATTCATTACAAACGTGGATTAATAAAGGACTTATTCAATCGAATCAATCGTATTTGTACTAGAGATACTATTGAAGTAGAGACGAAGCTCTTAACTGATACGTCAATGAATAATGGTTATTCATTGAAGTTCATAAACCGCTGGAAGGGTTGCAATACAATTAGACCTATGAAGCTTCTGGCATCCAAAAAGTGATTTTACATTATGTTACCATTTAGGGGTGACTCCAATAGTCTCATGTTCAAACGGAGACTGAAATTAGCCATGAACAAGACATTATATGCATCCCAACTCGTCATTATTGAAAAGACAAGGTCTATGTTTCACGAAAAACCCAAACAGCACGTGAGCGATCGTGTTACACTCCATTGTGTCTATCATTTTACATGTATGTACGGAGACACGTACATACGTAGGAGCATGCGTGATCTGCAATTAAGGGTGGTGGAACACATACCCAAATAACTGTAGAAACAAATGAATTCCAATGGTCAAATAAGATCACAGGATAGATAAACATCTTCCTCCATTGCGAAACATTTGGTTGAGACTGGTCATAAGGTTGACATCAAGTCAACATTTCTAGTGTTGTACAAAAGCCTGGAAACTGGAACCCCCTTTTTGTGTTCAAAAACAATTTTTTCTTACCCTTAACCTATCCTGATAATGCTGATTTATTATTCAGTGTGGTTATCACATTGTTTGTGTGTACGTTATTATTTTTTTGTTACGACTTACCTTTAATCTGTATAGTTGACCTTTTAGTCTTAACGTGTATATGTGTGATCAGATTACTCGAGGTCATGGATGCGCACTGCTGAGAAGTCCCATAATAGGACGAAACGGCCGTCCAGTGCTTCCAGATTTTCCGCGGTGGTCTAGCTTCAATTGACTCATGATCTTAACTATAAAATATTTGAAATGTATTGAGCAAATATATCACAGAATTCATTTATTAACAGTTGTCGGTTTAGGATCATATCATTGTGTGTTTCAAAAAAATGTTGCTTACTTTTCATTATATCTGATACCCGACAATATACAAATTCGAACATTAATTCAAAGGTACTTGAACTCTAATACCATACATAATCACTTCAATCGCATATATCAAGGTTATTATTAGTATCTTGATTGAATAGTCATACCATAAACATTTACTCTTTTTTTGTAATTCAGTATATACAACACTAAATTCCGATGATAGATCAATAAACTCTCAAAGTCCAATGTAGATAAGTAAAACAATATAGTCATTTTAATCACAATTGATTGATCAATGGGTGGTGATCAAAGTCCTTCTTAGTGCTGATCGATCAAGTTGTAATGTGGCCACTAGTCTAGGTGGCTCGACACTGAGTGCACTATGTTGAGATAAGATGGTGGTTGGAGGTGGTCAACAGGAAACCCTGAACCCGGGTTTCGTGCTACTTGGCACTCGTCAGTAAGGCGTACTTGTAATCTTGAGGGGACTGATGCTCCCTGACAGATTCGATCCCGTGTCATTCAGCTTCACAATCAGAGATGTTACCACTGAGCTACTCGGGCCGCGACCGACCTCCTGTAGAAGGAATTGACACGCATGACATTGATCACCACCCAGTGATCAATCAATTGTGATTACATCTCAGTCCTACAGGAGGTTGGTCGCGGCCCGAGTAGCTCAGTGGTAGTCATTTTAATGTTTGACCATATCAGACTAAATTATATTCATCAAATGCGATTATCTGGTAAGGGTAATTATCGTAATGAGCTGTACACACTAGTAACCCGGATGGAGATAAAAATCACTGAAATGTCTATAGGAAGATGTGAGTTGAAGAATTAACCAAGTTAATTGTGATTCGGTTGATTATCAATGATTCTAGATGTAAATTACATTGTATCACAAACTGACTGTTTAGTACTTTTACTTCTAATGATTCTCAATCGATGATGATTCTCGTTAAAATACATATAAAAATGTTCAACAAATGATTCATTCTGACTAAGTATCCTTCAACTATATTCATTCATCCCATTATTGAAGTGACAACTTCTCAGACTTCAAAGTTGTGTTTCAGATTTTCATCCCACAGAAAGCTTCATTTATCTCAAAACTAAAAGTACGTCTTACTAACTACTACCATAGTGCCCTCCTGACTATTTTAACCACTCAAAATTAAAATATATTCACTATCAAGATGATGGATTGAAAATCAATTTTACTTACTTTTCTAAAGGAACTTAAGCAAAACATTTACGGATGATTTAGTCTTAAGACCACTCAACTTTCAATCATTTGGTTACAAGTTCTAACTATAATTCACCTATTTTAATTTGAACAATCGCAATTAGAATCACTACCACACACATATATGCACACGAAGAGCACTCAATTAGAAAGTTTTGCAAATAGATTCTGGATGGTTCATGCGAAATTAGAGTATGATTAGAAAACGAGTTCTGATAAGTCTATTTGGTAGGTCATTTGCTTATTGTTGGTCGAAGCCTAATGAGAGACAAACCTTTAACCGTTGAACTTTGATAACCAGTCCTACCATTAGTATTTGTAAATTTAAACCCATAGACATAATGTTCATCCACAAATGGGGTTCAAATTAGCTCTTCTTACTAATTATAGACATGTTAGACATATAGCTAGATCTAAGCACACACGCATACACAAAGATTGACTTTTTCATCATGGATAATTTTTGACCAAAGTACCAAACGAATTCTGTTGATTAATAGATGTTTGCCCTCGTGTGAAAAAACTGGTTACTTTATGTAATTCGAATTGATTATGCTTTGAGGAATATAATCAGACTGAACTAATTCGTATACTATAATTTCAAATAAATTAAGTCACCTTAGTCACAAATTGAGTAATTACTTATTAATATCAGAAGATTTTTTGTTGATATTATAGTAATAGTAATAGGGAGAGACTGATAGCTCCTGGGTTCGGATCTCGCGAGGCGAGATCGTGGATGCGCACTGCTGAGGAGTCTCACAATAGGACGAAACAGCCGTCCAGTGCTTCTAGGTTTTCCATGCTGGTCTAGCTTCAGTTGACTCATGATTTCAACTATAAAATTACTGAAATCTCCACAAAAGCCCCTTCTGATCATACATAATTGATCAAGGATAAAATCAAATGACTTCAACTTACCAATTAATAATTACTTCGATATTTTCATAGTAAAAATATCGAGTAGAAGCGGGAGCCAATTAGAATTGAAGGGATTAAATTTAAAGTTTTTATGTAAATTTCAATGATGAATGGTTTTTATCTTTTCTTTTCCACAAAAAAATCCACCATAGAAACATCACTATGCAGTGCCTAGAACACAATTGATTGATCACTGGGTGGTGATCAATCTCATGGCTGTCAGGTCCTTCTTAGTGCTGATCGAACGCTATCGATCGAGTTGCAATGTGACCACCAGTCTAGGTGGCTCGACACTGCTTGCACTATGTATATTGAGGTAAGATGGTGGTTGGAGGTGGTCAACAGGAAACCCTGAACCCGGGTTTCGTGCTACTTGGCACTCGTCAGCAAGGTGTACCTGTAATCCTGAGGGAACTGATGCTCCCTGGCGGATTCGATCCCGCGACCTGACAGGCATGAGATTGATCACCACCCAGTGATCAGTCAATTGTGATTACATCTCAGTCCTACAAGAGGTTGGTCGCGGCCCGAATAGCTCAGTGGTAACGTCTCTCACTGTGAAGCTGAGTGACGCGGGATCGAATCCGCCAGGGAGCATCAGTTCCCTCAGGATTACAGGTACACCTTGCTGACGAGTGCCAAGTAGCACGAAACCCGGGTCCAGGGTTTCCTGTTGACCACCTCCAACCACCATCTTACCTCAGTGCTTAGAACAATTAAACTTGTTATGAATTAATAAAAAATAAAGGACGTATGCCAATTTATTATAGGCTTATACTTGGCATTTTATCACGTGATTTATCCACCACTCGGAATACGACTACTCCAATTTTTACACTGTGCCGAATCAATGACGTTCGACCGGTATGAGCAGCCTAGCGTCCTTATTGATCCCTTGTCCGCCTAGTCCTTCCAAAATCACCAATAACAGCTTCTGTTATTCGGATCATTTATTTCAAGCATTCTCTGTTAATATACCAGAAAGACAGATAGACGGCATCACATCATAAAATAGAAAATAATATTTGTACAGGATCAAGCCAAATGTGGCTGGGAGCGTGGGATACAGTAATCAATAAACGGAATATAATTTAGGGACAGTAAATCGTATAATAATAATCCATAGGTCAAACTGAAGCCAATAATAAGATGAACATATATAGATTAAATCTAATTACTGAATAGTTAAACAATAAGAATATATATAAAATAATAGTCCATTAATAGGTCCTGGGAGTTACCCGTACTTATGTCTTCACTAGGATATAACAAATAATGGTTGTATCAGATACATATTTTTTTTGTAAAGGTTTTACCAAACGCAAGAATCAATTAGGTTCCTTCTTTTGTTTCTAATATACAATTGATTCACTAAATGAATAATAGATAAGTTGATGAACTAGGAGTAGTGGAAAAGAAAATGAATTTTCAGAATGACTTCTTCATATTCATTTGTTAACAATGATGATTCTTTAATAATTTCATTAGTGAAGATTTTGTAGGAAATAATGAGTTTTGATGGAGTTTTGTTCTCTAAGTTGGATGGTTTGATCGTGGAGCTTTCATCATCCTTCTGAACGAAATCATCAGAAATTCAAACGCTTCACGTCTATCCAAAGTTTGTGTTGATGATATCGTTCAGAAGGATGATGAAAGCTCCACGACCAAACCATCTACCTCAGAGAACAAAACTTCATCAAAATCATCCATATGAGTTACAAATCTTCTCCACCACCTCAAAATAATGAATTTTTTTAAAAACTATTTCTGACTATAAGAACGATTTGAACAGTAACTTCTAGTATTAATAAACCCATACTTAGAATAATGATGTTATCTTACGAAATCTATAGAATATTAAGATCGGAAAACTGTTAATAAGCTTTGAAAAACCAACAGACCTTCTAAAAACAATCAAACAAATTTATTTCGAAATACTTTTGATAAATACAAACTTTTTGCTCATTGACTAAAAAGTCACTTCAAAACCAAGGAGCCAATTGAACAATCGTTCAAGCTCCTTCCTATACTATGGTTTTATCTCGCTTACTAATAAGTATATGATTTTTATATAGTTGAGATCATGAGTCAATTGAAGCTAGACCACGATGAAAAACCTGGAAGCACTGGACAGCCATTTCGTCCTATTATGGGATTCCTCAGTGGTCTATCGGTTAACTGCTCTGGCGCGATACTGGTAGGTCTTGGGTTCGAATCTCACGAGGCGGGATCGTGAATGTGCACTGCTGAAGAGTCCCACAATAGGACGAAATGGCCGTCCACTGCTTCCAGGTTTCTCATGCTGGTCTAGCTTCAATTGACTCATGATCTCAACTATATAAAATTAATAAAGTCTCCACAAAACCCCTTTCTGATAAGTATATGATTACTATTTTATCATGGTGTTATGTTTGGAAGGATTCGTACAGTTTGAAAATAATTCTACACATTACGAGACTAACATCTTAAATTTAATCTTGTAAGTGAATGTGAACGATATATAAGTTGCGAACTAAGATGAAACAATTTTTCAGTGTTCTTTGCTTTTTCATTTCATCTTACGTCAGTATTAGTTTATGATAAGCAAAGTATTGCCATAATTCCTTTACTCTTTGAGTGTTATTTCCAAGTACATATTGAGTTGAGAGTTATGGATAAGGCGGGACTTATCCTTCTTTGTATATTTTAAACATAGAATCTGATAAACCACATCGTCATCCTCCGCCACCTCAACCTATTGGTCATGACCAAACAAAACGTTTAGACGATAAACCAAGCCCAAAACTAGACAGAAGATCACGTCATGGAATAGTTTCATGTAAGTAATTTTTTATTACCTTGATATTATTACAAACCAAAATATTATTTTATTTATTTTTTTTTGGAAAAAAAGCCTACGAGGTTCCAATTGTATTTTACTGATGGGTACACGTATTCATATCTAAAACACAAGTATATTACTATGTCATACGAATTGATGAACTCGTGCCTGAATCTTACAGATACTTTTTCATTGCTATTAATCCCCCAAATTCTCTGGTACGGCCGAGAGTGGGGAGAGTACACTCTCCCTCTCGAAATGCTCTCACATAGCCACGCGTACATAGCCACTGCTAAGGAAGTCCTACTCACTGCCTTCTCGTACCACGGGTGTTGTTTACGACATTGAGAGGACGAAAAGCGAATGTCCGGAGCTTTAAACGGGTTGGTGGACACGGAAAGTCCATCTAGTGGAGTTGGAAAACCCTCATTCCAAACCAATGGTGCACATGGGCTGACTCCAGTATCCTAATGGAACAAATGGTTTATGAACCTAGTGTCGGTCACCTGCTACCATTGGACTGCATCTCCTTACGTTGCTCCACTGCCTTGTGGATTAGACCTTCAGGTCAAAGGCTCCGGGTGTGGCCTCCTAAGAAAACCACGTGTTTCGGTTTGGGCACCTGGTCAGTATCACTGCCCTCACACAAATCGAATGAGATTTGTGAGGCGCATATATACCTGGTGCTTCCTTGTACCAATATTTATGTTTCTAAATAAATAAGTAAATAAACATTGGTATTGTAAGTTATATTTGAATTTTGAAAGTATGAAAATGTATTTTTATTCAGTCATTACATTCTGTGTATTGGTTTAAGTTTTAAACGAGGTTAATTATTATTGTAATTTGGCCCTAAGTATCCGGAATACTGTCAAGTCATAGAATTCACGTTCAGGCTCTCTTTTCCTAATACATTCAAATAGTTCAGTAACATGTGGTTTACCCGTAAACCGATTTTATATGGGTGACTATGTGATTTATATGTCGAGTTGCAGACACATTGTTGTGGTGTTCAGTGTCCAGAATTTGATACTGATACACGGTATGCTATGCACTAACCCCCCCCCCCAAACTGACAGTTTGAGCGAGAACACAAGAGTGAGCCAGAAAGTGTATTGGACTACCGAATGAAATGCACAAATACTCATTCATATATATACCATTCTATCCTTAGGAAATTGATGCATTGACCCAATTAGGTTCATTTGACCTTTATTTGACTTCTGATTGCCATCGATTGACCTTTTGCTACTTCTGATTGGCTCTCCATATCATCTCTCCCTCCTGGAACAAAAGTCTTACTCCTTGCATTTAACTGGTGTTGAGGGAACTGTAGTCTTCTTGATGATTTTCTTGGGATCTGGAGATCACTTCTTCCGCTCTGATCCTGATGATCCGAACTGACTGTATCTAGCTGCAGGGTTGAGCTAGGAGGTTCTATATTTGAAATTAATTATCTGTCACGGATGTGGTTTAGATGGTGAGATTTAGGAAACTGATGTTCAATTTTCTTTGCCTAGAGTTTATAATATCGTTTCCCTCTTTGTGAAAACACGCTATCAAATGTAGTTCGAATCTTCTTTTCGAACACTGACTAAGCAGGGGGGCGACCACCTTAGATGAGGCTGGATTCGGGGTTATTGCTGGTAATTTTCTCGGTCGTGCACTCCCTTTATGGTCACTTTGAAAATCACAAGAAAATTTCTGTCGCCATTTATGCATTATATGAGGATAGGAAGATACTTAGTTGCAAATATGATTGGATGACTGATCGGTCTTCTTTGAATCTGCATTACGAATAAGATCAAATGGATAATCAAACATTTTCAATTCTTTGGTCCAGTCAAGACCTAATACACGGAAGGATTCACCAGTAACATAGCATTTAGATTTGACTGTTTAATCACTAAATTTGACAATACATTTTACAATTTCAGAAATATTGATTGGGATGCTCAATACATTTTTTGTACAATCATTTTTAGGTTGAATGCTTGGCCGATCAAGTTCGTGCCAAGTTTTACGAGAAATCACAATTGTCGTCGGGATATAACAGCCATTGAAAACATTGAGACACTGAGAGGCCGTGTCATCCTAGTGTGGGACTCCCCAACGTTACGCACCTGCGATCCCGCACGTAGGATTCGAACCCATGACTTTTGGTCTCGATCGCGAACCCTTAACCTGCAGACCACTGAGCCGGCATCTAACGGTGTTCATTGAAATTTCGTTGAAATGAGACAGTTCCGATTTTTGTTTATGTTATCTTCGTTTCGATTTTTGTCCACTGTTATAGTTTTCGATACAACTAGTACTGTCATATAGTCCATAGTAATGTTTGGTGAATGATCATTAGTTCTGTTTAAATTAACCAAGGTTTCTGGTTGTTTGAACGCGGTATTGTTATTAAAACAGGAAATAGGCTGCATGACCTATCATTAAAACGGAAGAGCATGTTCAGCATTCAGTTGATTAATGAAAGACCATATATACCGATGATTATAATTATGAGATACATGAAATGATTAAATCTAAGAACTATTTTAAGAGTTAGCACTCTATAAGGAAATCCCAATTCTCAGAGCTTAAAAATAATTTTCTAATTTGATATTTTTTTAGGTGATGAAAATTATTATGTAAATGTACCTGGTTCAGGTCCACCAGGTGTTCTTCCACCGTACAATGGACACAAGAGATCTCTGCAAGATTTAAGTGAACGCTCCGGCCCTCATAGTGCTTATGATCCTAGATTGGGCGATACAATTAATCAACCAAGCAAACCTAGAACTCGTGATAAAATATCCGATCAAGTACCTGATTATTATGATCAGTATACATCAAATGAAAGTGATTATGATGATTCAGGGGAATCGGATGAAGAACTTAAACCACCAGCATTGCGTACAATAACTCAGACAAGGAGAAGATCTGAACCAGAACCGTCCAGTATGTGAATTTTTAGTTACACAATTACTTATATGAAATTTTTTTTGGTTATTTATGGAACTCACTAGCGTCAGATTTTAAAAATTATTCTATAACTATTTGAAAAAAATAACATTCACTCAACCATAATCAATGTAGACTCTGATACATATTTGATTTGGCTCAATCTGCTAAACCATACTAACACAAGGAGTTGACTTTCAGTTGAATAAAAAAGAAGTTGAAATATTCTTAGAATCATTGATGTTGAGACTAACTGATCATAAAAGGTATGATGTGAAAAGACAGAGTAGGATATTACTTATGAAAGAATATTGGGACTCAAAATCTAAAAGGAGATAAAGAGTAAATATAATTGCGCTACGGTGACTGATTTTAAGCCATATCATCCAATGTCCTCAACTACTGGTTGCAGTCAACTTGAAGACTTTAAACTGGTAATCCGATTTCATTTATACGGCCCAAACTATCAGCTAGTAAATTATCGACTGTAGCATAAATAATGCCCATTAAAAATATCATAAAGGTGAACTAAGAATTGAAAATACGCCATATTTTTGTTTATATAGCTACACAGTTACAATAATACATTAACATCAAATTGAATAATAGACTGGTTACATTAGATCATGTGTTATACATTATTCTGACCAGATTGAAAACCAGATAACATGGGTTAGAATATAAAAGTTTATTAACATAGTGTGAAATCCAATGCAAGATTCAATGAGAGGAAGGAATCCAAAACATTTTATTTAGTGTCTAGTTAACTGTCTATTTTCTCTCATTAGCCAATCACAGTTCGTCGTTGGATAGAATTTATTAGATGTCCTAGGGTAAAAAAATACGATTTTTAAGAAAATATCAGTTATAAGCAAAGATGGATAGTGACTAGCAGTGGAATCCAGCTTGATGCTCGTTTCGTCTTATTTGGGACTCGTCAGCTAGATGTACCTGCATCTCAGATTTGATGTTCACTTTGGGTTCGAGTCCTGGAGTGAACATCAAATCTGAGATGCAGGTACATCTAGCTGACGAGTCCCAAATAGGACGAAACGCGAGCCGTGGATTCCACTGCTAGCCACTATCCATCTTTGCTTATAATGCTTGTGAATTAAGGCTATATCGAGACAATACGCACAGTATGCACATAAGCCAATAAGAGACTGATCAATTTCAGTCCTAAACATTAATGGGAAGATTCAAACAAACAATACCAAGTGAATTTTAAAAAATGGATGGAGGCACATTTTACTGAGGAGTTTTAAATCGAATGAAACGTCCGTCTTGGATTTCATTATTGGCCACTAACTATAGTCACGACATGCTATAAAATGTGGGATCAACTTAGGCAGCTTAACAAAAACTAATTGAAGTTAGTCCTGAGTGTTAAAAATGGGAAAAAAATACGAACCAATGGGTTGAACAACCGTATCTGAAATTTGTGTATCTAAATCGGACGATCGTGGAACGTGAAATTAACTGATTGCTTGAGACATATCCCAATAATTAGAAGGGTGTTTCTCAAAATATTGAGTTTTGTGGATTTGATAGTAAATTTAAACAGTTTGGTGAATTATCAACTTCATGAGTTAAGATATCTTAAAGGCAAATTTAGTTAACTATGGAAAAGTCATTGCTACAGCCTCCAACTACACTCTTTACTTGTCAATATCTTCTAAGATTTGGTTACTCATTTATTTATTTACCAAATTTATCTAAATACTGATGAAGAATTTGATCAGACTAAATGATACATAATGTTACCTATCAAATGAATGTTATGTAAGATCTAATCTAAGCTTCTGTATCTGATCGTAAATGTTTTGATAAGATGGTGGTTGGAGGTGGTCAACAGGAAACCCTGAACGCGGTTTTCGTGCTACTTGGCGCTCGTCAGCAAAGTGTACCTGTTGACCACCTCCAACCACCATCTTATCTCAACATAGTGCACGCAGTGTCGAGCCACCTAGACTAGTGGTCACATTGCAACGTGATCGATAGCATTCGACCACCACTAAGAAGGACTTGATACGCATGACGTTGATCACCACCCAGTGATCAATCACTTGTGATTACATCTCAGTCCTAAAGGAGGTCGGTCGCGGCCCGAGTAGCTCAGTGGTAACGTCTCTGATTGTGAAGCTGAGTGACACGGGATCGAATCTGTCAGGGAGCATCAGTCCCCTCAAGATTACAAGTACGCCTTACTGACGAGTGCCAAGTAGCACGAAACCCGGGTTCAGGGTTTCCTGTTGACCACCTCCAACCACCATGTTATCTCAACATAGTGCACTCAGTGTCGAGCCACCTAGACTAGTGACCACATTGCAACTTGATTGATAGCATTCGATCAGCATTAAGAAGGGCGTGAATGTTTTGTTTTGAGACTAGATGGTCATAAAAAGTACTTCGTTCACAAAACATGAGTATCAAAGCAGAAATGTCCTGACATTTTGACCTTTTTCTAAATTAAAGTGCTAATATTAACTAAATTTATCAAGTACTTAATTATTTTTGTTTTTTTTATATTCACAAATACCCAATGAAGATAATTATCCACCAGTACAATTAAGACGACCATCAAAAGGACAAAAAACTGGACAATCAATTACATCAATTCATGATAGTCTTATCAGTCCTGAAGGTATGTCAATTCCTTCTACACCGGGTTATGAAAATATTTACGGTATTTATTATGATGATAAAACAGGTAAATACGTGAAAGGATTAGATCATGATCATTCAAATGGAATGTCACAAGAACGTATATCACGACCACGTTCTAAGCATACAACTGCAACAAGTCGAAGTTCTGGTTATTACGGTATTAATGGTAAGTAATTATGGAATCAAATTAATGGACTGATCAAATTTTTAATTAAAAGAAGAGTTTTCACTGTCTGGACTAAAATATTAAAAGTAAGTAGATAGTGTTGAGAGTCCATAAACGTCTCTCGACAAAGTCTAGAAGTCCAAGCTGAAAATATTTCATCCAATCATCAGTGAACAGAAGCTACGCAGAAACACAGGAAAAGATTATTTGTCGCGTTTGGATTGTATAATTATTTATGTTGTTACCATATTCAGTATGCTTCGAGAAGGAGGGAAAGGTCATCTGGAAACCCCAAAAACACATCCGACTGTCCGTACATAGATTAATCTTGTTATAAAACCTTTACTCATATTTATCATCTTTTTTCTGTTGATCAAGTTAAAGTGTAGTAATAGTTTTCGGTTCTAGGATGTGGCTGGGAGGTCAATAACAAGCATTCAACTAGAAAACTTATCAAAGAGAATGTGAGAGAGAGAGAGTACAAACACACTAAAATTCATTTATCAATTACAGCTTCATGCACATGGCTTTTAGCTATAATGTTTATTTGTGACAGTCATGTATACCGAAGTATGTTAAATTGAATTCGAACCAACAACCAGTTGGTTGAAAGCTAAGCTCTCTTGCGTTTGAACAATCTCCAAGCAAGTAATTGAATGTTAGACCAGCGTTTGGTTCTATTTTTAGAGGTAGTTACTATTGTACACTTGTTACATGTGGATTAATGAACCATTTCACTTTAGACCTAATGAATCAAAGAATGGTTCAAGGTAAAAAGTGAAACCCATTTAGAAAACTACTTTTACTATCCATTAAAACATACTGTGTAGCCTGACAACAGAATGTTCTCCATTAAAAACTCTACTTTTTCGGTTGACGTTCTTTTTTGTAATAATTTTTGTGTAAATTATTATATATATGCTATTTGACTGAATATTTTAGTGTTAAAGGATACAAGTAAGTTGTGGTTGATATTTTAACGATCATCATAACATCAGTTCATTGTTTTACGAAGATTGTAGACTTTTCATAGTTTAAATCACGAACAGATCTTAGACAAACTACTAATGAAAATCAAAGAGAACGAAATGACTATTTCACTCTAGTATGTGACTCGTCAGCGGCGTATATCCATGACTAGTTTCAAATCGTAACTCCTGGAGTTCCAATAAGGCTATGACCAGTGCAGTTAAACTATATCAAGTGTGAGACAGTTATCCACATCGGGTAATGGATGAGGCTTGAGCATTATCGAACTGATGTACGTACGTACGAAGTTCTACGTTGTGACTGACAGACTGACTAAATTGAAGCTAGACACACAAACCGTTGGATTATGAGTTAATGTTCTGCAAGTTAATTGTTCACATGTGAGATCGATGATTACGAGTTCAATTGCTCATGGTAAGATTGTGAATGTGAGTTACTGATGAGTTTCATAATAGGATGAAACAACTGTCTAATGCTTTTAGGTTTCTATAGTGATCTAAATGAGATCAGTTCGTGATTTAAAAGCTATGGAATATATCATCATATTATTAAAAGTTGTTCATCATTCATGAGTCTTTCCCCCTTTTAATAATTAACTTCTATTCTAATACTTGATGTAATTTCAGTTGCATCTAACATATTCATACACAAATATCTTAAATGAGGGAAAGAAATTAGATAAGCTTCACTGGAAAGCTTTGTGTTTGAATTCATGTTGAGTTATGTGTCCCAAAATAAAGATGAAACAATTGTTCAATGATATATTTTTCAAATGATTTACTTTTAGGTAAAAATTATTTCTTTAGCGTAATCTGTTATGAAGTCTGACATTAACACCGTTGAATACCGGCTCAGTGGTCTAGAGATTAAGTGCTCCCGTGCGAGACCGATAGGTCATGGGTTCGAGTCTCGCGAGGCGGGATCGTGGATGCGCACTGCTGAGGAGTTTCACAATAGGACGAAACGGCCCTCCAGTGCCTCCAGGTTTTCCATGGTGGTCCAGGTGGTTCTCTTAGGGGCCACACCCGGAGCCTTTGACCTACAGGTCTGATCCACAAGGCAGTGGAGCATCGTAAGGTGATACAGCCCTATGGTAGCCGGTAACCAACGATTGATTCATACGCCATTTGTTCCCTTAGGATATTGGAGCCCATGTGCACCATTAGTTTGAAATGAGGGTTTTCCAACTCCCCTAGGTGGACACTTCACATCCACCAACTCGGTTAAAGCTCCTGCCGGACATTCGCTTTTCGTCTTCTCAATTTCGTAAGCAACAGTAATGCCACGAGAAGGCAGTGAGTAGGACTTCCTTAGCAGTGGCTATATAGGCGTGGCTATGTGAGAGCATTTCGAGAGGGAGAGTGTACTCCCCCCACTCTCGGCCGTACCAGGGCATTCGGGGGCTACCAGAGCATTTCGAATAGTAAAAAATGCAAATCAAGATATACTGTGTTCTCTTTGTCTTTTTATGTGACACTTTCACAGTATGCATTCATGAAACGATTAAGCATTGAACCCATTATCTTTAGATCTCGCAGCTAGCTTTCAACTTCAGACCATACTAAATTTATGGGATTGTGTGACCATCATCCATTCTCAATGATAATATATCCTTTCATGCCCGACATAATCAAATTCTTCTGGTGATAATCATTTGCTAAAACTCTTCTAACAACTTCTTTTAAAGTTTCTCACCAATAAACATAGAATTGAATTTTTACTGAAAGACTGGTTTGAGAGTTTGGTATACTTTATAATCTTGTATTTCTTTAACTCACTTCAATTAGACGTGAATGAAAATTTAAGGGTTTTAAGTTAACTAGATACTATGGGACTTATCTTTTCAAAAAAAAGTGGAACATATCACCCTAACTTTTCTTCGTTTATCATTAATCAATCTGTTTCTGTATGGAGACTTGTAACAGGTTTTTGCTTATTTGAAATTCATTTCTAATATAACTTGTATAGCATTCATGTAACCAACATACATTTTCATCAGTTTGTATGAAGAAAATAAACATACATCAGACGTTTTTGTTGCTAACCAAAATTATAAGGAAAGATGGATAGCGGGTAGCAGTGGAATCCAGGATGCGTGTTTCGTCCTATTTGGGACTCGTCAGTTGGATGTACCTGCATCTCAGAGTTGGTGAACACTGGGACTCAAACTCAGTACCGTTCGCTCTATCTTTGCTTACCATGCTTTTGAATTTAGGCTATATCGAGGCAATACGCACAGTATGCACATATGCCAGTATGAGACTGATCAATTGCAGTCTAAAACATCAATTGGAAGAGTCAAACAAATAATACCAAGTGAATTTAAATAACTGTTGCTATATTTTGTCATGAACAATTAAGTTTAATTAACTGAATTCAGAATATTGAAGCCACTACACTCAGGATCTTTGATGTCAGTATGATTGAATTTCATTATTATGGTAAGCAGAGATGGATAGTGACTAACAGTGGAATCCAGTTTGACGCGCGTTTCGTCCTATTTGGGACTCGTCAGCTGGATGTACCTGCATCTCAGAGTTGATGTTCACCCTGGGACTCGAACCCAGTACCTTCGCTTCAAACGCCATCGCGTTATCCACTCGACCACTGAGTCCTATCAGTACTGACGAGTACCAGTAACCAGACTCAGGGATTTATTTATTTTGACTACAATAGTTCAGTAAATAATACTGTATTGTTAGTTACGAAGTGACTTAATCATACAGCTCTACCTCTTGAAGACCAGATTTCATCATCTACTAAGTAAACAATGAGAAACTTACATAAAGTACTTATTTATTAATTAGGATGAAGTTTTGATTGAAAGGAAGAATTTTCTTTGAAAATTAAGTATTCCACTTGATTATTCTGTCATGATAGTTGATTATTCATTGACAGCGTAAGATCTGGTACAAAATTGTCCATCATTTTAAGTTGACATGCCTCATATCATGCAGTAAGACGACCAGAGGAGACAGTATTATCAGATGCATCCATAAGAGTCTATACTTTCCAATTCTTGATGTTAATTAGTCAGTATCATCATGGATGATAGGAAAAAACAAACACGTACGAATAAAATTCACACCTGTTGCATAAACCATTGACCTTCTCTACTCAGTAGCTTAGTGGATAACGTGTTAAAGCTTGAAACGAAAACAACCGGATTAAAGTTCCAATCTGAATACCAACACTGGGATGCAACTACACTAAATGACATGTTTCGAACAGAACGAAACGAGCATTCTGGATTCCACTGCAATTCACTATCCAACTCTAATAAAAGTAGTAATTGTAGTATAAGGTTAAATGTAGAAAGGGTATTTTGAAAGAAGCTAATGAAAATAAAGAATGAACACTAAGGAATTGTTTTAATGTGCCGTGTCCAATAATGATACTGACGTGCAATTTTCATATATACCTATATCCCTTAGAAAATTAAGTCACCAGCGGTGTATATTTTCTTCCCTAAAAATTCAAGCAACTTTTTGACTGATTTGGCTGTTTTTTGATAGACTCAGTGTATAACCTTTGCCTCTTAAAAAGTAGGTCTAGCATCATGAATGAAATTAGACTCAAGATTTAAAAAACATCACTGATGTATCCAAGTCCAATACTGCAATTGTCATAGATTGTAAATATCTTACGATTTCCAACTTGATATTCTACAACTGCCAACCTAGTTCAAACTAATAACCAGTAATTCCAAGAACCGATACCATATGTTCCTTTGCCAACCACTAACTTTGTTCCAACTTAATCTTAAGTCAGTCAACCCTATGTATTTGGTTATATATGATAAATGCTTCCACTATATAAGGCATTTGATGTTTACATTTTCCTATCTCAAGCTATACATTTCACCTTAACATAATTCACCTAATGGTTCCATTACATGGGAGAAACGGTTTGTATGTCTACCAGCTTTATATATCTTCCAGTTTTAGGAGTCATGTTTATATGTACTATACTTGTGAAAGTTTGCTAAAAATTATCAGAACATTGAACAACTTCATTAGTTGATAGTATTTAAGTGAATCAAATAAACACTTTTTATAATCGTATATATTTTTCCTAAGGTTCAAAACACAGTTTAATAATCAGTACAAAACGTCGAACACTAAGCGGTTTAACTGGTACCCATCCATCAAAACATCGTTCCAGTTCAATGAATACTTTATGGTTCGGTGATCATCCTGTACCATCGGAACGTACACTCTCTCCAGCTACACCAGTTAGATTATCAAATATACAAATACAAGCTCAAGCAGAACTTGAACGTCGACATAGATCATCTTCACATGGGCATAGTTTAGATAGAAAATCTGTATATAGCACAGGAATGACAGAAAGTCATTTGTCCAAAGGTTTAAGTGATTATCATCAAGGTTATGAAGGAATTGGTTATTCATATGATAATCGAGGAAGATTAATACATGGTGGTGCATGTTTACCTGAACGTTCAGCTAGTCGTAAACGTCGATTATTAGATGGTCATGAAAGTTTATCAAGAGTATGGATACCACAAAGTGGTGAACAGTATTCAGTTAAACAAATATCTGATAGAACAGCTAGTTCTCTAACGAGTAAGTTCATATTTCCGGTATGTATATATTCATAACATGATTGACATGGCAATTAGCTTAACAGTAGTGCCGATAAATATTCGATACTTATTATCTGGTCAAACAGTAACTCTTAAGAAATATAGAATTTGGCACATATACACATAAATCCAGGTTACCACGCCACATCAGCACAGCGAAATGAATACTAGAGTAGTAGAAATAGTATTAGTATCAGTATTAGATGTAAACAAGAATGACTTCATAGAATAAAAAGTCTAGCGCTATTCTAAAACTCAAAATCTAAGATAAAAATGTGAATGCTTCTTTATTATTGGGACATATTCTGGGTCGTTTAATCCAACGTCTTCAACCATTGGTGGGTTGCACAAACCAACATGGCTCTATCTCACAGTCAATGGTTTCATGGACCTTTTTCTATATCATTAAACTTTACACATTAAGATAGTTGATCCCTTGGCATACTTGATCCATGTCCCAACCATCTTCTAGATAACAGACAATTGTTCCATCATTATATCAGTCAAATTTCTAGTGGTTAGTTTTAATCTGTTAAATTATTTGAGTCAAGAGTGAAAATAGTCAAATTTCATTAAGGTCATTGATTAGTGGTTACAAAATTGAAAAATATAGACTTTTCAATTTTGAATCATTTCACTATTGTTGTCATCAATATAGGAGGATTTGTCAAGACTGTAAGATGTTCATAGTTTAAATTACGAATTGCATTCAGTTAGATCGCTATAGAAACCTAGAATTACTGGGCAGCTGTTCCATCTTAGTATAAAGCTCATCAGTAATGTTTATTCACAATTCTAACATGAGAAATCTAACCCAGGATAATCGATTTCACATGTGAACAATTAAGTTGCAGAACACTGGCTCATAATACAACTGTTTATGTGTCTAGTTTCAATTAATTGACGATAATGCTCAAGCTTCATCCATTACCTGATGAAGATAACTGTCTAGCACTTGATATGGTTGAACTCCACTGGTCACGGCTCCTCACTGATGACTAAGTAAGAGTAATTATCTGGTAATCTTCAATGATTATGATGGAATAGATTTCATAATCGTACTCATTGTGAGTGTGTTCTGTAATGAAATGATTTTAAAAAATATGTAACATTGGCCCGAATAGCTCAGTGGTAATGTCTCTGATTGTGAAGCTGAGTAACACGGGATCGAATCTGTCAGGGAGCACCAGTTCCCTTAAGATTACAGGTACACCTTACTGACGAGTGCCAAGTAGCACGAAACCCAGGTCCAGGGTTTCCTGTTGACCACCTCCAACCACCATCTTATCGTAATATTGGATACTAATCTTTCTATTAAACTTTTGAACTAAGCGGATAAATTTGTTATTTATACATAACTGTCTACCTTATGTATGTATATGAATACCAAATATGTACGATCTCTTGTGTTTTTTTCAATTCGGATTCCCTATTCGGGTGATTTTTGATAAACTAAATGTAAGAAAATCATCTATACAAAAAGTTTAGGCAAGGAAGTTAGGATTCAGAAACTTCTGAGTAAAAACTATCTCAAAGTTACTGACATTTGACCAGAGTACTAGCCCGACTATCACCATATACTACTTATGTGGATATCAATAACCCACACCACAGTAGTAGTGTTGTGAACAGAACACTGGTTGGGGACAATCGAATGCATTTAAGCAGAGATTACAGACTATCTCAATAAATTCTGATTACCAAACAATGAACAGTCAATTTGCAAATTAACAACCAATAGTTTCAATCTTCACTGTTTCTTCTCTTATTCCATTGCTCATGCATTTTCCAAACGATTGCGCTTCATTTCAGTTCTTTGCTCATCGGTCTTCTGCCAAAATACATTCTATGTCTGACCCACACCATATACTACTTATATAGATATAAGTAGACAACACCACAGTCGTAGTTGTTGTTGTTGTAGTTCAGAAAAATACACGAGTTAAAATAATAGAAGAAGAAGAAATGAACGATGAAATGTGATATGATGAGTCATTTGAAGAAATATAACTTCTATGAACTTCCAGGGTAGTTTCATTAATTATATCGGAGATAAGATAAGTATAGTGCTACAAGTCAAAGGAATCTTGAAAGCGATAGGATTTATATAAAATGAAAATTGACGTCTTCAGTTTGCGTAGTTATTGGACAGTAATCGTATATCTATGTATTAGGATGCACAGTTGCCTATATATCTATATCCAAAGTCAATTATATCTATAATCTCTTATTTCAAGGTGCTTTTTTCGTTTCTTTTCAATGTTTCAATGTTTGTCGTAACTCTAACAGATGAACTTTTGTTTGAACTGAAGTTGAAGTTTTCTCTATACTAATTCTGATTACATGATTTATCGAAAAAATTTTAAACTATTTATTCTTTCATACTTGAAAGCGTGAGTCAATTGAAGCTAGACGACCAGGGAAAACCTGGAAGCACTGGATGGCCGTTTCGTCTTATTGTGGGACTCCTCAGCAGTGCGCATTCACGACCTTACCTCGCGAGATTCGAACTCATTCTTCCATAACTGTAAAACCTATGTACATCAGTAGTGTACACTCAAGGTTCTTCAGCTCCACTTTGATAAAATTCCCCATATCTACCGAACCGGTTTAATTACTAGATATCTTCCTATGTCGGTTTAACTTTTTTCGGAATACCATCACTGAGACAATGTGTGTAGAAATGTTTGTAGGAAAAATTTTAATTGATGATGTTACATAGTCTGTAGATTCTTACTGGACAATTTATGCTGTTTCTTTTAACTAGTCAGTTTAAATCAACCAATCAACCAAATATACAGAAATAGTTTTGCTTCTTCCAGTTAATAATCATTCAAAGTTTCAAACCAGGTCTTGTCATCTGAGGTTCTTGTAGCTCAATGAGACATAACGTATGGAGAAGATATTAATCATTGAGGTAAGATGGTGGTTGGAGGTGGTCAACAGGAAATCCTGGACCCGGGTTTCGTGCTACTTGGCACTCGTCAGTAAGGTGTACCTGTAATCTTAAGGGAACTGATGCTCCCTGGCGGATAGCATTCGATAGCATTCGATCAACACTAAGATGGACTTGACAGGCATGACATTGATCACCACTCAGTGATCAATCAATTGTGAAGATACAAATCATGTTTATTGTTACTTTGACTGTTACCAGTACAAATCCATTCTCATTATCTTACAAATATACCAAGTTATATGATCACTGTGTTAAATAATGTTCTAAAATATATACCATATCATTTAACAACTCAGAGGAGTCCTAAACAAGGATGAAATGTCCATCCACTGCTTCCAGATTTTCAATGTTGATCTGGCTTAGATTGACTTGTGAATTCAACTATAGTGATCAAAATAAATAATATTTTTCCCTTTTAATATTTCTTTATTGATTATCATATAGATCGTGATGAACGACAAGCTCAATTAGATAATTCAGCTATGGCATTTGCTTTACGAGATTTTACTGTACCAAAAATTCGGTGAGCTCAAACAATATAACACTAATATTCATATTACATCTAATAATATTGTCTATCTATCTAGACAGAAACGGGTTTCCAATAAGTCACATCGGAATCATCATCATCATGATGATGATGATGCTAATGCTACTACTACTCATAATAATAATAATAAAGACAATGATAATAATGATAATAACGATAATAATGTTGATAAACATGTAACCAATCGTACTGCTATACGTAACAACACTAAGAAATACCATTGCACACCATCGATTCTTCATTGTTGTATGCGATAATTCTACTTTTCTTTGCCTATTCTCTTATTGACAATGTTTAATTAACCAATGATTATGAATTTGATTTGTTTCACTATTATTTTTTATTATGATTAACTAACTAAATTATATATCTATATATATGCATATACATAGTCATTAACTGCAATCTATGGCTGTGAACCCTCTTAATGAAAAGTTTTTGGCTTGTTTGACTTTAACTTAGCAACATGCACAAGTTTTTTCTTTGTGTGTGTGTGTGTGTGTTTCTTAAGCACCTAAACATAAACAGAATACATAATTATCCCATATTAATTTATTTTATTTAACCAAGAAATATGATTTATTTATTTGCTTATTCCTTTTTATCAATCAGTATATTATCTGATTGCTGTGAATATTACTAATAACAAATTGAGTTTTCAACTTCTTATTTTCTACTACTGATTATAATAATATCAGTAGTAATATCGGTTGTCAGATATTTCATATTCGTGTATATGTGTGAGCCCCCAAATGCCCTGATATGGCCAAGAGTGGGGAGAGTCTGCTCTCACTCTCGAAATGCTCTCATATGGACACACGTATATAGCCTCTGCATGGGAAGTCCTACTCACTGCCTTCTCGTGGCACTACTGTTGTTTACGAAATTAAGAGGACGAAAATCGAATGTCCGGCACTTTAACCGGGTTGGTGCACACGGAAAGTTCACCTAGTATAGTTGGGAAACCCTTGTTCCAAACCAATGGTGCACATGAGCTCCAGTATCCTAAGGGAACAAATGGCGTATGAATCAATCGTTGATCACCAGCTACCATGGGACTTCATCTCCTCATGATGCTCCACTGTCTTGTGGATCGGACCTTTAGGTCGAAGGCTCCGAGTGCGGCCCCCTTAAAAATCCACCTGCTTCAGTTTGGGCACCTGTGCAGTATCACTGCCCTCACACAAATCGAATGAGATTTGTATGGCGCATATATATCTGGTGCCCCTTTGTACCAATATTTATGTGTTTATATAAATAAATGTGTGTGTGAATAAAAACATATTCGCAGATTTCACGTCAAAAGTATCATGATTTCCTAACATACTATTGGTTGGTTGATTAGTATTTGTCCGTTATTTTCTTGAATTACAGTTTCATGAATAGTATAGCGTCTGCCGTGTAAAATGGAAGAACAATAGAAACAAAATAACATTGCATTAGTGAATCTCTGAGCCAGGAATTATTTAAAGTATTCCAACGCCAGTGTTTCAAAACAAATGACTTTGTAATCAGAAGGGGTCTTGTGAAGATTTAGTATTTTTCATAGTTGAAAGCATGGTGGGACTCCTCAGCAGTTCGCATCCACGATCTCGCCTCACGAGATTCGTACTCGGGACCCAGGATGCCGGTTCAGTGGTCTGTCGGTTAAGTGCTCTGGCTCGAGACTGGTAGGTCCCGGGTTCTAATCTCGCGAGTGCAGGATCGTGGATGCGCACTGTTTAGGAGTCCATAATAGGACGAAACGGCCGTCCAGTGCTTCCAGGTTTTCCTTGGTGGTCTAGCTTCAATTGACCCATGCTTTCAACTATGAAAAATAACTTTGTTCCCAGAATTTATATTTAGATACGATATAAATTGTTTTAAACAGTATATTTATAAAGAATTAATTCAACTTTAACATATATATATCGTTATTGACAATCAATTCTAATTTGAATGTTTGGCGTTTAATATGTCAATGGTTATGTGTAATGTTCATTAAATTTCACCGGTAAGACGATGTTTTAGTAGTTAAAGTACATGGCTTTCAAGCAGTGCTTCACAGGTTCGGACACTTTGGTATCTACTTCGGTTTAAAGGCAGTATGGGAAACAGTTATCCTCACAGGAACAGTATAACTCTAAGTCAAATACATAAACTGGCATGTGGTAAGCAAGTATAACAATAGTATTTATAATAACACATATCTTAGACTCCTGTAAAAAACCACTACCTTGCTGCCTACGCCTGTTGCTCCTCGTGAAGCAGCATCGGCCGCTCACCTGGTTAGTCTTTTTAGTTGCGAATTTTAAAGAAATCAATGCTCCCTATGGTATTTGAACCAACGTCACATTGCCTTATAGTCTGAGTATTAATGTTGGTGCTAGTAGTAGTGTGGTGTGTGCTTCTGATGTCGATATATATCGGTTGTATATATCATCGTTCGAAAGTGGAATGACTGACGGCTGAAGGTTGGGAAAGGCGAAGAGAAGAGAATGAGAACAAAGAGTGACTGGTATGGAAAGGAAGTAACAACAAAGTTTGAAACAATTAACAGATATTTTTCAAATGAAGTATTTACTGTATAGTTCTCAGATGTTACTAAGAGATTTTGTATCAACGTACATTTGGTTGTCCTAACTTGTGTTCTCGTTCGCTGAAAAACCTATCAATTAATTGTCTCAATCTTGACCGTTCCTTATCCAAATATCAGTCCATAGTCTCCAATTATTATTGTTTATGCATTTTCATGCCAACTGCGTCTCGTTCCCATGATCTCCTTATCGATCTTCTACTGAAATACATTTAATGCCCGACCATCACCATATACTACTTATGTGGTTATCAGTAATCCGCACTACAGTAGTAGTAGTAGTAGTAGTAGTAGTAGTAATTGTAGTTCAGAAAAATACACGAATTGATCGAACAACACGAAATTACACAAAGGTAGCAGCGATTAACCACATCATACCTAATGAACTTCGATTGACACCTAAATTAAGTATTTGTTATTATTATTTTAGTTATTTTCATTATTATCCGACCACTGAATCCCATTTAGTGTACCATCTTTCAATTGTCAATTTAATAATCACAAGAGTGATAGAGCTAATAGCTTAGCGGTTAACTTACTCGACTTTCGAATGATATGCCACAACTTCAAATCGCACTTTATCTACTCCATTTTAGGTAACCCAGTAGCATTGTGGTAAGCGAACACTCAGGTGGAGAAGATCAATGTATTGTTTAGTACAAATTTACAGAATATCTTCGTAAAATATGACACCATGTATTATATACTTCATTTGAACATCTTTTATCAATTGTCTTTTACAAACTCCATTGTTCTTTCATTTCTGCTGTTATCATAATTACTTTCTGTTTACAGTCCCGCTTTCCTGTGAGAAGACTGAACAATCCGAATTAGACAGAGGAGGGTTCGAACCTGTTATTCACTGGTTAAGAGCCGAGTACTTTAACCATTGTTACATTACATATGGATGGGTAGGAAATATAGAAATACTTATGGTACCTAAATATATTAATTAAAACCATTTCAGTCAGTTTCTATAATTAACTTGGTAGATTAACCTAAAAGTTCTTTTCATTTGGGGTTCGGTTAGTCAGTTATGTACTTAAAGTGATCTGTTCAACTCGTCTTATCATTAGACTTCCATCTAAACTAATGAGTAACAACATGCAAAAAGTCAGTTAATAGTACGTACAGTTTACTGCTCATTAGAGCCAGTGAATTCGAAACCATGGTACAAGGAATATGAGTTTGCGTGTTTATTCGTCATTGTGATGCTAGATAAATAGACTTCATCTCAAGGGAAAGATGAGCGGATCCTTTTAAAACTATGTGGAAATTTACTGTTATAGTTTTAAGTGAAAACTGTTGAATATAAAATAGAATTTCAATAGTTGAATTCATGAGTCTATTTGTGCTAGACTACCATTGAAAACCTGGAAGCACTGGACGGCCGTTTAATCCTAGTATGGAACTCCTCAATAGCGCGCATCCATAGATTCATGATCTCAATAAAAAAACTCAACAACTTACGCTACCTCGTACTGATAATTACCATGTGCTCACTAGTGACTAGTTTCAAGAGGTAATTCTCAGAGTTCCAGTTAGAAGCTGTGACAATTTGAGCTAATCTGTGTCTGGTGTGAGACAGTTACTCACTGAAGACAATGGAAGGTGGTCGTGCACTTGCGCGAATTGCTTGAGTTTAGGCATTGACACTGTTGGTTGCCGGCTCAGTGATCTACAGGTTAAGCGTTCGCATGCGAGACCAAAGGCCCTGGGTTCGAAACTCGCGCATTAGATCTTAAGTGCACACTGCTGGGGAGTCCCATAATGGGACGAAACGGCCTTCCAGTGTTTCTAGGTTTTCAATGATGGTCTAACATCCACCAATCCGTAATCTCAATCAAAATCTCAACAATCTTCACATCCCCATACTGTAAAAGGTCTAGCTTAGATTTACTCATGAATTCAATTATTAAAATTGCTACAATCTCCACAAATCCCTATTCTGATAAACATGAATTGCTACCTTTAAGTTGATGAATACGATAAATTATATTATAATCAATTGGGTGTTTTACATGGCAAATTGAATTCATTTGGAATATTCATTTAATTAACTCGTTCTCCTATGCTTTCTATATTAACAAAATTCACAGACATTAACCGGAAACAACTTGATTGGTGTTATCGAAATGAAGTACATTTTCTTTTGTTTCATTTAATTTAACCTAATACAAATATCAACATTGATGGTGAAACATCCTAATACCATTTCATAACTTTATAACTCATTATGACAGCTCATCCGACGATCATTCTCTTTATGTTCTCATCTATTGATGATTTCATTTCAGTAATTTAACACTTTTTATTAGTAGTGTAGAGGTGTTCAAAAGATCTTTGGGTTTAGAACTTCATATCGCATAATGATGGAAGTTGGATAAATATTAAAAACTAAGAAGTTATGAACAAGTATCTCATCCTATCATGGAACTCCTCAATCATACTCATCTATGATCACACAGTGATCAAACTCAAGACACCCATGCCTCAGATTAGTTCCCCCATCTTTAGATCATTGTGATGTTATACGGTGGTCTACATTTCTGACTCCAGTCAGTTAGTGATTATGAACAGCCTTCATACATTGAGATTGATGATATTTGTTTCACCAGAACTCTGAGAAACTATTATTAAACTCATGGTGAAAAGTTATTGAAAATCGCTCAGCACTAGACAACTATTTCTGTCTTAGTCCGAAACTACTCTAACAACTCAAAGCCACGACCTGGTTAAAAAATCGGTACCGGAACATTTAGGTTTCAAGTAAAGTGTGGTGATTTTAGACCACTGAATTGGTACCTTGCAACCAACATTTTCTACGCTGGTCAATTCATGATATATTGAGACTACCATCCTATAGCGTTGTTAGTTGTCTCATCTTGAACATTAAAACAAACAAAATTAGATAACTTGTTGAAATATGTAGATAGAAGGAACAGGTAGCCCAGATATTCAATCAGTCACCAATCAAAAAAGATTTATTTTATATATCTTAAGTCAACTAGGACAAGTGAATTTCAAAAAGGAAGATTTGACTAAGAAGGGAGAGGTAACATGCAGTAGGACAAATGGCGTATTTTCATTAAGTGTAGATATAAGAGGGTCAAAGCAATTACCCACAAGTCTTAACTGAACCAGTTGAATACTAAATGTAATAAACAAATTTTGTTTATATTCATCCAGTCTTTAATATTTAAGTTCCTTACACAGTTTTAATCCTTTTAATTTAGCTGGACAAATTCAAAACAGAAAAAAAAGTTAAATTGAGATATATTTAATTAATATCAGAAGTGGTTTTGTAGATATTACAGTAATTTTAATAATTGAGATCAAGGAATCGATTAAAGCTAGACCACCGTGGAGAACCTGGAAGCTGTGGACGAACATTTCGTCCTATTATGGGACTCCTCAGCAGTGCACACTCATGATCCTGCCTCGAGAGATTCGAACGCAGGACGTGTCGCTCAATCCCGTGGATCGGTTGAAGTTAGACATTAACAACGTTGGATGCCTGCCAGCTCAGTGGTCCAGAGGTTAAGCGCTCGCGCGCGAAACTTATAGGTCCTGGATTCAAATCTCGCTAGGCAGGAGGAAACGGCCGTCCACTGCTTCCAGGTTTTCCATGGTGTTCTAGCTTCAGTTGATTCGTGATCTCAATTATTTAAATATTTAATTTTTCAAAAGATTTTCAATACTAATAAATGTTTATAGTTTCATATTAGGGATTGAATTCCAATGTGAGATCAGTGGAGTTAAACCATGTAGGACATGAAATAAATATCACCAGTCTCGATGTATGAAGGTTGTTCATAATCATTAAATGAATGGAGTTAGAAATGTAGACCACTGCATAACATCCCAATGATCTAAAGATGAAGAAACTGATCCGAGGCATTGATCTCTTGAGTTTGATCCTTGTGTGATCATAGATGAGTATAATGAAGGAGTTCCATGATAGGATGAGATATTCGTCCATAACTTTTTACTTTTCAATATTTGTCTAACACCAGTCAAAAACACTAGCCTTTTATCTAACTGATGTCATTCGGCAATCAAAATGTATCCTTGAACAATTATCTTTTAATATTCGTATTTTCTCATGTTTAAATCTCTTAAATTTCACTTTGAAATTATCTATTCTTCATTTGGAAGACAATCTCTTCATTGATAATATTAATCAAGTTCTTAATAATGACGTCACTAACTTGTTCTCGTTTTTCTAATGACTACTTTTATTCTCATATTAGTAGTATATATATATAAAGGAGATGATTATCATACTAGACTAGTAGTATCTTATTTCATAAAATTGAGATTCATTTATTAAACTGAATGTCTTCCATCTATTTAAGAATTACTTTTCTCTATTGTGGTTATTGTAAGCAATGTTATATCTCCATGGATTTAGTTACTATGTAGATTAGTTTTTGTTGTTGTTGTTGTTGTGGGTAGAAATCGAAATCATTATTGATTTTATTGTTTTAGATTTTCCACATTTTTTTTCTTTTCTCTTAAATGTTCAAATAACTATTACGTAATCAAGTTGATACAAATGAATGAAATTTTGATTGAGACACTGAATGTGTATTACGTTTCATGTTGTATGTTATCAAGCTTAGTGATTCAGTTTCCCAAGTTATTCTTCTTATTGATATAACTTATAGCCTGTGTACCCTCGTAATGTATAACGTGGTAATACTGCCAATTAGAGAGCAATGATTTATCGATCGGACCGATGATACACGAAACCCGTACCAGCAGTCTAGAGCACTTATTTGTCCTGTTTCCCACCTAGCACAGTCTATTAAGTCTAGAACACCAATCTCAGCCTCTGTAGTAAGAATCATTTATTCCAAACATACTGGGTTTATATACTAAACAGACAGACCACATCGTACTATAAAATAGGAAACAACATTTGTACAAGATTTAGCCAAATGTGACTGTGAATAAGGGGGATGGTAATTGATAGACTGGGGATAACTCGGAAACGGTAAATCGTATAATAATAGTTCATAGGTCAAAATAAAGCTATTAATAAGAGGGATGCGATTATGGATAGTTTAGTTAGTTAACAATTATACAATAGGAAATATACATATCATATTGGTCTATAAATAGTTCTCAAAAGTTACCATTCATAGTTCTCTTCGGAGTATAACATAAACTCATCTATCTTATCCTGAAGTTCGTTCTCCTTGAAAATCTATGTAAGGCAAGAATAATAGTTATTCCAGGATACAGTAGGAGATATAACCGCTAAGCTATATGATATCTGGTTACAACTCAATAATTCATAGTGGCAAATATTAGAATTTTTTGTAACCCTTTTGTTTGAATTAAACTATGATACGTTTTTCCTTCCTCTTCCTCTTGATCATTACCAGCACAATATTTCAATTACTTTCCTATTCATTCTGGTGATTATATCTCACTGTGTTGGTGTTACACGGTGACTTGCACTAATACACATTCCTTTCAAGATGCACGTTAATTACAATTGATCGATTGACTCAGGAAAAATAGATGGACTGAACTATTTAATTTATTTAGACACATAAATATTGGTACAAAGGGGCACCAGATACATATGCACCACACAAATCGAATGAGATTTGTGTGAGGGCTGTGATACTGCTCGGAAGCCCAAACCGAAACAGGTGTTTTTCTTAAGGGGGCACACCCGGAACCTTTGACCTAAAGATCTGATCCACAAGGCAGTGGAGTATCGTGAAGAGATGCAGTCCCATGATAACCGGTGACCAACGATTGATTCATACGCCATTTGTTTCCTCAGGATACTGGAACCCATGTGCACCATTGGTTTGAAATGAGGGTTTTCCAACTCCCCTAGGTGGACTCAACGTGTCCACTGGCCAGGTTAAAGCACCGGACATTCGCTTTTCGTCCTCTCACTTTTGTGAACAACACCCCTGCCACGAGAAGGCAGTGAGTAAGACTTCCCTTGCAGAGGCTATATACACGTGCCCATGTGAGAGTATTTCGAGAGGGATAGCGGACTCTCTATACTTTCGGCCGTATCAGGACATTTTGGGATTAAAATAACATAGATTCTTCACTTAAGTGACATTCAAACAATAATCAGTGAATCAAAATGTAATCAACCAAGAAAGATATTTATTTTAGAATGCAGTCATTTCATTGTACTTTATTGTTTTCTATTCAGCTACGTAAAACAAGTTAGTAGGTTTGGTTATTTTGAATTATCAACCCAAAATAGGACGAAACAACCATCCAGTGCTTCCAGGTTTTCCACAGTGGTCTAGCTTCAATTGACTCATGATCTCAACTATATAAAATTACTAAAATCTCCACAAAACCCCCCTTCTGATATCAACATAATTGCTAATTTTGAAAATGAATTATCCAACGGTAATTAAACAAGGTATATAAAATGTAAACGTAAGTGTAGTTAAGATATAAATTTGCTACAGGCTTGTATCAATGCTGTAAGTGGTAGTCCTAGAGTGTTTACAAAATGATTTTCATGACGTGATGTAGTAAGAAGGTTTAGAAAGATAAGACATGTGAACTAAACTCATTAGATTGTCACTACGTGTAATTGAATAATAAAATTAAGAAGTCAAAATCATTTGGTTACCAAAGGAGATGAGGATTATCCAACGAGTTTCTATGACTGGAAAGGTTAAGTCGAAGCTTTCTAATTTTTAAGGTTTCCGTAAATTTTACTAATCCAGAGTTGAATTGTTTGTCTTGATATTGAACAATGAAGTTTATTTCGTCGTCTTTGAATGAGTAGATTCTTTGAAAAATGTTCAAAAAACGTGTAGATGCCTATCTTTCTATCCTCGCGATAATTATACTTCCGAATGTCAAATATTTAGGTATTAACTGAAGCAACATTCGATGTACCATATTGTTTATGGTTGAAAAAATTCATCATTCAAATTATTTTATTACATGCTGACATATCAGCTTGCATGCAACAGTCAGCTACAACGTAGGAACAGGCACATATATGCATCGGTCCAAGTTGCCATACCTCGTTAGCACAACAAGATGAACACCGAATTCATAGAAGTAGTTAATTTAGTGGTGGTAGTATATAAAAGAAAGGTTGTATGTAAGGAAATAGTACAGAACTAAAGACAGAAGCAATTTTAATCTCAAGGTTTAAGGGAAGATAAAGAGTGTATACACCTACGCCATTGTGATCGATTCTGAGCCATGTCACACAGAGTCTCCAACCATTGGTAACGATAGTCATGCGGACCCCAACCAAGTAGTCTGCATCTGCTTACATGGCTCAGATTGAAAGTTAGTGACTTCAAGCACTGATGCCATGTTTTGGTTTGACCGCCCCTAACTTTCTTCCAACCATCCCCAATATCAGTCAGCATAGCGCGTCGTGGTAATCAGTGTTCAGGCATACGTAACACGTGGCCCAACCATCTCAGTCGATGAAGATTCATCACCTCATCAACTGATTTACCATCATTCCCTAATACCATGTGTCTAACCTCATTATTACTTACCCAGTGATACCAGCAGATGAGAGCAATATTTCTAAGACATCTGTGGTCAAATACTAGTAACTTACGAGTATCTTCTACTCTTAATGGCCACGTTTCACAGCCGTAAAGTAGAACAGAGCGAACTGCTGCGTAGTATACTCGTCCCTTAATTGATAGACGGATATCTCGTCTTCGCCATAGGTGACGTAAGTTGGCAAAAGCCAAATGAACTTTCTGAATCCGTGCTGAGATTTCGTCAGACAGCAACCCATTAGTGCTGATCAGACTTGTATGTAACTGGAGAGAATGCCTTGAAATACAATGAATTCATATTATTTTGAGGTAGACACTTCAGAAATACCTTCAAGCAACAGAAATTACTACTTCAAAGTAATAAGTCATGATATATTTTAAGTTTTGATATCGTCTTCTAATTTTCCTATGAATTAGTACAGTTAGAAACGCGTGCTCCAAACGTTTTTATTGGGGACTTGTTTTACTACTTTATATTAGTAAGTAGTTAATCTCTGATTATGAAAACACTTGATTCGCAACATTTAATAATGTGAACTAATCATGTTACGACTGAGAGGATGCCAAGTGATAATATAAAGAGATCTACAGAAAATAATATACAGTAGGGCAGCAAAAATGAGTGTTAATACCCCCCCTGTGGCTACGAAGAGCTGGTATTTCAGAGAAACACCATTATTATTACATTTTTGGTTTGGTTGAAGTTAGACATTAACACCGTTAATTGCCGGCTCAGTGGTCTAGTGGCTAAGCGATCGCGCGCGAGACTGATAGGTTTTGGGTTCGAGTCTCGTGAAGCAGGATCATGGATGCGCACTGCTGAGGAGTCCCACAATAGGACAAAACGGCCTTCCAGTACCTTCAGGTTTTCTATTGTGGTCTAGCTTCAATTGACTTATGATTTGAACTATAAAATTATATACATTTTTCTAAATATTGAAATACTATTCATATTGAGTTAGATACGAGAAGAGTTCTTTTATATCCAAGTTGGCTTTCCTATCCATGATTCAATTATTGTGTTTCATTTGATAATGAGATATTTGCACGTTATAATTATAGCTTACAGAACATATAGTTTTGCAAATCTTAAAGAATCATCTGTCCTAAGATTTAGAAACATATGATGGGTTAATTCATTTTCGTATTGGTTGTTTAAATTTCCCCATTGATGTTTGGGACTGGAATCGATCATTCTCTTATTGGTATATGTACATCTTGTGGGGATTGCCTCTAGATTGCTTCCAGAGTGAACATCAACTCTGGTACATGCAGTTACATCCAACTGATGAGTACCAAATAGGAAGAAACGCGAGTCCTGGATTTCATTGCTAGTCATTATCCGCCTCTGCCTATAGTGGGTTATTTTGTTTTCCGATGTTTGATTTGAAAGCAAACAGTAACGACACTACAATTTCATCTGGGGAATTATTGAACTGAATCTCAATCCAGTAGTTTGGCTAGAAAATAAAGCAAAGTGTGACGTATAGCTTAGGTACGAGAATATTATGGTGATCATAAAGTTGTGTTAACTAGTTAATTGGTAAAGTGAAATTGATTTTCAAAGTGTTACTTAGACTTCAATGATCGAAAAATGGTAGTACACCGTCTCATTCTTTTGTGAATTAAAACAAAATTTTGACTTTTAGTGTGTCTATTTTAGTAGTGGAACAGTATGTTCACATAATGAATCGGTAATCAGAACCCAAACTGATTGTTACAAGGTTCGGAATACTATCAAGACTCAGTGGCCGAGTGGATAACGCGATGGCGTTTGAAGCGAGGGTACTGGGTTCGAGTCCCAGAGTGAACATCAACTCTGAGATGCAGGTACATCCAGCTGACGAGTCCCAAATAGGACGAAACGCGCTTCAAACTGGATTCCACTGCTAGCCACTATCCATCTCTGCTTACCATGCTAGTGAATTAAGGTATATCGAGGCAATATGCACAGTATGCACATATGTCAATTAGAGACTGACCAGTTGCAGTCCTAAACACATCGATGGGAAGATCCAAACAAACAATACTAAGTGAATTCTAAAAAAAGTTGTTCAGTTACTTTCAAATTGATGGTTTCAGTTGTTGAGGACTTTAGATCCTGAGAACCCACTCGGAAAAGGTTTTAATTTTGTAAATTTATTCTGAAAATTTGAATTTTACTTTTTCGCGCCAATAGACGCTTAGTTGACCCACTCGGAATTCATTGACTGTCATTGATTGACGGAGATTTTTAATAGGCTATTTTTCGGCTCTTTCAAGGGCGCTTCTATCATTGTATAAATAAACTTGATTTGTGCGCTTAGTGACCTCGTATTTTCTGGGTGATTGTAGAATACATTATCTACGCCTTATCAAGACTTCTTCGTCTAATTAGCAGGGCTGGGGACAACGGATTAGAATAGCCTATCGTGTCACTGTGTCATTGACTTTCGTTCCGTTTACCGAGTAAGGTGAACTCGTCATATCATCAAGCATATGATTAATACATGGATGCAATTGCCCAGTTGTCCTGGAATTATAAATCATGGTAGTTAGCACCCGTTAATATTAGTTTATCTGTAATCTACAAGGAATTGTTGCTTCCACATGGAATCTGAACTGAGTTAAATACACCACCATCAGGCTTATTTAAGTTTTATATGTCATTAGAAAGCTATTTTATCCGGGTCAACCTAAGTATATCATTCACGGACTAAATTTCAGATAAACGAAACGGATGTACTGTATTAAAATTGTTTAAATGATAAACGTGAATTGATTGAAAAAATCTAATCAGACTGTTGTATAATATCAAATCAAGGAAACAATTTCAAGTGACCCATTCAGCTCCAATTTAATTTAGTAATCAATATCACCACATTCTGACTAGTAAATTTATTCATTCAAAATGAAACTGTATGGTAAGCCTCAAAATACTCTGATACGGCCGAGAGTGGGGAGAGTCAGCTCTACCTCTTCAAATGCTCTCACATAACCACACGTATACAGCCACTATCAAGGAAGTCCTACTCACTGCCTTCTCGTGGTGGGGGTGCTGTTTACGAAATTGAGAGGAGGAAAAGCGAGTGTCCGGCACGGAAACCGCGTTGGTGGACACGGAGGATCCACTTAAAGGAGTTGGAAACCATAGAGTCCAAGCTAATGGTGCACATGAGCCCCAGTATCCTGAGAGAACAAACGGTGTACGAACCTATTGTTGGTCACCGGCTACCATGGTACTGCATCTCCCAACGTTGCTCCATTTCTTTGTGGATTAGAACTCTAATTAAAGGACTCAGGGTGTGGCCTCCCAAAAAACCACCTGTTTCGGTTTGGTCACCCAGGCAGTATCCCAGGGTTAATTTAACTACGCAAGTAAATATTAAAAATAGATGTAACCGGAATAATGAGAGATTAACTGGATCTTTTTTTCAATATATGCATTTGGTGGCAGCATTTGTGAGAAGTAATAAATATGAAGTTGCTCCCGTTTTGATTATTTGTCAACATTGAGTCTTTTAACAAACAACCTGTAAACAACCGAAGTGTTGAAAACGCGTTGACCTTTAGCTTCAGTCTCTACGGAATATTCTTACAGATGCGAATGAAAACCCTCCTTTATGTTCTTCCAATATAAGTGCTTCAGCACGTACACATAAACTGGGAAATATAATAGGAAGGAAAGTGAGGTGGAAATTTATCCACAGCGTTTGTCTCAGTGAGTTATTTGTTTGACATAAAGAGGTTAGTTTATAATGACTTTTTATTGACCGTAAGATATCTCATTCTTGCTTCCCCATACTTACCAATAGAGGTTTGTGGGGAACTGTTATCTTACAAAGATTTTTCAAATACGGTTTGTTCACCTTCAATTTTCTACCATAAATATGATTTCTGTATTCGACTGAGTAGTACTATAATTCAAACTTGCATATAGGGATCGGAAAATTATATAACAAGAAAAGGAATTTATAAGTGAGAGGACAAAACAAGATATGAAGCAATCAGATAGCGAAAAACTGTAGTCTTTTGTACTATTGTTTATTACTATCGTGACTATAGTAATCAATGGTTGGAGAATTTGGGTGACATGGTTCAGAATCGATCACAATGACGTAGGTGTATATACTCCTTGTCTTCCCTTAAACCGTGACATGAAAATTGCTTCATATCTATCTTTCTTCCTTATATCCTTATATACAATCTTTCTTTTATAGGTAGGTGGTTTTCTTAGGGGGCCACATTCATAGCCTTCGACCTAAAAGTTTGATCCACAAGGCAATGAAGTAACGTTGGGAGATGCAGTCCATGGTGGGCAGTGATCAATGATTGGTTCATACACCATTTATTCCCCCAGGATCCTGTGGCCTATGTGAACCATTGGCTTAGAATCAGGGTTTTCCAACTCCCCTAGGTATACTCTCCGTGTCCACCAACGCGGTGTCCTCACCAGACATTTACTTTTCGTCCTTAATTTTGTGAAAATACCCTTGCCACAAAAAGGCAGTGAGTAGGACTTCCCTGGTAGAGGCTATATACGCGTAGCCGTGAGAGAGCATTTGAAAAGTTAGAGCGCACTCTCCCCACCCTTGACCGTACCAGGGCATTTGGGGACCAACGGATAGCGTTTCATGTTCGTTAACATTCGTCAACATCAAAATATATCCATAAATTTGAGGGGATTGTTTCCTTCCATAGGATTCTTATTTCCTGTCACTTAGTTTCGCAACATAATACGTTACTTTTGGGCCTAATGGGGCTAGGAATGACTCCCTGTAGAATTGAAGTATTTACAACAATCAATCAATAGAATTCTATCAGTGATAAAAAAGAAACAACGTGAGATGAGTTAGTACTAAGTCATCTGTTAGTATACACTTTAGTCTGGATTTACGTGCCGGATAATTCGTTTACTTTCAACTACTCATGTTGTGTTAGCGATACAGTATTATGTTAAAAACAAATGAAGACGAAAAAGAATAAAGTAGCTGCTATAAATTCTGATCCAAACTTCTGAAATTTTCATTTGCTTGATACTGACTATCCAACTCAAGTTAACCAGTAGTTTGACTATTCTCATGTTTTGTTTATTGCATTTCTGAAACAACTGCATGTTACCAAGAAAGGTTACAATTTGTTGTGAGCAACATAGATCCCAGCCATCTTAATTAGCTATGATTCAAAGAATTATCAAAATGGATTATCTACTTTACGTAATACTTGATGCACAATCTCGATGCTCTTCATTCGGTGCTTTCAACAAACTTGAAAGATGATTTAAATGAACATTAAGAACCAGTATTCGCTCTCAAACAAACACAAACCAAACTGGGGAATCTCATAGGCATTGATAAATAAATTAAACTAAGAGTGAACGGTTTAGATCTTGCAACTACGGGCAGCTAATATTTTAATACGGTAGCTATTCAGTAGCCGACTTCTTTGTACCTATTCTTTACCATAGAATTATTGACATAAAATCCAGGGACTAAGTGATTTCACTGGTTTTAAACTCTACGATAAGCAACCATTAAGAACAATGAATTTTTAAACAAAAATGGAATTCCATTCTAAAGACTTAATAATGATGCATCTATCATAATGCTTATAAATATAGGGTTCAACCTTAAGCTAAATCAACAATATATATTAATGACCCTGAATCAAATCTACTGATCAATATTCACTTGCTTTTTATGGGATGAAAACAATCGGTGATGGAGAAACATTCATAACTTGAATAATTTTTCTTCTGGTTAGCGACTTTTTAGCGAGTTAGTTTTCTACGGGATGGGGTCTCTAACCCCATGCTCAACCCTCCTACTTTATCCGGGTTTGGTATCGGCAGTAGCTCCCGGAGGAGGTACAGACGGAGTTAAACATTAATAACAGATTGACCAAATACCAGTTATTCAAAGAAAAATATACAACTTTTGACGAAAAATTAGTTAACGGTCATGTTAGAATTAGGTCACGACTAGAGTAATGACTTAGTAGTTAATGTTCAATTTTCAATAAATAGTTCAAAAGTTTTTAACCCAATTCACTATCTTGGTTTAGACAGTCAGATATGATCACTAATTCTTATATCTAAAGTATGATTTAAAACTGAATAAATAAAAACCCGCAAGTAGCTGATGAGTTGCATCATCAGTCAGTCAGTTAGCTACAATGTGGGGTCAGGCACATATATGCATTGGTCCAAGTTGCCATACCTCACTCATTAGCACAACAAGATGAACACCGAATTCATAGAAGTAGTTAATTTAGTGGTGGTAATATATAAAAGAAAGATTGTATATAAGGATATAATACAGGAAGGAAGACAGATATGAAGCAATTTCAATCTCAAGGTTTAAGGGAAGATAAAGAGTGTATACACGTGCGCCATTGTGATCGATTCTGAGCCATGTCACCTAGAGTCTCCAACCGTTGGTTACGATAGTCGCGCGGACCCAAACTAAGTAGTCTGCATCATCCGGTTGAGGTGATATGACTTATTACATGTAAAAAACAGAAATTTTTAAAAGGCTACTTTGTTAACCTTCCATTAATATTCTAACTATTAAGTTGTGGTTCATACGTCAGATGACCAAATATAGGATGGTTATAACACGGCTCCTCTGTATATATTCAGTATAGCACAACCTGATATACTGGATGAAAAACATAAATATAGTCCGAGTTAGGACTTAAAATGTTTGCGGAAAACTAACAAGAAAATGAAAAAAATACTGAAACTCCTGATGATAACGTCAGTTTCGTAACAAATATCACAACAGAAAGAAAACTAGCTCATATTAACTAATGAATTTAAGCCTAGTGATAAGACATAAATGGTATTCATCAAACAATTGATGCTGTCAGTTCGCTCTTTCTTTGAAAATAGATCACATATCGTTTTATAAACATTTCTGATATACATAAATTCACTTGGTATTATTTTTGTTTGGAACTTCCCATTGATGTTTAGGATTGCAATTGACCAGTTTATTATTGGCATATGTGCATGCTGTGCATATTGCTGCCTCGATACAGCCTTAAATCACAAGCATTATAAGCAAAGATGAATAGTGGCTAACAGTGGAATGCAGTTCGACGTGCATTTCGTCCTATTTGGGATTTGTCAGCTGGATTTACCTACACCATAGAGTTGATGTTCACTCTGGGACTCGAACCCAGTACCTTTCGCTTCAAACGCTATCGCGTCATTCACTTAGCTACCGAGTCCTAATAGCCACTTGCTTGTACAATGTGGTGAAGTCTAAATTCACTTGGTATTATCTTTTGTTTGAATCTTCTCATTAATGTTTTAGGACTGTAACTGGTCAGTCTCTTATAAGTGCACAAGCAAGTGGCTATCAGGACTTAGTTCCTGAGTGGATAACGCGATGACGTTTGAAGCAAAAGGTACTGCGTCCGAGTCTCAGAGTGAATATCAAATCTGAGATGCAGGTACATCCAGCAGACAAGTCCCAAAATAGGACGAAACGCACGTCGAACTGGATTCCACTGTTAGCCACTATCCATCTGATATATATATATATATTATTTCGTCTTTTCCATATTACTAACATTGATAATAAGTAGTATTATCACTAAAAACAAACTCATATCCATTTGATAATATTACAAAGTTGTTTCTTCTTCTATTTTCATAAATAAATCAAGAAATCTCACTGGACATAATCATTTCAACAATCATTCATCTTTAATAAGAAGTAAAAGTTTTCAACAATTTACCGACTTCAATAAATCAACTCATACAACAATGATGAAGATGATGTCAACAATGGAAGTATTTAAATTATGGAAATCTGATCTAATATTATATAGAAGTAATCATACATTTGAAACTGATCCAAGATCATGGTTATATTTATCATATAATATAAAATATTTACATGAAACAACCGTTTAAAAACGAAAAATACAAAATGATTATCCATTACAAAATCTTAACTCATCTAATATCAATTATCAGAAAGGGGTTTGGTGGAGATTTCAGTATTTTTATAGTTGAAAGCGTGAGTCAATTGAAGCTGGACCGATAGGCCCTTCTGATAATTAATATAATCATATGCTCACTAGTGGCTGACTTCAAGGAGTACATACAGGAGTTCTAGTGACAAGCAATGACTAGTGGAATTCAAACAACATCTGTTGTGAGATAGGAACTCAATGAAGACAATTGGTGAATGGTTGCTTAAAATCGTGGATCATTTAAAGTTAGACATTAACACCGTTGGATGCCGGCTCAATGGTCTATCGGTTAAGGGCTTCGGCTCATGATTGGTAGGTCCTGGGTTCGAATCTCGCGAGTGAGGGGTCGTGGATGCGCACTGCTGAGTAGTCCCATAGTAGGACAAAACGGCCGTCCAGTGCTTCTAGGTTTTCGATGTAGGTCTACCTTCAATTGACTCACGCTTTCAACTATGAAAATCATGTAATATCGATTAATAATAATTGAGTATGAGATTATAGTGTTATATCTTGTGGCTGAGTGGATGCCTAGTTATGATGTAATAAGACCGCCAAACAGGGAGCAGCGGATTATCGATTGAAACAGTGACACATGAAAACTGTACGAGCAGTCTAGAGTGCTAATCACCGGTCCTGCGATCTGCCTAGCCCAGTCAGTTAAGTCCAGAACACCAATAACAGCCTCTGCAATATCAATCATTATTCTCAAATGTACTGGGTTTATATATCAAACAGACAGACCACATCGTACCATAAAATAGAAAATAATATTTGTACAAGATTTAGCCAAAAATGGCTGTGATTAGAGGGAACAGTAATAAATGGACTAGGGATAACTCAAGAATGGTAAATTGTATAATAATAGTCTTTGGGTCAAAATACAGCTCACAATAAAAGGAACATGAATATGAATTGTTAAATTACTTAGCAATTATACAATAGGAAATAGACATATCACATTGATCCATAAATAGTTCTCAAAAGTTACCATTCATAATTCTCTTCGGCATGCAACATATATGACGATAGATAAGAATGATTCTGGATCAAATTCTATCAATCTGTTAGTCAGTTATAAACAACCATGCAAAATAGTATTAAACCCTACCCGAGAACTATTTCCTTTCATATAGCAACTATACAAATTGTACTTCTGAATTACTATAAAAACCCTATATTTTCTGTATATAGATAAACCTTTGGAGTAAAATGCTTCTCGCATATTTTGCGCCTTTTCTCTCATGTTCAAGTGGTTGTGTAGATTTAGCTTGGGGTTTACGAGACTAGCTTAGGATCAGAGTATAAAGTTCAATTAGCAAGACTTATTAAATATAACAAAGGTTTGTTATATATATTATCTAATTTTACGTGTAGCTATTTATAGTAGATACATCCTATTGCTAGTCAACAATACTCAATGATCTATATATGTTCTAGGATTTAGGATCATTCAGTTAATAAGTCTTAAATAGGATAAAACGCACATCATTAATTTTAAATGTTAGTTACTATGTGGTATGGGTTGCTTACATTCACATAAGTAGCATACGACGATGGTCAGGCAGAGAATATATTTCACTAGAAGATCGATAAGAAAAGAAACACAATTGATATGAAAATGCATGAACAATAATAATAGGAGACTATGGACTGATATTTACAGAAGGAATGGTCAAGATTGAGGATTAGATCAATAGAATTAATAAGTCGTCGTACTTTATCAGGTGAAACAATCGATTCAAATATCTGGACAAAGATCAAGAAGCATATACAAATCAGGGAAAGTGTTCCTTAACTCACGATACAAAGCAACTAAGTGGAGTTCAAGTGGAACGAGAATGAAATCAGTTTTATATATGCGAAATTCAGTGTAGCCGGATGTATCTACCTTCGCACATTGATTAGTTGCGGCCTACTATTATTCGAAAAAGTTTTGGGTTATAAATGAAATTACGTAGTTCAGTTGTTCTCCTTAAAGCTTGCATAAATTTCTCGTTTAACAACAGCGATTTATAATTTAGGTTAAATTATTTCAGATTCAGTCATACATTTTGATATTTGAAAATTAGATCAAATTCATTTGTACATTACCAAATGGTACGTTGGATAGAAATCAATCAACTATAGACGATGTAAATAAAAGATTGTAACCATCCAAATTGTCATATTTTATGTTGAATCAGGAAAACAAATATGAGAAACTGATTAGAAATAATAATATTAACTATAATAGAAAGTTTATGATAGACCCTTTCCCGACCGTTGCACACTCTTTATCTTTCCTTCAACCTTGAGATTGAAATTGCTTCATATCTGTCTTCCTTCCTATACTATATCCTTATATACAATCTTTCTTTTATATATTACCACCACTAAATTAACTACTTCTATGAATTCGGTGTTCATTTTGTTGTGCTAATGAGTGAGGTATGGCAACTTGGACCGATGCATATATGTGCCTAGTCCTACGTTGTAACTAACTGACTGACTGATAGACGCTTCGGAAAAATCAAATAAGTAGTATGAAGTACCATTAAATCTAAGGTTTAAGAAGGAAGATATTGAGTAAATACAATAACTATGTCGATGCGATAGATTTCGGTTCATGTCGAATAACTGCACAAACTTTAATTTACAACAGTTGCATCGTCGACAATCAGAAAGTCTACATAAACTAACACAATTAATGATTTCATGGATTGATATCATATCTTGGATAATAACCATAACAGATTTTTCTTCAACAGAAAGTCGAACTAGATTATCGTTTGGCTGTGTGTAATACATAATTCAAAGAAGAAAGCCAACAGACAATATTAAATATTTTTAAAAAAACTATTCTCTTAACTAAATCATCTATGGGCCCCCAAATTCCCTGGTACAGCCGAGAGTGAGGAGCGGCCACCCTCCCTCCCGAAACGCTCTCACATGGCCACGCGTATATAGCCTCCGCCAGAGAAGTCCTACTCACTGCCTTCTCGTAGTGGGGGTGTTGTTTACGTAATTAAGAGAACGAAAAGCGAATGTCTGGCGCTCTAACCGGGTTGGTGGACACAGAAAGTCCAACTAGGGGAGTTGGAAAACCCTAATTCCAAACAAATGGTGCAAATGGTCTGGCTCCAGGAACAAATGGGCTTGAGTATTCGTTATATGTAGAACTCTTTAAATCCACATTATTAACGTATATGATTAATATTCATGAAAGATGAAATCTTAGAAAGTATAATAAAAACTTTAAAGATATTCACAAAAAATAAGTTGAAATATATAACAATTAAAATGAAGAACTACACAGTGAATCTTACAAATCGGGGGGGGGGGGCGAAAAATTTACAGAAAATGAAAAAAAATATTAAAAAAATAAGAAATACATTAAATATTTACACATCAGTGAATATACTACTTAAATACTAACTATACAACTATACTACTCATTATTAATATATAAGAGCAATATAGAAATAGTTTAAAGTGTAAATAGTTGAAAATGGATGTATATATATACAAAATGAATGAATTAACAATTGACACCTTCATTTTCCATACCTAAAAAATAAATTAAATTAAACACACAATATTAGATCTAATTTGAAATGTTAAATTGACTTCAGTTAACCAACTTCTAAGACTATGGAGCAATAAACAGATGTTTCACTACTACTACTACTACTACTACTACTACTACTACTACTACTACTACTACTACTACTACTACTATGGTGTGATCTACTTATATCCATATAAGTAGTATATGATGATGGTCAGACATAGAATGTATTTTGGCAGAAGACCGATAAGGAAAGAACTGAAATGAAGCGCAATTAGTAGGAAAATACAAAAACAATGAAATCAGAGAAGATGGATTGATATTTACAGGAAGAACAGTGAAAATTGAAACAATTGATTGATAGTTTGCAAATTAACTGTTTACTGTATGGTTATCAGAATTTAGTGAGATAGTCTGTAATTTGTGCTTAAATACATTCGATTGTCCCAATTAATATTCTGTTCACTACACTAGGAGATTAGTAATTAAATCATTGAGTTTGAACCTAATGGTACAAATTTCAATTTGAATCAATTTATGTCGATTATCCAATGTTACTACTGACGACTATCTCGCTTTCAAAATCATAAACGACATTATCTGGAGGTGTGTGTGAGGTAGTGGTGGTGAGGAGTCAGTCACTGAAAGCTCATAAAGACTAAAGTGGTTTCATATTGTTTTAGAACTGATCAACAGGTTTTATTCACGAAACTACATGGGCTATAATACATGATATTCAGGTTTTACAAATCATTAGCCTATAGTTAAAGTGAAATTTAATAGATTTTTCAGGCACAATTTTATGTACTCAGTTTGAGGTAAACCGTTTGTGTGAATTGTAAGTAAAGATGGATAGTGGCTAGCAGTGGAAACCTGTTTGACGCGCGTTTTGTCCTATTTGGAACTCGTCAGCTGGATGTACCTGTATCTCAGAGTTGATGTTCACTCTGAGACTCGAACTCAGTACCTTTCGCTTTTGCGTGAATAGTTAGTTATGTTAACGAGGGACCCAGCGTGGAATTAGGCAGTGGGATTCGGATTTGCGAACTACTAATTGTAAGTTGTCATACTGTAACCACTTAAGCAACAGCGGACATGCCTTTGGGTAAACGTAAATAAGAAATGAACCTATTGAATCAAGAAAGATAGATGGACCACGGAGTCATTATCCATTGTTTCAATTTTTTCCAATTTCAGCTACAAGATCTCCAAATTTGCAAGTGTGCATGATACTGTTGAATCATTGGATCAATTTATCATGGTTCACATTTAAAAGCTAGAACTCAACACGATCTTTATGTAACAATTGAATCGAACAAAATACTACGTATAATTTGATGATAAATGTTCTTCTTTTACGGAATAATAACAAAGAAACGTATCTGTATGCAATTGTTAACAGTAAATAAGAAGCCATGAAAGCCGACAATAAATGAGACAATAAATTACAGGGATTATCAATATAACTAACTTCCCAAACCTTAAGTCTGGGTAATGCTGGCTCGAATCTCAAAGGGAGTACCAACTTTATTTTAACATTGTAAGTACGTCTTGTTGGTAAGTCACACCTCGAATGAAATCTAGGTTATGTGTGATCTCAACTAAAGATCCAAGATACAACTAATACAAAATCCGTTGTAAATGTGTTTCGATTCCAATCGACACGGTTTCTGTCAAAATATTGAGATAGTAAATTGAAAAAAAGGGAACTAACACAGTCGAAATAATCATATCGGTGGTATGAGTATTGTGAATGAGAACACAAGCGGGGACAACCAAATGTACTTTAGTACAACATTACACAATATCTTGGTAAAATCTAGGAACCATACAGTAAATACTTCATTTGCAAAATATCCAACAATTAAATTCACTAGGTATTGTTTGCTTGAATCTTCTCATTATTGTTTAAGACTGCAATCGATCAGTCTCTTGTTGGCATATATGCATCCTATGCGTTTAAAGTGAACGACACTGAGTACGAGTCCCGGAGTGAACATCAACTCTGGGATGCAGAGTTTCCATACCAATCACTCTTTGTTCTCGTTCTCTTCACTTCGATTTTTTCAACCTTCTGCCGCCAGTCATACCACTTTTGAATGGCGATACATACTACTTATATCTGTCGACATCAGTAGCGCACACCACATAGGGAACTCGAACAATTTGGCTAACGCTCACAATTTAACTATGGATAAACAAAACTGCATAAACATGGTTTACCAATGAAACCAATTATCTCTATCGTTAGTAATAAATATATTCTTTGTTATATCCCAATGAGTAGAAAAATTGTACACCTGACGTTTCGTGACTTAATGTAAGCCACTCTCCCAAAGTAAATGAATAACCGAATTAAATTAACACAATTTTAAATAGTACAAAGGAAATAATGCAGAATATTTTTAGTACAATCAAAATCATAATAGATCTGAAGGGAAACGTAAAAGAGGAGGGCCAAAGAACACACTGCATCGAGAATTAGGAGACATCAAAAGAATGAATAGCAACTGGAAAGGATTGTCCAGGACAAAGTTCTATTGTAGTATCGGTGTATATGTTAAGCCCATATACTTTATTCTAGTTGCTGGCCAAGCCAATCCACCTGTACATTGAGTCATCTTTTGATCTTGTTAATCATTTGCTTATTAACCTTGGCTATACTTTTACATGAGCATATATGTGTACACTTCGTATCTTATTCATCATATGTCTGTCACTCATTTTTGTCCAACTATAAATGTTGATTAACGCTTGCTTAAATCGAGTTGGCTTCCCAGCCATCTCCAATACGCATCGTCTTTGCTTCGCTTGCTTCTGTTCGCTACATCGCTCTGATTCCATGGCCAGATCATTGAGTGTAGAAAATATATGTATTCTAACTCCATTCTCGTATTTGACTTATTTAACTCCGTTATTAACCAACGCGGATCAAGTCATTTATTACATACGAGGATAGACAGTACGTACGATCCAAAAGGAATCAGATTTAGGCCACTACATAACTGGTTAGCCCGACTAGCGAACACGCAACACTATAGAGAACGCTGGTGAGAAACCTATTTTCTCCTTACGAGGGGTAACAGGCGTAAGTAAGTATGTTGTTTTGCCCACCCTCTGATAATGTAACCTTCTTCCTAACCTTTTTTCGATTTGTATCAAGCTGATTCAAGTGCATACTGTTCAAAATGATACTAGACAAGAGACAACGTAACTATATGCATAATCCGATAGAATAATACATAACACATACTCACCTTTGTTAAATCGTGTCAGATTTTTTGTATCCGGTTGAATATTGTAAGATTCATTGAGTTTTATTTGTCGTGATGGTTGCAATGATGTTTTCGATTGATTTACAACAATAACAGGTTCTAGATCAATTAAAGCTGTTTGTGAACCATCACTTTGACAACTATCACGACGATGTGAACAATTACCGGTTTTTGTTTCAATTCTATCTACATTGGAATCAATTTCACCGATAATATCATTTGTAAATACATGACTTGAATGAATTAAATGTGAATTTCCAGTAAGTGTTTCATGTTCCGATGGTGAAACTAATAATTCATGCTTTTTACGATGTGTTGAATGAGATAAACGTTTTAAATTTAAACCACTAGGTTGTCCAGTTCTAGATAATACTTTAACACGTGTTGGACGTGATTGATGAACTACAGATATTGATGGTGATGATAATGTAGCTGTTGATAATGCAATACTCGTAGTTATTGCTGTTGTCAGCGATGATGATGGTATTGTAGTTGTTACTGTTGTAACAGAAGCACCTGAACGAACAACACGAGGTTGTGAATGTTCTGTTGCCTTAAATAGAAATGATGGAAAATTAATTTTAAAATTTGAATGAGTTCTTTTATGTATCTTTGATGAATGCTCGGATGATGATTGACCAACAGTATTGATTCCACCTGATGAATAGACAGGCCATGGTCCTGTACGATTGACTCTTGAAAAATGAAAAATAATAATCATAATAATAGTGACACAATAAAATCGAAGTCAGCAAACGTATAATTTATCAATGAACCAAACTAATTTAAGATTTTTGCGCAAAATTCAAAAGGAAATGACTAAGAGTTTGCATTTTATTAAGAGTTAGGTAATGAAACTTGCCAATATTTAGTTACTTAGACGCTTGAAATTGATAAACATCATGGGAATTAGAGAATTAAGGACCATGATTTGTGGATTTTCAAGGGTAACCGAAAAGTTTCTTGATGTTTTTTAATCAAACAACTAAGTATGGATGCATGTCTACAGATTATTTTTTTCACTTCTTGACCATTACATACATACATTATTTAAACACATAAGTATTGGTACAAGGAAGCACCAGATACATATGCGCCTCACAAACCTCATTCGATATGTGTGAGGGTTGTGATACTGCCCAGATGCCCAAACTGAAGTAGGTGGTTTTCTTAAGGGGTCACACCCGGAGCCTTTGACCTTAGGGTCTGATCCACAAGGCAGTGGAACATCTTAAGGAGATGCAGTCCCATGGTAGTCGGTGACCAGCAATTGGTTCATACGCCATTTGTTCCTTCAGGATACTGGAGCCCATGTGCACCATTGGTTTCTAAACAGGGTTTTCCAACTCCCCTAGGTGGATCCTCCACATCCACCAATCCGGTTAAAGTGCCGGATATTCGCTTTTCATCCTCTAAATCTCGTAAACAACACCGGGATCACGAGAATGCAGTGAGTAGGACTTCCCTGTCAGAGGCTATATACGCGTGGCCATGTGAGAGCATTTCGAGAGGGAGAGAGGGCTCTACCCACTCTCGGCTGTACCAGGGCATTTGGGGCCTTGACCATTACGCCTAACTCCTAACCCTAAACCCATATCGTGATAATACATTGTTTATTTATATCATTTGTATTTTAACTAGCTGGGAATCAGTTTAACTTTCTTTAAGACCATCCTGTGAGTTACTGAAGGTAATCAATAAGGCATATTTTCATCTTGAAATCATGTCACTACCAAAGAACATTTTTTGTTATTTTTAACAAATTGTAAACAACTATTCCGAGTAATGACACACAGAATTACTGTTGTAATTGCTTGTATTTCGTTTTAAAATTTAAGTCAAGTTATTCTATGTCACTGCCTTCTAGTGACGGGGGTGTTGTTTACGAAACTGAGAGGACGAAAAGCGAATGTCCGGCACTTTAACCGGGTTGGTGGATGTGGAGGATCCACCTAGAGGAGTTGGAAAACCCTGATTACAAACCAATGGTGCACATGGGCTCCAGTATCCTGAAGGAACAAATGGCGTATGAACCAATCATTGATCACCGGCTACCATGGGACTGCATCTCCTCACGATGCTCCACTGCCTTGTGGACTAGGCCTTTAGGTCAAAGGCTCCGGGTGTGGACCCCTAAGAAAACCACCTGCTTCAATCTGGGCACCTGGGCAGTATCATAGCCCTCACACTAATCGAATGAGATTTGTGAGGCGCATATGTATCTGGTGCTTTCTTGTACCAATATTTATGTGTTTAAATAATAAATAATAATATACTATGTGAGGTCGCCTATCTACTTTTCAACGTTTAAAAATTGTTCGGTTTCCAAAATCTCGAGCATTTTTTTCGTTCATTTAGTGGGTGAGTGTTGCATATCAGTACTGTATCTAGAACAAAATATTGGTATGGTTACTAGTTATAACAACGCCGCGGAGCAAACCAACTAAATTCTACTCGGTGAGTCAAAGAATCTTCATATAAAAGAGTTACGACGCCTAACGGTGAAAGCTGAGATTTTTCGGAAGTCAAGAGGCTGATGCCTTTCTCATATAAGATGTTTTCCCATCTTGTCTTTTAATTAGAGAATATAAACGAAAATGAACTGGGATTCATTCATTGAACATATTATCCGGTTTTTGTCATGAATTGATTACAAACTGGGGAACAATTTGGAACCAGGGAGTACTGAGACCAATACTAAAAAGAAACCTTTTAGTAGTGTTCTCTGTGCTAGTTTTCAACGTTTCCCCCAGTTGCGATCATTCTGTGACAAAATCCAGCTTATAAAATAACAAATTATACAGATTAAAAGAATAGATTACTACAGTTTATGAATACAAACTTACATTTCTAATAAATTAGTTTGCAATTCACAAAACCGTCTATATTCTGATTCACCAAAAGGCTAGAAAGAGAAACCAACATTTATGTAAAATATCTATTTCAATGATTTTAAACTAGAAGATTTATTTTATTTTTTATTTATACACATAGATATTGGTACAATGAAGCACCAGATACATATGCACCACACGAATCTCATTCGATTTGTGTGACGGCAATGATACTGCCCAGGTGCCAAAACTGAAGCAGATGGTTTTCTTAGGGGACCACACCCAGAGTCTTTGACCTAAGGGTCTGATCCAGAAGACAGTGGAGCATCGTAAGGAGATGCAGTCCCATGGTAGCCATTGACCAACAATTGGTTCATACGCCATTTGTTCCTTCAGGATATTGGAGCCCATGTGCACCATTAGTTTGGAATCAGGGTTTTCCAACTCTCCTAGGTGGACGCGCCGTGTCCACCAACCCGGTTAAAGCACCGGACATTCGCTTTTCGTCCCATCACTTTCGTGAACAATACCCCCGCCACTGTGAGAAGGCAATGAGTAGGACTTCCCTGTCAGAGGCTGTATACGCGTGGACATGTGAGAGCATTTGGAGAGGGAGAGCGGACTCTCCCCACTCTCGGCCGTACCAGGGCATTTTAGGAGGAGAAGAATAAAGAACAATCTACTTACATTTAAATCATGCCTCGCCCATAAATATAGTTGACAATATTCTTCAATGTAATCACGAGATGGTGGTGGATTCATGATATTATGACGAGCTGTCAATAAGAAATCACGTATATCTCTTAATGGAGGAGCTTCTAAAGTCGGATCCAAGGAAAGTATGGCTTGTTCTATTTGAGATACAAAACAGAAAAAGAGGGGGAAGGAGAAAAAAGCAACGACTTAACTTTCACGAGTCATTTTATTTTAAAAAATTTTTAAAAAATTTAACCACCAACTTACTTAGCATGAGAAACTGATCGACTGTCTTGGCACGATAAAGAAAAGTCACTTCACCTGCAATATGATGAAGAAATTAAGTCATATATATACTACACTATACATACCAGCAGAAGTGTAGACATCATAGTTTTCAGAATAATGAAGACCGAATACCTGAGGTTCAGTGCGTATCTTGACAGTACCATTAATTTTTTTTTCAATATTTGACTTCCAAACCTTTGGTCATGAATAAACAAAGAAAAATAAGAATAATTTCAGCATAAACTCTTACAAATGGATTGTAATCGTTCATAATGAGTTGGGTGATGGCTTTTATATTATTTATTTATTTAAACACATAAATATTGGTACAAGAAAGCACCAGATACATATGCGCCTCACAAATCTCATTCGATTAGTGTGAGGGCTATGATACTGCCCAGGTGCCCAGATTGAAGCAGGTGGTTTTCTTAGGGGTCCACACCCGGAGCCTTTGACCTAAAGGCCTAGTCCACAAGGCAGTGGAGCATCGTGAGGAGATGCAGTCCCATGGTAGCCGGTGATCAATGATTGATTCGTACGCCATTTGTTCCTTCAGGATACTGGAGCCCATGTGTACCATTGGTTTGGAATCAGGGTTTTCCAACTCCCCTAGGTGGATCCTCCACATCCACCAACCCGGTTAAAGTGCCGGACATTCGCTTTTCGTCCTCTCACTTTTGTGAACAACACCCCTGCCACGAGAAGGCAGTGAGTAGGACTTCCCTGTCAGAGGCTATATATTCGCGTGGCCATATAAGAGCATTTCGAGAGGGAGGGCAGACTCTCCCCACTCTCGGTTGTACCAGGGCATTTGGGGGCTAGCAGTGGAATTTAAAATTCCTGCTCCATCCTATATAAGGCTCGATAGCTGGATATGAATGCACTTCAGTGTTGATGTTCTCAACGGGACTCAGTAGTTAAGCGGTTAACGTGTTGAACACTAGAAGCGAAAGATACTAGGTTTGATTTCAGGTGAGAAAATCAAATCTGGGGTGCAGATGTATCCAGATGACGATTCTCAAATGGGAAGAGAAGCGCATCCAACTAGTCACTATTTAACTCTGCTTAAAAACGTTTTGTAACTTAATGGTAATATTGAGATGATTGACTTAGAGATTGATCAGTTGTAGTCCTTAAGATCAATAAGAAGATTCAAACCCTTACAAATGAACTGAATTTTAATTGGTTTTATGAACTGCGATGTTTGAGAAGAGGGATTTTATCATTGAACTACATTTATATAATACAATACGCAGTTTCTTCGCTTAACTCGAATAGATATGAAGTAAAACGAGGTAGTAGATTGATAAAAGAAAGCATAAGATTTTTTACTGAGTTTTCCGATTTATGTTTTAAGTAGGCATATGAGGCATCGAATTACAATGGTGGCATTGAAGTAAACAAAAAGAATGAGAACAGTCAAATGGAGGTAATACAAGAGAAATTCACTTGAATTATAAAATGAACCTTGAACCACCAGAAAAATAACATTCTGGGTAACCGAAATAATTAACTGTAAATACTCAGTGAAGCCGTTTAAAGGTATTCATGTTAGCACATTGATACTAACGAAGTTTATGCAAGCCTCATACAAATCAGTTATGAAAAAGCATTACGAAAATGAACAAAAACAGTTTGTTTCAGTACAAATTCTTGAAGAGCACAATTTGACCCGTTAACGTGACGAGTATGATAAAAGTCATTAAAATACCTTGAATAAAACTAGGTCGGAACTAACAATATCTGAGTTCCTGACTCCAAAACTACGTTAAAAATACCTGCTTGATTACTAATTTTCAACTTTACCTCAATAACTGTGTCTTTTTAACACAACAGACACTACTCTATGTAACTAAGTCTACAAAGCATAGTTATTTTAGTTTGACTAAAGAAAACATCTAGTTGTAATATTGGGATTAACACTGGATAAGTTTCAATTTTACTTCATTCATAGCTTGATAAAATTCAGCAGCTGTTGAAGTGTTTCAAAGTTTTTGCTGAAGGATAACTAATTGTCATTTAGTACACAAGTAGTTGTGTACTGCTGACAAATTTAAGAGTCCAATGGATACAAACTCCTTTACTTCCACAATTTCACTGATTTGTCCAGACAATAATAACAAATAAGTTTCCCGAGTTTATCGAGAATACTTAATTCAGGAAAATGAGGGACTTAATCGCTCAGTTAAGATCGACAAAGTAAAAGTAAATTCATATTGTCTTACTTTTGGTAGGCCATGTCCACATGAATTATAAGTAGTACGTCCTATTCGGCTTTTTCGTCGAGCTATACGTCTTTTGACAACAACTAGTATGCTGATCAAAATGATGACTCCAATTGCCAATAGAACTAAGAATAATGCCAGAGCGATGTGTTGTGCTGGCATTGTAAATATAAACTAAAATCTGAAGTAGATATTTATTCTACATCAACGATTCACAACCTGTAATTTCAGAAGCACATAATTTTGAAAAACCACATTTTAGGCATTTCAGTAGACGAAATAAAAAGAATTGGAAATCGAGGAGCACACGTATACGTAACTGTAAAGATACTGCCTCTGATTATATAAAATCTAAGGAAACAAAGTATGGATGCGTAAATAACAAAATCCGGATGCCTAAAATGATACAAGGCTTAATCCCATGGTTGATGGATCTATGAATGTTTGATAATCGACAAATCTGATGAATACCAAAATCATAGTGAATTTCGAAAGAAAAATGTGAAGAATTTAAAACCGTCAGCTATGTATTCTGAAATACTATTGATTATGGAGCTTAAAAAATTACAATTACGGGGTACTGAAAATCAGTGTATAAACCGATAACAAAGATCAAATGACTCATATAAGGTTAAACGTTTTTAGCTACTATCCTAAGATGTATGAGTCTATAACGAGGCTGTTAGTATGAATACACAACAGGTTGTTAATGATAGCCCTTATAAATTGGGAATCTACAGTTTTATGAGTTAAATCATTCCTCTAGAATGAGACGAAGTCTTTCTTCTATTCAATTTTTTGTGACCAACATAAGTTTTTCCATCTTTGGTTATACTTGAAACATGACTTACAAGACTGAATTCTCTATTTAAACGAGGTTAGATACACTGTTCAGTCACTACTCATCAACGTAGAACATGGCATAGGTGTGCGCTGGCCCAAGTTGCCATACCGCGTTAGCGTAACGAGATAAAATTGACATGATGTATAGTTAGAGGCGGAATCATGTTTCAGCAATGATAACGAAGAAGACTAAGCACAAGGAATATAGCACAAAGAAACAGTGAAAAAGTGTATACACAGGAATGCTGAAATTTAAAATTGAGAGGAGGATAACTTGAATGCGTCTGCCTCATCGAAAACGATTCTGAACCATGTCACCCAGTCTCGAGTCACTAATCGTCGTTATTGCGTAGACCCCGACCAGGTTGCCTGCATATTACGACATGGCTCATTTTTACAATCGATGACTTAATGGACTTAGGCTACATTTTAGTTTAGCACCTCCAAGTTTTCTCCTAAATTGCTCTTACACTGACAAGTACCACCTGTCGAGGTAAGCAGTAATTAGGCACATGTAACACATATTCTAACCACCTCGGTAGATAAGTATTCACAACCTCATCAGTCAAACAGTGGATAATTATAACATATCTGGAGGCCAGTTGAACTGTTGCCAAAAGTATGCTGCTTATCGATCTAACCCTCTAGACTGACAATGAATAACAGTTCCATCGTTTTCCAGGATAATCTCACTAACAACTGCCTATTTATTACCTGCCCCCTCAATTAATCTGAACAGTTATCTGCTGGCACTACGTTTGTCATCTATCTCATTTTTGTTGTCTACCAAAGCTCAGAACCATCGAGCAAACTCCTTGCTAGTTTAGGTTTGAGTTGTTTTACCTCACCATTGTTCTTTGAGCCTGGAAGAATGAGTTTTTGTGCATCTACTACTTTGGTAGATGGTACTGAAATACAATGGCCCTTTTTAAAATTTGATTTCAGTCGTTAATAGATGTTATTGTTATAATTACAAATGTTTGAATAGCATTTCAAGATTCTTCAGGATAAACTGTAATCGACTGAATCCATATCTAATTCCTCCCTGCATGCATCCCTGAACTTTCCATCTTCAAATTAGTATCTAAAGGGTTTCCCTGTTGTGACTTCCCTACATCATGTAAAACTTATATACAAGGGAAATCCTACTGATCGAAGTTCATGCATGTACTCCAGAAGGAGCAAAGTTTTTAATCAATACTACCTAACGATGAACAATGATCGAAGTTCATGCATGTACTCCAGAAGGAGCAAAGTTTTTAATCAATACTACCTAACGATGAACAATGATCGAAGTTCATGCATGTACTCCAGAAGGAGCAAAGTTTTTAATCAATACTACCTAACGATGAACAATGCCGAAATGATCAATTTATGTCTATTAATCGGTTGGTGCTAGGGTTTATCAATGTCATTCCTAATGCTGAATTCCGTTATTTTTAAGAAATAATCAGTTGCCTAAGGATAATTTCAGCAAACAATCACTGTTATCTGTTCATTCGGCTGAAATACAATAAGACCCATTCAAGTATCTTTTAGCTTGACCTGGTCGGCGAAACTATAGTTTTTGGACGACCTTTCAGCAACTCTGAAGTGATCTCAGGACGACTTATCAACTTTCTAAGGTCGGAAAAAGGATATAAACTAGTATGAGGAATTAAGGGTACGAGTTTGAATTTAGGGATAGGGACTAAATTAACGGCCTTCATCATTAACGGACACCAGCTATGATCCCAGAATGCTATTTGAATATATGGGCACATGAATCTCGGGGCAAACTTCAAGGTTTACTATTTTTAATTTCATTGATTTGTCCATACATTATGGTTTTGCAAGTCATAAGGTTCCTGAAAAACTCATCTTTACTCGATATAAGTTGCGATCAGTGTGGGTATAAGCATAAAAAGCGAACTAAAAAGAAAGCATTTTCTCCACTGAATACATATTTGTAGAGATTTGAACTTTGAACAGGTATTTTATCCGTACTTGGGTATTCGTGGAAATTATCCGATTACGCATCTCAAGTGAACTAAAATAGAAAGCAGCCAACATCTACATTTTTACCGTAGGAGGGACACGTTGCAATTTGTCAGACTAGGATTAACTAACGAAAAAGTAACATTCCTATTGAAAATCTGAAGCTAACTAGTTCAATAAGACAATATATTTACATAAGCTAATTGATTACTTAAAAATACTTGTCACTAGTATAAATCAAAACTCTAAACTGCCATTATACAATGAACAAAGAATGAATTCCGCAAATCAAGCCCCCACTGTCCTTGGACTCTGTTTAGCCTTGATCTAACCTTGAAGTTAAGTTTGGCTCACGGACAGTATCCAAATTGTTCAAATGGTTGTAGACGGAATAGAAGAAGCTTTTGCTTAACGGGCTTCCGTGTCTAGTAGCAGTGGATCACCAATACCTCCATGCAGGAACCTAGGTATATTAACGATAATAGAAAAAACTTATTGGTAAGTCATAATAAGATCTTATCCTTAGTCCTTAAGAATAGGTTAAGTTTCCTCTTAAATGACTCCTGAGAAGTCGCTTGATCTAAATCACTCGGCAGCGAGTTCCAGCATTGGACAACTCTTAAGGAGTAGAACTTGTGTCTACGCTCCAGAGTGTCCTTATCTTTTTTGGAAATACTATGTTTTGAAGATTATGTGTGAAGTTTCTACGTCAAACTGGCCGAAAATGCGCTTCAATGTTACCAGTGTAGGGTTTGCTCGGAAGGCATCCTTGTCACAGTTAGCTTAAAACTTCGAATCGTAGGGTATCAACACTCCTAAATCTTTTTCAACTACAGACACGTCTAGAGAGGAGTTGCCTAAGTTGCAACTGCAGTCTGCAACATGTCGCAGATGGACTACTTTACACTTTGAAGTGTTAAAGGTAAGCCTGTTGTTATCTTCCCAAATTTGAAGTCAAGTCAGACCCTCCTGAAGTGTCAGTATATCCTCTTGGTTGAGTATGTAGCTGTAAATAATTCCCCAAAATCAATAGTTCATTAAGTGTTCGACATTGGATGCTGACCATGTTGTTTAAGTGGACTTGTTTAGCTGAAGGCTTTCGGTCATGCATCCGCACCAGATCACGTTTCAACACGGCGTGGGACACAGCTCCTACGTTTCATTAGCCAGCTCATAGAAAAGGTCCTCGATATATTGGTAACGAATCAAATATATCTTTCCTGCCTCTTCTCGTCTGACTTCTGATTTCTATCTGACTGGGAACGATCAAATATAGAAGGTGCTACTGGTAGCTAGTTGTAAAACTAGAACATCCGTTGCATCATCATTGGTGAGACCGACGTGATCTGGTACACCAAGTCAATATACTGTGAGTCTGTTCCATTTTGGAATATTATTATTCATTGTTATTCTTTATTTGAATTTTATATATTGTGATATACTTCTTTTCGCAGTTTTTTTCTCGGATATATTTTACTTAGACATTTTTCGTCATCTATATTACTATGACGGAACACTCTCCTAAGGTTCTTAAGTTTAAGTCTATTCCCCCTATTTCGATTCAGTTAACGCCATTTTGGCCCGACAATATCGAGTCCTGGTTCTGCTACGCAGAAGCCGATTTTTGCATGCACGGAATCACGGACTCGCGCACACGTTTCCTCGCGGTAGTTGAGGCGTTACCGCGCGAGTTTAACAGGTACGTAACACCTAGTATGTTTACTAGTGATGTTTCCGAACCTTACGAATCGCTTAAGCTATCGATTTTAAAACGAGGAGACCTAACTGATCGACAACGGTTAGACCAACTCCTTAACAATATCGACTTGCAACATGGTTCTGCGACGGACATGTTGCTTAGAATGAGAGAAGTCATCGGCCAACGAACTTTCGATGATGGCCTATTTAGACAACTTTTCTTGTCTAAACTCCCTCAACAGGTGCAGGCAGTGCTTGTTTCATTTCAAAACAATGCCATAGATGAACTAGCTGCATCTGCCGATGGAATCTTGGAAATCACTAGATCTTCTAAGGCCGAGGTTTTTTCCGTCAAGGAAAAACCCCAATCGACCTCGACTGACATGGCCGAACTATGTCACACGCTTACACGATATATTAGAGTTCGCAATGACCGTAGTCGGTCAAAAACCCCGCGTAGAAGCGTCTCACGTAAGCGATCTGGCTCTCGACCACGAGAGACAGACAATCCCGACTGGTGCTGGTATCATAACCAGTACGGTAAGTTTTCCAGAAATTGCAGGAAACCTTGCAATTATCCGACTTCAAAATCGACTGACACGAATAAGATTTCGGGAAACTTCCAAGCCGGCACGCGTTAACGGCAATCGTAGCCGGCGAACACAGCCGCCTCTTATATGTCACGGATGTGACTACGAAAGTTCGCTACCTCGTGGACACCGGCGCAGAAGTTAGCGTTCTTCCCGCGAACTCCAACTACAGACTTCACGAGTCTGCTTTAAGTTTACAGGCGGCAAACGGAAAGCCGATCGCTACTTACGGTAAAAGGTACGTCTACCTTAACGTGGGTTTACGTAAACCCATACACTGGATTTTCGTGGTTGCAGATGTCTCTATGCCAATCATTGGTATAGACCTGTTACAACACCACAATCTACTCATCGACACACGCTCACGAAAGTTAATAGACGGAAACACTAAGTTATCTGTTAGCGTAATTCCTTGTTCTGGTTGCAGGTTATCCCCAGTCACGATTAAGCACACCATAGACCCCTCGTACCAATCAGTACTCGACAAATACCCCGGGATATACCAATCGCAATCGAAATTGCCTTGTGTAACCAGCAATGTTACACATCACATCTCGACTACAGGACCACCTGTATTTTCGAAAGCTCGAAGACTCGCTCCCGAGAAGCTTAGGTTAGCTAAAAACGAATTCGATCACATGATTGACCTAGGGATAATTCGACCATCGAATTGTCCATGGGCATCCCCATTGCACATGGTCCCTAAAAAAGACAGCAATGATTGGCGGCCAACTGGTGATTATCGGCGTCTGAATGCTAAAACCATTCCCGATCGTTACCCTCTGCCTCATATTCACGATTTGACAGCTACCTTGAAAAGTACAACTGTCTTTTCAAAAATCGACTTGGTTAAAGCTTATAACCAAATTCCGATGGCACCTGACGACATTCCTAAAACCGCCATCATCACTCCCTTCGGTCTTTACGAATTTCTACGAATGCCTTTTGGTTTAAGAAACGCGGCTCAAACCTTCCAAAGGTTTATAGACGACGTCTTTCGAGGTCTCGACTTCGTACATGCGTATGTTGATGACTGTCTAATAGCAAGTCCGGACAGAGAATCGCATCTCAAGCATCTGGACATTGTTTTCGATCGACTCCAAAGGCATGGCATTACTGTCAACATTCAGAAATGCCACGTCGGAACAAACTCCTTAGACTTCTTAGGACACACTATTGATGCCCAAGGCATCCGACCCCTTAACAACGAAGCGGCGGCCATTCTGGATTACCCAGAACCGACCACGATCAAGCACTTACGAACTTTTAACGGACTCGTAAGTTTCTATAGACGGTTCATACCCAAATGCGCATCCCTAATGAAACCGTTAACCGATCAGCTTCGTGGAAATACAAAATCAATTAGTTTAGACGACATAGCCCGTAAAGCATTCTCCACAGTTAAGGAACACATCGCTAAAGCAACCCTGCTTGCTCATCAGGACACTCAAGCGCCCATTAGTATCGCAGTAGACGCATCCAACTCAGCAATCGGAGCAGTCTTACAACAATGGGTTAACAACTCGTGGCAACCTTTAGGATTTTTCTCGAGACGGTTGCTAGACGCGGAATCTAGGTACATCACGTTAGGTAGGGAACTCCTAGCTATGTATTGTGCTGTACGGCATTTCCAACATTCCATCGAAGGAAGAGAATTCACGCTTTTTACCGATCACAAACCTTTATCTTGAATTACCTTTTCATAGTTTATTATAAAAAATTTTTAATATGCTCATTTTTTTATTTATATAAAAAACAAAAAAAAACAGCATTTTTATCTTTTTTTGAGCGTATATATATATTTTTTATATATAAAAAAAACAAAAAACTTTTTTCCTGATCGCTTTTACGCTGTTGGTAAGTGTATTAGTTTATTTTTTTCCCGCTCATTTGTGTCCCTACGCAAGTACGAGTGTATTTCCGACATGCACTCACACGTTTTATTTTCTGTCTTTTCCAGGACGGCTGGAAAAGAACGACGAAGTTTCGCAAGGAACAGAAATTTTCATTGTACTATATTTCTTTATTGCTATGTTGTACATTTTGGTCCCATAGTTTAAGGAAAGACGACCAGACACTGCTAAACGAAGCAAGCTATCAGAAGAGTGTTTACCAACGACAAACTCGTTTGGTTTAAACTTCTGGCTGGTCACGTCTTAGGGGCATCACTACCTCACTAGGGGGGAGTGATCTGTAGCTGTAAATAATTCCCCAAAATCAATAGTTCATTAAGTGTTCGACATTGGATGCTGACCATGTTGTTTAAGTGGACTTGTTTAGCTGAAGGCTTTCGGTCATGCATCCGCACCAGATCACGTTTCAACACGGCGTGGGACACAGCTCCTACGTTTCATTAGCCAGCTCATAGAAAAGGTCCTCGATATATTGGTAACGAATCAAATATATCTTTCCTGCCTCTTCTCGTCTGACTTCTGATTTCTATCTGACTGGGAACGATCGAACATAGAAGGTGCTACTGGTAGCTAGTTGTAAAACTAGAACATCTGTTGCATCATCAAGTATCTATTTCCAAAGTTTCACATCATAAGCAAAAGGTAATACGTCAGACGACACCTGTTATGAAAGGTCGTTTATACAAATCATGAAGACAAGAGGTTCTGGTAATGAGCCCTGGGGGACCCCATTAGGACATTCCATAGCCTGAGAGAAAGTGAAGTTAACCACGGTTTTAAAATGTCGATTTTTTAGATATGAAGTGAGGCACTCAATTAGAGGGGGTTTGACCCACAATCGTTTGAGCTTATAGATAAGACATATGTGGTTGACCTTATCAAAAGCTTTTGAGAAATCAAGGTAGAGGACGTCAACCTTTCCCTTGCGACCAAGGATGCTTGTCCATCTGTTTACCGCAGTCAGCATGTGGGTTATACAACAATGACTCTTCCTGAAATCATGCTGTCGGGATGAAAAGAAGTTTGAGGATAATAAATAGTCGTGTATACCATCGCATATCAGGGACTCCATAATTTTTGAAGGTATAGAGGGAAGAGCTACCAGTTGGTAGCTTGAAGGATCGCTGAAAATTGGTGTGATGTGAGCCAGCTTCCAAGTTTTCGGTAATGCGCCTCAGTTTAGCGAGTGTGAGAACATCACGCTAAGTGGTGTTGTAAAGATTGAAGCTGCTTCCCTCAGTATAGCAGAATGAACCATATCCGGGTCAGGAGAAGTGTCTTTTGTAAGTGCTACAATTTCCAGAACACCAAGTCAGCTCTCAGGTTCACTTCGGAAAGTCCTGTGCAGCTTCAGATGAAGCTTTCATCAGTATAGTTGATGTGGGTCGGTTGAAATGTTCAAGAGTATTGTTCAGGCAAAAGGTTAGCGGCATCACAGTCGCTATTGGTCGGGCCATTAGGACCTAGCAGTTGGGAAACTCCAGTTTCGGCTTGTCGAAGAGAAGCTGCATAACGGAATAAGCTTTTGAATTGGAGACAAATTTGTCGATAAACTTTCTCTGGTACTGAAGCCTGTCTTCACTTATTGCCTTTGTGCACATGTTCCTTATATGTTTGTATTGCATGTATGCGCCTTTTTTATCACTTCGTTTGTATTCTGACCAACATTGCGGCTTAGCGAACGAAGAGTGTGGTTCTTGATGATTGTAAGTTGATTGTAGCTTTTGGGGGCCGTTTGATGAACTGACTGCTTTGTATGATATAATAGCGTGTACAGTAAGAAATCCTAATGAGCATCCAGATCACGTTGAGGGTGAACATCCCACATGTTGTAGATAGTCCTGTAAAGCTGTAAAACCGTTCGAAATTCCAGCGCCTATTGTTGGTGGGATATCTTAGTTCAGTTTTGCTGACAGAACTGAAAGCTATAACGGCGTGATCGCTTTTTCCCAGGGGAGCCAGAATTGAGAGGTTGTCAACTAGGAATTCTTCATTTGGAAAAATACCTAGTCTAAGCACGACAGTGTCTGACTGTTTCTCCAACGAGTTGCCAATTTCACATTTTCGAACAATCCCAGATCCTCAATGAGGTTGAAGAACCGAGTTTCAGCTGAGTTTTCGCCTCCAATATAGTTATGTTCTACGAAATTGGCTATACGAGGATTGAATTCCCCTAAAATCAGGATATGAGTGAATCTGAGACTCATAGAAAGGGTTAATTCTCCCAGCATACGATTGTCATGCTCGATGCCAGCAGTGGGCTCTCTGTAGATGACAATTTAATTGAGCACCATACGGATTCGTCAAGGTTGATAAACTCTCGGTGTACTTCCAAGCATAATCGTAGGTATAAGGCCATTTACCCCCAGTTCATGTTTTTCTGTCATTGCGAAACAAAGACATCCCAGGTATTGCTAGCTCCTGGCCCGTAAACTGAGAAGATATCCAAGTTTCAGATATTCCTAGCAGGTGAGTATTATTAGCATTGCTGAGATCACGCAGCTCATCCATTTTACTTGGTAAACTCGCGGCGTTCATGCATAAGCACTTTATGCCTTCAATTTGAAACGCGTGAGCTTCTTCATGTTTCTCTGTGTGCGCCTTACGTGAATGGACAGGTAGTCCAACTATTCAAGGTTTTCCGAGTTGATAGACCTTGTCCTTTACACATTTTTTATGGTCAAGACAGTCCACAAGTTGAATGGTCAGATTCAATTTGCCTTTGTGCTTGATCCTGGCATCATGTGGTCTATCCGGATACATGTGGATTACAGCTGGCAACCGACGTCTATTGGCACGAAATGCTTCCAGGGTTGCAGCCGCTATATGAGAGGATGGGAAAGTTATCTTCATTAGCTTGGGTCTAAAATCTCTTTCCTCCTTGGTTAGTCTCGTCAGTTGTTGGGTCAGTATTTTTTTAAGCTTCAAGGGTTGCTTGATGAATTTTCATTCACTAATATTAAAGTTTGTTTGACCAGGGTCCATGTTTTCCGGTGCACCTTGCACAATGATGTTTCTTCTGCAGAAAAACCCCTCGCGAGATTCTTTAGGGATGTTCCGGATAGGAATGCGCTCAAAATGCCGTATGTCAGGCAGTATTCTTACGTCCCCGTCGAGTTTCAGTAAGTGACTAGCTGGCAGGGTATCCTCTACGTCGGTATTATTCTTGAATGTTACACAAAGTAGCCTTCGGTGATTTTGATGCTTAGGGTCCTATCCCCGAGTGAGCCGCGTGACCGTCAAGGCTCTATTCTAGGAAGTTCAGGCTTCTTGTTTGATTCTTCCCAGAGCATCCTGTCATTTTTGTTTTAAGGACCGGAGGGAAGGTCAGGGCTGTCTTTAAGGTTCATGATTATGAGAGAGTCATCACGAACCGTTATTGTTTTCCCAGGATTTCCGGTGCGTTCGAACTCAGCACCTTATTGTTTGGAGGTTGAAGCGCATTTCTGATTCCTAGGCTATTTGATGACCGGAAAGTAATCGTTTGGGCACTTCAAAATCTCGTAATTTGGGTGAGAGAGTTTGTTTCAAAATAGTAGAGTTTCCGAATACCCGCAGCTAACATATAACCGGGTAAGAGTTTGAATGGCTGTAATGTTAAGATAAAATGATAATTCTAGTGCAAAGAGAAGACGACTGTTTCAAAAATGATACATAAGTTAATGAGTTTGTCGTGCAGAAATTGTGGGAAAACCGAAGTGTAAGAGGAAGCGGAAATGCGAACCAGAGACATAGGAAGTGATTAACAATATTCGGCAGTGACAACTGTTGTGTTTTATGAGACAAGCATCAGACACGTCTGATCGAGGACGACAATTAGTGGGTTAGTGGGTGTTTTTTAGATCTATTCCTGAAGCTACCCATTGATGGGCCTGTGGTCATTTTGTCTATGAGAGCATTTCAAATAGGAATAACTCTTGTTGAGAAAACGTGAGAAAGTATCTGAGTATTTATGTGACGATTAGAGGTATTTGAATTATTATACGAGCCAGGAACGCCGGAAATATTGCAGTTTAGATAAAGAGGAACTAGGTGAGTGAGAACGAACGTATTGTATTTGAAATTCGAAATCAGACGGCCATCAAGTACAAGAAAATCATTAGTTTATAGAAAAATCACATTTTGATTTTTGATTTGCAATTTTACGACGGTTTCCTCGAGGGAGGTGGTGATGGTATTTTGGTAATATGCTCACATTGAGTTGGTCTGGAGCACTTAATATGTCGTATGTCATTATCAAAACACCTCTTATTTTCCTGTAGCTCAACAAGAATAATACCAGGTGTTAAAGTCTGTCTTCGCAAGATGATTTAGACCTATCATCCACTTTGTTGCCCGTGTCTGTAGATGGTTTAGGAGATTTATCTCTTTTGAATAGAGGGGGCTCAAAGACATCGTGGACTCCAAGATGGATCCACGCGTACGTTTGAAACAGTGCTGCGAACAGCTCTGAGGGTGATTGCACCAAATCGTCTATGCACAAGGTAAGTAGTTGCACTTCCCTTAGCTTCATCTCTATGTAGTTTGACGTGGCGTAGAGATATTTGTGGTTAGCCTGCGTTTTGGCTGCTAATCTGGCCTGGAAATATCTGCGATCACCTCACACTTTGGATTGCATCTTTTTCTCAATGCCAGGTAAGAGCTACAGTCAGTATGCCTCAAGGAGACTTTCCACTTTTATAATGCTCTATTTTTGGCTTGTAGAAGGCGTTCTGTGACATTCTTAATCCAGGATCTTCTTTCTTCAGGTGTGTGCTTTACCGGAGGTAGATTATGTAGGACAGCGTTTTGAATGACATCCATCACTATCTTTCGGTGGTTTGTTTCTTGATCTTCATTACAGATGTTTCGGCACTGTCCTAGATTCTTCTTAATGTCGAGTGAACAACAATTCAGTTGTACGCATGTACTGGCACAAATTAGTCTTGTGTTCCTCAATCGTTTGTGGTGGGTATCTCTGCCGATCATGTGGGGTGCCTATGTTTGAATTCAGGTCCATGTGTCGACTATTCTGCTGGAGATTCTGTAATTTACTGAAGTAATTTTTAATAATACTAATACTGGATGTTTGTGGGTTCCGGAAGTAGGAGAGCAAAGAAACGACGATTGTATAAAGAAGCAAATAAACGAAATACTCAAATGAACAAACTGAAAAGTAAAGACAATAGGTGAGCAAAGATAACAAAAAGTTACATAAAATAATGCCGATGACCTCAGATTGCAATAGAAGCAAGAAATAATCGAAAGATATGTAAAGAAGTTTGAGTTTCAGTGAGCTCTTTTCGCGTCCGACGTAACCCGATTGACCTCTCACCGAAAAATGTAAACATAAACTTTTCCGCCAACATATGGAAATATTTAAACGAAACCAAGTATACGAACATCATATTTAACTTGCTGGGAGACAACGACAGTGACAAATATGACAACCATAATCGTAACAAGGTAAAACCACTTTGGGTTGCTTTGGATGCAACATACACACATGCATTTTCTTGCAATCAGAGGACTTGAAGAAAAGTGACAGGTTCATCAAGAAGTTGATCGCTAAAACGGTCGAAGGAATCATTACAACTGTAAGTGTTTCTCAGGTGTTCATGACGTGCAGTATATAGCAATTTATATATATCATACGTCAATCTCAAAACTTTGAACTCGCGTACATCGCCATAATATAACGGAACATAATCACACAGGAAAAAGAGAAAGAAGCTAAGAAATAGGAATGTAAAAAGTGCGTGGAAAAAAGAATGACGAAATTGAGAAAAAAGTAGCAAAAGATTTAGCTACCAAAGAAAAACAAAATCAAGAAGAAATTGAAGGAAAATAATGAAAGAAGAAAATCAAAATCCTCAAAAATATTAGATGTAATGAGATAAAAGTGTAAAAGAAAACCGTGAGACTGAGAGTGGCAGAGAGACTTGGTGGAAGTTTGGTTGAGTCCGATGTACTGGGTGTATGTTAGGGGATAGTGTGTGGTGAGTGTGTGTGAATGTGTAGGGTGTTATGGTGTTGTGGTGTGACGAGCTCCCAAAAGCTGCTGCCCCCAGGGAGGATCGAACTCCCGACCCCTGGTTTACAAGACCAGTGCTCTAACCACTGAGCTATGGAGGCCGACAAATCTCTCACACAACACTCCGTCCACCATTCACTCACTCCTACAATCCTCCTACATCTCGTCCACTCACTGAAACACGCATCAATTTCACCACTGTCTCAAACACTCTACAAACACACAAGTGTCTTCAGTCAGTAAGACAGTCAATCGATCACACCATCATCGTAGTTTGCAATCAATAATCTATTCGACCAGTCAATCAATCAACCAACTAATGTAGCTTTCAAACACACTACACGACGGTTGGACAGTCAGCCAGTCAATTCATCCATTCATCTGTCTAGTGTACGGGTGATCAATCATGTGATGTTCAAGTGCACACAATTACACACACCAGTCTATCAGTCGATCGTTCGATCAGGAGGTGAAAGCCGACTGTCAACTAACCAAACAGTCATGAAACCGGAGATTGGGAGAGGTGAGTCCACATCAGTGCTATCCACGTCTCTTCATCTGCCTCATCTGCAATTGTCACCATCACCATCACCATCGTCACTGCCACATCACTCATCACACGTCATCACGTACTGTGTCACTGAATCGTCACGGTGTGCTCGTCGTTCGACTAGTCGGTCGACGAACACCTGACTGTTTGTCCTAGTTCACTGGTTGTCTTGTTAGGCAATGTTGAGGAGGAGGTGTGTACAGTTGATCAGTATATCAACTAATATAGGATTTGAATAATGAGCAAGTTGATAAGCGTGAGATAGTATGTTGTGTTTGGTTTGATGTGAGTTTGTTCATGAATGCGAGAGTGTTGTTGTCGGTAGTGTATGATGGATGGTGTGTGTGTGTGTGCGTGTGCGTTGACGTCTATTGGTTGTAGATAATTTGAGTTTTGGGTTGAGTTAGGCTTAGTTTTGAGTCTTCAGTCTTCAGTAATAAGGATCGTAGGTTGATGAACCTGTGTTAATCCTGACAGATTTCCTTCCAGTTAAGGTCCAGCTTCTTTTTGAAAATGTTCACTGATGGTGCTGATACCACTTGTTCTGGTAAAGCGTTACAGTCATTGACCACTCGATGAGAAAAACGGGACCCCACCTTTAGTTCATTAGATCGCGGTTTCAGAACCTTGTTGCTATGACCCTGGAGATTATTAGTGCTGGAGGGAGCAAAAAGGTAAGACATATTAACACCCGGATCATAATTAAAGATACGAAATGCCAGTATAAGGTCACCTCGCGTCCTACGATAAGATAATGGGAAAAGATTTGGACGTTTTAAACGCTCATCGTAAGGGAGTTTGGAAAGACCCTCTACTAATTTTGTCCCTACACGCTGGACACGCTCAAGCGATTTAGTATCCTTTATCAGACAAGGGCTAGCTGCTTGGACACAGTATTCTAAGTGTGGCCTTACATAGGTGGGATATAAAATTCGAAACATATCCTCGTCAAAGCATTTAAATGCTCTGCGAAGCGACCATAGCGCGCGATAGCCTTTGGAAGCAACCGCGTTGCAGTGCGTATAAGTTTTTAAGTCGTGACTTATAATTACTACTAAGTCTTTATGCGCATGAACGCGTGGCAGAGATGTACCATTAATGGTATAGTGGTAACTAATATCGTGCCCGATGTGCATGAACACGCTCTTCCTGGAATTAACTTCCAGGCCCCAATCATGAACCCACCTAACTAATTCGTCTAAATCTGCTTGTAGATGACAACTATCAGTCTCATTTCTTATTGTTCTCCAGATTTTAACATCATCCGCAAACAATAACGTCGACGACTTAAGTAATAAAGGTAGTTCATTAATATACAGAAGGAAAAGTAAAGGGCCCAAGATGGTGCCTTGGAGTACACCACTTCTGACCGGTTTCCATTCGGATAGAGTTCCATTGACTCTCACTCTCTGTCTGCGGTCACATAAGAAGCTTCCTATCCATTCCTGTATAACACCTGTTATACCAAAGCTCGAGAGCTTTTGCATAAGACCTAAGTGTGAAACCTTATCAAACGCTTTGCTAAAATCTATAAATATCACGTCGACAGACTGGCCGTTGTCTAGGGCAGCTGTCCAATCCTCTCTCGCAATGAGTAAGTTAGTCAAGCATGAATGCTTGTTACGAAACCCATGTTGCTCGGGAGTTAACAGATTGTACGAATCTATGTGGCTTAGCCCGAATTAATTTTTCAAGTAACTTAACTACTATACTGGTCAGGCTAACAGGCCGGTAGTTAGATACTATCCGTCTCTGACCATCCTTAAATATAGGACTAACTATGGCGTCTTTCCAGTGTCTAGGTAGTTGAGCCTGTGAAAGGGACATGTTGAAGAGCATCGTGAGCGGTCTTGAGATAATGTCCGCAAGCGACGACAGCAAACGTGGGTGTAACCCATCGAGGCCCGGTATCTTACAAGGTTTTAGGTTAGTTATCAAAGGAAGAACTATGTCCTCTGTCACGTGTAAAGGTCCTATGGCTGGTATCTCATTGTCAACGGGACAAGTAGTTGTAACACTACACGTAGAGTAGACTTCACTGAAATAGTTAGCAAATAACTCCGCTTTCGCTAGATCAGATTCAGCCAATAAAGCTGAATTTTCGCTTAACAGTAATGAGGGGATACCATCACTACGTTTCGTCCGCCTTTTAACATACGAAAACAGTAGCTTCGGACAGGTACGTCTATCGTATGCCAACTGTCGTTTGTAAGCCGTGCGGGATTTAGCTATGGTCTTTTTACATATATTCCGGATTTTTTTATATTCGCACTTAAATGATGCCTGACCTGTTGACAAGAATAAGTCCCAGAAGTGTTTCCTACGCTTCAACAGCTTCCGGGTTTCCTTATTAATCCATGGAGGGCAATATGATAACTTACTTGCTGACCATGGGATAAACGGTTGAGTTACGGATTCGAACGTAGACTTAAACCTATTCCATGCATCATCAATCGATCCATCAGCATCGACCGACCAGACAATTGAGATAGCATAGTCCCTGATTGCCGGAATATTAGCTCTCCAGATATTAGGACGGGGTGGAGCTGATGCGAATTCTATACCATGTATCCGGAACTTAAAGGAAAGTACGACATGGTCACTATTCACCAGTGGGGGAAGATGTTGAATGTCAACGATATCTTCACAGTGGTGTGTGAGGACAAGGTCTATCGATGACGGATTATGTTCCAAGTCTATATGCGTCGGCTTAACGATACATTGTACAAGTGCACATTGAATAATTGATGACAGAAGGACGCTATCAAAACCCCCACCTGGAGCTGTGAGCTCTATCCAGTTTATATGGGGTGCATTGAAGTCTCCAACGATGAGACAACATTCTGCTTTACTCCAAGAACAGACGTGTTTTAGGATAAAGTCGTCAGCGAGACAACACGGACTACGATATATTCCTCCTATCGTCACTAACCCGTTTCTAGACCTAATTGTACAACATACTACCTCACACGTACCACTTACATGCGCCTCCGATATGATCGAGTTAATGCGGAAGTGGTCCCTAATATATAATATTATGCCTCCTCCCTTGCGACTTCTAACTCTATCACTTCTGACACAGATGTAGCCTGAAATGACTGGAGAACAGTCTATATCTACAGTGAGCCAAGTTTCGGTGATAACAATTATATCCGGATTTAAGTCGTCTACCATCAAACTTAGTTCGGACATCTTATTCCGAAGACTACGAGCATTCGTATAACACACATTTAGGGTGTTTTTGGAGACATACGTTCTACCCACACAGGTCTCGGAAGCATTGGCTTCCAAGACCTGACTACCCGAAAACCCTTAATCGTAAGGTTCGCTTCACCGTTTAGCCTTCGAGTTTTTAACTCTGTTAGGGCATTCTTCCACTTGATCCGATCCTCAAGTGGCCAGTCAGGCCGAATACGAATGTTTGAGTCACGAGTTTTGCGTGAGTTATTTAGTAATACGTCCCTTTCCTCAAAATTATCGAGTACTAATTTGAGGATCCTTCTCTGTTGGGTTTCGCCTCCAACATACTTACCAAGTCTGATGACTTTCGAGATATGTACCCCTGGGACCTCCTCTGGGAGTATATTTCTGATGAGAGATCCGACTAACTGCAGGTCGTGGGCATGTCTCTTAGCGGGATCGGTGTCTTTCGATTCTGCCAAGTTCCAGATGATTACACTAGGCACCTGTTTAACTGCCTTAAAAGTCGTGTTCACGGCCTTTGACCATGATGTCAGATTCTGCCGGTTAGCTACCGGCTTCTTGCTATTAGCTTCCTTTATCACAGTGTCATGTGGGTCAAGCGAGTTATTCCCAACAACATTTGGTGAAGTTAGACTATTTTCATGCACAACAGTATTAAATATTTCCTTACATTTGGACTTGAGCGGAGTTGCCTGATGCTCAGGACGTGAGTCCAACGATGACTTACCGACTATACGCGCGATTTCTTTTGGTATTTTTCCGTCTCTTTTGCGTTTCCGCGTAATCCATTTGCCACTATTCTCAGCATCCAGATTGGAACTATTCTGGACGATAGTGGTTCTAGCCGGGTCCTCAGTCGCTGCTAAAGCGACTGGTCCCTCAGTACTTAATGGCATGGCTTTCACTGGTTGTATCGGAGTACAAATTTTTGCTTGATGTTGCGAAATTGGGTGTCTGGTACCTGCCATGGCAGCATTTACGACACTGATACGATCTTCATTATCAGTATCCATGTTGCCGGCACGGCCTACTTCGACCTTTTTAGCTAACGCTAGAAGGCTGATGGCTTCCTGAATGAGTAATGTCTTACTTGAGCAACAAAACATACAGAGCCAATGAGAATTTGGTTTCGAGCACCTTTTATAGGCAGCAGGGCTTAAGCGGGTGCACATTTTGTGAAACCACTTCTTACAATCGTCACATTGCATCCCTTCTTCCACGGGGAATAAGCAATATGGCTGTCCACACTTGTGTACAGAGCCGACCATCTTAGAATAAAGCAAAATGATAGGCAAGGTAGATATGTAAGAAAAATTACAACCTTATAAAATAAACAAGCCTCAGTCGACCAAGAATGCTTTGATGCAGTAAATACACAAAAGCAGCATCAAAACACACAAATACAATGTCACGTTAACTGAAATAAATTCAATTAAAGTGTAAACGGTAGTTTAGATACGTAATTTACGATCAAAACAGTGAATTAAATTCAACGTGAAACAATACCACTGTACATTTAAATAGCGCGCGTTCAGTTGGTGATAGAGGTGACGACGACGTGCTCCTCGATAGTATAGTGGTGAGTATCTCCGCCTGTCACGTGGAAGGCTCGGGTTCGATTCCCGGTCGAGGAGTCGGCTTTTAATTCACACAACACACAACGCACACACACACACACACTCGTCACTCTCTCACTCAACGTTGTCCACTCGTAGTCCAATGCACTGTATCCACTCCACTACAAACAAATGTCGCATCAATCCCGTTCCACGCACCAACATCTCCCACTTCTCTTCACTGTCCCATCGCTAACCGAAACTATTCGCTCACCAATCGACTACTTTCCAACAGCACTGACACACTCACAATTCACACATTTGCACAATGTGCACCATTCGAAATTGTGACAGGCTTTCAGTTAGGCGGATGGACAAGACCAAAATACACTGGATCATTTGACTGACCGACTCTGAATGCATCCACACACAGATCACGTCACCTACATTCGAGCTGAAACGTGGAAGTTGTCCGTTACAATGAATGTGTGTGTTTGAAGAGTGTGAACAATGACTGACAAACAGGTGAGTGGATGCAATGATGAGGAAGCCTTGACCGGTAGACAAATATCAGGCTGTGCAGTGTAAGATGGAGGGTGGAAAGTGCGATGTGACAGTGTCGGCATGTGGATGTCGTTCTGTGTGAGCGTGCTCCGTGATGTGTGGTATTAGTGGAGTGGAATGAGAGGATGTATGATTGAGTGTTGAAGTGACTGTGTTTGTGGAAGTTTGGTTGAGTCCGATGTACTGGGTGTATGTTAGGGGATAGTGTGTGGTGAGTGTGTGTGAATGTGTAGGGTGTTATGGTGTTGTGGTGTGACGAGCTCCCAAAAGCTGCTGCCCCCAGGGAGGATCGAACTCCCGACCCCTGGTTTACAAGACCAGTGCTCTAACCACTGAGCTATGGAGGCCGACAAATCTCTCACACAACACTCCGTCCACCATTCACTCACTCCTACAATCCTCCTACATCTCGTCCACTCACTGAAACACGCATCAATTTCACCACTGTCTCAAACACTCTACAAACACACAAGTGTCTTCAGTCAGTAAGACAGTCAATCGATCACACCATCATCGTAGTTTGCAATCAATAATCTATTCGACCAGTCAATCAATCAACCAACCAATGTAGCTTTCAAACACACTACACGACGGTTGGCCAGTCAGCCAGTCAATTCATCCATTCATCTGTCTAGTGTACGGGTGATCAATCATGTGATGTTCAAGTGCACACAATTACACACACCAGTCTATCAGTCGATCGTTCGATCAGGATGTGAAAGCCGACTGTCAACTAACCAAACAGTCATGAAACCGGAGATTGGGAGAGGTGAGTCCACATCAGTGCTATCCACGTCTCTTCATCTGCCTCATCTGCAATTGTCACCATCACCATCACCATCGTCACTGTCACATCACTCATCACACGTCATCACGTACTGTGTCACTGAATCGTCACGGTGTGCTCGTCGTTCGACTAGTCGGTCGACGAACACCTGACTGTTTGTCCTAGTTCACTGGTTGTCTTGTTAGGCAATGTTGAGGAGGAGGTGTGTACAGTTGATCAGTATATCAACTAATATAGGATTTGAATAATGAGCAAGTTGATAAGCGTGAGATAGTATGTTGTGTTTGGTTTGATGTGAGTTTGTTCATGAATGCGAGAGTGTTGTTGTCGGTAGTGTATGATGGATGGTGTGTGTGTGTGCGTGTGTGTGCGTTGACGTCTATTGGTTGTTGATAATTTGAGTTTGGGGTTGATTTAGGCTTAGTTTTGAGTGTGGTGATAGTGGTGACGACGACGTGCTCCTCGATAGTATAGTGGTGAGTATCTCCGCCTGTCACGTGGAAGGCCCGGGTTCGATTCCCGGTCGAGGAGTCGGCTTTTAATTCACACAACACACAACGCACACACACACACACACACTCGTCACTCTCTCACTCAACGTTGTCCACTCGTAGTCCAATGCACTGTATCCACTCCACTACAAACAAATGTCGCATCAATCCCGTTCCACGCACCAACATCTCCCACTTCTCTTCACTGTCCCATCGCTAACCGAAACTATTCGCTCACCAATCGACTACTTTCCAACAGCACTGACACACTCACAATTCACACATTTGCACAATGTGCACCATTCGAAATTGTGACAGGCTTTCAGTTAGGCGGATGGACAAGACCAAAATACACTGGATCATTTGACTGACCGACTCTGAATGCATCCACACACAGATCACGTCACCTACATTCGAGCTGAAACGTGGAAGTTGTCCGTTACAATGATTGTGTGTGTTTGAAGAGTGTGAACAATGACTGACAAACAGGTGAGTGGATGCAATGATGAGGAAGCCTTGACCGGTAGACAAATATCAGGCTGTGCAGTGTAAGATGGAGGGTGGAAAGTGCGATGTGACAGTGTCGGCATGTGGATGTCGTTCTGTGTGAGCGTGCTCCGTGATGTGTGGTATTAGTGGAGTGGAATGAGAGGATGTATGATTGAGTGTTGAAGTGACTGTGTTTGTGGAAGTTTGGTTGAGTCCGATGTACTGGGTGTATGTTAGGGGATAGTGTGTGGTGAGTGTGTGTGAATGTGTAGGGTGTTATGGTGTTGTGGTGTGACGAGCTCCCAAAAGCTGCTGCCCCCAGGGAGGATCGAACTCCCGACCCCCGGTTTACAAGACCAGTGCTCTAACCACTGAGCTATGGAGGCCGACAAATCTCTCACACAACACTCCGTCCACCATTCACTCACTCCTACAATCCTCCTACATCTCGTCCACTCACTGAAACACGCATCAATTTCACCACTGTCTCAAACACTCTACAAACACACAAGTGTCTTCAGTCAGTAAGACAGTCAATCGATCACACCATCATCGTAGTTTGCAATCAATAATCTATTCGACCAGTCAATCAATCAACCAACCAATGTAGCTTTCAAACACACTACACGACGGTTGGCCAGTCAGCCAGTCAATTCATCCATTCATCTGTCTAGTGTACGGGTGATCAATCATGTGATGTTCAAGTGCACACAATTACACACACCAGTCTATCAGTCGATCGTTCGATCAGGATGTGAAAGCCGACTGTCAACTAACCAAACAGTCATGAAACCGGAGATTGGGAGAGGTGAGTCCACATCAGTGCTATCCACGTCTCTTCATCTGCCTCATCTGCAATTGTCACCATCACCATCACCATCGTCACTGTCACATCACTCATCACACGTCATCACGTACTGTGTCACTGAATCGTCACGGTGTGCTCGTCGTTCGACTAGTCGGTCGACGAACACCTGACTGTTTGTCCTAGTTCACTGGTTGTCTTGTTAGGCAATGTTGAGGAGGAGGTGTGTACAGTTGATCAGTATATCAACTAATATAGGATTTGAATAATGAGCAAGTTGATAAGCGTGAGATAGTATGTTGTGTTTGGTTTGATGTGAGTTTGTTCATGAATGCGAGAGTGTTGTTGTCGGTAGTGTATGATGGATGGTGTGTGTGTGTGCGTGTGTGTGCGTTGACGTCTATTGGTTGTTGATAATTTGAGTTTGGGGTTGATTTAGGCTTAGTTTTGAGTGTGGTGATAGTGGTGACGACGACGTGCTCCTCGATAGTATAGTGGTGAGTATCTCCGCCTGTCACGTGGAAGGCCCGGGTTCGATTCCCGGTCGAGGAGTCGGCTTTTAATTCACACAACACACAACGCACACACACACACACACACTCGTCACTCTCTCACTCAACGTTGTCCACTCGTAGTCCAATGCACTGTATCCACTCCACTACAAACAAATGTCGCATCAATCCCGTTCCACGCACCAACATCTCCCACTTCTCTTCACTGTCCCATCGCTAACCGAAACTATTCGCTCACCAATCGACTACTTTCCAACAGCACTGACACACTCACAATTCACACATTTGCACAATGTGCACCATTCGAAATTGTGACAGGCTTTCAGTTAGGCGGATGGACAAGACCAAAATACACTGGATCATTTGACTGACCGACTCTGAATGCATCCACACACAGATCACGTCACCTACATTCGAGCTGAAACGTGGAAGTTGTCCGTTACAATGATTGTGTGTGTTTGAAGAGTGTGAACAATGACTGACAAACAGGTGAGTGGATGCAATGATGAGGAAGCCTTGACCGGTAGACAAATATCAGGCTGTGCAGTGTAAGATGGAGGGTGGAAAGTGCGATGTGACAGTGTCGGCATGTGGATGTCGTTCTGTGTGAGCGTGCTCCGTGATGTGTGGTATTAGTGGAGTGGAATGAGAGGATGTATGATTGAGTGTTGAAGTGACTGTGTTTGTGGAAGTTTGGTTGAGTCCGATGTACTGGGTGTATGTTAGGGGATAGTGTGTGGTGAGTGTGTGTGAATGTGTAGGGTGTTATGGTGTTGTGGTGTGACGAGCTCCCAAAAGCTGCTGCCCCCAGGGAGGATCGAACTCCCGACCCCCGGTTTACAAGACCAGTGCTCTAACCACTGAGCTATGGAGGCCGACAAATCTCTCACACAACACTCCGTCCACCATTCACTCACTCCTACAATCCTCCTACATCTCGTCCACTCACTGAAACACGCATCAATTTCACCACTGTCTCAAACACTCTACAAACACACAAGTGTCTTCAGTCAGTAAGACAGTCAATCGATCACACCATCATCGTAGTTTGCAATCAATAATCTATTCGACCAGTCAATCAATCAACCAACCAATGTAGCTTTCAAACACACTACACGACGGTTGGCCAGTCAGCCAGTCAATTCATCCATTCATCTGTCTAGTGTACGGGTGATCAATCATGTGATGTTCAAGTGCACACAATTACACACACCAGTCTATCAGTCGATCGTTCGATCAGGATGTGAAAGCCGACTGTCAACTAACCAAACAGTCATGAAACCGGAGATTGGGAGAGGTGAGTCCACATCAGTGCTATCCACGTCTCTTCATCTGCCTCATCTGCAATTGTCACCATCACCATCACCATCGTCACTGTCACATCACTCATCACACGTCATCACGTACTGTGTCACTGAATCGTCACGGTGTGCTCGTCGTTCGACTAGTCGGTCGACGAACACCTGACTGTTTGTCCTAGTTCACTGGTTGTCTTGTTAGGCAATGTTGAGGAGGAGGTGTGTACAGTTGATCAGTATATCAACTAATATAGGATTTGAATAATGAGCAAGTTGATAAGCGTGAGATAGTATGTTGTGTTTGGTTTGATGTGAGTTTGTTCATGAATGCGAGAGTGTTGTTGTCGGTAGTGTATGATGGATGGTGTGTGTGTGTGCGTGTGTGTGCGTTGACGTCTATTGGTTGTTGATAATTTGAGTTTGGGGTTGATTTAGGCTTAGTTTTGAGTGTGGTGATAGTGGTGACGACGACGTGCTCCTCGATAGTATAGTGGTGAGTATCTCCGCCTGTCACGTGGAAGGCCCGGGTTCGATTCCCGGTCGAGGAGTCGGCTTTTAATTCACACAACACACAACGCACACACACACACACACTCGTCACTCTCTCACTCAACGTTGTCCACTCGTAGTCCAATGCACTGTATCCACTCCACTACAAACAAATGTCGCATCAATCCCGTTCCACGCACCAACATCTCCCACTTCTCTTCACTGTCCCATCGCTAACCGAAACTATTCGCTCACCAATCGACTACTTTCCAACAGCACTGACACACTCACAATTCACACATTTGCACAATGTGCACCATTCGAAATTGTGACAGGCTTTCAGTTAGGCGGATGGACAAGACCAAAATACACTGGATCATTTGACTGACCGACTCTGAATGCATCCACACACAGATCACGTCACCTACATTCGAGCTGAAACGTGGAAGTTGTCCGTTACAATGAATTGTGTGTGTTTGAAGAGTGTGAACAATGACTGACAAACAGGTGAGTGGATGCAATGATGAGGAAGCCTTGACCGGTAGACAAATATCAGGCTGTGCAGTGTAAGATGGAGGGTGGAAAGTGCGATGTGACAGTGTCGGCATGTGGATGTCGTTCTGTGTGAGCGTGCTCCGTGATGTGTGGTATTAGTGGAGTGGAATGAGAGGATGTATGATTGAGTGTTGAAGTGACTGTGTTTGTGGAAGTTTGGTTGAGTCCGATGTACTGGGTGTATGTTAGGGGATAGTGTGTGGTGAGTGTGTGTGAATGTGTAGGGTGTTATGGTGTTGTGGTGTGACGAGCTCCCAAAAGCTGCTGCCCCCAGGGAGGATCGAACTCCCGACCCCTGGTTTACAAGACCAGTGCTCTAACCACTGAGCTATGGAGGCCGACAAATCTCTCACACAACACTCCGTCCACCATTCACTCACTCCTACAATCCTCCTACATCTCGTCCACTCACTGAAACACGCATCAATTTCACCACTGTCTCAAACACTCTACAAACACACAAGTGTCTTCAGTCAGTAAGACAGTCAATCGATCACACCATCATCGTAGTTTGCAATCAATAATCTATTCGACCAGTCAATCAATCAACCAACCAATGTAGCTTTCAAACACACTACACGACGGTTGGCCAGTCAGCCAGTCAATTCATCCATTCATCTGTCTAGTGTACGGGTGATCAATCATGTGATGTTCAAGTGCACACAATTACACACACCAGTCTATCAGTCGATCGTTCGATCAGGATGTGAAAGCCGACTGTCAACTAACCAAACAGTCATGAAACCGGAGATTGGGAGAGGTGAGTCCACATCAGTGCTATCCACGTCTCTTCATCTGCCTCATCTGCAATTGTCACCATCACCATCACCATCGTCACTGTCACATCACTCATCACACGTCATCACGTACTGTGTCACTGAATCGTCACGGTGTGCTCGTCGTTCGACTAGTCGGTCGACGAACACCTGACTGTTTGTCCTAGTTCACTGGTTGTCTTGTTAGGCAATGTTGAGGAGGAGGTGTGTACAGTTGATCAGTATATCAACTAATATAGGATTTGAATAATGAGCAAGTTGATAAGCGTGAGATAGTATGTTGTGTTTGGTTTGATGTGAGTTTGTTCATGAATGCGAGAGTGTTGTTGTCGGTAGTGTATGATGGATGGTGTGTGTGTGTGTGTGTGTGTGCGTTGACGTCTATTGGTTGTTGATAATTTGAGTTTGGGGTTGATTTAGGCTTAGTTTTGAGTGTGGTGATAGTGGTGACGACGACGTGCTCCTCGATAGTATAGTGGTGAGTATCTCCGCCTGTCACGTGGAAGGCCCGGGTTCGATTCCCGGTCGAGGAGTCGGCTTTTAATTCACACAACACACAACGCACACACACACACACACACTCGTCACTCTCTCACTCAACGTTGTCCACTCGTAGTCCAATGCACTGTATCCACTCCACTACAAACAAATGTCGCATCAATCCCGTTCCACGCACCAACATCTCCCACTTCTCTTCACTGTCCCATCGCTAACCGAAACTATTCGCTCACCAATCGACTACTTTCCAACAGCACTGACACACTCACAATTCACACATTTGCACAATGTGCACCATTCGAAATTGTGACAGGCTTTCAGTTAGGCGGATGGACAAGACCAAAATACACTGGATCATTTGACTGACCGACTCTGAATGCATCCACACACAGATCACGTCACCTACATTCGAGCTGAAACGTGGAAGTTGTCCGTTACAATGAATGTGTGTGTTTGAAGAGTGTGAACAATGACTGACAAACAGGTGAGTGGATGCAATGATGAGGAAGCCTTGACCGGTAGACAAATATCAGGCTGTGCAGTGTAAGATGGAGGGTGGAAAGTGCGATGTGACAGTGTCGGCATGTGGATGTCGTTCTGTGTGAGCGTGCTCCGTGATGTGTGGTATTAGTGGAGTGGAATGAGAGGATGTATGATTGAGTGTTGAAGTGACTGTGTTTGTGGAAGTTTGGTTGAGTCCGATGTACTGGGTGTATGTTAGGGGATAGTGTGTGGTGAGTGTGTGTGAATGTGTAGGGTGTTATGGTGTTGTGGTGTGACGAGCTCCCAAAAGCCGCTGCCCCCAGGGAGGATCGAACTCCCGACCCCTGGTTTACAAGACCAGTGCTCTAACCACTGAGCTATGGAGGCCGACAAATCTCTCACACAACACTCCGTCCACCATTCACTCACTCCTACAATCCTCCTACATCTCGTCCACTCACTGAAACACGCATCAATTTCACCACTGTCTCAAACACTCTACAAACACACAAGTGTCTTCAGTCAGTAAGACAGTCAATCGATCACACCATCATCGTAGTTTGCAATCAATAATCTATTCGACCAGTCAATCAATCAACCAACCAATGTAGCTTTCAAACACACTACACGACGGTTGGCCAGTCAGCCAGTCAATTCATCCATTCATCTGTCTAGTGTACGGGTGATCAATCATGTGATGTTCAAGTGCACACACTTACACACACCAGTCTATCAGTCGATCGTTCGATCAGGAGGTGAAAGCCGACTGTCAACTAACCAAACAGTCATGAAACCGGAGATTGGGAGAGGTGAGTCCACATCAGTGCTATCCACGTCTCTTCATCTGCCTCATCTGCAATTGTCACCATCACCATCACCATCGTCACTGTCACATCACTCATCACACGTCATCACGTACTGTGTCACTGAATCGTCACGGTGTGCTCGTCGTTCGACTAGTCGGTCGACGAACACCTGACTGTTTGTCCTAGTTCACTGGTTGTCTTGTTAGGCAATGTTGAGGAGGAGGTGTGTACAGTTGATCAGTATATCAACTAATATAGGATTTGAATAATGAGCAAGTTGATAAGCGTGAGATAGTATGTTGTGTTTGGTTTGATGTGAGTTTGTTCATGAATGCGAGAGTGTTGTTGTCGGTAGTGTATGATGGATGGTGTGTGTGTGTGCGTGTGTGTGCGTTGACGTCTATTGGTTGTTGATAATTTGAGTTTGGGGTTGATTTAGGCTTAGTTTTGAGTGTGGTGATAGTGGTGACGACGACGTGCTCCTCGATAGTATAGTGGTGAGTATCTCCGCCTGTCACGTGGAAGGCCCGGGTTCGATTCCCGGTCGAGGAGTCGGCTTTTAATTCACACAACACACAACGCACACACACACACACACACTCGTCACTCTCTCACTCAACGTTGTCCACTCGTAGTCCAATGCACTGTATCCACTCCACTACAAACAAATGTCGCATCAATCCCGTTCCACGCACCAACATCTCCCACTTCTCTTCACTGTCCCATCGCTAACCGAAACTATTCGCTCACCAATCGACTACTTTCCAACAGCACTGACACACTCACAATTCACACATTTGCACAATGTGCACCATTCGAAATTGTGACAGGCTTTCAGTTAGGCGGATGGACAAGACCAAAATACACTGGATCATTTGACTGACCGACTCTGAATGCATCCACACACAGATCACGTCACCTACATTCGAGCTGAAACGTGGAAGTTGTCCGTTACAATGAATGTGTGTGTTTGAAGAGTGTGAACAATGACTGACAAACAGGTGAGTGGATGCAATGATGAGGAAGCCTTGACCGGTAGACAAATATCAGGCTGTGCAGTGTAAGATGGAGGGTGGAAAGTGCGATGTGACAGTGTCGGCATGTGGATGTCGTTCTGTGTGAGCGTGCTCCGTGATGTGTGGTATTAGTGGAGTGGAATGAGAGGATGTATGATTGAGTGTTGAAGTGACTGTGTTTGTGGAAGTTTGGTTGAGTCCGATGTACTGGGTGTATGTTAGGGGATAGTGTGTGGTGAGTGTGTGTGAATGTGTAGGGTGTTATGGTGTTGTGGTGTGACGAGCTCCCAAAAGCCGCTGCCCCCAGGGAGGATCGAACTCCCGACCCCTGGTTTACAAGACCAGTGCTCTAACCACTGAGCTATGGAGGCCGACAAATCTCTCACACAACACTCCGTCCACCATTCACTCACTCCTACAATCCTCCTACATCTCGTCCACTCACTGAAACACGCATCAATTTCACCACTGTCTCAAACACTCTACAAACACACAAGTGTCTTCAGTCAGTAAGACAGTCAATCGATCACACCATCATCGTAGTTTGCAATCAATAATCTATTCGACCAGTCAATCAATCAACCAACCAATGTAGCTTTCAAACACACTACACGACGGTTGGCCAGTCAGCCAGTCAATTCATCCATTCATCTGTCTAGTGTACGGGTGATCAATCATGTGATGTTCAAGTGCACACACTTACACACACCAGTCTATCAGTCGATCGTTCGATCAGGAGGTGAAAGCCGACTGTCAACTAACCAAACAGTCATGAAACCGGAGATTGGGAGAGGTGAGTCCACATCAGTGCTATCCACGTCTCTTCATCTGCCTCATCTGCAATTGTCACCATCACCATCACCATCGTCACTGTCACATCACTCATCACACGTCATCACGTACTGTGTCACTGAATCGTCACGGTGTGCTCGTCGTTCGACTAGTCGGTCGACGAACACCTGACTGTTTGTCCTAGTTCACTGGTTGTCTTGTTAGGCAATGTTGAGGAGGAGGTGTGTACAGTTGATCAGTATATCAACTAATATAGGATTTGAATAATGAGCAAGTTGATAAGCGTGAGATAGTATGTTGTGTTTGGTTTGATGTGAGTTTGTTCATGAATGCGAGAGTGTTGTTGTCGGTAGTGTATGATGGATGGTGTGTGTGTGTGCGTGTGTGTGCGTTGACGTCTATTGGTTGTTGATAATTTGAGTTTGGGGTTGATTTAGGCTTAGTTTTGAGTGTGGTGATAGTGGTGACGACGACGTGCTCCTCGATAGTATAGTGGTGAGTATCTCCGCCTGTCACGTGGAAGGCCCGGGTTCGATTCCCGGTCGAGGAGTCGGCTTTTAATTCACACAACACACAACGCACACACACACACACACACTCGTCACTCTCTCACTCAACGTTGTCCACTCGTAGTCCAATGCACTGTATCCACTCCACTACAAACAAATGTCGCATCAATCCCGTTCCACGCACCAACATCTCCCACTTCTCTTCACTGTCCCATCGCTAACCGAAACTATTCGCTCACCAATCGACTACTTTCCAACAGCACTGACACACTCACAATTCACACATTTGCACAATGTGCACCATTCGAAATTGTGACAGGCTTTCAGTTAGGCGGATGGACAAGACCAAAATACACTGGATCATTTGACTGACCGACTCTGAATGCATCCACACACAGATCACGTCACCTACATTCGAGCTGAAACGTGGAAGTTGTCCGTTACAATGAATGTGTGTGTTTGAAGAGTGTGAACAATGACTGACAAACAGGTGAGTGGATGCAATGATGAGGAAGCCTTGACCGGTAGACAAATATCAGGCTGTGCAGTGTAAGATGGAGGGTGGAAAGTGCGATGTGACAGTGTCGGCATGTGGATGTCGTTCTGTGTGAGCGTGCTCCGTGATGTGTGGTATTAGTGGAGTGGAATGAGAGGATGTATGATTGAGTGTTGAAGTGACTGTGTTTGTGGAAGTTTGGTTGAGTCCGATGTACTGGGTGTATGTTAGGGGATAGTGTGTGGTGAGTGTGTGTGAATGTGTAGGGTGTTATGGTGTTGTGGTGTGACGAGCTCCCAAAAGCCGCTGCCCCCAGGGAGGATCGAACTCCCGACCCCTGGTTTACAAGACCAGTGCTCTAACCACTGAGCTATGGAGGCCGACAAATCTCTCACACAACACTCCGTCCACCATTCACTCACTCCTACAATCCTCCTACATCTCGTCCACTCACTGAAACACGCATCAATTTCACCACTGTCTCAAACACTCTACAAACACACAAGTGTCTTCAGTCAGTAAGACAGTCAATCGATCACACCATCATCGTAGTTTGCAATCAATAATCTATTCGACCAGTCAATCAATCAACCAACCAATGTAGCTTTCAAACACACTACACGACGGTTGGCCAGTCAGCCAGTCAATTCATCCATTCATCTGTCTAGTGTACGGGTGATCAATCATGTGATGTTCAAGTGCACACACTTACACACACCAGTCTATCAGTCGATCGTTCGATCAGGAGGTGAAAGCCGACTGTCAACTAACCAAACAGTCATGAAACCGGAGATTGGGAGAGGTGAGTCCACATCAGTGCTATCCACGTCTCTTCATCTGCCTCATCTGCAATTGTCACCATCACCATCACCATCGTCACTGTCACATCACTCATCACACGTCATCACGTACTGTGTCACTGAATCGTCACGGTGTGCTCGTCGTTCGACTAGTCGGTCGACGAACACCTGACTGTTTGTCCTAGTTCACTGGTTGTCTTGTTAGGCAATGTTGAGGAGGAGGTGTGTACAGTTGATCAGTATATCAACTAATATAGGATTTGAATAATGAGCAAGTTGATAAGCGTGAGATAGTATGTTGTGTTTGGTTTGATGTGAGTTTGTTCATGAATGCGAGAGTGTTGTTGTCGGTAGTGTATGATGGATGGTGTGTGTGTGTGCGTGTGTGTGCGTTGACGTCTATTGGTTGTTGATAATTTGAGTTTGGGGTTGATTTAGGCTTAGTTTTGAGTGTGGTGATAGTGGTGACGACGACGTGCTCCTCGATAGTATAGTGGTGAGTATCTCCGCCTGTCACGTGGAAGGCCCGGGTTCGATTCCCGGTCGAGGAGTCGGCTTTTAATTCACACAACACACAACGCACACACACACACACACACTCGTCACTCTCTCACTCAACGTTGTCCACTCGTAGTCCAATGCACTGTATCCACTCCACTACAAACAAATGTCGCATCAATCCCGTTCCACGCACCAACATCTCCCACTTCTCTTCACTGTCCCATCGCTAACCGAAACTATTCGCTCACCAATCGACTACTTTCCAACAGCACTGACACACTCACAATTCACACATTTGCACAATGTGCACCATTCGAAATTGTGACAGGCTTTCAGTTAGGCGGATGGACAAGACCAAAATACACTGGATCATTTGACTGACCGACTCTGAATGCATCCACACACAGATCACGTCACCTACATTCGAGCTGAAACGTGGAAGTTGTCCGTTACAATGAATGTGTGTGTTTGAAGAGTGTGAACAATGACTGACAAACAGGTGAGTGGATGCAATGATGAGGAAGCCTTGACCGGTAGACAAATATCAGGCTGTGCAGTGTAAGATGGAGGGTGGAAAGTGCGATGTGACAGTGTCGGCATGTGGATGTCGTTCTGTGTGAGCGTGCTCCGTGATGTGTGGTATTAGTGGAGTGGAATGAGAGGATGTATGATTGAGTGTTGAAGTGACTGTGTTTGTGGAAGTTTGGTTGAGTCCGATGTACTGGGTGTATGTTAGGGGATAGTGTGTGGTGAGTGTGTGTGAATGTGTAGGGTGTTATGGTGTTGTGGTGTGACGAGCTCCCAAAAGCCGCTGCCCCCAGGGAGGATCGAACTCCCGACCCCTGGTTTACAAGACCAGTGCTCTAACCACTGAGCAATGGAGGCCGACAAATCTCTCACACAACACTCCGTCCACCATTCACTCACTCCTACAATCCTCCTACATCTCGTCCACTCACTGAAACACGCATCAATTTCACCACTGTCTCAAACACTCTACAAACACACAAGTGTCTTCAGTCAGTAAGACAGTCAATCGATCACACCATCATCGTAGTTTGCAATCAATAATCTATTCGACCAGTCAATCAATCAACCAACCAATGTAGCTTTCAAACACACTACACGACGGTTGGCCAGTCAGCCAGTCAATTCATCCATTCATCTGTCTAGTGTACGGGTGATCAATCATGTGATGTTCAAGTGCACACACTTACACACACCAGTCTATCAGTCGATCGTTCGATCAGGAGGTGAAAGCCGACTGTCAACTAACCAAACAGTCATGAAACCGGAGATTGGGAGAGGTGAGTCCACATCAGTGCTATCCACTTCTTTTCTTCTCCAGTTATCGCTGTCACTGTGCAACCTAATTCTCTCAATTTTTATTTTATTATATTCCCTTCGATTTCGGATAATATTAATACTCTAAGTTGCTTTTATTCGAGGGTAGGTGTTTGTCGTCTGTTTTTTACCGACTTATTTTGTCATTGTTCACTCTGGTTTTTTGATTCAGTTTTCTCACTACAATGTTTTCATGCTTTTATTCCGTTTTATTTTTTTATCATATTCTTATTCTTTTCGATATTTTTAAAAGGTATAGGATTATTTGAATATGGATTCCATTGTATCTTTAAACAAATGAAGTGATCGCGTGTGTTAAAATGTTTCATACATGTACAAAGCGATGAGACTTGATGTTCACTCTGAGATGCAGGTACATCCAGTTGACGAGTTCCAAATAGGACGAGACGCGCATCCTGGATTCCACCGTTAGCCACTATTCATCTTTGTTTTCCATGCTTGTGAATTAGGATTATATCAAAGCAATACGCACAGTATGCACATATACCAATAAGAGACTAACCAGTTGTAGTCCTAACACATCAATGGGAAGATTCAAACAAGTAATACCAAGTGAATTTAAAACACTATATTGTTTTTACATAAATGCACATTTTATACATTATAGCACAATGAGAAGTTTAGTACATAAGGTTAGCATTTCGGGAAATGAAAGTCAATTGAATAATGATATGAAAGACATTAATTATTATATACAATAGCTATTTATTATTGTACAATATTATTGATAGACCTAATTGATTTCTTAGACAATGAACCATTGCTTTTGTTGTGGTTTTTAACACGATTGCGTAATGTGAATGTAATACACTATGATTTATGAAAGAAAAAATCAGAATAAAGGTATTAGTGTGTTTTCTTATCAAGATAAATAAATAAGTAGCATTCCAAAAAGAAAATGAGATACGAACTAACTGAGGTTGCCAATATAGATTATAGTATGCCTACTTATTAACTCCGCCTGTAGCTCTTCTAGAGTTACTGCCGATCCCAAGCCCAGGTAAAGGAGGAGGGTTGGGTAAGGGGTTAGCGACCCCATCTCGTAGAAAAGCTAACTCGCTAAAAAAACGCTAACCAGAAAAAATGCCTACTTATCGGTTTGAAAGTTAAGCGCTTCCAAGTTAGACTTCTGGTAGAGTTGTAGATGACCACTGCTAATAAATCTTATAACAGGACAAAATACTTATCTAGTTCTTCCTGATTTTCAATGGTTGTCTGGCTAAAATCAGTCCGCGATAAGAATAACAAACACGAACCAGTTGGTCAACATCACAGTGATCATTACATCTCTACATATTCTTACTATGAAATTTTTACCTGATTAATTTTGCCTTGATAATCGAGGACTTTCATGTTTACTTAACTTACACTCACATGTTACTTACTTACTTACGCCTGTTACCCCTCGTCAAGGAGCATAGGCCACCCACCAGTATTCTCCATCCAACTCTGTCCTGAGCCTTCCTTTCCACTTGTTATTCATCCTTTTCATATCTGCTTCTTTTTCCCGGCATAATGTATTCTTTGTCTTTCCTCTTTACCGCTTCCCTTCCGGATTCCAAGTTAGGGATTGCCTCGTGATGCAGTTTGGAAATTTCCTTAATGTATGTCCTATTCACTTCCAACGTCTTTTTCTAATTTCCTCTTTAGCTGGAATCTGGTTTGTCCTCTCTCATAAAACGCTGTTGCTGATAGTATCCGGCCAATGAATGTTGAGTATTTTGCATAAACAACTGTTTATAAATACTTGTACATTCTTGACGATGGATGTAGTAGTTCTCCACGTTTCAGCTCCGTACAGTAAAACTGTCTTGACGTTCGTATTGAAAATTCTCACTTTAAAGTTAGTTGACAGTTGTTTTGAGATCCATATGTTCTTCAATTATAGAAATACTGTCCTTGCTTTGCCAATCCTTGCCTTGACATTTACATCCGATCCTCCTTATTTATCAATGATACTTCTCAGGTACGTGAATATTTCCACCTCTTCCAGAGTTTCTCCATCAAGTGTGATTGAGTACATGTTACTTATTAGTAATTATTAAGATATATTTTGGAGCCCTGCTCAACCGATCATTATACATATATTTCTTACTATTCACAAGTTAAATGGATTAGATAACATGGTATATTACAGATTTTCTGTCAAAAATATTTCTACTGGTTCAATTTCAATTGTAATTGGCAAACACAATTACGTTATGTGATAATCGATACTGGTGAAGCCAACGATTACATTAGAAAGATGTTGTATACTCGGTAATTCATTGCTTTGCTATAATAATTATGCTAGTAACTAGTGCATAATTGTTGTGAAGAAAAATGGATGAGACTAAACTTTATGGACGACCTTTGAACGAATCTTAATTGACTTTGAGAAATATTAGCCAATCAGAAGACAGTTAGTATACAGTAAAAATATATTATACAAAAATAAAAAACTAAAGCGGATACTGTTCTTTTACATGGCTCGAAAACTTCTCAAGGTTAGATATAGGTTCAGAAGTTCTAAAATCATCGTGCATCCGGTACAGGAACTCATCCATGTGGCTCCATAGTAGTCGACCTCTGGAACCATGATAAGGTCTCAAAATTCTTTTAGCCTTGACCACATAGCTTCAATGTTGTGGGTATGTTGGTATGGTTTAGTGTTTATGGTTAGAGTTAAGGTTTAGGGTTGGGGTTTAGGGTTAAGGGTGAGACTAGAATTTATGGACGACCTTTGAGCGACGCTAGAGTGACTCTGAGAGTGTCAACATAATAACTAAGACTAAATGAGGGTTATAAACCTGTGTGAAGAATTCAAATTATGATTTACAGTTCATGGTTAAGGTTAGGAATTATACTTCATCACGAACTGACATCAACAATAATGCCAAAACTCTATTTATCCAAATGGATAATTGAATTTAGCGCCGAAATCCTATGATTACTTCTCTTGTAGACGCTGAATTATCACGTCTTCTCTTAAATACGTTGTAAAACCGACCGTACGTAAGCATTAGGTAACGAACTTAGCGCCGTGACCTTGAAAACCAACGAAAGCTTCTGATTGGCTCTTCCATAAAGTTTAGTCTTGCCGAAAAATGGAACGGCTTATTTTATTAAAACGACGGCAGAGAAGTGTTAGCCTGTTGGTTAGTGCAGTTCGTCAATAAGTCTCTTGTTCAAATCCCACTACTCCACCTTATACTATCCAGGCAACTAGATATTGTTACTAGTCATCGTATACAGACAACGTATATATACTAGATAGTAACTGGTAAATCACCTGTGATTATAAAGCCACAAAAATATACCACATATACATGTGTATACCTAATTCGATAAACTTTTATACCTGATCATCCAAAAGATCCATTAGTTTTTGTTGTCCAATGATGATACCATCCGATTTAAGCATATTATGTATAACATCGAATTCTAATGGCTGAAATGAAACGTTATTATTATCAATGTTATTGACATTACCGTATAAGTTAAAATATTCATATATAAGTTGGGATTATTCTTCAAATAATGTAACACAGTTTGATTTATATTAACCTAAAATGAAAGGAAAGTATTAGAAAAAACATTGAATAGACTGAATATAATAAGAAGGAAGAGTAATGCATACGCTCAGTAGTTACGTGTATTTTTTTTATATTGTTGATATTCAGAACTGAATGTAATCAGTCTCTGTTAGTATCTAACGAACACTCAGATCAGATAAAGAAAACTCAGCAGTTTAGTGGATTATGCAATAATGTTTGAAGCGATCGATGTTAGATCTGATCCTTGATGTGAAAATCAACACTGTGATGCAAAACTTACTGTTCTGATGACATCCAAATCAGAAAAAAAAGTTCGTCCCATATTCCACTACTAGTTAAACACCGTGATTTTTTCTAGAAAAGTAAAGTTCCCGCCCGTAGCCCATCCAGGGGCTACTGCCGGTCCCAAGCCAGGATAAAGGAGGAGAGTTAGGCATGGGGTTAGCAACCCCGTCCCGTAGAAAACTAAATCGCTAAAAAAAACTCTGAATAAGTAAGTAAAGTTCGGTAAGAAGCCATTTTTTCATGCAATTTTCTTTATACCAGGAATTTCATAAATTAACAGTGTAAATTTTAATAAGATCAGTATTTATTATGAGTTTTATTTATTTATTTCTTTATAAATATTGGTACAAGCGGGCACCAGATACATATGCGCCACACAAATCTCATTCGATTTGTATGAGGGCTGTAATACTGCTCAGGTGCCCAAACTGAAGCAGCTGGTTTTCTTAGGGGGCCACACCCGGAGCCTTCGGCCTAACAGTCTGATTCACAAGACAGTGGAGTATTGTGAGGAGATACAGTCCAATGTTAGCCGGTGACCAACGATTGATTCATACGCCATTTGTTCCCTTAGGATACTGGAGCCCATGTGAACCATTGGTTTGTAATCAGGGTTTTCCAACTCCCCTAGGTGAATACACCATATCTACCAACCCGGTTAAAGCTCTGGACATTCGCCTTCCGTCCTCTCAATTTCGTAAACAACACCCCCGTCACTGTGAGAAGGCAGTGAGTAGGACTTCCCTATCAGTGGCTGCATACGTGTGGTCATGTGAGAGCATTTGAAGAAGGAGAGCGGACTCTCCCTACTCTCGGCCGTACAAGGGCATCGGGTGTGTAAACAACAGGACTTATTTAAGACTTTTCGTTCAAACAATGTATTTCTTCATAAGATCTAAGTAAGAATTATTAGGACAGAATACCTAGGTCGATCCATCCTAGTTTTCAATGTTTATTTACTCTTACACGAGCTACACTTAACAATAAACAATGTCTCGACATATGTATAGAACAGTTTCCATTTATGCTAGAATTAGAGGAAATTTATGATTTCATCAACTTATTCGTATTGCCTAGAATGCTTTCCATAATTATATTATTACTCATTGCAGATATGGCTTACATACACACGTAGACCTAATGTTTCAAACAAAATAATATGAACAACTCAATATTGAATCAAGATAATTGATCAGTTGAACAATGAAAGGGTACTCTATACTGATGATGTTAAGTGAACTACATAGAATTAAGCAAAGATGGATAGTGGCTAGCAGTGGAATCCAGTTTGACGAGCGTATCGTCCTATTTGGGACTCGTCAGCAGGATGTACCTGCATCTCAGAGTTGATGTTCACTCTGGGACTCGAACTCAGTACCGTTCGCTTCAAACGCCATCGCGTTATCCACTCAGCTATTGAGACCAGTTGTAGTCCTAAACATCAATGCGAAGATTCAAACAAATAATACTAAGCGAATTTAAAAAGATCATTTGTATCTTGCTGTAAACTAAGGAAAACTGAAAACATGCAGTTTCTAAAATACTTTAAACTGATAAAACTATCTACTATGTAATTGAACAATAAATATAACATGGTAATAAATCTAAATTACAAAACATACTAGCTCCCGAAGTAGATTGTATATAAATGTACTTGATGAGATTTATTGTATAGTGTAAAAGGTGTTTATGTAGTTAAATAGTGGCGAAGCATCATAGAATTATGGCTGATATCAGTTCATGATGAAAACCCTAACTGATAACATTAAACTAACTCTTAATACATAACGCTTAACCATTTTTTCACTATTATCTAGTCAGTAACTCAATATCTAAGGGTTTAATAATTATATTAAAACTATCAATTTACAGTAGTTTTACTGATTTCTACTGTTAAGTATTTTATAAATAAACACTCTCTTGGTCGGTCGAGGTTGTCAGCATAGTGTAATATAACCCGTTAAGCATTGGTTGATACAAGAATTATTTTATATAGTTAAGATCATGAGTCAATTGAAGCTAGACTACCATGGAAAACCTGGAAGCACTTGACTCCTCACCAGTACGCATGCACGATACCGCCTCGCAAGATTCAAACCTAGGACCTACCAGTCTCGCGCGCGAGGACTTAACCGATAAACCACCAAACCGGCATCCAACGGTGTTAATGTCTAACCTCAACCAATCCATGAAATTGCGCGACCAACTTTCATTGTACTGAGGTAGATACCTGTCTCTACCTGACATAGATTAGCTCCACTGGTCACGACTTCTCACTAGAACTCTAGGAATTACCTCATGGAGCCAGTCACTAACATCTCCACAAAACCCCCTTCTGATAAGAATTATTTACGATAATAACTATAAATATAAAGATGAATAGATACCTTGTCCTTATTGACTTGTTTTTGACTTAGTTTATCCAAATCTTGACTATTTGAATGAGAGAGTTCATCAGACGAAATAACTTCATTAGAGGGAGCTGAAGATGATATAGTTGGTATTATTGTTGATAACAAAGATTCTTGTTGGACAAAACTATCACCTCTACCATCATCATCAGTAGCATTTTTACAACTGATAGGTAATAATGATAAATTATGTACATTAGTTGGAACATTTAACAGCATCTTTTTAGATCTGTCTAATTTACTACTACATTTCTTTTCTTTACCTATACAGTTTTCTTGTAGTCGTCTATTGTTATTGTGCTTCACTGATCCAATTGGTTTGTCAGGCATGAATTCATTCTGTTCATCTTCTTCATCTATAATTGAAAATTTCGGGTTTTTTTTTAACAAAAGCAATAAACAGAAACAGTGATTTAGTTTAAAAATTAAATAAAATTAGTAAATGATAACCACGAACTGATCTTGACAAACTCTCATTGAAAACCTGGAAGTATTGGGACAGTTGTTCTGTCTCAGTGTGAGATTCCACAGCAGTGCTCAGCTCCCGTAATTCTAGTGAGTATCAGTGACCAATGGAGTTTAACTATGTCAGGTGTGAGAATTACCCACCTCAGACAATGGACAGTGATTGCAAAATACCGTGGATTGAATGGAGTTAAACATTAACGTCACTGGATGCCGACCCAGTGGTCTAGGTTTAGATTTTAAAGTGGAGGGTCGTGGATGGACCCCGCCGAGGCACCTTAACCCAGAATCTTATTAATTGCTTCACTTTGCTTCGATTAGATTCGACTCTAAATCCGTATAAGAATTCGCTTGCTCGCACACATGAGCCTTTCCGCTCAAACCTGGTTGGTGTTCGTAATTTTGTTATCTGTACCATTTGGCAGTTCATGTCGCCTTCCGAATTCATATACCGTTTGGGATTTATTTAATAACTGTTAACATGGTGATTGATAAACTGAACACAAGGAATTATCTCGAAGCTAAGCCGCTACAAGTCCTAGATTGAAATGGAACACATACACACTAGCTTCTAGTTTTAATGATTCTTCAGGTTTCTTTTTTGGTCCATGTTGATAATTAACATCATACTGTACAATCTCCACAAATACCTCATAATGGTAATGGTAATAATATCCTCGCTAGTAACTTGCTTCAAAAGACAGACATTGTGATAGGTGGAGGTAAAAATAAATCTGGAGTAAAATGTCATCATTTACTAAAAGACATGGTTTGTTAATGCATTTGTCTGTTGGTCGACATGGAGGGTCTACCTAGGGGAGTTGGAAAATCCTCATTCCAAACCAATGGTACAGATAGGCTCCATGATCCTGAAGGAACAAATGGCGTATGAACACATTGTTGGTCACTGGCTACCATAGGACTGTATCTCCTTACGTTGCTCTACTGTCTTGTGGATCAGACCATTAGGCCAAAGGCTCGGGATGTGACCTACTAGGAAAACCATCTACTTCAGTCTGGGAACCCGTGCAGTATCACAGCCTACACACAAATCAAGTGACTTGTTCAATATTTACGTGTTCAAATAAATAATTAATAAATAAATGTATCTATGCTAATGAGACCACATGGGACAAACCTTGCAAAACTATAAATAATGGAGATTAATATGATTTATATTCTCACTGTTGATTTATTAGACAGAGTTATTCAATATTGATTCATATACAAGAATTATACTAAGAATAAAACTTCATCAGTAATATTTGTTCACATATATGTATGATCTAAGATGCTACCTTAACGGCTGAAACGAAGCAAGTGGCTCTCTTAGTAGACAACGTTTTGAAACTCTAACTTAGGTGTCTAATCCACAAAGCACCAGAGCAAGCTTGGCAAATGCGATACCATAGTAGCCAGTGACTGAAATAGATTCGCATGCTATTTACTCTCTCAGGAACCTGGAGCCCATATACCTTATTGACATAAAGCCAAGGTTTTTCTATCTTCTTCTATAGACTTTTCATCTCCACTGACTCAGTTTAAGCGTCGGACATCCTCTTCTCATTCTCTCAGTTTCATAGAAATCAGCACCACATGAAGGTGATGAGCAAGACCTTCAAGCAGAAGCCAGAAAGACATTTGGGTAAATGAGTCTTTTGAGAAAGAAGGAACAAACATTATCAACCCTTGACTATACCAAATCATTTGGCAGCGTCAATACAACTGAATAATGAGAATAAACTTACACTGATGAAGTTGATTATAGATTTCTTTTAAGAGTAGTACAGCACGTTTACGTGGAAGAGGTTTCACACCATATTTAGATAAAGCACGCTAAAACAAGAGAAACAAGAGAATACTGAAATGCTTTAAATGCTTCGGAAAAATACGCACTTCAACTCCACACCTGAAATTATAAAATTTAAGTTGAATGAAAGTAGGTGTTGACTGCAAACAACTAATTTACCATGGAATATAGAAAGTGAACAGCTTACGTGATTGGTGATCTAAGTGTTGAACAGTATATCCATAGGATATAGGACGAAACGGCCGTCCAGTGCTTCCAGGTTTTCCATGGTGGTCTAGCTTCAATTGACTCATGATTTTAACTATATATAAAAAATTACTAAAAACCTCCACAAACAACCCCCGATATCACTATTAGTTAGAGTTTTTCAATGCTAGATAGGATAAGTATTGAAGATGCAGGAATTATTGCAATCGAACATAAATAAAACTAACAAAATCTAACCTGAAGTGTGGAATAATTACAAAAGACACAATATGTTATAATCAGTATGACCAGTAGGTAACGATAGCCAATTTCTAAAGAGTAAAACATGATTTCCGACCACATCTCATCTACTACTGAGTACTGGATAAGTAGGATCATTGCCTTTTATATATTCACTATGACGAATTGGCTATTTCATAAACATCTAGTTGGACATTAACACCGTTGGATGCCGGCTCAGTGGTCTATCGGTTAAGGGCTCCGACTCGAGACTGGTAGGTCCTGGATTCGAATCTAAATAATTGCTGAAATGAGTGCAAATATATATTGAAATGAGATATTACAATGGACGTACTTTCAATTCCGGAGTCATCATTTCCTCATATTTAGGTAACGGGGTAAAAGGGATCGGTGTATTGTTGACCGATCCAGGCATAGAATTTGGTGAATTTTTATCTGGTGTCAATAATTGGTCAGAAGCAAATGTTTCTTGACAATTTTCTCTGTTAGTAGGTTTAATGAGCAGACTCTCATTGATTTCCTGTGGTTTATTATTACAATCATCGTCATTGCTATTGTGATTATTGAATGGATTTGTGGTTAAAAAATCAAGTACTGAATCAGTAAGAATAGATTTTTTCGTATGACAAACAGAGTTAGAAGGAATAGTATTAACTGTACTACTATTTTTAACGTCAGTAGTAATAGTAGTTACATGCAATAATGGATTTGAAATTATCTCATCATTATTTGATAAGCGTATACGTTTCATCAAAGGTGATGGAGTTGTTTCATCTTCCAACCAAGAATTATACAAATGCTTTGGAGTAGTAGCTTGTACACCATTATTATTTGAGACTGAAGATAATTTTGTACTAGTAGAGGAGTCGTTTAAAAGGAGGATTGGTGAATTATTATCCGTTGTTTCTGGCTTAAATGATAAAACGAAACCAAAATAGATTGGTGAGCTTTTTTTTTAAAAAAAAGATTGAATCAACAGTGGAAAACTTCAAAAGATATACAGTTCTCAAATTTATTTCAAGTCAATTACTTTTGTTTCCAAAGTTACAAGAAAGTGATCAAAACTACTTTTAATCATTCAGAGATTTTGGGAAAATTTTGAGATCTAAGAACTAGTTCATCACACATTTTCCCTAGCCCCCAAATGCCCTGGTACGGCCGAGGGTGTGGAGAGTCAGCTCTACCTCTTCAAATACTCTCACATGACCACGTGCATACAACTACTGCAAGGGAAGTAATACTCACTGTTTTCTCACACCACGGATGTTGTTTACGAAATTGAGAGAACGAAAAGCGAATGTCCGGAGCTTTAACCGAATTGGTGGACACTCTTCGTGTCCACCAAGAGGAGTTGAAAAACCATGATTTCAAACCAATGGTGTACATGGGCTGCAGTATACTGATTTATTTATTTAAACACATATATATTGGTACAAAAGGGCACCAGATACATATGCGCCACACAAAATAATGAAAGTAGGAAGAGAAGGGATGAAAAGATAAGGCGGACTGAAATGTAAAACCAGAAGATTCTTTCAGTTAAGAAAGTTAGAACCACTCTTTATGTAGAAAGTAAAAGAAGGTTGCAGCAGGATCGCCACTGGCTTCTATTCTGAGCCATATCTGATAACGTCTCTAGCCACTGTGTTGCACCATCTCTCAAACCCCAGCCAGGGAGTCGTGAAGGATCAACAGAAGCTAGCCCTTTGCAGCTTTCTTTCATGCCACGACACCATGTCATACACTGACCACCTATCCGCTTTTTCCAACCAGTCCCAGGGTCGGCAAATAATGCACGACGTGGAAGTCTCTGGGACGACATTCGTAAAACATGTCCAAGCCACCGAAGTTGGTGTTTCAAGATGGTGACACCAACTGAATTTTTGTCTCTGCACCCGAACACACGATGCCGAACCTCTGCATTACTAACATGGTGTTGCCACTGAATGTCAGCAATCCTTCGGAGACAACGATGATCGAACACAGAGAGACGTCTAACATCCTCAACTCGGAGAGGCCAGGTTTCACAAGCATAGAGCAAAACTGCTCTCACCGACGCGTTGTAGATCCGACCTTTTACAGTCAGACTAACATCACGAAGGCGCCAAAGATGGCCCAGATTGGCATAAGCCGCTCTGGCTTTCATTATACGTGCATCAATCTCATCACTCACGCCACCACCAGCACTTATATAGCTACCTAGATACACGAACTTCTCAACTACTTCGATCTCCTCACCATCTAGGGCGAGTACAGGATGAGAATCCTGCCAGTCTTGTAGGAGTACTTTGCACTTGGAGGGTGCAAAGCACATGCCGTACCTGCGGACACTGATTGACAACTGATTAAGTGCGGATTGCATGCCTTGGGCATTATCTCACAGTAAGACAATATCATCCGCGTACCCGAGGTCGAGAAGTCGTTCTCCAGGCAACGTATCCACACCGCCATTACTTACATCCATCAGAGCTGTTTCCAGGATGTCATCGATGGCAAAGTTGAAGAGGAATGGTGAGATCGGGCAACCCTGCCTAACCCCACTGCTCGAATGGAACAAGGGAGAGAGGTGGTTGTATGCCCTCACTCTGCCTGAGATGTTCGTATACAGGGCCTTTAAGATGTTAATGAACTTCTCAGGCACACCCTTCTTCAATAGACAATCCCAGAGAACAGTCCTGTCCAACGAATCCAAGGCCGCCCTGATATCAAGAAACACTACGATTGTTGGCCTGCGATAAGTATGACGGTGTTCTAACATTTGGCGGAGGGTGAAGATGTGATCAATGCATCCTCGACCAGAACGAAAACCAGCCTGCTCCTCGCGAGTCAATCGTTCTCGGGTTTTAAACGACCTACGAAGAATGACAGAAGCCAATAGTTTGGACGCAATCGGAAGTAGACTTATCCCCCGATAGTTGTTACAGGAACAACGTGAACCCTTTTTAAAGATAGGGACGACTCTTGACTCATTCCATGATGTCGGAACACTTTCTTGCTTCCACACCTTTGCAAACAACGCAGTCAGTTCCTTAGCCAGAAAGTCACCACCATCTTTAAAAAGAGCCGGAGGTAAGTCATCTGGGCCAGGTGATTTATAACGTTTCAAGTGTTGGAGTTCCTTGCGGACTTTCGCCTCGTTTGGTGGATCAGTCGTCACCGGCCATGGGAGGCAGGACAAACTGGTTGATGTTGCCGGAGCAGCAGGCCAGTTGAACTGCCCTTCGAAAAATTCCGCCCATCGTCCAAGACGTCGAGAGATTGGCATCCCGTCATCCTCGCAGATTGTTTCACTCACACCAGACTTCTTGCTGCCAGTGGCTCGGATGAATTGGAAGAGCTTCCGACAGTTACCAGATGCAGCTGCTGCTTCCATCTCATTAGCACGCTCCGACCATCAGGCTTCTCGTTCCTTACGCAAGCTTTGCCCGATTTCATTACATAACAGCCTTCGTTTGTGGTCAAACTCACGGTCACCCGGAGTAGACCAACGGACTTCCATCAGTTGTAAGGAGCCAGAAGCCCAGTGCTTGTAAGCGGGACGTTTCGCGAAGCCGCAAGCGACTTTACTCGCCATTTTCATGGCGTCATGAAGATGCAACCAATGCTCATCTATACTTTTCGGTGGGATGGTAACTAGCCTAGAGGCTAGCTCCGCTGGATACTTACTTGCAACAGAAGTTGCAGCCGGTTTACTAACATCGATCCGTTGGTGGTGGTCAATCCTTCGGCCACTGAAAAGTAAGGTAAGATTGGCGCAGACCAGGGCATGATCAGACTCCAGATAGGTACTCCAAAAGGAGCGACAGTCATGTACACAACCACGACAGCGGTAGCTGATTGCGATGTGATCAATCTGAGTCCAGGCTTGAGATGCAGAGGGAGGACGCCAGGTGGCACACCGGCGATGACTGTGCCGGAAGTTAGTGCTAGCCAGAAACAGGTTGTGGTCTGTGCACAGTTGCAGCAAACGGTCTCCGTTATCTGTCCTGCGACCAACAAGTCCCAATCGGCCACCTAAACGACTCTCTTCTGTGCCTAGACGCCCGACCTGAGCATTCAAGTCTCCGGCTAATACTACAATATCTGTCGAACGCACTTTCTGGAGAAGAACTGTTAACTGATGGTAAAACTCATCCTCGATTGCATCCGGGCTGCAATCTGTCGGGGCATAGGCGGAGATGACGAAAAGACACCGTTTCTCACGCCGGTTTCTTCTCACTTTGATGGAACTTTCTAATCTAACAGCACATAACCGACTGTTAATGGGGATCCAATCGATTAGTGCTGCCTCAGCCCTAGCGCTTAGTGCAACACCAACGCCTGCAAGAGCAGACGAAGATGCCACAGAGTCCCCGGATAAGCGCGCGTGAAACAAGCTTTTCGAGGCGACAGATGGAGAGCGAATTTGTAGTACTTTACTAGAGTCTTGAATACGGGTCTCGGATAGACAGCAAACATCAATATTAAGACTTTCTAAAGACATAGCCAGCCCCATCTGTTGTCCGATCTGCATTAGTGTGTGAACGTTGAAGGAAGCCAGCTTGAACGGCGTACGTGGTTTCAGAAAGACTGCTTCAGTATTCGGAATCGGTGGAAGCATTAACTTTCAACCAGACAGTGACTGGAAATCGTTTAGATAGGACAGAGTTTCCACCATGGGTGAGCTACTGCATAAGTTGGAAAATAAGAATACACAATTTGGAAATAAAGGGAGTGAAAAAGAGACGTAGTAAATAATAGTAATAATAATAATAATGGTAATAATAATAATAATGCAAATTGTCTTTCTTCTATTAGGAACGAGAGCAGTGTCGTTAGTGTAGTGCGTCATTTCATGTCATTTTTGTGTGGGTTGTGATACTGCCCGGGTGCCCAAACCGAAACAGGTGGTTTTCTTAAAGGGCCACACCACAAGCCTTTCACCTAAAGGTCTGATCCATAAGGCAGTGGAGCATCGTAAGGAGATGCAGCCCTATGGTAGCCGGTGACCAACGATTGATTCATACGCCATTCGTTCCCTCAGGATACTAGAGCCAGCCCATGTGCACCATTGGTTTGGAATCAGCGTTTACAACTCACCTAGGTGAATTTTCCGTGTCCACTAACCCGGTTAATGTGCCGGACATTCGCTTTTCGTCCTCTCACTTTCGTAAACAACACCCCCTCCACGAGAAGGCAGTGAGTAGGACTTCCCTGGCAGAGACTATATATTCGCGTGGCCATGTGAGAGCATTTCGAGAGGGAGAATAGACTCCCCCCACTCTCGGCCGTACCAGGGCATTTGGGGGCACAGTATACTGAAGGAACAAATGGCGTGTGAATCAATCGCTGGTCACCGGTTACCATGGAACTGAATTTCCTTACGATGCTCCACTGCCTTATGGATCAGACCTTTAGGTCAAAGGCTCCGGGTGTGGTCCCCTAAGAAAACAACCAGCTTCAATTTGGGCACTCGAGCAGTATCACAGCCCTAACACAAATCAAATAAGATTTGTGTGGCGCATATGTATTTGGTGCCCCTTTGTAACAATATTTATGTGTTCAAATAAATAATAAATAAATCATTTTCCCTAATCTGACTAACCAAAAGACGAATATTCGACCGTTTTAAAAATTTCTTTCAAAACGTTTTCGAAGTATTAAAGTCGATTTTCAACCTTTTTTTCCTTCGAAGTTGAAGTGTCAAAGCTTTTTTGTGTGTCTGAAAATCGGTTTATTCGGCCAGTTAGTAATATTCAGGGTAGAGCCCGACATAAATGAGCATCGACTGATGCTCCCATACAACAGAAGAATGAGAATTTATCAAGACAAATGTCACAGTGGTAGGAGTAGTAACAAAATCTGCGGTAGACGATGATATCAAACGCAAGTAAAATAACTTGAAAGAAAATAATGAATTCGTGAAGTAGAAAGGCATAATATCATTTTAAAACTTAGGATCTAACAGAAGACAGAAAGTGAACGCATCTGGGCCATTGTAACAAATACTGGGCAATTTCGTTTAATACCCCCTGGATTCCAATAGACAGTTGTTTGGGTGCTGTCTGATTAAACGAGACAGTAAGAACTCGAAAAGATAGGGATACGCGCCGTTGCCTCTGCCTACGTCCCCACAGATTTCAGCTCAGAGGAAGTCAATGACAAATTTCATAGGAAGCTTTTCATCCTCCCCCCCCCAAAAAAAAAAAACTAGCTCGGGTCTAGTAAAATGCAAGATGATTTTAATGACTAAGTAGATAGAATAAACCAGACAGAAAGGCACTTGGGTAGATCTTACGGTGTCACGGCCCAGCAAACAAACAATGGGACCGTCTGCTGCAACTGTGTTTAGACAACCACTTATTTCTAACAAGAATCAACTTAAGGAATAAAAACGTCCCTTAACATGGCGACCCCTCAAACGACGGACTCAGACCATAATGTCATCAGCCATTGTTCGAGGGTCTAGATAGATGACTGTCGCTCATTCTGGTGCAAATGTTTAGACCTAGATCATGCTCTAGTTCGAACGCGGACTGGTCCGCACATTTTACCATGTACCACGTTGGCTGCAGTGTAAACGTTTTTAAAATTTATGCACATTGATGGAAATAATAGAACAATGCATCTTTGACAAATTCTTAGCAATCGCAACTGATGAAAATAAAGATGTAATGTTGACATCTTGGATTATCTAATAAACTTAAACTAGTTAGAATCCTGGCTAGAAATCATGTGATTTGGATGTTATCTAAGTACCCCAACAAAAGATTTATCACATATCAGAAGAACAGTGCTTTACACATTATGATTTTTAACGTAAATTCTTATTTACTTAGTATTGTTTGGTTGGATCTTCTCATTGATGTTTTTAGGACTGCAGTGGAATCCAGTTTGACGCGCGTTTCGTCCTATTTGGGACTCGTCAACTGGATGTACCTGCATCTCACTTAGTAAATTTCAACTTCACCCCATTGCACAAGCAAATAGCTGTCAAGACTCAGTGGCCGAGTGGATGACGCGATGGCGTTTGAAGCGAAAGGTACTGGGTTCGAATCCCAGAGTGAACATCAACTCTGAGATGCAGGTACATCCAGCTGACGAGTCCCAAATAGGACGAGATGCACGAGCTGGATTCCACTGCTAGCCACTATCCATCTTTGCTTATCATGCTAGTAAATTCTTGTTTAAAAACAACGATAAGTTACTATGAAATTACCTGGATGAGTGAAATATCAACATGAACTATAATGACGTCAACAAATCACGTAATAAATAAAATAGACTTACTTCTGCTGTAAGTTTAGTAATCGTTTTCAATGTACCATTAAGATTAGTATCATCAACAGATTGTAGAGTTTCTACTTGATTAGAATGATGATTAGTTTCCATAACAATATGATCAACATTCTCATTGATGCTATCATCATTATCAGAGAATAAAAATAAATCACGACTAAATTGAGCTAGATTAGGAGTATACAACTTTGATTGAATAATAGGAGTATTAACTGATATTAATGGTGATAATGATGATGATTGAGTTGTAACTATTTGATATTGTTGTTCATGATTTAACCTGTCGACTGAGAGAATAGTGGAATCAACAAAGCTAGATACAGAATTTGTATCAGATTTATCAGTAGTTATAATAGGATCAAAATAAGTTACTTGCAGTGAAGATTGAATAGGATTATCAATATTGATTTGTGCTGCCTGATTTAAAGCTGTTGATGTTTGTATTGAGATAATAGAAGAATTAGAATAGGAATAATCATTATAATTAATATTTTCCATTTTGTAATCTGTCGATAAATCAATTGAATGTGTTAGGGAATAATCTTCCGGTTTAACAATGTCAAGTTCAGATTTTACATTATTCAGACCCCAACTTAAAATAGAAAATATACACATGAATAGAAATGTTATAATCAAATGTGTTTATGTGTACGGTTGAAACTGTTACGTGAGTTTTAACATGAATATAATATCAACTGTTTTAACTCAGTCAGTCAGTCAGCTACAACGTAGGACCAGGCACATTAATGCATCGGTCCAAGTTGCCATACCTCGTTAGCACAACAAGATGAACACCGGATTCATAGAAGTCATTAATTTAGTGGTGGTAGTAGTATATAAATCATAGGTTGTATATAAGGATATTGTATAGGAAGAAAGAGAGATATGAAGCAATTTTAGTCTCAAGGTTTAAAGGAAGATAACTGATCTTGGTAAATCTAAGAGATTAATAAACATACATTTTGGGTAGAAACGATGATTACATTAACAATTTTAATGGTTACTCAACTCTTTGGTACAACTTACCCCTTGAACTATGAGAAGTGAGAGGGATTTATTTCATTGCACAGCTTGAGATCTTTTCTTTATTTTATTTAAACACATAAATATTGGTACAAAGGGTTACTAGATATATATGCCCCACACAAACAATTGTCGTTTCATTTAATTGTGTAAGGGCTGTGATACTGACCAGATGCCCAAACCGAAACAGGTGGTTTTCTTAAAGGGCCACACCACAAGCCTTTCACCTAAAGGTCTGATCCATAAGGCAGTGGAGCATCGTGAGGAGATGTAGTCCCATGGTAGCCAGTGACCAACGATTGATTCATAAGCCATTTGTTTCCTCAGGATACTAGAGCCAGCCCATGTGCACCATTGGTTTGGAATCAGCGTTTTCCAACTCACCTAGGTGAATTTTCCGTGTCCACTAACCCGATTAATGCGCCGGATATTAGCTTTTCGTCATCTCAATTTCGTAAACGACACCCCTGGTGCAAGAAGGCAGTGAGTATGACTTCCCTGGCAGAGGCTATATACGCGTGGCCATGTGAGAGCATTTCGAGAGGGAGAGTGGTCTCGTCTCACTCTCGGCCGTACCAGGGCATTTAGGAACTTGAGATCTATTGATGTACTTATGGATAACTCTAGAATTCTAAATAGTTCTAAATCATCTGTCAATATTACTAAGAGACTGTGTAGTACCTAAGTGCGTTCGGATAAGAATGCAAGCATAAAATATTAAAATATATATGTTGGAATCCGTCAAACTCAACAACTAATTTGTTAAATCATCAATACAACATAGAAATATGACGTGGTGTAGTAGTCATGTAGCCAGGGCTTTTTGTCATCTGTCGTTCTCAGGGTTAATGAAGAATAACGAATTCTCATGGCTTTATTGATTAGGAATGAAATATCAGCATTTAGAAGAGAACAGCTTACTACCAAAACGATAACAGTCTAGCTATTCTCTGAATTCTATTTAATTCTTTTGTGACATAAATACAAGATGAGTTCAATTAAATAGAAATAAAAACGGACGAGACGAATAAAAAGCATTTTGATTCAATCAATGGTTGTTAATCTTATTTCCGAACTGTAGTTTTGTGAGACCTAATGTTAACTAACACTTGAAATTCATAGATTCAAGTGTACTACTGTTACACAATATAAGCATAGTTGTTAAAAACAGTCGAGTAAATTTACTCAACCCGTTCGATCAAAAAACGGATTATATATATACGTACAGCATACATACGACAAAACAATACACACAGGTGACGAGTCCCAAGTAGGACGAAACATGCGTCCTGAATTTCACCACTAGCCACCACCTAACCCTGCTTAAAACATATCAAAAGTTGAAGATATCGACATGGACCAACAAAAAACTACTGCCCGACTCCTCTTTAGAAAAATGAACGACTGAGAGAAACGGAGAAATAATTGGTGTCATCATAGCGAGCAAATAAATGGTTTCATCTAGTAATGCTACATGAAAGTTACTGCTGCCTAATATGAGTAGTTTCTCTCGTTCAAATTTATTTGTATAAAAAGTAACTTTTAATTGCTCAACTATTGTGGATAAACATCCATTTAGAACAAAAATCAAGATATAAGAATTATATATAATTCAATTCAAAATAAATGACTAGAACTTATAGTTGCGTTTAAACAAGAAATTATAGTCTGATGCAAGCACACCAGAATATACATATTCAAAGAAAATTACAAAAGTTAAACAGTGCAAGATCTAGTATGTTTGCAGCCCCAAATTCCCTAGTACGGCCGAAGGTGGGTAGAGTCAGTTCTACCTCTCCAAATGCTCTCACATGGCCGCATGCATACAACTACTGCCAGGGAAAACCTACTCACTGGCTTCTCACATCACGTGAGTTGTTTACGAAATTGAGATGACGAAATGCGAATGTCCAGAGCTTTAACCGGGTTGGTAGATATGGAGTATCCATCTAGGTGAGTTGGAAAACCCTCATTCCAAACCAATGGTACACATGGGCACCACGATGGTGAAGGAACAAATGGCGTATGAACACATTGTTGGTCACTGGCTACCATGGGACTGCATCTCCTTACGTTACTCCATTGTCTTGTGGATCAGACTATTAGGCCATAAAGCTCGGGATATAAAGGTGATATAAAATCAAAATACTAAAAATTTTACCGATTACTTTGGAATGTTCATTGTTATAAGTGAACAAATATTAGCTTATCTGATAGGTCATATTTAATCATAGTTAAATGATGTGTTCTCTTTTTACATACAAAGCAAGATTATCATTTCTTACTACCACTACAAAACAAAACTTATATTTAGTCCATTTTTATCATTAGTAATGAAATCAAACTAGAGAACTATCAAATAAAGATGAATTGATCTATTGAAGTTAAGTACTGAATCATTATTATTATTATTATTAGATTTTGACTTCAAATTGTCCGAAATGCTTCATACTCAATGTAAAACCAAAATAGTCTTGAACTCTGTTTTATGTTGAGAAATTTCAAAACTGTAGCAGTATATACATCTTCACGAGATTTTAATTAGTAACAAAAATTATATTTAAAATAGAATATATACGTAGTATTTAATCAGTTAGATAGTAGTAGTATATGAAGGACAAACAACCATCATAAAGTAAATCTGTTTCAAAGATATTGCTTATGACATACTGAAGACACATCTACATAGACCGGTCAGAGCGACATCGATCGCAGTAAGTCTTCGTATAAATCACTATAAACACCCTCATATATGCGCCCATATCCAAGATAAGTTTCCAAGACCAACCGATTTAATACGAGTGTACCAGTTTACCTCCTCTTGTGGAGTTAGAAACGTAGTTCATTCGTGGAGGTCAATTCTCCATTGCATTTAGGGGCATCTACCAGCATGGCTGGGAAAACATCGGAATAAGTTTAATTAAGTCGTTGATTCTGCAACATCTAAACTAAAGATATTCATCCTTCGATTCACTGTTTAATATAATTTACAATAATTAGTCAACGATGCAAAGACGGTTACGCTTTTACCTGCATTATATCATGAATACTTCGGTTATCAACAATTTGAAACCTAAGTTCTACGTACAAATATAATTTGTTGTACATATATATATATATATATACTGATATATTGCTACGTACTTTCTGATTATGTTTTGTAATGCTTCTGATGCATGATCAATATATTCAATTGTAAGTTTTGAACGATCTCCACTGTATAATATTTGCAAAAGATTAATAAGTTCATCTTTGGATACATTACGAACTTCAATGATATCACACTATAGAAAGGATAACAGAGAGAAGAAAATAGGTCGAGAACGCAAAGTAAAATTAAAATCATAAATTATACAAATTAATCGTCTAATGACTAATGAAATCATTTAACTCAATGGAATGATTCTATGATGACGTATGAAGCTCTTTCAAGTTCATTCCATCGGTTGGGTAGGTTGAAGAGAATCATTAACAAATACATGATCCAGTGAGGTATTTTATAACCTACAGAATACTTACAACTTCGCCTGTAGCTACTCCGGGGGCTACTGCCGGTCTCAAGCCCGGGTAAAGGAGGAGGGTTGGGCATGGGGGTTAGCGACACCATCCCGTAGAAAACCAACTCGCTAAAAAAAACGCTAACCAGAATACTTACAGTACACTGTTTTTATTCTAAATTTAAAAGCCTTTTTCTTTGTAATATTTTCTGTGTTTTAGTAATTCATAAACTGAAAATGAAAATAATCTTCATAGACATTTAATCCTTAGTAGAACACACAAACATAACTTCTAAGTGGATAAGTAATCATTGGTATCTCCTCAATAAATGGAATCTAAACTAATCGGACGACAGGTAAAAAAAGATGGCAACCAATAAGCTTAGAATACGAAGTTCACTTTTAACAAAATGAATCAATCAAATCAATATGGTTAAGAGCTTTAATCCTAACCACGATAATAAACTATATTTTGATAAGTTCAGATAAGATCAGACATCGTTCTTGCATTTCTAACTCATAATATCATTCCATCGATATCTTGACTAATACGCAGTTAAAAACTATTATGAGAAATATATTGGAAATTGTATGTACAACTACTTAGAAAGAAACGAAATAATGAATTAATCCACTCTCAAATGATGAATGAATGTTCTGTAGCCAAAATACTCTGATTTTAAGGTATTAAACATTGATTATAAATGGTAAGCAGAGATGGATAGTGGCTAGCAGTGGAATCCAGGACGCGCGTCACTTCGTCCTATTTGGGACTCGTCAGCCACTATCCATCTCTGCTTACCATGCTTGTGAATTAAGGCTATATCGAGGCAATACGCACAGTATGCACATATACCTGTTAGAGACTGACCAGTTTCAGTCCTAACACATCGACGGGAAGATTCAAACAAACAACACTAAATGAATTTTATTGATTATAAATCTTAGAAAAACTCATATATGACGTAAAATCAGCATATATATTTAATTTATTCTAAGTTTTAACGATAGATCTTTGATTTAACCTATCTGAATTCATTGAATTTAAAGAATTTCCAGAAGTATACCATTCAGGTAAAGCTATAGTCAACAGACAAATCGACATAGACGAAATTTACCAATCTGTGGTGAAAAAGATCAATGAATCACATGATCTAAGGTCAACTGAACAAAATAGCCTACCGTGATATAAGAACCTGTGAGGATAATCATTTGAAAGCAAAGTCATCAGAGTAGAAATATACATTAGAGACGAGCTTAAAACAGCCGCGACAAGTTTTCAACCAGTTTTGGCCAATCAAAAAATAGTTTTTATAAATGGATAGTCAATAGTAAATAAAACGATAATATTGAAAAGTGTGGACCGATTTTAAGCAATTAATAAATTGATAGATATCTCCTTTAGGTTACTCAGCCTTCAAATAAAAAAAACAACGGTTTATAAATTCGTTGTAGTGAATACTGATTGTACATACTCTTGAAGGGACCTAAACAGATTGTTAAGAATCCCTATATTGATCTTAGTTACAGTTGCGGTTTTTATCGCGAACCTATATCACCTATAAGCTAAAAATTCTTTACAGTGCTATGGATGAATGAATTTCACCAAAAATTATGAGGCTCCGTCTGATGATTAGTCCATCCATAAAATGTGGTACCATGAAGTTTGTTTTTATTTCAGAATGAACAGATTAGGGTTAGAATCTAGCGATAGTGTCAATTTGCCCGTTATATACACAATCTTACACAATCATTTTCATTGTTGTCAACAATGTACAAAGGACATTTTGTTGTTCCTCGTACATGTGATTTGAATTCTGCTCAAAAACCTGACAAGTGCGTTCTCTATTCTAATTGCCCCATGCCTAAAGTATACTTTTACAAGTATCAGAACGAACTGACTGGTAGAAGGAACAAAACTCTCAACTCTACTTAAAACAGGAGATGATGATGTTGTTGTCATTAAACGACGACGTAAGCTTTGCAATGAAACCATTCAACTCAAATAATTGAATATAACCACACAAAACAATCTATATGGACATTGACTAATAAAACAGTAATAATGACCACAAAATCAATTTCAGGCATCGGATAATAGTAATAAGAATGCCGACTAATCAATAAGCAATCTAAATGAACATGCATTAATAGTACTTACCCACTTACTTACTTACTTACGGCTGTTACTCCTCGTGAAAGAGTATAGGCCGCCCAACAACATCTTCCATTAAAATAGTACCTACTTGTAATTAGTATGATGTAAGTGGAAAACAAATAAGAAATACATCATGAATCATACCTGTGAATAATTGATATTTAAATTCCAAGCTGCAAATATAAATTTATGCGCTGGAATTATATCGCCTTCATCCAAAATTAAACATAAATCCGAACATAAACTATTTCCAATCATTGATAATAACGGATTAGAATGATTCTAAAATGAATTAAAAACGTTATCAATGGTAATCAACTTTTGATAGAATAAAAAATAGTAATGGTAGGAAAAAACGTGGAGATACAATCGAGAAACTAGTTTTTGAGACATCGTATAACAAGTGACCTTCTTTTGCAATAATTATGTCTATATATAGTAATATTGTAAGATTACTCTCGCCCCCAAATGCCCTGGTACGGCCAAGAGTGGGGAGAGTCCGCTCTCCCTCTCGAAATGCCCTCACATGGCCACGCGTATATAGCCTCTGACAGGGAAGTCCTACTCACTGCCTTCTCGTGGCACTACTGTTGTTTACGAAATTGAGACAACGAAAAGCGAATATCCGGAGCTCTAACCGGGTCGGTGAGCACGGCGCGTCCGCCTAGAGAAGTTGGAAAACCCTCATTCCAAACAAATGGTGCACATGGGCTCCACGATCCTAAGGGAACATATGGCGTATGAATCAATCGTCGGTCACCGGCTACCATGGGACTGCATCTCCTCACGATGCTCCACTACCTTCTGGGTTATATTTTTAGGTGAAAGGCTCGGGGTGTGGCCCCCTAAGAAAACCACCTGCTTCAGTTTGAGCACCTGGACAGTATCACAGCCCTCATACAAATCGGATGAGATTTGTGTGGCGCACATGTATCTGATGCCCCTTTGTACCAATATTTATGTGTTTAATTAAAATAAGTTTATTCTCATTAATAATATGTTTAAAATGTAATTTATCCACACTTATTACAGTATGTTATGAAGGATGTCAGAATCAAAGTTTTACAACATAGACTAACTTTCCAAGACAACTATCGTAAACCAGGAAGCATTATAGAGTTGTTTCATACAAATGTGAGATTGATTCCTCAGCAGTAATTATTTACAACCCAACCAACGAATAAAGCCAGGACTCTCAAGTCTGACAGTCAAATCAGTGACATGAAGTTCATGGTCACTACAACTGATTGTGGATTTGCATTGCTGAGAATACTCTTACAAAGGTAAACCAGATATACAATGACTCCTCGTTTCCAACAATTAACTTGCTAAAGTCAGTCCATTATGTGAAGTTTCAGATGTGTTTATTTAATTTATACTACTTAAAATATTTAGGTAGTATGAAATGATATGATAATACAATATGAAATAAGGTATCTTCATCAGGTAGTAGCATGCCTAATATCAAGAAAAAAAGGATGTCTCGAAATGTTTCCCCAGTGGAAATAAATTTTGTTTGTGTTGAATCAACACACAAAATCTTAAAATGAAAATCTCAAATTTATTGTTGTATGATCGACTATGCAATTGAAACGAGGTTAAAAAACAATTACAATAAACAAAGGTTTTATTTATTTTATCTAAACACATAAATATTGGTACAAAGGGGCATCAGATACATGTGCGCCACACAAATCTCATCCGATTTGTATGAGGGCTGTGATACTGTCCAGGTGCTCAAACTGAAGCAGGTGGTTTTCTTAGGGGGCCACACCCCGAGCCTTTCACCTAAAAATATAACCCAGAAGGTAGTGGAGCATCGTGAGGAGATGCAGTCCCATGGTAGCCGGTGACCGACGATTGATTCATACGCCATATGTTCCCTTAGGATCGTGGAGCCCATGTGCACCATTTGTTTGGAATGAGGGTTTTCCAACTTCTCTAGGCGGACGCGCCGTGCTCACCGACCCGGTTAGAGCTCCGGATATTCGCTTTTCGTTGTCTCAATTTCGTAAACAACAGTAGTGCCACGAGAAGGCAGTGAGTAGGACTTCCCTGTCAGAGGCTATATACGCGTGGCCATGTGAGGGCATTTCGAGAGGGAGAGCGGACTCTCCCCACTCTTGGCCGTACCAGGGCATTTGGGGACGTCCGTAGTACATGTCGAAGCCACCGAAGTCGGTATTTCAAGATTGTGATACCAATTGAATTATGGTCACTAGGTCGTAACACGCTGCTGAACCTCTAGATTATTAACACCACTGAATGTCATCGGTGATTGAATAAAGAGAATCGCCGGACATCATGAACTCGGAGAGAACAGGTTTCATGAGCATAAAGCAAAACTGCTCTGATCTTCTTGTTGTTACCCGACCTTTCATAGGCAGATTGGTATAAGCTTCTCTGACTTTCACTAAACATAGATTGACCTCTTCAGTCACACAATTATCCAGATATACGAACTTCTCAACTACCCCTAAATGCTCACTACCAAGATAGAGATCATGGATCTAACTTCTCCCAGTCTTCTAAGTACATTTCGCACCCCTATAAGATGCAAAGCACATGGCATACGGACACTGATTGCCAAATAATTAAATGTATTTTTCATAACTTGAGTATTACCACAAAGTAACAGGATACTATAGACAAAACAAAGTGTGAGTAGCATTTTTCGAGGCAACAGATCTACACCACCATTACCTACCTCCATCAAAGCTGTTCCCAGAACGTCATCGATGGCAAATTTGGAGAGGGGAGGTGAGAGTGGTGAACTCTGCCTAATCACACTACTGGAATGGAATAGTCTCGTATTTAATGGTCCGTACCATTGATTTCTAAACTGGACTTACCGAGTGTGACTGTTTGTAACTGTATTGAATAGAGTATCATATAGTGTTGATCTGGTTCTCTATTTTGGGTCGTGAATCCTAGTTCTGATAAAACGTGATTCGTCTTATTAATGTATTAACTTATTATCGTAATATATGTGAGAGTTAAAAAAATTATTTTAAACTTCCGTTATATCATATACCGATTGTACCCTCAAATTCCTGGAGCCTATGTGCACAATTGATTTGGAACCAGTGTTTTCCGATTCTCCCTAGGTGGATCTTTCGTACCCACCAACAGGTTTAAGCGGCGGATGTTTGCTTTTCGACCCCTCGATTTCGTAACCGCCTTCGTCGCATAAAGTGGGTATTACTTACAAGCCCCTTGATTGAAACAGATTGACAAGCATTTTTGAACAGTACACTGAAACAAGATAACTTTTCAAAACTGTTCAAAAAGTGATCGGTCAAACATGAGGTAACTTCAACATAAATTTGACGTGTAGTTATCTCAAATGTATTTTATACATGAGTTCGATGTAAAATAACCTGTATTGGATTCAAAGATATCAGCATCGTTCTATCACCAGCTGCCTTTTATTCATCAGTTTCATTTTCCGAAAAATGAGACACGATTTAGATATAGAATCTCCAAAACTGAGAAACAATTGTTTTGAAAGCATGATGTTGTTATAAAAAAACAATCGAAAATAGCTATTTACAAGCCTGGTTGACATCGTAAGGACCTCCAGTGTCAGCTAATCAGTCTTGAGGCATGACGAGACAGGAAACTGATTCCATTAAACAAATAACTAACAAAATAAGTAATTTAATGTAACATACCAAAAGAAGTGTCGTTAGAAAATAAAGAGATTTGACTGGGACAATGATGGATTTTATTGAAAACGGAATAGTTATTTGCTTAAGAATAGAAATTCAAGGGATATATTAACAAAACAGTATCCAAAAACAACCTACATCAGTCACATATGATGAACACTTGGAAAGGGTATTGGGGGACACTGATGTTAACTCTGATGTACCGCATTTATCTTCAGGTTTAATAGATTGCCTTGGAGATAATTGTTCACACTCCTAATTAAATAAGGAAATAAAATAAAGACATTCAAAGTAAAAACTTTTTCTCTCAAAATAAGTTATTTTGCAAAATTTTGCATTTCTACACTTTGCTCCGATTCAGTATCATAAAAGATAGCAGTGGAATTAGAGATGGGATTTTCATCCAGTTTTTGACGCTGGATATACCTGCAAGCCAGTGTTGATATTCACAATAATATTCGAGTCTAGGGGTCAGATGTTCGAATAACAGGCACTTTTGTAGTGTACTGATAATTAAACAGAATTGAATATCAATACACATGGTTTGTAGATTGTTATTTCGCTAAACAACTAACGTGGTATTTTAAGTCTCGAATCACTAATTGAATTCGGTTAGACAACCATGGAGAACCAAGAAGCATTGGACAGTTGTTTCATTATAGCTCAGGACTTCCCCCAGCAATGAGAACTCACGATACCATCAGGGATTCAAACCCAGACTTCCAGGCCTTGAATCGAACGTTCAATATTCAGACTAGCTGGCTGGTCAACATTTTGAATGTTATGTGGCTATCATCGATTGTTATTGAGTTATTTGTATTTGTTGTGAAGGTTGAATTCGGGATCGTAAATAGTTTTTTTAGAAAAATCAGATGAATATTAGTTTCAAAGGTATTTTAATTTTAAAATTATGAAACAAATTATGACTCTTAATAAATTCTAGAGAGTCAATGTAAACAACTTTGCACGTATTGAAGTTTTATACCGCCCTCAAAGATATAGTATCCCTAATTGAACTCAGCTGTGTTTATTCGTAAATACATACTTACTTACGACTGTTACTGCCGACGGAGCATAAGCCGCCGACCAGCATTCTCCAATCCACTCTGTCCTCGGCCTTCCTTTCTAGTTCTATCCAACTTTTGTTCATTCTTCTCATGTCTGTCTCCATTTCTCAGCGTAATGTGTTCTTTGATCTTCCTCTTCCCCTATGGCTTTCAGGATTCCAAGTGAGGATTTGCCTTGTGGCACAGTTGTGTGATTTCCTCAATGTGTATCCTATCCACTTCCAGCCCTTATTCCTGATTTCTTCCTCCGCTGGAATCTGGTTTGTTCTATCTCACAGTATAATGTTGCTGATAATGTCTGGCCAACGGATCTGAAGTACTTTGTGTAGACAACTATTATTAAACACCTGTATCTTTTGGATGATGGCCTCCGTAGCTCTCCAGGTCTCCGCCACATACAGTAGAACTGTCTTGACATTTGTATTGAAAATTCTTATCTTAGTGTTGGTTGACAGTTGTTTTGAGTTCCATATGTTCTTCACTTGTAAATACGCTGCTCTTGCTTTGTCGATCCGTGCCTTCACGTCTGCATCAAATCCAACGTATTCATCAATGATGCTGCCCGGATATGTAAAGGTTTTTACATCCTCCAAAGCTTCTCCGTCAAGTGTGATTCGATTGGTGCATGTTGTGTTGTATCGGAGAATCTTGCTTTTCCCTTTGTGTATATTGAGACCTACTCCTGCTAAGGCTGTTTCTACACCGGTCGTCGTCTTCTGCATTTGTTGTTGCGTTTGTGATAGAAGAGCCAGATCATCTACGAAGTCTAGATGGTCCAACTGCATCCTAGTTGTCCACTATATCCCGTGCTTCCCTCCAGATGTTGATTTCTTCATAATCCAGCCGATCACCAGGAGAAAGAAAAAGTGTGAAAGTAAGCAACCTTGTCTAACACCGGTCTTCACCTCGAACGAGTCTGTCAACTGTCCTCCATGTACGATTTTGCAGTTTAATTTATCATAGCAATTCCGTATGATACTGACTACCTTATCAGGCACGTTGTAGTGTCGAAGAGGCCTCCATAATGTTGCCCTGTTGACACTATCAAATTCTTTCTCATAGTCAATGAAGTTGATGTAGAATGATGATTGTTCCACAAAGATCCGTAGAGTTGCGATTTGGTCTGTACACGATCGATCCTTAAGGAATCCAGCCTGTTGGTCTCGAAGTTGGGCGTCTACGGAGCCGTTCATTCTGTTTAACAATACCCTGTTGAAGACTTTTCCTGGTATTGAGAGGAGAGTGATGCCCCTGTAGTTATCACACTTGCTGAGATCTCCTTTCTTTGGTATGTTGATCAGAAGTCCTTCTTCCCAGTCTGTTGGTACTTGTTCTTCATCCCAAACGTGGAGTATCTTTGCAGTTTCTGCTACATCTGCTTTCAGTGCCTTTTCTGGAATATGGTTTGGTCCCACTGCTTTGCCGCTCTTGATTTGTCTGATGGCCATGTTGATCTCTTCAATTTTTGGTGGGCCAACATCGATTGGGAAGTTCGTGGGTGCTACTTCGATGTTGGGTGGGTTCAGTGAAGCTGATCGACTAAAGAGTTCTACCCACCTGTTTTATTGTTCTTCAATGTTGGTGATTACTTTGCCTTCCTTGCTTTCCACTGGTCGTTCTAGTTTACGGCAATTTCCAGCGAGTTTCTTTGTTGTAGCATACAATTGTCTCATGTTTTCTTCTCTTGCAGCCTTTTCCGCCGCCATTGCTAAATCTTCCACATATTTACGTTTGTCGGTTCTGATGCTCCTCTTCACTTGCTTGTTTGCTTCTGTGCGTTTAGTTTGTACCTTGAATTTCTCTGTTCTTGTTCGGCTGATATTAATTGCTGTCTTCTTGCTCCTCCTTTCTTCAATCTTATCCAGTGTAGCAACAGTGATCTATTCATTGTGATGGTGCTTCTTGTTGCCCAGAACCTCATCACGTGTTGAAGTGATTGTCTCTTTTATCCCTTCCCAGTTGCTCTCCATAGTCGTTCCCTCTCCAATGAGTAGATCATGAAAGGCCTGGTACTTAACGTTGAGGGCTATCTTGAATTTGTTGAGTTTGTCTGCATCTCAAAGAAAAACCGTATTAAACTTTTGTGATGTTGTCCGCGCCGTTGTCCAGTGCTTTTTAAGTTTTAGTTTCATCTTGGCGACCAGCAAATGATGATCTGATGCTATATCAGCTCCTCTCCTGGTTCTCACATCCTCCATCGTTCTCCTGAACTTTATGTTGATTCAGATATGGTCAATTTGGTTCTGCACAGTGTGATCCGGTGAAGTCCAAGTGCTTTTGTGAATGCATTTGTATGGGAATATAGTGTCACCTATGACCAGTTTATTGAAGGCACATAGGTTTGCAAATCTCTCACCATTTTCGTTCCTTTTTCTCAGTCCATGTAGTCCCATGACGTCTACATATCCGGTGTTGTCCATTTCAATCTTTGCATCTAAATCTCCCATCAGAATGGTCAAGTCCTTTGTTGGGCACTTCTCGACGATTGACTGCAGCCTATCTTAGAGTTGATCTTTAACGTCTTCATTGTAGTCGTTGGTAGACGCATAGCATTGGATGAAGTTCATTGTAATACCCTCTCACTTTGTTTTGAAAGAGACTTTGATGATCCTTGGTCCATGAGATTCCCATCCAATAAGTGCATTTTGTGCTTGTTTGGAAAGCATCAATGCAACTCCTTGTGTATGTGGGGCATTTTCTTCTTCATGGCCGGAGTATAACAGAAGCTCCCCTGAAGATGGTCGTTGTTGTCCAACCTGCGTCCAATGTATTCCACTGATCCCAAGCACCTCCAGGTTGTATTTCCTCATTTCTGCAGCAATTTGGATGGCTCTCCCTGTCTCCCACATTGAACGAACATTACATGTACCTAAATTAATAGTTACTCTGGTTGTCAGAAGGGGCATCAGCGTCGTGGCTTTCGAAAGAACTCAGATTTCACCATGAGGCGTCATAACTCTTCTAAATGCAGACCTTCTGACTCCCAGGGCAGAGTTTAAATGGTTTGAATTATTTTTTCTGGTTAGCGTTTTTTAGCGAGTTAGTTTTCTACAAAATGGAGTCGCTAATCCCATTCTCAACTCTCCTCCTTTATCCGGGCTTGGGACAGGCAGTAGCCCCCGGAGGGGTTACAGGCAAAGTTCTGTTCGTTAATAGGTTGGATTAAAATTTCCAAATTTTGACGTTGTTCAAGGTTACTCTCGTAACGCTTATATATCTACGAATAAAGCAAGAAATTCGTTGACAATAAACATTAAAACAACACTATAAACACAAACACAGCGATAACAACTAAACATAGTTTCAATTATTTCCCACCTTTTTCGAAAAATCACAATGATCCTCTTTGTATTCATCCATGGTAGTTACGCTAGATTCAGATTTCATTTTTTTATGAATTGAAACACGGCCAGGTATTTGTGACATTGAAATAATATTAGAATTTAAAGAATTTAATGTGGGACTCAAGGGTGGGATCAATTTATTGACATAGTACATTTGTGTAATACTATCTAAAACATTGGAAATAATAATAATATTGGTAATAATAATAGTAATAATAATAATAATAATAATGGTAATAATTGTAATGATGTTGCTACGAAAAGAGTACTGAAAACGTAGTAACTCTCAAAACTATCTTACGGACTGCTATTACATATACTCTTAGTGCATAATTATGAAATAACTGGATTTCCATAACTCTGTATTCGCCCTATAGTAAGCTTCTAGTGAACCTAATTAAATCTTACTGTACGTCATACGATCGTCAAATTACAGTCAAATAACAATTCACCTTCTACTTATGGTTCAGTTATACCTGTACTGTAATTTCGTATTCATTTTGATGTGTGTGGTAAGGAAATTGATCTATATTATTGTTTGAAATGATTCCCGTAAGATATACTGCTCGTTATGTTCTATTATCGGACCTAAAACCGGGCTAAAAGAGCATATGTCCCAAGCTAATAGAAGCTAAGATTTATCTTGGCTCAGATTCAAAGTTCACTTTGCCATTCGGAGCATATAATTCGTTAAAGCTTAGGATGTCAGATAATAGCTGAAAATAGTACAAGTGGAGTAGAGAAATATCTCTGGAATTTGGATTAACCAATTCTTTGTAGATATCGCTCAACCCACCACAGTTAAAACTAATAACAATAATCATAATAATAATGAGATGATGAAGTTAGAATATTTGCGTATAGAAAAAATATGAACCTTAATTACCAACATCATGAAGTTTCGTCGATGCTAAATTCCATAGATTAGACTGGACACTTGAATTACTATTATTATTAGTAATGTTATTACTATATTCTTTTTCAAGCTTGTTAATTCGTTTAACCTGTTATTTTTCAATAAACAAGAATGAAAGGATACAAATAAGCATGAAATAATCATTAAATATTAACTAAGATGATATATGAATAAAATATACCTAGAGAATTATTGAATAGTTACCCGACCGTTGCTACTACCATGACGTGGTGGTCGGGCTTGACTATCGTGATAAACCAATCGAGCTATACTGACTGGAACAATCGTTCCTCAAGGTCCTATCATGCCAGGCAGGTCGGTTGAAGAGCGGTAAGACTAAAAGCAGCAAACCCAAGGTCCGAAGGCGAAGTCGTACTACTCACTGTACAGAGGTGTGACAGCACTAAGGTGTTTCCTTCAGACAACCAGCATCTGCAACGATGCTGCCTTCCCACAAGGAGGGGTGGGGTTAGAAAAGGTCAGCCCTAAAAATGCACACCTCGCCTTATCTCACGGATATCCGTCTCCAGTGGTAAGGTCTCAACAAGTACGGAGCTAACACAAAAACTACCCACAAAAAGGTCGTGTGTGACCGACCTCAAGCAGTTGTCCTTTGGACACTGCGGTCACGCTCTCAGGTCATTAAGACCACTTCTAACCGATTACCACAACGCGCTATGCTGACTAGTGTAGGAGATGGTTGGAAGAAAGTTAGGAGCAGCCAAACCAAAACATGGCATCAGTGCTTGAAGTCACTAACTCCCAGTCTGAGCCATGTTGGCAGATGCAGGCTACTTGGTTGGGGTCCGCGTGACTATCGTAACCAATGGTTGGAGACTCTAGGTGACATGGCTCAGAACCGATCACAATGGCGCAGGTGTATGCACTCTTTATCTTCCCTTAAACCTTGAGATTAAAATTGCTTCATAACTTTCTTCATTCCTATACTATATCCTTATACACAATTTATCTTTTATATACTACCACCATTAGATTAATTACTTCTATGAATCCGGTGTTGATCTTGTTGTGCTAACGAGGTATGGCAACTTGGACCGATGCATATGTGTGCCTGGTCCTACGTTATAGCTGACTGACTGATTGAGAGAATTATTGAAAGGTAAGTTTTTTATAGTGGTTAATCTATTCGACTGTTAATCGATTAAGTTGCAGGTTCGAACTCTGTTTCAACTACGTTAGTTTGACTATTAAATCTCCCACATGTACAAAAGATGTGAGATCTAAAGTGGAGTACATACATCCATATTTGTAAATTAGTTAATTCATGTCATATTAATATTAAGATAAAACCAAAATACACAAAATCTGAATAACTTCTAAAGTGACATTGGAAGTTTAAAGATCTATGTTGTCCCATGAACAAATCGATAGATTGAAGTAAGAGTTTATTACTAGTATAGATAGTTTATGAAACTGTTCAGTTTCTTTTAATTTACAACATGGACTAACCTTGGCTAGAGAAACATTAGATACAAAGAAGCATTGAAGCGATATTTCGTTCTAGTACATGGTTTTTAGAATTGCCCATCCACAACTCTAAAGATTTTCAGACCTTGCGCACAACATTTAATCTACGTATAACTGAGTTGGCATCCAATGGTTTACATTTCCGACTCTACATAATTCTTCATATTGTACAACTATCACTCATTGTTATTAGTGATATCTTTGTAATAACCAGCAAGTCTAAATTCCATAGGTATTATGAAGGTTAAGCACTAGCCAGTATATGTGGAAGATACTTATTTTGTTGCTCAATGCCCTGGTACGGCCGAGAGTGGGGAAGGCCTGCCCTTTTTCTCGAAATGCTCTCACACAGCCACGCGTATATAGCCCCTGCAAGGGAAGTCTTACTCACTGCCTTCTCACAGTGACGGGGTGTTGTTTACGAAATTGAGAGGATGAAAAACGAATGCCCGACGCTCTAACCGGGTTGGTGGACACGGAAAGTTCACCTAGAGGAGTTGGAAAACCCTCATTCCAAACCAATCTCCACATGGGATTCAGTATCCTGAGGGAACAAATGGCGTATGAATCAATCGTTGGTCACCGGCCAGCATGGGACTGCATCTCCTGAAGATGCTCCACTGTCTTTGTAGACCAGACCTTTAGGTCAAAGGTTCCGGGTTCGGCCTCCTAAAAAACCACCTGCTTTAGTTTGGGCACCTGGGCAGTATCACAGTCCTCACACAAATCAAATTAGATTTGTGTGGCACACATGTATCTGGTGCCCCGTTGCACCAATATTTATGTGTTCAAATAAATAAATAAATGATAATTGTTTCCTGTCAAACTCTTCATCCACATAAGGTAAATCTTCTTAGTTCAAAGAAAAATAATTTTCATATTGAGTGAACTGTACAAGTGATGTTTTCATTTACCTATTCATTGATGATACGGTCTTTCTGTCTTATTTTTTCAAAGTATCATCATACCCCTGTTTCTTAAAACGTTTATGAATTATAATACAATCTTTCATCGATTTCATCACCAAACGAGGATTATCTCTCACCAAAGTTTAAAAAAAGTTTTTCATAATTTTGATTCCAAACAGTTAGATCAGTTAGGGTCATCAAGTAAATTACCTCAAGAAGAATGGATTCCAACTTTTCAGCTAATATTCTTTCACGTTGTTCACTTGATAAAAGTAAATGAGACGGTGAATCTAAATCGATGGGATCAATTTTTGTAGCTAGAATCGCTTCAGATTTTCTTTGCTTCATTTCTTCATCTATGGATAAAGATAATGCACAAGCTGTATGTAAGTCTTCATTTTCACGCCTGAAAAATATAATGAATATTATGAACTACTTACAAAGTACTTAGTATAACAATTTATTTAGGAACATTTTAGTAAAACCATTGATCCCATCCAATCTTATAAGTAAAATGTATACAAAAAGATCACTTAACCGATAGACCACTGAGCCGGCATCCGATGGTGTCTATGTCTAACTTCAATCAATTGACTCACGCTTTCAAATATGAAAATACTAAATCTAGACAAAAATAACCCTTCCGATAATATACAAAAAGTGCTGTTATGCAGACATTTATGATAAAATCGATTATCTTGTTGGTACAAAACAACACTAATATCTGAGTATCAATCAAAAGATGAATATACTGTAAAGAAGTTTACTTTGGTTCACATAATAGCTGTTGAACACAGAATACAAAAGAACAAGACATAATAATATACGTTAATACTTGAACGAATGGTTTGACAAAAATAGGGTACGGCATATATATAGAAGACATATTTGTAAGAACTTTATTGGAAATAATTTCAATGATTGAAGAGGTCTATACAAGTTTGTTAGACGAAACAATGGAATTATTTAATTTTCAATCGTTAAAACAATTTTAAATATAATTTTTTTTATAAATAAAGTAGAAGACTGTTATGATTATCTTTCTGTCTATAGTTATGAACTATGAGTTCACTAGCGCAGCTAGTTACTGTACACGTTAGAAGTTCGACAGCACAAACAATATTCTCATACGTTCCCCCCAAACTATTAATCAAAACAATATAGAACCACATAAACTTGAGTGCTGTTAGAGGTATGAGGGCAGTTATCACTTCCCGGTTGCCAACACCGTGGAAAGGTTCTTCTAGAGGTACCTGAAAAGGAAATTGGGTTAGAAATGGTCTTAATGACCTGAGAGCGTGACCGCAGTGTCCAAAGGACAACTGCTTGAGGTCGGTCACACACGACCTTTTTGTGGGTAGTTTTTGTGTTAGCTCCGTACTTGTTGAAACCTTACCACCGGAGACGGATATCCGTGAGATAAGGCGAGGTGTGCACTTTTAGGGTCGACCTTTTCTAGCCCCAGCCCTCCTTGTGGGAAGGCAGCATCGTTGCAGATGCTGGTTGTCTGAAGGAAACACCTTAGTGCTGTCACACCTCTGTACAGTGAGTAGTACGACTTCGCCTTCGGACCTTGGGTTTGCTGCTTTTAGTCTTACCGCTCTTCAACCGACCTGCCTGGCATGATAGGACCTTGAGGAACGATTGTTCCAGTCAGTATAGCTCGATTGGTTTATCACGATAGTCAAGCCCGACCACCACGTCAAGGTAGCACCAACGGTCGGGAACCATATAAACACTTTGTATTATTCTGTACTACTCACTTTTTTTGGATTCAAGTGATTGTACATAGAAAATAGATGACACTATATATAAATAAATCTCAATATGTACAAAACTTGTACATTCCTTACATAAAACGGAGTAACAGGTTGATATGTTTGAAGCTAAATCGATTCCGCGGTAACGAACGAAAGCCAATGACACAATGACACGATAAGCTATTCTAATCTGTTGTCCCAGGCCCCGCTAACTAGATGAAGAAGTCCAAGGCAAGTAGGGGAATATATATGTATTCCGTAAGCAGCCGAGTACAAGCAATCGAATAAGGGAAAAAGTCAAGCGCATTTATACAGCAACAATTTGTCCGTGAGCATCATTAGTAAATAGCACACACAAAGAAACAATGGACCAATAGCGTATAAGATAGTTTACAAGTGGGAAATATGACGTGAAGGTAAAAAGAGCGCGTTTGGCGCGAAAACAGCTAAATTCAAATTTTCAAAATAAAATTACAAAACTAAGCCATTTACCAAGTAAGTTCTGGGGATTTGACATCCCCAACACAGGTATATGATTAATTTATTGTGACTATGCAAATTTGGATCTCTTTAAAATTGAATTCTAGAATACCACTGTACATCGATAATGTAGAAAATTCGACTAACGTCAAACTATGTGTTACAACTGTCTATGACAGTAATATATCTAAAAATAAAACTTTTCAAGTGAATAAAGAGTTTGAGTGGGAACCGTGGACTAAAAGGATATTAAATGCTTACGACAGTTATCGGCCTTTTTTCCGATGAAAAAGAACGTATACGGTCTCGACTGCTTCCTGATTCCTTACCAACTATATATATTGAGAGGAAGTTAAAAAGAAAAATAGCTTGTGGTACTGTCAAAGAACAACATCTGTAAAATATAATTATTTACCTGATGAAACGATGATCTCGACATGATAATGACATGAGACTAAATAAATCCATGTTTAACTTGGAGGCACACCGTTTTAAATGTGTTCGAGATGTCTAGAAATGAGTAACAAGAAATGTAGTTTGATTAATTCCAATATTATATGTATATTAGATCACTTACATCAATATGGATACACAAAAATGCGAACGAAGCCCTATATAAGGGATCACGATGATCACAATCCTTAGGTACAGTAATAATAATATTACTAACAATAAATTTTTGGCTCAATGACAAGATTGGACTTGATAGTTTCAAATAAATTGATCATTGTGTTAAACTAAATTATTAATTTTTTTCATATCTCAATAAGTAAGAAAATCGTATTTTCGACGTTTCGTAACTTAATGTGAGCCACTACTTCAAAGTAAATGAATAATAATAATAATAAGTACAATTTGAAATTGTGTTTAATTCGGTTATTTATTTACTCTGAAGAAGTGGCTCACATTAAGTCAAGAAACGTCAGAAATACAATTTTTCTATTCATTGGGATATCAGAAGGGGTTTTTTGTGGATATTATAGTAATTTTAATAGTAGAGATCATGAGTCAATTGAAGCTAGATCACCATGGAAAACCTGGAAGCACTGGACGGCCGTTTCGTCCTATTGACTAACGATCTCAACTATTCAAATTACTATAATATCCAAAAAATCTGATATTATTCAACATATGCTCACTAGTGACTGGCTCCAAGAGATATTTCCTGGAGCTCTAGTGAGAAGCGATGACCAGTAGAGTTAAATCGGGTCTGTTGTGAGATAGTAACTCACTGAAGACAATGGGTGGATGTGTCGCCCAATATCGTGGATTAGTTGAAGTTATACATTTATACCGTTGGATGTCGACTCAGTGGTCTAGAGGTTAAGCGTTCGCTCTAGAGACCGATAGGTCTTGGGTCGGAATCTCGCGAGGTGGTATCGTGGATGCACACTGTTGAGGAGTCCTACAATAGGACGAAACGGACATTCAGTGCTCCAAGGTTTTCATTAGGATAAAACAAAAAAACACACATTAATAACTTTTTAATTAAAAAAGAGAATGAAACTTACTCGACCAGCAATCTGTTTGTGACATGCAGGACACCGATGACAATACATGATCTATATTTAAATTAGTACCATATGAATTGGAAAGTAAGAATCCAGGACAAACTTACAAATGTTTCACAACAAGTATTTTTATGAAGATTTCTTCGTTCTGAATTCCATGTTTGCATATCTATGCTGCACATAGGACATTTATTGTCGATAAGATTGTTTGAAGTGAGCATTTTGTCTAGGACAAAAGATTTTAAATCAAATGATAATTATCGGTATAAAAAACGAAAGGTTCTAAAAGGCAATATAAGCTAACCTTACTCCCACTCATTTCCAGTGTCTACAGTGAGGTTTGGAAAGTACGGGGGTAATGTATTGAGAATGACTTGCAAAAATGCCACATTGAACCACACTTAAGCAACTCTCCCTTGAGGTCCGTGATCACTATTGTAGGTCAACAGGTCGACTAGAAACCAAAAATCGTTTTTAGATACTTTAAAAAGAAATATCCTCCAGCAGTATGAACGGCTGATAAGCGTCAACCATGCAAACACCTTTAATTCGATGGTGCAAGATGGTGTTTCATTATACTAACTTCCTACCCATGAATAATGAAACACTAAACAGACTTGATTCAGTTTGCTATGGCGGCTTTACAAGAAAATCTCCCTACGAAGTACCCTGTTATTTACAGCCACGTTCCTTTAATTTTATTTGGAGAAAACATTTCTCAATTAAAAAATTTTAAATCATTACTTTCCGCTGTAAACGTTGACATTAAAACTTAGCTATATGGATCGTGATTGACTTTATGTAAGTTAACATATGGATGTTCTTAACAGATGAACACAAATCTAATCCGAGTCATTATTTTTATTTAAACACATAAATATTGGTACAAGGAAGCACCAGATAAATATGCGCCTCACAAATCTCATTCGATTTGTGTGAGGGCTGTGATACTGTCCAGGTGCACAGACTGAAGCAGGTGGTTTTCTTAGGGGGCTACACCCCGAGCCTTTCACCTAAAAATATAACCCAGAAGGTAGTGGAGCATCGTGAGGAGATGCAGTCCCATGGTAGCCGGTGATCAACGATTGATTCGTACGCCATTTGTTCCCTCAGGATATTGGAGCCCATGTGCACCATTGGTTTGGAATCAGGGTTTTCCAACTCCCCTGGTACGGCCGAGAGTGGGGAGAGTCACCTCTCCCTCTCGAAATGCTCTCATATGGCCAGCGAATATATAGCCTCTGTCAGGGAAGTCCTACTCACTGCTTTCTCGTGGCGGGGGTGTTGTTCACGAAAGTGAGAGGACGAAAAGCGAATGTCCGGCGCTTTAACCGGGTTGGTGAACATGGAAAGTTCACCTAGAGGAGTTGGAAAACCCTGATTCCAAACCAATGGTGCACAAATGGCGTACGAATCAATCATTGATCACCAGCTACCATGGGACTGCATCTCCTCACGATGCTCCACTGCCTTGTGGACTAGACCTTTAGGTCAAAGGCTCCGGGTGTGGCCCACTAAGAGAACCACCTGCTTCAGTCTGAGCACCTGGGCAGTATCTCAGCCCTCACACAAATCGAATGAGATTTGTGAGGCGCATATTTATCTGGTGCTTCCTTGTACCAATATTTATGTGTTTAAATAAATAAATAAAAACTCCCCTAGGTGGATCCTCCATATCCACCAAATCGGTTAAAGCGCCGGACATTCGCTTTCCGTCCTCTCAACTTCGTGAACAACACCCCCGCCACGAAAAGGCAGTGAGTAGGACTTCCCTGGCAGAGGCTATATATTCGCTGGCCATATGAGAGTATTTCGAGAGGGAGAGGTGACTCTCCCCACTCTCGGCCGTACCAGGGCATTTGGGGGCTAGACCACCATCGAAAACTTAGAAGCACTGGACGGCCGTTTCGTCCTATTGTAGGACTCCTCAACAGTGTGCATCCACGATACCACCTCGCGAGATTCCGACCCAAGACCTATCGGTCTCTAGAGCGAACGCTTAACCTCTAGACCACTGAGTCGACATCCAACGGTATAAATGTATAACTTCAACTAATCCACGATATTGGGCGACACATCCACCCATTGTCTTCAGTGAGTTACTATCTCACAACAGACCCGATGTAACTCTACTAGTCATCGCTTCTCACTAGAGCTCCAGGAAATATCTCTTGGAGCCAGTCACTAGTGAGCATATGTTGATTAATATCAACTTTTAGAGATATTAGGTGACGGAAATTGAAAAAAAAGAAAAACTGAGGCTGCATAGGATTGCTTTTAATTTTATGTATACTAATTTTGATACATGTACTCTATTTTCTAGAAAATTTAAACATCCTAAGATCTATAGTGTGGCGCTACAAATTATTTTGAGTCTGAATAATACAAATCAATGGCCAATAAAACTCACGTTTGTAAAATCAATAAATATTTTGTTATTTAAGTCAAAAACTGTAAAGCAACGTTACGATATAAAACTTAGTTTAAATATAATAATTTAATTCCCACAAAACATTTTCGCATTACTCTCAGTGCTTACTAATGTACTGGTGTGGCAGAGGATGGCGAAATTCCGCTCTCACTTTCGAAATACTATCATATTTTGAAGTTCGAATTCCATGCGACAATCATGGTCGATAATTGAAGAACTTAGACGACATGGTTCAAAATGGCTTAATTAGTGCAGATATGATCATTTTTTATGACAGAATTCCCAATATGGACGAGCTGCTGTATGAGTTGAAAAGTAAAACAATACACAAAATGGGAATAAAGGGGAATAGACAAGTGACTCAATATAAAATAAGAATCAATGTTACCAAATAATTGTTAATACGATTTGCGAGAATGGTAATTGGAGCGAGAATATTTTTTCAGTTGTAACCATTATTAAGTTTGTGCGTGGGGTAGGATACTGTTCGGGTACCAAGACTGAAGCAGGTGGTTTTCTTAGGCAGCCGCACTCGGAGCCTTTGATCTACAGGTCTAATCCACGAGGCAATGGAGCAACTTCAGAAGATGCAGTCCCATGGTAGCCAGTGACCAACAATAGGTTCATACGCCTTTCGTTCCCTCAAGATCCTGGAGCCCATGTGCACCGTTGGTTTGGAATCAGGGTTTCCCAACTCCTATAGGTGGATCCTCCATATCCATCAACCCGGTTAAAGCGCCGGACATTCACCTTTTGTCTTCTGAACTTCACAAACAACCCCCACCCGTCGCGAGAAGGCAGTGAGTAGGACTTCCCTATCAGTAGCTGTATACGCGTGGCCATGCGAGACCATTTTGAGAGGGAGAGCTGACTCTCCTCATTCTCGGTTGTACCAGGGCATTTGGGGGTACTGGAAATCAAGATCAAAAGATACGGAGTGGAGGTATATGAACTATTGTGAACAACTCCGAGCTATATTATTATGCGAGTTTACTGATTGAAGCGCATCTAATCACAGATTTTAGGATACTGTCATTAACTAACCAGTTGGGCAAAGAATATAACACTTGCCATCTACATCAGCCCACAAAACATCGACAAAAAAAGATACAACTAGCAAGAAGCATATTAAAGTGGTTAACACAATATTAATATTTATGACTGTTAAAGTGATTAAAAATGAGATCGAAGCAGCTGATTGATTACTGATTTTGATCAAGAAAGTCTTGATACTCACATTCTGTAGGCGAGTTTAAACGAATAATTTCTCACTTAATGAATGGTTTTTCTTCATGTTAGAGAATAATACAAGGTTGTAAACTAATAAATAAAACTAACAAATCTGATCTATTAGAGGAAGTACCGATAAGAAAACTTTTTTTATGAGGTCAGGAAAGCATGTAAAAATATGAAAGCATGCCTTGGAAAAAGACATGACCTTTTCAAAAGAATAAAAGTAAGGTAGAGTGTTGAGTAGGATAAAACAGTGATACATTGAAATAGATTATAAAATATATATCGAGTTGATTACTACTTAATACTCAAGAGCGTGAAGAAATGTTACTTGATACTTTTGTGCAATAGATTTGCCGAATATCACTCCAAGATAGAACCTCTAGAAAAAATATGGACAATTTTAACTAGTCACAGACGGAGTAATAACCAGCTTCCTTATTCAAAATATCAAGGAGCTGAACAGTGATAGTATACGTGTACTTTTGAAGTGTTAGTGCTGCAAGGAGTGACAAGATTTCGCAGATCCTACCGGGGCTCGTTTACGTGTGAGTACTCAGAGGGCAACATTTCAACTACTTACGTTTTTAAAGCAATTAGTCTTCGACTACAGCTTTCGCATAACAGTGGAGTTTTAGCCTATTTTTGTTAGTCATTCAAAGCTATGTAAGGCCTAGACCAGCTGTGTAGATCAAGACAGCTACCACTAATAATAATCAACTCTCAATTCACTAAATTACTTTAGACGTGAGGTTTCACTTGAGAAAAACTAACTAATTTTCTTTGGTTTAGAAATTATCACTGTATTTTTAGTTATTTGTCAGTAGGACACTGAATGAATTTTCTGGGTCTAAGGCGAATACAAATTTTGTAAGAAAAGACCTACGATGTAGAAACCCAAACAAGAAAAATTGTGTTTGTAGAAATTGGCAATAACCGCACTTCATTGCTCTTTTAGCTCTAACTACAATAAAGCACCATATGTACTCGCGGTGCAACTTTCTACCTGAATCCTAGTCCAATCATGACTACTAAAGTTGCATTAGACGGGCCTGGGGATTACCAGTTCGCATACTACACTTAGTACTGCTACTTATTACAACTGACGTCATGATCCAAATAGTTGAAGGACGGCTAAACACTAAGTTAAATAAGAAAGTATTTGAGGATTACATAGAGCAATTTAAAATTTGGTACATAATTAGGAAAGATAGCAAGGAGTGTAAAACTGCAGCTTATTTCCTCATATTCACCGGTAAAAATGTAAAGATAAACATATTCCATCGCTTTACGAAAACTTCATAGGGCTAATTCTCAGCCATATGGCATAAAGCAATTTTTAATCTAGAGAAAGGTCTAAATTACATAAAATAGTTCCATAAAGCGATCACAAAATCAGGGATTTCATATTTGAACTCCGAAAACAGGCCAAGAAATATAATTTTGGAGGTCAACTTCACATTTAAGTCCGTAATCGTTCAATTGCTGGAATTAGCACTCCGAAATTGACAAAGGAATACATTCAAAAGCCTAAGGGGTCATTTCAGATTAAATCACCCAATACTGATTGAGACAGCATATGAACTTGATTTCCATTCGGTGTAAATTTTTATGTTTCTCAGTTTTCGTGATAAACAACTCCTTCAAAGTCGTCTAAATTTGTGCTTAATTAGTGACGAATGTCATTCTTGCGGAATCCGAAGATAAAATTCGTCAAAGAATCTGCAGGCAATACATCAAGATGAGTAAAAGTTTGGGTAATGTATATCTTAGTGTAAATTTTACTCGCGAAAATCATGTCTTTTTCGTAATCCTGAGTACTTTAAATATTTATTTAAACACATCAACATTGGTACAAGTAATTACCAAATATACATACACCACATATTCGATTTTTCAGAGGGCTGAAATAGTGGTTTTGAGTGCTGTTAGAGGTATGAGGGCAGTTATCACTTCCCGGTTGTCCACACCGTGGAAGGGTTCTTCTAGAGGTACCTGAAAAGGGAATTGGGTTAGAAGTAGTCTTAATGACCTGAGAGCGTGACCGCAGTGCCTAAGGGCTGAAATACTACCAGGGCACCCAAACAGAAACAAATGGTCTTCCTGGGGGTCACACCCCGAGCCTTTGACCTAGAGATTTAATGTAGCAAGACTGAACTCAATAATTTTGCGTTGCTTGTGATAACATCATAATCCTAATTGAAGTAATAAGGTTGACCCCAATGATTACATGTTATTCTTTTTTATAACCTCAAATAATCTACCTGACATTTGAAAACGACCACAAGTGCTTAATATTCCATCTTTATTGTTGACACTAAAAGTATCAAATTTATTTCAATCGACAATTTGTAGTCACTGGATTCCGATGCTGTAATTAAAGTTTTTAATCTCAGTACTCACGGGCGTACATTTACTAATCGTGAAAGTTGTGATTCGCTGATTAGAAGTGACAATCCTTTATTATTGAGCTGCGAATTTCTGATCAGTAATAGTGGATCACCTACACTATAGTTAAGCAATTTAAGAATGACTCAAGTACAACTTTCCTCAATGAAGACTGGTCAATCTGATAAATTAAATAGAAACTTAATTAATTCAACTTTGAAGCGTGATTTATTTACTTTTCCTAGACGATTCTACTCTGTCTGTGCGAAAAAAGTTTTCTAAGATTTCGAGAACTCATATCAATCCCAAATCTGCTACAAAATTTAGAAAACTGGAGAGGAGAAAAAGAAGTTCCGCCGTACATGAATGACAAAGTAGCCACAAAAATAAATTTCCTAGAACTAACAAAAGCATCTCTGTGTTTGAATATCAACTGCTTACAGTCTACAGAAGTTAAAAACCGTCATGGAAACGGTATCGAACCATCCATAGGAAATTCGTAGAAAAATATGGACAAATCTACGATACCTACGCTAAGTGTTGATAATCCAATCGGAAAGATTACCAGGACCTAGATCAGTCCATTCTAATTTTTGTTCCTAATTCCAGTACCTATAGGCTAGTTTTAGGTAATCAGGAAATTAACCTCTATGGTCTAACACATTTAATGAACCCGCTCAGAAGACGTACAACAAACTACAGAAACCAGGACTTCTATTTAATAAACCCAACACTAAGTACGGAAACCCATCAAGAGTAAAGAGAATTGGAATATAAGTCCGACTGAATAAGGAACTTAGACTTGGTAATAAATCAGTCAGTCAGTTACGACGTAGGACGAGGCATATATATGCATCGGTCCAAGTTGCCATACCTCATTAGCACAAGACCAACACGGAATTCATAGAAGTAGTTAATTTAATGGTGGTGATATATAAAAGGAAGATTGTACATAAGGATATAGTACGAGGAGAAAGATATGAAGCAATTTTAAGCTTATCGTTTAAGGGAAGACAGAGTGTATATACCGACGCCATTACGACCCAAAAACTAATAATAATAAAATCATGAGTGGAAGCATACCAACAAACCACTTCGGTTCTGTGTTAAATTCATTCTTGAACGATAGCCGATGCCAGTTCGTGATGAAAACTCCTATAAACCATATATACTGTTCGTCACTCCTGATGACACTATTTATCTATTATGGTTTTACTAACTCCATCACAAGTCGTTCCATGACCGAAAACTGTTTCCTCATCGGCTAAAAAGTAGTCGAAATTGTTCACATACTTTCACCAACTCGTGGACGAAAATATGTTGATTGAGTAAACCCATATTGAAAAATTAGTATCAGGCTTGTGAGAGACAGTGATATAATATCTGCCTTAATAACCACACATGGTTTCAACAAGCTTAACATCGGAAGCCATTCTGTGAGAAAATAGAACCCACAAGTCTTAGTAACGTCGTAACTGTATTACCGCCAATGCAAAAATAGTTCAGATGGTTCAAATAGTTGTGGACGGAATAGAAGAAGCTTTAGCTTAACGGGTTTCAGTATCTATTAGTAGTGGATCGCAGATACCTCCAGGCAGGGACCTAGGTATATTGTCGATGAAAGAGGAAAAGGAAACTGGTAAATCATAGTAAGATATTATCCTTAGTCCTTAAGAATAAGTCAAGTTTCCTCTTAAAAGGCTCCTGAGATGTCGCTTGAACTATCTCAGCCGATAGCAAATTACAGCATCTGACTACTCTTAAAGAGTAGAAGTTGTGTCTACAGTCTGTTCTGCTATGTCGGGTCTCCAGTTTCTGGGTGTTACCTCTTAGGTTAGTGTTGTGACTAGGCTTAAAAAAATGTTTAAGGGGATGACCAGAAGTGTTAAGGATGCTGAAAGCCATTAGAAGGTCACCTCTAAGACGCCTGTACTCCAATGGGTAAAGGCTCAGTGATTAAATGCGCTCTTCATAAGGCTTGGATTTAAGTCCCCCAACTGATTTCCTTTCGGAGTGAGGTGGAAGTACTATGTTTCCGTACCCTAATTGGGGACGAATAAAACTGTTGAATATTAAGTGGAAAGTTCTTCCGTCAAACTGGCTCAAAATGCGCTTCAGTGTTACCAGTGCAAGATTTGCTCGAAAGGCATTTTTGTCACAACGTAAGACTTCAAATCGTAGGGAGCCAGCACTTCTAAATCTTTTTCAACTACGGATACTTGTAGAGAGAAGTTTCCTAAGTTTTAACTATAGTCTGCAACATGTCTCAGATGGACTACTTTTCACTTTGAAGTGTTGAAGGTAAGTCCGTTGTCGTCTGCCCAACTTTGAAGTCGGATCAGATCCTCCTGAAGTACTAGTATATCCATACGGTAACGTATCTCTCTCCAAAGTTTCGCATCATCAGCAAAAAGTAATAAGTCAGATGAGACTTGTTGTGGAAGATCGTTTATATAAATCAAGAAAAGAAGAGGTCTTAGTACTGAACCCTGGGGGAGCCCATCAGGACATTCTATAGCCTGAGAGAAAGTGAAGTTAACCCTAACCTTAAAATGTCAATTTTTATATATCAAACAAGCCAATGAAGTAAAGGTGATATAATAACCAGTCGTTTGAGCCTACTGATAAGATATATATGGTTGACCTATCAACAGCTTTTAAGAAGTCAAGATAAGTGACGTCAACCTTCCCCTTGCGATCAAGGATGCTTGTCCATCTGTCCACTGCAGTCAACATGTTGGTTATATAAGAATGACCTTTTTGAAACCATGCTGTTTAGGTGAGAAGAACTTTAAGGATGATAAGTATTCTTGTATACCGTCGTATATTAGAGATTCCATAATTTTAGAAGTTATGGAGAGAAGGGCCACTGGTCGGTAGCTTGAGGGTTCACTGTGTCGACCTCCTTGGAAAATTGGTGTGATGTTGGCCAGCTTCCAAATTTCTGGTAGTTTGCCTCGGCTTAGCGAGTGTGCAAACATCACGCTAAGTGGTGTCACCAGGATTGAAGCTGCTTCCCTCAATGCAGCAGATTGAACCATATCCAGACTGGGAGAAGTGTCTTTCCTTAGGTGCTGCAGTTTTCGGTTCACCAAGTCAGTGCTCAGGTCCACTTCAGAAAGTTCTGTACAAGTGCAGGTGAAGCTTTCGTCAGTATAGTTGATGTGGGTCAGCTGGAATGTCTGAGAGTATTGTTCAGCCAAAAGGTTAGCGGCATGACGGCTGTTATTGGTCGGGCCATTAGGACCTAGCAGTTAGTAAACTCCAGTTTTGCCTTATCGAAGAGAAGCTGCGTAACTGAATAAGCTTGGTCTGGAACTGAAGCCTGTCTTCTCTTATTGCCTTTGTGCATATGTTCCTGAAATGTTTGTATTGTCTATACGCGCCGTTGTTGTCAGTTCAATTATATTCGGTCCAACAGTGCCTTTTACGGCTCAGAGAACGAAGAGTGCGGTTCTTGATGATTGTAGGTTGTTTGTAGCTTTTTGAGACCATTTGAGGAACTGAATGCTCAGTAGCACATAAGAGCATGTGCAGTAAGAAATCCCAATGAGCATCTACTTCAAGTTGAGGGTGAACATCCCAATCTACCTGCTGTAGATAGTCATGTAAAGCTAACACATTCAACCGATTAAAATTCCAGCGCCTGTTGTTAGTGGGATAACTTAACTCCGTTTTGCTGACAAAACTGAAGGATAGGACGGCGTGATCACTTTTCCTCAGGGGATCCAGGATTGAGAGGTCGTCGACTAGGAATTCTTCATTTGTGAATACCCAGTCTAAGCGCGACGGCGTCTGACTGTTTCTCCAACGAGTTGCCGACTCCACATTTTCGAATAATCCCGGGTCACCGATGAGGTTGAAGAACAGACCTTCAGTAGAGTTGTCACCTCCAATGTATGTATGTTCCACGAAGTTGATTCTAGGAAGACTGAACTTCCCTAGAATCAGGATTTGAGAGAATCCAAGACGCTTAGAGCGAGTTAATCCTTCCAGCAGACGATTGTTATACTCGATGTCGGCAATGGGCTTCCTGTAGATGACCCCAACTAGACACCTCGAGGTGGTAGACAATCTTACTGAGCACCATACTGACTCAACAAGATTGAAAAACTCTTGATTGTGAACTTGGTGCGCCTCCAGGCATGACCGTATGTATAAATCTACACCACCCTCCATTCCAATTTTCCTGTCGTTGAGAAATTCTTCGGATGAATGAGCGATTTTAGTTTAGAAGAAAGTCTATTTTCCCTTAAACTTTGCATCTAAGCAAGCTAAATGCGCAAACTCACTGCGTCATTGTAGATCGTACTAATCTGGATTCACTTGAATTCTTGATGGAGTTTTTGGATATTGTAGCAGGTAGTATTGTGTCAGGGGAAGCTATATGTGTTTTAATTTGTCAGTGGTAAGCCCAGACGATTTTTTTTAGAAAATCGAAAGCTCTTTAAGGATGGTTTCTGATAAAAATCGAGCGACTAAATTCAAGCTGCTGTGTACTCTGGTTGTCTCCAAAGCGTGAAATTTACTATGAATGAACGGCTTTTTGTCTCGAACTGAACCGTTTGGATTGCCTTAGCCTTAAGTGAAGCATTAGAAAATTGTATTTTCCCGCGAGTAAATTCAGGACACAATATTCTCATCTGAGGCTGAACGTTCAACTAAAAGTGTAACTGAAAACGTCGGAAGGAAAGCCTAACATCTAACATTGAGACAGACTGCCATCATCACAAAACTATCTTCCAGGACAAATCTTTACAAACAAGCATGCAAATGCATGTGAGAGCGTATGAAACCGTACACAACAAGATATTACAGTTACAGTCAATCAAGTTGTTACGAAATGAACCAACTTCGTTTTTTTCTTTCCATCTCGTAACTACAAGTTAAAAGCTATGCAAACGGATTAACTTCTAGGATTAACTAAGGTAATCTGCTACAGCCTGTCTGTAAACTTGCACTCTTCGTGAAACAATTTTACTTGAATACAAGTTATTACTATTGTTACAGCTTCTGCCATGAATGTATTCAAAAATAAGTTTTGTAAACGAAGAAACCTAGTCTAAAATATTTACATCCACTGGATTAAGTCTGCTTTTTATCTCACGAAGTCGAACTCAGTGAGTTTTTCGAATAGTCCGTACTAAATTTCAGAACATACGATGCTACAGAGTATAGAAATTTAGAGATATATTACAAAACCTTGTTTTTAATACACATTGGGCATGAGTCACTACATGGGGCAATATTATACCTCTTGTTAGTCACGATTTCATTCGGAAATGCTGGTACAGTGCTGCGAAATAAGTGGTTAAATGGATGGATTCAAGTATGTTACTATCACATATTATCTCCTTCTACATTGTGTGATAGAAAGCCAAAGTAAACCTAGGGAGTTTTTCCGTTAGTTGAAGTGGATCATCCTCAAATAGGACTTACATGCAGTTCATCTTTCCATAATGTAATGAGAAGACGAAGATTATTAGAACTATGTGAAGGCTTAAATCTGTTATCAATAAAACGTATTGTGCTGCGAAATTCATAATCAAGGAAAGAACGAGGTCCATGCTTCATTCAAAACCTAGACGACATGAAAATGATTGTGTCACATCCCACTGCGTTTGCCAATTTAAATGTGTGTTTGGTCACATATACATAGGGAGGAGCAATCGTAATCTGAAAATTAGGGTGGGTGAACATGTATCAAAATGGTTGCAAAAACAAATACGGTCGAATGACGCAATAAGAGTAGAGGATAAACATCCATCATCCTCTATTGCTAAACATATAATCGAAACAGGTGTTAAGATTGATGTTAGCTCGGCTTTTGTTGTGTTGTTGTTTAAAAGTGTAAAAGGGCGTATACTAAGGTTTATTGAAGCCTTAGCCATACGAAAATTCAAACCCCCTTTGCGTATTCAAAAACGGTTTGTTCTCTCTTTAAACCTACCCTGGTAATATATGCTTATTATCCAGAGTGATTAGGTGTCAAACTGTTTTCACATTATTTTATCATTATTATCCTTGTTTATTCCTACCCCTATTTCTAGTCTAGTTGACCTTTTATTTTTATATATGAATGTTCTTAACAAGTATATGTGTGATCAGACTGTTCGAAATGTATTGCGCTAATATATCACATAGTTCTAATAATAATCTTCGTCTTCTCGTTACATTATCGAAATTTATCAAAGGGACTAATTGCTTTAAATACAGTTCATCGTCCTGAGTGATATAAACAGAAAGTGTTTGTTGACTAGACACCTGATAGAGTGCATGTCGACTGTATACGTATTAGTATCGTCTTATTGTCCTTCCCTGATAGGTAAACATTTCATTAGTGTTCCATAAACAAACCTAACATTATTTCAGATATGCCATAATAGATGACAGGAAATGTCTATTTAATTTAGCGTCTTTTTTACTTATCAACTGACGCAAGTTTTTCGGGTCCGATGCAGTTTACAATCAAAGGTTCAGTTCTTACAGGATCTAGGATGAAGACAAAAAATGAGTCCGTTATCTGTAGTAAAATAAATCTACTTCGTATTACTGGTCGCGCAAACATTATTGGACATCCATTGTTATTTTGACACTTTAGAGCCATACATAAAGTTTCCTTCCCTAGTTTCAGTCACAGGCCGAACAACTTCGTAGCTTTGAATTTTCTAACCATTTAGTGTCATGGATTTTTGGAATTCTTCTCTACAAATGCCATTATTTGATTAGATTCCCGTTCAACTGCAGTCGTTGGTTTCACGATTTGTAATTTATTTTCGTTGAGGAATCGAAACTGTGAGTCGTTTGTTCAGTATTTTTCGGCGCATAGTTGTTAACAACTGGTTTTCGTTTCCCAAAATATGGACTTTTCTGACTGTATTCTGTTCCAATCGTTTGATTGAAACAAATGCACTTCGTTCAAGTTTTCCAGAAATTTATATTACTCGATACGATAACTGTTGATTGTAAACATTTTGTATCCTAATATCGCGATTTCAGTCATATCCGTAACCAAGTTTCGAACTTATAACGTAAGCCTTTCTTTTAAATTAGTGCATTGTGAAACAGCAAGAAGCGAGAGCAAGGAAATCTATCGGTTTACACTGAAGATACCACCAGTATTGTAGTTTGACAACTCTTTACCAGTAACACCTATAGTCGAATCGCGCCCACCCAGTTAAAATCAGAAGCGAGGAGGTTGGAAAGTATATTTGATTGATTATCAATATATCGAGAAGTGACTGATCTAATCTGGTTAATGATCGTAATAGATGTTTCCCACGCCATTCTGTAATGTGATCTGGTACGGATGCATAACCGAGCGCCTTCAGCTAAACGAGTCCACTGAAACTAATGTGGTCAGTATCCAATGTAGAACACTTACAAAGCTATTGATTTTGGGGAATTCTTTGCAGCTACAACACAATATTCCGATACAGATATTGGGTATTAGATATATTAGATAATCTATATATTTTCTCACCCTAGACTCTTTGTCATTCCTTGCACATATTGGTGCATTTGTTTCGCACCTATTTACTTCGAGTCACTAGAACTCAGTAATCTTGGCAAAGCTTGTGTACACTGAGGCTACTAAGTACAAAACGTCTTTATAGTTTACATGATTCGGAATCAAACCATTGTAAAGCTACTGTTGACTGAGAAATAATTTGACAAGCTACTTTACCCACCGTCACGTAACAAACCTGAAAATGTTCCTAGTTAACCTAGCTTGAAATATCTTTGCATGATAAAACGTATAATAACTTGCATCTTTTCTTGTAGTTGCTGCTACAAAAACTGTTGTGACTTTAAGGCCGGCTAGTCATCACGTGACTCATTCAATCCTAGTGTTGGATGCATTTTGCAAGTGAAAATCCCTCCATGCATACACTTGTGATTTCTTCCTTATGTTTTCTTTATTTGTATGTGTTGTTAACATTTTTGATGCTAATTAAGACTGTAACGTTTAATTTTCTTGGTTTTATTATCGTTTTTTATTGAGTCTCTATGATCCTTACTGAACTGTATCTAGTTTGTTTTGATTGTTATTATTCTGGCGTCTGCCATATTGACTGCTCGCTATTTGATTGTGCGGTTTGATTTTGACTGGGATCTTGCATCTTTGGTTGTAATTTGGAGCACTTTCCCAGATATTGAAACAATTTGTGTTATAAAACAGCTGCTCAGACGGAATTTTACTTGATCTATCCAGAAAGGATAGAATAACGCTTACGTTTTGGTGTTTTCGACTGAATATTTTGGTATCAATTGTCGGTTGAATAACTGGGTAGTAATATTTGTTTAGAACCGTTACTACATCAGAACACTTTGTTTTGATTTCAATTGAAACGAGTATCTAAACTTTTACTATAGTTATTCAACCACATCCAGACCTATTGGAATTTAGGTTTGGATTCTACACCTAGCACTGTGCCAAACCAATGACGTTCGACCGGTATGAACAGCATAGCATCCTTATTGGTCCTTCGACAACTGGGCCCGTACAGTTGAGTCCAGAATGCCAATAAGAGCTTCCACTATGCGAATCATTTATTTCAAACACACTTGGTTTATATACTAGATGAACAAACAGCATCACACCATAAAATAGGAAATAATATTTATAAGAGATCAGGCCAAAATGTGACTGTGAACGTGGGCGACGGTAGCTAATAAACTTAACATAATTTGAGGACGATAAATCGTATAATAATAATAATCTAGAAGTCATAGTGAAGCTTATAATAGGAGGAATATAGATATACATAATCTAGTTACTGAACAGTTATGTAATAGGAATATATATAATATCAGTCCGTCAATAGTTCTCAGAGGTAACCCGCAGTCTAATGTTTACTAGGATATGACAGAAACCATCTAAGGAAGGAAGTGAAGCGATTAAACAGTGCGGATTTCTTTGATAATGCAAGTAATTATCATTTAAAACCAAACAAAATTATGTGCAAAGAAACCATAGAATAGACCTCTTTGGTTACTAATATTACTGATGCTTGTATTCAGTGATACATAGTTTGGAACATTCGTTTAACTTCACAGGCAATATTATGTAATAATAAGAGACATCGTTCCATACCCAATAGGTGCAGCAATGTGCAGCAAGCCTGACTGCTCTCAGGGATTGTTTTTTCACCTATGCACCCTGCTTGGTTATGGCATACAGAAAGTTATAAACTGCGATTGCAGTTCAGATATCGTTGTCTTCTGCGCGTTCAACGTTTTGAGTGTGGGAGGTGAAGAATCACCAAAACCTTGAATGTTCATGAAGACGGATGAAAAATTATAATTGAAAAGGAAAGGCTCAGCGTGATAAGTCAAAACGATGAAAGCGATACTAACTATAGTTAGGAGCATCATAGAAACACCATCAAATTATTTGAGGGTGGATCTGTAGAGAAGAAGATAGGAGGAAAGCAGATGGCTGTGAAAGAAGAACGGAAAACAAAATCACAAAAAGTTAAGATCAAGATAGAATAGCTTCTTTTTGTACACATAACTCTGTTCTTTCCAAATTTGTAGCTAAGTCTTTAGTACTGTTTGGAAACTGGAAGCTGCTTTTAGCAGCTTTCTGCCTACCGTTTAGATGGCTTTGAACGAATGACCAGTGTTCACTTATGCAGCTTCTCAGTGAACGACTTACATCTTTCTCCATTCAAGCTTTTAGATACTGTCGAGTAAAAAATGCATCAAATAACCTGTATACCTGACCCATTATGAAAGGGTAAATCGAAACGTGCTCATGAAATTGAGTAATCAGACAACTTACTCTTAAGACTTTTACCAAGCCTATGTTGGCCGGATAATACTAATAGCAAAGTTGCTGCGATGAACTTTCTGAGATGTTCAAAAAGTTCTCCTTTTCAGAATGTTTGTAGACAAATCACCTTTAAGAACGACCATCTTTGGTGCGGAACATATTCGCAGTTCATGAGTTCCAAGTCTAAACTTCCCGTAACAGCCTTGTTGATTGATTCGATTTAGTCTAACTGAATAAATCTATCCATGATGTTTTACCTATTAAATTTTCCAATTAGTAGAAAATTGTATTGTTTCGTACACTCAACGAGTCACTTTGGAGTTATTCAACTGACTGAGTTTTCTCCTCTTTTTGAGTGAGAACGTTTTGCCTGGATTCATAGGAACCACTACGTTTCGCCAAGTAATTGCCATATAGTCCTAATGTTCGGTCACCTACTTTTTCTAGTTGACCTTACAAGCTTATCGCTATAATAGTAGCCGAACCAGCTGGAGAAAGTATTGTTCAAGCAAATTTTGGTACATTTGCAACCATATCTAGTCATTCAGTAACACTCATATATGTAGCCTTCTATGGCTCTCATGTTGCTATAGAGAATTAATCGTCCATTAAAATACTCAACTGGTGTATATCAACGTACTTGACGCCATCTGGGTCTATTATATTAATATGAGTCTTGGAGTTAACAATGAGAATCTACTTAAATGAGTCCGTTTGTTGCATATAATAGATACCAAGGCGAATAAATTTATTTTTAAACATAATATAGAAAAGAATCAACGATCTAAAATGAAAAAATATCACCTGACGAACTTCTTTGGCTGTCAGCACAGTAGATTTTGTACCTAAATGATTTGGCATAAGTCATTACTTATCGAAAATGAAAATAACTAATGATAAGTTCATTTAAGTCGCTTCATATTCGGGTGATAAACATTTTTGTTCCCCAGCTGATATGGCCGCATTTTCATGTCGAAACAATTAACTTAAAGGCCTCAGTCACAGGGGAAAACATATGAAGAATTGCAAAATGATAAGCATAATTTCGTTTTATCCCACGGTTTACCGGGCCAGTTGTACTGGCATCATTAACCAGTCTATCGGTTTATGTAGACTGCTATGTATCATAGTTGTTTACAATGTAGAACCTGACTGAGGTCAAAATTCTAATGTCACATTAGCGCTACCAGATAAAATTGTTTGAAGACAAACCCTAGTAGAGTAAGTGCAGTAGAAACAGAAATGATGAAGCACAGAAGCAGAAAATGTAAGGCGTAAGGAGATTTCAGGATACATGTCCTGAAAGAAGACTAGGAGTAAACTCATTTGGGCTAATAGGAAATATTCCGGGCCGCGTTATCTAAAGTTTTTAACCATAAATTACGATCAGCATTTCGACCCCAGTCAGGTAGTCTGTGCCGATTGGCATGGCTCAGGTTATTTGTCAACCACTATATGGACTGGCCTACTTTTTAAATTGGCTTCCACCGGCCTTCTCTCAACTTTTACTCAAGCAAATGTTGCCCAACATGGTGGGCGTTGGTTGCGCATACGTAAAAATGTCCAAATCACCACAGTTGACGAAGACTTATTGCCTCACTCACCGATTTACCACCCTTAATTAGCTCACTATGCCGGACCTCGGCACTGCATACTCGGTAGTCCCAAAATAAGCAAGTGATAATCCGAAGTCACCTGTGACCAAATACATATAACCAAACTACAGACTCCATTTTTAATGGGCATGTCCAATACTCACAGAGCTAAAAATGCAGAATGAGTAAATGACACACTCGTCGTTTGAATGGCAGAAGAATAAATCACAATGGAACATGGGACTACTAAGACAACTGAGTTGATGAACACATTCAACCACCTAATCCCTTGTCTTAAGCAAACACAAAGTTAGCTAGAAGCCAAAGTGTATGAAATTCCTCCGAAAATGTTCTGCCCAACAGTCTAATATCTAGTATTGGAAGCGAATAATCGTACCGTATCTATCTGAAAGAACCTCACTAACAGCTTCCTCTGTACCTCTTTCCCAAATCCTACTGAATAGTTGTACGCTGCTACTTATTACCTCCACCCTTTCCACTCCCTTGCTTTCGCCACCCAATAGTGACCATAATCACTGTTTAGTTATTCGTCACCCTACACTTAGGCTACTCTCGTTCCTGATAGGATGATTTCTCGGCCATCTTATAATTCAGCCGATAATACAGAAATCCACTGGTCATTCTCAACCTTTCAATTCAATTTATTTGTGGATATCACTAACGTTTTTACAGCTGTTGATATCATGCCGAGCGATCTCGTGGCGAATATCACTATCATTGTTTACAGATTCATTCTCTAATCATTTCTCGAATATTATTGACTTGTTTACAAATAATCTGAAATTCTACGGTTTTTCTAACTGAGGCTTTTCAACATCTTACAGGGGACAAGTACACGTTCATACTAAAGCATGATCTGAGCCTAAACTTGTGGTTGTTGATCTGTGACTTACACATCTAAGTGTTTAGTTCCGGTTCTGATAACCTACGTGTTCAATAAAATGACTTGCCACTTTACTGCATTAGATCGCATATCTCTTTGAGGGAGAGTTAAAAACTTCCTGTGAACCGTATTTCCTTAGAGCTGCAATTAATGAAGGCGTAGGTAAAGTGTTATAATTGTTTTGCTAATAAACGACCCACCTACTCCTATTGCTTAGTATTCTTATACAATGACACTCGAAAAGACCCCAAAATCTGAACACGTTGAACAGGAACGAAATTGTATTTCAAATAACAAGGGTTGTGAACAGCAATCGAAGGTTAGAAAAACGTTCATATATTTATAGCATATGCATAAAAAGCTTCTAGATGCTTCTCCAATAACCCACCAGAGCTGATTGGTTTAGAATTAGCCAATCACTGTGCGCCGTCACGACCATGAACATAACGTGCCTTAATCCGGTTTATTTCCCGCTAACACAGAGAAAAAAGACAGCAGCTTGTATTACTATTTTTTCAAGTTTCGTTTTCCAGTTCAATCGAACAGCTCACAAGCAACTGCCTATTGCAATCCTGTCTAGCGAAGCCTGTTCAGTTTTGGATTCAATGCTATACCTACTCCGACGACCTCTTTGATGAGAGAAATGGAGTCTCCGGATACGTAGAGGGTAAGTTGTGTTTGTTACATTAACTAGTCGAGGGAAAGTGAATGACAGTACTTGGGTCCTGTATAAGAGTCTCGGAAACACGACGTAGGTAGACGGCGAAAATGTCTACTGTTCCAACTAGTTGGGTCTGTTGTCCTCTCTGACGCACGATTCGTACAGTGAGGGCTCCTGCATATAGTTTTTGGGGCGCGGGTTCAGGATATCATGGGTAAATGTTTCCTGAACACAAATCATTGGAATTGATGATTCTCGGTGATAATGATGTACGAGAGAGAATAGTTTTTAGTATTGGAGAAAGGGGAATTTAATCGTGAAACATGAATTCGTGTGTTATTAGCAGTACGAAGGTTTTTGTCACTTACCGATTGCACCACCAGTTGAAGGACTTATGAACGAGGAGCCTGGAATATAAACTGGACTAGTGGTGGTCTTAGTGATCTGGGAGCATGACTGTGAAACCCGGTTTCATACAACTTAATCGTGGATAGTTTCTGATGTGTTACCTCAGTATTTGAGCGAGACTTGTCGCTAGAAGTGGAAATCCGTGGTGAAGGTGAAGTGTGACATTTTAATTATTTGACCCGCTGGTTTGTGAGAGGGTAGCATGGACGTAGTCCCTTCTTTGTCTGAGGGAAACATCTTATTGCCGTCACATTCTCATACGTTTAACAGCATGACTTCGCCCACCAACCTTCAGTCTTACCTTTCTCCAACCGACGTGCTTAGGGTGGTTGGATGTAAACGAACTGGTGTTCCAGCCAATATGGCTGGCTTGAGTCATCACTATAGACAATCTGAACCATTTCGTCAAAGCAGAAGCTACATTCAAGATTATGTATACATATATATATATTCGTATCAAGGATGGATTGCAGCCTCCTTTAAAACTTGGAAATCGCCGATATGTGACCTGTTTGGGTGGTCGTAGTCATATCCACAGGACTTTTACTAATTCAGTGACTGTAAAGGGCGAACGTTAATACTGGAGAAATATATGGTACAGGCAATGCTGCACGTGTTAGTTCATGACGCGCAAATGAACTACAGATCACCAATGTAGGATGTCGATGTGGATGATTAGGGATCTACTTGATTTAAATAGGAACAGTATAATCTCCGATATTATATCGCAGCCACATTTCGCGGTTAATACGCTGCGTGAATCACCCTTTCGTTTTATCGACGTACTGTAGCAACTATGAGAACCGCATGTCGTTGATTTGCACGCGTTGGCTTTCATTGACCTTGATGAAGATCGATAAACTATTTGACATTAACTGGTTTGCCTGACGGATGATTTGGCTAGAGCCTAGTGACGTTCCACTAGCCCTACAGACTAGTTTGCTTTAGTTATCAGTAATGTTGACGATTCTCGACAAAATGTCTGACACTTAGTGATCTGTCGCGTAACGTAGAAAACTCCCCAGCATTTTAACTGACTTGGTTGGGACTCAATGAATTTTCGTTGGCCCTACAAGCTAATCTTTATCATCTTCGCTGATATCAATGATAAGTGCGTGGCACCGTGTTACATTTGTTGTAATTCTTTTCCTCGCTGTTCTGGATGTCTTTATTCTGGCATCGTGAGGTTCTCCCTCTGTAAGCCCTTTTCGAGGTTCTTTGGACGGCATCAGTACAACTCCCTGGGTATGTGGTATTTTCTTCTCTGTAGCAAGAATACCGAAACACCCCTACTGAAGTTAGTGTCTTTTATCCACATTATGTCCGACGAGTCTCGTCTAGTCCTAGCACCAAAAGACTCATTTCCACCGCCACTTGAATGAACCGTTGATTTCTCACATTGTCCAAATATCCAATGTACCTATATTAATTGGTGGTCTGGTTTTCAGAAGGGTGATTTGCTCCGTGTCTCTCGAAGAATCTCAGCTCTTACTACTATGGGTCATAACCCTTCTCCATGAAGACCTTTCGAACTTCGGAACACAGTTTGGGGGAATTTATTAGTTTATGCTGTTTCACGGTTTTTGGTGAGGTTCTTTTAGAAAATAGGGCTGCTAATTTCTTACCTAACCCTCCTCCTTTACCAGGTTTTATGGTAAGAAATAACCCTAGACAGCTCCAAAGGGAATCTGGAAGCCACAAGCCTGTATTAAGGTGGGTTCCTGTAAAAACAAAAAGTGAACTTCGACAGCAGTGCAGAAAGGAATTTCTCATAACATAGTATATTTTGCTAACGGGTTACCCCAGTTATCCAACATCGAAGTGTGCCACACACTAAGTTCAGGAACTACGGCTAGTGGCCACATTATAAACTGATCACTAAAATGTGTTCAATACTAACAACTGGAAAAATGTAAATTTATCTTCTGTAGGGCACGATTGATGAACGAAACCAGCAGTCACAGCACTAAACCCTCATCACTATCTTGACCCTTTTTAACCTTGTATGACTATGCCTTCTTCACTCACCAGTCGTATTCTTTCATGTTTGTTATAGAAGATAATAAGTCTTGTTGACATACTTATGATATCCTGTTTTCACCGTTCAGGATCATATCTGTTCTAGTTGTTTCCCTGAATACTAAAGCTGTCAGTTTATGTTGTAGAAACGGATAACATTTGTCAAGCCAAATGGCTTAATTGTTTTGGCACAGGCTAAGCCAAATCCGTGTACAGCAGCTTGGGGAATTGTTTAAAATCGAATCTGCAGGAAATTGCTTCCTAAAATTACTACTCAGTAATCGGTTGACACAATTACCTCAGTTCTATAAGTGGTTGGTTGCAAATTGTGTACCTCGTTGATGCCTCTGATTGTGGTATCGAACGACTCAGGTTCTAATCTCTATGGGATCATTCTTCAATCTAAGATTGTAGACAAGCTTTGCTTATATTTGCTAACCAACAAGAAATATAGGTTATGGGATTTCTGGTAATTGTGATCATATACAGTGCACGACGCGATTAGTCATATTCTGTCAGCCGTCTTGGATCAAAAACTTCTCAACATATCGATAGCTTACCAAATATATCTTCGAATCCCTTCATTTTTGACTTTGGATTTGGCTGGGTTGATATCCTTCGATGAGAGTTACGTGTAAAGGCATCGCCAAACTCCAATACCTGTGGCATTTTTTGAATAGTACGTATTTACCTTAGTTCACAGATAACCCTAAATTTGTACTCTGCAGACGAAAGAGATTAAACTATTACAATTTTAAGCGAAGTACATTAAATGCATTTACTTTTTCAAACCTTACTCAGTCCCTCAAAGAGCTATAAAATAACGCTTTTTCACAAATATGTCATTTCTAAGCGATATTTTGGAATAGCATTCAATGAGATGTTATAGTGTGCTAAGGCCTAACGAGGTTCACAGAGAATATATGCCAAATCTTCCCAACTAGATCTGAGTTTTAGAAGCATGATGAGTTCATGATGCTCTCACTGTTTGACAAATCAAATCAACAGACACCAGGCATATGCTTAAAGACCACGCTAAGGAGTGAAATCTGATAAATAGGTGTATGTTTGCCTAGGTTTAAGATAGGCTAAAACCAGAAACATGGACTTCGCATCTAGCAATCAGGCAATTGGCCATTTTCTAGAAAGATTGTGAATCAAGCGTTAAAGAAGGCGTAAACCTTTGTAAATGTAATATTTTTAAAAGGGACAACAAGATTAATGCTGAAAAAAGTTTCTAATTCCAGAACTCATTCAAATTGGACAATGAATAGTCATGGTGTATTTATACTATGTTTAAATCGCCGTATGCGTTGTCAGCAAACATGTCTTCGATGGATGGTGATCGTGGTGATTTCGATGACGATCATGATAGGGATGAGGGCTTTCCAGACGAAGATCCTCCGTTTCAGTCAGAAAATACCTTTTCGGATGATGGGCGATATCAAGATGATATGCGGTACCCAGAGGATCGTTATCCAGATGATTCCCCTGTGCATAAACATGATGACCGTTACCCAGGTCCCGGACCCCGTCATATGAGAATGATGAGGTTAGTTTACTATTTACATCAATTAAATCAGAATGTAATGAATTAAGTTTACTGTCAGCTGATACGTGTTCTGTGTTTTGCAGGCCTCAATTTCGTCCAAGATTTCAGGGTGGCTACAGGGGGCACCCACGAATGCAGATGCATGGTGGCGGTCGGTATGTGTTTGTACTAATAAGCATTTTTGTTTTAGAGGGAATTTTATGCGATCAGGAATGGGTCCACATCGTGGTCCCCAATATGATGGTTACGGTCATCCTATGGGCATGAACCGAGGATACCCACCAAGATTTAGTCCACAGTATCCTGGACGTTTTCAAGGCATAAGCGAAGACCAAATGGATGAGCAAATGGACGAAACGCATCCTTCCGGCGACATGAACTATCCAGGTCACGGGGATATGCCGATGCCCCCTAACGCGTATCCTAATATGCAGCACATGCGCATGCGCGGTCCACCACCTCAATTCATGCCACCTAACAAACAGATGCCTCCTGACCACCAACAACCAGGTGCTCTCCCACCGGGTTCTGGCGGGCACCAGCCCTATGGTACAAACAATTCGTTCAATAGTCCACCTGGGTCTCATTATGGTGGACCACAGGCACCTTATGGTGGACCTGGAGCTCCTTATTCCGGAAACCAAAACAATCAACCCTTCGGAGCTCCACCGTTCAATGGCCCTCCTGTGTCTCAGTTCGGCGGTCCCCCATACAATGGCCCTCCAGTGTCACAGATGGGTGATCCCGGTTCAAATCTACCATCAGGACAGCAGTTTGCTCCACCAACTAGGCCATTTGGAGCACCTCCCGCTGGCCCCTTTCCCGTTCCTCCAACCGCGCCTTATGGCGGCCCAGGGTCCAACTCGCAACCCGCCGGGTCTTACAATGGCCCTTCACAATTTGCTGGGGCTCCAACCGGACCTCAAAGTGCTTCGTCGCAGGGCACCCCATCAAATGTCCAGAACAATCTGCCACCAACTCTAGCCAACCCGCCAGTCCCCGTCGCACCCCCAGGTGGTGCGCCCGCGCCTGTTTGTCCCCAGTCTGCAACTCAGTCTCCAGCCACACAAACGTCTGCTCAGCCTCCCGCTGCTGCTCCTCCAATCCAAGTAACTCCAGTTGCGCAACCAGTTTCAAATGTTCCACCACCGTTTACCTACCCGACTCCTGTTCCAACTGCTTCGGACGGTAAGTTGGCCATCCAACAATTTATTAGATGGTTCACATTCTCACTACTGTGTCTCTGTATCTTTCGATGTTTGACTACATAGTAGTCATAGTCTCAGTCTTAATGAGCGTTACGTTGGTTTAATCAAATACCTTTGTCTGTTTACAGGTTCACATTTTGGTCTTCCACCACCTTGTTTCCCTGCGATGCCTGCTCCACCCAGACCCATGGCTGTGCAAGCTATTCCGGGACCAGGAATGCCTCCTGGTACAAGTCTACCGTGTCCAACCATGCCACCTATGCCAATGATGGGCCCTCCACCCATTCCTGGAATGCCTCCCATGCCACATCCTTTGTCTCATTTCCGTCCACCCATGCCTTTCATGCCGCCTGTAATTCCTGTTAACCCTTTTCCCCCGACTATGATGCAACCTAGGATCGTCGATGACATTTGGGTGGAGAACCTTACAGCTGAGGGGAAGTCGTACTATTACAACATGCGGACTCGTGAGACCCGCTGGGATAGACCTGAGGGAGTCACAGTGGTGCGCCAAGGTGAGGTAGAAGGCACAATAAAGCCGGCAACAACGTTGCAAATGACTACGGCATCGGTTCCAACAAGTGTTGCCGCACCATCTGTCCCTCCAGCTACTCTCACCAAACCTCCTGAGGTCGCAGTTTGGACTGAGTATCATAACCAGGATGGCAAAGCCTATTATCACAATGTAAAAACAGGGGAGACTACATGGGAAAAACCAAAGGTGTTGATTGATTGGGAAAGTAAGTTGAAATTTACGTATATTATACTTTCTAGAGCAACAGTCAGAGCCAAGCAGTCAAAAGACTCCAGAACAACCAAGCCCATCTACAACGACAAAGACAGCAGCTACACCAACAACTGTCGCTATTCCTGTGAGTAAACGTTTATTTAGCCATTTATTTCGACTGCTGTTCTAATCACAATAGCATTAAGTTTAACCCTTATCTTGTGATCACTTACAACCGAATTTCATTTAGGCTAAGTAAATTGTGTTTTAATATCGCTCTAGACATTCAGTAACCTTTTTTTCCTTTTCAGACGACTGAAAGTAAAAAGACGGTTGTACCTGATTCTAATGAAAATCCTAAACCTGCGGAAACTTTGAAATCTGATGCTATTGAAAACGGAGTCTTAGAGTCAAATGAGCAAGAGTCCAAAGCAGAGTCAGGCAAGACCTCAAAGGATAGTAGTCGACCGGTATCTAGCACGGCTGTTCATGGGACTCCATGGTGCGTTGTGTGGACTGGTGATGGTCGCGCATTTTTCTTCAACCCAAGTCAGCGGCTCTCTGTTTGGGAAAAACCTGATGAACTCAAAGGTCGGACAGATGTCGATCGTTTACTCGAAAAGCAACCAAATACATCATTGTCGGGGAATACTACCTCACCTCAAGCAAACCCTGCGGGTAATGACAATGAATCTGAAGCAGTTGATGGAAACCCTGTCCCCAAAAGACCGCGCCTGTAAGCTTCATTTGTATTCAGTAATTTCAATCAATAAGATAGTATTTTGAAAAAAACATTGGGTTTTGCGAAAACAGTAACAACTATTGGTTGGGTTCACGAAAGCCACATATGTTCATTGCTTCCTTTATGTGGTTTAATCGTGTATAGGATCCGGACACGTAGATAGTATTTGTAATTTTACGTTGTCGTATAAGCTAAAGAAATTTCGATGTTCACTAGTGTGGATGAGTAAATAGATGTCGAGGCATTTAGATTTCTTGCCACTTAGTTTCGTTGATGTTTCACAAAGCTATTTTTTCTCCCAGTGAAAATGACGAAACTAATGGTCCTGCAAGTGAAGTAGAAGCACCTACAGCTGTTGAACAGACAGATGAGAACGATGCAGATAAGTTAGGCAATTCGTTGGATAAGATCCCCATTGGACTAGAAGCTGCCAAAGAAGCTGAAGAAAGGGCCGCCAGGGAAAGGGCTGTACAACCGCTGGAAGTTCGTGTACGACGGTTCAGGGAGATGTTGGTCGAAATGCAGGTATGTCGGTTTTCTTTTTGATAATTTCCTGTCTAACTAATCCAAATTGGCAGCTCAAGCTGATGCCTAATGGTGTTATCCTTTTTTAGAAAAATCATTGACATTGCCTTCACTTTCCTGCATTGATAACTCTTGATCTTTTTTAGGTGTCGGCGTTCTCCACCTGGGAGAAAGAGCTACACAAGATAGTGTTTGACCCACGCTACCTGTTACTTGCAAGTAAAGAAAGAAAGCAGACATTCGAGGCCTATGTTAAAGAGCGTGCAGAAGAAGAACGACGTGAAAAAAAGAGCAAGCTCAAAGAAAAAAAAGAAAAGTTCATCGAACTTATGGATGAGGCTGGTCTAAATTCGAAGTAAGTTTATGAAATACCTCGCTGCCATCACAAAGCATGGGCTTTAGTAAAAGTCGGAAAGCCATTTTTAGTTATTTTTAATCCTTAAAACACAAAACCGTGTTTTCGTGTACATGTTGGACATGTCTGTGATTACTGGTTTATCCCCGTTGTTGAACGACTAATGTATATTGATGGTTTTTGCGGCTTAAAACCGCCAGTGACCCTCTGATAAAAAGTATGGACGCAAGCATTGCTGTCAATATCGTCCCTTTAAACATAGCCACCTATCGGCTGATACTATATCATATCTGGCATTTAACGTTGTATAGGTTAGAAAATGTGTTTTATGAGTCACTTATAGTTAGAGTAACTGTGATCAATAGTGATGATGATAATAGTTCACGGTTTTCACAATAAGTATGTTTTGATGATTTTTAGATCGTCGTTTGGAGATTTCACTTCAAAGTTTTCAAAGGACGATCGCTTTAAAGCAATCGAGAAATCCCGTGATCGTGAAGCCATGTTCCAAGATTATTTAGTAGAACTACGGAAACGTGAGAAAGAGGACAAGCATCGTGAAAAAGAAAAGGTACGTTTATTATGTATTACCATAACCTGAGTGCCTGAAGTAAAATAATATTAAGAGAGTCAGAGTAATTCACCGAGTTTTGAACCATGTACTCAAGACAACCATTGACATTAAGCCATTCTCGATTGTACACATATCACTTAAATTGTTGGTTGTCTTTTCAGTCGTTAAGTGTTGAAGTTTGTTGGTATTTTGTATTCAATTCGGAAGATTGTAGTCGCAAGAAAATGCCGATACATTTTCAGCTGCTTTTCTAGACCCGACTTCACATAAATATTTCATAAAACTTTAATAAGACCCTGTAGTTATTTCGCTATCAAACAGAAGTAATGACAATTTTTAAGAGAACTGTGCTTACATCTGGAACACATGCAGATTGTATTGTCCCAACCATCGTATTTCCTACATACTGCATACTTCCGGTGAGATATATTTTTCTAACAATTTGCTTTTTGTTTTTTTTAAAAGTGTAATTTGCTCGATGATTTATAGTTTTAAATTCACAATCTATGCTCATTTTGATGTGTGAATGCGTAATGGTGACTTTGTTTTCTAATTTTTAGTGAGCGTGTAAGGTTTCGTACATTTCAGATTAACGTTTTCGAACATAATTTTAGCACAACAGATAAACTAAGCGGACTAACATTCAGAATTCAAATTGTATGTATTATGATACCTCTAGTGTACTACTCTTCAGAAGTCAATACGTACTAAATCGACTTGTTCAGTGGAAACTTTCTTTAAACATATTGATGCTGAAAAACTGCATAAAATCCAGATTATTTTACGGGATTGTGAACAACTCAGTGGTTTATCACTTTTAGATTTAAAATAATTTGGTAATTTGTTTCTTTACAAAGTATTAAATTTGTTTTTTCTCTGGTATGTCTACTCTTTTAATTTGTCAATTTACATTCAAGACTCCACTAGTTACTTCACTTAACGTCTTGTGTATTTGTTTGCTCAATATTGTGAAGTAATCCAGCCCAAAGTTTACTGAAATGTCTACTCTTTGTGCACGTTTAATTTGGGATCAGCAATTACTCCTCTGATCTCTACATGTGTAGGAATGTATCAGTATATGCTCCTCCATTCTTGTTTCATCTTCTTTATTGTGGACACTTCGTCCAACATGTGTGATGGACACATTTTTCTGTGTTGTGGTTCAGTCAATATCAAATTTTAAAGCTATGAATAAATACACGGGTTAAACAGTCAGACAATTGTTAGCATATACATTGTTGAAACAGGACATTTAAATATTCGTACGTTGCGCTAATATGTATTCCAAATACCTGTGGTCATTTGCTGAAAACGTGTGTCAAAGTATCGTCATAAAATGAGACGATTATTTTTTATGATAAATTATTTGAGAAATTTTAGATATGGAGATTCCTAGTTTCTTTTAGTAGAAACCGATTACAATTTCTTCACATCACTAATGAGCACGTTTAAATTGTTCTCATATGCGTATACTTCGGCATATTTGTTCACCCTTTAGATCTAAGACGAATGAGTTCTAAAGTTGAAAATCATTTGCTGACCGTATAACTAATGTTATTAAAAAACGTTGAACGTTTCAGAACATGACGCCACTTACTAAACGTGAAACGGTCCCGTTGAAAACCCCTAATATTTTTTATAATTTCTTTTTTAATTAGAATTGTGATCAAAAGTGATCAATTAGTACAAGAAAAGTGCTATCTTTAGGCATCTTTAAAGCTTCGTAGTTTTTTCACGATTGTAGCTGGAAATGATTTGGTCATTCTGGACAAAGAAGGGCATATGAGTTGGTCATTCGCACCGCTTAGTTTAAAAAAATCCCAGTCAAATCTTTGAAAACAAATCATTAATGTTGGTATGAGATTTTTTCGCATAAAGCTATGAAAACAGTCATGTTTTTCATTAAATTTGTTGAATAATAGATAGTTGTCTTATCGCAAAGTAAGTTTTCTATGATGAATAGTTTACACATACTTTCTCCACTGAGCTGTGGATTACCCAACAGTGTTAATACAAAATACTACTCAGATTTGTGTAGTTACTAATCATACAATTTATTCATACACGTTTAATGGTCTGAAGTAGGAAAAAGTTGAATAATTTGCACAAAATGCATACCGTAGTTAGAAATACAATCACATTTACTCGAATGCTATTATAATTTGGCACGCATGTATAGAGCGTTCACACGTTCAGTCAAAAATAAGTGTTCCGCTCTAAAGTTATATTTTTTTCCAAATGTATTTTGTATGAAAGAAATTAAAATTAACGTATTATATCCAAATACCGTATACGTCTCAGTAAAGTTATAAATTTGGGCAGTAGATTTGATGCTTCACAATAATGTAGGACGTAATTTTCATTTCTTGTTAAACTTATGATCCCTGGAACTACTGGGATATGTATATCACTCTAATATCATAACAAATTTCAGGATTTGGGCTAAAAGTAATGTAAAATGAGTAGTAACTCGTTTGGAAATTCGTATTGGCTCATTCAACAGATTGGAGATAATTATAGAAGTAAATCGACTTGAATTTGTCAGGTATATGGTTATACAGTTGATTTTGGCAGTCCTTCGCCTTATTGTTTCTAACATCAGCTAAAATTGTAAGTGATATAACATGAACCAAAACAATTTTTTGGGTTTTCATTATAACAGCTCTAAGTTGTTCCAGGTTTAAACCTCCGGAATTCAAGGGTGACGATTATTTCAATCCAGTAATTAACCAGTATGAATGTTATAAATTCGAATTTTTTTTAAATGAATGTGTTTAAAATAATCTGGATTTTGATCACATGCTTTAATTTTAAGAAACTTGTAGATTCTTCAGTCTGTTTAGTGTTCGACCTTTCATGTTGGTTTGTTTCTGTTGTAGTGGAAAGTACTTACGAAATCTTAAGGCGTCCACATGACTCAAATATCGTTCTCCACGTCGTTGTTAATAATAAATTGTATTTAATTTAGGTTGTATTTATGGCACATTTTAATTCATAAACCCCAATCTGTACTTATTAGGTTCTTTAAATCTATGAAATTCGCTTTCAAGAGGAATCGGAATGCCACATTGATGAGATGGGTTCCTAACACACCAGTGTAACTTCTGATATCAACTCTCTCAGGTTTGTTACGTCTTAGTTTTTGGCGGACTCATTGTACGAATTACTTTATTAAGCGTGCACTTGTGCGTATGTATGCTTATTTTCGTCTGCATGCCCGTTGTAGGACAATACAGAAGATCTTATACTCAAAAATCACTACATAGAAACGGTTTTTTGTGCGCGATTTCCACCATCTATACACAAAGTTCTTATTGGAAATCACATAATCTTTAGAGAGGGGATAAATTCCAAAATTCAAATTCGTCACTGGGTTTCGAAAACTAAAAGACTGATATAATAAGTGTTTTGTACAATAATGGGCTCTAAATCCAAAATAATGCAATATCCTTGATTTCCAGGTGCTTTTTTAAAATCTTGTTTTTATTACTCATATTTTTATATCTTTGATCACAAATTAATATTCGTAAGTTTCAATAAAATCGCGTTTTGTCTATTACATCATCCGTTGTGTTTGCTACATCAGAGTAAGATTTTGTTATGTCCGTAAAGTTACTTCATGCTTTTTATATTAAACATTTATGTGCGAAACTAATTTTCTGCAAGATCTAACGCCTGGTTGGTTACAAATAGCCGATCATAAAACTCGACTTGTACTACAGTGTATTCAAATCAGAATTCTTAACAGCTTTTTGGTTACGTATAGTTGTTTGATTTCCGCCATGATGTAATAAGATGTAATTAAGTAACTATTCTGCCCAATTCTATTGAACTAACCATAAAAACCTGACATCAGCGTTTCTGATTTCCAATTCCTATGATCTAATTGAATCTGTAGATTTGTGATCTAATTACAATTCAGTGTGATTTCTAGCTGCGGGCTAGATACTACTCATTTTGTCTCAATCAAGGGTCAAATGTGTCTTAAGATCTCTCAACCGCAGCAGGCTTTCAGTTTCCTCATCATTTGGAGTGCTACTCAATTTCATCTTCACAACAAGTAACTTTGCAAATTCGGTTTGTTATTCAAGCCATTCAACCAACAGTTAGAAGTATTAACTTGCACAAAGTTGAACATTAGTTATTTTCAAATAAGTTTAAAGTAGTTTATTCTTGATTTATGCTTATGTTGAGCGGATCTAGCGTGTACACATCACTTGATATTTTTCTGCGCGAAAATTTTGTTAAAATGCAGTTGTGAAGTTATATTAGGGATACTGGTTACTAAAAACTGGCCATACAACATAATACTCCATACACGCCCAGTTGTCACTACCACATTCTCTGATCTAAGCATTTTGTTTTCTTCCATGTAGGTCAAAATTGACTTCTTCAATCTGTTGAAAGAACAAAAAAGTATCAATCGATACACTCATTGGACTGATGTCAAACGCAAGTTGGATACTGATCCTCGGTATAAAGCTGTAGATTCTTCTTCGAAAAGAGAAGATTGGTTCCGAGAATTTATTCGTAAACTTGATGATGTAAGTTTTTTTTGAGTTTAAACTTGTAGATTCCGATAGTTAATGTAGAGATTGCTAGTCTTCAGGTTTTTGCAACTTAACTCATATTCAGGGTTGTATGATGTGCTGTTGAAACATTAGATATTCAGAGTGATTTATCTGTTAATCCTGATGAACAAAAACAAATCGCGATAATGTAGATTTTGCTAGTCCGTAGTTTAACGATTAATGCGTCTTTTTTACTAACTTTTGTTTATTTAGTAATTCGGATCATCAACGATTTTTTAGCAGAAAGTAGGCGAATATGTTTAAAATTAGTATGTTTATTCTCTGATTATTCCACTGCAATGTTCAGTATTATTTGACTTCATAAGTTTTTCGTTTTCCATATTGATTTTACTTCGGCGTTTAATAGAAATGGATTATTTATCTTACCAGGTATCATGGAATAGTCCTTGTAGTTTGTGTAAACAAATGGAAGAATTAATACTATCTAGTTATGGACTTGTGAATTAATCTTTATAGTCACACAGTCATCGTCTGATGTTTAACGTTTCAAGCTTTCTGCCTGATTTAGAACTTTTTTTTAACCAAAATTAATCATCGGCTTCATAAAGCTTACTGAGATGATAGCAATCACAATCACCAGTCATAGATCAGAGGTTCACCATGAAATATTAAATTGTTCTGTCTTTCCTCAAATAAGGTTTATTTCGTCTCCCAAACCACTGCAGATAGTCTTATAATTGTCCATTTACAAAATCGTTCTTACCAATTTTAACTAATATCAAAGGTTAGTTTAAATATTATCCACTGCTGATTTTGCAGCAGTACTTATTTTGTTATCTCACTGTGTATGATAATCGTCGACACATTGATTTTGATTCATATTACAGAGCAAAACATCATTATGTAAACAGTTCTCCCCGAGTTTGTTTTACTACTACTTTCTTCGTAGATTCCTTCCTAGTTTTTAATAGACGCACATAACAAACGGTTCTAGTTTGGCATAGTGTATAGAAGTAGTTATCTCTCTGTATTGTTATTAATATCAATAAGACCTGGGATTATCTCAGTCAGTCGTTGTTAGCGGTTGTAAGAATATTTTTCATTTTCAGACATTCACGTACACTTTTTTTCAAAAAAACATTTAGGTTCCCGTCGTTCGAGAAGATAGTTATACGAGAAAAGAACGAGAAAAAAAGGAACGGCAAGAAGCATCCCTTAGGGAACGTGAGAAGGAAGTGAAGGAGGCATTATCGTCTTCGTTGAGGGAAAGAGACAAAGAAAGAGAACAGCATTTGCGCAATGAACAGGAAACAAACTTCCATTCAATGCTGCAGGATATGATTCGTGATCCTAGTCTGTCATGGAAGGAAGCCAAAAAATTGCTCCGTAAAGATCCTAGATGGGAGGCTGTTAGCGATGTGTTCGAACGATCTGAACGAGAAGAGATGTTTAAGGAACATATCAATGGATTGTCTAAAAAATCTCGCGAAATATTTTATCGACTGTTGAACGAAATTGAAGGAGTAAGTTAGTATAGTAATATAGATTTCGCAGATTTCTTTTGATTTGTCGTGGAAAGAAGCAAAGAAAATTATAAATACCGATCCTCGTTTTGAAAAGATTCCGAATGACAGAGTACGTACCTTTTCCCTAAATATAATCTTTTTGTGTCTAGAAGAAAGAATCCGAATATTTATTGTGGGTAGATATGAAAAAAAGTCAGGCGAAAGAAGCCTTTAAGGAACTACTGAAGGAAACCAAAATAATTAACACACGGTAAGTTGGTGTGTCTTTAGTGTTATTATTTATGAAATAGAACCAAAACAACCCTTGAAGAGAATGAAAATCACATTTCAGACATTATGGAGGCTCTTGAGGTTAGTAACATTCACTTTTATTACAGTTGTTGTCAATTTCTTATGTATTTAATTCTTATTAATCGTTTCTGTATTGCAGAAAGATAAAAGATTTATCGCCTTGGATGCTTTTGAGGATGAACGTAATGCTTTGATCGAAGATTATATCGATAGTTTAGACAAAAGACGCACCCCAACTCCATTGTCGATGTCAGGAAAAGATTCCAGTCGCCGGTAGTATCACAACAAGATCAATTCTCCTGCATTTTCATTTTGATCCCATCAGTAACTGCATATTCTTATTCTTCATACAAAATTAGTTTTCCCATCATACTCCTGGAATTTGTGAACAAATTGTGTTGGTTGTAATATTGATACTGTTAAATAAACTTTCGTTCATTCTATATATTTTCTTGATTCTCAAGGAGTGAATTTATTTTCTCCATTTTGCCTATTTTTGATCGTGTTCGTTTTATGAAATAGTGCTACATGCACTTCATCCCGTCAATAGGTAATGTGTTTAGAAACAATCATAACGTGTTAGCGTGATTAATATGGTAATAAATACTCTTACTTATATCATTCACTTCAACAGGTTTTCGAAATTGTGATGCATCACAATGCATACATTGGCACTATTTTAAGATTGTTTATTTTCATTGGAAAACAAAATCAAGATTGTTGGTTTTATTTTCATCCATTACGCTGTTCAAGTTCCCTGTTCTTTACTGTGGAGTTAGAAAACTAGTGAAGCACTATACTGAACGTTTCTACGCTTGCATTGTTACGTTATCGTTTGAATGCAGTCTTTAGTACACCAACTGTGGTATTGCTTTTCTGCTGTTGGTAGCAAGTTTATTGTTTTAGTTCATCTAACTAGCATGTATGTACAAGAATGCTGAACTGCTCTCCTTAGGTTCAACGTTGTTAATACCGTCACCAAAAAACCGATATTAGCCTAGAAATTATCTCTGTACTCTTGCGATGCTAGTCAGCATTACATCCGATTTGCCCCATTCACTAATCAGAGAATGTATTGAGTATAGAAATGTTCATAGTCAACTGAGTATATATATAGCTTTTTTTAAACCACTGATGATACTAGGCTAAGCTCATGTTCACATGCTTTTTAGAATACCACTGCCTATCAGTGATATGAGCAGGACATCAGAGTCACATGAGCTGAATTCATGTTCGGCGAATTCAAAAGAAGGTCATTTTTCAGACATACTGCAAGATGCTTCGACGTAAGTTATTTAGATTTCAGTTTATTTTCTCTTCATTCCTTATTTGAAAATTGCTGGTAGTTTTGTGCCGAAAATGCATTTTGTTTAACTAGCAGGTAAATTCCCACTATATTCATAGTAAAGTTCTCAATTAGTCATTTATCTTCATTTCAGCTTCGTCTTTTTTATTTTTTAATGCTTTCGCGAAATTTTAACGTCATAGGACCAAAATTTCCACATTAATTTGGCAGTTGAGCTTGCCTGTCCTTGTGCTCAATCTAGTCATATTGACGGAAACACTTATTCCTTAAGGTCATGCTGTTCCAGCTAGGATAGTTGTCGGACGCTAAGACTAGAAGCAGCAAGTCTGAAGACAGTTGTACTGCTAACTGTACGTGATCATTGCGTTATTAAGTTGCATTGAGAAATTTATCATGCGGTAAAAGCAGTGTTTTTTTTCCGAGCAACTAGCATATACAGCGGCGCTCCTTTCTCAAAACAGAAGGCTATGATATTTAGGCCCTAAAATTAGCACATCTTACTTCACCACGCGGATTCCCTTCTCTAGTGGTAAGGTCTTTAGGGTGCACATCTAAACCATCAAGAACTACTTACTGGAAGGCTTTGTGTGACGCCTCAATCGGTTGCTCCCTAGGTTTGTGCTCATACTCCTAAATTTCGAAGACTAGGATTTACCACCGCTAGTTGTTTCGTAAAAAAACATACTGAGAGGGACTATATACTTGTAACGACAATCTAGATTACACGTTGGAGCTTTCAACGTCCGAGCCTTATATAAAATCGGACAGAGGCGTTTTTTCTCTAGGACTATGGTGTCTCATATCACTGACACTAATTGCGTCTCCGGAACTTGCATGCCGGATTGAAGTTTGATCGTTCACTGAATCTTACTTAGTCAATACTGAGAACCTGCCGGACTTTCCCTCTGTGTATCTGGAGGCCTAACAATGAAAAAATGAGTATTTCAAGGGCGACTAAACAATTCTTTAGTCTTCCACAAATGCTTGAGTGTGTGCTACTGATTTCGACAGATATAAGTAGTGTGTATCACCGATTGGAAATAAAAGCTTGGAACCAGAAGGGTAAGAATATCAAGGAGGAGAGCGAAAAATGATTGGTGTGGAAACGAAGAGACAATTGACATTTTACAAATTAGGTATTTAGTGCGTCGTTCTCAGACTACCAAGTTGTTTAAAGTATATTCGGTTGTCCCTACTGGTGTTGTTGTTCACTAAAATCCCTAAGCATTTGGAGTTGTGGTTTTTTTGCAAAGCACTATTGTGAATCTGCGGGTTTATAGATTTTCGCGATTGTAATTGCCGTGATACGCTAGTTCAGAAAGGTATATCTAATTATGACATCTCTACCAGCAGAAAGAATGCCCATTGTTTTACATCAGTATTTGTTTCGATATAGATTTATGGGTATAGATATTTTCTATTCTTAGGGATATGACTTTAAATACTGAAAATTGCAGGTTTAGTTGATCTTCTTGAACTAAGTGCTTCACACAGTGGTTTAACCTCCCAAATTCAATCTCTGCATACGTAATACTAATGTAATCGATTTTGAGTAGCTAAGTTGTTTTAACCACAGTATTAGCCACTGATTGATATGAAGTACGCCATCTCAACTAAATGTATTGTCTATTCAATACGGATTTCTTACATGTACATCGATTTTCCTGCTAGATCACTTCCTACCGTTCGATAGTTAAAAATTTAGAAAGGGGTTTTCTTGTTGTTTTCTGTCAATCACTGAATAATGTCCTTTCCAGCTTTTACTGTTGATCGGATCCCGCTGGTCAGATTTACTACTTTTAGCTGTAAGGTAACTTGGCATCCCGATATATTTAGTCAGGTGATAAAAATGAAATGTATGGATTCTCATTACTGTCAAACTCCTCAGTATCCTCTTAAAGAATCTTGCATGCTGTATCGATGTGTTAATCATAGTTAACATATAACCTGAGATGTATATCGACCTAATTTACTATACCCACATAAGCATATCGACAGAAAATCAACAAGCCGAGAAACAGTGGAAAAGAATTAATATCAACTACAATAAAAATTTAAACATAATGTACAGTACGAACAAAGCAAACAAAATCAGGGAATTGAAAATTATGATTTCTAGATACAGAGAATTAATGTAACTGCACAAATCCTACTTAATGTCTTATCACCATTTCATTCAACATCCTCAAGTATAAATTAGGTCTACTGTTGCAATTTAGTTGAACACAGCTGGGATTAACTTTTAAAAGAGCTTATTATTTAAAAAGTTTTCAATCCCATATTATTTGATTAGTTTAATCAAACGGTAGGTCATTGCATTATATGGTCTTTGTCGGGGAGACGTAAGTGCTCGAGCAGCTTTCACACTGCGAGGCATTGAATCCTATCCCTTCCTCCTCGTGGCAGGGATGTTTTTTTACGAAATTGGGAGGACAAAAAGCAAATGTCCGACGCTTTAACCGGGTTGGTGGATATGGAGGATACACCTATAGGAGTTGGAAAACCCTGATTCAAACCAATGGTGCACATGGGGTCCAGGACCCAAAGGGAACAAGTGGAGTATGAATCAATCGTTGGTCACCGACTACCATGGGACTGCATCTCCTTAAGATGCTCCACTGCCTTGTGGATCAGACATTCAGGTCAAAGGCTGGGGGTGTGGCCCCTCAAGACAACCACCTGCTTCAGTTTGGGCACCTGGACAGTATCACAGCCCTCACACAAATTGAATGAGATTTGTGTGGCGCATATATATCTGGTGCTGCTTTGTACCAGTATTGGTGTTTAAATAAATAAAAAATAACCTGTTCGTGTATGGTCGATCACATTAAATTCAAGATATTCTACTATAGTCGTCAGTGCTCACTGATCAGAACAATTGAATGTTAACAAAGTGATCTTATTATCAAACACATTTCTGTCTATACAGATTTAAGCATTAAATTAGCTTCTTTAAAAATTGTGAGATAGTTGACATCGGTCACTGAGATGCATCATGTTAATCATTATTTGACTGTTCCAAGCACTGTTATCTTCGCGTTTTCCGTTTTTTTACTTTGTTGTAGCGTAGTTGTATACTTCGATTTCATTCAAAGCAAAATAAGATTCATACAGTGATACTATCAGTTTATTGATTTGATTATATCATCGTGATTGGACTATAATTTATTGACAATCTTTTAGCGACCTAGAGTGACGTGAATATCCACTTTCTAGGGCTAAGTGATGGCTTTAAATTCGTTTGTGTAATTACGATCACTATTTACAGCATGATTTTAGGGTTAAGAATTAGATTTTAGCGGCTTCATCACGAACTGACATCAGTTGTAGTGTCAAAATGCTATTCGCTCAAATGGATAAATTAACTTTACACCAAAATCCAAGACTTGTTATCTTCAATGTGATTGGTTCGTCCTGAAATTGTAGTTCCGCCGTCCTTGTTACTCCGAACTTCTCGCTAGCCTATAATAAACAATTCATTTAAAGTATCTGTTCTTGTCTATAGAATAGCGAATTACTTGTTTTTCAGTTGTAGGGAGTTTGTAAACATCGTCCAATTTGTTGATTACATCATGGACGGGGTATAATCAAGAATTAACAACTACTTGTCAACTCTGTGGTCTTGAAGGTCATCTGTACTGTTTCTGGCATTGTCCTACATAAACGATGCTATAGTCTCATACTCAGAGAAAACAGTCACCCAGTGTTTCCTGGTTTCCGACAGTTGTCGAGTTGAAGATTTTGTTTAACATTATTTTTTCACGATAGACCTACATAGTTTCATTTGCTGAAGAGTGACTTTGTTATTTGACAATATTCGTTCCATTCAGTCAGTCAGCGTAAAACCTGGCACATATTTTGATCTCTCCAAGTTGCCACAACACATCAGCATAGCGAGATACAAAGACAGTAGACATAGTTACAGTATCAGTGTTAATAGAGAAGATATGGTATAAATAACATGATTTGATAAAAGATGAAATCACGGAATAAGAAGTACCAGATAATTTTGTGATGAATGATCTAAGAGAAGGCAGAGTGAATGCTTCTGTATCATTGCGTTTGGTTATGAGTCATGTCAAACAAAGTTTCGAGTGATAAGTTAGGATAATCACACTGACCCTAACCAGGTAGGTAATCTGTACCTACTGGAACATCTCAGACCAACAATTGATAACTTCATGAACTGATCATAGGTTTCAGTTTCGTCTTCCATCGATTTCTTCCAGACTTACTCATGCGCCAGCAAATATTATTCGTCGAGGTAGGCGTTGGTTTGGGATACATAGTTTTTGTCCTTGGTCGTTTAAGTCGATTTTGGTCATTCAGCTAAAGCATATCATGAATAAGTGAATTCACACGGTACCAACTTGTAGGAATTCATTATACTTACATGATACTTAATTTAAATTCAACACTTGGTGACTGATGAGAATAAAGTTGTGAAAATTGTAGCTTAAATATGACTTCTAGAACTAATACAATGAATATGTAAGTTAGAACATTAAACACTTCTAACCAACGATTTAGGATTACATTAGATTTGAATAACAGTTAAACTTGACTATTATTGATAATTATATCTTATCGGTTATGATAACCTTTTTAAGGCATGAAACAAACACAGAAACGTAGTTAAGGTAAGAAAGGTCAATTTAATCTTTAACCAGTCCTATAGTTTATTTATTAGACATGAATATTATTTAATTGTCGCTTGACCCGTTTTTATAAGTGATATTGTACGTGATTTGGATCTTTTTAATTAAACATATAAACATTGGTACAAGGGGGCATAAAATACATATGCGCCACACAATAACAATGAGGCCAGTGACACTGTGATATACCCAGGGTGCCCAAACCAAAGCAGATAGTTTTATTAGGGGGCCACAACCCGAGCCTTCGACCTAAAGGTCTGATCCACCAGTCAGTGGAGCATCGTGAGGAGATGCAGTCTCATACTAGCCGGTGACCAACGATGCCATTCGTTCCCTCAGGATACTGGAGCCCATATGTACCATTGGTTTAGAATCAGGGTTTTCCAACTCCCCTAGATGGATCCACCGATCCGGTTCAAGCTCCGGACATTCGCTTTTTGTCCTCTGTACTTCGTAAACAACATCTCTTCCATGAGAAATCAGTGAGTATTACTTCCTTGACAGTGGTTGTAGACCTGTGGCGATGTGAGAGCATTTCGAGATGAAGAAAGAACTCTCCCCACTCTCGGCCGTACCAAGGCATTTGGATCATGCTTTATAAAGTTGTTTTCATCTGTTTACGTGTGAAAATAAGAGATAGAATTAGCACTAATTGATGTAATGTAAGTCATTAATCAGGGAATTATCCATTCACTCAGCTTTAATTTACGCATTATGTGTGAACGGTTTAGTGATACCATCAGGCTTCTTAAAGCTAAAAAAACAAGACAGGATTTAATCTTACAGATCAGTCGTTCAAATGGATCAGTGCTTCAATCTTTGCTTAGATTCAATATTCTATAATTTATAGTTTGATAACTCTTCGTCACTAGCTTGGAATCATTGAAAACATAACTATCCTACGTATGTTAGTTTAATTTGTATTAGTTTGAATTATCTTGTTGATATTTTGACTAAAATGTATTCATTCTTTGTTCTTTCCATTTTGTGTGGATTATCTCGATATATCCCTTATGATACAAGTTCATTTCGAGATGAACCGCATATAATGCACAAATGCTAATTAAGACTTGAAAATTCTATTAAAATATCAATAAAGAAATAATCCACGTGTCACGTATGCCTGAGCACCGATTAGCACAGCGTGCAATGGTGATTAGTGTTGTAGACGGTCGGAAGAAAGTTAGGGGCGTCAAACCAAAACGTGGCATCAGTCCTTCAAGCCACTGACTTCTAGTCTTAGCCATGTTGGTAGATGTAGACTACTTGGTTGGAGTCCGTGTGATTATCTTAACCAATGGTTGGAGACTTTGGGTGACATGGCTCAGAATCTAACACAATGGCGTAGGTGTATACACTCTTTGTTTGCCCTTAAACCGTGCGATTAAAATTGCTTTATACCTTTATTTCTACGAACTAATTCTTTCTTGTATTATATCCTTATACACAATCTTTCTTTTATATATTACAACCATTGAAGTAACTGCTTCTATGAATTTGGTGTTCATCTTGTTATGCTAATGAGGTGTGGCAACTTGGGCCAATGCATATATCTGCCTGATCCTACGTTGCAGCTGACTGATTGACTTACAAATTAAATTGAAATTTATACAGGTCGCCCAAATTAGTGACTGTTTTGATTAATTAAGCAGGTAACATTTCGGCATTTGAAGCTCAAGGTACTAGGTTTGTGTCCAGGAGTGAACATCAATCCTGGCATACAGGTACATCTAGCTGACAAGTCCCAAACAGGACGTAATGCAAAAATTTAAATCCACCGCTAGCTACATTCTGTATGTTATATCCCGTGGAGAATTATGAATGGTAACTGTGAGGACTATTTATGTACCAATGCGATATGTATATTTCCTATTGTATAATTGTTAAGTGACTAAACTATTCTTATTCGTGTCCTTCTTATTATAAGCTTTATTTTGACCCATAGACTATTATTATACGATTTAGTATTCTTGAGTTATCCCTAGTCCATTAATTACTGTTCCCCCTATTCGTAGCCACATTTGGTCAAATCTTGTACAAATGTTGTTTCCTATTTTATGATATGATGTGGTCTGTTCGATTGATATATAAACCCAGTATATTTGAGAATAATGATTCAAAATGCAGAGGCTGTTATTGGTGTTCTGGACTTAACTGACTTGGCTAGGCAGAAAACAGGACTGATAAGTGCCCAAGACTGCTCATACGATTTTGTGCATCATAGGATCCGATCGATAAAACACTGCTCTCTCATTGGCTATCTTATCACGTCATATATTTAACTGTGCACTCACAAGTTATAACACTATTTATACTTTACATCCCACACAGTATTTAAACGAGAATTTTTAGGTCATACCATTGAGTTTAAGGTTGGTGGTTTTTGTTTCCAATTCTAGTCGTCCCCAAGATAAAATGTTATTAGTAGGTTAACTGACTTACTGTCATCATGGTTGAGCTACTTCTTACATAACTCATCACTGAAACTTTGTGAATCATCTGACCTAATCACTCTCATGAAAATTAGTGTTTTTGTCCAGTTAGTAATGATAAGGTGTTAGAATTTCTATAATCATTTATTATATTATTTTAATCATTTTGATACTCATCTTATACGAACTGTGACAATTTAGATATGTCCTAGTTCTTACACCGTAACTACTGAAACAAAATACTAAGTAACTTTGTCACGGTCAAAAGTAGTGATTCGCTATACTGTGACCGGTGTTAACCTTCATATTCCATATCACAATATCCATGCTCCTTTCAGTGTAGCTAGTCTATCTTTATTTTGTTTTGAAGTCAGTGCAAATAAAAAATTACGTACATCATTTCTTCACCGAAAAATTTAATAGTGTATAAAACTTATCAATAAGTGCACAGATATTTCAGTGTTGTTGGTATTGACTTGATAGTTACTAAAAAGATGCGTTTTTATATAGTTGAGATCATGAGTCAATTGAAGTTAAACCACCATGGAAAATCTGGAAGCACTGGATGACCGTTTCGTCATATTATGGGACTCCTCATCAGTGCGCATCCACAATCCCGCCCCGTGGGATTCGAACCCAGAACCTACTAGCCTCGCGCGCGAGCACTTAACCGATAGACCACTGAGCCGGCATCCAACGGTGTTAATGTCTAACCTCAACTAATCCTTGAAATTGCGCTACCAACTTCCGTTGTACTGAGGTAGATACCTATCTCTACCTGACGTGGATTAGCTCCACTAGTCACGACTTCTCACTAGAACTCTAGGAATTACGTCGTGGAGCCAGTCACTAGTGACCATGAGATCATCCTAAGAAGGGGGTTACTAAAATCCTCACAAAACCCCCTTCTGATAAAGATGCATTTTTGTTGTGGCTATTCAGATCCTTAGAAATCCTGTAGGTAAAATTTTTTATAATTCTCTTGATATGAATTTGAATTTCTGTTTCTACTCATTAAAATGTTTCATTCTTTTGACATCATTCATTTTTACTACAGTCTTAGTCGTACTTTCCTATTGGTTCATTGTTTTTTTAAACATTATTGATTGTTTTATTTTTAAGAACACTAAATGTATTTATATACAATACCTGTCAACTTATTTCATTCTTCATTGGTCTCTCCAATAAATCTTCTCGAAACGAGATAGAGTGGTTGTTTGTCTTTTTTCCAGTATGCCATGATTTGAAGCTGAAAGTGTCTCATTACATATTCAAATCATATCAATATGTTGTAGGGTAGTGATTTTTGCAAGAGTATTTGGTCTATGTCGTCAGTGGTTATCTTTTTTGACCTGAAGTGTCTTTTGGATGCTTTTACACATGTTTCTAGATTGTGCTTGTCTGTCATACTTTATCAACCTTGTCCATTTATAATAAATTTATTTTTAGTTATATCTCAATGAGTAGGCAAATCGTATTTCTGACTTTTCGTGACTTAATGTAAACCACTTCTTCAGTGGAAGTCACGAAACGTCAGAAATACAGTTTTTCTACTCATTGAGATATAATGAAAAATATATTTATTATTAACTTTCTACCGATTTCTCAATTTATTTGAATCTATCAAGTCTGACTTTGGCATTAATGCCTTGTTCAGCATATATATATATATCAGTCAGTCAGCTACAACGTAGGACCAGGCACACATATGCATCGGTCCAAGTTGCCATACCTCGTTAGCACAACAAGATGAACACTGGATTCATAGAAGTAATTAATTTAGTGGTGGTAGTAGTATATAAATTATAGGTTGTATATAAGGATATAGTACAGGAAGAAAGAGAGATATGAAGCAATTTTAGTCTCAAGGTTTAAGGGAAGATAAAGAGTGTATACACCTACGCCATTGTGATCGATTCTGAGCCATGTCACCTAGAGTCTCCAACCATTGGTTACGATAGTCACGAGGACCCCAACCAGGTAGTCTGCATCTGCCAACATGGATCAGACTAGAAGTTAACGACTTGAAGGACTGATGTCACGTTTTGGTTTGGCCGCCCCTAACTCTTTTCCAACCATCCGCTACACTAGTCAGCATAGCGCGTCGTGGTAATCAGTGTTCAGGCATACGTAACACGTAGCCTAACCATCTGAGTCGATGAAGATTCATGACCTCATCAACTGACTTACCATCATTTCCTAATACTCTGTGTCTAACGTCACTATTACTTACTCGGTGATCCCATCAGATGCGAGCAATATTTCTAAGGCATCTGTGGTCACATACTAGTAACTTACGAGTATCTTCTACTTTTAATGGTCATGTTTCGCAGCCGTAAAGTAGAACAGAGCGAACTGCTGCGCAGTATTCCCGTCTCTTAATTGATAGACGGATATCTCGTCTTCGCCATATGTGACGTAAGTTGTCAAAAGCCAAACGAGTCTTTTGAATCCGTGCTGAGATTTCGTCAGACACCAACCCATTAGGGCTGATCAGACTTCCAAGATAAGTGAACGTATATATATATATATATATATATATATATATATATATATATATGAAAGCTTTAGAATGGTGGCACATTAGTAACCTTTTTTGGTTATAGTAGGTCGAATTGTCCTCTTAACACAAGTAGCTTTTACTTGATATTGTTCACTTGAATCTTCCCATTGATGTTTAGGACTAAAATTGATCAGTTTTTTATTGGAATATGTGCATACTGTGCGTATTGCCTTAATTTACAAGCATTATAAGCAAAGATGGATAGTGGCTAACAGGACTCAGTAGCTAATTGGATAACGCGATGGAGTTTGAAGAGAACGGTACTGGGTTCGAGTTCCAGAGTGAACGTCAACTCTGAGATGCAAGTACATTCAGCTGATGAGTCCCGAATAGGATGAAACGCGCATTCTGGACTCCACTGCTAGCCACTATCCATCTTTGCATATAAATAGCTGTTATTTAATATGTATTGACCTCGTTCAGACTACATATAGGATTTGATAAATTAATCCTCAATCTATAAGAACGTGCTATTTAAACTAATTGAAGTGTAATTGTTAAATAAATCAGAAAACATTGATCCTCTTTTCCTTCTGAAAGAAATATAACTTGATTCTATGATACATGTTTTCTGCAACCTGGATATTTATACTGAGTTACGTGCTGTTGATAAATAAAGCTTATTCAGTGCTGGTAACTAATGGAAATTGTTGAATTTCATAGTTTACATCAATGACGGACCTTAGGCAACCAAATGAAACCAGGACGTACTGAATCGATGTTTCGTTCTAGTATGGGGTTCCTGGTTTTCTATTAGTTGTCTAACTAAGGTCAATCTATGATCTGAAGGATATCCTACTGGGAACTAATTGGTTACTTTATCCATTATTTTCCGTTGCTTCGTGACTAATGTTTATGAATTTAGTTTGTATTACGCACTAACTGCAACTAGATAGCAATTGAGAGTTGTAACTATGAATTATTTTACACGTCAACTCAATGATCTAAGTGGTTGACACACGCCCTGACATCTGACAATCTAGGGTCGTTTATATTAGGTATCCCACCATATTATGATGGGAAAACTGTTGTCGTTTGTTACTTAGCGGTTTTCGAATAGTTGTTTCATGAGAATCAGTCCGTGATTTGAACAGAACTTTAAAACCGAACACGCTATAACGAGAACACGTCATACCTACAAATAAATTTTATGCATAAGCATTCATTTCTCGACTTATCAGTGATAACAAACATTTTCTGTCCAAACACAATAGATAGATGACAGTGTTAAATTCTTCCAAGTTTTATAAAGAAATTAAGCTTTCATTACTCAGTCATATCATTTGTGATCAGTGCCATGTTTGATTGGTTGATATTAAGTAGTTGGAATCAATGGTAATACGTTCTACACTGCCTTGTGGATTAGACCTTTAGGTCGAAGGCTCCGTGTGTGACCCCCAAAGAAAAGCACCTGCTTCAGTTTGGGCACCTGGGCAATATCACAGCCCTCACACAAATCAAATGAGATTTATGTGTGCTTCCTTGTACCAATATTTATGTGTTTAAATAAATAAATATGTTTGTCAATTAATATAATTAATTGATTAGTTATAAAGTTAACTACCCAATAAATTTAGTCTCTATCATCATATCTATACACTTGTCAATAGTTCTTTTTATTTGGTTCTTTCTCCCCTCTTTTTTTTCTTGTTTACATAGTATGAATGATTTTGTTCAGTCAGAAGAAATTTCTCATTCATTAGCTATTGATAATCCTGTTGAAAGTAGTAAGTGTTTATTAAATATTGTTTCTCTTTAATTTAAAGAAAGCTCTTTCTAATACACAGTTTGCTACATGTATTGGTACGTTGGTGAATAATAAAATTCAAAGCTATTACCTCACCTGACAAATTCATTACTAAACTCCAAGACTTCTTTATACGTATGTGTAGGTTGTGTCGTTCGCACATTAAATAGCCCAGTGTTAACATATTATGCTGTGAAAATTAGGTGATACGGAGAAAGGTCTCTTCAAGACTGCAGGTATGTCTTGTTGACGTTTACCAACTAACACGCAATGTAGATCTAGAGTTCCCTGCTAACTACCTCCAGCCCCCAAATGCTCTGGTACGGCCGAGAGTGGGGAGAGTCCGCTCTCCATCTCGAAATGCTCTCATATGGCCAGCGAATGTATAGCCTCTGTCAGGGAAGTCCTACTCACTGCCTTCTCGTGGCGGGGTGTTGTTCATGAAGTTGAGAGGACGGAAAGCGAATATCCGGCGCTTTAACCGATTTGGTGGATATGGAGGATCCACCTAGGGGAATTGGAAAACCCTGATTCCAAACCAATGGTGCACATGGGCTTCAATATCCTGAGGGAACAAATGGCGTATGAATCAATCGTTGAACACCGGCTTCCATGGGACTGCATCTCCTCACGATGCTCCACTGCCTTGTGGATCAGACATTCAGGTCAAAGGCTGGGGGTGTGGCCCCTTAAGAAAAACACCTGCTTCAGTCTGTGCACCTGGACAGTATCACAGCCCTCACACAAATTGAATGAGATTTGTGTGGCGCATATATATCTGGTGCTTCCTTGTACCAATATTTATGTGTTTAAATAAAAAAAAAAATCTAACAACTTTAGATCTCTTAGAGAATATGATGCCTTTAGAATCCAATGGTGTTTTTATCTCCCGATTTTAATCAAGTCATAATACGATGTAATTCTCATTACATAAAAACAACTTTAACAACTTATCTCTATGAGCAATTAATAATGTTCGGTTTTCAAACGAAATATATATATCTTTTTATATTGTTTATTATCAAAATATTATATATATATTTTTTTCAGATGACAATGATCTCCATGAAAAAGATGTAGAAACTAAGACAAACGATCTATTTCATAGGAATGATTATGAATTCTTGGGATTATTAGAACAACAAACCACTAATAAAAAGGTGATTTGAGATTATTATATGTGACTAATTTTGAATTTTTTTTCTTTTGCTTCCTTCTCTTTTCCGTTGAATACTTTATTCTTCTCTCCACACACCTGTTCGATATAAAAAAGCAAGATATTTTTACTGCTTGAAGTCATAGTGGTTCTAGATAATTTGAAAAGAAATAAACCTGAAGAAGTTATTGTACGTTTATGTCTTAGACCGTGTTCTCATATCTGTTCTGTTGTGCGGTGCCCGATTCTGATGCTGATAAATTGCCTTACTATTTGCAGGCCAACTGGCGAGCCAAATTGGAAAATGACTATATATATATATAATTTGTGCGAGTTTAGATGGTGTTCAGGTGTCCAGACAGAAACAGGTGGTATTGTATTCTTAGGCGACCACTCCACGAGCTTTTGACCTAGAGACCTAACCTACAAGGCAGTGGAGCGACGTTAGGGGATGCACTTTCATGGTAGCCGGTAACCATTCGCCATTTGCTTCCTCAGGATCTTCGAGCCCATGTGTACCGTTGACTTGAAATCAAGGTTACTCAACTCCCCCATATGGATCCTTTATATCCACCAAACCATGTTAACCGCCGGACGTTCGCTTTTCCTCTACTCGATTTCGTAAACAACACTCCCACCACGAGAAAGCAGTGAGTAGAACTTCTCTGTCAGTGGCTGTATACACGTGGTTATGTGAGAGCATTTGGAGAAGGAGAGATGACTATCTTCATCATCGGCTATACCATGGCACTGTATTTAATGGTCCGTGCATTATTATTTAACTGTTTAAACAATTTGATGTAAATCATCTGTAGAAAATTAAAAGTGTCTTTCTTAAATTATGTAAACATTTCTAGAAAACCACATGAATAAATAATTATGTTTATTGTTTTGTTATATTATATTCTAATTTAAACTTTATATTTGTTTCTAGTAGATTTAAATAATCAATTTGAATTTTGTAAGTTAATCTTCAAATTGACTGTTCACTAAAACAAAATTGCAATTCATCAGTTTTTCTCACTTCATGTTGTCCATCATCCTTAATGTCACTCTGTATATATTTCATGGAATCCCGACCGTTGCTGCCACCTTGACGTTGTAGTTCGTTTTGCCTATGGTGATGGGCCGATTGAGCTATACTGGCTGGGACAATCGTTCCTCAAGGTCCTAACATTCCAGACAGGCCTGTTGATATGCAGTACTACTACAGGTGGCAAACCCAAAGTCGTGCTGCTGACTGTACAGAGGTGCGACGGCAGTGAAGTGTTTCCCCCAGACAATCAGCATAACAGCGATGCTGCCTTCCCATTAGGAGGGCTGGGGCTAGAAAAGGTCGACCCTAAAAATGCACACCTCGCCTTATCCCACGGATATCCGTCCGGCGGTAAGGTCCCAACAATTACGGAGCTAACACAAAATCTACCCACAAAAAGGTTGTGTGTGACCGACCTCAAGCAGTTGTCCCTTGGGCATTGCGGTTACATTCTCAGGTCATTAAGATCACTTCTAACCCGATTTCTTTTTCAGGTACCTCTAGAAGAACCCTTCCACGGTGTGGGCAAGCGGGAAGTGATAGCTGCCCTCATACCTCTAACAGCACTCAAGACCACTGTATTTCATGGAATGTAGAATTACTTTGTTTATTTTGAAAAGTATCTTATGTTTATTGAATAATAGTATTGACGATAGTGTAGTAAACAAGAACTCAGGTGGGGAAAACCAGTTTATTATTTAATGCATAATCACAGTGGTTTAGTAAAATGTCGAAATCATACATCAAATACATCACTTGCATATCGTCTTTGAATAGTCTTTTACAAGCTTGATTGCTCCTTCATTCCTGTCGTTATCTTGATTGCTTTCAGTTTCCTTCTCTCTCCTCTTCATTTTAATCTTCTCATCTTTCTGCTCACAGACAGTCCGCTTCCGACTGCTGCTACACATTACTTACATCTGCAAACACAAGTAGCACACATCATACTAGTTCTACTTATATCCTCCTGAGAAAGTGAGACAGTATATCTTCTACATTTGTATTCATTGGCCATTTTTCCTGATAGTTAACACTTACACTTGAGTTTTGGAAACATAATAAAGAGATCGGTAATAACCATAAGTTAATTAAATTAAATACAGCTCTATGTATATTTTGATTTGAAATTCTTATCAACCCTGATAGGTTTGTGGCTGACAAAATTGGGGAAAATGTTTTGCAACCCCTTAAAGCGTCTGGGATTTCGTCTCACTTATGACGTAGGCGAGCTGTCCATCTGCCAATTAGTTAGCGAGTATGCCGCGCAGCGGTTCATTCTGTTTTGACGAATAATTATGAATCGCAAACATTAAAATCAGAAGATATTATTAGGCTACTGCTATTCGATCACAGGTGTTTTTGAAGTATTACTTTCGTATCATAGAACAGACGGATGTTACTAGATATAGCTGAACAATCTGTTAATGAGGTTTTGAATCTTCATTGATGAAAGTATTCGAGACATGTGTTACTTATTCCAACTATTGCCTACCTCGCCGATAGAGGGAAGTAGGGTAAAAGAATGCTTGTCGCCACGTTTTATTGCTTGGTCTCATGTGTACAAGAGCCTGGTTACTACTAATTTATAGAGTAATTTTAAATATATTTTACAACTTCGTTTTCTTCATTACACTCACGTTTCATTCTGTTACCATTTTGCATAGTTTAAAAGCGTGTTTTTTAATCATTCCAGACTCGAATAAATTGTTCAAATCTCAATGATTCAATCATGTTAAATTTCGATCCGTTAATGAGTGTCTCAAAAGGTAAGTCAATTTGGACTTGTTTATCGCCTTACTTGAGTATATTTCTTTTAACAAGAAACTATATTCATTTTGTTACACCCAACCGTCTCTGTTACGTTTATGTTCTATTTGGGCTTCCTTGTTTTAATATTCAACCAAGCAACATTGGGTTAAACACTTATTGCTTTAGGCCGTACCATGACAAGCAGCTCAATTCAAGAACAGAGACTAAAAGACGCAATTTAAGACCCAAGGGCGAATCCATACTGGTGTTTGTACTAAGGTATGACGGTAGTATAGTGTTTCTTTCATGCAACCAACATTTCTAGTGATGTTGCGTTTTTAAAACATAGGGAGGAAAGTTGAGAAGGGCTGGCCATAAAAATAGATCATTTCATTTTACTTTACAGATTTTCGCTGTCAATCGTAAGGCATTTCAGAGACTTAGTTGTACAGTTGTATAGTCGTATATATTATTATTTCATGCGAGACTATTATTTGTGGACGAACCAATCAGATTTAAGATAACAAGGCTTGGATTTTTAAGCGAAATCCATTCATCCACATGGCTAAATAGTATTTTAATATTAAAGGTGATGCCAGTTCATGACAAAGACCTTATCTCCAATTTATAACCCTCTTTAGACCTTAGTAGGTTGATGAGTTTTCTTAAGATCATTTGGGGGGGGTCACTCAAAGGTTTTCCATGAATCATAGTGTCACCGGATTTCTGAATGTTGGTTTAAGCTCAGTCAGCAATAAATGCTTATAAAACAATGAAGGCAAGTTTGTAAACTATTTACAGTTTCTTAACAGAGTTTAGTATTTAATAATGAATGGATACACGAATACATGTCTATTCATTATCTATACAACGTCAAGCAATTGTTCATAAACAACAAACTATTGTATTCTCAGACCTTTTCAGAATCAATTCAGAAAGTGGTTACAAAATCTAATTAAGAAAACAAGAGAAATACAAGTGAAAATGAGAAAATCTTTACAACTAAGTTATAATTGATTCCAGTTGCACAAGCTAGTAACTATCTAGACTCAATAGCTATTTTGATGATGCATCGGTATTTGAGACGAAGTTCAGTAGGTTCTAGTTCCGAAGTAAACATGAACACTGTAAAGCATATATATCCTGTCAATGAATCCAAAGTAGGTTGAAATGCCCCTTTTAGATTCGGTTACTGGCTCCTACCCACTTCTGCTCAAAAAGCCATATGACTAAGTATCTTATCAAGACAGTCCCCATGGGTTGCTTATATGTCAGAATAGACTAATCAATTGCAATGCCTTAGATTAACAACGGAAAGATCCAGGCCCTTAAAACTAAGTAAAAAAAGAGTACTGCTGAATAACGCAAATTGTACAAGCTTACAAGTAGAAATAATAATTGGCTAGCAAGTTTACGTCACCCTATACAGCTAAACAAAATATACCACTATATGGCGAATAGTTTAGGCGACATATTAACAACTAATGTAATAAAACATTGATTTAAAATTATATTTATTATTTATCACCATAGTCACCAATATTAACTATGTTGTATGTTTTTTCCCCCTCTCTTTCTCGGTTTTAATCAAATCTGCTCTCCCACCTTTATTCATAATGGATAGGTTATGCTTCTCCACAGCTTTGTGAATCAGTTGATCAACTTTCTGAACAACTCATGTAAGTTTTATTCATAACTGTCTAAAATACGATATATATACGCAAATTCATCTACTGAGATTTTACCCACATTCATATATGGAGAGCTAGTGCGATTGTCTTGCTGTCGAACTAGGTGAGACAAGATCTAAACCTTTGACTTATTAACTGAAAAAAAGTAGTATAACCTCTAGAACACTAAATTCCATAATTATACTTCTTCATTGCTATAGTACATCTTTTAAATATTCGTGTGAGTTTTCGTTTGAATTGTTACTGGTATTCGTCTTAACAATTCGTTTAATATTCATTATTCTCTTACTTGCTCTTAGATGTTTTTTTGCTCTCATCACAGTGTAGAAAATCATTTTGAGTTATTATGTTTTGTGAATGATCACTGTGGGAATTGGGAATAGCATGTTAAATTTTGATCCTGTGAAGTCATCATATAATGTAACTCACCTATGAAGCACAAAATTGTTTCCTCAGCTCCGAGGGAAGCTTTATGCAGTTAGGGAATTTCTAATACTATCATTCAACTGTCTAGAACTGAGTAGTTGAGATTCACAGTCTGAATCTGTGAATCCATCGTGATTTTCACTATGTGTTCCGATAAATTTTATCTTGTCAGCTGAATTTCCTTTTCTGAATCCCATTTCTTAGCACAATAACTCCTGAACCGTCCAACAGTAATATTACCATCAATACATCATATTATAATCGTACAGGTCATTTAATAAGTCCTATCGGCAATGAAGAATTGCTTAACGTCGCTACAGCATCACCTACAATGATAACAGCAACAACATCATCGTCAATATCTGCAACTAAATCAACCGTGGCACCTCTCTCACCTCACGTCAATGTTGATCAATTTAATTCACCTTGTGATGATTTAATTCAGCGTATTATAACTACAGTTCCTGTTAGAACAACTTGTTCTACAGGTGTTGAATTGCTCAGTTCATCTTTTTCTACACTTGCGAACAAATCTTCTAAAACCTGCGCAGCTGTCACATCAATTACAAACGCTACCACTATCTATTCACCATGGAGACATCGTAGTGTTTTAAATCAAGCTTTAGGTGGAGGGGATGGTGATGATGAAGGAGGTAACAGTTCACCGGAATGGGCATCTTTTTCAATACTCAATGATAATAAACTGCAGGAAATCAATAAAATACGGCAAAGTCAACTCGAATACAATGATGGTAACAATGATAATAATTTGTGCGAGAATATTTCCAATAACAATAATAATAAAGAAGAATTCGAATCTAGTGCAAGAAAGAATATAGAGAATACTACGGATTTTCATAATTCCATTCATAGAATGACAGAATCGTCAGATTTAGATCTACTCGTCAATATGTTAGATCGTGTTGAAATGAAAGATGATTCTATGCAACAAAATGATAAATCAATAATTGTAACGCAGATTGTTCAAAAGTGTGATCTGCCTATCCATGAACGTAAGTTCATTGTACATACAGTTGGGTATACAATCACGTTTGTGTTTGTTTTGTGTTTTTATATGTATTAAAATATGCAGTACACAATGACACATAACTGTCAGATTTCAATTATTATAGTTTCATTAATTAGTGACATCATTTTAACAAGCATTAAAAGGTAGAAAGCATTAGACATATATTTTGTGATGAGATATGACACCTTAGAGGTGATTACCTACGACGTTGTCATTTACTAAACTCATTATCTGATGATCTTTCAGAAAAAAATGTATGTATACTTACTCCTGTTACCCCTGTCACAAGATTAAGTTTTAAGGTGATGACTGGAGGTAGTCAACAAGTAACCTCGGACCTAGGCTTCGTATTATTTGGCACTCGTCAGCGAGGTGTACTTGTAATCTTGGGGGAAACAATGCTCCCTGGAGGATTGAATTCCGTGTCACTAGCTCTAAAGTATTTACTCACGCCTGTTACCCCTCATAGGCATAGGCCGCACACCAGTATTCTCCATCCAACCCTGTCCTGGGAAATCCTTTCTACTTCTTTCCAGTTGTTATTCATCCTTTTCATATCTGCTTCTATTTTTCGGCGCAATGTGTTCTTTGGCCTTTCTCTTTTCCGCTTCCTTTCCCGATTCCAAGTTATGGCTTGCCTCTTGATGCAGTATAATGATTTTCCTAATGTATGTCCGATCCAACGTATTTTCCTAATTTCCTCTTCATCTGGAAGCTGCGTTGTCCTCTCTCATAATCAAGTCAGTTGTCAGAAGAAAGAGGAATAGCGAGAGTTGACAGCCTTGTCTGACTCCGGTCCTTGCTGGAAATGCATCTGTCAGCTGTCCTCCATGCATAACTTTGCACTGTAGTCCGTCGTATGAGTTCCGGATAATGTTGACAATCTGCTGAACTCCATAGTGTCGAAGAAGTTTCCATAATTTTCTCCTGTCCACACTGTCGAACGCCTTCTTATAGTCAATGAAGTTGATGTATAGTGACGAGTTCCATTTAACTGACTGTTCGACGATGATCGTAGTTTCGTAATTTGGTCTATACACGAGTGATCCTTACGGAATCCAGCCTGTTGATCTCGAAGTTGGACAACTACTGCGTCTTTCATCCGATTCAGCAACACTCTATTGAAAACTTTTCCTAGTACTTACAGCAAACTGATGACTCTGTAATTTTCACATTTGCTCAGATCTTCGTTCTTTGGTATCTTGATATCTTTCTTTCCAGTCCGTTGGCGCTTGTTCCTCCTACCAAATCTTCTTGAATAGAAAGTAAAGCTTGTTTGCAGTTACTTCAATGTCTGACTTCAGTGCTTCTGCTGGTATATTGTCAGGTCCTGCCGCTTTCCTGCTCTTGATTTGTCTGATGGCCATCTTGACTTTTTCGATCGTTGGTGGAGTGACATCTATTGGAGGGTCAGTGTTCGGTGGATTCAATGGAACTGGTCTATTCAGCAGTTCCTCGAGGTATTCTGCCCATCTTTTCCTCTGTTCTTGAATCTCAGTGATTGTCTTTGCTTCTTTGCCCTTGACTGGTCTCTCTTGTTTGCTATATCTCCTTGCCAATTTCTTCGTTGTATCATATAGTTGTTTCATATTCCCTTCTCTTGCAGCTTTTTCCGCCATCGTTGCTAGTTCTCCCATGTATTTCTGCTTGTCAGCTTTAATGCTTTTCTTCACTTGCTTGTTTGCTTCTGCGTAGTCTGCCTGTGCTTTGACTTTCTCTGCTCGTGTTCGACTGTTGTTAATTGTTAGTTTCTTGTTCTTTCGTTTTTGAATTTTGTGGAGTTTCCATAGATGTCCACTCCTAATGATGATTCTTCTTGCCACCCAGAAACTCCTAACACGTTGAAGTTAATGCTTCTTCGATACTATTCCAGTCGTCCTCTATCGTAGTTTCTTGTTCTTTCAGTAGATCCTGTAGAGCTTGGAACCTGTTGTTGAGAGTTATCTTGAATTCGTTGAGCTTGTCAATATCTCGAAGGAAGGCTGTATTGAACATTTGTAATGCTTTTTGTCCAGTTGTCCAGTGTTTCTTTATCTTCAGTTTCATCTTGGCCACAACGTGGTGGTGATATGAAGCTATGTCAGCTGCTCTCCTAGTTCTCACATCTTCCATTGTCCTTCGGAATATTTTGTTACAAATATGATCAATCTGGTTCTCTGTGGTGTGTTCCGGTGAGATCCATGTAGCTTTGTGTATGCGCTTGTGTGGAAATATTATGCCGCCTATAACCAATTTATTAAGGGCACATGCGTTTGCAAATCTCTCCCCATTTTCATTTCTCTCTCCTAGTCCATGTCGTCCAATTACATCTTCATATCCTTTGTTGTCCACTCCAACTTTAGCATTTAGATCTCCCATCAGGATGGTGAGGTCCTTTCGTGAGCTCTTCGTTATGATTGATTGCAGCCCTTCATAAAACTGATCTTTATCATCGTCGTTGCTATCATTGGTGGGTGCATAACATCGGATAACATTCATTGTGATCCCCTCCTTTGTTTTGAATGATGCTTTGATAATTCTGGAACCATGAGATTCCCATCCTACAAGTGCATTTCGAGCTTCTTTAGACAACATTAGTGCAACTCCCTGAATGTCTGGAGCATTTTCCCCTTCGTGACCGGAGTACAGCAGCATCTCTCCCGTACCTAGCCTTTGCTGTCCAGCTTGTTTCCAATGGGTTTCGCTTATCCCGAGTACTGCCACTTTTTATCTCCTCATTTTCATTGCTATTTCACTGGTCTTTCCTGTCTCCCACATTGTCCAGGCATCGGCCTCGTGACTTCCGAAAAAATTTCGGCTTTCATCATGAGACGTCATAATTCTTCCTTAAACTCTCAGTGAAAGTTTTAAATGGTTTGAATTATTTTTTCTGGTTAGCGTTTTTTTAGCGAGTTAGTTTTATACAGGATAGGGTCTCTAACCAACATGCCCGACCCTCCTCCTTTACCCGGGCTTGGGACCGGCAGTAACTCTAAAGGAGCCACAGCCGGAGTTATTTTCTCAATATAATCAGTTTAGGTCATAGTTATCCGTAGCTATCTTCACTTAATATTTTCTTTTGTTCATTCATTTAATGTATACACTATGACGACCCTAAATTGTTTATTGTTTGTCTTGTTAACATTTTTCTATGTTAATTATTTTCAAAAAACACACCGGTTTTTTATTTTACAACAAATAACTATGCGTTTTGTTCAATTAGAAGAAATGTATTCATTAGGAAAGGTATGTGTGTTTGTATGTATGTATATTCTGTTTGTTAAAACTAACAAACAAACATAAACAACCCCCGGGTCATATAGACGTTGAAAACTTTCTATTATTATGTATCTATGGAATTTATTTTAAACATAAAAAACAAAAAGAAAAAATATCTTTTGATAGTGGTGTGATTATTTACTTAATTACCTTTTTCTATGTGTAATTATATCTTGATGAAGATAAAGTGATTAAGGGGTTTTTGTGGAGATTTTCAGTAATTTTATGTAGTTGAAATCATGAGTCAACTGAAGCTAGACCACTGTGGAAAAAATTGAAGCACTGGACGGCCGTTTCGTCCTATTATGGGACTCCTCAACAGTGCGCATCCACGATCTCGCCTCACGAGATTGGAACCCAAAAAATATCAGTCTCGCGCGCGAGCACTTAACTGATAGACCACTTATTCGGCCGGCATCCAACGGTGTTAATGTCTAACTTCAACCAATCCACGAAGTTGATCAACTGTTCACCAATTGTCTTCAGTGAGTTGATATCTCCCAACAGATCTGGTTGAAATCCACTGGTTACTGCTTCTCACTGAAACCCTAAAAAGTACCAAATGTATCCAGTCACTAGTGAATCTCAAATCTCGCGAGGTGGGATCGTAGATACGCACTGCTGAGGAGTCCCGTAATAGGACGAAACGGCCGTACAGTGCTTCCAGGTTTTCCACGGTGGTCTAGCTTCAATCGACTCATGATTTCAACTATATATAAAAATAAAGTGATTAGTTTTAGTTTTTAAAAGATTACACCTCTCAGTTTTTGGGTTATGTAATTGACTATTACTTTATTCTATTTGTGTTTGATTTCGTACATTTGAATTTCTATTTTGTTTGTATTGAATTGCCGCCTTATGTAACCCATTATTCATGTGTGGCCGCTTTTTTCTTATTAGCTAGTAATACCTTCAATAAGCCACTTGGCCTATTTGTTAAGTCATTGTGTAGTGAATGAAAACACAAATGCGGACAAAGAAATGTATTTGAACACAATATTAGAGGACATCGGTTAGACTATCATCTATGGATGACATATGAGCGACGCGAAACTGACTTCGAGGGTGTCCACCTGATAACTAGGATCAAATGAGGGTTATAAATCAGTGTGAGGAGTCATAATTATGATTTACCGTTGATGGTTAAGGTTACGAATTAGATTTTGAGTTTTCACCACCAGTTGACGTCAGCTATAATGCCGAAACTGTATATTTAACCGAATGGATGAGTGGATTTTGCGCCAGAATCCGAGACGTGTTATCTTATACCTGATTGGTACGTCCATAAATTATAGTTTCGCCGAATACATCTTAGTTAAATCTGAGAACCATACAGTAAATAATTCATTTGGAAAATGTCGATCAATCGTCTCAAACTTCACTGTTCCTTCATTTCCACAACAATCACTCTTTGTTCTCGTTCTATTTTTTGGATCTTCTTAACCTTCTGCTTCGAGCTATCTCACTTTCGATTGATTATACATACTACTTAGATCTATCGACATCAGTAGCACACATATGAATTGTACATATGTTTAAACACATGCATTGTTTGCTTAAATTGTTATTGTTTGATCTCTACCAAGTAAATCTATCATGAAAGACTGCCTTCTGAATAAACCATGGCTAAGAGAGACCGAGGAATTGGTATATCCAGTGAAAGCAACTATCCAGATTATAATAAATTTTTAAATATTTATAATGTTATCAGTTTATCTATTCATGGAGTATATCTACCAATAATTATAGATAAAATTCAATCTTGATTATCAACAACGTGTAAAATAAGAACCCTTATAATTATTAATAACAAAACCCCTTAATGATCTTTGATATATCTATATATATCTCAATGAGCCCCTAAATGCCCTGGTACGGCCGAAAGTAGGGAGAGTCAGCTATCCCTCTCGAAATGCTCTCATCGCCACGCGTATATAACCGCTGTCAGGGAAGTCCTACCCACTGCCTTCTCGTGGCATTACTGTTGTTTACGAAATTGAGAGGACGAAAAGCGAATGTCCGGTGCTTTAACCGGGTTAATGGACACGGAAAGTCCGCCTTGGGGAGTTGGAAAACTTTGATTCTAAACCAATGATGCACATGGGCTCCAGTATCCTGAAGGAACAAATGGCGTATGAATCAATCGTTGGTCACCGGCTACCATGGGATTGCATCTCCTCAAGATGCTCTACTACCTTGTGGATCAGATCTTTAGGTCAAAGGTTCCAGTTGTGGCTCCCTAAGAAAACCACCTGTTTCAGTCTGGGCACCTGGGCAGTATCACAGCCCTCATACAAATCGAATGAGATTTGTGAGGCGCATATTTATCTGGTACTTCCTTGTACCAATATTTATGTGTTTAAATAAATAAATAAAATAAAATCTGATTGACACAGCCTGTCAAATATTCAATTTTATTATTTACTGTTATGATCATTTATGTCGGTGTTCAACATTACCAAACATAGTTTCGAGTTTAAAAAAGACTAGGATGGGTCACTGAAAAATCGTCATCAGTCACTCAAAGCATTAAGTATTTAACTAAGCCTTATCAAAAATTACAGCATTCCTGACTCAGTTCCACGCGATAATCCTAATAAGCTTTTCTCGAACTTCGTAATTGAGCGAAATTTATGATTTTTGTTCATACCCACCATGAATATGCTAACTCACTTATTGTATGAATATTCATTCTTTAATTTGTTTCAGATAAAACTCCAGAAATTCAATCTTCTAAATCTGTTACTTCATCTTTGACATTTGATATAACGAAATCTGAAAAGATGTTAGATAATGAAAAATTAGTCAGTAAACCACAAATATCAAACTTGACATCAACACCATTCCATCTTAACAAATCAATGTGTATACCGGAGGGCATTCAACAAACTAATGCATTAAATGTTCCTTACAATACACCTGAATATACTGTCAATCGTAATACAGATATCGATACTACACCGTATACTAAAGATACTGGTGGTATTTCTGGATTTTTATCAAAAGCTGCACGGTCTGTTTACTCACGTCTTATGTCATCTGGTTCATCACAGTTAGCACTGAAAGATACTCCATTAGTAAATAAACAGCAAAGTATTAATGATTCATCGAAATCATTAATTGAATCCTGTTCGGTAGGTAATAAAGCTGAATCAGTTAAAAGGGAATTAAGCATTGAACAAGAGAAACATGAAAGAGAACAACACCAACAACAATCTTGCTTAAATGTAACATCATTTGTTCAGTCTGAACAAATCTCTCAACAATTATTGGATGATGAGGAGACATGGAAAACAGTCAGTTCCGTACATGATCTGAATGGTTCAATGGAGATATCTAGTAAAATGGAGATAACTGGTAGCTGTACTGATGGTGATGGTGCAATGTTGTTAGGAAATAAAGAAAATACAGAATGTTTGCAGTTGTATAAGGTAGTTCACCTACTTAATCGCTTTTTTTCATTTCTAAGAGCATTTAGATAGAATGAAAAAATGTTGCAATAAGTTTCTCTTCAGCATAAGTTTTAACTAAAGGTTTTTTGTTTAAAAAATGGTATAAGTTCCCTTTTGGTCATCCATGTATATAATTACTCTACTTATCTTCAACCACTATGAAGTTTTAGATCAGTCCTGATTTTACAAATTTTTTTTGTTCCATCAAATGTTAGCTAGATTAAGGTATTGTGGAGAATTCCCGACCACACATGTCATCTTAGTGTGATGGTAACAGAAAAGAGCCGTACGTAGCCGGCTTCAAACAGTTATCTCTGAAGTTCTGTAGCCATATTCCTAAGTCGTTAAGATCATTCCTAACATAGTTTCTCTTCCAGATTCTTTTGTACAAACTTGGGTTCTAATTCTGTTTGATTTAAGTAACAGCAACGGGACCTGCTAGTGTTTTTTTAACAAGGTTCTTTTTTACGGGATGAGGTTGTTGACCTTATATCCAAACCACCTTCTTTACTGAGGATTGAAACCGACGGTAACCCTCGAAGAATTTCGGGCGAAAAAGCTTTGGATAAAGTGGAAACTTTCACGCACCTGGGCACCATCCTCGATGAACAAGGAGGATCTCATGCAGACTTAAATGCAAGGATTGGCAAAGCAAGTGCGACATTCCTATAGTTAAGAAATATATGGAACTCGAAACAACTGTCAGCTAGCATCGAAGTCAGAATCTTTAATACGGATATCAAGATATTTCTACTGTACAGAGCTGAAACTTTTAGAAATACCACAACCATCATTAAAGTACTTATAAACAGTTGTTTATGCAAGATCCTCAATGTCCGTTGACCGGATATCATTAATAACCTACTCTGGCAGAGAACAAACCAGTTTCCAGATGAAGAGGAAATTAGGTAAAGGCGTCGGAAGTGGATAGGGCATACATTGAGGAAATCATGAGACTGCATCATAAGACAAGCGCTAACTTGGAATTCTAAAGGGAAACGGAAAGGAGGAAGACCAAGGAGCACATTGTGTCGGGAAGAATGAATAACATTTGGAAACAAATGGAAAGGATTGTACAAGAAAGAGTTGGATGAAGAATGCTGGTGGGCGGCTTATGCTCATCGACTAGGAGTAACAGGCTTAAATAAGTAAGGAGGAGTAGGACCTGTCAAGATGATGTGGAATGTTTATAACTCAGAATAAGAATCTCGAGAGTCATTAGCACCTACTTTTAACAGCCAACTTCCTTCTGAAGTGTGTGTTTCTGATGTTGTTCAGAAAGAGTACAAACTTCGGGAATAGACCATGCTCCAGCTCGAAGAATAACACACCTTCGAAAACAACACTTATGTCTACACTTCTGCTTGATTATTATATCTTGCCTCTTTCTATATTTTTAGTGAACTGATATCTTAAATGTAAAGAACTTGTCTTATGACTAGTTTAATAGACAAGGCAATAACTGTTTCTCTTTATCATTTAATTGTATTACATAAAATCTCTTGTCATATCATGAATCATCAGCTAAATCTAGGAGTATCAACCAGTTAGATTACAACTCATTATTTTACGTTTATCACTCTCTCTCAACTGATGATATTCAGAATTCTCGATTGTCTAGCTGCCGATGATGTTGTTTAGATATATACAGAATTAGAAAGTAAAACCTAAAACATGATTTTTAGTATTCTGTAATCTGTCTATCATGATCATAGTGTACAGGAAGTCCTATTTCTAACGATTATATATTTCACTACTTCTGCATGATGAACAGTTTATAAATGTATAAATATTATTCTATAATAAGGCATGTGAGCAAATAAATAGTTATAATTGAATTTGTCTATACCAAATGTCATAGTTAAGCACTCGCGCGCAAGACTGATAGGTCCTTGTTTCGAATTTTGCGAGGCGGGATCGTAGATGCGCACTGCTGAGGAGTCTCCCATTGGGACGAAACGGCCGTTTAGTGCCTCCAGGTTTTTCATGGTGGTCTAGCTTCAAATGACTCATGATTTCAGTTATAAGATGTCATAAACTTAATGGAGGTAATGATCGGAATAATAAATCAAATAATTTATGATGAATTGATTAATGTGAATGACCAAGTTTTAATAGTTTTCTGTAGAGTCGTAGTCTTTTTTGTGTAGACTAGTTCAAAGGAGTATTACTAACTCTTCAAATCCAATAACTACATCATTTTAAATAATGGATATCAGTGGGAATCCAAGATTCATTTTGTCCCGTTCGGGACTCGTGAACGAAATGTAATTTACTTGCATATGGTTGTTTGTGTTTACAATATGGCTCAAATTCAGGATTCAGTGCATTTAAAATGGGCAGTGTTTAACATTGTTCCAACTGAATAACCTTTCCAAACTTCATAAAAAACAACTCATTTAACTATTATATTTATGTGGATGTTTATATAACAGAGGGAATGTTCTTTGTATTCATCATGAACTGGTATCATCAGTTTGAGAACCATTATTTATTAAGAAGCGTTTAACATGTCTCATATCTATGTACATTATTATTATTATTATTTAAACACATAAATATTGGTACAAGGAAGCACCAGATACATATGCGCCTCACAAATCTCATTCGATTTGTGTGAGAGCTGTGATACTGCCCAGGTGCCCAGACTGAAGCAGGTGGTTTTCTTAGGGAGCCACAACTGGAACCTTTGACCTAAAGATCTGATCCACAAGGTAGTAGAGCATCGTGAGGAGATGCAATCCCATGGTAGCCGGTGACCAACGATTGATTCATACGCCATTTGTTCCTTCAGGATACTGGAGCCCATGTGCATCATTGATTTAGAATCAAAGTTTTCCAACTCCCCTAGATGGACTTTCCGTGTCCACCAACCCGGTTAAAGCACCGGACATTCGCTTTTCATCCTCTCAATTTTGTGAACAACACCCACGCCACGAGAAGGCAGTGAGTAGGACTTCCCTGACAGAGGCTATATATTCGCTGGCCATATGAGAGTATTTCGAGATGGAGAGGTGACTCTCCCCACTCTCGGCCGTACCAGGGCATTTGGGGGATGAGTTGCAGTATTCCTTCATACATACCTTTTCATTTCTTTCCAAAGTATATTCTTAATGTTTAGTCTCTCTCATTATCATTAAAGCTACTATTTCATCGATTCTCTTGTAATGAACAAAACACGACTGGGGACAATCGAATGTATTTAAGCACAAATTACAAACTATCTCAGTAAATTCTAATAACCATACAATGAATAGTTAATTTGCAAAATAACCATCAATTATGTCAATCTTCGCTGTTCCTTTTGTAAATATCGATTCTTTTTCTCTCATTACATTGTTCATGCATTTTCCCACCAATTGCGCTTCATTTCAGTTCTTTCCTTATCGATCTTCTGCCAAAATACATTCTATGTCTGACCATAACCATATACTACTTATGAGGATATAAGTTGATCACACTACACTCTTACTATGCACCTTTACAATTGTCATCTCTTCATTCGATTATAGTATTATGATGTTAATTATGACTGATATAATTATATATATATATATAACTCGTTAGTTCAATTCATTAAAATATTATTTTTTCTTAATAATTTGTTTTCGTCTTTATAACATTTCTTCAGACTGTACATGAAGATATTGATGATGTTAGCATGAAAAGCGAAAATACATCATCAACATCAAATCTATCACGATCACCATTAAAAGAATTAATCAATAATAATAATAATAATAATAATAATAATAATAATAATAATAATAATAATATAAATGATGTTAATATCCCTGACAACAATATTACTAATAATGATTTCAATAATAATCAATCATGTCATGAACATAATGGAATTACCATTACTGTTCCTCCGGTTTCTTCTTCACCTACAAAATCTAAATCATTCATTTCAATTAATAATAATAACAGTAATATAATTGAAAATCCTGAAAATATTGAAATGAGCAAACAAATCTTACGTGATGAAATTGCTAAGTTGAAAAATGAAGCAGATTTATGGAAGTAAGTTAATTTCATACATTTGTTTTTTTGTTGTTGCAAATTGAAGGTATTATGAGAAGCTAATGTTTGTTACTTACCTACTTACTTACGCTTGTTACTTCCAATGGAGCATAGGCTGTCGACCAGCATTCTGCAACCCACTTTGTCTTTGGCCTTCCTTTTAAGTTCTATGCAACTGTTGTTCATTCTCCTCATGTCTGTTTCCATTTCTCGGCGTAATGTGTTCTTTGGTCTTCCTCTTCTCCTTTGGTCTTGAGGATTTTATGTGAGGGCTTGTCTTGTGACTCAGGTGATTTCTTTAATGTGTGTCCTATCCACTTCCAGCGCTTCTTCCTGATTTCTTCCTCCACTGGAATCTTGTAATAATAATGATAATAATAATAATGATAAGAAGAAGAAGAAGAATGCTCGCTTTATTCTTTACCACTTGTTTGATCATCACGGTTAGAAAGTCTTAACACAAAATACACAATATTACAACAATCATGTTTTATAAACACTAAACTTAGAAATATTTATGTTATAACTTGTGGCCGAGTGGATGTCCTGTGATATGACCGCCAATCAGCGAGCAGCGAATTATCTATCGGACCAGTGACACACGGTAACCTCACGAGCAGTCTAGAGTACGTATCGGTCCTGCTTCTGCTTAGCTCAACCAGTTCCACTGTGGGATTCCTCAGCAGTGGAGTTCAACCAGATCTGTTGGGAGATATCAACTCACTAAAGACATTGGTTAATGGTTGCTCAAATTCGTGGATTGGTTGAAGTTAGACATTAACACCGTCAGTCAGCAAGGTGTACCTATGATCTTCAGGGAACTGATACTTCTTCGAAGACGGTATCATGTATTGCCTAGCTTCATAGTCATACAAGTTACCGCACCTGTTACTTCATTACTAGCACTACAAAATCCACTCAAATACACAAGATTTTCGATGGCTTCTAATGACTCACTGCTAAGAGTATGTCCAGACACAAGCTCCTATCGGTCTTGTTAAAATACTTTGCATTTAGAAGCGAGAGTTATGTGTCATATTTACGATCATTGATTGTCAGCTAATTAAGTGAAAATTGCAGGGCTTCAGTGTCACCGCATAATAAGACAATATCACCCGTATATTCCAGGTCGAACAGTCTCCAGGTAACAGATCCACATCATCATTACCAAATTCCATTAGAGCTGTTTATAGTACTTCATTGATGGTAGTCAGAAGCTGTGTTTAATATGGGTACAACTGTATCAGGTGTGAAGCATTTATCGATTGAAGATAATAGGTGGTTGAGCAACATCGTAGATTGATTGAATTTAGACATTAACGCCGTCGTATCCCGGTTCAATGATCTGGAGGTTAAGAGTTCTCGAGAAACCAAATGTTCTGCGTTTGAATCCCGAGTGCGGGATGGTGGTCGTTAACCACTGAAGAGTATTATACTAGGATGAAACGGCAGACCAGTGCTTCCAGGTTTACAGTAGTGATCTGACATTAATCAGTTCATGATTTTAAAGAGATTTTAGTGTTGGCTTGTCCCGAATAGTGTTAAATGCACTTCGTCAATTCCGATGCTTGACAGACTCTATCTGTTCATTTCATATTGTTCTAATTCATGCTTACAGTCGTTCAGCATTTAGTAGCTGATTTGTATTATTCAGTAATGTAGTATAAAACTGTTTTCTGATTCTCACTGTTCAGTATGTTGGATTTTCAGTTATTTAGCTTTTCGATAACATCATTAGCATCATTAAACACAAAGTCAACTGCTTTAATCTGTATTTGATAAGTGAATATTTACTTGTGATAAACACTTAATCTTAAGCAGATAGCTGAATTCATATAAATTTCTTAATTCTTTTCATCTGTTTACAACTTATGAGAAACAAATCTTTGTATTATTTTATTTATTGATTCCTTGATTTAGGTCGGTACTTAAAGATTATCAATCCACTCATAACACAGCTGAAACAATCATATCAGAATGTCAATTAGTAGAAACTACGAAAATCATGCATTTAATCGAAGAACGTAATGAAACAATGGATCAAGCTAAACGAATGCTTGCTGTACATAAGGATATGGTGCATCGTATTGAACGTGCACAAAATGTATTACAATTTGCGAAAAAGGTTTGTTATAAATAATGTTAGTACCTTTTAATAGTTGAGATCATGAATCAATTGAAGCTAGACCACCATGGAAAACCTAGAAGCACTAGACAGCCGTTTCATCTTATTGTGGGACTCCTCAGCATTGCGCACCCACAATCTCGCCTCACGAGATTCGAACCCAGGACCTGTCAGTTTCGCGTGCGAGCGCTTAACATCTAGACAACTGAGTTGACATCTAATGGTGTTAATGTCTAACTACAACCAATCCACCATATTGAGCGACACATCTATCATTGTCTGCAGTGATTTACTATCTCACAACAGGCCTGGTTGGACTCCACTGGTCAGTGCTTCTCACTAGAGCCAATCTCTAGTGAGCATATGTTGATTATTATCGGAAGGGGTTTTTGTGGATATTATAGTAATTTCAATAGTTTAGATCAGTGATCTAGGGGTTAAGCGTTCGCGCGCGAGACTGATAGGTCCTGGATTCGAATCTTGTGAGGCGGGATCGTGGATGCGCACTGCCGAAGATTCCTACAATAGGACCAAACGGCCGTCCAGTGCTTCTAGGTTTTCCATGGTGTTCTAGCTTCAATTGGTTAATGGTCTCAACTATTAAAATTACTATACTATCCACAAAACCCCCTTCTAATAATGTTAGTACGCGGTAAAAATGATCATCTGTCTTGTTTTCCATACTATTTCATTACAATTAGATTTTCTTTTAACAAAGAAAAAAGCATTTCCATACAACAGAATAAAACTAGATGATAGTCACCAAAAAACAGGGTTTGGAACTTTTAATTTCACCCGAAAACTCATAAAATCACAAACACTTTTTTGTTTACTTCAACGAAAAATTCCAAGCATGTTTACTGTGAAAATTTAACTGGTGTTCTTTATTCAATGTTGTTTAGTTAACGGATTTTGCCCCCAAATGCCCTGGTACGGCCGAGAGTGGGGAGATTACGTTCTCTCTCTCCAAATGCTCTCACATGGCCAGCGAATATATAGCCTCTTCCAGGGAAGTCCTACTCACTGCCTTCTCGTGACGGGGTGTTGTTCATGAAGTTGAGAGGACGGAAAGCGAATATCTGGCGCTTTAACCGGGTTGGTGGACACGGCAAGTTCATCTAGGGGAGTTGGAAAACTTTGATTCTAAACCAATGATGCACATAGGCTCCAGTATCCTGATGGAACACCTAGTACCATGGGACTGCATCTCCTTACGATGTTCCACTGCCTTGTGGATCGGATCTTTCGGTCAAAGGCTCCGGGTGTGGCCTCCTAAGAAAACCACCTGCTTCAGTCTGGGCACCTGGGCAGTATCACAGCCCTCACACAAATCGAATGAGATTTGTGAGCCGCATATATATCTGGTGCTTCCTTGTACCAATATTTATGTGTTTAAATAAATAAATAATAGTTGACAACAACAACTTACTCTTTCAAAGGAAAAAATCTTAATTTGAAGATGGATCAAATGACAAATCCATGAGTTGTATATTTCTTCAGTTTAGTTTTAGCATGAAGCTTTGTCCGTACATTCCTATCCTTTTTACTCTGACGGATGTAGGTTGTAAAAGATCTTCACAATATTCTTAAGCAATTTTTAGATCTTTTGACTTACATGTTCTTCGTGTAATACACAGAATAACTGAGAAAACATGTCACTGTAAAGTTGAATTTTCCGGTTTACAATGATCAAGTCATATGGATTTTTCGTGTCATTGAATCAGTACTAAGTTTTAGGTAATATTACAATGATCATATTTAGTAATTGCACTAAGTAGATAGAGTTTTTCATCAGTCATTTACAATATTTCATCTAATTTAACCTGTGGCTAATGAATGTTGGGTGCTGTTGATCTCCGAACATGGACAGACAGACACCCAGCTTCTGAACATTTAATGTGTAATTTTCTTTCTATTATTGATTTCTAATGTGGAATAGCTGACTGCAAACCGCTTGTTTCGTACTTCTTGATTTCATTTCATTTAAACACATAATTGTTGGTACAAAGGGTCACCAGATATATATGCGCCATACAAATCTAATGAGATTTGTGTGAGGGCTGTAATACTGCCCAGGTGCCTAATCCGAAGTAGGTGGTTTTGTTAGGGGATCACACCCGGAGCCTTTGAACTAAAGATCTGATCCACAAGGCAGTGGAGCATCGTAAGGAGATGTAATCCCATGGTAGCCGGTGACCAACGATTGATTCATACGCCATTTTTTCGCTTAGGATAGTGGAGCCCATGTACACCATTGGTTTGAAGTCAAGGTTTCACAACTCTCCTATGTGGACTATCCGTGTGCACCAACCCTGTTAAAGTGCCGGACATTCGGTTTTCGCCCTTTTAATTTCGTAAACAACACCACCGCAACGAGAGGGCAATGAGTATTACTTCCCTGTCAGAGGTCATAAACGCGTGGCCTTGTGAGAGCATTTCGAGAGGGAGATCAGACTCTCCGCCCTCTCAGCCGTACCAGAGCATTTGGGGGAACCGACTTGTTTAATTATACACATTATACAGAAGTTGAGAATAAGTATGAATTGTTTGTTTTGAATAATTTTGTTAGTTTCCATTGTGTTTTACTGTGTAACTTCCTTTTCTGTTTTCCTTTTAGAAACAAGAATCTTTAAAAATCAATTTTGATATGATACATTCTAATATTATAACAATTCAAGAGAAAATGAATAATTTCATCAATTCATATAAACAACAATTAAATACTACTTTAATAAATCAAGATAAACAAAATGAATTTTATGAAAAAAAATTAAATAAATTAACTTATGAACGTCGTCAAATTGATATGCGTATTATATCATTAACGGAAGAAATTAAACAAAAGGTTTGTTTTGATTATGTTATGATTGATTAGACTAGACTTATTGCTTTGACCACATGAATGTAAAGATGAATTGAAATGATAAGTGAATTGAACTCAGTGGTCTAGAGGTTAAGCGGTCACGCGCGAGACTGCTAGATCCTGGGTTCTCTCTCGTTAGGCGGGATCGTCAATGCTCACTGCTTACAAGTCCCACAATAAGACGAAACGGCCGTCTAGTGCTTCTAGGTTTTTCCTGATGGTCTAGCTTTAATTGACTCACGCTTTAAGCTATGAAAATTTATAGAATATATTGAAATAAGAAATTACAATGATATTTTAATGAAGACAATTGTTATTTGAGAGAAGAGATTGGTCTTTGGCAGATATATTTTATGTCAGTGTGTCTTACTTACTTGCTTACTTATGCCTTTCCCCCCTTGTCGAGGAGCATCGGCTGCCCACCAGCATTCTCCATCCCACTCTGTCTTGTACAATCCTTTCTAGTTGTATCCAAATGATATTTTATTCTTCTGACGTCTGTCTCTGATTCCCGACGTAATGTGCTCATTGGTCTTCCTCTTTTCCGTTTCCCTTCACGATTCGAAGTTAATGCTTGTCACGTGATGCAGTTTTGTGATTTCATCAAAGTATGTTCTATCCACTTACAGTGTCTTTTTCTAATTTTATCTTTAGCTCGAAGCTAGGCTAGCTACCATCCCACCGAGAAGGATAGATGAGCATTGGTTGCAGTTGTATGAGTATGACGAGTAAAACCGCTTGAGGCTTCGCAAAACTTCCCGCTTATATGCACTGGATTTCTTCAGGATCCTTACAACTCCTCGAAGCCCATCAGTCAACTCTGGGTGATCGTGAGTTTGACCACAAACGAGGGCTGGTGCGTAAGGACCGAGAAGCCTGGTGGCCGGAGCGTGCCAATAAGCTGGAAGCAGCAACTTCATCTGCTAACTGCCGGGAGCTCTTTCAACTCATCCGGCTCACTGGCAGTAAGACATCTGGTGTGAGCGAAACTATCTATGAGGATGAAGGGATGCTAATCACTAACATCTCTCGACGTCTTGGACGATGGGCAGAGTTCTTCGAAGTGCAGTTCAACTGGCCTGCTGCTCCGGCAACTGTCCTGCCATCCATGGCTTGTGACGACTGATCCATCAAATTAGCCGGAAGTCTGCTGGGAAGTCCAACTCTTGAAACGCTAAAAATCACGGGCCCAGGAGACCTACCTCCGGTTGTTTTTACAAATGGTTATGACTTTCTGGTTAAGTGACTGATTACGTCGTTTACAAAGGTTTGCGAGCTGTAGTGTCCCAACATCATAGAACGAGTCGATAGTTGTCCCTATCTTTAAAAAGGGTTCACGTTGTTTATGTAACAACTATCGTGGGATAAATCTACTTCGGATTGCGTTCAAACTATTGGCTTCTGTCATACTTCGTAGGTTGTTCAATACCCGAGAAAGATTGACTCGTGAGGAGCAGGCTGGTTTTCGTTCTGATCGAAGATGTATTGATCATATCTTCACCTTCCGCCAAAAGTTAGAACATCATCATACTTATCACATGCCAACAATCGTAGTGTTTCTTGACATCAGGGCTGCCTATATATATATATATATATATATATAGACTTGTTGTCAGAATATAAAAAGTAGCAACTAGTAATTCTTCCATTTTGTCAAGCCATATTAGGCTCTTAAAGATTATTGACAATCAAAATTTTAATAGTATGTTGTTGAATAATCAACCCTATAGCATAGCACTTAACTAGCCATCTATAATGGTTGAATTGTCTTGAGTCGTTTGTATGTTATAACATAAGTTTTATCCTGGAATGGAGTAGTTTACATTGGGAAAAAACAGACTGGTTGGTTAGACTGTATTGGATTTCGTGTAGTCGGGCTGTAATGACAGGAAATAGAGTTCATCATTTCATTCATTTGTGCTTTGCACCCTCCAAGTGCAAAGTACTCCTACAAGACTGGCAGGATTCTAATCCTGTACTCACCCTGGATGGTGAGCAGATTGAAGTAGTTGAGAAGTTCGTGTATCTCGGTAGCTATATAAGTGCTTGTGGTGGCGTGAGTGATGAGATCGATGCACGTATAATGAAAGCCAGAGCGGCTTATGCCAATCTGGGCCATCTTTGGCGCCTTCGTGATGTTAGTCTGGCTGTAAAAGGTCGGATCTACAACGCGTCGGTGAGAGCAGTTTTGCTCTATGCTTGTGAAACCTGGCCTCTCCGAGTTGAGGATGTTAGACGTCTCTCTGTGTTCGATCATCGTTGTCTCCGAAGAATTGCTGACATCCAGTGGCAACACCATGTTAATAATGCAGAGGTTCGGCATCGTGTGTTCGAGCGCAGAGACGATAATTCAATTGGTGTCACCATCTTGAAACACCGACTTCGGTGGCTTGGACATGTTTTACGAATGTCGTCCCAGAAACTTCCACGTCGTGCATTATTTGCCGACCCTGGGACTGGTTGGAAAAAGCGGATAGGTGGTCAGTGTATGACATGGTGTCGTGGCATGAAAGAAAGCTACAAAGGGCTAGCTTCTGTTGGTCCTTCACGACTCCCTGGTTGGGGTCCGAGAGATGGTGCAACACAGTGGCTAGAGACGTTATCAGATATGGCTCAGAATAGAAGCCAGTGGCGATCCTGCTGCAACCTTCTTTTACTTTCTACATAAAGAATGGTTCTAACTTTCCTAACTGAAAGAATCTTCTGGTTTTACATTTCAGCCCGCCTTATCTTTTCATCCTTTATCTACCTACTTTCATTATTTTGTGTGGCGCATATGTATCTGGTGCCCTTTTGTACCAATATATATGTGTTTAAATAAATATAATAATAAATAAATAATGACAGGAAAACAATTGTATCACCTCTCCCTGCAGTCCAATTTGCGATAAGCTTATTTATAATCCAGTAGAAACGGTGACATATCAAATAATGAACGACAACCTAAACCATAACACTTATTGCTCCTCGAGCTCTTTCTTTAACACAGTGCTCAATCGGAAGACAAAAACTGAAAACAGATCAGTTCTTTATTGTACTGAATCATGATTCAGAACTCTTAGTGTACTTAAAATGTATGACTACACAGCAACACAATTAAGTAATTACAATGTGTAAATCACTTAGTCATAAGTGATGGAAAGTGAGAGTATTAAGGGAATAATTAGTTAATGATAAATCTGGAATAATAAGACATAGGACAAAGATTTATGAATCAAACAAAAGGTTAGACATTACGGAATGTAAGAATACAACAACACAAGTCTCTATTAATTACACAATGAAAATATAAATAATAATCTTTCATATGATAGTTTCTACACTTCTGCACCCCCCAATGCCCTGGTACGGCCGAGATTAGGGAGAGTTCGCTCTCCATCTTGAAATTCCACGTGTATATAGCCTCTGCTAGAGAAGTCCTACTCACTGCCTTCCCGTGGTGAGGGTCTGTTTACAAAATTGAGAAGACGAAAAGCAAATATCCGGTGCTTTAACCGGGCCGGTGGATGCGGTGAGTTCACCTAGAGGAGTTGGAAAACCCTGATTCATAACCAATGGTGCACATGGCCTCCAGGACCCTTAGGGAACAAATGGCGTATGAACGCATTGTCGGTCACCAGTTACCATGGGATTGTATCTCCTCATGATGCTCCACTGCCTTGTGGATTGGACCTTTAGGTTAAAGACTCGGGGTGTGCCCCCCTCCCAAGAAAACCACCTGCTTCCCTGTATACTCGAACAGTTTCATAGTCCTCATACAATTAAAATGAAATGACCATTTTTCTTTGTGGCGCATATATATCTGGTGCTCCCTTGTACCAATATTTATGTATTCACATAAAGAAATAAATCAGAACTCTCTAATATGAGTATCTTATTCAAACTAACTGATAATAATGTGAAAGTAAAGGTTTTTCTAGTATAGCTGTTTAACAATTCAATTAAGATTACAATTATATTATCTTCTACTGATAAACCAACATATGAGGTCGATCACTTGTAAATTTCTCATGGATAATTGGTGATGGTGAATCAACCTTGAACAGTAACACTTTATGTACAGTATTATCTAATATATAAAGATAAATGCTAATACATAATAAGGTTATTAAAAACTTATTCATTATTTAGATTCATTTAGTATTGTTTGTTTTGAATCTTCCCATCGATGTGTTAGAATTGCAACTGGTCAGTCTCTAATTGGCATATGTGCATACTGGCCGACTGGGCTTCAGCGGTATACACTCGTAAAAGGGATCGCATCTTAAAACTGCAGTTCCTGTTGGTGTACATTGCTTCTATGCTATTGGTTTGAAATCCAGTGTTTTTATATTTTAGTCAATTTTTTGATATACTGCAACACTTGATTTCTTTTTTTCGCGAAAATCAAATCAGTATTATATGGTATTATATATTATTGAGATGGTGGATGGATTGATGGATTTTTGTTCTCTAAGCTGAATGGTTTGGTTGTGGAGCTTTCATCGTTCTTCTGAACGACATTATCAGCACAAACTTCAGACAGACCAAATGACCAAACCATCCAGGTCAGAGAATAAAACTCCATCAAAATATTATATGTTATGTTTATCGATGTTTCACATTTAACACTAGTTACATAAATATTGTCTGATATAGGCTTGTTTCATGTTTTTTAACCAATTTTTTTAATATTAGTTGTGTAAGATTTGTTCAGTAAATGATGTTAGAAAAAATTATTAACAGAGTATAAAATATGATTGACAAATACATTCATTCTATAGTTCATTAGGTATGAACTATACTCTAAGTGTCAGGGCTAATCATATTAATCAGTTATCCAAACCAAACTAGGTGCGGTGGAATTCAAACTCAAGGACTTAGTAGCCAGAAATTGAATGATTTACTCATTAGGTAATCACTTCTTATCTATGTAACTCGTTGACTAAGTTTGACTCCCATGTTGTTGATTTTCTGTTACAATGTTTTTTATAACATCTGATAGTTACAGTGACAGATGAAGTAGATTCCAAACTCCAACTTACTTTCATATTATAATAAACATACGTTTTTAATGCTCAATCATCAAATGTACGTTTATACTATTTTTACTCAATGTTTTAATATTTTTGTTCTTTATTAAATTTCTTTTTATATAGTTGAAATCATGAGTCAATTGAAGCTAGACCACCGTGGAAAACCTGGAAGCACTGGACGACCGTTTTGTCCTTTTGTGTGACTCCTCAGCAGTGCACATCCACGATCCCGCCTCACAAGATTCGAACCCAGGACCTGTCGGTCTCGCGCACAAACGCTTAACTTCTAGACCACTAAGCCGGCATCCAATGGTGTTAATGTCTATCTTCAACTAATCCACGAAATTGAGCGACACATCCACTATTGTCTTCAGTGAGTTACTATCTCACAGCAGACTCGGTTGAACTTCCCTGATTGTGCACTGCTGAAGAGTTTCACAATAGGACGAAACGACGGTCCAATGCCTCCAGGTTTTTCATGGTGACCTATCTTCAATTGACTCATGATTTCAACTATGTAAAATTACTAAAATCTCCACAAAACCCCCCTTCTGATCAATTTTTTTTGTGTTTTTTATCTTTCTCTTCATATCATTGCCAGGATTTACAAAATAATGAATTGAAAACAATTAAAGATCAATTACTTTTATCACCAATTCGTTAAGAATTCACAAACGGTAGAAATTGTTGCTAAGTCTATGTTTTCCACTTAATTATTCTTATTAATAAATAGTGTTGCATTTCAGTTGTCGATTACGTTTAGATTTAATTATATATCTATTTTTTAATAACTTAGATCAGCATTTAGATGTTACTATGTTATTGGATTTTTGGTTTTATTGTTGTTGCTGTTTTCTTCTCTCCACCTTTAAACTATAAACCCAATGCCAAATGATGAGTAAAGATTTTGTTTGTTTATTATTTTTTTTAAATAAAGTTTTTCTATTTTTCTGAGAGAAATTGACTAGTAAAATTGTTTTTTACCCAAATCTTGCGGTTGTTTCTTCAATGACTTATGAGATAGATAGATAGATTGTAGTGCCGTGTCTCATTAATCGATCACCTTAATATTCGTTATAATACAAATCTTAACGGTGCATAAAAATCAGAAGGCAAACTGAAGCTGAAACTACAGTTTATTATCCAATAACGTAGGCCACAAAGCTACCAGCACGTGGTACGGCTGAGAGTGGAGAGAGTCCGCTCTCCCTCTCCAAATCCTCTCACATGGCCACTCGTATATAGCCTCTGCCAGGGAAGTCCTACTCACCACCTTCTAATGACATTACTGTTGTTTATGAAATTGAGAGAACGAAAACCGAATGTCCGGCACTTTAACCGGGTTGGTGGACATGGCGAGTCCACCTAGGGGAGTTCGTAAACCATGATTCTAAACCAATGGTGCACATAAGCTGGCTCCAGTATCCTGAGGGAACAAATGGCGTATAAATCAATCGTTGGTCACCGGCTTCCATGGGACTGCATCTCCTCACGATGCTCCACTGCCTTGTGGATCAGACATTCAGGTTAAAGGCTCTGGGTGTGGCCCCCTAAGGAAACCACCTACTTCAGTCTGGGCACCTGGGCAGTATCACAGCCCTCACACAAATCAAATGAGATTTGTGTGGCGCATATGTGTCTGGTGCTTCGTTAAATGAAGAGCGAATATCAACAAGCGAGTGAGTAGCAAGCAATTACCTAGACAATTTATAGTCAAATTTAATAAGAGCACAGGAAAACAAAACAAAAGCTGATAATAGGATTTGCGTGTATACATATATGGGGAGGAGTATAAGTCAGTCAATGATACTTAAGCAATCAACATTTTGGCTAGAGTCTGTCATGTGCTCTAGTGATCATAACAGTACAAAGAATATGCAAATTGTTATTATCCAAATGAAGATGTCTGTTAAGTAATTGAAACTGATTGTAGGATAGTTGCTATAAAATGGTACATGATAATAGTGTCATTTTTATGAAAGACTTCATTTTAAGCTCTAATGATTTTTCAACGAGAAGATTCAACCAAAACAATACCAAGTGAATTTAAATTTCACCCCATTGCAAAAGCAAGTGGCTATCAGGGCTCAGTAGCTAAGTGGATAACGCGGTGGCGTTTCGAGCGAACGGTACTGGATTCGAGTCCCAGAGTGAACATCAACTCTGAGATGCAGGTACATCCGAAATAGGACGCAACGCTCATCCTGGATTCTACTGCTAGTTAATACGAAACTCTTACGTTGTAACCAAAAGTTTGTTTGTAAAATAAAAGTTATCTTACTAAGAATAAAAATTGTCAGTGTATTACAGTTAACAAACTAGAAATAACTATGGTAATCGCGATGAAAGTGTTTATATTTGAATCATTTCGTATAATTTTTCTTTGCGATTGTAAGAAAAGTCTACGAATATTTAACCATAACAAAAAAGGAAACAAACAACCTAACCTATGTCGTCATCTGATACACATTATGTGTTACATACATCTGCACGCGAATCTACAGAATGAAACCCATAATACAGTAATATTAGCAAACTAATGTAAAACTGTATGTATAGTGATTAGAAGTATTCGAGTTATTGTACTAACCAGGGATTTCTGAGACAGTGTAATTTAAACGAAACAAAACTAGATGAATACAAACGAATGTATTGTATTTGGAATTCGTAATAAGCGGTTAATCTGGTATAAAGGAATCATTATTCCGTACAAATACAACAGTGTGTTCTGGAAGAGTTAAAACGATCTTCTGACTTCATTTAAGCTTGGGCGTTTTTATCCACGTGAAAGTAAAGGCTAGTGTGACTACTTTATGAACCAAAAGATTGAACTATCCGTATTTTTAAGTGATGAAGTTAACTGCTGTTGTCAAAGATCTACATAACTAACGTCAACTCTTAATATATATATAATTCGTTGGAATGGTTTTGGCAAAATTTATTACATAATATTTGAAATAACTCATTTACTAAGTACTCTGTTTGGAGTCACAATTGTCACGACTAGTATAACCAATCCCTGATTGCTTAAATTAAATTTAGTCGACCGGTTTTGAGAATCTACTCAGTCGCCATCAATTTACCTAAGTATTTTTGAGAATCTACTTTCTTTTTTATTACGTCTTACACTGTTCTGAACATTACACCAATGGATTTAAAGGATTTCTGTGATCATTACGATAAGAATCAGCGTTTGGAGCCTTTTATAATAATTACCTTGTTAATTTAAGGAGTCAAAGTTGAGTTCATATTGATTGCAATTGATAAGTCTTGTCGATTTGAACGCTATATTCGTTTTCTTAAGCTATTCTGGTAACCCACAGGCTAGAACTACTCAGCGGCTTAAACACCAGAGAGAAGACTCAAGTATGAAAGAAAAATACTTTACTCCAAGGTTCGTTCTTGTACAGAAAATCATGGGTATTTATAGATGTTAGCGTCTGTTAAATCAACATCATATTTCAGCCATTCCGTTAACGACATAATATGCTACCGACCAATAATAGCACGCCACGTTGAAATTCTAGAATGTTCCATCATACTATGATTGGCTAGGGCTCTTCGGCTCCTTTTTGGGCCTCTGGAGGCTCCGTTGAAAATCTTCGGAAGCCGACTGAACAAGAATATTGAATAATATAAAGATTTTGTGTTTGATAACCAGTTTACAACTTTATATCAAATAACTTAGTCTAGCAAAAACACTCATTCACGGTGTAATTTCCTTTTACGCATCCATAAATGTTGTTGTATAATTAACCACCAAGAAATAAATGTTCATTTTGAATGAAGTTCACTTTAACCTCAGTATCAGGTCTGTTTTTACAGCAGATAAATATTCATATAACCCACCGTGATATTATTGAAATCCTATCCAGCTATATTACTCATCAGTAACTACTCTTTTATTACATATATAATCCTTTACGTCATATTAGATAATCATGGGTTTCCTTTTCATCTGTTTACCCACTTTTATTTAGTTAATTGCGTTTCTATAGCTAAGGGTTCACGTTTGGTATCAACAGCTGAAAAGTTAGTCTATCATGTGATTGAATCATTCTTGAATACAGTACTTACTTACCCATTACTAGGGTAGGTTAAGGGGAAAGACAAATTGCTTTTGAACACATAAAGGGGGTTTCCATTTCCGTTTATTCAGGGCTTTAATGAACTCTAATATACGTACTTCAAGGCTTTTGTACAACATTACAAATGCTAACTTGATGTCAACCTTATGACCAGTCTCAACTAAATGTTTCGCAATAGAGGAAGATGTCTGTCTATCCTGTGATCTTATTTCACCAATGGGATTCATTTGTTTCTGTAGACATTTAGGTATGTCTTACGCCACCCTTTATTGCAGATCACGATTGCTCCTACCCATGTACATGTTCCCACACATACAGACACAATCTCTTACGTTCTGTTTGGATTTTTCGTGAAACATTGACCTTGTTGTCTTTCAATAATGACAAGTTGCTCAGTGGATAACGTGATGGCGTTTGAAGCGAAAGGTACTGGGTTCGAATCCCAAAGTGAACATCAATTCCGAGATGCAGGTACATCCAACTGTCGAGTCCCAAATAGGACGAAACGCGCGTCCTGGATTCCACTGCTAGTCATTATTCATCTTTGCTTACCATGCTTGTGAATTTAGGCTATATCGAGGCAATATGCACACATGCCAATTAGAGACTGACCAGTTGTAGTCCTAAGCATCGATGGGAAGATTTGCACAAACAATACTATGTGAATGACACGTTGGGCTGCAAAAAATGTCGTGTTGATGGCTAATTTCAATCTCTGTTTCAACATGAGACTATTGAATTGCCCCTAAATGGTAAATCCTGTAACAATAGTTTATAGTTCAAAATCAAGCTTATAATAAGGCGGACACGAATATGAATAGTTTGGTTATATAGCGATTATACGATTAAAAAATATATATTTGGAGTTCAACCAGGTCTGTTGTAGAGATATCAACTCACTGAAGACAATTGGTGAACGGCTGCTCAACTTCGTGGATTAGTTGAAGTTAGACATCAACACCGTTGGATGCCGGCCGACTCAGTGGTCTATCGAATAAGGGCTCTGGCGCGAGACTGGTAGGTCCTGGGTCCGAATCTCACGAGTGCGGGTTCGTGAATGCGCACTGCTGAGGAGTCTCATAATAGGACGAAACGGCCGTCCAGTGCTTTCAGGTTTTCACTAGTGGTCTAGCTTCAATTGACTCCTGATTTCAACTATAAAAAATATATACATAATATTGGTCCATAAATGGATCCCAAAGTTACCCTTCAGGATATAACAAAATTGAGTTCGTATCAAAATGTTTATTACAATGAGACATATTATAGAAAATATACAGATCACAATAGTTCAACTAGTCATGATTTTTTTTTTATTTGCATTATTCTAATGAGATAATATAGTAATATTATTCATTTCGATGTAATCTCCATATATCTGCTGCAAATTGAAATGAATCCATATTCCAATCATGATTAGATTGTAATGAATTGATGAAAGGATTCCATAATTGATTGACAAGATTTAAAGTAGATTGTAAAAATTCATAATCTATCATAGTACAGATAAAATAGATATAAGAATGACAGAGGAGGAAAGATTTTAAGCTTCAATCTAAGGAGGACTAGATAATATAATATCGGTTCAATATGGAGAATATTCATTGGCTTTAACTGTTTAATGTTAGAATCTCTGGTTGATTCAAGTAAAATGAGATAATTTCAGTTCTATCTTTTTGCATGTGTGCTAACTAATTACGCGATCATATTCTTCTGACCACTATAAACAACTATGCAATCATGTTCGGGATGTGATTCTTCCCCTCGATGTGCAAAATATTACTTCAAGATTGGGTTGCATTGACACCTGAACTAATGATAGGTAGTGAAGTAGTTGAGCGTGTTGACTGCTTCATTTATCTTGAGAATCTCATAAGCCCTTGTGGTCTGGTGTGTAACGAAATCTCAACACGGATACAGAAGGTTCGTCCAGCTTTAGCTAAATAGTTCTGTAAGTCTTCAACATTTATACTAAATTTACCAGTTTTATTAGACACACCTTAGCTGAAGGCACTCGGTTGCGCATCCGTATCAAATCACCACTGCTGGGTACACTAAGCTATGCATCCTTTACAACATTTCTCAACATACTAAATGCCTTCTAAATATTTCTTGAAATTTCTTCAAACCTGACTTCTAGTTTGATTAAGTTTGATATTCTTCAATTATCAAAGTGTTACGCATAAAATGTGATCATCTTTAAACACAGGGTGAGTATAATTTCATTAAAAGCCAATTATAGTTATAACAATTTTTCAACTTGACTGTAATAACATAGGGTCAATATATTAGTTGCTATAGCAACACCAATATATTGTTGTTTATCATAAATAAAAACAAATTAGAATACAATGTAATATATTGATTATTTTCCTGCACTTAAAATACACTAAGAATATTGTATACAGTATAACGTTTAATCTAAAATTTCTTATTTTTAATCCAACTTTAATGGTAAACAAAAGGCATAGAAACTATTGATTCTTATATATATATAAATAACTTACAATTTTTTGCTTTAATTATTTCTTCCAATACTTTATGAGGTAACGTTGTCTTAAAGGGGTACTACATAGCAACAACAACAGAAACAAAGAATCAATCAATCAACACATCCAGAATATATATATATATATATATATATATATATATCAGTCAGACAGCCACAACTTAGAACTTCGTACGTACGTACATCAGTTGGGGATGTGATTCTCCTCCTCGAAGTGCAAAATGTTACTTCAAGATTGGGTTGCATTGACACCTGAACTAATGATAGGGAGTGAAGTAGTTGAGCGTGTTAACCACTTCACTTATCTTCGGAGTCTCATCAGCCCTTGTAGTCTGGTGTGTGACGAAATCTCAACACGGATACAGAAGGCTCGACTAGCTTTCACCAACTTGCGTCATTTATGGCGTAGGCGAGATATCCGCTTAGCAACCAAAGGACAAGTGTTATATCTAGAGCCTTGATTCTTAATATGCCGCGAACTACTTGACTACTTGAACGATAGGACCCGCAACGTCGCAAAAAGAGAGAAGACAAAGACTGGTAAGCAGGAAGTTTATTGCCCCGAACAGTGTCAAAGTATAGCACAGGAATCTCGTGTATTTATAGTTATTGGCTGAAAATAAATTATCATTTAGGTCAACCAATAAGCACATAGGTTTCAAACTAATCCATCCAATGGAGAAGCTCCACGTTGGCATTTCTAGAACATTCCCCTAGCCGTGATTGGATGGAATGTCTGCGGCTCTTCCTGGGCTTCTTAGGGCTTCCGAGAGTCTACCGACGGGCCGTCCTTACAACAAGTTTACTGCGCAGCAGTCGTTCCGTCCTACTTTATGGCTATGAAACATGGTCGATAATAGTTGAGGATATTCGTAGGCTACTAATATTCGATCATAGGTGTCTTCGAAGCATTGCTCGTATATCGTTGGACCACCGAGTAAGTAATGCAGTTGTTAGGAAACGGGTACTAAGTAAGGATGGCAAATCGATTGATGAAGTAGTGAAACTTCATCAACATGGATTAACTTCAATTAATCTATTATGTCATAGTTCGAAACTCATACGTAAAAACACGACAGTACATATAGGATTAAAACAGGTATCTTCAGGTTTCCCAAACAAACATTTTTAATTGTTTAGTTCGATTTATATGGTTCACATGTTCTCCAATTTTTATTTATTTGTGATACATTGAGGTATTTATTTACTGTCACTGATGGCTAATGGTCACGAGAGTGAAGTTCGTTATCATTCACAATGGAATTTATCTTATGATATAAATTAGTCGGAGGTAGTCAGCAAAAAACTGTGGAAATAGGTTTCACGCTAGTTGGTACTCGATAACATGGTGCACATGCAATTTTGAAGGGTCTGATGATCTCCGTAGGATTTGACCACATTCAACTATCCAAACATAGTGCGTACGATGTTGAATAATTTAGACTAGTGGTTCTATCGCAACTTGACAAACATGACGTCATTAAATTAGTGAATGGTTATAGTAAACTAATCCTCATAAACAATAACCTGACATGTGGTAATGCCAACGGAATACGTGTGTAACGATGCGTATGTTAATCATCTAAAAATGACCCATAATCATGATGAAGCCATTCACATAGATTCAATACACAACGGGTCAACATGTTTAAACAACAACAATATGAATCAAATAGATAGAATGTTGAAAATCCTCTAAAAGTCCATTGGTTCGAATTACTTTATAGTAAAAAATCTACTTGTAAAGTCAAATGCCCTGATATGTCCGACGGTGGAGAGATTCAGCTCTCCCACTCCAAATGCTCTCACATGGCCGCGCGTATACATCCACTATCATGGAAGTCCTACTCACATCGTTCTCGTGGCGGTGTTGTTTACGAAATTGAGAAGACAAAAGAAGATTAAAATGAGTTGGTGGGTACAAAGGATCCACCTATGGGAGTTCGAAAACCCTTATTTAAAGACAGTAGTGCACATGTACTCTAGGATCCCGAAAGAACAAATGGTATATGAACCCATTGTTGGCCACCGAATACCATAGGATTGCATCTCCTAACGTTGCTCCATTGTCTTGTGGATTAGACCAATAAGTAAAAAGCTCGAGGAGTGGCTCCTTGCTTTAGTTTGGGCACCCAGACAGTGTCCGAGCCTTCATACAAGTCGAATAGTTTGTTTTAAGCATATGTATTTGGTACCTTCTTGTAGCAAGATTTAAGTGTTTAAACAAATAAATGTAAAATTAAAATCACATGTATTTTCAGTTTATTCTAAAAGTTATGAGCCAAGACATAACATAATATGAAATAGTTTCCAGTAGAACAATAGGATAACCAGTTCATACGCAAACATTCAGAGCACGTTTGAACTTGACAGAAATGTAGACAATAATCATATTCAACCAAGCATACTATACAAGAAAATACTTATGTCATATAGAACAAACGAAACTATGAGTTAGTTACCACCTATGTACTTTTATCATACTATGTATTGATCAAGCTTTTGTTCAGCCAGAAGTATATTGAAATGAAGTTGAGTTTATTAGATGAAAGTCAGATTTCAATATCATCAAAGTCATATTAGTGTGCATTTAATAAGATTAATTTTATGGAACTGAAAACGGATTGTTCCCCTGTTACCTCTTGCGGCAGAGGAGCATGGGCCACCCACTAGTATTCAATTCAAGAAACTGGAACTATTTCTCAGGATGGTAAGGTGATAATGTGGGCTAATTAATAGTCGCTAGATGAAAAGGCCACATTGTGCTAATCAAAAATCTCCTAACGAAATGTGCCGGTGATTGACCAATAAAGACTTATTTTCGAAAGAGTATATATTTATATAAATAAGTGTTTATAAATGTGATTCAGTTTAACCTTTCTTTTACTGCTCTTAGCTTTCTCACTCAGTAACTGGTTGGGGTCTTGCGCATAGGAAGTTTGTGTATCAATATCAACCTCGGACATAGCGTATCATCAGTTTATCCATAACAACTTCCAATTACTTGATTTTAAATCACATTTTAAGCATGAGGCTTAATGTAATACTGTTTCGTTGTTCAAAGTGAGGTCGATAGAGCGGGGATTCGAACTTTAAACCTGCTAAGTAACTGCTCCATGGACAATAGAGTTCAGTGCTGAAACAAATATATCACAACTCCAATATTGATTGGTATTGATGTAATAAGTATTACGAGATGTACATGGTAATGAATATAAATAACGCTTTATAAATTGTATACGGGTTGATTTGTGCAAACAGGGGTAACATTATCTCATAAAGATCAACCAAACCATTGTCCAGTAAAAATCAAGCCCCTTTAAGATTGTCTTCAACACACCATTTATACACAACAATAAAAATCGCTTCACTTTTGCAAATCGAATACTTTAGGATTGTCTTGATCTTAAATATTGTTAAGATTTCATCAAACTTGATGTGCCGGTGGCTGAAGTAATCTCGGGATAGACTCAGAAGGTTCGCTCAGTCTTTTTGGTGGATTTTCTTCCTCTGAGCTGGATGGTTTGGTTTTTGAGTATTTAATTTTTCTCTTGAACGACGTCATCAGCACAAACTCCAAGTATAAGGGAGGTATTTGAATTTCTCCACATATGACTCACAGCTTGTCTCGTTGACCTGGATCTTGACTGGTTATTTTATTGACCTTTAACATGTCATTATCTACCTCTTCATTTTGATTGTATCTCCCTTTGACCTCATTCCTGCTCCTATATTTGTTCATGAGTTTTCTGAATAATACCATGGAACAACAGAGTGGCCAATGCTGATGTTAGAGGTAGAATACCAAATAAAAGTAAATCAATTATTGAAGTAGTGAAACTCTACAGAATGAGATCACTGGTACACATGTATGTCCGATCAATCCAAACATTGATGTGTAATCTCAAATGGAGTGAGAAAATAGGTAGGACGAAATTTAAGAGCACTTAAAATAAAGCCGTGAAGTGAGCCATGCTGGTAAGTTCAGATTAGCTGGTTACCTAATCTCAAGTTTTTCTCCTTATCTTGTTTATTCCATATTGCCAACCCGATGTCGTATGCCAAGTTGGATTTATGTCTTTACTTGACGGGTTCTGCGATAACTATGGATTCATATAATTTAAATTAAATTACTTACTTAATTACGCCTGTTACCCCTCGTCAAGGAGCATAGGCCGCTCACCAGCATTCTCCATCCAACTCTGTCCTGAGCCTTCCTTTCCAGTTCTTTCCAGTTGCTATTCAGCCTTTTCATATCAGCCTCTATTTCCCGGCGTAGTGAGTTATTTGGCCTTCCTCTTTTCCGCTTCCCTTCAGGATACCAAGTTAGGGATTGAGTCGTGATGCACATTGGGGATTTCCTTAATGTATGTCCAATCCACTTCCAGCGTCATTTCCTAATTTCCTCTTCAGCTGGAAGCTGGTTTGTCCTCTCCTATAAAACGCTGTTGCTAATAGCATCCGGCCGATGGATGTTGAGTATTTTGCATAGACAACTGTTTATAAATACTAATACTTTCCTGATGATGGTCGTAGTAGTTCTCCACGTTTCAGCTCCGTACAGTAGGAATGTCTTGACGTTCATATTGAAGATTCTCACTTTGAAGTTAGTTGACAGTTGTTATCAGTTCCATACGTTCCTCAATTGTAGAAATGCTGCCCTTGCTTTGCCAATCCTCGCCTTTACATCTGCATCCGATCCTCCTTGTTTATCCCAGGGCTAACTCGCTAAAAAACGCTAACCAGAAAAAATAATTCAAACCATTTAAACTCTGCCCTGGGAGTTGAAGGAATAATTATGATGTCTCATGATGAAAGCCAAAATTCTTCGGAAGTCACGAGACCGATGCGCCTTCTAACAACCAGAGCAACACTCTTCATAGGTACATGGAACGCACCTCTCCTGTACCTAGCCTTTGTTGTCCAGTTTGTGTCCAATGGGTTTCGCTGATTCCGGGTACTGCCAAGTTGTATCTCCTCATTTACATTGCTATTTGACTGGTCTTTCCTGTCTCTCACATTGTCCGGACGTTGGATTTCATTACCACAATTAAAATGTTTTCTCCCAAAAATAGCACTCTTTTTTATATAGGTTTGTTCTCTGAGCTTGATGGTTTGGTGGTAGAGCTTTCATCGTTCATCTGAAAGATATCATCAGCACAAACTTCGGGTAGAGTGAAGTATTTGAATTTCTCCACATGTGATTTACAGCTTGTCCTGTGCACCTCGATGTTGGTTGTTTCTTATCGACCTTAAATGTGTCATTGTTTATTTCTTTGTTTTGGTTGTATCTCCTATTTAAGGTCAATAATAACCAATCAACATCGAGATGCACAGGACGAGCTATGAATCACATGTGGAGAAATTCAAACACTTCACTTCTACCCGAGATTTGGGCTGATGATGTCGTTCAGAAGGACGATGAAAGCTCCACCACCAAACCATCCAGCTCAGAGAACAAACCTACATCAAAATCACCCATCTGAGCTACTAATTTTCTCCACTATCTCAGTAGCACTCTTTCTTAGTAAGTTAAGAGGTATTCTATGCTCTTACGTTAAATTTATCATGTTCATCTGATGGTAAACGAGAACAAATCATTAGAGTACCATATAGAGTTCTAGTAAGAAGCCATTACCTATGTATTTCAACCATTTCGGAAGTGAAACAGTTACCTATAAATAGAATTAAGTAATGAATGAGCAATATTGAGAATTGACTGGAACGAACAATGTTAACTATCGGACGCTGACTTAGTGATCTGAAGGTTAGGCATATTCCCCCTAGATCTGAAAATCCTGGGTTCGACTACTGGTAGGGCCGTGGATGCTCATTGGCGGTGAGGAGTTCCATACCACAACAAAACAGCTATCCAGTGATCATTGGTTGTCTAGTTAGAACAAACCTGTAGTATAAGCTATATAATCACAAATATTAGACCAAAACTAACCTTTACTATGAATGCTATCAATTCTACATGCAGCATAGCTTTGAGCTGATCCAAAGGTTTCGATTCAGAAAATAAAACGATATACATTGTCAATGGGATTATTGAGTTGCCTAAAAAGAAACAAAGTACTTCGATAGGGAAGTAGACAAATTTCCTTAACTTTGTACTTATGATGTGTGAAAAAAACTTAATGAAAACACCTAGTTATAGTTATTTGCTCTGCTGAAATAATTGAAGAAAGTCAAAGAGTTTGAGTGATACTCTTAAGGAAAACAGGTATAACAGAAAGCTTATAAGCAAATTTATGACCGCAATAGTTAGAAGAAGTACAAACAATGAATAAGAAATCCCTGTTCATAAGCCAACAATTTAGAGGCAAGACAGCTAATAAACTACTGATCCATAGTGTACATAGAACAATCTAGAGAACATTCAACCCCGGAAAACTACGACTAGTATTTCTAACGCAACCAATTATGACATCAAGATTAAAAAAATGAACTACCTAGAGACGTCACGTTATTTTGTATTTATCAGTCCAACTACTATGGAGCGACTTATACTGACCGACGTTCAAGAGATTCACGTTTTTGTGCTCGTGAACACCTTATAGTCTGGTTAAACAAAGATATGGTTAAAACAGTAAATCGCACAATTTTCGCTCACTTAAACTGGTCATAGTTTAAGAGTAAATAATTAATTTCCAGTAGTTTATTGAGTTAGTAATTTTCTGCCAAAACCTCTTCTCTTACTCTGATCAACTACAGACTCAATAAGTCAATGGTCATCTTAAATTACAGAGATTTCACATTTAGAGATGATCATTGACATCATTTAAACCACTAAGTCAAAATCTTATGGTCCACAATTTTAATTTCTTTCAATCTGAGCTACAATGAAACAATCTTAATAATGATGCTTCGTATATGCGACGGTTGGTATGCAGTACTGAGAAATTCCAAGTTCAGAAGAAACAACTGACTACAGTAGTCATAAACAAAAATTATATCAAAAAGACATAAGATTTACTGTGAGACAGAAATACATGCCAACCGATTGGGATATCTAACTTTGAACTATATGACAATTGGAACATCGGAGAATACAACAAGCTGATTGAACGAGGTTAAACTATATAACAGGATTAATGGCAAATCAATTAACGTGGATCAGTTTCTTTACTTCGTTACGATAAACCGAAGTCGTACGAGTCTTTAATTGTATTCCTAATGATTCGATCCACAGAACTGAAATGTATCATGAGTATGTTATCAAGTGATCCAGTCTATAGTACAATTTACTGAGTAATATTTCTTTTTTTCACCAATATATCGAATCTCTCGAAACATACGATACTTTAATATCCACAATTGTGATAAAATGACACAACATTCCTCTCTGTGCTAATGTGGTATGGCGACTCGAACTGATGTACGTACGTACAATGTTCTAAGTTGTGACTGACTGATTTCAATAGATGTTAGAAAAACTTAAAATATAGAGAGATTTTTAAAAGTTTCGAACTCAAGTCAGCCAGCCAGTTATCATATCACGCTCACTTTTATACATGAACTAAGTTTAATAGCTAATGATGAGCAGATCAAGCCAAACAAACAATAAGTGACAACAAATAATTTAATTTGAAATAGTTTGGATTATCCTGTTATCAATATTTTGAGCTGAAATTTTATCATTCTTGGCATATTGGCATACTGTGTTAATTGCTTTGATATATCCATAATGATAATAACAATTTGCGACTCGTCAACCGAATGTACTCGGATCCAAGAGTTGATGTTAGATTCAGGTGCATTCTGATGACGAGTCTCAAATAAAACAATACGCAAGTCCTGAATCCCACTGCTAGTCACATTCCATATATTCTATATCAACCAGTGACAATACAGTTACAAATCAAAACATATATGAAAAGAGGATTTTGTGGAGATTTTAGTAATTTTATATAGTTGAGATCATGATTTAGACATTAACACCATTGAATGCCGGCTCAGTCGTCTATTGGTTAGGCGCTTGCGCGCGAGACTGATAGATCCTGGGTTCGAATCTCGCAAGGTGGGATCGTGGGTGCGTACTACTGAGGAGTCCCACGGTAGGACGAAACGGCCGTCCAGTGCTTCCAGGTTTTCCACGGTGGCCTAGCTTCAATTGACTCATGATTTCAACTACGAAAATACTAAAATTCTCCACAAAACCCCCTCTGAACCATTTTTTTAAAAATTGTGGCTTTGAGTTAATTAAAAATGTCTATAAGGACTGATAAAGTTCAGAAATGCTGAGAGTGAAGCAGTTGTTATCTGTGGTATAGGATGGAAATCGAGCACCTCGATTGTGTATATCAGAATCGAGACAATCAATAAACCAATGAGAAAGAAGATGAACAACTGCAAGGTTAGAATTCAAGCCATAGGATAAGACAATTGAAATAAATATCCAGACAACTGCTACAAGATTATGGATAATGTAGGGCCAGTGAAATGTCACTGAACCCTAGCCAAATCATCCAGCAGTTGGGTCACTGAATATAGAACAGATCATCGATCCCCGCCAAGGTCAAGGACAATCAACGCGCATCAGTTATTCATACGCCATGGACTGGCCCATGCGGCAGTGGTTCTACTTTCGCTTGTATCTACTTAAACTAATATATTCCTGTAATAACGTCTTTTGTGTTGCACAGTCTTCAGAGCATCCATGGTCCCTTGATACGTCGATGGGGCAATCCACGTAAGGTGCTGGTCTCGAGGTGTGACTTCGAAGTTAGCTTGTTCGTTAGACCCTTCCCGTTTTACTCGAGTAGGCCTCCAATCATTAGACATAGATCATTAACGTTGATGATCTACAATAGTTATCAAATTTCAGGCCAATAGAACAAGTTATTAGTCGATTGTGTAGATTACTTCTTTTTCAAATATGATGTTGTCTAGAGGAAGAAACCAGAGCCTCATGATTAAATGATCTAATTCAGAGAACATAAATTCATTAAAAGAATCAAAATAACAGTTTATCAATGACACATTTCATCTCATGTTCTCACTATAACAGCTGATAAGAAAAACAATCACAAACCTTGTTGAACAGCTTCCCAATTCGGACAGTACAAAATGTAATTGTATTTTTCACATAATTGTATCAAATTAGGCAGCAATTTCTGTCTATAGACACATATGTAGAGTAATAGAAAATAAACAACAGATAAGTATATTACATTTGAAATGTATTATCTACACAAAAAATGTTTATAGTTATGCAGAAACGGATAATGCTACAATTCACCATGGAGTTTTATTTATTTAAACACATAAATATTGGTACAAGGAAGCATCAGATATGTATGCGCTACATAATTCTCATTTGATTTGTGTGAGGGCTATGATACTGCCCAGGTGCCCAAACTGAAGCCACACTCCGAACCTTTGACCTAAAGGTCTGATCCACAAGGCAGTGGAGCATCGTGAAGAGATGCAGTCCCATGGTAGCCGGTGACCAACGATTGATTCATACTCAATTTGTTCCCTCAGGATACTGAAACCCATGTGCACCATTGGTTTTGAATCAGGGTTTTCAAACTCCCCTAGGTGAATTTTCCGTTTCCACCAAGACGGTTAAAGAGCCGGACATTTGCTTTTCGTCTTCTCAATTTTGTAAACAACAGTAATGCCACGGAAAGGCAGTGAGTAGAATTTCCATGGAAGAGGCTATATAAGTGTGGTCATGTGAGAGCATTTCGAGAAGGTGAGCGAACTCTCCCCACTCTCAGCCGTACCAGGGCGTTTGGAGAATTCAAAAACACTTGAGTACTATATTACACCTAAAAAACTTTTAAAAAATTTTGCGCTGGACGAAAACACAATTTAGGGTACTAAATGGATTATTTAGTGCGAAAACACAGTGTTGACACATTATAACAATGAAGTGATTTTTTGTGAGTCTATTTACATACTACTATTAGTAGGCAAATAATTTCACCGAAAAAATCGCTACTTTTCAGTGATGAAATTAGATTACGTAAACGCTATTTCCTAATATTTTACAGTAGGTTAAGATATAGTGCAAAACTTACATTAAGAGTGTTCTATTAACTACTTATCGCTAAGTAAGACTTTAAAACCACATCCAAAGAAAACTTACCCTTCAATAGGTAATTTATACAATGAACAACCCATTATAATTATAGGTTGATCAGTTTTATATATAATAGGTTCAGATTCATTAACCCATATAACATGTGGAAATGATTGATTCATTAAAAGATATTTAGGTATTTTGTTTATATTATCAATATTATTTGACATTAACATTGAATATTGAATATCATTAAATTGTTGTTTAAACCATTGTTGTATAGCTAAATGAAAACGTGTACGATTGAATGTACGTAATTTTAAACATTTTACAGCGCGATAATTTGAATATAAATGTATTGAAGTGCAACAAATAAAACAGAACCAAATAAGACTGAAATATAAAAGAATGAAAATATGGAGAAAATAATTGAGAAATCAACGAAAACGGAGCTTCATTTGAAAAGGATTGATGGTCTAGGTGACTTACAATTTCCAAAACATTTATGTAACTTTGGAAGTTTAGACTTTCCTAGGAACAGAATTATTCACAATAACGTTTAACATAATTATGTAATGCTATCTTTTCTTCTTTCTTTCTTTTAAGTATCTATCAAATCCTTTCATGCATTTTGTGAGGACGGTTCACAGGTGAACTTGAGGAAGCTCAGGAGGAGCTGAACATATTCCATCCAATCGGCTTTTGAAAGAATATTCACTACGTGCAGCTTCCCTATTAGACAAATGTTAATAACCCTTTGTGTGCGGATTAGATAACTATAATGATGATTTTGTTTTTACTAATAACTATAAATACCTGACAGTTTTGTACCATAATTGACACTTCACTTAGCATTGTTTGTTTGGATCTTCCCATTGATGTTTAGGACTGGAACTGGTCAGTCTCTTATTGGCATATGTGCATACTGTGCTTATTGCCTCAATATAGCCTTAATTCACAAACATGTTAAGCAAAGATGGATAGTGGCTAGCAGTGGAATCCTAAACATCGATGGGAAGATTCAAACAAACAATATTAAGTGACTTTAAACTTTACCCTATTTCACAAGCAAGTGGCTATCAGGACTCAGTAGCTGAGTGGATAACGTGATGGCGTTTGAAGCGAACGGTACTAGGTTTGAGTCCCAGAGTGAACATCAACTCTGAGATGCAGGTACATCCAGCTGACGAGTCTGGAATAGGACGAAGCGAGCGTCCTGGATTCCACTGCTGGCCACTATCCATCTTTGCTCATAATTGACTCTGTTTGGAATAAAATTCCTTCCACTTGTCTTCTGTGCGACTTGGAAAGGTCATAGCATTCGAGTGCTCAAGTTATACGCGACATATTAAGAATCTAAGTTCAAGATATAACAAATTCTAACTCAACAATTGAGTGAGATGTTACATATTATTGGATTTCAGAATATATTTTCGATTCTGATGTACATTTCATCACGCAACTAATACAATAAGAGACTATACAATTCACTAGTAGATAAAAGTCGTGTTGTATTGTTAGTCAGTTTAGATTGAAGATTATGGACCGTTGGAATTGCACAATGTGATACTCTATTCGTTAAGAAACTTGAATTATTTTAGTCTGTCGTATGTCAAAGCTGTGAACTATTAAACTATTACAGTAGAATGTATCAGTTATTTAGTTGACAAAATGGTAAAATAAAAATATTTTCTGTTTAACACGATATACTACTATTATACAATAAGTAATTGAGATTTTACTACCATAGACTAGATATTCAATCGATACTCTATACACAGACTTGAATCACGATATGCGACAGATACATAATTATTCACCAAAAATTAGGAAAAAAGCAGTCTACATTCATTGAGTTCAGAACAGAAATCAATAACGGGAAGGAAATTACACATTAAATATTCACAAGCTAGATGTTTATATGTCCATGTTAGGTGGTCAACCGCACCTAACATTCATCAACTACACATCGTCATAACTACCTAGTTTTTAAGATAATGTTGATTTGTGATGAAAAACTCGGTCTTATTAACGTCTGATTCTATTACTATTAAATTATCATGATTTAAAATAAATGGATGACTAGTTTCGTAATACTACATCATGGAGTAATCTAGGTTCTGACGAGGAGCTGTAGCCAGTGAAGTTTAGTCATGTCGATGCTCAGACAAATATCATCAGTAGTAACAAGTGTTAATCGTGAAGTATTACGAATTTAATAAAGTTAGAGAAATGACGCAAGACCCGAGAAAGTTCTAGAGTCAGCTCTTAACGCCATGCACTCCTGTGGAGTTCCACACTAGAATGAGATAGCTGTCGAACGATTCTTCATTTCTAATAGTTGTCTAATCAAAGTAAATCTGTGATGTAAAACTACAAAATTCAACAAATTTCACAATCACTCATCATTAAAAAAACTAATTAGTTTGTTGGATTGGAAATTTATAGAATTTTGAAAATCTTCAACACCCACCCATATCAATGTGGAATAAACAGATAACAGGAAAAAAATTTTGTAAGATCACTTACAACTGATTACCGGTCACCATATATAACAAAATAAAATTAAGTAACCATGCCATCAAATTAGACAAGGTTTCCTATATGAACAAAAAAAAAAACAATGTTAACAAAATAAACCTTTGTCTATGTGATATATGTATAAAAGAATTAAACTAACCTGTAAATATATTCATGTATGTGAGATATAGATTGGAAAGATTATAACAGGCACACATCAAAAAGAGTTTAACCACCAGTCATGCCCCCAAATGCCCTGGTACGACCGAGAATGAGAAGAGTCCGCTCTACCTCTCAAAATGCTCTCACATGACCACGCGTATATAGCCTCTGGCATGGAAGTCCTACTCACCACCTTCCCGTGGCATTACTGTTGTTTACAAAATTGAGAAGACGAAAAGCAAATGTCCGCGCTTTAACCGTCTTGGTGGACACGGAAAGTCCACCTAAAGGAGTTTGAAAACCTTGATTCAAAACCAATGGTGAACATGTGTTCCAGTATCCTGAGGGAACAAATTGAGTATGAATCAACCATTGGTCACCGGCTACCATGGGACTGCATCTCCCCACGATGCTCCACTGCCTTGTGGATCAGATCTTTAAGTCAAAGGTTCGGGGTGTGGCCCCTTAAGAAAACCACCTGCTTCGGTCTGGGCACTTGGGCAGTATCACAGCCTTCGCACAAATTAAATGAGATTTGTATGGCGCATATATATCTGGTGCTTCCTTGTACCAATATTTATGTGTTTAAATAAATAACAATAAATAAAACTACCAGTCATTAGTGAACCTAGATTCTGGTATAGATATGCATTAAACCAAGTTTTTATACCGTATTAACAAAATAAGTAACAAACAAGTTGAAACAATAGTACTATAAGTGATAAGAAGAAAGACTAGAGATTGATTATATGGTTTAAAAAGAAATAAAAAGAAGGTATGTATTAAGAAACACTGGAAGTCAAGATATTGGAGAAGATAAATGGCAAGACTATAATTCATTGACGACTTTTGGACGAATCTCAAAGGACCTTGAGAAACATTAGCCAATCAGTAAACAGTCTGTATAAAGCGAAAATATGTTATACAAAACCAAAGAATGAAAGTGGATACACTTCTTTTATATGGTCCAAAACTTTGTCAAGGTTAGAAAGAGGTTCAAAGGTTCTAAAATCGTAATGCATAAGGTAGAGGAACTCATCCATATGGCTCCATAATAGTCAGTCTCTGGAGCCAAGATAAGGTCACATAAACCCTGTCAGCCTCGACAACATAGTTTCATTATTGTTCGTGTGTACTCCGGTTGCGTAAGTTTATCAATATTATTATGGATATATTCCTACAACACTCATAACACTGAACAGCTGAAGTTTCAGTAACATCTGCGATCATTTAAGTCAATGTTACTGGTGCTTTTATTATACAGTTCGTGGCAATTATTATAATATGCCTTAGTCTCAATCTGGATCGAGCCAAAAAGCTTCCTATTCTAGCAAACATCTTCCTCCAACATATGTTACAACGAAGGACAATATCACGGTAGTCTGCACAAGATCTTCAAGTCATTTAATTATCACAATTACAAATAAAAGAACTTCTTAGTAGTCCCATTTATTGTAGCCGCTTAATTGTCAAGTCTACTCTAAAATCCTCTGTGAACCAATCGCACATGAACATCAGGTACTGAAATTGGCGCCATGACATTGAAATCCCTCAAACGCTTCTGCTTGGCTTGTTCGCAAATTATAGTTTCGCCAGATAATCAGTGAATAAAACCATTCAATTTTAACCCAAAATGTACAACCACTGATTGATCATAGCTATGGTGTAGACTGTAACCAGGTAGTCTGAATCGACCATGGCTCAGTTAATAATTCGACGGACTAATGTTTGGGTGCCCTTAGTTTTCATCCAAACTACTCCTACTCCATTTGAGACTGAGCATCGATTTTTGAAGTGGCTGGGCATGTGTAATACATGTCTCAGAAACTTCAGTCGATGAAAATTTACAGTCCTATCAACTGATTTTCTTTCTTCGCCTAAAACTGCACACCTAAACTCGGCATTGTTGTCAGGCTGGAAAAATTTATTATTCAACCTAAAAGCTAAACAAATTACATTAATGAATCATGGTGACTAAAATTAATTAGATTTCCATCGAAAACGATACATAAGTAGTATGACTGATGTTGGTTAATTCTTAGTGCTGATCAGATTCTAATGATGAAGAGCTCAGTTGTTACATTTATCTCTCAATACCACCGAATGGTACTGATTTTGAGTATTTTTGGAAGGAGTATCCATACTCGTTGGTAAACACCTTAATGATGAGTGCCAACTAATATGAAGATCTCTTGAAGATCGCATTCAATGAACTGACATGATAATAATTCAATAATCTTTAAATACTGAGGAAGCAAACAGTCGTTTACTAATCTCAAGGTGGATTGTTACGAAATATTCTATGCCATATACTACTATGATAAAGTAACTACAATGAATGCATACAATTACTATATAAATGGACACAAATCTTATGATTCAAATAGAATGAAAACAAGACCGATGGATAGAGTTATTTGTAACCATAGCAACAGCATGAAAACACGGCATTTCAAACTGTGATTCTTTTTTCTTACCCTATAATACATTACTGATTAAATCGATTGACTATGACATTGTGAACTTACATGTTACATATACTTAATAGTAAATTAACTCAAAGAATCAATATAAACAAACACTACTGATTTGGATGGCATTCAAGTGAATATCACTTGAACTACTGCACATTAGCAGTAAGTAGTTAAATAGTTATAACTTGAAATCGATGGTTAAGCTCCAAACAAGGTAATTAACCAACATTTTAGGCAAAACAACATTTACTCAAGTCTAATATAATACAAAATAAGGTCATATATTATGGTAATTGATTATTAAGAATTGACCAATGTCGTGTTTCTCACTTGGACTAGTGGGTACATTCTTACTTAATAGACAAAGTTCGATCACTACAACAGGACCAAACAAATATGAAATTGGTCAGTACTTAGTTATCAGTCAAAACAAATACTACAGTCGGCCCGAATAGCACATTGGTAATACCTTAGATAGCGAAAATGTATGGTACGGGTTTACATTACACAGCGTATTAGTTCTCTTGAAACTGTGGGTACCCCTTGTTCATAATTGTCAACAACTTTCAATCAGGAAATTCACAAATACTTATAAATACTTCTTAATATGAAAGTTTAATGTTAGAATATGAGGAAGCACTAATGTTACTAATTAGTGATAATAAAAATGTGAAGTGCATATTGCGTTATCTAGTTGCTGAATAAATGGTGATTCTGAAAAAAACACGATATATATATATATATACATCCCGCGTGAGGGATTGTGGGTGGGCATCGTTGAGGAGCTATATACCAGGACTAAACGACCGTTCAGTACTCTCAGGTTTTCAATAGTATTCTAACATTGATCGATTCATGATCTCAATGAAACTCAACAATCTCTACAACGCTATAATAATAATGTGAAATTAAGCAAGAATGATCTAACGGTTACACATAAAAAGATCTTGATCTGTTTAGACATTTATACTTAACAAAATTTCTTACTATTGAGAAAGATTCGCTTGAAAGTTTACTATGAATAAACGATATAACATACTCATCAAAATGCAATCTTCTACTCACACTGCATTAATTATACTTCTAAATCCCGAGACAAACTTTTCCCTTTATATATTTGAGGTATTTTAAGCATTTCATTAGCGTATCAACCAAAACGTTATCTCATTGAGTGAATGCTCATTTAATGGCATTACTTCAGAGGTTTTGGGTAAGATGAACCAAAATTAAAACTATGAGGAGTTGGTCTGAAAAATGCATTATAATAAAGATGTGCATTTCCAACAATCTGGTCACATATATACTTGTCAAGGCGGTTTATATTAAAACTTATAAAGATCAACTAAATGGCAGCTCCAATAAACTTTAATAATGACCAATAGAGAACGAAAAAAATTATTATAATATAGAAAGAATGGGGTGTGACGTGATCGTCTAGGACTATGTAGAATTATGGACTTAACTTTTCAGTCACGATAAATTACCAGTGTAATATGTTATCTCAATGGCTACTTCTATTATCTATCTGAAAGTTATGTTGTTTTTGACTTTCCTATAAATGGTAAAGAGACGGACTGACTTTTACACCGATTTTTAAAATTCAGCGGGTAACCGTTTAATATCAGTGTTTTATTCAGCAGTTTCAAATCTTCTTCAAACGCATCTGCAATGCATATTCGTTAAGTTCTGTTGATGACCTACTTCACCAAGCCTTGTTTGTGATGCAGCGGACAAAAACTGTAGGTAAATAATGAAAAGTTTAGATCACCGTCCTATAAACTGACTGATTTATGGTCCCATCTTTCCCTCAGCTCAGAAGTGTGTCTAAAAAGGGCAATTGGTCATTATTTTCTTCCTCACAAGTAAGATAGTTTGTGGGCGATCGGGTCTATCTAATAACTGATCAGCACCGAATTCTACCATATGCGACTAATATTTCATTGATGCGTCAACTTAACAGAGTAATCTCGCTGACAAGCGATGAATGACCATAATGTTGTGAACGAGAACACAGATGGGTACAACCTAATTACACAGCATGTTGGTAAAATATGAGAACCATACACTGAATACTTCATTTGCGAATTTCCATCATTTGCCCTTCACATTCCGCATGTTTCTTCAAGTTTACAATTCCTTTCTATTCTTCTTAACTCGATCTTCTTAGCCTTCTGCTGCCAGGTTTCGCACTTACGATTGATGTTACATACTACTTAAGTCCGTCGACATAAGTAGCATACAAAACAATACAATTATCAATTTTTGTTTATTGTAACTTTTATCGAATTGATCTTTATAAGTTTCCGTATAAAATGCCTTAAAGATTATATGTGTAACTAGATGGTTGGAAATGTACAGCTTACGTATACTATACTTTTCAGATTAACTCCATCGTCTAATTGTTTTATCAAAGCGACTAATTGCTTTGAATTAAAAGTAGTTTTATTAATCTTAACTAATTCATTGGTGTAATTCATAGAGTTGTAAGTAAAATAAAACTATATGGAAAGCATAAAACTAACCTGACTACCATCTTTAGCTGATACATCAGCTAGATTATTATTGATCGCTTGATGTTGAACAATAGCTGCACGCGTTGCACTACCAGCGACACCAACTAAAGACTTTTTTTAAAAGAAATGAAGTATATGTACGTTTGGCATAGAAGGTATGTAATGATTATTAAATTTGATAGTTTATATCCCCGGATAACTTAAAAATGTGAACCATTGAATACCTAGTGCAACACCCTTTCACAAACTTAAACCTACAATCTGACCAGTAATCGGATATTGGGTCATCAGGATTTAAACTGAGAGTATCGACTTTATACCGCTGAACAACTATCTACAGTTGAAACTAGTTCGTGATACAAGCTATCTTTAAGGAGTGTATCTGGTTAGGTCATTCAGAAAAATGATGAAAAAATTAAAAGTGTGAACGATGCTGTACATACAAATTGAAAATATACATCTAATATATCCATTCAAGTGTTTTTTCCTCTCAACCTGTAACGTGGGATAAAATAAACCATAAACTGGTTCCCAACTAAGTTGAATACTTTTATTCGAAATATGAATTCTCAACGAAAAGACCGTTTTCATGATAAATCGATTTGTGTTGAATAATCTGTGGAAACTAAAAGGAGATAAGATCGACAGTGTTATAGTAGTAATGTTACAAAAAGGAAGTTGAAATCATGACCTTTGCGATTTAATGGAGATATATAGTACTGTACGTAATAGGATGAATTTAGATTATCGGCAACTTCATCACAAATAAATGTAGATATAACTCCAATAATCTGAGAGAATCACGTAAGCTAATACTATTATAATCAATCAGTAAAGGTCCGTAAGGTAATCTCAAAGGACACAAAGTGATTTAAAACAAGAAAGATGCTGATGTATAACAATATACACAGATAAACTGAAAGATTTCACCAAAAGTTTGACTTCATAATATTAGTACAAAAATCCTATATCAGGTATTGATGAAAGTATATTTCAGTGATGACCTTGAGTGAGCCCTATGGTAGCCTTGAGAAAGTGAAGTTAACCTTCAGTCAACCAGAATCCAGGTAGTATGAACGATTGATTGGCAACATAAAACCTCGAGAAAGTCAGAGTTAGGAATAACAGTATACTCTTCAAGAGAACTAATCAGATTTTAGATAGCGGTTATTTGATTTTTGCGCGAAATTTGAAACGCGATGGCGGATAGCTTGTTTTGACTGAAAACCAGGAAGCACTGAACGGCTGTTTCGTCGTACTGTTGTAGTAAACAAGAACACGAGTGTGGACAATCGAATGTATTTAGGCACAAATTACAGACTATCTCACTAAATTCTGATAACCATACAGCAAACAGTTAATTTGTAAAATAACAACCAATTGTCTCAATCTTAACTGTTCCTTCCGTAAATATCAGTTCATCTTCTCTAATTTCATTGTTCGTGCATTTTTCTACCAATTGCGCTTCATTTCGGCTCTCTCCTTATCGGTCTTCTGCCAAAATACATTCTACGTCTGTTCATCACCATATACTACTTATATGGATATAAGTAGACCACACTACACTGTGACACTCTATAGGAATACACAACCACAAATTCACTAAGGGTTGGAATCAGAAGCTTTGGGTCTCTTGCTGAGCTCTTAACATTCAAACTACTGAGTTGGCATTTGATAAATTACACTTCTAACTTCAGTCAACTCACAGGCTTAAAAAGAACTAAACTTCGAGCGGTTACTTCTAGTTTTCTGGTGAAAATATGTAAGCAGAGATAATTCGTCATATCGGCAGTTGGACAAGCACCACTACTAGAAACAGATATTTATTTAAACACATAAACACTGATACAAAGAGGCATAAAATATATATGCGCCAGACTTCTTCATTCGATTCGTATGAGGACTGGAATACTGCTCGAGCACCTAGACCAAAGCAGGTAGAAACAGATGTTGGTAATAGAATGTCACAAATTGAATGGAATTAGAAATGGAAGTCATTGGGTAAAAACTCAGTAGTCTGGATGTGAAGGAGTCACAGCGAGGCTTGAAGGTGATGGGGTTGATACCTGGTGAGGTCAAGGGTGTGTAAAGACGAGCTCTATAATAAGACGAAAGAAGTGCCCAGTGATTCTTGATTTTAAATGGTTCTCTAACTAAGGTAAGCTCGTAGTGCAATACCGAAACATTTAACAATATCCACAACACCCGATAATAATAAATAAAACCATCGAAATTCATAGTACGACCCTCTATGGACAATTTAAAGAAAATTTCGCAGCAAAGTGATATAGTAGACAAGAGAATACATCCAAACCAATATAAATGAATATGAGTTACCTTAAGTACATTAGCAAGACAAAGTAACGGTGTGAACAAATAATTGAATAGTGGAGAAATTATTTCAAGGAATAAAGCACAATCGTTTAAGATATCAGCAACAAATCTATAGAAAAGTAAAAGAAAGAAAAAAAGAATAACTAGAAATGATGACTACTTCAATATACATACTGATGAATAATAAAAAGTAGAATTAACCACGACTATCTGTTTCAAGCAACCAATATTTGATTGGCGATCACTAAATATACAACAGGTATATGTCACTGCTAGATGTTATATTAGAGGACTCTAATATAGGACTCCAAAACAATTTGGTAGTTTGGTGTAACTCAGTTAGCCAGCATTTAAGCATTGTTCTGTGTGAAAGTTTGTGATACGATTTAGTTGCTGAAACTGAATCAAACGGATTGGATATCGAACCTGAGACATAATGTTTAAAAGTTCAGTATTGTAATAAACACTGTTAGATACTATACACAGCTGAATAGTCAAAACATTTTCTACTTTTAGCCACGTTAATTCACATAATTCAACGTATATCCCTAATGTCATTTGACTTACATATTCCTATTGTAGAAAGTGATTTCATACCCTAATTATGTTAGATCCATGTCGGCCGACTGATCAAACGTGAGTTGACGTTTAGAATTATTATTACTTAGTTGAAATTCGATTATAAATCGAACAATGTTAGACCATCATTAAAAACCTAGGAGTACTGGACACCAGTTTAGTCCTAGTATGAGACTCCTCAACGACGTCCACTGACAATCCCGCGCGTGGGACCCGAACCTAGAACCTTCAGACTTAAGCGTGAACGCTAAACCTCCAGACCAATGAGTCAACGTTTAACAGTGTTAATGTTTGACTTCAATCAATCCACGATACTGCGACGCTATCTCCAACCGTCTTCGGTGGATAGCTGCCTCACAACAGACACAGTCAAACTCCACTAGTCACAGTTAATCACTAGAACTTTGAGAATTACCTCGCCAATCTAGTCACTAGTGAGCACATAAGTGATTTAAATATCAAATAATGTTCATAACATAACTGCTTACCTCCAAAATTTGCAATCACAGTCTAATTTAATTCTATAAGACAATAAGTAGTATTATAATTAGGAAAAAAACTAATTAATTCCTACCCATGATAACCAGCGAATATAATTCTTCCAATCATACCTGAACCATCTGGAAAATCAAAAATGGACAAAAATAGTAATAATAATATCATCAATAAGCTTCACAATTTACAGTACAGTTTGACTAAGCATAATCATTCTCTTTTCTAATCTTTATAGTTGATGATTACACGGATCAAACAACTAAGAGTTTCGATGAAACTCTCAAAAAATTCATAAAATGCTGAAGTTCTTTTGTAGATAACCTATTGACAAAAACAGCTCCTTTCAAGAGGACCAACAGTTCATCCGATAACCGTAATGATTGCAAGGATGATGGAAAAGCATAATAAACGCTAATCTCGTGTTTTAACAAAAACATTGAACATATTCGATTATATTTGAGTTCTGATTGCCGATTTACTGTTCAGACGATTGCTGGTAAAATGAATTCAGTAAAACTGTTTAGGTATACGATTAGAGTCAAACATTTGAGTTTGAAAATACTGTGTAAAACAACAAAATCCCTTAATTAGTTTACTTTCGAAGATTTTGGAAATGCTTTAAACAAATAAACGAGTGTATTCTTTCAAATGTTTAGTATTATGACGGAGCGGAGAAAGACAAATGATTTACTCGAGTTCAGGAAGTAAATATTTCATAGCTTTAGTTAGTGTATTTATTGGACAAACAAATTAAATATTTGCCAATACTGTAGTAATTTAGTCGTATACGATTCCCTATAGTATAAAGTTTTATAAACGCTCAACCTTGTTAGTATTGATGGATTAGACCATCTGAAAGTGTTTGTTTAGGCACGTAACCTAACCCATATACATCCGTTTTGAGTTATCGTTTGGACCTCATGGATTGGGCTTTTATGGGGTTACAGAGTAAAAAAAATAATACGAGTTATGGATCAATGCTGCTAAAATCTGTCTAAGCCAATCTTCTAAAGTAATTTATGATGTTTGCTTACAAAATATGATCTCATGCCATAGAAACAGTTTTCTCAGACATTCTATTATTATACCTTGATATTCGTGATATTTAAATCGATATACTCCCACACACGAAGTAGACTGTCACACAATAAAGGAAATTTTAGAAATAGTGGAACGTTCGACGATAAGATAACGTATGACTGTCAGTAAATTCCCGATTACAATTGAGAAAACTATTTACATACATAATTTGCCGAAAAATATAAAATCATACAGTTTAGGAGAAACAATGAAATTAAAATATTTAACAGTTACCCAAAAGAAGGTTGATATGAACGCTACTTTATTTCGACTTATCATTTTTCAGATATCGCCCCCAAATGCCTTGGTACGGACGAGAATGGGGAGAGTCCGCTCTCCCTCTCAAAATGCTCTCACATGGCCACGTGTATATAACCTCTGCAAGGGAAGTCCTACTCACTACCTTCCCGTGGCAGGGGTGTTGTTTATGAAATTGAGAGGACGGAAAGCGAAAGCCGAGTTGGTGGACATGGAAAGTCCACCTAAAGGATTTTGAAAACCCTGATTCAAAACCAATGGTGAACATGGGATCCAGTATCCTGAGGGAACAAATGGCGTATGAATCAATTGTTGGTCACCGGCTACCATGGGACTGCATCTCCTCACGATTCTCCATTTTCTTGTGGATCAGACTTTTATGTCAAAAGCCTCCGGGTGTGACCCCCTAAGAAAACCACCTGCTTGGGTCTGGGCACTTGGGCAGTATCACAGCCTTCGCACAAATTAAATGAGATTTATGTGGCGCATATATATCTGGTGCCTCCTTGTACTAATATTTATGTGTTCAAATAAATAAATGAATAAATAAATTTTCAGATAACACTTTATATCTTATTTAGAAAGTCTTGTTAATCTAAGACATATTCAAGTACCAGATGGTAAATAATGAAGATGTCAAATTAGTATAGGGATGTTTCATATTATGAGTTGAAAAAGAGGATAATATTAATAGAGTTCACACAACTATTAGGTAATTGGATTCAAAAATCAGATAACATCCTCAATTCTAACAGTTAAACAGTTATTCTTCATTGTATACAACACAGTACAATGTTCATTTAATGACTGCATTTATCACTGTTCCACTTAGGGAGAATATATACATATATTCACATCTACTACTGTTCACATTAAATATTTTAGTGGAAATGAATAATCAATGTCGTGAGAGATGTCGTTATGTAACCTATAAAAATTTCGACCAACCTCTTAAATAAGATGCCTTTCCAAGGTAGACAAACAAAAAGAGAAAGTACAGTTTAAATTATAAACTGATAAAAAAGAGTTTTAACTGGAGTAGAGAAAGAAATCAGAGAGAAGCGCTGGAATTGGATATGACATACATTGAGGAAGTCACTCAACTGCGTCAAAAGACAAACCCTCACATGGAATCCACAAGGTCAAAGGAGAAGAGGAAGACCAAAGAACACATTACGACAACAAACGGAGACAGACATGAGAAGAATGAACAACAGTTGGATAGAACTAGAAAGGAAGGCCCATGACAGAGTGGGTTGGAGAATGCTGGGCGGCGGCCTATGCTCCATTGGGAGTAACAGGCGTAAGTAAGTAAGTAAGATGTTTTGATAATGTTGAGTTTGTTTGAGCTGAATAGTTTAATGGTGAAGATTCATCCTCTATCTGGACAAGATTATCAACGCTTTTCAATTAAATCATTCAAACCATAAAAAAAGTGTACATTGATACTTTCTCACAATTTCAATGACAGACTTCGGTTTGTATTGTTTACAGAGTTTTATTGAGGAATTGAAACATTACAAGAAAATGGACAGATAGACATACAATTATCAAAGCGAACCATCAATAAAGAAAAATTGAAATTTTATAAAATATTTTAAAATAATCAAATGAACAACACCTTTAAACATCCACGTTAAACTAGCACTTAATATGGTAGCTGATGAATCCCCAACACCTACACCGATTAAAACAGCTTGTGATGCAAGAGCACCAGTGATACTGCTGGCAAATGCCTGTTTAAAATAATTAAAAAAAATGAAATCATATCAACGATATAGGATATAGACAACATTTATGATGAATTTATCTCAGTTGGGATAACCATTAAAGACTAAGAAGCAATGGAATTATTTGACAGTATACACCTACAACTTTGCCTGAAGTCGAACATAGGGTAATCGGGTAATGAAGAGCATCCTTGACTATTAGAACCGCTGATACGATCTCAGCTTTAGTCAGTTCGCGATAGACAGCGGCGATGTTTTAAACTTGGATATTTTCTATAAAGCGTAATTAACGTCATGATTAATTTTAAAGATGATCGTATCGTACAGGAACAATAAAAACGAAATGCTCACTGAAAATTAGAAATATACTGCTAAAATCTCAGTCAGTCAGCTAGCCAGTAGTAAATAACGTAGAACCTGGTACAGGTTTGCATCGGTAGAAGTTGCCATACCATATCAGCGAACTAAGGTGAAATCTTTAAAAAAAACACCCGAATAGTACAAGTATAAGGAGTATCAATGGTAATAGAAAACATTAAAAATGAGCAGTATGATTCCATAAGATAGGATGAAATTATGTAAATTGTAAGATAAGTTTTAAACTTGACATCTAACGGAAGACATCGGGTGGATGTACCTACGCTACCGGAACCGATTCTGAACTATTTCGCTCAACAGCCCTGAACATTGGTAAAGATAATCGCTTAGACCCTAGGCGGCTAGTCTGTAACTTTTAACAAGGTTTAGTTCAACAGTCAATGACTTCGTAGACTAATGCCACTTCTTCGTTCAGCGACTAAAGACTTTTGAATGTATATATTTCCAACCAGTTAAATACTGAGTATAGGTACGGTCAATTTTGGTATGAAACTCAGTGTTTAAACTATACGAGCTGTAACTTCCAGTATATCTCAATAAATGTTCGCTGAAATTTCCTCTATAGTGAGAATAAAACATCTTCAGGCAACACACATTATCCACACATGCACTGATCACTTCTCATCACTAATCGTTACATCCTGACAGATGTACTACTGTTGAAATATACTATCTAGAAAAATACAATCTCGTTAAATCTTTGAGCTGAAATCCAAAATAATTTACCTTAAACGAATAGGAACTTTTAGTTTAGTTGTAATAAAGTTACGTAGTGCTCTTTGAGACCAGGGGACAACACTTTAAGTTAATAAAGTTTTCACCCATTATACCTGCACTTAAGAATGAAGTCTTTTATTTTCGTGTAACATGAACATGGTTTACAACCTGATGTTATAATCAATCTTGATGATTGTAGTACCAGGTAAAGACGATGAATCGAAGTATGACGTTGGGACTCTATATCGAATAAGGCCGCTGGGATGTGTTACATATACTTAACAACCACCCACCTTAACCAGCAGTGCTAGCTGGCCCAAGAGTAGATATGAAGAAAGATACGGCCAACTGGACAAGGTATCTCGAAACCAGTCACAGTGATGTGCATGCATTCATGCTTCACCTTTCCGAAATTCCTGAATTTCAATTTCACACTGTACTTCTTATTCCTTTATTTCGTTTTTCGATCAAGTGATTCAAAAACAGTAAATTAAATCCATATTATTATTCTTTTAATCAACTCAATATCATACGACAATTGAACATGCAGTTTGGAAAGGAAAGTGCCATCAAACGACTTGATCTTAGATTCCTGATGTCAGTTCGCTATTCCTACTCTTATTCTACCTAGTAAGATACTTTACAGTAAATAGCAAAAAAACAGCTTTTAGCCACTACAATTACGAAATCATTAGTTATCGATCATCATTTGTTATAGATTGATTTACACAAACATCTTTATAAAATAAACTTTATTTATTTTATTTATTTATTTAAACACATATATATTGGTACAAAAGGGCACCAGGTACATATGCGCCACACAAAATAATGAAAGTAGGTAGATAAAGGATGAAAAGATAAGGCGGGCTGAAATGTAAAACCAGAAGATTCTTTCAGTTAGGAAAGTTAGAACCATTCTTTATGTAGAAAGTAAAAGAAGGTTGCAGCAGGATCGCCACTGGCTTCTATTCTGAGCCATATCCGATAACGTCTCTAGCCACTGTGTTGCACTATCTCTCGGACCCCAACCAGGGAGTCGTGAAGGACCAACAAAAGCTAGCCCTTTGCAGCTCTCTTTCATGCCACGACACCATGTCATACACTGACCTCCTCTCCGCTTTCTCCAACCAGTCCCAGGGTCGGCAAATAATGCACGACGCGGAAGTCTCTGGGACGACATTCGTAAAACATGTCCGAGCCACCGAAGTCGGTGTTTCAAGATGGTGACACCAATTGAATTATCGTCTCTGCGCCCGAACACACGATGCCGAACCTCTGCATTACTAACATGGTGTTGCCACTGGATGTCAGCAATCCTTCGGAGACAACGATGATCGAACACAGAGAGACGTCTAACATCCTCAACTCGGAGAGGCCAGGTTTCACAAGCATAGAGCAAAACTGCTCTCACCGACGCGTTGTAGATCCGACCTTTTACAGCCAGACTAACATCACGAAGGCGCCAAAGATGGCCCAGATTGGCATAAGCCGCTCTGGCTTTCATTATACGTGCATCGATCTCATCACTCACGCCACCACAAGCACTTATATAGCTACCGAGATACACGAACTTCTCAACTACTTCAATCTGCTCACCATCCAGGGTGAGTACAGGATGAGAATCCTGCCAGTCTTGTAGAAGTACTTTGCACTTGGAGGGTGCAAAGCACATGCCGTACCTGCGGACACTGATTGCCAACTGATTAAGTGCTGATTGCATGCCTTGGGCATTATCGCACAGTAAGACAATATCATCCGCATACTCAAGGTCGAGAAGTCGTTCTCCAGGCAACATATCCACACCGCCATTACTTACATCCATCAGAGCTGTTTCTAGGATGTCGTCGATGGCAAAGTTGAAGAGGAATGGGGAGATCGGGCAACCCTGCCTAACCCCACTGCTTGAATGGAACAAGGGAGAAAGGTGGTTGTATGCCCTCACTCTGCCTGAGGTGTTCGTATACAGGGCCTTTAAGATGTTAATGAACTTCTCAGGCACACCCTTCTTCAATAGACAATCCCAGAGAACAGTCCTGTCCAACGAATCGAAGGCCGCCCTGATATCAAGAAACACTACGATTGTTGGCCTGCGATAAGTATGACAAACAAATGAATGAAATTATGAACTCTAAAAATAAAATAAACTCCATAAATCTTGATTTTACATGCGAATAGTATACACATGTAAGGAAAACAGCAGTGTGGGGCTCCTCAGCAGTGTGCATCCACGACCTCGCCCCGCGAGATTCGAACCCGGGACCTACCAGTCTCGCGCCAGAGCACTTAACCGATAGACTACTGAGCCGGCATCCGAGGTATGGCAACTTGGACCGATGCATAAATGTGCCTGGTCCTACGTTGTAGCTGACTAACTGATTGACCTTAAGGAAAACAAAACTTGTAACAGGCATATTTTGTGCTTTGGATAGTAAACAAAATAAATCAGGTTCATATTCGTATGTCTAAACTTATTTCGCCAAAAACTAATAAACTGATCATTAAAAACAAAGTATATTGATAAGTAGATTGAAAGTGGTTATACATAGTGTTTGTACAGTTATGAAGAATCGATCGAAAACCACATATCCAAATTTAACATGTTATCAGTAAACAAGAAAGGAATAAAACATATAGGAACAATTTATGCATTGTAAACGTTTTCTATGATATTGAAGGATGGCGTTATTGCTTAAAAATAAACCTTAATACTTTATACAGTGCATAACTGATAAAAATATAACGCAACCAAAGTGAATGGCAATATCTACTTCAGTATAAATTTTATCATACACGATAACATCCGAATCACCATTCAGAAGAAAAGTCTTTTGTGTCTAACTGCTACCCATTCGTCAACAGCTGAATTATGTATTTGGCTTACAGCTATACTGTTTATGTGAGGGCTATTAAAACTACCCGATTACAGGCACGCCTTGCTGTCTAGAGTACCATGTTGACTATCCACTTATAATCAACCACCTAACACCGAATGTCACACCAACTCAAGTTTTAGCTACCAAATAGTATCCATAGCCCCACAACAGACGTTGTTCAAAGCCAAGTATGTAAATCCATACCTTGTAAATGAGTTAAAGACTAATAATAATTGAAGAAGTATTCAAATCCACGACCCAATAGGACTTCTTAAAAGTCGAGTACGTATTCTAGAGAGGTGTTGAAGACTTAAAGAACCAAATTATTATAACAACAAAACATAACAGTATACTAAATAATGAAATTTTAGTGATGAAAAAAACACCTGCCTGTATAGTATCCCAAATTTGGTATTCTAAATAATCATCACTAACACTAGATGGATATCCAACAGGAAGAAAAAACTTCTAAAATTAGATGTTATAAAATTTTTCATGTGATAAACCTTTAAAGTCACCCATGATAAGTGTAGATCAAATAATGAGCTAATTTGTCGACTTTGACTTTTCTCCAATGTAAATACACGAGAAACTTCATCTCCGTATGATTCAACAAACATTTTCGAAGTCACGGGACAATTATAAACAAATAATTATCACGTTATCGTTGATTATCGAAAAAACCTCTCAATAAGACTTATTTAAAACTCGAATATTGTGGAAAACACCAGTCTAAAAAAATAATATAAAATGAAGTTTCATTTGAAAAAGGTTGGTTGTTATGACTACACTAGAGCTCTTATTGTTCTTATTATTGACGGTTCATAATAAATTATGTATATAAACATTGGGATACGACCTTACATAGTTACATATAAGAAAAATTTTACAATTAATAATTCTCTTCAAGAGTTGAGCATTATTTCGATTGATTTGATTAATTAATTACCTTCATAATGCACACGACTCAATGCTAAATACACTGGTTTTAAAGTAGTTTCTGAAATACACTATTGAGTTATACATCTACTAGATTAGTCACCAGTTCTTTAAAATAGAAGCATTGAAGTCAGAGTATTCAAATTTGTGCGTCTTTATATTTTCCGCTATCTTGGGTAAACCCGAAACAGCAGCAAAGTTATTTGTACCTCATGCTTTATTCTGATGACTCTATGGTGGTGGTGCTTACATCTAAATGTGGCTCACTACGTTGGGACAGATGCTTCTGGCTAGCCAAAATGGAAAACTTAAAGACAAGATGTAGTGTCATCAAGTATTTTGGAACTGGCAGACACAAAAACAACAAAACTGCGAAGTTGTTACTTTTTAATGTGAGCTTAAAAAATAGCAGATTGGGTTTCTAGGCGTTCATCAATTGACTTCGTCTTAAAAGATCTATTGATATAAAATACCAAACGTAAATCAAAGACTAGTTTATTTGGATTTACGTTTGTAAGGAATAACCCTAGAGATACGTTGATAAAAGGTAAAACCGCTCTTTTCTCTCCTAGCCCAGGCAATTTTCAATTTCATGTAGAAACAAAGCACGTAAGTAACAACCATTCAAGGCAATAAAGTTAAATCGTAGATATGTACATGGTTTCCCAATCTCCCTAGTTTGAGAAAACTTTCATCAGTTTTGGGGAGGCCGCTACGTAAACTTTTGTAAAACTGGCACAAAACCGCAGAATTTCCTCAAATCTTGGGGGCGAACATTTGACTTCGGAGAAAATCACGAAATTCCTTAAAATACGGAAATTTGGCTGCAATCTAAACTGTGTTCACTCTTTTGATGCGAGATTAATCAATGGTTGCCTTGAGAAGTGAATGTCAAAGCACATACAGAGTGTCTTTATGAGGGTCACATAGAGCACTCACTCTAAACTGAATAATGATAATTCAATAATCTTTGCATACCATGTGGTGCATTATTGTATACCATTTTCAGATGGCCTCAATTACAATGATCCTCATTGCAGATAATAAAAAAGGATATAAAAGATAAAGTGTGACAACTAAAATACATATTTTGCGTTTGTTTTAAGCATTCGAAATCAAAGTCTACCGAAAACTCCTACGCAGTAATGATTTTGTTTAGGCTCCTAACGACCTTGAAAAAGTATATTATCCTGGGATCACTAAAACGCAGTAATTGATTTCTATCACAACAAATTCAATAACTTACTATAAGTAAAAGGCTTATAGCTATCAAGCCATGAGACTGTCTCTTGCTCTATGGAGACTTATTTCATACTTTCTTAGCTAACTTAATCATTTCCATTGTCAGCATCCTCTGGATGTTTTACGTTACGGAAATTTATAACATTAAATTCATCTTGTTGTATATAAAGCTGACTATAATAGGAAGGGTCGGAGTGGGAAGTCGTAGCTATGACTAACTAAGCAAACAGTAAGATAAGATTTGAAGTTCTTATTTCAAGCTTTGTGGAAAAGTATTTCCTTTTTCTGAGAAGCTTTAGTTGTTCAATAAACTAGTAACATTCACTCTTATCTAAAGCCTTGAGAAGTCAGTATTTTGTGCGCCGTCTTACTCATCTCCTAAGAAAATCAATCAACTTATTTTGTCTACAATTTTGTGCATTGACCCTTACCTGAATATACGTTTATATGCCTTCATTTTTGACTTCTGGTTTGACTGGATTTGGGATTGTTTCGTAGGAAGGTATTTGAGACAGCATAGTTGTCAAACATTAAGCGACGAATGATGATTTACGCGAAATGAGGATATATCAATTCAGTTTTCCTCAGAAGTGAGTAGTTAGATTATGAGACAGTCGCTTCATAAAAATGATGGAAAAATACAACCAACAGACTACCTACAACAACTAACGTCCCTAACTATCAGGGGTTGCGTTTCTGCTTCATTAACATAGAACACAGCCAATCAAATCACACCAGACCAGTCGAAGAAGTAATTTAACATTAAAGTTGTCACAAGGGGTTGTTATGTGAAGTGATAGTGACATGATCATTGAAAATAACAATGATATCAAGATGTTGGCCGGAAATCAAAATCTGTTGAGGATGACACGGATATTCTAGTTTCGCAACTAGCAACCAGTAGTATCTTCTATAATCGTTCGTTCCCAGTCAAATAGAAACCAGAAGTCAGACGAGGAGAGGTAGGAGAGATATATTTGATTCGTTACCAATATATCGAGGAACCTTTACTATAAGCTGGCTAATGAACGTAGGAGCTGTGTCCCACGCCGTGTTGCAACGTGATCTGGTACGGATGCATGACCGAAAGCCTTCAGTTAAACAAGTCCACTTAAACAACGTGGTCAGCATCCAATGTCGAACACTTAATGAGCTATTGATTTTGGGGAATTATTTACAGCTACAGATCACTCCCCCCTAGTGAGGTAGTGATGCCCCTAAGACGTGACCAGCCAGAAGTTTAAACCCAACGAGTTTGTCGTTGGTAAACACTCTTCTGATAGCTTGCTTCGTTTAGCAGCGTCTGGTCGTCTTTCCTTAAACTATGGGACCAAAATGTACAACATAGCAATAAAGAAATATAGCACAATGAAAATTTCGGTTCCTTGCGAAACTTCGTCGTTCTTTTCCAGCCGTCTTGGAAAAGAGGAAAAATAAAACGCGTGAGTGCATGTCGAAAATACACTCGTACTTGAGTAAGGACACAAGATGAGCGGAAAAAAATAAACTAATACACTTACAAACAGCGTAAAAGCGATCGGAAAAAATGGCTATTTTTGGGTTTTTTATATATAAAAAAATATATATATACGCTCAGGAAAAATAAAAATGTTTTGTCCTTTTTTGTTTTGTTTTTTATATAAATAAACAAAATGAGCATATTAAAAAAATTTTTATAATAAGCTATGAAAGGGTAATTCAAGATAAAGTTTATGTCCTACGTGCAATATTCGTTAAGATGTTCTGGAAATCTTACTCGTCTTCCAGAACGCGTTGTTTTAGGTTTACCTATCGATGTTGACGAAGTATCAAGTTGTGTGTCGGCTGTCGTGTGAGGTACTACGAGTGTAGGAGCCATGTCATATGATTGTACCGAAGGAAATTCGACGTAGCTAGGGTTTCCTTCTAAGTACGCTGCTTCGAGTCGATCGATGCTGATGCTATCATTCGTACCGTTCTTATGGACTACATAGTACTTAGGTTCGCGTTGAAGAACTTTGAAGGGTCCTTCGTATGCTGATTCGAGGGGTCGTCCATGTGAGTCTCGACGAACGAAAACGTGTGTACTGTGTCGTAATTCGGGTTGAACGAAAACATCAGTTGATTGAGGTCGAGTGTGAGCAGGTTTAACTGAACGCATAGCGTTTGAAAGCCTACTCGTGTAAGATTTTATATCAATGTTCAATGAAGAAGCTGAAGGATCCACGAATTCTCCTGGGAGTCGGAGTGTCGTTCCGTAAACGAGTTGAGATGCCGTGTATCCAATGTCAGCCTTCGCTGCATTGCGGATACCTAGCAAGACGAGTGGAAGAGCGTCTGTCCACTGTGAAACGTTTGAAGCTGATAATGAAGCTTTTAGTTGTCGATGAAAACGTTCTACCAACCCGTTTGCTTGTGGGTGGTAGGCGGTCGTCTGGAAGCGAGTTATTCCTAATAGTGAGGTCAGACAACGGAAAAGTCCAGATTCGAATTGGCGTCCGCGGTCTGTAGTGATGGTTGAAGGGCAGCCGAAATTTGCTACCCATCGTTCGACGAAAGCACGGGCCACGGTTTCAGCAGTAATGTCCTTAATCGGTACTGCTTCTGGCCATCGAGTAAAACGGTCTACGCATGTTAGGAGATATGAGTATCCGTTCGAGTCGGGTAAGGGTCCTACCAAATCTAGATGGACGTGGTCGAAACGAGCGTCAGGGGTTTTGGAAGTGCCTAAGGGACATTTGTTGTGTCTTATGACCTTAGATATCTGACAGCTTACACAGGAGCGTGACCACTCCCTCACGTCTTTATTCATACCAGGCCAACAAAAGCGTTCGGCTATTAGTTTGACTGTTGCACGAGCACCTGGATGAGAAAGATTGTGCAACGTATTGAAGACGTTGCGGCGATAGTGTTTTGGTACAATTGGACGATCCCTACCTGTAGATGTGTCACAGAGTAAGGTTTCCTTACCTGTTCCCATCTGCTTAATACTTAGTTTAAGAGTTGTCGAGGATAACTCATGCTGAAGATCAATGTCTTCTTTTTGAAGCTGAGCGAGTTTAAGAAGGTCGATTCCTTGGAAACTGTTCAAGGAACTTATTCGAGACAAAGCGTCTGCGACTACATTGTTAGCTCCAGAAATGTGTTGTATGTCTGAAGTAAACTGCGAAATGTAGTCGAGTTGTCGAGACTCTCGCGGTGAGTACTTGTCTGAAGATGAACTTAAGGAGAAGGTAAGAGGTTTGTGATGTGTGAATTCTCTTCCTTCGATGGAATGTTGGAAATGCCGTACAACACAATACGTAGCTAGGAGTTCCCTACCGATCGTGCTGTACCTAGATTCAGCGTCTAACAACCGTCTCGAGAAAAATCCTAAAGGTTGCCACGAGTTGTTAACCCATTGTTGTAAGACTCCCCCGATTGCTGAGTCGGATGCGTCTACTGCGATACTAATGGGCGCTTGAGTGTCCTGATGAGCAAGCAGGGTTGCTTTAGCGATGTGTTCCTTAACTGTGGAGAATGCTTCACGGGCTATGTCGTCCAAACTAATTGATTTTGTATTTCCACGAAGCTGATCGGTTAACGGTTTCATTAGGGATGCGCATTTGGGTATGAACCGTCTATGGAAACTTACGATTCCGTTAAAAGTTCGTAAGTGCTTGATCGTGGTCGGTTCTGGGTAATCCAGAATGACCGCCGCTTCGTTGTTAAGGGGTCGGATGCCTTGGGCATCAATAGTGTGTCCTAAGAAGTCTGAGGAGTTTGTTCCGATTTGGCATTTCTGAATGTTGACAGTAATGCCATGCCTTTGGAGTCGATCGAAAACAATGTCCAGATGCTTGAGATGCGATTCCCTGTCCAGACTTGCTATTAGACAGTCATCAAAATACGCATGTACGAAGTTGAGACCTCGGAAGACGTTGTCTATAAACCTTTGGAATGTTTGAGCCGCGTTTCTTAAACCAAAAGGCATTCGCAAGAATTTGTAAAGACCGAAAGGAGTGATGATGGCAGTTTTAGGAATGTCGTCAGGTGCCATCGGAATTTGGTTATAGACTTTAACCAAGTCGATTTTCGAAAAGACAGTTGTACCTTTCAAGGTAGCTGTCAAATCGTGAATATGAGGCAGCGGGTAACGATCGGGAATGGTTTTAGCATTCAGACGCCGATAATCACCAGTTGGCCGCCAATCATTGCTGTCCTTTTTAGGGACCACGTGCAATGGGGATGACCAAGGACTATTCGGTGGTCGAATTATACCTAAGTCCATCAAATGCTCAAATTCGTTTTTGGCTAACCTAAGCTTTTCGGGAGCGAGTCGATGGGATTTCGAGAATACAGGTGGTCCTGTAGTCGAGATGTGATGTGTAACATTGCTGGTTACACAAGGCAATTTCGATTGCGATTGGTATATCCCGGGGTATTTGTCGAGTACTGATTGGTACGAGGGGTCTATGGTGTGCTTAATCGTGACTGGGGATAACCTGCAACCAGAACAAGGAGTTACGCAAACAGATAACTTAGTGTTTCCGTCTATTAACTTTCGTGAGCGTGTGTTGATGAGTAGATTGTGGTGTTGTAACAGATCTATACCATTGATCGGCATAGAAACATCTGCAACAACGAAAATCCAGTGTATGGGTTTGCGTAAACCCACGTTAAGGTAGACGTACCTTTTACCGTAAGTAGCGATCGGTTTTCCGTTTGCCGCCTGTAAACTTAAAACAGACTCGCGAAGTCTGTCGTCGGGATTTGCTGGAGGAACGCTAACTTCTGCGCCAGTGTCGACGAGGTAGCGAACTTTCATAGTCACATCCGTGACATATAAGAGGCGGCTGTGTTCTCCGGCTACGGTTGCCGTGCTACGCGTGCCGGCTTGGAAGTTTCCCGAAATCTTATTCGTGTCAGTCGATTTTGAAATCGGATAATTGCAGGGTTTCCTGCAATTTCTGGAAGACTTACCGTACTGGTTATGATGCCAGCACCAGTCGGGATTGTCTGTCTCTCGTGGTCGAGAGCCAGATCGTCTACGTGAGACACTTCTACGCGGGGTTTTTGACCGACTATGGTCATTATGAACTCTAAGATATCGTGTAAGCGTGTGACATAGTTCGGCTATGTCATTCGGGGTCGATTGGGGTTTTTCCTTGACGGAAAAAACCTCGGCCTTAGAAGATTTAGTGATTTCTAAGATTCGGTTGGCGGATGCAGCCAGCTCATCTATGGCGTTGTTTTGGAATGAAACAAGCACTGCCTGCACCTGTTGAGGGAGTTTAGACAAAAAAAGTTGTCTGAATAGGCCATCATCGAAAGTTCGTTGGCCGATAACCTCTCTCATTCTTAGCAACATGTCTGTCGCAGAACCCTGTTGCAAGTCGATGTTATGGAAGAGTTGGTCTAACCGTTGTCGGTCGGTTAGGTCTCCACGTTTGAGGATCGAACATTTGAGAGTTTCGTAAGGTTCGGGAACATCGCTAGTAAACATACTAGGTGTTACGTACCTGTTAAACTCGCGCGGTAACGCCTTAACTACCGCGAGGAAACGTATGCGAGAGTCCGTGATTCCGTGCATGCAAAATCAGCTTCTGCGTAGCAGAACCAGGACTCGATATTGTCGGGCCAAAATGGCGTTAACTGTATCGAAATAGGGGGAATAGACTTAAACTTAAAAACCTTAGGAGAGTGTTCCGTCATAGTAATATAGATAACCAAAAATGTCTAATTAAAATATATCCGGGAAAAAAAATTCGCGAAAAAACAGTATATCACAATACATAAAATTCAAATAAAGAATAACAATGAATAATAATATTCCAAAATGGAGCAGACTCACAGTATATTGGCTTGGTGTACCAGATCACGTCGGTTTCACCACTGAGGATACCACGGATATTCTAGTTTCGCAACTAGCAACCAGTAGTATCTTCTATAATCGTTCGTTCCCAGTCAAATAGAAACCAGAAGTCAGACGAGGAGAGGTAGGAGAGATATATTTGATTCGTTACCAATATATCGAGGAACCTTTACTATAAGCTGGCTAATGAACGTAGGAGCTGTGTCCCACGCCGTGTTGCAACGTGATCTGGTACGGATGCATGACCGAAAGCCTTCAGTTAAACAAGTCCACTTAAACAACGTGGTCAGCATCCAATGTCGAACACTTAATGAGCTATTGATTTTGGGGAATTATTTACAGCTACACTGTAAATAATGTGACAATCGTAAGTCTAAGCAAAATGGTCTTTCAGACGGAGCTCAATACTTCATATCCCGGCAGGTCATATATCCGTATCTAAAAACTTGGAAAGGAGGTTTATAATTAGTAGCTTGAACATAACCATATCAATTTTCCCAACCTTTGGTACATTAATTACATCTCATTTTGCGTTATCAGCCTCCAATTTGCGCCTCAGACGAACAAGTTACAGAACTTCTCCCCTGTGGGGAGTAGTGTAACGTCGTGTACTATATTACACCTACATAGCTTATTCTAGTTTCTGGACAAGCCAATTCACCTATAACGTTATGAGTCATATTTTGATCTTGTTAATTATTCCCTTATTGACCTTGACTATTTATTATATGAGCGTATGTGTATGCACCCTTCTTATCCTACCTATCACATGTCTGTCATTCATTTTAGTCTGACTACAAATGTTGATTAATGCTTGCTTATAACGAGTTGGCTTCCCAGCCATCTCCACTCTGCGTCATCTTTCCTTCGCTTGCTTACATTTGCTAATGTGCTCACTGCCTTCTAGCCCATGTTATTTATCAATAAAAATGTAGTTGCTGCTTCCCTTTGTCTTCTGATATTACACACCGTTCAGATTGTTATAATAACGGTTATCAAGACGATCGATTAACGAAGCACTACACTACACCCCTCGTGTGAGATCGTCTGTTTGATCAATGTTCTTTATGATAGGGGTTGAGGAGTATTATTCAATTATATTAATAACATCTTCCTATACCTACTAGTTCTTGAATTCATTTTTCCAATCCTAAGTCAGCTTTACCATACTAATAAGATATTCAACTACATGTAAATATGGGTTAACGCTGAGATCAAAATGTTGGTAATCAGCAGAAAGAATAGCAAATAAAACTAACAATAACGAAAAAGCTAGTGTATATAGAAACTTAAAATTCATGCGTTTCTTCCTCGAAATAAGAATACATTCATCCCATTTTGCACTTAATTCCTGTTCTTACTAAACCTCACCTCTTTCCATCTTTCGTTTTTTAAACACATAGCACTTTCCTTGAATAATCTATCTGTATTTCCTTTAATTATATTTCATTCTAGCGACAACAATTGGTTAGAGTTCTACATAGTGATCAGGGATACTCTGATTTATCTCTCTAAAAATAATAACACTTCAGCAACCATTTACAGCTGTTTGTCCTGGCGCTCTTCTTTTTTGTATTTCCTTGTCCTCAGTACCACGTGTTCATTAATGTTAGCTGCAGTACAGAGAGTAATAAGTGACCTAACATGTTTTAAAGACTATAGGCCAACAGTGAACAATGGCACACAAAATGGGGAGAACTAAATAGCATATCAAACGAGGAATGCATTACTTGATGGCCATAAAGCACCCTTCGGAATAAAGAAAATAATTGCATCGAAAGTTATCAGGTGCCACACACAAATAATAGCGGCAAAGATGATACAGACCAGTACTATAAAAGCCTGTAGTCAGTCCTAGAGAAATTCCCAGAAAAATCCCCCCATAGTGACGAGGGATCTACACACCATGGTCGGACTGCACTGACTACGAACTAGTCGTAGACAGTTTGTAGCGAGAAACGCAGATGGTGAGATACTGGCTAGTTCGTACGCTTTTCAGTAATACTTTAACATGCGTTAGCTTCCGAACCCCATATAAATGCACTAAGCTTCACATGTTTCACAGGAACAATATACAGAGAACCAAATCGATCACTTCATATGAATAAAAAATCCTGAGGGTCATTGGAAAATGTACGAAAAGTAGATAAGAACCAGTGAATCCTCACACCACCTGGCGGTTCCCAAACTAAAACTGAATCTAAAGAAAAATCGAGCAGCTGGACAAGCAACACTACAAGAGGTTTATTCATCTTTCCTTAAAGTTGCTGGCAAAGTCGGTGAGAAACAGGTCGCAAGCCTTACGAGATCTGCTAACAGAAAGGAAAAACAATACTGAGAGCAATTAAAAAGCGGTTAAAAAGTCCTAAACATGTAATAGATATGCCAGGAGGCAATGAACTCCGTCAAGCATCAGCGTAGATAATGAATCCACATAGATACCCAGGATAAGATTGGAGAAGGGGAAAACAATAAAGTTTCGGCCAACAATGGACAAATAGAAGCCGATAAAACCAAGGCACAAGCCCGATATACAAAAGAAAACAAGTAAGTGAGGAAGAACACCAATTTCGTAGGGCCTGTGTAAGTAAAAGGCCTGACAGCTAAGGCAGAACAAACGGCAAGGAGAGAAAACACGAAAAAATGTGTTGCAAGCAAAGGAGCTAGTCGGAAAGTATAGCGAACCAAAACGACCGTACGAAAATAAAAAGTGGTAAGACAATCAATAGGAGTCAAGTGCAATGAAGCGGGCTGGTAGAACACTATAAAGAGCTCTTGAATAGTCTAGCCACACTCAAGACACCGTACATCGGAGTAGCATATATAGATCTTCTTATTCATGTCACAACACTAACAATAGAAGAAATTAGCATTTCCATCATGCAGACTAAGATTAGCAAGGCTGGAGGACCAGAAAGTATAGTAGCTGAAAAATTAAAAACATATACATAGAAAACAAGAAAAGTATTCTGTGTTCTCTTTAGAAAGATTTGGGAGTAGATGTTAAGTCCAAATTTTTCGCTAATCCGTAATTAAACCACGATCAATTGTTGAAATCGTAACTTACGACCTAAATAAAAAGGATATCAAATTATAATTTGCGTGCCAAATTTTACTCATAAATTGTGAATAATAAACTCAAATATATTGCTCCTTCAATAATCATGACAAATTTCACTATGAATCCTCAATTTTTGGATTTCCGCAGTAAAATTTTCTAAATACCAAACCTTCAGAGTATGAAACCAAAAATGTACAAGATCAGAATTAAAAACTATTTATGTAACAATAAACAACTACAACACGACCATTTTCAACACCATCATCAATGAGTATCACCATACTAAACTGTACTGCCAGTACCATTATTATTATTATTATTGTTATTATTATTGTTATTATTATTATTAACAGTGCTGTGGTTCCTAGTGTTAGCTTACCATTACATTTTCTTTACTACAATTAGGACACTAACTTATATTTCCATCCAAAAGCCAGCCTTCAATGAGTATCGTATATTACTCACTTGAGGAGTGTGTATGTGTATTGACCTATGTATATGAGAAATACAATGTCTGTATGTATGAGAGCATGATGAGAAGAGAAAGTGATTAGGAAACAAATTAATACTAATACACAATAGTAAGGTGGAGAGGATGAATGTCAAGTAGAATGATGATGAAGAAGAAGAACACACTTGAATTACACTCATACACAATATCGGTCACTCATTTCTTTCTGACAAGAGAAATAAAAGTAAAAAAAAAACCCGCATTTAATCGTCCAACTAAAACTGGTTCACTTGTAGATCTAATCACTAAGACAACAAGATAATATGATGATAAACTGAGAGAGTATTATTATTCGTTGTACTCTACTTTCACTATGTTCATCCAAAAAATCTTCAATCCATGTTTAAGTGAGACTAATCAATACAGATAACTTTGCCTCCATGCATTTAGTCATTTGTATGAATGACCGAAACTGTGAACTCCATATAGACAGAATGGTGAAGTGGTGTTTGCGCAAACTATTTTTCCACTTAAAATTCAATGTTTAACTTTGAATATCAAAGAGACATGTTCTTGACTATTATTATTATTATTATTATTATTATTATTATTAGTAGTAGTAGTAGTAGTAGTAGTAGTAGTAGTATTAGTAGTAGTAGTAGTATTAGTAGTAGTAGTGGTATTAGTATTAGTAGTAGTAGTAGTAATAGTAGTATCATTAGTATTACTATTATTGTTTTCGTTGCCTAAATACGATAATATAACAATTGTCGTTACTATTACAAATACTTGTCACATCTCCATATCAATAATGATGTTCTTCAATTGTGTTCTCGTTATTAGTCCCTGCCTCCCTTTCTATCTATCTATCCATCTCTCTCTTTCTCTCTTGCACTCCCATGAAAGAGAAAATGAAGTGGAAATCTGTTACAAATTGAAGACGTATTTCGTTGTGCGCAATCGTATATACGTTTTATTTCTCTTAATATATTATGTCTGTTATTGTGAATTTCGATTACGTAGTGTTTCTGTTCAAGCAAATACGCCGTCATGATCATGATCACTAATAAAACATTAACAACATTGTTGAATAAAGAAGAACAAAGAGAATTCAGCGAAGAAAATCCCCCTTTCAACGAAATCATTCGTACATTCATTTGATAACAAGAGTCTTGAAACAACATATGATGCAACATCTTCTATCCCTCTATAGATGGATATTTTTCATATAACTATAAATACGAATGTACCCCATCCAGCCATAGGAACATGGTGAAGACTAGTAGGCCCTTCTCGAGAAGAGTGCTACATTGAAGCACGGTACAACTACTGGGGCTCAATAGCTGATTTTGCATTGTTTATGCAGAATTATTACATCATTCTTCCTTTCTTTCTTTTTTTGGCAGATTCATTCTTTTCTTCTTTATGAACCAACAGTGATTATGCAATGATTTTTTGTAATGTGATTTTTAAGAGTATTTGAAATATGGTATAAACTAATAATCACAGCGATAACGAAATTTAATCAAGAAGTGAGCACGAACAAATGTACTGTATTTGGAATTCAAAATCAAAGGTAGAGTGGTTGATTAAGCCGATCTCCACCACCCATATTACGGCTCATATTAGCACAGGTGGTCAGTGCTATGATCCAGGAGGCACGACGAGGACATTTGAGACGGGTTTCGCCTCCCAAATACGAATTCATAGCTTAAGTAAATGATTTTGTCGGAAAGAAAATTCTCTTCGCTGAATTCTCTTCATTCTTATTCAACATTGTTCACTTCATAATCTGTCTTGTCATGTAAGAGGCGTTTGAGGCATGTGAGACGTGTATCATGTTTATGTGTGATTGTGTGTGTGAGAGAGAGTTGAAGAGGAGTAATTGTGTGTTTTTATGTGTCTTTAAATGGAGTTAGAAAGATGTTAGTCATTTGTTCCTTTGTACATCTTTGCAAGTGTGTATATGTGTGTTGGTTCATCATATCGTCTTATTGGTTTGATTGTGGCTCCTTAATTCACTTCTCTAATGTGTATTTCATTGTTTCATCACTTCCAACAATCTGATCATCTGAACACTTTGATAGGCATGTTTGCGTGCAAGAAAAATTTATTCACATTCTGTCAATCAATTACAATGTTATAAGCAATTAGTGAAACTAATTGACTAACAGTGAAATCATTTGAACAAGAAATGAAAACATAACGGATAACCAAAAACCCTTTTAACTATGATGATTGTAGTTGAATTGATTAGGGATGCTTATTCTGATCATTCTCTTTCCGAAATGTCTATACAATTAAAAAAGTTTGATTTAATTTGGAGGCAGTTCCCATTATGTTTATAGTTTCTATTAACTGACAAATACTTAATTAATGAAATTGTAGTTGTGAACCTGTCAATCAGAAACCAACTCCATGGACATTGTTCAAATGATTAGGTCTACATATGACAATACAAAGATTTCTTTGAGGTGAGTAAGAACATCGACGACTTGCATATCCCTGTGAAGATCACTTTTCGATGCAGTTCAAATAGACAACTGTCCCATTCACCTTTCATTCCAGCAAATCATTGTAGGTTGATTCATCATTGATTTCAATGTTTCCCTGATTTCCGTAGTCGACATATGCAGTTGACTTATCCATATCTAAACCAGTCTTTGAAAATGCTATTTGCACTGAGACAAGAAGCTTATGAGTAAAGCTTTTGAACATTGGGGATCACATGGAAACATAGAGTGATTGAGTGGTTGTAATACAAATATTATTTATGCCGTTGATCATTCAGACATTTAATGTGAAAAACAGTATATCTCCCATATTTTCTCAATGAATCAAAGTGTCTCCATTCTCTTTCATGAAGAATGTTGACTGTTAACACTTGTGCCGGTGTTGAACATGTTCAGCTAGAGAGATCGAGTCAAGTCAATCTCGTTGATGAATTCATCGGAACACATGACAAATATTGCACAATAGTACATTCACAGACCCGATTTTATCTTCCTATTTCCTTGTGAAACCTCATGTGTATATGTGTGAGTGAATTTAGATTATGAATCAGTGTATTCAATCAAATTTATTCATTACAATATTCCATTGTCTGCATGAGAGTCAGTGAGATTGAATGTTACACAATAGAGTGGAACATTCAAGTGATCATTTTGATACTGTTATTATTCAACTGTTTAAATGGATAGACGATTATGAAACAGGTAATGAGGAAAACTATCATCAAACTCGGTTGCTAACTGAATTATTATTATTATTATTATCATCATTGTCATAATTGAAATGAGTTAGTAACAGTATTAATCGATTTCTATTATCCCTTCCTAACCTCTATTTTCTACTACTATGAACAATATTTTTTCTAGTAGGACTCAAGTATCCTATTTCTTGTCTCGTTTACATCATTCTCTGTCAAGTGGGTTTCAATTTTATTGAACAGTAGTTACCAAATAAACACCAATAACATTTTCTATTGTTACATAGAAGTTACACATCAGTCACTATGTTCTATGTACACACTCACTCACACACTCACAAAACCCTCCCTCCCACACACACACAGTGACACTGAACAAGTAGAAATCCCGTCATTGTTATTCTCATTCTTCTGACTGTAATCGTTGTTTATAGATAACATAAAAATATTATTAACTAGATTATTAACAAATCACCGAATTTGTTCAAACGACCATTGAAACGATTGTGGAAGAGTGAAATCATACAGAATATCATACATGATACATTTGTTGGGTAGACAAATTTGTGAGGTACACGGGTGGATTGAGTGATTGTGTTGATATGATATGCCAAAAGTGAAACTATGGTTGCAACGATACCTTGTACATTTAATTTCGTCAAACATTAATGTCGTCAGATAGGAATAGATGAAGTGAGCTCTGATTGTTACTCATTCCCACGGGAGTAGTCGTAGTCGTAGTAGTTGTTGTAGCAGTAGTGTAGTGCATGCCACTTATGTCGACAGATATAAATGAAGTATTTAATGTGTGGTTCTCATATTTTACAAAGACATTCTGTAATTTTGCATGAAACACAAAATCGATTGTCCCCACTTGAGTGTTCGCTCATTACAGTAGTATTAGTAGTAGTATGACGAGGAGCAGGAGAAGTGCTAGTAGCATTGGCGATGATAACAGTAAGCGAATTCTGACTCAGATCTAGATAGAAGTTATGTTCACACATGTTTGCTCAAAATCACAAGTTCGAAAACATTAGTGAATATGCATTGTAGCGTACACTACATGTAATTACATATTCTCAGATCGTACTTCATTGATTAAGTGGAAAGTAGGAAGCACAGAATACAAATCTCGACAGAGAGTTTGAACCTTACCCCTTTGGAACAAAGTGAAATGACCATTGTTGTGATGATTCTGATCATGATTAGTTAGACCAATCATGAATATCATGATCTTCTCAAACACATCAAACTAACACCAATCACTATAGTATACATTAAAGGTAGGTAGGTAGATCATCTGATAGAAATTTTCCAGTGTCAAATGATTAGTAACATTGTGGTTTCTTTATTGTCTATCATATAACAACGTTGTGTGCTTAAAAACAGAGACAGTTTCCTTGTATGTCATATAAGAGTATAGAAAACAGAGTATAGAATACAACGACAGTATAGTTCAGTAACTGAATGATAACAAGTAATTCACTTGTATATGTTGTAAACTAATAAAGACATAGGACGATGAATCAACTGTATAGGCTTCAATCAACACAATAAGTTATCCCGCAATTCATTCAAACATTCAGAGTGTGATGACTTCATTATTTGTTATAGAAACTAACATAACATTTGTTGGTAGACCACATTGCAGATCTCATTGTGATTGAGATTTCAACACCTTAAGTGGATTTGATTTGGAGTGCCATTAAAGTTTATGTTAACGAAACGGATCTCCATTCGTTCTAAATAACAAACAATTTAATTTTCTAGTTGGAAATAATCTACTAATACTCGTGACGTTGTATTTCTCTAGAGTATCCGAGAAAAGATTTTTCGTGTTTTGAGTGCAATTCGAATTCATTCAATCAATCCACTTTTGCACTCAGATGAATGGAATAAACGAAAGCTGAATATTTCTGTAGGAACATGATTCTCAAAGAAGCTTACTTACTTACTACTTACTTACGCCTGTTACCTCTTGTGGAGGAGCATATGCCACACACCAGCATTCTCCACCCAACCCTGTCCTGGGCAATCCCTTCCAGTTCTTTCCAGTTAACATTCATCCTTTTCATATCTTCTTCTATTTCCCGGAGTAATGTGTTGTTTGGCCTTCATCTTTTCTTCTTTCCTTCTGACATGTCCATTGTATTCCGTATTTCCGGTCAGATGTCGAAGTCTTCATAATCCAGTCAATCACTAGAAGAAATAGCAAGAGTAGACAGTCCGGTCTGAATCCGGTCCTCACTGGAAATGCATCTGTGCGCTGTCCTCCATGTACGACTTTGCACTGTCAAAGAAACTACAATACCAAAATGGAAATGGTCTTCACGCGCTAATTCCCATCACAAAGTAATCAGACAACTCTAATATATTTTCCAAATACAACGCTCCGAATTTGTCAATCACACCAATCCGACATGACATATCGGTACATAAGTACATAAGTCATTTGTTCGAATCTAAATGTGAACTCTTATTTTCAGCTTAATAGATTTGACACGCTACTCAGCAATACAAACTAAATGAATCCTCCATCTAACAATCAAGATTTTTAATCTCAACACACCATCACACTGGTCAAATGTTTATTCAATTTGACTAATAAGTCATAATCAAACGACGAATCACTGTTATTTCCCTCGTCTAGGTGTTTATCTATAATCATAATAAAAATAATAATTTCAATGTTTATTCTGAGAAATTAAGAGATTGTGCATGTTCGTGTGCTGCGTGTTCCGTCTTTAGTGTACGGTGTTCTGTGTGATTGTGTGAATGTGTTTGTGTACGGATTCTGTTACTCTGTTTCTTGGGTAATGCAAACAGACGACTTCGATTTATTTGTTTAACTGCGAAGATGAATATCAGTTTAATCACTTGGTTATCGAATATTCAATTTCTATCAGATCAACATTGACCATTGTATTAATAATAATAATAATAATAATAATAATAATAATAATGCCATTCGTTAGTATGGTGTCGTTTGAGTGAGATTGTTTAGCGTCAAAAATCTCTTTTTCATTCTGATCAACACCACCATCAACACCACCACTAACTTCTAAATCACGTGGCAACAACCTCACTGTTCATCATGATAACATGGATGTTATTATTATTAGTAGTATTATTAATATTGTTGTCTGCGACTAGTTGTTTCATTGTGTGTGGAGAGTCGGGAAAACACGCCAACTCCGTTTATTTCCATTAACATTTACACTTTATTAGGAAGGTAGTTGATTATCCATAATTCTTCGAGAATGCATGTAGTTGTAGAGAATGTCGATGATAGAGTGAGGAGTAGAATGAGGAGGGGTAATAGATATGTGGCATAAACAGGGGTAACAACAATCATAGCAGTCAAACTAACATGCGTAGTCAATCACAAGTTTCACATTCCCTCAGATAATTGTGTAGGTAATGCTGAGCATGAGAATGTGAGTCTGGTTAACATTGCCCATTATCATTATATTGCATGTGTAGAGAGTGCGATCGTGGTCACTTCCACACATCTGACTGCACACTCAGTGTGAATGAGTGAGTGAGTGAGTGACTAAGGAAGAAGGAGCGATGGGTAGGATAGAAGAGGAAAGGATAATGTGAATGTAGGACTAACCATATGGTCATTTTAAGATAATAAGATCTAGTCTAATCGATGTGTTTGATTCGAATAATAAATAATTCAACTGAACTCGCTCACACATATATACACACACAAACAAACACATTGACAGACACTGACACATTGATATGAGAATTCCGTTGTGAGACATGAATGAGATATTAATGGGAAATTGCACATATGTTCAGTCAAAGTCATAATTCCAATCTATAATCATTCATATACTCAAATATAATCACATAAACCGAATATATTTTCATTTACACAGTTATCCGTTAATCGAATATATAGTATAAAAGTTGACAAGTTGACTTTGAATGACTTCACTGAAAACTAATCCATTTCCCTTTCTCACCATTATACTTCATTAAACAATTGTGCAGAGAAGGGAGGTATGCATTGGGGATATTGCTAGATTAAGAAAGTGGTTTAGTGAGTTGACGTGAATCGATCGATGAGATAATCAATGTTCTGAGTGTTTGAATTTAGACATTAACACCGTTGGGTGTCGGCTCAGTGGTTTATCGGTCAAGTGCTCTGGAGAGAGACTGGTAGGTCCTGGGTTCGAATCTCGTGAGTCCTGAATTGTGGATGCGCACTGCTGAGGAGTCCCGTAATAGGATGAAACGGCCGTCCAGTGCTTCCACCTTTCTCATGGTGGTCTAGCTTCAATTGACTCACGATTTCAACTATTATCACTCATTGTGGTGTTATTTTTGACAGTTTGTGTCTGGGAAGCACAGTGTTAGTCTCATATTCATTTAGTTATGGCTGCAAACGACAAACATCTCACATGGTCAAATCGACTAATAAATTTATACAAAGTCAATTTGAAGTGTCCTATAACTTTCTCATGGTAGATAGACGATTCTACTGTCAGTCAGAACTAAGATCAACTCTCGAAACAGTCACCACAGTTTCCACAGTTTCATACTATTCATACTATCAAATATTACATTGTGTCCGAGCGAATGGTCGATACACTAATAAACCCTCGTCAATTATTTACATGGTAGTTTATGTCAATGAAGTGTTGTTCAATGATTGTATCCACAATAGTTCTTCATTACAAAATGTAATATTTCTTGTTATAACCAATTCATATATTGTACAAATACCATTTCTATCAATTATTGACTTGCAATATTATCCCAGTGACAAATAACACATGCTCAGCTGCACCCACATTTTCGCATCCAGTGAACGAGATAAGTGGTGTTGGAGGGTCAACTGAATAAATAAGGTAGAAATAAATGGAATATAATCAGTTTACACATAAAACAAACAAGTCAGAGATCAGAAAGTGTTCCATTCTCCTCCCAATTCAATTCAATCCGATCAAATCTCATGCTAATCAACTATGCACATTAGCAAATTATGCTAATTCAATCAACTGCCCTAACAAATAAAATCACTTACACACACACACACACATACCCGACTCACTCCACTCAAACCCACCCCCCACACAATCCAATACATACACAATACAATATAATAGAAGTAATGATTTACTAGGCTTGTGACTAGAAGACAGATAGATCAGTGAAACAGGTTACTACTCATTGATTCATCACACAATATACACTAAACAGTTTATCAATGACATTCATTTGAACCATTGATAGTTGCCAATATCATTTAACTTGTCAGTTAGATAACATGGTTCATTGAAACTAGCTACAATCAGTTTGATTAACATTATTGATGGGCAATGATAATCATAATCATAACAATAAGAATACTCAATGGTAACAATAATGGAAATGAGCAAACTTCATCGTTTGTACATCACTCGTTTTGTTTAAACTAAGTATTCTTCCTTTCAAAATAGTTCCATACACACACACACACACATTGAAATATCATTGTGTAAATGAGAATTCAACCAGTTAGGAAATCAATCAACATTATTACGTGTACATGACATGATTGCAATAATAGGGTAATGTGAATGACAATGGTAATAAGTATCCCCATAACGAAGAATTTTGAATAATTTTTTCTGGTTAGCGTTTTCTTAGAGAGTTGGTTTTCTACGGGATGGAGTTGCTAACCCCATGCCCAACCCTCCTCCTTTACCCGGTCATAGGACCGGCAGTAGCTCCCGGAGGAGCTACAGACGGAATCCTGAAGGTCAAAGGAGAAGAGGAAGAACAAATAACACATTACGACGAGAAATAGAGACAGACATGAGAAGAATGAACAAAAACTTGATAGAACTAGAATAGAAGGCCCAGGACAGAGTGGGTTGGAGAATGCTGGTCGGCGGCCTATGCTCCATTGGGAGTAACAGGCGTAAGTAAAGAAGTAAGTAATCTCCATACGAATATCATTACCACTATCATTATTATTATTACTATTACTGACAAATGTCGTTGAATATTTTTCATGTTGAGAGTCAGTTATACACGATACATCATCTCGATTATTTTTATCATCACAATTCAAGTACAATTTCATCATTTTGTATCGTCCACGAATTCTATGTGATAACATGTTACATCTTTGAAACTAGATTTGTTTCGTGTTGTGCTAATTCAAGTTGGAGATACTTGATAGGACCAATCGAAATTCTATGGGAATTCCGACTACAAACTAAATTCGCTCCACATTGCAAGCACCTACAATCACTTTTACAACAATTTTGTTCAAGCATAAAATACACGTTTGTTATGTCTCTGTAAAGTGATCAAAGATTTCATTGTAGAAGTGGTTCAAATGATACCTGAAGTGCAGAGTTATCTGATGCTTCAAGGTGTATTCGAATCCAGGTCGACCTGTTTTGCAGTGTGAAACTACTAATGGTCTATTCGTGCAACTGACACCACCATTACTACTGCTCATAGTACTACTCATCATCATATTTCGTCATGCTTCTCTAAATCATATCTGTACTTTACACTGGAAATCAATTTACTCTGATGATCTTCCTGTAATTACAGGAACACATTTATTCTCACACTGATCATTGAATGGATACAATAAATCTCGATGCAAGATATTATCTCACAACTGTCAGTCGCGTGTGTACATGCAATTAGGCATATCCAATGTATCGGTGATTTACCATTAGTAAAACAATCACATTTCATATGAATACAGTTTGCAGTTTTCTTTAAGTGGAATTCCATCGATAATCTCTATACTCTGTTCGTGTATTCTATTCTATCAACTCCCCAATAAATTACACTTCCTGACATCCCATCTCATTAAAATGATTCTATGTACATTTATAGAGTAAATATCATTTACACTATCCATCTGTCAACATATTCTCACTTATTATTCACCATTATGCATATTGCTTGTGTGAGTCAATTTAATTAATCAGCAGAATGTTTTCAGAGTGGAGACAGAGAGATAAGGAGAAAGAGAGAGTGAGTGAGTGAGTGGGGGAGTAAGGGGGAATTGAAAGAGCAATGGTAGTAGGAGTTGGAGAAATTAATTGAATATATGTATGTGTGTTCTATGAACAATGAAATTGTTTTATTGAACATATGGAGGGAGGTAATTGTGATCTCCTGTACTCTAGGCATCACATTCACCCATTCAGACTTCACATGATCACACGTACATGCAAATCAGTGAACACATTGCTCATTAAAGTCAAACAACTACATCCCCCAAAACCATCTACTCACACACACACTCACACGCATACACACACACCTACAAATATCAAGGAAATTGTGATCTCAAGATCAATGTGATGATCGACAGACTACTTGCTTATTTTAATTACAATATTATTGATTCGAAACCCCTCCAGGCCAAATCAGTAATTCACACGATCTACGAATAATAAGTAGAAATTGTGTAACAGATGGAAGATCATCATTCCATTATCCAACATTTATTCATTCATTTATTTCACGCATTCATGTCTATTCGCTTTATTGAATTTCTTCTTTATGCTGTTATGATTATGATTATTATTACGAATATCATTATCACAACTATTTGTGAATATTAGTGATGACATTGTTTCTCTCTACCTCTCCAACTTCTACTTTGATCATTACTGGAAACCCCATTCATTCATTCATTCATCTCATCATCATCACCATTATCAATATTCATATCCACTCACCACTCAACACTTAACCAACTAGTAATCAGATCCGATTATATAAACTAAACCCACTACACTGGATTGTTCCGTTTACTCATATTAACAAGATTTCATTTATTGTTCTGAAATAAATATTAAGAATTGTTATTTTGAAAGAAAATCATGCATGACTTCTCATGGACACATGGTTATGTTAAATAGATTGTCTACTTGATTTCCTTCCTTCTTTTATATGGAACTCTGTCCATCATATACATAAACACAAACACATACTTATTCTCACATTTGAAATCATGAGTCAATTGAAGCTAGACCACCATCGAAAACCTGGAAGTACTGGACGGTCGTTTCGTCCTAATATGGTAGTCCTCTGCAGTGCGTATCCACGATCTTGCACTCACGGGTTTCGAACTAAAGAACTACCAGTCTCGAGCCATACCCCTTAACTGATAGACCACTGAGCCGGTCGGCATCCAACGGTGTTAATGACTAAATTCAACCGATCCACGAATTTTGAGCGACCGTTCACCAATTGTCTTCAGTGATTTGATATCTCTACAACAGACCTGGTAGAACTCTACTGGCCCGTGCTTCCCATTAGAACTCAAGGAAATATCTTTTGAAGTCAGTTACTAGTGAGCATATGATTATAGAGCAAAGGGGGTTTTATGAAGAATTTGGTATTTTCACAGTTGAAATCATGAGTCAATTGAAGCTAGACCACCATACATACTACATACTTATTCATTTCATTTTATGATCTTTCGTTTTTGGTGAATCAATTAAGTATACAGTGATTGGTATTCGCTACTAGCACCATTTTCGATATTTCATTTAAGTAATATATACTTATAATGCATAATCAATATGCTTATCAGTTAAAGCACTTCGTGGTACTGTTTTATGATTGAAGTGGTGTTATTTATCCTAGTGTATAGTTAATACAACAACAGTATTAAAGACTTATGAAAACCTGATGATTTGTATAGCACTGATCATTTGATAATAGTCCATCAGTGATGTACTTTTCAATTATTTTTTTCAGTTTAATTGTTCATATGTGTTGGGAACTTTAAACCTCAGAACTCACTTAGAAAAGGTCCTAAATCTGTAATTTTATACTGAAAATTTAAATTTTGTGTTTTTGCTCCAAAAAACGCTTAGTTGACCCATAGCTAACATTTCACACTCGGAATTCTTTGACTGTCATTGGTTGGCGGATTCGTTTAGTACGCTATTTTGTGGCTCTCCCAAGAGCGCTTTTATCGTTGTATAAATAAGCTTGATTTATATGCTTAGTGATCTTGTATTTTGCGAGTGCTTGTAGAATACATTCCCTAAGCCTCATCAAGACTTCTTGGTCTAGTTAGCAGAACCGGGGACAATGGATTAGAATTAGCCTAGCGTGTGTCGCTGACCTTCGTTCCGTTTACCGAGTAAGGTGAACTCCTAATAGCATCAAGCATATCATTTGGCGACGGGGATGTTAATGAAAAGCTAGGATTCGGTAGGGTAGTGTTTCAAATGAGTTGCAAAAGTGATGCCTAGTCTGCATACCATATGTAATAATTCAAAACAAGGTTTCCAGTTATTATCTATATTTGTCTAACACGAAAGTAGTGTATTTTTGAAAGTTTTCCTTAATATGTTTAACTTATCTATCAAACACTTCACTTCTACCCGAAATTTGTGCTGATGATGTCGTTCGGAAGGACGATGAAAGCTCCACGACCAAACCATCCAGCTCAGAGAACAAGACTCCATCAAATATCTATTACTGTATGATATTTTCACTGCTTTTACGTTGATAATCTTTTTCACGAAAACATCTTTGTACAATCATGTTAATCACTACTGTGAAGTGACAGTACACTTATTCTACAAGAGATGAAGATAAATATTGTCATAGACAATCATAGTTTCTGAACTTATAGCTGCGTAGTCGACGCTTTCTGTATGCCGAAATCAGGACTGTTCTACTTATGTATGCAACTCATTTGTTTCAGTAAAAGTTCACTTACTTTAACGAGACTAAAGAATTCGGTTAATTATCATCGAGAAAATAAGACGACATATGTGTAGTGAACGAGAACTGCTGTGGGGAAAACAAATTTGCTTCTGAATACAAAATTATAGAATGCTTCCATAAAATATGAAAACAATACATTAAATGCATTATTTGTATGTCTTCTTTGAGTTGTTCTTTACATGCTTCATGACTCTTTCAATTCTGCTGTTATTACAATTTCCACTGTTTCCGTTACTGCTCTCTTCAATTCAATCCTTTCAATTTTCTACTGGGAGGTATTCCACTTCCGATTGATGTTACATACTACTTATATCTTTCAACATAAGTAGTATACATATATGTACTCACCCGAAAGTTGTGTGAATCAAAATTACATTACTTCATTGACCACATATCGAAATCCCTTAAAAATCTAAAAATCTACACTTAACACTCAAATATTCTCAGGATTTAACACTGAATTAACTTTGAGCTAACTTCTAAATTATATAAAAGAACATAGGAGAGTAATCATCTAGTGAACGTAACCTATCTAGGTTATATTTTACGGTCATTAGTTAATATCCAGGATATATGCTTTTCTCTAATAAGAAGAATGTTCAACTGAGTGCTTCCAATTATTCAAGCCTGTCAAAACCACTGAAGTCAGTATCAGTGGTGAATGCTTACTGGGAGTTACTACAAATCTTACTAGAGTTAACTTGTTGGGAATTTGTTGCATTAATTCGACTACAAAGACGTTCGCATCTGAGATATGCTCGTAATGCTCAGTTTGTACATTTTTGATGTTGGTTGTAGTAGTTCTCCAAGTTTCATCTCCGTACAGTAGGACTGTCTTGACATTCGTATTGAAAATCCTGACTTCGATATTGGTTGACAGTTGTTTTGAGTTCTATATGTTCTGTAATTGTAGGATATATGATGAATGTTCATGTGGGTACAAAATAACCACTAATGCATGATTTATATAAAAATGAATATTATCAGTTCAGTGAATCATTGCAGCTCCTCAATATGGAGTACAAGGAAGTATTTTCTTACACAGTCGCTGATAGGAACTTTGAAGCTTTTTTTGTACTATTTATTTTGTTTATTGCCTGTTGACTCCAGCTCTTCTTATGATAGCCTAAATAATATACAATAGAATAAATTGATTGTTAGATATTCTGATAATATATAACACCCAAAGGATGCTGATTGTGACAACAATTGAGTTATATAGGAAAGTAATAACAAAAGCATCATAGACCATCAGATATTTGTATAGCTTGATGAATTCAACTACATAACAAAACTTGATAAAGTGTTTAACGTTATTCCTAAAATTTAACGAATTCGAAAAAGCAACTATATGCAAAGTATTCTGGTACAGATCTGACTGAAATCTAGTTCAATTATATATTCGGTTGAGGTTTTTAACTAGATTTTAATGATCCTAAAGAAATACACTATAAAGTTGAAATCATGAGTCAATTGAAGCTAAACCACTGTGGAAAACCTGGAATCACTGGAAGGCCATTTCGTCCTATTGTGTGACTCCTCCTCCACGATATCACCTCGCGAGATTCGAACCCAGAATTTATCGGTCTTGCGTACGAGCGCCTAACCACTAGACCACTGAGCCGGCATTCAACGGTGTTAATATCTAACTTGAAGCAATCCGTAAAATTGAGCAACTATTAACTAATGTTTTCAGTGAGTTGATATCTCCCAACAAACCTGGTTGAACTCCACTGGTCACTGCTTCTCACTAGAACTCCAGGAAATACCTCATGTGGCCATTCGCTATAACATTAAATCTTTGGTAGATTTTTGTCTAACCCGTAGATACATTATATTATATATACAAAACAATATGTTTATGAGTTAGTTTATAACAGAGCGCGTACTTCTTATTGTTTCTTCCAACATATTTTCAAATAATTTTACAATCTCACTTAGTATTGTTTGTTTCTATCTTCCCATTGATATTTAGGACTGCAATAAGAGACTGACCAGTTGTAGTCTTAAACATCAGTGTTAAGATACAAACAAACGACACTAAGTGAAATTGTAAAATTATTTGAAAACACCCCATTGTATAAGCAAATGGCTATTGGGACTCAGTAGCTGAATGGATAACGTGATGTCGTTTAAAGCGAAAGATACTGGGTTCGGTTCCCAGAGTGAATATCAACTATGAGATGCAGGTACATCTAGTTCACGCGTCCCAAATAGGACGAAACGCTCATCCTGGTTTCCACTATTAGCCACTATCCATCTATGCTTATAATTTTACAATCTGTTTATTATACGATTTCTTTTATTACCTCCCCACCCCCTGCCCCCCTTTCCTCAGATTTAAATAATATTAACTGATGTTTAAATTGACATATTAAGGAAAAAGGTAATTACATTATAATATGAATATCTTTTGTTTACTACTATTATTTTTATTTATTTATGTATTATTGAATTACTTATTTAGTTCGTTTCCTCCCCCCTTCCTATATCTATATATTTATGTGTATTTGTATTTATGTATGTATGTATGTGTAGTAATGAGATTTATTCTCACTTTTACACATAAATTTTCCATATATGTTTTAATTAAATGGTAAGATCAAGGTAAATCTTATTTGTAATCTGTATCTATTTAATATACATTCCCCCCATGTATGTCTGTTTATCCTTTTTTGTGTGCGTGCGTGCGTGTGTATCTATATATGTGTGCATGTGTCTATTATATATATATGAACAATAAAAATGAGCAGTGAACCACGTGGTAAATAATAATAAACACTATCCAAAATCTAAATCAGTCAGTTAAATATAAAAATATTTGAACAGATGGATTTATACAGGAGGAAAAAAAGGAGACGAAGAAAAAACTAAAAATAAAAAAAAACTAATAAAATAATAAATTAAAAAGAAAAATAGTTTTATATTTTGAAAGAAAAAAAGGGGTGGTGGTTATCAGATAAGGTAATGTAAGAATGACACATTTTTTTTGATAGGGTGGGTTACTTCTTCCCCCTTTAATAGAAATAATGAGTTCAATTAAATTATTCCTGATTGTAATTCATTAAGAAAAAAGAAATCATATGTCATATTAATTCTTGTTCTTTTCCTTTTTCTTTTTATCATTACTACTACTACTACTACTACTACTACTACTGTCATTAAATAGTGCATATATTTGCCAATATGATATTGACCATTGAATATTGAATATCCCCTTCATGAAATTATTATTATTGTTCTAACGAATAAAAGAAAAGGAAGAAGTAATTATAAATACAGTTTAATGTATCTTTTTTCTTATTTTTTGGCCATTTTTGTTCTTTCCTTTCTTTCTTTCTCTCTTTCTTTTCCATCCTCATTTAAATGATACTTTGTAAAACTTCATTTATATGCGTATACATATACATAGATTTAGATATGACATATGTTCATTCATTACTGATGGCTTTTACTATGCTGTACTAAATATAAGAAATAATGTTGAAAGTGAGAATGCCTAGAAAGTTGTATTGTTTTAATTATTATTCAACCGAAAAAGAAATTTCTTATTGTATCTCTTATTGGATTATCTATCTCTCTCTATGTCTATATATCTTATAATTATATGAACAGTTTGTAAATTTTTGCCTCAGTAATTCATTATACTACTTATAATATGATTATATGTAACAAAAGTATGTTTGTCTTTTTTTAATAAAATACACGTTCCAATACAGGTTTATCAAAAACTTGTATTTGAATGATAACGTTGAAACCATTCATTAAGGATGAACATTTACTTTGAAATATACTGAAATCTCCACAAATCCCCTTCTGATGAGCATTTTTATCAAACAAGACTAATCAACTAACTTTACTAATATCTTCATACCTGTTCAAGAAGCTAGGAGTTTGGTAGAAGCACCATTCACTCATTTTGTATATGTTAGAAACGTTTCTAAGGCTTGATTGAATAAATTCAGTATTAGCGGGTTATGATAGTAGATCAAAATTCTCCAGATGATTGACTGGATCATGAAGACGTCAACATCTGGAGGAAAGCATGGGATAAAATGGACAGCTAGGATGCATCTGGACGATTTAGACTTGGACGATTTAGCTCTTCTATCACACATGCAACAACAAATGCAGGGAGAATACGACCAGTGTAGCAGCAGCCTCAACAGCAGTAGGTTTCAATATAAACAAAGGGAAAAGCAAGACTCTCCGATACAATAAAACATGCACCAATAGAATTACACTTGACTAAGAAGCTTTGGAGAATGTGGAAACCTTTATATATCTGGGCAGCATCATTGATGAACACTGTGGATCTGATGCAGATATGAAGGCGCCGATCGGCAAAGCAAGAGCAGCATATTTACAACTGAAAAACATCTGGAACTCAAAACAATTGTCAACCAACACCAAGATAAGGATTTTCAATACAAGTGTGAAGACAGTTCTACTGTATGAGGTAGAGACGTGGAGAACTATGAAAGCCATCATCTAGAAGACACAGGTGTTTATTAACCGTTGTCTACGCAAGATACTTCGGATCTGTTGGCCAGACATCAGCAACAACCTACTGTGGGATAGAACAAACCAGATTCCATCCAGTGGAGGAAGAAACCAGGAAGAAGCGCTGAAAGTGGATAGGACACACATCGAGGAAAGCACCCAACTGCGTCCTAAAGTAAGCCCCCATTTGGAATCCTGAAGGCCTAAAGAGAAGAGGAAGACCAAAGAACACATTACACCGAGAAATGGAGACAGACATGAAAAGAATGAACAAGATGAACTAGACAGATAGAACTAGAAAGGAAGGCTCAGGAAAGAGTGGGTTGGAGAATGCTAGTCGGCAGCTTATGCTCCATTGGGAGTAACAGGCGTAAGTAAGTAAGTAAGCAGTAAACTAATTTTGCAATGAACATTTAAATAATTTACAATTCTCATAGATGTAGTGAATTTATCTAAGCTAAAGTAAATTGAACCAAATTTTTATCAATTCTGATATATCATTATCTACTCAGAGAAAGTGATAAAGCGATTCGATAACTTTATAAATAGATATTGAATCAGACTAAGCCTAAACTAGTAGTAGATATTTTCCTAAGTATATCATGTGGCAGCTTCATTTAATATGTGGTGGTTGTTACAATTTTTTCATGGTTATTAGAGTCTACTAACCGTTATGTAACCTTCAATTAACAAACATGATTATAAGGCATGAAAGTATGCTGTAAACTATGTTGGATATGCATATTAGCAAGTGTTGGCTTTATACCTATATACACAGTTGCATTAAATGTGAGATGTTGGCAAATAACCTCCATACTTTGAAAGGTATTACTATGTAATGATCTGTTAGGTCAAGAAACACACTAGAACTGATCGTCAGGTGAGAATTACATGTTTACCAGTTTATTTATGTTATAGTGAACTAAACATAATGTTGGATATCAGTTGATCTATGAGGTCTGTTAAATTTTCGTGCACGTTTCTATCGTGATACTTTTCATCACATATTCTTCTTCGTAAAATGTTTCTTTCTGTCAGAATAAGGTTTAAACGATACAATTCAGAACATCAAATACGATAGTGAATCTATGAGTGTATCGAATGCGAAATAGATTTTAACCAAATTTAGACCATATTCCTGATGACTCTTCATCCAAGGCTGAACAACTGGGAAAATACAAGGAAGTGAGTGTTTTATCACCACTCCAACAGACACAGGAGCATTTTCTAGGAAGTTTCTGAGAACCAACTAGTGAATTCAATTCCACGCACAGTTCGAATAGTTTGCGGACTATGAGAATATTATTTGACGAATGAGACATATTTGTATACTTTGAATGGATTAGTGAACAAAAGTGGAGATGCAACACTAACTTCTTTATTTTAAACCGTAAAAATGGATATTATCAGAAGGGGTTTTGTGGAGATTTTAGTAATTTTATAGTTGAATTCATGAGTCAATAGAAGCTAGACCATCATGGAAAACCTGGAAGCACTGGACGGCCACTTCGTCCTATTGTGGGACTCTTCAGCAATGAGCATCCACGATCCCGCTTCCATGGCGGTATAGCTTCAATTGACTCATGATTTCAACTATTGAAATTACTATAATATCCACAAAACCCCTTCTGATATAAAAATTTCTGTTGATTTAATCTAAACTTTGACCTGTTATGCACCTTGAAAATTCACTAAGATCAAGATGTTCAGTATAAATCTTCATACAATGAAGCTTAAATGAAGTGATATGAGTGATAAGTACATCTTTTCATAAATGCAGTAGTATAGACGGCTAGTCATATCTACTCGTTCCAATATAGATCATCCTTAGGAAGATAACGAATTATAAATGGAAAATTAGTTTGATAAGCTGTGAGTTTGACAAGGGATAAGTATTAAAACTGAATCAAATGTTAATATATTTGATATGTGATTAGTAGTGAGACCCAGGATGCGTTATTCTTTCTATTTGAGACACTTTAGTTGGATATATGTACATCCTATTGTCAATGTCCACATTGAGACTCGAAATTAGCGCTTTTTCCTTCAAACGCTCAACCCCTCATCCGTTGATTAACTGAGTTAAGATATCCATTAAGTTACTTGACAGATATAAAGACATTGATTAGAGTTTGTGATTTCCCGCTGTTGTAATTCAAAATCCATTGCTAGTCATATATCAAATATACTAAAACTTGTGACATAACATTGTATCAATCCTCCCAGAATGCAAATACAAAAACAGAGATTGATCAATGTCAGCCCAACAGGAAATTACAAACTCCTACAATTAGGGGCAATGTTCCTTAAACTGAATTATCCCATTCTATTGAACAGATTACAGGACTAGGATTCTGAAAGTAGATTGTTCATATTCTACTTTCACCTAAGTTTCCTTTTTATTCTAAAGAATATCAATTAGATGGTGATTGGAGGTGGTCAACAGGAAACCCTGGAGCCGGGTTTCGTGCTACTTGGCACTCGTCAGCAAGGTGTACCTGTAATCTTGAGGGAACTGGTGCTCCCTGACGGATTCGATCCCGTGTCACTCACCTTCGCGGTCAGAGAGGTTACCACTGAGCTTTCAGGGCCGCGACCGACCTCCTGTAGGACTGAGCTGTAATCACAATTGATTGATCACTGGGTGGTGATCAATTTCATGCGTGTCAAGTCCTTCTTAGTGCTGATCGAATGTTATCGATAATATAATCAATTGTTGTTTCGTGACATTTTTTTGTGAAAAATCCATTAGATTATCGAATATAAAAATCACAAGTTTTGTCGATTTGAATGCAAATACTGTTAGTGCATTGAAAAAAATCTAATTTAATAGTCAAGCAATGCATTGAAACACTAGAAAATTTCAAGCAAAGATGGATAGTGGTTAGCAGTGAAGTTTCGGATGTATGTTTCATTTTATTCGGTACTCATCAGCTCAATGAACGTGTATCCCGAAGTTGATGATCACTCCGGGACTCGAATTGGGACGAAACACACATCTTAAATTTCACTACCAGCCACCATCTATCATTGCTTAGAATGTTTGTGAATTAAAGCAATATCGAAGCATTCCGTAAAAGATACACATATGGTAATGTATGACTGATCAGTTACATTTCTAAACATCAATAGGAAGATACAAGCAAACAATACCAAGTGAATTGAAGTCTTATTGTTTGTAAATGATGTTTATTAACATAATTAGACTACAAACTCAACAGGGAACGTGAATTAGCAAACTCAATTTACATTGTATCAATGTTATTTTTTTTATATTTTAGACTAATCTCAATATTTTCCATTTGGTTAGATTAACCAAATTGGTAAATTGACTAGTATTCTGTTCATTGATTAGAATTATTCAAAGAATAATGGATACATTTATATCAACCTTATAGGAGTGAATTACATTTAATAACATCTCATATTAACTATGCTTAATGACTATAAATTCAAAGATTCTAGATAAAACTTCTAAATGTTTGGTATTAATTAAGTATTATTATCAGAATGGGGATCTATGGAGATTGTGGTAATTTTAATAGTTGAACTCATAAGTCAATTTAAGATAGAGCACCATTGAAAACCTAAAAGAACTGCAATACCGTCTCGTCCTAGTATCAGACTCCTCAGCAGTCCGCATCCATGACAGTCCGTGATCAATGGAGTTCAATCCATATTGTATGTGATACAATTATCCACCTGAGATAATGTATGAGGGGTTGAATATAATCATGGATTGATTGAAGTTAGATACTTACACCGTTAATAGTCTACAAGTTAAGAATCCACACGTGAGACCGAAGGTCCTGAGTTCGAGTCCAACATGTGGGATCGTGGATGCGCACTGCTCACGAGTTCCATACTAGCAGGAATGACAGTTTAATTCTTCCAGCTTTTCAATGTATATAAATTCACTTGGTATTGTTTATTTGAATCTTCCCATTGATGTTTTTAGGACTGCAATTGATCAGTCTCTTATTGGTATATGTACATACTGTGCGTATTGCCTCGATATAGCCTTAATTCACAAGCATTATAAGACGAGTATAGTATATAGTTAATGGATTTTTTGGAATGGTCATCATATCTGATATCATACATGTATTATTTCCTAATATTAAATGATGTTTAAGCTTTTTCAATTAAATTTTACTTTTACTGTCCATAAATTTTTCTCTTTTTCTCACACACACATAAACTCTTTTCTTCGATTATGAGGTGACTGTTGCATGATGAGTTGAAAATTCTGTCAAGTTATTTAAAAGTGATATTTTAACTCGTATGGCCTATCCAAACAATATATTTATGGTGTTATATGGGAACTCCATTTTATTGAGAAATAATTTTAGGTCTAGATTTTACTTGGCACCAAACTCTGACTTAAGGCCTACTCACGGTGCTGCTGGATAGTAAGGACAACCTTGCTAGTCAATTTAGACGATCGACAGAGATAGGACTAACCACCCACTCTGTTGAATCCTTGATTAACCCAGGACTCACTTGATTGCTTAGGGCCACCCTATGTGTATGCTTATGTATAAGGACTACAGAAGTCATCGGGCCTATGTAGTTCATGTATACAGGTATATGCAAAGGATATGTGCGTGGAGACGTAAAAATGGAAACATTAACTGAAATATTGTCTGCACTATGTGTTATAAAATCAGCTGCTTAATCTGTCAGGTCGAAGGTATAACAAAAAGATATGGTAGCTAATACTAGGGAGAGGCTACCAACAACCTCCTATGAGAGAATGCCTAAGTATATGTATGTGTCATGAAGTACTGAGTTGGTAGCCATGGGCTAAACGATATTTATGTAACGTGTAAGACACAGTCTTTTGTAGCAAATACGCTTCTACGAGAGTAATAAACGTCTACCCTCCTCAGTTGGTGAATATGCCTATATGTATGCTATGGGTTGCATAGGATGAAACCTGTGTGTTCCGGTGTGCATGCTACGTATATTTGCTCACGGGGTAGGGATAGTTGCATATATACCAAGATATATTCGGATGAAAGTCTATGTGTTAACCAGTGTGCATGTAGACTATACCTATCCAGAGTAAGTAAAAACTTCCAAAAATCCTTTACTTGCTCTTCTTATGATACAGAAGTACTCACAAATACCTGTTGCAACAGTTTGTTTAACTTATTAAGAAAATTTTAAATGGTGTATTATTATAGCATCATCGAAACTACGTCTCTCCACAAAAACAAAGATCTCATACATATGATTGATATTACTAACCGACCCAAGTTAGCTATCCATTGAAAAGCAGGAAGTGCTAGACAGCGATTTCGTCCTAGTATGAGAATCTTCAATAATGGGCATTTACAAACCTACCACAAGGGGTTGGACCCATTAGCATTTAACCTCCAGATCACTGACCTGAAATCTACTGGTGTAAATACCTAACTCCAATCAACTTATGATATTGTATGACAATTTGTCATCGTCTTCTGTGAGCAACTCTCTCAGATCCAACGCCTTCAAACTCCACTGGCCACGAATTCTAACAAGAACTTCGGGAATTTTCTCTACAAGCTAGTCACTAGTAATCATATAATGATTATCGTGATCGAGGTTTGTGGGGACTTAATTTTATTGATATCACGAAACAACCTGACGTAAACGTACATATGTATCGACGACAGATTCCCATCATATTAAAAGACTAATATTTTTTACCAAAGTTTGTCAGGCTTAAAGTCCTTCAAACAGTTGAGGCAATAGCTATCAGGATGAAGAAACCGGAGCTATGTGTACAGAAAAAATATCTCCAACGCCTGCTCTTCTCTTGGCCAACCACAAGGTCAATTAACGAATAATAATCTTAATACTTAATGTTCCCTTGATAATTTTTCTACTGTCTTACAATTGGAAATTAGTTACTGTTTGAATTGAGATGTTATTATACCAAAATTTAATGAATCCCTTTTAGTAGTATCAATTCATATTGAATTTATCGTCATTTTGAAAATCATTCTTAATCGATGGGAAGAACATAAGATTTATAGTGAATAAAAATATGTGTTTCTGATGGATTTTTCATTGAATACTTCACCTGGATATGCTTCATCTTTAATTAAACCAAAAAACTTATTCCTGATTTATACAAAAAATATTTTGATCAATCAATTGTGATTACAGCTCAGTCCTACAGGAGGTCGGTCGCGGCCCTGAAAGCTCAGTGGTAACCTCTCTGACCGCGAAGGTGAGTGACACGGGATCGAATCCGTCAGGGAGCACCAGTTCCCTCAAGATTACAGGTACACCTTGCTGACGAGTGCCAAGTAGCACGAAACCCGGCTCCAGGGTTTCCTGTTGACCACCTCCAACCACCATCTTATTTCAATATATAGTGCACGCAGTGTCGAGTCACCTAGACTAGTGGCCACATTGCAACTTGATCGATAGCATTCGATCAGCACTAAGAAGTACTTGACACGCATGAAATTGATCAACACCCAGTGATCAATCAATTGTGATTATAGGAACTTCCATCATTCACTACTCAACAATAGCCTACTGTGGAAGCAAACAAACAAGCTTCCAAATCACGAGGGAAGTAGTAAAAGGCATTTGAAGTGAATAGGACTCACATTACAGAAATCATCCAAACAGCATCACAAGACAAGTACTAACTTAGAATCTTGAAGGAAAATGGAAAAGAGGAAAACCAAAGAATATACTACGTCGGGAGTTGGAAGCAGATGTGAAAAGGATAAATATAAACTAGAACCAACTGGAAAGGACTATCCAGGACAGAGTTGGATGAAGAATGTTGGTGGGTGATCTTTTCTCCTTGATGAGAGGTAACAGGCTTGAATAAGTAGGTAATCATTCATTACTAATTATAATAAGAACTCAATATATTCGATATCATATCATTTCATTTATTTCAAATAAAAATTGTAAAGTTTAAATAATAAATCTTTATATTTTTAAAACAAATTTTCACCTCCCCTCCTCTTACCCCCCCCCTATTTTGTCAATTCTCAACCTTAATAATTGATGAATCAATATTTTTTGGCAATGTATTATTTTACGCAAAAAAAACCAAAAAAAACCAAAACTAATGCCAAACACCTAATTGAACAACTTAAAATAAAACAAAAGAAAAAGGAGAAGAGAAGGAAAGAAAAAATATAAGAGAACAACTTATCAAAGAATAAAATCCAAAAAAATATAGATTGAATCTAATTTAGTTTTCATTGAATAGTTTTTTTTTAAAATGTTTCTCCATTAATCAAGCTGTTTGATAATAATGAGAAACAAAAGAAGGAGGGCGGTGGGGTGATAATCATTTCTAACTTAATTTTTTTTTAATTTGGTTCCCATTTGTCCGTATCCCTAGGAATATGGATCTATCATCATTCGTCAATGATCTTGTTACTAGTTTGAATGAGTCGTTGTATTTCTAAGGTTAATCATTATTTTTGAATGTGTTAACCAACCAATTGTAAGGTGAACCCATTAGATTTGTCCTAATACCTGTATTAAAATTACAAAAAAAAAAACAATAATAGGATAGTAAGCATTGATACGTTTTAAACAAGAAAAGAAGAATAGTAATATATACATAAAAAATGATTCATATTGTATTATTGAATCGGTGCTATAAACTCTAGAGGTGCTTATCTGATTCTACAATGACTGATTTTCAGAATAGAATTCATGAGTCGATGAAAACTAGGCCAACACTAAAAACCTGAAACAGTTGGACAGTCGTTTTGTCACAGTATAGGACTCCTCAGTAGTGAGTACCCACGATCCCAAACGTCGAACTCAAATTCAGCAACTCTTGAACCGTAGACCACTAAGTCGTTATTCAACAGTGTTAGTATCTAACTTCAATCAATCTATGATCATTTTCAACCCTTCATCAATTGTCTAAGGTGGATAACTGTATCATACCTGACATGGATCAGAACCTACTGATCACGGCTTCTCACTGGACCTCCAGAAAATCCGTCTTAAAGCTAGTAAATAATAAGCATATCATTATTATCCGTATAGGGACTATTGAATTCAATTATGAAAATACTAAAATCTCCACAAATTTTCATAGTGATAATGAATCATTTATTAATACTAACCAAATTTTGGTTAGTATTTGTAATTTCCTATTGTCAATAATCATGACTGCTATTGATCAATCATTGTTCTTATACATGAGTTATATTGTAATCATGTATAATAACAATGGAAAATTACAAAATCATCATCAGTATTTTCATATTCACTGAATAGCTTAATGAATATATGAAGTCAGTAATATAGTAGATCATATATTAAATCTTTGAAATCAAATGTATTTGGATTAAAGTTTCAATGAGTACATTCAATTGATAAAACAAATAGTACATCATGTATTCTATTACTAACTACATAGTATTGTTTTAACTATACTAAATATTACATTTCTGTATATAAATGTTGTCAATCAGAATTTGAAAAACTGAATGTTGATTTAAATCACAGATGGTAATCAAGTTTATCAACAATATCTCCCTTTATTTCATATATAAAGAAGACAAGATGGACTTTTCCTTACTTTTACACTCCTCAATAATAATAATAATAGTAATGATAATAATAATACCCGCATTATCTTCCGTCTGCTTTAAATTCGTTTGTAGGTGTTACGTAATTGAAGTTTATTTTACCAGCTTATAGATAAGAGATTTTTTTTTACATCAGTATACAATGACCATTTTTTCTTTTATGGTGACTTTTATATTATTGAAGATTAATGTCAGTTAACTTTCTGAATTCATTAATTATCTTATATAGTTGAAATCATGAGTCAATAGAAGCTAGACCACAATGGAAAACCAGGAAGTACTGGACGGCCGTTTCGTCTTATATTGGGACTCCTCAGAAGTGGAGTTCAACCAGGTCTGTTGGGAGATACCAACTAACTGAAGATATTGGTGAATGGTTGCTCAATTTCGTGGATTGGTTGAAGTGAGACATTAACACCGTTGAATGCGGGCTCAGTGTTTTAGAGGTTAAGTGCTCACGCGCGGGACTGATAAGTCCTGGGTCCGAATCTCGCGAGGTGGGATAGTGGATGCGCCCTGCTGAGAAGTCCCACATTTGGATGAAACAGTCTTCCAGTGCTTCCAGGTTTTCCATGGTGGTCTACCTTGGATTGACTCGTGATTTCAACTGAGAAGATGCAACAATCCCCACAAATCCCCATTCTGATAATGTTAGTCAGACTATCAATGAAAACATGGAAGACTGTGTCGTTCTAGTATGCGACTACTCATCAGTGAGTATCCATGACCTCACATCCGGGAACTAAACTCAGAACCTTTTAGCTTTGCGCACAAATGCTTAAAATCAAGACCAATTAACTCATTTCATCAGTCCATGATATTTTGTAATAATCTTCCATTGCTTTCTATGAGTACCTGTCTCATATTCCATTTGATTGAACTCCACTGGTCACAACTTACAATTTTTCGTTGGTCGTTAAACTTAGATCAGTTCGTGGTTCGAGAACCATAGGAATTCTATAATCTCTACAAAACCTTATACTGATAAATTTTCATAAGTCCATATCCATTCCTATATTAAATTATTAATTATTTTCATCACATCAGACTGTTCATTTTTCTACTAACCTAGTATTTACCACATAAATTACCATAGATAGTCGACACGTGACCAACATGAGAACAATAATTCACAGTTTCATTTAAAGACATCAAAATAGGTGTGAAATCTGTTAGATTAAAGTTCTTTAAAAAATATGAGAAGATAAAAATTCGAAAACTCAAATCTTTGTACTTGTTCTCTCCCTCCCCCCTCTCTCTCACTGTTGTCATGATAGAGGGAACTATGTGTATAAAATTCGAAAACAAATGATTTAAACTATATTGTAACTAAGTACAATTTAATAAGTACATATGTAAGGGGAACAATAGGGAAACTTATATTAATAATCATTTAGTATTGTTTGTTCGAATCTTCCCATCGATGTATTAGGACTGAAACTGGTCAGTCTCTGATTGGCATATGTGCATACTGTGCGTATTGCTTTGATCTAGTCTTAATTCACAAGCATTATAAGCAAAGATGGATAGTGACTAGAAGTGGAATCCAGGACGCGTGCTTCGTCCTATTTGGGACTCGATGGGAAGATTCGAACAAATAATACTAAATGAATTTAAACTTCACCCCATTGCACAAACAAGTGGCTATGAGGACTCAGTGGCCGAATGGATAACGCGATGGTGTTTGGGGCGAACGGTACTGAGTTTGAGTTCCAGAGTGAACATCAGCTCTGAGATGCAGGTACATCCAGTTGACGAGTCCCAAACAGGACGAAACGCGCGTCCTAGATTCCACTGCTAGTCATATTAATATATTGCATGATACATAAAATTATAACTTACCTTTTATTTAACTTAATCATTAATAAATAGACTTCATATTCAAGTTCCATTTAGTTTAGGCATATAATTATCATCATTTAATAACCATTGAAGATGAGAAACACTGTTTAATGCTGATTGATTTTTAGATGTTGAATCAGATGAATTACTAACTAATGGATTTGGGAAAGATGATACTGATGTTGTTGGCATATATCCAACATTATACCATGTTGGTAAGGCATAATGATTACTAATTTTTGATAATAATTTAAGTTGAGATTTAGAGCTATCATAACCGGAATCACTTGAAAATTCAGTGAATGATGAATTAGAATTAGATAATAGATGTGTTACAGGTCTTTCATCTTGTCCAATAGGATTAATCATGTTATATGGAGTTGAGTTAATTATTGGTGTCGATGTTATTTCCTTAATATCATTGTGGTGATTATTATTATTATTAACATTATTAGTATGACTATTAGTATTAATATTTTGATCCCAATGAGTCGGAAATATCGGTGACAGGTATAATTGATTTACTGATCTTCTTTCTTGAATAGATATGTTTCCATATGGTGACATAACCTTCTCGAAAGATGACCAGGAGGCCTCTGATCTTGCTTCGTTGCGATTGATTTCAAATAGTCCAGCTGATTTTGGTAATGATGATGATATAAATGAGTTGGTTTGCTTGATCTTATTATTTATACATGTTGTATTTTCATTGGTAAAATCTGTTGATGGATTCATTTGTGATGATGACGATGAAGAATATGAATTTTCCTGCCCATGTAATACTTTATCCAAATGTTCAATATACCATATTGCTTTTTTTAAAGTTGAAATTTTACTTAACTGTTCACCTGAACGACATGGGACTACAGCTCGAAGACGATCAAAACCCATATTTAATAATTTAACACGATTTCTTTCTCTTTCATTACGTCGAGTTATATTTATTGAATCGGTATTTCCATAAGATGATGATGCAGAACATGTTTTTAATTTTTTATTAATAGGTCTGTCAAGTTTAATAGGGCATTCAGTTTCTATCCCGGTATATGTATTCGATAAATTAGCTAGAGGTTTACGATACTTCTGATTATTCCATTTATTTACTGATTTATTCCAGTTTTGTGGATTGATATTCTCAATGGATTGTGGCTGAGCACATCTTTTGTTATAAGTTCTTTTATTGTTACCAAATTGTTGTTGACTTTCAGATATTGGAATCATTTTCTTTTTAATCAGATGTATAAAACAAAATATTACGTGGACAGTATACAACAGATATCAGCTGGGAATTATTTGAAATACAATCGCGTCAAAAAGCAAGTTCAGAGACCTGATCATTTCTGAGTAAGTTCCCCCTTTTATACCATAATTTAATCAACCCCCTCCTCCCCCCAAACCGTTACATTTTTCTTATAATATTTGAAGAATTTAATATACAGTAACATAAAAAGACGCGTGTCAATGCTTTCATAGACCAAAATCTCACAATTTCATTGGCTAATCAAAATAACATAAATAGCACGTGGCAGATCGCTCGTGAATTTATTTTAACCAATCAGCGTACTTTAAATAGTTAACCAATCAAAATACAAGAAATAAAATGATCGGTAAAATATTTCCATTGATGATGTTTCATTTCATGGAAAGTGTGTAATTGACATTATTTTAGATAATAATTGTAAATGAAAAGATTAAAATTACACCTTTAGAGGGACTATTGAATTTCATAGCTTACTTAATGATCTGAAATTGGATAGACAACCATTGAAAACTAGAAAGTAATCAACAGCTGTTTTGTCCTAATTTGAGAATTATTCACAACTCACCCTATGTGATCGAACCCAAGAACTTTAGAGCTCGAGGCAACCGCCCAAACTTCCGGCCACTGGATGTACACCATTGAGAAAGCTGATACTAGGATGAAACTATTGTCCAGTGCTTACTAGCTTTCAACTTTTGTTTATCCACAGTTGATCCGTGATATTAACTATCAAAATTTTTAAAATAACTAGTCAAATTCTGTACCATTGGCTAGTAACCCAATTTAACTTATAAAAAAACCTATTTTGTTGAAGTTTATGTTTCAGATTCGAAAAAAATTAAGTTTATAAATTTTAAAACAGCACAGTATTTCGTTTTTGTATTGGTTGTTTAAATCTTCCCATTGATGTTTAGGTCTGAAATTGATCGGTCTTTTATTGACAAATGTGCTTCCTGTGTGAATTGCCTCGATATTATTTTAAGTCACAAACATTCTTCATGAGAACCCACAGAATATTCAGTTTGCTGAGGTCATATAAATATTTATATGTGCTGTTTAGTCGAAATAATCGACTAGAAGAGGGTTTGAATTAGAATTATGTGTGCACTTGGATTTTTATAGACAAAAAAGATGTATCCGATCCCTTAATTTTTTAGTTTAGTATTGCTAACTGCTATCTTATTCCTCACCTAAATATTCATTTAGTAAATAATTATCTGAGTAGGATGGTGGTTAGCAATGGAATCCACATGATGTATATTACAAATGAGACAGATTAATTGCAGTCCAAAACGTCAGTGTCAAGATTAAAACAACCAATATAAACGAATTAGACAATTATCGTTTTCTTTTTTTCTTTAAAGTGCAGTGTGTTGGCAATAAGGTTGATAAAGCCTTATCGGGGAAGTTCATTGGCTCTTCTGGAAAGAAGACTGACAGTTTTCAAGGCACATAAACCCACCACGTGGATGTGTTTTCTTGAGGAAATCGTTGAGAACCCCTGTGTCTTGGCGCACGGACCTCTCACCTGTGACCAATATACGTTATAAATGTACCGGTAACAGGTTTTCACCCATGCAATCCATATGCATACTTGCCTTTTGGAGGGTTGATGGTCATTACTCACTTCATTCACATTTGCTATATCTTTCGGGTATTTATACGTTACATGCATATCAGAGGTACATAAGCTTGTGTTAATGCACATCCCAGCATATATATAAGCATAAGCGCTCTTAAAAGAGATCTGATTGTCAACATCCCCTTCATTAGTATTTGTTACACCCCATTTTTGGTTTGGACAGACCTATTTTGAATTTGGACAGGCCTCGCTTTTTGACAGAGGGCAAACTGTTTACAAATATACACAAGCTACATGACCCGAGACTCTTGCAACCCGTATATACAAGCATGAACAAACGACAACCCTTTACAATTTTAGTACCTTGAAGTATGGGTCCTCGAATAGTATAGATTACGGCTTAATAATGAATTAGTCCAATATCCGTCGACCGCCCAAGTTAGCTCATGAGTTTTCTCCTATGATTCAACAGTACCCCAGGGTTGCCTAGGGTAGGATTTTGCAGCCAGATGGAGGGGACGCTAGTGGATACGTTGGTGCTGTCAACTAGATTGACTAGCGACTGATTCCATGTTGAAGTGGAAGGACTCAGCCCACTAACCAGTTCAAATCAACTCTCTATTGGTTGCGGAACATTCTACCCACTGCGCCGAACAACGTCTATAAAACAGTGCTTCTGATTACCCTAAAAAATATTACGCAACTTATGTCCAATGGTTGAAAACCATTGATAACTTTGTTCATTGAAGTGACATCTACCTAATTTTATTATTAAATACGATGTATAAACTTAACTGTAAATATGATTTTACAGTTGAAGTGAACGAAACAGTTGGAAAGAACATTTTGGCTATTTTAACTAAGCTGAAACACTGAATATCTGTTTAAAACAAAGTAGACAATCTATTTAACATAACCATGTGGCCATAAGAAGTCATGCATGATTTTCTTTCAAAATAACAATTCTTAATATTTATTTCAGAACAATAAATGAAATCTTGTTAATATGAGTAAATGGAACAATCCAGTGTAGTGGGTTTAGTTTATATAATCGGATCTGATTACTAGTTGGTTAAGTGTTGAGTGGTGAGTGGATATGAATATTGATAATGGTGATGATGATGAGATGAATGAATGAATGAATGGGGTTTCCAGTAATGATCAAAGTAGAAGTTGGAGAGGTAGAGAGAAACAATGTCATCACTAATATTCACAAATAGTTGTGATAATGATATTCGTAATAATAATCATAATCATAACAGCATAAAGAAGAAATTCAATAAAGCGAATAGACATGAATGCGTGAAACAAATGAATGAATAAATGTTGGATAATGGAATGATGATCTTCCATCTGTTACACAATTTCTACTTATTATTCGTAGATCGTGTGAATTACTGATTTGGCCTGGAGGGGTTTCGAATCAATAATATTGTAATTAAAATAAGCAAGTAGTCTGTCGATCATCACATTGATCTTGAGATCACAATTTCCTTGATATTTGTAGGTGTATGTGTATGCGTGTGAGTGTGTGTGTGAGTAGATGGTTTTGGGAGATGTAGTTGTTTGACTTTAATGAGCAATGTGTTCACTGATTTGCATGTACGTGTGATCATGTGAAGTCTGAATGGGTGAATGTGATGCCTAGAGTACAGGAGATCACAATTACCTCCCTCCATATGTTCAATAAAACAATTTCATTGTTCATAGAACACACATACATATATTCAATTAATTTCTCCAACTCCTATTACCATTGCTCTTTCAATTCCCCCTTACTCCCCCACTCACTCACTCTCTCTTTCTCCTTATCTCTCTGTCTCCACTCTGAAAACATTCTGCTGATTAATTAAATTGACTCACACAAGCAATATGCATAATGGTGAATAATAAGTGAGAATATGTTGACAGATGGATAGTGTAAATGATATTTACTCTATAAATGTACATAGAATCATTTTAATGAGATGGGATGTCAGGAAGTGTAATTTATTGGGGAGTTGATATAATAGAATACACGAACAGAGTATAGAGATTATCGATGGAATTCAACTTAAAGAAAACTGCAAACTGTATTCATATGAAATGTGATTGTTTTACTAATGGTAAATCACCGATACATTGGATATGCCTAATTGCATGTACACACGCGACTGACATTTGTGAGATAATATCTTGCATCAAGTTTTATTGTATCCATTCAATGATCAGTGTGAGAATAAATGTGTTCCTGTAATTACAGGAAGATCATCAGAGTAAATTGATTTCCAGTGTAAAGTACAGATATGATTTAGAGAAGCATGACGAAATATGATGATGAGTAGTACTATGAGCAGTAGTAATGGTGGTGTCAGTTGCGCGAATAGACCATTATTAGTTTCACACTGCAAAACAGGTCAACCTGGATTCGAATACACCTTGAAGCATCAGATAACTCTGCACTTCAGGTATCATTTGAACCACTTCTACAATGAAATCTTTGATCACTTTACAGAGACATAACAAACGTGTATTTTATGCTTGAACAAAATTGTTGTAAAAGTGATTGTAGGTGCTTGCAATGTGGAGCGAATTTAGTTTGTAGTCGGAATTCCCATAGAATTTCGATTGATCCTATCAAGTATCTCCAACTTCACTTAGCACAATATTAGGTCTGGTTTCAAAGATGGATTTCGTTATCACATAGAATTCGTGGACGATACAAAATGATGAAATTGTACTTGAATTGTGATGATAAAAATAATCGAGATGATGTATCGTGTATAACTGACTCTCAACATGAAAAATATTCAACGACATTTGTCAGTAATAGTAATAATAATAATGATAGTGGTAATGATATTCGTATGGAGATTACTTACTTCTTTACTTACGCCTGTTACTCCCAATGGAGCATAGGCCGCCGACCAGCATTCTCCAACCCACTCTGTCCTGGGCCTTCTATTCTAGTTCTATCAAGTTTTTGTTCATTCTTCTCATGTCTGTCTCTATTTCTCGTCGTAATGTGTTATTTGTTCTTCCTCTTCTCCTTTGACCTTCAGGATTCCGTCTGTAGCTCCTCCGGGGGCTACTGCCGGTCCTAAGACCGGGTAAAGGAGGAGGGTTGGGCATGGGGTTAGCAACTCCATCCCGTAGAAAACCAACTCTCTAAGAAAACGCTAACCAGAAAAAAATTATTCAAAATTCTTCGTTATGGGGATACTTATTACCATTGTCATTCACATTACCCTATTATTGCAATCATGTCATGTACACTTAATAATGTTGATTGATTTCCTAACTGGTTGAATTCTCATTTACACAATGATATTTCAATGTGTGTGTGTGTGTATGGAACTATTTTGAAAGGAAGAATACTTAGTTTAAACAAAACGAGTGATGTAGAAACGATGAAGTTTGCTCATTTCCATTATTGTTACCATTGAGTATTCTTATTGTTATGATTATGATTATCATTGCCCATCAATAATGTTAATCAAACTGATTGTAGCTAGTTTCAATGGACCATGTTATCTAACTGACAAGTTAAATGATATTGGCAACTATCAATGGTTCAAATGAATGTCATTGATAAACTGTTTAGTGTATATTGTGTGATGAATCAATGAGTAGTAACCTGTTTCACTGATCTATCTATATTCTAGACACAAGCCTAGTAAATCATTACTTTTATTATATTGTATTGTGTATGTATTGGATTGTGTGGGGGGTGGGTTTGAGTGGAGTGAGTCGGGTATGTGTGTGTGTGTGTGTGTAAGTGATTTTATTTGTTAGGGAAGTTGATTGAATTAGCATAATTTACTAATGTGCATAGTTGATTAGCATGAGATTTGATCGGATTGAATTGAGTTGTGTAGTATTAGGGTGGATGATGTGGGGGGAGAGATGTTATGACGAGAATGGAACACTTTCTGATCTCTGACTTGTTTGTTTTATGTGTAAACTGATTATATTCCCCTTATTTCTACCTTATTTATTCAGTTGACCCTCCAACACCACTTATCTCGTTCACTGGATACGAAAATGTGGGTGCAGCTGAGCATGTGTTATTTGTCACTGGGATAATATTGAAAGTCAATAATTGATAGAAATGATATTTGTACAATATATGGATTGGTTATAACAAGAAATATTACATTTTGTAATGAAGAACTAATGTGGATACAATCATTGAACAACACTTCATTGTCATAAACTACCATGTAAATAATTGACGAGGGTTTATTAGTGTATCGACCATTCGCTCGGACACAATGTAATATTTGATAGTATGAATAGTATGAAACTGTGGAAACTGTGGTGACTGTTTCGAGAGTTGATCTTAGTTCTGACTGACAGTTGAATCGTCTATCTACCATGAGAAAGTTATAGGACACTTCAAATTGACTTTGTATAAATTTATTAGTCGATTTGACCATGTGAGATGTTTGTCGTTTGCAGCCATAACTAAATGAATATGAGACTAACACTGTGCTTCCCAGACACAAACTGTCAAAAATAACACCACAATGAGTGATAATAGTTGAAATCATGAGTCAATTGAAGCTAGACCACCATGAAAAAGGTGGAAGCACTGGACGGCCGTTTCATCCTATTACGGGACTCCTCAGCAGTGCGCATCCACAATTCAGGACTCGCGAGATTCGAACCCAGGACCTACCAGTCTCTCTCCAGAGCACTTGACCGATAAACCACTGAGCCGACATCCAACGGTGTTAATGTCTAAATTCAAACACTCAGAACATTGATTATCTGTTCGATCGATTCACGTCAACTCACTAAACCACTTTCTTAATCTAGCAATATCCCCAATGCATACCTCCCTTCTCTGCACAATTGTTTAATGAAGTATAATGGTGAGAAAGGGAAATGGATTAGTTTTCAGTGAAGTCATTCAAAGTCAACTTGTCAACTTTTATACTATATATTCGATTAACGGATAACAGTGTAAATGAAAATATATTCGGTTTATGTGATTATATTTGAGTATATGAATGATTATAGATTGGAATTATGACTTTGACTGAACATATGTGCAATTTCCCATTAATATCTCATTCATGTCTCACAACGGAATTCTCATATCAATGTGTCAGTGTCTGTCAATGTGTTTGTTTGTGTGTGTATATATGTGTGAGCGAGCGAGTGAGTGAGTGAGCTTCAGAGAGGATGGATAACAAGTGAGGGTGAAAATTCAGTTGAATTATTTATTATTCGAATCAAACACATCGATTAGACTAGATCTCATTATCTTAAAATGACCATATGGTTAGTCCTACATTCACATTATCCTTTCCTCTTCTATCCTACCCATCGTTCCTTCTTCCTTAGTCACTCACTCACTCATTCACACTGAGTGTGCAGTCAGATGTGTGGAAGTGACCACGATCGCACTCTCTACACATGCAATATAACGATAATGGGCAATGTTAACCAGACTCACATTCTCATGCTCAGCATTACCTACACAATTATCTGAGGGAATGTGAAACTTGTGATTGACTACGCATGTTAGTTTGACTGCTATGATTGTTGTTACCCCTGTTTATGCCACATATCTATCACCCCTCCTCATTCTACTCCTCACTCTATCATCGACATTCTCTACAACTACATGCATTCTCGAAGAATTATGGGTAATCAACTACCTTCCTAATAAAGTGTAAATGTTAATGGAAATAAACGGAGTTGGCGTGTTTTCCCGACTCTCCACACACAATGAAACAACTAGTCGCAGACAACAATATTAATAATAATGACATCCATGTTATCAGGATGAACAGTGAGGTTGTTGCCACGTGATTTAGAAGTTAGTGGTGGTGTTGATGGTGGTGTTGATCAGAATGAAAAAGAGATTTTTGACGCTAAACAATCTCACTCAAACGACACCATACTAACGAATGGCATTATTATTATTATTATTATTATTATTATTATTATTATTATTATTATTATTATTAATACAATGGTCAATGTTGATCTGATAGAAATTGAATATTCGATAACCAAGTGATTAAACTGATATTCATCTTCGCAGTTAAACAAATAAATCGAAGTCGTCTGTTTGCATTACCCAAGAAACAGAGTAACAGAATCCGTACACAAACACATTCACACAATCACACAGAACACCGTACACTAAAGACGGAACACGCAGCACACGAACATGCACAATCTCTTAATTTCTCAGAATAAACATTGAAATTATTATTTTTATTATGATTATAGATAAACACCTAGACGAGGGAAATAACAGTGATTCGTCGTTTGATTATGACTTATTAGTCAATTTGAATAAACATTTGACCAGTGTGATGGTGTGTTGAGATTAAAAATCTTGATTGTTAGGTGGAGGATTCATCTAGTTTGTATTGCTGAGTGGCGTGTCAAATCTATTAAGCTGAAAATAAGAGTTCACATCTAGATTCGAACAAATGACTTATGTACTTATGTACCGATATGTCATGTTGTATTGGTGTGATTGACAAATTCGGAGCGTTGTATTTGGAAAATATATTAGAGTTGTCTGATTACTTTGTGATGGGAATTAGCGCGTGAAGACCATTTCCATTTTGGTATTGTAGTTTCTTTGACAGTGCAAAGTCGTACATGGAGGACAGCGCACAGATGCATTTCCAGTAAGGACCGGATTCAGACCGGACTGTCTACTCTTGCTCTTTCTTCTAGTGATTGACTGGATTATGAAGACTTCGACATCTGACCGGAAATACGGAATACAATGGACATGTCAGAAGGAAAGAAGAAAAGATGAAGGCCAAACAACACATTACTCCGGGAAATAGAAGAAGATATGAAAAGGATGAATGTTAACTGGAAAGAACTGGAAGGGATTGCCCAGGACAGGGTTGGGTGGAGAATGCTGGTGTGTGGCATATGCTCCTCCACAAGAGGTAACAGGCGTAAGTAAGTAGTAAGTAAGTAAGCTTCTTTGAGAATCATGTTCCTTCAGAAATATTCAGCTTTCGTTTATTCCATTCATCTGAGTGCAAAAGTGGATTGATTGAATGAATTCGAATTGCACTCAAAACACGAAACATATTTCCTCGGATACTCTAGAGAAACACAACGTCACAAGTATGATTAAATTATTTTCAATGAAAAACTCAGATTGTTTGTTATTTAGAACAAATGGAGATCCGTTTCGTTAACATAAACTTTAATGGCACTCCAAATCAAATCCACTTAAGGTGTTGAAATCTCAATCACAATGTGATCTGCAATGTGGTCTACCAACAAATGTTATGTTAGTTTCTATAACAAATAATGAAGTCATCACACTCTGAATGTTTGAATGAATTACGGGATAACTTATTGGGTTGATTGAAGCCTATACAGTTGATTCATCGTCCTATGTCTTTATTAGTTTACAACATATACAAGTGAATTACTTGTTATCATTCAGTTACTGAACTAAACTGTCGTTGCATTCTATACTCTGTTTTCTATACTCTTATATGACATACAAGGAAACTGTCTCTGTTTTTAAGCACACAACGTTGTTATATGATAGACAATAAAGAAACCACAATGTTACTAATCATTTGACACTGGAAAATTTCTATCAGATGATCTACCTACCTACCTTTAATGTATACTATAGTGATTGGTGTTAGTTTGATGTGTTTGAGAAGAGCATGATATTCATGATTGGTCTAACTAATCATGATCAGAATCATCACAACAATGGTCATTTCACTTTGTTCCAAAGGGGTAAGGTTCAAACTCTCTGTCGAGATTTGTATTCCGTGCTTCCTACTTTCCACTTAATCAATGAATGTACGATCTGATAATATGTAATTACATGTAGTGTACGCTACAATGCATATTCACTAATGTTTTCGAACCTGTGATTTTGAGCAAACATGTGTGAACATAACTTCTACCTAGGTGTGAATCATATTTCGCTTACTGTTATCATCATCAATGCTACGAGCGCATCGCCTCCCCCTCCTCCTCCTCCTACTCCTATGGGAATGTGTTCCAATCAAATCTCACCTCATCTATTCCTCTTTCACGTCAGTAATGTTTGGCGAAATTAAATGCACATGGTACCGTTGCAATCATAGTTTCACTTTAAGCCCACTCGTGTGACTCACAAATTTGTCCATTCAACAAATGTAACATGTTTGATTTTACTCTTCCACAATCACTTCAATGGTCGTTTGAACAAATTCGGTGATTTGATGATTTTGTTAATAATCCAGTTAATAATCTTTCCATGTTTTCTATAAACAACGGTTACAGTCAGAAGAATGAGAATAACAATGACAGGATATCTACTTGTTCAGTGTCACTGTGTGTGTGCGGGAGGGTTTTGTGAGCATGTGAGTGAGTGTGTACATAGAACATAGAAACAACTTCTGTGTAACAATAGAAAATGTTATTGATGTTTATTTGGTAGCTACTGTTCAATAAAATTGAAACCCACTTGACAGAGAATGATGTAAACGAGACAAGAAATAGGATACTTGAGTCCTACTAGAAAAAATATTGTTCATAGTAGTAGAAAATAGAGGTTAGGAAGGGATAATAGAAATCGATTAATACTGTTACTAACTCATTTCAATTATGACAATGATGATAACAGTAATAATAATTCAGTTAGCAACCGAGTTTGATGATAGTTTTCCTCATTACCTGTTTCATAATCGTCTATCCATTTAAACAGTTGAATAATAACAGTATCAAAATGATCACTTGAATGTTCCACTCTATTGTGTAACATTCAATCTCACTGACTCTCATGCAGACAATGGAATATTGTAATGAATAAATTTGATTGAATACACTGATTCATAATCTAAATTCACTCACACATATACACATGAGGTTTCACAAGGAAATAGGAAGATAAAATCGGGTCTGTGAATGTACTATTGTGCAATATTTGTCATGTGTTCCGATGAATTCATCAACGAGATTGACTTGACTCGATCTCTCTGTCTGAACATGTTCAACACCGGCACAAGTGTTAACAGTCAACATTCTTCATGAAAGAGAATGGAGACACTTTGATTCATTGAGAAAATATGGGAGATATACTGTTTTTCACATTAAATGTCTGAATGATCAACGGCATAAATAATATTTGTATTACAACCACTCAATCACTCTATGTTTCCATGTGATCCCCAATGTTCAAAAGCTTTACTCATAAGCTTCTTGTCTCAGTGCAAATAGCATTTTCAAAGACTGGTTTAGATATGGATCAGTCAACTGCATATGTCGACTACGGAAATCAGGGAAACATTGAAATCAATGATGAATCAACCTACAATGATTTGCTGGAATGAAAGGTGAATGGGACAGTTGTCTATTTGAACTGCATCGAAAAGTGATCTTCACAGGGATATGCAAGTCGTCGATGTTCTTACTCACCTCAAAGAAATCTTTGTATTGTCATATGTAGATTTAATCATTTGAACAATGTCCATGGAGTTGGTTTCTGATTGACAGGTTCACAACTACAATTTCATTAATTAAGTATTTGTCAGTTAATAGAAACTATAAACATAATGGGAACTGCCTCCAAATTAAATCAAACTTTTTTAATTGTATAGACATTTCGGAAAGAGAATGATCAGAATAAGCATCCCTAATCACTTCAACTACAATCATCATAGTTAAAAGGGGTTTTGGTTATCCGTTATGTTTTCATTTCTTGTTCAAATGATTTCACTGTTAGTCAATTAGTTTCACTAATTGCTTATAACATTGTAATTGATTGACAGAATGTGAATAAATTTTTCTTGCACGCAAACATGCCTATCAAAGTGTTCAGATGATCAGATTGTTGGAAGTGATGAAACAATGAAATACACATTAGAGAAGTGAATTAAGGAGCCACAATCAAACCAATAAGACGATATGATGAACCAACACACATATACACACTTGCAAAGATGTACAAAGGAACAAATGACTAACATCTTGCTAACGTCATTTAAAGACACATAAAAACACACAATTACTCCTCTTCAACTCTCTCTAACACACACAAGCACACATAACACATGATACGCCTCTCACATGCCTCAAACGCCTCTTACATGACAAGACAGATTATGAAGTGAACAATGTTGAATAAGAATGAAGAGAATTCAGCGAAGAGAATTTTCTTTCCGACGAAATCATTTTTTACTTAAGCTATGAATTCGTATTTGGGAGGCGAAACCCGACTCAAACGTCTTCGTCGTGCCTCCTGGATCATGGTTCTTATTCCATGTACTGACATGAACAGTAATACGGGTGGTGGAGATCGGCCTGATCAAGCACTCTACCTATACCTACGAATGATTATGATTGCTACAAAGAATCATTGCATAATTACTGTTGGTTCATAAAGAAATAAAGAATGAATGAGCCTGCCCTCCCTTCCAAAGAAAGAAAGAAAGGAAGAATGATGTCATGGTTCTGCGTAAGCAATGCAAAAACAGCTATTGAGCTCCAGTAGTTGTGCCGTACTTCGATGTAGCACTCTTCTTGAGAAGGGCCTACTAGGCTTCACCATGTTCCTATGGCTGGAAGGGGTACATTCGTATTTATAGTTATATGAAAAATATCCATCTATAGAGGGATAGAAGATGTTGCATCATAAGTTGTTTCAAGACTCTATCAAATGAATGTACGAATGATTTCGTCGAAAGGGAAATTTTCTTCACTGAATTCTCTTTATTCTTATTCAACAATGTTTCATTAGTGATCATGATTTATCGTTAGATGTAGTACTGGTTTACATAGAAACACGACGTAATCGAAATTCACAGTAACAGACATAATATATTGAGATAAATGAAACGTATACAAGATTGTTCATAGCGAAATACCATTTCAATTTGTAGCAGATTTCCACTTCATTTTCTCCTTCATGGGAGTGAAAGAGAGAGAGAGAGGTAGGGACTAATAACGAGAACACAAGTCAGTCAGTTACAACGTAGAACATCAGTTCGAATTGCCATACCACATCAGTACAGAGATGCAGTTGTCGATTCAAATCCCATAGTGGTAGAAGTATTAAGAGCATAAGCATTAGTGTGGAAGATTAGGGTTTGAAGATGTTATTCTAAGAGTATAATCTAGTGAAATAAATTTGAAAAGTGAAAAAGAATAGAGTCATGAAGAATTCCGAAGATTAGAATTTGATAGAACACAAAGAGTGGATGTACCTTTGCCATTACAAACGATTTTGAGCCATGTCATTCAAGGTCTCTAACCATCGATTGCTATCATCTCGCGAATCCCAACCAGGTAGTTTGCACCTACCGACATGGCTCAGTCCACTTGTCAGTGACTTCATGGAATTATGCCATGTTTTGGTCTGGCCGCCCCTAGCTTTCTTCCAACCTACTCCTACACCATGAAACATTGCACGTCGGGGAAGTCGGTGGTTGGGCATACGTAACACATGTCCCTGCTAACTCAACTGATGAAGTTTCACTACTTCGTCAATCGATTTTCCATCCTTACCTAGTACCTGTTTCCTAACAACTGCATTACTTACTCAGTGGTTCCAGGATATACGAGAAATGATTCAAAGACATATATGATTGAATACTAGTAGCCTACGAATATCCTCTACTCTTACCGGCCATGTTTCACTGCCATAAAGTAGGGAACAGGAGAAAAATTGAGAGTTTATTTGTTGAATATTTTGATATGGAGGTATGACAAGTATTTATAATTGTAAGGACAAACTGTTATATTATCGTATCTAGGCAACGAAGACAATACTACTATTAATACTACTACTACTAACAATAATAATAATAATAATAATAATAGTCGAGAACATGTCTAGCTTATATTCAAAGTTAAATATTGAATTTTAAGTGGAAAATAGTTTGCGCAAAAACACCACTTCACCTTTCTATCTACATGGAGTTCACAGTTTCGGTCATTCATGCAATTGACTAAATGCCTAGATGCAAAGTTATCTGTATTGATTAGTCCCATTTAAACATGGATTGAAGATTTGTTGGATGAACATAGTGAAAGTAGAGTACAACGAATAATAATACTCTCTCAGTTTATCATCATGTTATCTTGTTGTCTTAGTGATTAGATCTACAAGTGAATCAGTTTTAGTTGAACAATTAAATGCGGGTTTTTTCCTGACTTTTGTTCTCTTGTCAGAAAGAAAATGAGTGACCGATATTGTATGTGAGTGTAATTCAAGTGTGTTCTTCTTCTTCATCATCATTCTACTTGACATTCATCCTCTCCACCTTACTATTGTGTATTAGTATTAATTTGTTTCCTAATCACTTTCTCTTCTCATCATGCTCTCATACATACAGACATTGTATTTCTCATATACATAGGTCAATACACATACACACTCCTCAAGTGAGTAATATACGATACTCATTGAAGGCTGGCTTTTGGATGGAAATATAGGTTAGTATTCTCATTGTAGTAGTGGTATACCAACACTAGGAACCACAGCAGTGTTAATAATAGTAATGTTGTTGGCAGTTCAGTTAGTATGGTGATACTCATTGATGATGGTGTTATTAATGATCGTTTATTACTGAAATACTGAAATGGAACTCATTCATGTTACAATGTTTCGATACTTCATTGTACTTGTTCAACAACACCACTAAATTTTGACCATTAATCATAATATATTCATCAAGTCATCTAATATCGAAATATAATGCAAGAGATGTTAAATCTCTTGAACTGGTGATCATATTTGAACTTAATTGATAAGATTCTATCACCATTAAATGGACCACACAAATACGTTATCAATAAGTACTAAATGTAAATATCTTAATCCTATAGGAGGTCAGTAAAAACTGAAGTTTTAGACTATGAAACTGGTTCACATTTGTTCAAATCTTATCGGACATATTAGTTCCTTATTTACTGAAAATACTGTTTGCTAATGAGTGTCAATTAGCATAGAACGTATATTTAGGTTTTCTTATTGAATACCCTTTCTAATATTTACTTAGATGATTATACAATGAAATGATTCTCTAGTGTTTCACACTTAGCGGCTATCTATGTTTTCGGCAATCTTGTGTAGATTTGGATAGGTTGAATAGAATCTAGTCGATGCATTTTAAAATCAACCAAGAAAATATTAATACTGAACAATATTCAAGGAATTCACTTAGTATTGTTTTGTTTGAACCTTCCCATTGATGTTTTAGGACTGCAATTGGTCAGTCTCTAATTGGCATATGTGCATACTGCTCGTATTGCCTTGATATAGCCTAAATTCATACCCATGGTAAACAAAGATGAATAGTGGCTAGCAGTGTAATCTAGTTTGACGCGAGTTTCGTCCTATTTGGGACTCGTCAGCTGGATGTACCTATGTCTCAGAGTTGATGTTCAATCTGGGACTCGAACCCAGTACATTTCGCTTCAAACGCATGATGTTTAATATAAGGTGAAACAGATCAAGGTCATATAATGTAGTCAAACAAAACTAAATTAAGAACATTATAAAACTGTAGATTTTGTCGTCAGTCTTCGAATACCTAATTTCGGACAGTATCAGCGCAGATAAAAAGAAATCAACTTAAGGTATCCCCACTTCTGTAACATTTTGTCAAGAGATTTCTTGGAATCATTAGACATCAGGTGTAGAGAGAATTGGCGCCATCCAACTTACATTGACTCTTATTAATACAATTTCATAAGTGATTGAATTATAAATTAAAAGGATGACTGTTTTAGTAAGCAGATATTTCTTGAATGTTGGTTTGATGTAGTAATGGGTTGTTTCTATATATCCTGTTAGGTTACCACATTCATATACACACTTTTTATATAAACATCAGTCAGTCAGCCCGTCATGCACAATTTAGAATCTGAATTATTTCAAGCATTTGATGTTTATTTAATTCAATTCTATGACCACTACACCAATATCCTTTTCAACAATAGTTAACACTATAAGCCCTTATACTGGACAACACAAACTCGAGTTCATGAACTTATACTATTTTACCAAGTTCAATGAATTGATCATACAGTATGTTTTGATTGTAAACAGTGAGATTGTAGTGAACAAGAACTCAAGTAGGGGACAATCGAAAGTATTTGAACGTATATTACAGAACATCTTAGTATAGTCTGAGAATCATACAGTCAATGCTTCATTTGCATAATCTCAATCAATCGTCTCAGACTTGATTATTCTTTCGTTTCTACACCAATCATTCTCAGGATTGAGTTGTACTGTTCAGTTTGTAGCGTTGAAGCCCATATGGTCTCTGGTTCTCTTGTGGGTAAGATTGAGCTGTACTGCTCGGGTTAAGCCAGAGGGCGGTGTCTGGCTCTCCTGTTAAACGGGATTGAGCTGTACTATTTGGGTTGTCATGTAGAAATCTGGATGGTGTCTGGATCTCCTGAAAACCAATGCAAAATTACCCCAACCTACAAGGGTATATTATATAACTAACTAACCTAAACTAACTATTCATGGATTGTCACTATAATGATCTTTAAACATAATTCTGAAAACATTAAATATAATCTTCAACCCCTAACGTTCAACTGTAAATCCTAATCCTAGTTCCTCGAACTAATTTATAGCCTTCATTTAATCTTAACAAGTAGAAGGACATTTTCTAGGTTATTTTAGCGTTGCTCAAAGGTCGTCCATAAATTATAATCTTATCAAATAGGTTTACAAACAATCCGAAGAATTTTAAGTAGTATAAACCATATATATATATATATATATATAACTGACGAACTTCAATCAGGACGAAACTCTTGTTTTAGATTTCGTTGCTCACTTACTTACTTACTTACGACTGTTAACCCTTGTGGAAAAACATAGGCCGCACACCAGTTTTCTACATTCAACCCTGTCCTGGGCAATCGTTTCCAGTTCTTTCCAGTTAACATTCATCCTTTTCATATCTGCTCATTTTTCCCGGCGTAATGTGTTCTTTGGCTTTCCTCTTTTCCGCTTCCCTTACGGATTCCAAGTTATGGCTTGCCTCATGATGCAGTTTGGTGATTTCCTTAATGTATCTCCGATCCACTTCCAACGTCTTTTCCTAATTTTCTCTTCAGCTGGAAGCTGGTTTGTCTTCTCCCACAAAACGCTGTTATTGATAGTATCCGGCCGCCCACCAGCATTCTTCATTTTACTCTGTCCTGGACAATCATTTCCGATCGCTGTTCATCCTTTTGATGTCTGTTTCCATTTCCCGAGGCAATGTGTTCTTTGATCTTCTTCTTTTTCATTTCCTTTCAGGATTTCAAGTTAGCACTTACCTCGTGATTCAGTTTGATGATTTCCCCAATATGTATTCCATCCACTTCCAGTGTATTTTCTTAATTTCCTCTGCCTGTAGCTCATTCAGGGCTACTACTGGTCCCAAGCCCGGGTAAAGGGGAGTTGGGCATGGGGTCAGCAACCTCATCCTGTAGAGGAAAATCTTGCTAAAAATGGTAACCAGAATAAGGTAATATTACTAATAACAAAATGAGGAATGTATTGTACAAGTCTAAATTCGTAATTTATTTAGTGCTTCTACATATAACGAAGGAGGATCAAATAAAAACTCTTTCTGAATTCATTGTGTAAAAATAATTTAGGAAGAAGTGTAACATAAACAGCCAATGTCAAATTCAGCGCTGGGGAGGCAATAAATTGAGAAAAAAATTATGTAAATGAGACAGCCGTCTCATCCTAGTATGGAATTCTTCAACAGTGCACATCCACGAGACTGCACGTGGGACTCGAACCAAAAGCCTTCGGTTATACTCGTGAACATTTAATTTGCACAAAACCGCCATTCTAATTATAATCACTCTCTCACTAGTGACTAGCTTCAAGATGGACTTCCTGGAGTTCTAGTGAGAATCCGTGAGCAGTGGAGCTCAATCCGTGTGGGATGGCGACAGTTATCTACATCAGATAATGAATGAATAGTTGTACAGGATCATGGATCGACTGAAGTTAGACATTAACACTGTTGGATACAGGCTCAGTGGTCTAGACGTTGAGCGTTCGACTCATGAATTCAGCTATTAAAATTAAAAATGATATAAATATTACAAATTTAAGCAAATACTCAGAATAATGGGAAAGATATATTTTCGAAAATGCTTGATAATTAAATAAGTTATTGAATATTAATAAGTAATATAGTATATTATCATAGTTGGAAGCATGAGTCAATTAAAGCTAGACCACCAGGGAAAACCTGGAGGCACTGGACGGCCGTTTCATCCTATGATGGGACTCCTCCTCCACGATCCCGCCTCGCAAGATTCGAACCCAGAACCTACCAGTCTCGCTCCAAAGCACTTAACCGATAGGCCGCTGAGCTGGCCGAGGAGTCCCACAACAGGACGAAACGGCCGTCCAGTGCCTCCAGTTTTTCAATGGTTGTCTAGCTTCAATTGACTCACGCTCTCGACTATGAAAATACTAAATCTCCACAAAAGACCTCTTCTTATAATAGTATATTACACAAAAAACGAGCCTCGCAAGAAAAATACTATGGAGAGCACAAACACAACTAATCCTTAATATCAAATATAGTATTCTACCTTATTAACCAAATTGTTACTAAAAATTGACTATCTAAAATATAGATTCTATAACATTTTATATAGATTCAAGAATTATTAAAGATAATTCGAGTTATCAGAAGGAGTTTTGTGTAGATTTTAGTAAATTTATGGTTGAATTCTTGAGTCAATTGAAGCTAGATGACCATGGAGAACCTGGAAGCCCTGGACGGCCGTTTCGTCCTACTATGAGACTCCTCAGCAGTGCACATTCACGATCCCGCCTCGCGGGATAACAGTAAAAATATATCGCACTTTCCATAAATCTATCAGGTTTTATTTTTAACTAGGTGAATATAGATTCACTTGGTGTTGCTTGTTTGAATATTCACATTGATGTTTAGGACTGAAATTGATCAGTCTCTCATTGGCATATGCGCATCCTGTACGGATTGTTTCGATATTTCCTTAATTCACAAACATTATACGCAAAGATGGATAGTGGCTAGAAGTAGAATCCATGACGCGAGTTCCCTCCTATCTGGGACTCGTCAGCTGAATGTACCTGCATCTCAAAGTTGATTTTCATTCTGGGACTCGAACCCAGTACCTTTCGCTTCAAACTCCATCGCGTTATCCACTTGGCTACCGAGTATGTACTATTTCATTTATACTCCAGTAATTTTAAGCTTCGACAGATGATAAATTCCGACCGATGTCATTAACTTTGAACTGAAGCTACGTACATTTAACTCATGATGGTCAGTTCATTCTCAAACTTGAATTCGAATAAGAGAAAACAGCTTTCAAAGCTTCTATTATTGTATTTCACACACCCAGTATATATTATCTCAAACATTCATTAGCCTATATATGAATTATCTAACCACAACGAACCCCAAATATGAAACCATATTCCGTATACAAATATGTCAGAATCAATAGAGAAGGACAGATAACTTATATTTAATCATGAGTAATTAACGAATAGTAAATCGTATAACAGTAATTAATTGATCCACTAAAGCTTACACAAAGGAAAGTAAAGAAATCCGATAATACAGTTATCTACTAATTATACAATGAATAAATAAGTAGTCAAGTTGTGAATGAAGAATTCAGGTGGGGAAGGTTAATTTATTGTTTAGTGTACGATTACAATGTGCTTCATGATCCTTTCAATTCTGTTGTTATTACAACTACTCTCTATTGACATTCATGTTCTCTTCAATCCAATCTTCTGCTTCCAAGCATTCCCCTCCTGATTGGTGTTACATACTACTTATAACTATCAATATGAGTAGCATACACCACAATGGTTTTTCTGGGGGCAGACTCATTCTTTCTTTCTTTTTGAACCAACAATAATTATGCAGTGATCCTTTGTAACTTTTGTAATCATTTGTGGGTAAAGGTAGAGTGGTTGATTAGGCCGATCTCCATCACTCGGTTTACCGATCACGTTAGTTCATGGAAACAGTCCCACTATCCAGAAGGTACGACGAGAACGTATGAGTCGGGTTTTGCCTCAATAATAATGCATAAAACAGTCCACTGAGTTCCAATGTTTTAATTACTTGCTCTGTTATAATAAACTTAAAGAGAAAGTGAAAATTATCATGATTTACTTGTTTCATAGATAATATATTTGTGCAGGATCAATGATACGCAGTGCTGCCCGCTAGAACCTTGTCTTACAGAGCCATAGAATATCAAAAGACAAAATGTGGGATTTGAATGTAAAGAACTTATATCTAGGAAAAATATCACTCTCTATGTACATTTTTGATCAGTGCAATCATACCATGAAAATGAGTTACATGATTCATGTTCATTAGATGAACAACACAATGGAATATTCAGTAAAGATGTGTCCAGCTGTGTGGTGGAATGAATTATAATGCAAAGTTAAGACATTTTGGTTGAAGTTTGGCATAGGTATGAGCCTGTAGAAGTCAATAAAATCCGCAAAAATAAATAGTTTAGTAAGTCTTCGACAGTGTAGATAACCTTAATTTTGCTAAATGCACTTATAGCCACAACTGATCCGTCAAGTATTTGTATTAGGTCATGATTGGATACATCTTACTGCGTTTATCTTAGAAAACTAGTCAGCTTAGACTACATACAGCTAAAAACATTGACTGTCATCCAAATATTTCTTCACATCGCTTCATTCTTGACTTCAGGTTTGATTGACTTTGAGATCCTTGTATTAGAAGCGGCTTTAGGCGATAGAGTTGTCAAGCCCTGTATTTTCGTAAAATCTTCAAACCTATCACGATCAGGAAAAAATCTTTTGGGTTAATGGACGAAATTCAAAAGTGAATAAATTTCACCTTATTATATAGAAAACAAGTAATAAGAATACTTTTTAGAATACTTGGAATGAATGTGAAAAATTATTGTTCGTTATCACAGAGTAAGAGTCATAGCTTTCGACCTATCAGTTGCCCTATTCTTTAAATTTAGATTACATATGATAAAATGAACCAACCTCGACCTTAACCCAACACCCTTAATTCTAATCTGAACCCTTGACTAAGGAACAACAACAACGAAACAAATATTTGTAAACTGGTGGAATCCAAGATGTGCGTTTCGTCCTATTTGGGACTCTTCGGCTAGATGTACCTGCATCTCAGAATGAACATTAACTCATATCTTCGATTCTACTACTAGCCACAATCATCTTAGTTTATAATGCTTAAGACTAAAGGTAATCTTGGGGCAACCCGCACAGGATGCACATATGCCAATAAGGGTCTGATCAATTGTAGTCCTAAACATCAATGAGAAGATTCAGGCAACCAATACAAAAAAGGAATAAATAGTTGTGGTCGTATAAGGTTTTAAAAAGACAATATCATATGGAAGAATTTATCCTATTGTTTATATAGTTCAAAAATAGAAAAACCTGTTGATGACTTTAATGGATTCACTAATAACGTAAAATCTGTATCCCTTTTGTAGTATATTTACTATTTTCATAAACATTTTCGATCCACTAACCACAAGGTAAGATTCATTGTGTTCATTTTAAGAATCCCTCAAGTTTATCCCTATAATACACTCTCTCCGAAATTTCACCCCGTTGATCAACATCTTGAAATGCTGATTTCTACTTCAGACGACTCCAAACAATACTAAAAGTATTCGACTGATTTGACACGAAAAAAGAAAAAAATAGGTCTTTTGTAATATACAAATATATGCTAACTTGGAATCCGAAAGGGAAGCGGAAAAGAGGAAGGCCAAGAAACACATTACTCCGGGAAATAGAAGCAGAAATGAAAAGGATGAACAACAACTGGAAAGAACTAGAAAGGATTGCCCAGGACAGGGTTGAATGGAGAATGCTGGTGGGCGGCCTATGCTCCTCCACAAGAGGTAACAGGCGTAAGTAATGTATTGTAGAATGCAAAATATCCTGCTATATATAATTCATTCAATAGGCCATCCAAGGTCTTCATATAATTGAACCAAAACGTCACTAATCCAACTAATGACAATCAATTAGGACCAATGCACACGAAAGTATGCAGTGTTAGATTACTTCTTAATCTTAGTTTCAAAACATTATGGCGGTGTAAATATTTGTCACTATCAATGTCTTAAAAATGACATTCAATATGATTCAAAGAACAGTAAGAGTCTCTAGATAAACGACAGTACAAGTTGATGGTAATTTTTATCACAAAAAACATCAGATATAGATTTTGAAGTTAGAATTTCAAGTTAAGCCAATTTTTGATCGTACCAACATTCATCTACTTATAAATTATAAGTAGCTTAAAGCTCAAAACCAAAAATGAATGACTGATAGTTGTACACCCTGACTGCCTTCACTTCTGTAATTTCTATATATATTTCAGTTTATAGTTAGGAATTTCAAACACCAAGTCTGTGGTCCATTTCATAGTGTAGTGATCAAACGTTAAGTATGTTAATCTGAAGACTTGACTTCTAGTAGACTTAATCACAAATGTTCTTTGATGAATCCAGTACATATTTTCGTATTCTTAAGAAATTTCATCCAACCGGTAGTGAATTTCTCGTGTATTTCAATTGTTAAGAAGAATAAAACGTGATAGCACTTCTAGGTAAACATTATGTTTTTAAATCATTAAATCTACGGTTATCTCCCAGCTTTTTGTTTATTAGCCATGATGAAAAAAGCTTACTTCAAATGACATCTCTGTATTATCTTAAGACATTCCCAAATGGAGGATTTTAACCGTTCAATGAGGTTATCTAACTGGAAACTTTAGACCTCTCATTTTGATTGTTTTGCAAGAGGGACTTGTCAGTTCTTCCATATTCGTAGGCCATAACGTATGGCATGCCTTATTCTTTTTTTTCATACCTGTTTGGTGATGTTACTATCGTTTCACAGTGTATTGATTGAGTTATTCGTTTAGCGCTGTTTATGTGGACGTTGTTTTCCATATCAGTCATGATAGTTATCTTGAAGGCTATCACCAAAATGCATCGGAGATCAGTAGAGATTTTCTGGACTATTTTTTCGCTCTTAAATTTCTGTTCTAACAAACAACTAACTTAGTTATAAGCAAAAATGGATAGTGGCTAGCAGTGGAATCCAGGACGCGCGTTTCGTCCTATTTGGGACTCGTCAGCTGGATGTACCTGCATCTGAGTTGATGTTCAATCTGGGACACGAATCCAGTACCCTCGCTTCAAACACCATTGCGTTATCGGCCACTGAGTCCTGATAGCCACTTGCTTGTGCGATGGGCCGAGTGGGTAACGCGATGGCGTTTGAAGCGAGGGTACTGGGTTCGAGTCCCAGAATGAGCATCAACTCTGAGATGCAGGTACATCCAGCTGACGAGTCCCAAATAGGACGAAACGCACGTCAAACTGGATTCCACTGCTAGCCACTATCCATCTTTGCTTATATTGCTTGTGAATTAAGGCAATACGCACATATGGGAATTAGAGACTGACCAGTTGCAGTCCTAAGCATCAATGGGAAGATTCAAACAAACAATACCAAGTGAAACTTAGTTTTTCGAAATTATTTTCTAGGTAGTTGTAATTGTGATGTAAAGCTTCTAATTGATATTTTTTGTATTATATATACCATATAACGCTGTTTTTCCGCATATACCTTAATTGAATTCTCACTGTTTTCTAATCATGTCAAATTCGCAGGAGCAAACCAAATCAGTTGACAAGTTGATCATGAATCTAACTTGTTCCTCACAGTGTTTTTTTAGTTAACTGTCGTTGGATAGATGTGAAGTATATTGAAATTTCGTTTGATGAAACCATTCAATATTACTAATTGCTTATTAAAAACACTTGCTTATTTACTCAGTTATCATAAACTCAATTTCTCATCTACTTGACGATGAAAATAAACTCAGGGATTAGATTGCTAGATTTAAACCAGTAAGTTAAGGATTCAAATCAATTATCAGCAAACGAAAAATTTCCGCCTGAAAGTGTAGGGGTCCAAACTATTATGTATTTCAACCTCCTAAGTTCTGAAGTCAGTATTTGTAAATGAAACCTGTAACTTCATAGTAGCCATAAGAACTTCAATTATCCACAGGTAAGGAAATAGAGATGTGAGTTCTAAGAAAGAGTTGGATATTTATTTTGTCCTATTTCATGACTCTTCAGTAATAGGCATCAACTATTTACATCTCAAATGAAGACGAGAGGATGAAACAATACTGTCATATGAAATGCATAACCACGAAAATCAATATGGTTCAAATATAAACTATTATATTTGAATCGATTACGAGTTCACCTTGTCTGCGAACAGAACAAAGACTTGTGACCAAAGACCAATAAGCTAGCTATTCTGATGCATCTCAGCCCCGCTAACTAGAGAGAGAAGTTGAAGTCTGAACAAGAAATAAATATACTCGGCAAGCAGCTAGAAGCACAAGCGATCCCAACGGGCACAAATCAAACGTATATATACAACATCAAACTGTCCTTAGGAAGCATTACAAAATAGCATACTAAAAGACAAAACGGACCAACAGCGTTTAAGGTTTTACCAAGTAGAAAATACGACATGAAGGTGAAAAGAACGCTTTTGGCGCGAAAACAAAGAAATTCAAATTTTAAAAAATAAGGTATTTACCAAGTGAGTTCTGGGGATCTAACATTTATTTATTTATTTTAACACAAATATTGATACAAGGGGGCACCAGATATATATGCACCACATAAATCTCGTTTGATTTGTATGAGAGCTGTGATACTACCCAGGTGCCCAAACTGAAGCAGGTGGTTTTCTTAGGTGGCTACACTCGGAGACTTAGACTTAAATGTTTGATCCACAAAGCAGTGGAGCATCGTGAGGAGATGCACTCCCATGGTAGCTGGTGACCAACGATTGGTTCACATGCCATTTGTTCCCTCAAGATACTGGAGCTCATTTGCACCATTGATTTGGAATCAAGGTTTCCCAACACTTCTAGATGGATTCTTCGTGTCCACCAACCCGGTTAAAGTGCCAGGCATTCACTTTCCGTCCTCTACATTTTGTAAACACCAACGCCTCGAAAAGGCAGTGGGTATCACTTCCCTGCCAGTGGCTATAAACGCGTGACCATGTGAGAGCGTACTCTCCTCACTCTTGACCGTACCAGGGCATTTGGGGACTACTAATCAATAAGAATAATTGAGTCGTAATACGAGGAAACATAACAAGTAAGAACTAGATGACTAGTATGAGAATACATGTATTTCTTTTTATATTAAAATACAATAGTACTAGTTTCTTATTTATATAAATTAACAGTTAAATAAGAAACATTTAGTGATGTTAACCCTTGAATAAGATGATCCAATACTAATTATATCACAATATACTTGAAGTAAATAAAAGTCCATTATTAGATAATGACAGTAAGAATAAGGTAAGTGGACTCAAATATACATATTGCACGAATATGGGAGGAAAATAATTCAACAAAAGACTTTCAATTGACTAGAATAAAATACAACATCATTAACTTTAACTATTATAGGGGTTAAGTAATATGCTGAACGGCGGCCTATATACTCCATTGGGAGTAACAAGCGTAAGAAAATTAAGTAATATGATAAAATGAACAAAAAATATCCGGGAGAAAACAAACAAATAAGTAGTTATTTTAAGCGATTGGTTGAATAGTGTCGTTTTGATTTTTTATTTGATGATTTTAAATCATCAGCATCTTTAATAGTGACATCAAAATACCATGCTATACTAAATGCTATTATAAAAGATAAAATAACAAGACAAGTAAAAAATATATAAAATGTTTCTTCATCAAATATATCAGTAAATGCTGGTAGGACTGATGAAGCACGTTGAACTAATTCAGTAGCAACTGATCTTTTCTTTTTCATAATTTCTTACTAGAAGAAAAAAGAAGCGAAGGTGATGAGTCAGGAAAATTGAAAAAAGGAAGTCTTTGATCTCTTCTAATTTATTAATGACACCATGCCAGTTTTAAACTGGTATGAATGATGGTGTTGAATAAATTTTCACAAATTCTAAATATGATTTAAACAGAAATAAACTTGGGAATCAGCAATGTAATAACATGAGAATATATAAGTTATAGTGATACGTTCGTATGGAAACGAGAAAAGAATAACGCGATATAAAATAATGACAAAACGCGTGCCTGATTCAAAGGAGAAACTAATCGATGAAGATAAAACATGAAGTTTATTTATTTATTTGAACACATAAATATTGATATGAAGCGGCACTGAATACACATGCGCTACACAAAGTCACTTGATTTGTGTGTAGGACGTGGTACTACCCGGGTGCCCAAAGTGAAGCAGGTGGTTTTCTTAGGTGGCCACACCCAGAGACTTCAACCTAAAGGTCTGATCCACAGGGTAGTAGAACAATGTAAGGTGATGTAGTCCCATAGTGGTCGGTGACCAACAATTGGTTCATACTCCATTCGCTACTTCAGGATTCTGGAGCCCATATTCACCATTAGTGCGGAATGAGGGTATTCCAACTCCTTTAGGTGGATACCCCATATCCACCAATCCGGTTAAAGTGCCAGGCATTCACTTTCCGTCCTCTAAATTTCGTAAACAACACCCACGCCTCAAGAAGGCAGTGATTATTACTTTCATGTCAGTGGCTGTATACGCGTGGTCATGTGAGAGTGGGGAGAGTCTGCTCTCCCTCTCGAAATACTCTTACATGGCCAGCGAATATATAGCCTCTGTCAGGGAAGTTCTACTCACTACCTTCTCGTGGCACTACTGTTGTTTACGAAATTGAGAGGACGAAAAGCGAATGTCCGGCGCTTTAACCTGGTTGGTGGACACGGCGAGTCCACCTAGGGGAGTTGGAAAACCCTCATTCCAAACAAATGGCGTACATGGGCTGGATCCAGTATCCTGAAGGAACAAGTGGCGTACGAATCAATCATTGATCACTGGCTACCATGGGAGTGCATCTCCTCACGATGCTCCACTGTCTTGTGCACTAGACCTTCAGGTCAAAGGCTCTGGATGTGGCTCCCTAAGAAAACCACCTGCTTCAGTTTGGGCCCCTGGGCAGTATCCCAGCCCTCACACAAACCAAATGAGATTTGTGAGGCGCATATTTATCTGGTGCTTTTTTGTACCAACATTTATGTGTTTAAATAAATAAAATAAATAAACCAAGGCATTTGGGGGCAAACGATGTGGATCGGTCACGAGTCGAACCCGGACCGCCTGCATGACAGGCGAGCATTCTAACATTGAACAGCCGACACAAACAAGTGCTTGATTATTTTCAAAATAATATCAAATAGTTGAAATCAGAGTGATTTATCGAGACAGGTAGCTAGTTTCGTCTTAAAAGTAGTTTAAAGTCTTCAACCTATGTGAATGTACCCTTGACCATATTAAACTTATTTTTGTAACATATTTTGACTATAATTAAAATGAATAAAACTTCACTTTAGATTAGCTATGGCTTTCTCTAATTCATTAAGAGTTGAGAGACTAATGTCGATATTCCATCCATGGTCCTTAGTAAGAGTAGACGACTAGAGAGCAGTTGAACTGTTCTTCAGGGTGTTCCACCTATCGTCTCAACCTTCTGGAGTGATAGTGCATGATAGTCCCGTATTTTTCGGAAAGCCTGACTAACTCCAAAAATTTTAATACCAACTTTTCCGATCAGTATGAAGTCTCAAATTGTATTTTCAACACCTAGCCTTTTCTATTACCACTAATACTGTTGCTACACTTTCTACACTGGGATTTGCTCTAACAATTTCATGTTGCTGTGCTAACAGGATATAGAAACTTAAACTAATGTATATATGTGCCAGGTTTTATGTTGCGTATTTGCGGTTGACTACTTGATCGACGTCAATCATTTTGGTTGATTTACATGGATAACTGTGTACGTGAAATTATGCACCAAGCAGCCCATTCATAGTTATAAACCATATCCGGAGACTATGAAAATAAACTGTGGTTAAGTAAATTTAGTCAAAGAACACTGAAGGACCTCAAATGTATGGTACACGACGATAGTCGAGTGAAAAGGGGACCTAAGATATATCCAATGACATATGTCCGAATTTTAGAAATGCTACAAAACAGTTGAGAACTGGAGGGCATATCTTTTGACACCTGTTATATGACAAATAGTTTCAGGGTGTGTTCAACGTGAACATATCTACACTAGGACCGCAAACATATGTTGTAGTGTTAGGCGGAGTTTGTACGTCTGAAAGAACGAATGCACACCATGTTTAAAGGTCAATACATAAGCCTGAAGATAACAGGCGTAAATGATTTCAAATTCAATCTTTTGGACAGCTTGATGTACACCAACAGATACCCATATAACCAATGTATTTTCCAATATATCAGACTTTCGACAGGGTCTAATGTAGTGATTTCGGTCACGAGATGGATGTGGCTTTGTGTGATATGAATCACAGCTACTTTGAAGAACTTATGAACACTTTATGTAAATACATGTCCATAAATAGAATACCAAGACTTGGATTGCTTATCTTGAAAGAATGCCGGCAGTACGTACTAGTCCCGTTTTAGAAGGGTTATGTGAATGTCTATTCTTTCAAATGACTTAGTTGAAGGTATGGACAACACTTCTTCCAGTAGTAGGTTCTAGGAGTTAGTTACTTGATGAGAAAACTTGTATGCCACAGGTGTTTTGTCCGTTGCTGGCTTATAAATTCACCCTCCGTGTCCTGAGTTTTCTTTATCCGAGTGCGAGAAAAGGAAGATCAAGTCTAAATTTATTTCTTGACCCACTTAAACTAAAATAGCAACATTGGTTAATACATTTAAAATGTTGTAGACAATAAATGTGTGTGATAAATCATGATAACTATCCTAGGTCACCTTGTACGCAGAACATAACATATATGCAAGTTTAATGCAAGGGTCTTAAAATATAACCTTGGTTGAAATGATTCAATCTACAGTCTACCAAAGGTGCTTTCGGCGCACTGAACAAGACAAGAGCTTTGTTTGACTTTGAATGATTAACTGTTTCGACAACTGTAAATTATCCATTCTTGATAGATAATAATGGAGATGATGAAAAGAACTATTGCACTAGGTTGATGTACACTGACTCGAAAAATAAATACAAGTAGAGAAGTACAAAAAAATAACTACAGGGCGTAAGATAAAAGTTAGCTGTGGTGGCATGAGTTCAGTCTGAATGCACTCAAGTGCCAGAAGAGTGTGCGCGACGAAAGCCGAAGGAGGAAAGAACAAGAAAAATGAGCCAACGATTCAATAAACGCACAAAATACGCTTATATCCTGTAATGAAAGTGATAGACAACAAACAGTGTTGAAGTATGACCAAGGCAATCTGATAATTACAACCATAGGTACTGGTAGGAGATTTAGAATCCGTTACGATTTAGAATGGGAGTCAGTTGTAACGAGCAACTCGATCATTTGGCTGGAGTTGCCAACGGAGTAAATCCCCCGATGCATATGAACTCTCGATTTAATTAACTTCCATATGGCTGCAACTACTCAAGTAAAAGTGTCGATACAACCAAACAATCGATCATAATCTTAAAATAAAAGCTTGTTTTTATCTTAGCATGTTATAAATGTCGACAAAAAAGTGATAGACTTACAAACCTGACCGCGTTTTCCCTTTACAACCTTGAACGTCTCGAAAAACGGCGGGAATCCCTTATTTGAAGCGCATGAGATACAAAAACCACAAAAAAATGAATAATGACCGTCTCATCTGTAGTCAAACGATCACTGGGATATATACCTGGAGGGATCAAGATGAATAAACTTACAATTTAAATTAGAGCGACGAACTGAATCAAGAGATGTGTGTACAGAGTTTTTTCATGCATAATCACACAAACCTGCTATAAAGAACCTTAAAACTCGCAACATAAGTTTATAGTAAACTGAACACTTTGCGTACTACTCCTGATGATCTTATGTGACTGAATTTAAAACCGCATAGTTGATCGGTCGTTCATCTCTTTTTCATAAATGTTTCTTGGGACTGTCTTATTAGTTATTTGAGTCCTCGCGGACAGAATTTTGATCTTATTCTGTAGGGGATATCTTTGTTGATCTATAGGTACCGAATAGTTATATTTGCTAACATTATTTTGCCCTTCAGTGCGTTGTTTTGTATCAAAGGGAACTTCTACTACATAGTAGGAGTGGTCCTTTTGAAGCACTATCACTTTTGACCCCGTATGCGTTTTGTATTAGAACCATCAAAAATTCGAAAAAATCTTGGTCTTGACATAGTTAATAATCAGTGTGTCATGTACACAGAGAGCAAACTGGTAACGGAAAAGTCAATGTAATATTTTGACAATAATTTTGTAGTGAACAGAAATGACAATGCGAACTGGGTAAATTTGTGAGAGATGTGAATGACGATCAAAATTGCTTACAAAATAAGTATATGTTGCCCATCCCCGCAGAGCTCCCGCCAGAGTGCCCAGAGATATAAAAGTGAGTGAGAAGAAGAATACATACCCTAAAGCCTAGACAAAAATACGTGGTGCTGATTTAAGAAAAGAATTGTGCAAATACACATGCACACATTTGGAAATATAAGATGTGCATTGGTGTTGTGTGATATGTTAGTGTACAGTTATAACATGTGTATATAATTGTATAACCGGAAAACGTTTAAATGTGAATGGTACTTTATAATGATACGTTACCAATCAACTCCGCTGGTATATACAAATAAAAAGCTGCTCTGACACTGATTATTGACAAACGATCTAAAATATACACGCGCGACTACGATATAAATAAATGGTGAGTTCACCAAGCAAGTTGAATGCGAATAATCTTATAATCACTGCGCTTAACAAAAGCAATTAATTCTAATAGCCTGAATGGACTGTGTAGTTTTACTTCGTATTCCATTTTTATTAACTTACGAGGTAAAAGTAGAGTTTACTGTTTACTGCTCCACTAAGACATATAGAAAATGTGTATTTGTTGGTGTATATGCTGCAATTCTCTTAATTCTATGTAAAATGTAGTTGAGTTTGCTTGTACAATGAGACATTTTCCTTTACACGTTGGTTATCCAAGGATGAAAGCTTTAGTCGGTTTATCAAAACTATCCCCTTCCCATCTTTATCGATGATTAAACGTTTAGCTTTCTGGCTGATTACTCCACAAAATCTTCATACCGTTGCTGTAGTGGCTTCATCAATAAGTAAGCATGAACAAAGAAAATTCGTATGTCGTTAAACATTTGTATAGATGTACGTGGCGAATATTAATTTGGTGTTGGTAATTGGTTCCCATTTTATATGGACCAAAATCCCGTAGATTGGTTGCAGTAGGCTTTTATTCATATCGCGAAAAAGAACAATTGAAGCGTGAGATTGTAATTCTCAAAACTACGAACCTTTAAACGTTATGTATGGGATAATAGGAAATATAATGCCAACACAAAGTATTGAAGTCAGTAAATACTTGAGCCATAATATTTTAACGTTACTAAGAGGCTTTCATCAAACTCATAGCCATCCAACTTGATCTGTTATGTATTCGCCTGGAAGTACTTTTTCAAGCTGATGATTAGTTTGCAATAAATAACTTGCAGATTCATTGGTGCTGACCAGCTATCTGGTTGGAATCGGGAGTGTGCCGTAAATTAGCTCCGTTGATTGTTCGGCGAATTTCAAGGGGGACAAGCTGTAAGAAATCAGTCCATTTGGTTGCATCAAAACACAGGCAAGCCTATCAATTGCCCTTGGAACTGTTCGACCGGGAAATTCGCTGCAAGGGTCATGAGCTGTTTTTTATAAGGTTGTCTTAAAAACTCTTTCGGAGGAATTCCAATGGGTCACATCAATTTATCGACTTTGGATTTCTCAGGATCTCTTTCGTAAAAAAATTGTTGCTATCTTCTTTCTTAAAGCAGTTCTAGTCCCATACATCCACTGTATAGTTACGATGACCTAGTTGTGATAAGTGTTATACAGTTATACAGTTATACAGTTATGCTCAACATATCTCCAAAGCTTTTAATTCCGACGCCATGCTTTGTATAAAAATTTAGTCTAGCAAAGTCGGATAACATTTAAAGGTGATTACATGATGTAGTCGGCATGGAATATTTTTTCGACAGTTTAAGGACTATCAGTATAGGGTTTTGGAGATTGTTGACTTTTAGTTGAGATCATCAACCGATCAGTATCAGACGGCTATTGAGAACCCTAAGGCACTGGATGGCTGTTTCGCCTTAGTATATGACTCCTCAGAAGTGCGCATCCACGCTCCTGCACGCGGAGATCTTACTCCGGACCTTCGGTCTCAGGCGAACACTTAACTTCCAGACCACCGGGTGTAGGGATTATTTACTCAAATAACTAGGAATTACAGTTCACATAATCATGAAACAATGCGCACTGAGCTCACAATTTTTCGGGTTTTAATTAACGTACCCTCCCGAATACAATTTCCAGGGGTATGTGACACTACTGTGTTATGAGAAAAAGGTAGGTTAATATACACAGATACATAACATTGTAAAAGTTATGTACAACCACTCGTTCATAGGACCGATTGGAGAGTGACACGGACGCAAGAGGAGGGTTTTCAAGCCAATAAATGGAGAGAATACAAAATTCCCATGGAAGTATTGGAAGAGAAGGGTGGAAATCCTTAAAAGATGCATAAAAGATCATTTCAAGTCTGTATGAAGGTACCACTAACGTTGCCTTTAATCGGTGTTGTTTTTGTAGTGATCTTATGATGTAGTTGGTGAATGTATCAACAGCTAATTGTTGCAAATCGGTGATGTCTTGGTCGATTTACTGAAGGTTAAAAAACATACCTCTTCAATTTCTGAGACCAAAGCAAACGGATGATCATCCGGAATACAGTTTATGATCAGTGTTAATAGTCAAATTCATGAGTCGGTATAAACTAGACCACCACTGAATACCTGAAAGTACTGGACGGTTGTTTCGTCCAAGTATGGGACCCTTCAGCAGTGCGCATCCACTATCCCACATTCTGTACCAGTGGTCAGTTTCAACATGTATTTCCTGGTGATCTAGTTAGACGTTGTGGGCGGTGGAGTTCAATCCGTGTCAGATGGAGACAGTTAGCTACCCCAGAAAATGAATGAATGGTTGATCAAGATCATGAATTGATTGAAGTCAAACATTAACACCACTGGATTCCAACTCATTGGTCTAGAGATTAAGCGTCCTCGCGCGAGACCTAAGATCCTGGTGTAGTGAACAAGAACACGGGCGGGAACGATTGACTGTGTTTATGCACAAATTGCAGACTATCTCACTAAAATTCTGACAATCATACAGTAAACAGTTAATTTACAAAATAACAATCAATTGTCTCAATCTTTACTGTTCCTTCTGCAAATATCAATCCGTTTTCGCTGATTTTATTGTTCATGCATTTTCGTACCGATTGCGCTTCATTCCTGTTCTTTCCTTATCGATCTTCTGCCAAAATACATTCTATGTCTGACCATCACCATATACTACTTATATGGATATAAGTAGACCATGCCACACTGGGTTGGAGTCCCACGTGGGGGACGGTGAATGCGCACTGCTAAGAAGTTCCATACTCAGACAAAACGGTCGTCCGGCGTCACCAGGTTTTCAACAGTGGACTCATTAATTTAAGTGACAAAATTACTGAAATCTGCACATATATCCATTATGATTAATATTAATAGCTGGTACCTGTAACCTGTTGGGCAGAATAACATCTGTTTGAAGGGGCACACCACCACAGGTAAGGCCAACAGTTGAATCTCATTGCTAAACCTCAATGTCACTTATAATCTGCCCACTTACGCTATCTCTTCGGACAACTACAATAGGCCAATGAACTGGTTACCCGGATACGGTACAAGCGAATCAACTAGGGTGGGCTACTACGCGCCAGAAAATCAAGTATATAAATATATGAGTGAAACAAACTTTAATACCCCCAATCCTTAATTTTGTGCAAAGCTTCCATTCATAGCTAGGGTATATAGCATGATGTGTATGAAAATCCAGCCTTATTGGAATTTAGGCTGATTGATAACATGGAATGGTTTTTTTTTGCGGTTAGCGTTTTTTAGTGAGTTGGTTTTCTACGGGATGAGGTCGCTAACCCCATGCCCAACCCTCCTTCTTTCCCCGGGCTTTGGACCGGCAGTAGCCTCCGGAGGAGCTACAGGCTGAGTTCAGTTGTCTACGCAAGATACTTTGGATCTGTTGGCCAGACACTATCAGAAACAAGTTACTGTAGGAGACAACAGACCAGATTCCAGTGGAGTAAGAAACCAGGAAGAAGCTCTGGAAGTGGATCGAGCACACTTTGAGGAAATCACTCAATTGCGTCACAAGACAAGCCCTCACATGGAATCATGAAGGTCAAGGGGCAAGAGGAAGACCAAAGAAGACATTAGGCCGAGAAATAGAGACAGACATGAAAAGAATGAGCAAAAAAATGGACAGAACTATAAAGGAAGGTCAGGGACAGGGTGGGTTGGAGAATGCTGGTCGGCGGTCTATGCTCCATTGGGAGTAACAGGCGTAAGCAAGTAAGATAACACGGAAATCTCTTTGAGCATGACAACGGGTTGATAAAAGATCTATTTAACTAGCTACTAACTAAAGATAGCTCTTTGCTGAAGGTCAACTAACTAGGTAGTCAAACAGGCTTGAAAGATAAAACCAGGTCGCTAAAAGTGGTATTTTAATCTTCCGAGGGAAAGGACCCAATACTAAAAACTGTACATGACCAAAAAGGGTCATAAGATTTTGTGCGCAAAGACTTGACCCTCTCGGGCCCTATAGAAAGACGAGAAGCCAAAAAGGACTTAAACTAAGGTTAGATGCTGGTGAGAAGGACCTTGTAGTTGTGAATATTCTAATGGTAAGGCTTCAAAAGAAAATGTTGCCTAGGCCACTTTTGGTGTAGTACAAAACCATTTAATTGGCCATCATTTATGTTGCATAAATCCCCAGAGCTTGCTTAACATGCTTTCAGAACTAGATGTACTGGAATACTCTACCAAGTTGAGTGTTAACGCCGTCACAGAAACGCGGTCGACCGCCCACAGATAGCAAGGGACGTGATTTTGGGAGTTTCACACTACTAAGAGTTGACGGAACCCACAAAAGTGAAGCAGCAGTAACTCTGTCCATTATAAATACTATCCTCTTTTTAGTAATGGATAAAATATCTAACGACGTGGGACGTGCGATTTAGGTAGTTGCCACTTGAAACTCGAAGTACAAGAACTACTGATTGGTTTGATCCATCACAGTCCAGATCGAGACAAATGAGGTTTTGCTAGATGGTTTCAATGCTTGTTCTTGAAGTGGTTGATGTTTAATCTTAGGAGACTTTCATGAACCCATTGTAGACTGGAAAAATCTGAGAACTGCGTTGTCAGAAAATTCTTTCGAAAAAAGCTATTTGACGCTGTTATTGTATATGCTCTGGTGCGACATGTGAAAGAAGTAACTAGGTCTTACCCCGACTCTGAGTCGCCTTAGCTAGTTCTCATGTTAACCGTTTATGAGGATGTCACGAACTCCGACTATATGTCACCCATATATAAGGGTGACCATGAAGTTCTTGTCTTCGATTTAGTCGTTGTCAGCAATGAAGTATTTGCTCCAAGCCGAACCGAGCCAAATATACAAGAAATTACTCAACATCCTCAATAGATTAGACAACGGAATCAGAATCCCCTATTGAATCCACATAGAGGGTTTTTAGAAGTTTGTACATACAAGTTTCTGAACAGCACATCATATGGACTACATTAAGGATCCCGAGAAACTGGTCACCACTGACCAGATGTTATAACGAATGATTGTCTTTGTTCACCGGCTTATAAAAGGTATTTCTTATTTATGGTATCCAATCCTTCGTACTGCATAATATCATCCTACAACATACGGAATAAAAAAATATTCTAGTGATTCAGGGAACCTACACAAACTTACCCCAGAATTTTTTTCCTTATTCGCTAATCAACCATGTGGAACAGACCACTAGTGAACCTTAGATGAAATGAAACTATAACCCGGCTCAGAAGTCTAATCGATGATTTTCTTTCCGAAAGTAGATTGTGTTGCCCACTGAATATCAATGTGTTTGACAATGATTTTTACATACAAGGTCCGTCATCTATCTAGTTGACTGAAAAGCAAATTAGAACCTTTGAAACTTATCCTGTTTATTTTATTGTGTTTTCTTTCTATTCATCTGAATATCTGAAGTCTGCTTATGCTCATATTCATGACTTTTGTGATTATTATTATCATTATTGGTTCCCCAACAAATTAGGTATTCTTGTCGTCCCTTCTTTTCCTTCTAAACATGTTTTATTCCTAAACATCCAAAGTCTATAACTAAAAATAAATTATCATGTGTTTCACTGAAATAAATTAACTTCATGGATTCATTTTATCTTCACCATATATGTATATATATATATATAACATGTAGAAATTTACAGTCGATTACCCTTTGCAATTAGTTGTGACTTTCATGGCATCATTCTAAACTAATGTTGCACAAACGTTTATACCAATATTAAATTTTACTCTGTATCCTATCACCAAAATTTGCACGTATTCACCCGAGTGGACTAAAAACACTAAAAAAATGATGTTTTACCATAGGGGTCGATAATCATTACACTCTTGTTATCATGTTTAAATATTGTCATTAGTTGTTCATTTCTTTTCTCTCTCTCTCACTCTTTTACTTCTAAATGTATATTATTATTAAGCATCCGAAGTTTGTAATCAAGGCAATATCTTGTGTTACACCCAGTTGGGTACCGACAAAGAGTACGGGTGGATGTAAAATTGTCTAGCTGAAAAACTGTGCTTAGCGGAATGTCTCAGGGTATAGTTTGGGGGTTAGAGTTGTTCCTCTTGTATATAAATGACCTTTCTGGTCACCTATCATCGTCGACTTTGCTAAATGCTGACGATGCCAAAATATGGAGAGCGATAGAAAAGTGAAGGTGATAGTTTAGAGTCTCAAAACGACCAACAAAAACTATCTGAATGATCTGGAATCAAGCAGTTGTCAATAAATGCTTTCAAATGCCTTGTGATGCACGTTGATCATCAATGTGCAAATACATACACATCGAATGACACTGAGCTATCGGTGGCCAGAGTCACTGCTAGCAAGCACTCAAAAACTAATGCACACTTCCGTGCGATAGCCAACAAAATTTTTAGAATCGTATGGTCCTATGGCCTATCCATAAAAATAGACAGTTAGTTGTTGGAAAAGGTTTGAGGAACCTCAACAAAACTGACTCCTGGAATGGCAAGGCTCTCGTATGAATATACACTGGCTAAACCGAACCTATATTCCTTGTCATATAGAAGAATCAGAGATGATGTGATCAGAGTCTTGGAGTTACTAAATGATAAATTCACACCTGGTATTCCCTCTTTTCTCTTGCTTTTCAAAACAGAGGGCTGACGAGTACACTAAAAAGGTCTGCAATCCCAGAACAAACTACTTGACGGCAGATAATTGACTATTCAGTGACCTAGAGGTTATGCTACATGGATCTCACCGGACCAAACCACAGAGAACCAGATAGATCACATCTGTATCAACAAGAAATTCCGAAGGATAATGGAAGATGTGAGAACCAGGAGAGGAGATGACATAGCTTCAAATCACCACCACGTTGTGGCCACGATGAAACTGAAGATAAATAAAGACTGGACAACTGGACAAACAGCACTACAAAGGTTCAATACAGCCTTCCTTCGAGATACTGACAAGCTCAATGAATTCAAGATAACTCTCAACAACAGGTTCCAAGCTCTACAGGATCTACTGAAATAGCAAGAAACTACTTTGGAGGACAACTGGAAAGGGATAGAAGAAGCATTAACTTCAACGTGTCAGAAGGTTCTGGGTCGCAAGAAGCATCATCATTAGGAGTGAACATCTATGGAAACTCGACAAAATTCAAAAACGAAAGAACAAGAAACTAACAATTAACAACAGTCGAACATGAGCAGAGAAAGTCAAAGCACAGGCAGACTACGCAGAAGCAAACATGGGAGTGAAGAAAAGCATTAAAGCCGACAAGCAGAAATACATGGGAGAACATGGGAGCAACGGCGGCGGAAAAAGCTGCAAGAGAAGGGAATATGAAACAACTATATGATACAACGAAGAAATTGGCAGGGAGATATAGCAAACCAGATAGACCAGTCAAGGACAAAGAAGCAAAGAAAATCACTGAGATTCAAGAACAGAGGAAAAGATGGACAGAATACCTCGAGGAACTGCTGAATAGACCAGCCCCATTGAATCCACCGAACATCGAAGCGGCACACACTGACCCTCCAGTAGATGTCACTCCACCAACGATCGAAGAAGTCAAGATGGCCATCAGACAAATCAAAAGTGGGAAGGCGGCAGGACCTGACAATATACCAGCAGAAGCACTGAAGTCAGACATTGAAATAACTGCAAACATGCTTCACCTTCTATTCAAGAAGATTTGGGAAAAGGAACAAGTGCCAACGGACTGGAAAGAAGGATATCTCATCAAGATACCAAAGAAAGATCTGAGCAAATGTGAGAACTACAGAGGTATCAGTTTGTTATCAGTACCAGGAAAAGTTTTCAACTGAGTGCTGCTGAATCGGATGAAAGACGCAGTAGACGCCGAACTTCGGGATCATCAGGCTGGATTCCGTAAGGATCGCTCGTGCACAGACCAGATTGCGACACTACGGATCATCGTTGAACAATCAGTTGAGTGGAACTCATCACTATACGTCAACTTCATTGACTATGAGAAGGCGTTTGACAGCGTGGACAGGAGAACATTATGGAAACTTCTTCGACACTATGGAGTTCCTGAAAAGATCGTCAACATTATCCAAAACTCATACGATGGACTACAGTGCAAAGTCGTGCATGGAGGACAGCTGACAGATGCATTTCCAGTAAGGACAGGAGTCAGACAAGGCTGTCTACTCTCCCCATTCCTTTTCCTTCTAGTGATTGACTGGATTATGAGGAACTCGACAACTGAAGGGAAAACGGAATACAATGGACTTCTCATAATCAATTAGATGATTTGGACTTCGCAGATGACCTAGCCCTCCTCTCTCATACACACGAACAAATGCAGATGAAGACAGCAAATGTAGCAGCAGCCTCCACATCGATAGGCCTCCACATTCACAAAGGAAAAAGCAAGATTCTCAAATGCAACACGGAGAACACCAACCCAATCACACTTGATGGCGAAACTCTGGAAGAGGTGGAAACATTCAAGTACCTGGAGAGCATCGTTGATAAACAAGGAGGTTCGGATGCAGATGTAAAGGCGAGGATTGGAAAAGCAAGGGCAGCATTTCTACAATTGAAGAACATATGGAACTCAAAACAACTCTCAACCGATTTCAAGGTCAGAATCTTTAATACGAACGTCAAGACAGTCCTACTGTACGGAGCTGAAACGTGGAGAACTACTACGACCATCATCAGGAAGGTACAAGTATTTATAAATAGTTGTCTACGCAAAATACTCAACATCCATTGGCCGGATACTATGAGCAACAGCGTTTTATGGGAGAGGACAAACCAGCTTCCAGCTGAAGACGAAATTAGGAAAAGACGTTGAAAGTGGGTAGGACATTAAGGAAATCATCAAACTGCATCACGACTCAATCCCTAACTTGGAATCCGAAAGGGAAGCGGAGAAGAGGAAGACCAAAGAACACACTACGCCAGGAAATAGAATCAGATATGAAAAGGATGAATATAAACTGGAAAGAACTGGAAAGGAAGGCCCAGGACAGAGTTAGATGGAGAATGCTGGTGAGCGTCCTATGCTCCTCAACGAGGGGTAACAGGTGTAAGTAAGTAAGTAAGTAAGATGAAACGACCGTACATTGCTCAAACGCTTTCAGTGGTGTTATAGCTTAGGTCAGCTGATGATTTCAACTGTTGAAAAGTTATTTTCAGTTTCAGTTTTGAAAAGACAGGAGGCTTGGTGGCCTGTGTTAATCCTGGCAATGATGGTCTCTCAGCTGAATCCAACTTTCTTTTGAAGGATGGAGCCTCAACCACGTGCTGTGGTAGTGAATTTCACTCGTTGATTATTCGATGGGAAAGTCGGTAGTCAGCTGACAAGTAATTCGTTCTGGGTTTGTGAACTTTTTTGGAGTGTCGTCGTAGATTTTCTGTTTCGGAAGACAAGAAAAATGAGGGCATATCAGGTGCAAATTTGTCATTAAGCAATTTGAAAACTGTAATCAAGTCGCCTCTGATTTTTCTATATGTCATCGGGAATAGGTTTAGCTTGGTCAGTCTAGTACCATACGGGAGCTTCGCTATTCCGGGAATCAGCCTAGTTGCTGTTCTCTGAACCCTTTCCAAGAGTCCACTCTCTTTTTTTAGGCAGGGGCTAGCTGCTTGTATGCAGTAATCAAGTTTAGGACGTACGAACACTGTATACAAAGTCAGAAACGTTTTAGCGTCAAGATGCCTAAAAGCCCTGCGTATAGACCATAAAGTTCTAAAAACTTTGGCAGCTATTGCACGGCATTGTGCAGTAGTCTTTAAGTCTTGACTAACGATGACGCCTGAGTAAACTTCGTTTTTTCACTTGATACAGAATATCTTAGTGTGGTACCTTCACGATTCAATTCTAGGATCTCTTTTTTCATAATCTATGTAACTGACCATCCTCAGCAAACGTTGTCCGATTCACCACTTTTTTTCTGACAAATTGAACTAATTTCTTTACCACGTGATTTAAGCTCCATCTGTTGAGACTTACTAGGCAGATTTGGATTAACGGAAAAATATTTATTACCAGGACACTTAGCTTCGTGTTATTTTCAAACAGAGTTATTGGATATTAGACGCTTTTTTCACTTCACTTTTCATTGTTGTCTGCCAACGCGGTTGTTTTGGATGGTATTTCTGCAGCGTCCACAAAGATGTCTCTCGCTGGTCTCAAGAAGCAAATCAACAAAGCTAACCAGGTGAGTTGCTCTCAAGACAATTAGTTCATTGTTTTGTGTACATTGTCGTCCATATAATGAAACTACCAAGTCTTGTGTTATGTATTCCACATTCTCCATGTGTTGCTTAATGATTGCAAATTCCTGATTTCGTGTACACTATCTTTTTACTGGCCAGTTCTCTTTTAAAGCCAATGTTTTGATGGATTATGGTCGCATGAATGCTTGAAAGTCACATGGGCAAATCTTGTCTAAACGGTGCAAAGCGGAGCCAGCTAAAAGCTAATAAACTATTTGTTGAACTATTGCTTCTAATAAATGTTCTTAATATGTTCGTGGGACGGTCTTCGGTTCTCCAACTCCAATTCCCATGGGGAAGCGAGACGTAAGATTTTATTTCCTTGCTTCTCTAACAAGAGCAAGAAGTCCAGTTGTATAAATGCCTTGTCGATCAAGACCCAGTAGTATCCAAAATATACCTAAGATAGTCGTTTAAAAGTCAGACTGGGTAACTGCGAATGAACACGAGTCGTAGTGAAAAATGTATTGAAAGTTCAGAGGGGGTTCACCGAAATCAGTTTACCGATGATTTATTTCAAATCCTTTTATGATTTTCTTCCCCATATGTTGTATTTGGAGGTTCCACATCACTAACCAACTCTGGCTGGTCTTTTTTGTTCGGTTAATTGACCTCATACTTGCTAATCTTAGCGTGGTTTTGCGCTGGGACTTCGGTAGTGAGACTATAATTTATGGACGACCTTTGGACGATGCTGAAGTTACCTTAAGAATGTCCACCTACATACTAGGGATAAATGGGGGTTGTAAAGTAGTGTGAAGAATAAGAATTATGATTTACAGTCGATGGTTAGGGTTAGAAATTAGGTTGAGGGTTTTCATCTCGAAATAACATCTATTACAATACCAAAATGTAATTTAGCCATATGGATGAATGAATCCTGCCTGAAACTCCAAGACGCAAGATCTTAGGTCTGATCGGTTTGTCCATAAACTATAGTCTCGGTCATTTCGCTGCTAAGGGTTAACGATAATTCTGTGTACAGCGTATTCCACAACCCTAGCACGTTTCGAATCCATTTAGCATCTGAAACCATTTCAGCAAGCAAATTAGGTTTGTAGACATGTTAATTCGTGCAGTGTTTGTAAAAAGGTCCAGTTCCTTTATAAAATTGTGTACTAATGGGGTTACTACTAATCAATGAAAAAAGCGAGATATTGAAACTAATTTATTCGATCGTGATGTTTGTACCATTTCGTGATTGTCTAGATGATAAGTTGTAAGAGGACCCAGAAGATAACATATTAGCACCCAAACCATTATTAAAGACACGAAATGCTCTTACAAGTTCGCCTTACATTCTCTGATGTGATAAGAGATCAGCATAAGCGTTATTAGTCATTCCCTATACAGTCAGATTGTTTTGTTACTCAGATACATAGATGCCCCCAAATACCTTAGTACTGCCAAAAGCAGTGAGAGTCCGCTCTTCCTCTCTAAATGCTCTCACGTGGCTATGCGTATACAGCCACTGACAGGAAAGTAATACGCAGTGCCTTCTCACGTAAGGGATGTTTATGAAATTGAGAGGACGGAAAGAGAATGTCTGGCGCTTTAACTGGATTACTGGACACGGAGGATCCACCTAGGGAAGTTGGAAAACCCTGATTCCAAACCAATGGTGCACATGTGCTCCAGGATCTTGAAGGAGAAAAGGGGATATAAATCTTTTGTTAGTTACCGGCTACCATGGAACTGTATCTGACGTTGCTCCACTGCCTCGTAGATGAGGCCTCGAAGTCAAAGGCTCGTGGAGTGGCCTCCCTAAGAAAACCACCTGCTTCGGCTTGGGCACTTGGGCAGTATCTCAGCCCTCACACAAATCGGATGGCAAAGTATGGTGCATATATATTTAGTTCCTTGTACCGATGTTTGTATTTAAATCAATAATACATACATAGATGCCATGCATACCATATTCTTGATCAATCTTTCTCATCATCATTGCAACTACATTATTTTGATTTCTTTTGCTATCCACATCGTCATGCTAGTGGGAAATGGCAACTTGGGAAGCGCATTCGTATCAGGCTGTACGTTGATGATTGACTGACTAACTCCATATGTTGTTCTTTTACTCATGGCAAATGCAACCATGTTGTAGTCACTAAAATCAAATCCACTACATAGACTACCGTTTTATTCAGTTAGTTGTCAACATCAGTTAGCAGTAATGCCCATTTCATTCTTGACGTTTTCTGCGAAGAATCAAAGTATCTGTAATGGGCAACATATAATGAAGTAGATACAATGTGGATGCCTCCAGCTCGACCTAATGTATTACACAAAGGTTTTTGACTTTGTTGTATTGGTTTCCAGTAGGACCGATATAAAGAGAGCTGTAAAGTGCTCCGAACTAAGTTAATATGGATTTCAAACACTGTTTTATGTTTTTATTTCTATTTCCATTAATTTAATAATATTCAGCTGGTATTATTAGTGCATGTTTCGGTCTTAGAGCTGTCATTTTTTCTGGTCTTCGGTCTTAACGCAACAAACGTTCGTAAATGATCTGAAAAGGTCGGTAATCTTAGTTATAAAGCTAATACATTTTGAGTGATATAAGGATTTTCCTTTCTACCACTATGCCCATACCAACAAGACGTTTGAAACTTTTTGAATCCAAATTATATTACAAGATGTAATCTACAGATTACTATCAAAAGTCTGATAACACTTGATAGTTTTGTCACTACCATAATTTGTCGAGACAGGTTTATTTAACAAGCCCAGTTTTTGTAAAGTAATGGTAATTACTTTTGCACTGCATGGTAATAATAATTGGTGTCTCGTTAAAAATCTGAAAACTTCCCACTTCTTACACCCAGCCACAGGTTTGTCGGGGTAGATGACAAATCAACAGCGCATTCACACCAAATGACTTTAACAATGAGCTCGTTATTTTAGGATGTTTGGTAACAAAGCATTCAATTACGAGCAATTAAGAAAGATATTTCAAATTTTAGACATGTAAAGTATTGCATATGTAATGAGTAAGAAAGTGAGTTAACTCTACTAAAGGCTATTGGGTTTCAGATTATTCGTTGCTCATTAAATTCAACTGGTTTCAAGTAAGACGATATTCAAACCCTTCGAAATATAAGTATGGTTATCACTTTTGTAGACTAAGTTTCATGGTTAATGAGTCTTATTATTATTCAGCGGGTTATCAAACTTATGTGGTCACACTTTTTAAATAACCTATAACTTGAGCCAAATATGCACCGGTCCTAATCACAACGCTGTTTAGACATAGTAAGCGGAAATTAGAATGCATGGAGAATCAGTTGAGTAAGTATTGAGGTTACGCTTATAGTACTGAATAAAGATTGTAAGCTTATTGCTGAGAGTATGAAGTTCCATTGAATGAGATGGTTAGAATATGTTATTCATGCCTAAAGACTACCTTATATGCTGTGCATGTTAGTATAAAAGTTGATTTAAGGAAATCAGAGGGAGCCGAACCAGTACCAGGCATTGATTGTTGAACCAGCGAATGACATGTTACTCTTTTGGAGTTTTAATATATTTTTGAAAGAGAAATCGTCATTTTTGTTAAGATATGAATAAGATCATCCTTAGGATAGAAAAGGATGGAGTGAAGCAGTGGCCTAGTGGTCAAGAGACTGTTTCCAACTAGTAGATCTCAGATTTGGACATTACTCCATTCATTTCAGTTTGACCATTGTGATTAACATCACCATCCCTCACACAAACAGCGTGGTTTAATGTCGCACTTGGTAGATCACTACTATAACAGCAAAATGAATGCCAAGGACAGAACAACTAACGTACGATCCTGATCCATAAATTTAGTGACTTCAGTCTAAGGAAGCGTCGAGTTCTCTGTCGAATCGAAAAATGACCATAGCATTTGTATCACCTTATTTTGTCAATCACCATCATGTTACTCGACTCCTATTCATTAACTTCTCTTATTCTCATGTATTTTAATTCTTTTTCACCATGTCTAAATTAATTAACTAGTGCTCTAATTTCCACATTGACTGGATTCCCATCATAGTCTTATCACCTGCTTCAGTTCGGGCACCTGGGCAGTATCACAGCCCTCAAGCAAATCAAATGAGATTTGCATGGCGCATATGTATCTGGTGCTTCCTTATACCAATATTTATGTGTTTAAATAAATAAATAAATAAACATAGTCTTATCATCTGCATTATGATAGAGCAAGAATAATCAAATTTCAGTTAGTGTTTTGTAAGATATAGAAAATTTCCATCCATCCATCTATCCTTCTACTGTTGTTGGTAAATGAAAGATTTTTTACTGCAGTATTAGTTAGATCTAAGAATATTGTAAACACATACTTCCAGTGCATCTATGTATTCCGATTCATCGTTCTAATTCTCGTCTTGTTTGTGCATTGACCACTGAGGGTTCTTTTGTTTTATATGTTTGCTGTATTATTCTCATAGACATGTTTCATTCTTATTATAATATTTTGTCTGGGATCATTAAGTCAATAAAAAGCTTAATTTAAATTACTAAAAATTGATTGCAGTAATGCAGATCCATCTTCTATGAATTCTTTTAAATATTAGTTGTCTTTCTATTCATGCCCTGGTATAGTCGAGAGTAGGGAGAATCCTCCCTTTCGAAATGCTCTCACATGGCCACGCGTATATAGCCTCTGCAAGGGAAGTCCTACTCACTACCTTCTCGTGGCACTACTGTTGTTTACGAAATTGAGAGGACGAAAAGCGAATGTCTGGCGCTTTAAGCGGGTTGGTGGACAAGGCGAGTCCACTTAGGGGAGCTGGAAAACCCTCATCCCAAACCAATGGTGCACATGGGATGGCTCCAGTATCCTGAAGGAACAAATGGACTATGAACCAATTGTTGGTCACCGGCTACCATGGGACTGCATCTCCTCTCCACTGCCTTGTGGATCAGATCTTTAGGTGAAAGGCTCCGGGTGTGACCCCTTAAGAAAACCACCTGCTTCAGTTTGGGCATCTGGGCAGTATCACAACCCTCACACATATCGAATGAGATTTGTGAGGCGCATATTTATCTGGTGCTTCCTTGTACCAATATTTATGTGTTTAAATAAATAAATAATTATTTATTTTTTTTTTTTTTTCAGTTTATGAGTGAGAAGATTGGAGGAGCAGAAGGTACAAAACTAGACGATGAATATGTTGAAATTGAAAAAGTAAGTTTTGACTTCATGTTTTTATTCTTAAACTTATCATTTAGAAAGTTGATACAATTTCTAAATTATTCGAAGATGTCATAGCACAAACACATGAATATTTACAACCAAATCCAGCTTATCGTGCTAAATTAATGACAATGAATACATTGAATAAATTACAAGGGAAATCAAAATGTACAGCTTATCCTCAACCTGAAAATCAATTAGGTGAATGTATGATAAAATATGGTCGCGATTTAGGTCCTGATTCATATTATGGTATGTTTAATATAATGTTTGGCATTGATTTAAGTTTTCTAATAACTTTTTTGCACTTAATTCTTTATCTGATCAATATTTGTTAATTATCTTTGTGTTGAAGTGTACACTAGTTCATTTTTAATTAACAAAGATCTTTCGTTTCAACACACCATCGTCATTTCGTATACTAAACACCTATCTCATCTAATTATTGTCAGACGGCAAACACTGCTTGGTTAAATAGTTACTAAAGTAGTATTCACTATCTTCTGACCCATCATTCGGCCCGTTTTATCTATAATGTGTTACCATTGATTAGAACTAGTACTATAAAACCAAAGACCGTTTAACATTCCCAGTCATATTGGTCAGGACTTTTCTATACCTTATTCGCTATAAAAAGGATAATCATTTTTATGAAGACTCAATGCAAAGATTCAATGCAATTATCTTCCTAATGTACTGTTTAATAATCAGTTATAATAATTGATATATAGGAAGGTTGTAATATTTTCAGTAACTAGATGCTTATTTGATGTGTTATGCTGATTGGTCTGAAATAGGTTGAGAGAAGATTAAGGGTGATCAGAAAAACGTATTTCGTCAGTTCATAAAGTTTGATTCCAAGTTTTTTGTGTGGGATACTTTATTTGGCTCCATTTTTGCAAGCTTTTATGTCATATATAACATGTATTGGAAGTAAGCATCAAGCTTCCTGGCTAATGTTACCAATACATTTATATTCGGTCAAAAACCTTGTTACTATGTTCACTTGTTTACTTAAAATATCTAGATAACATGGTCCTATTTGATGAAGATACTGACAAAATGCAGAGTTTGTTAGTCACCTTGAGCAACAGTGCATGCTTGGGATGCATTTTACTCTCTTTATATCCCTAGTTTTGCATCAGAACCAATGATAGGAAGTGAAGTAGTTGAGTTCGTTGACCACTTTACTTATCTCGGAAGTCTCATCCATCCTGGGGGGTTGATGTCCGGCAAACTCCGTACGGATTCAGAGAGCACTGCTGACTTCTACTTACGTCAAGATATCCATCCACCAACCAAAAGGGATGTATACGGTGGAGCAATTCACTCTGTAATTTGATTTTTACGAAGCACTTTTTTTCTTTAAGTGGAAGATATGTATAGACTAGAGGTTTTTGATGATAGGTATTTCGGAAACAGTGCTCGTGTTTTTGGGACGACCGTGTGAGTAATGTTAAGGTTGGACCATTAGTCTATGGTATTAGGTAAAGGTGCCAAACTGGTTAATGGGGTCGTTAATCTTCATTGACTAAATTGGTTAGGACATGTGTTACATATGCCCAATCCTCTTTTATCTCGACCACCGATGGTTGTTAATGTAGAAGTATGTTGTAAAGAAGATAGGTGTGGTCGAATCAAAACATGGAGTTACTCCATGAATTCATTAACTATTGAATTAAGCCATTTTAATATATGTAGACTATGTGGTTGGAGTCCACATGGTGAGAGACTTTAAGTGACATGGGTCAGGACCTTTCACAATAGTGCTGATGCATTCATGTTTTATCTTATTTTCAGTTATGAATTTCAGTATTCCTTCTTACATACTTTTTCATTGTTGAATTCATGAATCGATCGAAGCTAGACCACCACTGAAAACCTGCAAGCACTAGATGGCCGTTCCGTTCAAGTATGAGGCTCTTCAGCAGTGCGCATCCACGATCCTGCTCGCGGGACCTGAACCCAGGATCTTCGGTTTCGCACACGAATTCTTAACATCTAGACCACTGAACTGGCATTTATTGTAATCTTCTAGTGTTACCTATTACTATTATCTGTAAGTGGTTTTCATCACGAACTAACATCTATAGGTGTGCCGTTTGAAACCAGGAAGCAATCGAATAGTTGTTCATCTTAATATAAGAACTTTTCAGGAATACACACTTACAACCTTTTTTAAAGATGTGACCAGTAAAGTTCAACTGTATCAGGAATGATAGTGCTAACACTAGTGCTTCTTCTAGAGAATAAGTTCGATTTTAAGTCTTAACTAGTTTTTGACCAGATTTAAATGTTAAATGTTTTCATCAGTACATCATTTTGGTAAGCATGTTTAAATTTTCTAGGCCAGATTATTTTTTCACCTATGCTATATACATGTTTTATAATTTTCTTTCTAGGTCAATGTCTTGTAGAAGCTGGTGAAACATTTAAATGCTTAGCAAATATTAAATACACTATGGAAGAACATGTGAAAGAGAATTTTCTAGATCCTCTACATAGTGTACAAACACATGAATTAAAAGAGATCAATGTAAGTATATCTGTTATATTACTAAGAAGGATTTTTCGTTGAAGATTTTGTTTTATTTAAAGAAAATCTCTATTACGACTATTTTTATCAGGGTTTTCGTTGCAGCTTAATCTCGACCATGATATTTGACCATGCAATTGAGCAGTTTCTTTAACCATTAAATGATAGGTTTGTTAACTTCTCTATCTACCTAGTTTGAATATTCAATTGACAATATCACTGTGTACAAGGTATAGATCAAATATGACTACTCACTGCCTTCTCGCGGTGGGGGTGTTGTCTACGAAATTCAGAGGACGAAAAGCGAATGCCCGGCACTTTAACGGGGTTGGTGGACACGGCGAGTCCACCTAGGGGAGTTGGAAAACCCTCATCCCAAACCAATGGTGCACATGGGATGGCTCCAGTATCCTGAAGGAACAAATGGACTATGAACCAATTGTTGGTCACCGGCTACCATGGTACGGCATCTCCTCACGATGCTCCACTGCCTCGTGGATCAGAACTTTAGGTGAAAGGCTCCGGGTGTGACCCCTTAAGAAAACCACCTGCTTCAGTTTGGGCATCTGGGCAGTATCACAACCCTCACACATATCGAATGAGATTTATGCGGCGCATATATATCTGGTGCTTCCTTGTACCAATATTTATGTGTTTAAATAAATAATAAATAAATGGATTGTTCATCGTACACATTGATCATATAATACCTAACGTTCATTTATGCAAACTAAGGTACACTTTGTTACTTTGATAAACCTTTATATATTCTTCTTATTATTGTGCACAAATTTACGTATCTGACGATTTAATTATTCTATATCTTTATATACAACCTTTCTTTTATATATTAACACCACTAAATTAACTACTTCTATGAATTCGATGTTCATCTTGTTGTGGTCTTGAGTGCTGTTAGGGGTTTGGCTTTTGCCAACTTACTTCACCTATGGCGAAGACGAGATATCCGTCTATCAATTAAGGGACGAGTATACTGCGCAACAGTTCGCTCTGTTCTACTTTACGGCTGTGAAACATGGCCATTAAGAGTAAAAGATAGTCGCAAGTTACTAGTATTTGACTACAGATATCTTAGAAATATTGCTCCCATCTGCTGGGATCATCGGAAAAAGTAATATTGAGGTTAGCCACAGGGTATTAGGGAATGATGGTAAATCAGTTGATGAGGTCATGAATCTTCATCGACTGAGATGGTTAGGTCACGTGTTACGTATGCCTGAACACTGATTACCACGACGCGCTATGCTGACTAGTGTAGGTGGTGGTTGGAAAAGTTAGGGGCGGCTAAACCAAAACGTGGCATCAGTGCTTGAAGTCACTAACTTCTAGTCTCTCCCCAAAATGCCCTGGTACGGCCGAGAGTGGGGAGAGTCTACTCTCCCTCTAGAAATGCTCTCACATGGCCAGCGAATATATAGCCTCTGCCAGGGAAGTCCTACTCACTGCCTTCTCATGGCGGGGGTGTTGTTTACGAAAGTGAGAGGACGAAAAGCGAATGTCCGGCGCTTTAACCGGGTTGGTGGACACGGAGGGTCCACCTAGGGGAGTTGGAAAACCCTGATTCCAAACCAATGGCGTACATGGGCTGGATCCAGTATCCTGATGGAACGAATGGCGGACGAACCTGTCATTGGTCAACGGCTACCATGGGAGTGCATCTCCTCACGATGCTCCACTGCCTTGTGGATCAGACCTTTTGGTCAAAGGCTCCGGGTGTGGCCCCTTAAGAAAACCACCTGCTTCGGTTTGGACACCCGGGCAGTATCACAGCCCACACACAAATAGTGTGGCGCATATATATCTGGTGCTTTCTTGTACCAATATATATGTGTTTAAATAAATAAATAAATAACTTCTAGTCTGAGCCATGATGGCAGATGCAGACTACCTGGTTGGGGTCTTCGTGACTATCGTAACCAATGGTTGGAGACTCTGGGTGACATGGCTCAGAATCGATCACAATGGTGTAGGTGTATACACTCTTTATCTTCCCTTAAACCTTGAGATTAAACTTGCTTTATAACGTTCGTCCTTCCTATACTATATCCTTATATACAACCTATCTTTTATATACTACCACCACTTGATTATCTACTTCTATGGATTTGGTGTTCATCTCGTTGTGCTAACAAGGTATGGCAACTTGGACCGATGCATATATGTGCCTGGTATTACGTTGTAGCTGACTGGCTGAATGAATGATTTACTTATTAGTCAAGTTATTTATTACTTCATAATTCTCAACTATTGATAGCAAACTGTTCTACGCAATCCACAATGATGTAATTAATAACATAGTGTTGATTGTCAATATTTAGTTATACCATTACGTTATATATCGATATTAATTCTGACTCATTGTTATCATTATCGTTTTGTACATGTTTTCACAATTTATGGAAAATTATTAAAAAGAAAATGAATCTGTCTACTTATATACTTATCCATTATGTTGTACAAAGTCAATTGAATTGTTTGGCGATATTATTATGTGAATAATTTGTTTACTTATAGTTTACATCATGAACTGATTTTAGTTGCTACTGAACATTAATTCAATACTTTAAATTTTAAGCGCTTATTGCCTGAATTCTGGGTTTGATCTTTGGCACGGTCGTGAGTACTCATTGTTATGTTTGTCTCATAATAGGATGAAATAGTTCCCCTTTGGTTGATTAGATAGTCTACTTATGATGCGTGACATTGGTCTACTGTACAGAAATAAAACGTTAGCTTATGATGTTTCGCCGTATCGGAGTTAGTTTTACTGCCATTTGAGTTATTCAATCGAATCAAACAATTTTCTTACTTCATTATGCTTGATTTGTATGTAACTGGAATTATGCATAACATTTACGACTTAATATTTTAGTTCCTTCAGACAACCAGCATAACAGCGATGCTGCCTTCCCACAAGGAGGTGTGGGGTTAGAAAAGGTCGACCTAAAAATGCACACCTCGCCTTATCCCATGGATATCCGTCTCCGGCGGTAAGATCCCAACAAGTACGGAGCTAACACAAAAACTACCTACAAAAAGATCGTGTGTGACCGACCTCAAGCAGTTGTCCCTTGAGCACTGCGGTCACGCTCTCAGGTCATTAAGATCACTTTTAACACAATTTACTTTTCAGGTACCTCCAGAAGAACCGGGAAGTGATAACTGTCCTCATATCTCTAACAGCACTCAAGATCACTGTATTCATAATCAATCTCCAACTTCTATTTTACCATGTTTTTCTCGTGTCGATATTTTGTATATAGGCTTGTCATTTTATTATGTAAACTATTCTTCCGATTAAGATTTATCTTTGTTAATTTCCCCCCACAGTATCATCGTAAGAAACTCGAAGGACGAAGATTAGATTTTGATTGTAAGAAACGAAAGCAGGATCGAAGTAAGTTATTGTAATAATGTATATATACATATTTACATGTATACACTCATTGATTTCATCTGTTCCCTTTCAAACAATAATTTCTTTGTAATGTAATTTGTAAAGTTCGAGATAATCCCGTTGTTGATATTTTTACTGAAGTTTGATTAGTCGTAGTTGGTATATATGCATTTTGTATGGATTGTCTCAATGTAATCATTTTGCAACAAGTTTGTATCTGTAAGCAAAGACGGATAGTGGCTAGCAGTGGAAACCAGGACGCGCGTTTCGTTTTATTTGGGACTCGTCATTTGGATGTATCTGCATCTCAGAGTTGATGTTTACTCTGGGACTCGAACCCAGTACCTTTAGCTTCAAACGCCATCATGTTATCCACTCGGCCAGTGATTCCTGACGAAACGCGCGTCCTGGATTCCACTGCTGGCCACTATCCATCTTTGCTAACAATGCTTGTTAATTAAGGCTATAACGAGGCAATACTCATAGTACTCATATATGGCCAATTAGAGACTCACCAATTGCAGTCCTAAACATCAATGGGAAGATTCAAAAAACAATACTAAGTGAATTTAAGTTTGTATCTATTAGATGAAATGTTTCTAGCAATGGAATCCAGGACGAGAGTTTCGTCCCATTTGGAGATACATATATCACTTGTCTTTTGTCTGTCTTCCTTTCTTTATCACAACTTATTGACATTGATTGCAATACGTTCCAGGATAGAAAATAGGATTAGGACGAGAGAACAAAATACTAGTTTACAGTTTTTGCATATGGTAAAATTGTTTTAACAGAACCTATGTAATTTTGTCATATTTGAAGTTCGATAATGTATCACATTCTCACTTTGATTTGAAAACAAAAAAATTGGTGGCGTAATACACTTGTTTATTCTTATTGTCAACTATGATTTGAGTGTGTGCTTTGTTTGATAATAAAAACCATATATTGATTTTTCGACAAATAGATGTTACTAACATAATGTTATTACTATGATTTACAGTTATGCTGTTGTGTATTCATTTTCAACATTGATATTGAGAGAACAGTCGTAAATCACATGTATATACGTGTTTGTGTTAGGTGATGATACACAGGATTAAATCTCATGAAGGGGGTTATTTTCAGTCCGTTCATGATCACCTTGCTGACAATTGTTAACTATCATGAAAACTGTGTCAAACATGGCTTCCTGCTATCCAACATCAAATCATATTGCATACAGTATCAAGTCACTTAGATCAGTAGGGATATTGGAATTTGATCGATAAAATTTTATCAGAACGAAGATCTAGACAACACATAACGTTAATTACTATACGGCGATCAGTCTAAATGTTCATGTGAACATGTGCTATTGATTTTCATGAATAGGTATAACATATGGTCAAGTGATAATTACTTGCATGACATTTTGAAATGGAGCTGAAAGCAAATCTTTTCTCTTTCTATCTCTGGTGTTTGGATATTTGTTTTCTAATGAATGGTTTTTCTTGTTACTTTTCATGGGGACTTTAAGTTAAATTTCAAATGAAGTTGTTGTTTACTCAGTACTTACTTACTTACGCCTGTTACTCCCAATGGAGCATAGGCCGCCGACCAGCATTCTCCAACCCATGTTTGCTCAGTAGTTACAGTTTATTTTGCTTTTCTATATGATTTATAAATTTATATATCGATGACCTTAAGCTACGCTTCCCTTTCAACAGAACTCTAAATAACAAGTTTCTATTTAAAAGTCAATGGGTTATAACTACTAGTTTTTTTACATATCTATATTGCAATTTTGTGATTCCATAATTTTCATTGTTTGCTAGTTAACATAATTTTGGCTTTGCTAAGAAGAGACTAGGTTTTGTGTTTTTATATGTTAGTTCTTTCTTTAAAGGATAATCTCGATGATATTTTCCTAATTCATATTTCTATAATAACATTTGCTGTTGCCTAATGACTGATTGTCGTCACCTTTAGCTAGCTAATTTTGTTATGTCTCCCAAGGTCAGAGTTGGTTTTTCACTTTTTCACTTCTTTACAGTCCCATCTTCTCTATCTCTATTAGCCTGTGGGTTAAAAAAAGTTAAAGTGCTACGGTATGACATATGTTCGGTCTATTTAAGTTCCTATATATTGTGTTGTATTAGAAGAACCTTCAATCATTCGTAGTTAGAATTTTCCGTAGGCCTACCGGAAACCTCAATACGTCAATCGTTATTAATAAGACTTAACAGATTTCCTCTTCTTTTTTTATTTATGAGTAAATTAAGTTGATCATAATGTCCTGATATATTCATGTGATTAGATATATTTCAAAGTTCCTCAATACTTTCACTTTATTTCCTGTTTGAAGCAATCTTGTTGACAGTTACTAATTCACGTTAATATGTTTAACAATTGCATTATATCATTGGATAGCTGGCTGGTACTTTTTTGGTGATGATAAATGAAACAGTAATCTTAGTGAGATAAAGCGTAATTATTTTCATATCTACGAGGATTTTGTTTCCAAACGTACTGCCTAATCTTGATGTAGCGTTTGGGAGGCATAATTGTTTTAAACAGTCCATTTTTATGACTTCATTTTTTCATTGTCTAAGGTACAGGTTTGAATGCATTTCACTCATTAGTTTTAAAAAAATGGTCCACTTGAAGAGTATTACCAACTCATATAAATGAAGTGTTAATGAAGGAAAGTAAACTTCATCTCTGATATGTATGGATACATCTTCATTGAAGCTCCATGCTAAAAAAACATATTCTCATCATAAACTGACATTAACCATAGCGCCAAAAATACTCTGTAGCCAAATGTATGGGTAAATTCCGCGACTTGCCATCTGCTTAATTCGTTTATAGGATGTAGTGTCACCAGGCTAATGTTTTTTTTTCAAGATTCAGGAATATACGGATAGCGTTGATTTTCTCGTTATGTACAATCTGCAGAGACAGAAATGAGCACTTAATAGCTTCAACACAATCATTTTTACTCTGGTGGCTAAAATTTCAAAAGTTTTGAGCAGTATAAAACTATCTCTATTACTCGTTGTATGCAATATTTGAATTTCTCTCAGAAAGTTAAAGGTTGCACTTTGATTATTTCATCTCTTTAATTGTACTTTTATCTGATATATAGTATACCACTCATGAGCAAGTAACTTTGATATATGAGATAATCGTATATTGGTCATTATTGTTTTACTTCCTTACCAATTCATTTCTCTCTCCCTATGTACAAAAATGGTTACAGTTTTCAACTGATTCTTCGTTTATATTTCTTCAGTTATATCGTATTCTATTACATTAGTATGATATTGTTACTTCGGTCAATTCTTCGTATACATTATTAAACTGTCCTCATTTCCCTTCATTTATAGTAGTTAGTATGTATGTATAAGTAATGGCTGTCGCGTGTGTGTGTATACTTGTATACAGAGGGATTTATAGGCGTATGCTTCTTTTAGTATAATACAATTATTTGCTTGTTTGACCTTGATTATGAACTTTTCACATTTTTTTTGGTAGATTTACATAGATATAAGCATTATAAATCTATGTGTGATCTAATTGTTCACATCATAGATTGATATGAACGGAAGAATCATTGAAAAAAAACGAGATAGTGTAAATGAATTCCTCATTCTATAAGTTTATAGTAGTACATACCGGAGACTTTGTGTGTAGGTATTATGATCAAAAATAAAACAATATTGTCTAATGAGTGTATTCTGCTTTTCTGCAGTTAGTAGTGTCCGTTCGGAATGATAGTATTCACTAAATATTTCACCAACTGTCCATTTTTTCTTATCGACAGTCTCTACAACTATTGTAAGCAAAGATGGATAATGGCTAGCAGTAGAATCCAGCTTGACGCGCGTTTCGTCCTATTTGGGACTCGTCAGTTGGATGTCCCTGCATCTGAGTTGATGTTCACTCTTGTAATCGAAGCCAGTACCTTTCACTCCAAACGCCATCGCACTATCCACTCAGCTACCGAGTCCTAATAGCCACTTACTTGATAGAAACTGACCAGTTGCAGTCCTAAACATGAATGCGAAAATTCAAACAAACAGTAATAAGTTTCTACAACTGTTTGACTTCAATATTACTGTTTCTATGGTTCAGTATCTGATACATACTTAAAGTTTTGATCCCTGGGATGAAAGTCTCATGAATTAGCAGTTGTATTTTAACAAATAGTGATTCAATCGTTTAGTTGTTGAATAGATGTTATCAATATTTGTATAACTATTCAAAAGTGTTTAAAATGTAAAGGTCTTGTAAACTGTACAGTAAAGGTTTTGGCTGACTCAGTTCTTGTATTTTGCGTATCAATATCAAGAACCGATCAAATTTAGACGACAATAAAAAATCTGGAAGCACTGGACAATCGTTTCGTTCCAGTATGAGATTCCTCATGAGTGCGTATCCACGACCCCGAAACAGGGAGCCGAACTCTGGACTTTCGATCTCTTATTCTTTTTCCTGTCGACATATTTAATTTAAAATCGTCGTTACTTCTATTTGTGCCTTCTATTCACCCTGAAATCCGGAGTGCTTTTCTTCCTACACATCATTTTATTGATTGTTCAGCATTCGTCTCGTACCATTTCTTGTTCTGTGCATGAGATTGCATTAAAATTCAATTACGAAAATCTAGATAAATTAGAATTTAGATCAGAGGGGTTTTTTGTGGAGAATTCAGTATTTTAATAGTTGAAATCATGAGTCAATTGAAGCTAGACCACCATGGAAAACCTGAAAGCACTGGAAGGCCGTTTCGTTCTATCGTGGGACTCCTCAATAGTGTGCATTCACGGTCCCGCACTCGTGGATTGGTTGAAGTTAGACACCAACACCGTTGGATGTCGGCTCAGTGGTCTATCGGTTAAGGGCTCTGGCTCGAGACCGGTAGGTCCTGGGTTCGAATCTCGCGAGTGCGGGATCATGTATGCGCACCGTTGAGGAGTCTCACAATAGGACGAAACGGTCGTCCAGTTCTTCCAGGTTTCCCATGGTGGTCTAGCTTCAATTGATTTAGGATTTCAACTATGAAAATTAGAATTTTAATGGGTAAATGATTTGAAAAAAAGTCGTTCAACCTTACAACTAAACGTGTTTAACCTTTTAAAAATGATTCGGTCGAGAAATTCATGTAATGGTTGACAAAATTCTCCAATTAATTTTACTCGTTCCTACAAACACCAGAATTTAAAATATTTGGTCAGTTGTGTGTTAGTTATGAACTTGGGAAAAGTCATACGGACATACCTCATCAACAAAGCGAGATGAAATCAGCTATTTGAAAAACAAATCTAATCGAAATAATAGTACTATTATTAAGTATTGAAAACGTGATCCAAAGAAAAAAATGTGACACAAAGTTAAGAACAAAAAAATATTTGAAGCTTAAGAGTTAGGAAAAGATAAAATACTAAATGAATTACCTCTTGCCTAATCCCCCACTTTAACCGATTCTAACCCATTATAGCTAAAGTCTCTGTTCATCAGAATCAATACGTTCATCTCCATAGCCACAAAGTCGACATTCAAACCCATAGACCCTTAAGTATGTAATAGAAACGGAAGGTTAAAGAATTTAATGATATGAATACCGTCAATTATTCAGTCAGCTACAACGTAGGACCAGACACATATATGCATCGGTCCAAGTTGCCATACCTCATTAGCACAATAAGATGAACACCGAATTCAAAGAAGTAGTTAATTTAGTGGTTGTAATATGTAAAAGAAAAGGTTGTATATAAGAATATAGTATAGGAAGGAAGAACGTTATGAAGCAAGTTTAATCTCAAGGTTTAAGGAAAGATAAAGAGTGTATACACCTACGCCATTGTCATCGATTCTGAGCCATGTTACCTAGAGTCTCCAACCATTGGTTACTATAGTCACGGTATGTTTTTATTTCATTTTATTTGAACACATAAATAATGGTACAAGGAAGCACCAGATACATATGCGCCGCACAAATCTCATTTGATTTGTATTATGGCTATGATACTGCCAAGGTGCCCAGACTGAAGTAGGTGGTTTTCTTAGGGTACCACATCGGAGACTTTCACCTAAAGATCTGATCCACAAGGCAGTGGAGAGGAGATGCCGTCCCATGGTAGCCGGTGACCAACAATTGGTTCATACTCCATTTGTTCCTTCAGGATACTGGAGCCAGCCCATGTACACCATTGGTTTGGAATGAGGGTTTTCCAACTCCCCTAGGTAGACTCGCCTTGTCCACCAACCAGGTTAAAGCGCCGGACATTCGCTTTTCGTCCTCTGAATTTCGTAGACAACACCCCCACCACGAGAAGGTAGTGAGTAGGACTTCCCTTGCAGAGGCTATATACACGTGGCCATGTGAGAGCATTTCGAGATGGAGGATGGCCCGTCCCCACTCTCAGCTGTACCAGGATATTTGGGGGCAACCGGGAAGTAATAACTACCTTCATACCTTTAACGGCACTCAAGATCACTGTATGATAGGAATACACGAAAAGAACCAGTATTATTTGATAAAATACCTTATTCAACATGTATGTTTATACTTCTTATTATTGTTTAAAGAAGTTACCAGCTGACATTCATATACCTATATATAAGTAATTAGATTATTTTCATATGCAGAAAAGTATTTTATACAAAATGTATAATATGACATGTGATAATCATTTGTCTATTAGAATGTTTTGGTATATAAAAGGATTTACATATTTAAGGCTTTTTTATTTTCAATTTAGTTAATATTATTGATTTTTAGTGTATCTGTGTGTGTGTGTGTGTGCGTGTTATTAATTTCAACCAGTTCTATCTATTGAAATGTTTTTTCCATTGACAAAGGATACTTTACTGTTATAATATAACATTTAGCCAAGTCTAACGATAATAATATTGGTCCAAGATAATGCTTAAAGGGGATGATCGATTAAAATGAAATTATTACATAATCATATGGAACTGTCAAGATACTTAAGGTGTATCATTTTACCTTTAAGGATACAAACATATGTCGATATTGGTAAGCAATGATGAATAGTGGCTAGCAGTGGAATCCAGTTTAACGCGCGTTTCGTTCTATTTGGAATTTGTCAGCTGGATGTACCTGCATCTCACGGTTGATGTTCACTCTGGAACCCAAACCCAATACCTTTCGCCTCAAACGCCATCGCGTTGTCCAATCAGCTACTGAGTCCTCATAGCCACTTTTTTGTGCAATGGGTTGAAGTTTGAATTCACTTAGTATTATTTGTTTGAATCTTCCCATCAATGTGTTAGGACTGCAACTGGTCAGTCTCTTATTGGCATATGTGCATACTGTCCATCTTTGCTTACAATGCTTGCGAATGAAGGCTTTATGGAGGCGATACTCACAGTATGCACATTTGCCAATTGGAGACTGACCCAGTTGCTGTCCTAAAAACATAAATGGGAAGATCCAAACAAACAATAATAAATGAATATGTCGATATTATTATTATTGTTCTCTTTTTAGTGTAAGTTGTCGACAAATAGACTTAATAACATTTTGTAGCTGTAGCCTGTACCTCCTCCGGGTTCTACTGCCGGTCCCAAACCCGGGCAAAGGAGGAGGGTTGGGCATGCGGTTAGTGACCCCATCCCGTAGAAAACCAACTCTCCAAAATAAACGCTAACCAGAAGAAAATTATTCAAACCATTTAAACTCTGCCCTGGGAGTTGAAGGAATAATTATAACGTCTCATAATAAAAGCCTAGTTCCTTTGGAAGCTGTGTGGCCGATGCACCTTCTAACAACTAGAGCAACAATTTTTATAATTACATGGAACGTCTGGACAATGTGGGAGACCGAAAGAGTCTTCTCCAACATTTTATATTCGGTATCTAGGTCTATCATGTTTACATCATTTCTGTTTCGAACTTTGATGCTTGTGTTAAATAAGTGACCTTATGTAGACTAAAAAAGAGAACGGAATTTCAATGGATTAATGATTAGAACATTTTACTTTTAACTAGATAAAGTCTAGTTACATTACTTAATTTCATTTAGACAGCTGATTATGATCATTAGTTATCAAATATAGACACCATTGTGGTTAAAAATTAGAGTATATTTTATTATCATTATTCTTATTTCATTCATTGATTTCATGATGTTATCAGTGATAATTTCATCATGGTCAGTCTGATCCAATTCACTTCATTTACTCCATCTTGTTTTTAGTGACCTTATTTTTCAACCAGATGGTCAAATCATTTACTTTTGTATTGGTTGTTTGAGTCTTCCCATTGATGTTTAGATCTGCAATAGATCAGTCTCATATTGGCATATGTACATTCTGTGTGTGGATTACCTCGATATTACCTGAAGTCACAAGCACTATAGGTAAAGATGGACTGTGGTTAGCAGTGGCCAATAACAGACTGGTCAATTGTAGTCCTCAACGTCATTGGGAAGATTCAAATAACCAATACAAAAATGAATTAAGCTTCATCTGGTTGCATAAGCTAGTGACTATCTGGACTCAGTAGGTAAGGGAATAACGTGATAGCGTTTAAAGCGAACGAAACGGGTTTCGAGTCTTGGAGTGAACATCAACTCTGGGATGCAGGTACATCTGGCTAACAAGTCCCAAATAAGACGAATTATGCGTCTTGGATTCCGCTGCTAGCTGTCATCCATCTTCGCTTATATAATAAAACAGTTTGCACTTCTTTGTGTGATTATCAATTGATTATCTTTCCCACATGGTTATCGTTATCATAATGCAAGTATAATATTTCTCCAATCGGTTATGTTTCATATGTTCTTTATGCTTGACGACTAATAGAAATACTAGTTCGGTGCTAAAATTTAAGTACTGACAAAGTTCAATATTCAATCTAATAACGTAAATATTCAATACTGCTTTCTCGTGGCATTACTGTTGTTTACGAAATTGAGAGGATGAAAGGCGAATATCCGGCTTTTTAACCGGGTTATTGGACACGGAAAGTTCACCTAGAGGAGTTGGAAAACCCTGATTACAAACCAATGGTGCATATGGGCTCCAGTATACTAAGGAAAGAAATGGCGTATGAATCAATCGTTGATCACCAGCTACCATGGGACTGCATCTCTTCACGATGCTCCACTGCCTTGTGGATCAGAAATTCAGGTCAAAGGCTCCGGCTGTGGCCCTCTAAGAAAACCACCTGCTTCAGTTTGGGCACCTGGGGAGTATCATAGCCCTCACACAAATCAAATTAGATTTGTGCGGCGCATATGTATCTGGTGCTTCCTTGTACCAATATTTATATGTACAAATAAATAAATAAATGTTGTTATTCCCTTCACTTTTATCATATTTAACAGGATCTTTTATTTCCATCTTATTTCTTTCTTAGTTCATTCCACTTTTTTTTTCTTAAAATTCTATATTCAATTCGATTCATTCATTGTCATCATCTCTTTCGTCCTATCTCTCTCATGAAACAACATTCATTTATACTCTGCCTTACTAAGTTCATTTTATCATTAGGTCAAATTTGGACAGTTCTAGATTATTATAAGTTTGTTTTATTGAAGTGGAGTTTATAGTTTCCCTTTTTTAATTCATAAGTAATTGACTTCAAAAATGTTTAATTTTGTTTTAGACATTTTTACCTCATTTTTATTTGATAAGTTTGATTTGTATAAGTGTGTGTAAATGTACTCTGTACTCCTATATTCATACATATTTATCATATTATGATATCGACTAGATAAATATTAGAAAAAAACTCTGGAAAAGTAGTCTTACTAGACAGCTATTTCGTCCTAGATCCCTTGCTCTTAACTCTATTACCAAATATATAAGCTGGCATACATACTGTTTTTAGTCATATTGTTTGTATTATGTGTAAGGTCTGTTATTTGTGCTGCCCCGAATACCCAGATAGAAGTAGAAAGTGTGGAGTTCATCTTGGGATATAGCTTCTTGAAAGCGTACATTTACAACATCATATACCATCAAATTCAGCTCCTCGGTGTTTGAGCACGTCAACCACTTCACTTGTCTTCGAAGTTTCATCGTCTTTAAAGAGTTAATATGCACATATGTTCCTTGGTTTAAGTCGACGCACATTAGGGTACCGCTTCGGCGGTACATATACTAAAATTGGAACGATACAGAGAAGATTAGCATGGCCATGACACGCGAAATCGTGAAGCGTTCCATATTTTTTGCCCCCAAATGCTCTGGTACGGCCGAGAGTGGGGAGAGTCTGCTCTCCCTCTCGAAATGCTCTCACATGGCCAGCGAATATATAACCTCTGCCAGGGAAGTTCTACTCACTGCCTTGTCGTGGCACTACTGTTGTTTACGAAATTGAGAGGACGAAAAGCGAATGTCCGGCGCTTTAACCGGGTTGGTGGACACGGCGAGCCCACCTAAAGGAGTTGGAAAACCCTCATTCCAAACCAATGGTACACATGAGCTGCAGTATCCTAAGGGAACAAATGGCATACGAATCAATCATTGATCACCGGCTACCATGGGACTGCATCTCCTCACGATGCTCCACTGTCTTGTGGACTAGACCTTCAGGTCAAAGGCTCCGATGTGGTCCCCCAAGAAAACCACCTGCTTCAGTTTTGGCACCTGGGCAGTATCACAGCTCTCACACAAATCGAATGAGATTTGTGAGGCGTATATGTATCTGGTGCTTTTTTGTACCAATGTTTATGTGTTTAAATAAATAAATAAATAAGTTAATATGCGGCAAACTTTTAGTATGGACTTAGAAAGCACGATTAACCTTTCCGAATCACATTATCTGTGGTAAAGTAACTAGATCATTTTTAATATGAAACTAACAGATACATAGTTAGATAGCGATGATTTATGAACGATAATATATATGCATGTCAACAGTGAGTGAGGTAAATAAGAGCTTTCACTTGCGACAACACGAAGATACCATGAATTAGATATTTTATAAGTTATAACTACAATCATTCACTGTGGGATATTTCTCATCAATGTGTTCCACCTTTTTCACTTATTGTTTCCCCATATCTAAAATCATTTTATTAATTATTCTCTAAATTTAAGTTTCTGCAAGCTTAATGTACTAACAAGTATACTGTGTAGCGGTCCTCTCTATTTTTTCATGGCTGTGAAACGTTACCTTCAAAGATATAAGATATTCATGGGTTACTAGTATTCGATTATAAGTGTATTCAAACCATTGCTGATATATTTTGGGAACATTGAGTTAGCAATTCTAAGGTTAAACGCAGAATAGTAGATAGGGATAGGAAATCGACTGATGAGGTAGTGAATCTTTATCAACTGAGATGTTTAGGAAATGTAGTGAATATGCCTATCCATCGACTACTTTGGCGCGCGATGGTGACCAGTGTAGGAATAGGTCGGAAGATTACTATGGAAGACTGTATTAAGACATAACATCAATCCATAAAGACATTGATGATTGCTGGCATGAGCCATATAGGTAGGTGCCGACCACTTGGTTGGGGTCCGTGTGACTATTGTAATCAATGATTACGGACTTAGGGTAACATGGCTCAGAATTATTGGCAATGATTCAAGTGTGTTCACTCTTCGTTTTTCCTTAGATCCAAGTTTCTAAATCCCTTGTGAAACTTTTTTGTTCACTAATTCATATTTTCTAGTTGAATCGTATCTTCAATCCCTAGTCTTTTCTGTTACTACCTCTACTACTCTAGGATTTACCCTGATAATCCCATCTCTCTTCACTAATGGAGTATGGTAAATTGAACTAATGGGGTTTTACATTGTGTATGGCTGAATGACTGAGTATATAGACATTTATCTAGGTTGATGAAATTTAAAATGATGTTAAGGTTTCCGTTTCAGGGCATGGTTTATGAACACAAAATTCCCTTTTATTAGAAATGGTGGAATCTAACATATATACTTAATTGTATTTGAATATACTCAGGCATATGTTGAAATCCCTACTAAAATTCAAATATCAACAGTTGTAATGAACTTCAATTGTACACTCATTCATTTATATTATATATTTATTTAAACACATACATATTGGTACAAAAGGGTACTAGATACGTATGCGTCACACAAATCGAATGAGATTTGTGTGAAGGCTACGATACTGCCCAGGTGCCCGAACTGAAACAGGTGGTTTTCTTAGGAAGTTACACCCAAAGTCTTTGACCTAAGGGTTTGATCCACAAGGCAGTGGAGCATCGTGAGTTGCCGTACCATGGTAGCCGGTAACCAACGATTGGTTCATACGCCATTTGTTCCTTCAGGATACTGGAGCCCATGTACACCATTTGTTTGGAATCAGTGTTTTCCAACTCCCCTAGGTGGACTCACCGTGTCCACCAACCAGGTTAAAGCGCCGGACATTCGCTTTTTGTCCTCTCGATTTCGTAAACAACATTAATGCCACTGTGAGAAGGCAGTGAGTAGGACTTCCCAGGCAGAGGCTATATATGCGTGGCCATGTGAGAGCATTTCGAGAGGGAGAGCGTACTCTCCCCACTCTCGGCTGTACCAGGGCATATGGGGGCACTCATTCGACTAGTTTCAATTAGTATAAAACAATTTCCATAAATTTCATTCATGGCTACTATCCAAAATATGAACAACCTGTCATTAATTTTAGGTGAGATATTCGGTTCTAAATATTAACCGGAAGGAAGTTTACTTCTTTTCAAACGAAACAACATCAACAACACCATACCTTATTAAATCTGTTTATATGCACAGATCAACCAATTTTCTATTTACTCATTGTACATATTATAATCACATTAAAATATTATAAAATTTGTAATGTTGTAAATGATAAGTTAACTTGTATTTGAATTTTAACCGAATTGTCATGGTTTCGCACTTACACGCACACACACACACACGCGGTCACAATGAGTGCAATAATAAATCAATATTGTAAACAAAAATAAGTCTGGTTAAATCGCCTAATGCGTACTTTATTATTATTATTAATTATTGTTATAAAGGATTCTTTTTCTAGCATGTTTATTCAAATTATTCATAATTATCACAACACTCTGCTCCGGGTGTGGCCCCTCCTAAGAAAGCCACCTCCTTCGGTCTAAGCACCCGTGCAGTATCACAGCCCACACACAAATCAAGTGAGTTGTGTGATGCATATGTATTCGGTGCTGCTTTGTATCAATATTTATGTATTCAAATAAAATAAAATGAAAATAAATAACTAACAACCGGTTGGCTGACGATATGAAATGCTTACGTTAGTATCTAACTAAAGGTAGTCCAGTTTTGACTTAAAGGTTACAAAGGTTCATAAGTGTCTTCGAACCATTGTTTTTTTTTGTTGCGAAACGACGGAGTTAGTAATGTTGGGGCTAGGCATATAGTGGAGTACTGGGTAAAGGTCGTGAACTGGTTAATGAGATCGTTAATCTTTATTGACTAAATTGGTTAGGACGTGTTACGTATGCTTAGTCCTCGGTTATCTCTATGAGCTATGGTTAGTGCAGAAGTATGTTGTAAGGATGGTAGAAGCATTCAAACCGACACATGGCGTCACTCTATAAAGCCATTAGTTATTGGACTGAACTATGTTGGTATGTGCACACTATTTGGTTGGGGTTCACCTGATAACGGGTCTCACTGGTTACAGACTTTGAGTGGCATGGCACAAAAACGTCCATAGTGAAGTAGATGCTTTGATGCTTTATATTTTTTTCAGTTACGGATTTCAGTATTCTTTCTTATATAATTTTTCACAAGTCTTTTAGAACCATATTCCAAATTTTCAGTCTTTTATTTATTACTGCTACCACATTACTTTGTTCTGTTTTGGTATACATCTTGTTATTTTGATCACTCCGTGCTAATTAGGTACGACATCTTGAACGAACACTTATCTATGCCAGACTCTTTGTTGATAATGTTTATCTGTCTGTCTTTGTTCTCTTACTTATAATATTCTGTAGTTTTTTCAACGTTAAAGGGTTAGTAATATTAATTACTTTGTGGTATAAGATAAACGTAGGTGATAAATGTATAAGAATAGGGAGTCATTTTCGTGGATTGGTTGAAGTTAGACATTAACACCGTTGAATGCCGGCTCAGTGGTCTAGAGGCTAAGCGCTTGCGCGCGAAAATGATAGGTCCTGGGTTCGAATCTCGTGAGACGGGATCGTGGATGCTCACTTCTGAGGAGTCCCATAATAGGACGAAACGGCCGTCCAGTTCTTCCAGGTTTTCCGTGGTGGTCTAGCTTCAATTGATTCATGATATCAACTATTAAAATTATTTAATTCGAAACGAAAATTACAATTAGTCTTTTTCCATTTGTATTTGTTACTATATTACATGCCAATTAATTGTAAAAAATTGTCCACGGTCAATAGCTCCAAGTATATGTAAGTTATTTTTCAAATTATTTCTCCCCCCTTAACTTATTAATTTATGGAGCGATCAATTTTGTCTGTTTAATACACATTTACAAGTTCATGATAGTGGTAATTTACTTGTTCAACACCAAATTAATGAAGCAAATATGAGCAAAGATGGATAGTAGCTAGCAGTGGAATCCAGGACGCGCACTTCGTCCTATTTGGGACTCGTCAGCTGGATGTACCCTACATCACAGAGTTGATGTTCACTCTGGGACTCAAACCCAGTACTGTTCGCTTCAAACGCCATCGCGTTATTCACTCAGCTACTGGATCGTGATAGCCACTTAGTTGTGCAATGGGGTAAAGTTTAAATTCACTTAGTATTACTTGTTTGTATCTTACCATTGTTGTTTAGGACTGCCACTGGTCAGTCTCTTATTGACATATATGCATATTGGATTCCACTGCTAGCCACTATCCATCTTTACTTATAATGCTTGTTAATTAAGGCTATAACGAGGCAATACTCATAGTACTCATATATGGCCAATTAGAGACTGACCAGTTGCAGTCCTAAGCATCAATGACAAGATTCAAACAAACAATACTAACTGAATTTAAAGCTAATATGAATTACAAGAAGACAACATATGTATATTACAATTGTAATTATGGTATTTCAAATATAATAAACTGATTTATGATTATTATCTAGAGGTTACAATATTGATCAATTGTCTAGAGGTTAATATTAGCTGATAAGCTTTCAAATTATTGACCTCTTCTACCAGGGTATCTATACATAAACCGTATTTTTTGTGTTTGTATTATTCACTAAATGATAAAATACCAAATTACATTTAAAATACAATACAATCATGATGTTTCTATTCAGTTCCTGTTATTGTTTTTTTTTGTTGATAAGTGAATAATAAGTAAATATTTCAAATATGCTGTCACACATTCCAATGTGTACCTTTTTTGAATGACACTAATATAAATCAGTATTTTATATTTGGATAGTATGTTTATAGTTTGATTGAAATGTATTTATTCTGTAACTTTTGTACAGTATACGTAAACTTATCTTATAGACTGTTAGCATTAAGATGATACTAGATTGATCAAATTCTCTTGGATATTGTTATACTCCGTGGAGGATTATGAATGGTAACTTTGAGACCTATTTATGGACCAATGTGATATGTATATTTCCTATTGTATAATTGTTAAGTAACTAAAATATTCACATTCCCCTTATTATAAGCTTCACTTTGACCTATAGACTATTATTATACGGTTTACCATTCTTGAGTTATCCCCAGTCTATTGATTACTATTCCCCCTATTCACAGCCACATTTGGCCAAATCTTGTACAAATGTTATTTTCTATTTTATTGGTACGATGTGGTCAGCTTGTTTGATATATAAACCCAGTATGCTTGAGAGTAGTAATGATTCATATTGCAGAGGTTGTTATTGGTGTTCTGGACTTAACTGGCTGGGCTAGGCAGATAGCAGGACTGATAAGTACTCAAGACTATTCGTACGGTTTTCGTGCATCATTGCTCTGATCGATAATTCACTCCCCTCTCATTGGCGGGAATCAGCACGCTCATATATTAACAGGGCACGCACTCACGATTTAACAGATAATATTTTAAACAGGATGAAGTTGAGTAGTATTGTGACTAATCATATAATACAACGATATCTGTAAAAAATCGTTTCATATCCATCATGCTAGTCAAACTCAACAAATAGAAGAATTTAATAAATTTGGCATTACTATTGAAATACTCGCTCGTGTACATCTTTGATATGTTTGAAGAGATTACGATATCACATAAAACTGGCGAACGGAACAAAGGTCTATAACATAACAATAGGACAAGCTAAACTATTTCAATGCATCCCAATCCTGATAACTAGAGGAAGAAGACCAGATTCAGCCGAGGGAAAAGTACATTTTACAAGCAGCCAGAAACACGAACGAACAAGCAAACAACTCAAGCCTATATATACAGTATGAAAAATGACCTTGGTAATCGTCACAAATAGAGTATTAAAAATTGAAAACGAATCAATAATATTTAAGGTCCTTCCAAGTGGGAAATGCAATCTGAAGGTAAACATGAGCGATTTTAGTGCAAAAATGAGAAATTCAAATTTCGAAAACAAAATTACGAAAATAAGTTGTTTACCAAGTGATTTCTGGGGATCTACCATTTCCAACAGTCTTGTAGATGGCAACGTGGTTTTATGAATTGTGAGATCTTTTGTAACCTAGTACATGAAACTGAGTTTCGATAGTGTACCACATTTTACTGATTTTTATCGTTTACTATTTGAGCATACTTTGCATCAATTTTTAACTTAGTCTAGACCATTGTTAAAACCTCGAAAACACTGAACTGCTATTGCGTTCTATTATGAAAAACTGTTTAGGATTGTACACTTACCATGTCAGAGTCGAACCCAAGTTCCTTAACATATTACCACCGAGTCCGTATACACAATAGTTCATATTTTCAAACAATATATTCAAGTATATCAAGAGCGAAGATTAAGCATCAGTAATGCCAATGAATGTATGTTGGATTATACAATGAATTAAGTTAGGAAAATGAGCTGTTGGATCCCTATTCAGTGGTTTGAAAATAATGCACTTGTTGCCAGGCTTGAAGATCTTGGGTTCAATTCATGGCAGGACAGTGGCTGTGCACTGTTGATGAATGTAATAGGGTAGGGTGAGGTCCTTGTTTACTGTTCCATAGTTTTAAATGATTGCCTACTACTTAAGTGTAGTTCGCCGTGTCTATCTTGAAAATGAACAATTTTCAGAAACCTCTCACATTAATTCGCTCTTCACTTAAAAAAATTGTGATAAAATCTGACGGAGTTGAACTTTCGTTCTGTTTAGCGGGATATATCTGGATATCTGTGTTTATCTTCGAGCTCACTATCTACTTCCGGGACAGAAACCACATCTCAAATTTCACTGCTAGTCACAATCCATCTATCTTAAAAACTTGTGGCAAAATGGCTTATGTTGTAGCAACCCATAGAGGATTCACATATACCTGCTAAGATTAATCAAAACTCAGTCTTGAATATCAAACTCTTTCTAATGATAGAGTGCGTAATACCTTTTACGTAATTTACAGTTTACCGTATATACTACTTTTTAAAATTTGGAACCATAATTCAAAATGTTCGTGCTATGTATATTCCTTCATTATCTATATGTTTTATCTGGTGTTTTTTATTCTCTGTGATGTTTTCTTTTCTTCATAGGTGCAAACAATTCAAGATTGCCTGAAGATGAACTCAAAGTTGCTGAAGAGAAATTTCAAGAATCAAAAGCATTAGCCGAACAAGCAATGATTAATTTTTTGAATAGTGAAGTAAGTTATTCATTAACACTTTTAAAATATCAATGTAATCGAATGGTAAAGTTATATATATATGTATATATATATATATATATATATATATATATATATGTTAAAACAGTCCGCCTTACTTTTTACGCGAATGGGACGTTAATTTACCTTAGACGAATATCCACACTAGATTCCCTTCCAGTGTCTATTCTACAGGACTTCAACACAACTAAGATCAAGAACACGTGATTAGCCTGACTAGAATGTAAATATGTTTCCACATCAAAACCGACACAATCCAACAACAAATGGACAATCAATCAGTAATAATAACTAATAAGGATAGGAGAACATATAACTCATCTGACACCTGTCTGACTAAGCAGACAACCAATCATTATCATTCTCCCACACACATCAATATATATATATATATATATATATATATATATATATATATATATATATAGGTTTCGTACCAGTTGGCACTCATTAGGAAGGTATACTTGTAATCTTGAGTGAACTGATACTCACTGGCGGATTACGGCCTTGTGTCACTTAGCCGAGACTGAGACGTATTTAAAATTGGTTGATCACTGAGTAATGACCAATATCGTATTCTACTGATCAAGCTGTAATGTGGCCACTAGCCTAAGTGACTAGACATCGCGTGCACTTTATTTTTATGTTAGATGATGTTTGGAGATAGTTGACTGGAAACCCTGGAAAAAAAGATTTGACGATTATCGGCAATCTCGCTTGCCTGAGATGCTTGAAAGCAGCCCATATAGGGAAATTTCTCCTTCCATTCATGAATGGATCACATCACTACAACTATTGTTTATCCATAGGAAAAATCTTAGTGTCCCAACCTATTACAGTATAACTTCACTCTTGAGCATGAAATTCGTTACCCTCAGTCCTACCACTATGTCACAACCTCTGGGGTATATCTAATACTTCTCTGTTGATTAAATACCAGGCTACTTATTGGTGTGAATGGACGTTAACATTTATATCTTTCGGGTATCATGTTCAAGCTTATCCATCCTGGTGATAAAATAGTATTCATGAGTGTGTTTATACAGTTAGTTAATCAGTCCGTTTATGATTATTCTCTCTACAATCATGATTAATAAATATAATTACAATGTCAAACTATATGCTTATGTGTAATGATTATACTAATCAACGTTTTGGCTAATCTCCACATTTCTTACATAAAAAGATTCCTCCCATCAATTCTATTTACTATAGGCATTAACTCATTTAAGTGTCGAATTTATCAAAAGTACTATGTTCATATTAATTATGATCAAAATATGTTCGCATTTTTTACATGACTGACTAACAGTAGAATCGAGTTGTCTCATTTTTTTCTGTTTTCTTTTGATCTCATCAATCGGATGTACCCTTATCTCATATGTTTGTATTGCACAGTAACCATCAATCAAAAAGAAATCACAGGAACACCTGGGTGATATGATTCCAACAGGCCGAAACACATGGCTATCAAAAATGTAGTCACTTTGTATATCGAGGATTCTGTTTAAATTCAATTCCATATATCAACAATTGGAAAAAAATTCCTTAGGATTGTGTGTGTCCGCTTTTTGAATCCACCTTCGTTTAAAGTTTAATGTGATTCTATGTTTTAAAAAACCGCTCTACATATTTTTACGATTCAAAACCAAACAATTCACCCCGTCTTGACAAACTGACATCCTCAACATACAGAATTCTCAGTACCCTAAATTATTATTCGACTGCAAGCCTCAAAGTATTAACGAGATGTATAGGTATTGGAGAACTTGTTTACTGTTTACTATTGTTAGTAATAGAAAAGAAAATGTGTTGACATTTTCTAAGTAGTTAGGAATCACTTTAAGAATGAATCACTAAAAATGGAAAGGTTTTTAAATGTCATTTGGGATAGAGACAGTTATTATGCATCGCTAAGCGTAATTTTGGGCTAGTCATTTGACTAGACAAATAGTCATTGTAAAGAAATAAAGAAACAGTAATAGTTGGTTAAATTTTGTTACAGGTTAACAACAAATTGAGGATAATTTAAAATCAGGGAGCAACATACAGCTTCTTGTTCTTGTTTGAAACTTATCAGTTGTATATTCTCACGACCCGTTACGGTTTTCATCGATATCACTGGTTGATGGTTGAGCTAACTTGTGAATCCGTTAAAGTTGGAAATGTAAACTATTAGATCATGAATCCATCATCTATAAGTAACACTATCTCAGCAAAAGCTGTGGAGGACTTAGATTTGATTTTTGACCAACTCGTCCTAATTGCAAACGAAAATGCTATGGAGTGCTCTATTCTCATGGTAAAACCTAATTATTGAATTTTAATCGTCTATCCTAACTGTGTTTACCTGATTTCCTTATAGTACTGCTTGCGTAATAAGCCAGTATTGTATTCATCAATCCACTTCTAAAAAGCACAGCATATAATCCCACTGCTTGTCGTAATTGCAACTTCTATCTGGTGATACAATTTATCTTCATTGTGTCTCATCGTATAATTTTACATGTTATAACGTGGATGATCCATCTTGACACTAGCCGGAATATGAATTAATAGTTTTCAAATTGTGTAAATGCAGAATATGTACAGAGTACTGGCATTTTTTGTTGTTGTAAAAATACCTATTTACCAGATTGTTATTACGATTCTGTGATCAGTTAAACTGTCTAAATAAGTCTATGTACATGAAGTGTTGAATGTTTAAGTGCATAGTACCAAACAAAATTAAATACGATTAATTGTTTATTCTAAAACGATGAAAATATAGTGAGTAGATCTAAGTGATTTAGAATATGTAGGTTTTTTTTAATGTAATGGATCGTAGATGATTGCGAGCGATTAGTAGCGAGATTTTTAGTCCAGTCTTTTACTGATAGTGCTTTTTGAAAAAAGTTAAGCTTACATCCTATATTGTGCGACCACCATGATTAGCTTTTCCATGGAAACAATATATTCATGTATATATGTGTGAGGGGGGAGCCAGTTAACCTACACAAACTAAAGGAGAAACGAGAACTGAACTATTTCTCGTTTTCAAGTTTTGTCTGTTGATTTATCAGTATTATCGATTCATTGGTATGGCGCTGTCATGGCTTGATTTTGGAGTTCAGTATGACCCTACAATATTTAAGTAATACGGAACGATTGAGCTACTTTATTATTATTATTGCGTTATTTGAAAGCGGTAACTAGCACTCAATACTTGTCCACTAACACAAGGAGGAAACAAATTATAGGATAATAAGTTAAAGGCCATCTGGAAAGTTGAATCAGAAAAAGGAGCATTTGCGGTTATCATTTCTAGTAACGAAATTTGAGGAATCTTATGATCGCCTTAATAGACACAAAATAAAAGCCAAAAAATGTAGTGTCGAAGCAATCGTTACATTGTAAGGGCGTAGTACATATTTAACTCTGCTATCAATTTTTTTTGTCCCACCCACTTTAAAAAAAAGCAGTTTCTACTTGTACTTTTGTACACTCATTTGTCTTTGTTCAATTCACGAATGACTTGAGAATGTAAATAATATAGGGGGTATTTTGTTATTGTTTGAAACCAAAAATTACGTTAAAATAAGTAGTTTTTAGAAGTTAACATTCATTGTAATTTGAAATGCTAATCAGTATGATTCAAAGCATTCATTCTTACAGTTAGTCATAACGTAGGACCTGACAAAAAGTTTATGTTTTTTCAAGTTGTTGTGTCTCATCGACGTAGCGGGATGAAATTAACCGGAAGTAGAAGTGATAAACGTATAAATGAAAATAAGAAAGACTATTTGCCTTAGCGTTTTTTTAGCGAGTTTGTTTTTCTACGAGATGGGGTTGCTAACCCATGCCCAACCCTCCTCCTTTAGTCGGGCTTGGGACCGGCAGTAACTCTAGAGGAGCGGAGTTAAGAAAGACTATTTACTGGGGAATATTATTGGAAAAAAGGTATATATGTATCAACTGATGATGAAACTTGGTATGTAGAGTTAGATAAAGAATGAATGCGTTTGCGCCACTTTGATAGATTATGAGCCAAGTCACCTAATACTTCAAATCACTGTTCGGAGTTATCGGGCGAACACTATTCGGGTAGTCTTCACCCAAGAATATCTCTGATGTGTCGTTTTGCTTTATCCTTTTATTTTCTTCCTTAAAATTTCATCTTACCCCAAACAAGCCTGTGAGTCGAACATTCACTGTTTCGACCAAGGTGACGTAGATATTTCATGACGTACATATCAATTCCTATGTTCAAATCTAAGCAGTACGTCACTGTATAATGTGACTATTTGGTTTCTCTGATTGTCTTTTCAAATCAATGAGTGTACGAAATATACATATTCAAACTTCATCCTTGTATTTGACTTATTTAATTCCGTTAGTTACCAACGCAAATTAATTCGATAAAAATGTACGAGGGTAGCCGGTATGTATATTTCAATAACATTCAGTATACGATCTAACTGGAGTCCGATATCGGGTCATTAAAATCTTCATTATAATGGGAATCCTTTTATAAGTGGTAGTATAACTTTATTACATCTGAAATTTCAATAATCAAGTGTAGTCCCACCCATACAATTGCTTAAACCAAAATAATAAACATGGAATGTTGAAAGCGTTCATCACTGAGCTATCATTATATAACATTAATTTAAATTATTGAAGTAAAACGTTTTGTTATTGATTTTCACGTACACTATTTACGTAACAGCTTTTGATATTTGAGTGCACAAACTGAAGTTAATGCTGTTGGGGTTCGAGCCAGTGACTTATTGATTAAAAGTTAAGTTTGTTTCTAACCACAAGTCAAAAATTTACGTAATGGTGATTGGTTTTCTAGGTAGTTGATTAACAACACTAACATTTTCTTGAATAAAATTGGTATCTATGGGTTATTAAGCATTTTCTGCTCAATATTTTATTTTCTTTGCCACAAAAGGTGATGTGAGCAATCGTTCTTTAGTTGGAAAATGTTTCGTATCTAAATTAAACAGAATGAACTGCTACTCAGTGTACATTCTTTTACCGTAGGGAAGTGAATATCACACATAGATCAGATATGTAATTAGGAAAGCTAAGGTAGATTTTTAACTCTGTGGAAAGATTTTTATTATTATTTATTTGAACACATAAATATTGGTACAAAGGGGCACCAGATACATATGCGCTACACTAATCTCATTTGATTTGTGTGGCGGCTGTGATACTGCACAGGTGCCTAAACTGAAGCAGGTGGTTTTCTTAGGGGTCCACATCCGGAGCCTTTCACCTAAAGATCTGATCCACAAGACTGTGGAGCATTGTGAGGAGATGCCGTCTCATGGTAGCCGGTGACCGACGATTGGTTCATACGCCATTTGTTCCCTCAGGATACTGGAGTCCATGTGCACCATTGGTTGGGAATCAGGGTTTCCCAACTCCCCTACATGGACCCTGCGTGTTTACTAACCCAGTTAAAGCGCTGGAGATTCGCTTTTCGTCCTCTCAATTTGGTAAACAACATCCGTAGTGTGAGAAGGCAGTTAGTAGAACCTCCGTGGCAGAGGCTATATACGCGTGGCCTTATGAGAGCATTTGGAGAGGGAGAGCGTACTCTTCCGATAATGAACCGTACCAGGGCATTCGGGGGGCGTGGGAAAATTTTACCAATCATTAATCTACAAGGGCCAGTGGCGAATGTCCAATCTGACTGTTTTCCAAACGTTCTTACTAGCCCGCCACAGGAAAAGACTCAAGTTGTATATTCATTTATGTTTCATTAAATTACCTGTCTAACGAGTTTTACGATTATTTTGATTGACAAATACATATATTATACGGAGAATATATAGTTACAAAGAGTTTTTCACCTGAATTTAGGTTGTAGTTTAATTGTTTGATGAGACAATGGTACAAAGGGATCGATATTTTACAGAGATGTTTGTTTTGAACTTTTTCTTATTTTATATTTGCTCTGTGCTGGCCTTGTTCCAGTTGCCTTCAAGTGTATTAAAACTGGGGTATACAATTTGGCATTTGGACTTTTGTGAATTTTTTTTTTTGGTATCTCGAATGTAAAGTGAATTTTTACCATATATTATGATTATCAGCTGGTGGTATTGATAAACATCTGTTTCATACTGGTTCAAGATTTTTCAGCTTGGGTATACACATTAATATTCAACAGGGAATTGTTCTTTATATGTCTCAATCCAAGCAAGTTATCTTTCAACCATTGTATTAAATCCAGTATTAAAATCCAGTGGAGTTTAACCACGTCTGTTGTGAGATAACAACTCACTGAAGACAATTGGTGAATGGTTGCTCAAAAATATCGTGAATCGGTTGAAGTTAGACATTATCACCGTTGGATGCCGGCTCAGTGGTCTGTCGGTTAAGTGCTCTGGCTCGAGACTGGTAGGTCCTGGGTTCGAATCTCGCGAGTGCGGGATCGTGGATGCACACTGCTGAGGAGTCCCATAGTAGGACGAAACGACTGTCTAGTGCTTCCAGATTTCCCATGATGGTCTAGCTTTAATTGACTCATGATTTCAACTTTGAAAAATACAATACCATTGTTCATATTTCTTGTTTCAGTCAATATATGATATAGACTCCTACTATTATCAATCCATTACTATTTGTAAATTTTGTTGAGCTCTCAATGTGGTGACAGAACTTCACGGATAAAAGTGAATCGAAGTTTACACATATATTATTTAATATAGAAATTAATTCATGACATGAAAGTACGCATAGATTATGTAACTTCTTTTACATTCAGTTATATGATTAGAGAGAGATTGAGTAGAATTGGGCTATATATATATATATATATATATATATATATATATATATATATATATATTGCTTTGTAGTATTCTCACAGTTGAATTCATGAGTCTCATACTAGAAAGAAACAGCTATCCAATGCTTCCGGGTTTTCAATGAGGGTCTACATTAGGTCGACTTGTGTTATAGCTTCAATTATACATAAATTCCCCATCCAACCCTTCGAGCCAATTCTTTTAATAGTTCTTTCAACAATATTTCCCTTGATGGCATGTAATTAGAGTTGACTATAGCTTTAGATTTCTCCTTTTCATAGTCCTTAAAATAATGTAAGCTTTGTGTTGTAATAAGGAATGAAGCCTGAATTTTATACATAGAAGAAATATATCCTTGTTTTGTTTTCAATTTAATGTTAAAATGTTACCATTATCTCATCTAATTAGTTTACGCTTTCCTTGTTTATTTTCCGTAACCCCCTTTGATTTCTCCATTCACAATTGTTTCCGACTATTGTTTTATTTCATTCATTCCTAATATGGTCATCTGTATGTGAATCAGTTCTTATGCGTCCAACAATCGCCTACCGTGATACACAGTATTTACTAATGTAGGAGTTGGTTGAAAAGAAAAACTTGAATCTTTCATATCAAGACATAACATCAGTCTATTAATTGTTGGATTGAGCTTTGTTTGGAAGTGTGGACTACCTAGATAAGTTCAGCACGATTATCCTGATCAATGGCCAGAAGCTTTGTGGGAAGTGACTGATATTCGTAGTATAACTTCTACCATTTTAGTATTCATCTTTGTTGTGCTAATGTGATAATAGCAGGTTGAAATCGTACACATTTCACAGGTTCTACGTTGATTATAGCTGAATACATTCAATCACTCACCATTTTTAAAATAACCATTTATTATTAGTTCACTGACTTACCCTATTAGCTTTTCTCTTGATAAAATTTCATGCATTCATTTTAATTCTTTTTCACAATTATAGACTGATCAAGTGCAATCGTTATTAGAATTTACAACATCACAAGCTGATTATCATCGTCAAGCTGCAGAGATTATGGAACAATTGAGGAAATTTTTAATTGACAAGTAAGTTTAATGTTTATATAATGTTTTCACCGACATTGATATTCTAACATCAAATATCTTTGTTTCAATTTGATACAGAGACTTACTTACACCTGTTACCCATCGTCAAGGAGCATAGGTCACTCACCAGCATTTTCCATCCAACTCTGTCCTGGGCAATCCTTTCCAGTTGTTATTCATCCTTTTCATATCTGCTTCTATTTCCCGGCGTAATGTGTTTTTTGGCTTTCCTCTTTCATGCTTCCCTTCCGGATTCCGAGTTAGGGCTTTCCTCGTGATGCAGTTTGGTGATTTCCTCAATGTATGTCCTATGGACTTCCAACGTTTTTTCCTAATTTCCTCTTCAGAAATGGAACCTAGTTTGTCCTCTCCCATAAAACGCTGTTGCTGATGGTATCCGGCCAATGGATGTTGAGTATTTTGCGTAGACAATTGTTCATAAATACTTGTACCTTCTTGACAATGGTTGTAGTAGTTCTCCACGTTTCAGCTCCGTACAGTAGGACTGTCTTGACGTTCGTATTGAAGATTCTCACTTTGAAGTTAGTCGATAGTTGTTTTGAGTTCCATATGTTCTTCAAATGTAGGAATGCTGCCCTTGCTTTGCCAATCCTCGCCTTTACATCTGCATCCGATCCTCCTCGTTTTTCAACGATGCTTACTAGGTACGTGAATGTTTCCACCTCTTTCAGAGTTTCTCCATCAAGTGTAACTGGGTTAGTGTTCTCCGTGTTGTATTTGAGAATCTTCCTTGTTCCGTTGTGTATGTTAAGGCCTATTGATGCAGAGGCTGCTGCTACATTTACTGTCTTCGTCTGTATTTGTTCGTGTGTATGAGAGAGGAGGGTTAGGTCACCTGCGAAGTTCAAATCGTCTAATTGGTTCTGAGATGTCCACTGTATTCCGTGAAACATTTTTAAGTGGATTTGTCAATCAAATTTATTTACAAATTAAGCCAATATGTAATGTTATGTGATTCAATAGTTTCTCATTTCTTTTTCAAAAACGTTTATTTCCTATCTGTATACAGCAGTTAATGGTTGTAGTTTTTATATATTTAATGTGGAAGCATATTTTTTAAATACTCTTGGATATCTAATATGTTATTTGAACAATGGTCAGTCTTGAATACAGTGGTCTTGAGTGCTGTTAAAGATATGAGGGCAGTTATCACTTCCCGGTTGCCCATACCGTGAAAGGGTTTATCTAAAGGTACCTTAAAAATGAAATCGGGTTAGAAGTGGTCTTAATGACCTGGGAGCGTGACCGCAGTGCTCAAGGGACAACTGCTTGAGGTCGGTCACACACGACCTTTTTGTGGGTAATTTTTGTGTTAGCTCCGTACTTGTTGGGACCTGACCGCCGGAGACGGATATCGGTGGGATAAGGTGGGGTGTGCATTTTTAGGGTCGACCTTTTCTAACTCCCCCTGTGGGAAGGCAGCATCACTGTTATGCTCGTTGTCTGGACGAAACACCTTACTGCCGTCACACCTCTGTACAGTCAGCAGTACGACTTCGCCTTCATTCCTTGTGTTTGCTGCTTTTAGTCTCACCGCTCTTCAACCGACCTATCTGCCATGGTAGGATCTTGAGGAACGATTGTTCCAGCCAGTATAGCTCGATTGGTTCATCACGAAAGGCAAGCCCGACCACCATGTCAAGGTAGCAGCAACGGTCGGGATTTGAACGATGGAGGTTATATCAACAGTGAGTGACACATAAATCATGATTAATCCCACCCTTTTTTATCTATTCTAGTAGAATGTGTAGTACGTTAATCACTAAAAGTCAGTTGTGACCTCCGATAACTCAGTAATCAGTAGCATGTCACATATTGTAAAACTGGATGACACAGGTTCAAATCCTCAAAGAGGTATCAATCCCATCACAATTACAATACATCTAGTTGTTTTTTTAAATGTAAATTAGCACGAAAAATAGTCTAATTAGGGTTTTCTTCCAACTACCTTCAATAATTAAACATTAAGCGGCGGATAATCAATTCTGTTTCTTTGTTTAGTAATGAATTTTTGGTTTGTATACTCAGTGATTAAGACGTTCAACTTTCGAATCTTATTCCTCCTACTTCGGTTTGAGTAATCGGGTTGTATGACTAGCTCATACCCAACATCTCTTAAATGAGTTAATCTATATAATTCACTTTAAATGTATAACACTTTTTGTATTAGTTCAGTTAAACTGAGTGAATCTAAAAAAAGGGAAAATCGTTCCATCTTTTACTAAAGAAGTATTTAATACTTTTGATGTACATCGATATATGGCATGTATTTTGCAGCCAAGTACGAAGTGTTTCTGTGAGACCTTCATTTACCCTTTGTGGTGATCCTTCAGAGGTAATCTAAAAGTTAATGTATCTAGGTAGTTTTGTAAAAGTGTGGTGGTTGTGGTGGCGTCATACATGAAGTGAATTTACATATAGTGGGAAACCAGAGTGGTTTCTTTCTATTTGGGCCAGCTTTGGTGAAATCGTGACACTATTTTAGCTGTAGTAAACGGTATGGTTTACAACACGCCAATGAGATCATTCAGGGTTATCAAAACTGTTCTCTTTGAATTGAGGGTGTTTGATAATCTTTTATGTTTGACTGTTGTTGTGGACATGTGGTGGCAACATCATCATAGTAATATCGAATTTCGCCAACGTATGATTGATTTACTGTTTATTTCACATAAATTACACTATGAATATTGTTGTTGTCTTGCTACCATCGTTTTAAATTTTATGCAACTATTACAGTTTCGTTTATAATTTCCCAGAATACTATAAAAGCTTCAAGCTGTCAAATGTGAGCAGGACTTCCTTGATAATGATTGTATAAGCGTGGCCATATAAAATCTTTTTGAGAGGGTGAACTAACTTACCCCACCATTGACTGTACCAAGGCATTTGCAGATGATATAATGTTTAAGAATAAAAATAATAGTTTCACAAATTTTTTCTTAACTTAATGACCTAATTTATAAATAAAAAAATTTTTTTTTTTTAACATAAAATAAAACTTAAATTAGAAATATATTGAGATTTAAGCAGAGATGGGTATATCGAGGCAATAAGCACAGTATGCACATATGCCAATTAGAGACTGACCAGTTCCAGTCCTAAACACATCGATGGGAAGATCCAAATAAACAATACTAAGTATATTGAGATTTGTTTTTTTTGAAATGAGTAGAGGTCATAATGATTAAAACTATTACAATGTAAATAAGTTATACTTATCCTACCTCTTTTTTTTTAAAATAATCAATTATTCTTGTATTTAATCTTGTCTAAATCCCCTATCATATATAATTTACATAATAAAATAAAATGCTTCTCTTATTTATCGAGTATTGCTTGATCTATTTATGTTGAAATAATTATCTACTGATATAACGGATTATTTTAAAATATACTTATACTTATACTACCTATACAAAATGTCAATCAATTGTCTCAGATTATATTGTTCATTTGTTTCCATAGTAACCATTCTTTATTTTCATTCTTTTTTCTTCGATCTTCCTAACCTTCTGTTATCAGGTATTTCACTTACGATTTATGATACATACTATTTATATCTATTGACATCAGCAACACGTACCATAAAACTAATCATGTTATTATCAGAACTAGGATTCACGACCTAGAATTGAGAATCAGATTGACATATTAAGTAATACTTTATTCAATGCAATTATAAGCAGTCACACTGAGTGATTTTAGAGTAGAAATCAATAAAAGGGGATCACATATTTGATAGTTTGTAGGTTGTAGCTGTTTGTCCAATTATATCTTACTTTCACTGTTACCAATCATTTACTTACTTACTTTCGAAACTGTCCTGTGTTATGTTATTGTTTATATTTTTATTGTAAAGCAATCAAATACTTTAATTACTGTATTTTTTTTTTAATTGTCTTACTTGTAAGTATTTTCGGGATATATAAGCTATTATTATGTATTGTACTTTTCTTAAGTTACTTTTGATTTATTATACACCTTCGACTCAGTTCTCTTTCACTTCGTAGTTTTGCTGATATTTTAACCTTTTCATTATATTGATGCGTCGTCAACATTTTTGGTATGAATTGAGTCCTGTTGACTTATGTACTGAGAAGCTCTATACTTTTTGTATTATGTTCTGTCATGGTTATTGGGCGAGCGGTTGCGGAAGAATCGTTTTCTAGACCAATAGTCTTTAAGCGTTATTCTCGGTTGTTAGCAGAAGGTTATTGTTATTAAATTAATACTTGAACTGGATTAATACAACGGTTCTCCTGTAATTACGTCTTGGTCTCACGAACCCCAAAATAACACAAGATGTTTTTTTGTCACATCACAGGATATTCTTAATGTTCAGTAATATACACTTTGAATTAAATTTCTTTGATTTCCTTTTTGACGTTTAACATATTCAAATAAATGGATACTCGTATGCGCTCCATACGAAATATTACTACTAAAGGTCAAGTGATTCTGTCCTTCAACTCATACGTATATGTTGGTTGTAAGACTCTTGACTCAAACGGAAGAGGGCCATGTAAGCAAATAAAACTTAGGTGCATAATTCATTACAACTCACACCAGTTCTTTTACAAATTTTGCTATGAGATGACATGTGGATTTGTTTCACCTATTCCATAATTTATACAAAAATGAGAATAATTTCTTAACATTAGTTATTTTAGTTTCCGCAATTACATAAGCTACACTGATATATACATATATTCTATTTATCAGAAGGGTAGGAGTCCCATAATAGGACGAAACAGTCGTTCAGTACTTCCAGGTTTTCCATGGTGGTTTAACTTCAATTGACTCATGATTTCAACTATGAAATTATTCTATTTAGTCTTCTAATAATTAATATCACTTTATAGACTTCGTGTTTGTTCTTTTCTAAAAAAAATTTTCTTAGATTTATTAGAGAATTTTACTATGTCTTTCATCTTATTACTACTTATGCAATCAATGCAATTTCATTGATTCATCTATCTTCTCCATGTATATACCTTCCTCCCAGCAAATCTCAGTGTATTTCTATTTTGTTCTTGTTCATACCTAAATATATATGCTGTATTACTGCATATATATATATAAGTACACATGTACAAAAAGAGGGAGAGGTAGAGAAAGAGAATAAAGGATACCTAAATTAGCTATTTCAGATCTTTTTTTTCCTCAATTCTACTCAATGTATACTAAATAATACACACTTGCATATAGCCATATAGAAACTTATGTCCTATTCACTTTGTTTCAATAATACTCTCGTGATGAAATTGTGAATTTCAATTTCTTTCCAGAAAAAAAAGATGGACACATCTAAATGTTATAGAAGCAACTATATAAGTTTCTCTTTTTTTTGTTTTTTTCTTATTTTCTACACCATTAAAAACAAACAAACAAGAAGTTGCTATCAACTCAATGAATGTTTTAGTGTCTATGTGTATATTCGCTTTATTACGCAAGTTTGTCTCTGTGTGTGTGTGTGAATGTGTATGTACGCACTTCCGTTTTACAATTTTTGTATTGATTTCTTCCATGTAAAATATCTTACTATTTATGAAAAAGTAAATGACATTGTCAGTGTTAGGGGATAAATAATGAAATAGGGAATTTTGAATTATTGTTTGTATATCCGTTAATACACTATGCTTTGTTGTTGTTGTTGGGTATTTTAGAGCATAACTCTTCTCGTTTTACTATAACAGATTTGCCACCAAAATGCTCTAGTATGGTCGAGAGTGGGGAGAGTCCACTCTCCCTCTCGAAACGCTCTCACATGGCTACACGTATATAGCCTCTGCCAAAGAAGTCCTACTCACTGCCTTCTCATGGCGGGGGTGTTGTTTACAAAATTGAGAGGACGAAAAGCGAATGTCAGGCGCTTTAACCGGAGGAGTTGGAAAACTCTCATTCCAAACTAATGGTGCACATGGGCTCCAGTATCCTGATGGAACGAATAGCGGACGAACCTGTCATTGGTCAACGGCTACCATGGGAGTGCATCTCCTTACGATGCTCCACTGCCTTGTGGGTTAGACCTCTAGGTTGAGGGCCCAGGGTGTGGTCCCCTAAGAAAACCACTTACTTCAGTTTGGGCACCTGGGCAGCATCACAGCCCTCACACAAATCAAATGAGATTTGTGCGGCGCAAATATATCTGGTGCTCTTTTGTACCAATATTTATGTGTTTAAATAAATAAATAAAATAACAGGTTTGTGTAGATTATTGAGTTTCATAATTTTACATCATAAACTGATCTCAGTTCAACAACCATTAACAATGAAGAATCAGTTATTGTTCTTAGTAATGACTTATTTTTGAGAAGTGATTCGTATACTTTTAATGGGTATCGTGATCAATGGGAGTTAAACCATTTCAGTCAGTGGTTGTATCATAAGATGGTTGAACATTATTACGAATTAATTGAAGTTGGACATGCAAGGGACAGTATACCGGCTTGATGATCGAAAGGTTGTCCAAGCCTACTGCTGGGACGAAACGGCCGACTGTTGCTTCCTGGATGTCTAACTTCAGTTGGTTCATGATATTAATAACATTCAGTAATCTCCACAGACTTCCTTACTGATCATTATTATTGGATTTTTTTTACTCGGGAATATAAATTAGTAGTATTAACCTTCACTTAGTGTGTGAAGCACGAATGCTTGGGCTTCACATATATTTAAGAAAAAACGGGGTTGTAGCGAATCTTGAACTACAATCAAACCATTGTGCAGCTCATGAGTTGTCTATTTGTCGTCAGTTCATAAAGTGAAATAATTTAAAATCAAACCCCTCTAAGTAGATCTGACCAGTTATAAAAGTAGTTTTGCACAACAAATTATTAAGGTATAGTGATCAATGGCAATCTGGGCAATCTTCGGTTTTATGGTTATGCTAGTCTGGCTGTAGTTAACGGTCCGATTTACAACGCGTCAGTGAGATCAGTTCGCTTTATGAAAGCTGGTCTCTCCGAATTAAGGATGTTCTGTAGCTCTGTGTTCAACCGTTTTTGTCCTCGAGGGGAGATGGACATCCGGTGGCAACACCACCTTAGTAATCCTGAGATTTTACAATTTATGTCGGGCTCAGTGACAGTAATTCGACTGATGTTACTATTGTTTCTCAGCCTTTTGGCTGAGAAAGCAAAGAGACGTTCAGTTTATGACATGATGTCGTGATATGAATGAAAGATATTTTAGAATTGCCATCTGTTGGTCTACAATAACTCTCCATTTTAGGTCCTAAGGTTCTTTCATTTTACTCATTCGAGAAGTTGTCAGATACACCTCAGAATATTGGTCAGTACAGAACCTTATTTAATTTTCTATTACACTCTTCATAATAGTCCAAGTAACTTCATTGATTGAAGGAATTTTGCTTTAATTTTATTCTCATCTTCATTGTGTTTTCTGTTATACAATATTCTTATATTTTTATCCATTATTGTTCTGTTTTAATTCCTTTCCTTATTTGTGTGGAGTGAGTTCTTTTGGTGCCAAGTTGTCGCAGAATTTATGTGTAATAATTAAATATTATTTGAAGTAATTAGTTACAAAGTTGACATACTCATTGCAATGCTTTTTATTGAACTTGTAACAAAGATTATGAGGCAAAACTTACGTTCTTTGACTGGTAATTACCATGATTCACCACTATTTCTCGCATGTATTTCAGAAGTTTAAGTGTGAGCAGTACCGCTGAATTTAAAAATCAGTTCATGAGATTTTTAACCTTAGAAAAAAATTCGGTTGACTTTTAAGAGTTCACATCACTTGCGACCGTGGCACTATTTCCGTTCACCAACTAATGAACAAGTATACTATATACCGATTTGTTCTTTTCTACTTTATGACCGTGAAACTCAACTTTTAAAAATAGAGGATATTAATAAGTTGCTAGCACTTGATTATAGACCCATTTGAAGCAGAGTGAGCAATGCTAAGGTTAGATGCAGGGTGCTAGGTAAGAATCGCAAATCATTTGATAAGGTCGCGAATCTCCATCGATTGTAATGGTTTTAGACATGTATTACATTTTCCCTGTCACTACCTACCTTGACCTACGATGATGGTCTGTGTAGAAAGATGTTATAAGAAAGGTAGGGGCAGCCAAATTCAAGACATGGCATTGGTTTATGAAGCCATCAATTATTGTTCTGCTTCTTTTTAGTGGGTGGGGATTACTTGGCGGGGGTTCGCGTAATTACCGTTTTTAAAGATCAGAGACTGGGTGACATGGAGCAGGTTTATCACTCCTTGCCTTTTATAATCTGAGTCCCGAAATCTTATTCCTTGTACCATACTTAATTTCTTCTACCACTACTGGTATTGTTGCTAATTGTACTGCTCTGTCATTTGTCTTTCTAATTTCATCTCGTTCTGTTGTTGTGTGACTGATGCTAAGCTCTACGTTGTTTATTGACTGACTGATTATTTTCTTTCATGCCCAATTGTACCATCACTCCTTAGTTTACTTTCATTTAAAATCTAACCTGATGAAATGAGAGTTCAATTTCTGTTTTCTGTAGTATAAAAAGTTATTTTGCACCCAATTGTAACAAATTTCCTCTATTATTATTATTATTCTTATTATTATCTCCATAGAAAAGAAGAATCAATGTCAAAACCACGTAAATTATATGAAATAAAACGTGTAAATGATACATTAAATCATGATATATCAGGGAGTAGAAGTCCATTAAATAGTACTTTAAATACCCCAACTAAAAATGGTCCAAGTTCTCATACAACAAAAAATGCACCTAGTAAGTTTTTTTTAATTTTTCTATTTTCAAAATCCGTTTTTTTGGAATTAAATCCATATATCATACTTTGATACATACAACGATTTACATTTTCAGAATGGGGTTTTGTGGAGATTTTAGTAATTTTATATAATTAAGATCATGAGTCAATTGAAGATAGACCACCATGGAAAACCTGGAAGCACTGGGCGGTAGTTTCGTCCTATTATGGGACTCCTCTGCAGTGCGCATCCACGATTCCGCCTCGCGAGATTCGAACCCAGGACTTACCAGTCTCGCGCCACAGCACTTAATCGATAGATCGCTGAGCCGGCCGGTATCCAACGGTGTTAATATCTAGCTTCAACCAACACACGAAATCGATCAACCACTCACCAATGTCTTCAGTGAGTTGATATCTCCCAACAGACCTGGTTGAATGAACTCCACCGGATTCCCACAATAAGACGAAACGGCTGTCCAATGCTTTCAGTGATGGTCCAGTTTCAATGGACTCATGATCCCAACTATATAAAATTTACATTTCCCTCGATTTCGAACAAGCCACTGGTTATCTGTATCATACTGTCAACATCAGTACTTATATAGATTAATGTACGTCATCCATCTGACGAGTGTTAAACATGACCACATTCCCATTTTTCTGAATTCCTCTTCTGACATCATCTACAATCTACATCTCTTATTTATTGAGATATTTTATTCAACTATGTCTCTTTATCTCTTTTTGACTTCTTATTAGGTAATAATAATATTATAACAGAAATCAATCATAACCATTTATTGATTTGCTTTTCTATCCTTTATTACTTAATACATCTATAAGTAGATACATACACAAAAAGAGAGGGAGATGAATTGAATAGGAGAGAATGAAAAAATATTTTTTCTCTCCCTGTTACTACCTTTTACTTCTAATATCATTCATTAGTTTATGTCTCTCTCAATTCAACTGTTATCTAATTGGTTAGTAGTTTGAGTTTGTTCCATTTTGAGAATTAGATATACTATTATTGTTTATCACAGTATGATTTGTTTGTCTTCTTCTCATTCATATATATTGATCACAATAGTATTTCTTGTTATATATAATGGTTACTGAATGAATGATTAGTTTCATTTCAAGTTTATCGGATTCAATATATATGTGTCTATATTGATATGTACCTACCCACATTTGTTTCAATGAATTTATCAACTATTTGTGTGTGTGTGTGGATAAATGGTAATATTTCGAAGAGTGAGCCAAATTTGTTTCATTGAAATGTAGTTTCTAATTCAATCTGGTATAAACAAGAATAAATCGTTTTTACCTGGCCCCTAAATGCCCTGATTACGGCCGAGAGTAAGTAGAGTCCTACTCACTGCCTTCTCATGGCGAGGGTGTTGTTTACGAAATTAAGAAGACGAAAAAAGGATGTCCGGTGCTTTAACCGGATTAGTGGACACGGAAAGTCAACCTAGGGGAGTTGGAAAACCGTGATTCCCAACCAATGATGCACATGAACTCCAGTATCCTGAGGGAACAAATAGCATATGAATCAATCATTGGTCATCGGCTATCATGGGACTGCATCTCCTTATGATGCTCTAGTGCCTTATGGATCAGATCTTTAGGTCAAAGGCTCGGGGTGTGGTCTTCTGAGAAAAGCATCTGCTTCAGTTTGGGCACCTGGGCAGTATCACACCCCTCACACAAATCAAATGAGATTTGTGTGGCGCATATATATATCTGGTGTTCCGTTGTACCAATGTTTATGTGTTTAAATAATAATCTAAACACTATTAATCCATTCATTGTTGACAGTTTGTAACCATGAATTGAAATACAAAATGTTTTTGAATCTATATATGTATATTTGAATTTGACTAAACAGTAGTTATCATGTAGCATCCAAATATGGAAGAAAATATCTCATCATTAAATTATCAAATAGATAAACAACCAAAATGGTTCATTTACATGCTCAAATATTTTCATAGTGATTAAGGTACTCAGTCTTTATTTAGGGAATATTTATATTCATATCTTTGAGAAGAAATTATTATTATAAATCAGAACTTGTCTTCCCTCTCATAGTATGATTCCTCAAGTACAGTTTTATGTACTTTGCTTTCAATCACATTGGTTTATGTGATGAGTGCTGATGATACTATCATACTTTTCAAACAACAAAGAGTATGAAACAGAATTTGAAACTTCAGTTTAATCATGAAAAATCAAGTATTTCCACTACTAAATAGTTATTAGCATACCAATCGAGACTGACTAAAGCCATTATATATGTATCAAAACATTCATTCATGATCATATGACAATAAGTTGCCTGAAAATACTTAAAGGGAATGCAAATGAGTGCTTGGATCATTAAATCATCATTCAATGTTTAATCATGATCTGAGGTTAATCTTTATTGGAAAACAAATCATAAATACAATTTAGAAGGGGATTTGTGGAGATTTCAGTATTTTTCAAAGTTGAAATCATTAGTCAATTGAAGCTAGACCACCATCGAAAACCTGGAAGCACTGGACGGCCGTTTCGTTCTGCTATGGGACTCCTCAGCAGTGCGCATCCACGAACCCACGCTTCGTGGATCAGTTGAAGTTAGACATTAACACCGTTGGATGCCAGCTCAGTGGTCTATCGGTTAAGGGCTTCGGCTCGAAAGTGGTAGGTCCTGGGTTCGAATCCCGCGATAGTGGGTTCGTGGATGCGCACTGCTGAGGAGCCCCATAGTAGGACGAAACGGCCGTCCAGTGCTTCCAGGTTTTCGATGGTGGTCTAGCTTCAATTGACTCATGATTTCAACTTTGGTAAATACAATTGTAACTGGTTTTTCTTGATAATGATATATCATTTTGAGCTGATATAAATTTATACTGTAACCACCAATAATTCTTAATTTTGCTAAATGGACCATAATATTTTAACCTTTCAAGTTAATCATTTCTCTTTCTTTAAAACCATTAACATCAATATCAAGAAATTTGTTCTCTTAAAGAATAGATCATGGATGCGCACTGTTGAGGAGTTCCACAGTAGAACGAAACGGTCGTCCAGTGCTTTCAGGTTTTCCATGGTGGTCTAGCTTCAATTGACTTATAATTTCAACTATGAAGAATAGATTTATTTTATTGTGATCATTGTTGATATCATTCATTTACTATTCTTAACTAAGTTATCTATCATCTTATGGAATGATAAATATATCTATGACAATGTTCAATTAATCTATACGCTATCAACTAATTAACAAAACCCCGTTTACTATAGTAACAAACTAATCCAAACTCATGATAGCTTAATATCAACCAGCATTCAACTTTTATGAATAAGTTTTGTATCAATAACATATTTATTAGATTCTATAATTTCTTTGGTTTGTTCCGTTATACAGTAAATAGAAAATCAAAAATTATACAAAAGGAATTTATCATCTGATAAGAGAACGATGGCTGAATGCTGAAAATATTCGCTTTTTATCAACCAAATAGATCAAACATAGATTCAAACCTCAATTTTAGCGTTCTCTATGTTCAAGGCTTAATGAGAAACACAGATTGAGGCTTGATTTGTAGTTTGGATAACATACCGGCTTTAGCTACAGAACCATTGGAAACTGGGAAAATCAATGTTCTTTGCTAGTATGGTATTCTTCATGAGTATACATCTACGACTCTCCCCGGCATCGAGACCAGAAGACTCTAGACCTCGCAATTAGTGCTTAGACCATTAAGTCAGTATTCATCAGTGTAGATATTTGCTACAGTAAATTCACGATACTATCATCTCATTATTCCTTGTCGTTGTTGTCTCATCTCTGGCGTAGTGGACTTTCACTGGTTAGGGTTTCTTAATGAAATTTCAAGAAATACTACGCAGTTAGTCGCTTTTGGACGCATGATTATTATTAGCATGGAGATTGTGAAAAATTTTTGTGTTTTATAGTTTAGATCACAGACTGACTCTAACTAGACACCACTTGAAAACGAGTAAGTGTTAGACAGCCTAATCTCATTAATTAAATTGGTAACCAAGTAAATCCACTCTATAGAACCGAGGCTTTTATGCGAGGAATTGTGATACTATCTGACCGTCCGAAACTACATCGTTTTTGATCACAGAAAAAATGATTGATCCCCTCAAACTCCATCGTTCCACTGACATTATGTGAATATTAAAGTTTTATTGTATATGCTGTTCATCAGTACTATCACATTTAATATTTACTAATTAACCTTTCAAGTAATATTTATCACTATTATTATTATAGTTTTAGGACCATCTTGTAAAGCATTATTTGATTTTGAAGCAGAAAATGATTCAGAATTATCATTCTCTGAAGGTGATATCATTAGTTTAATATTACGAGTTGATGAGAATTGGTTTGAAGGTGAATTAAATGGTCGTAAAGGTTATTTCCCAGTTAATTATGTTGAAGTTATTAATCCATTATCATCATAGAAATCAATTGTTCTTCTTCTTGTTGTTTTCGTTGTATGTGTGTGTGTTTATGTCTTATAAGCAACATGTCAATTTATCATGACAATTAAAGATAACCTATATTTCCTCATATTAACCAACTTGTACACATATTATATAACACTGATAATATGAACATCAAGAGTACAAACACACACACGCACAAAGATATCTATCATTATTCGACCAACTATACTTATTTCTCATATTATATAATATATACATAGATCCAAAGCATTCTTCAACTACGCTAGTGAAGTTAGCAACTATGAGACAAACACCATCATCATCAATACCATACATTATTGTTTATAAATTTTCAATTTGTTTTTCTTATTTAACTCTGCAATAAAAGCCGGTAAACTATCGTTTATTATTATTATTGCTTTGTTCTTCTATCCACTTTACTTTCATACATTACCATTTAAAACTGTGAGAATTGTGTATTCAATGAAAAGGATATTACTACTATCATTATTATTATTATCAGTAGTAGTAGTAGTAGTAGTATTGTCAATATTAACCTTTATATGTCTCTTTATTGAATAGATAAACAAACTAATACATTCTATCCTTTATATAAATGATATTAGCATAATTCATTCTTGGCAACTTAATTTATATATAATATCTAATTAAGATTAATCTTTCCTCTTTTACTATCTAATGTATGTTATTTTCAAAAAGATTATTTAAGAGAAATTATGATCCTATAAAGATCATGATTAAGGGAAAATAAAACAACCCCCCCCCTTCAGTTGACATGATCCACATTTACATATATATTTGTTTATTTTGATAATATCTATGTTTGTGTGTGTCTGTCTGTGTATGAATATTATTCTTTTTCTCGTATCATTCCATTTGGTTCTTTTTTCATTCCCCCCCCCTCTCTCTCTATCGGGTCTTCTTCTTTTATTGTTCCGATTAATTTTGATTCAATGACCAATGTAATAAAATGATATCCTTGTTAATTTCTCAATAATCAATTCATTTGCCTAATTTTACTCCTGTTAGTAACAATAATAATAATAATGATAATAACCGTCAAGTATAATCATGTATGACAGATATGGATTTCCAGTTAATTGTTTATTTAAAACAATGATTTAACTATTATTATCATTATTGTTATTTATTAAAATTATTTCAAATTCCATAGTTTGTTTGTTTTTTAAATTTTTTTTTTTGAATGTTATAAAGTAACCAGGGAATGTTATCAGGACTCATTGGCCGAGTGGATAACGTGATGGCGTTTGAAGCGAAAGGCACTGGGTTCGAGTCCCAGAGTGAACATCAACTCTGAGATGTGGCAGGTACATCCAACTGACAAGTCCCAAATAGGATGAAACGCGAGTCAAACTGGATTCCACTGCTAGCCACTATCTATCTTTGCTTACCATGCTTGTGAATTAAGACTATATCAAGGCAATACGCACAGTATGCACATATGCCAATTAAAGATTGACCAGTTACAGACCTAACACATCGATGCGATGATTCAAACAATACTAAATGAATTTAATGTTATGATTTATTTATTTATACTCATGAATATTGGTACAAGGAGGAACCAGATATATATGTGCCGCACAAATCTTATTTGATTTGTGTGTGGGCTTGGATACTATCCAGGTGCCTAGACCGAAGCAGGTGGTTTTCATAGGGGGCCACACCTCGAGCCTTTGACCTAAAGATCTGATCCACAAGACAGTAGAGCATCGTGAGGAGATGCAGTCCCATGGTAGCCGGTGACCAGAGATTGATTCATACGCCATTTGTTCCGTCAGGATACTGGAGCCCATGTGCACCAATGGTTCGGAATGAGGGTTTTCCAACTCCCTTAGGTAAACTTTCTGTGTTCACCAATGGGAATGTTATTAGTTACTATATGAACCTTTCAAAGTCTGACGTTTTGTATGAATTCGATCACCAATGAACACATGGTTAATTAGTACAGGCGTTTATGGATGGAGATTATTCGAAGAGTTAATTTTACAGTTCAGTGAGAAACTGAGGTCAATAGAGTCGAGGTATTTTTGAATGTGAGGCAGTTACTCACTAAACCGATTACATTGGAAGGTAGTTGCTTGATATTATGAATTGATGGGTGTTAAAGTCGTGGGTCCTACTCCTGGTGGCAATGTCGTGGATGCGTACAGCTGAACAGTTCCATTGTTTGCTGATTGCTTAATTAAGATCGTTTCCCTGATGCTAACTATGACTTGAATCCTTATTGCTGTAGATACATGTTGACTAGAAGCCACATTTAATATTATCGCTTGTCAAAACGATTAAAACTCAATGTTTCGAATGAAGTAAGTAATGACAATCACCATAAGTAGTACTGCACTAATCATTGGAATGTTTTCCGATCAATATGAAGTGTTATATTTTGATCAGAGTACAAATTTTGCCCCTGTCAGTTATCACTTGACGAAGTCAATCAGAATATCGACTTGTGTGACCTTGTTCCTGTGCTAAACCAATGACAGGTCATCCAGCACTAATAGCTTCTCGCCTAACCCTTCCCGTTCAGTCCAGAACACAGTCTCAGCTTCCACTGTATGAACAATATATTTCAAATATATGTAGTTTATATACAAGCAAACCAGACCGCAACACACCATACAATAAGAAATATCAATTACACAAGATCAAGTCAAAAGTGGCTTTGAGTATGAGAGACTGTTAATAATAGGTTGGGAATAACTTAGAAATAGTGAATTGTATAATAGTAGCTAATAGGCCAAATGAAAGCTTATGATAAAAAAATGTGAATATATACATATAGCTAGTGAACAGCCATATGATAAAATATATAATAACAGTCTATCAATAGTTCCCGGAAGTTATCCATAAATTACTCTTCGGATACAACAAAATGGTAAACTTTTTGTTGTAAGTGGATATTTAACAGGAAATATAGTAATAGAGTTTTTCATGTTAGTCTATAACCCTATAATCTGTAACCCCCCCCTCAGGAGTCGTGATAAACCGACAGATCCTCAGTCCTACACAGTTATCTTTTGTATCATGGAGGTGTTATCAGCTGACCAAATATAAACTTTTTCCAACTAATCTTAGCGTCAACAAATAATGCATGATGTGAAATTCTCTGGGACAACAATTGTAGTACATATCCAAATTACCAGAGCTGGTGTTGGCACGTTAAGCTATTGTCACTGAGCCCAAACATGCTGCTGGTTGTTATTATTAACTAAGCAGTGTTGCCACCAGATATTAGCGACCCATCAAACACAAAAGTGCTCAAACACGGGGGATCGACGAACATTCTCAGGTTTCACAAGCGTTAGACAGAGCTACTTCTCAGATATCGTCGATAGCAAAGCTGGAGAGGAATGGTAAAATTGAACAACCCTACCTAACACATCTTCATTGGGACACTAGAGAGGAATAGTTGCATTCCTTTATTCTGTGTTTCTGTACAGGGACTTTAATACCAGTAAACTCAGACACATCTTCAATAGATGATTTCAGTACAGCCCTGTGCAACGATACGAAGGCTGTTCTGTTATTAAGAAAAATAACTATTGCTGTCTTGCAATAAATGTAAGTTTTTCAGTAGTTGAGGGTTAATACGTGAACAGAACATCCACAATCTGAAAGACAAAACGAACCTGCTCTTAGCGAGTTAGTATTTCATAGATTTTACGTAATCTGAGTAAGACAGTAGTGATTAATGTGGAAGTAATAAATAAGAAACTTGTTGTATCCCCTGGCGAATTATGAATCATAAATCTGATGTCCATTTATGGACAAATGTAATACGCCTATTCCTATTGGATAGTTGTTAAATGAGTAACCTAAATCTGATGTCTATTTATGGACAAATACAATATGCCCATTCCCTATTGGATAGTTGTTAAATAAGTGACCTAATCGTTTCCGTGTTCCTCTTATCACAACCTTTGTTTTGACCTTGGAACTATTATTATTGATTACTTTCCCCCTAGCTACAGCCACATTGGCCAATTACTGTACAAATGTTATTTTTCTATTTTTTGGTATAATTGGGTCTGTTTGGTTAGTATATATAACCCAGTGTGCTTGTGAATAATGATTCATATTTCCGAGGCTGTTATTTGTGTTCTGGACTCAACTGGCTGGGCTAGGCAGTTAGGAAGGACCGAATAGCAATCGAGACTGCTCGTACGTATTTTCTGTATCATTGCACGTTTCATATACAATAACGATTGTTATACGTTCATAACAATTGGCGACGGGGATTCTGGGAAAAAATACAGCAGCCGCTGAAGTCATTTCGGAATTAAATAATCCATAATAATTGCCGGTGTTTTTTTTGGATTTATTATTATTATTTACATTTAAAAAAATGGCCTTAACTTCCGACCAATTTCAGTTGCTAATCCAGCGACAAGAGCAGCGCTTCAGAAAGAGTCAATTGGATTTCATTGACAAATTACACGCGAAGCTGCTGAATCACCCATGCTTTGGGGGTGAAACGGAAGTTGACGCAATAATTTCAAAATTGCGTACAGAGCTGGAAAACGATTACAGAACTAATGAATATGCCGGCGAAAGCCTCAATGAATCCATACGAAGCAATATTTTAAGCGCAGCAGTTATACATGATCAGCCCAGTAACCCAGTACTACCTGTTTCAGAGACATGCCCTGTACACGGTCCAAGTCTTATTAATCCCGAAAACGGACGTGCAAACAATGAATTATCCTATTCACAGAAAGTAAATGTCTTGCAAAATGCTCATGAAATTGCTGCAGTACCCGCCCACGAAGAAACGGGAAACAAATCGAGCAGTATATGGAATACAGTGGCACCAAATGAAATTAATCATGATACGGAAAATGTTTCTAATGAATCTAATGATCAAAATTCTGTAATTGTTCTACCAGATTTAGATTATTTTGATGATTCATATGTTTCTGTTGAATTCTCTTATAAAAATGAGAGAAAAATGTCAGATGTATTTAATGATAATCAAGAATCCAATACAACTCTCATAGATACTGATTATCCTAATGATTCATTATCTACTAATGAGGTTCCGAGGAAATTCAAGGAAACTATTTCAGAAGAATCAAATGTTGGTGACCTCGAATCAAATGTCGTCGATCCTCATGATCTCGTCAGTTCTAATGCATTCCCTGTTAAATGTGACAAACATATCGCATTAATAGTAACTTGGCTATATGAGGATCCAACAGTCTTTCGTGGGGGAGGGTGAATTCGAGAAAATTAAAAATCCGGATTTCTCAAAAAGGGGAGGTGTTGTATCCCCTGGCGAATTATGAATCATAAATCTGATGTCCATTTATGGACAAATGTAATACGCCTATTCCTATTGGATAGTTGTTAAATGAGTAACCTAAATCTGATGTCTATTTATGGACAAATACAATATGCCCATTCCCTATTGGATAGTTGTTAAATAAGTGACCTAATCGTTTCCGTGTTCCTCTTATCACAACCTTTGTTTTGACCTTGGAACTATTATTATTGATTACTTTCCCCCTAGCTACAGCCACATTGGCCAATTACTGTACAAATGTTATTTTTCTATTTTTTGGTATAATTGGGTCTGTTTGGTTAGTATATATAACCCAGTGTGCTTGTGAATAATGATTCATATTTCCGAGGCTGTTATTTGTGTTCTGGACTCAACTGGCTGGGCTAGGCAGTTAGGAAGGACCGAATAGCAATCGAGACTGCTCGTACGTATTTTCTGTATCATTGCACGTTTCATATACAATAACGATTGTTATACGTTCATAACAATTGGCGACGGGGATTCTGGGAAAAAATACAGCAGCCGCTGAAGTCATTTCGGAATTAAATAATCCATAATAATTGCCGGTGTTTTTTTTGGATTTATTATTATTATTTACATTTAAAAAAATGGCCTTAACTTCCGACCAATTTCAGTTGCTAATCCAGCGACAAGAGCAGCGCTTCAGAAAGAGTCAATTGGATTTCATTGACAAATTACACGCGAAGCTGCTGAATCACCCATGCTTTGGGGGTGAAACGGAAGTTGACGCAATAATTTCAAAATTGCGTACAGAGCTGGAAAACGATTACAGAACTAATGAATATGCCGGCGAAAGCCTCAATGAATCCATACGAAGCAATATTTTAAGCGCAGCAGTTATACATGATCAGCCCAGTAACCCAGTACTACCTGTTTCAGAGACATGCCCTGTACACGGTCCAAGTCTTATTAATCCCGAAAACGGACGTGCAAACAATGAATTATCCTATTCACAGAAAGTAAATGTCTTGCAAAATGCTCATGAAATTGCTGCAGTACCCGCCCACGAAGAAACGGGAAACAAATCGAGCAGTATATGGAATACAGTGGCACCAAATGAAATTAATCATGATACGGAAAATGTTTCTAATGAATCTAATGATCAAAATTCTGTAATTGTTCTACCAGATTTAGATTATTTTGATGATTCATATGTTTCTGTTGAATTCTCTTATAAAAATGAGAGAAAAATGTCAGATGTATTTAATGATAATCAAGAATCCAATACAACTCTCATAGATACTGATTATCCTAATGATTCATTATCTACTAATGAGGTTCCGAGGAAATTCAAGGAAACTATTTCAGAAGAATCAAATGTTGGTGACCTCGAATCAAATGTCGTCGATCCTCATGATCTCGTCAGTTCTAATGCATTCCCTGTTAAATGTGACAAACATATCGCATTAATAGTAACTTGGCTATATGAGGATCCAACAGTCTTTCGTGGGGGAGGGTGAATTCGAGAAAATTAAAAATCCGGATTTCTCAAAAAGGGGAGGTGTTGTATCCCCTGGCGAATTATGAATCATAAATCTGATGTCCATTTATGGACAAATGTAATACGCCTATTCCTATTGGATAGTTGTTAAATGAGTAACCTAAATCTGATGTCTATTTATGGACAAATACAATATGCCCATTCCCTATTGGATAGTTGTTAAATAAGTGACCTAATCGTTTCCGTGTTCCTCTTATCACAACCTTTGTTTTGACCTTGGAACTATTATTATTGATTACTTTCCCCCTAGCTACAGCCACATTGGCCAATTACTGTACAAATGTTATTTTTCTATTTTTTGGTATAATTGGGTCTGTTTGGTTAGTATATATAACCCAGTGTGCTTGTGAATAATGATTCATATTTCCGAGGCTGTTATTTGTGTTCTGGACTCAACTGGCTGGGCTAGGCAGTTAGGAAGGACCGAATAGCAATCGAGACTGCTCGTACGTATTTTCTGTATCATTGCACGTTTCATATACAATAACGATTGTTATACGAGTCATAACAAAACTTATACTTTGATTATTGTTTAAATCATCTAGACTGTTTTAACTAAGTTGATGCAACTCTTACAATCAGTATCACCTCATTTCAAGTAAAGTAATCCATACATAGTTGGTGAGCTAGTATTATGAACTTAAAGTCTACCACTATATGCTGAATGGCAATTATAGGGCTGTTGGTCACATATAACTAGGCTTTATTGTCTCACAAGAAAGCAATGTAATCAGTTGTAGATATTTGTTTGAATGAATCCTTTGGTGCAGTTGCTCAGATCGATAGTATTAGGTCAGTCATATACAACGTAGAACTTGATATGTATGTCCATCCATTTAGGTTGCTGTACCACATTAGCACAGAGAGATAAAATTATTTCAAGACAATTCACATAGAATTAGAAGCAGTGACGGTGTCATAATCAATGGAAAATACAAGGATTGTCGCACTTTTTATCTGGTTGCATTCCAACTACAAATACACATACTCAACAACTTTGAATCGTAAATCCTTATTGAGAGCATGTTTTTGTTTCTAATTTCAAGAGCACCACGACAGTACATGATTGCAAATAATTGAGAAAGGATGAGATTCCCATTACGACTGGAAACTACAAAGTTTTAGATAGCGATCTTATTTGGAACTGCGACTTCACATCAATATGCATCTAAAGTATGTGGACGTATAGTAAATTGACTGAAGTTAGAATATCTATGATATATAGAATTTTACACAGTAGTTGGAAGATGTCGTGATTCATGAGACATCCGGACGTTCAGGATTTGATCTGATAAAACATGAAGGTTGGTTACTAAATGGTTTTAAACTAGGAAGAGTCAATTCACCATTGTCTTCAACTTTTTAATTATTAACGATGAGAATTACTTTTCACAAAAAATACAAGGAACAGTTTTATCACATGATTGTAAGCAAAGATGGATATTGGCTAGCAGTGGGATCCAGTTTGACGCGCGTTTCGTTCTATTTGGGGCTCGTCCGCTGGATGTACCTACATCTCACAGTTGATGTTCACTCTGAGACTCGAACCTAGTACTCTTCGCTTCAAACGCCATCGTGTTATCCACTCCACAATGCTTTTAAATTAAGGCTATATCGAGGCAATACGCACAGTATGCACATATACCAATTAGAGACTGACCCAGTTGCAGTCCTAAAAACATCAATGGGAAGATTCAAACAAACAATACTAAGTTTTACCACATGGTTATTGAGGAAGGAAACGTGCTATTTCAATGATAAGTATTATTATAATTAAAACAATAGATATATACAGTATAATACATATTTACAGACTAATCATTATTACTATGATGGACAGATGATCTTAGTTACATTTTTATCTGTTTGGACTATAACACATTCTTCTATCCAATCATCTGTTGTTTGTGACCAACATGAGCTTCGACAAGTAAATATTAATACTGTGACAATATTTAATAACCAACTAACATTTAATCCGTCAAACTCATCGTTTAATAAAGTTGATACCTTAAGAGAATTATTAATTGTAGAGAAAATTTGTAATTCAAATACTCGTTCTGAACCACATCGATGACAAGTTGAATAATTGACTAAATCACTTGGAGGTAGACCATTGAAAATCGGTTGTCCAGACCACCAATAACGAATATCTTCACATCCATACTCTCCTCTGTTAGCAATGTGAGATAATAATCCGTCACTAAAAGATTCAGGGCCAGTATTATCATCTTCTTCAATGAATTCTTGATCGATTAAAACTTTTTCTGACCATTTAGATAGGATGTTTTTAATGGACGGTGAACTGGAATTGACTTCAATATCGTCATCATTATGGTATGCTGTGTCTATTTCAGGTTCTGTAGTATGACTACTACTAGTGGTAGTAATAATAGTATCTTCGTAGATGTCAATTGAATAACATTGAAAACGACCGTTAAGAGAAGATGATTGTTCATTTAGATTTTCGATTTTACAATGAGTCTAAAGTGGAAATATTGAAAATGACGATTTATTTATTTAAACACATAAATATTGGTACAGGAAAGCACCAGATATATATGCGCCGCACAAATCTTATTTGATTTGTGTGTGGGCTTGGATACTATCCAGGTGCCTAGACCGAAGCAGGTGGTTTTCATAGGGGGCCACACCTCGAGCCTTTGACCTAAAGATCTGATCCACAAGACAGTAGAGCATCGTGAGGAGATGCAGTCCCATGGTAGCCGGTGACCAGAGATTGATTCATACGCCATTTGTTCCGTCAGGATACTGGAGCCCATGTGGACCAATGGTTTGGAATCAGGGTTTTCCAACTCTCCTAGGTGGACCCTCCGTGTCCACCAATTATGATACTTTTAATTTACTCTGACTCGTTAGTACAATTCTTTCAAGATAAGTAATCAGATATTACATACCGACAAAATTCACTCACTTTTAAATTGAAATCTAACTGCTTTAAACTACGGTTCATAACTTCCATGTTTATAAATAAGTAGATTTGCTAAACTCATAAATAGCAAAATGTGGTTCATTAATCTTAGCGATAAAGGCAATTACAATCGAATAAGAAACCGTTTAATTAGCGACTACTCATTTATTTTTATTGGGATAGCAAATTCATATTTTATTTAACACAGTTCGCTAGTTCCAATTCAGATATGTTGAGGGATAGAAGTGATTAGATGAAAACTTCAATGATAATCAATTAATGTTCATGTAACTTGCCAAACTATACTAACTTGTTACCATAGGTGGATAAACCCAAAACATTTAGTTAGGAACTTCATTGAGCCTAAAAAATATTTTAGTACTTATAACATATATTTAGACCAAAGATAATTGTATTTACTTATAATTAACATGAGGACGAACTCCGCCTGGAGCCCCTCTGAGAGCTACCGCAGGACCCAAGCCCAGATAAAGGAGGAGGGTTGAACATGGGGTTACCGACCCCATCCCGTAAAAAACTAACTCACTAAAAAAACGCTAACCAGAGAAAATAATTTAAACCATTTGAACTCTGTCCTAGAAGTTAGAAGGTCTTTATTTAGAAGTGTTATGATGCCTCATGGTGAAAGCCGAGTTCCTTCAGAAATCACGAGGCTGATGCCCTTTCTGACAACCAGAGCAGCCATTAATTTAGGTACATGGAATGTTTGTACAATGTAGGAGACCTGGAGAGCCATCCAAATTGCTGCAGAAATGAGAAAATACAACCTGGAGGTGCTTGAAATCAGCGAAATACATTGAACGCAGGTTGGACAACAACGGCTAGCTTCAAGGGAGCTCAACATACACAAGGCGTTGCACTGGTGCTACCCAAACAAGCACAAAATAAATTTATAGGATGGGGACTTCATGGACCAAGGATCATCAAAGTCCCTTTCAAAACATAGAGAGAGGGTACTACAATAAACGTCATCCAATGCTATGCGCCTACCAACGACTACAATGAAGACGTTAAAGATCAACTCTAAAATAGGCTGCAGTCAATTGTCGAGGAGTGCCCAACAAAGGACTTGACCATTCTGATGGGAGATTTAGATGAAAAGATTGAAATGGACAACACCGGATATGAAGACATCATGGGACGACATGGACTGGGAGAAATGAATGGAAATGCTGAGAGATTTGCAAAGCTATGTGTCTTCAATAAACTGGTCATGGGTGGCACTATATTCCTAAACAAACGCACTCACAAAACCTGACGGACTTCACCGGATCACACTAACCAGAACTAAATTGACCATATCTGCATCAACAAAAAGTTCAGGAGGACGATGGAGAATATGAAAAACAGGAGAGGAGCTGATATAGCATCAGACTATCACTTGCTGATTGCCAAGGTGAAATTAAAACCTAAGAAGCACTGGACAGCGGGGCGGACATCACAAAAGTTTAATACAGTTTTTCTTCGGGATACTGACAGACTCAACAAATTCAAGATAGCCCTCAACAATAACTTCCAGACCTTTGATGATCTACTCAATGGAGAGGGAACGGCTATGGAGAGCAACTGGAAAGGGATAAAAGAAGCAATGACTTTAACATGTCAGGAAGTTCTGAGCCACAAGAAGCACTATCACAATGAGTGGATCACTGTTGCTACACTGGATAAGATTGAAGAAAGGAGGAACAAGAAGGCAGCAATCAATACCAGACGAACAAGAGCAGAAAAAGACGAGGCATAAGCCAAACACACAGAGGTAAACAAGCAAGTGAAGAGGGGCATCAGAACCGACAGACGTAAATATGTGGAAGATTCAGCAGTGACGGCGGAAAAGGGTGTAAGAGAAGGAAACATGAGACGATTGTATGATACAACAAAGAAGCTTGTTAGAAATTATCGTAAACCAGAACGACCAGTGAAAAGCAAGGAAGGAAAAGCAATTACCAGCACTGAAGAACAACGAAACAGGTGGGTAGAACACTTCAAAGAACTCTTTAGTCGATCAGCTTCATTAAACCCACCCAAAATCGAAGTAGCACACACGAATCTCCCAATCGATGTTTGGCCACCAATAATTGAAGAGATCAGCATGGCCATCAGACAAACCAAAAGCGGGACCAGCAGAAGCACTGAAAGCAGACGTAGCGGTAACTTGTAGTATCAGTTTATTGTCGAATAACTCAGGTCAGAAAGTTAGCAACACCTGAGCGAATAATAACGAGCGAGTGAACAGGCGAATAAGCGAAGGAAGTGAACGAGGCGGAAATGACATGCAGTGTTTATAGGTAATGGATGATGCATAGTGGAGATGGCTGGGAAGCCAACTCGATTTAAGCAAGCGTTAATCAACATTTATAGTCGGACAAAAATGAGTGACAGACATATGATGAATAAGATACAAAGTGTACACATATATGCTCATATAAAAGTATAGTCAAGGTTAATAAACGAATAATGAACAAGATCAAAATATGACTCATGACAGGCGAATTGGCTTGGCCAGTAGCTAGGATAAAGTATATGGGCTTAACAAATAAACTGATACTACAAACATCAAAGATACTCCACATTCTCCTCAGCAAGATTTGGGATGAAGAGCAAGTACGAACAGACAGGAAAAAAGGACGCCTGATCAAGATACCAAAGAAAGGCGATCTCAGCAGGTAAGAGAATTACGTAGGCATCACTCTTCTCTCAATACCAGAAATTCTTATGATGAATTAAACTGCAAAATCGTGCATGGAGGACAGCCCACCGAATCGTTCGAAGTAAAGACCAGTGTCAGGGAGGGTTGCTTAATTTCACCCTTTCTTTTTCTCTTGGTGATTGATTGGATTATGAAGACGTCAACATCTGGGGGGAAGCACGGGATACAGTGGACAACTAGGATACGGCTGGACGATTTAGACTTCGCAGATGATCTGGCCCTTCTATCACACACGCAACAACAAATGCAGGAGAAAACGACCAGTGTAGCAGCAGCCTCAGCAGCAGTAGGTCTCAACATATACAAAAGGAAAAGCAAGATTCTTCGATACAACACAACATGCACCAATCGAATCACACTTGACGGAGAAGCTATGGAAGATGTGAAAACCTTTACATATCTGGGCAGCATCATTGGTGAACAAGGTGGATCTGATGCAGATGTGAAGGCGCGAATCGGCAAAGCAAGAGCAGCATATTTACAACTGAAGAACATCTGGAACTCAAAACAATTGTCAACCAACGCCAAGATCAGAATTTTCAAGACAGTTCTACTGTATGGGGCGGAAACCTGAAGAACTACGAAAGCTATCATCCAGAATATACAAGTTTTTATTAACAGTTGTCTACGCAAAATACTTCGGACCCGTTGGCCAGACACTATCAACAACAACCTACTGTGGGAGAGAACAAACCAGATTCCAGCGGAGGAAGAAATCAGGAAGAAGCGCTTGTAGTGGATAGGACACATATTGAGGAAATAATCCAACTGCATCACAAGACAAGCTCTTAATTGGAATCCTGATGGCCAATGGAGAAGGGAAAGAGCAAAGAACACATTACGCCGAGAAATGGAAACCGATATGAGAAGAATGAATAACAACTGTATAGAACTAGAAAGGAAGGCCCAGGACAGAGTGGGTTGGAGAATGCTGGTCGGCGGCCTACGCTCCATTGGGGGCAACAGGCGTAAGTAAGTAAAGTAACATAGGAATGTGAAGTAATGATATTGAACTAGATATATAACAAAAATTACCACTCCAGTATCCAACATTCAAAGCTCTAGGCACCATTATTTTTCTGGAGTGGTGACATTCAACTCGAATACAAAGGATATCAACGTTCAACGTACTTTTGAACCTTTATCTTCATCTTGACCCCAACTTTCCCCATCAGAACTATCATTTTCATAGTCAGCACCCCAATTTGTGCATGGTTTTGATTGAAAATCTTGATCGAATTTTATGAGGTATTGTGAACGCAAAACTTTCCAGTTGTTTCCACTGGATTGACAAGGACCATTAATGCATACAAAAATATAAAGGGTCCTGTGATATTTTGAATCGCCAATCGGGCAATATAACTGCATAATAAAGTCCATGGGTTTACGGCAAACCATGCATTGTATTTTGTCTACAGGTGGAGGTTCAACACACGGAAAGGTGATGAGATTTCCACCACAAAAGCTTTCATAACAATTTAAAATATGTCCAGGGGTTTGAGAGTTAATGTAACCCACCAGTGCCATCTAAATATTCAAAGTGGTTTGAAAAGGAACAAACAGTACAATCTGAAAAGGACAAAAATCAAATGTTGTGTATTGTAATTAGGGCATTCAGGTATTGATGACCATATTGCAACACAAAGAAGCAAAAAGTTGTTTCAAATAGATGACCCGAGAAACATAAAGAAAAATTTCAAATAGACATTATGACTTTAAAAGCTAAAATCATTAATAATTTGAGGGGGAATGTTTTAAGTTTTTAACTAAATAAGTTGATGATCACCCAGACTACACGCGTATAATAATCATGACATAGTCTCAAAAACTAGGCCTTATATTTCATATCATTGTATTTTATTCCTGACAATCTTTAGTTGATTCAAAGTGAATCACAGTTATTGATCCGATCCGTTTCCTATCGTTCAAACAATAATGATATTCATTACTAAGCAGTTATTCCAATTATTTTAGAATATCATGCGATAGGAACCCACTTATAATTGACTTCTTTATGATACTTAATCTTACTTGAAAGTTATTTATTTAAACACATAAATATTGGTACAAGAAAGCACCAGATATATATGCGCCGCACAAATCTCATTTGATTTGTGTGAGGGCTGTGATGCTGCCCAGGTGCCCAAACTGAAGTAAGTGGTTTTCTTAGGGGACCACACCCTGGGCCCTCAACCTAGAGGTCTAACCCACAAGGCAGTGGAGCATCGTGAGGAGATGCAGTCCCATGGTAGCCGGTGACAAACAATTGGTTCATACTCCATTTGTTCCCTCAAGATACTGGAACCCATGTGCACCATTGGTTTGGAATGAGGGTTTTCCAACTCCCCTAGGAGAACTTTCCGTGTCCACCAACCCGGTTATAGCGCCGGACATTCGCTTTTCGTCCTCTCACTTTCGTAAACATTACCCCTGCCACGAGAAGGCAGTGAGTAGGACTTCCCTGGCACAGGCTATATATTCGCGTGGCCATGTGAGAGCATTTTGAGAGGGTGAGCGGACTCTCCCCACTCTTGGCCGTACCAGGGCATTTGAGGGCTTACTTGAAAGTGAAATCTGATAAATCGCTTTTCATATGTATTTACGTATTATATATCACAAGCGGTCAATTTAAACGCTCTGATATACAGTTTCCTATTCCATAATGAGCCTGTTACATTTTCGGTCCAATTTCGATAATCGGTTGTACAATATAGGAATAGTTCGACTGACGGTGCAATGGATTAGTTAGAAGTTTGTAGTGTCCCAATTGCCCACAAAGTCCGTGAGTAGACATGATATTAACTACACTACATCAAATTATTCTAAAGAGCTTCTGGAAGTACGAAGATGAAGCCTTCATTTTGATAGTTCTGGTCACAACGGTGCACTATCCTTAAGAGAAATTTCAAACAACATGTTAAGGATCAAACTGGGGATGGATGCTAATTGAAAATATACAAATGCGCGGATTATAATGCTGACTGTTGGAAAACCACCGAGTCCCCATCTATCCTTTCAAACATTTAGTCATTATGTTGTCAAGTCCCAACTAGAATCATTTGGTTATTCATTTGTAGGGTGAAAAACCCCTGCCGGCATGTGGAAACACAATCTCCACTTACAATTCAGTTGGATCGTATGACCTGCAAACACAGCGCCGACTGTGAATAAAGATCTACTACTAAATTTCTGCTTGTTCTGGAGATACTGCCATGTTTCGCATTTTAAATGGGTTTACATTGAAAGTTATGAGTATCTTACACATATCCCGCCAAACCCGCGTTAGTTCTCAACACAGTGGTTTAATGACAAATCCATAGAATTTAGGCTCAACGTAGATAATGATAAAACACAGGTCTTGAGTATTTTTTCCCATAATGTGAATAGAAAACTGTATACACAGAAAAATAGTTGACAAAATCAAACTGCTCGCAAAAGGGTTTCCTATAAGAAAATCACAGGCAAACAACTAACAGGAACAGTGTAAACATACATCTTCCTAGAGAGAAAATGCCTCGGAATTTACCACAAGTGACCCAATCATCGATTAAATCTGCTTGTTAATTTTTGTTTCTTTATGTTTGCTTAGACAATGATCACACAACCTATAGTAAGGATGTTATTCGCATTAATTTCTCCGTATGATTGACACACGTGTACGGTGATACTTCCAGATCAAGTCCAGTGAAGAAAAAGGTGTTTATTTTGGTGAAGAAAAGGCCATGAACTTATTATTTTCCGTGTACTAATTAGTCAGTCATGTAGACGAAGAGAAAACAAGTCGGGGGACATTTAGTTGGACAGTGAGCAGGAAAGCAGACATTTGTGGGGCATTTTCCCTATAATTCCTACTTTTTTGGTAAGTTCACAATGTGTGGAGGAGATTTGAGTGATACTAAGGTGACCTTGACTAGATCTATTGTCTTGAATGGGTAAAAATAGGGTTATACATTAGTGTAAGGAGTTAAAGTAAACAGTTGGAGGACGGGTTTTTCCATCGCGAACTGATTTCAACTAAAACTACAAAAGGCTACTTAGCCATTTCAACATGTGGCGAAATCCGTTCATTGACATGGATAACTTTTGAGTCAAGGTCAAAATGCTTGTTATCTGAAATCTCATTAATGCCTTCATAAATGATAATTTTGCCGCTATGTTGTATTATACCGGGCAGATAGTAAATAATACCAGATGAAAACGTATTGCATTCATAGGAACCTTAGAGCATTTGCACGCTAAAATGTAACGTACGTTTTGATAACCGCGGGGATGTTGTAATGTTGATCAATCACTAAACAAATATGTATGATTATTTCATGCAAATCAGTTGATTTTGTCATGCTTCAATCCCACAGTTACGGTACGGTAGTGTTCAACAATGTGATTGGAGCTTTTCAAATGAACAGATCATAGGAATTTCGACGATTGACAGGTACATCTAGACGACTTGCCCCAAATTAGACAAAAAGCGAATCACGAACTTCATTGCTAGTTTTGTTCCATTTTTACTATGGATGCTGATAATCCTGCAAGTTAATTGATTGTTAATCAAGTGCAATGACTTTGAATCTACTAATCACTGTGGGTTAAGCTGATATAAATGTTAATAATAGTATGAATTATGAATGAATCGAAGGGCTTGGTGAAATTCTTTTCATTCTAAGGATAAACGCAGATTATTCTAGAGGGTGTAATCAGTCTTCACAGGACTAATCCTACTTTTTTGTATTTCTACACTTGTCTTGGAGACTATACGTAGGTTTGAAGAGTGTGATGTGAAAAACTGTAGTAAATTTCAAGGTGTGAACAAATGTAGATCATAGACGTACTCATGAAGAGCACCGGTGCAAGTGTACTTGGCTGACTCCGAAAGAAATGGAGAATGACTTTAACTTTGGCACCATCTTTCCGGTTCTTCTTTGGCGATAAACCTTAGTCGCCTTTCGCCGAATCTTTAGACAGACGATGGTTAAATTTATGTTTTTATGTAGTTCGGAAAAGCATTGTCACTTTTCCTGGTGGGATGCGAAAATGTTTTTCTACTCCTTCTCTAGTACTATTTCTATTCAAAGCACTTTTTGGCTGTTTTCATATCTGACTGCTTTCCACAGCTTTATCTCACCTGCACAAATAATGAACGATGGACCAAAATTTTTATTCAGGGTCTCTGGTAACTATGGGGAACATGAGATGCCATTAAATGAGCATTTGCGGTACCTTACTTCTCGACAACCTTGAGCCGGGAAATGCCCTGGTAATCATAATTCAGGACTCGCGATGGCACATACGGCTTCGCAAACAAGAATGGAGCTGGTTTACGGGGAACGTGTTATTTGACTAGTAGGAAAGTGTGTGGCAGCGTGTCAAAGTGATCAGCCATAGCTCTTGGTTTGCAGCTCCGTTCATATATTTTTTGTAATGCATATCGAACACCAGAGTAATTCAGAGGTCAGTGTGTTCTTGAAGCCCAATGAAAACAAAATATCTCTAATTGGTACCACTTTTACCATCAAATCTTTAGGGTAGACTGCAGGCCTATTTCATTATATATATCGAACTGGCAGGAACTGATACTAATTAACTAACTTTTCAATATATTCAAATAATTTAAAGTACCAATAATGCAGGTGCCTTATCTGGGATATATAACATACCAATTATTTGATTGTCTGTTATCTACTATTTGGTTTACGATAATGGTTATTGACGGTGACAGTAACTCTGAAATACTGACTATGATACTATGCACTTCAGTCATCACACTGTATTTTGCCTTTAACCTGGAACTAACAGACCTGATGTTTTATTATCTATCGACATTATTGAACGTGTGGGCAGAAGATTTCTTATGGTGCATAAGTGACATAGTTGCCATATGATTCAATCTTATATCCAGTTTTTAATCTGTTCTAACAAAATAATTTGAGTTTACCTGGTTAAATTTTAATCTACAGAAATAAGGATAGTGAATTGTTTGACCTGCATTAATCCTCATAGCTTGTTTTCCAGTAAGGACTCAGCTTCTGCTCTAAAGTGCCTTCAGAAGACGTTGATTCCACCCATTTAGGTGTGGCTCTTTATTCATTGATCGCTCGATGCAAAACGGAATCCCACACCAAGTTTATCTGATCGCAATTTTTGAGTCATTTAGTGGTGGCTCTGTAGATAGTTAGTTCTGGAGGTATAAAAACGATCAGATGTGTTGACACTAAAATCATTATTTGGCAAGCACATTCTTCATATAAGATGATACTGTAGAATTATGGTCTAGTTCCTTATAAGTACTGCTATGATAATAGACCTAATCCTAAAATTGTAAATTTGTCATGATGTGACATCCTAATCCATGAGATCATACGTAGAAGTTACAGCATTGTCTAGTCGAACTCGTCTTTTTGTAACGAACAGCAATGCAAATGTTTGGCGTTTCAAAAGAACACATGGAGTATGGAGATAGAATAACATATTTAATGTGAGTAAAAAAGATGAGTTTCACAAAATGATCACGATTGCAAGGTTGAGTCATACCATCCGATTGAATGAATCATTCCCACCTTCTATTATGTTGGCTTTCTCCCAGTGTTAAATGTTGAATATCTATTTTCCCAGTTATCTCACGTTCAGTTCTGAAGATTGTGCAGCTATGGCCAATACCACAACAACATCACATTCTGAGTTAAGATATAAGAATAGTGTCCAGTGGTTTTAGTCGTTCATCGTAGGGGAGTTTGGAAAAACCTGTTGCTAACCTGGTTTCTACACGTTGAACACACAAATGATGTGTCAGCACATTCAATAAGATATGAACCAGCTTCTTGTATGTAGTATTCTAAGCGAGGTCTCACATAAGTGGAACATGAAGCCTGAAACATATCAAGCAAAGAATACCAAGTGAATTTAGAAATCAAACTGATTGATCTACTAATATTAGTTAATTAATTAGTTGATATTTGCAAACATCACTGTACAGAATATTATGAATTTTGTGCTAATAGTATGAAATCATTACGACTATTGGTAAATGGATACAATATGAGTAAATATTTAAACTAGTGAGAATAAACATTACGTAATATCATTCATTTACCAAAGACTAATGATCAAGTTTAAAGGTAACGTAGATGTAAATTCATAAACTCTAATGTATGTTAAAGAATGATAAGAATTACTTACTTGGTATATATGGATATTAAATTAAAGCATTAGTTTCTGAAAATATCATAGATTATAGATACAAAGAAATTGATTCGTGGGGGGGGGTGGAAGTAAATAGAGCTCTAAACAACAAAAAAACGAGAAAAGAGATTTTCAAAACTATGTTTGAAACTATGAAATTCTAGTGCTGACACCAATATGATCTATCATGTTAACCAAATATAGTGTGGTGTGGGTTACTTATATCCATATAAGTAGTATATGGGATGGTTAGGCATATAGTGTATTTCACTAGAAGATCGATAAGGAAAGAACGAGAACGAAACGTAATTGGTATGAAAACGCATGAACAATAATAATCGGAGACTATGGACTGATATTTCCAGAGCAGACGGTCAAGATTTTGGTGAGATAGTCTGTAATTTTTGTGTCATAAACATTCGGCTATCCCCACCTGTGTTCTTGTTCACTACAATAGATCCTACTTAGATCGTAAATATTCTGTCGATAAATCCCATTAATAGTAGTTGAGTGTCAGTGTTTCATTTCGACAGACAGATAGAGAGATGAGAAGAGGAATAGATAAATGTGCCTACTCAAAATATCACTAATTGCAAGTTTCCATCTAACTCAAAATAGATAATCCATAGTATTACTTGGAGACATAGATTGGATAAAATAAGTGTGCAAACATATACGCAAGCACACATAAGCACAGAACTATTATGACATGAATATAAAAGATATAAATGCTAAAGGTTACATTACTTAGAAAAAGAATAGTTATCAAAAAGGTAAAATATAACTAAGTAATAATATGCTATCTGTGTTGTTAAGTCAACTAGCTTAAGGCAAATGTAATGACAAGGTTAATTCAATTTATTAATTACAATTTTGTTGAGGACTTTAAATCCTCAGAACTCACTTGATAAAGGTCCTAATTTTGTAATTTGATTCTGAAAATTTAAATGTTGTTTTTTCGATCCAATAGACGCTTAGTTAACCTATAGCTTACATTTCCCACTCGTGAATCCTTGACTGTCATTGATTGACGGATTTTTTAGTACTCTATTTTGTGGCTCTCAAGGGAATTTCTATAATTGTATAAATAAGCTTGATTTGTGTGCTTGTAGAATACATTCTGTACGCCTCATCAAGACTTCTTGACCTAGTTAGCAAGGCCAAGGACGACGGATTAGAATAGCCTATCATGTCACTGTGTCATTGACCTTCGTTCCATTTACTGAGTAAGGTGAACTCGTAATAGTTTCAAGCATATCAAGTTTACTAAGGCTTCTTGATTATCTATTTTCTAATTGCGGAAATATTAAGATAATTATTATATAATTTATATCTATTTTGATGAACTAATTATACATGGTAATCATATACCCAATCATTGGCCCTTATTATTATTATTATTATTACTAAATACAGAACTATTAATTATTATTTCGATTGGGATCATAAATCGATCAATGCTAGACTATCATTAAATTTTGGAAGAAGTAGATGGCCGTTTCGTCCTAGTATGGGACTCTTCACCAGTGTGCATCCACGTAACCGCAGTGGGAATTCGAATTTAAGACTTTGAGTCCCGCTTGCGGACGATTAAACTCTAGGTTGCTGAGCCAGAATCTAACGGTGTTAATGTTTATGTTTAACCAATCCACTATATTGCGTGACCATCATACGAAAATAATGATTACTAGAAAGGTAAAATATAAATCAATAGTAACATGCTATCTGTGGGATTGTGGATGCGCACTGCTGATTGGTCCCATACTAGGACGAAACGGCTGTCCAGTGCTTCCAGGTTTTCACCAATGGTCTAGCTTTAATTAACTTATGAATCAAACCATCAAAATTAAATAGCAGCTTGATTACGTAATGATAATATTTGATGATCATTATTGTGAAGTGGAATGAAAATATCTACGTAAATTATTTGACTTGAAAGTTATTAAGAACACGTATCATGACCTAATAAAATTAATAAAAAGCCAAATGGTAGAAAATAATTAGTTAGATAATGAATACACACTGGTAGGTCCTGGGTTCGAATCTCACGAGGCGGGATCGTGGATGCGCACTGCTGAGGAGTCCCACAACAGGACGAAACGGCCGTCCAGTGCTTCCAGGTTTTCCATAGTGGTCTAGCTTTAATCGACTCATGATTTCAACTATATGTAAAAAAATACACCAAAATAGTTAAAATATGATTATTGATCTTCAGTAAAGAAAAAACTATAAAATTGTTTGATTTTGACCAGATAAATTAGGTGATTTGATGCCCAAAAAGAAATAGATTTAGAAAACTTCTGAAAATTAGAGCCTGACTGTTTGTTAATTTGCATTGAAGGGCTTAAAGGTGTAACTTGATATCATATGTTCAAAAAATGTTGAATAATTACACTATTTAAAGTACTTCTTTCTTATAATTGAAGACTTTCAAGAGCATGTTCGTGGAGCCTTAGATTTCGTAAACTAAAGTAATAACGTAACTAATTGGTTGAAGTTAGACATTAACACCGTTGGATGCTGGCTCAGTGGTCTAGTGGTTGAATGCTCCTGCGCGAGACTGACAGGTCCTGGGTTTGAATCTCTATATAGTGGGATCAAGAATGCGCACTGCTGAGGAGACTCACAATAGGATGAAACGGCCGTTCAGAGCTTACAGGTTTTCCATGTTGGTCTAGCTTCAATTGATTGATGATCTCAACTATATAAAATGACTAATACTTATTGTACAAAACATGAGTTAGTAAAATACAAAACAAGTATATTTAAGTTATACAGAGAGTTACTTGCAAATAGTTAACGATAGTAAATTATAAAAAAATTAATAGAAATTAGGGGTAAATCAATCACCTCTACAAAGATGAGCCATTCTTTCCGCTAGGCCAATATAGATGCGTTAACAAGTACATGTGAGCTTATTGAAACAGGTAGCGGTAATACGAAGAGAGTACTTCTCGACTTTCTACTGAGTTATTGAGCATGTAATGTAGGTTCTAGTTGATGTAATATTAGATATTCTACTGACCGTTCTTGCAATATCATCACCTTCAAAGGCAAGAATAACAAAGTTTAATTTCTTGTTTATTGTAGCTATATTCAATTTATTGTCTTCAAGTTTTTTAATATTGATCAATGAATTTCCATGGGTAGCAGTTGTCTCTTAAGGCTATTTGCAACGTTTATCAGTACCTCTTTTAGTTTTTTCGTGCCATAAATCATTTCTGCTTATAATGCTTGTAAACTAAGGCCATATCGAGGTAATAAGCACAGTATACACATATGCTAATAAGAGACTGATCAGTTGCAGTCCTAAACATCAATGGGAAGGTTCAAACAAACAATACTAAGTGAATTTAAAATTCACTCTATTGTACAAGCAAGTGGCTATCAGGAATCAGTATCCTAGTGGATAACGCGATGGTATGTGGATCGAAAGGTACTGGGTTCGTGTCCCAGAGTAAACATCAGCTCTCAGATGAAGGCACATCCAGCTGATGAGTTCTAAATAGGAAGAAACGAGCATCCTAGATTACACTGCTTGTCACTATCCAAACCTTTATTAGCTTGCTGGAAGAAGGTAATAAAATTAAAGAATAAACTATTTTAGGTTTTTTTCAACACATCGAACACTGAACTCTACCATTTACTCTTCACTGTTTAAAAATGTCAAGAAAGTGTCTTTTAAAACAATTAGTCCCTTTGATAAATTTCAATAATGCAATGAGAAGACGAAGTTGTACAAAAGTCTTCAAGGACGTATACTAAGGTTTATTGAAGCCTTGGCTATACGGAAATTGAAACAATTTGTTCTTACCCTTAACCTACCCTGGTAATGCTTATTTATTATCCAGAGTAGTCATCACATTGTTTTTGTGTACTTTATTTATTTTCTTACCTTAACCTGTCTAGTTGACCTTTTAATTTTCATATAAAAAATGTCTTAACAAGTATATGTGTGATTGTTCGAAATGTATTGCGCTAATATATCACATAATTATGATAAACTTCGTCTTCTCATTGCATTATTGAAAGTGTCTTTTTGTCGTTATTTCCATGTTCTGTAGTTAACGGTATGCTACGGCAACACTTTTATTAGCCAGTATTTCAGGTTTCTACATTTATTATACCCAGATTTTAATATAACCAGAGTACGAGTTTAGGTACTAACAGTTGAACATCACTCTATCTCATAAGTTGATAGAAGCTGAATACCAAACCTGTAACATAGTGGTTAAATGGTCACCGTTAAATCTGAACTCCATAGATTTGATCCCTAGAAAAGTCATGGATGCTGATTGTTAAGGGAACCTTACCAAGACGAAGCAATCATCTAGTTTTTCATTACTTGCAGTAGTACTCCGACTGAGGTTTTTCTGTGATGATGAATTACCTTCACATTTTAAAAATGCATTGAAAACAAACAGATATTCAACATGCAATCATCGATTCACATCTTAACATCAAGCTTAAGTACTTAGTAGTACATAGTTGACACATTAGTTATTGTAAATAGCTAATCAACCGCATCAAGGGATTCCCGTCACTTTATGCATTAACACATTCACATAAAGCCTTTTCAATTGCGAAAACACAAATCAATAATTTTCTATTATATGTTTATACTACTAACTACAATTAAAGTAGCAAAAAGAAGTAGAAAATCAAACATCAATAAATAATTGCACTCCGCACTGTATCATTCAACTCCAAAAATGCAATTCGACATCCAATGGTGTAAGACTAACAGTATTTAATGATATCGAGTAAGTAAATTTATGTACGGAAAGAAATAGAAGTGTAAACATTGTAACTCTTATATAGTTATTAGTAATATACAGTCGCCTTATGTAAACTTCACTGTAAGTTTTCTATAGACGTATTAATTATTTTAACAGTTGAATTCATGAGTAGATTAAAGTTAGACCACCACTGAAAAACTAGAAGTACTGAACAGCCGTTCCTTCCCAGTATGGGAAGCCTCAACAGTGCGCATTCATGATCTCGAACGCATGACATTAGATCTCGTGCGTGAGACAGTTATCTACCTCAAACTATAGATGAATGGTTGTTCAAGAACGTGGATCGATTGAAGTTAGACATTAACACTGTTTGATGCCAGTTCAGTGGTATAGAATTTTAACGTTCACACGCGAGACCCAAGGTCTTGGGTTGGAGTCCCTTTGGTGTAGGACCATGGATGCGCACTGTTGAGGACGAAATGGCCGTCTAGTGCTTCCAGGTTTTTAATGGTGGTCTAGTTTAAAATTGTTACAATCTCCACATGTGATTATCTGAATGAGTCCCGTAAATCACGATACTCTGCTCATGAGATATTTGAAGTCTAATGAAAGATCACAAACGAAACACTACTGTAGAAACCAAGTTGTGCTCTTAGTCAAGGTTTAAGTCCACAAATTCTTCTCTGAATCAGATAAACAAGTGTATGTGTATAAATGATTTGTGTTCCTATTCATTTGACTTTCCATTTACAGCTTTCTAGTCACTTCTCAACATTCTCACTGACGTAGTTGGTTGGGTAAGCGTGTAGGAGGCGTGTGCATCGAAATCAGACGCTATGCATCTCAACTGTATTTATTTATGTATGCATCGATGTATGAGAATAGAGGCTAGATACTGACCATCTCTTATTCCTAATCTGAAATATAATCTTTAAATTCTATCCACTCACCTTATTTTTGATCTTCATGCTTACCTAATAACTTATTTATCCATTGAATAACACTTACCTATTTGTTTACCACACTTCTAGATCACTCCTTCCAGTCTCCAAGTTTTTAGTTATATTTCAATTAGTTTCTATTAGTGGAAAAAAACTACACAAACCTTCACTCTTTATTTTCTTTATTTCCACCGAGTTGTCTAAATACTTACTTACTTACGCCTGTTACCCCCAATGGAGCATAGACCGCCGACCAGCATTCTCCAACCCACTCTGTCATGGGCCTTCCTTTCTAGTTCTATCCAGTTGTTGTTCATTCTTCTTATGTCTGTCTTCGTTTCTCGGCGTAATTTGTTCTTTGATCTTCCTCTTTTCTTTCGGCTTTCAGAACTCCATGTGAGAGCTTGTCTTATGATGCAGTTGACTGCTTTCCTCAATATGTGTCCTATCCACTTCCAGAGCTTCTTCCTGATTACTTCCTCCGCTGAAATCTGGTTTATTCTCCCCCACAGTAGGTTGTTGTTGATAGTGTCTGGCTAACAGATATATTTTTTCCTTTCTTTTTCTTCAAATCAGTATCTCAACAATAAAATCCAAAGTGTGTTGAGAATTAATAAAACGCTGACACGTTCAGTTATTCGGCAATAGTAATGAGGATGTCGACGACCAAAAATACTGGTGAAAAATTCCAAAAAAAAAGGAAAGGAGAAAACTTGACGATTAATAATGAGACAATGTAAAGGGGAAAAGATATTGAAAGCAACAATTAAATTTGTTCTATTTATTGAGATTGTATTACACTATTCTGATTGGTTTATATTTATTCATCATTAATACTTATATGTATAGACAGTAGTATATATAGATTGTCTGAAATTCTAAAGATATTTGGTAGACTTGGCAACAATTGCAAATTACTCACTGAACACTCAATAACATTCAATACAGTAATTTATATGTGTGAAACCCTTTCACACCAGACAAATTTTGTAACCAAGTCGACATAAATTAGCATCGGAAAAGCATACTTACCACATAGTGTACATATATATATATATAGAATCATTTCAAAGAAGAATGAAAACAACTTTAAATCATTTTCATTGTCATAATAAAACAAAGAAATGGTAAGTTGAAATTTTGTACTTTTTTAAGTGAATAAATGAATTTTCATAGTTGAAAGCGTTAGTCAATTGAAGCTAGACCAACAGGGAAAACCTGAAAGCACTGAACGGCCTTTTCGTCCTATTGTGGGATTCTTTAGATATGCGCATCCACGATCCCACCTTGAGAGATTCGAACCCACGACCTATCAGTCTCTCTCCAGAGCACTTAACCGATAGACCACTGAGCCGGCCGGTATCCAACGGTGTTAATGTCTAACTTCAACTAATCCACGATTTTGAGCGACCGTTCACCAATTGTCTTCAGGTTTTACTATTGTCTACAGTTTTGTTGGCTCTGTTTTGATATCTTCAATAATTATTGGCTGACCTGAATAATAAGCTTTTCCAAATTATTTGATCTTAGTTAATTTGTTTATACCCAAGAATAAATTTCATTACCTTTCGACAATTTAGACATGGTTTTTGAAGAAAGGACTCTACGAATGCATGACATATGTAACATAGTAGTAAAAAATATTTACATATGTATTTAAGAGGAGAGAGCTGGTTTCAATGTTTTACAAACCTGAGATTAAAGGTTTTTTTTTAAACTGAACACTTAGTATTGTTTGTTTGAATCTTCCCATCGATGTGTTTAGGACTGCAACTGGTCAGTCTCTAATTGGCATATGTGCATACTGTGAGTATTGCCTCGATATAGAGACTTACCAGTTGCTGTCCAAAAACATCAATGGGAAGATTCAACCAAACAATACTAAGTGAATTTAAACTTCACCCCGTTGCACGAGGAAGTGGCTATCAGGACTCAGTGGCCGAGTGGATAACGCGATGGCGTTTGAAGCGAAAGGTACTGGGTTTAAGTCCCAGAATGAACATCAACTGTGAGATGCAGGTACATCGAGCTGGCGAGTCTGAAATAGGACGAAACGCGCGTCCTAGATTCCACTACTAACCACTATCCATCTTTGCTTACCATGAACACTTAGTGGTTACATGAAAGAAAAAAATCAATGTGAAGCGTTTTGTTAAGTTTTCAGTAAACTATTTAATCAAAATTCTACAATCAGTGTTTGAACATTTATCTTCTATAGTGATATTATAAATTCTAGCGTCAAACGTAGACATTCAAAGATGTCACTACTTTCAGCTACTACTCTTTGGTTATCAAACTTACTTACTTATATACTTACGCCTGTTACCCCTGATGGAGTAGCGTAAGCCACTCACCAGCATTCTCCATCTAACTCCACCTGTAGCTCTTCTAGGGCTACTGCCAGCCTCAAACCTGGTTAAAAAAGGAGGGTTGGGCATAGGGTCGGCAACCTCATTACATACAAAACAACCTTGTTAAAAAAACACTAACGAGAATAAACAATTTGTTGCCAAACATTGGTATCTAATTTAGACTTGTATCTTCTCATTTATTAACTTTTTTATTGAACAATAAATGTACTTTAAAATTCATAGGGTTACAATGTGTCAATATAGTGATTATCCTCGAGAAATATAATGAAAAGTAAAACTGTCAACAGTTTATAGATCTGGACGTTATGATGTTCAGTCAGTCCAGTTTGAATCAACAGTTGGTCTTTATCAGGAATTCTCCTTCTCTTGATCATTATCACAGTTGTGAGGAGTCTCATACTATGACAGAACAGATGTCTAGTGCTGTCTGGCTTTCAGTAGTATTCTGATTGAAATGAATTTGTGATATTCTAATTAGCAAATTTTGTTTCGAGAATTTGAGATATTTTCATAGTTGAAATCATGGTTCAATTGAAGCTAGACCACCAGGGAGAACCTGGAAGCACTGGACGGCCGTTTCGTTCTATTATGGGACTTCTCAGCAGTGCGCATCCACCATCCCGCACTCGCGAGATTCGAACCCAGGACCTACCAGTCTCGAGGAGTAATTAACCGATTTAAGATATGTCATTTTATATCGGATTTTGGAAGGATTTCTAAATATGGAATTTATTGAGAACTAAAATTAGTTTCCAAAGCTCCATAATTCTGAAACAGTTCCAGACTGAGAAGAAAATAGATCTGTATAGTCTCGTAAAACTATCTACATTTTACGTTTGATTCCAATTTCAGTAAAATAAGGCATTTTAATGACTGTATGAGACTAGAGAGCTTCGTACTGTCCTTCTTTCAAAAGTAACTTGATCTTAATTAGGTGTAGGTCACCTCCCAGCACTCTCCATCCAACTCTGTCATGTGCAATCCTTTCCAGTAGATATTCATTCTTTTCACATCTGCTTCCAATTCCCGATATAGTATGTTCTTCGACCTTCCTGTTTTCGGTTTCCCTTCAGGATTCCAACTCAGCGCTTACTTTGTGATTCAGTTCGATAATTTCCAAAATAAATGTGTCCTATCCACTTCCAACATCTTTTCCGAATTTCCTCTTCAACTGATAGCTGGTTTGCTCTTTCCCACATTAAGCTGTCGGTGACGGTATCCGGTCAACAAACATTAGCGCATCTTGCGTAAACAACCGTTTATACATACTTGTACATTTTCAATGACAGTTGTAGTAGTTCTCCAAGTTTTATTTCCGTACAGTTAGACATAAACACCATAGGATGCCGGCTCAGTGGTCTATCGGTTAAGCGCTCTGGTTCGAGACTGGTAGGTCCTGGGTTTGAATCTCGCAGGGCGGGAACATGGATGCGCACTGTTGAGGAGTCCTACAATAAGACAAAACAGCCGTCCAGTGCTTCCAAGTTTCCCCTGGTGGTCTAGCTTCAATTGACTCACGCTTTCAACTATGAGAACCGTATTAACTAGTAATACTAATGTAATCTTTATTTTTATATTTCAGGATATTTCATTTCATATCATTTATATTATGTTTGACTTTACTCTTATATCGAACATTTGAATGGTTAAAAGCTTATCATTTATTCAATGATCATTATCATATCAATGAATTAATTGACTATTTCCAAAATTCACATTTAAACAAACAGAATATGAATCATGAAGAGCATCATCAACCCCATCATGACTATCATCATCATCACCAACATCATCATCATCATTATCATAAGGATATTATAACAACTAATGATACAACATTAATGGAACCAAATGTAATCATTATTCTGTGTAATATTAATCCAATAAGGTAATTTGAAATTGATGGCAGTTAAATGTTTTCACTTGTTGTTGTTTATTTGTATCTTCCTATTGTTATATTTAGGACTGTCATTGAATTTAAGCTTCACCCCTATTGCACAAGCATGTGGCTATTAGGGTTAAGTAGATAAGTGGATAACGTGATAGCGTTTGAAGTGAACGGTACTAAGTTGGAGTCCCAGAGTGAACAGAAAATCTAAGATACAGGTATATCCAGCTGATGAGTCCCAAATAGGACGAAACGCGAGTCCTGTATTCCACTGCTATCTATTTATACACGTATGATACAAGTGAAGAGAGTTTGTCAGCTAGTTAGTAGTTATGTCATGTTGTTTAATGGTATTGTAGACAAATCGTACAGAGGAAGGGGAATAGTTTGATACTTGACTTCAGGTTTACTGGAATATAAATGATAATACAATAATTGATCGTTATCTTTTCGAAAGAATATTCTGGAACTGTGAACAAGACTATATTTGCGATGTTACATGGTTGAAATTAAGTATTCCAGAGATCTCTTTTGAAAATATAATAATGATCAGAAATACGTTCTTCGTGGATATTATAGTAGTTTAATAGTTGAATTCATAGGTCAATTAATACTAGACTACCATGGAGAATCTGGGATCACTAGACAGCTGTTTCATTCTAGTATAGGACTCCCCAACAGTGCGCATCCACGATCCTACCCGCGATATTCAAATCCAGAACCTATCGGTCTCACACGAACGTCTAACCTCTAGACCATTGAGCTGACATCTAACAATTTTAATGCCTAACTTTAACCAATCATTTGTATTCGACAAAATCTCTTTCATGTATTCTTTGCTTCCTGTTACTTTCAAATTGATTGTTCATTTTTTTAACAATCATTTCCTTTTTCTTTATTTTTGATACAGACTACATTATTGTTATCATTGTTACTACATTTGGATAACATTTTAGTTCTTCGGTTAAGATTAAGTCATATCTTTCAACTGAACTCAAATCTGATTGTTGTCCGATCGATAATCAATGATTGCATCGGCACTTCACTTTTTTCGATGGGTTATTTAAAACTGATTGATCATTGCCTAGTGACCAATGTCATGTATATCAAGTTCTTTTATTGTTGATCGAATTCTATCGAGCAAAATGTAATATGACCACCAGTCTAAGTAACTCGACATAGTGTAGACTATGTTGAGATGTAAGATAATGTCTGGATCGAGTTCATCAGAGAGCATGAATGAGTTCGTTTAAAATTAAAGGTACACCTTATTGATGAGTACCAAATCGTACGAAATCTAGCTTCAGGATTTTCTTCAACCACCACCTTAGTGTATACCTTTCCATGGACCTTTATTGTGAAATCAAGATATCATTCTTCTAAGTACATGTACATGTACAATATCAAGAAATCTGACGAAAAACATTTAGATTTGAATAACAGTCACATTGATTAGAATTCATAAGTGTACTGTACTTTCGCTTAAATGAAAATGTCACATGGAGACAATCGAATGTATATGAATACAAAATTACAAAATCTCTTAATAAAATCTGAGAACCATACAGCAAATAATTCATTTGCAAAATGTCAATCAATCGTCTCAGACTTCATTGTTCCTTCGTTTCCACAACAATCATTCTCTATTTTCGTTTGTCGTTTCTTAGATCTTTTTAACCTTTTGCTGCAAGATATTTCCTTTTCGATTGGTGATACATACTACTTATATCTATTGACATCAGTAGTACACACCACAAATCTAGCAGCTCTACAGTTTCAAAGAACTTGATAAGAATTATGAAAATGTAATAACTTAGTTGCCTTCATGTTGGGACTTGTCAATTATTCCTTGTTGCCAATCATGGTAAACTTCTAGAATGTCAAGTTCACACATAATCTTATAAATACCTTGGTTTCTGTATCAAAATTGTCTTGAAAGGTAAAACTTCTTCGATTCTTCCTGTCTTCTGTTTTCTACACAATTTTTCAAAGTTCTAGGATAGACGTTCAGTTGTTTACCTTCAATATACATGAATTTGCAGCTAATCAGTAAGGCACAAGTTTATATACTGGGTTTCGAACATATGATTTCACTGAATTGTTTGGATAAAACTAGAAAGAACCCATTTTGAATATGAAATCTAATGACTAAAAGAGCAATGACTTAACTACCAAGTCACTCAATAGGTTTTTCCCTTAATTTAAATTACTATAATTAAATTAATTATTCAGTAGCATTTATTCCTGTAATAATATTCAGTAGTTGTCCAAGAAATTGAAAAGAACATGAATTTAGACAGTACAACTGTTATAATAACTATTTAATAGTTGAATTCATGAGTTGATTAAAGTTAGAACATCATGGGAAATCTGGAAGTACTAGACGGCGGTTTCATCTTAGTATGAGACTCCTTAGTAGTGCACATCCACGATCTCTCACTAAAGGGACTCGAACTCAAGACTTTCTCTCTCTTATGCGAATGCTTATTCATACAGCAAGTTTTATCTCAAAATATCGCCTTTAATATTGTGTAATACAATCGATTTGGTATACACCTGATGGCTTGATAGTAGATAATAGTTAAAAGTAAATGAATGCGAATATTGATTTGTAATAGTATTACTGAAATTAAAACCTTGGGCTATTTAAATTCATTCGGTATTGTTTGTTTGAATCTTCCCATCGATTTGTTAGGACTGCAACTGGTCAGTCTCTAATTGGCATATGTGCATACTGTGCGTATTGCCTCAACATAGCCTAAATTCACAAGCATGGTAAGCAGAGATGGATAGTGGCTAGCAGTGGAATCCAGTTTGACGCGCGTTTCGTCCAATCTGGGACTCGTCAGCTGGATGTACCTGCATCTCAGACTTGTTGATGTTCACTCTGGCACTCGAACCCAGTACCATCGCTTCAAACGCTATCACGTTATCCACTCGGCCACTTCACCCCATCGCACAAGCAATTGGCTATCAGGACTCAGTGGCCGAGTGGATAACGCGATGGCGTTTGAAGCAAGGGTACTGGGTTCGAGTCCCAGAGTAAACATCAACTCTGAAATCCAGGTACATCCAGCTGACTAGTCTGAAATAGGACGAAACGCGCGTCCTGGATTCCACTGCTAGCCACTATCCATCTCTGCTTAGGCTATTTGTTCTTTGACTTGTTAACCAATTTCTGACATTATAAAAGTGTAACCCATATTAATTTAGTATTTCATAAACTAGTCTTTCTATACTTTACTTATTATTAAAACAAAAATCCAGTAAAGAGAATAAAATCAGAATGAAAATGAGGTTATCAAACGTTTACTTAAAGATAGTTTAAACCGAAAAGAGGGAATTATAAAATTAATTTGCATTAATTGTAAGCAGAGATGGATGATGGATAGCTGTGGTTTCCAAGAATCCCATTTCATCTTATTTGAGTTTCATCAGCTGGATATACCTACATCACACAGTTGACGTTCACTCGGACACTCAAACCAAGTACAGTTCATTTTAGACGATATCATGTTATCCACTTAGCTTTTTTGAAGTGAGCGGCACTGAGTTCCGATTTTGGAGTGAACATCAACTCTGTGATGCGGGTATATTCAGCTGATGAGTCCGAAATAGGACGAAATGCATGTTCTGGATTTCACTGCTATCCACTACCCATCTCTGCTTATAATGCTTGTGACTTAATGGTAATATCGAAAGAATCCCCACAACAAGTACATATGCCAATAAGAGACTGATCAATTGCAGTCCTAAGCATCAATGAGAAGATTCCAATAAATAATACAAAAATGAATTAAAATTTACACTTATGTTTGATATAAGCTGAAAATACTATACGTAAATCGTTCAGCTTTAGAGAGAAGTTGCAGTTTATTGAAATAAAAGACTTATCGAAATTGTTTCACGCTAAATTTGATTTAATGGTCTTTTTATCGGAGGTTTATGTTTGCATTAACAACAGCTGGAGAATGTCAACAATTGTCCCATATTAACCTGGAATCACATAATTAATTCAAGAAACAAATAGGGCCATTCTAATCTCCTGGTGAAGGTTATACTGTGGTGTGGGTCGCCTACATCCACATGAATAGTATGGTCAGGCAGAGAATGTATTTTGGCAGAAGATCGGTAAGGAAAGAACGAAAACGAAATGCAATCGGTACGAAAGTGCATGAACAAAAATAATCGGTGACTATGGACTGATATTTGCAAAAGGAATGGTCAAGATTGAGACAGTTGATTGATAGTTTGTGAATGAACTGATTACTGTATGGTTGTCAGATTTTGGTAAGATAGTCTGTAATTTTCGTGTCAATTATATTCGATTGACGCTGCTGATCTTCTTGTACACTATAATACCTCTAAATCGTAAAGTAGGAAACCAATGGTCAACATTTTTAACTGATCAATTCGTGATAATGTGTTAACATCATCATGTTCTGTCAGTTATATCCCTTTCATTTTAAACTTATCTGGACTATATTGATTACTAGAAATTTAGATATTTTTCCGAGAAGCTGGCTTAAGCTACCATATTATGATAAGAGGTTTGTGAAGATTGTTCTGTTTGGAAATAGTTTATAGCAGCTCACGTACATTTGAGTTTATCCATATTCAATTTGATTAAGCCCTTTTGTTAACTTATTTAACGGAGAGGGTCATCCGTACAATAATAACGTATTTATATTATTGTATCTTTATTAAAGTTGCACTTGTATGAATATGCACTCTTGAGCATCGCTTAGTGACTACGCATATATTCATTCTGCTAGCCTTACTATTAGTCGCTTAATTGACTCGATGATTCATTCATTCCCATATGTATATATATGTACGTTTTAATCCTGTTTACTCACTCATTGACTCGATCGCTCATTCAACTCGCTTGCTCGTCTGCTTTTCGACACTACTCTTGCATGTCTGCTTAACGTGCATATCTGTGCGTTGTTCAATAATAAACGCAAGCAACACATCGTATTCGCCTTCTGATTTATACACCGTTGGGCCGTTATCGAATAACGGTTATCAAGAAGAACAATTTACGAAGTTTAAGGACAATATCGAATAGCGACCACTACAAGTTTACCCTACACATTGACCTCTATCCTAAAATGTTACAAAAATGACTGTCCTTGGTTTCTACTTTGTGGAAAACTCTCATTATATTTTTCTGATTTTATGGTTTTATTCCGTATATTTAATCTCTAAAAGTTCACTATAAATAGAAAATTTTAGTACTGACGAGTCCCAAATAGGACGAAATGCACGTCGTGGATTTCACTGCTAGCCACTATCCATCTTTGTTTGTAATTCTTGTGAATGAAGGCTATATCGAGGCAATACGCACAGTATGCACATATGCCAATAAGCGACTGATCAATTGCAGTCCTAAACATCAATCGGAAGATTCAATCAAACAATACCAAGTGAATTCAAACTTCACCACATTGTACGAGAAATTGGCTATGTGGGTTCAGTAGCTAAGTGGATAACACAGTGTCATTTGAAGCGAAAGGTACTGGGTTCGAGTTCCTGAGTGAACATCAACTGTGAGATGTAGGTACATCCAGCTGACGAGTCCTGAATAGGACGAAACGCGCATCCTGGATTTAACTACTAACCACTATCCATCTTTGCTCTGATATGTTGTTTATACTTCAACGACTCATATAATTCACTTATACACATTGTATAGATTCTCTTGCAAAACATTTGTCTTGTTTTTTATTCTTCTCTGATTGTATATCAAATATGACAATATAGTTGATACATTGTGATCATATAACATAACCATTAGACTAAATGTAAATCAATCGGTCTTAGTAACTTTCAAATCTAAACCTTCTAAGTTGAGGAAAATATCTCTCCTGTTTGTCAATAAGACTTGATGTTCTATATATTGATGTTATATATTGTACATTATTGATCGTTATGAAAGTACAAGTACAAGTACAGTTTGTATATACCTTCCTTTTTTTCTCACTAGTTACTGAATTGACAACAGGTTGTATAGTAAGAAATGACTGTCAAATTTTTATATTATTCATATGAATATAAAATAGTATTGTATATATTCATCTTAACTAGTTGTATTGAATCAGGTAGAAGTAATCTTAATTTTATTTAACTGAATTAAAAAAAAAGGAAAACATTTGAAAAACATTGAAAATCGAAATTGAATAAAACGGTAGTGACGTTACTCATAAGTATCGAAAATAGATAACAGAAATCTTATGTGATATATAGTAAAAAATGAATAAGAAAGACAGTGGTAGTAGTAGTAGTATTGGTAGTAGTAGTAGTGGTGGTGGTACTATAGTGATAGTAGTGGTAGTACTAGTATTAGTGGTAGTAACGGTAGTAGTAGTGGTAGTAGTAGTAGTAGTGTAGTGAACAGAACACTGGTTGGGGACAATCGAATGTATTTAAGCAAAGATTACAGACTATCTCAATAAATTCTGATTACCAAACAATGAACAGTCAATTTGCAAATTAACAACCAATTGTTTCAATCTTCACTGTTTCTTCTCTTATTCCATTGCTAATACATTTTCCAAACGATTGCGCTTCATTTCAGTCCTTTCCTCATCGGTCTTCTGCGAAAATACATTCTATGTCTGACCATCACTTTATACTACTTATATGGATATAAGTAAACTACACCACAGCAGTAGTAGTGTTATTAGTAGTATAGTGTTTCGATTGTCCCAACTAGTGTTCTGTTCACCACATTTGGTGTCGCTGCCAACTAGATGGAGGAAGGGTGCTGTTTTGTGGACGCCACTGCGGGTCTGGAGTTGAGGTGTTTGTTGGGGCAGACTAGTGCGGAGAGGTTGCGTCAAGTGGAGTGTTCTGGCGGGGCGGCGTTGGCTGTAGCGGGTGCTGTCGACGGAGAGGAGCAATGGGACATGCAGCTCCTGGGCGGGCATCGGATGTAGATGGCTCAGCAGGCAGGTGGAGTACGGGTGTTGAACGTCCCAGGTGCCGGGTGGATGCGGATGTTGGTGTCCCGGAAGGTCGACGGAGCTATGGAGGTCAGCGCGCCGCAGATTCAACATTCTGACGGAGATTTTGGCGCAGACTGCAGTACAAGAAGAAGGTGTGCACGGCGAGCAGAACCACCGCATGAACGATTGCTTTAAAGGGGGGACGAGTGTCAAGATTGAGACAATCGTTTGTTATTTTGCAAATTAACTATTCACTGTATGGTTATCAGAACTTAGTGAGATAGTCTGTAATTTGTGCTTTAATACATTCGATTGTCCCCAACTTGTGTTTTGTTCACAACAGTAGTCGTAGTAATAGTAGTAGTAGTAGTATAAGTAGTAGTATTTATTGTTGCACAACAAGGAATACATAATCCAATTGTCATAATATATGATCATAATATTTAAAAGGATTCGTAAATCTTTTTTTAATGTTTAAATAAATGAATACAATTGACGCGCGCATTTAATAAAATTTAAAATCGAATAATATTAGTAAAGTGATAGAATAAAAATATAATCTAACTAAATTATAAACAAAAAGAGATAAAGAATAATTGTAACCCTTTTAATAGTTGAGTTCATGAGTCGATTAAAGCTAGACCACTATGGAAAACTTGGAAGCAATGGACGGCTGTTTCGTCCTATTGTGTGACTTCTCACCAATGCGCGTACACGATCCCGCTTCAAGAGATTCGAACCTAGGACCTATTGGTCTCGAGAGAGAATGTTTAACCTCTAGACCACTAAGCCAGCATCCAACAGTGTTAATGTTTAACTTCAACTAATCTAACCTTCTTCCTAATCATAAATTTCAGTTTTATTCTTAATTGATCTTAAATACTCAAAAAAGAATTATGGGAGTTTTCTCATATATTCGATAACCTGATAATTAGAAGAATCTGTGATATGAATTTCATTTTATTCGACATACATCAGTCGAATAAATTATCAGCACATCTCATATTAGAAGAGGTGGAAGAGGTGGAAACATTCACATACCTAGGAAGCATCATTGGTAAACAAGGAGGATCGGATGCAGATATAAAGGCGAGGATTGGCAAAGAAAGGGCAGCATTTCTACAATTGAAGAACATATGGAACTCAAAACAACTGTCAACCAATATAAAAGTCAGAATTTTCAATACGAACGTCGAGACAGTCCTACTGTATGGAACTGAAACATGGAGAACTACTACATCCATCGTCATCAAGGTACAAGTATTTTTCAACAGTTGTCTACGCGAAATACTCAACATTCACTGCTTGGATACTATCAGCAACAGCTTTTTATAGGAGAGAACAAACCAACTTCCAGCTGGAGAGGAAACTAGGTAAAGACGTTGGAAGTGGATAGGACATGCATTAAGGAAATCAACAAACTGTATCACGAGGCAATCCCTAACTTGGAATCCGGAAGGGAAGCGGAAAAGTGGAAGGCCAAAGAACACATTACGTCGGGAAATAGAAGCAGATATGAAAAAGATGAATGTTAACTGGAAAGAACTGGAAAGGAAGGCTCAGGACAGAGTTGAATGGAGAATGCTGGAGAGCGGCCTATGCTCCTCGAAGAGGGGTAACAGGCGTAAGTAAGTAAGTAAGTAAGTAAGTAGGTAAGTAAGTAAGTAAGTAAGTAGGTAGGTAAGTAAGTAAGTAAGTAAGTAAGTAGGTAGGTAAGTAAGTAAGTAAGTACATCTCATATGAAGCACTAATTACTTTAAATATATTGCCTGTATTACAAACGCATGTCAACAAGGTATTGTTGGATTGTTTTTAGATAACTAATATTCCGTTCAAGATTAGAATTTGCGCCACCGAACTTTAAAGTCTAAAACGTTATCAGTGAATTATTCGGACAGTGAAGAATCATCTATAAGACTGAGATGTCTACAACTGACCGATCGTTGAGTAGTGATCTATCTTATATCTATCTAGTTGTCTATTACTGACTGAATTCTATCAATTGAGTTGTATTGAAAGAATATCGGTCTGAGTGACTTGTTACTGGATGAACTACATTTAATGTTAAGTTATTGAACTATTATCTCCAACTAAGTAACATCCTGACATAGTGGATATGATGTTGGGTCACTTAAACTGGTGTTCCAACACTGCAACTTGATTTATAGAATTGGACACAAAGCACATTTTGTTTCTATCATCAATAGATTGTAAGCGAAGATTGATAGTGGCTAGGAGTTAAATCCAGGATGCACGTTTTGTCCTATTTAGGACTCGTCAGCTGGATGTACCTGCATCTCAGAGTCGAATCCAATACTTTTCACTTTAAACGCTATCACGTTATCCACTCAGCTAGTGAGTGCTCATAGGCAATTTCTTGTGAAATGGGGTGAAGCTTAAATTCACTTGTTGTTGTTTACTTGTATCTTCTCATTGACGTTTAGGACTGCAATTGATCAATCTCTTATTGACATATCTGTATACTGTGCGTATTGCCTCGATATTGCCTTAATTCACAAGCATTATAAGCAGAGATGGATGGTGACTAGCAGTGGAATCCAGGAAGCGTGTTTCGTCCTATTTGGAACTCATCAGCTGGATGTACCTGCATCTCAGAGTTGATGTTCATTCTGGGACTCAATCCTTCTTTTTCTTATCAGTTTATAATAATAATATATTCTGAAAATAATAAACATAGAATTCACACCAATTTACAGGCATGATCAATTGGATATAAATAACAACATTAGGTAAAGAATAAACATGTGATATAAGATTGTTTTAAGTTTGCTAGTTCAGTCATTGTTAAGTAGTTTATTTATGACATGTCTCACGGCAATCCAATGCATCAGCAAGGAACTGTAAAGTTTTTTTCAAAAGGATAGCCTGATGATTTATAAACGTTGTTCTTTAAGGTTATTTCCAGTGCCAGGACGAGTTATTGATAATTATCTACAACTAGAAAAAGTAAAATTCAAACAGAAAGCACAAAACAACAAAACAATGATTGCCAAAATATATGTTGGTCAGATTTACCACTGTTCATGTTAGATATTATTCAAACAAGTTGAGGTTGCTAGGGACAGTGTTGACGTAAAGTGACAGCATGTGAAGTAGTTAAACATTTAAAGTTCCTATAATCTCACTTGTGAAGTAAGATACACTTACAGGGGCTAAAACATTTCATGCATTTTCAGAGGACGAGTATGCATCAATACAGCGAACAAACAATAGGAGAACTTTTATTGGACAGTTAGTTTGTGGTAGATTATTTCACAGTCTAAAAAATTTACAAATAAAGTAATTCATATAGAGAGAAAATGTGAAATATGTTTGTGTTATGCTTTTGGCCGAGTGGATGACTTCCTAATGTGTGACTTGATAAAACCGCCAAGCAGGGAGCAGCGAATTGTCGAAAGGAATAGTGACACACGAAACCGTATAAGTAGACTAGAGTGTTAACCGGTCCTGCAATCTGCCTAGCTCAACCAGTTAAGTTCAAAACACTAATAACAGCCTCAGTGCTATGAATCATTATATTTCAAACATACTGACTTTATATACCAACCAAACAAACCATATCGACCCATAAAATAGATAATAACATTTGTACAATATTTAGCCGAATGTGGCTGTGAATAGGAGGAAAGTCATCAATAGACTGATGATAACTCAAGGATCGTATAATAATAGTTCATAGGTCAAAATAAAGTTAATGATAAGAGGAACAATGAATATGATTTGGTTAATTACAATAGGAAATATACATACTATATTGACCAATAATTAATCCTCAAAAGTTACCATTCATAATTCTTTTCGGGATACAACAGTTTATTTCACTTACTTACTTACTTACTTACTTACTTACGCCTGTTACTCCCAATGGAGCATAGGCCGCCGACCAGCATTCTCCAACCCAATCTGTCCTGGGCTTCCTTTTCTAGTTCTATCCAGTTCTTGTTCATTCTTCTCATGTCTGTCTCTATTTCTCGGCGTAATGTGTTCTTTGGTCTTCCTCTTCTCCGTTGACCTTCAGGATTCCATGTGAGGGCTTGTCTTGTGACGCAATTATCTGATTTCCTCAATGTGTGCCCAATCCACTTCCAGCGTTTATTTCACTAGTGACAAGCAATTACAAATGTTGTAATATGAAGTTTCTACATATTGAATCACTTTTGTTAGATATAATGGATAGTTTGTTAAGTATTTTGAAAAAGAGGAAAATAAAATTTAGTTTGAGTCCCCTCTTCTATATATAGAAGAATCAGAGGCGACTTGATTACAGTTTTCAAATTGTTTAATGACAAATTTGCACCTGATATGCCCTCATTTTTCTTGTCTTCCAAAACAGAAAATCTACGAGGACACTCCAAAAAAGTTCACAAGCTCAGAACGAATTACTTGTCATCTGACTACTGACTTTCCAATCGAATAATCAACGAGTGGAATTCATTACCTCAGCACGTGGTTGAGGCTCCATCCGTCGATTCCTTCAAAAGAAAGTTGGATCAGCTGAGAGACCATCATTGCCAGGACTAACACAGGTCATCAAGCCTCCTTTTCTTTTTCAAACTGATACTGAATCCATAACAATATAAATGAATCAAAGTTGAAAGAGAATCTATTACATAGTTACTAATTAAGTTACCTTTATTGATTTTTCTTTTTTTTCTTTTTCTTTTTTTTTTGATTTCCTTAGATTATCTGCTTTATTTTCATTATATAATGGAAGTGATATTTATACTTATTTAATTAAAAAATATGGTAAAATTGATATAATCAATCTATTAAATGATACATATTTAACATCGGAACAAATGAAACTTATGGCACATCCAATTTCTTCAACATTAAAAAGGTAAATTATTTCTATTCTCACAAAAGGGGTCTTGTGGAGGTTTTAGTCATTTTATATAGTTAAGATCATAAGTCAATTAAAGCTAGACTATCGTGGAAAATCTAGAAGCACTGATAGGTCCTAGATTCGAATCTCGTGAGGCGGGAACGTGGATGCGCACCGTTGGGGAGTCACACACATACACATGCTTTCCATAGTGGTGTCCTAGCTACAAGTAACTCATGATCTTAACGATATTAAATATTTCTATTCTATTTCTTCTTTTTTAAATTTTATTTAATATTAAAATGCTTCATTATAGTGGAGTTTTGTTCCCTGAACTGGATGTTTTGAATGTGAAGCTTTCATCGTTCTTCTGAACAACATCATCAGTACAAACTACGAGTGGAAGTGAAGTGTTTGAATTTCTCCACATATAGTTCACAACTTGTCCTGTACACCTCGATGTTGATTGGTTCTTACTGACCTTAAATCTGTTATTGTTTATTTCTTTGTTTTGGTTATATCTCCCATTGGTTTGATTTTTGTTTGTATGTTTCTTCACCATTTCATTAAGATGCTTTATATATAGTGTAACAGAATTGGAATAATCATATTAATGAAGGTGTGTGGTATTTTCTATCTGCTTACTAATGTTTTGTAAGTAATGAGCCACACCCGGGGTCTTTCATCTAAAGGTTTAATACGTAAGTCAATGGAGAAATGTAAGGAGATACAGTCCCATGGTAGCTTGTGGTCAACAGTAAGTTCGTACTTCATTTGCTTCTTTAGGATCCTGGAGCTCATGTGCGCCATTAGTTTGGAATCAGGTTTTTTTCAACTCCCCTAGATGGATCCTCCATATCCATCAACACGGTTAAAGCACCAAACATTTGCTCTTCGTTCTCTCAATTTCATAAACAACATCCCCACCGTGAGAAGGCATTGAGGAGGACTTCCCTATCAGTGTGTGTATACTCGTGGACATATGAGATCATTTATGGAGTGAGAGAGTGAGCAGACTCACTCCGCCCCACCACATTCTCATAGAACTCATTCGCAAACTAGCAAATAGTCAACATTATCATAACATTTCAAATCGACAAAATAAATTGTATTATCATAGTTGAAAGCGTGAGTCAATTGAAGCTAGGCCACCATGGAAAACCTGGAAGCATTGGACGGCCGTTTCACCCTGTCGTTGAACTCCTCAGCAACTGCCATCCACGATCCAACCTCATGAGATTCGAACCCAAAACCTATCAGTCTCACGCGCGAGCGCTTAACCTCCAAATCACTGAGCTGGCCACCATCTAACGGTGTTAATGTCTAACTTCAACCAATGCACGAAATTGAGCGACACATCCATCATTGTCTTCAGTGAGTTACTACCTCACAACAGACTCGATTGAACTCCACTAGTCACTGTTTCTCACTAGAACTCCTGGATGTACTTCTCGAAGTCAGTATTAGTTTATACTTAGTGTTTTTAAATTTACCTATAAACAGATTTAACTAACACTAGAGTTATAAAATAATATTCACTACATACACTGGTTAGTAATATAAATTTACATTAGTTGAAACAGAAAAAAAATTGTTCCCCCTATCACCAGCCTCACCCCTTCCCCCCACAAAATGGTTTGTTGCTAAATTTATGTATAATTTAATTTAATTGTTTATTAATAGTTTAAAGCACCTACATGAAATATTTTAATTGTTTTAAATAAATAAAAATTAGTCAAAGGGAAACTTTTAATTCCTTTAATAAAACATATTCGAGAGGAAAAGTGTTCCTTTTTTCTTTTGTTCAGATTTACAAATAAATAAATTTAATATCAGAAGGGGGTTTTGTGGATATTATAGTAATTTTAATAGTTGAGATCATGAGTCGATTGAAGCTAGACCACCATGAAAAACATGGAAACACTGGACGGTCGTTTCATCCTATTGTGGAACTCCTCAAGAGTGCGCATCCATAATCCCGCCACACGAGATTCGAACTCGGGACCTATCAGTCTCGCACGCGAGCGCTTAACTTGAGAGCCTGTCGGCTTCAAACGGTGTTAATGTCTAACTCCAACCAATCCACGAAATTGAGCGACACATCCACAATTGTCTTCAGTGAGTCACTATCTCACAACAGACTCAGTTGAATTCCACTAGTCACTGATTCCCATTAGAACTGCAGGAAATATCTATTGAAGCTTAATATTTATACTTCTAAAACGAGGATACACTACAATTCCTACAACGCCAAGTAAGAACACCAAGACCTGCACAAGTGGAGACTTATTAACCCCGAAACACTACACTGACGACCCCAGTCGATAATGCACTCATAACATATCAATAGTTCACCTGTTTTGATTATGAATTAGAATAATATTACATATATGAAAAATGCCCTGAGTTATAACAAATCACATGCAATATGTCATGTTGAGCTTAGTTCACATTAGTTTAATACAAAGAATATTGTATCTTGGGTAAACTTCACACGCGAATGAAATAATTTTATACTGAATAAACAACCGGATCTGTTGTGAGATGGTAACTCACTGAAGACAATGGTGGATGTATCGCTCAATTTCATGTATTAGTTGAAGTTAGATATTAACACCTTTTGATACCGGCCAGTTCAGTGGTCTAGAGGTTAAGCATTCGAGCGAGAGACTGATAGGTCGTGGCTATAAATCTCGCAGGGCGGGATCATGGATGCTCACTGTTGAGGAATTCTATACTAGGAAGAAACGGTCGTCCAATACTTCCAGGTTTTCAATGGTGATCTAGCTTCAATTATCTAGAATTTTAAATGTTTGTTTTGCCTCATTAACTATTCATCATTATTAAGGTCAAATAACTAATTTATGAACAGATGAAACATGAATCTTATTCTATCCTATTCAATGTGTTTTTATGTATATATGCGAAAGGTTGAGAATGAACAGTGTAGAGATACCTAAAAAGGATATAGAATTGTAAAAGGTAAAAAGAATTCAATAAAGAAAACAAGCCTTAATTTCTTTTTGGGGGGGAGGGGGAGAGGTTATTTAACCAAAACCGATCATCCTGACGGTCATGATCGAATTTACTGTTCTTACCTTTTTTTTTCTTCATGAGGTCACAACACTTTCATTCATTCATTCATTCATTCATTACAGGTAATAAGGGGAATATGTATCTAACAGGGTGATAGGAGCATGAATTTTTCACATTTAATGTTATAATAGGATTTAATAGGATTGATACTCTAGAGAATTCAGTAATAAGTTTGAATAAAATTTTCCTTTGCTTAAATTCCCCCCCCATAATTATTTATTTTATAAACGATATACCATTAAAGAGGTCATTAATAAGAGGTAAGTATTCTCTATATATATTCTAGTGAATAGAAACTAAGACTTGATATATTTCATTTCAATCACAAATGTGTAGTTTGTTGAGTTATTAGATTCAAATAGATTCAAATGCCCCGATACGGTCGAGAGTGGGGAGATTTCGCTCTCCCTCTCCAAATGCTCTCACATAGCCACGCGTATATAGCCTCTGCCAGGAAAGTCCTACTCATTGCTTTTTCACACCACGGGTGTTGTTTACAAAATTGAGAGGATGAAAAGCGAATGTCTGACACGGCGTGTCCACCTAGGGGAGTTGGAAAACCCTGATTCCAAACCAATGTACACATTGGCCTCAATATCCTGATGGAACAAATAGCGTACGAATCAATCGTTGGTCACCGGCTACCATGGGACTGCATCTCCTCACGATGTTCCACCGCATTGTGGATTAGACCTTTAGGTCAAAGAATCTGAATGGCCCTTAAGGAAATCGCCTACTTCGGTTTGGGAACCTGGATCACACCAGTATCACAGCCCTCATAGAAATCAAATGAGGTTTGTGTGGCGCATATGTATCTGGTGTCCCTTTGTACCAATATTTATGTGCTTTCCAGGTTTTCGACGATGGTCTAGCTTACGTTGACTCGTAAATTCATCTAATACAATTCATTTTGTTCCGATCTTTACTCAATAGTTAATTTGTACCATTTCAGTTGTCAGTATGGTGATGATCAATGTACGATGAATGATTTTATTTCGATATTTACAATACATGGATGGTGTTATCAATTCCATTTGAATATTTCCAGAAGTAAGACAGATTTTGATGCCTTAACCTTAAAACGATTTCTTTTTCCTGAATTTAAATATTGGTAGTTAAGTTTCTGCTAGAGAACTGATAACCTGAAAGACCTGAATGGCCGTTTCTTCACAGTATGGAATTTGTCAGTGGTGCACGTCGACGACCTGGTTGACGAGTTCCTTACTGGTATGGAATAGCTGTTCGTCAAATAATAGTTTTCAACGGTGATCTAGCCTAAATTAGCTCGTGACTTATCAATAAAAATTCTCCAATATCTACAAAACTCACTGTCATTACACATACAATCTCGATGTGAATTGTGATCCATCAGGAGTTCCTATCTCATAGTTAGGGATTTTGTCATCAAACTGTTTATAACTCTTCTAGTAGTATTCATTATAAACAAATTTCGTATATCAGGAGGGGGTGTTGTGGAGATTTTAGTAATTTCATGGTTGCAATCATGAGCCAATTGAAGCTATACCAACATGGAAAATCTTAAAGCACTGGATGGCCGTTTTGTCCTATTGTGGGATTGTGGACTGGTTGAAGTTGGATGCCGGCTCAGTGGTCTAGAGGTTAAGAGCTCACGCGTTAGACTGATAAGTCCTGATTTGAATCTCGTGAGGTGGGATCGTGAGTGTGCACTGCTGAGGAGTACAACAATAGGACGAAACAGCTGTCCAGTGCTTCGAGGTTTTTCATGTTGGTCTGGCTTCGATTGACTCATGATTTCAACTATAAAATTTCGTATATGTTTAGATTATTTAGTAGTAAGCATTGTTATATTCAGCTCTTCAAAACTGATTGTAGTTCGTTGATTGAGGAATTCAGTCAAACACCATTTAACAGTCAATATATATGAAATATCATGGAAGAAGTCAGGATAATTTGAAAATGTTTCGTACTATCCTAAAGTTTGACTTTCTTAAATTAAGGTTACTGAAAAAATTCACTACCGGAAACTAATTGTTTCCATTCCTTTATGGTCTGAATAGGTTGTTTAAATCAAATATAATGACCTTGACGGAGATCCAAATTGCTTTGTTGTAGTTACTATAGTCAAAGCATGCGCTCAGTGGTCTTACATTTGGAGTAGTGACTTGAGAACCACTAATCTTGAATTGAAATTTCTTGTAGGGTTGATGTTTTCCGGTGTGTTGTACGCTACTTATATGGACAAATATAAGTAGTATGTGGTAGGGATTGGGATGCTTACCAGCAGAAGATTGAAATAAAGAGAAGAGGAAGAAAGACGGAAAGCGATCGAAATAATAATAGAATTGAAAAGATGACAGAATATGTAAAGAGGAACTCAAGGAAGAGGTGAAAATGATAGTGATGATGATTCACTTTAAAACTGCATAAACTGATAAATAAGTTTTCTCTACCATGTCTTCGTTGGCTACACCGCTACTAAAGGATCCAATGTTAAGTGGATTTTTGTTGTCAATGGTACCTCAACTAATGATATCAGTAATGATACTCGCTTTCCAGTACCATATTTTGATTATATTCATTGCAAACATTCTCAGTACAGAATCTGCCAAATCGCAATAAAAAGTCGAGTCTTATTGTTATGAATGAGAACACCAGTGGGGACGACTTAATGCATTACGATACAACATTACAGAATATCTTAGTCAAATCCAAGAACCTGACAGTAAATACTTCATCTGCAAAATATCCATCAATTGTCTCAGTCTTTGTTGTTCATTCATTTCCATATCAATCACTCTCTCTGTTCTCATTCTCTTCTCTTCGATTTCTTTCAATCTTCTACCTTCAGGTATTCAACTTTCGATTGGTGATATATACTACTACTTTTATTTCCATATTTCCTTCATATTATTGGATATATGTATATTTTAAAATGTCAAGGCAACTAATGTTGTCCAGTGGATTCGAACCCAAGTTATTCAGTTTCATAGTCTGACACATTACCATTGAACCGTTCGATCTAGAATTGATTACATCGAGATATTTTAATGGACTAATCTTTGAAGAATGATCAATTTCATCATCGAATCTCGTGAGGCGGGATCATGGATGCACACTGCTGAAGAGTTCAATAATAGGACGAAACGGTTGTCCAGTGCTTACATGTTTTTCTAGGGGTGTCTAGCTTCAATTGATTCATGATCTCAACTATTAAACTTACTATAATATTCACAAATACCCCTTCTGATAATCATTTCTTTATTCTAGTTGAAAGCGTGAGTCAATTGAAGCTAGACCACCATGGAAAACCTGGAAGCACTGGACGGCCGTTTCGTCCTATCATGAGACTCCTCAGCAGTGCGCATCCACGAACCCGCTCTCGCGAGATTCGAACCCAGGATCTACCAATCTCGAGCCGAAGCCCTTAACCTCTAGACCACTGAGCTGACCGGCATCCAACGGTGTTAATGTCTAACTTCAACTGATCCACGAGGAGTCCCATAATAGGATGAAACAGCCGTCCAGCGTTTCCAGGTTTTCCATGGTGGTCTAGCTTCAATTGACTCACGCTTTCAACTATAATGAATACTAAATCTCCACAAAACCCCTTCTATAATTTCTTTATTCTTTTTCTTTTTATGTTAGCTGCTGAACTGAAACTTATATTGGATCCACAAGAATATGATTATATAATACCAAATAAAGGTTATGTAGGATTTTATTTAACTGTACAAAATAAAAATTGTTCACCTAGACAACAGTTTAATATTCATAATAATAATAATCAATATGATCAGTCAATTATTGTTGGACCAAAGTTTCATTCTTATATTAATGTACAAGTAAGTTGTTGATAGTAGTATATTAGTGAAATTAGTTATATTATATAGTTGAAATCATTAGTCAATTGAAGCTAGATCACCATGGAAAACCTGGAGACACTGGACGGCTGTTTCATCCTATTGTGGGACTCCTGACTGTCGGTGCGCATCCAAGATCCCGCCTTACAAGATTCGAATATAGGACCTATCAGTCTCGCACTCAAGAGCCTAACCATTAGACCAGTGAGGTGACCGGCATCCAACGGTGTTAATGTCTAACTTCAAACAATTCACGAAATTGAACAACCATTCACCATTGTCTTCAGTGAGTTGATATGTCAGAACAGAACTGGTTGGATTTAGGGTCAAAATTTCTTTCACTCTAACTGAGTTTATGTTCAGCTTACTCATACATTAAGCCAAAACAAATTGATAGGTGATACGTTATGACATGGGCCTCATATGATGAGTAAGAATTAAAACAAATTTTACAAATGAACCAACAATTTATTTTTGGCTTAATACAATAAAATACAATTTGGTAGAAACCTTTATGTTATACCAGTCAATCCTACAACTATTGTTGTTAACGAGAACACCTGGGGGGGGACAACCAAATGCATTACAATTCAATATTACAGAATATTTTATTAAAACCTAAGAACCTGACAGTAAATACTCCATTAGCAAACTATACATCAGTTGTCTCAGACTTTGTTATTACTTCGTTTCCATACCAATAACTCTCTGCTCTTGTTCTCTTTGATTTGCTCAACTTTCCACCTCCAAGCATTTCACTTTCGATCTGTGATACACACTACTTATACATCTGTCAACATCAGTAGCACACACCACACTATCAACAAAGACGTCAATAGAACACAAATTTTTGATTGATTTATAAGAGTTAATCATCTCATAATACATTATTTACCAAGAAACATAGATACATGCAAATTTCTAACTGAAATAAATCTGGGAATGAATATCAGTAAAGATTTCATTTCCAACAACATCATTTATGGAAGCTGTACAGCCTTATACAAATTGATAAAACAAATATAATAATAATGGATGCACACTGCTGAGGAGTCTCATAATAGGACGAAACGGCCGTCCAGTGCTTCCAGGTTTTCCATGGTGGTCTAGATTCAATGGACTCATGATTTCAACTATGAAAATTCTGAAATACCGACAAAAAACCCCTTCTGAAATATAATAGTTAACTATAAAGTAGAAGGGGATTATGTCATAAAATGTTAGGAAAATGTGTATCACAAGGATGTTATGTAACTGTCAACAGGTTAAAGCAAAATAGTGATATGAAAATCTGGCACAAATCATAAATATGAGAGATCATTATCCACATGACAGATTTGAAGTAGAAATGAAAAATATGAAAATGATAATAACAATCGGTTAAGTGCTCTGGTGCGAGACTGATAGGTCCTGGGTTTGAATCTCGTGAGGCGGGATCGTGGTTGCGCACTGCTGAGGAGTCCCATGATAGAACGAATCGACCGTCCAGTGTCTCCAGGTTTTCCATGGTGGTCTTGCTTTAATTGACTCATGATTTCAACCATGAAAAATAACAATTTGATAATAATTATGGATAATTGTAGAGGTCGACAATAACTGATTACCGATTATAAAAATAGACAAACGAGATAAGGTAGAATGGATAGTGGTTAGCAGTGGAATCCAGGACTCGCGTTTCGTCCTATTTGAGACTCATCAGCTGAATGTACCTGCATCTCAAAGTTGATGCTCACGCTGGTACTCCTAGATAGGTCGTTGCAGATTTGGTAGGACGAGAGATTGCACATACTTTGTTTTCTCTCAGAGTGTAGGCTTGAAAACATAAATCCCTAAAGCTTTAGGAATGTATAGTAGGTGAGAGTCTAAACAGAAATGATGATTCTATTTGGATCTATAAATCAGAATCCAGAAACTTGATGTCAACAGCTTACCTATATTCCCGATGACTAGAGCTTGACAGATTAATAATCACTTTGAAATTGATGTGTGTCATATCGTTGAGGAAATTCAAATAACTGTTTACTCAAAACGCTGGACTATTTGGCTTTTTTCTCAAAGACTGATGGAGAAGCTATGGAGGATGTGAAAACCTTTACATATCTGGGCAGCATCATTGATGAACACAGTGGATCTGATGCAGATGTGAAGGCTCGGATCGGCAAAGCAAGTGCAGCATATCTACAACTGAAGAACACCTGGAACTCAAAAAAAATGTCAACCAACACCAAGGTCAGAATTTTCAATACAAATGTCAAGACAGTTCTACCGTATGGGGTGAAAACCTGGAGAACTACAAAAGCGATCATCCAGAAGATACAGGTGCTGGTTGGCTGCCTATGCTTCATTGAGAGTAACAGGCGTAAGGAAGATAAATTGGTTTCACACTAATATGTTTGTCGTATATTGACGTCAAACGAACAAATTATTCAACATAAATACACAGACAAATAAAGACGACGAAAACTGTGAAGACAATCAGTTGTGGACAGTGTTATCAGAATAGATTGATTTAACGCTCATGAAAAAAACAACAAGGAAAATCACTTCTGAAGGCGTTGATCTCTTCCAGAACAAAACACTTGTTTTGCAATTAAACTATTCCTCTCAAAGAACATAACACTACCATAACAATCAGGGCTGAATTTGATTGATCTCTGGTGGTATATAGGCTTCGTGATTGAATGTCTTGATATTGGACGTAGTTATAAAACAACACTAAGACCCAGATTTTTTATTTCATTATGACTCAATAGTTAAATGAATAAAGTATTGTATTTAAAATCAATAATTACTCGAATAGAGGATCAATGTCAAGTTCAACACTGAGTTGTACAAATATCAATTTGATCGACGAATCACTGAAAGAATAAAATGCGTGTTCTTACTCTTAGACCAAAGTATGATAACATTATGAGCATATGATAAATGATAAATCAAGAATATTAATCTTTTTTACAAAACTGATATCATCAACTTGATCAATATAATTTCAATCTTAATACTGCTGTATCCCGTGGAGAAGTATGTATAGTAACTCTGAGGACTATTTATGGACCAATGTGATATGTATATTTCCTATTGTATAATTGTTAAGTAACTAAACTGTTCATATTCGTGTCCCTCTTATTATAAGCTTCATTTTGACCTATAGACTATTACTGCACGATTTACCATTCTTGAGTTATCTCCAGTCTATTGATTACTATTCCCCCTATTCACAGCCACATTTGGATAAATCTTGTACAAATGTTATTTTCTATTTTATTGGTACGATGTGGTCAGTTTGTTAGGTATATAAACCCAGTATGCTTGAGAGTAGTAATGATTCATATTGCAGAGGTTGTTATTGGTGTTCTGGACTTAACTGGCTGGGCTAGACAGATAGTAAGATTGATAAGTGCTCAAAACTGCTCATACGGCCTTCGTGCATTATTGATCCGATCGATAAATCGCTACTCTCTCACTGGAGGGGATCAGCACGTATACATATATCAAACAGGGCACGCACGCACTCACACGATATAACAGATACATATATTATACATCATTTGGAACTGATTAACTCTGTCCTGTTTTCTTTTATTCTTATATTTCCGATATTGATTTAGCAACAGTATCTTATCAGAAGTGGAAATCACTTGGGAACAAAGAGCAAAGGTTAGTTTCGTTTAAGTTGATTACTATACAAATATATTTATTTATATTTCGGTGAGTGGGGTGGTGAATTTACCGATTTACAGTCAATAACAAACTTGATAGATGGATATGTGAAACTCTTTGTTGTTTAGATAAATTGTACTATACCAAGTTGTATTGTTCACTGTTTTCTTTTATGAATATTAAGTTGTTCACCGATCCTTATTATTAGTATGAGGGTTTTGGAAATCGTTGACTGTCACTGACGACATGAATTAATTGAAGTTAGATAACTATTGAAAACCTGGAATCATTGGACCGTTGTCTCGTCCTAGTATGGGACTCCTCAGTGGTTGTGTGCAACAGAGACTCCGCCACTATTGATAAGACATAGAACCTTTGGTCTTGCACGTTGACGCTTCCCTTTTGAACCATTGATCTAGTATCCAGTGGCGTACATGTCTCACTTTACTCAATTCAATATGTTGAGCCAGCATTCTTCATTGATTTCTATGGTATCCTCAAGACACCAGATACTGATGAACTTCGCTGGTCACATCTTTTCATTAGGCCTCAAAAATTTATTTTCAGAACTAATTCTTAGTGAAAACATGGTAATTATTATTCATTTAGTATTGCTTGTTTGAATCTTCTCATCAATGTGTTAGGACTGCAACTGGACAGTCAGAGTAAACACCAACTCTGAGATGCAGGTACATCCAGCTGACGAGTCCCAAATAGGACGAAACGCGCGTCCTGGATTCCACTGCTAGCCACTATCCATCTCTGCTTACCATGATAATTATTAAATTAGAGGTTGTGGAGGTTGCTTAACTTTATTGCGATAATTAGTGTATCCGGTTAGGTGTTCTGAAAATGAAGCGTTAACCTTCAAGACCAAATTTTCTACGTTTGATCATTGGTGGCGGAGTCATTGATGCACACAACCACTGGAATGTCTAAATACTAGCACGCCACAGCTATCTAATGATTTCAGATTTCGATGATCAGTGCCTTTAATAAACTTCAATAAACCGTTTTTCGTATTTTGTACATGATGTTCTACCTACTGTTTACAGCTAATAACAAGCCTTAGAATAGAATGAATTTATTTGAGTCTACCAATCTGGTCGCTCTTGCTTTGCGTAAATTTATCAAAAGATTAAGTTGTGTGGAAACTTCACAAAAGTGCTCAACTTGAAGTCTACTTGATAGATTGACTTTAGTAAGATAACCATTTGATGACAAGTAAGTAGTCAGAATGTTCACCGTTCAGTCCAATAACTAAACGTTTTATGTTCAACCCCTGCTTGGATCATGATTGAACATTGTTATTCAACGTCATACTAGGATGAAATAGCTAATTAGTCCTTACCTGTTTTCAGTGATTATCTAGGTACGGTCAGTCTTTGATGAAGGTTCCAGATTTTATGTTTTTTAAAAGATAATCCATTCATGTAATTGCGTTGTAATTCTTATTCTGAATATAACTGTTTTACATTTAACAGATATTTGCCCAGCATATAATATACAATCCGTTGTACAACTAGAAAAGCTTCCAATCCAAATCCATTTATTACAGAAATTCAATGCGAATTTATTCAAACGAAATAGTACAGTAGTAAGTTTGATCATATAGAATTAAACACTTGGAATTTATTAATCACAATATCAGTAATAACTGTTATTGAAAATCATCTATTAACTAATTGTAGCCTCCTTGATTAGATTCATCATGTATTACTTACTTACTTACCTACTTACGCCTGTTAACCCTCGTCAAGGAGCATAGGCCACCCACCAGCATTCTCCATCCAACCCTCTCCTGGGCTATCCTTTCCAGTTATTTCCAGTTAACATTCATCCCTTTCATATCTGCTTCTATTTTTCAGCGTAATGTGTTCTTTGGCCTTTCCATTTTCCATTGCCTTGTAATGCACATTGTTGATTTTCTCAGTCTATGTCCTATCCACTTCCAACGTCTTTTCCTAATTTCGTCTTCATCTGGAAGCTGGTTTGTCCTCTCCCATAAAACGCTGTTGCTGATAGTATCCAAGCAGTGAATGTTGAGTATTTTGCGTAGACAACTGTTGAAAAATACTTGTACCTTCTTGACGATGGATGTAGTAGTTATTCGCCTGTAGCCACGGTAAAGGAGGAGGGTTGGGCATAGGGTTAGAGACCCCATCCCGTAGAAAAACTAACTCGCCAAAAAAACGCTAACCAGAAAAAATAATTCATCATGTATTGACCTCAGTTAAAATTTATTAAAAACTAGGAAGCATTTTTCAGTTGTTTAGTCCTAATACGAGACACCTCAGGTGTGCTCATTCACGATCCAGCCGTGTATCAAACTCAAAACCTTCAGATCAAGCTTGGACACTTGATTCACTAAGTCGGCGTCCAATTGTAAAATTTCAGCTTCAATCAATTTATGGCATATAGCGACAATTATACAATGACATTGGTAACAACTATTTTAATTTCTATATCTTTGATTTCTATCAGTTAATTCTAGATCCATATATTTCAAAAACATTCTTATGGTAATCATTTTCTACTGAAATAATAATATCAGAAGGGGTTTTGTGGAGATTTCAGTATTTTCATAGTGCGCATCCACGATCCCGCCTCGTGAGGTTCAAACTGAGGACCTATCAGTCTCGCATGCGAGCACCTAACCTCTAGACCACTGAGCTGGTCGGCATCAAACGGTGTTAATGTCTAACTTTAACCAATCCACGAGATTGAGCGTTATATCCACCGCTGGGTCCGAATCTCGCAAGGCGGGATCGTGGATGAGCACTGCTGAGGAGTCCCAAAATAGGACGAAATGGCCGTCCAGTGTTTCCAGGTCTTCTATGGTGGTTTAGCTTCAATTGACTGATTCTTTCAACTATAAAATATTAATAAACAGATCAGTGCCACACTTTAGTAGGAATTATTTTCAGTGTTATCGAGTGTTCTGAGCTGGATAATAATATCATCGCCTAGTTCATGTAGAATTACGCTTCCCAGTAACTGTACAAGTGTTAAATCAGTTCGTTTTTATTAATTGATTCTTAGTTAAGGTTTCGTTATTTATATTTGTTTTTATAATCCTTTTTACTGAGTTTTACGGTTGACCTCTGGCTCTTTTCGTATGCACTTATAAATCGGGTATATGTCAATGTGTCCACTGATTCACCATTGATTTGAAAACCATGTTTTTTGGAAATTATCTGTCATTCTTAGGATTACACCAATCCATAATTTCGACATTTTAACAGTCGAATTCATAATTGTGATGGTTCATATGCATTGATATCATGTTGTTTCACTGAACAAGTGAAAGGGAGTTTACTTTTCTTACCTTACATGAAACTTACATCCCGTTGTTATTTAGAACTGTAAATGATCAGTCTCTTGTTGGCATATGTTTATCCTAAGCGGACTGCCTCAATATTACCTTAAGTCAAAAGCTTTATAAGCAAAGTGAACATCAGAGTGAACATCAACTCTGTCATGTGGCAGGCACATGCAGCTGACGAGTCCCAGATAAGACAAAACGCATGCCTTTCATTGTTAGTCACATTTGGTTCAATTTTGTGTAAACTTGACTTTCATAATCTTTATAAGCAATGATGAATAGTGGTTAGCAGTGGAATCCAGATACATCTAGCTAGGTATTATCAAATTATCAATAACATGGTATTCTTAACAGTGAACACTAGTTTTAGAACTAAAATGTGAATACATGATTACCAGTCTGTTAAAAAATGACAGAAAATCATATTTAAGCAGAGTATTGATTCTCAATTCAATGATAAGCTGCTAATCTTTTGATATCGTTCCAACATATATCCGTTTTCTATTAGACCACCAATGGTTATGCATAAATACGTATATATATATATATATATATATATATATATATATATATATATATATATATATATATATATGTCCCGTAGAACACATGGGAAACGCTTTATCTCTGCTTTGTTTTCAGTGTAGTGTCAGTTTCAATAAATAACCAGTATTAGGAAGGAAGGTAGGACAAAAAACTATTATTTTAAAAGTAGAGGTCTGATCACTGAAAAACAGCATTATTATATTATCAATCTAATCTCTTATTATAAACAAAGACAAAACCCTTAAGTCTAATAGTGTTTTATATCATTCATCGCCAACCATTTGGCATTAAAATTATTGAGATCATGAATGGTTCAGTGTTAGATCATCATTGAAAACTTGTAGGCATTGGACCACCGTTTCATCTTAGTATGGGACTCTTCATCAGTGTGCATCCATGATTCATCGCACTGGATTTGAACCCAGGAACTTTAGTCTCATACGTGAACGCTTAACCTTTAGACCATTCAGCTCGTACCCAAAGATGTTAATGTCTAGATTCAGTCAAAGGATGAAGGGTTATGTAAGATCATGGATTGATTGCAGTTAGACGTTGACATCGTTGAATGCTGGCTCAGTGATCAATAGGTTGAGCATTCTCATGTGAGACCGAACGTTCTGAGTTCAAATCCCACATGCAGCTGCTGGATCAGATTTTCAGTATGAACATTAACACTAGGATGCAAATACATCCAACTGACGAGTTCCATATAAGATGAAACGCATGCTTTTCCTTGTTAGTCACATTTTATCTATTTTGTATAAACTTGAGTTTCATAACCTTTATAAGCAAAGATAGATAGTGACTAGTAGTGAAATTTGGATACATATAGCTGACCAGTTCCAAATAGGACGAAACGAGCTTCCTGGATTCTACTGGTAGCCACTATTCATCGTTGCCTATAAAGCTTGTGACTGCAATTACTCAGTCTCTTGTAGGTATGTGTGCATCCTACGTGGACTGCCTCGATATTGCCTTAAGTCTAAAGCTTTATAAGCAAAGTGAACATCAGAGTGATTATCAACTCTATGATGTGGCAGGTACATTCAGCTGACGGGTCCTATAAAAGACGATACGCATGCCTTACATTCCATTGCTAGTCACATTTTATCTATTTTGTATAAACTTGTATTTCATAATCTTTATAAGCAAAGATGGATAGTGGCTAGCTTTGGAATCTGAATGCATCCAGCTGATGAGTCCCGAATAGGATGAAACTTACATCTCATTGTTATTTAGGACTGCAAATGATCAGTCGCTTGTTGACAAATGTACATCCTATAAGGACTGCCTCAATATTGCCTGAAATCACAACTCTCAGATGCAGCCACATCCATCTGACGAGTCACAAATAGGATGAAACGTACATCCTGGATTCCACTGCTAGCCACTATCCATCTTTGTCCATAAAGCTTGCGACTGCAATTACTCAGTCTCTTGTTGGCATATGTGCATCCTATGCGAACTGCCTCAATATTACTTGAAGTCACAAACTTTATAAGCAAAGTGAATATCAACTCTGTGATGATGGCAGGTACATTCAGTTGACGAGTTCCAAATAGGACGAAACGCGGGTCAAACTGGATTCCACTGCTAGCCACTGATCATAGACTTAGTTATAAATGTTTATTATCTATATATATCTATTCATCTTTTCCTCCTTCTTTTCTTTCATTGCTTCAAGGTTCAATATGGTATTCTATTACAACAGAAAGCCTTCTTACAAATATATAATTATACAGCTTATCAATTAATTAAAGATTTATCTAATGAATTATATAAAGCTAAATATTTAACCCAATTTACTATAGAATCTATATGGAAAATATATAAACAATTAAAACAAATGAAGTCAATACATACTACTACTACTAGTACTATTAATACTACTTATAATGATTATAATGATCATTATTATTGTTATACTAAAGTATACAATCTATTCACTTCAATTAGTAAAGATATTTTATTAAGTCATACATTATCAATGATCGAAAATGATCCAAATGATACCAATGATCTAAAGGATCAAAATGATCTTATTACTGATCAACAAAAAAATCAATATTTAATAATCAATAATTCTACATTAGATCAAATTGAATTACAATTAATTAATAATTTTTTTAAAACAAAAATTATTATTTCACCAAATTCTTCATTATTACGTAAAATTTTAACTGTAGTAAGTTGATTTATATTTTTATATATATCGATAGTTGAGATCATGAGTCCATTGAAGTTAGACCACAAGGGAAAACCTAGAAGCACTGGACGGCCGTTTTGTCCTATTGTGAGACTCTTCAGCAGTGCGCATCTACGATCCCGCCTCGTGAGATTCGAATCCAGGACCAATCAGTCTCACACTCGAGCACTTAAGCTCTAGATTACTGAGCCGGCATCCAATGTTGGATATGTCGCTCAATTTCGTGGATCAGTTGAAATTAGACAATAATACCGTTGGATGCTGGCTCAGTGGTCTGGAGGTTAAGCGCTCGTGAGCGAGACTGATTGGTCTTGTGTTCGAATCTCGTGAGACGGGATCGTGGATGTGCACTACTGAGGAGTCCCACAATAAGACCAAACGGCCATCCAGTGCTTCCAGGGTTTCCATGTTGGTCTAGCTTCAATGACTAATGATCTCAACTATTGAAGATGCATATATATGTTGATAATAATTAATAATTTCTTGAAACAACTTGAATTTAAGTTGAAATGACCAAGGTTTTTTGCAAAAAAAAGGACAAGTAATCATGTCTGTTGTAGAAACCCAGAAAATTGGCATAAAAAAGCCCAAGAGGGCTGCGAAAACTCTAGGAAACATTTTATCCAATCAATATTCAATAGAAATATCTCAGAAGACATCTTGAAAGTGAAGAGTTACATGTCACATTTCTGATTGAATAATTATGTAACCTTCTACCATATTCAGTATGCTTCCAGAGAATTCCAGAATCTCAAGGTCATCTGAAATGTTTGAAATACTCTCCATTTTCTGTATATAAACGTACCTTGAACTAAAGTGTTCTTTTCATATTTCGCGCATTTTTCTTTGTGTTTAATTGTCGTTTAGATTTAGCTTGAGGTTATTGGAAGGGTCTAAGAAACCGATTCAAGTGTTGAGACAGAAGATTTATCAAGATTCTTGATTGTGTTAAGAAGATATATTCAGATCTCTTGGATATGTGATAGTGATTTTCATTTATATCAGAAACCAGTTGTAGAATAACTAATATTACTTGAACACTTAACGTTAATTATTTCACCGTTTTCGAGATTCTTTAATAGTGACCGTATTTTATAGCTACCTGTTCCTGTTATCTAAATACTTCATCAGGTTATCTGTTTTGCGTATTTATGAAACGTTTATGACGTTTCGCTGTACAAGTTACAGAAAAGTACGATCACAGACATCATGATGTTTGGCAATATTGATTAAAATGAATGAATATTATCCAGACGTCGATTCCTGATCTGCTTACATCTAATTGGCGATCGGTCAATATTTATTGTCAGGATCCATCAGGAAATAAGAAACGGAAACTCTCTGAAATAATTTATGCTGAGAATTCTATATTGTACAGATTTGATCCTGTGTGACCCAGTTTCACGATCAAAGACGTTACCATTGGGCTATCCAAGCCACGACAAACGTTCTACAGGACTGAAATGTATTTACAATTGATTGATCACTGGGTGGTGATCAATGTCATGTGTGTCAGATCCTTTTTAGTACCGATCGAAACATATTGACCACGGGATTGAATCCGTCACGGAGCATCAATTCCTTCAAGACATCAGGTACACCTTGCTGACGAGTATCAAATAGTATGAAACCTATTTCCAGGGTTTCCTGTTGACTAACTCCAACGACCATCTTATCTCAAAATAGTACATTCAATGTCGAGTCACCTAGACTAGTGACCATATTGCAACTTGGGGGTTACGAGACTAGTTCAGGGATCCGAAGTATAACATTCTACTTGTAAGACTTATCAGTGTTCGTTTTTTTTCCCTTAAAACTATGAATAACCCTCATAATAATAATAATAATCTTTCATTTCTTTTAATATTATTAAAATAGGTTATGAAGTTTCGTTATCTTCTATCAAATTATACCGATCCATCTATATTATATAACAAGAATATAACATCCTTTCCATATACTGAGAATCATCAATTCAGATCTAAATTTACGATCATGAATTGTAGTCAATTATTTTTATATTATGAAGAACAAATGAATCATATTGGTAAATTAGCTAGTGGTGCATTAACAAGATTAGATCATGTTAATATAGAATTACATAATTTAATGGATAATAATCATTTAATACGTTTAATATTTCCAAAAACTATTTATCCTTATCATGAATTGTCTATATCAAGGTAAAGTTAATAATGATCTTTTTTTTTTGAACTATATTGGTAAAGTTGATGTCTTTTTAGAGTTTGAGTTACATTCTAAGTAAAGATGGATAGTGGCTAGGAGTGGAATCCAAGATGGGAGTTTCGTCCTATTTGAGGCTCGTCAGCTGGATGTACTAGCAGGACTCAGTAGCTAAGTGAATAACGTGATGGCATTTGAAGCGAGCGGAACTGAGTTCGAGTCCCTGAATGAACATGCACTCTGAGATGTGGAAGGTATATCAAGCTGATGAGTCCCAAATAGAACGAAACACGTATCCTCGATTCCACTGTTAGGCACATAAATCTTTGCTTATAATGTTTGTGTTACATTGTTTATATGAAAGCCGGTAATACTGTAGTGAATGAGAACAATCGAATGTATTTGAGGACAAAATTACAGAATATCTCATTAAAATCTGACAACCTAACAGTGAATAGTTCATTTGCAAACTATCAATCAATTGTCTCAATCTTGAGCATTCCTTCTGCAAATATCAGTCCATAGTCTTTGATTACTATTGTTTATGCATTTTCTTATCGTTTCCATTCTTTCTTTATCAATCTCCTAGTGAAATACATTCTCTGTCTGACCATCATTATATACTACTTATGTAGATATAGGTAACCTACATCACAATACTACTACTAAATTGCTGTAACCAAATTAGGCAAAATAAGATTTGAACTTGAGGCATTTTGACTGACAATTATTTGTTTTCAAATCAATACAGTTTAATCACTAATGTAATAAAGATATAGAATATCTGTTACTAAATGTTTATGTCTAAAATGAATTTACTGGACAGCCTTTTCATCCTATTATGGGACTCCTCAGCAGTGGGCATTCACGATCCCTCAGACGCATGATTAGAACCCAAGACCTACCAGTCTCGCGGATTGGTTGAAGTTAGACATTAACACCGTTGGATGCCGGCTCAGTGGTCTATCGGTTAAGTGCTCTGGCGCGAGACTGGTAGGTCCTGAGTTCAAATCTCGTGAGTGTGGGATCGTGGGTGCGCACCGCTAAGGAGTCCTTCAATAGGACGAAACGCGCGTCAAACTGGATTCCACTGTTAGCCACTATCCATCTTTGCTTACCATGCTTGTGGATTTAAGCTATATCGAGGCGATACGCACAGGATGCACATATGCTAATAAGAGACTGACAAGTTGCAGTCCTAAAACATCAATGGGAAGATTCAAACAAACAATACTAAGTGAATTTAAACTTTTTAACCGTTTCCACGTTCAGAGACATCTTTTACATTGAAATTTTCAATGGAAGGAATGATGAGAAATGCAAGAGAAGCCATACCTCCAAAGATTAGATTGCCTAAAGAAAGTAATGGTATTTGTAGGGACTATACTTAACCAAAAAATGTAAGAAGCTTCTAGAAAAGATATAGAATTTGTTAACGAATTTCGATAATTGTTTAATTAAAGTAATCGGAACATAACTCATCACTTTCTACATTTTTCCTGCAACATATTGAGGAAACTTAATTAGTCAACATTTTCTGAACATTCACCCAGTTTTCCGGAGAATGTATCAAAGAATTACGAAAAGCCAGGAACTCATAATATATTATAGTTAAAATCACGAACTGATTCAAGCTAAAAGAAAACCACTAGAAACCAGAGAGTACTATACAACAGTTTTGTTCTGGTATGAAGCATCTAGACAGTGTATTTCCACAACTACAACACAGAGAATCGAGCTCAAGATATTTGATGTCGCGTGAGTGCCGGTATCTAGTGATAGACATGTCTGAACTAAATCAGTTTATGACATTGCGAGTAATGCTGATGAGTTCCATAACAGGACGAAACAGATGTTCATTGCTTCCTGAATTTTAATGGTGGTCCAGATAAGATCAGTTCGTAATCTTTACTTAAATGCTGTAGAAAGTTAATTACCTATCCCTGTATTTCATAGAGGAATCTTGTCAATTATCAAGATTTAACAGTTGAACTCATGAATCGACTAAAGTTAGACCACCATGGAAAACCTGGAAACACTGGACGGCCGCTTCGTCCCATTGTGGACTCCTCAGCAGTCCGCATCCATGATCCTGCTCGCGGGATTCCAACTCAGAACTTATCGGTCTCGCGCGCGACCGTTTAACCTCTAGACCACTGAGCCCGTATCCAACAGTGTTAATGTCTGACTTCAATCAATCCACAGAATTGCAACACCGTTGTCTTTAGTGAATAACTATCTCACAACAGACATGGTCGAACTCTACTGGTCACAGCTTCTCATTAGAACTCCAGGAAATACCTCTTGAAGCCAGTCACTAGTGAGTACATGATGGTTATTATCAAAAAGGGAGTTTTGTGGATATTATCATAATATAATAATTGAATTCATGAGTCGATTGAACTTAGACCGCCATTGAAAACCTGAAAGCACAGGACGGCAAGACCAAAGGTACTGGGTTCGAATCTTGCATTGAGGATCGTGGATGTACACTGCTGAAGAGTCCCATACTAAAATGAAACGACCGTCTAGTGCTTCCTGATTATCAATGATGGTCTTACTTTAATCAACTCATGAATTCAACTAATAAATTATTACAATCCTCACAAAGCATTGCATATTGAAAAAAATTTTATGAAACAAATACCAATTATTTTCAGTAATACAAAATGTTCTTTTTTTTTCTTTTCAGTATGGTCAGTTTAAGTATCAGATTGTCTAAATTGAATGTTCCAACAGTGTATGAAAGTTCAACATTCCCTGTAGATATTTACTTAAAAAGTAAGTTGTTGTTATAATCAAAATAGAGTAATAAGCTTCAAGTTTGGTTGTTTGTTTGTTTTTTGAAAGTTTGAGTTTTGTAAGATTGCCCCGAATTCCCCGTTACGGCCGAGAGTGGGGAGAGTACGCTATCCCCCTAGAAATGCTCTCACATGACCACGCGTATATAGCTTCTGTCAGGGAAGTCCTATTCACTGTCTTCTCACAGTGGCGGGGGTGTTGTTCACGAAATTGAAAGGACGAAAAGCGAATGTCCGGTGCTTTAACCGGGTTGGTGTACAAGGAAAGTCCACCTAGGGGAGTTGAAAAACCCTGATTTCAAACCAATGGTGCACATGGGCTTCAGTATCCTGAAGGAACAAATGGTGTATGAATCAATCGTTGGTCACCGGCTACCATGGAACTTCATCTCCTTACGATGCCCCACCTCCTTGTGGATCAGATCTTCAGGTCAAAGGCTCGAGGTGTGGACCCTAAGAAAACAACATGCTTCGGTTTTGGCACCTGGGTGGTATCACAGCCCTTACACAAATCACATTTGATTTGTGTGGCGCATATTTATCTGCAGCTTCCTTGTATCAATATTTATGTGTTTAAATAAAATAAATAACGATTAACATATAAAGGACTCAAGATCGCATTATTGAGGATTAATGAACCTTAAACAAATAAATGTTTTATAGTTGAAGCACTGGATGGCTGATTTATTCTCTTGTGATCCAGAGGTTAAGCTCTCGCGCGCGAGACTGATAGGTCCTGGGTTCAAATCTTGTGAGGCGGGATCGTTAATAAGCACTACTAAAAAGTCTCATGATAGAACAGAATGACTTTCAAGTGCTTTTAGGTTTTCCAGAGTGGTCTAGCTTCAATTGACTCATGATTTCAACTATAAAATTACTATAATATCCACAAAACCACCTTTCCGATAATAACCATCATGTACTCACTAGCGAGTACATGAAATAGCTGTTTACTAGTTTTTAATGATTCCTGATCGAAATCATCTTCAAACTTTAAAAAATTACAAAACCACATTACTTAAAGTAAAGAGCTTGTGAAGATTCTTGAAGTTTATAAGTTTCCGTGTTGAGAATGATGCAGATAACCACTGAAGACATTGGAATATAGTTGAGCAATATTGACAGTTGACCTGTAATTACCAGCTCAGTAGTCTAAATATCAAGAGCTAGTTATGAGACCTGGAGGTTTTAGGTTCGATACATGGTTGAGTAGTTAATACATACCTCTGAGGAGTCTCATACCAGAGAGAAACAGTCATATGGTGCTAAATGGTTTTCAATATTCACCAATGATACTTTCATTCCTCCCACCTTCCTGTATATGTTTCTATACTGTTTAACGTTTACGTTAGTTATTTATATATTTATTTGGACACATAAATATTGGTACAAAGGGGCAACGAATACATATACACCACTAAACTCACTTGATTTGTGTGTAGCTTATGATACTTTCCGAATGCCCAGACCAAAACATGTGGTTCTCTTAGTAGGCCACACCCAGAGCTTTCAACCTAAAGGTTTTATTCACAAGTCAGTGAAGCAGTCCCATGGTAGCAGATGACCAATAATGAGTTTATACTCTATTTGTTCCCTCAAGATCTTAGAGCACATGTTCATCATTAGTTTGATATGAAATCTTTCCAACTCCCTCTAAATAAATCCTCCACATCCACCAACCCAGTTAAAACGCCAAGACATTCACTTTTAATCTTTTCAACTTCATAATCAATAACACCGCCACAAGAAGGTAGTGAATAGGAGACTTTTATACTCTATTTAAACAAATTCTATTGTTTATTATTATTTCAATATTTATTTCATTTTATTAATATTAATTTTTTTTTCTCTTGGTGAATAAAACAAGCCAAAAAAAAAACAAAAAAAAATTTTTAATTTAAGTTTGTTTCTATCGGAAAAATTAAAATATTAAAAAAAAATTAGTTCCCTATTTAATGGTGTATATAATAATAATAATAATTAAATTTGTTTTAATTAAATAATTTTCGTGTGTGTGTGTGTGTGTGTGTGTGATGTAATCATTACATTGATTGATGATTGAATATGAGTAATCGATATTTTGTTTTGTGGCTATCAGGACTCAGTGGCCGAGTGGATAACGCGATGGCGTTTGAAGCGAACGGTACTGGGTTCGAGTCCCAGAGTGAACATCAACTCTGAGATGCAGGTTCATCCAGCTGACGAGTCCCAAATAGGACGAAACGAGCGTCAAACTGAATTCCACTGCTAGCCACTATCCATCTCTGCTTACCATGCTTGTGAATTAAGGCTATATTGAGGCAATACGCACAGTATGCACATATGCCAATTAGAAACTGACCAGTTGCAGTCCTAACAAATCGATGGGAAGATTCAAACAAAACAATACTGAATGGATATTTTGTTTGTTTAGTTACAATGAAACTTGTTACTTTTAGAGGAGGGATATAGGTTACCGACGAACGTTCTTTAACCTATTCTATCTTGGACCCATTTTTTTTTCTAGTTTTATTCCATTGTTGTTGTTTATTGTTCTTATGTTTGCCGAGTGGATAATGCGATCCCAGAGTGAACATCAACTATGACATGTGGCAGGTACATCCAGCTGACGAGTCCCAAATAGGACGAAATGCGCGTCAAACTGGATTTTCATTACTAGCCACTATCCATCTTTGCTTACCAATAATTAAATTTGTTTTAATTAAATAATTTTCGTGTGTGTGATGTAATCATTACATTGATTGATGATTGAATAATAGTAATCGATATTTTGTATGTTTCGTTTTTTGTTGTGTTTTTTTTTGATAATGAATTACAATGAAACTAGTTACTCTTAGTGGGGGAGTATAGGTTGCCGACCAACGTTCTTCAACCTATTCTGTTTTGAACCATTTTTTAGTTCTATTCAATTGTTGTTGTTTATTGTTCTTATGCTTGTCTTTATTTCCTGGAATAGTTTCTTTTAGTGTTGATTAGATTGTATAGATTATGTTTTAATATTATAACGTCTACTTACTTACTTACCTACTTACGCCTGTTAACCCTCGTCGAGGAGCATAGGCCACCTACCAGTATTCTCCATCCAACCCTCTCCTGGGCAATTCTTGCCAGTTAATATTCATCCTTTTCATATCTGCTTCTATTTCACGGTGTAATGTGTTCTTTCGCCCTCATCTTTTCCTCTTTCCTTCCAAATTCCAAGTTAGGGATTGACTCGTGATGCAGTTTGGTGATTTCCTTAATGTATTTCCTATCCACTTCCAACGTCTTTTCTTAATTTCCTCTTCAGCTGGAAGCTGGTTTATTCTCTCCCATAAAACGCTGTTGCTGATAGTATCCGGCCAATGGATGTTGAGTATTTTGCGTAGACAACTGTTGAAAAATACTTCTACCTTCTTGACGATGGATGTAGTGATTCTCCACATTTCAGCTCCATGCAGTAGAACTGTCTTGACGTTCGTATTGAAGATTCTCACTTTGAATTTAATTAACAGTTGTTTTGAATGAAACGTTTAATTGAAGTGTAAATCATTTAGTATTGTTTACTTGAATCTTCCTATTATTGTTTAGGATTACGATTGATCAGTCTCTTGTTGGTATATGTGCATATTTTACTTATTGAATTGATATTATATTAGCTGACTGTGGAATCCAGTTTGACGCGCGTTTCGTACTATCCAGGACTCACGATGGCGTTTGAAGCGAACAGTACTGAATTCGAGTCTCAGAGTGAACATCAATTGTGAGATGCGGGCACATCCATCTGATGAGTCCGAAACAGGATGAAACACACGTCAAACTGAATTCCACTGCTAGCCACTATTCATCTTTGTCTTGATTTTGTTGTTACACTATCCTTTACTCTTATGAATTGTTCACATCCTTATGTAATAACATAATCAATACTAAACTGATTGATTGATTGATTGATTGATTAGAATAATGAAAAACAAAAATTGTTACGTTCTTCAACTATACTCAACTATTAATAATCATAATTATGATTACCATAATGAATGAATGAGCATTCTCTGATCTTTCTCTTTCTCTCTCTCTGTTCCTCTCTCTGTATATCTATCTATATCCATTTGTCTTATTCTACATAGATAATATGATTATTGATATATATGTATAATAAATGAGTTCTTATTTTGACATAAAAGTCATGTATAATGTAAAGTTTATTGCTAATTGACGTAATGGTGTAATTTGTTATTAAGGAACTTAGTAGATAGGAAATTTGATTTCCAATTACTTCTGTTTATGTATATATATATAGGCATAGTTGAGTCAATCTAAGTTAGACTACCATTGAAAACTTGAAAGTACAAGATGGTTGTTTTATCCTAGTATGGAACTCTTAATTGGTGTGCATCTACAATCCTTAATGCGGAATTCGAAACTAGAATCTTCGACCTCACATATGAACGTTTAATTGTTAGATCACTGACCCGGCACCCAAAAGTATTAATATCTAACTATGATGAATGGATGAAGGGTTGTACAAGATCATGGATTGACTGAATTTAGACATTAACACTGTTAAATCGAGGCTCAATAATCTAGATGTTAGGCATTCACGCGCTGGATCAAAAGTCTTGAGTTAGAATCTCAAGTGTAAGACCGTGAATATTTACCACTGAGGAGTCCAATGCTGGGACAAAACGGATGTTTAGTACTTCTAGGTTTGCAATCGTGATCTTACTTAGACCGACTCGTGATTTAAGCTGTAAAAATACAACAATCTTCACAAATCCTCAAAATGACAATATAAATGTAAACTCGGCATAGAGGCTGTTGGTTAACTTAGTATTCTGACTGAAATACATTTCAGAAGGGGGTTTTGTGGAGATTTTCGTAATTTTATATATTTCAAATGGCTCAGTTGTCCATTGTTTAAGTGCTTTGGTGCGAGACTGATAGGTCCTGGGTTCGAATCCCAAGAGGCGAGGTCATGGATGCACACTGCTGAGGAGGGCGAGACGGTCATCCAGTGCTTCCAGGTTTTCCATGGTGGTCTAACTTCAATTGAATATTGATCTCAACTATATGAAATGCTTTTGTCGGTATATGTGGGTATTTTAACAGTATATTGCATTCTCTTCACTCTGGATAATTTATTCATAAAGTTTTCATGGTCTCTCTATACAACTTTCTCAGCAGAAATTTAAGAAAGAAATTAGTAATTGAGAATTTTCTACAATTGATCGGCAGTTTGTTCTTTTGAAACAGAGTCCAATGAGTCATTATCTAAGATTGTAGCACTATTGTAATTGCATAGGTATCTTGATTTCCTTTTTTGCTGATCTGAGTACTGACCTTATATTTGATTAGATTTTAATTTTAGGAGTTCATTTTAAGGCATTTGTAGATTCATTAGTAGTATGGGTGCCAAGCTTCTGAAAACTATTCAGGACCGTTTTGTGTTGCTTCTATCTAAGATTTTATCGTCCTCGACTTTTATTGAAATTGTGTCCTCTTTTTTTATTTACTATCTGTTACGGTTACTTCAGCTAATCTTGTAGAAGATGTATAGTTTGTCTTACTCTATTATCGCTTTCTTTGGATTACAAATTATACCTTGAAGAGATCTTGAAGGGTTACCGACCAATTATACCCCTTTAAGTCTTATTAAACATGGTTTTCATATCTGAGATGTTTATTCATACAGAGTGAGAATACTATTTTTCTGAGGATGAGTCGTATTCCTCTGATTAGTTGTTGAACGACGACCGCAAGGGTCTTTCTCATGAGCGAAGCGCATCAACCTGTGATTAAGATCAAATGATCACCCAGATATCTTGTAAAAGCCTTTTTCAGTCGAATAAATATGATGGCAATCTGCTTCAAGCTTTTTCAAGGAAATGTGATCGATAATCTTGATATTTGATTTAATTTTTTTGGAAAAGCTTGAACCAGATTGTCAACGGAAACGTTCATACACTCGAAAGCAATATTCTTCCTCTCTAATGTCCTACATCAACTTGGCGCTGAAATACTGTGAAAACATTCAATGTAACTGGATCAATGTTTTTATATATTTTGTTGGCCAAAGGCTTTCGTTAAACCCATTCACTACTGTTATACAACTTAATACTCCTTTAATTATTGACAGGTTATGACTTACAACTTCCCATGTTCATAGCTACGTTTAGCTTATTTGTGTGTAACTGTGATTTTGTATTTTACAGTGTAATGCACTGTCATAGTAATAGTTAACTGCTTATTTCTTTATTAAACTCAAAGCAGAAGATAACGAAGGCCTGAGAATAAATATCCGATAGTAGCATAGCTTACGTTGCCCCGAAGATAACAGTGCACGTCAGATGAGTAAGTGGGCGCTCCACTATGAAAGGAATAGTAGACGTCGGATAGACGAAGTTATACTTAGAATACCGATTAGTGAATTTAACATATGATATTAATTAGTATCTAAGGAATGTTAGGTGAGTGGTAAAAAGAGAGTATATTCAAATAAACTCCATACCTTTACAAAAACTATTCCAATTTGAGACACGACACTCATCACAATTGGTTGATCGCTGGGTGGTGATCAATGTCATGCGTGTCATGTCCTTCTTTAGTGCTGATCGAATGCTATCGGTCAAGTTCAAATGTGGCCACTAGTCTTGGTGGCTCGACACGAAAGAAGCACTAAAGAAGGATTTGACACTCATGACAGTGATCACCACCCAGCGATCAATCAATTATGATTACAACTCAGTCCTACAGGAGGTCGGTCGCGGCCCGGGTAGCTCAGTGGTAACGTCTATGACTGTGAAGCTGAGTGACACGGGATCGAATTCGTCAGAGAGCATCAGTTCCCTCAAAATTACAGGTACACCTTGCTGACGAGTGCCAAGTAGCACGAAACCCGGGTCCAGGGTTTCCTGTTGACCACCTCCAACCACCCTCTTAACACGATACTCATATCCATGTGTCCCAAATTTAATACGAAGTGCAATGAAGATGAGTTTATTTCGTCAATTTACATAAATATTAAACTGGAGTAAGATAAAGGGATGAAAACGTGTCGACCAACTTAGTAATAACTAATATTGTAGTGAAAAAGAACACAAGTGGGAACAATCGAATGTATTTTAGTACAGGATATCTTATTAAAATCTGACAGTCATACAGCAGATAACCTAGCCCTCCCATCTCATACACACGAACAAATGCAGACGAAGACAGCGAATGTAGCAGCAGCCTCTACATTGATAGGTCTCCACATTCACAAAGGAAAAAGCAAGACTCTCAAATACAACAAGGAGAACACCAACCCAATCACACTTGATGGCGAAACTTTGGAAGAGGTGGAAACATTCAAGTACCTGGGGAGCATCGTTGATAAACAAGGAGGATCGGATGCAGATGTAAAGGCGAGGATTGGCAAAGCAAGGACAGCATTTCTACAATTGAGGAACATATGGAACTCAAAACAAATCTCAACCAATTTCAAGGTCAGAATCTTTAATGCGAACGTCAAGACAGTCAGTTATACTGTATGGAGCTGAAACGTGGAGAACTACTACGGCCATCATCAGGAAGGTACAAGTATTTATAAATAGTTGTCTACGCAAAATACTCAACATCCATTGGCTGGATACCATCAGCAACAGCGTTTTATGGGAGAGGACAAACCAGCTTCCAGCTGAAGAGGGAATTAAGAAAAGACGTTGGAAGTGGATAGGACATACATTAAGGAAATCACCAATGTGCATTACAAGGCAATCCCTAACTTGGAATTTGGAAGGAAAGAGGAAAAGATGAGGGCGAAAGAACACATTACGCCGTGAAATAGAAGCAGATATGAAAAGGATGAATGTCAACTGGAAAGAACTGGAAAGGAAGGCTCGGGACAGAGTTGGATGGAGAATGCTGGTGAGCAGCCTATGCTCCTCCACGAAGGGTAACAGGCTTAAGTAAGTAAGTAAGTAATACATTAAACACTTCATTTGTGAGATGTCAATCAATTGTCTCAAAGTTGATTGTTCCTTTGTTTCCACACCAACCATTTAATGTTCTCATCCTCTTTTCTTCGATCTTCTTAACCTTCCGCCATCAGATATTTCAGTTTCGATTGATGAATACATACTACTTATGTCCGTCTATATCAGTAGCATGTAATATTTTCATATTTAAATGTTTAACTAACTTTAATGGACATTAAAAACTGAATTTTCGTTGTTGTTTTCTTTTCTTCATTTACAGATTTACTACTTACAATCTTTATAAGTATATTCACTTTATATTTAACTTTATTTACCATCATAGAATTTTGTTCAGTTAAACAAACTACTACAATAACCAATCATCAACTTTGTTTAAAATGTCAATCAACCAATCAGAATCAATATCATGATCACCATCGTCATCACCATCATCATGATTCATGTGATCTGTTGCGAACACAACAATATAACCAGTTGACTTCATTTGAAATACTGCCGCCAAATAATAATAATAATAGTAATAACAGCAGTAATACTAATGATTGTTATTATCAGAGATGTACACAGAACTATTCTGATAGCAACCGAAAGAATCTTACTTACTCAAAATATGGTAACTACGATCTAGATGAGGCTTTCAGTGTTACTAATAATAGTAATACATTGAATTCATTTATCACTCATAAACTAGATCAACATTACACATATGATCCAAGATCATTATTGAATACATCAAATGTGATGTATAAATGTGATAATTTATGTCGTACCAAAGCATATTTACATGATAATATTGATGAGAATCAAAATGATGATAGAAGGACAACATGTAAGTTCTTATGTATTTGTTATTAATCAATCGAAGTCCTGGGTTCGAGTTCCGCATATGGGATCGTGGATGCGCACCGTTGAGGGGTCTCATACTAGGGGGAAAAGGTCGACAACTGCTTCCAGGTTTTTAATGGTAATCTAACATTGATCCTTTCATGATCTGAAAATGAAATTTGTCAATTAGATAAATGACTCATAAGGTCTATATTTGATTGGTGTAGGTTACTGATATCCATATAAGTAGTATATGGTGATAGTCAGGCATAGAATGTATTTTGGCAGAAGACCAGTAAGGAACGAACTGAAATGAAGCGTAATTGGTAGGAAAATGCATAAATAATGGACTTAGAAAAGATGAATCGATATTTACAGAATGAACAGTGAAGATTGAGACAATTGATTGTTATTTTGCAAATTATCATAGTTGAAATCATGAGTCAATTGAAGCTAGACCACCATGGAAAATCTGAAAGCACTGAATGGCCGTTTCGTTCTATTATGGGACTCCTCAGCAGCGTGCATCCACGATTCTACTGAGAAGTCCCATAATAGAACGAAACGGCCATTCAGTGCTTTCAGATTTTGCATGGTAGTCTAGCTTCAATTGACTCATGATTTCAACTACGAAAATATCGAAATCTTTACAAAACCCCTTCTGAACAAAATTACTTAACAATAATTAAAGGATAATAAAACGTGTAGTAAAAGTTGATAGACCCTCTGAAAGCTTACAGTATGAAGAATATAGAATAGTATCAATACAATTAACTGTTAGTCATGTAATAAAGATTTGAATAATAATAATAATCGAAAAAATAGTTCTGAAAATCTCAACTTACCTCATATTAATTCCGTTATAGCATCCTTAACAATCATATGATATTCAACTTAGTATTGTTTATTTGAATCTTCCCATCGATTTGTTCGGACTGCAACTGGTCAGTCTCTAATTGGCATATGTGCATACTGTGCGTATTGCCTCGATATACCTTAATTCACAAGTATGGTTAGCAGAGATGGACAGTGGCTAGCAGTGGAATTCAGGACGCGCGTTTCGTCCTATTTGGGACTCGTCAGCTGGGTGTACCCGCATCTCAGAGTTGATGTTCACTCTGGGACTCGAACCCAGTACCGTTCGCTTCAAACGCCATCGCGTTATATACTCGGCCACTGAGTCCTGATACCTGTAAGGAGGCAATACTCACAGTATGCACATATGCCAATTAAAGACTGACCAGTTGCAGTCTTAAACATCAATGGGAAGATTCAACCAAGTAATATTAAGTGAATTCAAACTCCACCCCATTGCACAAGCAAGTGGCTATCATGACTCAGTAGCTGATTAGATAACGCGATGGCGTTTGAAGCGAGGGTACTGGGTTCGAGTCCCAAAGTGAACATCAACTCTGAGGTGCAGGTACATCCAGCTGACGAGTCCCAAATAGGACGAAACGCGCGTCCTGGATCCCAGTGCTAGCCACTATCCATCTCTGCTAATCATATGATATGTTTTTGAAAGATGTCTTGATAATTGAGTTGTATATGTTCAAAAAATGAAATACATGTGAACAGTTTTGAGTATTTTGAAGATTATAATCGCTTTAAACGTTACGTATATAAGGTAATTCATATGCTCCCAAAAGCCCTGGTATGCCTGAAAGTGAGAAGAGTTAGATCTTACTACACAAATGCTCTCATATGCCCACGTACATATAACCACTGACAGAGAAGTAATACTCACTTCCTTCTTATGGCCACGGCAATGTTTACAGAAGTGAGGGGAAGAAAAGAGAATGTCCGATGCCTTAACCTGGTTGGTGGATATGGAGGATCCATCTAGGAGAGTTGGGAAACCCTTATTCCAGACCAATGATGTACATGTGCTCTAGGATCCTGAAAGAACTAATTGTGTATGAACCAAATATTGGTTACCGGCTACCATGGGACTGTATCTCCTAACGTTGCTCTACTGTCTTGTGAATCAGATCTTTAAGTTGAAAGCTATGGATGTGGCCTCCTAAGAGAACCACGTGTTTCGGTTAGGGCACACGTGCAGTATCACGGGACACACACAAATCAAGTGAGTTGTGTAGTGTATATGTATTCCGTGCCCCTTTGTATTAATATTCATGTGTTCAAATAAATAAGTAAGTAGTTCACATTCTGATAGTGGATCCAATAAAAGCATATGGTTGATAATTAACAATTTTAAAACTTAACATTATTTAAAGATAGTTAATTTTACTTGTGTTATGTTCTTCAAGCCGAATTCTTTTGATCGTGAAGCCTTCATTTTTGTTCTGTACAACTTTATTAGTGTCTACTTCACATAGAAACTAATTTCTCCGTCATTTCAAAGATAAAAGAATTCATACCTGTTATAACTTGTTGCGAAGTCGATGCTTAGTAAACGTATGACGTGATAAGACAGCTAATCAGCGAATTATCGATTGGAACAGTGACACACGGAAACCGTACGAGCATTCTAGACTCCTTATCGGTCCTGCTTCTGCCTAGCCCAGCCAGTTAAGTCCAGAACAACCTCTGCGATATGAATCCTTATATTTCAAACATACTGAGTTTATATAACAAGCAAACTGACCACATCGTACCAATAAAATAGAAAATAACATTTGTACAAGATTCACTCAAATGTGTCTGTGAATAGGGGAGATAGTAAATAATAGACAAGGCATTATTCAGGAATGGTAAATCATATAACAATAGTTTATAGTTCAAAATAAAGCCTATAATAAGGGGAACATAAATATGAATAGTTAAGTTACTTAGCAGTTATATGATGAGAATATACCCATAGTATTGGTCCATAAATAGATCCCAAAGTTACCATTCACTATCGTTATCGGAACATAACAATATCGCTAACATGTAAATATGATAATCAATGATTCATAATGAAAAACAACATTAGTAACTCTTAAGGTTACTGTTCACTAGAATAAATAACAATCAGAAGGGGTTTTGTGAAGATTTCAGTATTTTTCATAGTTGAAATCATGAATCAATTGACATTAACACCGTTGGATGCCGGCCAGCTCAGTGGCCTAACGGTTAAGTGATCTGGTGCAAGACTGGTTGGTCTTGGATTCGAATCTCATAAGGCGGGATCGTGGACACACACTGCCACTGAGGAGTCCCATAATGAGACGAAACAGCAGTCCAGTGTTTCCAAGTTTTCCATGATAGTCTAGCTTCAATTGACTCACGCTTTCAACTATTTAAAAATAAATAATAATCTATTCATAAAGCTTACAACCTATATCAATCTCTAATATTTGTTATTCAATACGTATGGTTGTTTGTTTGTTTTTGTTTCCCTATACTTCAATTTAACTATTTCTTTCAATTTATAATCACTTTTTTAGATGTACAAAGTTTATCTTTACCAAGAATTGAAACATTGAATGATGAAAACAACAGTAAAACAATTCGTGTCACACCAAAACTAGTTCATACACCATATTCTACATCATCATCTAAGTATAATTTACATTCACCCCATATTGGATGGAATGTTATTAATCAAATTCAATAATGAATTTTATCAATATAAATGACATTTGATTATTTATAAACTCAGGCTATTGAAATTAGTAACTTGTCTTCTTACTGGTTGTACCTTATTGGAATTAAGTAGTATATATATATATGTATACCTACTGTACATACATTGATGCATTTATAAAGAAAGAATCAATCATTCTGATATTGAAACAACAAACAGTAATCAACAAAAAAAAGTAATTTTCATTTATTTTGATAATTTATGACAAATTTTCTTAGTTTCAGTGATTATTATTATTATTATTATAACAATTAATGAGTATGTTTTAATCCATTTTAAGAACCTTCATCAAACTTGCAGGTAATTATTTACTTAAAAAAGATAAACTACTTATTAGTAATATAATTCTTATTATGTAATTTTGATGTCATTGTATGTAAGTGAAAGGATAATAAATAGTATTTAAAATTTGGTTTAGTGATGTGTTAAATGAAAGACTGAGTTTATAACTCATAGAGATAAGCCATGAATAAAACCTGCTTCTTAATTATTCCGTAAACTTTGTATTTATGGTCAAATTATAAGTAGCATTTAAAACACATCAGTAAATTGAAATTAATTGTCGATTTCAATACCGAGATATATGAAGGTTCTATATTTTGACGATGATCAGAATCTTGATAATTTATACTATCAACTTAACTATCATAGCTAATTGACTATGTTTATGTTATTTCTAAAACGAAATACTCACTTTTGTAATTTACACACTTACTTACTTACTTACACCTGTTACTCCCAATGGAGCATAGACCGCCGACCAGCATTTTCCAACCCACTCTGTCTTGGGCCTTCCTTTCTAGTTCTATCCAGTTGTTGTTCATTCTTCTCATATCTGTCTCCATTTCTCGGCGTAATATGTTCTTTGCTGTTCCTCTTTTCCTTCGACCTTCAGGATTCCATGTGAGGGCTTGTCTGGTGACACAGTTGGGTGACTTCCTCAGTGTGTGTCTTATCCACTTCCAGCGCTTCTTCTACACATGGTATTACATAACCAGCAAGTAATAATATTGAATTCACATGGAAAACAACGAAGTAAATCTAGAATAATCTTTCTAGATTTTTTTGATATCGTAGATTAACGAAATATGTTCATCAAGGAAATAATTAATTTTTGTTAACACCATGTGATGATTTTAGTCAATGAATCATTCAAAACTTGGGAATAGGAGGTATCTCTTTCGTCCTAGTATACGACTACGAAACAATAGGGACTCGACTCTAACAAGGATAAAACCCATAATTTTCAATGCAAAAGCGATCATGATAACTTCAGATTACTGAGCCAACATACAATAGTTCATATCTTTAACTTCAGTTAATTCCAAATGTTTAGGAGAACACTATCTATTTGCCTTCACTGTCAGATGTTTTGTGTACAGTATGATTGAACCCAACTTCACCCGGAACCCCTCTGAGGCTACTACTAGTCCCAAGCCCAGATAAAGGAGGAGAGTTGGGCAAGCAGGTTAACAACCCCAATCCGTAGAAAATTAACCTGCTAGAAAAAATTCTAATCAGAAAAAATACTGATCGGCGGCCTATACTCCATTGGGGCTAACAGACGTAAGTAACCAGTAAATAAGTAAGTAATGATTGAACTCGGATGGTTAGATGTTTGAAAACTACCCTTTATAAGAATAACCATCCAAATAGTTAATACATCTGTTTGGACCTATCATCATATACTACATGTACGTTAGGAAGAGGTTATGTCTTTATTTTTTTACCCCAAAACTCTTTCATCTATGTTTACTGAGAAATACAGACACAAAGTTGTTCATTTCAGGTCATCCTTCTAATATATATACATTATCAAGATTTCCGTGATCACATCATATCATACCATGTGAATACTGACGGAAGAATTCAGGCACCAAGGCAGAATCTATTCATAACCTATACAATATAAAAAACCGTTCAGTATATGATTGGAACTCAATAGGATAAAAAAAGAGGAAGAGTAATCATAACAAATGATTCCACTGATTCCAAACACCTCCAGGTTGTATTTTCTCATTTCTGCAGCAATTTGGAGAACTCTTCCTGTCTCCCACATTGTCCGGACGTTCCATGTACCTATAAAAATTGTCGCTCTGGTTGTAAGAAGTTGCATCGGCCTCATGACTTCCGAAGGAACTCAGCTTTCATCATGAGACGTCATAATTATTCCTTCTACTCCCAGGGCAGAGTTTAAATGGTTTGAATAATTTTTTCTGGTTAGCGTTTTTTTAGCGAGTTGATTTTCTACGGGGTGAGGTCGCTAACCCCATGCCCAACCTTCCTCCTTTACCCGAGCTTGGGACCGGCAGTAGCCCCCGGAGGAGCTACAGGCGGAGTTATCATAACAAATGAGATGGAAAGTTAAACATGAGAAATGGAGCTCACAGAGAACAAATGGTATGAAAGATGACAGTACAAAAGGATACTTAACTTCAAATTTAAATGAAAACATTGAATGAATGAAAATGTACTCCTTGCTACTGGTTTCAAGCCTTGTTACTAAACTTTTTTGAACCATAGATTATGTCTTTTACAGGAAAATACTCAACCAGGGAGTCTAAATCTATAGATAAAGCATAGATGGATAGTCAATGGTTCTACAGATTATTGACACATGTTGATTTACAGACCCTTACAGTTTTCCCAACGCACTTCACTACCAGCTAGTAACATAGCACGTCTGAATAGAAGATGGCTAGGGATCTATAAATGTAATCCCAACCATTACTTACCTAGATGAAATACATTAGTTTAGTGCCAAAAGCATCATATCACTCCTATAACATAATCATTATTTTAAAAAGATCTTCCACCACAGTACAATCTAGAAAATTTAGTCTCTGAGACTTTGTAACCTTATCTTATGTTCAGTTATATTATTCTATAGATCCTCATTGTTCAATAAGTCGTCTTTATGAATACTCATTTTTATTGATAAAAGCCTTCTTGGTGTTAATTTTTATGTTCGGTCCTTTATTGAAGTAAATCGTAGACAACCAATTTGATAAGCTATGTTTCATAGACATAAAGCAAGGCCTAGTATCCCTTACACTTATCTTTTGATTGGCTGTGATACTTTACGGGTGCCAAAGCCGAAGCACTTGGTCCACTTGCGAGGCCACATTTGGAGCCTTCGAGCAAAAGGTCTGATTCATAAGACAGTGGAGCAACGACAGGAGATGTAGTCACATGGTAGCCGGTGGCCAATAATTGGTTCATACACAATTTTTCCCTCAGGATCCTGAAGCGCGTGTGCACCATTGGTTTGGAATGAAGGTTTTCCAACTCCCCTAAGTGGATCCTTCATGTCCAGAACCCGGTCAAGGCACCGGATATTTTCCTTTCGTCCTCTCTATTTCGTAAGCAACACTGTGCCTATGAGAAGGCAGTAGGTATTAGTTCTCTGTCAGTGGTTATATGCACGTGGGCATATGAGAGCATTTATAGAGTGACAGCTGACTCTCCTCACTCTCTGCCGTACTAGGGTATTTGGGGACTAAAAAATCAATCCAACTTATAGTATTTATGCAGAGATCTCACCAGTCATATACTTACTAAGACGGAAGACATTTTCAAAGTATATGCAATTAAATGAATACTTACAAAATTAGTTAACAAACTTATCATCATCAACTGTTTATCGAAAACGTAAGTAACTTTAACCACTTTTCTATTATTAAATAACAATAACAAAAATTTAAAACCAACATTACAACACAATTAATAAACTAAACAATATTCGCAAAGATGGACAGTGGCTAGCAGTACATCCAACTGACGAGTCCCAAATAGGATGAAACGCGCTTCAAACTGGATTTCACTGCTAGCCATTATCCATCTTTGCTTATAATGCTTGTGAATTAAGACTATATAGAGACAATACGCATATTATGCACATGTGCCAATAAGAGACTGACCAGTTGCAGTCCTAAACATCAATGGGAAGATTCAAACAAACAATACTAAGTGAATTTGAAAACCTCACCTCATTGCACAAGCAGGTAGCTAACAGGACTGAGTAGCTAAGTGGATAACGTGATGGCATTTGAAGTGAACGGTACTGGGTTGGAGTCCCAGAGTGAACATCAACTGTGAGATGCAGGTTCACCCAGCTGACGAGTCCTGAATAGGACTAAAGGCACGTCTTGGATTCCACTACTAGACACTATCCATCAATCTTTGTTTAAATTGGTAAACTTTGAATAATTCACCCTTTTAATTGATTAGATTAGTAGTTAACTTTGTCTTGATGTTATGTATGCTATTTGGTTGATTTTATGTAATTCAATGAAACAATGATTGTATTTCATAAAAACAATCGATTGTTGATATACAGTATATATCATATGATTTAAACATGTACCATTGTAGTCAATAAATTAATGAACTAAGATTGTAAGAATGTTACCTTACAGAATTCAAGTTATATTTATCTATTTTATTTTCATTGTTGAAAGTGTTAGTCAAGTGAAGCTAGACCACCATGGAAAACCTGGAAGCACTTGACGGTTGTTTCGTCCTACCATGGGACTCCTCAGCAGTGCGCACCCACGATCCCGCCTCGCGAGATCCGAATCCAGGACCTATCAGTCTCGGATCAGAACACTTAACCAATAGACCACTGAGCCATCATCCGGTGTTTATGTCTAACTCCAACCAATCCAATTCACCAATTGTCTTCAGTGAGTTGCTATCTCACAACAGACGTGGTTTGAACTCCACTGGCCAATGCTTCTTACTAAAACTCTTGGATTTACCTGTCGAAGTCAGTCACTATTTTTTTATTATACATGTGACCACCTTGGGTTCAGTTGTTCAAAACATATTTCCATGGAAGTCTCTAGAAGTTGAGTATTTTGACTAACTTATTATTTCATGTTTGATTGTCTCCATATGTTTTTATTTAGGGACATAAAGTATTTATGGCACGTTGTATCTAGTGAGTAGAGTACGTGATCTGGTAATGGCTGTCGGAAGATGAATCACTAACCCTCAGAGAAATATTATTGATTCTACAGGTTCATTGTTAAGCAAAATAGTTATCAAACAATAGTGTGAAAGTTCAGTGATGTACAGTGTTGTGATCGATGGTGCTCAAAATCTGATACTGATACACGGTTTGCTACGCACTAATCCCCCAACTGACTACTTGAGCGAGAAAGTGAAGTGTTTTACTGAATAAAGTGCATTAATACTTATTCATATGTATACCACTCTAATCTTTAGTAAATTGATTCATTTCTTAGTCACTGAAATGCACTTATATTCAACATGTTTCGAAGTACTATGGAATTCATCGTCAGTGAATGAGCATAACATCACTATGGTGAACCGAATTCAGAAGTGTAGGTCTCCATTCGAAAGCCTAACCACTGAGTGACTATTGAATTGTGTTCATATCTTACCCTAATCAATTCACAATATTACATGACCATCTTCGATTGCCTGTGTTGGGTATTTATGTCACACCCGATATATTGTTGAACTCTATTTATCATAGTTTCTTGTTGGAAGTTCAGGAATCGTATCCTAAAGTTAGTATGCTTTTTAATCTAGAGGTTAGATGTCCAGTGCGAGACTGAAAGTCATACTTTCAACTTCCTATGGTGTGGTTTTGATGCTGATGCTCTCTTTACTAGGTGCTTCTTGGTTTTTAATAGTGGCCTAGTTAAAATCGGAAAAAACGTTGGAAGTGGATAGTACATACATTGAGGAAATCTCCAAACTGCATCACGAGGCAAGTTCTAACTTAGAATCCGAAAGGGAAGCGGAGAAGAGGAAGGTCAGAGAACACATCACGCCGGGAGATTGAAGCAGATATGAAAAGGATGAATAACAAGTGGAAAGAACTGGGAAGGATTGCCCAGGAGAAGGTTGGATGGAGAATACTGATGGGTGGCCTATGTTCCTTCACGAGGGGTAACAGGTGAAGTAAGTAAATAAGACATTTAGAACCGGATCGTAATTAAAACCCATGTAAATTTCATAGTCTTCACAAACTTTCTATACTAGACATAGAATAGTTAAAAACATTCATTTAATAATAACTAATGAATGTTTGTTTGAGGTCATACACATGATCAATACAGTCTCATTAAAATTGGTTACAAAGGTCTATTCTATTTTAACTATTTCAGAAAAATTAGTATAGTTACATCATTATTTACTTATTTGAACACATAAATATTGGTACAAGGAAGCACCGAATACATATGCGCCGCACAAATCTCATTCGATTTGTGTGACGGCTGTGATACTACCCAGGTGCCCAAACTGAAGCAGGTGGTCTCTTAGGGGACCACACCCGAAGCCTTTAACCTAAAGATCTGATCCACAAGGCAATGGAACATCGTGGGGAGATGCAGTCACATGGTAGTCGGTGACCAACGATTGATTCATACGCCATTTGTTCCCTCAGGATACTGGAGCACCAACCCGGTTAAAGCGCCGGACATTCGCTTTTCATCCTCTCAATTACGTAAGCAACAGTAATGCCACTGTGAGAAGGCAGTGAGTAGGACTTCCCTGTTAGAGGCCCACACCGTATTATTTGTGTTCACTTACTGATCGATGAACCATCCATTCATTTTATCTTTTCTCAGATCGTTCATTATTCATCAAATTGTAAAACACTACACAATGACAGAACGGTGTACTTTCCTATAAAGATACCTACGATTAAATATTTGTAGTTAAATTATATCTAATTTTATTGGCTAAGCCTTATAGTGAGATAATAATGCAGACTGGGATAACATAGACGTCATTATTACATTTTTTACCTTAATAGTGAGTTTATTAAGTACCATTTGTATTTTCCTGACTCATCGCTAATCATTAGTTTACTTTTGAACTCAATACACTGAACTAAGTATCTTCCTTCCTATACTATATCCTTACATACAACCTATCTTTTATATACTACCACCACTAAATTAACTATTTCTATGAATTCGGTGTTCATCTTGTTGTGCTAACGAGGTATGGCAACTTGGACCGATGCATTTATGTGCCTGGTCCTACGTTGTAGCTGACTGACTAAGTATCTCGTGTACACTCACAATAATCGTTAGCTATAATAAAAAAACATATTCCTATCACAACTAGTACACCTTTCATAACACTACCAATTTGTACTTTTCAATTATGTTTATTATATAGTCTGTCTTACCATTATCATTGACTCATAAACTACTTTGATTGGTTTAATGATTTTTTATATGCAGATAAATATTACTGTAAATAAGCGTAAAGCCTGATGAGGATCTAATCGAAAACAATATTGTTCACTTATATATGTTGTTCTAAATCACAATATAAGAACTATTCAAATATAGATCCTGGAAAGAATATGTACCCGCTTAAGTAGTCACATTTCACAATAAACCACTAAAAACGAATCGAAATGACAATAACTTTAGTAAAAACAGTGGTGCTAACAGGAATGGAGTACTAAGGCAGAAAATTTAAAAGAAACAAATGAAATAAGGGAGTGTCCTATGACCCTAGATGGATTGTTGGCAAGTGAAAAAGAAAACGGCCTTCATATTTACTGATACTAATTAGTTGTGACAATATCTCAGTCGAACCTCCCCTTCATTATCCATAGGATAATTCTTTTATTTCAGAAACTCTCAGAAGGATATTTACAACTCGATATTAAAATGAATTCAAAGATATGACAGACTAAGACCTATTTTACACCAAAGGCAGATACGTACTTAAACACTTCCTTTATATTCATTTCGTTTACATTGTTTAAACTTCTCTTACCTTGAGTAGGCTATAACCTAATCACCACATAACTGTAGAAAGCTAATCTGCTAATCCTAAGTAAGAAATTGTCACAATCAACAAAAATAAATGGTCTACTGAACCATAAATTTAGTCCCATTCCTGACGGAATCTAACAAGTGGAGTGCTACAATGTTAGAAAATTATATGAATCCACATGTGTACCATGTCTAACTTCCAACCATGTTGTCGTCTTGTATGCTCCAACTACAAAGTTTATATCTTTTTATGTGGCTTAAACACAAAATCAGTCACTCCATAGATTGATTCTATTATGATCTTATTTTCAAAGTTCCCTTAAACTCTATCTACACAAGCCAAAATAGCGCAGGAATGAGTTTTAAGAAATACTTCATAATAACAAATGTATTGATGTATACAAATTAAGAAAAAACATTACAACCTGTAGACCAATACAAAGTTACAGGCTTAGATAAGCAAAATAAATAAGAAATATAATTAGGTAGGTCTTCAGTAAAAACATCAACACAATCCAAATTTACAACTGTTAAAGGTTCACACAAATTAGATAAGATACTATTGATTTCTGTCATAGGACAATTACATTCATGAACAGCTATCAAAGAAGTAACACTCAACCTCTTTTGAATTGTTTTGATGACATCTAAAAGGTTATTTTTTCCATCGACGAAGTCATTATTTGTCATAAGTAACACAACAGCATTACCTGCGAATAAAATAAAAAATACAAGTTTCAAAACGAAAGTACGATTTTTAGGTTCGGATAGTAGCTTACAGTCTATTACGAGCACGATTGGTCCACTTGGTTTTATGCAAAGATGAGCGACTGGAATAAGGAGTGTGTCTTGTCTTTTTCCAGTAAGGAAAAGTATCCCTGGACCTCCCAAAAGCTTACTATTGTAACACATGAAGTATTTGAAGGCATCTTCTTCAATTGAAAAACCAGCTAAGGTTTTATTTTCAAGCACCTCACTTTGGATTAATTCATAACCTTTGGTCATTGAACTAGCTTGGGCAGCACGAGCAGTAGAGATGACTGTACTTAATGTCTTATATAGCGTTCCATTGTTGTTCGTTTTTGATACCTCATTTGGAAAACATGATGATCCATTTACTTCGAAAAGCCTTGTGTACATTGTTGCAGCCAGTTGGCGACTAGAAGCATTTACAAAAACGTTGTCCACACCTGATAGCAATAACATCTGGAAAAGTTGCCATACGATATTTGAATCTGTTTGCCATATATTTATCGCAAATTCATAGCTCAACGGACTAACTTCATTAGATTTATGATTATTGAAATGGTCGATAAAATATGTCAATAAAGACACACTTTCTTTAACAGTACGAAAGCATAGAACAAAGGCAACTGGACCGCTCCTTCTACTAAATTTGACGGATGATGGAGTAATATCATAAACAATAATTGGGGAGTGTGGCATTTTCTGATTACGGCAAAGAATTTTGGCACCAACAGAGTCTGCATAAGATTTTACTTCATGAGTATAATTAGTGCAGAATGGTGGATATTCTGATTTTTCGTAATTCTCTAACTCTTCTGAAGCGGTGTTTACATTAATAAGGCTGTCCATACGATTAATAAAACGTCTGTATATGGATTCCTCAACTAAAATGAGGGGTGAGTGGCCTATTCCAGTACCCAGAGAATTTTGTAATGATGATACACAGTACCTAGCAGCTGAGTCTATGTCAGATGATTGGTAAATCATTGCTATGCTTCGACCATTACAATAACTTTCTGTGCTTTTGCAAAAGATGGGTAGAAAACTAAATAGTTTGTTTGGAGGGACAGATTCATGAATAATACGGGTTAATATAGTCAACGGGACCATTAGCCGTAACGACTTGCACGTAACAACTAAACCATGAGATTTTCCGCGATAAACAGGACAGCATAAATAACGAAGAATGAATGTTAAATGGAAGAGAAAATCACAATCGTCTTTTTCAATTAAGTGGTCGGGATAAAAAAAGTAGTCTTTATCCACAGAGTAGAAATGAGTAAACTCTTGCATTTTTTTGACAACTTCTCGAATTACTTCACCAAAGAAGTCCCTGGATTCGAATTCAAGTGAAGCAAAGACGCATTCAAGCAACCGAGACATGTTAGCTTCAAGAGAACTTATAAGCCTTTTCAGGAAACTTTCCAAAGACTTTGGATCATACTCGAAACTCTCTGCAAGCTTGATAGCTTCTGGGTTTATCGACTGACAGCTGAATACAGAGAGATCTAGTGAACCAACTTGTATTTTGTTTATGCTATCCTTCACTCCTGGCTCAATAAAAACTCCATTTACATACGGGAGAATGTCTTGGCTTCTGTTTTTAAACGTATCGTCTGAAGACATCTTTGGACAAAGCGAAGGTAACTTGGAAAAGGGAGTAAAATGTTTGGACATTACTTATTGTATTCCTCAATTCGATTTGATGGCCGAGATTGCCTTAATAATTAATAGATTTGGGGAAGAGTACACTAAAAGAGGCTGACATATCAATCAGCGCATTTGATGCACTCTTAACGTTTAGCCTTTCATAAGTATGCGCTTATCCTGAAGGGGTTCTGAGGAAGTGCGAGCAGCAGTATGTGATACAATCTGAAAGAGAGAAAAAACAATAGCGAAGTTGTAAACCGTGCTATCAGTGTTTATTTGAAGATAAAAATGATCTAAACCAACGGCATACAAACCAGATTCAGTGAATACGCCAGGAGAAAGAACACAACGTGTCAGCAACAACGTATATATTTCAAAAATCGAATAAAACGCTATTATGAGACAAAAGAAAAAGCCTACTGACAAAATAGTCTCATAAACCGTTTGCATGTCTAGTTTATCGGGATTTGTGTTTTCTTCTTCCAGCACTTCATTGCCCTTCAATAAAAAACGGATTCACATTAATAATACAACACAACGATTCCGAATTTTACACCAAGGTTGATATTCAATTATAATTACATATCGTTGCCACAAGCTAGTTTAAACTAAATGGTTTCCTTTCGTTAGCTTCTTAAAGTTAGGGTGCAAATGCAGGTTTTTTTAATATCCTACATGAATAATCTAGTCACTTATTTGTAGCTATTTTGAAATAGATATTTTGTTAGTATAAATGGTTCAAATGGTTAAAATGGTTGTTGCTAGTAGGATATCTTAGCTCCGTTTTGCTGACAAAGCTGAATGATAAGACGGCGTGGTGACTTTTCCCCAGGGGAGCCAGGATTGTGAGGTCGTCAACTAGGAATTTTTCATTTGTGAATACCCAGTCTAAGCGCGACGGCGTCTGACTGTTTCTCCAACGAGTTGCCGACTTCACATTTTCGAATAGTCCGAGGTCACCGATGAGGTTGAAGAACAGAGCTTCACTATAGTTGTCATCTCCAATGTATGTATGTTCCACGAAGTTGATTCTAGGAAGATTGAAGTCCCCTAGAATCAGGATTTGAGAGAATCCGAGACGCGTAGAGCGAGTTAATCCCTCCAGCACACGTTTGTCATACTCGTTGTCGGCAGTAGGCTTCCTGTAGATGACCCCAGCTAGACACCTCGAGGTGGTAGACAGTCTTACTGTGCACTATACTGACTCATGAAGATTGAGAAACTCTTGGTTGTGAAGTCGGTGCGCCTCCAGGCATGACCGTATGTTTAGTGCTACCCCACCCCCCATTCCTGTTTTTCTGTCGTTGCGAAATAAAGACATTCCAGCTATTGCTAGCTCCTGGTCCGTAAACTGAGACGTTATCCAAGTTTCAGATATTCCTATCAGATGGGCATCATTAGCGTTGCTAAGTTCACGTAGCTCATCCATTTTGTTTGGCAAGCTCGCGGCGTTCGTGTATAAGCAGTTTATGCTTTCAATTTGGAACGCGTGAGCTTCTTCCTGTTTGTCTATATGAACCGTGTGTGAGTGGACAGGTAGCCTACCTATACAATGTTTACCGAGTTAGCAGTCCCTGTCCTTTACACGTTTTTTTATGATCAAGACAGTCTGTAAAGTGTAATCGACAAGTGAACACACCAATGATTGGTGAAACGCTCACCACCACACTAATTTCTTTGACCTTGTATTACTATGTCTTTGTTTCATCCACCAATCACAATTTATGTTCATTCTAAAACTATATTCGTTTTGTTGACTCATTTTTCCTATTCTCCAGTTACTGTTCAGTATGTCATTTATGTCTCTCTTTTCCATATGTAATAGACTGTATTTTTTATTTGCGTACTAACGTTGTTAATTTACGTTTTAGAAACAGATAAAGTTTATTAAGCCAAATAGCTTACTTGTTCTGACTTTGGCGAAACCAAGATTCTGCATTCGACAGTTTAGAGAATAGCTTACAGTTACCCCTGTAGGAAATTGCTTCCTAGAAAGTTTAGAACAGTAAACTTCGATATACTTACTGAAATGGCTTCTAATAAATACTAAGATCCCGATGATATCCCAGAGTTATCACCCCATCGTCTGGGAGTTTATGATGAGGACCAACTTGAAAAGGACAAACCCGAAACTAATAGCATGATAGAATTAGAGTTAGCTAGACTACGTATAACTCAGTTAGAAAAAGAAATTGATCTAGAAAAGTTACGTCGCCAGGGAAGTGGGGTTTTCGGTCGATCAATAAACAACAGCGAGGATGTAATATTAAAAAATCTGTATTTACCAAAAAGGGAAATCTTAAGATTCGATGGTACACCAATAAATTACTGGAATTTTATTAGAAATTTCGAGGAATGCATCGGATGCGAGAATGTTGGATTTAGAGCTAAACTAAATTACTTGATTCAATATTGTGACGGCGAAGCGAAAGCCGCCATTCTTCATTGTGCTATACTAGAACCAGAGATAGGCTATCATCAAGCCGTAAAGCTTTTAGAAGAAACCTTTGGTCAAAAGCACGTAATAGCACGCACGTTCATCGACAACTTGCTAAATTTTCCCAATATAAAAAGGAAACAACCAGATGGTTTAAGAAAATTGTCTCGGGAAATGCAAGCATGCTGTTTGACTCTCGAACAAATGAAATACGTTTCTGACCTGAACTCTACCAGAACTTTTAAAGCTATGGTTCTGAAATTACCGACGCATGTTCAACAAAAGTGGCTAAAGACAGCTTATAAGATTATCAGAGGAGGTCGTGAGCCTCTATTCGCCGACCTTACTACTTTTGTAAAGGAACAAGCCGATATGGCTAATACTCGATATGGATTACTCGTCAATCGCGATAGTAATAGTGGCAATAGGGATGTTGGGTTTTAAAAGGTAGAATTAGTGCAGATTACAATGCAGCAAGGATATCTTATGCGAGTAATAATGATGACAATGTCCCTTTACTTAGTTCATTCTGTTTGGAGTGCTCAGGTAATCATTCTTTAGATCAGTGTCAGAAGTTTCAAGACAAGAATGTTAGAGAAAGGAAAGAATTCGTTCTTAGACACAAGTTATGTAATGTTTGTCTGAAGGCTAACCATACAGCGAAAAACTGTCGATCACCGAGGTCATGCGATCTTAAAGGATGCGGTTGGAGACACCATACCCTGTTGTACAGGAAGCAGGAAGTAGTGATGCTCACAGTATTACTCAGTTCTGTACAGAAGGATACGTTAAGCATACACAGAGTCCAGTAGCATTTGCATTGGTGCCTGTATGGATAAAGAACGGTGAGAAAATCATCCAGACTTGCGCCTTTCTAGATTGCGGATCCGATACTTCCCTCATTGTCGATGATCTGGCTGACGAATTAGGCCTCGAGGGAAAACCAAAACTGGAGTCTTTAGAGACTCTTAGCAATGAATCGTCATTGGTTTCCAAAGAGGTCGATATAGAATTGCACTTCATAGATTTTTGTCGTCCGTTAAGGTGCAAAAAGTGTTGACAGTCAGAAAACTACCAGCGGTTCAAAAGGTTGTGCCAACAGCGCATCAAATGGCATCTTGGTCTCATTTAAAAGACATAAGCTTTCCTAGAGTAGAAGACGAAAATGTCAAACTGTTGATTGGGTGTAATGCACCGAGCGTGCACGAGATGAAAGAGATAAGAACTGGAAAGACGAACGAACCATCTGCTGTGAGGACTCTATTAGGTTGGACGTTGTTCGGTCCCTACGGGGGAACTTCATGGAAGCAAACGTGTACTTAATTACCTCTCAGATAAAGAGGAATTAGAGGATAAGTTTGAACAATTGTACTCAACTGCATTCAAAGATCCGTTTAGTTGTACTACGTCGATGTCTGTAGAAGACCATATAGCACTGAGTGCTATATCAAATTCAGTGCAAAGGTTAAATGGGCACTATCAAATAGCTCTGCCTTGGAGTCACGAACACAAGTTACCTAATAATAAAAAATTAGCAGAACGTAGACTTAGCTGTTTGAAAGGTCGACTTATTCGGGATACAAAGTTGCTCCAAAACTATACGAGCGCTATGACTCAGTATATAGAACAAGGTTATGCCGAAAAGGTAAACGATAACCACGTTGATGGACGAATTTGGTATCTTCCTCATCACCCTGTCTTTCATCCTAAGAAGCCTAACAAGTTAAGAATAGTTTTTGATTGTGCAGCTCAGTATGCTGGAACGTCTTTAAACAAAAATCTTTATTCTGGACCTGATTTAGTCAATAACCTAGTAGGTGTATTTAGCAGGTTTCGACAACGACCAATAGGTCTTACAGCGGACATTGAAGCCGTGTTCCATCAAGCAGTAGTTCCGGCGCATGATGGAGATGCTCTTAGGTATTTGTGGTGGCCAGGTGGGGACTTAGAAAAGGAGTCAGAGATCTATAGAATGGAAGTCTATCTAGACACATAAAAGAGTCGAACTACTTAAGAATACCAATATGTTTGAAATCAGAGTTTGAACCATCATCTCAGATTAATTGCTTTACCGATGCTTCTGAGCTTGCGTATGATACTATTACGTACATTCGTTATGGAAGTGTTTCTCGTCAGGTACATTGCTCCTTTCTGGTAGCTAATTTTAGAGTTGCTCCTCTAAAACTAGTCACTATGCCTAGAATGGAATTAACAGTATGTGCTCTCTGTACTAAAGTCGGCAAGTATGCAAAAGAACAGTTAAATATTCCCATTTCATCGGTCATCTATTGGACTATTCTAAGAGCGCTTCTATTTCAAAGTGTGCCGATCGATGGAGCTTTAAGGATATTAAATAACAGACCACTAGTTAAAATGACGGATGATCCTGGCACCCTAGAGACTCTTCTACCGGATAAATCGTTGTTGACTTACAAAGGATTATCATCCGGCGATGTTTCTGTGGATAAGACTTTATTATACAATAAAAGATGGAAAGAAGCTCAGAAGTTAACCACCGCATTTTGGTATAGGTGGATAAGAGAATATCTAACGACTCTCCAAACAAGAGATAAATTGTTGCACATACGCAAGAATTTACAACCGGGCGACCAAGTTCTCGTTAGTAGCTTTGAAACGAGCAGAAGTCTATGGCCTAAAGCCACTGTCGAACAGGGAAGCTATGGCCCAGATGGACGAGTTCGTACAGTAAAGTTGAGAATGACAAACGAAGAAATCTTCGGGATGTGCGAAGCCTGTGTCTATTAGAAGAAACCGGTTATCTGACGGCGACATACGACGACGGACGTGGTTCGCGTTTCGGTGGGAGTGTAAAGTGTGGTCGACAAGTGAACACACCAATGATTGGTGAAACGCTCACCACCACACTAATTTCTTTGACCTTGTATTACTATGTCTTTGTTTCATCCACCAATCACAATTTATGTTCATTCTAAAACTATATTCGTTTTGTTGACTCATTTTTCCTATTCTCCAGTTACTGTTCAGTATGTCATTTATGTCTCTCTTTTCCATATGTAATAGACTGTATTTTTTATTTGCGTACTAACGTTGTTAATTTACGTTTTAGAAACAGATAAAGTTTATTAAGCCAAATAGCTTACTTGTTCTGACTTTGGCGAAACCAAGATTCTGCATTCGACAGTTTAGAGAATAGCTTACAGTTACCCCTGTAGGAAATTGCTTCCTACACAGTCCATGAGTGGAATTGTCAGCTCCAGCCTTCGTTTGTGCTTGATCCTGCTGTCGTGGGGACTATCCGGATGCATATGGATGCCAGTTGGCAATCGACGTCTATTGGCATAAAATGCTTGGGGAGTTGCAGCCACCATATGGGAGGAGAAGAAGGTTATCTTCAATAGCCTTGGCCTAGAGTCTCCGTCCCTCTTGGCTAGTCGCATCACCTGTTGGGTCAATATGTTCTTGAGTTTTAAGGAATGCTTAATGAATTTCCATTCCTGAATATCAGAGTTTGATTGAGTTGGGTCCATATTTTCCGGTTCACCTTGCACAATGATATTTCGCCCACGGAAAAACGCCTCGCGAGATTCCTTAGGGTTGTTCCGGATGAGATTTCGTCCAGAATACGGTATGTCGGGCAGTATTCTTACGTTCCCTTCGGAGTTTAGTAAGTGACTGGCTAGCAGGACGTTCGCAACGTCGGAGGCATTCTTAAGTGTAACATTAAGCAGCCTTGGGTGGTTTAGGTGGTTAGAGTCCTTCCCCCGAGTGAACCGTGTGACGGTCAAAGGCTCTATTCTTGAGAGCTCAAGCCTCTTGTTTAATTCTCCCCAGAGCATCCTATCATTTTTGTCCTGCAAACTGAGAGGAAGGTTGGGGTTGTCAATAAGGTTCATGATTATGACACAGTCGTCACGAACCGTAATTGATTTCCCAGGTTTTCCAGGGCGTCTAGGTTTGGTATCTTGTTGGTTAGATGTCGAGGCGCGTTTTTGATTCCTGGGCTCAGTGATGACCGGGCGGACAGTCTTGGGGGCAGACTGTGTGGCCAAAGTATCAATTGATTTCCGCACGGTACTTGGGATGTTCAGTTTCGGCGGGGACGCTTGTGCCTTTTTACTCCTGTTAACGTGAGTCCAACCACCTACAGGATTTTTGGGAACCAATGTCTTATTCAAGGACTGTTCCCTGGGGGACCCAAGTTTACTGAGGGAGTCGATGACAGTCGATGTTAAGATGGTGCTGAGTTTCAGCACATCATCACTCGTGCCGTTAACAGCACCGTCCATAGCCGACCTGCCAATATCTTTTTTCTTGTTTTCCCCATGCATTCCAGCTTTGTTACCCGTCATGATGCTATCATTTACCAAATTCTTAGACAGCTTATCTCTCAGACCTGTTAGTAAAGTAATGATAGTACCCAACATAACTACGGTATCAGTATTGCAGGTAACACATACCCACCTACGATCAGACTTGCTGAGTCTACTACAGACTGCTGTTGTTTGATCTGTACATGCCTCGTGGAACCAACCTTTGCAGTTGTCACATTGCATGCCAGATGTAACAGCGAAACGGCAACCAGGTCTTTTGCATGAATTTTTCATGGCTAGTGATTTAGACTGTCTTAAAAATATCAGTAGTAAATTTAGGACAGCTAAAAAAACACAGTAAAAAAAACTGGCAAAAATGTATAAAAACAGTTAATGATAAGCTAAAGCTAGTCTTTACGTGAAAACTATAAAAAAACCGATAGTGAGCTAAGGCAAAACCACAGTAAACTATTAAGTTGAGTGAAACCGAAAAAAAGAAGTAGTCTACCGAACGTATAGCTCAGAATAGATTCTTTAGATCGGAAATGGTGCTTTAGTTGCGTAAGAACACAGCAAAAGTTTGAGATATGTAAATCATGTTAGGACTAAACTTTCCGTCCGAAAAACGCGCGTATAAACGAGTTCTTTTGTTTTAGGATTATGAGGCTGCTGGAAACAGCAACTATCTCGTTACAGGACAATCGACTGATGGTTGCAATATATAATGCACTGAGATAAGACTGTAATTGGCACCGTGACATGCAAATTAAATGAAAACAATCAATACCATGTCTCCTCTTTTCTCACGTATATGTGGTCACATTTATGTTCATCATTTATAGTTTTTCTAAATCATTTGTAACCAAACTTCACTAGTAATATAGTTCTATCTTCGGTGCTTCTGGGGTTCACATTAGCACTACCAAAGTCTTTCCTCTTTTTTGTGTGTTGTTTACAGATGTTGATTGAAGGAATAAGTGTTATATCCTTTCATTTCGCTTTACACTACGTGCCTGAATTACTCCGAAGACACCACAGGATTATTACATTATTTCAACCCGTTGGTGTCAAATTGAAGAGAAGACATCTTACAATTGAGTGACCTGCACCTGTGATGATTACACAAAAAGGAACTTCCAAGCTGCATTTGTTACATAACTGTTGTCATTATTATTTCACGAAATATATATAACTTGATTTTTAGTGTTATTTTCAGTCATTTTTTCCTCTTTCAATACCACCTTTAAAGTTTTGTGTATGAAAAGTCGTTTAGTTTAATATTATTTGTTTTGCATCTTATCATATTTTGATCAACTACGGGTCCACCATAGGGGTGAGTGCTGTACAAGCCAGAAAATTAGCAAAAAGACAAGTACATAAAAACTGCAGAAAAATGGAGATGACTGGCCGAAATAATACATAATGGGTTGCCAATAATAGTAACAAACAGTTGAATTAGAGACACAGTTCACATATATAAATAACGGCAAACTGTATTTCTCCATCAGAGTGTATAATCATCCGGTGTTCTAAAATAATGATAGTAAACTTTAGATATGTACATATGTACCGAGTCTTCATACAAAACCATCAACTGTTAAAACTGCAGTCGAATCCTCCAGTGAGCTCTAGGTATGGTCGACGTGTAATGGGAAAAGTGAGACCTTCCTGGGTTTTTTGTTGTAAGAGTCCTCATGAGTTACCTCATGATTAGGATCGTAGACGCCTTTATACAGGCTATCAGGAGTACTTGGTACGTTTTAGATCATTATCAGGTGACCTCCTGTGACCTGTCGAGTACAGTTCCATGTGATGAAGTTTGTATTCATAGGTTTAGCCTGTTATTCATACGATCTACTTTGGTGCAGTTCTCTGAAGTTTGCCAAGTGACTGATAAGCTTTTCAAAAGCGAAAGCGCGATAGTGTTGCCGCCAATATACTTAATATTTCAGAACATATAGTGCGCTACGCAAACTGGTTTTGCCGTCAATGAACTTATTTGACTATCTACTGGGCCAGTCAATACTTTTGGCGTCGGTGAAAGCTAAGCTCATGATTTGGTTCATTTCAAACCTTCCGTTGGAAACCAGGGGTGGTATTACAAGCTATTAAGTGATCTGATAGTTTCTGTGAATGTATTGGTTGTCGAATCAGACTTTTTCATGGTTAGTGGGCGTCTCACTGCTCTGAGATAGTTAGATGTTTTTTATTTCAGCTAGAATACTTGGTGAGTCTTAGATTCGAGAGTTTTTTAAAATCAACTCAAACATGACTCACATTGTCTTCCACACTTGGCGCAACCATGAATCATTCAACCGTGTCCGTTGGTTCTGTGACTGGTTTAATTTAGTCAAAATAAGTATCGAAGGCTTCGTTTAATGCACAATTAAGGATTCACTAAAGATCAATTTGAGTTGATTTAGCATTTGTGAAGAAATTTTATGTTCTTAACAAATGGAGTTACCAACTAACCGAGAACTTGTAACCTTTTTATATGGGATAGCTTCAAGGACAGCAACCGAAATAGATGAATTGTTGGAAAACTGTATGTAGATGTAGATGTATATATATTGTGGTTGTAAATAATTCCCCAAAACAATTGCTCTGTAAGTATTCGGCATTGGATACTGACCACATTAGTTTAAGTGGACTCGTTCGTACCAGATCACGTTGCAGAACGGCGTGGGAAACACCTCTTACGATCATTGGCCAGATTAGATTAGTCACTTCTCGACATATTGATAGCCCATCAAATATATCTTCCAACCTCCTCGCTTCTGAATTCTGATTTTAACTGGGTGGGCGCGATTCGATTATAGGTGTTACTGGTAAACAGTTGTCAAACTACAATACTAGTGGTATCTTCAATATATTCGAACGTAACTTGCCAAGCCGTTGAGAAGAAAGAGGAGAAAGCTCGGTATTTGATTCCAATAGCTCCCAAAAGCTTCGGCACCATAATAAGTATATTGAGTGTTGTGAATGATGTGGTAACATATCCAGCTCAGTTAGTCAAGATTTATATCATACCAATCCTACTAACTTTACAGTGTGACTCAACCCAGCGATCGATCTCTACACGTAAGCTCTTCTTGCGGACGGTAGCGAGATTCTATACTGAAAATTTTCAAAGAAGCTATGGTTGTTTCGGAACGACAATAAAATCAATTTGTTCTTTGGCCTTCCACTTTTCCGCTTCCCTTCCGGATTCCAAGTTAGGGTTTGTCTCGTGATGCAGTTTGGAGATTTCCTCAATATATGTTCGATCCACTTCCAAGGTCTTTTCTTAATTTCCTCTTCAGTTGGTAGCTGCATTGTCCTCTCCCATAAAACACTGTTGCTGATGGTATCCGGTCAATGGATATATAGCATCTTGCGAAGACAACTGTTTATAAATACTTGTACCTTCTTGAAGATGGATTTAGTAGCCCTCCACGTTTAAGCTCCATACAGTAGAACTATCTTGACGTTCTTATTGAAGATTCTTACTTTGATATTGGCTGAAAGTAATTTTGAGTTACATATGTTCTTCAATCGTAGAAAGGCTGTCCTTGCTTTGCCAATCCTCACTTTACATCTGCATCAGACCCTCTGTATTTATCAACGATGCTTCCCAGGTACGTGAATGTTTCCACCTCTTCCAGAATTTCTCCAACAAGTGTGATTGGATTAGTGTTTTCCGTGTTGTATTTGAGAACCCTGCTTTTTCCTTTGAGTATGTTGAGGCCTATCGATGCAGAGACTGTTGAAATACTTGCTATCTTTGTCTGTATTTGCTCGTGTGTATGAGATGCGAGGGCTAGGTCATCTGCGAAGTCCAAATCATCTAATTGATTCTGAGACGTTCAATGTATTTCGTGGTTCCTGTCGGATGTAGAAGTCTTCATAATCCAGTCAATCACCAGAAGAAAAAGAAAAGGGGTAGAGTAGACAGCTTTATCTGACTTCGGTCCTTACTGGAAATGCATCTGTTAGCTGTCCTCCATGCAAGACTTTGCACTGTAGTCCGTCGTGCGAGTTCCGGATAATCTTGACAATCTTCTCAGGAAGTCCATAGTGTCGAAGAAGTTTCCGTAATGTTCTGCTGTTCATACTGTCAAACACCTCATAGTCAATGAATTTGATGTATATTGACGAATTCCACTCAACTGATTGTCCTACGATGATCCGTATTTCTTGATACAAATATGATCTATATGGTTCTCTGTGGTGTGGTCCGGCGAGATCCATGTAGCTTTGTGTATTCGTTTGTATGGAAATATTGTGCCACTTATAACCAATTTTTTGAATGCACATAGATTTGTAAAGTTCTCCCTATTTTAATTTCTCTCTTCTAGTCCCTGTCGTCTCATTATATCTTCATATCCTGTGTTGTCCACCCCAACTTTAGCATTTAAATCTCCCATCAGGATTGTGAGGTCCTTTCGTGAGCACTTCTCTATAATTTATTGCAGCCTTTCATAGAACTGATCTTTATCATCGTCGTTGCTATCATTGGTGGGTGCATAACATTGGATAACGTTCATTGCGATCCCTTGCTTCTTTGTTCTGAATGATACTTTGATTATCCTGGGTTCATGAGATTCCCATCCTACAAGTGCATTTCGTGCTTCTTTGGACAGCATTAAAGCAACTCACTCAGTGTGTGTAGCATTATCCCCCTCGTGACCAGAGTACAGTAGCATCTCTTCTGTATCTAGCCTTTGTTGTCCAGTTTGTGTCCAATGGGTTTTGCTGATTCTGAGTACTGCCAATTTATATCTCCTCATTTTCGTTGCTAATTTACTGGTGTTCTCGGCCTTGCGCATTGTTCGGACGTTCCATGTACCTATAAAGAGTGTTGCTCTGGTTGTTAGAAAGGGGCATCGGCCTCATGAGTTCCGAAAAATCACGGCTTTCAAAATGAGGCATCAAAATTCTTTCTTCAACTCTCAGGGCAGAGTTTAAATGGTTTGAATTATATTTTATGGTTAGCATTTTTTGGCGAGTTAGTTTTTCTACGGGATGGGGTCGCTAACCCCATGCCCAGCCATCCTCCTTTATCCGGGCTTGGGATCGGCAATAACTCTAGAAGAGCAACAGGCGGAGCTAAGGTTTGCTGTCATGTTCATTTTCCAAAAAACGAAGTTCATAAGGCTGATGAGACAATCGATTACCAGAGAGATAGTTCTTTTTAAGTTAAGATACAACCATATTCCAATCCTAGGAAGCTTCTGTTCTCAAAAGTAAACTTGGATACACTTGTGGACAGTGAGTGATATTTGTTTACTGGAGGTTCATCCCACCAACTATTGCAATACCTGAAATAATTTGTGGACATGAGTCGTTCGACTCATGGAGAAATTGTCGACTGCAACCTAATATAATGATGTCAATCCTATGAATCGCTCGGGTTATATGAAAAATAATGAGGAGCACGCCGTCGAATACTGTAACATCTAGGGGTAGTTCATAGTGTATAAGTTGATACCCTACAGATTGCATATTGTAGCGTATATATTCACCGATAATTTACTGTTCTCTGCGGTTTTGGCACTGTCTTCTTCACCATCATTTTAAGTAATTGGTGACATTGTTTTATTAGGGTCTACTTCGTTATTAATACTGCTCTGATAATAGACCCAATCCTAAAATTTTAGATTCCTCATGATGTGACTATCTGAGCTATAAGATCTCATGTGGATGTCGCATCATTGTCTATGCTTACTAGTTTTATTGTAATCATCACAATTATATGATAGAGAACACATTCAGGCTGTAGATAGAAAAACAAATTTAGTATGAATGAAAGAGATAAGAAAGCATACATTAGTGAACACGCCTGCAAGGCTGAGCCATACCACCTGATTAGATCCAACTAATTCTGTTCCTTCATCCATTGTTGGTTTTTTCCGCATTACATGCTGAATATCCAGATTCCTAGTTGTCTCGTGTTCAACTTTGGGGATTATGTGGTTAGGGCCCAATGCCACTACAACCTCAGCGGATTTGTAGAAGACATGTCCAACATTATTATTTTTTATGGAAGAATTTCAGCTAGCTGTGATATTCCATGATGTGACTTCTTAGTTTATAATATCCTACATGGGACTGTCGCACATAGGATGTTATCAAACGAATAATAAGAAACCTCTGAGTATTGGTAAACTGAAAGACAATATGCACAAAATTCAGATAATACTCCGAAACGTGTGAAAAGAATGAGCCAGTAGAACACTAAAATAAATATATTCAGTTTAGATAGATCAATTGTAGTTGGAAGAAATGTGAGTATCCTTAGATTCAGATATTAATCTACTAAATGTTGCACTGAGTGCTTTCTAGTTCTTATAGTACATCTAAATACTAAAGTTCAAGAGCTAAGACATCAACTAATCTGTATTTGTATTCTGGAATGTGTTTATATAACTTAAATTTATAATCGTCGTAATAGCGCAATTTCAACTGTCATTTACGTACGTGTTGGGAATGGATAGGGTTTCGACTCTGGCTGAGCCTCTGGTTCAATTTTCTAAGGATTCTGTACATTTTATCAATCGATGTACGAAACCAGATCGTAAAGGTGAGCATTAATTCTCGAAGATTTCTATTCGTAGAGTTTAAGAAAAACGCTATTGCTACTGCAATTGGATTTCTGGCCATGGGCGTACTTGGATTCATCATCAAATTAATTTTCGTCCCTATTAACAGCATAATTGTTGGAAATTAATGATTATTCTTTCTTAAAATTTAATTTGTGAGCTGGCATTTGTAATCTACAAGCACCAAACATATAATATACGAACTTGTTTTTTATTGATTCGTCTTGAGTACTGCGCAGTTACCATATTTGCTGTTTTTAGGTTGGTCAAAACCTTCTTTTTATAGGCCATCCAGTTCTGTGTGAGTAAAATACATCCGAAACTTGAAGTGTCTGATCTTAATATTTTACCAACCTCGGAACCAATATCATTTTGGACATAACGTCCGAAAATCCCTTGATAAACTGCTTGTGTTCTTGTCTGCTCCTTTACTATGACTTGTGTTGGTGCCGTTTTAACGAGTTTGGGACAATAAGTCCGAAAAGCTACCCAAAATAATTCCCGCACAAACGTCGTGCTACTTTGTAACTTGGTTCTAAAGTAATTTATCACCGTAATTGTACTGAATTTTGTAAAATATGACTTAAGTGTTAAGTTTAAGCCACCAGATAATTTTGGGTTGACTTCATAGATTATGAAGATCACAACGATTAACCCACTTTGTCTAGTTTGAATTCCATGTTCTTTAATATCGTTTTGAAGAAACGTAAATAAAATGTTACAGTGAAGTTTCTCGGCTCATATACAGGTGTCTGACTGTCCAGTGCGGCTTGGTGATGCACAACATAGGGCATCACACAACTGTCACTCGAATGAGGTACTTCACTTTAAATTCGAGACAGAAAAGGAACAAATAGCGTAAATAATGGTGTGAACTAAAATCCGAGTAAATATTACGAAATAACCGGTGCAATAGAGTAATGAAAGTTGAAACATTGACACTAGGATGTAAAAAACTTAATCATAATCGTTTATCTGACTATTTATATTCATATCGTTCATTGTCGAGTTACTAATTACACAGATTCCAAATAAGAAGTCCCTCTACTTAGCGAGCATTTTGTCCGTATACAGCTAAGCTTTGCAAGTCCTCGACGATTACTCAGTGACAGTGTCTTTGGATGCGGAACTAAGCAACCAGTTTCAATCTCCCTTGTAGCGAGTCAGTATACTTTTCATTTGTTTTCAATCAAACATTGGCACAGGACACCAAATATATATGCACTTCATTATTCGAGGACTACAATACTACCCGAGTGACTAAACCGAAGCAGGTGGCTTTCTTAGGCTACCACTCTCAGAACCTCTGACCTAGAGGGCTTATCAACAAGGTGGTGGAGCAACATCGGGAGACAGTCTCATGGTGGCCATGGCCCTTATAATTCATCAGAATCTTGAAGCCCATGTACACCATTGGTTGGAAATCTGGGTCTCCCGACTCCATGTGGACCTCCCATCGCAGGGGCTGGTACTGTGTCAAACTCGCGTAGGCTATTCCAGCCTCTGGACAGACCAGTTTATTCATTCTTCCCAAGTCATTTTTTCTTTGCCACTTATTCGCTTAACCCTGTACGTTCTTATTTACGTGTGCGTTAATTACTCTATTCATTGTGTCCGTAACTTATTTTGTTTGATTATAAATATTGACTCACGGTTGATTAAATGGAGTTGCTTCACTTGCCTCCACCGCTGCGAGTTGCCAAGTTTCGTTTCGTTCACTTCGTCTCATTGTCTGTTCAGATCAACGATTGTAAGAAATGTACGTATGAAAAATGCAATCGGGTATCTACTTAATTCCGTTATTCACTGACGCGATTTAGGTCGATTATATACAAGGGTAGCCGGGATGTATACTTCAATAACAATTGGCCTACGATTCATTTGGAGACAGATAAAGAACACTAAATCATATCCACTAACACGGTTGAAGCTCCCGGACATTCATTTTTAGTCCTCTCATTTTCGTAAACATTCGCGCCACGATAAGGCAGTAGCTGTATACGCATGGCCATGTGAGAACATATCGAGAGGGAGATCTGACGCTCTTCACCCTCGACCATACTGGGGCATGATAGAGACATCTGCCAATCAAAGCTTCGCAGCACAGTTAGGAATGTTGTGCTGATTTTTGCACGAGTATTCCAAAGGCGTTATTTCTGTACATTATATGGTTAACAGGTGATTTCCCTCCGTTTGATATTGAAACTGGATGATACAGAAAAGACATTGGGAAAGAGTGGACTTCTATCCATTAGATTGTTTTGGTTGGCATTTACAAAACAGATTAATCCTACCATTTCTCACATTCGGTATTGGAAAACAGTCGTGATATACTTTGAAATAGTAATTACTAGTCGGAATTGATTGATTACGTTAATCGACAACTTAGCGTTTACCAAAGTAGCCTATATATTCATTCCTTATCTTCCTGTCGACACTAAACCTTAACATCTATCTTTTATTTTTCGAGTTCATTCCTTTTTATGGTGTATTCTCTATTTAACTTTTTCATAGCCATTTAAAATACTATTCTTTCAACTTCTTTAAAATTCTCATCTTGTTTATTTTTCGTTATGTTGTGAGGTATGACAACTCAATGCGACGAAATTATGCTGTAGAACCTACGTTATTTTGCAATTTAACATTGTCGTATGGAACCGGTTTTTAAATGTGATCTAAGCTTTGAATATAGTTGAAAACTCTGCGTTTTTCAGTAAAACCCTGTAAATCGAATACTACTTATTTTCAAGATTCACTCGGACTTTAAACGCTCTAACTTCCACAGAGTTGTAAAGCAGATATCATAAACATGTCAACATGTTTTCTCGGTTAAAGTGACTGACTGGAATTAACAAAATTGTGATTACACACATTTAAATTGTATATATATATATATATATATATATATATATATATATAACACTTATTACAAAAATGCATCTTGTTTATAAAATATCAACAACAAAACGGTTTGAAGGTAAACTTTTAAAACCAAAATGTTCACGCAATATATGAAATGATTTGGACACTTCATTTCGTTTCACATATTCATTGACTGAGTTCAATGCTGCTGCCTAAAAAATAGAAATATATACATATGTCAATAAAAATATTAAATGTATGTTCTTGTAAATATATAACCATTTCAACAGACTTCTTTAATCTTATGAAATTAAGGATATAAAAGAAAGTTAAGAACGATCGAACCAAGATATGTCATTAGAAAACGGAGCCATTAACTATTATAGGTATCAATGCCAAGATTGGACTTGATAGTTTTCAATAAATTGAGCATTAGGTAGAAGGTTAATAATAAGTTCAACCAATCCACTAAATTGAACAACCGTCCACCATTGTCTTTAGTGAGTTACTATCTCACAACAGACCTGGTTGTACTCCACTGGTCACTGCTTCTCACTGGAACTCCAGGAAATAACTTTTGCGCACTGCTGAGGAGTCCCACAATAGGACGAAACGGTCGTCCAGTGCTTTCAGATTTTCCACGGTGGTCTAGCTTCAATTGACTCATGATTTCAACTATGAAAATACTGAAATATTCACAAACCCCCTTCTGAAGATACATATTTGTTCATACTCACTACAACTGACTGAGTTTCCATTTACAAACTCATTGTATTAAGGAAATCGTGATTAAGTTTTTCAGTCAAAGGTTCAAGAAGAAAATTGCTCCCTTCGGTATAGGGGGTTAGGGCAGTACCAGAGACTAGCCATGACGACAAGCTTGAGGTTAAGTAGGTCTAGAAATTATGTCAAAGATAGTTACCTCTCGAAATTAAATGTGATTTATGACCCAATGCATAAACAACTTTCTTAGTAGTCATCAAGAATATACCACAGTTTACTAAAAATAACATGACGAGGAAGGGAGCTATGTGATTAGGCCTCATGGACATACTTAAAAGCAAGAAGTCATTAACAGCAAAACAATCAAACTACTACACGGCATAAAAATAGATAGCACAATTGGTAGTCGGTATTAGCGCAGCAGTCCATATAATCTGTATTGGTAAGAACGAATACTTTCAAATGGTGTTTCTATACTGACATTGGTCGCTTTGAACAGTACTAGTGAGTTACAATAAGCCTGCTGGCATAAAACAAATGATTCGTGGGTTATGCTTATGATTTTTATATATCCCTCTCTGAAGTGAATTTTTCATACTGCGAAAATCAAGTTATATTGAATTGATGTTAATAATGATCAAAAGTCGAGTATCTATCTATTATTACAGTACGTGAGTAAATATTGATGGGATTAATCTTAATGATCAACGATAAACGATTTCTTGTTAGAGGGTAGTTAACACACTCGTCTATCAACTACTAAACTGCGGATATGAACTATGCTTCACAACTTATGTTTGGGTAGCTTGGCTAGCGTTCCTAGTACTTCACACAAAAGCAGTATGAATAAATACAGAGTACACACACCTACACTTGATAGACAAGAGTCATATTAAATAAGAAATTAGTTTTGATAAATTATCTCAATAATTTAACATACCATTAACACTAGGATGTCAAGCACACGTTTTCTATCATCTAATTGTCGATAATAGTTGAGTGCTTTTAAGAGTTCTGTCATATGCATTTGAATAACTACAAGTGACAAAAGAAAAAAAACGATAAGAAATAAGTTAAGTCAAAGTTGGAAGATGCATTCAAGTGACAGAGAGATGTGTGGGCGGTGAGTAACACCTGATTGCCCACACTTCAAGAAGAAAGATCGGGTTAGTAATGACGCTCTTTTAAACCTGGGAGGATTAGAAGTCCATGGTGCATGGGGGGCTACTGTTCTTAGCACCAATCTTTCGATTTTTGTCTGTCTGTGGGAAGGCAGGATTACTGAAAATGCTGGCTATTTGCACGAAACATTTTAGTGCTAGTAAAGTCGATAGAAAGACCTTTACTTGAACTTTGGTTTTACCGCTATCTCCAACCGATTTGGTTGGCATGGTGAAAACACGAAAGACAAGTGTTGTAAACTGCATAACTCTATCCACCTAATGTGTCAGGGTAAGATCTACGGTCAGTGAACGAATACACGGGCCTCCTGTAATTGGTAAAAGTTTGTACATATGTACTAGTTTTTATATTCCGTGAAATGTATTCGTATGTGATCACAGTGTTTTACAGTCTTCGAGCGGTAGTTCACAGCTACTAGAGTACGTTTTAAACAGATTCGGGAATTGTTATTTCCTTGATTTGTAGCAAATACAGTGTCATTGTAATTCCAAGTTTCTCTTGCATAGAATTTAATCTGAATGAAGACTTCACACTATTCAGCATGTGCTTTCTACTCGACCGACCATGCATGTTACACATCGAAAGTAAATAGTGTGATAAAGTTTGTTGGTTGTATTTCATAGGTACTTTCATGCAGTTTTAGTAAGTTGGATGATCGCAACAGGTACTCCATCGTGCAGATATCTATACCGTATTAACTTAAACTGAAGTGTTATACATGGATAGGCAAGTATTCCTTTCGGTTAAGATGATGTTAGGCCTATTGCATTTGTATAGTGGCTACGACTCTAGTCGTGTTAGAGACTAGAGTTGAAGCAGAATGAAAAAAACACAGATAAGCCGATTGAGGACATAGCATGATTTAATGAGTTCACACAATACAACAACTGTATTACGGACGTAACTCAGTTCGCTGATATCAATAGGTTGATAAAAATCTTTTACTTGAGTTAACTCAGTGGTAGAAAGCTGAAGCCAGAAATTCTAGTACCTAGGTTTTATGTTGGTTAACACTGATCAGCAGTCAATTGTGTCCACAATCTTCAAGGGATCGATGCTCCCTGTTGGATACTAACTTAAATTATCTAGCATCACTGTACTGTTTGGGACTCCACTAAACTCTTTTAAAACTAAGTTATTTACACTAACTGATCTCTAAGCTGACTGTGTAACCCTTGGTCAATAAAATTCGACTGACAATGAAAACTAGACAACATTAATACTAATTAGTAATCAGCCTAAAATGAGTCAATAATGTTGAGAATTCCTTAGTTCCTGTCACTGATATGAAATCCAAATTGTAAATGGAAAGAATATTATTATCATCGTTGTGTTGAATAACTTTCCTATTATTATTATTTTTTTAAACACATAAATATTGGTACAAAGAGACACCAGATACATATGTGCCGCACAAATCTCATTCGATTTGTGTGAGGGCTGTGATACTGCCCAGGTGCCCAAACTGGGGCCTTTGACCTAAAAGTCTAACCCACAAGGCAATGAAGCATCGTGAGGAGATGCAGTCCCATGGTAGCCGGTGATCAACAATTGATTCATATGCCATTTGTTCCCTCAGGATACTGGAGCCCATGTGCACCACTGGTTTGGAATGAGGGTTTTCCAACTCCCCTAGATGAACTCGCAGTGTCCACCAACTCGGTTAAAGCGCCGGACATTCGCTTTTCGTCATCTCAATTTCGTAAACAACAGTAATGCCACTTTGAGAAGGCAGTGAGTAGGACTTCCCTGTCAGAGGCTATATACGCAGGGCCATGTGAGAGCATTTCGAGAGGGAGGGCCGAGTCTCCCCACTCTCGGCCGTACCAAGGCATTTGGGGGCAACTTTCCTATAATTTACAAGAAATAAATAACACAACTAACAAATGTACATATATTGACTTACATGAATGATTATTCTCATTGGTATCAATTAAAAGTCGTGTACGACTAAGAAATACTTGACAACGAAATTTTGTTAATTGATCTGTACGATGTAACATTTCTTCTAAGCTAGCATTCAACTCAAATGTCACATTAGGATTTGCTTGTTTTAATCCATGTATCCATATGGAGCTTGAATCAACATCATTATTTGTATGGTCAATTTTAGTATTCTTGTCGTTAGGATTGTTAGTATTATCATTAATTGCCATTTTGTTATTCATGGATAAATGTATAGCACATTGTAATAATTTGATCATCTCTATGCCTAAACTTAATCGATAACGTTTACATAACTTTAATGTTATATCGATTTCGTTGAAAGCATACACATAAAGCTTCAATGTAATCAACAATTCAATCTGCCAAGTAAGAGATACGACAAACGAAAAGTGTTTAGCGTTATACAAAATTGAAGAACAACTAACCGACTAACGAATTGTAGTAACTAAATTCTCCACAAAACCCCTTCTGATCTATAATCATATGGTCACTAGTGACTGACTTCAAGAGATATCTCCTTGAGTTCTGGTGGGAAGCAGTGACTAGTGGAGTTCTACCAAGTCTGTTGTAGAGATATCAACTCACTGAAGACAATTGATGAACGGTTGCTCAACTTTGTGGATTGGTTGAAGGTAAACATTAACACCGTTGTATGCCGGCTCAGTGGTCTATCAGTTAAGGGCTCTGGCTGGAGACTGGTAGGTCCTGGGTTCGAACCTCGCAAGTGCGGGATCGTGGGTGCGCACTGCTGAGGAGTCCCATAATAGGACGAGATGGCCGTCCAATGCTTCCAGGTTTTCCATGGTGGTCTAGCTTCAATTGACTCATGATTTCAACTATGAAAATACATTGATAATGCTCAAATGTTGTTTAACATTGTTATTTTCTAGTATTGACGGGATTAACTGTCATATTTACAAAGAATGAAATAGTTTTATAATCCTTTTGTAAAGTTTCTCTACAACAATATAAATTATCGAGTTAGGACTCAAACCATCTAAAGAGCATCGTGCTGGCTGCGAGGAATGAACATTCTAAGTTCAACTTCGCTCTATAAGTCATTAAGTCAATTGTGCGAATTGAAAAAAATTTTCAAACTAGTATATAGGACAGTTACCTAGTTAATGTCAGTCACTAATGGAAATCATTAACTGGATACGGATTTTTGAATTCTGAGCTACACTTCTATGTGTATGTAAAGGCTGATGATTTTATATCCTACTGTTCAAATTGATCTAGGTGTAAACTCAATGTTCGGACGATAGATATTCAATAAATAAAGTATAAAATGTTCGATATGTAGAGAATGGCAAAGAGCTAAGGCAACAGTATTTCATAGGAATTGGACAGTAAAATGAGAATTTATAATACATATGTTTTGTATCAAATGACGCAACAATCGATTTCTGCTACCTAGAAAGTTGAAGGAAGATAAGAATTGAATTCCTTCCAAGTTGTTGAGTACTATGCTATATAGAAAGTAAGTTATATTGGACATATGCAGTCTATTGTGTTCTCTGTTTAGCTAATCTAATGTTTGGTTGATTGATCTGTACCACAAAGTAACTGAGTAACCTTTTAGTGGCCCTATATCGGACTCCAGTGAGGTCGTATGAATGATTGTTATTGAAATAGACATATCGCCAATCCTCGTATATAATTATCAACTTAAATCGACTAAGTGAATAACGGAATTAAGCAAGTCAAATAAGTTTATTTCCTACAGTCGTTGATCTGAACAGACAGAGAATCACAGTCAATGAAGAGGAGCGGAACGAAATGAGGCGCAGTGGAGAAGGCATGTGATCCAACTTGATTTAACCACACATGTGATGAATAGGATAAGAAATGCACACGCATACGCTTACATAAAAACAGTCAAGGTTGATAAGCAAGTAAGTGACAAGGTCAAAAAATGTGACTCACGAAGAATGAACAGATTGGTCTGTCCAGAAGCAAGAATAAGCTGTGTAGGATTCCATAGCACTACAGCTTAACTTCTACGGATATTTCGAATGGATATGGGATAAGTGCATTATCACAAATGAGAAAAACCTGATTCCCCTTAAATGTTGTGATCTGAGTTATTGTATTTACTAGACAGATTATAAGTATAATCCATACTTATTAGTGAGGACAAAACAAATCTAAGTGATTGAACTGTATAAAAAAATATGTACTTACTAAAGCTAAATGTGCACGCAGCTCAATCAGAGCTAATTTACATAATCCACCAACAGGAGTATGTTCAGGAAATGTAGGCAATATTAAGTGAGAGAATGGATTTGTTTGACTCCATAATTCATTTGATTGTAGTAATTGGTTATTATGGTTATTTTTTGCCGATTGTTGTAACAGTCCACAGTCATTATCACGTCTTGCAATTATAGTGTCAATAATATACCGTAGAATATCATGTGTATAAGATACATTGCCACGTTTCTGTTCAACTTCAGCTTGCCTATAGATTAGAAAATATAATTATAAACTAACATTCTATAATGCAATATCCATATGAAAGATCATTTTTATTGTAAAAACGAACTGACTACGGGTGTGATTTCATACACCTACATGTGCACATACACAAGCTATATAATTAGTTAGTCAAATGCTGTAAAAAAAACTAATGGCATCAATGAAGTATCGATTCCAGTTTCCACACCTTACCAGAATTAGTAAACTAAGACAGGAAATCAACAAGATGTAGAGAGGTAAAGGAGAAGCAATAATACAAACGACAGTGGAAAACTGAACATAAATAGTACACTTTAAAAGAAACAAATAAGATTGATGAGTGATAAGAGCTAGGAATGACATATAGCTAGAAAAATGTAGAAGATAACACAGAGAATGCGTGGAAACGTGCGATTGTATGGTCGGAAATTACGTGTCATATTCATTAACATTTTTAAGCATAAATTAAAGTTTAAATTCATTTAGTATTGTTTGTTTGAATCTTCCCATCGATGTGTTAGGACTGAAACTGATCAGTCTCTAATTGGCATATGTGCATACTGTGCGTATTGCCTCGATATAGCCTAAATTCACAAGCATGGTGAGCGAAGATGGATAGTGGCTAGCAGTTGAATCCAGTTTGACGCCTTATTTGTGAATTAAGGCTATATCGAGGCAATACGCACAGTATGCACATATGCCAATTAGAGAATGACCAGTTGCAGTCCTAAAACATCGATGGGAAGATTCAAACAAGCAATAATAAGTGAATTTCAACTTGAACCGATTGCACAAGCAAGTGACTATGAGGAGTCATTGGTCGAGTGGATAACGTGATGGTGTTTGAAGCGAACGGTACTGGGTTGCAGTGCCACAGTGAACATCAATTCCAAGATGCAGGTACATTCGGCTGACGAGTCCCAAATAGGACGAAACGCGCGTCAAACTGGATTCCATTGCTAGCCACTATCCATCTCTGCTTATAAATTAAAGTAGTTTGTATGCGTCCTAATCCAAAAATCTATTTATTTGAACATAGTTTATACAAGTAAACAACGACTTCATGTATAGCAGCATTACATCACTGAAGATACCAAATCGATTGCTGAGAGGAGTATTCTACCAATTAAATTTCTTACCGTGTATCAAAATGAAGGAAAGTAGTTATCTAAGATAAAATATAACAAGAATAAGATCCATAGACGATAATTAAATGAACCTACTACGTCTATAAGTTGATAGGGTAATCTCTATACTTCTAAAAAATTAAGCTTCGATTAAATAAACTTATGGATGATCAAAACCAGTTTACACTAATGACATACTGTTGACTGATTCTTTTGGTAACTTTAAATGATTCTGAGGAAATAAAGTCAACTTCTAGCCAATCAGAATGAAGGTGAATAAATGAAGTTTATTGAATAAGACAGGAAAAAGCTTAAAATTAAAAGTCAAAGTTTGAAATTTAGGTTACGAATCAGGATTAATGGTTAGAAATCGAGCGGACAAAAGCTTTGTAAATAATAAATGAAAGCGAAATTTTGAGCGACCATTCACCAATTGTTTTCAGTGAGATGTTATCTCAAAACAGACGTGGTTGAACTCCTGAGTTCGAATCTCGCGAGTGCGGGATCGTGGATGCGCACTGATGAGGAGTCTCATAATAGGACAAAACGGCCGTCTAGTGCTTCCAGGTTTTCCATGGTGGTCTAGCTTCAATTGACTAATGGTTTCAACTTTGAAAAATACTGAAATATCCACAAAACTTCTGAATAAATGAAAGGTTACACAGTTAGTTTATTGATTTCATCTATTAGGAACTATTAAATTGTCTTCGAAAATCTATAAGATTATAATCCTTTTTTCTTTAATCTTCCCATGTTTATCACTTTAAAGAGTCTCGATAAGTTAATATTAGTAAGCTTTATTTGGCTTTTAATCAGATATGAAATATCTGCTATCTTCAGTCAGTCAGCTACAACGTAGGACTAGGCACATTTATGCATCAGTCCAAGTTGCCATACCTCATTCATTAGCACAACAAGATCAACACCGGATTCATAGAAGTAGTTAATTTAGTGGTAGTAGTATATAAAAGAAAGGTTGTATATAAGGATATAGTATGGGAAGGAAGACATATATGAAGCAAGCTTAATCTGAAGGTTTAAGGGAAGATAAAGAGTGTATATACCTACTATCGTAATAATAAAATAATTACATTTTTTTTATCACATCCACCCTTGATATTGATACTCTTAGATTTAATAGTTTGGTTAGCAAATTATACTTTAAAAATTTCTTTGGTTATTCAACCATGGTTATAACGAATAACCAAGTCCTTCGTAAATTTCGATTCATACTACCGCGCTGGTATTTGCAATTCTCTTATTAGTTACTTCTTCTTTTGGACAGTCATTTTACTATAGATGCCTAAGATCATGGTTTTCATTATATAAACAGACCTGTTATATCATATTCTTGACTTCATTTAGGAATATTAAAGGTCCCATGAAAGTCTCGACTTTCTCCTCTTATTCGTATACGGATCATCAACATCGAAGTGTTGTTGAGCATCAGTTATCCAATCTGTATATTTGGTCTAAATCTCATTTCGAATAATAGAAATCTCCCAATAGTTTGTGATCAAATAATTGCCAAACTAAAACATAAATAAACAGCCAAACTCTAGTCCCCTAAAATTTGTTTAACCGATATGTATTATTCTGCATAAGTATCTGTTTTCGTGGAAGTTGGTTGTTTTTTTGTCAATAAACTTATATCAGCTGGAGAACTCCTATTGAAATCCTATCGAAGTGCTGAATAGCTATTTTGTACTGATTCGGGACTCCTTAGTCAAATGAAAAAACTGTACGGCGATTTTTTTTCATTTTCAACGGTTGGTGTCAGTTTTTATGACAAGAATTAACTACAACTAATCAATGATAAACTTACCTTATAGCAGATTCCCATGGACAATAAAGTTTTAGTGAATTGACTAAACGATCACATTGAGCTAAATCATAACCAGATCGTAGATGTTGCTCTAGCTCAACTTCCATGCTGGCTTGTAACAAAGGTGATTGGTTTGGAAAACGACACAGTGTAGATCGACATATTTTAGACAACTTTAGTGCTGTCTCAATTGATCCCTTTGAAGAGAAAGAGAGAGATAAAATTTTCACAAAACTTAGAAATGTTTACCTGATAAACTGATAAGGATGCAAAATCCCCAGTAAACTATTCACTCAAACACCACTTCGCTACTTTTATTCCCGTAAATTCGAATTTCCGTGTTTTTTCACACCTAACATCCTATCCCGCCAATATACTCGTTTATTTTTATCACTATTTAAGAAGCTAATTTCTCATTTGCCAAAAGCTTTATTAGTACTCTAAGTCTATACCCTATTTTTAAGATCTCTGTAGATGTATTCATTCATAAATGTAGTTTGTTTAAATCAACTTTTTTTTAGATCACTATCAATAAATATTCTTTGTAAGATTGTCTGCTGAATAAACCAAGGACTAAGATTCTGTTAAAAAAAGAGCTGCTATTAAGATAACAGCTGATCGTGACAGATAAAGAAATTTAAAACTATAGCAGAATCAACGTCATCTGTTCTTGATCTGATGTATCTACACATTCTACAGATCATATCGCTAACAGTAGAGCTGAGTTCAATTATGATCATGAACCAAACTGTCACTATTCACATATTCAACACTAAAATATGGTTTACCACTCAGCTTAATATATAAATTCAATTACAGTATTTATTTATTTAAACACATAAATATTGGTACAAAGGGGAATCATATACATATACGCCACACAAATCTCATTTATGTGTGGACTGTGATACCGCCCAGGTGCCCAAGCTGAAGCAGGTGGTTTTCTTACGGGGACCACACCCCGAGCCTTTGACCTATAGATCTGATCCACAAGGCAGTGGAACAACGTCAGGAGATGCAGTCTCATGGCAACCGATGAACAACGATTAATTCATACGCCATTTGCTCCCTCAGGATACTGGACAACATGTGCACTATTAGTTTGGAATGAGGGTTTTCCAACTCCCCTAAGTGGACTCGCAGTGTCCACCAACCCGGTTAAAGCACCGGACATTTGCTTTTCGTCCTCTCAATTTCGTAAACAACAGTAATGCCACTGTGAGAAGGCAATGAGTAGGACTTTTCTGGCAGAGGCTATATACACGTGGCCATGTGAGAGCATTTGGAGAGAGAGAGAGCGGACTCTCCCCACTCTCGGCCGTACCAGGGTATTCGGGGCTCAATTACAGTAAGCCTTTGTTGACCAGTTCATGTACTTTTCACACAAATACAAGAACCGAATATTATACCACTACTAAAGGAAAATAAATAAAAATGTATTAGTGGTATCTGCAGGGCTTAACATCAGTCCTTGTATGAATTATTAAAGTGCGCTGGACAGTCATTTTGTCCTATTTCATAAGAAATCTATGAGAAATTTAGACTATTCCATGGTAACTTTAAAGTCTTGTGGAGACTTACTTACTTACGCCTGTTACTCCCAATGGAGCATAGGCCGCCGACGAGCATTCTCCAACCTACTCTTGTGTGGAAAAATCACAATTCAATAAGATAATATATAAAGAAAATACGAATAAACTTACCATAGAATTAAACTCTTTAATAATATTTGCAAAAGCATTAGCTAATACAGTATCAGAATGACGACATGGTTCTAAACAATCTGCATTAATGATACATTGCATCAATACAGTGGCCATATTTCTGTATGTTGATTTTATGCATTGGACAAAGAAAAAAGGAAATGTATTATGTCATCAAAAACGGACGCTTATTGTGAAACATAAAGATTATTATTAGTTCAAGATCTTGAGTGTAGGGTCGTGGGTGAACACACTACTGAAGAACTTGAAATGAAAACTTAATAACTTCTATCATGCTTTATAGTTTTTTGAATGATTTCAGTTCATGATGAATAATAATAACAACCTTATGACTAACAAACCAATGACATTAGATGACAGTTGCACAATATTGAGAATTGATTAAACTTAAAAACACAAGCCATTGGACGTTAACCAAGTGACCTAAGGGATTAAGCGCTCGTTGGCAACTGTCGTGTAATCATGGAACTATACCACTGAGGAGTCTCATACCTGGATGAAATAGCTATCTAATCTTTTCTGGGTTCCAATCATTATCTAACTAAAGTCAGTCGGTCAGCTACAACGTAGGACCAGGCACATTTATGCATCGGTCCAAGTTGCCATACCTCATTCATTAGCACAACAAGATCAACACCGGATTCATAGAAGTAGTTAATTTAGTGGTGGTAATATATAAAAAAAGGTTGTATATAAAAATATAGTATAGGAAGAAAGACAGATATGAAGCAATTTTAATCTGAAGGTTTAAGGGAAGATTCTGAGCAATGTCACCTAGAGTCTCCAAACATTGGTTACGATAGTAATGCGGACCCCAACTAAGTAGTTTGCATCTACAAACATGACTCAGACTAGAAGTTAGTGACTTCAAGCACTGATGCCACATTTTGGTTTGGCAGCCCCTAACTTTCTTCCCGACACTAGTCAGCATAGCGCGTCGTTGTAATCGGTGTTCAGGAACACGTAACACGTGGCCTAACCATCTCAGTCGATGAAGATTCATGACCTCATCAACTAAAGTCAATAAGTGATGTAAACTACAAAATACACCAATCTCCACTGGCCATCTCTCTCTGCACTAATAATTTCATAATTGTTGTGATAAGAAAAAATAATAAAAAAATAAACATTCATTAAAGGATATCATAACAGTTAATTAACCCATAGAAACTATATTATTCTTACGGATAACCATAAAATTGCCACATTGTAGCTAAATCCAATTGACATACAGTAAAATATGCTTGTGATATAATATTAACAGAATTAAAATAAACAGTTAATAATCTATAAAAATAGAAAAAAAAACAATAAAAGTTGATAGAATTGTTTATGATATAGAAATGAATTTATTAAATGACAAGATTATATAGTTCAAGGTTCAGGATATTAGTCGACAGGGAAGTCCTTCTCGCTGCCTTCTCACAGTGGCGGAGGTGCTGTTTATGAAATTGAGAGGATGAAAAGCGAATGTCCGGCGCTTTAACCAGGTTGGTGGACACGGCGGGTCCATCTAGGGGAGTTGAAAAACCCTCATTCCAAACCAATGGTGCACATGGGTTCCAGTATCTTGAGGGGAAAAAATAGCCATCACGTTATCCACTCAGCCACTGAGGCTGACGAGTCCCGAATAGGACAAAACGCACGTCCTGGATTCCAAGGCTAGCCACTATCCATCTTTGTTTACTCATCGAATAGTTTACTTTTGAAAATAAAAAAATCAATAAATTCATTCACCGGGTATTGGCTATGCGTTAGTGATACTATGTGGTTGCTCAAAATGGATTAGGGAGAGCGGGTCTAGAATCTTGGATTTGGCCTGGTGACTAAAAATCGAATATCTTAATCACTAAGTCATAAAAAAATATTTATGTATGCTGGCATTAGTTTTGTAACAGGTACTTGGCTATCTTTTCGAAAAAAACACATGATCATGTTAGTCTAGTGTATTCGCAAATGTTAGTATTGTTTATTTAAATAACTCAATAACATCAAACAAGTTCATGTATTCCACTTTGAGTCATACGTCTTATCTGTAACATTTAGTCATACTATACTGACTACTTCTACTACTCGACAACTTCACTTATCTTGGAAGTCTGATCAGCCCTAATGGGTTGGTGTCTGACGAAATCTCAGCACGGATTCGAAAAGCTCGTTTGGCTTTTGCCAACTTACGGCACCTATGGCGAAGACGAGATATCCGTCTATCAATTAAAGGACGAGTATACTGCGCAGCAGTTCGCTCTGTTCTACTTTACGGTTGTGAAACATGGCCATTAGGAGTAGAAGATACTCGTAGGTTACTAGTATTTGACCACAGATGCCTTAGAAATATTGCTCGCATCTGCTGGGATCACCGGGTAAGTAATAGTGAGGTTAGACGCAGGGTATTAGGGAACGATGGTAAATCAATTGATGAGGTCATGAATCTTCATCGACTGAGATGGTTGGGCCATGTGTTACGTATGCCTGAACACCGATTACCACAACGCGCTATGATGACTAGTACTGGGGATTGTTGGAAGAGAGTTAGGGGCGGCCAAACCAAAACATGGCATCAGTGTTTGAAGTCACTAACTTCTAGTCTGAGCCATGTTGGCAGATACAGACTACCTGGTTGGGGTCCGCGTGACTATCGTAACCAGTGGTTGGAGACTATAGGTGACATGGCTCAGAATCGATCACAATGGCGTAGGTGTATACACTCTTTATCTTCCTTTAAACCTTGAGACTAAAATTGCTTCATATCTCTCTTCCTTCCTGTACTATATCCTTATATACAACCTATAATTTATATACTACTACCAACACTAGATTAACTACTATGAATCCGGTGTTCCTCTTGTTGTGCTAACGAGGTATGGCAACTTGGACCGATGCATAAATGTGCCTGGTCCTACGTTGTAGCTGACTGACTGACTCTCAAATCAACAATAAATGGAAGAGAGTTTGGACCTATAATCCAATTCACTCTGATTTATAAACTTCAGAAAAAAAGTATCTATACTTTTCAATCTCGATTCAATTTTGATCTCAATGATGCACTATTGAAATGTTTCCTTCTCCTTAGCTTTTTTTTGCATTTATTCTCCACTTGAATTATCTACAAAGAATTTGTTTGATTTTTTTCTCCTGATGAACTCCTCTCAACGTAGGATAGTAAATACTTTAAAATTTCTATGTCTGTCTACCGATTATAACCAATCTATGAAGTACAGACTGGTTAGCGTTCAATACGAATATCAAAACAGTTCTACTGTATCAAGCGGAGACGTGGAAAACTACGAAAACCATCATCCAGAAGATACAGGTGTTTATTAACAGTTTTCTACGCAAGATACTTCGAATCCGTCGACACTATCAGCCACAACCTACTGTGGGTGACAACAAACCAGATTCCAGTGGAGGAAGAAATCAGGAGGAAGCGCTGGAAGTGGATACGACACACATTGAGGAAATCACCCAACTGTGTCACAAGGTAAGCCCTCACATGGAATCCTGAAGGCCAAAGGAGAAGAGGAAGACCAAAGAACACATTACGTCGAGAAATGGATACAGACATGAGAAGAATGAACGAAAATTGGATAGAACTAGAAAAGAAGGTCCAGGACAGAGTGTGTCGGAGAAAGCTGGTCAGCGGCCTATGCTCCATTGGGAGTAACAGGCGTAAGTACGTATGAAGTACAGACTAATATACTCAAGTCTGAGCTATATCATATACATGTGCCGTATGGTGGACTAATTAAAATAAAATGGAGTAATGTTCGAACAGGGAACAAAATACATGAGATTGTTGGAAACTATTAACTATTATTCTTGAGTAAATTGGTTTGCTTACTGTCAAAGGTACTGACTAGACAATCGTTTCATGAAATTTTTTAAAAATAATTAATTGTTACAATTACAAATCTAATTATAGGTTTATGTGGCTTATCGACTATGTGAAGAATACAGTAGGAAAATCATTGGATTTCTTATCAATAGCATAATCGAAAGCACAACAAAACTTGAAAATAATCGAATTGATTTACAACGCAGCAACAAACTTATCAAGTCCTTATTCAAGAGAATAATGAACTACTCAATTCTACTAAACGGGGTTCGGTAATATCTGAATCGCACTTTCGCGCAGTACTCACTGGATAGTGGGTGATCGTTTTCCCTATGAACTAATGCAATCAGGAAAGAAAAAACCGGAATGACCATCCACTCTGATGAAAATAGTAGAGATAGGGCTAATCATCCACTCCTAATTCTGATTAACAAGAGGGGATAGGTTAACTTTCTTTTAGTGCCTGAACAGATCCTGTCTGGAAGGGCCTATAAGGTCTGGAAATGGCAGGTCAGAGCGTAGGTCGGAAACTGTGTCGTAACCAGTGCATAAGAGTCGATACTAAAACTGCTTGTAGTATGAGCGTGAAATGGGTATGCTGTCTATGACGACTTATTTACATACTGATTTGAGTACTTGATATTCATTTAGCGGAAGAAGCCACTGAGCTGCGGCCTGGGGTAATCGCATCTATATCTATATGTATCCAATGGAGTGTATGGATTTTAGCCTATGCGTTGTATCTGTGCGTGTAACGTATACTTGAGAGCGGAAACTTCTACGCCTATATGTTCTCGTGAGATGAGTAGACTTGTCCGCGCATTACATGATTCCATGTAATGCATACTAGTAACCGCGCTCATCTATGCCTATGTTTATCAGCAGGATGTACGTATCTCTGATATGCGCATTTGAATATATTCATATAGAACATAATTAGGAGAAAATCCTACATTATCCACTTGTGAAATCGCTGTATCTCATCAGCTCTTTTGGTTTTCAGAAAATTTTCTGAAATTACACATAAAAAACGTGAAGTGAACCAAAATAAGTCCATTCACTTTGCTTTCTCTATTATCCACTCACACTCTCTTTGGAAGGCTCTTCTCTTTCCCCGAAGGGTCAATAGGTTTCTCTTACTGCGTTGACTGGGAATAACTAATTTTACTACCAATAATTAGAAAATTTTCATATAAATTGTATTTTAACAATAATCAATCATATAAAACTTACTTATATGGTTCTGATCCTGTATCTAATGCACTCCAAAATTTTGTACGAAATTCAGTTAATGTAACATCCTTTGATTTAGATTATAATGAACAATAACAAAATATAAATTTAAACTTTGAAAATAAACAAGTTAAGGAATTAAAGATACCTGTCAGCAGTAAAGAGTATCAGGAACCTTCAGGGAACTAGTGTTTATTGTAGGAATCAAGTTATCCAATGACACAGAGATTTTACAATTGAATTATTAAAGCCCCTCTTATTTACTTAATTGATCTTCCAATATGTAGCACTAAGGATTTTACACTAAGTGATCATTGAACAATAAACGATTTTATGCTTTCCTTCTAGTTATTAGCCTTGACCAAACTATATTTTAGACCTTGAAGAAGTAAATTCAAACTAGCAAATGACTCAATGATAAAGTGTCCCTGCAATATTAGACAAAGTTTATTTGAATTTCAGATGGAATCATGGTCTACAAATATACAGTTTAACACAAAGGATTACATAATTTGGCGCATCTATGATGTCACCCATGAGGAATCCAATTCAAGACCTTCAGCCTTGCGTGCAAACGTTTAACCTCTAGTCCTGTGTGTGCACTGATGAGGAGTCCCATATTTGGATGAAGCAGCCGTCCAGGTTTTTAGTATTTATCTAGCCTAGATCAATGTGTGGTCTCAAAAAAACATCAAGTATTATTTTGGTGAAAAAATTATCTGACTGATTTATTCATATCACTTAACTGGGTAACCCTACATACATTCACGTATCGGTATTAGTCAAAAAAGCAATCCATAATCTGTATAAAATTAAAGACAATTCTCATCTTTTAACATTTTAGTAACAACTGCAGATGGGTCTTTCAAATGGCTTTCTAAGTATTCAAGCCTCTGTAGGAAATGGATTTTAAACCTACCTATACACAATGTCAACCAACAGTTGAGTGCTCAGATATTATTTGTCAAGATATTTTTCAACGATTGACACTTGTGTTCGTCTTTGCTTGACCTTACTGACTCTTCTCGAATAAACAGATTTTAGTTAAAACTGTCTGATCAAACTAAGTGATGTAAATTTTCATAATGATAACGTTCTATTTCAATACTAGTTAACTAAAACCGGTGGTTAAAAGGTTAGATGAATAGACTACTTATGGAAGAGACGATCAAATGTCGAGTAGTTGGTAGGATTTAGGCAAGTATTCTGTGTGTCTAGTTAATAATACTGAACTGATTAGCACAGATCAGTCTATTTCGTTTTACTGTATGCCTATAAAAAGATCTTTTGAAGACAGAGGATATGTTTAATTTATTATCATTTGACCGCAGGTATCTTGGAAACATCAGTCGCGTATATTGGAATAACCAAGTAATCAATACTGAAAAAATATGTACAATGTTATAAAATAATTACAAACAGATTAGTAAAATGTCAAGTCTTCATCGATCAAAGTGGCTAGGATATGTGTCCAACCACCAAATACTTCGACGATGAATGTTGGTTAGTGCAGTAGTAAGTTGGATGGAAGATGGCAACGACCAAACCAAAATCTGGTATCAGCTTATCGAGTTATTAACGGCTGTCCTAATTTGTGTAGGTTATTGTCGAATAATTAGGGTCTACATAATGACCACAACAAATGGTTAGAGAGTTTAGTTTTTATTTATTTAAACACATAAATATTGGTACAAGGAAGCACCAGACACATATGCACTATACAAATCTCATTTGATTTGTGTGACGGCTGTGATACTGCCCAAGTGCTCAAACTGAAGCAGGTAGTTTTCTTAGGGAGCCACACCCCGAGCCTTTGACCTAAAGGTCTGATCCACAAGGCAGTGGAGCATCGTAAGGAGATGCAGTCTCATGGTAGCCGGTGATCAATGATTGATTCAAACGCCATTTGTTACATCAGGATACTGGAGCCAGCCCATGTGCACCATTGGTTTGGAATGAGGGTTTTCCAACTCCCCTAGGTGGACTCGCCTTGTTCACCAACCCGGTTAAAGCGCCGGACATTCGCTTTTCGTCATATCAATTTCGTAAACAACACCCCCGCCACGAAAAGGCAGTGAGTAGGACTTCCCTGTCAGAGGTTATATATTCGCTGGCCATGTGAGAACATTTGGAGAGGGAGCGCGGACTCTCCCCACTCTCGGCCGTACCAGGGCATTTGGGGGCAAAAGTTTAGTTATCCCGAATTCATACATTGTTTACATTTCCCTTACATTCTGAGTTTCAATAATATTTGACAATCTTTTTACTTCATGGATTTATTTTTTCTTTTCAAATTATATTCTTCATTTTTAGTCTTTTTTGCCATCATTGATACTACTACTATTGCTTTGAAACCTACACTATTCCATGCTGTGACAGAGATGTTTATTTGTGTCATGTTCTATAAACATTGATGTTGGGGCGATCCTGAAAATGTCTTGCAATAAACATGACAAATTCAGGAAACATTAGAAAGCATTTTTTTTATCCAATCAGCGTTTGATTAGAAGTTTTGCTAGAAATATTGCGATGATGAACAGTCATATGTAGATGTTCCGATTGGTCGATTACTACACTGCTACTATGTTTAGTAGCATTCTACAATTTTCAAGAAAACCCAAGGAATTTTAAAATACTATAAACATCCTATATTATCTGTACATAAATGAAATTTTAGAGTGAAGTGCTTCTCGTATATTTTGTGCCTTTTCTCTCGTGTACAAGTCGCTTTGTAGTTCTAGCTTGGAGGTTACGAGATTAGCTTAGGGTCCGAATATAGCGTTCAATTAACAAGACTTATCAATTGATTCTGACTACAATTACTCTGTAGGAACACTCCATCACGAAATGTTTGTGAATTAAAGAGTCAATTAAGTAAAATAGTATTTGAGTTGGATAGGATGAAAGATAATGAATACTTTTCCTTTTAATTAAACTTTTAAACAGTGATTGAATCATTTTACTTACAGTCCATTGAAAAAAATCAAATAACTTACATTTGATTTGAACGATTGTTTCATAGGTACTTCATTATCATAACGAAATGGATCAGCACTTGAATTCAATAAAGTATGTGTAACCTAGATTAGAAATAATACCATGTATATGTGTGTAATGAACGAAAACTTAGATGGGGTAAACCAATTTTATAGTATTATCATGCAAAATCACACACTGTAAATGTAAAATATGAAAACAACACATTACATGCACTGTCTGTAAGAATATTAGTAGTATGACCAGCAGTGGTGCACCAGGATGTGTGTTTTGTCACATTCAAAGCGAACAGTATTAGGTTCGAGTCCTGGAGAGAACATTAACTTTAGGATACAAGTACATCCTAGTGACATATTCCAGACAAGATGAAACGAGCGTCTTAAATCCCACTGCCATCTACATTTCATCAAAATCATCAGATTTAATGATAATTTAAAGAAATTCTCTGATAGATAAATTTGAAATGAAGTCACGAAATAAAAGACACACGATAAATTTAAAACTAAATATCTAAGGGGACAAAAAATGAATGAATTTGTGCAAATGTGACCGATACTTAATTACGTCACCTAGTGTCTCCGACAGTCAAGTTAGATAGGTATGTAGTGCATGCTACTTATACTGACAGAATTAAGTAGTGTGTGACATCAATCCAAAGTGGGATGCTTACCAGTAGAATATTGAATTATAAAGAACAGGAAGGAAAACAGAGAGGAATTGTAATAATAACAGAATTGAAAGAATCATAAAGCAAGTAAAGGATAACTGAGAAAAGATATATAAATAATGTATTTAATGTATAGTTTCCATATTTACGAAGGCACTCTGTAATTATGCGTTGGTTATTCTCGCCAAATTTTCGTTCACTACAGTTGCGATTACACCAACCGCAGACATCTGCACCTACCAATACAGGTCAGTCTAGTAATCGATGCCTTTATGGATTAAGGCCATATTTTAGTTGAGCCATCCCTACCCTTCTTCAGAATTACACCTACACAGGCAAACATCGTGTGTCAAAAAAGCGGTGGTTGGGCACACGTGACACATGCATCGACCACTTTAACCAATAAAAATACACTACCCTTCATCAACCGATTTTCCATCTCTATCTTGTACCCTGCTCCTAACATCAGCATTTCTCACAATATAGTCTCAACACAATAACCTACAAGTATTCTCTACTTCTAAGGGCTACGTCTCACAATCGTAAAGAAGAACACAACAAACTGTTATTTAGTTATTCGTGCTGTGACTCGCTATAAATCTTCCAGTGGTCCTTACTTCCATTCGCAGTCCGAAATATTCCCCATGATGGGGTTTTTTGTGGAGATTTAGTAATTTTATAGTTAAGATCATGAGTCAATTGAAGCTAGACCACCATGGAAAACCTGGAAGCACTGGAAGGCCGTTTCGTCCTATTATGGGACTCCTCAGCAGTGCGCATCCACGACCCCGCACTCGCGAGATTCGAACTCAGGACCTACAAGTCTTGAGCCAGAGCCCTTAACTGATAGACCACTGAGCTGGCATACAACGGTGTTAATGTCTAACCTCAACCAATCCACGAAATTGCGCGACCAACTTCCAATGTACTGAGGTAGATACCTGTCTCTACCTGACATGGATTAGCTCCACTGGCCACGATTTCTCACTAGAACTCCAGGAATTACCTTACTGGTCTATCGGTTAAGGGCTCTGGCTCGAGACTGGTAGGTCCTGGGCTCGAATCTCGCGAGTGCTGGGTCGTGGATGCGCACTGCTGAGGAGTCCCATAATAGAACGAAACGGCTGTCCAGTGCTTCCAGGTTTTCCATGGTGGTCTAGCTTCAATTGACTCATGATCTTAACTGTAATATTCCCCATGATGTTGAATAGTAAAAAATTTACTCTTAAAACCAATTATACGAAGTTTTCAGCCATTTTTGGCTCGGAAAAAGGGGAAAACTGGTTCATACAACTAACTTTCTGCAGAGATAAACAATCATGTTGAGTTCGAATTAAAGTACACTCGTCCGTCAGAATAGGTCATGTGGATGGGTTTTTGAAGTCAATAGCGTACTATCGTTCATTAAAACAAGACATTCTTGTCTTGCCCATGTTATTAGAACCTACGATTAAAATAATGTTCCAGAATTCAGTAACGATTTTACCCACAACGGATGAAACAATTAAAACAGCATCGTCAACTTACGACAACTGCTTTATGTTTGGTGAAGTTGTTATCAGTCCCAAATCACTTCAGATTTCTAATCTTGGCAGTTTAATACGAGTAATCCAGCAATTAACTGTGTGAAGGCAACTATATGTAGTTATGTTTACTGGCAGTTCATTGAGAAAGCCTTAAAAGAATGCATCTATAAATTTCATGACTAAGCTGAAGTTTTAGAAGATTCATCAAGCACGGTTATCTATTCATGACCGGAAACAAGTAAACCGGAACTCGGATGCACACCAGTTACGCTAGACATTGTCAATAGTCCGTATTATTATTGATAGTAGAATCTTATTATAAATGCCCAGAATGTTTTACTGCATGAAGTCTATCAACATTATAAATCCTATCAAATCTAAAACAATTATTTAGGGAGTTCGAAACGCCTTTAAAACTATAGAACTTGTTAGTTGAAATCCATATGATAATAGTAATCTGTTAGGTTTTGCATTATATGGCTTGAAATTCATTGGAGTGATGTAATTGCATCTATTTCTTGTGGAATTCTCATTTTTTGGCTTTTGTTCATATCTTTAAAGCTGCACTTTAAATTGTAAGGGGTTTTGAGTGATCCAGTTGTTGGCATTCTTGGGTTCGAGTCCTACATGTGGAGTTGTGGGTGCTCACCGCTAAGGATTCACATACTAGGGCGAGATGGCCGTCCAGTGCTTACAGATTTTCAATGGTAATCTAGCATAGATCGACTAATGAATTCAACCATTAAAATAATGTGATTACTCAAAAACCCTTAACAGTTAAATTAAATTCATACCCATTGCAGTAGTGAGTGGCTATTTGAACTCAGTAGCTAAATGGATAACTCGTTAGTTGTTAGAAGTGTAAGGTACTGATTTCGGATTCCAAAGTGAACACAAACTCCAGGATCCGGGTAATTCCAGCTGATAAGCCTCCGGAAGGACGAAACGCGAATCCTAGATTCCGCTGTTAGCCATAATTCATCACAGCTTATAATGCTTGTGACTTCAGGCAATATCGAGGCAATCTGCATAGGATGCACATATGACAATGAGAGACGGATCGATTGCAGTTTTAAACATCAATGGGAAGATTCAAGTAACCAATACAAAAATAAAGATAATTTTTACATTTATTTTCGATATTTATCAATGTTTGCTTCTATAAATATCCACTTTCAATTCAAAGATAAATAGATCATCAGTAGCCTATAAGTTCATTTATTTATTTAAACACATAAATATTGGTACAAAGGAGCACCAGATATATATGCGCCACACAAATCTCATTTGATTTGTGTGACGGCTGTGATACTGCCCGAGTGCCCAAACTGAACTAGGTGGTTTTCTTAGGAGGACCAAACACGGAGCCTTTGACCTGAATGTCTGATCCACAAGGCAGTGGAGCATCGTAAGGGGATGCAGTCTCATGGTAGCCAATGACCAACGATTGATTCGTATGCCATTTGTTCCTTCAGGATACTGGAGCCAGCCCATGTGCACCATTGGTTTGGAATCATGGTTTTCCAACTCCCCTAAGTGGACTCGCCTTGTCCACCAACCCGGTTAAAGTGCCGGACATTCGCTTTTCGTCCTCTCAATTTCGTAAGCAACACCCTCGCCACTGTGAGAAGGCAGTGAGTAGAACTTCCCTGACTGAGGTTATATACGCGTGGCCATGCGAGAGCATTTCGAGAGGGAGAGCTGACCTTCCCCCTCTCGGCCGTACCAGGGCATTTGGGGGCTATAACTTCGTAGAATAATGTCATAATATTGTAATGTCAGCACCTAATGACTTAATCTAATCATGTCACAGATTTTCTATTTGTGTTAAATAGTGGTTTTGATAGATGCAAAACTATAAAATGATTGAAATCTTTTTAAATAATAAAAATTACCAGTGATACTAATAAATATTAAGTGAAAACACTGATAGGATACTACTACTACTACTACTACTACTACTACTACTACTAATAATAATAATAATAATAATAATAATAATAATAATAATAATAATAATAATAATAAGAGGAAGAAGAAGAAGAAAAAGGAGAAGAATTGTTATGTCCTTATCCTCGATTAATTATATCATGTGATACGACAGCCAACCAGTGACACAGACTTATATAACCAAACTAATGACGCATAAAACTATACGAGCAGCCTAGAGTTCTTATTGGTCCACCGAGAATAATAGCCCCTCTTCTAATCCAGTCGGTTTAGTCCAGAACGCCAATATCAGCCTCTACGATACGGATCATATATTTCAGACATATTGGGTTTATATACAAGCAAAACCAGATCACATCACACCATTAAATAGAAAATAACATTTATACAAGATCAAGCCAAAAGTGGCTGTGATTGTGAGAACCTGTGACGAATAGATTGAGAACAACTTGAGGATAGTAAATTACATAACAGTAACCAATAGGTCAAATAAAAGCTTATAATGAAGGAATATATATATATATATATATATATACATAAAAATAGGCCCCCAAATGCCCTGTACGACAGAGAGTGGGGAGATTCCGCTCTCCCTCTCGAAATGCTCTCGCATGGCCACGCGTATATAACCTCAGTCAGGGAAGTTCTACTCACTGCCTTCTCACAGTGGCGAGGGTGTTGCTTACGAAATTGAGAGGACGAAAAGCGAATGTCCGGCACTTTAACCGGGTTGGTGGACAAGGCGAGTCCACTTAGGGGAGTTGGAAAACCATGATTCCAAACCAATGGTGCACATGGGCTGGCTCCAGTATCCTGAAGGAACAAATGGCATATGAATCAATCGTTGGTCATTGGCTACCATGAGACTGCATCCCCTTACGATGCTCCACTGTCTTGTGGATCAGACATTCAGGTCAAAGGCTCCGTGTTTGGTCCTCCTAAGAAAACCACCTAGTTCAGTTTGGGCACTCGGGCAGTATCACAGCCGTCACACAAATCAAATGAGATTTGTGTGGTGCATATATATCTGGTGCTCCTTTGTACCAATATTTATGTGTTTAAATAATAATAGTATACATATATTATATTTACATAATGGTAATAAAATAAGAATATTCCTATAATATTAGTCCATAAATAATCACTAGCGGATACCATTCATTTATTCTCGTCCGGATATTATAATTATAATAATAACAATAATACACTCACTTTAACATGACCAAGTGAATCTTTCGATTCACTTTCTAGCGATTTTTGAAGCGCTTCCTTAATCAAACATTTTCCTTTATACCTAGTAAACATTCACCCAACAACAAAGCAAATTATAAATAAACAAAGAGACAAACCTATATGAAGTAAACAAACGAGAACATATAATTAATGAATCTTGAATTTAAGACAAACATTTAACAACATATGTAAATCATAAGCAGATCACTGTTCAGACGCCGATTACTAGACTCAGTTTGGCCATACACTTGTTTTTAATTCGATGGCTAAATAAAATATTTCAAGCATTGATATCCAAGAAAGTGAATGGGGTTCCTATTTGTCAGTCAGTCAGTCAACTACAACGTAGGACTAGGCACATTTATGCATCAGTCCAAGTTGCCATACCTCATTCATTAGCAAAACAAGATCAACACCGGATTCATAGAAGTAGTTAATTTAGTGGTAGTAGTATATAAAAGAAAGGTTGTATATAAGGATATAGTATGGGAAGGAAGACATATATGAAGCAATCTTAATCTGAAGGTTTAAGGGAAGATAAAGAGTGTATACACCTACGCCATTGTGATCGATTCTGAGCCATGTCACCCAGAGTCTCGTTCCTATTTGTGGATCCCGTAGTTTTAATCGTTAAATCGTTCTCTTATATTAATGGATAATAATTAAATCAATGAATGTTAGCTGATTGAAAGAAGATAAAATTAGTTTTCACAAGTCGCCTATCTTAAGCGATTTCTGTAGTTATATTTTAATTTTCAGAGGGTGAAGAAGATTTGTAGCTCAAGAGAATGGTTTCAGTGGAATTGTATCTGTTAAATAGTTAAATTATTTCCATTGCCATCTTAGACAATATCAGCAATAGCAAAAACTTTAGTGGTAAAAATCCCCGACGTTGTCTATTCGTGGTGCAAGTTAGCGAATTGACATTGAGTATCATTAACCAAGAACACAGTTTGTTCATATACTTCAATCTAGGTTAGTTAAAAAAAAGCTATTTACTCACCTGCTTCAGTTCGGGCACCTGGACAGTATCACAACCCTCACACAAATCGAATGAGATTTGTATGGCGCATATGTATCTGGTGCTTCCTTGTACCAATATTTATGTGTTTAAATAAATAAATAAATAAATAAATAATTCTACTCACTGCTTGTTTTCTCACTGATTTTGCAGATTGAGCGCATATGTAGGAAGCGGATAGATCAATTTCTAACTCGGACAACAACCTAACACAACACATACATGAGTATTCCTTTTTATCATAAAATTTATTAAATAGGAAGCAACTCCATGGAGTTAAGATTCCGTTAGTGTATACGGCTCTTAGTTTTATTGATATCACTGGGTGCTTAAACTTTGACAGATGAAGTTGATACGAAAAGGAAACCAAGGTGTATGTAAAATCTTAGTTGCATTGATCGAAATAAATTAGTATTGGCAAATGATCTTAACACAGTTACTATGCATAAAAAGTAAAACAACTAAGTGGTAGGGAAAAAAATTGACTTACCAATGACCAAAATTTAAATGCATTGCAGCACCAGTCACTGCCATATGAGCACAGGTATTACTAGAATTGATAGATGGAGTTAGTACTGACGATGCGCTTGTTCCTGGTCCTGCTGTTGTTGTAGTAGTCGTCGATGCTGTGCCAGCCGCAGGAAATGTTGATGTTGTTAATGACATTTCTGGATTTTGCACTGATGCCATACATGTTTCAAAGTATGCATGTAATTCGTTCTCAGCCATGGTAAGATTTCGTTTTTGCAAGGCATATACATGTGAGGCATAATGCTGTTTTTAAAAGAAAGATAGAAACAATAAAAATGAAGAACTTTACCAAAATGTTATGAAAATACTCGGTGACAATTGATACAATCAACTGTAGTACTTGGGTCCGATGATTCTCAGAAGATGGTCTTTAATTAAACTAACATTCTTAATATAAGGGGTGATTGTACTTTAGGTACAGATATATACGGAACTCAAAGCCTCTTTATTCAGGTGACAATTTTGGCACGGGTGTCAAAATAAATGAGGAGTACAGCAACAAAGGTTGATTGACTAATTTCGATTGATCTCAATCATGGGATTTTAAGGTTATACTGTCGACTGGTTCCCTTTCACAAAACTTGACTATCTTCTGAGTTAACTGTCTTTCTCTAGAAAGTTATGGACCTGCTTCAATCTGGGAACCTGGGCAGTATCACAGTCCACACACAAATCAAGAGACTCGTGTGGTGCATATGTATCCGGTGCTCCTTAGTACCAATATTTGTGTTCAAATAAATAAATAATAACAAAAGTTATAGATTCTAACACAATCAGAAGACTTTCACCGTTTCGATCATCTCAGTTATCACGACACATCTACAATGGAATTATTGGTCAAATGTTTACTTGTTTTTCCACTCAAAAACCTGTTTACGTTTCTTGGCAGATATGGATTGTTTCAAACAAATGACTACTCTTTATTCCATTTTACCCTACAGATCAAATAAGCAGAGTAGCGCTTTTGCACATTCTTCATGCTTTTAGTAATGTTTTTCGATGTAAACTGATAGTGATTGCACTAAATGGAGTCAAATGACATCTTAATAAACTTGAAGGTATCTTTTACACTCAACCCTGTGATTGATATCTCAGACCTAGTAAGCTCATTTGAAATTTTTAGAATCGTGCCTCCATGATTATTAGATGAAATTAAATTGACGAATGTAAGAAAACACCTTTAAACTGTGGGGAAAACCAACTTTACAAATTTTTTATCTTTTATTTATGATTATGTCCCCAAATGCCTTAGTATGGTCAAGTGTAGGTAGAATTCGCTATTTCTCTCAAAATGCTCTCATATGGTCGCGCTTACACATCCACTTCCAGGGGAGTCCTACTCACTACCTTCTCGCAACTGCGGTGCTGTTTATGAAATTAAGAGAACGAAAAGCGAATATTTGGCGCTTTAACCGGGTTGATAAATATGGAGGATCCACCTAGGGGAGTTGTAAAGCCCTCATTCCAAACCAATGGTGCATATGTGCTTCAAAATCCTGAGGGAACAAATGGCGTATGAATCTACTATTAGTCGCCGGCTACTACGGGATATAATTAGGACCAACAACAACAAAAAACATTTACCGTATATGATACTTCAGGATACATTTTTTTAGCTAACAATAAAAGTTCATTGTATTTTTGTAAATTAAGATTAGGACGTCCACCAATTTTTCCAATAGAATCAATAATTTCGGAACAGACATCTAAAGCCTGATTACAACTGAAGTATACGAATGAATGTTTTTTTTTTCGAACAAACAGAAAAATATTCGTTAGGAATAAATTAATAAATCAAAATTTGAAATTTAACAAAAGTTCTTTTCTAACCATAAAAGAGATTAATGAAGAGTTGTTTTAATTTCATGGTTAACACCACTGACCGGTTTTAGTTAAACGACTATTAAAAAGCAAGAAGCATTGGACAACTATTTCATGCTAGTATGGGACTCCTCAGTAGTGTGTATCTATGGCCCCACCACAGGAGATCGAGCCCACGAACTTTCATCTTGCGTGTGGACGCTCAACCTCCAGACCACTGATCCGCTATTCATAAGTTTACCTATTTAACTTCAACAGATTCGTAATATCACACAGCCATCTTTCAATGTATGTGGCTTGTAACTGCTTGACAGTCTACATAGTTGAACTCCTCTGGTCACGGTTTCCCACTAATGTTAACTACGAAAAGTTCTTTTACAATGTATATGAAAGTGATTTACGGAAGACTTATTGGAAGGCTGAATCAAGACAAAAAGTCAGTTCATGAAATCACTGACCGTTAAACTGAACAATGGTGTGAGAAGCAGACTATCTCCATGATGTTCATGTGATAACTGGGCGCAAGGTGACGTGATCACGATGGTGCAGATGCATTTACACATTACCTCTCACCAAGATCTTAAGTTTCAATTCTCCATCATACATTCCGTTTCTTCAGCTATTCTTTATAAAACACATTTTTCAATGTCTAGTCTTTCGATTATGACTGTTGCCAAAATTATACCGACTTCATTTTTTTGGTTTGTAAGTGGTAGTCATTTATCTGAATTTATTTATCACTAATATCCAAAGGAACAGTTATTTCATTCGATAACTTGTAACTCATTATGATTCGCCTACTGTAAATCTCTTTTCTCCCTATTAGGTTCACTCCAATCAATCTAGTAAATTGAACTAAGTAGCTTGTCGGAATGGACAATATGCATGACAATTATCTCAGTTTATTTTAACAAACTGACTTCTTTATAACAAAATTAGTTAGGTCTAGATTTATTTGTGTTCATCAATTGATATTTTTATGTAAACAAACGATGTTGTAACTCAATTGCTAAGTATACATTAAAGCACTTGGTATTACGTCATACCTTAAACGCGATCAGTCAGTCAGTCAGTCAGCTACAACGTAGGACCAGGCACATTTATGCATCGGCCCAAGTTGCCATACCTCGTTAGCACAACAAGATGAACACCGGATTCATAGAAGTAATTAATTTACTGGTGGTAGTAGTATATAAATTATAGGTTGTATATAAGGATATAGTACAGGAAGGAAGAGAGATATGAAGCAATTTTAGTCTCAAGGTTTAAAGGAAGATAAAGAGTGTATACACCTACGCCATTGTGATCAATTCTGAGCCATGTCACCTAGAGTCTCCAACCACTGGTTACGATAGTCACGCGGACCCCAACCAGGTAGTCTGTATCTGCCAACATGGCTCAGACTAGAAGTTAGTGACTAATCGGTGTTCAGGCATACGTAACACATGGCCCAACCATCTCAGTCGATGAAGATTCATCACCTCATCAACTGATTTACCATCGTTCCCTAATACCCTGCGTCTAACCTCACTATTACTTACCCGGTGATCCCAGCAGATGCGTGCAATATTTCTAAGGCATCTGTGGTCAAATACTAGTAACCTACGAGTATCTTCTACTCCTAATGGCCATGTTTCACAACCGTAAAGTAGAACAGAGCGAACTGCTGCGCAGTATACTCGTCATTTAATTGATAGACGGATATCTCGTCTTCGCCATAGGTGACGTAAGTTGGCAAAAGCCAAACGAGCTTTTCGAATCCGTGCTGAGATTTCGTCAGACACCAACCCATTAGGGCTGATCAGACTTCCAAGATAAGTGGAGTTGTCAACGCGTTCGACTACTTCACTCCCTATCCTTAGTTCAGGTGTTGATGCAGGCCAGTCCTGGAGTAACAATTTACATTTGGATGGGGAGAATCGCATCCCAAACATCCTGGCATTATTACTGAGTTCCAACAGAAGACTCTGCATTTTGTCAGCGTCTTCACCAAACAGGACTATGTCATCTGCGTATTCTAAGTCCCTTAGTGGTCCCCCTGGTAGGAGATCAATTCCTGTAAATTCAGTCGCAGAGAGTGTTATTTCCAGCAACAGGTCTATAATGAAGTTAAACAAAAATGGGGATAGTGGACAGTCTTGACGGACACCACTTGAGGTTGTAAAATCATATGACAGTTCGCCATAAGCTCTCACTCGACTGGTAGTGTTCGAGTAAAGAGCCTTCACAAGGTTTATGTACTTCTCAGGTACACCTTTCAATGACAGACACTGCCACAGAACCTCTCGGTCTACAGAGTCAAATGCTGCTTTCAAGTCAAGAAAAACTATCATTGTCGGACGCCGATAAACGTGTCTGTGCTCTAAAACTTGACGAATGGTGAATATGTGGTCGATACAGCCACGACCAGGTCTGAAGCCAGCCTGATTTTCTCGTGTTTGCAGTTCACGAGTCTTAGTTAGGCGCCCGATAATTATTGAGTCTAGTATTTTAGATGCTATGTTGGTCAGACTAATCCCTCTATGGTTATCGCAGGATGATTTTGACCCCTTTTTATATATTGGGACAATCAGTGATTGTGACCAGTCGGATGGGATTACATCCGTCTCCCAGATTTTAGCCAGAATATTAGTCAACCTAATCGCTAAAATCGGACCACCATATTTAAAGACCTCTAGAGCTAATCCATCTGGACCAGCTGCTCTTCCTCGTTTCAGATTACCTATAGCCTTTTGAACTTCAAGTAGGGTCGGGGGGCCTACTTCAATGTTCCATTCAGGTTTTCTAGGAATAGTGGGTAGTTGTGCAGTAGCTGAAGGCCAGCTAAACTGCTCCTTAAAGTGTTCCGCCCATCGTTCTAAATGTTTGGGTTGAGAGCAGATAAGGGTTCCGTCTTTTTCGGAGATTGTCTCACACTTGACTTCTTAATTCCGGTTTCTTTTATTAGTCTGAATAGTTGCCTGGTGTTCCCTACAGCCACTGCCTTTTCCATCACTTTTGCTTTCGTTGCCCACCACTGCTCACGATCGTTCCTTAGACTTTTAGTTAACCTAGATCTAATTTCTTTACGCTCTTCGTCATGTTCAGAGCCTGATGGGATGAGTTTACGCGAATCCATCAGTGAAATAGACTTAGAAGAAATCCATTGGTTTTTTGGAGCCCTATGGTTTAAGTGACTAATAGATGTAACTGCTGTTTCCACAGCTGTTCGTATGTCTTTCCAAGCAGCATCTGTGTCAGTCTTGTTTACAGAACTGCCTAGATGTGAACTCAGTTGTTTCTGGAATTCGGATTTGGCTTTCTCGTCCTCCAGTTCAATCCTAATGGGTCTTCTTAGTGTACTTTTCCTGCGTCCATTGAGGCGCAGACAAATGCGCGCTCGTATTAAAGCGTGATCAGAGTCTAAACAAGTATTCCAATACGAGCGACAATCTTCTATTGAGCCTCTCCAAAGATGACTGATGACAATATGGTCTATTTGAGTCCATCGTTGGTTTGGTGCAGGTGGTCGCCATGTTAGACGATGTCTCTCTTTATGTTTAAAATTAGTGCTTGCTAAAAATAAACGATTGTCTGAGCATAGTTGCAACAGACGATCATCATTATCGGTTCGTTGAGCCGGAATACTAAAACACCCACCTAAATGTCTTTCTGTTTGATTCAAGCTGCCTACCTGGGCATTAAAGTCACCCGCTACGACTACTATGTCTGAGCGCTTAGCTTTCTGAAGAAGCTCAGAGAGCTTTCTGTAAAAGTCATCTTTCATTTCATCATGGCTGCAGTCGGTGGGAGCGTAGGCAGAAACGACGAAAAGGTAACGACGTGTGTCCCTATCCTTCCGAGTTCTTACGGAGCCATTCAGCCGGACAACACACAGGCGACTGTTAACGAGGATCCATTCTAATAGTGCCTGTTCTGCCCTTGTACTTAGTGCTATGCCTACACCTGCAAGTCCGCGAGAACTAGCCAACGGGTCGCCAGATACACGGAGGGTGTATTTCGTTGGCTGTCCATTTTGGCGAGGTGAGGTCAAGTGAATGACCACACTGGGATCCTGTATGCGTGTTTCGGAGACACAGCATACATCAATGGTACGAGATTCTAGGGTTTTAGCTAAGGAGGCCTGTTGACCGATTTGGCATAGGGTACGTACGTTGAAGGCTCCAATGTGTAGTTTGGAGCGAGGTTTAAGTAGACCTGGGACAGCGTTCCGCGCACTAGAATCGTTGGCCATGGTGACACTTGAGGAGGAAACCGGAACAGGAAGTTTAGTGTTGAAAGTCAAGGTAGAAGGAATAGTAGGAATTGAAGGAGATTGATTATGAATACGGTGGTCTTAAGTGCTGTTAGAGGTATGAGGGCAGTTATCACTTCCCGGTTGCCCACACCGTGGAAGGGTTCTCCTGGGGGTACCTGAAAAGGAAATTGGGTTAGAAGTGGTCTTAATGACCTGCGAGCGTGACCGCAGTGCCCAAGGGACAACTGCTTGAGGTCGGTCACACACGACCTTTTTGTGGGTAGCTTTTGTGTTAGCTCCGTTCTTCAAAAAAAACCTTACCGCCGGAGACGGATATCCGTGGGATAAGGCGAGGTGTGCATTTTTAGGGCCGACCTTTTCTAACCCCACCCCTCCTTGTGGGAAGGCAGCATCGCTGTCATGCTGGTTGTCTGAAGGAAACACCTTACTGCCGTCACACCTCTGTACAGTCGACAGTACGACTTCGCCTTCGGACCTTGGGTTTGCTGCTTTTAGTCTCACCGCTCTTCAACCGACCTGTCTGGCATGGTAGGACCTTGAGGAACGATTGTTCCAGCCAGCATAGCTCGATTGCTTCATCACGATAGGCAAGCCCGACCACCACGTCAAGGTAGCAGCAACGGTCGGGCTTAAACGCGATACTATCCGTCTATATAAAACAGATTAGGTGAAGCGAGATTCAAATCTGGGTTCAACTAGTTGAAACCCAAATACCTTAATCACAAAGATACGACTCCATATTTTAAAAAGTTATTACATAAAACTGTATTTACAAAGAAGAACATTTCTCAACTGTTTGTAAACTTAACTGTTTGTAGTCAAACACACATTTGGCAGGATTTTTGTAATAACTAACAAAAATTGACAACGTTCAGTCAGTTTCTTATTTTTTTATATTAAATTATCTACCAACAATTATTACATTATATATAATATGTACATTTCGAGAATTGAATTGATCACAATTTCTATACCATTTTAATTATAACAGTTTCAATTTGAAACCTAATCCCTAATATGTCCCCCCAAATGCCGTGGTACAGCCGAGAGTGGGAAAAGTTCGCTCCCTCTCTTGAAATGCTCTCACATGTCCACGTGTATATAGCCTCTGACAGGGAAGTCCTACTCACTACCTTCTCGAGGCGCGGGTGCTGTTTACGAAATTGAGAGGACGAAAAGCGAATGTCCAGCTCTTTAACCGGGTTGGTAGGTACGGAGAACCCTTACAGAAGTTGGAAAACCCTGATTCCAAACCAATGGTGCACATAGGCTTCAGTATCCTGAGGGAACAAATAGCGTTTGAATCAATTGTTGGTCACCGGCTACCATGGGACTGCATCTCCTCACGATCCTCCACTACCTTGTGAATCAGATCTTTAGGTTAAAGGCTCCGTGTTTGGTCCTCCTAAGAAAACCACCTGCTTCAGTTTGGGCACCCGTGCAGTACTACAGCCCTCACACAAATCAAATTAGATTTGTGCGGTGCATATATATCTGATGCTTCCTTGTACCAATTATCATGTGTTTCAATAAATAATCCCTAATATAATCATATAACTTACGTTGATATTAAATATTGATCTCTAATAAATGAATGAGCAAAATTTTGTACAATTAGATCTTCAGTATTCGAATTTGACCTGGAACATAATTCATTATCATAAGCATTAAAAAATGAATCAAAAAATTGTATGAGTTTTTCAAAACTTTGAGAATAAATTCCAAGTGAAAATTTTCTTAAAAATAAACCTATAAAGAAAAGAAAGAAATAAGTAATTATCATAAGTTTAATATTTTTTTAATGAAGAACAGATATAGTTATGCAGTTAAATAGATATACGCTAAAATGAAATAGTAACCTAGTGAATTTGAACCAATTCAATACAAATACAAGGAGAACATAAATATTGGTACAAGGGGGCACCAGATATATATGCGCCGCACAAATCTCATTTGATTTGTGTAAGGACTGTGATACTCCCCGAGTGCCCAAACTGAAGTAGGTGGTTTTCTTAAGAGGCCACACCCGGAGCCTTTGACCTGAATGTCTGAACCACAAGGCAGTGGAGCATCGTAAGGAGATGCAGTCACATGGTAGCCGGTGATCAACGGTTGATTCGTACGCCATTTGTTACATCAGGATCCTGGAGCCCATGTGCACCACTGGTGACTCTCCCACTCTCGGCCGTACCAGGGCATTTGGGGGTTCAATAAGATCAGAAACCCTGGTTTTTATAAACGTTTCACATACGATGCCGCAACCTCTTCCACAGAAACCAGTCTGAGTAGTATTAATCCGTAAACAAAAAGCAGAAAAGAGTTACAATATGGTATGAAGCTTTGAAGTGAGGGATATGTGTATCAAACTAGCATGTGTTGAATTATCACAACTTCTTAAAATGACCCACTGACTTAATATTGTTGTGAACGACTCAAAATCAAAACTAATAGCAATATCACTGTAGCTTTTTACATCCAAAATAAATAGTAAGATATCCCTTTGAAATAATGAAAACCACCTCAGTTTTGCTGTTATATGGAATGTGTTATCTGTATCCTCTTTCATTATTCATTTCACAAACTATCATCTTTTTTATGGTAAGTTCTCTGAGTAATTCAGTCAAAACGTAGTACCTGGTACGTTCAATTTGCTACACCCCATTAGAACAGAGATGAAAATGTTAGGCCAAATTCCAGAATAATGGAGGTCCCAAAATACACGATCAATGCTTTGAAGACACATATAACCGAATACCAGTAACCGAGAAATATCCTCTATTCTTAATGACTATGATTCACATCCATAAGATAGAACGGAGAGGACTGCTGAGCAGTAAACTCCTTTTGCTTGGCAGACGGATATCTCGCCTACTCCACAAGTGACACGGGTTGGCAAAAGCCAGTAGAGCCTTCTGAATCCGTGCCGAGATTCCGTCAGACACCAAACCATCAGGGCTGATGATACACGAGATAAATGAAGCGGTCAACGCGTTCAACTACCTCATTTTCTATCACTAATTCAGGCGATAGCGCGAGTAAATCCTGAAGTAAAATTTTACATTTGGGTGGAGAGAAACGGATCCTAGACATGCTTGCACTGTTACTTACGGTTATCGGAAGACTGAATTTTACCGTCTTCACCAAACACAACTATATCATCTGCGTATTTTAAGTAAACAAGTGAACCTCCTGAGAGATCAATCTATCAAAAGTCAGGTGATGAAAGTTTTGTCTTTAAAGGAATGTCTATAAAAAAAGTCAAATAAAAATGGGGAAAGCGGACAATCCTGACAAACGCCACTTGAAGTAACCAATTCCCATGAAAGTTCCCCATAGACTATGACTCCATCAGCAGTATTCGAGTAGAGAGCACGTACAACACTAATGTACCTTTCTATACGCTTTCCAATGGCAGACACTGTCACAGAACCTTACGATCAACAGAGTTGGGGAGGGCCTTGAAGTCAAGGAATAAAACTATAGTCGGACGTCGAAATCTTGACCGTAGTTGCTACCTCGACGTGGTGAAACAACAGGATCGCTGCAGATGCTGGTTTTCCGAGGGAAACACCTTACTGTTGTCACACCCTTCTACAGTTATCAGTATGACTTCTCCCTCTGACCTTAAGTTGATACTTTCACCCTTAACATTCTCTAACCGACCTGTCTGGCGTGGTAGGATCTAAAGGAACATGTGTTCCAGCCAATATAGCTCAGTTGAGTGATAACGACAGGCAAGTCCGACCACCACGTCGAGGTAGTAGCTACGACCGGGATGGTTTCTCGTATCAGTTATTGTCACCTTATAGATACAACAAACAACAAAATTAGTTTTTCTTGATTACTACCATAACTTTAATGTAAATGATGATATGCAAGCTCTAATATGAATCAATCACTACTTAATATTTGACATTTAACAAACTTACCGAAAACGCTGTCTTTAGTCAAAAGGAATCTTCTTCTATTACTATTTTGACTAACATCACCCCCTCCATCACCACTGTCTTCATCATCATCGTCATCGATTTCATTGCCGACATTCGATGATTTTGCAAAGACTAGATTTTTAAATGTCGACAAATTTGTGTACGCAACAGCCTCATAGTAATTGCGTAGTCTTTCAATTCTAATCAATTATACATTTACCATAAAAAAATGATCATATATATTTACCGGCCTCGAATCAATGGTTTTAAATACGCAGGAATACGTACATCTTGCGAATCGCGTTTTAATATGTCAAATGGATTACCAATATTTTCCTTGAAAAAAAGCCTATTAAAATTAAAATCAACTAACCTTTAACATTTCATACATTAGCATATACAAAGTGATTGTATCCTTTGAATTACTACACGGTATTTGGTCCTCAGAGTTATCTGGCATCGTTAGTGAACAGATATATTCACGTAAGATGATGAATAACATAAAACTGTTGTGTGTAACACTATCAATGAAATAACTTTCACCGCCAATTTTCTGGTAGAATATCATTTTTTTTCTCAAAATGTAAATAGGCTATTTTATTTGAGGAATTCACATAACTTCATGTTAGTTATTTAAAACATGTGACAAAAAACTGCCCTATAAAAGATAGGATATGAAGAAAAAAGCAACAAAGCTATAAGCGAAGACAATGAGTGAATTATTACTCATAATTAGTCAAATAGCTGTGACACTGTACGTTGTTGATTGAAGTGTAGTCAATAAAACTGAAAACCGTTTGGCCAACTAAATTAATACAGCATTTAGCGAACAACGTGGGTGTTTAGTGCACTAACTCTTATGCAGAACATTTGAATGATCGGTGAGACTATAATTTATAGACCTTTGAGCAAGTCTAAAAGGACCTTGAGAATTCCCACATACATACCATGGTTAAATGAGGGTTACAAACCAGTGTGAGGAATTAGGATTAATATTTATGGTTGAGGTGAGAATTGGATATAGGGTTTACATTACGAACTGGCATCAGCTATAATCCCAAAACTCTATTTAGCCAAATGAATAAATTAATTTCGCGCCAAAATTCAAGTCATGTAATCGTATATCTGGTTGGTTCGTAAATAAAGTCTCACCGAATGATCTAACAAACTAAGCTTTATGACGTTCAGTGAATATTGGTACTGGGATCTGGTTAGCCTCCAGAAAATAGGATTCTCTGGATGCATACAGTAGATTTATTATGAAGTTGGAAATCCTAATTCCTCAGTCAAAGGCTGAAAACTACTTGTTATATGAAAATATCACACTAAGCTGCTCGGGCTCGAACTTATAACCAAAATTACAGCCTTAACTTATTATAAAGATGTTCTGTAGCAAAGTAATTCTACAGAAATATTCGAACTATCTTTAGTTCATCGTACAGAAAATATTCCTTGGCTACTTAGCTATAGTAATAATCCTACCTACAGAGATGATGGTATTGATAAAAAAAATATATGCATGGTGTACATAAGATGTTATGTAAGGAGGCGAATTTATACTTATACCATTTAAAACGGTTCTTGTGCTACGAAGAGATTTTTCTTTTACCAAGTACCTATCACGAGAACCAGTCAACAGCAACGCAACAAACAAATAACCCTCACTTAGCATTTAATATTCAACGCCAGATACCCATGTATTCACTTTACGTGCTTCCGTGTCTAGTGGCAAGAGATCACCGATCCCTCCAGGTGTGAATCAAGGTATCTTCAGTAATAAGAAGAATATTATAATAAAGTATAGTGAAATATATGTCAAGTTTTCTCTTCAAGGACTCCTGGGAAGTCCATTGTACTGACGACGACAGTGCATTCCAGAAGTTGACTAATCGTAAAGAGTTGAAGATGTACCCACAGGTGGTTCTTCTATATTGTGTCCATAATTTTAGAGTGTTACCTTTTGCGTTTGTTTTGGGACTGGATTTAAATAAGTGATTATGGAGGAGGCGGTCAGGAGTATTTAGAACACTATAAGTCATTTGGAAATCACCTCTGAGACGCCTTAGCTCAAGTGGGTAGAGATTCAGTGGTTTGAGACGCTATTCTTGCAGATTGAATTCGAGTCCACGAAATGATTTCGTGACTCACCGTTGGATAGATGATAGTGTATATATATCCTTTAGGAGTGAAGGAGCGAGTACTATATTTCTATACTTTAAATGGGGTCTAATAAAACACTCGAGAATTAAGTCGAAAGTTCCACCGTCAAATTGGCTATGACTCCTATACTTTCTTTAAATTAGGATACCTATAGATGGGAGTTACCTACGTTGCATGCGTCGTCTACAACATCTCTCACATGGATTAGTTTACGCTTTCAAGTATTAAAAGTAAGTCCGCTGTTATCTGCAAACTATTGAGTTGAGTTAGAACCTTCTGAAACATCAGCTTATCATCTTGGTTACAAACATCTCCTCGAAGTTTCACATCATCAGCAAAAATTAACAAATCAGAGGACGCTCGCAGAAGAACATCATCTATATCAGTCAATAAAAGGTCCTGGTGCTGAACCCTGAGCGACCTTACTAGGAGATTACCTTTTGAACATTCAATATAAATTAGAAGGAAATATAGTCCCTACACAAAATAAGGAAGTGAATGAATATTTGAGCTATTATGTCTGACATTTATTTAGATGTTTGCATCCAACTCTCAACCAATCAACCCAAGTAGTTACAAGTTTCCTCTTGTCTATTTACTATCGATTAACTACTTTTTCGCACATTTTACTGACATCACTGGAATCGCCACATCACTTGTTAACTTTTTTATAAATACTACATTCGTACACTATCCTGACCGCTACTCTGTGATAATCACCAGTCTATTCTTTTGTTTTTTGAAGCGCCTATACTCCTTTTCAAACCTACACTTTATCCTATTGTGATATGCAATATTATACCGACGTCAAACATATAGTATATAAGCTTTGACTGTCTCGTATGCTTATGATGTGGTACTTGTTGAAAATTTCCTCTCTCAGGGGTGCAATGCAAAGCTGATAGTAGGTTTTAATATTTAACCAAACTACCATCCTAAAAAATCTCAACATCGAAAATAATGGATGGTGGCTTTAATGGCCAGCGAATATGATTGTGAGAGCGATGACTTCAAACGACTAATGTTTGTAGTGCAGAATATTTTACTTGTTTCTGGCTCTTTAAGACTGGAGTTGGGACAGTTGCTAATGGATACTCCCTTATGCTTACTAGTTCTTAAACTCGTGTTCACAAATCTAAGTTAATTTCGCCACTTTGGCAAGACCATTTCTCACGTGCAAGTTCAAAGTCTTAAGCTAAAGGGTTGGTAGGTGGTCAAATATTGGTGTGTCAAAAATTGAAGTAGTGGTAGACTTATTTATGCGTATAATCAGTTTGTGTTCGTTTACATCTAATTCGAAGCTGACAAACGGTTATCTTGCTTTATACTTCAGTCTCACATCCATTAGTTTGAACTTGTCCATTTTGTATATCGCACAACTCACCGTCCATTGTTGCTGTAGTTTCTTTGAGAACAGTCTATTTTAGTTCAAATCTTACCAAATGACTATAAATGTCTTGGTTCGTTCCTTTACGAACATTCAGGAGTTGTTGGAGACTTGAAGTCATTTGTCTCAATGCTTTTGTCATCTTTCTCCTTATTTTAACATCTATACAGCACTCAGCTTTGAATCTCCTACCCAAACCTTGACCGTGTCTCTTACATACACGTTCTACAAGTTCACCTCTTTCGCTTAACCCCTTTCTGTTACTTTGTGATGACCATGGCCCCGTTTTACGGTCTTTTTCTAAAAGTTTATACAAAACAGATTTTATATCTCTGCAAATGATCTGTTGGGGATTTAGCTTATCTAATTGTGTGATAATCTTGACTAAACTGTAAAGGCAGAAATCATCTTGCATAATTTCGATAATACGTTCTAAACTGGTAGATGCATTCTGTGCTAAAAATAAGTATTATTATTGTCGACTGGTCTGTATTGTTCCATCGGATTTGCTGTACCAAGACTCTTGATAAGGTTATGGGTTTTTTATTTTGTCTCAGTAAATGTCGAATCTCACGTTTTTGTCTGGAAATTTCCCCATTTCATCTTTCCTACAATCACACGTGTTTTGATCGACTGAGGTACTTCTTTATATAACTGCCAGACGCGACTCCATATCTCTTACACTGAAAACTCCAATTCAATTTTTTAGTCTTCCTCTAGAGCCATAGAGTTAGAATTCTGAATAACTCCCTTCCATATGTTCAGATGGGGCGGGGCGCCTGATTTATAGAACATAGCAGCAACGGACGTGAATGTGATGACTACCCGGACATTTCTCCTTATCGTTGGAACCTACTTAAGGTGACTATTATTAACACTATGAGTGAAGTCTAAGCCAAGGACAGAAGGTGAGTCCCACAGGTCATGTACGGTGGGACGGATATGTTGAAATAAAGTCAGTGCGATAAGGGTTCGTGGTCAAACAAGTTTTTTGATTGCCCTATTTTCAAGTTTGCCCAGTATAAAGGCGTTTCATTAAGATGACGTATAGTAAGATTGGTACACCTGCTTGGCGAGGATTGTGGTTTAATTCAGAAGAAATCAGCCGTTATACTTTCAGGACTACTTTACAATGTCACTTGTTTAGTGTCATTCTCTGTAAACTTCAGTCAACACGATACCATCTTGCATATCTCTCGGTCGCGTACCATCATGCCAACAGCTCGTATGGTAGAAGTGTTTTTCAAGTACTAGATTATCCTGTCCTCTTACGATTTAGTCTATATATTCTATGGAGCGAGCACTTACACACTTCAGTTTTGCTACCACCTATTTAGGCGTTAGCCATCTTTTTGAGAGGGTAACCGCTTTGGGGTTTTCCGCGCCCACTATATCTCCAAGCAATGTAATTTTGTTTGGTAGTCTGAAAGTATCTATAAAACAAACTGCTAAGCTTGTGAAATACTTTCCTGTGCCACCAAAAGTGGCTTGAGGACCTATTGTCCTCGAACGCTGACAATGTAAAAATCACTCATTTTAAGGATTTTCCTACATTCTCGACTGGGGTTATTTGTCTCTGCTTCTGATGACCTTCTCTTCGTTCGGCAGGCCGGATCAAGGTCAGCACGGATACAGATTTCAGATCCAAGTACTTTACGATAATTTTGTCCTCTCAATGAAGTAAAAACAACGTTTCAGGGGTCTGTCGGATTGGTTTTCCTCAGATATAAGGCAGTACTCATAATGGAGCCAACAGAATTTTCAAGGTACAACAAGGTATCCATGTTATATGTATCATGCCGTTCATCGATGGATAGTTTTATAGCTTTGTTTAACATCTCAGTTGCCTTGAATATCATCAGAGGCCTTAAGGAGCAGCACATCGTTTCACAGCTGCAGTAACTGTTTTTTGCAACACATATCATAAGCACAAATTTTGAACTTGTCCGTCTGCAGCTTTGGTCATTGAAAATCTAAATTTCATTGTGTTTTGGCCTGGTATTTGGTAACTTTTGCTCCGGAAATCTAAAAATTGAGGGACTGTTTTGTATTTATTATGCTTATCATTAGAGCAATATATTTGGGTTGATTATTTCTAATTTACTAACAAGCTTTTGGTACAACAACCGGAATTTGGTTAACTTGATTTTTGGATCGTATGTTATGCGTGAGACAGTCCACCGTTCTTCATGAACAGACTAGATCAAAATTGAGTTGTAAAACTACACTTACTGCATGCCATGAGTCAACCAGAATCTTACCGTGATACGAAAAAATGAGCGCAGATGAATCGATTAGTTTACATTACCCATGGTAAAGATATTGAATGGTGTACTCATCCGAAAGAACTCTGGATATATACAGAAAATTTATGGTAAAAGACAAATCCAAATCCGCCCTTTTATATACGAAGAAAAATCTTTGAATGCGAATGTCATGGGTTTGTTCTCTTTAGACTATAAGAGACTAAGAGGTGATCTGATAATGGCGTACAGCATATTAATTACTCCATGTGACCTCAACACAGGCAACCTACCAGAACTTCACCACAACACTCCACTAGACAGTTTTCGAAAAACGGCACATCAGGGAGCGAAAATTCATACACGCTCCCAATTTTTCTCATTGACAGTTGCTACAATTAGGACTGCTCAGCAGGCCGAAGTGACTACAGCTCCCTCATTGGATTGCTTCGAGGGGAGACTGGACAAACACATCCACACCTACGGATTCCCATTTCCAGCTTCGACCATCTGCTTAATGCATTTCTCAATGTACCTACTGTTATCATCACATATCACGAACTTGTTCCTTTCTATTCTATTATTTTCTTCGTTTCCACTCTTATCCCTACACTTCAGTCTCCTCACACTTTCTATTGCCAGTCAATTAACTGATCTGCTTACTCCTTTGAGCAATCATCTTCTATTAGCACTTGAATTATCACCTCATTATCTTCACATTACAACCAACCTTCTGCCTGGTAATGTGATAACTGCTCGTATCCAGAATCTACACTGCCCTGAGAAAAACGTTCTCACTCAAACTGCAGGAAATAAATACCCGAAAATAGCCACCAAACCGACTAGAATTAGTGTAGTCGAATGTCGATGAAACCATATTTTATGGACTATTCAGTCAGATTTAGAATAACAGGTTTTCAATTTTTGCACGAAATTCATCCATTTATTAGGTTAGCATCTTTGACAGATTAATTAATCTCAGTTCGAGATGAAAAACGTAAACTTGATGTCCAGACCTAACCATCAACTGTAAATCATAATCCAAATTCCTCACAATAGTATATAATCTTCATCTAGCCCTAGTAGGTGGGCATTCTCAAGGTCACTTTAGAATCGCTCAAAGGTCGTCTGTAAGTTGTAATCTCACCGCTCATTTCGTTTATTCTTCTTTTCTACAGATTAGAATTTTCGAACACAAAGTGACTTGCTGTATTCGGCGATTGGGTATCTAACTACAAAATCGCCTTGTATATAGTACCAGACGACACTTCGAGTTTTTTATACTGAAATGCCGCGGTATAGTACCACTGATGAGATTATGGGACTCCGTATTCCGGCTTTCAGGACTCGCCTTATGATGAAAAGTTCTCCTGACGTGGACTGTGTTTCATCAGATTCTGTTGTATGTCTATCTAAAGCTACTGTAAATATTCTGTTATTTTATTATAAGGTTTAGGAAATGTTTGTAAGTGAGCTTGTCTCCACTGCAATCCGTGGTAATCGATCTGAATTGACTTACAAGGATCTTTCTCGTCTCCAATGTCAGTTAGATCGCTACAATTTTCTGGCCGATGTCCTACCTCAAAAAATTACTGCTCGAGAGTGGATAGAGAAATACAAATCCGAATTTGATGCATCTTGTCCATAAAACTGCTTACTATCCAGTGAATACGTACTAACCTGTAACTTTTTAATCCAATCTATTCACCACACCATAATGCTTATGAATGAGGTTCGATTAAGTATTCCTTGGTCTTCTCAATATTCCGTTTGCCAGTAATCATAACTTGACTTTACTCATAGTGCAATTTTATCCTCTCCAAAATACCAGCGAAATGTTTGGGAAACTTTGTAAACTTGTGTAATTCGGCCATCATTCATTTCAATTAACAATCCTGTCAAAAACTTTCGGTAATCTCAATACCTAATCAGGTGTTTAAGAATTATGAATGAACGCTGAATCACCATGTCACAATCATGTGATAGCAATATTTTGAGCTTAAGATTCCACAAGTACGTGTGACAAAGTCCTGGTTATCCTTAGTATATGAAAATTTTGTGTTATTAATGTCGAGTATCGGTGTAAAATTTCGGACTGCACTAAATAATAATAATATTTTTATGTTAGGGGAAAATAAAATACTGAAAAAATAAAGAATCTCAGTTTTCAGTATTTACATACTTGGTTTAAGCCTACTTGATCTAATTTGAAACTTCATACTGGAAACACTAAGGCAATCTGTTTACCCAACCTTTCCAATGAAAATAGTTAATTTTCCACCATTCTTGAGACAAAAGCTAATTATTAATTGTAATCTGCCTAATTACTTTCCTCTCATTAATACTCCACTCAATTATATCCTCATTTACTAATGTGGCATATGATTGTGATGGTAGTAATATTAAGAACATTCAATTCAAAGAATCGCCTAAAACTCCAGAGGTTGCTGAAAGAGTTGTTCTTTCCTTATTAAAATGTTGATTCATATATCTTTACTGTCTTTACCATTTTCGGATTTGACTAGGTACTTTCATAACAGTATCTGATGATTATATCGCCTTGAGAATGTTGATATATATTCACATATTACCAAATAATAAATCTCAGAGCGCAGTCTGTTCTCAATTCACCTCACTAATTGTTTCAAGGAGGAAGAATGCAATACTTTAGCCAAGTGTAGGTTCGTTTACTCGATTTCAAACCATTCTTTTTGTGCGAGAGCTGGAAATACTGCACGTCTACTTAGACTAAAGAGTACGAGACGGCTTTGAACTCTAGATAAAAAGAAAGTTTCTAAATCATTGAGCCGGAACTACAAATACGTTATTGCAATAATTCGGTTGGGAAATGAGTTGTAGTCACATTCAGTCATCACTAAGAATGCTTAAGTATTAGTCATCAATAAAACAGAACCTGATATAAGTGTACATTGATCCTAGTTGCCGCATCTCATCAGCACATGAAGAGAAAAGACTAACAAGATGAGGCAGGATGGAGAGTAACATCTAAAGTAATGGAAAGCTTAACATTGAATTGCAGTTAGGAGAGAAAAAGTGGCTGAATTGTTAAGATTTGGGGATCATAATCTGTTTAAGATAAACAAAAACATATTGGTACCAACTGTACCAGTGCAATCCACTATCTGACATCACTGAAAGTTTCTGATAACTAACTGCGAGTATACTTTGGACTCCCATCTGTCTAAATTACCACACGATATCAACAGCGAAATGAAGTTATTGAAGTAGTAATAGTAGTAAAAAAGATTAAGAATACAGAATGTGATTCGACATAAAATCCATGGGCAGGACGAGAAGTTTAAAATAATTTTGAAACTCAAAATCTAAGGAACCAGAAGAAGTGGATGCATCTGCTCTATTGTAACTGATTTTGAGCCATACCACCCGATGCTTCCAACTGGTTGTTACATCAAATTGGAAGTACAAATTTAGCTCGCTTCTTAGACGTTACTCTTCTTCGAAGTTGATAAAAACCCGTATTTTACAGAACTTATAGTTAAATTATATTTAAATAAGGATTTACTAATTGATTTGTGACTCGAGAGAAGCATATCTTAATGTTTAGAGAGGCCTAAAGATTTAAAACAACTTAGGGATATTTCATATGACCAGACTGATTTAATCCAATTACCAGTAAATATTCTCTACAGGGAATCAATCACGTGAATATGTTGTAGTAGTGTACGAAGTATTTTTATACCACGCGTCACAAGAATCTGGATATGCTGTACATTATGTGAAAGAACTAAGCTAACCAGTATACCTGACGCAGTTCAGACCACTATTTCACCAACTTGGTTTCATGCTCGTGAGTTTGTGTTACTAACCATTATATAAAACAAATCGTGTCCACCGTGTTGTTGTTAATCACTACTAAATGTTAAATTATATGGTGGAAAAGGCTTGTGGCTCAAGTGCGTTCTTTTAGCTTGGTTGTCTTTGAGCTAAGCGACCTAATAACGTATACTTGCGCGTTCATATCAATAGTCAGGTTATAGCATGAATAATAATTTAATAATAACCTCGGAAACTGGACTGAGAATCTTCAGTCTCGGCAACAATATCGTGGATTGGCTGAAGTTAGACTAGTTCACCACTGGGTTCCGGCTACGGTTGTCTAGAGATTGAGGATGGGTGCTGGTCCTGGGTTCGAACTCCGCTATCAGAGCCGGGGATGTAGATTGTTGATGAGTCCCATACTAGATTGTAAAGGCTGTCCAGTGCCTTTAGGTTTTCAATGGACGTCTAACCTTCATTGGTTCATGATCTCAATAAAAATCTTTCGTTGTATTCATGCTATAAGTTTATTTGAGCGTGCTATAGAATTCGATAAGCAGTTGAAATCTAATCAAATGCTAAGTATGATGATTGGTTCTTTTTAAAAAATCATAATCGATTACTCCAACTTCCCTTTCTGGTTCATTTGTCCATTTACAAACTTGATGTCTCTATCGTCTCGCTGATTATCTTTATGGAGAAGCAGCTACTTATTAGTAGTGTACATAAGTTTTAAATATTCTAACTATGATAGTCTTATTTCATACACTGTTACTCGTAATACAGAAGAGTTACGTTTTACATAAAACTTCTTGTTGACATGTATCTTTTTCTTGAGAATTTACAAAGTTTTCTACACTAGAGATTGTCTCACATTCATAATCCGCTGTAAGATTTTCGGGCCGCATCTTATCCTTATTACATATTAGTTAAGATATTGCAAACATTCACATTGAGCATAACATTCATGCATTTTAGTTTATGTCAAACATCGAGAAGCTTTTACTTGAGTTTTGGAGAAATCAGAATCGTAATGTGTTTTAAGCATTTTGTGAAAGTGAGTGAGTAAGTAATGCTTTTAATGGATGTAGTTAGTTTGTTGAAATAAATCTGAAACAGGAAACATTAATGCCATGTCCGAACATTTGGAAAATAAATAGACAATAGTTTGTAGTGGATCAAATTGTATTTATTGGCGATCTCGTGGTATCGAAATAATACCGAGACGTGCCAAAGAGTACAGGCGAACAGGCAGTGCGTGAGCAAGTTCGAACCAAACAAGGCGGAGAGCGAAAGCAGAAGTGAAACTGATACAGTAAAACAATCTCTGGTACAATTGGTTACAATAATAATAATTGTTTCCGTTGTTCCAATCGTGTTCTTATCGAGACTGGCCGGTCACTACAGGAGCTCCCCGCTAGAAAGGGTTTACACTTTCGACACGTAGCGGTTTCGTTCGTGGGACTGATCGCGAAACGTGCAATTGTAGGACGAAGGCGTTGGCAGAACAGGGAGTGATCGTTGATCCTCGAGTCGCCACCAGAATTCTTTGACGTAGAACGGTACCAGAAGGAACGTACTGTATTGATTGCTTGGTATAGCATGCTACACCAGAGTGGTTTGTATCCAGAATCTGAAGGTTGCGTTCGTAGAGGTCCGGACCAGAAACGCTGCAGACGTAGGACGAAACCAGATTGAGCCAAGGAACCAGATGCGACCAGGATAACCATGTTCGGGACCAAATGTATACCATACGTATTTGGAGGCAAAGAGGTCGACTGAGTGCGTTGACTAGAGCGTGGGTGATCAGGCCAGCTTTCGCCAAAGTTGACTGAAGTAGACGATACCGTAACAGCGATGGTCGGAGGCGTAGGCTCGGGGTAAACAACAAAAAAATGAGAGAAAAGTGTAGCATTCGTGTAGTATAGTGGTAAGGTCCTATACTGTATCCGCTGTTGTTTATGAGGTTAGTCGCGAAAGCGTATGGGTAGGTGTACTCGGCGACCGGAACGTGAGACGGTAATCTCGTGAGCCTGCAATCTCATCCACAGTCAAGGGCGGTGTGGTCTGCTGGTCTGGACGTGAGACGGAAGTCTCGTCATTAGACGGGGCAGATGATACGTGCTGTTGACTTGGACTCGCGAGATTCAAACCCAGAGCCTACCAGTCTCGAGCATAAAATTTAGTATCACCGACTAGTATTTCATAAGTAGCAATAATCTTATAAACAGATTGTTTATTTGTGTACTTGTGAATTAATTTCGCGCTAACCGATTTTTCACTTTTCAATTTGTATGCATTACTCTCATAATCTTCACTTTAGCCGCCATATCTCACAAAGTTTTTAATGACAAGTGTTACAATTTTTCTCTATGTAATTTGTAATCATTTATCTTGAAGATCGGTCCAGTAAAAAATATTCCTAAGACTTATAAACAAAGATGGATACTGATTAGTAGTGGAATCTAGTTTGACGCGCGTTTCAGTTCTATTTGAGACTCGTTAGCTAGATGTACTTGCATTTCAGAGTTGATGTTCATTTTGAGACTCGAACTCAGTACTTTTCGCTTCAAATGCCATCGTATTATCCACTTAGTTGATCAATTGAAGTCCTAAACATCAATGGGAAGATTCAAGTAAACAATACCAAGGAAGTTAAACTTCACCCCATTGCACAAGCAAGTGACTATCAGGACTCAATAGCTAAGTGTATAACTTAAGGGCGTTTGAGGTGGACGGCACTGGGTTCGAGTCCCAGAATGAACTTCAATTGTGAAATGCAAATACATCTAGCTGATGAGTCACAAATAGAACTGAGCAGTGCGTCCTGGTCATCTTTACAAGTAGATTACATATATTACTTTTACACAATCTTAAGCATATATGTAAATGAACAAAGAGACAATATGGATGAATGGACAACTAATATTTTTAATAATTCTATCAATGATTTTTACATAGACAGTTTAATTTAAAATCAATAATTATAAGATATCAGAGAAGAACTGATCAAGGAACAATAGGTGAGACTATAGGGAAAAAAACACGAGCAGGGACAATCGATTGTATTCAAACCCAAATTACAGACTATCTCACTGAAATCTGATAACCATACAGTTAACAGGTAATTTGTAAACTATCAATCAATTGTCTTAATCTTAACTGTTCCTTCTGTAAATATCAGTCCATTTTCCCTGATTTCATTATTTATGCATTTTCATACCGATTGCGCTTCATTCCTGTTCTTACCTTATCGATCTTTTGCAAAAATACATTCTATGTCTCACCATCACTTTATACTGCTTATATGGATATAAGTAGATCACATCACAAGGCTACAATTTATGGAAGAATCAATCAGGTTTAAGGATAATAGGTCTGGGATTTTAGCGCCAACTTCATTCACCTATTTGTGTATATAGTGTTTTGTTACCCTTTTTTTCTTATGCTGATTTCAGTTTGTGATGAACATCCAAAATCGAATTCCTAACACTAACCATCAATTGTAAATTATAACTCTAGCAAGTAGATGAACATCTTCAAGATCACTTCAGCATCTATCAAAGGTCGTCCATAAAGTATAGTCTCACCAAATAATTCATTAAAAATGGTGATATTTCATTTATAGGAAGAAAAGATAACTAAGATTTACTTGTAAGCAGTTAAATCCTACATGACATTCACATATTACATAACAATACATACATGTTGATCAATCCTTTAATGAATATATATTCATAGTAGGCAGTCATAACTAAGATGACAAGTATTCCTTTCTTTATCATATAACATTATGTGCATTTTTAAAACTATTGACTATAAATAAGTAGTATAAAATATAATGCAAAAATAATAAATAAACAAACGAGAGAATAATAATCATAATGGTCAATATCTTTACATAAAAAACTATAATTTACACATTTTTCTCGCAAGAGTCTCTTCAATCAATCATATAGGCTTATAGAAGGGTATACAACTGTATACAACAACAGATGATTTATCAAAGTTGAAATCATGAGTCAATTGCAGCTAGATAACCATCGAAAACCTGAAAGCACTGGACGGCCGTTTCGTCCTATTACGGGACTCCTCAGCAGTGCGCATCCAAGAACCCGCTCTCGCAAGATTCGAACCCAGGACCTACCAGTTTCAAGCATAAGTCCTTAACCAATAGACCACTGAGCTGGCATCCAACGGTGTTAATGTCTAACTTCAACTGATCCACGACTGATTTAGTTAGATTTTTATATTAAACAGTTTCGTAACCGTTAACATTATTACATCATCAGTAACAGATTTTTATTCACAATCAATAAATGTAAGAGTCATGTTGAAGTCATCGTCGAAACACTAAGTGACTATAGTGACTATAGTTCAAACTTAAATACCTCTCCCTCATACACACACTCTCTCTCTCGAAAAATAAATAAATGATATTTATTCATCGTAATAAGTAGTGTATTAATGTTTTAAATAAGTAGTATTCAATAATAAATAGTAAATCATTTACAATGTAAGCAGTTTTTTTTTAGACAAAAATGTATAGATAATATGCTTGGAGACTAAAAAAAGGGAATCTTGACAGAATTCATAATATGAAAAGAAAAATATTGATGAAATTATTCTAAGCAAAATAAAAAAGAAAAAAACATACACAGCTGATAGATTGAAACGTATACACATATATAACTGGTCATGAAAAGCTGGATAATTTAGGTAAATTATTCATAATAGGATTGTTTGAATCTATTGAGTGATTGATAGGGAACACTTTATGGATAGTCTATTGATGTATTAGAAAGATTATGCTTGAGATTTCAACTGAGATCATAGATTGTTTCTTAAGGTTGTTACTGACTGATTGGTACAATTCCTGGTGCCATTGTTCCTTCTGAGACTAACTTGTCTAAATAATGGAATCAAATCAAAGAAAGATTATAAGTAGTGATATTCATTTTACATATAAAAATATATAACAAGATTTTACTGACTTCAATAGATAATCAGTTAATCGAGACAAGAGTTAAACTATCCATTTCTAGATGAACTTCTGAATAGGTCACTAAAAGAGTCATGAAACCTGATACACAAAAAGATAACGAGTAGTATTAGTATTCCAACACCAGACAATGGGTTTTAAGCGTTCTTTATGCTCTAATGCTTCAGGTTTGGATGTTTCGCTTACTACTCTATCTATGTGTTGTATGCAGTATAAGCTATATTGCCATGTAGAGCTGAAGGTCTTATGTGAGACTAGAGGTTCGTCATTGACATTGTGAATGGTTCGGTATTACTTTGACAAGTTTTACTGGCTGTTCATGTGCGAAATTGGTTTGATGGTTAATCGATTTCATTCATATTGGTGGTTGCTTTCTAGTGTTCTTAAGGGCCATTGTCATTGGAACATTGTAGGGCATGTCGTCATTGATAACGGTGATGTGTTTGACTGTCGTGTAAGCGGAATAGGTCAAATTTGACGTGTTCATGCTGTGCATAATTGATTTACGCTATCACTGATCTGAACAATTATGCATGTGTTGTGAATGTGTATATGAATGGTGCACATGGTCCACCAGGGTGCTTGGTACCTGTGTGGTTGCGCCATAGGATTGAGCTGTATTGTTCAGATTGTAGCGTTGAAGTTCATATAGTGTCTGTTTCTCCTGTGGAGCGGCTTGAACTGTACTGCTCGGGTTGAGCCTGAGCAGTGTCTGGTTCTCCTGCGAAAAGAGACCGAGCTGTACTTCTCGGATTCAGCGAGAGGGTGGTGTCTGGCTCTCTTGTTAAACGGGATGGAGCTGCACTGTTTGGGTTGTCATGTGAAAGTCTGAATGGTGTCTGGTTCTCCTGAAAACCAATGCAAAATTATTCTGGCCCACAAGGGTATATTATATAGTTATAACTGAAGTCGAAAATATTGAAATAACAAAGATACGAGAGTCCTTTTTTGCATGCAGTTTACTCTGTAAGATGTTAATATGATAACAGTCAAAAGATCTTGGACTGTCTTGACTCAGTTTTTGAATATGAAATTAGGAACAGGAAAACTAACTGATTAATACAATAATAGAAATGAATTTGAATGAGACGATATAAACAGCATGACAAACTTTACCGTAACGTATGTTGACTAATATTTAGGTCTTATGATTAGATCACTAACATCTGTTCGTAAATTATTGTAAATTAATTACATGTGTATTATGTTGGGGCGATCCAGAAAATCTCTCGCAATAGACAAGAAAGCCTCAGGAGACATTAAGAAGTATTTTATCCGATCAGTGTTCATTAGAAGTTTTGTCAGAAACAGTGCGAAAATGAAAAGTCACATGTAGAATTCCTAATTGGCTGATTACTACACTGCTACTAGGTTTAGTAGCATTTCAGAATTTTCGGGAAGACCCAAGGACTTCTAAAATACTATAAAAACCCAATATTTTCTGTACATAAATGAACCTTTGGAGTTAAGGGCTTCTCGCATATTTCGTGCCTTTTCTTTCGAGTTCAAGTTGCTGTGTAGATTTAGCTTGTGGGTTACGAGAATAGCTTAGGATCCGTGTATAGCGCTCAATTAGCAAGACTTATCATATTGTTCCGATTCTTCAACTGGAATGTCTTAGTTTGGCATGTATTGTTGTTTCGTAATGATGAACCATTGAAGTCCTGTAAAACTCATGTATTCAATCACGTAAATTTTGAAGTCAGATTAGGGCTTGTAAAAGTGAAATGCCTCATAGACCAATAGAGTTCACGTTTCAAGGCAGTTAGTTGAGGCGTTGCGAAGAGAACAGAATTTATGGACGAGGTGATCAGGATCGAGTTAATGATTTCAAGGTCATGGACGCCTGTTTCAGTACCCGATGGACACGTACGAACAGTTTACAGCGGATTTCAACGACGACGTTATAGTTAGGCGGTTACAACAGATGTGATTACCGAGAAGTCCCTTTATTTGATTACGTTGTTTAAATAACTACTGAACAGTGTGCAGACTATCATGATGATGTGGTATTTCGATATATTATGAGTTGGAGGAAGAAGTCTGAAAGGACAGAGACATCTACTCCATTCAGACTGGCACAAAGAAAACTTATGCTAATTGTTGTAAACTGAACAATAAAATCACTAGTAGCACTGGCTGAAAACTTTGCAGATGTTACTGAAGTTTCAACAGTCCAGTGGTAAGAATACTGTAGAGATATATGAAAAATAAGGATTATGATTTGGAATCACTCGTTTGGTGGGAAAGCCTTGGAACAGGACCAAAGTTATATACGTTGGTGTTCTGATTGGAAGTGTTTTATGTGATATTTGACGGACCATTAAACATAACGCCAACAATATAGAAGCAATGTAGTCGAGGCTAAAAGAACTTCTGCGACCTAATCACAGCTCCAATAGTCGACCATTTTTGGGGCCACATGGATGAGTTCCTGTATCATGTGCATTAAGATTTCAGAACGGCAGAACCTCTGTCTAACCTGGACAAGTTTTTAAACTATGTTAAAGTAGTATATCCACTCTAACTTTTGGTTTTGAATCGTAAATTCTTACTCTACGTAAAAGGTTTTCTGATCGGCTGAAATCGTTCAAGGCTATTCTTAAGATTAGTTTAACGGTCATCCATAAATTATAGTCTCGCCAGGCATTTGTATTATTGCCTCAATAATAACAGTCCCTAATATCGTGTTCTATGGTTGAAGGTTTTTAAAAGGAAACTCTGGGCCTAGGTTTCTCGCTACCTGATACTTGTAAGTAAGGTGTATATGTAATCTCAAGGCAACTGATGTACTCTGGTGGATTCGATTCCCTATCACCTGGTTTCATAATTTGATACGTCATCAGTAAGCTATTCGGGTCTCCAGTAAACTTCTTCTTGGATTGAAATATTTACAATTGATTGACAACTGAGTAGGAACCAAAGTCTTGTTTGTTTAGTTCTTTAGTGTTGGTCAAATTCTACTGACCAGATTCCAGTATTGGTCACTAGTCTACATGATATAATATCAAGTGTACTACATTGAGGTGCTAATTGTAGAATAGGCAAAAATCACTTCAAAGAAAACTAAACACCTCTCTAAGTAAAATAATTATTCGAGGTAATGGTATTTGACAGCATAAGTATCTTATCGGATTTAATCTTTACTAATATTATAGGACTTATCGTTGACTGCGTTCACTTTTAATATCTTTTCAAGAGAATCCCTTCTTATTAACAATTTCTAGTCGTAAATTCTAGGGATTTATTTAATCGAATCATTTGGAAGAGAGCATGAAACCCGTTATCTAGAATATTGTATCCAAAGATGGATGGTGGTTAGTAGTGAAATCAAGGAACCGCATTTTGTCTTATTTCGGACTGGTCAGACGGATGTGCCTAGATCCCAGGGTTGATGTCCACTCCTGGACTCGAATCCAATACCGTATGTCTCAAACGCCATCCACTTAGCTACTAAGTCCTGATAGCCACTATCAGGATCAGCTGTCTAAAATTTGAATGCTCTAAATCCTACTAATTCACAGCTTTACTACTGCCAATCTCAAATGAATCAATAATTCCACAGACATTATAACGAGTTATACAAATTATTAAAATCGAAAAGATTACTAATAAAGCTATTCAGTTCTTAATTAACTCAATATGATGATTAGAATACTGATAGTCTGTAGAACATATCACAACATCTTCGAATAAAAATAATCTAAATTCACTTGTTATTGTTTACTTGGATCTTCCCATTGATGTTTAACACTGCAATTGGTCAGCCGCTTATTGGCATATGTGCATACTATGAATATTGCCTCAATATTACCTTAATTCACAAGCATTCTAAGCAAAGATGAATAGTGACTAGTAGTGGAATCCAGTTTGATGCACGTCTCAGTTCTATTTGGAACTCGTCAGACAGATGTACTTGCATTTCACAGTTGATGTTCACCTGAAGACTCGAACCCAGTACTATTCATTTCAAACGGCATAGCATTATCCACTTAGCTACTGAATCCGTCTATCAATTAAGGGGAAAGTATATTGAGCAGCAGTTCTCTCTGTTCTACTTTACGGCTGTAAAATATGACCATTAAGAGTAGAAGATACTCGTAAGTTACTAGTAATTGACCACAGAAGTCTTAGAAATATTACTCGCATCTTCTGGGATCACCGGGTAAGTAATAGTAAGGTTAGACACAGGGTATTAGGGAATGATGGTAAATCAGTTAATGAGGTTGTAAATCTTCATCGACTGAGACGGTTGGGCCATGTGTTACGTATGCCCGAACGCCGGTTACCACGACGAGCAATGCTGACTAGTATTCGGGACGCTTGGAAGAGAGTTAGGGGCGGCCAAACCAAAACATGGCATCAGTGCTTGAAGTCACTAACTTCTAGTCTGAGCCATGTTGGCAGATTCAGACCACTTAGTTTGGGTCCGCGAGACTATCATAACCAATGGTTTGAGACTGTAGGTGACATGGTTCAGAATCGATCACAATGGCGTAGGTGTATACACTCTTTATCTTCCCTTAAACCTTAAGATTAAAATCGCTTCATATATGTCTTCCTTCCTATACTATATCCTTACAAACAATCTTTTATATATTACCACCACTAAAATTAACTACTTCTATGAATTCGGTGTTCATCTTGTTGTTCTAATGAGTGAGGTATGGCAATTTGGACTGATGCATAAATGTGCTGGTCCTACGTTGTAGATGACTGACTGACTGAATCCTGATAGCCATTTGCTTATGCAATGAGTTGAAGTTTAAATAAGACAAAACGCGCATCAAACTGGTTTCCACTCCTAGTCATTATCCATCTTTATTTATTTAAAACTACATCACTTTAAAACTTACCTGATTGATCATCCATATGTTCAACTTGTCTATTATTATTATTAATATAAACTATATCATTGATAGTTTTATTACTACGATATCGTTGAATTTCTTCCCATATAAGAATTTTTAATTTTTCTTTAGGAAAATTATCTGGTTGTTGAATAAATGGATGTTCAAAGACAGGCTGTAAAAAAAAAACAAAGCAAAAATTGATTAAGGTTGAAATCTGTTAATAACTGACTCAGATGAAGCATAGAAACATTGAACTATTCCAAATTAGTGGTCTAAATGATAAGGAATTGGTCATGAAGCTTGAATGTTATGAGTCCAATTATTAATGGAGTGGAGAAGATGATCTGTTACCGTAATGAATATTACTTACTTACGCTTGTTACCCCTCGCCGAGGAGCATAGGCCGCTCACCAGCATTCTCCATCCAACCTTGTCCTTGGTAATCCTTTCCAGTTTTTTCCAGTAGTTATTCATTCTTTTCATATCTGTTTCCATTTCCCGCCGTAATATGTTCTTTGGCTTTCCTTTTTCCCGCTTTCCTTACGGATTCCAAGTGAGGGATTGCCTCGTGATGCACATTGGTGATTTCCTCAATTTATGTCCGATCCACTTCAAACGTCTTTTCCTAATTTCTTCTTCAGATGGAAGCTGGTTTGTCCTCTCTCATAAAACGCTGTTTCTGATAGTATCCGGCCAGTGAATGTTGAGTAGTTTGCGTAAACAACTGTTCATAAGTACTTATACCATCTTGACGATGAATGTAGTAGTTCTCCACATTTCATCTCCGTACAGTAGGACTGTCTTGATGTCTATATTGAATATTCTCACTCTGAAATTAGTTGACGGTTGTTTTGAGTTCCATATGTTCTTCAATTGTAGGAATGCTGTCTTCGTTTTGTCAATCCTGGCCTTTACATCTGCATCCGATCCTCTTTGTTTATCAACGATGCTTCCTAAGGTACGAGAATGTTTCCACGTCTTCCAGAGTTTCGCCATCAAGTGTGATTGGGTTGGTGTTCTCCTTGTTGTATTTGAAAATCTTGCTTTCTCCCTTGTGAATGTTGAGGCCTATTGATGCAGAGGCTGCTGCTACATTTGTTGTCTTCGTAATGAATATAACCAACTTCAATCAATACATGGCTAAATACACATTCAGTTAACTAGAATGCTATCAATGAATTTGTTTGAACTATTATGAAAAGCTGTATAATAAATTGTATTATAGTTAAATAGTTATTATAAACTGGGAAACAGCAAATCATCGGCAGTGTACATCCACGTATCTGCTAGAAATTGAACAATAAACATTCCTGTCTCGTTTGTTGACCACATTAACTTTTAAAGGGACAAGTCAGAATTCGATAAACCTCTTTTATTTATAACGTTGATCAATAAGTGATATGAATTCATTCATTCTACATTGAGCAATCAGTAAAACAAACATTTTAATCTGATGAAATTTAAATTTAAATGGTAAAAGTTGATTTATTTCTAAATTGTGATGTGGGTTACTTATATCCACATAAGTAGTATATAACGATGATCCGGCATTGAATGTATTTCAGTAGAAGATCGATAAGGAAAGAATGGGAACGAAGCGCAATTGATATTAAATTGCATGAACAATAAAAATAATAATCGGAGACGATGAACTGATATTTACAGAAGGAACGGTCAAGATTGAATCAGTTGATTGATAGTTTGCAAATTAACTAATTACTGTAATAAGAGACTGATCAATTGCAGTCCTAAACATCAATGGGAAGATTCAAACAAACAATACCAAGTGGATTTAAACTTCATCCCATTGTACAAGCAATTGTCTATCAGGACTCAGTGGCCGAGTGGATAACGCGATGTCGTTTGAAACAAAAAGGTACTGGGTTCGAGTCCCAGAATGAACATCAACTCTGAGATGCAGGTACATCCAGGTGACGAGTCCCAAATAGGACGAAACGCGCGTCCTGGATTCCACTGCTAATCACTATCCATCTTTTCTTCTTTATGTACTATATACTTCTCATATTTTACTGAAATATTCTGTAATTTTGCACTAAAATACATTGATTGTCCCTCACCCGTGCTCTGTTCGCTACACTTAATCGAATCGGTTAAGTTTAGAATTGTGATTAGTTTTTGAATGAATATTGATTGGATAGTAGGAATTTTGAAAGTTTATAGAGTAAAGTGAAGGTCGAAAATCGTTAAACAGGAGTATAAAAAGCTTAGACGCATGAATAAATTCATATACTTGTTTAAGCTTTTCGAATTAGTGAATTTGTATAAGAAGTGATAATTGGTGAAGTGTTCAATCAGATGTATGGTATGTGAGGTAATTAGTTATTCAGTGTGGATGCTACATGACGGTATTTGTTATTTATTGTGAATTCCTTAACGTTGAAGATCCACGTCACTGCATTTAAACTTGATGGAACGAGAAACCCAGGACAGCTCAGATCTCAACACTGTGAAATTGAGAATATAGACTAATAACAAGTACTATATCGAAAAGAAACGGGTTCAGAGTACCTCCTGGTTCTCAAAATCTGCTCAAATACTTTCAATTTTCTTCTCAGATGACCTAACTTTCCTATCCTATATACACCAACAAATGCAGGTCAAGACAAACAGTGTATCAGCAGCCTCTGCAGCGTTAGACCTCAACATACACAAGGGCAAAAGCATCACCTTCAAATACAACCCAGTCACACTTGATGGAGAAACTCTGGAAGAGGTTGAAACATTCACGTATCTGAGTAGCATCATTGATGAACGTGGAGGATCTAATGCAGACGTGCGGGTGAGGATTGGCAAAGCAAAGACAGCATTCCTACAGTTGAAGAGCATATGGAACTCAAAATAACTTTCAACCAACATCAAAGTCAGAATCTTCAAAACGAACATCAAGACATTTCTACTGTACAGAAGTGAGACTTGAAGAATTACTACAAACATCATCAAAAGTGTACAGGCATCTATAAACAATTGTCTACTCAAGATAATGAATGTCCGTTGATCGGCTACCATCAGTAACAGCCTACTACGGGAAAGAACAAACAAACTTCCAGATGAGGAGGAAATTAGGAAAAGATGCTGGAGGTGGATAGGAAACATACTGAGGAAATCACCAAACTGCATCACGAAGCAAGTGATAACTTGGAATCCTGAAAGGAAACGGAAAAGAGGAAGGTCAAAGAACACACTGCATCGATAATTTGAAGCAGGTACGAAAATGATTAATAGCAACTGGGCAGGATTTCCCAGGACTGAATTGAATGAAGAATGCTGGTGGGTGTCCTATGCTCCTTCATGAGGGGTTACAAATGTAGGTTACCAAGTAAGTATTTTCAATCTTAGACAAATTGCACTTTGAAACCTTTAAGTAGTTAGTATTTTAATCATTTTTCCTAATTACTAATTTTTACTTTAAATTGCTAAACAATGTACACATAGTGAACAAACACCCAGATGGGCAAGACCAATTCATTATTTAATGTAAAGCATGAAAACTATACATCAAATACTTTGTTTGTATATCTTCGATCAATCATCTCTTACTAACTTCATCGTCCTTTCATTCTTGTTATTATTACAATCACTCTTTGTTTACATTCTTGTTCTTTTCTATTTGATCTTCTTAACCTTCTACTTTTAGGCATTCCATTTATGATTGTTATTACATACTACTACTTATTTATATCAATATAAGTAGTATACACTGTATATTTACAATAAAATTCTCTCTTTTTTTCCTTTTCATCATATCTTAGATAAATTATCATTAAAAAAGACACTTTGACCTCATAAGATGTATCTTCATCACATTTAATTATAAATGATGTTTTGTTTGTTTTTCATTTCTTTTCATTATGATCATTAATTTAAATTTATTACTGATATACATCATTACTTGAAATGATGGTTGTTCAATCAATTTTTTTATGGAATTATGGGTAATCGATTCTTATAAGGTAGTCGACTACCCAATTCTGTTTCTATGTGAGGGTGGGCATATATGGATAGTATTAGTAATAATAGTTGAAAGCCTGAGTCAATTGAAGCTAGACCACCATGGAAAGTCTGGAAGCACTGAACGGTCGTTTCGTTCTATTATAAGACTCCTCAGCAGTGCGCATCCACGATCCCGCAATTGCAAGATTCGAAGCCATGACCTACCAGTCTCGCGCCAGAGCACTTAACCGATAGACCACTGAGTCGGCATCCACTGGTTTTAATGTCTAACTTCAACTGATAGTAATAATATTAGGTCTTTCATCCTAAAGAAAAGTCTTATAGTGCATAGTCAATAGTTTGGTAATTGAGATGCAAAATAATTTTAAAAAAATGATTTTAGTTCACTTGAAGGTCATACTTTAGTGAATAGAGAACATGAGTGGGGACAATCGAATGTATTTGACACGAAAATTACAGACTATCTCACTAAAATCTGACAACCATACAGTAAACAGTTAATTTATAAACAATCAATCACTTCTCACAATCATGACGATTCTTTCTCTGAATATCAGTCCATAGTCTCAGATTATTATTATTGTTCAGGCATTTTCAATTGCGCTTCGTTCCCGTCCTTTCCTTATCGATCTTCTACTAAAATACATTGAATGCCTGACCATCATTATATACTACTTGTGTGGATATAAGTAGCCCACACCACAATACTATGATGAATCTATGTCAGAGAATATACAAAGAACGGAAGAAAATGGGTTTTTCCTGGAAAAGTCTATTTATAGATATCATATCTAAGTGAAATCAAAAGGGGGTGAGCTGTAAAACATCTATAATTTGATCAGCAACATCTCCGATGACATAAAATTCACGAATGAAAAGGAGTTGAACAACAAACTAACATTCTTGAATGTATTGATCACTAGAAACAACACAAGGAAACTTGAAACTCAAGTATATCAAAAGCCAACCCAGACATATTAAATTATGAACTACAGTACTAACAACCTAAAAACTCACAAAAATAACTGAGTACAAACTTTATTCGAGAGGGTGAGTACACTAGCATAGCGGAAAAATGAAGAAAAATATGAAAAAAACGATCCTTTAAAACAAATGGCTACCTACGAAATTTCATCAGCACAAACGAAATCAAGTATAGGAAGCAGTAAACGGATCATCTTACGACATATAAAAGACATCAGAAATAACGAGACTAGTGAAACCGATTGGAATAGGTGTATCACACAAACCAGCAAAATCACTTCAACCAATATCATGCAAATCAAAGGATGAAATGACAAAAAAGGAAAAAAACAAACATCATCTACAAAATAAACTCTTGAAATTTCTAGAAACACTATATCCGACTAACTGGATGCACCCTTCATCTTCGCCTGTACGAACATCAATTAGCTGTCAAACGTCATAATATATTCTCGGTCATATCAAAACACGTGGACAAGTGTGGACACACATTCGACTGGAAAGATGTTGAGATCATAGATAGAGTGCATATGATAAACACCAGGGAATTTTTAGAAGCTTTCTAATCAGGTCAATCAGCAATCAACATACACACTGAAATCGATCAAATCTATCAACCAAACAGAAAAATTATGAATTAATATAGGATGGAAAAACAAATCAAAGGGAGATATAATCAAAATAAAGAGGGGGATAACTATAGACTAAAGGTCAATAAGGACTACTCAAGATCGAGATCTACAGGACAAGCTATGAGTTATATATGGAGAAATTTGAACACTTAACTTCTACTTGGAGTTTGTGCTGATGACGTCATTCAGAAGAACGATGAAAGCTTCACGACTAAACCATCCAGCTCAGAGAACAAAACTCAACTGAGAAAGTGCAACTAATAGGTAGTTGACTTGAAGCCTTCTCAGTTTGTAAAACCTAAGTAGTATTATTATCACTAATCGTCACACATAGACAGTATCACTAAAAGCCGAGTAATTTTGAAATGATAAAAGGATGAATTAGATAAACGGTTACAAGGTATGGATACATCTACAATATCCTTGGAAGCAAGGTAAAAAATTAACAAATAGACACTGTCGCAATACAGCAAATGTTTTTGACCATATTTAAGGAAGACTTTTGTGTGTCAGTTTGCAGCTAAAGCATGGAAATCCCTATTTTAAGAAAAGGAAAAGGGAAAATCAATAAGTTGATGGATTTGTTTTTTAGCAAGACTTTTAAATATCCTTAACATCATGAAACACATTTAGTTAATGTTTGCAACTAAAGTCCATCATTGATAGGGATGTTTTGTGGAGTTTTTAAATCTTCAGCTAATGATTCCACATTCCTTGCGAATACTTAAAAAAAATATTAAAAATAACTAAATTCCCGAGGTAAAGCCATGATCAGTGGAGTTGAATTAAATCACGAGTGAGGCAGACAGACGCGCAATGTCGAGGGTAGGCGGAGATTAAAAATGTTAATGATTAGATAGAAACTCAGTAGTTTAAGGTAAAAGGTTCATTATGAGGCTTGAAGATAGTGTGTACAGTTCTTGGTCAGGTCATGGATGTTAACTACTGAAGAATCTGAAACAAGGATCCAAAAATGATTCAATACTTCTTGGTTTTCGACAGTTATTTAATAAAAGTCAATCTTTATAAGAAAAGATGGATAGTGGCTAGTAATGGAATCCAGTTTGACGCGCGTTTCGTCCTACTTGAGGCTCGTTAGTTGGATGTATCTGCCAAATCTCAGAGTTGATGTTCACTCCGGTACTCGAATCCAGTAACTTTCGCTTCAAATGCCATCGCGTTAGCCACTCGGCTCCTGAGTCCTTATAACCACTTGTTTGTGCAATGGGGTGAACAATGGACATAAAATAACAAGGTTTGATTAATATGGGATCAAAATACGCTTAATCAATCGTTTTATAATAATAATAATAATAATAATAATAATAATAATAATAATAATAATAATTCCGACTACTATGGCGTACTACTTATGTTAACAGATATAAGTAGTATGTAATACCAATGCCTGTCAAAAGAAGATTGAGAAGATTGGACGGAAGAAAATAGATAAGGAAACATAAAGGAATTAAGCATTGAGGGGAATCACGAAGGATGTGAAGGACAATTGATAAATGATTTTCAAATGAATTATTCAGTGCATGATTTTCACATTTCATCAAATAATAATCCATTGATCTTACTCAACTGAATGTTTGTTTAGTACACTACTATATAGAAAGGACATATGGGGAAAATGTAGTCAGGGGAAAAAAGCGAATATCCTACAGTTGCCATTTATATCTACGTCATGACATCAAAAATATTACAATAGCATAACTACAAACCCAAAAAGAATGATCTAAACTATAAGGGGAAACAGCCACATATAGACAATTGCGTAATTCAGTTGTCATTGTTGCTTGTGGTATTTGAATTATGTTATTCATATAATTAATAATTTAACTGTATACAATATTACAACTAATTTACGTTGAGGTGTTTCTGTCTTGTATAATATTAATACCAAAATTTATTTTTGGTTTAACATTTACATTGGGGCTGAAAAGTAATACGGATTGTTTACGGACGTAACTATCAATTAGTTAAGATTAGACAGTTTTGTTTAGTTTGATTATGAGGCCCCTTAACAATACACACACAGTCTCGCACTAAGAATATAAGTTATGACAACCAACTTTCGTGATAGGTGATATCAAAAGCTTAGACAGTTGGATCTGGACATTGTGATACAGTGATTAAGCGTTATCAGAAAAATTTATAGGCTCTAATCTTGATTCTTGGCATGGTCGCAAATGTATACTCTACTGAGTCTCGTAAGTGAAAAAACCTGATATACACAGCTTCCTGCCTTACAATCGTGCCTTAAATGATACCGATTTGTGACCAAATTCACTTGTAAATCAAACTCATAATTCATCCTGTAAAATAACTAACCAGAGAAATCACAATAAACTCTCAACAATAAAGGGGGTTTTCACATAGAAGAGTGATAGCCGGGCCTCAGGAAGCCAAACGGCTGACGAAATTTCGGGCAACCATGAAAACATTGGTTAAAAAAAATAAGGTATGCCCTGACAAGGAAAAACTAAGATCCTCAAATACAACACAGAGAACGCCAAACAAATCACACTTGATGGAGAAACTCTGAAAGAAGTGGAAACTTTTACGTGCCTGGATAGCATCGTCGATGAACCATAAGGACCTTATGCAAGCGTAAAGGTAATAGCAGCATTACTACAGTTTGAAAACATATCCAACTAAAAACAACTGTCAACTAAAATCAAAGTCAGAATTTTCAGTACGAACTTCAAGACAGTTCTGCTGTACGGAGGTGAAACTTGGAGAACTACTACAATTATCATCAAAAGTGTACAGGCATCTATAAACAATTGTCTACTCAAGATAATGAATGTCCGTTGATCGGCTACCATCAGCAACAGCTTACTGTGGAAAAGAACAAACCAGCTTCTAGATGAGGAGGAAATTAGGAAAAGATTCTGGAGGTGAATAGGACACACATTGAAGAAATCATCAAACTGCATCACGAGACAAGCGGTAACTTGGAATCCAGAAGGGAAACGGAAAAGAGGGAGGCCAAATAACACACTGCGTTGAGAACTGGCATCAGACATGAAAAGGATGAATAGGAACTGGAGAGGATTTCTTAGGACAGAATTAGATGGAGAATCCTATTGGGCGACCTACGCTCCTCCATGCGAGGTAGCAGACTTAAGTAAAAGTGAGTAAATAATTCTCAAAGCACCCTGTTATTAGCTGGAGAAGCAGTAAAAGTTAGAAAGCACCGAGAATTTCCTTGGTTCAGAAGTATTTATTTATGTGCACCAGTGACTTACTATGATCCGCCATTCGCATTCAGTAAAGAATGTACACTTACCCAACTAGATATTCAGAGTAAGAAAACTATAAAATGAGTAAGAATCTTTCATCCTAAAGTTTAAATGAATCTATACACAAACCATGTATACATTTATATGACTGAACTTGTTCAGATGAAGATATGAGAGCGGTGATCTTGAGTGGGTGAATAACTTATGATATTCCATTCATACTTGTTTTCTCATTTGTCAACTGTAATTAGGCCATATTAATGATATCAATTAAAATGGTGAATGAGTGTACAACCTACATCTATTTGTCAAGCGTTACAAATTCTCTGCACCATATAATCACTAAATATATTATTGTGTTAATTATAAGAAGGGGTTTTGTGGAGATTTCAGTATTTTCATAGTGAAAAGAGTGAGTCAATTGAAGCTAGACCACCATGGAAAACCCGGAAGCACTGGAAGGCCGTTTCGTCCTATTATGGGACTCCTCAGCAGTGCACATCCATCCTGGGTTTTGAATCTCGCGAGTGCGGGATCGTGGATGCGCACTGCTGAAGAGTTCCACAATAAGACAAAACAGTCGTCCAGTGCCTCCACGTTCTCCATGGTGGTCTAGCTTCAATTGACTCACGCTTTCAAATATTATTGTGTATTTGTAGTTAAATGAGAAACATCAAAATGCTAAATAAATAACTTTTTTTCCCAGTAATTGATTTTTATGCTATGTTTAATGAATGAATTACTTTGTATCTTTTAATGAATGGGTTTTCAATAGATTATTAAATTAGCGAGTAAAGAACAATTAGGAAATCTCCATAGAATGATCATTAGTGTGTTCATTCTAATAGTTTCTGTTATCATACTGATAACTAATTTATTTTGAAAGGGAATAACTAAACTAAATAATCTGAGAAACTGTTGAATGTTTTGTGTTGACAATATGTTAATAGACGATTTTAACAGTTGAATCCACGAGTTGATGTGAGCTGGACCATCATTGGAAACCTGAAAGAATTGGAAGTTTGTTTCGTCTTGGTATGAGACTCCTCAACAGTACGTACCCACTATTAGGCATGAGTGACTCGAATCCAGGGCCTTCTGTCTAGCGCATGAACGCTTAAACTCTAGACCATTGAGCAGGCATCTAACGGTGTTTGTGTCTAAATTCAGTCGGTTCAACGGTCTAGAAGCTAAGCATTTGCTCGTGAGACAGAAGATCCTGGATTTGAGCCAGGCGTGCCGGATCTTGGGCGCGCATTGTTGAGATGTCCCATGGTAAGACGAAGATGCCATCTAGTACTTTCAGACCTCTAATAGTGGTCCAGTTCAGATCAACTCATGAATTTAACAGTTAGAATTACAACAATCTCCACAAATCCCTAATCTGATTATAGAGGATTGGCACTAAGTGTTGAAGTTTTTGGTTTTTTACTGATCTCTCTCTTGAATTAACTAATCACCAAAGTAGGAACCAGTGACTTATTCATCGTTTGTAATTAGTATTCATTAAAAATTAATCGATAAGATTGAAATGCATAATCTCACATTAGTCTTTGATTGTTAAGTGGTCGGATTCGATCGATAAGAAATCGTGACTAAACTTATATTTCCCGCCTATTAGAATACTTCAGTAATATATACATTCAAGAGCAATAAAGAGTTTACATTGCCAACTGTTTAGAATTCGAATTAAGCTTATTACCTTCAAACTGATAGTTTCACACTTTTAACTTAAGTGAATTTTCAATAATGTCATTGAAAAATTAAAGCTTTTGTCGAACAAATCAATGTCAATAGTTAAAGAATACTTTAAGGGATGAGCTTAAGTGATTCTTAAAATGATTGCATAATTTTGAAGCCATATTTTAGCTAATAAGTAGATAGATTTGTATAAAACCTTACAGATTTTGTAAAAGATTTAATAAAATCTGTTACGGTACAATACACAAAGGGAAAAGCAAGATTCTCCGATACAATACAGAATGCACCAATCGAATCACACTTGTCCGAGAAGTTTTGGAGGATGTGAAAACCTTTACATATCTGGGCAGCATCATTGATGAACACGGTGGATCTGATGCAGATGTGAAGGCACGGATCAGCCAAGCAAGAACAGCATACATACAACTGCAGAACATCTGGAACTCAAAACAATTGTCAACCAACACCAATGTCAGGATTTTCAATACAAATGCCAAGACAGTTCTACTGTATGGGGCGGAAACTCGGAGAACTACAAAAGCCATCATCCAGAAGATACAAGTGATTATTAACAGTTATCTACGCAAAATACTTTGGATCCGTTGGCCAGACACTATCAAGAACAACTTACTGTGGGAGACAACAAAGCAGATTCCAGTGGAAGATAAAATCAGGAAGAAGTGCTGGAAATGGATAGGACATACATTGAGGAAAGCACTCAACTACATCACATGGTAAGCCATCACATGGAATCCTGAAGGTCAAAGGAAAAGATGTAGACCAAAGAACACATAACGCCGAGAAATGGAGACAGACATGAGAAGAATGAACAAAATTTGGATAGAACTAGAAAGGAAGGCCGAGGACAGAGTCGGTTGGAGAATACTGGTCAGCGGATTATGCTCCATCGGGAGTAACAGGCGTAAGTAAACTACAGTTTAGTAATTTACCAAGACTTATTATCAGTTTTCGGTTTTTGAATTTTTTTGAAATATAACTATATAATATCATTAATCTAAGTGGAAATCGATTCATGCTTAATGTTTCATTCTAAATCATTCTTCTGGTCATGAATAGCTTTATCCAGAATTCATTATTGCTCATAAAACAGATGAAAATAAAGTTGCCTAAGAGTTCTAGAGATGAATTTTTTTCATTATCATAGTCGTCATATCACCATAATGAACTCATGGATGAAAACTGTTGTATATTGTATTATTCCAAATTCACCAATTCGCCTATAATTCAGTGAACCATTAATGAAGCCATTTCTTTGTAAGTTTACTATAAACATACACATTCAAACTTAAATTGATTGATACAAATGTTACGTGAAATTTATTCATAAAAAGTGAGCGTTTGATACAATTAACATTGTCACATTTATTCCTTGATCGCTGAAAGTATTTTATTGAGATCACGAAGCGATTCAAGTTAAAAAAAAAGTAATGGAAACCTGGAAGTAATGAAGAGTCATTTTATCCTAATACGGGACTCTTGAGAAGTGTTTGTTCATGACTACTCAATCAAGAATCAAACACAAAATCTACGGTCTCACGCGCAAACACTTAACCTTCCGGCCAATGATCCAGTATCCAACGGTGAAGAGTCTTGTAATAGGTTGAAACTGCTACCCAGTACTTCAAGGTTCTTGATATTTATCTAACTTAGATCACTTCGTGATCTCAACAAAATTCACCAATCTCCACAACCCCCATGCTAACAAAAACGATTTCTGATAACAGGTGTCAATCAGAAAGAGCCTAATGAGAGGATCAATCGTTAGCGAGCCCATTTGATTGTCTAAGAAATGGATCAATATCCTAAGGATTACAGTGGCAGATATATATAAATGAGTATTTGTGCATTTTGTTTGACAACACAATATATTTTCTCGTTCACTTGTGTGTTCTTGCTGAAATAGTCAGTTAGAGGTTAACATGTAGCACACCGTGTATCACTATCAGATTTCGGACACCGTCCGTCATTTTATGATGATGAATTTTTGAATTTCATTCAAATACTTGAAATCAGTTTTTTCTTTTTTTTCAATTCTAATTGGTCCATTCTAATGTACTAACAAGTTTACCACATGTATTTGTCTATACATGTAAATGTTCAATTCCTTGATTTTCCCCTTAAAATCTGATTATGTATATTGTTCAGTCGTTAGGTGTTTGTTTCTATCATGGTTTGCATAATCTTGTAAAACAACAAAAAAAAACACAATTAATACTCTAGTTTAGTTCAATTTCTAGATAGTTGCTATGCATGTTATCCCAGTTACATCTGGATATAGATATAGATATGGACATATGTACATGAAGGTATGTATTTGTGTATTGGACAAATCAAATATTAGTTAGATAGTATAATTAACTAGATAAATCTGTATTTGTCTATATGGGAATAATTCTGTCTTATAATTAGTTCATAATGTACATTATCGCTTGGTGCCTTGATTTCAATAATCAGTTGTCTAAATATAATTGCTATCTTCTTCTTGCTCTTATAATAATAATTATTACTACTGTCTTTATTGTTTTGTTTTCACGTGATGTATAATCAGTGAGGGATTTTGTGGATAGTATAGTAATTTCATAATTGAATTCATGAGCTAATTGAAGCTAGACAACCATGGAAAATCTAGAAACACTGAGGATTTACACTGTTGGATGCCGTCCAGCTCAGTGGTCTAGAAGTTAAGCGTTCGCGTGCGAGACCGATAGGTCCTGGGTTCGAATCTCGAGAGGCAGGATCATGATTGGGCAATGTTGAGGAGTCTCATACTAGGGTGAAACGGCTGTTCAGTGCTTTTAGGTTTTCTATGGTGGTCTAGCTTCAATTAACTCATGAATTCATCTATTAAAATAAAACTACTTCAAATGATAGACTGTTTATTTCTTTTTAGAATTAAAAATTTTATAGAATAACAACGTTTCCTGTTTTCATCAAGTATTCTTGTAAATTACTAATTTGATTTTAGAAGAAAAAACAAACATTTGTAAAAGATTATAAGCAAAGATGGCTAGTGGCTAGCAGTGGAATCCAGGATGCGCATTTCGTCTTATTTGGGACTCGTCAGCTGGATGTACCTGCATCTCAGAGTTGATATTCATTCTGGGACTCGAATCTAGTGCCGTTCGTTCCAAACGTCATCACGTTATCCACTCAGCTACTGAGTCCTGATAGCCACTTGCTTGTGCAATGAGATGCAGTTTAAATTCACTTAGTATTGTTTGTTTGAATCTTCCCATTGATGTTTAGGACTACAATTGATCAGTCTCTCATTGAAATATACACATACTGTGCGTATTGCCTCAATATAGCCTTAATTCACAAGTATTATGAGTAAAGATGTATAGTGGCTAGAAGTGGAATCCAGGACGCGCGTTTCGTCTTATTTGAGACTCGTCAGCTGGATGTGCCTGTATCTCAGATCAATTTCACCTCTAAACATCAATGAGAATATTCAAATGAACAATACTAAGTGAATTTGTAAAAGATGTTTAACTTGTTTTTGTTAAGGTTGACAATGATGAAATCGTAGTAGATATCAGTATTTATGTCAGTTGTCTGGTTGTAATTTGTTAAAATAATTAGAAATACTTGCAACTTATAACTAAATTCATTTATTTTGGATGATAAACGCTTTAATGTCATGAAAAGTTTCAATGCTAGAATACTCAGATTCTAATGACATATGGATAATTTTCAGTTCAAAATTTATATAAAATCAAAGAATTAATGGAACTGTTCCATGAACATCGACTTTATTCTATATCATTCAACTTTTCTAACAGTTTTTTTTAATGATTATATACTACTCACAAATGGATTTCAAAATACTCAACATTTACTGGCCGGATACTATCACCAACAGAGTTCTGTGGGAGAGGACAAACCAGCTTCCAGCTGAAGAGGAAATTAGGAAAAGACGTTGGAAGTGGATAGGACATACATCGAGGAAGTAATCAAACTGCATCACGAGGCAATCCCTAACTTGGAATCCGTAAGGGAAGCGTAAAAGAGGAAGGCCAAAGAACATATTATGTCGGGAAATAGAAGCAAATATGAAAAGGATGAATTTTAACTGGAAAGAATTGCCCAGGACAGGGTTGGAAGAAGAATGCTGATGTGAGGCCTATGCTTCTCCACGAGCGGTAACAGGTGTAAGTAAGTAGGTAAGTACAAATGGATTATATCTTACAAACTATTCACTGTTAATTTTTAATATTAAGCTTTAATTCTAATGATGACGCTTACTATTTTATTGGAAGTTATTTCAGGGAAAACATGTTCTCTAATCCGTTTCCCTCCTTTATAATTCATGAATACTTGAATATATATGAATTAATTGAATTTATACGTGATGTACGTGATGTATTATCGAAGTTAAATGAAACATTCCCTATATATATGTGTGTATGTGTGTGTGTATGACTGTCTCAAAGCTCAATCCATATTTGTTGCTGTGACAATAACAATACAAAAAAATAGTTTCTAGAACTCAATAAACAATAATTGATCAGTGAAAATATATAGTTTAAAAAATCAATGTCACACACATAGATTAACCTTCAGTGTTACTATGTAACTCTGATTCGAACCCGGTAGAAACCGTTATTTCGCTCTAGACTCTAAATATCTTTTGCTAAAGATAAGTTTCAGCTGGTATGAAATGTGAGAGAAGAGTATCCTGTCAATTACCACCAACCATTTAATAAAAACTAATCATTATAAACAATTACTCTACACAACATTGCAAATATTTAATGTATAATTAATATATAAGAACTTACTTCATCTGTTGGATCATAATACTGTTCTAAATATGGATGGGCTAAAGCATCTTCAACTGTTATACGTCTTGATGGAACAAAGCATAATAATTTGTCCAGTAAATCCAGTGCTATAATAATGATTATTGAAAAGGAATAATCAATAATAACCTATATGGCATATTAATTAATTGAATGTTGTCAGTGGAAAAAAACGTTTACGTATATTCTACATTTCCGCCTAATAAAAGATATTATTCAATGAATCTATTTCAGTGTTAGATATCTTGAAATAATCAACAGAAACCCATGCTCAACCTAAGACTATAGCAACAATGCAATTTTTTGAGGGAATTAATCCCATTTCTCTGTAGGATATAAACATCTGGTACAGCTAGGAACGATATCCTTTACGTATCTGAGTTACGACTGGTTTATCAATGGGATAGAGGTAGGTATAATGATGTCTAATGACTTAAACTGGTAGTTACATTGTAACATGATCAAAAGATTTCAGTTAGAACTAAGGATGAAATAACATTTTAAGATGAAAATATAGATCGTAATCTAAATTAAATGTATTTTAAAAGAATCAGCGAATTTCAAACGATAATTACATGTTTCCGTATAGAATTTTTATTGAAAAGACAAAGATAGTTTCACACATGAAGAATCCAATAATCGGTAACCTATCCTTGATTTGTTGTGTAAGTACTAGTTCACTTGAGAAAATTATCTGTAACTTGGCTGCATGAAATGTCTTTTCGACAGATCTTTTAAGTCGACGTGTTACAATGTCACCTGCTTTGTCCCCTTTAAAGTTCAGTTTAAGATACAGAATTTTTTTACTGATCAAATCACAATCTCTTCTTTTTTTAATATATTCTAGTTAAGTTTCAGCTAAAAAAGGTTTCTTTTTGAAAGTTGAATCCATGAGTCCATGTAAACTAGACCACCATTAAAAACCTAGAAATACTGGACGGCCGTTCTATCCTAGTACGGGACTCCTCAACAGTGCGTGTCCACAAAACCGCACACGGAATTCAAATTCAGGACCTTCGGTCTCGTGTGCGAACAATTAACCTCTAGACCATCAAGCCGGTATCCAACAGTGGTAATGCCTAACTTACATCGATCCATATATGGCTGCACAACCATTTATCCATTGTCTGAGGTAGATTCCTGTCTTAACCCGACACGGATCGGACTCCAATGGTCACGGCTTCTCACTAGAACACCAAGAAATCATCTTGAAGCCATTCGTTAAAGGGAAATGATCGACCCATGAATTAAACTATTAAAATTGCTACAATCATCACCAATCCCATTCTGAACAAAAATATTTCTGACAGATCAAGTCCTTGTAATTTATGTCATTGAAATAATAATAAAATATTAGTCACGCAATATTGAATAACGTTGGAAATACAAGTCACTATATGTCAACTTAACTATTAAAACTTTGTCTTCAATAACCACCCACCCCCCTCAAAAAATTTCATTAATCATCATGAAATACTCAAAACAAATTGATAGCAACTAAAAGTTGAAACCTATACAAAATTTCTTACCTGATTCACTAGCATATGGATATAATTGTATCCATGGTACTTTTGTACGATGTGGCAATGATTCTAAATAGGCGCGAGCCTGAAATGACATAAAGCAAATGGTAATTATTTCTTTCTCAATACGATTACAAAAAAATTTTTCGATAGTAGTAATTGAATAAAATCAACTGAATTCATAGGTAGTTGTAGTTTTATGTAATCTATTTCATCCCAGAATATATATTCATTATATATATACTAAACATAATATCTGATTGGTGAAACTGAGTTCGATATGAGATGAAGTTTATATTACTAGTAACTTTGTAATACAATAAAATATCAGAGGAATTTCGTCAATTAGATTTATCTAGAAAAGATCAAACTATTCAAGCGTTAAACGCAATGTAAGTTTGATAACACTTAGCAATCTTCGCTCACTAGTGACTAGTTTTGAGAGGAAATTCCCTGACATCTAGTGAGAAACCATGATTAGTAAATTTAAATAATGTCGGGTGTGCAGAAGGTACCAATTGAAGACAATAAAAGATGACCGCTTGTAGTGAACAAAAACACAAGTGGGGACAATAGAATGTATTTGAATACAAATTACAGAATCACTTAGTAAAATCTGAGAACCATATAGTAAATACTTAATTTGCAAAATGTCAATCAATCGTCTCAGACTTCACCGTTCCTTCATTTCTGCATCAATCATTCATTGTTCTCGTTCCCTTTTCTTTGATATTCTCAACCTTCTGCAGCCGGACATTTCAAATTTCAATTGTTGATACACTTTACTTATATTTGTCCACATAAGTAGCACACACCACACGCCCAATATATGGGATTAATTGAATTTAAACTTTGTATCATCGGATCCTGATTCAGTGGTCTAGAGGTTAAGGATATCCATATGCCACCGAGGGTCATGGTTTTTATCCCTGACAGTGGAGACGTGCATGTTCAGTGTTAATGAGTCCCATATCGCGACAGGACAATTGTCCGTTACTCCTGAGTTTTTAATCATTGTCTAACTTTGATTTAAACTCAACTGTTGGAGTAGAAGGGTCTTCATTTAGAAAAGTTATGGAAAAGTCGAGGTCAAAGCCGAGGATCTTCGGAAATTATGAGATCAATATCAATTCTAACAACGAGAGCAACAATTATGTAGATACATGGAATGTCCGGAAAATGTGGGAGACCAAAACGACCATTCAAATAGCTGCGAAAACAAAAAGGTCACTCATTAGACGCAAGTCAGACAAAAAAGACTAGCGTCGGGAGAGGTGTAATCGTATTCTTATCATGTAGTAAAAAATGAATGATACACACAAGTATTTGCGCTTATCCGATCAAATAATTGCGTAATGTTCTTGTAAAATGAGAATCTAATAGATCTAGGACCATTTGAACTAAAGAAGGAAAAGATCACATAGAGTGTCCACTCACGATGGCAGTGAACGTGACGAAAAACATAAATTCAATCGGAGGTTGTAATTTCTCCATCAGAACTCACAAACAAAACAATTCATCATGCTCATGCAACAATTCAACATAATAATTGAGATCGACAACAACGGATATGAGTGCGTAATCAAGTGGCACATTGTAGGAAAAAATAACTGCCTGTGGTGACAGATTTGCGAATATATATACTTTCAACAAAGCGGTTATAGATGGCACCATTCTCCATCACAAACACATACACTGAGCTACATGCGATTCACCAAATCACACCACAAAACACAAAATCAACAACATCTGGAACAACTGGAAATTTAGGAGGTCCATCGAAGATGTAAGCAGACGACACAGAGAGGAGGTCATTCATTCTACGATCACCATCTGGTGGCAGTCAAATTGAAACTGAAGCTCAACAATCACAACATAACTCAACAAACAGTCTTACAACATTTACACACAAACGTTCATCGAGATGTTGACAAACTCAACGAGTTCAAGATAGCTCTCAGCAATTAGTCTTAAGCCTCAGATCATTTACTAGAAAAGGAGGAAGCCAATATGTAGAACGACTGAAAAGAAATCAAAGAAGTAATAAACTCAACATGACAGGAGGTGATGGTCCGCAACATGTACCAGCATCAACAACAATCAGTTTCTATCCATATCCTAGTCAACATTCAAGAAACGAAGAACAAGAAGATGTCAATCAACATCTGATGAATGACAACAGATAATGTCAAGACACTGACTGAATACACAGAATCAAGTAGACTAATGAAGAGGAGCATTAAAACCTAATAGAGAATATGGGCCGAAGACCTAGTAATTACTGTTAAATTCGTTGAAACATAAGGAAATAACAAACAATTATGTGATACAACCAAGATGATAGCACGCAAATATAATAGACCGAAACAACCATTAGAGAACAAAGAACGCATATCGATCACCGACATTCAACGCTGACAGAGCAGTTGAGTAGACACACTTCGATGAGCTCACCAATAAAACAACTCAAATCAAACCATACAACTTCCAACCAACACATACACACCTCCCATCACATACAAACACATCAACAATCGAACAAATCAACATGTCCATCACACAAATCTACAGTTCCACAGAAGCAGTACTAGACAACATACTAGATGAAGCACTCAAATCAGACATTCAGCTAACGGTAAAGATACTACACATTCCTTCACAAAGATTCTGGAGGAAAATCAACTACCATTAGACTGAAAAGAGGAATACCTCATCAAGATACAGAAGAAACGAATTCTTAGTAACAGTGATAACCATAGATGCATTCCATCACTGTCAGTAGTACGAAGAGTCTTCAAAACACTGTTACTGAGCAAAATCAAGCATTCAGTAAATGCACAACATCCACGTCAACTAACTGATTTTCATTAGGATCGATCATATACCTACTGACCAACCAACCGACCGATCAGCGACACTACCGATCATTGTTGGCCTGTGCTTCGCGGGAGTGAGTGACGTAAGTTCACATCTTTATCTGCGTGTTAGATGGTTGTTGAGTGTAGTCAAGAAAAAAACTTTCTTTATGAATATATATAGACTGTGTATTTTATGTATATCCTACCACGTTATCTCTTTTTTTTAAAGCAATATCAAAACAATCTGTAACTGTTAATATCACAAGAAACTGCTAATTCCTCATACTAATATATATACTTCTTTTGACCCTACTAAGTAGGTGACTTTTCCCAAGGTCATTTTCCCCTTGCTCAAAGGTCGTCCATAAATCATAGTCTGATCGATTTCAGTTTAGAACTATTCCGCATTGTGTATCTATGAATATATAAACGATTAGAAATGAAGCTAACCCTCAATTTTTGAAGAGATCAAATTGATTTTGGACCGAGTAATTTAACTACATACATCAGAATGACTAATAAATATGATCTTATTCGTCCACAAGCCATCGTTTCTCAGTATGAATTCAAAAATTGATCTTGAAGTTAGGCAATAATGTGAGTACATCTTTGAATACTATACAGGTGAGTTGCTCTTGAATGATTTTTCGCGTTATAATGATTCATCAGTAGTTAACAAATAATGAATACATAAAATGTAGAACAAGAAATTACCTTGTTGTTATTTAATGCTGTAATGCTGAAAAGAATATGATTTAAATGTTTATTTTCAAAGTTGAAACCATGAGTCAATTGAAGCTAGACCGCCATGGAAAACCTGTAAGCACTGAACGGCGGTTTCGTCCTATTGTGGGACTCCTCAGTGGAGTTCAACCACGTCTGTTGTGAGATATCAACTCACTGAAGACAATTGGTGAACGGTTGCTCAAACTTCGTGGATTGGTTGAAGTTAGACATTAACACCGTTGGATGCCGACTCAGTGGTCTATTAGTTAACTGCTCTGGTTGGAGACTGGTAGGCCCTGGGTTCGAATCTCGCGAGGCGGGATCATGAATGCGCACTGCTGAGGAGTCCCATGATAAGACGAAGCGGCCGTCCAGTGCTTCCAGGTTCTCCATGGTGGTTTAGCTCCAATTGAATCATGGTTTCAACTTTGAAAATACTGGAATCTCCACAAAATCCTATTCTGATGAAATGTTCATGACAATGGGTTAACTTTGGAATTCAGTGATAGAGATTCAGTATATTACTTATGATAAGAAAATAAGTATTGGAAAAGTTGGAAATTTTGACACTTTTACTGGTTATTATCATTTATATCTTTATCAGATAATTACTAGTTGACCAGATTACTATGTTACTCTATTCCGTTTTTTCTAAGCTTCCGTTTGACCCATCAACAATCGCTATATATGTTAGTATTCCTAAATTATTGCCAGTCAATAATTTACAGTTTCGCTCATCTCACAAACACTTGTGGTGTGATGTTATTCAGTATTTTATGTATATGAGCGCTTCAGACAGCTGTTGGACCGGTTAATTGAAATGTTGTAGTAGTTTTTGTGGCTGGTTTACTTTCTTCCCTACAAACTCAAGGCTGAAGATATAAGAAGGCGTAAGTAACAGAGAATCAATAAGAGCAAGTCTAAAGGTTAATTGTATCAGTCAGAGCTTATCATAATGCAAGATAAGGGTCGCTAGGCAACAAACGGAGTAGCAGAAAGAGGGAAGAGAAAATCGTGTTTGAAATTCTGATTGGGAAACCTAGCAAATAATACAAATTAAGTCGCTACGACATGACAGTGATCAACGTAACACTACCCCTGTTTGAATACCTTTAGATCACAACGTTAACAGGAAGTTGTCATTAGTGTATCGTGTTAGAGAGCTACATCTCGTAGAAACGAAATCGTTCGTCTAATGATCATGATTATCCACAATATTCGTAATTGAAATAAATAAAACTTACTTTAAGGTTTACAATTGTTTCAAAATCTTCTTTTGATGGTGAACCTAAAACTTGCAATATCAAGTTCAATTGGTCAATATCTATTATGAACGTTATCATTTTAAAAAATTAAAGGGGAGGGAAGAATGTAGAGAGAATAGATTAAAGAAAAATAGATCATTGTATGAAAAATGCAATTGATGACGTAACAGAAGATGATCATTACTTTTTCAAACTACAAAGCTAAATATGAGGAACTCATTGATAAACATGAGTGTTATGAGTCACAATTAATCGATCACTGGGTGGTGATCAATGTCATGCGTGTCAAGTCCTTATTAGTGCCGATCGAACGCTATCGATCAAGTTGCAATGTGGCCACTAGTCCAGGTGGCTCGACACTGCGTACACTATGTTGAGATAAGATGATGATTGGAAACCCTGCATCCGGGTTTCGTGCTACTTGGCACTCGTCAGCAAAGTGTACCTGTAATCTTGAGGGAACTGGTGCTCCTTGACGAATTCCATCCCGTGTCACTCAGCTTCACAGTCAGAGACGTTACCACTGAGCTATTCGGGCCGCGACTGACCTCCTGTAGGACTGGGATGTAATCACAATTGATTGATCACGGGGTGGTGATCAATGTCATGCATGTCAAGTCCTTCTTATGTTATGAGACAATGCTGAAACTATACCCTATAGAGAAATAAGAAAATGATTGTTCTTCAACTTAAAACGCTCAGATACTGACTTCCCAATCTTCATAAATCTTCTATTGTTGAACTCTGAACAGTAAAAATATAAAGCTGGAAATGCAGTAGAATATTTTAATGGTTGAGTTATCTACGAAAACAATGGCACTTAAAGAACTAGATAGGACTTTAATTTACACCTAATAACCAGTTTTTTGTTTATGTTTTAATATCAATAATGAAAGACCCGTAAATCGATCAGATAAAGAAACATATTTATGAATTTAGTTAGTGAATAGCAGAGGTATCTTAGATGAACATTTTATCCTATTTGAGACTCATCATCTGGATGTGCATATACATCCCTTACTTTCTTACACCTGTCACCCCTCGTCGAGGAGCATAGGCTGCACACCAGCATTCTCCATCCAACCCTGTCCTGGGCAATCCTTTCCAGTTCTTTCTAGTTAATATTAATCTTTTTATATCTGCTTCTATTTCCCGGCGTAGTGTGTTCTTTGACCTTCCTCTTTTCCGCTTCCATTCCGGATTCCAAGTAAGGGCTTGCCTCGTGATGCACATTGGTGATTTCCTTAATGTATGTCCGGTTCGCTTCAAACGTCTTTTCTTAATTTCCTCTTCAGATGGAAGCTGGTTTATTTTCTCCCAAAAAACACTGTTGCTGATAGTATCCGGCCAGTGAATGTTAAGTATTTTGCGTAAACAACTGTTTATAAATACTTGTACTTTCTTGACGATGGATGTAGTAGTTCTCCACGCTTCAGCTCCATACAGTAGGACTGTCTTGGCGTTCGTATTGAAGATTCTCACTTTGAAGTTAGTTGACAGTTGTTTTGAGTTCCATATGTTCTTCAAATGTAGAAATGCTGTCCTTGCTTTACCAATCCTCACATTTACATCTGCATCCGATCCTCCTTGTTTATCAATGATGCTCCCCAGGTATGTGAATGTTTTCACCTCTTCCAGGATTTCGCCATCAAGTGTGATTGGGTTGGTGTTCTCTGTGTTGTGTTTGAGAATCTTGCTTTTTCCTTTGTGAATGTTGAGGCCTATTGATGCAGATGCTGCTGCTACATTTGTTGTCTTCATCTGTATCTGTTCGTGTGTATGAGAGAGGAGAGCTAGGTCATTTGCGAAGTCCAAATCATCTAATTGATTCTGAGAAGTCCATTGTATTCCGTATTTCCCGTCAGATGTCGAATTCTTCATAATCCAGTCAATCACTAGAAGGAAGAGGAATGGGGAGAGTAGGCAGCCTTGTAGTGTCGTTTTTATTCATACTGAGACCTAAACTTAGTACCTTTAAGCCCTAATGGATTATACAGTGAGCAGTCTGACACAGAATAAAGAAATACATGTTATTTTATAGATATATAATAAAACAAAATTAAAGGATACAATGTTTTCCAGGGAATAAAACACGATTACTAAGCATTTCAGCCATAATGCAACCAATTGACCAAATATCAATTGCTTTAGTATATAATTTTGATGTAAGCATTATTTCTGGTGCACGATACCAACGTGTAGCTACATATTCTGTTAATGTACCCGATTGTTCTGATTCTGGATCAGCTATACGAGCTAAACCAAAATCACAGATCTAGAAAGATTTGTAAAATAAACAAAAAAAATCAACAATTGAGAAGCGTAGTATTAAGAAGATTCTTTTTATTATTATCGTCACCGTGAAGATAATGTGTATGAAGAGTTAAACAATCATCACTGAAAGTTGTAAAGTTATCTGAAAGCTTCAGATATGTGGTTTGAAGGGACTTTTATTCAAGTTGAAGAGAGATAATATCAATTGGGAGATGATTAATAAACAGGGTACATAGGATAACCACTTAACACTAAAGTGAGACGTCTCAAAAAAACTTTCATTAGTTAACTATACATGGTAGCTAATGCGTAGTTGATTGACTGCATCTGGAAATTGATTTCTAACTCACTGAAGCAAACCTATCCGCCGTAATAACTGGAATTCAAAGGGATCTAAGATATTCTTGTCGCGTTTGTAAGCTGTTGACATCAATCTTTTAGCAGTGAAAACTACTAATATTAGGAAGATTGTCTTATCAAATCTTTAACTTTCCAGAACTACTTATTCACATCATTGTCTCTCACTCTACAACTAAATCCTAAATTTGAAGACTACACAATCATTTAATCAGTTACGGAACCAACTTCCGTTAGCTTATCAAACAGATTCATTCATATAATTAAAAAGTTTGTTCTCTGCTATTATCAATGGATCATAAAGAAATGATGACAGAACTATAAGACCATACTGTCCTTGAAAAAATCAATCCAAATGATGGAATTGGGTCAAACGTGATATTGTCGAGTAATCATAAATTAAAAGATAAAGATAGGATAAATGTTATATGGTTGGATGTAATAAACATAAAGCTCTGGACGATCGGTAGAAAGCCCTGTTTTATGCAAGGCCTTTGTTAGTTGGCATACTTAAACAGCAAGGCATACTTGCGGTCTTCAGGAAACTGATCTCTCTGTAAGATCCGAGCTAGAATCACTCAGTGTTATAGTCAAAGACTTTACCAATCAGATATTGAGAACGTGATCAACCTCTCAGAAGATTGAATATATAGGAGTGGTCAATCAATGAGCATTAACTAAGATCATTCGTCTAGGCTTTAGTGTTGATAATCGAATTCGAACAGTGACACGCTAGTACATTCAGACATAAGCCAAATAATAAGTGACAGATCCTGATGAGAGCAAGTTATTACTCAAAATTAGGCTTCATTTTCTTAAGAAAAAGAAATACGCTATTGGTTGAAAATGTAACTTTATTTTCTGAAAGGAAAAGATATATATTTATGAATCAGTTGTATATATACTATCGACTCTGTTGTTTCCTACTCACTCTTACTTTCCTCATTCAAGTATCTGGTTTAGTGAAGTATGTAAGAAGTGCATATATTGTTATTAATAAAAATGTTTTCGAAGATTAATTTGATTTGTAGGTTATATTCGTCACAGATTGATAATACACGAGATATCATTGAAAACTAGGAAACATCCGATTCGTCTTAGGAAATAAAACTAACACATAACGAATTTAAGGCATTCAGGTCTTCTTCTGGAGAGCTCTGAATGATTGGAACCATTCATTTGGCTTCCTCTGGTATAATTTCAACTTCAGTCAATTTGAAATATAGTGTGACGGTTATCTAATGCCGTTAGGAAATTATCCGAATATTTTCAGTCATGAATTCTCACTAGATCATCTTGAGGTAATTTCTATGCATAAAAAGAAAAATTCATATATGCTTGGCTTGACATAAAATTTATTTTTAGTGAACTGTTTTCTTTTAATTGAGTATTGTATGGACTAGTACTATGTCAAGCCCATATAGGTAGTTCTAGCCTCTGAACAGATCAATCTATTCATTTTTCTCAAATCACATGTTTACTGTGTCAGTTATTTGGTCATCAACCTTTACTGTTTGGATGTAAATGTATGTGTGTACATTTCTTATCTTACTCATCATATGTGTGTAACTTATTTTTCTTCGACTATAAATATGGAGTTACACTTGATTAAGACGAATCGGCTAACATGACTTCTTTAGTCTGCTCTGCTTCATTCTCACAGTCTGTTTGATTGTCTATTCTGATCAACGTTTATAAGAAATGTACGTAATCACGAATCCATTCTCTTATTTGATTTATTTAATTCAGTTATTCACTAACGCGAGTTAAGTCAATAATTTTATACGAGGATTGGCAACATGTATATCTCATGATAACAAACAGCAAACGATCTACCTGGAGTCAGATGAAAGATTACAAATGTATGTTAAAACTCTATGAGAACATTAGAATTCAAACAAATCAAATTAATAGACTAAAATGATTCGTCTAAATTAGTAAACGGCATTTTAAAACATAGTACAACGATAATCGAATATCTATACTATGGTGACGTTTAGTTGTTGAGATAATCAAGTATCACTTTTCAGATTGATTGACATATGAAAACTATCTGTTGTATTGTCGGTTGATATGTGAAGCCCATATACTTTATTCTAACTTCTGAACAAGCAAATTTACCTACCTATCATGACCTTAATAATTATTTACTTATTAACCCCAACTATTTTTTCATATGAGCATATGTGTGTGTACACTTCTTATCCTATTCATAACACGTCTGTCATTTATTCTTGATTAACGCTTGACTAAAGCGAGTTGGCTTACTCGCCATCTCCAATGCATGTCATTTATGCTTCGCTCGCTGATATTTACTGATGTGCTTATAACTTTCTGACCTCAGTTATTTGTCAATAAAACTGTAGTTGCTGCTTCTCTTTGCCTTCTGATTTTTATGCACCGTTCAGATTTGTATTATAACGGTTATCGAGGTGAACAATTAACAAAACACGGCATTACACTGTCTTTATACTAATAACTTGGAATATATATAATGTAACACATTCACTAATATCAACATTTGACAAATTATAATTAACATATGGCCTATGTATGTTGATACGTGTGATGTCATTTTGTTACCAATCAAAAAAACAATCATGCTATTAATATCATTGGGAATAGCGTGAAAAAAACAATCGAAAGTTCTAACATGTAACAGCTTCTAAATATGTTTCAAACAATAAAACCGGTGATACGACAAGTTTATTATTAATGTTAATTATACAATGCATAGTTCATATATATCCATTAGATACTATTATGATATGCTTACTTATGGATATCAGTATTATATTACAACTATAGTTAACTGAATGTTTAGTCGATCTTTCGGGGATTCCTTTTAATCATTTGTAACTTTATATTATTCAATATATCAATGTACATTGTTTTAACAAGTAAGTATTTACCTTAACTGATTACATACCCATATTAATTGTTTATATCAATCATTGTATTGTAAAACAATATGATCATTATGCTCAATTAACATTGACATCAATATCCCCCTTTTATCAAATATATAAAAGTATAATTTACCTTGTAACTATACATGATATGTAATACGAGTAATAATATGGGAACGTTTAAAAAAACACAAAAAAAACAACCTAGTAACTAATTGGACTTGAATTGAAATCAAATAAGCACGGTAGATTTGATCACAGATAAATACATCTATTAGGTGTGTTTATTTGTACATGTAGCAACAACAAAAAAAGATGTAGTAGTACATAGATCATTATGAACAAAACAAAACAAAAAAAAAACAGAAACATAATCACCCCTCTCTCTATTTCATATCATATAGAAGTGATTTACTGAGAGTGGAGGCAATGGATTAAACAACAGTAATATTGTATTTATCTATCTATCTCTATATATATTATGATTACTTTGATTCAGTTGCCAAATTATTTATAATTATATTGATGATAATGGTAATCATATTAACAAAATAGGCAAGTTTTTGATCTCATTCACTCACTTACTCACTCACTCACTTACTCACTTACTCTTACTCTTTCTCTCTTTTTAAATCAGACTCATTTATATATGCATAATATAATAAGGTGAATGTAGGATAGAAATAAATAGGAATCAACTAGTTGATTATAGTTTATTATATAAAAGAGAGAATATGAAAACATAAAGGCGAAAGGTAGTGTTTATGCAATAACATATTACCTGGTGAATTTATAATTTCGTTAAATTGATGCAACTGTTAAAATTAAGGATGTAATTTTAGAAGGTAGACGTTTAACTTAAGCGAATGACCTCGATTTAGACTGTATTCAACAATTTTGATATGTGTATGCGAAGTGTATTATTGACGGAATCTAGAAAACGGGTCTCGTTTACTGGATGAAATTAAACAAAACTAATCCAAATTAAATCAAAAGGGTTTTGTGGATATTATAGTAATTTCAATGGTTGATATCATGAGTCAATTGAAGCTAGATGATCATGGAAAACCTGGAAACACTGGACAGCCGTTTCATCCTATTGTGGGACTCTTCATCAGTGCGCATCCACGATCCCGCCTTACGAGTGGTAAAGCTCTCATGCGCGATACTGATAGGTCCTGGATTCGAATCCAGCTACATCCCTCCAGATGTTGATGTCTTCATAATTCAGTCGATCACCAGGAGAAAGAGAAAGGATGAGAGTATGCAACCTTCTGTGACACCGGTCTTTACCGAGAACGAGTCTGTCAACTGTCCTCCATACACGATTTTGTAGTTTAATTTATCATGGAGATGCCGTATGACATTAACTATCTTCTTAGGCCGACAGTAGTGTCGAATAAGCCTCCATAATGTTGTCCTATCCACACAATCAAATGCTTTCTCATAGTCAATGAAGTTGATGTAGAGTGATGAATTCCATTCAATTAATTATTCCACAATGATCCTTATTGTCACTCATTTAAACAACAATCATTCACAATTCCAAATTGATCATATGATTACACAATAAATATTCAAATAAGAAAAATACACCTACTCCCAAATTTCTCCCTCTTACATTTATAATGATTTATTCAACTCAATAATAACTGAAAGAATGACTTCAAAAACAAAAAACCAAAAAAAAACGAGATACCTCAAATGACTTATATACATATTCAGCCCTTTTGATATCTACCCTGTTAATGTTGTTTTTAAACTATTCACAATTTAAAAAACAAAAAAAAAACAATGAAAATAATTTTATATAATTGAGATCATGAGTCAATTGAAGCTAGACTAATATGGAAAACCTGGAAACACTGGACGACCGTTTCATCCTATTATGGGATTCCTCAGTGGTAGTGCGCATCCACGATCCTGTCTCGTGAGATCTTAACTAAATAAAAAGTTACTAAAATCTACACAAAACTCTCCTCTGAAAATAATTTTGTTAAATTTCCTCCTTTTTTTTTTCTTTTTTTGAAACTCCCCCCCCCTTTGTATACGAAAAAAATTAATTTTATAAATTTTCTCAGATTTTTTTCTTGTTATTGTTATTGTTTTAATTTTCTACTTAAAATGGATCGATCATTTATCGCATGCTATGCCATGATCTTTATCCCTTTTAACCTACTCCATTTAACAAAGTATTTTACTATCATCTCATCAATCTCCATTTTTTCTGATCTAATTTAAGTGTTATTATTATTATTACTATTATCATTATTACTACTACTGTTATTGCTATTGTTATTGCCATTGTTACAAATATTATCATTACTATTATTATTACTCCTACTATTATATTGTTACTATTATTATCATTACTACTATTATTACTATCACTACTACTAATATTATTATTATTACTATTATTATCATTACTATTATTATTACAACTATTATTATTACTACTACTATTGTTATTACTATCATTATCATTACTATTACTATTACTACTATTATTACTATCACTACTACCATCATTATTACTACCATTATTATTATTACTACTACTATTATTACGATCACTACTACTATCATTATTGCTACCATTAATATCATTACCATTATTATTACTACTAATATTATATTATTACTATTATTATCATTACTATTATTATTACTACTACAACTATCATTATTACTACTGTGGTGTTGTCTACTTATATCTATATAAGTAGTGTATGGTGTGGGTCAGACATAGAATGTATTTTCGCAGAAGACCGATGAGCAAAGAACTGAAATGAAGCGCAATCGTTTGGAAAATGCATGAGCAATGGAATTAGAGAAGAAACAGTGAAGATTGAAACAATTGGTTGTTAATTTGCAAATTGACTGTTCATTGTTTGGTTATCAGAATTTACCGAGATAGTCTGTAATGTTTGCTTAAATACATTCGATTGTCCCCAACTAGTGTTCTATTCACTACACTACCACTATTATTATTACTATTATTATGATTACCACTGGTATTACTACTACTATTATTATTATTGTTACAAGATGATATTTCTCTGCCTTGTTAATGTTTTTTTCCAATTATGACCAACATATGAGAAATGGATATTGATGGAATGATTGCAACAACAAAAATTAATTAACTATTCATTGTGGGTTCAAAATAGACAGTTTAATGACTTAAGGAAAGAGAAAATCTCTACTTAGATACTTAGTAAAAAATTAAATGATTGGAGTTGGTTGAAGTTAGACATTAACATCATTGGATGCCGGCCGGCTCAGTGGTCTATCGGTTAAGTGCTCTGGTGCGGGACTGATAGATCCTGAGTTCGAATCTCTTGAGTGCGGGATCGTGGATGCGAACTGCTGAGGAGTCCCATAATAGGACGAGACGGCCATCCAGTGCTTCCAGGTTTTCCATGGTGGTCTAGCTTCAATTAACTCATGATTTCAACTATGAAAATACTGAAATCTCCACAAAACCCCTTCTGAGCAAAAATGAAATCATCAGTTGATAATATAATAAACAATCATTAAAAATTGGTAACTATTAGAGAGCTATTTTGTTTAAGTATGGTAATCACAAGATGTGAGCATTCATGACCTGAGGTGTTCAGGTAGCTACGAAGATAACATTTAGTCTGCAGATCACTACTGAGTTGATATTAAAGGGTCTAACAATCTGAACTCCAACCAATTCTGTAACCACTATTCATTCTCATAGGTTCTGAACTCTGGTTTATTCATGGATAAGCATCAATGTTGAGTCCCATACTAGGACAGAGTAGCCATTCAATATTTCCTGATTTTCAAAGATTGTTTAACTGACGTCATTTCATTTACAAATAATGACCAATATCATGTATATCAAATTCTTAGTGCCGATCAGATTCTATCAATCAATCCATAATATGGACTCTAGTTTAATTGACACTGAAGTGTAAGGGAATGTAGTGGGGACAATCGAATATATTTTTAGTAAAATCTGAAAACCACACAGTAAATTCATAATTTGCGAAATGTTAATCAATTGTCTGAAACTTTATTGTTCTTTCGTTTCCACACTAATCCTTTTTTGTTCTCGTTCTCTTTTCTGTGATTTTCTTAACCTTCTGCCGCCAGGTAGTTCACTTTCTATTGATGATGCATACTACTTATATCTATCAATAACAGTAGCACAAACCACAATACGACATCGCGTGCACTATGTCAGGATTTAAGATGATAACGTCTCTGAATGTAAAATCGCTTGTCGAGGAACCAAATATCATAGTAAGCATCAGTTTCCTCAAGACTGTAGAAACACCTTGCTGATAGGTACCAAACAGCACGAAACCTATCTCCAGGGTTTCCTGTCAATTGCCTCCAACCACGGCTTTAAAGTCATTGCGGGATGGAAAACTACAAAATTTAACAATCTCTACAACAAATTATATTCAAAGGTTTAACATTTTCTTGTTGATGATGTTTTCCTTTCTTCTGGAGTTAATGTGATTCACCGTTTCAATGACAGAGTTTAATCCTTCGATGAAAGTCCACTAAGTGGTACAGACAATTTTAATTCCTAAAGTGACACAATGGTGAGAATTACAGAGAAAAAAAGCTCGATATTATCATTTCCTAACTGCTTCACTCCTGGCTTACATGGCTTCACAGATCACAATTTCAAAGTTGGCATTTTAGAAAATCCGCTCAAGAAACTAGTTACTACTGATCACAGGGTTACTAATTAACTGCGTAATTCGTAGACGTACATCCGACCCGAGATAGTTCTCATTATGGATGAATTTGCCACTGAGTATAGTATTTCTCACAATTAATGTCTTGAGTGAGTTTTGCCATGTGACTATGGTCAGTAAACATGATTCATGTTGCGATAAAATGGTAATTGGAGGTGGTCAACAGGAAACCCTGGACCCGGGTTTCGTGCTACTTGGCACTCGTCAGCAAAGTGTACCTGTAATCTTGAGGGGACTGGTGCTCCCTGACGAATTCGATCTCGTGACACTCAGCTTCACAGTCAGAGATATTACCACTAAGCTACTTGGGCCGCGACCGAACTCCTGTAGGACTGAGATGTTATCACAATTGATTGATCACTGGGTGGTGATCAATGTCATGCGTGTCAAGTCCTTCTTAGTTCTGATCGAATGCTATCTATCATGTCAAGATTTTGGCGAATTAAACTGATGTCATTGAATAACTGTTGAAGTTTAAAAAAAACTTAATATTCCCAATAATAGAATTACATCTACAAGGAAAGTAATAATAATAAGATCATAGAAAACTGGATCTTGACATTATTGATTTTTAATAACCGTTCAAGGTTATTTGTTCCTTGTTTTTTTTCCTTTTTTTTTAATTTCCCATCATCATCACTTATCTTGGTCATATAGAATAAAAAAATAATCGGATTTGTCCTTAAATTTAATTGAAATAAATAGTAGTAAGTGAGAAAAGCAATCAGAAAATGGTAGGTTATCAATTATCTTCTTTATGAAAAAACTAAATGTTCAGTATAGAAGGTTTAATGGAACATTGGAACACTATTGAATGAGTAACTTTCAGTCATAACTTGTTGACTATTAAAAATGAGCAGGTGTTTAGTCTCTAATTAGGACCAGTCTATATTATGTATTATATGAAGAGGATTAAACAAAAGAACAACAGATATTGTAAGTGCAGTTCAATACATAAAGCATTATATCCCGGATTTATCAGTTAAAGGTATCTTGCAATTGGTTCCCTTTATGAATTTAAATAAAGCAAGAACAAACATTGATGAAGAATAGTATGAATTCATATTATTTCGAGGTTTCTCGTCAGCTGCTTACAAACCAAAATTGTGATAGAATTTTTACATGAAGATAGTGTGAAACAATTGACATAAATGAGTGTAAATAACGTGATTACAATAATAACTATATATATATGCTAGAAACAGGTCAGAGGTCAAAAGAGGGAGGTTAATCCAGGGTCGTGGATATCCTAAAGTGAAATCGTTAATCAAATAATCAGGTGGTGGAAATGTGTGAATAAAATTTATTTTAAGAACTAGGCAATAGGGGGGGTGTAAAATTATCTTAGAATAAGTAAATGAATAAAATAACCAAAACACAAAACAAACAGAAACAAAAGGATAAACCAGGGTAGTGATAAGTTTATTAAAGTCTCTTTTTGGATGCATAAGTCCGGTTTCAGTTTCTTAATTGCAATGGCTTCAGCAAAGCGGAGAGTGGTAGTGGTTCTTTGTCTATCAATCCCGCGCACGAGAGCTTAACCTCTAAATTATCGGCAGAAAATTCCTGAACTCATGGTTCATACTACCCTTTATTTATCAATAAAATGCATACTTGAAGTCTGTAGGGAATTGATCCGGACTGGTAGGTTACAAACACACTTAACCCAGATTCATAATATGGAGTGTTTACAACGAATTATTTAGGAAGCGACTGGCCTACTGTTGAATCGCAATATCTACATTAATTGATTACTCAGTAGGGACCAATATCATGGTTATCAATTGTTAGAAATGTAGACCATTGGATGGCAATTCATTGGTTTCAAGGTTAAGCGTCGTCCTTGAAACCTGAATGTTCTGCATTCGATTACTGGTGCGATCGTGGATCCATACTGGTGAAGAGTCCTATACTGGAAGAAGACAACTATTTAATGTTTCTTAGTTTTCAATAGTTATTTAATTAAGGTCGATTAGTAATGTGATACTACAAAATCATGGTTTTTTATAAAATGAAACTTTCTTAAAATTTCATTATATGCATGAAGTGTTCAGCCCAATGTATACACCAGATAGATATGCAGGACCGTCCGCTACTTTTTAGTTTTAATTTCATCATTTATTAGTTTTCTTGTTCTCATTGATACTCAGAACCGGTAACAATCACTTTTAAACATTAGAGAATAGTTGTTCAAAAGCCTACTATCCAGTTAAAATCATTACCGACCGATATCAATCAATCCAGTGTTTAATATCAATGATGAGAATTTTCACGTTGTTATAAAAAAAGGTATTATTTCTCTAAGATATGCATTCAATTATTTGATTAACGATTTCACTTTAGGATATCTACTTACTTAGGGTTTGAATTTAATAACTGTAATAAATATATGGTAATTTGTGCTTGTCCTAAATTGGTATAAGTTAGAAAGCATTAGATAACTATTGTAACCTAATGTGAGACGTAGACGATCCAGCTAGGAACAAAACGTTTAATTCAGTCAGTAATTAACTTTTAAACGAATCATTCTTAATCCAATGGTTTACATTTTCAACTCCATATAATTTGCGATACATAGCAAAAATCAAACATAATGCTCTTGATTATGAATGTTTCATTTCTTTTATGGATAAACTAAAGTTCAATTAATCATGACTTTCTATTAGAAGTTTTAGGATTTCATCCGGAAGTAATTCACTAGTTAGGACTTGATTATGATCGGATACTCTGGTAATTATTCTGGTTATTGAGTAGGCATTTGTTACAGACTGACAACAGTTAATATAATCCGCTAAATGAATTGGGGAACACTTCATTTGATCAGGATTCTTTTCAAGTATTTTGAAATTCAAATTATTTCACAATACTTAAAATAAAAATAACATTGTTAATGTATATCTACATGTAGCTATTAATAAAGTTGAATGATGACTAGCAGCGAAATTTAGGACGAACGTTTTGTTTCACTTGTGATTTATCGGCTAGATGCACCTACATTCCAGTGTATTTGATGTCCATACTGAAGTTGAAAGTTCAGTATCCATTGTCACAGTTGCCAATGTATTACCCCTAAGCTACTGAGTACACGTGGTCACCATTTTGTGTAACAGACAATGATTTTATTAACAACAGTTTACATTTTCTCAGTGTTAAATACAGCTACGTATAGCTGAGCCCCAAATAGGAAGACATGTATGTCTGAAACCCACTGTTGAACACCAACTTCATTATGAAATTGTGACCACAAAAGGTATCTATTCCCACAAGATTATAGGTTCGAATATTTGACGACTATCAACTAGTGTGAAACCCTAGGTTTAGGGTTTGGTGCCTATTAAATTAATTAACATAATGACACGATAAATGCCAGACCACCATTGAAGACCTGAAAGCACTGAACGGACGTTTCATGCTAGTAAGGGACTTATCGGTAGTGCATATCCACGATCCGGTGCGCGGAACTCGAACCCAGGATTTTCAGTCTCACGCTTAACCTTTAGACCACTGAACTGGGACCCAATGGCGCAATATCGTTGATTGGTTGAAGTAAGACATAAAAACGTTTGGATCCCAGCTCAGTGATCTAGAAGTTAAGCGTTCGCGAGAGACTGAAGTTTCTGATTCTGAGTCCTGAGTGCGGGATCGTGGACATGCACTGCTGAGGAGTCCCATCGTGGAAAAAAACGCCCGTCCAATGTTTCGAGATTTACAATGTTGGTTTACCACTGATTCATTCATGATCTCAATTAAAATTCGAAAATTACCCATTATGGATAAGCGCCACATTGAAAACAGTAGCAACTGTAACAAAAATTGTAATCCATGAAAATTTCATTACTTTTATGAACTGAAGCCGTCAAAATTTACTCAAAATCAGGAAAACATTTATCTTAAAGTTTGGTATGTCCTGTACATCAAATATTTGATATACTGATTTCATACCCTCATTCTAGACTCCTACCATCCTCAACTCATAAACAACGAATGAAAATGGAAAGTAGAATGATGAAAGATTCTCTACTTTTAAAGTTAGTTTGACTGTAGGAAGTATTTATTTAATTAGTTATGAATAACTTAAGATTCTTATAGACTTACCTAAAAGATATGAATATTAGTAACATACATATGGATCTCTATCGAAACGCTAATTGCCTGAAATTAATTTTTAAAATTCATTCCCAATTTCGAAGAATTTTTCGAATAGTTACAGATATCTCATGATATCATTATCTGGATATCATTACAAAAAAATGACAAGTTAGTAGCTTATTAAATGATTTGTACAACAATTATTATTAACCAATCTCTGTACTATCCAACTGATATCAATTGATTTTAACAATAAAGATTATTGATTTTTATGGAATATCTGCTCAAATTAACTGTTTCCTTTCCTTTTATTGTTGTCACCAACCATGTATCTTCTTGCCCCAAATTTACCATAATGCCCTTCCTTATTATTTTATTGTAACACTTAAAACAAATACATTACTACTATTGTAGTGAACAGTAAACGGGTTGGGACAATCGAATGTAGTTTAGCATAACATTACAGAATAACTCATTAAAGTGTGAGAACCATATAGTGAACAGTTAGTTTGTAAAATAACAATCAATTGTCTCAATTTGTCTGTTTCTTCTGCAAATATCCGTCCATAGTCTCCGATTATAATTATTCATACATTTTCGTACCAATTGAGTGCCGTTCCCGTTCTCTCCTTATCGATCTACTGAAATACATTCAATGCCTGACCACCACTATATACTACTTATGTGAATATCAGTAACCCACACTACTATCACTATTGTTTTTTTTTTGAATTTTATTGAATAACAGTATTTTGGATAACCACCCTCACCCCCCCCCAGAAAAACAATAACAGCTGATTGGAAAATAACCGGATATCTTCGAAAATAATAGGCCTATTATTTGTTTATTTTTTAAATTTTGATTTATTCAATGATTTTGGGTGATGAATGGATAAGAAATTAGTAACTAGTGAAAACCTTCCACTCTTATTTTTTTCGAGATTATTTTTTAGAAATGTAATTGTTCATTAAACAATCAGTTAATTAGCTAATGGCTAGATGGAGTTAATCACTTATTCAGTTAGGGTTGGTGGGTGTGAAATAACCCAAAACATTCATGAGATCAATAGCTAAGTTCTGGTACTTTTTTCCTACTATCGTTTTGGTCCAATAGTTTCAACACAGTTGACGTAAAATATTTTGTTATTTGCGTAATATCTTTAATGTTAACCGATGATTTTTATTGAAGGAGTTTGATTTTTGTGGATATAAGTGTAATTTATGATTGACCTTACTAATAGAGCTGAAGGTCCTGGGTTCTGTCCCTGAAATGGTCAAATATGTACACCTCTGAGGAGTTCCATATTAAGATGAAAAACAGCTGTTCAGTGACCTGATTTTCAGTATTACCGTATTTGAGGTCACTCTGTGACGAGTATTGCCATGTACAAATGAGTTATTGATCTTATGCTTTTCCGTTTTCATAATAAGAAAATACAATTTTTGAATGTTGAATAAACTTAGTTATAAAGGTATACTGAACAAGGATCGAATATTTTCAGTCCGAGTATCTTAGCGACAGGTATAGAACTTTGAAGTGTATCAATCTGTTATAACTATTCAGCATTTGGAACTTTAGACTTATCTATTGATTCTTAACATTTATTAAAGTGTTTTCTTGAAGTCCAAAATAAAACGATTAGACCTTTCTACTCAATTCGAATTAAAACTAATGACAGAGAATCAATAGTCATATACAGATATTACTAGTTGATTATGAAAACTTTCTAGAGAGCAAATTGATTATTGATTCTCAAAAAAAAAACGCTTGTGTTTAAGTCAGTCAGCTACAACGTAGGACCAGACACATATATGCATCGGTCCAAGTTGCCATACCTCATTAGCACAACAAGATGAACACCGAATTCATAGAAGTAGTTAATTTAGTGGTGATAATATATAAAAGAAAGATTGTATAGCTTGTGTTTAAAAACTCTCATCTATGGTCTTGAACCAGTGAACACTAGAAAAAAACAGTTTTAACCATTTACATTCAGTATAAAAAAGGTGACAATCGATAGTGTCAGGTATTATTAACAATGAATCAGTGTTCATTTTGAAGACGTTACCAAAAATCTGGAAACGTAACCATAAAGATGCAATGAGGATTAGAAAAATATAATATCGGCCTAATGAGATATCTAATGAGTGATAGGTGTAACGGTTTCAATGTTTAAAGAGTTTAACTTTCAGTCACAAACGGGCACGCTCGGATCTTGCTTCATTTATTTTGGCTTAGTCGACCGAGTAGTATCATCAGTTCCTTCACATACTCATATAGTGTTATCTGAAACCATTTACAGTAAATACTTTTTAGCAAATGGATTAAACAACCTAATCATCTTTTAGTGAATATGCAACATGAATTCAAGATAGTTTCAAAAAAAAACCCGACTAATACATGTTAACTAATAGTCAAGTCATAAAAAGTCAATCAAATCCGACTTCTGTAACTAAAACAAGAAAGTCCTTCCTGACAATCATTTAGCAAATAGCAGATCAAAATGAATAATCCTGATCACTGTATAAATTATTATATAAGCTAATAATTGATCAGTCAATTATCAGATATGTAGTAATCGATACAATAAGGAATAGTAAACTCAAAGCATAACTAATTGTCAAAATAAAGAAATTCATTGGATAAACATAATAACTTAGATTGAATTGATGAATAGGAGGGGTATGTTCAATGTCTATTCTAGTTGGCTTCAGACTCCTTTGATATTCTATCAAATGAACATGTTATTCGAAAACAAAGTACTCATAAAATGAATGTAACTAAATGACGCTATCAACCAACGTGGATTAAATATTAACTAAACATACTGAACCGCCCTTGTCCATATTATGACTCCATAACAATAACATAATAGTAGAATGGGAAATAGCTACAGTTAGGGGGATTTAGACATGAGATCAATCCATAGACTAATTGACTATGGAGCTTGAATAATGCCTATAGGTTGAGTTCAATGTGATATGTATAATTAATGTTTAGAGAGGTTGATTCCCAAACAGTAAAGTTAACCATAATGGTACGGTTCGATTCATTTTCTTAACTATTTTCATTTCCAAATCTTATTTATTCCTTCGTTGCATTGAATGTTATTTCCTCAATGTTGCTTCTTATCCAATTGATGCTCGCTCATACTGCACTGATAATGGGATGTAATAAGTTGAAATGATAGATATTCAAGCTGATTCACAGTTCATTTAAATGGTAAAATTTGAATCCATCTCATTGAACCAAATAATTTGTACCATACGATCAATTAGTGATTTGAAAAAAACAATGAATTCATTGAACTCAGGTAAAGTTCTAATTATTGAGTGCTAGTAACAGTAGTATTGTGATTTTCGATAGATTATGGTGTTGATAGCAAAAGCATGAAGGTACTGGCGTCGATCAACTAACTTATTTTGCAAGCCTCACCATTCTTAATCGAGTGATATTATAAAATCTCGTCATTGCTCTCGCCAACTTCCGTTATCTGTAACATTGATAAAATGTCGGTCTGATAATCAAACAACGAGTACTTTGTGCAATAGTTTGTTCTGTTCTACTTCATAACTATGAAATTCAGTCTTTAGAAATGGAAGATATTCGTTTGTCTGCAGTATATGATCATAGGTGTTTTCAATTCATTGTTAACATATGTTGAGACGACTGAGTGAACAGTGCTGAGGTTAGATGCAGAGTACTGTATATGAATGAGTAATTGGTTGAGAAGCTAGGGAATCTTTGTCGACTGAGGTTGTTTCCGATTGTTATTCACTATTTTTATGTTTGCTTCCGAATCCCTATTCAATTAGTTCTTTGGTCGTCAGCTTTTTCTTAACCCTTCAGGATTTCAAGTTAGCCCTCACCTCGTGATGCAGTTTGTTGATTTCCGAAATGTATATCCTATCCATTTTCAGAGTCTTTTCCTAATTTCCTCTTCAGCTAGAAGCTGGTTTGTTCTCTCCGACAGCAGATTGATGCTGATGGTTACCAGCCACAGACATAGAGTATCTTGTGTAGACAACTGTTTACCTGTACTTCTTGATGATGGTTGTAGTATTTCTCAACGTTTCAGCTCCATATAGCAAAACTGTCTTGACATTCGCATTAAATATTCTCACTTTCATGTTGGGTGAAAGTTGTTTTGAATTGCATATATATTTTTTAGCTGTAGGAATTCTGTCCATGTTTTATCAATATTGTCCTTTACATCTGAAACAAATCTTCCTTCCTCTTGTTGAAAGCTTACATCCAAATTGGCAAAATCTTAAATAAACAAGACTAACAAATATATTTACTGTAAGCAAAGATGGATAGTGGCTAGCAGTGAATTTGTTAGCTGAACTCAGTAGCTAAGTGGATAATGTGATGGCGTTTGAAGCGAAAGGTTCTGGGTTCGAGTACCAGAGTGAACATCAACAAGTCTGAGATGCAGGTACATCCAGCCGACGAGTCCCAAATAGGACGAAACACGAGTCAAACTGAATTCCACTACTAGCCACCATTCATCTTTCCTTATAATGCTTGTGAATTAAGGCTATATTGAGGCAATACGCATAGTATGCACATATGCCAATTAGAGACTGACTAGTTGCAGTCCTAAAACATCAATGGGAACATTCAACCAAAACAATACTACCTCCAAATCCATACATAATAGGGAGACACAAAAAACATTGTACATATATAATAAACTTCATACTGAATTGTTTTGTCGCATAAAACAACAATGAACAAACTAATCTATAATGGGAACAACTAAGTACATTTTGAAATTATTTGAGGTATTTTTTAAGTACAACACACACATACACACTCACACGTACATACATACATATATGTCATGGATATATTGAATGAATATACACATACATTTATACATTAACATGATCATAGGGATATATATAAATCCTATTACATAATATACTTGTTGTATTGTCTATATTTTTTAGAAAATTGGCTATTAACATATACAAATGATAATTTCCGATAGTTAAATAGATACTACTATTACTGTGGTGTGGTCTACTTATATCCATATAAGTAGTATATGGTGTGGGTCAGACATAGAATGTATTTTGGCAGAAGACCGATGAGGAAAGAACTGAAATGAAGCGCAATCGTTTGGAAAATGCATGAGCAATGGAATAAGAGAAGAAACAGTGAAGATTGAAACAATTGGTTATTAATTTGCAAATTGACTGTTCATTGTTTGGTAATCAGAATTTATTGAGATAGTCTGTAATCTTTGCTTAAATACATTCGATTGTCCCCAACCAGTGTTCTGTTCGCAACGCTACTACTACTAATAGTAATAATAACAATAATGGTAATAATACTGCTAATACCACTGTTACTACTACTACTACTACTATTACCACTACCACTACTATCACTACTACCACTACTACTACTATTACTACTACTACTACTACTGATAATAATAATGACAGTAATGGTAATAATAATAAGGGTAATCATATGTCTGTAGATCATTCATATCCCAAAAATAAATAAATAATAATTAAATTATCAATAATAATTTTAATAATTAATTCAATTAAATTTATTGAATAAATGAATGAACGAATGAATGGGATAGATTACATAGAGACAGAAAAGGAAAAATAGAAATTATAAATCCTAAAAAAGTACAAATAGGAATTATTTATTTTTTTTGAATAACATTCTATATTTGATATTGGATAGATATTCATATATGTTGTTCAATGAATATGGATACAAATTTTTTTAAATTTGAACTAGATGTAGGACAATTTTCATTTATGAGATAGTAACTCATTGAAGATAATGATGGATGGTTGATCAATTTTGTGGATTGTTTGAAGTTAGACATTAACATGTTTGCATGCCAGTTAGCTCAGTAGTCTAAAGGTTAAGTGCTTGTGCACGAGACTGATAAGTCTTAGGTTTGAATCTCGCGAGTGTGGGATCGTGAATGCGCACTGCTGAGGAATTACACGATGGGACGAAACAGGTGTCTAGTGCTTCCAGCTTTTCCATGATAGTCTAGCTTTAATTTATTCATGATTTCAACTATAAAATTATTGAAATCTCCACAAACCCCTTCTGATAATAATCATATGCTCACTAGTGACTGGCTTCAATAGATATTTCCTAGAATTCTAGTGGGAAGCAGTGACCAGTGGAGTACAACCAGGTCTGTTTTGAGATATCAACTAACTGAAGATAATGGTGGATGGTTGATCAATTTCGTGGATTGGTTGAAGTTAGATATTAACATCGTTAGATGCCGGTTAGGTCAGTGGTCTAGAGGTTAAAAGCTCGTGCGCGAGACTGATAGGTCTTGGGTTGGAATCTCGCGAGGGGGAATCGTGGATGCGCACTACCACTGAGAAGTTCCATAATAGAACGAAATGGCCGACCAGTGCTTCTAGGTTTTCCATGATGGTCTAGCTTTAATTGATCTAGTTGACCAGTTGTAAAATCATCTATATATCTGTCATTTTTGGTTGATTTGTAAATATCTGGTTTAGGATATATGGTTCTTATTCTGTTATTCATTTTACTCTGTTTTGGTTTGAAGCCCCCAAATACCCTGGTACACCCGCTCTCCCTCTCGAAATGCTCTCACATGGCCACATGCATACAACTACTGCCAGGGAAGTCCTACTCACTGCCTTCTCGCCACACGGATGTTGTTTACGAAATTGAGAGGACGAAAAGCGAATGTCCGGCGCTTTAACCGGGCTGGTGGACACGGAAAGTTCACCGAGGCGAGTTGGAAAACCACGACTCCAAACCAATGGTGCACATGTGCTCTAGTATCCTGAGGAAACAAATGGCGTATGAATCAATCGTCGGTCACCGGCTACCATAGGACTGCATCTCCTTAAGATGCTCCACAGCCTTGTGGATCCGATCTTTAGTTCAAAGGCTCCGAGTGTGGCCTCCTCAGTTTGGGCACCTGTGTAGTATCACAGCCCTCACACAAATCAAATGAGATTTGTCCGGCGCAAACATATCTGATGCCCCTTTGTACCAATATTTATATGTTTAAATAAATAAATAAAAATAGTTTCATTCAGTCGCTAAAAAATTTTGATATTCGTCAAGAGATTTATTATTGATTAAAACAGTTTGTGTAACGTGATTTGAAATCACATGACTATACATAAAGGTATGGCACACCAAAACTGATCATCGACATTTTGAAATATAAACACAGGAGAAAGAATAACTCGATATATTCTAATTGAGAGAATTGAGGTTACTTATAATTACCTTAAAATAATCCACGTTAACCTGTTTTGATAAAGTTGTATTGTCCCAATCAATGACTTGGTTAGAGACAGAACAAGTGGAAAAGGAGATGAAAATATATGTGAAAATATAGGAAACAACTAAAGACAATCAACCACAAACAAGGTCGTTGTAAGATATCTTTAAAAGTTCATTTTTTGTGTCATTTATGATGTTGTTTAAGAAGACAATTGGAGCTATTCAATCAAAAATAAATTAAGCAAAATTTAGAGCTTAAAAAACATCCTCCATGAAAATCATGCCCTTATATCCAATACTCACTTATCCAATGGACGGGAAAATATTGGTTATTGAACACATTGAACATTCAATGAAAGGCGCGTTACAAATTCATAGACATATCCTGTCTCGAGTATAGTGTAAGGACTAAGTTTTCAGTCATTGCTTAGATAATCAGAAGCAGCTTTTTAAATGGGAAAGAAACCAATGATATTACAAAGTGTAGACAGATTTTACGTAATTAATCGACTCATTAGTCTTCTACGGGCTACACAATCTGTAAGTCGAAAAAAATGGTGTCTAAACCGTTTTTATGGATATAGATTACCTGACATTTCAAACGTTTTTATTCAACGATGCAAACAAATTTTTACAAGTCCCAACATTGCTCCTGGCCAGTGTTAGCGATTTAAGATTAAGATTTCGAGGTAAGGTTGATTTGTGTGTTATATATGAAATCTGCATAGAAAGAGCTGAGCATTAGACACATCTAACACTATCACTTTCATTCTATAGGGGTAAACAATAATTTTCCCTTATAATTTTAAAGGTTAGAAATGTTATACAACTGTATCTACAGAAGGGGATTTTATGGAGATTTTAGCAATTTTACATAGTTGAGATCATGATTCAATTGAATCTAGAGCACCATGGAAGACCTGAAAGCACTGAACGGCCGTTTCGTCCTATTGTGTGATGCGCACTGCTAAGGAATCCCACAACAGGACGAAACGGCCATCCAGTGCTTCCAAGTTTTCCATGGTTCGATTGACTCATTAATTATTTTAGTTAAAATGTACTCTAAATTATACATCAAATGATCTAAACACAAACTAGTTTGTGTAGATTGATGATACTAAGTGACGACTTATACAGTGTAATGACTAGATTGAATAAAACAATCAATTTTCAATATCTCTTATAGTTTGTTTTTTTATCTTACACCACCAACACGTATTTATGAATCTGGTTGTACTAAGAATTTCGACTGTCTGTTGACTACTGTGTATTCATTGACTCAAAATTGGAATCAGTTGTACAGAAAACTAAGAGCCAAGATATAGTATCGTTTCAAAAAGTCCTTGACTTAAACTAAGCCGTATTAGTAGATCCCAACTATCCGGTTGAGGTTCATATGACTCTCCATCTTTAGATTGAATAGCTCAGAACTGCTCAGAATGGTACAGATACATTCAGTCTTTGTTTCCCTTCTAAGATCTACAGTTCTAATGTTCCTACATACATATTTTTTTCATTCCTTCTTTCTGAACCATATTTTCAATGCTTAGTCTTTCTTTCTACTAATGCTGGTAGGCGGCCTATGCTCCATTGAGAGTAACAGACGTAAGTAAGTAATACTGCTTTGATATGACGTCTTAGAGTAACACACATTTACCTATTATGCTGACTGAATGATAGAGAACAAATTTTAAAATAATATCATCAACATATTTTGTAATTTCCTTTTTCATGAGTTTGAGAAAAATGCTTATCAATTTACAGATGTTCATTGGTTAAGTTAAGATACTTCATGCCAATTAGAGGAAAATTTAGAAAAAGACCCTGTTAGATGGTTACAGATAATCACAAAGATACTCTTGAGTCAAACTTTTTGAAACTTGATCGATAGAATTCGATAAATTCTAGAGGATTAAGCAAATATAACATTGGTTTGTCGACTATGACTGATGAGCACTATTGAAACACCCATTAAAAGAACTTCTGTGTTATCAGAGTTTAATAACATGTATTAATGAACATGTCAAGTAATTGGAGGTAGTCTGAAGGAAACACTGGACATAGATTTAATGCTAGTTGGGACTCATCAAAAATGTTTACCTACAACAATGAACGAATTGATGGGCCCTGTAGAATTAGAACTTGCATCATTCAGTCCCAAGGTCTAAGGAGTATTCAACCTCCTTCAACACCTAACATGTCAACTTAGTGCAATCGATGTTAAGACTAGTCACTACATTACAACTTGATTGACAGGATACAATCAGCACTATATGACTACTGAGTGTAAGTTATAAATATTAATACTAACGAGAAAATATAAACATCTATACATAATGATAATTTAGTCATCAGTAGTTCATTTTCGGCTACATTATTAAGAGATCCATCTACATTTGACGATGCATGAATTTTCCGAAGCTCGGAACACAACCAGTGACACTTAGACAAACACAGCTAAAACAGTTGGACTATTGAATCATGCAATGTCACAATGTGTACAATTATTTCGTTTGAACAAGTGGATTGATACAGTAATAAAGAACAAACCACAAAACTAAATGAGCTATCTAATTGAATTCTGTAGAATATGTACCACTATGTAACAAAATGTAAAGTGAAGAAATTTCTAATTAATGGCCAAAACAGACGAAAATTTCGATAATCAATAAACTTCAGCTGACGAGTCCCAAGTATGAAGAAACGCGCGTCAAACTGGATTCCACTGCTAGCTACCATTCATCTTTGCTTATAATGTTTGTGAATTTAGGCTATATCGAGGCAATACGCATAGTATGCACATATGGCAATTAGAGACTGACCGGTTGCAGTCCTAAAAACATCAATGGGGAGATCCAAACAAACAATACTAAGTAAATAAAGTTCATTCCTATCATTCAATTCGAACTCAACATCAACATTTGTTTGAAAAGTATCTTCTATTACCTCGATATTACAGATGGAAATAAATAGTCATTAAGAGACTAAAATCTAAGTTAAAGTAGGATTATTTTAATTAAGAAAAATGGGATCTGTTAGACAATTAGTTCCCAGACGTAGCGGTTACTTCTATAAGATGCTTTACCTTGCCTCTTTTGATTATTCAACCACTTAAAACTGACTAGAATATACTTTTCTTAAGTCTTTGTTATATCAGTCAGGTTATTTGGAGAGCAGTAAAACTAAAAGCGTTAAGTCTCGATTTTTATTAATTTGGAGTATGGTAGCAGTAATACATTTCCGACATACAACCTAATTCTTCATAGAATTAGCATTTTCATGAAAGAGGGGGAATTTTAAAAATGTTATTTCTAAAAACAAAATATACCTCACTTTAGCCATTGGGATTATCGGTTTGAAAAGTTTAAAGCTAACATATTAAAAATCACTCTCTGGATTAACTAGACGTGACCAAATTCGAATAGGAAACTTCCTATCTAAGTCCGGTGCTATATAATAACATTTAGGTAATTTCTATTTGAAACCATAAGAGAAATAATGTTCACTACTGGTTTGGAACTATCGTTATCTTGTTTCATATTAAACAGAGTATGGGTTAAAACTAATATTCAATATCTTCAGAGAACAACAAATCTGTTGGTTTTATCAACTTCAAATATATACAAATCATTGGGATTTATTAACAGTTTTAATGAAACCTCATATGATTGATACTATAGACAATTTTAAAGTTGAATTCATGGGTCAATTAAAGTCAGACCATCATGGAAAACTTGGAAGCACTGGATGGCCATTTCGTTCTATTGTGGAACTCCTCAGTAGTGCGTATCCATGATCCCGCCCCTCAGGATTCCAACACAGGACCTATTGTGGATAAGCACTGATGAGGAGTCCTACAATAGGACGAAGTTGCTGTCCAATGCTTCTAGGTCTTCCATTATAGTCTAGATTCAATTGATTCATGAATTCAACTATAAAATTACGAAAATCTCCACAAAACCCCTTTCTGACAAGATGGACAATTGTTAATTAGACTTCATTCAATAACAAAAAAAAGGGGATTAAATCTTATTTTTACTTTAAAAACACATTAATTATTCTATGAATAAGTCAAATTCTGTTTCCTTAGTTATTTATTTTTAGATAAAACTATAAGTATGATTCAATCTGTTTTAGTATTTACATTGTGAATGGTAACAATCAACTAAAGGTTTAGTCAGATTTTTTTTCACTTGTATTGTATTAATAAAGGTAGAAAAATGAAATGAAGAGAGTTTATGTGAAATATAAGAAAAAGTTCATTTTTGTATTGGTTGTTTGAGTTTTTAACATGAATTCTTAGGGCTGTAATTGATCAATCTTATATTGATATTTATTCACGAAGTGGATAACGCTATAATGTTTAAAATGAACGATACTAAGTTCGAGTCCCAGGATGAAGGTACATCCAACTGACGTCACAAATAGGACGAAATGCAAGTCCCTCAATTCACTGCTATATATATGTATAATTTTTCATTGAGATTATTTGATTGATAGCTATGCTCTATTCCAAATACATTTTATTAAATATATATTTTTATATTGCCCTAATTGTAAACTCTCATTTATCTTATCAGTGTTGATTTATATCTTAACGTTTATTGATTGTCCCGTGTGTTACTTATCTTTGGATGACAAATGACTTAGGTTATTTACAGTTTTTATGCGTTGTAGTCATGTTACTAACGTATATTATATAGAGTGGGTTTTAAAATTGCAAGAATAGAAGATGAATCGACTTTCTCTTCTCATTTTCTAACTGAGTATTAGATTTAAAAGAATCTGTATGGATCAATAAACACTAAGACACTCGACCGTCGTTGATGCTCATCGGTGCTGTTGATTAAGGGTAGGTCAATATTGTTGTACAGTGAACTTATAGTTAACGGATTCAATAATTGAGTAATCTCATTAAATGAATACAAAGAAGTTGGATTCATAAACGATTTCCAAATTATAACACCACTGCATAGTAATGTTATACTCAGTTAACTGTAAGATTTGAAAATTGTGAGATTGATTTTATACTCTATCCATAAGTTTATTTATTTATTTATTTAAACACATAAATATTGGTACAAAGGGGCACCAGATGTATATGCGCCACACAAATCTCATTTGATTTGTGTGAGGGCTGTGATACTGCCCGGGTGCCCAAACTGAATCACGTGGTTTCCTTAGGGAGCCACACCCGAAGCCTTTGACCACAAGTTCTGATCCACAAGGCAGTGGAGCATAGTGAGGAGACGCAGTCTCATGGTAGCCAGTGTCCAACGATTGATTCTTACGCCATTTGTTCCTTCAGGATGTAGTATCAGTTTATATGTTAAGCCCATATACTTTATTCTGGTTGCTGGCCAAGCCAATTCGCCTATCCATTATGAGTCATATTTTGATCTTGTTAATCATTTGCTTATTAACATTGACTATACTTTTATATGAGCATATATGTGCACACTTCGTATCCTATTCATCATATGTCTGTCATTCACTTTTGCCTGATTATAAATATTGAGTAATGCTTGCTCATATCGAGTTGGCTTCCCAGCCATCTCCATTGCGCATGATCTTTGCTTCGTTCTGCTCTTATCTATTTACTTCATCGTTCTGATTCCCTGGCCAGATCAATGAGTGTAGGAAATATATGTATTCTAAATCTATTCTCGTATTTGACGTATTTAACTCCGTTGTTCACCAACGCGGATAAAGTCATTTATTACATACGAGGATAGACAATACTTACGATCAAAAAGGAGTCAGATTTACGCCGACGACATAATTGGATACCTCGCCGAACGAGCACGACGCAACAAGGATACTAGAGCCCATGTGCACCACTGGTTTAGAATCAGGGTTTTCCATCTCCCCTAGGTGGACTCACCGTGTTCACCGACCCGGTTAAAGCGCCGGACATTCGCTTTTCATCCTCCCAATTTCTTAAACAACACTCGTGGTGTTAGAAGGCAGTGAGTAGGACTTCCTTGTCAGAGGCTATATACGCGTGGTCATGTGAGAGCATTTGGCGAGGGGGAGTGAACTCTCCCCACTCTCGGTCGTACCAGGACATTTGGGGTCATACGTTGTACATTATATATTCTAAAGTGTTCAAAACCGTTAATATCTATCCGCGTATAGTTATTTTTCTCTATCTATAACCGATTCATGATGAAAACTATTTTTAAGACCATATAAAATCGTTTCGCAAACATATCATTGAACATGTACATTTAATTCTTCGTTAATCTCAGTAGTATATATATACTGATGATAATAGAATTGTTGACTACAGTTTAAACAACTATCTAGTTGAACAAGTCGTTCAACACTCGTTTTATATTGATTTGATCAATCTGTGTTTTCATATTCAAATCAACATTAAACTATAAATTACAACAGTATACAGACTTCACTTAGTATTATTTATTTGAATCTTCCCATTGATGTTTAGGACTGAAATTGATCAGTTTGTTATTGAAATATGTGCATTATTTATGTATTACCTCTATATAGCTTTAATTCAAAAGCATTATAAGCAAAAATGGATAGTGGCTAGCACAGTAGCTAAGTGGATAATGTGATGACATTTGAAGCGAGAGGTACTGGGTTCGAGTCTCAGAGTGAACATCAACTCTAAGATGCAAGTAAATCCAGTCGATGAGTCCCAAATAGGATGAAAGGCGTGTCAAACTGGATTCCATTGCTAACAACTATCCTATTTTGCTTAGTATACAAACTATTTTATACGATTATAAAATATACAAACAAGATATACATATTATGTCCATATTCATCTTTCCCTGTTCAACATTTTAGGGTTAACTTAAAACAAAAGAAAAAAGAGAAAAGAAAAGCAGTACATTATGTGTATATCAACAATATTGGTATATACTAGTTTTATTCATTCATATACTATTCAATCAAATAGGAAACATACACATATGTCCCCTTATCTCTCTTTTCTTTTTAATAAAATCAACCAGTTTCATTCAGCTTTCACTTAGATATTCATCTATTAAATCATAATTATTATCATAGTAGTGTTTATTTTAACATGTGATGAATAAAAGGAATTTGTGATGATTTTAAAATCATTTGTATATTTTCTTTTGTCTCTAAGATTGAATATAATCAATAATTGGTAAATATAAACGATTAAGAATATGACACAATATGAATAAGTTAGTAACTATTTAGATTTAGTAACTAAGCGATATAAAATATTAATGTTTAATATGATAAATAATAAATATAACAAGTGACAAATACAATTTACATATAATTTATTAGTGTTTAGTTGTTATAACTTGTGGCCAAGTGAATGCCCTGTTAACGTATGAACGTGATAAAACTGCCAATTAGAGAGCAGAGAATGATCGATTGGAATTGTAACACACGAAAACTGTACGAGCAGTTTAGAGTACTTATCGGTTTTGATTTTGTCTAGCTCAGTCAGTAAAGTCCAGAACATCAATAACAGCCTCTGGAATATGAATCATTATTTTCAAATATACTGAGTTCATATACCAAACAAACTGACCACATCATCTCATAAAATGGAAAATAACATGTGTACAAGCTTTAGCCATATGTGGTTGTGAATAAGGGAGATAGTAATTGACAGACATGGGATAACTCAAGAATAGTAAATCGTATAATAATAGTCTATAGGTCAAAATAAAGCTTATAATAAGGGAAATATGAGTATGAATAGTTTAGTTATTTAGCAATTATACAATAATAACTATATGCATAATAGTGATCCATAAATGGATGACAAAGTTACCATTCACTATTGTTATTGGAACACAACAAGTATAAACAATATAATATGTATCGTTTATTTTTATGGTTTCTTGGGTCTTCATCTTATTGATTTAATCAGTTTTACGTCAGGAGTTAGTTTATATATAGTTGAGATCATGAATCAATTGAAGCTAGACCACCATTGAAAACCTGGAAGCATTGGATGGCCGTTTCGTCCTGTTGTGGGACTCCTCAGCAGTCTATATTACAGATTGATTTTAATTAAACAACAATTGAATTCGAGAGATGATTGTTAATTCTTATCGGTTTAGTATAAGACTATAAAGTAATAGACAGTTACAATCTACTGAAAGACCAACCCAGAATTATGACTAGTAGGAGTTTGCATATTTTTAAGGTATATTGTTCCAATAATTGACTGAAATATTCAAAATACAAACCATTAATTATCATGGAATATCAAATGAAATCATTGAATTGTTTCACTATCAGTTTGAAACATCTCATGGGAATATAAATAAATGATATTACAATGGAACTTAGTTTAAAAGATGTCAAAATTTTTGTCTGATAAATAGGTTTATGATATATATAAGATTAAATTAGAGACATATAAATGTTTTCACTAAATCAGATTGTCTATTAACCACTTTGCATCCTAATGATACATGGAAATAAAAGCATAGGCAGAAGGGTTTTCAGTTAATTGAAGCTAGACCACCATGGAAAACCTGGAAGCACTGGATGGCCATTTTGTCCTAGTGTGAGACTCCTCCTCAGTGCGTATCCACGATCTCACCTCGCAAGATTCCAACTCAAGACCTACCAGTCTCGCGCCAGAGCACTTAACCGACAGACCACTGATTCGGCATCTATCGTTGTAATTGTCTAACTTGAACCAATCCACGAAGTTTGATCAACCGTTCACCAATTGTCTTCAGTGAGTTGATATCTCACAACAGACGTGGTTGAACTCCACTGAGCAGTCCCACAATAGGACGAAACCACCGTTCAGTGCTTACAGGTTTTCCATGGTGGTCTAGCTTCAATTGACTCATGATTTCAACCATCAAAGTATAAGTTTTTCACCTTGAAATAACTAACTGAATCCAGATACATTTCTCGTAAATAATAATGTTTTCAAACAAATAAATTGATATTCACTTAGTGTTGTTTACCTGTATCTTCCCGTTGTTATTTTGGACTTTAATTGATCAGTCTCTTGTTAGCATATGTATTGGGTTCGAGTCCCAGAGTGAATATCAACTCTGAGATGCAGGTACATCCAGCTGATGAGTCCCGAACAGAACGAAACACGAGTCAAACTGAATTCCACTACTAGCCGCTATCCATCTTTCCTTATAATGCTTGTGAATTAAGGCTATATCGAGGCAGTCCACATAGTATGCACCTATGCCAGAAAGAGACTGAAAAATTGCAGTCCTAAATAACAATGGGAAGATACAAGTAAACAACACCAAGTGAATATAACTTCATCCCATTGCACAGGCATGTGGCTATCAGGACTCAGTAGCTGATTGGATAAAGCGATGGCATTTGAAGCGAACGCTATTAGGTTCTAACCTCAGAGTAAACATCAACACTGAGATGCAGGTACATTCAACTGACTAGTCCCGAATAGGATAAAACGTGCGTCAAACTAAATTCCACTGCCAGCCACTATCCATCATTGTTTATAAATAAACTCATAATTAAAAAAATCTTTTCTGAATAGGATTATTTCTTATAGTTAAGTGGTTCAAAATGGACAGAACTAAAAACAAGAAATGAATAAACTGTTTTACATGATAAAATTTCATATTCAAGTAGTACTTAAGAATGAAGTGTCGTTATTTTGTGTGATTCAGTGAAGAAAAAGAAGAAAATGTAAATCTTATTATTTGGTTAATAAGGTATGAAATAAAGTGAACGTGATTAAATCAAAGTGAATTTAAGTAGTATGGATTATTTCAATTGAATATTTAATAAAAATGATGAATTTAAAAAAGAAGCATTGGTTACATTTACAACCATCAATTTCAGTCTTCATTTGTGAACTCCCTAAAAAGGCTAATCTCATGCTAATTCAGTTGAAGATTTTGAATGTAAATATGACTTAGATAATTTTCTAACATATATTACTTTATATATTACTCAATTGCCAGTTGTAAGTAGTTCTGAAATCTACTCAACAGAGGTTCTGGGAATGGCGAATTAAAACTAAGCACGATAATCATGTTTCGATTTCTTAAGCTAATGATAGGCCTACATGTTATATCCCGAAGAGAATTATGAATGGTTACTTTTGGGGTTTATTTATGAGCCAACATTATGTACCGTATAATCGCTAAATAACTAAACTATTCATAATCATGTTCCCCTTATCATGAGCTTCATTTTGAACTATAAATTATTGTTATACGATTTACCATTCATGAATTACACCCATTCTATTGATTACTGTTCTCCCTATGCACAGCCACATTTGGCTGAATCGTGTGCATATGTTATTTTCTATTTTATGGTAGGATGTGGTCAGTTTGATTGATATATAAACTCAGTATGTTTGTGAATAATGATTCATATCGCAGAGGTTGTTCTGAACTTAACTGACCGGGCTAGGCAGAAACAGGATTGATACGTACACTAGACTGCTCGTACGGTTTCCGTATGTCGCTGGTCCGATCGATAATTCGCTGCTCTCTGATTAGCGGTCTTATCACGTCATATGTTAACATGACATCCACTCGGCCACAAGTTATAACATTACAAAATGTCCATGTTACAATCATTAATGTCTTTTCAATGTATTGTAGTCAATTCTTATATTTGTGTAGAACATTTCGTACATAAGCATGTCATTTTAATGCCAGCTTTCTTTGTTAAACAGTTTTCCTGTTTGAGTGCATTGTATCAATAACCCGGTTGCTCGCATGAGTCATTATCACTCATCCACACTTTTTACATTAATTAGTCATGCATGTAAGCGGAAAAATTTACAATTCATCTCCACGTTAGAATAAACTGATGTGGTGTTGATGGAGGAAATGATCAGTCAATAACAACCCAACAGATACTGGACTTTTGATGGGTGGTCAGCAAAAGTTAGATATGATTAACCACTGACTGTAGATAGATAGACACCCAGCTTACTAGTAAGTATGTGATTTCCCTCCTATTATTGATTACTACTCTAACTCACTAAGTGTAGGTTGCTTGTGATGCCGCTGCATAAAATATTATCTAACTTTATACTCTGGTTCTATATTTTGATCATGAATATATAATGTGATTCCAATTCATGTACACTGTATCGACCTGGTATCCAGTTTAGTGGTGGTAAAATCAAAGTCATCGGTTGTGTCATCATATATTGGTACCATATGGTGACGAATAGATGATATTTTTATTCCCCCGTTACATCAACTTTGTTGATTTGAGACTCGACTGTTCACATCGCTACTTTTTTCACATTGAAGTTCTGTTTTGAGTTGAGTTTAAAAGTATAAATACAAGGTAGGATTGTAACCGACATTATTTATTTGTTTGATCAATCTGGTAGAGATAATAGATTACCTCCAACATAGGCTTTTACCTGATAACCAATGAAAACTTTGAAGAACTGGACAGGTATTTCGTCCTAATAAGAGACCTTACTAAAAAGCATTAATCAGTAAGTGAGACTTCCCATGAATAAATATTTACTTATCTTTCACAAGTCGAATCCAATACTTTCAAGAATCATGTAGAGTTCCTAATTTTTTGAACACTAATTTAATATCCAATGACTTACTTCAATCAATTCGTATTACTAGCCCTAAAAGTTCACTTTTATGTAAATAGCATTGAGTTTTAGTTATTGTGGTCATCACTATTGTCCAAAAATATATTGTTCATTATCATATTTGACGTTAATTCCTACTTTCAGGTATTAATCTATCGTGAAAGAAATTTTTTTGTTCTTTTTGTAGAAAAAGTCTACTTTCACCATGGTTAAATATCAAAGTAATGATTTCTTTTTCTTCAAAGAACTCCATTTTAACATTTTCTACTTTTGAATAAAGACATTTTTACATCTTTTTTCTTATGAACAAGGCTGTTTGATTGTATCACGTTAGCATATAATAAGATATAGTTAACAATAGTATTGTAAATTGGTTAAGAGGAGTATAGAGAATTGTTTCAGTTTAACTTTGAGAAAAACTGGTTGAAGAACAAGGGAAAACTGTCAGTCAGTCACAACGTAGAACTCCGTACGTACGTACGTACGTACATCAGTCGGAGTTGCTATACCACATTAGCACAGAGATACAGTTGTCAATTCAGGTGGTAAGACTATAAGGAGTAATTGGAAAGATTAGGGTTTAAAGATGTTATTGAAGGAGTATAATCTAGTGTAATAAATATGGAAAAAGAAAAAACAAAAGGATATGAAGAATTCACAAGATTAGAATTTGATGGAACGCAAAGAGCGGATGAACCTTCGCAATTGCAAACGATTTTGAGTCATTTCATTCAAGGTCTCTAACCATCGATTGCTATCATCTCGCGAATCCCAACCAGGTAGTCTACACCTACCAACATGGCTTAGTTCACTTGTCAGTGACTCTATGGATTTGTGTCATGTTTCGGTCTGGCCGCCCCTAGCTTTCTTCCAATTTACTCCTACACCATAAAACACTGAGCAACTTGCTTATTACCAGTTTTCAGTTCCTTAGCAGAATGCATTCATGATCCTACCAGCGCTCGAACCCAAGACCTTTATACCTCTCAGCATAAACATTAAGATGAGTAGTGATTTGGTATCACACAACATATGTTTTTAACTTCAGTTATTCTGCACTCTAACGTGACCGTTATCAATCATATCTTATAATTAGAATTTCACGAGTTCTTATTGACGTTAATCACTATAGAAGTAAAATAATATCATTAACAAGGGATACTTTTAGAGATTACTGTGAGTTATGTTAACCAGATATTTAAAATGTTAGTTACAATAATCGCGAGAACCCCAACCTGGTTATCTACATTTAAAATCATGGCTTAGTCCAATGGTCAATGATTCCATGGACTTACAACAAGTTTTGCTTTGGCTGCTCATATCTTTCTTCAAACTTATTCCTAAGCCAATCAGGATTGTTTTTCGAGGTGAAGATTCCATATATTATCACCCAAATCACTCATTCATATACAGTACTCAGCACCTAACCTCAGCACTGTTCACTCAGCGGTCTCAACATATGTTAACAATGAATTGAAGACACCTATGATCAAATACTGGAGAAAAATGAATATCTTCTATTTGTAAAGAGCGAATTTCATAGTTATGAAGTAGAACAGAACAAACTGTTGCAAAGAATATTCGTTTGATTATCAGACAGACATTTTGTCAATGTTACAGATAATGGAAATTGGTAAGAGCAATGCCAAGATTTCATCAGATACTAATTAATCAAAATTGATAAAATTTTCAAGACAAATACATTAGTGGATATATGCAGTTGCTCATAATATAAATTTGGTTTAAAAATTTAACAAAAATATTTTCTAACCAATAGTATAAATGATTTATTTTTAATAGTTGAGATCATGAATCAATTGAAGCTAGACCACAATGGAAAACCTGAAAGCACTAGACGGCCATTTCGTCCTATTGTGCGACTCCTCAGCAGTGCGTATCCACGATTCCGTCTCACGAGATTCGAACCTAGGATCTATCAGTTTCGCGCGCGAGAGCTTAACCTCTACAACCACTGAGCCGGCATCTAACGAAATTGAGCAACCGTCCACCATTGTCTTCAATGAGTTACTATCTCACAAGAGACCCAGTTGAACTCCACTTGTCACTACTTCTCACTAGATGCCGGCTCAGTTGTCTAGAGGTAAAGCGCTCACGCGCGAGACTTATAGGTCCCGGGCTCGAATCCGGCGAGATGAAATCGTGGTTGAGCACTGCTGAAGCGCCCCACAATAAGACGAAACCGTCATCCAATGATTATAGGTTTTCCACGGTGATCTAGCTTCAACTAATTCATGATCTCAACTATTGAAATTACTATAATATCCACAAAAACCCCTTCTGATCTATTTTTAGTCCATTGAAATTAAACCAAATTCCCATTGAATTTCAGAAAACTATTTTTATATTGATTTGATTATTAATTAAAAAAATTTTTATGTTTTTGTTACTTAGCTACTATGTGGTATATTAAATTAAAATTATTTTCAGTTACCGAATAGTTAAATAATGAATAGACACCATTTATTTATTACTTTTTTTGTAATTTGAACATACCTGTTAAATGATACTTTAAAAAGGATCCTATAACTTTTATTATTCCTGATCAAAAATTGTTGTTATCAGAAGGGGTTTTTATGGAGATTTAGTATTTTCATAGTTGAAAGCGTGAGTCAATTGAAGCTAGACCACCAGGAAAATCCTGGAAGCACTGGACGGCCCACTAGATTATTATTGGCAGCCTGTTTAAACATCTGGGCTACCTGTTCCTGTCATCTAGATATTTCAACAAGTTATCTAATTTCGTTTGTTTTCATACATCACTATGGATATTAATCGCACAACCTATTCAAGTGAGTTTCTGAAAAGTGTAAGACCTTTCACTGTAAAGGTTACAGAAGGCCTAATCAGAGATATCGTGGTTGCTGGCAATATGCAGCAAGAAGAATGTACATTATCCAGATGTCGATTGACTGGGCTGCTAACTTGTAACTGGCGATCACTCAATATTTATCGTCAGGAAGGACGAAGAAGTAAGAAACGGAAACTTGTTGAAGTATTTTGTCCTGAGAATTCTATATTGTACCAAAAATATAATATTGAGTAAAGCTAATAATAATAATAATAATAATAATAATAATAATAATAATAATAATAATAATAATAATAATAATAATAGATGCCGGCTCAGTGGTTTAGAGGTAAAGCGCTCACGCGCGAGAATGATAGGTCCCAGGTTCGAATCTCGTGAAGCAGGATCGTGGATACGCACTGTTGAGTAGTCCCACAATAGGACGAAACGGCCATCCAGTGCTTCCAAGTTTTCCCTGGTGGTCTACCTTCAATTGACTCACGCTTTCAACTATGAAAATAATTGTTGCATTAAACAGTAATATTGAATGTAAACACTACGCAATCTAATAATGATAATAATAATAATAACAGCAGTGTTATATAGTTGAAATCATGAGTCAATTGAAGCTAGACCACAATGGAAAACCTAGAAGCACTGAACGGCCGTTTCGTCCTAATTTTGGGACTCCTCGGCAGCGCGCATCCACCATCCCGCCCGGCGAGAGTTCGCTTCAAATGCCATCGTTTTATCCACTCAGCTGGCAAGTCCCAAATAGGACGAAACGCGCCTCCTCGACTCCACTGCTAGCCACTACCCATCTTTGCTTACAATATATGTGAATTAAGGCTATATAGAGACAATATGCACATATACCAATTAGAGACTGACCAATTGCAGTCCTAAACATCAATGGGAAGATTCAAACAAGCAATGATAAGTGGATATATTTGATAATTTTTACCTTGTTAAGAGTTAGATAAGAAACAGATAGGAACTGGCAACATTTAGTCATTAAGACGTCTAAAATTGATAAACATGGAATCATTAAAGAAAAGGAATGATGAATAATGAGCTTTTTGAAGGTAACTAAAAGGCTTTCCATAATTAAAATAAAAAAGCTTTCTGTTGAAGTATTCATCTATAGGCACACAAAACACTGTTTCAATCTATTACTTCTTACCGAAATTCATTCAATTTTGACACTAAATCTTCGTCCTAATCCGAACTTTTAAGCTTAATGTTAACTCTCAACACTAAATCACAATCCAAACACTTAATTCTAACCACAACGTTCTTTTTCTAGTTTTCACGAAATCAATTATTCATGTAGATCATCTACATCCTAGTTGTTTTGACTTTATCAACATCTTTTTTAAAGTCACTGAAAGTCGTCCACGAAAAGCCTCTTTAAGAAAACACATTCAGTCGTCATTGGTAGTGGACTGACCTATTTCGAATATGTCAACAATAAGATTAACTTAATCTCATAGAAAACTAATTAGCTGATAAATTCCCTTAGTATTGTTTATTTTCTGATTCTTCCCATTGATGTTTAGGACTTTAACTGGTCATTCAACTGGACGAGTCTTAAATAGGACGAAACGCGCATCAATCTGGATTCCACTGCTAGGCAATATCCATCTTTACTTAATGAGCTAACAGTTAAAGATTCATAATTTACTTTTAATTCAATTCAAAAGTAAATATCCAATGGTTTGTAATTTCGCTGTATAAATACTCTTTTTTTTCTTTACATACAGATGTATACAAATATCAACCGTAGTGGAAAACAGTATATGATTGATAAACGTCGAACTGATGATAGTAAGTTAGACATATACAAATATATGAAATACTGTACAACTGGAGCAGTGAATTAAAACTCAACTTTCGACGATTAGATTTTAGCTCTCTTAGATTATATAAAATAGTAAGTCGATCACAAGCAGATCTCTTACACACACATACACAGACAATTTGGCATAACGATTAGTTGAAGTAAACAGATTATTTACATTGTATTCGAACTGTTGATATTGCCAAAAAAATCTAAAATCATATTCCCAATTGGGAACATGGTAGGTTGAAAATTGAACGTACAAACGACTCGTGATTCAATACTATTTAAGTAAATATACTAATAATATTAACGGTTGTACATCTTAGGAACTATACACTGATTTCATGCTCCATCAAGATCATAACCAATTGATAAGTTTTGAAAAATCTTGTTAATTTTATGGAAACATGATATGAAATTAGTACTGTAAGTCTATTTTGGATGAATTCGAAGTTTCTAAGTTGATCAAAAAATAAAAATTGAGACAGGTATTCAGAAGTCAGCAATGGATGGTTAGAGACCTTGAATGACATGGCTCAAAATCGTTTGTAATGGCGAAGGTGCATTCACTCTTTGTGTTCTCTCAGATCCTAATCTTGTGAATTCTTCATATCCCTTTCTTTATTTCTCTTTCCAAATTTATTTCACTGGATTATACTCCTTCAATAACGTCTTCGAAATCTAATCATTCCGATTATTGCTTACACTCTTACTACCCCTACCAATATGAGATCTCAATCGACAACTACATCTCTGTACTAATGTGGCATAGCAATTCGAACTGCTGTACATACGTACAAAGTTCTACGTTGTGACTGACTGACTGATTCAGAAGTCACATCAAAAGGAGCTTATTAAAATGATTTTTTAAATCGACTGAATATAAATCTTAGCCTTGCCTGACAGTGACAACATATCGATAGAAAAATTATACATCTAAGAAAAAAATTACGAATGATCGATAGTAAGAATGATCTACATGAGAAAAAAAGTAACTGAATGTTAAACAAAATGAAAGAGCTTCAGAGAAAAAGGATTTTCCTTTTGGTGATATCATTTACTGAAGCTGTACATTCGCATTTTTAACATATAGTGGTCTATAATGAAACTAGAGAATTTTAACAATAAATGGTGGTTGGAGGTGGTCAACAGGAAACCATGAACCCGGGTTTCGTGCTACTTGGCACTCGTCAGCAAGGTGTACCAGCAATCTAGAGGGAACTGGTGCTCCCCAACGGATTTGATTTCGTGTCACTCAGCTTCACAGTCAATCAATCAAAAGTGATTACATCTCAGTCCTACAGGAGGTCGGTCACGGCCCGAATAGCTCAGTGGTAACGTCTCTGACTGTGAAATTGAGTGACACGGGATCGTATCCGTCAGGGAGCACCAATTCCCTCAAGATTAGAGGTACACCTTGTTGATGAGTGCCAAGTAGCACGAAATCCGGGTCCATGGTTTCCTGTTGACCACCTCCAACCACCATCTAATCTCAACATAGTGCACGCAATGTCGAGTCACCTAGACTAGTGGCCACATTGCAACTTGATCGATAGAATTCGATCAGCACTAACGACGGACTTGACAAGCATGACATTGATCAGCACCCAGTGATCAGTCAATTGTAACTTTAACAATACTTCAGCTAATAAATGTGATCAGTTGTTTATTGAAGAGAATGAATTAAAATTATGCTCATAAGCCTATATTACCAGGATAAAAAGCGTTGAGAACTAGCATACAAGAAACGGGCAGTTTTTTCGTTCTAGTTTGACTTTCTCTAAGAGTCCGCAATCATTACATCACTAATAAACAAAATTCAAGCTTTCGAATTCCTTGAGGAGCACGATACTGTTGATCTATGGAGTCAGTACGTAATAGCCGACATTCCAGATCATAGAATTTATTTCGGTTCTTGATTATCCACTTTTTATGTCATCTCATGATGAAAATTAACTTCAATCCGAGCTAATTTTCACTAACCTTTAGTCCTAATAATTCAGGAACTGTGTTCAATGACAAACGAAAAACAGTGTAAACATAAGCGACCCAAAACTATGCAGTCAACATATTAGAAATCCGAAAGTCATAAATTATTTAATCTAGCAAAACGTTGGTTGACAAGGTGAGAGTGAAAGGGAAGATAGACAGAATAGCGAAATTATGCTACCGCATATCGAGGACTTCGGTCAAGACTAATAATAAAACCGACAGATTGTAAGTGACTTTATTTTATACAGATTATTGATTAGATATCTCAATGAAATTATTCGTTTCATTTCTAGAAGTAATTGTGTTTATTAAGCAAAGACGGATAGTGGCTAGCAGTGGAATCCAGGACGCGTGTTTCGTCTTATTTGGGACTCGTCAGCCGGATGTACTGCATCTCATAATTGATGTTCGCTCTAGGACTCGAACCCAGTATCCTCGATTCAAACGCCATCGCGTTATCCACTCGGCCACTGAGTCCTGATAGCCACTTGCTGAATGAATTTAAACATCGCCTTCACGAATGAGAAGAGAACTGGTGAAACACTACTCTATTCTACCAACTCACTATAAGACATACGTTGAATGTATCATACATATTTCTTATGGTCTTTGCTAATGGATGAAGAGTGTAAACGCCTAACAATGAAGATGATTACCTTGAGGCACAATATGTTGTGTAATACAAACACAGAGTGAAAGAAATCTTCATTGATAGCAAAATATATATACAATCGAATAGATGATTGGAAATACTTTCTTATTTTATTCTGACATTTTTTCCATAGACGGAAAAACATCTATTCATTCTGTAAACTAATTGAATTTGAATAATAGCTAGCAGTGGAATGTATATCTCACTCTATTCAGGACTCACTAGCTGGATGCAAACCTTTATTCTAGTGTGAATATTCACATTCAGACTTATACCTACTACCTTACGCTTCAAATATCGACTCATTATCAAACCGAACTGTTGAGTGCAGATAGTCACTAACTTATGCAACAGGTGTAAGATTGGTAAGAGACAGATGAACTATAGTACTTAGCATAATCAATGGGAAAATGAGAACTTTTACAAATCTAAAACAGTTTACTAAGGTGATTTCTTACAGATTTCGTACTATTAACATAGTAAATTCCATGATAAACCGATATCACTTAAAAAAACGACATTAGAAATTAATAAGAAAGGGCAGTCTTAATATTGGACTCCATAATATTACGCGCCCAGAAAATCAGTCAGTGTTAAATTCACATTATTTAGGTTTGATATTGAGCACTGTACATGTAGTAACTGAATTGGAATACAATATCAGTTAATCAGTCATCATCAACATAGACCTTGAGACAAATTAATATTAGCCTAAGTTGACTATACCATATAATCATAATAAAGTTAAATGAACGTAATGAAAAACAATGCAGTCAAATGAATACTAGTATCAATAGTAGTAAAAAGGACAAAACATTGAGAAAAGGGTTTGAATAGATATATAAAAAATACTAAGATTTAAGATAATGTGAATGCATCTGAACCATTCAAATCAATTCTAGGTCATATCATCTAACGTCTCCTACCACAGATCATGATTATTGCATGAAATCTAGCCAGGTAATCAGATTAGAAAGCTCTAAATAACTGTTGAGTGTTATATCCCGTAGAGAAATATGTATGGTAACTCTGAGGACTATTTATGGACCAATGTGATATGCATATTTCCTATTGTATAATTGTTAAGTAACTAAACTATTCATATTCGTGTCCCATTTATTATAAACTGTAATTTGACCTATGGACTATTATTATACGATTTAACATTCTTGAGTTATCCCTATTCCATTAATTACTGTTCCCCACATTCACAGCCACATTTGGCTAAATTTTGTACACATGTTATTTTCTATTTTATGGTACGATGTGGTATGTTTGTTTAGTTTATAAACCAGTATATATATATATATATATATATATCAACTGGGCAAGAACGCACTTACACGTTATAACACTGAGATACCATATTAAGAAGTTACAAACAAGAAACAACAACAGTTCGACGCTTCCTGGTTTCCTATAGTACTTTAGTTAAACTTATTATGTAATCAAATTCATTTTTTATTATGTTTATTGCATAATTAAACTAAGTGTCAAGAAAAATTTTTTTTGGTTGAAAGCGTGAGTCAATTGAAGCTAGACCACCATCGAAAACCTGGAAACACTGGACGGCCGTTTCGTCCTATTATGGGACTCCTCAGCAGTGCGCATCCACGACCCCGCACTCGCGAGATTCGAACCCAGGATCACCAGTCTCGAGCCACAGCTCTTAACCGATAGACCACTGAGCCCGCATCCAACGGTGTTAATGTCTAACTTCAACGGATCCACGAAGTTGAACAACCGTTCACCAGTTGTCTTCAGTGAGTTCCTAACTCACAACAGATGTGGTTTGAACTCCACTGGTCACTGCTTCTCACTAGAACTTCTTGATGTACTTCTTGAAGTCAGTCACTAGTGAGCATATGATTATATTATTTATCAGAATGAATTGACTGATGATTTCAACTATGAAAATACTAAAATTTCCACAAAACCCTTTCTGATAAAAAATATTTTATTTGTCTAAATTAAACTGTTTGACGAATAAACTTACACAAGTACACACACACATAGACGATATAAATAGAGAATAGTCACTAATTTTGTAAAAGAAAAAAGCAAATCCTGTAACAATATTTTATGACAGTCTCTTAATTTAAATTACTCACATTAAATTCTTGTTTGCTTGAATCATTGAATAAAAGATTGTTACTACGCAATAGAAATAAACAAAATAGTAGAGTTGTTTATATCAGCAGTTACAATAAGAAAAAGAAATCATCCCATTATAATGCTTGTGAATTTAAGCTATATTGAGGCAATACGCAGAGTATGTATATAATGCCAATAAGAGACTGATCAATTGCAGTCCTAAACATCAATGGGAAGATTCAATCTAAACAATACCAAGTGAATTTAAACTTCTTTCCATTGCATAAGCAAGTGGCTGAGTGGATAACGTGATGGCGTTTGAAGCAAACGGTACTGGGTTCGAGTCCCAAAGTGAACACCAACAAATCTGAGATGAAGGTACATCCAGCTGACGAGTCCCAAATAGGACGAAATGCGCATCAAACTGGATTCCACTGCTAGACACTATCCATCTTTGCTTATCATCTCATTATAGTTCATACGACTGTGTTTAATCATATAACCAAGTGAACAAACAATACCAAGTGAATTTAAACTTCACCCCATCGCACAAGCAAGTGGCTATCAAGACTCAGTGGCCGAGTAGATAACGCGATGGCGTTTGAATCGAGGGTACTGGGTTCGAGTCCCAAAGTGAACACCAACAAATCTGAGATGAAGGTACATCCAGCTGACGAGTCCTAAACAGGACGAAACGCGCGTCCTGGATTCCACTGCTAGCCACTATCCATCTCTGCTAACCATGCTTGTGAATTAAGGTATATCGAGGCAATACGCACAGTATGCACATATACCAATTAGAGACTGAACAGTTGCAGTCCTAATAAAAAATCGATGGGAAGATTTAAACAAAAAATACCAAGTGAATTCAAATGAATAACTGTTCCTATCTCTAAATTTATTATGAAATTCTTTTTCTCAGGAACAGTCAAGTTATTTTTCAAAAAAAAAGAACACAAAAAGAGCATGAGTTCTTGAATACTCACTGACAACTTATAATTAGATAAACACCTTGTTTCCTTGTTGTAAGTTAAATGTAAATTGTGTTAAGTCATTTGTTTCAGTTGTTTAATGTATAGTTGACTACGGTATTAGACAATGAAGATATTGTTAAAGCGTTTTCGTTAAAATTCTCATGAAATAAGTGTTACTAGTGGCATAAAATGATAAAAACAGGCTAATCAATTTCAAACATTTGCTTATTTACTTCTACGAAGTATCAAATCAGTTATTTTTAAAGATAATTTATTTAGTTAAGTTTGTTTAATATAATGATTAATGTAAACTAAAGGACAAATGACAACTTTTTTTTCAGTATGGAACTCCTCAGTAGTACGCATGAATGATTACACCAGAGATAAAGGTTAGAAACTTTATTTCGCGATGAGTTTCTTACCTTCATACCATTAAATTGAAATCTAACGATATGTATTTTTAACCTTAGTCAGTTAGTAATTCTGATCATAAATTGGGTAATAAATAATTATTTATTTATTTATTATTTAAACTCATAAATATTGGTACAAGAAGGCACCAGATATATATGCGCCATACAAATCTCATTTAAGTTGTGTGAGGGCTGTGATACCGACCAGGTGCCCAGACTGAAGCAGGTGGTTTAATAAGTGGGCCACACACGGAGCCTTTGACTTAAAGATCTGATCCACAAGGCAGTGGAGCATCGTAAGGAGATGTAGTCCCATGGTAGCCGGTCACCAACGATTCATACGCCATTTGTTCCTTCAGGATAATGGAGCCCATGTGTACCATTGGTTTGGAATAAGGGTTTTCCAACTCCACTAGGTTGATCCTCCGTGTCCACCGAACCGGTTAAAGCGCCAGACATTCGCTTTTCGTCCTCTCAATTTCGTAAACAACACCCGTATTGTGAAAAAGCAATGAGTAGGACTTCCCTGGCAGAGGCTACATACGCGTGGCCATGTGAGAGCATTTGGAGAGAGAAAGGACTCTCCCCACTTTCAGCCATACCAGGATATTTGGGGCCTCATAGTTATAAAAAGTAAACATATCAATACTAAAACAGATTTTACACAAGTTTTATCGGTATATTCTCTCAATTAAAAAAGTATAAAAAATATCTAACAATAGACTATGAATCAATAATATCGTGTCATTTTTAAATACCAGAGATTAAAGAAAAAATCAGACATTTCAACTATAACATACAAAAACATTCCCAATCATTTAAGGTCATAATAACCGATAAAATTATTTTTTGGGGGGGGGAATTAAATAGAAAAAAACATCGATTTTTTTATGTACCTCCAATCCCTATTTTATAAAAAACGTAAATACAGAAGAAAAATTTCAAGTATTCCATGTAAACATGTTTTTTTCTATAAAAAAAACTGTCAATGTTGCGAAATCATCAAATGAATAATAAGAATAATAATAAACCTTAGTGTAGAGTAATAGATACAAAAAGCAGTATGATCAATGATATTAGAAACGGTTGAAAGCGTGAGTCAATTGAAGCTAGATCACCAGGGAAAACCTGGAAGCACTGGATGGCCATTTTGTCGTATTGTGGGACTCTTCAACAGTGCGCATCCACGACCTCGTCTCACGAAATTCGAACCCAGGGCTTACCAGTCTCTTGCCAGAGCACTTAACCGATAGACTACTGAGCCGGCACCCGATGGTGTTTATGTTTAACTTCTACCAATCGGTTAAGTGCTCTGGCAAGAGACTGGTAGACTTTGGATTTGAATCTCGCGAGTGCGGGATCGTGGATGCGCACTGCTGAGGAGTCCCATAATAGGACGAAACGGCCGTCCAGTGTTTCCAGGTTTTCGATGGTGGTCTAGCTTCAATTGACTCACGCTTTCAACCATGAAAATACTAAATCTCCACAAAAACCCCTTCTGATAATGATGTTGGAAACCTTCATTAAATAAAAGTCAGTATATGTGTTACATCTTAATCGCAGCTACTTCATACGAACAATTCTGGTTGATTTAATATATTTAAAAGATTGAGTGGCAGGTAGACTAAGATATTACCATTGACCCACAAAGTCATGAGATTCTATTCTGAGTCTTGTTAACAGATGCAGACTTTCTGATCGGCACTAGTGTAATAGTAGTAGGAATTAGTGGTTGTAAATTTTGGACGACATGTTTAGATTTTGATTGCAACTAGTATCATTTTACAGCCCCCGAATGCCCTGGTACAGTCGAGAGTGAGGAGAGTCCGCTCTCCTCGAAATGCTCTCACACGACCACGCGTACATAGCCTCTGACAGGGAAGTCCTACCCACTGCCTTCTCGTGGTATCACTGTTGTTTACGAAATTGAGAGGACGAAAAGCGAATGTCCGGTGCTTTAACTGGGTTAATGGATATGGAAAGTCCACCTAAGGGAGTTGGAAAACCCTCATTCCAAACCAATGGTGCACATGGGCTCCAGTATGCTGAGAGAACAAATGGCGTTTTGAATCAATCGTTGGTGACCGGCTACCATGTGAGTGCATCTTCTCACGATACTCCACTGCTTTGTGTATGAGACCTTTAGGTCAAAGGCTCTGGGACATTGAACTCTAACGTTATCAAAACTTCAAGTTAAATTATATTGCATTTATGAAAATTGGAGATTTTCCACATTTTATTTGCCAGCTTTGTAACGTTAGCTTTTTACATGGGTTTGTTTTTCGAGTTTACACTTTACCTGTTCGAATTGCATTAAAGATGATAAAAAGTGCAGTGTTCGTCTCTTTTAATAAGTTTAGCATGCTAAATCTTTTTTTCACAGTAAATAGTTAGTTAGATACTGATATGTCTTGTGGGTTGAACGCTTATTCAGATCCTAAGCTATTCTGATAACCCCAGGCTAGCACTACTCAGCGACTTGAAGACCAGAGAGAAGACACGAGTAACGAGAAGATGCTTTATTGCAAGGTTCATCTTTGTACAGAAAATCGTAGGTATTTATAGATGTTTGCTTAAGTTAAATCAACATCCTAATTCAGCCAATCCACTTAACGACATAAATTGCTACTGACCAATGGTAGCATGCCACGTTGGAACTCCAGAATGTTCTGTCGTGCTCTGATTGGTTGGAGCTCTTTTTGAGCCTCTGGAGGCTCTGTTGGAGTTCTCTGGAAACCGACTTAACAGATACGTACACCATTGGATGTTGACTCAATGGTCTAGAGGCTAAGGGATCGCAAGTAGTAGCCATATTGTGTGGTTTTAAACATTCAACCCGACGGCTAATTAACTTACAGCTTTGTTTGCTTGTATATTAGATTAATCATTAATGGATTCCTGGCTGTTCTGAGTTGTATGATGTTGTGTTAGTTTTTTGGCCACCTCAGACCCTACTAATTATAAAAAAACATCACATAAATCTCCGTATTCGACTCTTCATTTCACGTTGTTTTACAAAACAGTTTTTAGGTCGTTAAGCATTGCTACACACTCTCAAAAAGTAGTTTTTTCTAATCAGATCAACGACTGTATAGAAGTAACCTCGAAACCTCTCGTCTACCTCAGTACTTTCAGCCAAATATCATCATTAAACTTCAAGCCTAAACGATTGTTTTGAAACTGAGTACACAGACTTGTAGTTGGTAAATGAGGGCCACAATAATAAAGACCAATCTTAAAAAGATGTTGTACGAATCTGCAATTTAAGTTTATCGTTCTAATTCCATATTACTAGCTAAAAGGATATGTTAAACACCTCACTGTGTAACTATATGAATACATTTTTTACTGAACCTTATTTAAGCACTTAGTCAGTGAAATACCATGCATGTCAGAGCGTCCTAGAAATATATATATTTACACCTGCAACTGATTGCGTGATTAATTCAAAACAAAGTGGAATCTATTTGCCCGGTACAGGCCTATATTCTCGTCTGTAATCCATACTGTCTGCATGGAATTTAGTGATATTACCGACTTATTTAAACTAAAGCACGAATCGCGAGGTTTGAACATGTGGCCTATCGATTAGAAGCTAGGTGTTTCACTGATCAAGGCATTAGTTTTTGACATTTGTTTCTTGTGCACAGTTTCTTGTCTGAGCGATTCACTAGGTAGCTACAAATGAGTTTATTAGAAGTGGAAAACTTTATGGAGATGGATTTTGGTTACTGATAAAGTGCAAGTCACAAACTTTTCAGGGTCGATTAAGAAGATAGGATAAATGACACACAAAAATGGATAGTTGAGCGCAAATCAGTCTTCAGTAATAAAAATAGGTGATCTATCGGTCTATACTAATCCTTGCAGTTTGTAACACTGTGGAGGTCCAATTTATATTGGAATATATCAAAAAAAAGGTCTGATATCACGTGTTCTGGTAGCGAATTCCAGTAATTCACTACTCGGTGCGAGAAACAAAACTCCAGAAGTAGATGACTTGATCTAGGTTTTTGAACTTTTTTCTAATGTTCTCTGAAATGATCACTCCTTTAAATATAGACCATGCTTCTTCAACTGATGAGCTAGTATCTACTGACTAATGTCCAAGCAGTGCACTCCTGAATGGCTGGTATGTTAGCTCATTATACATTTGGGCGAGGCTTAACCTGATCGTATATCATGTCGTATATCTTGTCATAAATGACAAGACAGCGTGGTTGCTTTTCACTAACGGTGGAAGAATATTTAGGTTATCAATGTCCTCAGTCGCATGAGTGATTACCAAGTCTAACAGAGAAAACCCTTGGTTGCACCAAAACGTGTTGGTTTGGATACATGTTGTACTAATACGTGATCCATTACTGTTATCAGTGAAGATACAACCAGTATTCTAGTTTGACAACTATTAACCAGTAACATCTTCTATATTCGAATCGTTCCCCACTGGGTTAAAATCAGAAGTCAGATGCGAAGATGTAGGAAAGATATATTTGATGCGTTATTAATATATCGAGAAGCGGTTACTCTAATCTGGCTAGTAAACGTAGGAGCTGTTTCCCACGCTGAGTCTTAACGTGATCTGGTGCGGATGCATGACCGAACGCCTTCAGTTAAACAAGTCCACTTAAAACAATGTGGTCAGCATCCAATGTCGAACACTTAAAGAGCTATTGATTTTGGGGAATTATTTATAGCTACACCAGGTACCTACTATCAAAGGAGTATATAGATCCTACCGTGGCTACCCCAGTTCAACTAATATCAGGTGCATTGAAGTCTCCTAATATCAAGCATCTGTTATTTGCGCTCCATAGCTGGATGTGCTCTAAAATAAAATCATAACGGGAGATCTTGTATAAATGCATATCAATCGAAGCTCCAACAGCACCGTGTGGGAAAATCAGGTAGATCAAATTTATAAAGATAATATATAGAATGTAGTTTCCAAACAAACATGTAAGCCCAATTAGTAAGGGCTATAAAGTACAATACAATTTTATGGATAAAAAGCGATGTATTTTGACTACAGAATTTGATTTTTATCTTGGGTTACTTGATAACTCGATTCATAAATAATGATTGCTAAGACGATAGCCGGGTTCAGCATCTCAAAATAAACCAGCTCTACAATCTAGAACTCATTCTAATTAATAAATGTTAAAACAATAATTTCACTTGGGTAGGATTCTAAAACAGGCTGAATTTCAATTACTATTATATACGAGTAATGACATCCACTCAGTCGTAAAAAATACAGACATAAAAGCACTTTGATTGATAAACTACAGGCTAATAAAAAAAATTGATCAGTATGTGTAATGCAAAAAGAAATTATTTAAAGAATATAATGTTCATAAATTGAAAGTTTTTCATATATGGATTTCAGGAGCACACGTGATAAAAATCTAAAAACGTACAGAAACTTACTCTTAAGTCACACGCTGCATTCAACAAGATGTTGCACGGCTTAAGATCCCTATGAAGAACATTTGCAGAATGTATGTACTTGAGGCCTAAAAACGAATCATGAATGAATAATATAAGGTCACCTCTAAGCATTTGATATAAAAAGTAGCAAATATGGTCATTGCTTAGTTTCTGTGTCTTCAGTAAGCGACACAGGTCAGTTTCCATAAAACACTCAACAATATAGCTTAACAGTAAACATATAATTGAACAATATTATGGACTTACATATCCTTCATCTCTTCAAATGTGCTCGACGTTATAATATCATGAATTTTCACAATCTGTAAATTTATTTGTAAACGAATGTAAACTTTCTAATAACAAACATTCTCGTGGTCCATTCTACTAAGTATCCAAATTTCCCTGTACGTTCTCTGACTATATGTCTGATGTTCAAATGGGGAAACTTTCTTGAGAGCTACTTTTTCATTACGCTGACAATCGAACGCCGATCTTAATCATAGTTTATGAAACGACTCAACATACACAACGATCCCATACGCACCTTCCCCAACATACTGAACGTTGTCAAACCTTGGCCCTAACTCAAATATTTGTCCTTTCACTGTTGGTATTGTTGGTTTAGACATTTCAAAGCACCAACTTAGAAAAAGCTGTTAGTTTAATCCTCTTATAGTAGGTAACAACGAAAAAAGATAAAAGCTTTAGAAAGGCCTTGTGCATATCATTACAATCAGTCAGAAACGCATAACGTGCGACAGACTCTTTTGCGAAAACAATGTGCATATTTGAAAAAACACGAGAAAACCAAGGATAAAAAGTACAATATCCAACATCATCATGGCGAGCTATGGTAAACTAATTAGACTCTTAGCTATCCTTTCTTGGTTTTTTATTTGGCAAAAACTCTTAAGTAGTACCCGATGAGTTTAGTGTTCAACGCTTCCGTAAAGTTAAGAAATGCTACATGCATTGACAATTTTCTGTCCCAATACATTGTTCAACCATCTCGTGTTAGAAGAAGATTAAACACATGTGACCCGATTTTACTAAATCCGGTTCGACTTTCATAAAAGGTGTTTGCGGTACATGAACCTTATCATCTATCCAGTGATCAGACATTTTTAAAACTTCAATGCTATCGGAAATAGCGTTACTGATATATAACAGATATATAACAAGGTTTCCTGCCTCCTCCTCTAAATATAAGGGATATAATTACCTGTTTCCATTTCCTAGGGGCTTTCAGAATCTTAATAAGTTTTAATGGTAAATTGTAACGATTCTCTACTGTCGTTACTTCCTTTAATCTTTTTATTCGCGTGCATTAAGTTTATTTTCAATTTAGATGACATAATTATCGTTTAATTTGTACACAATTTTGGTTGCATTTACTGATTTGGAACTGTTAAGCACTCATCTGACTTTTATAGTTTTTATTTTACACAACCGCTACAGCAACGATCATGTGGATTCTTTTAGCTTCATTTATACTTCTGAAGTTGGTTGGTTTGATTGTTCATTTGGCAATAACAACATGTTCCCACTTCATCACCAGTTTATTCTCCCTCTGACAAGTAACCAGTTTTGAGTTGCTTAACATCTATTCTCCTTAAAATCCAGTACATTGATTTCATCGTTTTGGAAAGAAAAAAGTTCTCTGGTTTGGCTGGTTCAGTTTTACTTTTAAATAACTCGATTACACAAGTCTCTTTAAAAGGGAAACCGTTCAGGTGAATTGTGTATTTTCGATATTCTTTACTTATTCTTATGTTTTAATGGCATCACCCTTGTAATGGGATTACCTGGTTTCAACTTGGTCGCCGATATTCATTTGTCCAGTGGGCTAGTTATTTTAAGAGTTTTTTAAAGTGTTCTGCCAACCCACTTCGCTATTCGTGAATCGACCTCCTGACTTCAAAAGAATCCCGGCGTTCACTATGAGTCGTTATCGTTCTTCCATATGAGGATTCTCTAGCTCACAGGTCAGAGTTTACGTGTTTTAATTTGTTCATTCTGGCTGGTTTGTTTTAGCAAATTTGCTTTCTACAAAATAGTATTGCTGATCCAATGAACTACCATCCTCTTTGGCCTGTCCTTGGGACTGGTAGTAACCCTAAAAGGGCTACAGACTGAGGTAATCTGCTTGACATTGTAGACTCGTTCAAAAGCACGGCGAAGAATAAAGATACTTGAGGTCTACCGACAAGTTAAACTTTGTCGCCAGATATTCTCATATTCATTAAAACGTACATATTTCGGATCACAATTAAGACATTTGTGCTTTATGACCGAATATCGTGAAGAGTCTAGAATACCCATATGCACCTAAAAATCATGTTTTTCCGACAGTGTCCGGTCTTCATGCATTTAGTTTGTTCATAGCGAGAAATCTACCTATGAGAGAAGAATGCTAACATTCAATCATAACGTAATCGAAGATATGTCTTGGATTTTAAGTCAGGTAAATGCTATGATCTTCTGGTTACATTTTTTATCACAGGGTTGGGAGCAAGTGAAGATCGAGTAAACGTTAGTGAGATATATAATAACAATATAAAATTATCAGCGCAAAGTATTTCAGCGAGTCTCTGTTTCTTATTGACTGATCGATATTGACCATAAATGTTTGGTGCCCTCAAGTTATATATCAGCGTCTCAAAATTCAACATCTGAATAGTATTCATTCTTTTCAATTCATATTGCCGGCAATCATGGTGTCTCCGATCGCACATTATTGTAACTGAATACGTTATGCAATTAATTAACATAAAGATTTGTTAAAACAAACAAGGGAACAGATAACTTGTTGAAATATCCAGATTGTAGAAACAGGTAACCGTATTTTAAGCCCTCTTGAAATACGCCACCGAAAACAGATATGAAACAGGTGACTTCTTCCTTCAGCATTATTAAAGCCTCAGATATTCCAGAGGAATATAAGGTTGAAGCTTCTAAAAGCCCCCAACTTCTCATAAATCTATTCTGGACCATCAGTTGCTTGTCGCAACGCAACCTTCATAAAGCGCACCAATTGTGATACTGACAATACGTTTCTTACCAAAACTATATACATTAATGTCTTATAAAATATCAACCCAAATGAGTAATTCACTACAGTGAAAATAGTAACTTCCATAAAAATTTGATCTTAGCGGTAAACTGGTATGCCTCACGTAAAAAACTGTTATTTGAGAATAAACTATTATTATTTTATTCAAGCAGGCCTTCTTAACAATTATGTGGGGTTAGAATTTATATACCCACACAAAATGGGAGAGTACACCACTCTGAATTATAACGGCAGTGGTTTAATCCTAAAGCAGGCTAACATTCGAATCTTAGTCATCTACATTTGGATGGCACATTAATGACTTACGGAATGACTATACAATGGTCACTCAGTAAGGTCACAGTCAACTGAAAGTCTTTGGGCACGAAATTGTCCCTTGCTTCTAACACATTTTTGTTGAACTCCCGTGCATATTCTCGACACGTTTCACACTATCAGGAAGGAATTAAGTGCGTCATCAGGATTTAGTGCTGTGGTATTGGTCCTAACCACAATCCTCATAGCTGAAAATGAGATAACTGAGAAAATGAACTTTCACCGTTTGACACTAAGAAAAGGTCAATAATGGTTAACGCGGGGATATGCATTTGAAATTGAATTCATTGAATGGCATGTATCGGTCTTGCAAGCGTGGTCATCCTTGTCCTAAACGAGTCCTCCATTGTATATTGGTGATTGTAACGATACAATGAGTCACTGTAGTCAGATATTTGACTTCCACGTGGGATCTTATAAATTAAGCAGTTACACCATGACAAGTCTACAATTTTAGGATTAGATCTATTTATTATAACAAGAAACCCTAGAGTTATAATAATAATAATATATTCTGAAAATAATATTTACAGAATTCACACCAGTTTACAGGCATGATCAGATTGTTATAAAAATCAACATTTAATGTAGAGAACAAACATGAAATATAAGAAAGTTTTATGCTTGCTGGTATACTAATTGATAAATAGTTTGAATATGGCATATGTCACGGCAAGCCAATGCAACACCGGGGAACTTGTCATTTTTTATTAAGTGGATAGCCTGATGATTGATCAACATTGTTCTGTAAGGTTATTTCCAGTGCCAGAGAGAGTTATTATTAATTATCTACAACTAGAGAAAGTAAGATTAAAGCAAAGAGCACGGAACAACAAAACAATGATAACAAGTAAGTGGTTAAACATTTAAGGTTCCTATAATCTCACTTGTGGAGTAAGATACACTTGCAAGCGCTGGAGCATTTAATGCATTTTCAGAGGAGCAAAAAGCATTAATTGAGCGAACAAACAATGGGAGAGAGTTTAACATACGGATAGTTTGGGGTAAATTATTCCAGAGCCTAGAAAACTTACAGGTAAAGTTATTCATATAGAGAGAAGATCTAGAATATGTTTGTCTCGTTAAAGACAAGGAGTTACGAATGTCATAATGTGGGGCTTTAGCATATTGAATCGCCTGACTGGATGTGGAGGAGAGTTTGTTAAGTATTTTGAAAAAGAAGATAAGGTTAAGTTTGAGGCTCCTCTTCCGTAAAGGGTCAAGCCCTAGTTTACTACACCTCGAATTATATGTCAACACACTATCAGTTCCAAGAGTACGAAGTGTAAATCGTCTCTCTACTGATTCCAGTCTTAATTTATCCTTTATGCGCGTGCTAATAAGGAGAAACGCGCAGTATTCGAGGAGTGATCGAACACAGACTTTGTACATTAGAACACGAGATTCGCTGATATGAAGGTTTCGAGTTATGAAACCTATAAGGCGTTGAGACTTGGACGTTTGTTTCATTATCTGTTCAGTAAACGACAAGTCGTCGGAGTACCTAAGTCCTAGATCTACTACTGTGTGTAACCTAGATAACATTTCCCCATTTATGGTAAGATTGAGGTTGAGTGATGTATCACCGAAGCATAACCAACCACATTTAGCTGTATTGAGCTCCAGTTGCCATTTCGAGCACCACTGTGCTACCTTGTTAAGCTCCGTGCTGATACAATTTTGAATATTGCTCAGCTCAAGTGGAGAAAATGAGTACACCACCTTAAGATCGTCTGCAAACAAAAGGGATTTACCCACACTAAAACACTCACAAATATCATTAATGAAAACTAAAAAGAGCAAAGGACCTAAGACACTACCCTGAATTACCCCACTTCTAACAAGGACTGAGTTCGACAATGAAGAGTTGATTTTAACTATTTGATGTCGATTGCTGAGGAAGGAATCAAACCAGGCTAGTAACGGGTTTTGGACCCCGTAAGATGCGAGTTTACCTATGAGAAGTTGGTGGTTGACCAGTTCGAAGGCCTTAGAAATGTCCAGGTATAGCACTAATACTTGATATCCTTGGCTACGAAGCGAATAGACTAAATTAAAGAAGTCAAAATGACATGTCATACAGGATCGATTTTTAAGAAATCCATGTTGCGAATCATCAATACGCGGTTTTCCAACGGTCAGGATAAGAGCCTGATTCCATAGAGAGAGTAAACAGCTTAAGCAGAAGAAGTGGGGCATCTGGACCACCATATTTGTAGATAAATGATGAAATCCCGTCTGCACCGTGACCTTTCGAAAACTTGAGGTTATTTATAACCTTACTAATTTTCAGACATGTGAAGGAGATAGATTTAATTGAGTTACCAGTCAAGCATATAACTCTAGAAACAGAGCCATTTAAAGATTCTTTGCCATTTGCAAAATTACCACTGAAAACGTCTGCTATAGTTTTTGGGTCATATATAAAACTATTATTATGCAGGATGCATGGTATATCAACATTTTGAGTTGATTTAGCACGTATATTGTAAAGGTGGATTAGGTTTTGCACTTTTGAGTTAGTACGTAGTGCTAATAGCTCTTCATTGACGGCTTTTAACCTATGTTTCTCTTTAATTTGGTTAAAAATTATTGTTATTTGTGTGACTGCCGTGAAGTCGTTAGATTTAAAATAACGTTTCTTTAGGCGTCTTAGTTTATTACGATATTTAGCTGGTATATATAATTCGTGATGTTTACTAATCCTGTAAGTCTTAATTGGTGCACAGGAGTCTAGACAAGAATTAACAATCAAATAGAATATGTTGATGGCATCTGTCAGACTATTACATGAGAAGAATTCATCCCAGTCTGAGAGTTTGATCAGTGAGCGCAAGAGGTCCCAGTCTGCATGCTTATAGTCTCTATAATTGCAGGTTCTTTGAATTGGTCGGTTGTAGAAGGGATAGATGGGGAGAGCACAAGCTACTATCCTATGATCACTGCTTTCAAACTCGTTGTATACTTGTACAGATAGGGGAATGATATCTCTACTAAATATTAGATCAAGTGTATTCTACAGTATTCTACAGTTTATAACAATTGGCGATGGTGATTAAAACGGATTTACGCTTACATATTCAGTTAAAGTGAATTTTATAACAAAATGGATGATCTGAAAGCCTTATTGCAACATCAAAGTTCTCTTATCGAATTTATAATCAAAAATTTGTCAATATATTCAAAAACAAATGTGCCTAATTCGACTATGACCTCGGATTCTATTGCAAATTCAATAACTGAATTTAGATTTGATCTAGAAAGTGGAGTTACTTTTGAGGCGTGGTTTAGACTCCATGAGGATCCATTTATTAATGAATGTAAAGATTGGGACGAAAGTTCAAAATTGAGATTATTATTACGAAAGCTCGGAGTGTCTGAACATGAAAAATTCTGTAATTTTATCCTCCCAAAGAAGCCAACCGACATGACCTTCAAAGAAACAGTTGAATGCTTGACTCGTATATTTGGAGAACGGTCATCAATTTTTCACACTAGATACCAGTGCCTTCAACTTATAAAAAAAGCACAGGACTACTAAGTGACGTATGCAAGCATCGTGAACCGGGAATGTGAGCTTTTCCGTTTACAAGAAATGTCCTCAGATCAGTTCAAATGCCTTATTTTGTCTGTGGATTACAATCTTCAGCAGATGCAGATATTAGTACACGGATTCTAGCTAGAATAGAACAAGAGCCTAATATCAGTCTACAATCAGTATCTGAAGAGTGTAAAAGAATGGTTAATTTGAAGCATGACACGAATCTCGTAGAAAGGAACAGTGAACACGTGAAAGTTAATGCTTTACGTAAATCTTTCAATAGAAATAAAGATTTGAAATCCCAGAAAATCCCAAATCAAGTGGAACACAAAACGTCATGTTGGCGATGTGATGTCTCATTCTGCCAATGTTTGCTACTATAAAAAACGAGTATGCTTTTAATGTGGTAAATTTGGTAGTGCTCAAGTATGTTGTAAAAGTAAACCAAAGGTTTCTGACCGTAAGCATAAGTTTTGTAAAGCAAATAAGATGAAGACTTCAAAAGTATTAAACGTGCTCCCTTAAAGATGGGAGGAGAAGATAATGTAGAAGTGGCTTTGCCGCTCAAACGGAATCTTACTTGATCTATCCAGAAACGATAGAATAACACTTTTTGATGCGTTCGGTAAATTTCTTATATTTCTTATCAACTTCCTATTTATTGTAATTTAGATTGATTATTTTGGGATCAGTTGTTGGTTGAATAACTGGGTGGTAATATCTGTTTAGGTAAATTTGTACATTTGTATATATGATGAATTTTAGAACCGTTATAACCCCAATCGCTTTGTTCGGATTTCGATTGTGGTGCGCATCTCTTATTTTACTCGTCAGTTATTCAACAGCCCAAACCTAGTTGGAAACCAGGTTTAGATCATACAATACGTGTAAAAAGTGAAAGGACAGTTATAACAAGAAATTTTAGCCTTATAACAAGCATCCTACCGTTTATATTACTATTATTAGAGCAGTACTAGTAATGGAGTATACTATAATACTTCAGTAGTTTGGTGTGCCACATACAGGTTCTATGACCGCCGACCGAATATACGTGTCGAACCACCGACCAAAATCCTGACTGTGATTTCGTCTATCTCACATTAACTATTTTCGTCATAGCTTAATGCAAATTACATAGAGAACCGGAAGTTTTATACTAATATATACAAGGTTCATGGAAGCTGGAGCACCAGCACCCGAACTTACACGGAAAAATATCTCTTAAGTACGGAGCCGGCTATTAAGTGGGTGATAGGTTGGAGTAACAAATCTCGCAAACATAAACCTCGACACATAGGATCATTCTTGGTGTGATCCAGGGGAGTGAGAAGTGGTTAAGTGTTGAATCACCATCACTCTAACACAAAAGTCTCACAAGAATGCCAGCACCGTGCTCCTCTAGGCAACCTACGCACATCACAGATCGGAAATCCCTGAATTCGTTAAAGTCACTGGTTCTAGAAAACATACTGGGAGCGCAGGGAAATATATAGATTTGTAGATCACCAACGTTGGTGATCCGTGTCAAATGATTGGTGGCTTACTCGAGGTAGCTTACTTCGAAGTCACACTTTGTGGTCGGAACTTAAAGTTGATTTCACTTTTGTTGTTTCCATGGGAGGTAAAATGAAGAGAGTGCGACCACCACCGCATAAACCAGTGCATGGCGTGCAATTACCTGATGCATGTCGGTTGTCCTTGAATTTCATAAGAACCGGTGAACTGTTTGAGATTCAGTGAGCTGACTTCCGAATGATTTATCTACGATACAGTGCCATTTCACTGGTCCTACAGATTTATACCAGCTCTTCATATAGATAGTTTATATCATATATTGAAAGACCGTCTAAAAATATAGGGTATATTAAATACTTTTGGGTGAAACTTTTGTCTTAATTCAGGAGTCATGTAAAAAATGTAATGTGAGAATCGATGTTTGTTTGTTTGTATCAATATTTTCACTACTTCCAATAAGAAGTGTAAAGTGGGGGTAAAACAAAGAGGTTATCGTAATGACATACCATTTATGCGATGTTGATTTAAATAGGTATTTTGGCTTCTATTTTAGTACTGAATAGTTTTTTTAAAATCATTTACTATATACGGATACGTTTTGTTCTTAAGCGGGGAGCTAAGACTTAGTAACTGTCGTCCCGTTAGCCAAACTAGTGAAGTCAAACTAACAGGAAAGATTATTCGGATAAATGTTATGAACAATGTTGAAGGGCATAATTTTTTACCCACGGAACAACACGGTCTTCGGAAAGGCCTCCCATGCCTGACAAATCTGCTTGTGCAAGAGGAGATTGGGACGTAGACAAACGTCGAAGTATTCATGTAGATGTGATTTTCATAGGTCTAGATAAAACCCTTGACAAGATCTATTCAGATCCTTAATTAAAAGTGGAAGGTTTTGGAATCCATTATAAAATCATAGACTGTGTAAGTGACGTTGTTGATGACAGGAAACAGCGGATGAGGGTAAATGGAGCTCTCTCTGCGTGGAAACCTTAAACATAGGAGTTCTTCAAGGTATAATTCTTGGTCTTCCCTTTTTACCTTGTTTAAGTGAGTTCTCAACTGTAGCGAATTCATCCATTCTACTCTTTGTTGATGACATAAAGATCCGGAGACATGCATAGTATTTCAGATAGAATAACTACAGTATAATCTTTGGTGGCATGAGTCGGTGGGTGGTTATTAGAAGTAAATCCTAACAATAGTGTGTTGATGCAATTAAATAACCTTGTTATTTCTTATCACTACACAATACGTGAGGTTGTGTTACCAAAGTAATGAGCTATAAAGATTTAGGAATCATAATAAGCAACGACCTCAAAACTATGAGCAACTGGAAGGCTGCTGCTGCCAAAGGCTTTTAAGCACTGTGATATTACTTAAAAGTTTAGGATTCTTTTCTCTTCACAGTTTAAAAATGTTATTTCAATACTGGTCGGTCCAAGTGCTTAGTTTAGTCATAACTTGTAAATTAATCTGGTGTGTTAACAAAGTCAACTTAGATTTATAATAAGACGATCGTTATTGGGCTGGTGGACGACAAAAGCTCAGTATATGTTCGAGAACTCTAGCTTTTACTAAACATCTGTGCCACGGGTGGAATATCTGCTTTTCATAAGGGTTGGTATATTGTATAGTAGTTCGCGTTATAACACTTCCCGCGGATAAAAATAGACTTTTAGAAACATCTGATATGAACAGGTTGCATGTATTCTATAAGTCGCTTCAAAGCATAGCTCAAAGATAATTGAATAGTTAACGCAGAAGTGATAAGTAGTGAATGGAAGTGACCAACTGGGTAATAGAGTAAATTCCTCAACTCGCTAAATCTATCAGCAGCCATTTATTATGGTGCTGCTCTAAGCTAGCCATTGGAAAATTAAGAGATGACCAGCTTAAAACAGTATTAGTTCACAAAGTCATTCATTGTTAGTATGAACTAAACCGGGAGTTACAGACTCTTTGGTTAGAGTTCGCGAAATAGTTATGACCTGCTATCAAAGATTTTTGATTACGACCCAGATCAGGCGTTGCTGACGTAGACGCATCAATTATTTATATCCCTTTGGTTTACCAGTTTTGCCCCCTTTTAAAGTGTTTTATATCTAGTTTTCGACCATTAGTGCTGTTATTTGATGGAATAAAGTGACCTGCATACTTTTGGCAGGTTCTATGTAATTATCATCGATCTGAATATGACTCATTAGTTTGCATTTGGATGTCTAATCAACAAAACCTTAGCTTAACAGGTAAATAAATCCTACTCAAAATTATCTGTTATGGCTTAGGCTAGCTAGCTCAATACAGATGTAACAAATTTTAATTTTTTGGAAAGTTACCTCAAAAGCTCGACCCTTAAAATATACAGTGGAACAGCAGAAAGGTTAAATCAGTTGATTCTATACACTTACAGCTAGTTAATACAGGTCCTATTGTCGATATCGGTAAATCACATACTACAAATTTATGAAGTTGCTTCGAGCTACACCATGTGATACCTAATTATACTAATCGGTCAGCAAAAACCCAAGTAGACAAAGTGAAGTTTGAACTATTTGGAAGCAAAATGTTTTCATCGCTAAACTACAGACTCACATCAACACAAAAGATTGTATCCACTGTTAGTCGACAGTATCTGTAACCTAAATCAAGTTTACTCGTACCCACTCTTATTTATTTAATAATTGTGTTTCGTCTATTCAACCGCAATACTTTCCTCATGAATATAAGTGCTAAATGTGTGCTAGTTTACTTGTCTTTTGTTTGCCTAATATTTGTTTGTTCGATTACACTTGTCCCAACCTGTTTATTGTTTAGTTCCCCATCTGTGGTCAGTGACCTACTAATTTATTACCAGGTTCTTTTTGTTAGTCCATTACTGTTATCATATTGCTTCACAGTTGGTTAGTCATATATATATATATATATATATATATATATATATATATATATATATATATATATATATATATATATACCCTTTTTATCTTCGATAATATAAAGTCTTTTAGTAGAATTTAAAAGATCATCAGTTGTCTTATTTTATTCCTCTTTATGTTCAGTAAAAAGTTAGTGTTTCATTTCATATTCTTATGATGGGTTTTCGTAGTTAGTAGTATTTTTAATTAGTTTTGTTTAGCATGAAATCATCCAAGTTATGTTCCGTCATTTTAGTTATGTTAGATGAACTACCGCATCGAGTTAATTGGAAAGACAGTAATATCACTATTGGGAGTGGTTTAACGAGTCTTACGACTGGTTTTCATGAGACGCACAAGGAAAGGTTTGAAGATTATGTCGGAAGTTGGACGAACCTAGAAGATTGCAGATTGCTCGATCATGTCTCTCGACTGGGTGAAAATCGTTGGAATCTTATTGGAAAAAGACTTGGCAAGTCAGCTTTTCAATGTTCAGAAAGGTAAATAATGGTAAATCATCGTCTTCCTGTTTCGTCTAAATAAAAGTTTTCTGGAAATTAAATTTTCATTACGGTGTGTTTACATTCCTGGATATACTAAATTTCACAATTTTACTTCCCATTTTATGGTCACTTTTTCAAATTTCACCTATATATCATGAACAACTAGGATTACTTCTTAACACTACTTTGTGTTTATGAATCTTGTGCAAGCCTATGGGCGATTCCAGTTACAGAATAACCTGTTAATTCTACTAATTGCCTTGTCTTTCATAACGAATATAAGCTACTTGTGCCTGGTCCTACGTTGTAGTTGACTGACTGACCTACTTGTTCAGTGATTAGTATCCACCAAAATACGGAGGGTGATGAAATTGTCTGTGAGCAAGCATGTTTTGGCATCAGTACAAATGCAAACTGAATGGTAAATTTCGAACAACCACCATCCAGATTACTGACTTCGTATTCTACAGTGTGATTTTAAAAAATTCAGTTTCCAAAACAATTCTGATTTTGTATCTGACTATCTGATTTTAAACAGTGTTCACCATGTGATGTTAAAAAGCTTTATTCCCCGGATAAGAATACAGTATTGCATGATATGCTAACAAAATACTTTGACCTCTTGTGTATTGACTCGGAGCTATGTAAGTTAAATAAATAAAATTGTAGCAAAAGGTTTCCTCTGTGGTTCACATCGTAATACATGGATTCACCTGTACTTGGAATTTCTCCGTTTGTTGTTTTATGCGTCTCCCTAGCTCCTTAAAATCGATTATTAGAGTATGGTAATGTAAGTAAGATAGTAAGGCTGCCTTAGTTTCATGCATGAACTATATTGGTAATGAAACTATTCTGTGTAATCTACATTTAATATGTACTTCAGTCGGTCAGCCTGAGAAAGTTCTTTTAAGTTAACCAATTGAGATACAACATAGCTATCCTCATTCAATCCGCTTATATTTTTTTCACAAACCTTGACATATGAGTTTTACATTTAAAACTGACGTCCATTTGAAATCTTTGTAAAACCAATTCACTCAGCCGAAACAACCACTTTTGTTTTTAGATATTTGAAGCATTTACGTCCTCAAATGTTGGGATCCAGTAAAACATATACAACTTTAATACAACATAGTACTGTACCACAAGCTATTCTCAATTCAGATCAAAATTCAACATGGACAAGAGATGAAGACTCAACTCTCCTCCAGTTGTATTTAACATATGGATCCAATTGGGAGTTAATAGCTAATCGCCTAACCACTAGTGGTAGTTTGCATAAAAAACGAACTGCTTTAGATGTGAGACAGCGATATGAAAAAGTTGTTCTTCAATATTGGCCCACTAACAATCAAGAAAATCGTCCACTCTCTAGTTTACTGTTTCGTAATTCGTTGTAAGTTTGTCTTGTCGAAAGAAGTTCTTTTTTTGCATTTTACTCATCATAAAAGTAACTCAGGAAATTCACACAAATCCCCGCAGCTAATTAAGTCATGGTTTGAACTTACAGTCTAATACTACAAAACTAAGTGGTGACTTGCCTATTAAAGTACTCAACTTTCAACTTTTTAGCTGTGGGTTTAGACCATGCTTCAATTATCTAACCGATAATAATCATGTTGCATCAAAAGTATGGTTCACTGATGAAAAAACGTATATTTCTGTCTAATTACTACTTATATATAAGTTAATTTTATAGTGTTTGCTAGGATATTTTTCTTGTTTTGGTGATCACAACAAAATTAATGGGTTTCTTAATATGGCATTTTTAATCGATTCACTAACCTATCATGCTTTATAGTTTAATAGTGTCATTAGCATACCATACAATGATATCGATCAGTGTTTGAGGACGTTGGGTGACATGACCTAGGGTCGATCACAATGAAGGATGTTCATTCACCTTTTTTTCTTTCTCTCTGTATTCTCTCATAAATACTTTTTCTTTTCTAAACATCCTCTGTTGTATAGATGAATAGAGCAGTAATCCTAGTCCTATTTATAGTAATTATAAATCCCTACCTATAAATGTCCTTGTCTGAAAGTTGTTTACTTGTCGAAGCATTATTCTACAAGTATAACCATATGACGTCGTTCCATGAAGTTATTGACTTCTGGTCTGAACATTATTGGTAGATCCAGACTACGTGATAAGGATCCATGTGATAACCCCGATCAGTGGTTTGAAACAGTACAGATTCAATCACTCTTCATATTTTTCGACCTTCAATCTCAGAATCCATCCATACATATCTTTCTAACGTCCTTTCAAAACGTATTCCTAATGTTTGATCTTTCTTATAATAAATGCTACTACATTATTTCGGTCTCATTAGTTTCATCTCGTTGTGCTGACGTGATATAACTTGAGCTAACGAATATCTGTGCCAGTCTCTATGCTGATGATGTCTATCTGTCTTATGTCATAGATTCGGGTGGAATTGTCATCACTGTACATACTTGTTCAATTATTTGTAGCTTAATCTACATAACCCCTTAACATAGTCATAATTTCATCGAAATCACTTACCGATCTAAGTTAAACGACCATTGGAAATCCGGAAACACTGAACTGCCGTTCCTCCCTAATATTGGACTCCTCAGGAGTGTGTATTCACGACGACGCAACAGAGGATGAAATCCAGAACCCTCGTTCTCCATTTGATCGCGGCTCAGTGGTTTGGAAGTTGGGCGTTCACGCGCTGGACCGAAGGTCTTGGGTTTGACTACAGTTGTGAGGTCATTGATGCGCACTTCTGAGGAGTGCCTCTTAGTAAGAAGGAATGAACGTTCAGTGTTTCCAAGTTTTCAGTGGTTATCTAACCTCGACCGGTTCATGAAATCAATGAAGCTCAATAATCTCGACAACGCTGACAATATTAACAATTGTTGCTTTTCTTCATTTCCTTCCCAGATTAGCCTGGTCAAATAGTCCTAAAAATAATAGTACTCACAACAATACAAATTCAAATGATCAATCAATAGTTAGTAAGAACAACGCTCGACCTACCTATTTAATCCCATTATCTTCATTAAAGTCAAGTCACGATTCTACAACAAGTGGAAATTGGAAAATTCGTCTAACGCAACCTATTCATCATCATGATTCAGGGGTAAGTGATGGAGAAAATATTGATTTTAAATAAATTGGAAAATTAATTGCTCCAGATAAGGTAAATAGTTAGTAAGAGAAGTAAATGTCTATATAACTAATAGTTACAAAGTTCAACCTAGTTAAACTTATCAGCTTAGATTGTGTAATTATTAAGTGAAAGCAATGATATACAATGAATTCATCGTATTCAATTAACAAAATCAATCTTATTTTTATTTAAACTTGTAAAGGGAGCACCGATTTGATGAATTACGGGAGAGGGAAATGTGTAGGTCATTTCCTAGTAGTTACAACATAATTTGTAACTATTTTAAACTCTTCTGTCTGTCTAATTAGGTATCAATATTAAAGCTCACTAGTCACTAACCGAAGTGACTGATACTTGTTGTGTAAGGCTTATCTACTTGATAAACCGTAATCACAATAAAAGTATATCTTTTAGTTTTCAACGTTAAGGCACCGTTAAATATTTTCAAACACGTTGTTAGCTTCCTGTAAATTTTAATTATGAAGGAAATGCAAACAGATCATCACAGGATCAGCAATTTAATATAGAACAGCAGTGAGCAGTGTTACTTTCCATATTGGTCTTTTTCTTTTCGGCAAACTGTTCATTCGTAACTCGAACCAATTACTACTCCAATGTATTCAATATCATGTATATTCGGCATGTTTTTTTCCTCAAGAAAAATGTAACAAACTAATGACTACCACCCAACATAAATGATTCAAGCTGAATCACACTTTAAACGTTTAACATAGGGAATAAGACTTTTGTTATTGTGTTATTAAGCATGTTTTCTGAATCCGTGATTGCGTAATCATCAAATTACAATGTTTTTCTGACCTATTAAAAAAAACAGATTTTTCACTAACAAAGCTTTAGCTATAAAAACACTTTGACCTTAACAATTTCCCTCAACTTATAATATGTGTGTGATGTTGTTCCGTAGAGGGAAACATCTTAAAGTACAAAGAAATGTTGTAGATTCATCCAATAATTATTCAATAGCGTCAATTCACACTTTGTATGTAACATTGGGAATTTCTGTTGGTATAATATCAGTATTTTTATGCGAAGATTTCTGAATAGGTTGTTAAAATTTCGTAAGTAACACTGTTAGATGCCGACTCAGTGGTCTATCGGTTAAGGGCTCCGGCTCGAGACTGGTAGGTCCTGGGTTCGAATCTCGCGAGTGCGGTATCGTGGATGTGCACTGCTGAGGAGTCCCATAATAGAACGAAAAGGTCGTCCAGTACTTCCAGGTTTTCGTTGGTGGTCTACCTTCAATTGACCCATGATTTCAACTATGAAAATACTGAATTCTACATAAAACCCCCTTTGATTTAAATTTTTTAATTGTTTATGGTATGTATATACAATTTAGTTATTTTATATAGTTGAAATCATGAGTCAATTGAAGCTAGACCACCATGGAAAACCTGGAAACACTGGACGACCGTTTCGTCCTATTGTGGGACTCCTCAGCAGTCTCACGCCAAAGCACTTAACCAATAGACCACTGAGCTAACCGGCATCCAACGGTGTTAATGTCTAACTGGTAGGACCCGGGGTCGAATCTCGCGAGGCGGAATCGTGGTTGCGCACCGCTGAGGAGCCCCATAATAGGACGAAACGGTCGTCCAGTGCTTCCAGGTTTTCCATGGTGGTCTAGCTTCAATTGACTAATGATCTTAACTATATAAAATTACTAAAATTTCTACAAAACCCCCTTCTGACAATTCAGTTAGTTGATGATTGGTTAGTTAACGTACGGATACTCAAAAACTCGTAATCACAACAGAGTTTGAACTCGTGGTTACTCAATCATAAACGACTTAGCATATATGTGTCAAGCTAAGTTGTTACACTTCACATTAATATATAGCTAAAGAAAATCATTAAGAACAGTGAAATTAGTGCCAAACTATTGAGAAAATCAAACAAATGAAATTAGAAAGGAACAGATGAAATAGGGGAATAACCTACGATATTAGTGCTTGTTTATAACTGTATAGTTGAAAAAATCCAATTGTCAATCACTTTTATTATCTTTTGTACGTCAGCTTGATTGTTTGTATCTCTTAACACATCTCAAAACAATGTTTAATAATTTTAAAAACTTATGTCAACTTGCTTTCTCCCTACTCTTCTTCCGACCTACTCCTTTACTAACCAGGTTAACATATCACATTTGGTATTGACACACATGTCAACCATCTCAGTTGATAGAGATTCACGAAGTTATCAACCAGTTTACTTATCCTAATTTGTCCACCTTACCTCAATATTACTCATTTGATTATCTTGATATTTTCAAAGTCATCCGTTGTCAAATACGTGAAATCTGCATATGTAACCATAAGTCAAGTCTCGTCTAACTCGAGAATTTTTATAAAGATGAGAACCAGTTATATTAGTTTGATCATTGAAAAAAAAGCTTTCTTTCTTGAACGAGTATAAGAAACCTCTTCTCATGTGAATTATCAAACTATGGAAATGACAGAAGGTTAAATTAAACATTTTCGAATTATCCAACTTTAACTTCATATTCGTAACCGATTCAATATTGACATTGTGTTCAGAACGGAAATTGAATGACATCTGTGTTTTTGGCTCCGTTAAATTAAGTGTGTAATAATGCACACAGATATTTAAGCCATATAGTTTGTGTTAAAGAGCCAATAATGATTTCACTTGATTGTCTAGACCGAAATCAGTGAAACCCCGTGGGATTTGAACCTTGCAAACCCTCGATTTTTTTGGAAGTTAGATGGAATTTAACCATGAAGTCATTACCTCATTGGTGGTTCACCACATCAACCACTTAACTTTTGGTTTTTCTTAGAACGAAGACTTATTTCATAGACGTTTATCTAAAATCTTTGAGTACACTCATCTTTAAATTATCGTTTTTTATTTTGATATGTACACAAAATAGTTTAGCGAATCTGGTTTGTCGAACAGTGTCCAATCTGGTGGAAATAATTCTCAGCAATCTCTGAGGTATTCGGTTGTGACGACTTCCATCAGGTAAATAAAAATGGTTTTTTATCCGTTATTTTTATTTTCTCAGGATTCCCTGACAAATATTCCATTTATGTTCAATTTGAATTCTTAGGAAATACAATTGAAGATGGTCTTACACTACGGGTCAGACAACTGTTTAAAACCTTAAAGGATTAGTTAGTTGTTTCGTCTTAATATAGGGCTTCTCAGCAGTGCATGACGTTGTCCTTGTCTTGAATCAAACTTCATAATACCTGGGCTATCCAGTAGTCCACATTTTTCAATTCATTCCGTCTGCACAATCATCATTTACCACCACCACCGCCAGTATTAAATGTATGACTCCTAACTTGGTTGAACTCCGCCAGTCATAGCTTCTCACTAGAACTTCAGGAATGCTTCTAGAAGTTATATTAAAATAAAAAACCTAATCAGCATTCCTTGTTTTGTTATGATTGCTTAGCTAAAGTCAGACCTTGATGAAAACTATCTTTCAATGGAACAATAAAACAAACAATTTGAGTTAGTAATTACCAACGTCAATAACCTATGTATAAGAGTAAAGGGTTTTTCGTGAAATCTCGACCATCAACTGGGTTAGTTTGGTATCAGTGAAGTTTTGTAACCTCACTGGTAATTCGTCATAGTGTAAATATAAGGCTTGATGGGTATTCGGATCATGTTGATTAGTTATTTACGTTACATTGAACGTAGTATAGATATACAGTCGGCCTTTGCCTGTTGTCATATTTTATACAGACATAGCCAGTGAAGAAATTAACTAGAAATAAACAAAATGGTCCAGGTTTTCCATGGTGATCGAGCTTCAATTGACTCATGATTTCAACTATGAAAATACTGAAACATCCACAAAAACCCCTTCTGATCTATAATCATATGCTCACTAGTGACTGACTGTAAAGAATGTTTCCTTGAGTTCTAGTGGGAAGCAGTGACCAGTGGAGTTCAACCAAGTCTGTTGTAGAGATATCAACTCACTGAAGACAATTGGTGAACGGTATCTCAAACATCGTGGATCGGTTGAAGTTAGACATTAACACCGTTGGATGCCGGCTCAGTGGTCTATCGGTTCAGTGCTCTGTCGCGAAACTGGTAGGTCCTGGGTTCGAATCTCGCGAGTGTGGGATCGTGTATGCTCACTGCTGAGGAGTCCCATAATAGGACGAAACGGCCGTCCAGTGCTTCCAGGTTTTCCGTGGTGGTCTAGCTTCAATTGGCTCATGATTTCAACTATGCAAATAATATTAGTTGTAATGTTAAGCGAAACTTAGAGAAGATACTTCAAAATGAATGAAAAATATAAGAGGACGATAAGCATTAATTTGATATTCAAACTCAAGATTTGAAGTAAGCAGAGTAATGTATACATTCTTCGTTGTTAACACTGATTCTGAGCCACTTTTTTCCTTAAGGTTTTTTACCATAGATACTAGGGTTATTTCACGAAATGAGACACATAGTGTGGAGGTTCTGATATTTTTATGTCCTATTGGTTATGTAATCATATTATATTTAAAGTATGACTATTTCTTTCCTCCCTGCCCTCCCTTACCACTCTCTTATCTACAGTTCCGACAATTCCTTATTGTCTACATCGACTCCAGTGGATTTAATTAAAAATGGTCCATTATTATCTAGTCCTGATAAATCTCAATTCAGTCTACCATCATCATCGTCATCATCATTATTTATCAAATCCAATTCACCTAAATTACTTGAATCCAGTATAAATGATGATCTCATTAATTCTCCTAATTCTTCTTTTTCATTTCATTTTTATCATAATAATAATAATAATTGTTCATCTAAAACAACTTCTCCATTAAAATCAATTCATCAGACAACAAATGGATCATTAAGTGTTCTCATAACTGATGATAACCATAGTAACAATAATAATAATCATAATAATCATTTTGTTATACAAACACCTACAAAAGCATTAAGTGAAGCGGATCAATTATCATTTCATTTAACTAGTCCACCAGCTGTATTAGGCTCTGCTGGTCGTTATCCTGTTACTAATTTAAATCATAAAACAACAGATTTAGATAAAACTCCAATTGGTTCAAGAAATCCACGTTTTTCACAGATAAGAGGTGACGACGGTGCACCGTTACGTGTAAGTTTTGTGTATATATGTGATGTCAACTTTTGTTTTGTTTTGCTTTATGATGTTATGCATAGTCTTTTCAAATAAACACACTGACTGAGTTTATAGGAACTTTTATTTACGAAAATTAACGTAATCCTGTCTTAATCGTCTTCAAAATGCTTTCAGTTTGTGGCAATAAATGTGTTCTGTCTCCGCCTGCAGCTCCTCCGGGGGCTACTGCCGGTCCTAAGCCCGAGTAACGCAGGAGGGTTGGCAACAATAGTAGTCAAATGACATCTTATTTAAAAAGAAATTTACATTCCAGACCTATTTGATCATTTACTTTGAAAGATTTTATAATCTTACTCCGGTGCCTTTGAATAACTAGCTAAAGAGATCTAAAACAAAAGATTAATTAGTGAGACCAAACTATAAATATGACTCCGCCTGTAGCTCTTCTGGAGTTAATGCTGGTCCCGAGCCCGGGTAAAAAAAGGAGGGTTGGGCATGGGGTTTAGCGACCCCATCCCGTAGAAAACCAACTCGCTAAAAAAACTAACCAGAAAATATTATTCAAACCATTCCCATTGTCAAAAATAGTACCTGGGATTCTTACAAGTTAAGCATTTTTGCTGCTTTATCTTAGTTTCTTGTTTTAACATCCTAGCGTCAGCTTCTGCATAATCGTTTCGCATTTCAATAACAAAAAGTAATATCATGGAAGTGAGTCTAGTAAATAGGATGACGTAATCTATCTTTTAAACTTAAGTGTTCTACTAGTACCGTGTGCACAAACGATTTTCCCGATTTTAGTTCATCGAAAATCATTCGGATAGTGAATCATTATTCAGAAACCTCAGAAGGATTGTACATAATCTGTGTTTTCATCAACTCAAAAGGTCTACTAGCCGATTGTTTGAGGCTACGGCTAGCAATGACCAACGTAGCGTGATCCTTGACCTTAAGTTTCTACGGCTATAATCCAAAAGAACCTAACATTTCATTCAGTGTTTCATTTGTTTTTGGTGTACTTTTGTAAGACCTAATTATCGGGATCTTTGAAGGAAGGCAATCAATGTGCGGATAAATATCAATCTGTTCATTCAAAACCATAGTCAGGCACAATGCTATTGTTTACTCCATGTCGCTAAAGAAACTTCAATCTACTTCTTGTTATATATGTTTAGGGATTAATTTCAGTTACTTTATGTTACTGTCAATCATTTAGTGGTGATTATTGTAAAGAATGTTACAGTTCACTAACACTGACAATTGAGCTCCATTTGGTAGTATACTAGCATGTAGATTATGTCCACTTCAATTGATTCAATCTAATAATTCCTATGTTTAAATAGACTTTCATGTTGTCTATTTATCTTTATTAATAGAATCACGATGAAGCTGCGTAGTTCAACTGTGACTTAGTTTATTAACCCAGTTTTTATATATTACATATTTACTGATTTATTGTGTGCTACTTAATTACTTTTTATTCATATTTCAATGCTTCAGAGACCACTCTGTACCAGATTGTTTGATAATATTCCAAATGATACTTCTCTTCCTTCAACATCACTTTCTTCATCGTTTACGGTGAGTAATACTAATCGTAGTAATTTTTCCGAGAAAACTTCCTCAACGTTATCCTTATCAACAACATCGTATAATTCCTGTGATGAAGCTAAATGTATAGCTATTCTTACTGCTAAAGCAACAGTTTGGAATCGAGCACTTTTACCAACTACTTCTACGTCAACAACGGCAACATCTTCATTGTCAACATCTCAAAAATCTCATCTTTCTTATTTTACTGCAAATAATAATCACAATAATAACAGATTATTCAAAGATGAAAATGAGTTCAACATGAATTCATACCAGTCTCATAACTTTTCAATTACTAAAGATTCAATGATGCGTTATCATAATAATCTATATCCTTATAAATCATATTCTCAAATAGTCAATAATAATGTCAACTTTAATCCTCCATTAAGACCGTTAGAATTTTCTTCTAGAAAACAACCTCATTTAACACTTCGACGTATTGTACAAATAGCTAATGAAGTAAGTTTATATAATAGAAAGTTAAATCTATTATACCTCACTTATTTTATATAGACAGATAAATTTGTGTAAAACTTGGTTTATTATCAGAAGGGGATTTTGTGGAGATTTCAATATTTTTCAAAGTTAAAATCATGAGTCAATTGAAGCTAGATCACCATGAAAAACCTGGAAGCACTGGACGGCCGTTTCGTCCTATTATGGAACTCCTCAGCAGTGCGCATCCACGAACTCTCACTCGTGAGATTCGAACCCAGGACCTACCAGTCTCGAGCCAGAGCCCTTAACCGATTTATTAATTGAACACCATTAACAATAATAACAATAACACAAATCTATAATCTCAAATGACCATTTTTCAATGTTTAACTAACTGACGTGATTTTGTTGAAGTAATTTTGGCAATGATCAATTGCAGTCCAAAATAACAAGTAAACAACAACAAGTGAATAATTTTGGCACTGTTCAAACATATGATATACTAATCCAGATTTAAGTGGGTACTATGCATAATAAGCCACATCGTTCACGTAATATGCGGAAATTAATGATCTTCGTCAGTGCATTTGCCCTCGAGTTCGTACGGAGTTAAACCATAGACATTCCTATATCTTGTGAAAAACACATTAACCTTAAGTAATATGTTAATTTCACACAACAAGATACGTTTATAACTTCATGCTAAATGTAGTCATTTTCATCTTCAGGATTTCAATTCCTCTGATTTCTCACCGATTCTATCACAAAGTTAATTATCAGTTTATTTACTGAAGTAACTGGATATTAGTGTCAATAGTCATGTTGTACATGAAATGCAATTATGTATTTGACTAACAGTTGACATTTTCATCCATATTTAAATTGAACCATGAAATGTTGTGAGTTTTAAGGTTCTCCTCTAAGACAAGAAGTCAACATTTTGGAGATACTGTTGTAATTGATAAAATGATTTTGTATTGCAGTGTAGACTACCTTTAGAATTGATACCTTTTCCCAACCTTATTAAAGAAACAGAGCTTTAAAAATAACCGTTTTCTAACTTTCACTTATTAGTTTTCTCGATAGTCTTCTGAACATACATAGTTGTTATGCTGTTGTCTGGCTTGATTATCACAACAACGTTGTCGAGATATATAGTCTGAAAACCCATCTTTTTACTATCCTAGAAACTATTCATTTCATATGACTGGGTGACTAGAGACAGTCACTAGTATTACATTTATTTCATTTTCGTGTTTCCCGTCAATTTATGGAGTTTGCTTATGAACGGGGTGATCTCACGCTGTTAGACGTATAAGGGCATTTTCGGCTTCCGGTTGCCCATACAGTGGAAGGATATTTCTCGGAAGAATTTCGAAAAGAAACTGGGCGAGCGTTGGTTTTAGTGACCTAGGAGCGTAACCTCAGAGCCGAAGAAATAACTCCTCGAGGTCGATCACACATGACTTTTTTGCTGCGAGTTTTTGATATGTTAACTTTGTACTTCAGAACTCCTTACCACCGATGAAAATCAATAACTTAAGACAAGTTGTGACATGTTAGGACCAACCTTTTCTAACCCCTTTCATCCGTTGTGAGAAAGCAGCATCGTTGTAGATGCTGGTTATCCGAAAGACATACCTTACTGATGCCACACCCCTATATAGTCAATAGGACGACTTCGCTCTCGGATTATGCATTTTCTGTTTTTGGTTTTACCGTTCCCAAGCGATGTGCCTTACAAGAAACAAGCATTTCAGCCATTATAGCTCGATTGGACCATCATGATATGCAAGCCGGACCACCATGTCAGGGTAGGAGCTATGGTGTGTCTTTTTTTCCATTGCTACTACTACTACTACATCATTTTGGTCACTTTTATTACTTTCATGTCATCGTGCTAAGCAGGCATAGGAACATGGGCCAATGAACATCTGTGCCAGTCTCTATGTTAATTGTGTCTGTCTATCTATTCTATCAATCTCATTTTGTCTATTTTACGCTAGTATGACAACTTGATCCTCATACATATTTATCCCCCAGGTCCTTTATTATTTTTGGTTGATTCACACATTTAGGATTAACAGTCACCAATTAATGCTAATCGTCTATGTTGTCTGTGGCTGATTGTTTACTAAACGAATCATACACACTGAAAATATCGGAAAATACTAATATTTTGATAAAAGGAATCTAGTTAATTATTTTTTTCGTCATCCTAAAATGTTTTATTCAATATGCAGACATTTTAAATTCGTCCTATTTGACAAAAAAAAACATGTATTGGTTCACCGCAAAGATATTCCTTCTATTTTTTCATTTCCTATGATGTACCTCAAATAGGTTTTACAAAAATGAAGTGTGGTGGAGAAGATTTGTAGCTCATGTGGATGATTTTGATGGAGTTTTGTTCTTTGAGCTGGATGGTTTGGTCGTACTTCTGAAAGACATCATCAGCACAAACTTCAGGCAGAAGTGAAGTGTTCGAATTTGTCCACACGTGGTTCACAGCTTGTCCTGTACACCTCGATATTGATTGGTTCTTGTTGACCTTAAATCTGTCACTTTATTTCTTTGTTTTGGTTGTATCTCCCATTGAGAGAACGATGAAAACTCCACGACCAAATCATGTAGCTGAGAGAACAAAACTCCATCAAAAATGAAGTGTGCTAGTTCTTTTATGTAACTGCACCCGACCGTTGCTGCTACCTTGACGTGGTGGTCGGGCTTGCCTATAGTGATGATCCAATCGAGCTATGCTGGCTGGAACAATCGTTCCTCAAGGTCCTACCATGCCAGACAGGTCGGTTGAAGAGCGGTGAGACTAAAAGCAGCAAACCCAAGGTCCGAAGGCGAAGTCGTACTGCTGACTGTACAGAGGTATGAAAGCAGTAAGGTGTTTCCTTCAGACAACCAGCATGGCAGCGATGCTGCCTTCCCACAAGGAGGGGTGGGGTTAGAAAAGGTCGACCCTAAAAATGCACACCTCGCCTTATCCCACGGATTTCCGTCTCCGGCGGTAATGACTTTTGAAGAACGGAGCTAACACATCAAAAATCCCCCACAAAAAGGCCGTGCGTGACCGGCCTCAAGCAGATGTCCCTTGGGCACTGCGGTCACGCTCCCAGGTCGTTAAGACCAACACTAATCCAACTTCTTTTTCAGGTCCCTCAAGAAATACCCTTCCACAGTGTGGGCAGCCGGGAAGTGATATTAGCCCTCATACCCGTAACAGCACACAAGACCAAGTTGGTCGCTTTCAAATCCTTCCTACACCTAATAACTCCGTTATCTCCACGACTAACCCTTCCCACGTCCTTTTATCACCTCGCACCGCTAGGGCAAACGATTCGAGTACACAGAACGTTATTCCTGGTCTCCTGAAACCACGCTCTAAACTACATATAGGAACTTTTAATGTCCGAACATTGTGCCAAATAGGACAACAGGCTTCCTTAGCTAGGACTCTAGAATCTTACACCATCGATGTGTGCTGCATCTCCGAAACGCGCATACAAGATCGGAGTAGTGTCATTCATTTGACCGCACCTAATCAAAATAAAGTTCCATCTCGATACACGCTTCGTGTATCTGGAAGCCCTGATGCTGCTTCCCGTGGCCTCGCTGGAGTAGGTATAGCATTAAGTCCTAGGGCAGAACTAGCTCTTTTAGACTGGATCCCAGTAGACAGTCGTCTATGCGCTGTCCGACTAAACGGATCAGTAAGGACCCGGAAAGATAGGGAAACTCGTCGTTGCCTCTTCGTCGTCTCTGCCTACTCTCCCACTGACTGCAGCTCAGACGATATAAAAGATGAGTTCTACAGGAAACTTTCTGACCTTGTCCAAGAAGCTAGGCGTTCTGATGTAGTATTGGTGGCTGGTGACTTTAATGCTCAAGTAGGTAAACTAAGTGAAAGGGAAAGACACCTGGGTGGATCTTATGGTGTCATGGCGAAAAGAACAGATAATGGCGACCGTCTGTTGCAGCTATGCTCAGATAACCGCCTATTTCTTGCAAATACTAACTTTAAGCATAAGGAAAAACATGTTTTGACATGGCGACCCCCGAATTCGTCCCAACGTTGGACCCAATTAGATCACATCGCTATCAGCCACCGATGGAGGGGCTCGATAGAAGACTGTCGCTCATTCTGGGGCACATGTTTAGATTCAGATCATGCTCTAGTGCGAGCACGTATCTGTCTGCGACTTACTGGTCGTAGGAAAGACACTGCAGGGAAGCCTCTAAGGGTTCTACTTAATGATAGGCAAGCTAAGAATATATTTCAGGAACAACTAGGAAAACAGTTAGGCAGCCATGTAAGTTGTGTCCACCCCGAGGCAGCGTGGAATGACATCCGAAAAGCTGTGGAAACAGCAGTGATATCTACTAGTAAGGTAAACCATAACGTTAGGGAGAAACAATGGATCTGGGCAGCATCTACCGCACTGATAGATGCTCGTAAACTCATCCCACCTGGCTCTGAGCATAACGATGAGCAGAGTCAACTTAAGCGCAGGCTTATAAGAAGCCTACGTAATGATCGTGAGCAGTGGTGGGTAGCGAAAGCAAGAGAGATGGAAAAGGCAGCGGCAATAGGTAACAGTAGGCAGCTATTCAGACTCGTTAAAGAAACCCGAATATCAGTGAAACCATCTCAGATAAAGATGGGCATATTATTCATTCTCAATCCAGGAGATTGGATCGATGGGCAGAACACTTTAGGGATCAGTTCAACTGGCCTTCAGCCACACTTCAATTACCCACGATCCCCAGTCGTCCTGAATGGCAAATTTATGTAAGTCCTCCAACCCTCTGTGAGGTTGAAAAAGCTATAGGAAATCTGAAGCGAGGGAGAGCAGCATGTCCTGACAGGTTGACCCCTGAGATGTTTAAGGATGGTGGTCCAGTACTAGCAGTGAGATTGACTGAGGTCTTAGGTAGAATCTGGGAACTGGACGTAATTCCATCTGACTGGTCCCAATCACTGATTGTGCCAGTCTATAAGAAAGGACAAAAGTCCTCTTGTGACAATCACAGAGGAATCAGTTTGACTAATATAGTGTCTAAAATATTAGCTTCAATAATACTAGGTCGCCTAACCAAAGCTCGTGAAGAGCAGACTAGAGAAAACCAAGCTGGTTTTCGACCTGGACTTGGTTGCATAGACCAGATATTCACCCTACGTCAGGTTCTAGAACATAGACACAAATCCAGACGTCCCACAATAGTAGTGTTTCTTGACCTTAAGGCGTCATTTGACTCCGTTGATCGTGAGGTTCTATGGCAATGTTTGTCACTGAAAGGAGTACCAAAGAAGTACATTAACCTCATAAAGGCTCTCTACTCGAACACAACTGGTCGAGTTAGAGCCTATGGCGAACTGTCATCAGAACTGATTACCACAAGTGGCGTTCGTCAGGGCTGTCCACTCTCCCCATTCTTGTTTAACTTTGTCATTGACATACTTTTAGAGATAGCACTTTCATCAGCTAAACCTCCAGGAGTTGAACTTTTACCAGGAGGCTCACTTGTTGACTTAGAATACGCCGACGACATAGTTTTACTCGGTGAAGACGCTGACAGCATGCAGAGTCTTCTGACTACTATAAGCAACTATGCAGGCATGTTCGGGATGCGATTCTCTCCCTCGAAGTGCAAAATGTTACTTCAGGATTGGGTTGCATCGACACCTGAACTAATGATAGGGAGTGAAGTAGTTGAGCGTGTAGACCACTTCACTTATCTTGGGAGTCTCATCAGCCCTTGTGGTCTGGTGTGTGACGAAATCTCAGCACGGATACAGAAGGCTCGTCTAGCTTTCGCCAACTTGCGTCATTTATGGAGTAGGCGAGATATCCGTCTAGCAACCAAAGGACGGGTTTACTGTGCAGCAGTTCGCTCCGTCCTACTTTATGGCAGTGAAACATGGCCAATAAGAGTAGAGGATATTCGTAGACTACTAGTGTTCGATCATAGGTGTCTTCGAAGCATTGCTCGTATATCCTGGGACCACCGGGTAAGTAATGCAGTTGTTAGGAAACGAGTGCTAGGTAAAGATGGCAAATCGATTGATGAAGTAGTGAAACTTCATCAGTTGAGATGGCTGGGACATGTGTTACGTATGCCCGACCACCGACTGCCCCGACGTGCAATGTTTCATGGTGTAGGAGTAGGTTGGAAGAAAGCTAGGGATGACCAGACCAAAACGTGGCACAAATCAATGAAGTCACTGACAAGTGGACTGGGCCATGTTGGTAGGTGTAGACTACCTGGTTGGGATTCGCGAGATGACAGCAACCGATGGTTAGAGACCTTGAATGACATGGCTCAAAATCGTTTGCAATGGCGAAGATGCATCCACTCTTTGTGTTCTACCAAATTCTAATCTTCTGAATTCCTCATGTATTTATCTTTTTCTCTTTCCAAATTTATTTCACTGTACTATACTCCTTCAATAATTTCTTCAAACCCTAATCTTTTGGATTTCTGATTATACTCCTACTACTTCTACCACTATGGGAATTGAATCGACAACTGCATCTCTGTGCTAATGTGGTATGGCAACTCGAACTGATGTACGTACGTACGAAGTTCTACGTTGTGACTGACTGACTGACTTATGTAACTGCTACTTAATCTTAGAGCTTCAAAATTTGTTCATGTTATTTTTCTACTCAAAATCACGTTTTTCTCAATGTTGGATTATGACTTTTCAGTAAGACTGTACCACAAAACAGCATGTATTTATTATTATTTATTTAAACACAAAGGGACACCAGATATATATGCGCCTCACAAATCTCATTTCATTTCTGTGAGGGCTGTGATACTGCCCAGGTGCCCAAACTGAAGCAGGTGGTTTTCTTAGGGGGCCACAACCGGAGCCTTTGACATAAGGGTCTGATCCACAAGGTAGTAGAGCATCGTGAGGAGATGCAGTCCCATGGTAGCCGGTGACCAACGATTGTTTCATACACCATTTGTTCCCTCAGGATACTGAAGCCTATGTGCACCATTTGTTTGGAATGAGGGTTTTCCAACTCCCCTAGGTGTACATTCCGTGTCCATCAACACAGTTAAAGCTCCGGATATTCGCTTTTCTTCCTCTCAATTTCGTAAATAGCACCCCCCGCCACGAGAAGGTAGTGGGTATACGCGTGGCCGTGTGAGAGCATTTCGAGAGGGAGAGTGAACTCTCCCAACTCTCTGCCGTACCAGGTCATTTGGGGGTAAACAGCATGAATGAAGTGGTATGTGCCTAACGTTGTTTATAGTAGATCCATTGAAAGATCAAATTTATTACATTGTATATCGTACTTGTTTCATAAAGAACTGTTAGTATTATTGATCTAATGAATAAATATTTTCTTTTCAATCTTTCAAAGGATGATTGGCAAGACATTGCTTATGGTAATAATTATGCTACTCAAACATTAATTCAATTAGCTAAATCATTTACAAATAATTATCAACAACAACAATCCATTAATGAATTGAATGATCTCTCATCTCATTCATCATTATCTTCACCATTATTGCCTATCATAAAACGAACAATATCAAGTGAATCTATGAATCATTATTCAATCAATAATAATCAAGATTGTTGCTTCGAAGAACTAGAACAACCAATGGACAATTATGAATGAGAATGATTCTTTTTTTTATCTTCTATTTACTTCGTTTTTAGCATAGTATATTTTAAAATGTGACAATTAGATAATCCAATTGAATCACATTTCTTTATCAGAGTTTCAATCTTCTCTCTTTTCATTTTATTTCACAGTGGATTATTCATTTGTAATCATATGTTAGTTGTTTATTTACAGGAATGGATCTTTTATTGTATTCGATCAAAGAAGAACTTACAGTATTTTCCCCCTCATGTTCTCCTATACACATACTCATTGCAAACTCTCTAACCTTCAACTTATGATACAGTATTGGTACAGTATTAGAATTCAATCGCTCTTTCATGTCTATATTACATATTTTACCGCTACCACCTATTTTCTTCAAAGTTGATACTAGCCATTTTAAGTTGGAATAAAATAAACCCACAGTTTCTAGTTTTCTTTCATTATTATCATAAGTTATTAGACAATATTACTTAATATGAACGGGTGGATTTACGATGATAATGGTAATGAAGAATTTTGAAAGTTTGTATATCCTATGGCATTCAATTATCAAAAGATTTCACTTCAATCTTTATCCTCAATTCTTTAACCATGATCTTCATGGTTTTATGTATGTTCATTTCATTGGAAATCACTTATCAACTGGATAAACCTATTATATATATATATACATATGTATGTATCATTTTTCATCCTTTTTTCCGAGTGATTTATATATACTATCGAAAATTTTATCATATTACTGACAATACTACTCGTATTAGTAATATTAATAATACCTGGTTATACATTAACTAGGTGTTTTCTTTCTTCTCTAAACTAAGCAATCATGTGATATTCATTAGAATATATATATACATATACATATATGTGTAATTATGAATTCATCTTCACTATGAAATTAACTTAGGCAACCGTACTATAGTGTTAATCATCATTATTTCTTTTCTCACTATGTCATTTATTCACTTCTCTAAGGTTACTTTTTCTTTTCACTTCTTACTGTTTCTAAGTAAACTATGTTCATTGTTTCATTTCGCTTGTAATTATTATATGAATTAAGTGTTACCTCATCATTTACTTTGTAATGACTGTAGTAATAAGTAATGGAGGGGGGGAGAAACAACTCAAAAGGTTTAAGTGTATTACTGTAATACTTTGTGTTGTATAGATTCAATAAACAAGTATACTTTTGTATATTATATCATAAGTATTACTTACTTACGCCTGTTACCCCTCGTGGAAGAGCATAGACCGCCCACCAGTTTTGGTTAGCGTTTCTTCAGTGAGTTAGTTTTTTACATGATAGGGTCGCTAACCCCCATGTACAACCTTCCTCCTTTACCCGGGCTTGGGACCGGCAGTAACTCAGGCAGAGTTATCATAAGTATTAATCCATATTTATCGTCATTACATAAAAGTGCTCCCTTTTTTTCATTTCAATCTATACATATTACACTATTCAACTGTTATAATACAATATGATCTATGTTCTCTATCTATGTCATTTGAAATTTACTTATCCATCATCTTGTTTTATTGGCTTACTTTATATATATATATATATATATATATATATATATATATATATATGTATATGAATATTTCCAAATTGATTCTTATACAAATAAATAAATCAGTTTTATAAAACAAAAAAAGTGTTATTACTTTTTTATTGTTTGTTTTGTTGTTCACATGATCTGAGTGTACTTTTTTTAGATTTCCGGTTAGCGTTTTTTTTACAGAATGGGTTGCTAATCTCATGCACTCCTAACTATCCTCTTTTACCCCGGGCTTGGGACCGGTAGTAATTCTAGAAGAGCTATAGGTGGAGTTATTATTGAATGTATCTCATTTATATTGATTGTAAATTTGGGTGACTGGGAAACAAGTACTATTATTAATACTACTACTCATGGTTGTTCAAATCAAATTAGTGGCGTAGATCTGGATTGCGATCCTGACAAGAACATTTTTACGTATTTTGATTATAGATCTTCTTGTCAGTTAGTCAAAACGTAGAACTTCGTACGGACGTACATCAGTTCCAGTTGCCATACCACATTAGTACAGAGATGCAGCTGTCGATTGAAATCCCATAGTGGTAGAAGTAGTAAGAGTATAAACATTAATCCGAAAGATTAGTGTTTGAAAATGTTATTGAAGGAGTATAATCCAGTGAAATAAATTTGGAAAGAGAAAAAAGGAAGGGATATGTAGAATTCAGAATATTAGAATTTGGGAGAACACAGAGTGGATGCACCTTCGCCATTGCAAACGATTTTGAGCCATGTCATTCAAGGTCTCTAACCATCGATTACTAACATCTTGCGGATCCCAACCAGTTAGTCTACACCTACCAACATGGCTCAGTACACTTGTCAGTGACTTCATTGATTTGTGCCACGTTTTGGTCTGGCCACCCCTAGCTTTCTTCCAACCTACTCCTACACCATAAAACATCGCACGTCGAAGCAGTCGGTGGAGATCTTTTTGTAGTGTGTTACAAAAGAGTAATGTTTAAGTGCTAAATTCAAAACGACAAGTTAATTATTGAGACTGTGTCTCTTCATTAAATGAGGTGCCTGTAACGTGCCGTTAGTAAATCAGACTATTCTCACTCTAGCATAATTTTGTTAACTATAAGAATAGATTGGGAAAAGGTTAGGAAATGGCTACACCAAGTAATAGTATCAGTTCATGAAGTCATTGACTACCAATGTGCACTGTATCGCAAAATGTAAGGTTCTTGGTTAAAGCTTACGGAGATGTGATAAAGAAATGCTAAAAGACATTAAAAATTATGTGTTAATATAAAGAAATTAGTCGTTTATTATGGCCCATATAAATCCTCCTTACGTTTTCAGAAATGACTTTCTGTAGTGGAGTAAGTTTCTCTGCTTCCAAAGAAATTATTTCTTTGAAGATATCAACTCACTGAAGACAATTGGTGAATGGTTGCTCAAACATCGTGGATTGGTTGAAGTTAGACATTCACACAGTGGTCTATCGGTTCAGTGCTCTGGCTCGAGACTGGTAGGTCCTGGGTTCGAATCTCTCGAGTGCGGGGTCGTGTATGTGTACTGCTGGAGAGTCCCATAATAGGACAAAACAACCATCCAGTGCTTCCAGGTTTTCCGTGGTGGTCTAGCTTCAATTGACTCATGATTTCAACTATGAAGATTCAGTATTTGTCTAATAAGCTATACAATAGTTGTTCCCCCTCCTAAGAAAAAATATCTAACCGGAATGAACAAGTGAAAGGTGTATAATGATACATTAACATTTTGTGGCAAACTCCTATAATCGGGAAAATACTAAACAAACTGGACCTTCAGAACTATTCAACCTTAACTTATTGCTTAAATTTTTGTCTTATTACTATACCTTGAATGATTGTATCTTTGTATTCCCTTACGTGTAAGCTGTCGTTTAACAACATAAGCTATTGTTGTGTTTTTTACCTATCACATTGCTCTCTTTTACTGATTGTATAGTTATATCTGTATTATAGTTTCTTATTCATATTGATGTGTGGTCAAAATTTTCACTTTGTATTAAGTGTTGAGTCATAAGTATGCACTGCATGATTAGAAGTTACCTAGTTTCTATGTTGTCTTCTGTTCTAGTTATTGGACAACTAAGCGTTGGAGCAGTTTTCTGGATCAATAGTCGCTAAATATTGGTCTCAGCTATCATTATATCATTGGTACCAGATAGACAATATATACGAAATAATCAGTATTCAGATATCATACAGCTGCTACCATGTGACTACAGTCCGATCATATAAGCCCCACATAACCCTAGTATCTGTTTTCCCTTAGTCATGTCAAAACAAAACATGGATGTTTCTGGATCTTATTTAACACCTCTTATGTTTTATAAATTCAAATAAGAATAGGACTAGTTGTAATTAGTACTACTGTGGCGAATAAGAACTCAGCTTGAGGAAAATCAATTTACTATTTCATGCAAAATTACACAATGCCTTTGTAAATTATGAAGACCATGCATTAAATACATTATTTGAACATCTTCCTTCAGTTGGCCTGTATGTGCTTCATGATTCTTCTAATTCTGTTGTTATTATAATTGCTCTCCAGCTATATGTTCAGGTTATGAGTGTATTTGATTTTATTTTACTAGTTCCTATTTCATACTCATTAATGTGATCAGAGAACGTAAAATGTCAAGGAATCGAATAATTAGTGGAATAACTCTCCCATATAAAGTCAGGTAAACCTAGTCATTCATGGGTAGTGTGTAACGTAATTTTGGATAACTGAACGCACTAAGGTCAGTCAGCCTACACTATACAGGAGTATTTCCTTCTACACATTGTCTTTTTCACCCTAATACCATAAACAGTAGGGGTGAATTCATGGAGAAAGAATGCTGAGTCTATGAGTTTTGTATTCTCTAACGGTGTACAGCCTTGATAGTTTCATACAATATAAAACCTCCTTGTCTTCTGAATTCAGTGGTTTTCATGAATTTAAGTTGAAAGTTCCACAAGTTAAGGATACATTCAAAAACTCGTCTTAGTTTATAAATTTTTAATGTGTCACGGCCTAGAATCTTCTAATCTGATTGCCTGGTTGAGATCTGTTGGATGAGATGACTCAGAACTGATCTGAGTGTCACGGATTAATTTACTTTGTCTTGTTTCGATATCTCTCCATAGATGACTTTACGAATTGTATTTGTCAGTACATTGTCTTTTCCTATTACCATTCTTACCTCTGTTATCTCTCCTTTCTTAATTCCTTTCATTGTACTGGTGCTACATCACAACCTCTGTGTTTATTATTTCAGTTGTTTCCGCTGTCGATTTCGTTTGGTTACAGAAGCTTTCTTTAAATAGAATTAATCTAGACTAACTACACAACTATGAGTATTATCTAATCATACTTTTGCACTGTTGATGGTAATATTTACTTACTTACGCCTGTTACTCCCAATGGAGCATAGGCCGCCGACCAGCATTCTACAACCCACTGTGTCCTGGGCCTTCTTTTCTAGTTCTATCCAACTTTTGTTCACTCTTCTCATGTCTGTCTCAATTTCTCGTCGTAATGTGTTCTTTGGTCTTCCTCTTCTCCTTTGACCTTCAGGGTTCCATGTGAGGGCTTGTCTTGTGACGCAATTGGGTGATTTCCTCAAAGTGTGCCCAATCCACTTCCAGCGCTTCTTCCTGATTTCTTCCTCCTCTGGAATCTGGTTCATTGTCTCCCACAATAATTTGTTGCTGATAGTGTCAGTCTACTGCCGGTCCCAAACCCGGGTAAAGGAAGAGGATTAGGCATGGAATTAGCGACCCCATTCCGTGGAAAACCAACTCGCTAAAAAAACGCTAACCAGAAAAATAATTCAAACCATAATGATCATGTTAATACTACTTATATAGAGTTTAAGACTGTTCAATTGTAGTCCTAAATAACTTCCGTTTTAGTAAGTTCTCGAGGTTGTCTGTAAAATAAAAAGCCGAAAATGTTGTAAATTTAACTTTGTTTCATATCAACCTAATCTGAGTCGTTTGCTTAGAACTTTAAAAGAAATGTGATGGTTAGGACTGTTTTATTCCAAGTTCCGTTTTTCTTCAGTGTTAATCAATATCAACTGTATGCTACATTGTTAAGTATAGTAAAAATTCTTAATATTTAAGAAATGTATCTCAAGATATTATCATGAAACACTAAAGGTTAACCAGTAGCTGAGTGGATAACGCAAAGGCGTTTGAAGCGAACAGTTTTGCGTTCGAGTCCCATAGTGAACATCAACTCTAAGATGCAGGTTCATCCAGCTGACCAGTCCCAAGTAGGAAGAAACACATCCTGGATTCCATTACTAGCCACTATCCATCTTTGCTTATAAAGCTTGTGACTTCACTCAATATCGAGGCAGTCCGCATAGGATGCACATACGCCAACGAATGACTAATCAATTGCAGTCCTAAATAATAATGGGAAGATACTAATATACAACAACAAGTGAATATAACTTCACCCCATTGCACAATTAGGTGGCTATCAGGACTCAGCAGTTGAGTGGATAACGCAATGATTTTTGAAGCGAAAAGTACTGGGTTCGAGTTCCAGAGTGATCAACAACTCTGAGATGTGGCAGGTACATCCAGCTGACGAGTCCCAAATAGGACGAAACACACGTCTTGGATTCCATTGCTATCCACTATCCATCTTTGTTTATAGAATGTTTATAGAATGTAAATATTTTCACAACTTTTGTAAACATAAACAAACAATTAGTCTTTTATTTTTGTATTAAATTTCACAACAGATGATACTATTTACTAACAATTCATTTACAATCGTTTTTTGTAGTGTATTATCCTTGAATTCTAGTGAATACATTCATTTACAAAATAATTAATCCATATAGTTTCAATGATTGAATCTAATCCATCTACAATACTGTTTATGCTAACTAGGGGTTATATACAACAGCAATGTATTGGTTATATTTGTTCTATCAATAATGTCAATCAATGTATATCTTCACAATAATAAAATAATGAATGAATTATCTCATTATTATGACAAATAATGTGCAGTTTTAATTGTCAACAGTTAGTTCTATAGGTTATAATGGTAACAGTCCTAATTGTTGTTGTCTAGACCAAATTGTCTATAGTCTGAAATGAAATAACCAATGTGATTGTATTTAGACAAGTCAATTGTTGACCTTTAAGGTTATGCTTATATACTAGTGTAAATGTGACACATCATATGTTTTTGTAGAATGGAATGAATGGGATAAAGAATTTTTATGGGTTTTTTTTAAAAAATAGATACTACCATCAAAAATCAGGAAGCACTGGGTAGTTGTTTTATCCTAAAATAGATTTTGTACGCTATATCGAATGTATTGAGTTCAGTTCCTGTTAGAGATTCGCATTGCTGATGACATATCCGTCTAGTGTTTCTAATGGTGGTCTAACTAAAATCAGTTTATAATTCCAACTTTGAAAAATTATTTTCGATGAAGCGGTTATGTGGAGGATATTTTCCTTGAGTTGATCTAATTTGTAGCTTTATTCTAAACTAGGAAGCGCAGGTTAGCTTTTCGGTCCTAGCATCGTATGCCTCAACAGTAAATACTCATTATCTTACTGGTGTTGAAATCTGCGACTTTCAAGTCTTGTCCCTATTTTTTCAATAGTATGTCAACTGATATTAAGTCGTGATTAATCTCATCTACAGATGGAGATATCTGTTGCACACCTTTTTATGGTGTTTACAAATTGTAGTCATTAATGAAACTAAGAATGTATGAACACTTAAGCAAATTTAAAGTTATCTTGATATTATGCATCTTGTTGCTTTCATGAACTGATATGTTAACTATAAAAGAGACACTGGAAACCATTGAGTACTGGATAACTTGCCCCATTTTTGTCTTGAAACTATTAAACCGGTACACACCCATAAATTCAAACATGAAAAATCAATTCTTTAAAACCACCGGCATTTCGTATTACACACAATACAAAATCAGAATGCGTATGATGCTTATTTTTTAAAAAGTGCACTTCAATATGCTTGATGGTGGCCAAATCTTCATTTGGTATCATCGATGAGTAAAATATTTCATTATTGAAATCATGAGCCGATCTAACAAAACCATTGAGAAGCTAGAAGCACTGAATAACTGTTTTTTTCCTAATATGGGACAACTCAGAAGTGCACACACACCATATCTTAGTCAGAAATCGGTCCTAGCACCTTTGGTCTCGAGCTAAACCTTTAGATCATCAAGCCGAAATCTAATGGTGACTTTTACAGAAATTTGTGATAAGTACTTATGAAACTTCAAAAAATTCATCTGGGAGTTAGTCACTACTAGTGTCATCCATATTATTATTATTTCACATACTTCATGTGGGGATGTTTGAATTACTCTTTTCTGGTTGGGGTTTTTTTAGCGAGTTAGTTTTCTGCCGGATGGGGTTGCTAACCCCATGCCCAACCCTCCCCCTTTGCCCGGGCTTGGGACTGACAGTGACCCCAGAGGGGCCCCAGGCGTATAAGACACACGTTGACGAAAGTATCCAACTGTTTCACAAGGCAAGCCCTCACTTGAAATCCTCAGGGTCAAATGAAAAGAGGACGATCAAAGAACACATTACGACGAGAAATGTAGACAGATATGAAAAGAATGAACAACAACTGGATAGAACAAAAAACAAAAGCCGAGGACAGAGTGGGCTGGAGAATACGGGTCGGTTGACTTTGGCCCATTGAGAGTAACGGGCGTAAGTAATTAATGTGGGGATATTCCCTCAAATGACCTGGTACGACCGAGGTTAGGTAGAGTCAGTTCTCCCTCTCCAAATACTCTCACAGCCACTGTCAGGGAAGTAATACTCACTGACCTCTAGCGGCCACGATGTTCTTTACGAAATTGAGAGGACGAAAAGCGAATGTCTGATGCTTTAACCAGATTAGTGGATATGGAGTATCCACCTAGGAGTTGGAAAGCCCTCATTCCAAACCAATGGTGCACAGGGGCTCTAGAATCCTGAAGTAACTAGTGGATTATGAACCAGTTGTTGGTCACCCACTTCTATGGGACTACATCTCTTTACATCGCTCCACTTTCTTGTGGATCAGATTTTTAAGTCCAAGTCTCCGGATGTGGCCACCTAAGAAAATCACCTGTTTCGGTTTGAGCACCCAGGTATTATCCAAGCTTTACAGGATCTATTGAAAGAAGAAAGAACGATAGAGGACAGCTGGAAAGGGATCAAAGAAACATTAACTTCAACGTGTCAGGAGGTGCTGGGCCACTATAAGCATCATCATAAGAAATGGATCTATATGAAAACCCTGGACATGATTCAAGAACGCAAGAACAAGAAAATAGCAATTAACAACAGTCGAACACGAGCAGAGAAAGTTAAGGCATAAGCAGAGTACGCAGAAGCAAAAAAGCAAGTGAAGAAGAGTATTAAAGCCGACAAGTAGAAATACATGGGAGAACTAGCAACGACAGTGGGAAAGGCTGCAAGAAAAGAAAATTTGAAACAACTATATGATACAACGAAGAATCTAGCAGGGAGATATAGTAAACCGGAGAGACCAGTCAAGGACAGAAAAGGAAAGATAATTAATGAGATTTAGGAACAGAGAGACAGATGTGTAGAATACTTCGAGGAACTGTTGAATAGTCCAGCCCCATTGAATCCACCGGACATCGAAGCAACACACACAAACCTTCCTACAGCTGTCCCTCCAACGATCGAAGCAATCCGGATGGCCATCAGACAAATCAAGAGTGGGAAAGCAGCAGTACCTGACAATATACCAGCTGAAGCACCAAAGTCATACATAGAAAGAACTGTAAACATGCTCCACAGGGTTGAAAGGAGAATGCTGATAGGCGGTCTATGCTCCTCGAGGGGTAACAGGCTAAGTAAGTAAATGTCCTTTGTTATTTTTAGTTTGTGATGAAAACTGTTCATACTATGAATATTGTTTCGTCTTAGTTGTTTGGTTTTGTATACCATGATTTATAGTTTAGAATTCTGAATAACAAACGGTCCAGTCATTTATTCCAGTACATTTGGTTATAAAAGTTTCAATTTCTCAACTTTTACAACCTCATCATCGGTATATAATATTCAGTAGAAAACCAGTGTTCATTAAAAGGTATCCAAGTTACAGGAGCTTATGGCTTAAATCATCATCAAATGGTAAATACCAATCTTTGCTTTACTATTATCACGGAACCTTATACTAGGTATGTAGACTTTGAAATGATACTACATAAGATTACTAAGGTGATGATGGTCAAATTTAAAGAAGTGTAATTTATTTATTTATTTAAACACATGAATAATGGTACAAGGAAGCACCAGTTACATATGCCCAACACAAATCTCATTTGATTTGTGTGAGGACTATGATACTGCCCAGGTGGCCAAACCGAAACAGGTGGTTTAAATAGGGGGCCACACGCGGAGCTTTTGACCTAAAGATCTAATCCACAAGGCAGTGGAGCATCGTGAGATGTAGTCCCATGGTAGCCGGTGGCCAACGATTGATTCATACGCCATTTGTTCCCTCAGGATACTGGAGCCAGCCCATGTGCACCATTTGTTTGGAATGAGGGTTTTCCAACTCCCCTAGGTGGACCCTCCATATCCACCAACCCGGTTAAAGCTCCGGATATTCACTTTTCGTCCTCTCAATTTCGTAGACAACAGTAATGCCATTGTGAGAAGGCAGTGAGTAGGACTTCCTTGTCAGAGGCTATATACACGTGGCCATGTGAGAGCATTTGGAGAGGGAGAGCGGACTCTCCCCACTCTCAGCCGTACCAGGGCATTTGGGGGCAAAAAAGTGTCAAGAAAAGTCAGAAACTTTAAAATTGAGTTAAATGTTAATATTTAACTAAACTTTAAATAAGTGATTAACAGCTACTGTTGTGATCTCACTGATTGTTTTTTCACATTACAACTTGATTGTGATCGGTCAAAAAATGTCGTAAATGATTGATCAGTTAACTTTACAATCTAATTTAAGACTGTTCAGCTGTTCTGCCGTAATCTTAGAATGTTTCTACATCTTCCAGAGTTTCGCCATCAAATGTGATTGTGTTGGTGTTCTCCGTGTTGTATTTGAGAATCTTTCTTTTCCTTTGTGTATGTTGAGGTTTATTGCTGCAGTGGCTGCTGCTACATTAGTTGTCTTCGTCTGCATGTGTTCGTGTGTATGAGGTAGAAGGGATAGGTCATCTGTGAAGTCCAAATCTTCTAATTGATTCTGAGACGTCCATTGTATTCCGTTCTTCCTCTCAGTATTCGAGATTTTCATAGTCCAGTCAATCACCCGTAGAAAGAGGAAGGGGGAGAGTAGACAGGCTTGTCTGACTCCGGTCCTTACTGGAAAGGCATCTATCAGCTGTCCTCCATGCACGAATTTGCACTGTGGTCCGTCGTATGAGTTCTAGATGATTTTGACAATCTTGTGAGGGATATTAGTCTTGATGCAACTGATTATTAATTTATGACTACACATGTATGCATCCGTTCTAAAGTCAATTTGATTTCACTGAATTGGCTATTTTTAAACCAGAAACTTATTTTAGATACTTTTCAAATTATCAAAAAGTTCTCAGTATTCGGTTTCTCTTTTTAAATCATTTCAGTTTTTTTGATTCAGTCAACCATAAGCAGCTTCGAAGTTGGTACATGTGTGCACTGCTTCAAGTTGTCATACCGAATCATTACAGTGTGATAAATCCCAGAATAGTAGAAGTAGTAACAGTATCAGAAGTGGTATATAACATTAAAGATAGACAATATGATTCAAGAAGGAGGAACGAATTCGCGAAACAAAAGTATCAAATAATCTTTGAAACTCTAGATTCAAAAGAAGACAATGAGTCAATGGATCTGTGTTATTGAGACCACTTCTGATCAGTGTCACCCAAAGTCTGTGACTGAGAAAGGTATGAAATAATAAAACTAAAATGGAATTATCCAAATCATAAGCATACAATGCACCATTGTAAACATCTTCATGTCATGCCTCCATTTGTTGTCTGTACTAATGAAGTTGTATATTCTCCCTCATATAACTGATTTCTATTGATCAAACTTAAACGTAGACAGTTGTTAGGTAAGTCAGAATGGTCCAAAACATCTACGGTTATTGTTAATCCGAGTTAACAAATGTAAAAAAAACTCTTTTATGTTTGAAAAATTACATGTTTTACATTAGTTTTTAGTGTAGGATTTTCGACTATTTAATTAACCCTTTAGTATACTTGATAAATCACATGCTATATCAGGGTCACATGGTGAATCAGATGTAAATGTAAGTATCGTTTACATGTATGTATGCTAATAGCCAAGGTAAACGCCTACGTATTCATGCAAATTGGAGAAACTACAGTGTACCTAGACTGTATACATCAATATGTGGCTTTTGATAGTAGAATTCCCCCTTACAGTTTCAATTTTCACTGTATAGCTGATTGGGTAGCCGATAAGGCTGTTGAAAATGATCAATTCAATATACATAGTTTCTTCATCATATTGAAGAGAGTATAGTCGAAGATTTGAGCAGAATAACATGAATTTGTTTTATTTCATTAGGTTCTCGTCAGCTGCTTACAACCTGTAATATTTAAAAACTATAGTTACTAATTAGATTGAAATCACTTACATAAATAAGTTTAGTTGGGAATTCTTATGAACACACATTACTATATTTATCATTATTTGAACACATATATATTGATACAAAGGGGCGCCGAATACACGTGCGCTACACATGTCACTGGATTTGAGTGTGGGATGTGATGCTATCGTGGTGCCCAAACTGAAACTGGCGGTTTTCTTAGAGGGCCACATTCGGAAACTTCGACCTAAAGGTGTGATCCATAAGGTAGTGGAGAAACGTAAGGACATGAAGTCCCATAGTAGTCGGTGACAAACAATTGGTTCATACTCCATTCGTTACTTCGCTTGTAAAATGGAAAATCGAAAATATTGCAAATTTAACTTTCTTTCACATAGATGTAATCTGAGTTATTTACTTGGAACTTTAAAGAAATGTGATAGTTAATACTGTGTTCATTCCATGTTCCCTTTTTCGTCAGTGTTAATCAATAACAACCATATTCTACATTAACTTTGTATTACTTGTTTGAATCTTCCCATCGATGTGTTAGGACTGCAACTGGTCAGTCTCTAATTGGCATATATGCATATTGTGCGTATTGCCTTAATTCACAAGCATTATAAACAAAGATGGATAGTAGCTAACAGTGGAATCCAGGAAGCGCATTTCGTCTCACTTGAGACTCGTCAGCTGGATGTGCCTGCATCTCACAGTTGATGTTCACTCTGGGACTCGAACGTAGTACCTTACGCTTCAAACGCCATCGCGTTATCCATTCAGCTACAGGGTCCTGATAGCTACTTGCTTGTGCAATGTGGTGAAGTTTAAACTCACTAAGTATTACTTGTTTGAATCTATCCTACATTGTTGAGTATAGTGAAAATTCTTAATCAGGAGTTTTTGTGGAGATTCCAATGTTTTCATAGTTGAAGGCGTCAGTCAATTAAAGCTAGACCACCAAAGAAAACCTGGAAGCACTGGACGTCCTCACGCTTTCAAATATGAAAATTCTTAATACTTAAGAAATGTACCTCCAGATATTATCATGAAATACTAAAGGTTAGCCAGTAGGTAAGTGGACAACGCGATGGCTTTTTGGGGTGAACAGTACTGGGTTCGATTCCCAGAGTAAATATCGACTCTGAGATGCATGCTCATCCAGCTGACGAGCCCCAAATAGGACGAAATGTGCGTCAAACTGGATTCCACTACTAGCCATTATTCATCTTTGCTTATAATGCTTGTGATTTAAGACAATATCTAGGCCGTCCGTCTGTCCAGGATGAACATATGCTAACAAGAGACTGGTCAATTACAGTCCTAAACATCAATGTGAAGATACAAGTAAACAACACTAAGTGAATTGAAAGGTTAACCAGTTATAACTTTAACAAATTGTCAAATTTTAGATTTAATTGAATTTTTGTGATGAACTTTCAAATATACCCTACTATTTTGATTACATATTGTAATCCTAATAGATATGAGATCAGGCAAGTGTTTTTCATTCTATACACCTCTCGAATCGAACTTTAAATTAACACTATGGATAAGAACAAAGAAGTTATTAACCAATCAGCATGATGAAAATAATTCATTACAAATTGATTGGTTAATAATACATAAGATAATAATGCTTGATTAAGGTTGTTTTTTTTTAACCAATCAAATTTCAGTATCTCGAACAAGATCATGTCATCTAAATGGCAAGTTCTATAAAGTGTTATGTTAGTTCGTCAAATACAAAGCTTATATTCCTACATAAAATTTCCCTGTAAAAACCACAAATTTAGTTAAACCTGTTTGAAAAAAAACGAGTCAAGAAAAGCTTCTTCTATTGATAAGAGATATTCTATTTATAGTGATTGTTTCTAGCCCGTAAAATATTCAGTTGGTGAGAACACCAACTTTTTAGGCTGTAAATATATTTAGTATTAGGAAATGGTTGTTTAAACGTAAGTAGGTTAACTAGGTTATTATAGGTGGATTGCTAGATATTGACTAAATTATCGCAATGGGCTGACTGGGGCGGAGACGTGGAGAACTACAAAAGCCATTATCCAGAAGATACAGGTGTTTATTAACAGTTGTATACGCAAGATACTTCGGATCCGTTGGCCAGACACTATCAGCAACAAGTTACTGTGGGAGACAACAAACCAGATTCCCGTGGTGGAAGAAATCAGGAAGAAGCGCTGGAAGGTGGATAGGACACACTTTGAGGAAATCACCCAACTGCGTCACAAGGCAAGCCCTCACAGGGAATCCTGAAGGCCAAAGGAGGAAAGGAAGACCAAAGAACACATTACGCTGAGAAATTGAGACAGACATGAGAAGAGTGAACAAAAGTTGGATAGAACTAGAAAGGAAGGCCCAGGACAGAGTGGGTTGGAGGATGTTGATCGGCGGCCTATGCTCCATTGGGAGTAACAGGCGTAAATAAGTAATGAGCTGACTGACATTGAAACGTTTAAATTCCTACTCGAGAACGTTGACTATGTTACCGGAAAAAATCGAACTATAACTGAAGCTTTACTTCCAAAATAGACAGGTACATATTTATATGCCTATTGAGATTTATAAGTGGCTATAGTCTCATATTCCATTTAGATTATCACGTACATTACAATTCTCAATAATAACTAATGCTTGTGACCACTCAGTTCTGATGTTTTGACGTTCAGATGGAAAATATGAGAATCGGCACCTTTTATCAGTTGTGTATTTTGAAATAATAATGACGTTAGTCCAGGAGAAAAAAAATCTTTTAAATCATTTCGATCATTAACGATATGCTGATTCTTTAGATTCGATTCTGTGACATTTGTAAAGAGTTGTGTAGTGACCTGCTTTTTTCGACGAGAACGTGATTGGTATAATAGAAACAATTATTATTATAACCAATTGTACCAGTGATTGTTTTACTGTACTCGTTTTGTTTAACTGTATCAAAATCACTTTTCGTTCGGTTGTTTATCTTGTCCGTTCAAACTTTCTTACGCTCTGCTCTTTTTGCCTGTAATCTTTGGCACGTCTCGGTATTCATTCGATACCACGAGATTGCCAATAAATATACTTTATCTGGACCAGTTACAGCCTTCTGGTTTACGACCTATTGAAGGAATCAAGTCGTTTTCGGGCGCGTTATCTTACTGTAGTGGTGATCATAGTCAATTGAGACTCGACAGCATCTATAGTTACGTGTACGTTATTCAACTGATGACGAAGTAGTACGTATTATACAACATTCATTATTCATATGTAGTGATAACTCTAATCTACTCATCAATGATATGGGGTTCACCTAAGGATCACATAAATTCGTGAGTTTGTTTTTATCAACACACTAACAAATAACGCAATACGAAGAACGAGGAAAAAAACACTAATTATGAATTTCATCCCAATTACCTGACATTGTATCATCATAATCAGAAATATTTTAAAAAAATGGGGGGGGGGCGATGTGGTATGGCAAGTTGAACTGATGTACGTACGTACGTACGAAGTTCTACGTTGTGACTGACTGACTGATTGCATGGATACAAGTGAACATATATTCTGTTATATCACAAACACTGTGCATTAAAAAGTGAAAAATCTCTCGTTTCTGTTACTAACAAAGGAAAAATAGAATGAATCTGTGAAGGGAAACAATGATTTCATTCATATGAGATTTACTAAATATCTAAAAGTTGAAATCATGAATCAATTGAAGCTAGACCACCATGGAAAACCTGGGAGCACTGGACGGCCCTTTCGTCCTACTATGGGACTCCTCAGTAGTGCGCATCTACGATCCCGCACTCGCAAGATTCGAACCCAGGATCTACCAGTCTGAAGCCAGAGCCTTTAACCGACAGGCCACTGAGCTAGCCGGCATCCAACGGTGTTAATGTCTAACTTCAATCGATCCACGAAATTGAGCAACCATTCACCAATGTCATCAGAGAGTTGATATCTCCCGACAGACCTGGTTGAACTCCACTTCCAACTAGAACTCCAGAACATGTATCTTGAAGTCAGTCACTAGTGAGCATATGATTATAATCAGAAATATCTAAAAGGAAAATATGTTCATACATGCAAAGATGAATAAACAATGAGACAACCGTAAAAAAAAACAACCAAAAACCATAACAAACATCAACAGGATAATTTATGTACAGAAATAAGAGATAAAGGATAAGATTGTAATTTATGCAAATTCAGGGGGGGGAGGTATTTATAGAATCGAATATTTTTTCGGGGAGAATATAGTGAGAGGGTGGAGTTGGAAAATAACATTTTTTTTTTAAAAAAAAATAATGATTTCTATTGAATGATAGAAAACTAAAGGTAAATTAAATAAAAGACATAAATTAGAGGGTAGGGGATCTTGAAAGAATATGTGTTGTTGTTTTTCTTTTTGTTTTAAAAATTGTGATTACTCATCTATAGGAAACTAGAGTAATGATGAGTAGGGTTGGTAGTAGTAGTAGTAGTAGTAATAGAGTGAATGGAATAGTAACAATAATAATAATGAGAGTAATGTTATTAGTGTTAGTAGTAATAGTAATGGAAGTAAACGAAGGCCTAGGACAGAGTGGGTTGAAGAAAGTTGATCGGCAGCCTATGCTCCATTGGGAGTAACAGGCATAAGTAAGTAAGTAAGTAACAGTAATGTAATATTTTAATTATTAATCCATAAACCTTCCAATTAGTTCCAAGTGATAGTCATCATTATATCCAATTCTAATCATTAATTGTTAAACTGATTGATCAGTTTTATAACATTTCATTTCAAGAAAAGGGGAATACAAAGAGAGAGACAGAGAGGGGGGGGGAGAGAATGATGCATACCAACTAGTTTTTTATTTATTTATTGATATGAATTACGCAATGGATTTGTAATAAATTTCTTCATTTGAACAAGATCGTTTCTTTGTTTCGATGCGTGATTGTTATGATGATGATAGTGATCACCATCATCATCATCATCATCCGTTGACCAATTTGTAAGAAATTTTAATATATCTGATAATGAAATGATTCCTTCAACTTTGTTATTTTCATCAATAATAATTAAACGATGTACCTAGTAAGATAAGAAATAAAAGAAAATTTTGAACTTCAACGATTGATCAAAATAATTTCAGGGATTGAGATATTTACTACTTTGCATTCATCTCAACATCTTCAGTTGAATCTTAGATGTTGGAACTATTTTCAGAAGAGGAAACTGATAGGATAGGATGGGATAAAAAACCAAACCTATATTTTAACTCATCATGATCTTTGTTCAATACTAATTCCGTTTTGAATTTAATATAATGGTGGAGAAGATTTGTAGCTCAGGTGGGTGATTTTGATGAAGTTTTGTTCTCTGAGCTGGATGGTTTGATCGTGGAGCTTTCATCGTCCTTCTGAACGATGATGATGTCATTTAGAAGGACAATGAAAGCTACACGATCAAACCATCCAGCTCAGAGAACAAAACTCCATCAAATTCAATATAATGTTTATCCAGTGTAATATTTTGTTTTATTTTCGGTGTGACAATTTCAGTTAGTCACAAAGTAGAACTTCGTACGGACGTACATCAGTTCGAGTTGCCATACTACATTAATACAAAGACGTAGTTGTCAATTCAAATCCCATAGTGGTAGAAGTAGTAAGAGTATAAGCATTAATAGGATAGATTAGTGTTTGAAGATGTTATTCAAGGGGTGTAATCCAGTGAAATAAATTTGGAAAGAGAAAAGAGAAAGGGATATGAAGAATTCAGAATATTATAATTTGGTAGAACACAAAGAGTGGATGCACCTTCTCCATTGCAAACGATTTTGAGCCATATCATTCAAGGTCTCTAACCATCGGTTGCTATCATCTCGCGGATCCCAACCAAGTAGTCTAACACCTACCAACATGGCTCAGTACACTTGTCAATGACTTCATGGATTAGTGCCACATTTTGGTCCGGCTAGCCGTTAGCTTTCTTCCTACCTACTCCCACACCATAACATTGATTTAATTCAGTGGGATGTTTATTCAAGTTATAATATTCTTTGTAATAATTCATAGTGAAATTCATAGTTCTAGTTTATGCAGTAATTCTGTGCACTTACCCTGTGTGTGTGTGTGAGGGAGAGAGATAATCATATGTAAACAACAATCACGACGAGTTTAAAATGTAGATTTAGCTTTTTATCCTATCCTAACAGTTTCCTCTCCTGAAAATTGTTCCGACATCTGAGATTCAAATGAAAACGTTGAGATGGGTGCAAATCAGTAAGTATCTTAATCCTAATAGAGATAGATCAGTCAACTTTAGAATACTAATATTGTATTGAGAAATTAGAAATGAAGGTGGGAATATATTCAATCTACAATCTTCGATGGAATATTTTCAATTAGTGAAATTGTTTACTATTGAATGATTTTGATGGAGTTTTATTCTCTGAGTTGGATGGTTTAATCGTCGAGCATTCATCGTCCTTTTGAACTACATCATCAACACAAACTTTGAGTAGAATTGAAATGTTTGAATTTCTCTATATGTGATTCACAGCTTGTCCTATTGAATGATCATTGAGTTATAACCAATATAATTATATTTGTGTAATCTTTCAAGTTTATGACTTCTTGCTGACTACTTCTAACTATCTAACATAGAAAAAACTGGACTCTCAATATTGAATCAATGAGATTAGTGGATGAATTCGATTACCAGTAAGGAACACACCAACTAATACATTGGTCACTTTTCAGTGACTGATCCATTATTAAGTATCTATCCTACAAGAGATCAGTCATAACCTGAATAGCTTCGTGATAATCTTAATCCATTGAACTTGAAATGAATCTTGATTGAATAGAATGAATCCATTGTCTATTTTAATTTACGTGACTTCAAATAGATGACAATCATCATCATTGTTGTTGTTATTTTGAATACTAAAAATAAACAATCTGTCTACTAGTTTCCTTTGTTTATTTATGTATGTATGTTTATGTTTGTGTTTATGTCTATATACACATACATACACAATCTATTTACACTTTATATATTTGTTTTTATTAATAAGAAGATCAGAAGGGGTTTTTGTGGAATATTCAGTATATGAAAATAATAATTCGAGGATGATTATCACAGCAGATCATGTTTTAAAACAAACATGATAGAATATATAGAACATAAGAATAAAGATCAATGGATATATACGGGGAGTTGAAATCATGAGTCAATTGAAGCTAGACCACCATCGAAAACCTGGAAGCACTGGACGGCCGTTTCGTCCTATTATGGGACTCCTCAGCAGTGCGCACCCACGAACCCGCTCTCGCGAGATTCGAACCCAGCCCATAACCGACAGACCACTGAGCTGGCATCCAACGGTGCTATACGGGAAGAGTTAATGATGGTCCAGAAGTGTTATATTTATATGTGGGAATTTTCATTTTAATGCTTATTGTATATGATGATGATGGATTTATTATTTTTGGAAAAGAGTTAAGGGTGGTCAAATAAAAATGTGGCATCATTCCTTGAAGTCACTAACTTCTAGTCCGAGTCATATTGGTAGATTTAGACTACTTGGTTAGGGTCCGCGTGACTATCGCGTAACCAATGGTTGGAGACTTTAGGTGATATGGCTCAGAATCGATCACAATGGCGTAGGTGTGTGCACTTTCTGTCTTTCCTTAAACCTTGAGATTAAAATTGCTTCAGATCTCTCTTTCTTCGTGTACTACATCCTTATATACAACCTATCTTTTATATAATACTACCACTAAATTAATCACTTCTATGAATCCGGTGTTCATCTTGTTTTGCTAATGAGGTCTGGCAACTTGGACCGATGTATATGTGTGCCTGTTCCCACATTGTAGCTAACTGATATTATTCAACTACGTCAATAGTAAAGGGGGATAGTTTGCAAAATTATTGGAATAGAATATTTTAGGAGATATTAGAAGGTTTTTCACAGTTGAATTTCAAGAATCAATCTAAGCTAGATCCCCATTGAAAACGTGGAGGCACTAGATGCCCGTTTCGTCTTAGTTACAGCCTCCTCAGAAGTGTGAGTCCATGACTATGCACACTCAGGACCTTTGGTCTCTCATACGAACGCTTAAACTCTAGATCACTGAGCCTGCATCCAGTAGTGTTAATATCTAACTTCAATCGATCCATAATCTTACTCAACCATTCATCTATTGTTTGAGGTAGAATACTTGTCTCTACCTGACACAGATTGATGTCCACTGCTCATAGCTTCTCACTAGAACTCCAGGAAATCTATGTTGAAGCTAGTCACTAGTGAACTAATGATTATTTTCATTTATGAAAATTGTAATATTAATAATATAATGATAACACTAAAAGTTTACTAAAATCACAATCTGTCACATAGCACAGAGAAGATTAAATGAATCATCAGTCAACTCAATCATATCTTACTTTTAGATGAATTTTATGAAATTTCTTAATAGAAAACTATGTTCTATGTTTTATTTAACTAAGTTAAAAGTCAATTGAAGCTAGACCACCATGGAAAACCTGGAAGCACTGGACACCCGTTTCGTCCTATTATGGGACTCCTCAGCAGTGCGCATCCACGATCCAGCCTTGTGAGATTCGAACCCAGGACCCATGATTTCAACTATGAAAATACTGAAATCTCCACAAAACTCCTTCTGATCTAAGTTAAAAGTGACAATAAACAATGATAGTGTTATATCATAAATTGACTGATTTCTTAACATAATGTTTAATATAATACCTGAAGTTAGTGGATAGATATATCACTGTCGTATTGAGTTGTATAATGAAGATTGATGAGAAGTTTTGAAATGAAAGTGACATTCCTTTTTTTCTTTAATTATTGTTACTTTACTAGATTGTAATATGGGTTACTTATATCCACATAAGTAGTATATGACGATGGTCAGACATTAAATGTATTTCAGTAGAACTTTGATAAGGAAAGGACAGAAAAGGAACGCAATAGGTATGAAAATGTATGGACAATGAAATCAAAGACGATGAACTGATATTTGCAGAAGGAATAGTTAAGATTGAGACAATTGATTGGTAGTTTGCAAATTAACTATCTACTATATGGTTGTCAGATTTTAGTGAGATATTTTGTAATTTTGGCCTTAGATACATTCGGTTGTCTCCACTCAAGTTCAATTTGTAATGAAAAGAAAAATCACCTTTAGATTATACAAAATGTAATGCAAATTATTTATACAGAATGAGAGATGATCATATTGTGTTGATAGACTGGTATCAAACTCTGCCTGTAGCTCTTCTAGAATTACTGCCGGTCTCAAGCCCGGGTAAGGGAGGAGGTTTGGGCATGGGGTTAGCGACCCCATCCCGTAGAAAACTAGCTCTCTAAAAACAACGCTAACCATAAAAAAGTAATTTAAACTGTGCCCGGTATCAATAATTTTAACTGTTTAGAAGTTGATTTGAATTATCAACAAACATATGATGTTACATGTTCGCCCTCGAATGCCCTGGTACAGCCAAGAGTGGGGGGAGTCAGCTCTCCCTCTCTAAATGCTCTAACATGGTCACGCGTATATAGCCTCTGACAGGGGAAGTCCTACTCACTGCCTTCTCACACCACGGGTGTTGTTTACGAAATTGGGAGGACGAAAAGAGAATGTCCGGTGCTTTAACCAGGTTGATGGACACGGAAATTACACCTAGGTGAGTTTGAAAACCCTGATTTCAAACCAATGGTGCACATGGTCTCCAGTATCCTAGAGAAACAAATAGCGTATCAATCAATCGTTGGTCACCGGCTACCATGAGACTGCATCTTCTTACGTTGCTCTACTGCCTTGTGGATCAGATCTTTAGGTCTAAGTCTCCGTGTGTGGCCCCTGAGAAAACCACCTGCTTCGGTTTGGGCATCTGTGCAGTATCATAGCCCTCACACAAATCAAATGAGATTTGTGTGGCACATATATATTTGGTGCCCCCTTGTACCAGTATTTATGCGTTTAATAATAATAATAATAATAATAATAATAATAATAATAATAATAATAATTGTTGTTCACATATGATTATCTCTCACACACACAGGGTAAGTGTACAGAATTACTGCATAAACTAGAACTATGAATTAATACAAAGAATATTATATCTTGAATAAACATTCTACTGAAATAAATCAATGTTATAGTGTAGGAGTAGGTAGAAAGAAAGCTAGGGCTGGCCAGACCAAAATGTGGCACAAATCCATGAAGTCACTAACAAGTGTACTGAGCCATGTTGGTAGCTGTTAGACTACTTAGTTGGGATCCGCGAGATGATAACAATTGAACAAAGATCATGATGTGTTAAAATATAGGTTTGGCTTTATATCCCTTCACTAACTGCAAATATTCCAATCAAGATTATAGATTGAATACATTCCTTCCATCTTTATTTCTATTTTCTAAAGTCAATTCAATGTGTTTTCTTTCAACTCAACTCTTTTATGCAGGTATATTATCATATTTATTGAAGCAATAGAGAGAGTGAGGGTAATGATAAATCTCACGTTATATAGATTTATTTGTATATGTCCATGTCAAATATTTGATTGTTATCATTGATAGAACAACTGTCCATATGTCAACTATAGATACGTTTTCTCCCTATCAGTTCATTGTTATTGATTTTTGTTTGATCAGTTTTTTTTATCCGATATGTTTAGATACCAAGTATATAAAGAAGGAGAAAAAACAATACAGAGTCACTCTATTACAATTGTATGTTGAAGGGTATGGATTAAGATAGTTTGTCAATATACATAATATTTGATTGTATACTGTTTACATTGTCAATGGGCTATTCACCCTTATTCATACGATTCCAATATAATTTGAAAGTTATAGATATGCTTTTTATTATTGGGTATATTTGTAGTCTAATAGCTGGTAGTTGATATCTTGGTAGTTTATAAGTGTGAAGACAACCATCTGTTATTCAATGTTCAATATAATTGCAATACCTAACATTTTCGAATATCATTTCATTCATTTAATGTGTCACTGCTAGACATTTTCATTGGAGATTTCATTTCAATCATCTAAAGTTATCTACATATATTTAACCATGAACATGACATTATAGTGAATCCCATCTAATTCTGTTGAAAACAAATACATCGATAGACATTGACGCCATCGGATGCCGGCTCAGTGGTCTATCGGTTGAGTGCTATGGCGCGAGACTGGTAGGTCATGTGTTCGAATCTCGCGAGGTGCGATCGTGGATGCGTACTGCTAAGGCGTCCCAAAATACATTGATAGATAGATTTTGGAATGAAATTCTCAGAGAGAGAATTATGCTTTCATACGCAATATACGCTTACTAATTGATCGGCAAGTTACGAGAGAATGCCTGATACCTTACATATATTGAACACTGAAAAACTGATGAGCTACAAATTTACGGACATATATCCTATCTCCTTCATATCTATGTAGCCGTTCAATTGAGGCATCAAGACAAACGTACAGACATGAACGTACAATGATTTCAGGTTACAATATCAACTAACTCCTTGTTGTCATCAAGGCGTAATTTTCACTCTTTCTTTATGATTTGATTGTCAACAGGTGAGAGTTGTCCTTTTCTTAAAATATCAGTATCAAAGGTAAATAGACATTGATTAATTGTCCTGATTTAGTGTGTGCTATTGATGTTGACAGATTTAAGTAGTATCTATCACACATTGAAAGTGGAATGCCTGTTGACAGAAGGTTGAGAAGATCGAAGAGAAGAGAACGAGAACAGAGAGTGATTGGTATGGAAATGTAAGAATAATAAAGTCTGAAACAATTGATTTACATTTTGCAAATGAAGTATTTACTGCATGGCTCTCGTTCACTACACTAATAATTAACATTTGTGTGTTTAGTTTAATACGAACTTTTTGGAAATCTTTCAAATTTCTATAAAGTTCACTTCAAAATAATGTGAGATATGGATTGATGTACCATTTGAGTTAGATAAAGCAAGGTCTATTCTTCCTTTGTTGGAGTTCCAAGCTACAATCGTATGTTGATGTAAACATCGACTATTTATGTAGTATGTGTATGTGTAAACCGCTTTAATCGATTTAGATTCGAAAACTAATTAACTGAATAATGTTAGACTACTTGGCAAATGTATAGTTATACAAAAAATAATACTATAGTGTGTTGTAATTTCTCTTATTACAACCCAGCTACTCTTATTGGTTAGTACTCTTGGACACCAATTCCTTCGACAAGTCCCTAAATCAGAACACGGTTGAACAGGAAATAAATTATATTCCGAATAACAAGTGGTAGATGAAGTAAGAAGCATAATAAAAAAATACGTTAGTGTATTTATGGTTTTTAGATGAGAAGATTCTAGAGTCTTCTCCAAGCATTGACTAGCGCTGATTGTATAAGAATTAGCCAACCAGCGTGCACCAACCCAATCGTACATGGAACATGCTTTAATCCAATCGATGTCCCGCTAACATAGTGATGTATATATATAATTCGTTATATGTATATATATATATACTGTTTCTTTATAACATCCATATTTACCGGCGACATCCAAGACGAACTAAGCAGAGAAGTATATTAAGGGCTATTTTTAACGACTTCTAGTTAAAAACCTCCAATATTTTCCGTGATACCAACTAACTGATGGTATTATGTTCCTATACTTTGGATTCCTACAGCCCACGTAGTCATCAGTATAGAAGACTTCTTAAATATCATTTCTCATATGATATATATAAGGAAGAACACTATACAATTTCATGATTGTCACTTTCATGGGGAATGGGAAGACAGGGAAAAAGTCATTCTGAGACGAAACTCTGTGATAAATTGTGATATAACCATTAGAGTCAAATCCTACTTTCTTCAAACTCTTGGAGAAGAATATAAAAGTACTGTAATATCCTTGTTAATATCATGTTGATATTCCTCGGAATCTGGATTGTGCAGAGAAGGGGAATAACTAATGTGAATTGGGAAAGAATAAATGTTTCTGTATTTTTCGATCAGTGGTCAATATGTATACAACATCTAACATTGTTTCGTTCATTTAGAAGGTCGATCTTTTGTAGGAAATTATAATTCTTCCTCTGAGAATTTCATTCCAAACTCTAACAACCAATGTTTTTAAATTCACTTAATATTGTTTGTTTCAATATTCCCATTGATGTTTAAGGACTGCAACTGGTCAGTCTCTTATTGGCACAGTATTCACATATACCAATAAGAGACTGACCAGTTACAGTCCTTAAACATCAATGGGAAGATTGAAACAAACAATATTAAGTTAATTTATGCTTCACCGCATTACACAAGCAAGTGGCTATCAGGACTCAGTAGCTGAGCGGATAACGCAATGGCGTTTGAAGCGAAAGCTACTGGAGTTCGAGTCCCAGAGTGAACATCAACTGTGAGATACAGGTATACCCAGCTGACGAATCCCAAATAAGACGAAACGCGCGTCCTGGATTCCACTACTAGCCCCTATCCATCTTTGCTTAACATTGTTTTTGTTTTCAATTCAATGAGATTGGATTCACTACAATGGCATGTTTATGGTTAAGCATATGTAGATAGCTTTAGATGATTGAAATGAAGTTTCCAGTGAAAATTACACTCTTATATATAGTAGTTACACACTAAATGAATGAAATGGTGTACGAAAATGTTAGATATTGCAATTATATTGAACATTATAATAAAGATGGTTATTAGTTTTATTTAAACACATAAATGTTGGTACAAAGGGGCACCAGATATATATGCGCCACACAAATGTCATTTGATTTGTGTGAGGGCTGTGATACTGCCTGGGCGCCTCGACCGAAGCAAGTGATTTTCCTAGAGGAACACCTGAAGCTTTTGACCTAAAGATCTGATCCACGAGGCAGTGGAGCATCGTAAGGAGATGCAGTCCCTTGGTAGCCGATGACCAACAATTCCCTCAGGTTACTGGAGCCCATGTGCACCATTGGTTTGGACTGAGGGTTTCCCAACTCCCCTAAGTGGACTTTCCGTGTTCACCGACCCGGTTAAAGAGTCAGACATTCTCTGAATTCAGTAAACAAAAACATCCTCACATAGCGGATTAGTTTTACTCAATTACTAACTATGTCTTTTTTTTAAAGAAAAAAAGGTAGTTAAGTAATGAATGTAATGAATTTGTTACTTACACCAGATTCAACAATTTTCACCATAACATCTTGTAAACTATCTGTTTTTAAACATGTCAACGGAGCAGAATAACGCTATAATACAATGTAAAAAAAAGGAAATGGTCAATTGAATTAGAGGGTTTATAAGTTTATTGATTGGTTACATATTACTAGGTAACAAAATTCCCTTCATCAATCTAAGTAATTCGATATTTCTATGATGTTAGTCGTTAACCTGGGTGTATTTACAAACTTGAAGAGATTGAAGCTCTTTATGAAATTTAAGTCAACATCACCAAATGCTATATTCATAGATATTACTACTAAGCTTTTGGGGTTATGACTCCAATCTATTATTAAATGTTTTTCGAGTACACAGTGTTGGTCAAAGTATCAATTTTATCAAGATGACTGATAGACCTTACTGATGTGTGTCAACTGTCATGATATCTTAACCGTAAAGCGGTTCCCAACACTTGCCTCCAATAATTTAACATGCAGAGTTAATATATTTAACATTAAATCACCTACAATTTAGTTGTTAACAATAGATTAGTAATCAGAATCGATTGCGTTACTTGTATTATTCATTAAAACGAAAATATACCGTAAGACTTTTTCAGTGACCAAGGTGCATCCACTATTTGTGTTCTCTCAAATTCTAATCTTCTGAATTCTTCATACTTACTTACGCCTGTTACTCCCAATGCAGCATAGGCCGCCGACCTGCATTCTCCAACACACTGTGTCCTTTCTAGTTCTATTCAATCGATGTTCATTCTTCTCATGTCTGTCTCCATTTATCGGCGTAATGTGTTCTTTGGCCTTCAGGATTCCATGTGAGGACTTGCCTTGAGTGATTTCCTCAATGTTTGTCTTATCCACTTCCAGTGCCTCTTCCTGATTTCTTCCTCCACTGCAATCTGATTTGTCCTCTCCCACAGCAGAATGTTGCTGATAGTGTCTGGCCAACTGATCCGAAGTAACTTGCGTAGACAACTGTTGATAAACACCTGTATCTTTTGGGTGGTGACCTTCGTGGTTCTCCAGGTTTCCGCCCTATACAGTAGAACTGTTTTGATATTTGTATTGAAAATTCTGATCTTGATGTTGGTTGACAATTGTTTTGAGTTCCAGATGTTCTTCAGTTGTAAATATGCTGCTCTTGCCTTGCCATGAATTCTTCACATCTTTTTCTTTCTTCTCTCTCCAAATTTATTTCACTGGATTATACTCCTTGAATAACATCTTGAAACTCTAATCTATTCGATTACTGCTTATGGTCTTACTAACTCTACCACTATGGGATCTCAATCGACAACTGCATCACTGTGCTAATGTAGTATGGCAACTTGAATTTATATAAAAATCTATTAAAAATCATAGAACTTTAATTTAAATATAAACTTACATCACGATTGAATCGACGATATTCAAGTGCATCATATACACGAACATTTAAATTGTCATATGATCGTGTTATAGCCAAATTCTAAAATTAAGCATATTTTAGAATAGAAGTCATTTAGTTCATATTATTATCATTGTTGTTCTATACTATTATCCTGGTTCAAACTAAGAGAACAAACAAAACAAGGTAATCTGTTACCACTTGAACTAAGTAACCTAAAAGTGTTGTACTATAATGTGGTCTACTTATATCCATATAAGTAGTATATGGCGATGGTCAGACATATAATTCATTTTGGCAGAAGATCGATAAGGAAAGAACTGAAGTGAAGCTCAATCGGTAAGAAAATGTATGAACAATGAAATCAAAGACGATGGACTGATATTTGCAGAAGTAACAGCTAATATTGACACAATGGATTAAAAGTTTATAAATTAACTATTTACTGGATGGTCGTAAGATTTTGGTGAGATATTTTGTAATTTTGTGCTTAGATACATTCGATTGTCCCCAGTCGTTTTCTTGTTCACTACAGTACTAACTGAAAGATTGAAATGGTATAGTGAATGAACGAACATTCAAGTGGAGAAGACCAATTTATTGTTTAATGCACAATTATACATACATTAATAACATCATTTGCATATCTTCTTTAAATAGTCTCTTAGAAGCTTGATTATTTCTTTATTCCTGTTGTTAATTTGAAGGTTTAAGTTTCCTTTTCTCTTCTCTTCATTTCAATCTTTATAACTTTCTGCTCACAGACATTCCAGATACATATGCGCCACACAAATCTCATTTGATTTGTATGTGGGCTGTGATAATGCCCAGGTGTTCAAACTGATGCAGGTGGTTTTCTTAGAGGGCCACAACCGGAGCCTTTAAACTAAAGGTACAATCCACAAGGCAGTGGAGCATCGTAAGGAGATGCAGTCACATGGTACCCGGTGACCAACGATTGATTCATATGCCATTTGTTACCTCAGGATACTGGAACCCATGAGCACCATTTGTTTGGAATCAGGGTTTTCCAACTCCCTAGGTGGACTTTCCGTGTCCACCAACCCGGTTAAAGTGCCGGACATTCGCTTTTCGTCCTCTTAATTTCGCAAACAACACCCGTGGTGTGAGAAGGCAGTGAGTAGGACTTCTCTGACAGAGGTTATATACGCGTAGCCATGTGAGAGCATTTTGAGAGGGAGAGCGACCTCCCTCCACTCTCAGCCGTACTAGGGCATTTGGTGGCATACTACTTATATCTGCAAACATAAGTAACATGCACTTCAGCATGAGTTAGTAGCAGTACATCATGTCTCACTGATCTTCAAAATTATCAGAGAATAAAATTTGGTCAGTAAATTTAAAGCGTTATCCTTTATTAAGAGTAAAAATCATCATATAAATTTTTAACTAACCTTAAATTATGATGAAAAAAAGGATTAAATGGTTAGTGTCAATTGATTCAGTGATACACAGGATTATTCAGATCACGTAACACCATGATTTAAAATGTTGGGTAGATAAATTTCTACCATCTGGACTAAAACCTGTAAATGTCACTTTCATTTTAGTCATATTTTATCATTACGATTTGAGTCCTTTCTTATGTGGGTTTAAGGGTATGTGTTGCTAAGGGGGAGATCCTTTGTCACAATGAAACAGATGTCCTGTATTATTTGGTTTCCGGTTATTTTCCGCCCATTGTTGTTACAGAATATCACTGAATGATGGTGCCGTCATCATTTGCCTAACACTTTGTATGTCATTAATATCGGCCTATAAAAAATATCTACATTTGTACAGTTACCACCTTCAAATGAGTCCTTGAGATTTTCGGGTAATTGTCGCTGTCTATTTTCTTTTCTATTTTGCATTACTGTATGATGATTATTATAACAGAACAAATAGTGCAGAGTTTGGTTCTGGTTTTTTCGGATTATAATTGGTTGTAATTTTGTTGGTAAGCTTTCGGTCAACTTATAAACTACTGCCAAATGATTGACCATTCTCATTTTGTTGCCAATCTACTATTCACAGTCTTGCCTACTTATAGCCAGCCAATTTTGGCTTTTCATGAATGATTATTAGTTTTAATTTATGGTGTTATGTGGTCCTTTATGTCTGTATATAAACTGTGTCTGTTGAAATATAAATGTAGTAGAGGCTGATTAATAACTTTTGGACTCGAGGTTAGGCATGGAGAGGAGTTTGCGAATAGTAGATCTATAGAGGAACCAGGCTGACAGTTCAAGGTCCACAGTGCTGATTGGGCGTGTAACTGGACAAGTAACAGACTCTAAACTATAAGACAAAGAGCAGATACAATTAACTTTAAGATTCTAATTTGTAACTGTGCTCTTGATATTTGCTAGTGGCTTGGATCCGTTTATCCGGTGTAGTTGAAAATAATCATAGGTTGGTCGTTTAGTTAGTTGTTTTTCACTCCCGAAATGCGAATCCGACTTCGAATTACAAAAAAATTCCAAACTGATATTAGGCACAGAGAATCTTTCGAAATATCAGTCCACTGCGATTCACTATTTCCAACTATATTACCAATCGATGAGATCTTGTAATGTCGGTTACTATGTTAAGCCCGTATACCTTATTCTAGCTACTGGACAGACCAATTTATCCATTCTTCTTTAGTCATGTTTTGATCTTGTTAATTTATTCACTTACCAAACTTGACTGTTTTTATATGAGGGTATATGTGTATGTACACTTCTTATCCTATTCATCATATGTCTGTGGCTTATTTTATGTGACTATAAATATTGATTAACGCTTGATTAAATGGAGTTGGTTCACACGTATTTGAAATCCATTCTCGTACTTGACTTATTTTAATTCCGTTATAAACTAGCACGAGTTAAGTCGATGATTATATACGAGAATAGTCAGGATGTATAATTTGACAACAATCATTGATCGGAACAGACGATCAGAGACAAAGCGAAGGAAGCGGAGAAAAGAGAACAAAGTGAAATGACGTCCAGTGAGGAAGGCATATGAGCCAACTCCATTTAATCAAGCGTCAATCAATATTTATAGTCAAATAAAATAAGCCACAGACATATGATGAATAGGATAAGAAGTGTACACACACATACGCTCATATAAAAACAGTTAGGGCTGATAAGTGAATAACTAACAAGGTCAAAACATGACTAAAGAAGAATGGATGAATTGGTTTGTCCAGTAGCTAGAATAAGTTATTTGGGCTTGACATAGTAACCAACACTACAAACTAAAATGGACCAGCATGCAGAAGGAATGACTTCAAATCCAGTCAACAGAGTAAAGATACAAATAATTCCGTTTGTTCGATTCGATAAGTAGAAGAATTAGACGTGGAAAACTTTTAATAACTATCTCATTTGACGAAATTTATCAAGTTAAATGAGACATTCACATCTATTACCTGAAAATCTATATCAGACCATAGAATAGTCCATTTAATGGCTTAACCGAACAGAGTGTTCACTTGGTGTTGTATACTAGTATCTTCCCATTGTTATTTAGGACTGCAATTGATTAGTCTGTTGTTGGCATATGTCCATCCTGTGCGGCCGGCCTCGATACTGCATGAAGTCACAAACTTTATAAGCAAAGATGGATAGTGGCTAACCTTGGAATCCAAGATGCGCATTTCGACCTATTTGCGACTCTTCAGCTGGATAAACATGCATCTCGGAGTTGATGTTCACTCTAGGACTCGAACCCAGTACCGTTCACTTCAAATGCCATCGCGTTATCCACGCGCGTCCTGGATTTCACTGTTAGCCACTATCCATCTTTGCTTACAAACAGAGTATTGTTCTGAGATTTAACTGTATTGGACTAATAAAAATGCTTATTTTTTTTCATATCTTGTAATAACAAAGTAGAGGAATAACGGTTTTACGGCTGCCAACCTGATTTATATATTCAAATAATATTTCATAAATAATACTGATATTTCATAATTGAAACGTGAGTCAATTGAAGCTAGACCACCATGGAAAACCTGGAAACACTGGACGGCCGTTTCGTCCTATTATGGGATTCCTCCTCTAGTGAGAAGCAGTGACCAGTGAAGTTCAAAACCACGTCTGTTGTGAGATAGGAACTCACTGAAGACAATTGGTGAATGGTTGCTCAACTTCGTGGATCAGTTGAAGTTAGACATTAACACCGTTGGATGCCAGCCCAGTGGTCTATCGGTTAAGGGCTCCGGCTCGAGACTGGTAGGTCCTGAGATCGAATCTCGCGAGTGCAGGGTTGTGGATGCGCACTGCTGAGGAGCTACATAATAGAACGAAACGGCCGTCCGGTGTTTCCAGGTTTTCCATGTTGGTCTAGCTTCAATTGACTTACGCTTTCAACTATGAAATATACTAAACCTCCACAAAAACCCCTTCTGATAACTGATATTTCCCTGAAGTACTATGGAGTGTAGAATGATTGTCAATTAAATTTTAACTCCATTGTTTTTTATGATTATCTACAGGCTACATTTATTTTTGATCAGCCGTTTTGATATCCATTAGTAAACATCACAGTTTGAATTGTATTCCATCTTAATTTATGTCAAGTCTATTTTACTTCAAGCAATAGTTTTTTTCTTATCGGAACATTTTTTCTAAAATTGAGGTTAACTACTTAATACAACTACTTAGTAGCATAATTATACTAAACTAATTTTATCAACACAACTCGGTCAACGAAGTCAAGAGGTGTAATATAGGTCACTCGTTTCGTTCTTAACAGTTAGCAGCTGCGATCTCTCACGTGGAACTCCAACTCAAGACCTTCAGTCCCGCAAACGAACTCTCAATACCTAGACCATTGAACCGGCATCCAACAGTGTTAATGTTCAACTTCAATCTATCCATGATCTTACTCAACCATTCATCCATTGTCTGAGGTCGATAACTGTTTCCATCCGGCACACACGCGCTCGCACACGAGACTGAAGGTTCTGGATTCGAGTCCCACGTGAGGGATCGTAGATGTGTATTGCTCATCGATCCCATACTAGAACAAAACGATCTTCTAGTGCATCCAAGTTTTGAATGCTGATCTTTGACTCCTGAATTCAACTATTACATTTACTACGATCTCCACAGATCCCCATTCAGATATGAATTTACTTAAAAGAGTTTATATTTTCCCGTAATTAACTCTAAAGACCAAAGTTGTCCAGTAATTATTCAAATAAAACTCAAAAAATAAACTTACAATCACATCAAATTTTGCATAAATTTCAATAAGTTGACCATCTTCATCATTAACAATTGGCAAACATGATACTTGATATTTCAGAAATAATTTTAAAGCTTCTATAATTGTTGTATTATTTGTAATTGTTTGAACATTTGGTATATAAGTGCCTAGTTTAAGTTCATGTAAACTCTTTGACATAAATTTGACTGGAGATAAATTATGCCTCTGAAAAAAAACACAAGAAAAAGGAACTATACAGAAAAGCAAACATAAATGAGAATAAAGAAAAACAAGGTGTAAACGAAAGAGTAGGTTAAGTAGAAAAAGTTTGACAGTTATTCATTCTTGGTCAGTTGGGTCTATTCAATAATAACAACTGAACGACCTCGTTAAAGGATTGAACTCAGAGAACTCTCATGGTAAGTTCAGTATTTACAATAAGTTAAGTACGAATTTCCATGAGACCTTTTGACATTGTGTGAAAAATTATTTAAAGTTCTACTCAGTAACCATTTATGGAATTTTAATTTTCTTCAATTCAATGAAAGAGATTGTCATTAACTGTTGATGGATTTTTAGAATAAAGGGGTCTAGAATTCAGTGATATTTACTTGGATTCACCTTTTCTTTACATTTCATTAAATATGTTATATCTGAGCTTTAGATTCTTACTATGCCGCGTACTACTAGACTAATTGAACGATCGGATCCTCAACGTCGCAAGAGAGAAGACAGAAGACTAGTAAGTAGGAATGTTATTCCCAAACAGTGTCAAATATAGTACAAAAATCTCATATATTTATAGTTTTTGGCTGAAAGTAAATCATTATTTCGGACAGCCAATAGGCACATAGGGGGTCCTTCTTATTCATCCAATAGGGGTGTTACACGTCGACATTTTAGGATGTTCCTCGAGCGTTGATTGGATGGAATGTCTCCGGCTCTTTCTGGGCTTCATGAGGTTTCTTTGAGATTACCAACGAGCCATCCTTACAAAATACAATAGTACTTTACAGCATTTTTAGATTTTTTCTTTCCCGATATTTTGAAAGTAGCTCATTTACTATGAAAAATTTTGCTAGCTCTGACTTGAGTCACACATTTTCATATGAACGTTAATGGCACTAACTCAACTGTCCAAACCAAAGTAGACGAAATTGAGTTTAAACTTATGACATACTTGTTGTAAACGGAATTTTTTAACTACTAAGCTACGCCTATAACTATGATATATAAAGGAAGAAGTGGAAAGCTGTTCCATTAGTAGTGCAAATTCATGACTCTATTGCTAGGGATCAAACCCCGGACTTTCTGTCTCGCGCTCGAATGCATAACACCACCGAGTTGGGATCCAAGGGTGTTAATATCTAACTTAAACTAACCCACAGTATTGAACGACCATCTTCCATAGTCATTTGTGAGTACCTTCCTCACACCTGACGTGATTGAACTCATCTGATCATGGCTTCTCACTAGAACTTCAGCAATTTCCTTTCTAAGCTAGTCATAAGTGAAGACATGACAATTGTCAGTATAGGATTATTGTAATTGTTGAGTTTCATTGAAACCACTAACCAGTCTAATTCGGATAACCAATATCGTGGGCTGATTGGAGTTGAACTTGTAAACCATTTGACCTCGGCTCGTTAATCTAGAGATTAAGCGTTTTCTCGCAGAACCGAAAGTCTTTGGTTCGGTAACCAGTTATAGGAACACTGATTTCTACTGCTGGGGATTCGTACACTAGGACCAAAATGGACGTCCAGTGTTTCCAGACTTTCAATAATGATCCTAAATTAGGTCAATTTATGATTTCGATGAAAATGAACAATCTTCAAAATCTTATACTGATAATAAACAACTTTCATTTGTATACAAAATAGTACTAACATTTAAATGTAAATACTTTAATATCCGTTTATGTGTTAATATATGTAATGCATTGCCATGTAATGTATCAATAATAGGTAATCGATGAAAACGATATTGTAATAACATTCTTGATGCATCCAATAATGAACATTCAGGTGTAACATGAACTAATGGGATTGTAGTGAAATTTTCATTGATTTCTGTATTAAAAAAAGAAAAAAAGAAAGAGGTAAATATAGATGAGAACATTTTTTAGTTTATTATTGGAATCAAGATAGTTTATCATGAAGTGAGTCACTAGTAATTAGTTGTCAATTATAATTATTACTATTATTAGCTTAAACGGTAAGTAGAGAATATTTAATCCTTTGGTAAATTCATCAGTAAGCATACTTTTGATGAGTCTCGCGATAAGACGAAACAACTATCTAGCGTTCGTTGGTTTTTTTTAAAAATATTTATATAGGCTTTAAACTATCTTCAAAGATGAAACGTTTGCACAAACACCCTTGTCATTACATTTTAGATATATACTTCTCATAAAAATTGAACGGTTACTAGAGTTATCCTTAGTTATCTGCTATGACCATGTTCGGTGTAGCGTAGCCGTACACACCGGTTAAAAAGAAAACAGATTTAGTAAATTTACTTAGCATTGTTTGCTTGTATCTTCCCATTGATGTTTTTAGGACTGCAACTGGTCAGTCTCGAATTGGCATATGTGCATACCTTGCGTATTGCCTCGATATAGCTTAAATTCACAAGCATTATAAGCAAAGATGGATAGTGGCTAGTAGTGGAATCCAGGAAGCGCGTTTCGTCCTATTTGGGACTCGTCAGCTGGATGTACCTGCCAAATCTCACAGTTGATGTTCACCCTGGAGTTCGAATCCAGTACCTTTTGCTTCAAACGCCATCGCGTTATCCACTCGGTCCTGGGTTCGAGTCCCAGAGTGAACATCAACTCTGAGATGCGGGTACATCCAGCTGACGGGTCCCAAATAGGGCGAAACGCGCGTCCTGGATTCCACTGCTAGCAGCTATCCATCTTTGCTTACCAGATTTAGTAAATGTTAGGATTTCTAGTGAAATCTTTTATGAAAATCATACTTTAAGATGGATCATTGAAATGCTAAATAAACGGAAAATTGACTGAAAGTCCTCGGTACGACAAGTGGAGTAAACTTTGAAAATAGTCTAGAATGTCAATGATTTATTAGTTATTTTATAATCGATTCCTGTTTGTTGTAACCGAACAAGACACTAGTGTAGGCACTAACCGCAGAAAAACTGATACTTGTCATTTGATACAACTGGACAGTCGATAAGAGGAAAAACGTACAACTGCAAATGAAGATACTATAATTCAGTCAATCAGTCAGTTATCACCAACATAGCAGCTGTCACAGATGTACGCTGGCCTGAAGTTCTATACTGAATTAACACAACGAGTTGAAATTTACAATGTCTATAGTAAAAGAGATTGGAATAATATAGTAGTAATGACAATGAAAAAGACTAAGCATTGAGAATCGGGTACAAAAGTTACAGTAGAAAGGTATATACAAAGAAATACCGTAATTTAAGATCGAGAAAAAAATATAAAAATTGAATGTACTAACAGTAAATCTACAACTGACCAATCACTGATCAAAAACAAACTGAGTTATATGTCACTTACTTTCTTGGTCAATAGTAACATTTGAACACATTAAACTACGCAGTATTTGACGCAAATCAATCAAGAACTTAATGGGCGTATACAATCTATAATAACAGTATATTAATTTTAATAGTAGAGATCATGAATCAATTGAAGCTAGACCACCATGGAAAACCTGAAAGCACTGGACGACCGTTTCGTCCCTTCTGATATTAATCAATAAATGCTCATTAGTGGCTGGCTTCGTGAGGTATTTTCTAGAGTTCTAGTGAGAAGCAGTGACCAGTGGAGTTCAACCAGGTCTGTTGTGAGATTGTAACTCACTGAAGACATTGGTGGATGTGTCGCTCAATTTCGTGGATCGGTTGAAGTTAGACATTAACATCGTTGGATGCCGGCTGAGTGGTCTAGTGATTAAGCGCTCGCGCGCGAGACTGATATGTCCTGGGTTTGAACAATGATATCCCATAAGTGGTTAATATTAATGAACTAAAATAGTGGTTACTAATTTTTATTTACAGTATGGGGATTTATTTATTTATTTGAACACATAAATATTGATACAAAGGGGCACCGAATACACATGCGCCACACAAGTCACTGGATTTGTGGGTTGTTATACTACCCTGGTGCCCAAACCGAAACAAGTGATTTTCTTAGGGGGCCACACCCGGAGCCTTGGAACAAAAGGTCTGATCCACAAGACAATGGAGCAACGTAAAGAGATGTAGTCCCATAGTAGTCGGTGACCAACAATTGGTTCATACGCCATTTGTTCCTTCAGGATCTTGGAGTCCATGTATATCATTGGTTTGGAATGAGGGTTTTCCAACTTCCCTAGGTGCATGCTCGTTATCTGTCAACCCGGTTAAAGCACCGCGAGAAGACAGTGAGCATTACTTCCCTGACAGTGGCTGTATATGAGTGGCCATGTGAGATCGTTTGGACGGAGAGAGCTAACCCTCCCTACCCTCCGTCGTACCATCTCATAATTTAAGCTAGACATCCGTCTCCCAGATTTTAGCCAGAATATTAGTCAACCTAATCGCTAAAATCGGACCACCATATTTAAAGACTTCTGGAGCCAATCCATCTGGACCAGCTGCTCTTCCTCGTTTCAGATTACCTATAGCCTTTTGAACTTCAAGTAGGGTCGGGTGGCCTACTTCAATGTTCCATTCAGACGGTCTGGGAATAATGGGTAGTTGTGCAGTAGCTGAAGGCCAGCTAAACTGCTCCTTAAAGTGTTCCGCCCATCGTTCTAAACGTTTAGGTTGAGAGCAGATAAGGGTTCCGTCTTTTTCCGAGATTGTCTCACTCACACTTGACTTCTTAATTCCGGTTTCTTTTATTGGTCTGAATAGTTGCCTGGTGTTGCCTACAGCCGCTGCCTTTTCCATCTCTTTTGCTTTCGTTGCCCACCACTGCTCACGATCGTTCCTTAGACTTTTAGTTAACCTAGATCTAATTTCTTTACGCTCTTCGTCATGTTCAGAGCCTGATGGTATGAGTTTACGCGAATCCATCAGTGAAATAGACCTAGAAGAAATCCACTGGTTTTTTGGAGCCCTATGGTTTAAATGACTAATAGATGTTACTGCTGTTTCCACAGCTGTTCGTGTGTCTTTCCAAGCAGCATCTGGGTCAGTCTCGTTTACAAAACTGCCTAGATGTGAACTCAGTTGCTCCTGGAATTCGCATTTGGCTTTCTCGTCCTCCAGTTCAATCCTAATGGGTCTTCTTAGTGTACTTTTCCTGCGTCCATTGAGGCGCAGACAAATGCGTGCTCGTATTAAAGCGTGATCAGAGTCTAAACAAGTATTCCAATACGAGCGACAATCTTCTATTGAGCCTCTCCAACGATGACTGATGACAATATGGTCTATTTGAGTCCATCGTTGGTTTGGTGCAGGTGGTCGCCATGTTAGACGATGTCTCTCCTTATGTTTAAAATTAGTGCTTGCTAAAAATAAACGATTGTCTGAGCATAGTTTCAACAGACGATCCCCATTATCGGTTCGTTGAGCCGGAATACTAAAACACCCACCTAAATGTCTTTCTGTTTGATTTAAGCTGCCTACCTGGGCATTAAAGTCACCCGCTACGACTACTATGTCTGAGCGCTTAGCTTTCTGAAGAAGCTCAGAGAGCTTTCTGTAAAAGTCATCTTTTACTTCATCATGGCTGCAGTCAGTGGGAGCGTAGGCAGAAACGACGAAAAGGCAACGACGTGTGTCCCTATCCTTCCGAGTTCTTATGGAGCCATTTAGCCGGACAGCACACAGGCGACTGTTAACGGGGATCCATTCTAGTAGTGCCTGTTCTGCCCTTGTACTTAGTGCTATGCCTACACCTGCAAGTCCGCGAGAACTAGCCAACGGGTCGCCAGATACACGGAGGGTGTATTTCGTCGGCTGTCCATTTTGGCGAGGTGAGGTCAAGTGAATGACCACAGTGGGATCCTGTATGCGTGTTTCGGAGACACAGCATACATCAATGGTACGAGATTCTAGAGTTTTAGCTAAGGAGGCCTATTGACCGATTTGACTTAAAGTACGTACGTTGAAGGCCCCAATGTGTAGTTTGGAGCGAGGTTTTAGTAGACCTGGGACAGCGTTCCGCCCACTAGAATCGTTGGCCATGGTGACACTTGAGGAGGAAACCGAGAGAGGAAGTTTAGTGTTGAAAGTCAAGGTAGAAGGAATAGTAGGAAGTAAAGAAGGAGATTGATTATGAATACAGTGGTCTTGAGTGTTGTTAGAGGTATGAGGGCAGTTATCACTTCCCGGTTGCCCACACCGTGGAAGGATTCTTCTAGAGGTACCCGAAAAGGAAATTGGGTTAGGAGTGGTCTTAATGACCTGAGAGCGTGACCGCAGTGCCCAAGGGACATCTGCTTGAGGTCGGTCACACACGACCTTTTTGTGGGTAGTTTTTGTGTTAGCTCCGTTCTTCAAAAAAAAAAACCTTACCGCCGGAGACGGATATCCGTGGGATAAGGCGAGGTGTGCATTTTTAGGGCCGACCTTTTCTAACCCCACCCCTCCTTGTGGGAAGGCAGCATCGCTGTCATGCTGGTTGTTTGAAGGAAACACCTTACTGCCGTCACACCTCTGTACAGTCGACAGTACGACTTCGCCTTCGGACCTTGGGTTTGCTGCTTTTAGTCTCACCGCTCTTCAACCGACCTGTCTGGCATGGTAGGACCTCGAGGAACGACTGTTCCAGCCAGCATAGCTCGATTGCTTCATCACGATAGGCAAGCCCGACCACCACGTCAAGGTAGCAGCAACGATCGGGTATACATTTGTTTCTTTTCTAACAATCAATTATACTTCTGAAATCTCAAAGTAACCTATACTCCTATAAAGACTTGATTAAGTAACGTTAAATGACAGAGTTAAAGATCATTTATATGTTAGTTATTGCTATTTTATATAGTTGAAATCATGAGTCAATTGAAGTTAGACCACTATGGAAAACCTGGAAGCACTGGACGGTCGTTTCGTCATATTGTGGGACTATTCAAAAGTGCACATCCACGATCCCGCCTCGCGAGATTCGAACCCAGGACCTATCAGTCAGACTACAATACTGGTGGTATCTTCAGTGTAAACTGTTGTCAAGTTCAGTACTAGAATATAATAGTTTTTTTGGTTTTTAATAGTACCCTAAATGAACTCAATCTATGACAAATATCACCTATAAATTACATTCATCTTAACAAAATGTCCACATCATAATTATTCATTTCAATTGATTTATTAATATTCATTTTCATTTCCTATTCATGTGATTGTTTTCTTAGATCAAATTCAATGAAACCATTAATTAGTTCACTTAGAAAGTGAATTTTAAATCCTAATTACCTACCAAATTTAAGTTAACGATTGTATTTATTAATCATTATTTTAAAGGTAGATTAAATTAATAAACATTACAACCGTTGGATGCCGGCTCAGTGGTCTATCGGTTAAGTGCTCTGGCGCGAGACTGATAGATCCTGGGTTTGGGACTCGCGAGGCGGGATCGTGGATGCGAAATGCTAGGGAGTCCCATAATAAGACGAAACGGGTGTCCAGTGCTTACATGTTTTCTATTATGGTCTAGCTTCAATTAACTTATGATCTCAACGATATCAAATTACTATAATATCCACAAAACCCCCCTTCATGATATTAAATGGAGAAATCATAAAAAAAATCAGGATTTCCGTTGTGTTTCTTTTCCCTATTCACTAGAGTTTATTTACCTACCCCTATCCCTTTTTTTAAAAAAAAATTAAACTAATCGTTGCTCGTTTGTTGCTTTTTTTTCAAACATTGACCTTGAAAACAGACTTTGTTTATCCAATAAAGTGGATCACGTGGTCAAAAATACATATGGACATGGCAGTAATTAACTGATATTATTATTATTATTATTATTATTATTAATTTAAGGGGATAATAATTTACAGACATAAATAAAATGAACAAATTTAATTCTATTTCAAGATTACATAACCAAAATTACTATCATCAATATATATCTGTGTACTATACATATATCGATATATCGGATATTCCCCCCCCGTCCACAAAAAAACAGTTCTACAAGGATGACCTTCAAAAATCTAAATTTGTCTAACCAATCAGAAAATGGTAAATAATATCAAGGAAAAAAGTTATTATTTTTAAGACTGGGGTCTTATGATATAAAATTTAGGATCGTCATATTATGGCTGGTGTCATTTTTTTTTTTAAATGAAAAGCCCAATTCTAATTACTAACACTAATTCTTCACTTTATTTTGACAGATACGATGTAACCTTGAATTGATTTATATTTTTATTAATGGATCGGAGATAGATTTTTACCTTTATCATAGTTGTATATTACATATGGGGAATTAGAAATATGTGAAGATGGGGAGGCCAGAAGTACAACAATTTGAAATTATTTGGACAAGGAATTAAAATTCTAGAAAATGAAACTTGAGATAAAACTTAATATTTTGTCTAGGTCACATGAGGAAGTTAACTACGTTTACATACTGAAATAAGGCATATGAATTTGAATTTGAATGAATTAAACACATAAATATTAGTACTAAGTGACACCAGATATACATGCGCCACACAAATCTCATTTGATTTGTGTGAGGGCTGTGATATTACGCGGGTGCCCAGACTGAAACAGGTGGTTGTCTTAGAGGGCCACAACCGGAGCCTTTGACTTATAGATTTGATCCACAAGTCAGTGGAGCATCGTGAGGAGATACAGTCCCATGGTAGCTGGTGACCAACGATTGGTTTATACGCTATTTGTTCCTTTAGGATACTGGAGCCCGTATGCACCATTGGAATGGAATTGGGGTTCTCCAACTTCCCTAGGTGAACTATCTGTGTCCATCAACTCAGTTAAAGCTGCGGACGTCCGCTTTCCGTCCTCTCAATTTCGTAAACAACACCCCTACCACGAGAAGGCAGTGAGTAGGACTTCGCTGGCATAGGCTATATACGCGTGTCCATGTGAGAGCATTTCGAGAGGGAGAGCTGACTCTCCCTACTCTCGGCCATACCAGGGCATTTGGGGGAATATTATAGTAATCTTAATAGTTAAGATCATGAGTCAATTGAAGCTAGACCATCATGGAAAACATGTAAGCACTGAACAGCCATCCTGGGTTGGAATTTCACGAGGTGGGATCGTGATTGCGCACTGATGAGGAGTCCCACAATAGGACGAAACGACCGTCTAGTGCTTCCAGGTTTTTCATGGTGGTCTAGCTTCAATTGACTCATGATCTCAACTATTAAAAATAATAATGTTGTTATTTGACCAGTGAAACTTTAACACCGGTAAACATGTTCATACCTGTAACACAAATAGAATACATGAATAAATGAAATCAATTCAACCAGGTCTAATATGTACGTGTTTCTAAATTATTGTGTTTTAGTTTTATTTCACGCTGATTACTTATAAATTTTAGATATAAGAAAGGCTCAATGTAAATTTTCATCCTATTTAGAATGGAATAGTTTTGTCATAGGATGCTTATCTTTTCACAATCACAATTTGGATAAAATCAATGGATCAAACGAACGTTACTCAACAATGAGGTCAATAATGATAAGCAAAGATGGATAGTGACTAGCAGTGGAATCCAGGACGCGCGTTTCATCCTATTTGGGACTCGTCGGCTAAATGTGCCTGCATCTCAGAGTTGATGTTCACTTTGGGACTCGAACCCAGTACCCTCGCTTCAAACACCATCGCGTTATCCACTCGGTCACTGAGTCCTGATAGCCACTTGCTGCCACTTCCTGGATTCCACTGCTAGCCACTATCCATCTTTGCTTATCATGCTTGTGAATCAAGGCTATATCGAGGCAATACGCACAGTATGCATATATGCCAATTAGAGACTGACCAGTTGCAGTCCTAACACATCGATGGGAAGATTCAAACAAACAATACTAAGTGAATGAGGTCAATAGATTAACTAAAAAGGAGGGAATCATTTATCGATTGCATAGTGAAGTGATGGTATTTTAGTGATAGCTAATGTAACCTCATTTTTTCAGGTGAAAACTATTCACACTGAATGAATGATAAAATGTTTTAAATTAGTATGATTTCTAGTAAAGGTTGTATTTATCACGTATCACTGACAATCAAAGAACATTGAGCAATCGGTCCTTGTTAATTTCCAATTACAATGTTTTACATGAACCTTAGGTTTTACATTGAAAGCCTTATTTATAGGTTATTTAGTAGGTAGAGAAATTTTGGTTTTCGGTTCATTTTCAATGTATAGTGGGAAGACAAGACTAAACTCCACCAGTTAGGGATTCTTAATAAAACTTCAAGGAATCTATCCCAAAGCTGGTCACAAGTTGGTATATGATTATAGCTATGTATAGTTCATTATAGTGGGAATTTATCGATTGAATCAACCGAGATAAAACTTTAGATGAAATTATTTGACATATAATTCCCTTTCACGCTATTACTAAATAAACAACAAGAAATTTCGAAGCACAGTTGGGTAGTGGGTAGTAATAGAATCTATGACCCGCCTTTTGTTCTATTTAGAACTTTTCGTCTAGATGTATCTGGATTCCAATGTTGATGTTTACTAAGGGGCTCAAACCTAGTCCTTTCGCTGCAAATGTCAATGCATTATCCACTTAGCTACTGAGTTCAAATAGCCACAACCATGTGCAACGATATGAATTATAACTCAAATGTATTGGTTTGAACCATCTTGATCTGCTTAAAATTTTTTATGAATGATAGTAATATAGAAGCAATCTCCTCAGGATGAGAATACGACAAAAGAGACTGATCAGTTACTCATTAACACCAAAAGCGGTAAGATTCAAACAATTAGAATTGATTAACATCAGAAGGGGTTTTGTGGACATTATAGTAATTTTAATAGTTGAGATCATGAGTCAATTGAGGCTAGACCATCATGGAAAACCAGGAAGCACTGGACGGTCGTTTCGTCCTATTGTGAGTTCTAGTGAGAATCAGTGACCACTAGAGTTCAACCGGGTCTGTTGTAAGATAGTAACTCGCTGAAGACAATGGTGGACGGTGGCGCAATTTCGTGGATTGGTTGAAGTTAAACATTAACATCGTTGGATGCTGGCTCAGTGGTCTAGAGGTTAAGCATTTCCACGTGAGACAGGATCGTGGGTGCACACTGCTGAGAAGTCCCACAATAGGACGAAATGGCCGTCCAGTGCTTCTAGGTGGTCTAGCTTTAAATGACTCATGATGTCTACTATTAAAATTAAAATTGAATTAAAACGATATAGCAGTGTTGTACACATTAATGGGAAAAAGTGTTTTCAAATTCTAAGAAATGTTTACAAAAATTATCTAGGTATAAGTAATGAACATTTACTCACTGACAATTACCAACACTTTGAGAATCTAATAAGAAACTACAAAGTATCGAGTTATTGATTTATTTACAAAGGGGCACCAGATATATATGTGCCACACAAATCTCATTTGATTTGTGTGAGGGGTGTGATATTACGGCGGTGTCCAGACCGAAGCAGGTGGTTTTCTTAGGGGGGCACAACTGAAGCCTTTGACCTAAAGGTCTAATCCACAAGGTAGTGGAGATGCAGTCCCATATGCCGTTTGTCCCCTCAGGATACTGGAGCCCATGTGCACCATTAGTTTGGAATAAGAGTTTTCCAACTCCCCTAGGTGGACTCGCCGTGTCCACTAACCCGGTTAAAGCTCCGGAAATTCGCTTTTAGTCCTCTCAATTTCGTGAACAACACCCCCTCTGAGAGAAGGCAGTGAGTAGAACTTCACTGTTAGAGGCTATATACGCGTGGCCATGTGAGAGCATTTGGAGAGGGAGAGCGGACTCTCCATTCTCGGCCGTACCAGGGCATTTGAGGGCAGTATTGAGTTAATTAGGTTGAAAACATTACAATTTGTTGACGATAATGAATAGCAAATCTGTAGTTCTGTTTTAGTTTTTCACTGTCCTCCGATAGTTGTCAATTCTTGATGAAAATTATACTAAATTGTATACTATCTTTACAAAAATCAAATAATTTGATGGGACACAATTTGTGTGTGTGTGTGTTGACACTGAAAAGAAGTATGAAATTAGCATACCAGACGTGCTAATTATGTACACATATTTGAATCTATTTGTCTATGCATTTAATAAGAAATAAGTTATCGATAATAAGTAGAAAAAAGTATACTACTTAAGTATTCATAGCAATAGTTCCAAACATTCAAACATACATAATGCGTCTTAGATTATTAAATAGAATTCGATCCACGTATATATATATGCGAGTGGGGAAACCAAGAAGTAGAATGAGTCCATGAAGTCATTGGTTGTTAGAGTGGGTCTTGTTCAAGTAGACACAGACTGTCTAGGTAAGGTTCTAAGGATCATTGTAACTAGGATTTGGTGAGCTTAGCTGACATGGCCCAGAGTTGGTAGCATTGGCATGGATGCATTTACTCTTAGATTTTCACAAGATCTTCAACCTGAAAATTATCGTAAACTTTTGATTCCGTGAATATACTCGTTCTTCTCTAATTGTATTGTTCATCCCTAATCTTTTCTACTATTACAGATACTATCAATATTGTTAATTACTCTTGGGATTTATCTTGAAAAATCATATCACTGTGATGATGTACTGCAGCCATTTAATTAATTCAGATGTCAGCTACATGAAATACATTCTCAATACATTTTGCATAAAGTTGTCATCTCCTGAAGGATCCCCTCTCTCTCTCTTTTCATAGATAATATCTTTTCTTTTATTAAAAACTTTGGATTTTTTATAGTTTGTTAATGTATGTTTCATAATAATGAGCACACGAAATGTATATATATGTGTGTGAGAGAGAGAGAGAAAGAAGGATTAGAAAACCAAGGTACTCATCTGAACACTATAATTAGGAGTTTGACAAATAAATCGACGTACATCCAAGAAAAACTTAGGCATCGTACGTAAACTTTACCAAAGTTTCAAACAAACATAATACTATAATTATTTTAAGAAAATATCTATCAATAGTTACTAATTGAATGTAAATAAAACAGAATAAAATGATCTGTCTAGAGATTACGTAATAAAAAGGTTAAACAGTCACAAGAAACATAGAATTTGGCTTACATATGCATTAATGCTAGTTGTCAGAGTGAATTAATACAGAAAGACGAATAAATGATATAATAATAGAAGTAGTAATAGTACCAGTGATAGGAAAAAAGATTAGACATAACGATAAAATATGATTCAGGAAGAAAATATTTATTCACAGGATAAAAAGTATGATGATTTTCGAACTGAAGATTAAAACGAAGATAGTGAGTGAATGAAACTGTGAGATGGTTCAGAATCGATCACAATGGCGCAGATGTATACATTCTTTATCTTCCCTTAAACCTTGAGATTAAAACTGCTTCATAACTTCCTTCCTTGCTGTACTATATCCTTATATACAACCTATCTTTTATATATTACCATCACTAAATTAACTACTTCTATGAATTCGGTGTTCCCCTTGTTGCGCTAACGAGGTATGGCAACTTAGACGGATGCATAAATGTACCTGCCCCTATGTTGTAGCTGACTGACTAATTGTGATGAGTTATGTCATCCAACGTCAACAAATATTGATTATTACAGTCTCAAAAGTTATTATTAACGTAATAAAACAAACATACACCAAGCACTATCCAATAGTTGATCATAAAAATATTTCAACGAAATAATGTTTATTATCAGAAGGGGTTTTGTGGATATGATAGTAATTTTAATAGTTGATATCATAAATCAATTGAAGCTAGACCATTATGAAAAACCTAGAAGCACTGGACAGCCGTTTCGTTCTATTATGGAACTCTTCAGCAGTGCGCATTTAAATTTGACGAGTAAAGAATAAAGGTATAAATTTGGATTGGAAAGGGCATCTCCTCATAACAATAGTGTAAAAATATAGTGAAGATGATTTCATCTCTATTAAAATGCTCATTTACAATGATTAGTTTCTAGTGTTCTATTGTTTGTTCTATTATCTCATCACATGACATATTCACTGTTCTAAAACTTCTTTAAGTAGACAAGTAAACAAAAGGTAATTAAATAGTTTATGACTTACATTTGTTACTCATGTGGCTATACAAGACCATAATATACATTAATTAAGACATATTTGATACAATACCACTTAATGATTGACATAGTTAAACAATTCAGTAATTCAAATTGGAGATAGATTTGATTAGCTAAAGAACCGTTGAGAATCAGGGAGCATTGAACAAATCTTTCTCAATAATAGAAGACTCCTCGGGTAGCATGCATCCACTACCTTATATACAATCGAATACATTAGCTTCAGGTCTAGTGATATACGCTTTACCTTTCAGGTACTGAATCATATTAACTGATTTCATACTATTTGTTACAACTGATATAATATGGTAACCATTTAGTTCTTTTGATGTCATCTGTTTCATTCTCAAAACGACTGAAGTCTATCGGTTATGACTTCCAACTGAAACTTCTGAAACTTAACTACCGGCGTGCATGTAATTGTTATTTATTTGATTAACTGTACGTTGTTGGTGTGTACTATTCAACAATTTCATACTAGCATGAATGAGTTAATTATTCATTGATTTCTGGTTCTCACTGCCTCATTCGTTGGGTTTAGTCGATGACGAAAGCTGTTCGTCCATGATAATTAATAAGATTAGCTTTTTATGGTGCAGATCTAATATTCGCTGTACAAGATTGTTTGAAAATCAAGGGATTACGGAACAGTTGTTTTATTTCAGCCTGAAAAGCATCTCAGAAATGGTGACATAATATGAATCGAAATCATGGTGAAAACTTATATCAACAACCTAACTTGTTTAAAAAAGGAAACTAGCATTTGTAATCACTATTTAAGATGGTGGTTAGAGGCAATTGACAGAAAACCTTAGACCTAGAGTTCGTGCTATTTGACATTCATCAGCATGACTTGTTATCCCGAGGAAGGTACCAGTTCCCTGTTCTGTAATACCTTGATTTTCAATTAGTGTTGTGCAGTGAATATTAGATCTGCACCATAAAAAGTTAATCTTATTAATTGCTATTGACAACGAATGAGGTATTGACAACTAGGAATCAATAAATAATTAACTCATTCGTGCTAGCATGAAATTCTTGAGTAGTGTATACCAACAACACACTGATATACCTTACTGATAAGAGTGTCAAATAACAAGAAACTTAAGTTCACCGTTTCTTGTTGACTGTTTTCAAACATCAGCTCATATCTTAACATAACTTACGTAATGTTAATTCATTTAAACTAGTGGACACACTACAACTTGATCGATAGAATTCAATTAATACTAAGAAAGATTTTGACATGCACGACACTGATTGATCATATTTTTCTTCATTTTCATTGCCTCTCCTTATGACTTCCTTTAAGTCTAAGAAAACAAACCGTATTTTGACAAGTCAATGATTTGCATAAAAACTCAATAATTTATCTGTCTACTATCAGTCTATATGGAAGCGTCATTGATGAACAAGGAGGATCTGATGCAGATGTGAAAACCAGGATTGACAAAGCAAGGACAGCATTCCTACAATTGAAGAACATATGGAACTCAAAACAACTCTCAACCAATATCAAAGTCACAATCTTCAATACGAACGTTAAGACAGTTCTACTGTATGGAGCTGAAATGTGGAGAACTACTACATCCATCGTCAAGAAGGTACAAGTATTTATAAACAGTTGTCTACGCAAAATACTCAACATTCACTGACCGGACACCATCACTAACAACCTACTGAGGGAGAGAACAAACCAGCTTCCAGCTGGAGAGGAAATTAGGAAAAGACGTTGGAAATGGATAGGACATACATTAAGGAAATCACCAAATTGCATCATGAGGTGATCTCTAACTTGGAATCCTGAAGGGAAGTGGGAAAGTGGAAGGTCCAGGAACACATTACGCCGGGAAATGGAAGCAGATACGAAAAGGATGAATGTTAACTGGAAAGAACTGGAAAAGATTGCCCATGACAGGGTTGAATGGAGAGTACTGGTGGGTGGCCTATACTCCTCAACGGGGGGTAACAGGCATAAGTAAATAAGTAATCAGTCTATATATTTTATTGATAATATTGTTACGTCATACTGTATACACGATTATATTTGTTTTCTGATAAAGATATTTAGTTTCACTTTTTTTGAATTACATAACAGCATGAAAATAAAATTGATTTATTGGTTCCTGTTGCTAGACAATATCAACACATGGTAACTGAATTAAGAATTCATGTATGACGTAAATAGGATCAATCCGTCAATATATAATAACGAGATTCATATAAATACACAGTCGTCTACCTGTAAAGTGAGATCGATAAACGAACACACCAATGGATAAGGGAAACGTTCACCATAATATTAACTTTCTTTGACCTTATATGACTACGTTTTGTTTATCCACCAATCATAATTTTATGTTCATTGTAAAATAATATTCGCCATAACGACTCATTTTTCTTATCCTCTAGTAACTGTTCGGTATCACAATTGATTGATCACTGGGTGGTGATCAATCTCATGCGTGTCATGTCCTTAGTGCTGATCGAATGCTATCGATCAAGTTGCAATGTGGCCACCAGTCTAGGTGGCTCGACACTGCGGGCACTATATATATTAGGGTAACATGGTGGTTGGAGGTGGTCAACAGGAAACCCTGGACCCGGGTTTCGTGCTACTTGGCACTCGTCAGCAAGGTGTACCTGTAATCGGGATCGAATCCGCCAGGGAGCATCAGTTCCCTCAAGATTACAGGTACACCTTGCTGACGAGTGCCAAGTAGCACGAAACCCGGGTCCAGGGTTTCCTGTTGACCACCTCCAACCACCATGTTACCCTAACTGTTCGGTATGTTATTTAAAGCTCTCCTTTTTTCATATGTCATAGACTGTACTGTTTATTTGTATACTAACGTTGTTAATTTACAGCAAAGATGGATAATGGCTAGCAGTGGAATCCAGTTCGACGCGCGTTTCGTCCTATTTGGGATTCGTCAGCTGGATGTACCTGCATCTCAGGGTTGATGTTGTTCGAGTCTCACAGTGAACATCAAGTCTGAGATGCAGTTGCATCCAGCTGACGAGACTATATCGAGGCAATGCGCACAGTATGCACATATACCAATTAGAGACTGATCAATTGCAGTCCTAAACATCAATGGGAAGATTCAAACAAACAATACCGAGTTGTTAATTCACGTTTTAGAAACAGATAAAGTTTATTAAGCCAAATAGCTTATTGGTTCTGACTTTAGCCAAACCAAGACTAAGTGCCCGACAATCTAGAGTTGCACCTGTACCAAATTGCTTCCTACACTACCTACATTTTCATTTCGTTCTAGTATCAGATTGAAATGGTTAAAAAAATTCCCATTAAACTTTTAAAACAAAATAAGATTTAACGAAATGATCCTGTTTTTTGTCACTTATGGTAATATTTACACAATTTGTACAAATCATATCATAAAAATATCAATGAAACTTTGGCTTCATAACAAAAAGAACAGTTTTATAGTTGAAATCATGAATCAATTGAAGCTAGACCACCATGGAACACCTAGAAGCACTGGATGGCCATTTCATCCCGTCGTGGGACTCCTCAGCAGTGTTCATCCACGAACATGCCTCGTGAGACCAGTGGTCTAGTGGTTAAGCGCTCGCGCGCGAGACTGATAGGTCATGTGACTGAACCTCTCGGGGTGGGATCCTAGATGAGCACTGCTGAGGAGTCCCGCGACAGGATGAAATGGCCGTCCAGTGCTTCCAGGTATTTCATGGTTGTCTAGCTTCAATTGATTCATGATTTCAACTATAAAATTACTAAAATCTCCACAATCCCCCTTCTGATAAATAAAATAGTGGCATTTCAGAAATTTGCAGTGAAATCGTATTAGTCAGATTTAGTATATGGATTATTACATTTCGGTGTTAAATTTCAAAAAGCAATGGCGGATTCTCTGTATTCTATTGAAAGACGAGCATAACCTACCACAATCTGGTCATCAAGATGTTTGAAATCGATAGAAGATCAAAATATAGAAGCTATAAATAATAGGTTTTCGAAAGTAACATACAGGTTCCTGGTATTTAAAATCATCCAAACAACTTCAAGGTGTTCTTCATCACTAAACCTAATTCCTAACCGTTACTACTTCCCTTAACTCTCAATCCTAACTGTAAATTCTGATTCTAATCTAAGCTTACAACTCAAACCACAAAAAATGCAAACTACAACTCCCAACCATCTTAGGGGGATTTATTTAATTAGGTCAAAGCTGGTTTTAGCTTCTTTCGATCATTTCAAGAGTCTCTGAAAGGTTGTCATTAATATACACTTCTACCGATTTTGTTATGTATAAAAATCAGTTTGGATTGATGTTATGATACATGAAAGAGATAGTTTTTATAATTAAAGTGACTAAATCTAATTAAATGAATAGGTTAAACAATATTATTATCAGAAGGGGTTTTTGTGGGGATTTAGTATTTTCATAGTTGTAAGCGTGAGTAAATTGAAGCTAGACCACCAGGGAAAACCTGGAAGCACTGGACGGCCGTTTCGTCCTATTGTGGAACTCCTCAACAGTGCGTGTCCACGACCTCGCCTCCCGAGATTCGAACCCAGAATCTATCAGTTTCGCGCGCGAGCGCTTAACCACTAGACCACTGATCTTGCGAGGCGGGATCGTGGATGCGCACTGCTGAGGAGTCCCACAATAGGACGAAATGGCCGTCCAGCGCTCCAAGGTTTTGATGGTGGTCTAGCTTCAGTTGACTCACGATTTCAACTATAAACAATATTAAGCTATTTATTTTGAGATAGTTTTCATCACTTATTAGCCTTAACTACTAAACCGTTAAAAATCATAAAGTACTGAATACATATATCGACCTATATTGAGAATTGTCATCAGTGAACACTCATCAACTTACTAGGAGTCAAACCCATGTCTTTCTATCAGCATGTTACCTTAAGATCATTGAGTTGGAAACCAGTGGTCTCGATTCTTAACTCATTATATGTTTAGTTATCAAACAGAGTTGGAATAATTCACTTAGTATTGTTTGTTTGTATCTTCCCATCGATGTGTTTAGGACTGCAATTGGTCAGTCTCTAATTGGCATATGTGCACACTGTGCGTATTGCCTCGATATACCTTAAATCACAAGCATGGTAAGCAGAGATGGATAGTGGCTAGCAGTGGAATCCAGGACGCGCGTTTCGTCCTATTTGGGATTCGTCAGCTGGATGTACCTGCATCTCAGAGTTGATGTTCACTCTGGGACTCGAACCCAGTACCATCGCTTCAAACGCCATCGCGTTATCCACTCGGCCAGAGTTGGAATAAGTTGTTGGATTTCAGTGATTTTTAAGCTTAGTCAGTTTATTACAAAAACTACTACGAAATTCAATACATTTCAATGACCAACTAATTAAAAGAAACATGAATATCTGCTTTAAAGATGATTACTTCTAAAAATGAATTTCCAACATTCTAGTGCATTTCTGTAACCGGTGGATTTAAACGATGTCAGAAGGGATACATGTGTATCACAGATGAAACCGAATGATTGTCATTCTTTTTGACGAATAGTCTGTAGATGGACATGTAAATTGTTAGATAATGATTCAATGGTCTAAAGATAATACATTCACAGCCAGCCATCAAGATCCTGGATCCGAGCTCTGGTTGGTTCAGGGGCGTTCAGCGATGACAAGCCCTAACTTCGGGCTATACATGCTTTCAATTATAATGGCTCATTATCAGGAGCTAAGTAGGACTAAACATACATTTCGATTCTGCTGTTCTAGCCACAGTCAAAATATACTTTAAACTGATACTGTAGTTTTTCATTGATTGATTGATTAAATTTATTGGTAAACAGATGAAATAATTGTAGGTTCATCAACGACACAAATGTTTCCATGCTTATAAACTGAAAAATGACAATTTATCTAAATTAATGTTAGTTAATTTTTTATAAAAGTTATATAGATGTCACTTTCATGTTATATGGTTTGAAATCATTGACAAGATGCTGTGAATATAGGTGTCTTGCTAGTTTGGACGTGTCAACAAATCATGCCTTCAATCTTGAGGAATCGATGCTTTATTTATGATTCAGACACACGCCAATCAACTTCACAATTTGAGATGTTACCACTGAGCTATTTGAACCACTTCTGACCTTCAATAAGATTAAGATATTTGCATTGATTAATCATTGAATAGTAACCAAATTCATGTTTATATCCATCCAGTCATTATTGCAAATCAAGTTCTAACGTTTAAGTTATAATGTGTGGTCACTGGTGTAGTTCAGTTACAAGGTTTGTGTACAGCATATTACAACAGTCTAAAAACAGTTTTATTGATGTATAGATTCTAAACTAGATAATCAGCGAGACTATGATTTATGGACGAACCAATCAGATTTAGGATAACAGAACTTGAATTTTCTGCGAGAAATTCATTCACCACTTGTCTAAATAGCATTTTGGCATTTTAGCTGGTGTCAGTAAGTGACGAAAACCATAAATCTAATTCTTAACCTTAACCATCAACTGTAAGTCATAATCCTTATTCTTCACATTGTTTTATAACCCTCATTTAGCCCTAGTAAGAAGGTGAGCATCATCAAGGTCACTTAAGTGTCTCTCAAAGGTTGTTCATATATTATTATCTCATCATATAATCCAGTTAACATTACCAACGTCAGAATTAAAAAGTTGTATCAAAATCTGTATATGTCTATGTATATGGGTCTTACATATACTTGTAAAACACTATTAGGTAACCTTTTTAACTTATTGAGTTATAGATGACTTTGACCTCTTAACATGTTAACATTAATTCTAATCACTCATAATTGTAATGAAATGAAATGGATTTAATAAAAAAAATATGTATCACTCTTTACAGTTGAAATCATGAGTCAATTGAAGCTAGACCACCATGGGAAACCTGGAAGCACCGGACACCCGTTTCGTCCTAATGTGGGACTCCTCAGCAGTGCGCATCCACGACCTCGCCTCGCGAGATTCGAACCCAAGACCTACCAGTCTCGAGCCGAAGCCCTTAACCGATAGACCAGTGAGCACTGCTAAGGAGTCCCATAATAGGACGAGTTGGCCGTCCAGTGCTTCCAGGTTTCCCATGGTGGTCTAGCTTCAATTGACTCATGATTTCAACTATCAATTAGATAAGGTGAATTTTGATAGAGTTTTGTTCTCTGAGGTGGATGGTTTAGTCGTGGAGCTTTCCATAGTTCTTCTGAACGAAATCATCAGTACAAACTTCAGATAGAAATGAATCAAATTGAATTATTGTTGTCAGTAATTAATAAAACAACAACAACAACAGCAATATAACTAATAACTGAAACTCGAATAACGTAAGATCCTTTCTTGTCTATAATAAAGAAGCTACTTATATTGGAGTGAATAAGTAGTAAATAGTAAGAATTATTTACAAAAACGACTCAGTGCTAACTAATTCTTATACCATATGGAGTCTGGTCTAAAGAAAACTTGGTTTATTTTACAAAATTTACGGCATGTCACCTCTCTTATCTGGTTTACAAAGTACTCTCGGTTCGTAACAATATAATTGTCCTGTCGTCATTGTTCTAAATATCCATACAAAGAAAGACTCTTTAGAAGATATTTCATGGTTCCAAGTTGTCCTAAGATCGTGTCTACATATTTTTTTTCTAACCTACATTCATTAGTGATCAACTAGACAGTCAATCGGTTGTCTAAAAAAATGCAAAAAACCAAAGTAGTATGCCTTTACAAACACATATAACTGACAATTGTCTTGACTTTCTAACACCCTTACAATCTCTCATGGCATTCAACTAAACCTTTGATGAATTTTGAAAACGTCTTCTTACTTCAGAATATTTTCACCATAAATGGCTGTGAAAATTTCATGAATTTCTTCAGTTTATTTTCTAAACATTTACACTGCAAAAGTTTATAGTCCAGTCCATGGATTTATTCAATAGACCATAGATAATCAAAAATTTAATCTCTAGAATAAACTCAAGTTGAGAACTAAATAGGTGGACACGGAGGGAAGCTGAAAAACCCTCATTCCAAACCAATGGTGCACATAGGCTCCACGATGCTGAGGGAACAAATGGCGTATGGATCAATCGTTGGTCACCGGCTACCATGGGACTGCATCTCCTCACGATGCTTCAATTGACTCATGATTTCAACAAAAACCAATAATCAAGAATATAGGGCTAGGATTAATGGAACGCGATCATATACTATAATCCTGTTATTAACAACAATAATAATGAAAAGAATCCTGTAATTTGTCTTTTGAAATGGACATCTAATTCATTTATGTTGATTAATCCATGAATAGTAAATAATGTTATGTTATTCTAGTTGTTAGTGTTGATTGAATTCTATTAATCAAGTTTCAGTTTAGCCACTAGTCTAAAATGGATCAAAATCGCATACACTATGTTGAGATGTTAAGTGGTTGGAGATAGAATTTGGTCGGCTCGGTAAAAATTCATCATGAACTATCAGCTCTCTTAAGATTGCATGCACGTTTTGCTGATGAGTATTAACTAGTACGAAACCTAGTTCAATCAAGGATTTCTGTCAGTCATCTTCAACCACCAAGTATTTTGTTCATCTCTATGTTATTTTAGGTGCCAATATATTGAACAGTCAGTAACCATCGAATTCTGGCTCATTGGTTTAAAGATTATGCATCCACAAGTGAGACAGGTCTTGGGTTTGATTCCCGAAAAAGAGCCGTCCAGTATTTCTAGTTTTTCTAATAACGGTCTAGCAAAGATTCGTTCATGATTAAAACCATTACAATTCTACAATTGCCAAAACCCCCTTTATTAAGAATAATTCGTCACCCAGTGATTAATTTACTTTCTACAAAATTCAAATAGGCAACTCAGAAGTAATTAGTCAGATAAGGCTGTCTACTCTTCCCCCTTCCTCTTTCTTCTGGTGATTGACTGGATTATGAAGACATCGATATCTGAGAGGAAGCACGGAATACAATGGATATCTCGGAATCAAATAGACGATTTGAACTTCAGAGATGACCTAGCCCTTCTGTCTCATACACATCAACAAATGAAGCTTAAGACAGCTAGTGTAGCAGAAGCCTCTGTTCCAGTAGGCTTCAATATACATAGGGGAAAAACCAAGATCCTTAAATACAACACGGAGAACACCGAACCCATTACACTTGATGGCAAAATTCTGGAAGATGTGGAAACATTCACGTACATGGGAAGCATCATTAATGAACAAGGAGGATCTGATGCAGATGTAAAAACCAGGATTGACAAAGCAAGGACAGCATTCTTACAATTGAAGAACATATGGAACTCAAAACAACTCTCAACCAATATCAAAGTCACAATCTTCAATACGAACGTTAAGACAGTTCTACTGTATGGAGCTGAAATGTGGAGAACTACTACATCCATCGTCAAGAAGGTACAAGTATTTATAAACAGTTGTCTACGCAAAATACTCAACATTCACTGGTCGAATACTATCAGCAACAGCGTTTTAAGGGAGAGAATAAACCAGCTTCCAGCTGAAGAGGAAATTAGGAAAAGACGTTGGAAATGGATAGGACATACATTAAGGAAATCACCAAACCGCATTACAAAGTAACCACTAACTTGGAATCCAGAATGAGAGCAGAAAAGTGGAAGGCCAAAGAACACATTACGCCATGAAATAGAAGCATATATGAAAATGATTGATCAGGATACGGTTGGATGGATAATTCTGGTGGGTGGCCTATGCTTCTCCTCTAGGAGTAAAAGGCGTAAGTAAGTGAAGAAACGATATTATGATTATATGACTCTAGTTAATAAGCATTACACATAAATGTTTGTTTTTTTTCTAAAAGATAATCATCACATGTTATCAACAGGATTGTTATTTCCATTAATTATATTATTGTTCAAAGTTGAAATCATGAGTCAATTGAAGCTATACCATAATCGAAAACCCATAAACACTGGACGGCCGTTTCGTCCTATTATGGGACTCCTCAGCAGTGCGCATCCACGAACCTGCTCTCGAGAGATTCGAACCCAGGACCTACCAGTCACGAGCCGAAGCCCTTAACCGATATTATTGTTGTCAAACAAAATGATGACATATGACAGTAATACAACGTTGTAGGACGACAACAACAAAAACAACAACAGCACTTAATGAGGGATGAAGTAGATCACATTTCATACTGTAAATGTTTCACTAATCTATATTGATCTATTACATGATCAATTACATGTTTTACAAATTGTATGTTCCATTCAAAAAAATACATTTGTTAAGCATTGAATTGATTGAAACAAATCATTGTATCTAAGTGGAAGTATATAGAGTAAATGGAATGATGAAAGGAATTCGTTACCATTTGTCATAATGTTTTTGTTTTCTTTTTTCATATTTTAGAAACTTGTTATTATCCCATTGTTTTTTCTATGAAATAATGTTTTTAGAAAAAAAACAGTTCAGATACCTGTCCCAGGGGAAGGGATTTACAAGGTATGTACATACACTGTAGAATAGAGGATATTCGTAGGCTGCTAGTATTCGATCATAGGTGTCTTCGAAGCATTGCTCATATATCCTTGGACCACTGGGTAAGTAATGCAGTTGTTAGGAAATGGGTACTAGGTAAGGATGGCAAATCGATTGATGAAGTAGTGAAACTTCATCAGTTGAGATGGCTGGGACATGTGTTACGTATGCCCAACCACCGACTGCCCCGACGTGCGATGTTTCATGGTATAGGAGTAGGTTGGAAGAAAGCTAGAGGCGGCCAGACCAAAATGTGGCACACATCCATGAAGTCACTGGCAAATGAACTCAGCCATGTTGATAGGTGTAGACTACCTGGTTGGGATTCGCGAGATGATAATAATCGATGGTTAGAAATCCTAAATGACATGGCTCAAAATCGTTTGCAATGGCGAAGGTGCATCCATCTGTGTTCTACCAAATTCTAATCTTTTCAATTCTTCATACCACTTCCTTTTTTCTCATTTCAAATTTATTTCACTGAATGATACTCCTTCAAAAACATCTTCAAACCCTAATCTTTCACATAATACTTATACTCTTACTACTCCTACCACTATGGGATCTGAATCGACAACTGCATCTCTGTGTTAATGGGGTATCTCAACTCGAACTGATGTACGTACATAAGAAGTTCTACTTGTGACTGACTGACTGACTACATACACTGGGTTTGTTAAATATATTATTTCAATAAGTAATATAAGCCTGAGAGGTAAATCACTTTAGCTTGACGCTTATTAATTAGCTTTTGGTCATATACCTATCAAATAATTGAGGATAATATTAGCTATCTTAAGGAAGTATTATTAATGTTTGTAATTATTAGTTTGAATGATTGAACAGTTTACAGAAAACGACTTGGCAAGACAGATATAACTTTGAATATAACAAGGAATATACATGGTCTGCTTAGTAAATGAGTAAAATGAGCGAAATTTGGGGGAAATTACCCAGAAGAAAATGATAAAGTACTATGGGTTATTTATGGAGGTAACGCGTTTAAAATAAATAATTCATTCAAATGAATCAATCGTTTTAGTATCATGAACAGTGAAAAAGTGCTTCAAAAGTGAGATAGTGATCAATCTGCGTGTTACTAAAGACTTCAAACGTGTGAAGTATTTTATAATTTACGATCGTCGATTCAGTATTTAGATGACTACCCCTGAATTGAGTTAGGAGAAATACCATTTATTAATACGGTTCTGATAATACATATGGGATCAAGTTTATCAGAGATTTTGAGTTCTATAAGCAATCGAAACGGAAGTGAAATAAGCAAGTGGAAGTAAACAAGTAATATATTGAAGGAGATAATTAGTTTGATATATAGTGAAATTTTTAAAGACAACATATTCATGTTGTGAATTTATTGAGCAGAACGGTAATTGAACAACTTATAACAATGATGAATATGTATTAATATATATAAATTTCTAGATTCATTAGTACCTATTTCTCAGTTCTGCTACTCTAATGTACTAAGCTGTATAAGTGAAATTTATTTTTCTACTCTTGAAACTTCTATTTATTTATTTAAATACATAAATATTGGTACAAAGGGGCACCAGATATATATGCACCGCACAAATCTCATTTAATTGTGTGAGGACTATGATACTACCCAGGTGCCCAAACTGATACAGGTGGTTTTCTTAGAGGGCCACACCCTGAGTCTTCGACCTGAAAATCTAATCTGCAAGGTAGTGGAGCGTCGTAAGGAGATGCAGTCCCATGGTAGACGGTGACCAACGATTGATTCAAACGCCATTTGTTCCCGCAGGATACTGGAGCCCATGTGCACCATTGGTTTAGAATCAGGGTTTTCCAACTCCCCTAGGTGGACCCTCCGTGTCCGCCAACCCGGTTAAAGCGACGGACATTCTCTTCTCGTCCTCTCAATTTCATAAACAACAGTAATGCCACGAGAAGGCAGTGAGTGTTACTTTCCTGGCAGAGGCTATATACTTTTGGCCATGTGAGAGCATTTTGACAGAGAGAGGGCGGGCCCTCCCCACTCTCGACCATACTAGGGCATTGAGGGGCACTCTTGAAAATACTTGCTAAGATTAACTAAACGTAAATGTAATGAAGACAATAAGTAATTCTATTTTCAGTTACGTAATTGCGAAAGATTACAAAACAAAAAAAACATTAATCATTTAACAAAAATACAAACAAACAGACAAAATCAGCCAGACTCTGGATCCTTTAATTTGACAAGAAACCTAAAGTTTTTCACTGAAAAAAGAAAAAAAACATTTTCAACCCTATTTTGACTAGTTTAATATAAAATAGATCTTAATTATAGAAGGGGTTTTGTGGAGATTTAGTATTTATCATTGTTGAAAGCGTGACTCAATTGAAGCTAGACCACCATGGAAAACTTGGAAGCACTGGACGGCCGTTTCGTCCTATTATGGGACTCCTCAGCAGTGCGCATCCACGAACACGCTCTCGCGAGATTCGAACCCAGGATCTACCGGTCTTGAGCCGAAGCCCTTAATCGATAGACCACTGAGCCCGCATCCAACGGTGTTAATGTCTAACTTCAACTGATCCACGAAGTTGAGCAACCATTCACCAATTGTCTTCAGCGAGTTCCTATCTCACAACAGACTATCGGTTAAGGGCTTCGGCTCGAGACTGGTAGGTCCTGGGTTCGAATCTCGTGAGAGCGGGTTCGTGGATGCGCACTGCTGAGGAGTCCCATAATAGGACGAAACGACCGTCCAGTGTTTCCAGGTTTTCCATGGTGGTCTAGCTTCAATTGACTAACGCTTTCAACTATGATAAATAAAATAGATCTATTGAAAAATCATCTGACAGTCAGTCATATAATGTACACATTGACACTTCCTATATATATTTCCAAAAATAATGATGTTTTACTAATTTAGCTTATTATTATTGTAAATTTAATTGTTCTATCATTAATCACTGTAGATTAGTTAGTTTAACATGGTTGCAACCATCAATTGGCGGCCTGTTTAAACATCTGGGCTATCTGTTCCTGTCATCTAGATATTACAACAAGTTATCTAATTTTGTTTGCTTTAATACATCATTATGCCTATTAATCGCACAACCTATTCAAGTGAGTTTCTGAAAAGTGTAAGACCTTTCGCTGTAAAGGTTACAGAAGGCCTAATCAGAGATATCATGGTTGCTGGCAATATGTAGCGAGAAGAATGTACATTTTCCAGATGTCGATTGACTGGGCTGCTAACTTCTAACTGGCGATCACTCAATATTTATCGTCAGGAAGGACGAAGAAGTAAGAAACGGAAGTTTGTTGAAATACTTTGTGCTGAAAATTCTATATTGTACCAAAAATACAATATTGAATAAAGCTAATAATAATAATAAATTATATCATTCATGTCGTTAGCCATGAAGTGATATTAAATGGTGCCCCCAAATGCCCTGGTACGGCCGAGAGTGGGGAGAGTCTACTTTCCCTCTCGAAATGCTCTCACATGGCCAGCGAATATATAGCCTCTGCCAGGGAAGTCCTACTCACTGCCTTCTCGTGGCGGGGGTGTTGTTTACGAAAGTGAGAGGACGAAAAGCGAATGTCCGGCGCTATAACCGGATTGGTGGACACGGAGGGTCCACCTAGGGGAGTTGGAAAACCCTGATTCCAAACCAATGGTGCACATGGGCTCCAGTATCCTGATGGAACGAATGGCGGAAGAACCTGCTGTTGGTCAACGGCAACCATGGGACTGCATCTCCTCACGATGCTCCACTGCCTTGTGGATCAGACCTTTAGGTCAAAGGCTCCGGGTGTGGTCCCCTAAGAAAACCACCTGCTTCGGTTTGGGCACCCGGGCAGTATCACAGCCCACACACAAACAAATGAATGAAATTATGAACTCTATTGACGATATCCCTGGTCATACTAAAAGCAAGACAATTAACATTATTATTATTATTACCTTTATTATTATTATTATTATTATTATTATTATTATTATTATTATTATTATTATTATTATTACTTACCATATCGCTAATTCACCCCCTTTTATCCCCAATTTGTGTAACCTTACTCTTCAACTTATGCAGCAGCTCGCTCTTGGTGGAAAATCTGTCCTATCTAAACGATCTCCAGTCACTGTCTGGTTGAAAGTGAATGCTTCCACCGATTATGAATACTGAGGCAGTCTTTCTGAAACCACGTACGCCGTTCAAGCTGGCCTCCTTCAACGTTCGCACACTAATGCAGATCAGACAACAGATAGGGCTGGCTATGTCTTTGGAAGGTCTTAATGTTGACGTTTGTTGTCTATCCGAGACCCGTATTCAAGACTCTAGTGAAGTACTACAAATCCGCTCTCCATCTGTCGCCTCGAAAAGCTTGTTCCACGTGCGCTTATCCGGGGACCCTGTGGCATCTTTGTCTGGTCTTGCAGGCGTTGGTGTCGCACTAAGCGCTAGGGCTGAGGCAGCACTAATCGATTGGATCCCCATTAACAGTCGGTTATGTGCTGTTAGATTAGAAAGTTCCATCAAAGTGAGAAGAAATCGGCGTGAGAAACGGTGTCTTTTCGTCATCTCCGCCTATGCCCCGACAGATTGCAGCCCGGATGCAATCAAGGATGAGTTTTACCATCAGTTAACAGTTCTTCTCCAGAAAGCGCGTTCGACAGATATTGTAGTACTAGCCGGAGACTTGAATGCACAGGTCGGGCGTCTAGGCACAGAAGAGAGTCGTCTAGGTGGCCGATGGGGACTTGTTGGTCGCCGGACAGATAACGGGGACCGTTTGCTGCAACTGTGCACAGACCACAACCTGTTTCTGGCTAGCACTAACTTCCGGCACAGTCATCGCCGGTGTGCCACCTGGCGTCCCCCCTCTGCATCTCAAGCCTGGACTCAGATTGATCACATCGCGATCAGCTACCGCTGGCGTGGTTGTGTACAAGACTGCCGCTCCTTTTGGAGTACCTATCTGGAGTCTGATCATGCCCTGGTCTGCGCCAATCTCACCTTACTTTTCAGTGGCCGAAGGATTGACCACCACCAACGGATTGATATTAGTAAACTGGCTGCAACTTCTGTTGCAAGTAAGTATCGAGCTGAGCTAGCCTCTAGGCTAGCTACCACCCCACCGAAAAGTATAGACGAGCATTGGTTGCATCTTCACGACGCCATGAAAATGGCGAGTAAAGCCGCTTGCGGCTTCGCGAAACGTCCCGCTTACAAGCACTGGGTTTCTTCTGGCTCCTTACAACTGATGGAAGCCCGTCGGTCTACTCCGGGTGACCGTGAGTTTGACCACAAACGAAGGCTGTTACGTAATGAAATCGGGCAAAGCTTGCGTAAGGACCGGGAAGCCTGGTGGTCGGAGCGTGCTAATGAGATGGAAGCAGCAGCTGCATCTGGTAACTGCCGGAAGCTCTTCCAACTCATCCGAGCCACTGGCAGCAAGAAGTCTGGTGTGAGTGAAACAATCTACGAGGATGACGGGATGCCAATCACTAACATCTGTCGACGTCTTGGACGATGGGCGGAATTCTTCGAAGGGCAGTTCAACTGGCCTGCTGCTCCGGCAACATCAACCAGCTTGTCCTGCTCCCCATGGCCGGTGACGACTGATCCACCAAACGAGGCGGAAGTCCGCAAGGAACTCCAACTCTTGAAACGTTATAAATCACCTGGCCCAGATGACTTACCTCCGGCTCTTTTTAAAGATGGTGGTGACTTTCTGACTAAGGAATTGACTGTGTTGTTTGGAAAGGTTTGGGAGCAAGAAAGTGTTCCAACATCTTGGAATGAGTCAATAGTCGTCCCTATCTTTAAAAAGGGTTCACGTTGTTCCTGCAATAACTACCGGGGGATAAGTCTACTTTCGATCGCGTCCAAACTATTGGCTTCTATCATTCTTCGTAGGTTGTTTAAAACCCGAGAACGATTGACTCGCGAGGAGCAGGCTGGTTTTCGTTCTGGTCGAGGATGCATTGATCACATCTTCACCCTCCGCCAAATGTTAGAACACCGTCATACTTATCGCAGGCCAACAATCGTAGTGTTTCTTGATATCAGGGCGGCCTTCGATTCGTTGGACAGGATTGTTCTCTGGGATTGTCTATTGAAAAAGGGTGTGCCTGAGAAGTTCATTAACATCTTAAAGGCCCTGTATACGAACACCTCAGGCAGAGTGAGGGCATACAACCACCTTTCTCCCTTGTTCCATTCGAGCAGTGGGGTTAGGCAGGGTTGCCCGATCTCACCATTCCTCTTCAACTTTGCCATCGACGACATCCTGGAAACAGCTCTGATGAATGTAAGTAATGGCGGTGTGGATATGTTGCCTGGAGAACGACTTCTCGACCTTGAGTATGCGGATGATATTGTCTTACTGTGCGATAATGCCCAAGGCATGCAATCAGCACTTAATCAGTTGGCAATCAGTGTCCGCAGGTACGGCATGTGCTTTGCACCCTCCAAGTGCAAAGTACTTCTACAAGACTGGCAGGATTCTCATCCTGTACTCACCCTGGATGGTGAGGAGATCGAAGTAGTTGAGAAGTTCGTGTATCTAGGTAGCTATATAAGTGCTGGTGGTGGCGTGAGTGATGAGATTGATGCACGTATAATGAAAGCCAGAGCGGCTTATGCCAATCTGGGCCATCTTTGGCGCCTTCGTGATGTTAGTCTGGCTGTAAAAGGTCGGATTTACAACGCGTCGGTGAGAGCAGTTTTGCTCTATGCTTGTGAAACCTGGCCTCTCCGAGTTGAGGATGTTAGACGTCTCTCTGTGTTCGATCATCGTTGTCTCCGAAGGATTGCTGACATCCAGTGGCAACACCATGTTAGTAATGCAGAGGTTCGGCATCGTGTGTTCGGGCGCAGAGACGATAATTCAATTGGTGTCACCATCTTGAAACACCGACTTCGGTGGCTTGGACATGTTTTACGAATGTCGTCCCAGAGACTTCCGCGTCGTGCATTATTTGCCGACCCTGGGACTGGTTGGAGAAAGCGGAGAGGAGGTCAGTGTATGACATGGTGTCGTGGCATGAAAGAGAGCTGCAAAGGGCTGGCTTCTGTTGGTCCTTCACGACTCCCTGGTTGGGGTCCGAGAGATAGTGCAACACAGTGGCTAGAGACGTTATCGGATATGGCTCAGAATAGAAGCCAGTGGCGATCCTGCTGCAACTTTCTTTTACTTTCTACATAAAGAATGGTTCTAACTTTCCTAACTGAAAGAATCTTCTGGTTGTACATTTCAGCCCGCCTTATTTTTTCATCCTTTATCTACCTACTTTCATTATTTTGTGTGGCGCATATGTACCTGGTGCCCTTTTGTACCAATATATATGTGTTTAAATAAATAAAATAAATTATGATATTAAATGGTAAACCATTAAAAACTGGGTAGTATTGTAAAGTTATTTTATGTTTTTAAGCGTTTATTTGTAAACAATGAAGAATTTAACATATGGGATTAAACCTAAAACCTTCAGATAATGTAAAGAGTTCGATAGCCTAAGATTTCAAAGTAAAGATTGAAAAGACTATATTTTAAACTTTACTCAACATGTGATATTGAGTATAACCATCACGCAATATCATCACAATGGATCTATCTATAAAAGCTCACTAGTGACTAGCTTCGTTAGGGAATTCTCAGAGTTCTAGCGTAAAGTCATGATCAGTGTCAGGTAGAGATAGGTATCTACTTCAGACAATGAAAGATGGTCGAGAAATTTCTTGGATTGGTTGAAGTTACACATTAACACTGTTGGATGTCGGCTCAGTGGTCTAGAGGTTAGGCATTCGTGTGCGAGACCGAAGGTTCTATGTTCGAATACTACTGGCGGCATTGTGAATACACACTGCCAAGGAGTCCCATATTAGGACGAAATGGCCGTCCAGTACTTCCAGGCTTTCAATGATGGTCCAACATCGATCGATTCATGATCTTATTCAGCAATATAATCAAATAAAGACTTCATTTCATCTAAATCCTATTTTATCAACAATATGATGATATTGTTGGGTAGATGATAGCATTTTCATAAACTGAAATGATTATTTATTTCGAACAAGAAAATAAACGAACAATGGTCTCAAGGAATCATATGGTTGGTATAAGTCATTTTAACAAACATATCGAGTAATATACAATTGAATTAATCTATTAATATATATCAAATGTTGTTTTCTCATTAATCGTTTGAAATTTTCTAGCCAAAATATCAATCTGTATGATAATACAATTAGCCCACAAATGCCATGGTACGACCGAGAGTTAGGAGAGTTTGCTCTCCCTCTCCAAATCCTCTCACATGGCCATGCCTATATAGCCTCTGTCATGGAAGTTCTACTCACTGCCTTCTCGTGTCATTACTGTTGTTTACGAAATTGAGAGGACAAAAGGTGAATGTCAGGCGCTTTGGACGGATTGGTGGACACTGAGGATCCACCTAGAGGAGTTCGAAAACCCCCCATTCCATTCCAATGGTGCACATAGGTGACAGTATCCTGAAGGAACAAATGGTGTATGAATCAATCGTTGGCCACCAGCTACCATGGGACTGTATCTCCTCACGATGCTCCACTGCCTTGTGGATCAGACCTTTAGGTCGAAGTCTCCGGTTGTGGTCCCTTAAGAAAACCGCCTGTTTCGGTTTGGGCACCTGGGCAGTATCACAGCCCTCACACAAATCAAATGAGATTTATGTGGCGCATATATATCTGGTACCCTTTTGTACCAATATTTATGTGTTCAAATAAATAAAGTTTGTAATGTAAAAAGTGTTTTAGCAAAAGTCGAGGTTCAATTTGTAACGTATGACTATTGAATTATTAAGTCAATTTCGACTTGGTTTTTTTTCTAAGTTTTGAACTAATTTTCATTAATTATTGATATGAATTGAAGAGCTTTAGGAAATCAAGTAGTATTGAACATATGTTTTGTACTTGATTTTACTAAAATATCAGCTATATTAAAGTAATCCGTAAACGCATATTATCAGCAAAAGCGTTTTATGGGAGAGAACAAACTAGCTTCCATCTGAAGAGGAAATTAGGAAAATAAGTTGAAAGTGGATAGGACATACATTAAGGAAATCACCAATGCACATTACAAGGCAATCCCTAACTTGGAATCCGGAAGGAAAGCGGAAAAGTGGAAGGCCGAAGAACATATTACACCGGGAAATAGAAGCAGATATGAAAAAGATAAATGTTAATTGGAAAGAAATGGAAAGGATTGCCCAGGACAGAATTGGATGAAGAATACTGGTGAGCGGCCTATGCTCCTCCACGAGGGGTAACAGGTGTAAGTAGCAGTAAACGGAAGCTTTGATTGAGTGAGAAATAATTTACAGTGGTTAAACTCAGCTATGAAATGAATTCACAGATCATTGGTGTATTTCATGAAATAATGAAACATGTATAGTGATTTAAGTTTGTCAGACGTTTAAGGATATTAGTTAAAGTTTATCGGTCAGTCTCTTCTAGGTTCTTCTATTGGACTTTTCTCTCAGTTATAAAACGCGTTATTCATCGTAATCTAGTTGTTTTATTTTCACCTGGTTCTCTTATATTCAATTGTACTCTTTGAACTTATTTATTTCGCGTTCTTCCAGTGTCAAAATGAAATATAATAATGAGAACTAAATTAAAACTGTACCAGGTCCAAACATGGGTAGTGGCTGCCAGTAGAATCCAGGACGATCGTTTCGTCCTATTTCGGACTCGTCAGCTGGATGTACCTTCATCTCAGAGTTGATGATCATTCTGGGACTCAAACTCAGTACCGTTTGCTTCAAACACTATCGCGTTATCCATTTAGCTACTGATTCCTGATAGTCACTTGCTTGTGAAATTTTGCTGGTGCATTCCTAAACATCATTGGGGAGATTCAAGTAAACAATACCAAGTGAATGTTTCAAGTCCTTCTATATTTGTTGCACGTGCCTGTCTGTCTATTTACTGATTATTCAATCAGCCGGATAGACAGTCACTCGGTAAATCACGCAGTCAGTCTATCTGCCTATTCGCTTATCCGTTGTTTTTATTTGTATATTTTTATCTATTCGCATAAATTACAAAATGCATATCGAAAATACTTTATTTTAAATGATTCGGTCTGAGCATCCGTGTAATATCACAGCCCACACAAATCCAATGACTTGTGTAGCGCATATCTATTCGTTACCCCTTTGTATCCATATTTATGTGCTCAAATAAATAAATAAATATGGTTTTCTGTCTTAAAGTAGCTTTGGTCAAATCAGAATCTGATTGTTTATAATCTTTATAGTTTAATCTGCATCCCAGGGTTGATGTTCACTCTGGGACTCGAACCCAGTACCCTCGCTTCAAACGCCATCCCGTTATCCACTCGGCCACTGAGTCGTGATAGCCATTTGCTTGTGCGATGAGGTGAAGTTTAAATTCACTTAGAATTGTTTGTTTGAATTGAGGGTACTGGGTTCGAGTCCACAGTGAACATCAAATCTGGGATGCAGGTACATCCAGCTGAAGAGTCCCAAATAGAACGAAACCCGTGTCCTCCATTCCGCTGCTAACCACTATCCATCTTTGCTTATAATGCTTATGAATTAAGACCATATCGAGGCGATATGCACAGTATGCACATATGGCAATAAGAGACTGATCGATTGCAGTCCTAAACATCAATGGGAAGATTCAAACAAACAATACTAAGTGACTTTATAATTTAAGTTATACATTTGTTACCAGAATTGCGTTTTTTCGGAGATTGTAGTATTTTTGCAAAATTTAAATCACAAACAGAAAGACTGAATTGGCGTTTCATCTTAGTATGGGATTCCTCAGCCGCACGCACTGAACTCATAACCTTAGGTCTCTTTCTTTCGGACACTTAATTCCAGTCGTTTAGAGATTAAGATTAGTTAGTGATGTTACTGTTGATCCAAATGAAAACATTCCATTCTGATTGATCCTAGGTATGATTGAATTACATCAGCAGTAATCCATAGTGATGTGAACCGCAAAACAAGAAGCCTTAACAGATTACGGGAGCTATTTTTGGGGACGTTAATTCATTTAATTCAAAGCTTGTAAAACTGTAACATTTACTTTTGCCCCTAGCCTATTCTACTGATCATAAGCTTTCGTTTAATGTATAATTCATTGCCATAGCATTTTCTGTTCTAAAGCTATTGTCATTTAAACGTAATCTTTTGTACCCTATTTTCTGCTATAATCCCCCAGTTTTGGACATAATTGTATTTTTCTAATTATTCTACGTTGTGGTCAGCTTAGTCATCTATTTATTCATGTAACTTTTCACCCTAATCTAAAAATTGGGAATTGGAGTGCTAGATCGGGTTCGAGTAAAGTGATTAGTGTTCCAGCTGTCTTTGTGAACAAGAACACGAGTGAGGACAATCGAATGCATTTAAGCACAAAATTACAGACTATCTCACTAAAATCTGACAACCATTCATACAGTAAACAGTTAATTTGCAAACTATCAATCAATTGTTTCAAACTTGAACGTTCCTTCTGCAAATATCAGTCCATCATTTCCAATTATTATTGTGTACGCATTTTTATACCAATTCCGTTTCGTTCCCGTTCTTTCTATTTCGATCTTCTACTGAAATACATTCAACGCCTGACCATCACTATATACTACTTATGCGGATATAAGTAACCGACACCATACTAAAACTAATCTAACGAGTTATTAAAAACCATACATTGATAGTACTCCACCTCATGACCAAATAAGTACAAATTATTTTTTTGGGCCAGTTTAAAATCTAAATAATAATCTGTTATTTCGAGATGACCTTAACAGTCATCAGTCATTATACTTTTCAAAGTTGTTTTATATTCCGGTAATCCTGTTTACATGCAGAGTAGATGTTTTTACCCATTGTTTTCCACTACAGATCTTACTGATATGAGACGAGTCTTGGAAAGTAAAAGACTATTAGTAATAGAAGATTAATCCGTTTTTAGGACACATCGGATGCTGGACACCTGTCGTCATACACAAGCATTAGGCTTTAGAACAAAAGCGATGGTAGCTTGGTCTAAAACCAATGATCGTCATATATCAGCTGGTCAGATCAACTACAATTAGCTCGTATTATTAAGTAACCCCTGTATATATGCATTTTATTGAACCTTGATTAGGCGAGTAAGATTTTTTTAATGCATCTAATTACTTAAGATTATACGTTAGATTTATCAATGATAACAAGGTGAACTAGTTTTATTCTGGTAAAATGTTTTGATTAGTGAAACATCAATAAAATTACTGACTGTTAACATTGTTATATCGACTGAGTGCGTGCCCTGTTTAATATATGAAGTTATAAGACCGCCAATTGGAGAGCAGTAAATTTATTGATCGCCCAATGATACACAAAAGCCATATGAGCAGTCTTGAGCACTTATCAGTTCTGCTTTCTGCCTAGCCTAGTCGAAAATTAAAGTCAATGCAGTGAGATTTGTAATGTTTGACTACCGAACATATTTTTGTGAAAAGCTAAACAACAACTGGCAATTCGTCCAAACAACCTTCTAATCCTTATAGAGCCATTGTATGAATGCAGCTTCCTTTACTAACAAATGTAGGATCGTAGCTTAGAATGAGAAGTTACTGTCCTTATTTAACTAAATTTATAGTCCACTCGTTTCTAAAAAGCAATTTCATCTCTTAAATGAATGGCTCATAAACAATTAAATCACGATATATGGATCTTACATCTCAACAGTAAACACAGAAGTTCCTATGCAAATTTATTTATTTATTTAAACACATAAATATTGGTGCAAAGGGGCACCAAATACATATGCGCCACACAAATCTCATTTGATTTGTGTGAGGACTGTGATACTGCCCAGGTGCCCAAACCGAAACAGGTAGTTTTCTTAAGGGACCACAACCGGAGACTTCGACCTAAAGGTCTGATCCACAAGGCAGTGGAGCACTCTGAGGAGATGCAATCATATGGTAGCTGGTGGTCAACGATTGATTCATACACCATTTGTTCCTTCAGGATACTGGAGTCCATGTGTACCATTGGTTTGGAATGAGGGTTTACCAACTCCTCTAGATGGACTTTCCTTGTCCACCAACCCGGTTAAAGTGCCGGACATTCTCTTTTTGTCCTCTCAATTTCGTAAACATTAACCCCGCGCTGAGAGAAGGCAGTGAGTAGGACTTCTATGGTAGAGGCTATATACGCGTGTCCATGTGAGAGCATTTGGAGAGGGCATTTGAGGGCTTATTTAAAGGGAGGTCTGTGAGACCTATGCAAATTAGTTTCATCAATAAACTGTTATTTTTCGCATGAGATATCCCGTTTTTTTCTTTACATTTAAAATAACTGCACAAATTAAGTATTCTTGGAAGTAATTTCAACATTTTCAATTTCTTTACGAAGTGATTTCAACTTAAGTTGGCTTTCTTTTCTAAGCATATATATCCACTTTCATAAACTCAGTTCTTTTATTTATTTTACTGAACTTTGGTGGAGCATATTTTGCCAACAACCTACAACAAACTGAAAAATGGTCGTGGTAAATGTAACTTCTAGCCGGTCAGAATGTTGGTGGCGTAAATATCTTATTCCACGAAAACCTCAGAATGGCTATAATTTGGGTCTAGAAGTTCGGGCTAGAATTAAGAATAAGTGTTAGAGTGATCAACCCGGGTTGAAACTCAAAGTTATGGGTGAGTGTTAAAAGTTTGTCAGTGTTTCGGATAGAGGGATTTGGTTAGGAATGTGGTTGAAAAAATAATGCGCAACCATATGGATGAATACTTATGTGGTCAGGTCTTTGATGCTATTAAAAACCCGTTTTGTCATTAAATTTTTTTTACACAGGAATGAAATGATACAAAATAAATTGTACCAGAAAAAAAGGGGCTGGGAAAATCACTAGAGTTAAAAGAATAACAGATTGGTGCTTTGAACTCATTAGAAATTTCAAGCCAGTGTTTATCAAGTAACCGCTTAAAAACAAGTCTTCCAGAGGAATAAAGTCTCTTAGTGGGTATGTTGCTACTATAACAAATAATTATGTCCATTTTTATCTCTGGAGGAACAACACTAAAGCGGTCATAATACCTGACTCTCAACATCTGAGTAGCAGGTTCAAACTCTACTCTATTGATTCAATCATCTGAGTAGTGTCACTACGCCTAGACAAACCGTAACTTTAAACAGAATATGCAAAATCGCTGTTGACATATTAGCTGACGTAAGTATTTAAATTGGGTCAACTTAAGAACTTTAAACAAAACATAATTTAAATTTAGCACAAATATGTATGTTTGTAGGAATAAAGTGAAAAAACCTGGTAAACACCCAATCATTTGACAATGGGGCCGAACTAAGCTGTTTAAGGAAACTAAGGGAACAAAACATTTGTTGACTTAATTTGTTTTGCCTAGAAAAAATTCATTCATCTCACTATTTCTGATCACATAATATATTTACGTACTGATTTTCTTGATATTTTGTGGATTTTTTTATTAAAATGCACGAATATTGGAAAGTCATTTTATGCAAACTTGTGAACTTGAACAGACAACGGTGGTTTAAAGACAATAGTGGGATTTAATGAAGTTCATATATCTGTCACTCAAATAAGTTTCACAGTTAAGTTTAAACTACCGTGCATGTTTCAGTTGGCACGATTCGATAATTTAGTCAACATATCTTTGCAGTACGAAATTGTGGTGAAATTTAAAGTGATCAAGGCCATAATCTACAATTCTAACGCATATCTCAGACTGATTAGTGAATCGAGCAAACCAGCATTACTCCTGTTTTTGAGTTAAAGTGAGGTCATACAAGTATCTAAGCATAAAAGCAATAACATCCAAGATGAAAAACTAGGGATTCGAAAAAAGTAAGACGAATACATTATTAGTAACAATCGGTAGTTTACAAAAAAGGAGAAGGAGTCCAAAATACTTCGACCACTTTTAAAATAACATGAGACATTTGATGAGTTTTATTACGTCGTGGTAGAAAAATGAAATAAGAAATTAAATCATCGATAAACAGCTGGCTTCTGGAAAATATAACAAACACTATTTTATTTTTTATGGGGTTATTTTGGAGACCTAAATCAGATAACATTTATTTTAAATGATTACAAAATTTATAAATTTTAACTTATCGGAAGAATTAAGGATCAAATAGATGGTTTCACATGTTGAATAAAAGTTCAAATCTTCAGTTGACTCGTCTAGGGGAAAAATTAAACGCTCACAAAATGGTTAATACAGGCCATCAACCTTCCGTCCCTAATAGATGGATCACATAACTGTTAGGAAGATATATACGTATGAAAACATCACCTAACGATCATGTAGATAGCTTGTATTTAGACAAGCCTTTGTACTACCTCAAACCCACGATAGACATGTAGTGACTTACTTTTATGAAGATAACGCGATCAGCATAATGTAAACAATTATTATTGTAAGTAACCGTATCAGTGATTGTACTACTGTACCTGTTTGCTTAAGTGTACCAAAAAACACTCTTACATTGTTTTGTGACATTGCAATAACTCTCGTCCGCTCAGTAGTCTCGCTCGTGGATTTTAACATGATCTCGATATTGTTTCAATACCCAGAGATCGCTAAGAAATACATATTACTACCACCTTCAACTGCCTTCTAATATTTGGCTTTCGGAGGGGTCTAACTTAACCACTAGCACGTAGTTTTCTTGTAGTGGTGATTATATTAAACCGTGACTCGACACTATTACAGACCAAACTAGCTAAATATGGTTTTGAACGCGCACAACACTTTGAGTATTAAGCAAAGAAATTGTTTTTCTAGAGAGGTCACACTTTTGTTGTACAAAATCATTACATAAGTCTAAAATGCTATGAAATAGAGGTTTCCAGCTAAATGTGATTATAGGGTACAATTATTATTTCATATAAGTCATATAGGTCCCCAAAATGTGATCGAATCAAATAATAGACCGACTAACCTCTCCAACTGGAAATGGAACTTTCTTCAAATTCATCCATTTTCCCACTGTCAGGAGGATATAAAGTGACTAAAACTTTGATGAAGTCAGTTATCGTTAGAATTCCTGTATAGCTCTGTTTGGATGAATCCCAAAGTATAGCAGCTCGAACATTGTTATATATGAGTGCATAAAACGATTTCTTGATCTGAATATTCAAGAAATTAGGTTGACTTGTGCATTGAACCACTTACACTAAGTTCTGTATCTAGAACAACAAGTTTGGCGCTTTCAGGGAGTAAATCATAGCAAGTGTGGTATTTGAGGAATACGTAGTAACTGCTTCTTTCAGATTCAGAACTACCTAGAGGTTCAACTGTTAACATAGAATTGGGACGCCCATCCTGAAAATACCAGATGGTATACATGCCAGTTATTTGACTACCAACCTGATCGTAAAATACCAGTGAGTCTATATCGTCCGATTTATTTCTCCTAATAAAGTTATTTAATTCCTCCAGTTTTTCCCCAGAGCGCGTAAGCGTATTCAGGCATTCCATTTATGCGCCGATATTCGGTAACCTTGCTTCAGTTTCACTGAATGATTGTCGATATAAAGGTCTTTTAATCGATGTTCAGGTAACGAAAAAAGTTTACTCATCAGTTATTTTTTTCGAATGGTGAAAAAATACTTCTGAATAAGATTTTAGATTTAAGATTATGATGAGCCTTACATAATGATGACGGAACAGTAGAGAGAGACTCACATTTTTATGGTGAATATATGAAGTTACAGTTACATGGAGAAAATTTCTGACTTATTGCTGTAGTGTTCCAATTGTCTGACTATCATTCCTTCACTTTCAAGCGACTCCCTTTTATTCTCGAAAAAGTAGAAATACTAGTACCAACTAAACATATATGGCTCAAGAGAGATATCTTCATAATTACTATAGTTCAAATAATCTTGAGTAAGAATTTCTTAGTGATTAACTTTACATGATTCCAAAACGGATTCATTGTTCACCTTCGTTGCAATACATATATAATTAAGTTCAAGTGTTACATTTTCAAATTTTCATGCATATTTTTATGTGTTCTGCCAACATAATATTTTCGTTCCTATCAGTCCTATGGAATATTATGAACAGTCCAAAAATGTTGTCTTTGTAGATGACATGTTTGAAGCATTGACTATTCTCCGATTGCAACAGTTTCCCTGCCTTCATTATTCAGATTTTGACTTCGGTTTCTGCCTGCTTATTGACTTTATCTGACGCGCATATATTCACTGTGGCAAGCTAAGGAAACAGAACGATTTGTATATTTGTGACGTTTGAATGAACCAAAGATTTTTTTGTATTGATGACTGTCTTGATTTTGAATTCCAAATACAGTACATTCGTTCGTGCTCATCTAATACTGCTTGATTGAATTGCACTATTGCTGGGATTACTAGTTCATGCCATAATTTAAATACTTCTAATTATCACAAGGTGTAGGAATCTGGTTTCTGTCAATTAGTTTTTCAGTTTCCTAGACTTCATGCAATTGATCTGTAGTAACATTCTTGTTGTCCGAATCACCTGGCAAATTATTGTCGTCGGCTGTTGTTGCTTTCGAAATGAAGCTTATAGTCCGTCAAATTTAGTTGTAGCGTCTGCTAGAAATGCGCATGGTCTCCTCACCCCATATAAAAACTTGGTTGCTTTATTCGGGATTTCAGTAATGACAGATGACATTTCTGTGTTCCGTGGTCGTTACAAATATTCTTTTGGAATTAAGCCACTAATTCACGATTCTACTGAATACATTGAGTTTGGTTAATAGGCTCAACAATATCGGAATCCATCAAAACACGTGTAAATATGGCTGCTGATTGAATGAGTAATACTGATTGTATCGGTGTCAATTCTGACTGATTTGATATTTCTCATGGCATTAGTGGTATTACTACTTGATTGAGCTCGTCAATCAGCTTGAATAGACCAAGATTTAGGCTTCAACGACTTAGTCCTAAACGTTTTAGTCGCTGTCCTAATGATAATTCCGGTTTATCCCGCTATTAGTAGTGTCATTATTAAACTATGGATTATTAGGTGAAATAGAGGTCATAAATCTTGTAAGACAGTAACCATTCTAAATGCATGTGAAATCAAATGTTTTGAATGCCCAAAACCTTCTGTGAGTCATACTGAGCCAAGAAAGATGCTAAAACAAAGAGTTGGCAAACCGCTTACGATTGCTAATGGAGTAGTTGAAGTGATGAAGGACAATTGTTGCCGAATAAAAGTGAAACTTAAAGTGATTGTGTTATTCCAGGGTAGCTTATTTGCATATGGGAACAAGTTGGTGTCTATGAATATGGTTGACAGAAACTTCTCTCCGGCATTTTCAAATTAAAGGTGCACTTGATATGGCTCTTTGACACATGGAATCATCTGCCAACCATCGAATCTGCCTTTAAGAGTTCACTGTTGGAAACTCTTTTATTTGTCATTGCAAAATGTTCAGCAACCCAGTACAATTGATATTCCGTTTATTAACTAGCATGTCATAATATAATAATCAACCTGATAAAGTGGGATTAGACCTAATGAACTGGAAAAGTTATATGAATCAAGATAAAATCCCCAAGATTTGAAAAAAGAGAACAGTCCGACCAAAGAGGAGTGTCAGATCAATTATAAGTTCATAAGATAAGACCAGTTTACTGGTGACATACTTTTTGAAGCAATCTGACTACAGTTGTTCCAAGGGTAAAGAGGCAGAAATATGTAATAGAGTATTGAAATAATTCAGAACAGCAATATCACATATTCCTGAGCCTAATCAAAAGTAATGGCCCATGAGTAGCACGTTTAGTAAAATTATGGTGTTTATACAAACTAATGATTTCTTCGTTTTGATGACTGTCTTGATTTTGAATTACAATTGCAGTTCATTTGTTCGTGCTCGTCTAATACTGCTTGATCGGATCGCGTTATTACTGTGATTGCCAGATTATACTACAATTCAAATACTTCAAGTCACCACAAAAATCCTAGTAACATCTGAGCCCGTTTAAGCATGCGCTCGAATAAATTAACATGAATAAAAATTTGGTATACCAGTACATCGTCCATTTCAACATTCTACAACTTAACACTTTTAACCAAATTAACGAAATCAAGTCACCTCTTTCTAGTCTGTAAAGGTGTATAGTGAAGATTAAAAATATCCTACCTCAACAGTACAATTTTCAACAATCTCCAAAAGTGTGAAAATCTTATTCGGAGAGTCTGGATATTAAACGAAAGTTAGCCACGAGGTACAACATATATCAAGCATGACAAACATAAAGTTAGCATAAAATAGCTAAACAGGATATTGGGCTCCGAGGTTTCCTTTGCATATATTATTTATGGATTTTTCTGAGGTATCTGACATCGCATTGCTTATTGTGACATGGCTGGAAACGTTCATTGTGCCATTATCTCTTACATAAATTAACTATTTTAGGCCCTCTATTTTGACATATATTAACCAACAACTACACAAGCTCTCGGCTCTCTGGTTTTGACTTACATTGACGATGCAGAGATACGAAGAGTCAAGAAATATGAGGACTGATTTCAAGAAATCAGTGAATATCTGGGTTACTGTTAGAACGAATGAAGGACGGTTTCCAAATAAAATACTCCATGAGACTTAATCCCCGTTGTTTAATGTCAGTGAAGGAGAGCGAAGAGCCTCTTATTTCTACAAATACTGTCTGGCCAACATTTTCACATAGATTAGGCTTTGTTTGCTTCTAACAAAAGTTCAAGACAGCAATACAGTGCTGATGGATGGAGTAAAAGACCATGCTCTCTTGTCTTTGATCAGAGATTGAAATATGCTAACTTTTTAGTTGTCCCTGAAGCTGACCATGATTTCCAGAAATATTCATCTTCAGTTCACAATTTTGGAAGTTCACCGCAGGAGGCCCAAGGACGCACAACTTGTGGCCCTTAAGATTGAAATACAGGAACTCGGACTCCTGAGTTGTTAGCTTCAGTTGTTTCGCCTGAAGGGAGAAGAGATGCAAGTCAACAGTACGATTAGGAACATATTAGTTAACTTGAGCCACTTAAGTAAATTAATCGAACATGAAGTTAACCCGAGTGAACTGAAGCAAAAAAATCAGAACTAGTTACCGAATGGTGAATGTTCAAGTACGATCTCACCAGAGAAAAATAACTGAACACTTTTATTAGACAACTTAACAAATGCTTCTCCAATAAAATGTCCTAGAAGGAGTCCAGGTAGCTGTGTACGTATAAATAGGATCATCTAAGTCTCTTGAAGTAACAGGCGAACAAATGATTCAAGCCATCCATAGATATTTTGTCAGTTTTGTGCCCACAATTTTCAGGTGATTAAGGTCAACCGGACAGAGGGAGTGAGACATACTAGACAAATGGAAGTATATTTAACTGAAAAATGTCAATGTAGAACAACAAAAGGTAAAGGGAAAGAAATCAACTGGATCATACCAACTCATCAACAAGAAATCATATGTTAAGTGCATCAAAATTTTCAAACTGTGTTTGGTTTGTCATCTGAAATTGAAATGCAATTTTTTCACTAAAATGTCAACCTCAAACTTACCCCCGTAAAATAGGCTATATGCGGACCAGATATTGAAGCGTATGTTTTACTACATAAAGGTGATTCTGAAAAAATTGTGTCTCCTTGAAATTTGTTTACTAAGTCGTGGTGATGATTGAATATGTCAGTCGTCATGAAATGTTTAGTCCGTCCTTGTCTTGGATCACTAAGTCAGGTGTTCACTTGGAGTACACTCCCGAAGACACGCTTAAAAGTGGAATATTTGTGGGTGAAGAGAATGCTTCACCACTTGAAACTGTACCGATGTTAGTTTCGGAGTTTTGCAGCAATAACAGTGAAGTTAAGGTTTGAAATTGTTAATTTAGAAAACAAACGTTTTATTTCAGGTTCTTGGACCTCAATCGAACTCGGAAGGTATAATCTTTTCTTATATTGCAAATTTTGTAGATGACCACCCGACACCATTTAATATACACTTCTCGAACAAAACAGGTGATGTAAGTTGACTATAATTTGAGTATACCTAATAATTTTTAATAAAAGAATGCTGAGGGTGTTAAAGGAGTACCCAACATTACAAGTGGTTCTGAGGGAACGCTTTCAGTGGTAAGTAACTCCTATTTTATACTGTACTTAGATCTCATTCTGAATGTTGTATGAAGGTACGTTGATGTGGGCTGAACCGCATTATAATTTAAAGGACAGGTTTTCTGTTTGTATTTCCTGTTTGTCCGAGAATCAATGACAAACATAATAAATAGAAGTTAAAACGTTTTTCCCATTAGCGTCATGGAATCTAATTATTACTAAGTTTATGATCACATATATTGTTTTCCTACACTGTAATTTGAGTTAAAGTAAGGGGATCTTAATACTGTTTACCACTTCATTATATTAACAGGAAATAATGTCACTAAAAACTCAGTAAATATGGAATTGTAAATGGGACTTCAGCTGATGTTTCATCCTCTGAATTGTGCATGGTCGTGACCAGTTAAAATAATGCATAGCTAGGATACCTTTAAAGGAACTAGCCATATGAAGTTGACTCATTTACATGACTAACATTCAAAATAACTTCGGTGTTATTAAACGAATCTCTAAGATGATAAAGTGGAGATCCAAATATACGTTGCATCATTCAGGTTACCTACGGCTAATTTAGAGCGAGTTAGCAGGGTGTATGTCTCTCACAACCAATCCTATTTCATTCCCGAATATTTAAATGATATTGAACTAACTAGTCATATTTGTCTAATTCAGGGGTAGTCATTTGGATCCAAGTAGGTATGCAGTGCTGCTTTGGAATCCTAGTGATTCAAGTACTCTTGGTTTGGGTGGTTTTTTGCGTTAACTTAGTGAACAAATGTGGCTTTAAAAGCCTCACTTCTAACATTTTTGATAGGTCAGCTCCTAATAAATGTCAATGTATTTCATGTGTCCACTTTAGCAAGGGGAAAGATATTTGAGATAACCGTGATTTAAGAATTATCTATCTTTCACCTTTTATCCAGTGACTTAATGGCATCATAAAAATCCTAATGTCTCAAGGTACAACTCATGTGAAGTGGAGGCTCTAAACCATTGAGGAGTCTAATTACATCGGGAAACACCAGCTCAATCCTTCATAGTTGTCAGTGCTTTTCCAATTTTTATCGTTTCTTGGCGAAACCTATATTTCTATTATTGATAATTAATAACTGATTAAGAACCGCTTATAAAAAAGATTGAATTAGAGTTTCATGAATCTTAAAACTACTCATGAGTAAACATGTTCAAACCTTTGGGTTTATAAATTTTATCTTCAAATGGAAAATTTCAACAACAATTTCCGGAGCTGCTGCTAAAGTTATTAATTTCTGACTGTTCACTAGGACTGTGATGGTGAACCTTACAACACTGATGCGAAGAAACCGACTAAAAATCCCATATCTTCGAGAAAGCCGATCAGTTTCCTGAAGCGACATCAAGGCGTATCTGCTTGGTGTAGTAGACTAAAAAAGCAGGGATTACCAGTTACCGATCCAGCAGCAGAGTTGCTCAAGCGTCAGTGTACGGATTCATCGCAAACTTCAATTGTTCGGAAATCTGCATTGAAAAAACAGTCTGAGGTAAGTAGTTCTCCCAGTCTTTTACCCATTCTAATGATTTCAATATTTTCGGATTTTGAATATGGATTAACGTCTATATCATTCTTATTTATCACACTCAAACTTTTAAGATTATATATATATATATATATATATATATATGTTTGGAAACGTTCCTCGCGTTTTATTTGTGAAAAATACTTTGCTCACTACTCACCATACGATTATAGTCGTTTGACAAAATGTCTGAATATTAGATCGTTTGCTGATGTTATCCTCTCAGATTGTTTCCCCAAGCTTTGGAAAAAGTTGTTTATGCCAGGAGATTTTAAGCAAAAGTTGCAACATAAAGATGCACTAAATTGTAACTAGTATTTGTTCAACCCTGTGCTTGTGAAATAAGGCTATATCGAGGCAATACGCACAGTATATACATATGCCAATTAGAGACTGACCAGTTGCAGTCCTAAACATCAATGGGAAGATTTAAACAAGTAATACTAAGTGAATGTATACTTACTTTTGGTTCATAGTTCATAAATTTTTGTACAAAATTAATTAATCTCGTGTTTTTTGGGTGTGTTTGTGTTCATAACTCATGAAAAGCTGTCAAAATCAAACATACAACAAACCATCGTCAATAATGGTGTTTTAGTCCCACCTACTGTTGAAAATTCAAATATATCACAATATGATCAACCAGTGACTAAGATTAAATCTAGACATTCGAATCATACAACTACTATTCCCACATTAAATATGAAAGAAAATAAAACGGAACAATCGAATAAAGATGTTAACGATGAACCACATAGTAATAATTGTCTTGACGGAAACGATGATCACTGTCAGAATCCAATTCGATCACTAGTCGATTCGTCAAATTTACAAACACTATCAACTAATCATTTATCCATGGAATCCATTCATTCTAATTTGAATGATACAAATAAAGAAGCCATTGATTTAAAAGAATTTGAATTACTTGAAGAATTTGCTGAAACATCATCATTCTCCAATCTGAATACATCATATATTTCGAAACTATATAAAACCAATTCAATCTTACATAGAAATGGTAAACAAACGAAAGAAATGCTTCAAGCTGATCTGTCACCAACCATCTGTTGTAATTATAAAGAGTCAATAAAAATGGGGTAATTTATAAAATTTCATTATGTTGATATAGATTATTTATTTATTGTTCATAAAATCTAGTACAATAGGGTACCACACATGTGTCATGTAAATAAAACGATAAGAATGTGGGAAATAGAAAGGAAGGTTAGAAAGACTACTAAGGCGTTGTGATGGTTTGATAGTTGATAGACTAACACATCTGTCTTTAATACCATACTGCCATATCATGACCTAACCACCTCTTCGCATAGTATATCCAATCCCAAGGTTGGCAAGTAGTGGGCGGGATGGAAGCTACTGTGATCATATTCATATATTCTGTTTATGCTACTGAAGTCGGTTTTTCATGTTCATGATATGGAATAAACTGTCTTCAGTGTATTCGAATTAGTTGGACACACCTTGAGGAAATCACCTAATTGTGTCACAAGACAAGCCCTCACATGGAATCCTGAAGGTCAAAGGAGAAGCGGAAGACCAAAGAACACATTACGCCGAGAAATAGAGGTAGACATGAGAATAATGAACAAAAACTGGGTAGAACTAGAAAAGAAGGCCCAGGAGAGAGTGAGTTGGAGAATGCTGGTCGGCGGTCTATGCTCCATTGGGAATAACAGGCATAAGTAAGTAAGTGTATCCGAACACGTGTTACCGAACCTCTCCAAAGCCTGTGTTCGATTCCTGATGGAGGTCATAGGTGTACCCTTCTGAGGAGTCCCACACTATAAAGAGGCAGGAGTCCAGTACTTTCTGGCGTTCAGTGGTTGTCTGACTAAAATCAGTCCGTGATGCGAATTGTGAAATTCAAAAATCTACACAAACAACTTGAGGAATGATCGCATTCGTCGAAAATTAAAAAAATACTTTGTCCTCCTTTCTCTTCCCATTATTCCTTTGCTCTTATGTTTTAGGCAACCAAGTTCACATGCTCAAATCCATTCGAGAAACTTGGTCAAAGATGATATTTTAATTGGAGATAAAATCCATCGAAACGATACAGTAAATCATCTCATAAGTGAATCACATGATGCTAAAATAGCAAGTGATTTCAATTTGCCTAATAATAATAGTGAGGACTGTAATGTCGAAAGTATATTGGGTATCCCAGGTTCACTAGATAATCAATGTAAAGTAACGCGTTTTCATATAGTGAAATCACCATGTAATCAATCTCAATCATCATCAGTAACAAATAATCAACAATTGGAATTGTCTAACGAACATCAATTGTCTTCGATGAAACAATTCAGTTCTTCAACTCCTGATGAATATGATTTCGATGATTCACATTCATGGAGTTTCAGTACTTCAGATATAAATGATGCAAAATTGTTGACTGGATATAATTTGTCCGATGTATCACTTACTAATTGTGGTAAGTTCAATAATATTTAATATCTCCTTGTAACCAAGCTGGTTTCTTTACGCTAGTGTTTTGCTGTCATGGAACAGTCTTGGATGTTCGACAACATCCAATGTGGATAGTCGAGACACTCATCTCCTCTAGTTTTTAACAGCTGTATGGGGATTTGTATCGTTTACGTATATATGAATATGTGCCCCAGGAAAATGGAGTTGATGAAATCAGCAGCTATCATTTTATCGGGCAGTTGTTGGTTATAATAATAGGATTGAAAATAAAGGAAAGTAAAACAGGAATAGAGCTAAAAAAATACATTGAATAATTCAGAAAAATAAGTATACAGTTAAAATAATAAAAGATAAGGTAGGGTAGGATAGGTTAACAATAAGCTATATAACATGAAACGATCAGAAGACATAGCGGATATAAAACATATTAGTACAAAAGCATCTTGTCCTGTGTACTTATATATTCGTGTGTGTGGTAGTGAAAGTAAAATATTTTGATGGTTGAATTCATGATTAGTGGAGTCCAATCCGTGTCGGGTAGAAACAGGTACCCACCTCAGACAATGGATGAATGACTGCACAAGGTCATGAATCGATTGAAGTTAGACATTAACACTGTCGGATGCCGGCTCAATGGCCTAAAGCTTGGGCGTTCGCGCGAGACCGAAGGTCCTGGGTTCGAGTCCCGCATGTGGAATCGTGGATGCTCACTACTGAGCAGTCTCATACTAGGACGAGAGGGCCGTCCAGTGCTTCCAGGTTCCCAGTGGTGGTCTAGATTAGATTGACTCATGAATCCAACTATTAAAATTGCTACAATCTCCACAAACCCCATTCTTAAGGTAAAATATAATTATTCACTGAACGTGAAAAAACTGGCACTAAACACACTAACTATTAAAGATGTGATTTCCTTTCCTCTTATTGATTTTTACTTCGAACTCACTGATTGTCACTGCTTATAATTGCGTGGAATAAAGTATTGTCTAGTCTCTACTCTGGTTCTCTATTCGTGGTCGTGAATTATGTATCTGATATAACATTTTTTTTATTTATTTAAACACAGAAATATTGGTACAAGGGGGCACTAGATATATATGTGCCATTCAAATCTCATTTGATTTGTTTGAGGGCTGTGATAATACCCGGGTGCCCAAACTGAAGCAGGTGGTTTTCTTAAGGGGCTACACTCGGAGCCTTTGACCTAAAGATCTGATCCAGAAGACAGTGGAGCATCGTAAGGAGATGTAGTCCCATGGTAGCCGGTGACCAATAATTGATTCATACGCCATTTGTTACTTCAGGACACTGGAGCCCATATGTACTATTGGTTTGGAATGAGGGTTTTCCAACTATTTAATGATGGGTACTATTGTTGATAGTTTGTTAATAACTGAAGTGAATCTATGCAATAAATTAACTCGTAAACTATTCTTCTATGATCATTGTTCTTGCTTTGTTCAAATTTTGAGCGAGTGGATGCCCAGTTAATGTATGAAGTGATAAGACCGCCAATCAGAGAACAGCGAATTATCGATTGGAATAGTGACACACGAAATCCGTACGAGCAGTCTCGAGTACTTATCAGTCCTGCTATCTGCCTAGCCCAGCCAGTTGTGTCCAGAACACCGATAACAGTCCCTGCGGTATGAATCATATTTCAAACATACTGGGTTTATATACCAAACAGACTGACCACATCGTACCAATAAAATAGGAAATAACATTTGTACAAGATCTAGCCAAAAGTGGCTGTGAATGTGAGAGATTGTAATTAATAGACTGGACATAAGTCAGGAACGATTAATCTTATAATAGTCTATGGGTCAAAATAAAGCTTATAATAAGGGTAACACGAATATGAATAGTTTGGTTATTTAGCAATTATACGATAACATTTATGTGCATAATATTGGTCCATAAATGGATCCCAAAGTCACCATTCACTATGGTTATCGGGATATAACAGAAGGGATTAAACTATATGAAGTTTTTTAGCTAATAGAAAGTGTTTTCATTATCAGTGACTGTAATGCAATAAATACGATTCATAGTTTAATGTATTTAGCTGTACATAATTGTTGAATACTACCAACCTTGGTTTTATAACCTACAAATCTGACTTCATTTATTGTTATTATTATCATATATCACAAAGTTAGGACAGCAGAAGAGTCAAATGCTACTTAATGTACGACACCTTAGGCTTTGTTTATGGTATTTTACTTGAATCACAGTTTAATTATTTCATTGTTACATAATATTTATTTCATAGACGATTTTATAAATCAACCGAATGAATCAACACTTGTTCGTTCCATGTCAACATTTACTTCAAATAAAATTAACTCTTCATTACCTGGTCAATCTGTCAAAGCTATTCAAAGTATCAATTCTTCCTCGGAAAAAGTTGATCGTGTTGTTTATACCGAAAAATCCTCTGAAACTGTTAAATACAACCAGAAATCTATTTCTTCTCATAGTAATGATGAGTCTATCAATGTCGTTAATGGATTGAATGATGAACAGTTAATTGATGAACAGGTACGTCTCGATCTTGTTTAAAAAAAAATTGAAATCAAGTTTCAGTATAATGACGAGTCGATCAAGACCAAGGAAGTAACCTCACAGTTTTGGCTTAAATATTAAACCGAAATATTGACTAATGACGATTAATCTTAATAAGGGAAGCATTGTCTTACCTTTACATCCCGTTGGATTGGTGATAAGAACACTCATCTGTGAATCCGGGATTCAATTGATTGTTAGTGAATTCAAAAGCAATGAAATGAAGTGATACTTCACTGAAATCCTTGTAACTATTTAAGGTTAGGACTAGGATTGTATTGTACTGAATTCCTCAATCACGGGATTTCAGTCATCCTGAAGGAACTACGGAGAACACTGGATAACTGTTTCATGCTAGTATGGGAATTCCTGGATGAACACAAATCCAAAATTTCACTGGGAATCGTCACTTCAGGTCCCGTGATGATTATGATATTTGTAGATCAACTGAACTGGTATCGAATGGTTTTTGGTTCCAACTTTAGTCTCTTATAAAATAGAGCACAGCTATTATTCAATGTTATTCATGATATCAGACTAATCCGTGACGTGACTGTATCTCATTCGACAAAATGCTTCTTCACTTATTTGTTGACAAGAATAGATAATTTCTTAACGTCCACTAAAACAAAACAAAAAGACCATTTCTTTTTTTGTCTAAAAAAATCACACTATCTAATCCTTAACTAACACACTGGTTACTTAGATGTTGAAAAACAAAGTTTAAGTATTAATTCACCTATGATTTTGAGATGGTGGAGAAGATTTGTAGCTCAGGTAGATGATTTTGATGGAGTTTTGTTCTCGGAGCTAGATGGTTTGGTCGTGAAGCTTTCATCGTCCTTTTGAACGACATCATCAGCACAATCTTCGGGTAGAAGGACAATGAAAGCTCCACGACCAAACCATCCAGCTCAGAGAACAAAACTCCATCAGAATTAATTCATATAATTTTGGTGTTCGTGAAAAATGAATATCAAAATAATTGTGGTTACACTAGTGGTGAGGAATACCGGAGATAAAGGAATGGTTAGTGGATGTGGAACGAAAAATTATCTATAAAGGAAGGTAGGGAGTTAGTGTGTCTGATCCATATCACCCATTTCAACCACTGATTAAGATAATTGCGTGGACCTCAACTTTCACCTACCTACACGGCTGGTTCTGACAGACAGTGATGTCATGGTCCCACATCACATCTTGATTTAGTCGCTCATATTTTTCATCCAACTTGCTCTTACTACACCCATCATTGCAAGTTGGGCTTCTAACTAAAACTTCGGGACTTTAAGTACTAGTGAACATCATATTCAGTAAATTGATTTATGCTGATCATATCTACTATTATTGCATTTGAATAGAATCCCAGTAATCAGAAAAGTACAACTAACAATGATCAAAGTGTTTTAAAACATTGGATTAGTAGATTGGAAGCAGAAGTTAAACGTTTCAAAGTAGAAAATACTAATTTAAATAAACTGAAAATAGAAGCTCAAGATGTAAGTTTTAATATTTGTCTTTCATATCCTTTCTGTTTCATTATTTTTCTTGTTCCTAACTAAATTTGTTGTAAGATTGTACTTATTATACATGACAGACTATACGTTTTCTTGCTCCTAAATGCCCTGGTACGGCCGAGAGTGGGGAGAGTCCGCTCTCCTCCTCAAAATGCTCTCACATGGCCACGCGTACATATAGCCTTTGCCAGGAATGTCCTACTCACTGCCTTCTCGTGACATTACTGTTGTTTATGAAATTGAGAGGACGAGAAGAGAATGTCCGGCGCATTGACCGGGTTGGTCGACACGGAATGTTCACCTATGGGAGTTGGAAAACCCTGATTACAAACCAATGGTGCACATGGGCCCCAGTATCCTGAGATAACAAATGGCGTATGAATCAATTGTTGGTTACCGGCTACCATGTGACTACATCTCCTCACCATGCTCCACTGCCTTGTGGATTAGATCTTTAGGTCAAAGGCTCCGGTTGTGGCCCCCTAAGAAGACCACCTGCTTCAGTTTGGGCACATTGGCAGTATCACAGCCCTCACACAAATCTCATTCGATTTGTGTGGTGCATATATATCTGGAGCTTCCTTGTACCAATATTTATGCGTTTAAATAATAAGTAATAATAATAATACGTTTTCTTCAATCCATATTGATATCTAATTATGTATTTATGATTGTAATGATTGAAGAAGATTTGTAGCTCAAGTGAATGAGTTTAGTAGTGTTGTATTTTCCTAGCTAGTTCATTTGTGTAGCTTATATTGTCATCCTGGACAACATCACTGGTGTCTATTTCGCTTAGAAATAGAACATGAGACCAACAAAACTATCCATAACTTTGATGGATATAATCAACTATATCATCGTCATCAAACGGTCAGTCAGTCAGTCAGTCACAGCGTAGAACTTCGTACGTACGTACATCAGTTCGAGCTGCCATACCACATTAGCACAGAGCTGAAGTTGTCGATTCAAATCCCATAGTAGTAGAAGTAGTAAGAGTATAAGTATTATGTGAAAGATTAGGGTTTGAAGATGTTATTGAAGGAGTATAATCCAGAGAAATAAATTTGGAAAGAGAAAAAGGATGGGGACATGAGGAATTCAGAGAATTAGAATTTGGTAGAACACAAAGAGTGGATGCACCTTCGCCATTGCAAACGATTTTGCGATTAGTCAAATGAAATCCAAGGAAGTGTTAATCGATCCTTCAAGTGAAAACTAATGGCTGTCAACATTAAGTGATATGTCCAAGCTTAGTGATTGTTCGAAATCACCATAGCAAGCTTTAGGTATAATATTCTTTGAAATTGTCATAATCATAAGTTTCACTAATTGAACTGAACACGGTAAACATTGGACTAGATAGAACACATAGTTATAGAAAATAATATTTGTGTCATGGATGAAAGAGTGGTTAAAACTTACCACTTAGATTGTTTCATAGTTTACGTCACATTAAGTTTACTAAAATAATCGCTGAGATCTATAGAACATTGTGGATTTGTAACCCCATCAGGAATCGAGCCTAGTACATGATATCAAATTTCAAATTGAATAACTGTCATAAACCTTCTATCTCAACAATTTAGGTTGTATTTTCATAGTTGAAATCATGAGCCAATTGAAGCTAGACCACCATGGAAAACCTGGAAGTACTGGACGGCCGTTTCGTCCTATTATGGGACTCCTCAGCAGTGCGCATGCACGACCCGCACTCGTGAGATTCGAACCCAGGACTTACCAGTCTTGCGCTAGAGCACTTAACTGATAGACCAGCCGGCATAGACTGTATTTTCTCATGAGCATTAAAAATGGGTATTTTGTTTTGTATTTTTTTGCTTTATTTTAAAGAGTTTACGTAAACTTGAATTGGAAAAAAGTCGTTTTGACGAGAATAAAATTAAGGAACGAAAAGAATTCGAAGAATACAAAGAGAATGAGATTAGAAAATTAAAGTTAGTTATTTATTACTATATTTGGCCTGTATAAATATACGTATCATGTTTGATGGCTCCCAAATGCCCTGGTACGGCCGAGAGTGGGGAGAGTCCGCACTCCCTCTCCAAATGCTCTCACATGGCCACGCGCATATAGCCTCTGTCATGGAAGTTCTACTCACTGCCTTCTCGTGGCATTACTGTTGTTTATGAAATTGAGAGGACGAGAAGAGAATGTCCGTCGCTTTAACCGGGTTGGTCGACACGGAATGTTCACCTATGGGAGTTGGAAAACCCTGATTACAAACCAATGGTGCACATGGGCCCCAGTATCCTGAGATAACAAATGGCGTATGAATCAATTGTTGGTTACCGGCTACCATGTGACTACATCTCCTCACCATGCTCCACTGCCTTGTGGATTAGATCTTTAGGTCAAAGGCTCCGGTTGTGGCCCCCTAAGAAGACCACCTGCTTCAGTTTGGGCACATTGGCAGTATCACAGCCCTCACACAAATCTCATTCGATTTGTGTGGTGCATATATATCTGGAGCTTCCTTGTACCAATATTTATGTGTTTAGATAAAATAAATAAAAATCCTGTTTGATAAAGTCATTTAATCACGAAGCAATTCTTATGACCTGACACAATATTCACTCATCGATTCATGTTGTTAAGTCTTACACTAACTACTTCAAGTGTTGTTCGTTAAGATTGTCTTCTCTTCCAAGTTTTATCTAACTTTGTCACCATTTAACTTCTCAGAAATCGATCTTCTTCCTGAAAATTCTCTTGTTGACTTGGAATACGCAGATGATATTTTCTTCTTCCTGAAAATTCTCTTGTTGACTTGGAATACGCAGATGATATTTTCTTGTTTGATGAAGATACTAGCAAAATTCATGCACGTTTGGAATGTGATTGTTTTTTTTCTAAGTGACATATCCGAACGAGAATAATGAATGCTAACTGTCGGGATCCTTCTATTGACTAATACTATATATATATATTATTGTAAAGTTGCTAAACAACTAAACTATGTATACTCAAATTCATTCAGTACTGTTTTTTTTGAATTTTCCCATCGATTTGTTAGGACTGCAACTGGTCAGTCTCTAATTGGCATATGTGCATACTGTGCGTATTGCCTCAATATAGCCTTAATTCACAAGCATGGTAAGCAGAGATGGATAGTGGCTAGCAGTGGAATCCAGGTACATCCAGCTGACTAGTCCCAAATAAGACGAAACGCGCGTCCTGGATTCCACTGCTAGCCACTATCCATCTCTGCTTACTATGTATACTTATGTTCCTCTTATTGTAAGCTTTATTCTGACCCGTAGACTATTATGATAAGATTCACAGTTCTTGAGTTATGCCCAGTCTATTAATTAAAGGCAGAAAGAAGGATCGTTAAAGACTCTAGACTGCTCGTACTGGCTTATGCGTCATTGATCCGGTCGATAAGTCACTGTTATCTAATTGGTGGTGTCATTACGTTTTATATTAATAGGGCACAAGGCCACAAGTTATAACACTAAGTATAATATGTTACTTCATTACTGGTCTGTGAGATTGCCTAAACTAAGAGTATGGAGCGAGGTAGTTGCGTGTTTCGACCAATGCACTGATTTTAGATATCTGAGAAGGCCTGGTGAGTTGGTGTGTGGCGAAATCTTGATTACCTTTCTCCAACTTGCGTCACAAGTGATGTATGTAAGATATCCATCTACCAACTGAAGGACGAGTATACCGTGCCATTGTGCAGGAGTTCTCTCCATTCTACGTTTTGGCTGTAAAAGATGGCCTTTAAAATTAGAGGACTTTTGGAGGTTACTAGTTTAAATTATAGTTGTTTACGAACCACTGGCCATATATTTCGGGACCATCGAGCTAGAAATTCTGAGGTCAGAAGCAGAGTACTAGATAAGTATGGCAAACCAATCGATGAGTTGGTGAATCTTTATCAACTAAGATGGTTGGGACATGTGTTACGTATTCCAATTCACGGAATAACTCGATGCGCAATGATGGCTAGTATAGGAATAGTTCGAAAGAGAGTTGGGGCAACCAAACCAATATATCATATCATTCCAAGAAGACACTAACTATTGAATTGAGCGATAAAGGTGGATCCAGACTACGTGTTTAGGGTCTGCATGATTATAGTAACCAATAGTTATAGTCTTCGAGTAACATGCCTCGGAATCATTTTCAATAATCCGGATGCATTCACTGTTAGCCCTCCCTTAGATCCTAAATTTCCAAACTCCTCTCAACTCTTTTATTTCACTAACCCATATTGTCTTGGATCGTACCTTTGATGCCTAATCTTTTCTACCACCACTAATAATAATATTGTTACTGCCTGTTTTACTGTAGGATTTTCTTTTGTAATTTTATCTCTCTATGCTAATGAGGTGTGGCAGCCTGAATCTATATACACATGTGTTAGGTTCTGCGTCGGGTATGACTTAATTAATCTCAAACCTTTCAGCGCAATGACAGATCAAATTACCACGATACATAGCAAAGGAGTTGAAGCATTAAAAATATCGAGGCAATCCGCACAGCTTGCACATATACCAAAAAGAGGCTAATCAATTACCGTTCTAAACATCAATGAGAAGATCCAAACAACCATATATATGAAGTATTAATAACGTCTATGGTTGTGGTAAAAACTAAAATTTGAAGAATGTGATTCGAGAGTAGAAGTGAATTCGTGTGATTAGATGTGGGGGTGATATCGAAACTTCAGATCTAGGCTAGAATAAAAAATTACCACTTCTAAGGCACTGAGAGTGATTTTGAGTCACTCAATCTGAGATTTCCAATCAATGTTTACGATTATTATCCATATCCCAACCAGGAGGTTTACACTTCCATACGTAGTTTGGAGTAACAGTTAGTGTTTTTGTGAAGTTGTGTTATATGTTGGTTCAGGTGCTCCTAGTTTTAAATTTACTTATGTCTTAACCAGTATTGTGTGTCGATGTAAACAGTTATTAGGCATGTAAAACACGTGTTTCAGCGGCCGGCTGGCAACCTTTCTCCAGTGATCGATGTCTATCATCAGCAATAATGATCCTGTTGTTCCGCCATATATGGACATTTCTTGGAAGACATATCTATCTGAATATTACTAACCTATGAATGTTTTTTACTTCCGAATACTACATTTCATTACCATAAATTATAAGGAAGCAGGATCCTGAACACATTCCTTGATAGACAGACGGATACTAACGCTTACACTACCGACGGCGCATGTTGAGTAAAGGTAAGCGAACATTTTGAATCCTTATAGAGATTTATTCTCCTACCAAAATAAGTGAAACTGTCTACTTCGTGCAATTACCCATTACACAATTTCATCATCCAACTTTCATTAAAATGAAAGTTATTATTTACAGCGCTTTATTTTATAGATATATGCGCTACTAGTATTGTTACATCAAGATCTAATCACATTACTTAGACACATTCAAGCTTTCATGTTTTAATACTCTATTGGTTTGTAGAAAGGAAAGACGTGTTTTAGAAGAATATCAACGTGCTCTAAGAACTATGCCGAACAAGAAAGATCGTGAAGAAATTGAACGTCTTAAACAAGAAGTATGTTTACTTAACTAATAATCAATATTCTCAGTTTTTACCTACATCTTAACTTCTCAGTAACAATCAACTATATTTATTTGTAAACGTCCCGGAAATTTAGGGCTATAAAAGAAATTCGAAGGAATGTGGAATATTTTTTTGGTGCTACATTTTTACAACTTACTGTAAATAGGCAAAGATGGATGGTGGCTGTCAGTGGTGTCCAGGACTCGCGTTTCCCCCTATTTGTGACTCGTTACCTGGATATACCAGCATCCCATAGTTGACGTCCACTCCGGGACTCGGACTCCGTACCGTCCGCTTCAAACGTCATCGCGTTATCCACTTAGTTACTGAGTCTTGATGAACACTAGCTTGTGCAATGGGATGAACTTTTAATTCATTTTTGTATTGTTTGTTCAAATCCTCCCATTATTGTTTAGGACTGCAATTGATCAGTCTCTTATTGCCATATGTAATGTTAATAGCTATCTGTATCATAAACAACACATTCTAAAGTCCATCGCAGTTTTCATTTTAGTCGATCTATATGGAATAATTGTCGGTAGGTACTTGTATAATGTCCACTCGAAATAGTAAAGTTGGCTTTTTCATAGTACTGTGAATCCTCACCGAATTCTCGGTATTTTATTCTTCAATTCTTAACACAATCGAATATATTTGAACATGAAATTACAGAACGTCTCAGTAAAATCTGAGAAGCATGCAGTAAATACTTAATTTGCATAATGTCACTCAATTGTCTCAAACTTGACTGTTCAGTTAATCGTCTCCAGACTTCACTACTCTTTCGTTTCCACACCAATCGTTCTTTGTCCTTGTTCTCTTTTCTTTGATCATCTTAACTTTCTGCTCCCAGGCGTTTTACTTTCGATTGATGATACATACTACTTAAATCTGCTGACATCAGTAGCACACATCACAATAGCAAAATTTATTGAAAGTCCATGATCAGAGTTCACATTGAATAATTGAATGCAATGAAAATTCATCTTAACCGATAGTGATTTCTTTTCTTATCAATTGTATTCGGAGATCGCATGTTCTCAATAGTAACAACACATGCTCAGGAGTTTTTATTTTCGAGTTATTTCGAATCCTTATTAACTAAGTAGGAAGGATTTGAAAGTGACCAACTTGGTCTCGTGTGCAGTTACCGGTATGAGGGCTAATATCACTTCCTGGTTGCCCACACCGTGGAAGGATATTTCTTGAGGGACCTGAAAAAGAAGTTGGATTAGTGTTGGTCCTAACGGCTTGGGAGTGTGACCGCAATGCTCAAGGGACAACTGCTTGAGGCCGGTCACGCACGGCCTTTTTGTGGGAGATTTTTGACGTGTTAGCTCCGTTCTTCAAAGGACCTTACCACCGGAGACGGAAATCCGTGGGATAAGACGAGGTGTGCATTTTTAGGGTCGACCTTTTCTAACCCCACCCCTCCTTGTGGGAAGACAGCGTCGCTGTTATGCTGGTTGTCTGAACGAAACACCTTACTGCCGTCACATCTCTGTACAGTTGGCAGTATGACTTCGCCTTCGGACCTTGGGATTACTGCTTTTAGTCTTACCGCTCTTCACGCGACCTGTCTGGCATGGTAGGACCTTGAGAAACGATTGTTCCAGTATAGTTCGATTGGTTCATCACGATAGTCAAGCCTGACCACCACGTCAAGGTAGCAGAAACGGTAGAAATCAAGCTGGTAACTGATATGTGCGTTTAGCAAATTGCCCCGAAATTGTCCATTTCTGTGAATCCATCCAAGAATGGTGTTTGTGATTGTCTTTATATTCTGTTGGTTGTTTTCGTTTAATAGAGTTGTGTCATTTGTTTACAACTACACATCGATTATTAATTGTTTTAGTGACATTTTTGTGTGATAAAATTCTCTGTTATAATCCAAGTAAATTCAATTTTTTCTGTTATTCTGTTCAGCTTGAAGAGTCTCGTGTTGATATGGGTAAACGTGAAGTTCGTTGGCATGCTGCTCTAAGCCGATTACGTACTCGAATTGATGAATTTGAAACAGAACGTAATGAACTTAAAGGACGTATAAGTAGATTAGAAGAAGAACGTATATCATTACAAGCTAAATTAGCTAAATTACAAGTAACTTGTAATAATAATGAATCGAATTCAATAAAACAACGATCATCTTCAGCACTTCGTCAGGTTTGTTTCTATTTACAGTTTAATTTACTTCCCTTTAAGAGAAGGAAAAAGAAGCTAATCTGTTATTAATTATCTGAAGGGGTTTTGTGGAGATTTAGTATTTTCATAGTTGAAAGCGTGAGTCAATTGAAGCTAGACCACCATGGAAAACCTGGAAGCACTGGACAGCCGTTTCGTCCTATTGTGGGACTCCTCAGCAGTGCGCATCCACGGTCCCCTCGCGAGATTCGAACCCAGGACCTACCAGTCTCGCACCAGAGCCCTCAACCTCTAGACCACTGAGCTAGCATCCAACGGTGTTAATGTCTAACTGTTATTGAGAAAAACCAATGTTAAGGAACAGTCTGGGGAAAGAAATATTTTATTTTCTATAATATTTACTGATGGTTTTTCATAGTATGTTTATTTATAAAACACACATATCATATTCATGTTGTAAATCATGAATCGATCTTAGCTAGGCTAACATTTAAAACCAGAAAACACTAAGTAGTTGTTTCATCCTAGCATAAGACTCCTTATGAATGCATATTCACGACCCCGTCACTGAGAATTGGATGTAGGATCACAGTGATGGTGCGCAAACGCTTAACCTCTGAACTACATATATACTTTTTGTTAAGAAAACAGAACTGAACCACGTTTTCAATGTAGAGTATTCGGGAATTGGCGAAAAACCATGTGATATAATTATTTGTTTCACAAATATGAAGAAGTTGATGGGACTAGATATTGTGTTTTGGTCATAAAATGTCAGCATATCTCGTTAAATTGTTCTAGTCTATGCTGTTCATTCGTACAAATCAAGAGTTGAAAAGCGGCAGGACCTGACAATATACCAGCCGTGGCACTAAAGTCAGACTTTTAAGTAAATTCAAAGTTGCTTCACATTCTATTCAGGAAGTTTTGGGAAGAAGAACAAGTGCCACCAACGGGCTAGAAAGAAGAAAACCTCATCAAGGTACCAAAGAAAGATGTGAGAAAATGTGAGAACTACGGAGGCATCACACTGTTATCAGTACCAGGAAAAGTTTTCAAAAGATTTGCTGAACTAGATGAAAGATTCAGTAGACGCCGAACTTCGAGATCAACATGCCTGATTCCGTAGGGATCGGTCGGGCACTGACCAAATCGCGACACTACTGATCATCGTTGAACAATCAGTTGAATGGAACTTGTCAGCATACAACTTCCTTGACTATAAGGAAGCGTTTGAAAGTGTGGATAAGAGAGCCTTATGGAAACTCCTTCGACACTGTAATGTACATGAAGAAATCGTCAATATCATCAGGAATTCTTATGACGGACTACACTGAAAAGTCGTGCATGAAGGAAAACTGACAGGTGCATTCCAAGTAAGGATCGGAGTCAGACAAGGATGCTTGCTCTCCTCCTTCCTCTTCCTTCTGGTTGTTGGCTGTATTATGAAGACCTCGACATCTAAGGGAAGGCACGGAATACAATGGACAGCTCGGAATCAGTTAGATTTAGACTTCGTAGATGACCTAGCTCTCCTGTCTCATACACGCGAACAAATACAGATGAAGACAACTAATGGAGCAGCAGCCTCTACATCAGTATGCCTCAACATACACAAGAGAAAAAGCATGATCCTCAAATACAACACCCAATCACACTTGATGGAGAAACTCTGGAAGACGTGGAAAGTTTCACGTATCTGCGTAGCACCATCGATGAACGTGGAGGTTGTGATGCAGACGTATTTATAAATAGTTGTCTACGCAAAGTACTCAACATTCACTGGATGATTAGCAATGGGAAAGAACTGTCCAGGAGATGGTTGGATGAAGAATTATTGTGAGCGGCCTATGCTCCTCCATGAGGGGTAACAGGCGTAAGTAAGTAAGCAAGTAAGTATACTGTGGATAAATTTTCGATTTGTACTTACTTTAAAACTGATTCGTTTGACTGTGTAGATGTTTTTCAAGAAACTGTGTCTGTTGGGACAACGTTACCAGAATAAAATTGTTAAACCTATTTGCATTCTCTTTCAACAACTGTCTCGGACTAGGCTTGGAGATATGTTTTTGTAAGAGCTGACTTTATGCTATTGGTATAATCTGCTCCGCATTAGCATAAGTTCATATTGATCAGATTCAAAGCTGAAAATTCTCACTTATTAACATATTCAGAGTCTAGCCTGAAACGATATTTATGAAACTCAACCGAATGAATTGTTCTTCAAGATTATTTTTTGGAGTTCAATATTGATGTAAAGTGTTTATAGATCAGAGGGGGTTTTGTGGAGAATTTAGTATTTTCATAGTTGAAATCATGAGTCAATTGAAGCTAGACCACCATGGAAAACCTAGAGGCACTGGACAGCCGTTTCGTCTTATTGTTGGACTTCTCAGCAGTGCGCATCCACAATCCCACACTCGCGAGTTCCGAACCCAGGACCTAGCAGTCTCGAGCTAGAGCCCTTAACCTCTAGACCACTGAGCCGGTATCCAACGGTGTTAATGTCTAACTTCAACTAATCCACGAAATTGAGCAACCGTTCACCAATTGTCTTCAGTGAGTTGATATCTCTACAACAGACTTGGTAGAACTCCACTGGTCACTGCTTCCCACTAGAACTCAAGGAGATATCTCTTGAAGTCAGTCACTAGTGAGCATATGATTATAGATCAGAGGGGGTTTTGTGGAGAATTTAGTATTTTCATAGTTGAAGTGTTTACTTTGGGAGTATCTTATCGTTTATTATTTAATTTTCCTTTAAAGTTCTGTCTCTTTTCCTCGTGTTCTTCTCTCTTGTATCAATTTAGACAGTGAATTCAATCTCACAATCTATTAGTCTAACTCCGCTTAATAATAATAATGATGATGATGTATCGAAGATCACAAATAATACATACTGTCAACGTTCAAGACAATTATCACGTACACGTTCTTCATCATCATCAGCGTCATCAATCTCTCGACCTTCAACAAAAGTAAACAAACCTGGAATAATCAATAATCATAAACAGAATACTATTTCTTCTTCGAATAAAGTCTCTAGCATGATCCCTCAATTGAATAATAATCATAATAGTAATAAATTATGTCACCAAGAGTCTAATTCACCTGTTACTACTGGTACACGTGAAAGTATTGCTAGTGGTGGAGGTTATTTCACCGGAGATGATGACTCTGTCTCAAATGGTGGAAGCAGTGAACGAGTAGTTCGTTTATCTTCACGTCCAAACAATTTCATTAGCAACAATAATGGTGATGATCATAGTAGTAACGTTGCTATCATTTCTAATGATAATCGTAAGAATACTAGTGAACAAGAGAAGGAGTCAATGGGTTTTATTGTTAAACAAAATGTTAATTCTTCAAATGTGATAAACGTTTTGGATAAAAATAGTACAGTAACAGAAACACAGTAAGTGTCTTTGTAAAAGACCACATTGTGTTTAACGATATTGTTTTATTTTGATTATGTTTCATTTCTTTGAATGGCAACATCCTTTCACTGTGAGGATAATTCCAATACCATTCAACTCAGGGAATGAAACACTACTGAAAGTATACACTTGAACTGACAAATCTCTCTATATACTCAGATTAAAGCTATATTGTTTGTGTGTATAGGGAGTTTAGTGATATTGCTTGTCTATCCAAACCTTAGTAGTTGCCAGTAGTGGGTTTTGAACTTGTGATCTGAAGTCTAAAGTTCTAATGTTTTATCAGAAGGGGGTTTTGTGGAGATTTTAGTAATTTTATATTTGAAATTATAAGTCAATTGAAGCTAGACCACCATGGAATAACTGGGAGCACTGGACGGCCGCTTCGTCCTACTGTGGGACTCCTCAACAATGCGCATCCACTATCCCGCCTCGCGAGATTTGAACCCAGGATCTATCAGCCTTGCGCGCGAGCGCTTAACCTCTAGACCACTGAGCTGGCTGGCATCTAACGGTATCTAACTTCAACCGATCCACGATTGTCTTCAATGAGTTACTATCTCACAACAGACCCGGTTGAACTCCACTGGTCACTGCTTCTCACTAGAACTCCAGGAAATACCTCTTGGAGTCAGCAACTAGTGAACATATGATTATTATCAGAAGGGGTTTTGTGGAGATTTTAGTAATTTTATAGTTGAAATCACGAGTCTAATGTTTTAACTATTAAATCACCGTTCCACATTTGTCTAGAAAACTTGGGATTACAGGGCATCAGGTCAACTAGGTTTGTATTTTAATATTTATTTCTATCTGTATGTTAAAAAGCTGTATACTAATCATTCAGTTGAAAGACAGTCAATTATGGTCACTACAATTCAAAACTGAGCTACTATGGTTGTTATCTATAAAGATATTTAACCAAAAATATCGACTGAATTGTACTCATCACATTGAATCCCTCCGACCTAGGTGTCCTCTCACTGTTCATCTACCAACCAGCGAAATCGTTGTTACTTCGGTTGATAATTTCTACAATACAGAAATGTCCTCTCGAATCCAACTATGATCTTGCTGGTCTATAATTTGGTCATCTTCACCCTCTCACCTACCGTACGTAATCATTTGATGATGATTGTATCAATTTAGTTTGATGACTGTATTATTCTTGTCTCATATTGTGTACTTTCTGTAACTTTCTGCTTCCTTCATAGATCAAATCATCACAACCAACACATGAAAGATTTTACCAACAAAGTAGATAATAATCAACAAGAAAAGTTACCCATTCCAGGAACAGCTGCTTCTGGCACCCTAATCCGAAGTGTAAAGCACACAGATGGTTCGGTAAGAGAATATTCTTTATGAAAATCTATCAGTTTATCTGGATCTTAAGATTTTATCTAACTAGAAAATGTTGCTCGACGAACTGTTGTATTAGGTGGACAACGCTAGAAATGTTTATCATCAGATGGTAATTTGTGGTCTAGTAGTTAAGCTCTGACTTCAATACTGTCAATTTTGTGCGTGTATACTACTGGGGAGTTTTACAATAGAACGCAACAGGTTTTCAGTACATCTTGGTTTCCATTTATACCTCAATTGAGGTCAGTCCATTAGGAATAACATCTACATATATAACATCTATGACTAATTGTTGATAAATACTTAGTTAGGGTTAACCCCCAAGGCCACAACAAGTGATTCATAGGAATATTCATGTATTTTTTCCACTCTGATAATGGTGAATCACAGAGGTGACTACTAGTTTCAATAACATTGGAACATTTTTGATCCCGTAACTGTATTATTGAACGTTATATTTGTCAGATATACTATTGCTAATAAATCTTAGTTAGCGAGAAACTTGGATCAAAAGCATTTTAATGATCTCTAATCACCCATTAATATCAAAACATAATCCTACCGTTGTGACTTGAGACACTAATCAGCATCATTTGTTAAGTCTACTAATCAGAATTCTAATTTCCTCTATTCCACGTCTACCATTTCTTCCATAGCCTAGTGTCCCCGACTTGACCAATTATGCGTCTGACCTGCTTGTTAACATTGAAGCAGTACAAGTCAAACTCATATTGGTCCTCTATTATTAAGCCCTTTTCTATCTCCTAACTTGAGTCCGAAAAGTCAGCAGCCAGATCTCATTATTACTATATGGTAAACATACGTACGTTTATACGCAAATATACTGGAAGGCATCGCATCGCATAAAATGAAAAATCACAATTACACATAAACGAGTCAAAAGTGGCTATGAATAAGGCAAGCTGTAGAAAATCTACTTACAATGAACTAGGAATAGTTAGTAGTATAGTAATAGTTAACAGGTCAACCAGAAGCTTAAGATAAACAGAATGTGTATACATAGTCACCCAGTTACTTAGGTTAAATATAATAAAAATATAAATGATAAATCTTCTAAATGAACGTTTGAATCTGGTTCCTAGGCTTTTAACTCCAGGCTAAATATATACGACAACTTGACCACGAGAAAATAGATGTGAAATATGGAAAAAAACCCGCTTCATTCCAAGGTTAATTTATGTACAGAAAAGTGAGGGTATTTATGGTATTTCAGATGGCTTTGGGCTTCTAGAACTCAACTAAACATTGTAGTAGGATAGGTAATCATTCAATCAGAAATGTGACACATAACTTCTCACTTTCTAGATATTTCGGAGAAACATCTATTGAATACTGACTGGATAAAATGTTTCCCAGTGTTTTCAAGATCCCTCTGAGTTTTTTTTCAATCAATACTCTGGGTCTCCCCAATAATAATTCGGAATCGTTCCTAACTTTCACGATATTCATCCCGTTACAATATCCAACATGATGTTGAATCACTTAATCCATCGGTCTTATATTGTAACTTAATCGATAGAGCTCGATTAATTCCCGACAGACTATATTTCATTAATTACTACTATTCAATGATCATTTTTATAAAATCGTTATCCTGATACTTATCCTTTATTTATCAATTTATAGATTGAACAAACTTATTCAAATGGTGCTATTGTTGTATCTTATGCTAATGGTTCAGTGAAAGAAATTTTTCCTGACACTGTAACTGTAGTTGTATCTTTATTCAATGGTGATATTAAACGAACTTTACCAGATGGTCGTGTAGTAAGTGTTTTGTCTTGTATCAATTATTCATTTGTCAAATATTGTTTGTACATAAATGGCTTATTTATTTATCTGTGATATTGCCCAGGTGCCCAAACCGAAGCAGGTTGTTTTCTTAGGGGGTCACACCCCAAGCCTTTGACCTAAAGGTCTGATCCACAAGGCAATAGAGCATCATGAGGAGATGCAGTCCGATGGTAGTCGGCGACCAACTATTTGTTCATACGCCATTTGTTCCCTCAGGATACTGGAGCCAGCCCATGTGCACCATTGGTTTGGAATGGGGGTTTTCAAACTCCACTAGGTGGACTTTCCATGTCCACCAACTTGGTTAAGGTACCGGATATTCGCTTTTCATCCTCTCAACTTCGTAAACAACACTCCCGCCGCTGTCAGAACGCAGTGAACAGGACTTCCCTGTCAGAGGCTATATATTCGCGTGTCCATGTGAGAGCATTTGGAGAGGGAGAGCGCACTCTCCTCACTCTCGGATGTATCAGGGCATTTGGGGGCATAAATGACTAGTGAAATGAGTATATTCGAAGTTAGGTCTTAAAGTTTTTGCATTATAAGAAAGTAATGTATAATCTTGAAAATTACATTATCATTGACTCAGCAAAACATTTGTTATAAGGCCGTAGTCAACACTGTTGATCTCTTTGTCCGTTTGTTTGCTTCATTCCTTACGTCAATAAATCTTATAACATAATCTTTCAGTATGCTTTGTTATTATCTTTGAATATCGGGCTTAAGTTAACAATTATCAGACTTCTGTGGTTAAAATTTATCATTAACATCTCATCATTCATTGACTTATTGAACGATATCCTGCTTAGTAGCAACTTCAAATGGCTTTTTTTGGTTTTAATATATTTAAATTAGTTTTCTCCGATTAACTTGTTGTAGAATGGCCGATAAATCACATAATCAGTATGGAGATTTGTGGAGATTGTAGTATTTTCACAGTTGAATTCACGAGTCATGGCCATCTAGTACTTTCAGGTTTTCGATGGTGATCTAGCTTCGATCGACTCGTGAATTCAACTGTGTAAATCACATAAGCACAGATAATCTTAACTTAACTAGAGGACGGACACAGTGATGCAGATAACAAAACTCTTAATGACAACCAATCAAACATCTATTGTCATGTGACCAAGGGACAATAATAGAAACCCCACTTTTAATGCAAGTTGTCGTTGATGATGTCGCTGTTTAGAATCATGATGAAATCCGGCATACGTTTCAGAAAATCAGCATTTAATATTCCTGTAAACAACTTCCAACTGTATACTTTCATAATATAGCTATGTGATGAACCTGTGAGATTGTTTATCATGAAGTTATCTTGCAATATGAATTGAGATTAGTTCATGAACACCATTAATAACCAGAAAACATCCAACAAATCCTTATTCTAATTCAAAACTCCCTGTTCATCCATAACCCTTGCAAGAGATTGTACATAGGACTGCAATTTTGAATGTAATTTTGGGACTGTTTGAGGATGTATTTTTGAACAGCTAATTAGTTTTCATTGTTTTAGTCTTTCATGTTCTTACTTAGCGTCTTGGAAATCGGAGTGGTTCCTAATTATCATCAAGTATGAGTAAAGAGGCCCCAAATCCAACGGGGTAAATACGTATATTGATAGGGACAACTACTCAGACATAGATGACGCGACCCGGATTTAATAAGGACTCTTAGATTTTTATAAGCCGCTATAAGCGACTTATCAAATAATGATGTTCTTATTATTATCGACTAGCCTGGAGAAGAACTCTTAAAGTTTTAGGGGAAACGGTGGTCCGTGGGAGTATGAAATAGATATTGTGAATAAAATTGATTGTCTTGGGAGCCATCGATAAATCCTTGAGAAAACTCTTCAGAAACTCAGAAAATACATAGATGATTAATTTACGAAACGAGGAATTAAGTATTCACTATTCTTACTGAATAATTGCAGAATTCACTACCGATGTCAACATATCTAACTGAACACTTTAGTACCTCAAAGTCATATGGCTCTTACAAACATCTATTTGTTGTGTGTATACGATAACGTTTGTTATAAAGCTTCGTCCATACTACCTGGCATCTGTTTTCCATTCGGTGTTTCTGATTAAAAGTTGTTTGTGAATTAGGAAGAAGGAATCTAAGCATTTAGGTATAATACCTATCCAAATGATCTTTTCTCTATATTGTCAGCTGCTTGAACATGAAGAAAAACATATCATTTCATTCCAGCTCAATGGTTGATGAAGATCATGGACACCAGGAGACGTGAAAATACTAGGTTTCGTCCAATATAACGGTACTTAATAATCTCAATATCTTTTTGAAGGCTAATAGTTTGGCCTCTTGTTTTCGATTGTTTTCCGCTGGATATCATATCTTGGTGACAACTGACTCAAATGATTTAACTTCTCTTCTGGATAATCTTTCAGCTTAAAAATGAATATCACATTTTTTGAAGAATATTGTAATTCGACTCAAACTACTATTTGTTTAATAAGTAATATGTTAATAGTGGCATATATGCTGTCTAGAATTATGTCACTGATTATGTTCGACATCTCGTTACTAGGTCAGAAAGTTAAATTCCCGTCTTTAATTACTTCTATGAATAACTGTGTAGGGTAGCCCTTTTATAATTAAATTTTAGCTCAAAGTTGAGTTCATAAATCTAAACGTAGGTTACATGAGTTTTATCTCTATTTTCCCTTTTCTAATCTTAATTTATGTACATAAACATATTTAGATATATCATTATGCAGCTGATGGAACAGTTCAGATAACTTATCCTAATGGAACTGAAGAGATTACATATTCTGAGTAAGTCAATGTTGTTTCACTCTACATGTGTTTATGCGCCTGAAGAGAGTATAACTGGGTTTCTGTGGAACACATGTCATCATAATCTATCACCGAGTTGGTTCTTTACTTGTTAAGGTTCGATTCTTTTTGTACTCATCTTGCTAATAAGATGTAGAAACTTTAACCAACATAAATTTGTTTCAATCTCTTCGTTGATTATGACTGACTGATAGCCTGACGGAAATATGGATCTGGGCAATGTTATCATACTTCAACTGATAAGCAATATTTTTTACAACTATATTCTACGTTTCTGCATATTAACCGCCCATCCGAATTCTCTTCATAATATTATGATATTCGATAATTGTTTGTCTTCAGCTTTTTGTTAGTGAAATGAAAGTGATTAATCTCGAAAGAAAATAGAATTCTCAATTTAATTAGCAACTTTTGAAAGCATCTATTTATAGCTAATTAGTTGTGACCTACTCATAAAGTAACTGACCAACTACAACTTAGTCTACTCAGCTTTATAAGCATTAGGCAATAGACTTAAGATCAAATAGAGCGGCACAGGTAAATTCATTTTTGTATCTCCCTGCAGATCTTCAGTCCCAGAATTGTTTCTAATGTAATTTTTCATTCGATCTTTTGAATTATTTTGTCAATCTTTGGTCTTTGTTACATCCTTGATCTGTCTACTGAATAATATACAGGAGAGAACTTGTCTTGATCTGGATTAAGGCCTTGGCACGATCCATATCAGTCTTTCTCGCTATCATAACGATGATAGTTATTCTATCTGCTCTGATTTTCTTTACTCTCTGTTAATTTGATATGGTGGCCTGGATTAACACATATTTTTGCCAGGCCCTTCGTCAGCTGATGACTAACTGACTCGAGCGATTAATCTTCGATGATTAACTATACAAAGTTAGATAATTTAATGCTCAAAAATTGATCTTTCATTATCTAAGTAACCAGTGTGTTAGTTGACGATTGGGTAGGGTGATTTCTATATACAAAAAGCAAAATGTTCTTTTTAGGCAAAGATGAATAGTGGCTAGCAGTGAAATCCAGGACGCGCGTTTCGTCCTATTTGGGACTCGTCAGCTGGATGTACCTTCATCTCAGAGTTGATGTTCATTCTGGGACTCGAACCCAGTACCCTTCGATGGGAAGATTCAAACAAACAATACCAAATGAATTTAAAATGTTCTTTTTGTTTTGTTTCAGTGGACGTCAAGAGATTATCTATTCTTCTCGACAAATAAATCCACACAAAGGTTTACTACTACCAACGACAATAGTCAATTCATCAAAATCCTTGACAAATGAACAAATTTATCAACAATTTAACAACAATAATAACAGTGTTAAAGAAATTCTGTTGCCTAATGGTCAACGTGAAATTCATTCTAGTTCAGGAATTAAAGTTAGTTGAATTTTGTGAATCATCCAATGATTGTATTTTGTGATTAATTTATGTTTTGCTATGAACCAGTTCAATGATAAATAATAATAGCTGTGTTTCTGTTATATCTTGTGGCCGAGTGGATAACCAGTTAATGTATGACGTGATAAGACTGCCATTCAGAGAGCAGCGAATTATTGATTGAAACAGTGACACACTAAAACCGTACGAGCAGTCTAGAGTGTTTATTTTTCCTGCTTTCTGCTTAGCCCAGCCAGTTAAGTCCAGAACACCAATAACAGCCTCTGTGGTATGAATGATTATTCAGAAAACATACTGGCTTTATATACTAATCAAACAGACCACATCGTACCATAAAATAGGAAATAACATATGTACAATATTTGGCCAAATGTGGCTGTGAATAAGAGGAACAGTAATCAATAGACTGGGGATAACTCAGCGGTGGTAAATCGTATGACAATAGTCTATTAGTCAAAATAAAGCTTATAATAAGGGGAACATGAATATGAATAGTTAAGTTAATTAGCAATTATACAATAGGAAATATACATATTACATTGATCCATAAATAGTCCTCAAAAGTTACCATTCACAATTCTCTTCGGGATACAACAGTTTCTTATGTGTGTGTGCTGTTAATTAGATGTCCCACGTTAAAATGAAACATTTGTCTATCGCTTTGTAGTTTGGTTTGATTTTCCATATATAGTTTCCACCATGTACTGGTATTTGTTGTGACATTTAAATGAAATAATTTCTATAGTTGAAATCATGTATCAATTGAACCTAGACCACCATGGAAAACCTGGACATTAACACCGTTGGATGCCGGCCAGCTCAGTGGTCTAGAGTTTAGGTGCTCTGATGCGAGACTGATAGGTCCTGGGTTCCAGTCTTGCGAAGCGGGATGGTGGATGCGCACTTCTGAGGAGTCCCACAATAGGACGAAACGTGTGTTCAGTGCTTCCAGGTTTTCTGTGGTGGTCTAGCTTCAATTGACTCATGATTTCAACTATGAAAATACTGAAATCTTGACAAAACCCCTTCTGCGAATAATTTCTTCTTATTTTGGAATGCTTTGATGACTTATTATCAGTCAACGTAGAACCTAGCAGATGTGTACATTGATCAAAGTTCCCATACTCTACTAGCACAGTGAGATGAATCTCTGAGTAATATTGTCAGTACCAGTATTGTTGGTAATAGAAATGATTAGAGGTCGAAAATAAGATTTTAGAATAGAATATAGATTTGTGAAATTTAAAAAACGCTTTTATAAGGAAAGTAAAAAACTTTAGATCTAAAGGGGTAGAAATAATGAAGCGACCTACATCATCGTGGACGATTTTTGGCAAGTCATCCAAAGAAAGCGAATTCTAGCTGCTTCAGTTCTTATATTCAGGAGAAGCATTGTTAACATGTTCTCATTCAGTGTAACTTATAACTATGTGCACACTGGAAAATGACGATTAAGTAAAGTATAAGGGGATTTATTAGAGAACAATAGGTATGAACAACATAAATGGGATCTATTTAATCCTTAGCTAGAAATTCTGAATAGATGCTCAGTAGTATTTTCAACCAAATTGACTAGGATTTAATTATGATTAATATCTGTCTTTATAATACAGATGAAGATGTTTTAAAGTGTAAGATAGTAAATAATTCGATAGCTGTATAGATCTTTAATATTTGAGGTAATTGTACTTGTATATACGCTATGTAACTTTTAATTAAAACAAACATATTAAAATGTGATATTGGTTGCAGAAGAAAGCTATTAAAATGAAAATGTAATTAACAAATGTTATAACGCGAAATATAGCGTATTGCGATAGGACTACGCGAAATTCTACCGATTGACCAAATTCAGATATCCTAGTTCGACCCCAATACTGTTTCCCAACTCCAATAAATCAGAACACAGCCGTTAAATGAGAATTGTTTATGGGGTCAGCAGCAGAACAAAAATGGTTTACAGACAAGGCATATTTATACAGTTACGATGACTATTAACAGTACCCAATGGAAAGAAAGGACTCGTAAATGTTATAATTAGGACAACTCAAAATTGACCAATAGGGAAACGACACATGAAAGTCATAGTTAGGACACTGTAAATAATGGCCAATAGGAAATAACATGCGAATTATGTGAAGAGTCTGGAAACATACCATTTTACATTCGGGATAATTTTTGGGATATTCTTGTGAATATCCTAACAACAAAGTTGTTTTAGCGAGAGTATAATTTATTGACGAACCAATCAGAAGCGTTTGAAGGATTTCAAGGTTACGCCGCCAATTTCAGTACCTGATGCTCAATCGGTTCATAGTAGATTTTAGAGAAGACTTGACAATTAAGCGCGTACAATAAATGGAACTACTATGAAGTTTCTTTATTTGTGATTTCGGTAATCAAACGACTTGGAGACGTTGTGGTATTGTTCCGTGGTATTGTTCCTCGATGTAAGACGTCTGCTAGAATAGGAACTTTTTTCTCTCGATCGAGATTGAGACTAAGGCAAATTATAATTGCTCCAAACTGTATGATAAAAGCACCCGTAACATTGGGCGCAATATTCGATGTTACTGAAGCTTCGACTGTTCAGTGGTATGAATATTGTAGGTATATATGATTAATGAAAATGAATAACTTACACAACCGGAGTACACACTAACAATATTAAAGCTATGTGGTCGAGCCTGAGAGAGTTTTTGCGACCTTATCATGTTTTCAGAGACCAACTGTTATGGAGCTATATGGATGAGTTCCCCTACCTTATGCATTACGATTTTAGAACCTTCGAACCTATTTCTAACCTTGACAAGTTTTTGGACTATGTAGAAGAAGTGTATCTACTTTAATTCTTTGGTTTTGTATAATATATTTTTACAGTAAGCTGACTGTTTACTGACTGGCTAATATATCTCTAGGTTACTTAAAATTCGTTGAAAGGTCGTCCATAAATTATAGTGCCTCCAGTTGTTTATTTTTCTTGTTATTTCTAAGTCACGTGAATGTTATTTTCTTTATTGTGTGTGTGTGTTCTTAGCATGAATAGTCATAATCATTACTTAATGGATTAACGAAATATTAGTTTATCTTTTAAACAACAAGTATCTTGTACTCTGTTTTTCTATTCAGTTTTGAAAGTTGATGATACGAAAAATTTGCAAGTATTCGATTGTAGGTGTCTTCGAAAAATAAAAGTAGTGAGTAATTATGAGACAAAGTCTATAGTTTATTCAACTAATAAGGTTATAAATTGTGCTTAAACTAGATAGTTTGGGCATATGTAGATTACATGTCTATCCACTAACCTCCCATTTCTAACACAATTATGCCTAACTTCCAGATAAGTTAGACATTTCATCTACCATAAACTGTCTTCTGGATTTGAAGATACCTTGGTTAACACCTATAGTTGTAGACTTTAGATAACGCAGTTCAAAATTGGTCACTGTAGTGCAGTTGTACTCATTCTTTATTTTCTTTCAAGTCTCCTTTTTCTACGAAGCATGAAGTATGACAACTGAAACTGTTGTTTATTCATGATAAGTCGTGCATTTTCTTTGGCTGTTCTGCTGGTCACATAAATCATTGAAACTCGCAAATGTAATGTGTTCAACTAAATTTTTCAAAGTTCATTTAAAACAAGTAAGGTAAGGATGGTTTAATACATGAGTGAATAAAGTCTTCTATAAACTTTGCTATAAATGAATTAATCCATCTAAATTTGTACACTTTTTCTAAACTTTTAATTCTCAGTGTCGTGTATATCCAGATGGTACCACGAAGACTATATTTCCCGATGGTCGACATGAAACTCGTTACAGTTCTGGACGTTTACGTGTTAAAGATGCTAATGGAAATTTACTATTGGATACTAGATTACCTATATTGAATAACATTACTACTAATCGTAATAATGGTATTTTAAATGATAGATCTACGAAAATTTCTATTACTAATCAATCAAGTGGTGGTAATTTAATCATGAAATCTAATTCCTAAATAAATCTACAAACTCTTAAATAGGTAAAAACCATGCAAAAAATTATCTTTGTTTCAAAATGAGAAGTGTTTACCCTAAAAGAAAGCGGCTGTGATTTGTCTTCTTTATTTTGTTTTTTCCCTTCACATTTATAACCAAAACCGTATTTTACTTCCGAAAAAGGAAGACAGTTTACAAGCTATCCGAATTTTCACCTGATTTCGTCAAATCCCTGAGGAATCGTCCACACGTGTTTATATATATAATTTCCCTTAACACTAACCTGTCTGTATATCGATCTATTGTTTAAAATTGAGAACTACCAATCACAATCACTTAATATTATTTGCAGCATTTTTATTGGTTAATTGCACACTTTCATGTGTGTGTGTTTTTCTATCTCTTTTTTGGCTTTTCTGATCCAATCATAATTCAGTAAATAGATTCTATTTAGGTTCACATTTATTCTTGTTGTATATATACCATTGAAGAAATGGTGTATTAAAACAAAATATCCATTTGACTTTTTACTCAAGTGTTTCCCTTTTTTCATCTGTGAAACTGTAGAGTTTTGATTTGTTTTCCTTTTTTTAATTTTACGTTTGAATCTTTTTCTAACCGATCATCTTATCTAGATTGATTATACCTCGGTTACTACTAGGTGACCATCTATTATTATTATTCAAAAAATTATATTAAAATGAATTGTGAGAATCAGTTGTTTATCTCATACACCATTTAGGAAAAGAGAGTGAGAGTTATTCCTGGTTAGTTTTCATTTCAAATTTCTTTATTTTGTTTCTTACTGCACAAATAAACTCGATTGATTATCTTGTAATAGTTAGTATTCATTGAAATAACGATTGTTTTATTTGATATTCTAGAATTCGTTTTCATAAATCTAATAGTGGTAAAAATATAAGGTGCTGGAGGCTTTGGACCAATCGATCAGAATTAAAACAATACTTCTCTAGATTATCAGCAAAATTTACTGTGTACATGTTTTATTACTAGCTGAGTAAAAGTAGTTAATACTTAGAATTGATGAAAATATACCTTTCATGCAACTACACAACGATTATGATTAAGTGGCCCTTTATTTTGACGCCAATTAGATCAGACGATGATGTTGTCGATGGGCTCACCACTTTAGTAGCTCTAAATCTGACTCCAGTTTGATCGTATGGTTGAAAACTGCATTGTTTAATTATCGAGCTGACTTCGCTGAGTTTTTGCTTCAAAAGAATGGAGTACAAAAGGTTCTTCATCGACGTATTTTGCTGCTCAAGGTTTGTCGTCGGCGTGCTCACCACTTTAGTGGCCCCGTATCTAACTCCAATAATATTATATGATTGGTTGCTATTGAGATAAAGATATCGCCAATCCTTGTATATAATCATCGACTTCAGTCGCGTTAGCACATAAGGAAATTAGATAATTTCAATACGAGAATGGATTTTGAATACGTATATTTTGTACAATCTTTGGTTGGAATACGAAGCCTAACAAGATGACGCACAATGGAGTTGAGTGAACCAACTCAGTTTAGCCAAGCGTGAATCGATACTTATTGTCACGCAAAATAAGTTACAAACATGTGTTGATTAAGATAAGAAATGCGCACACATACGCTTACACAAAAAACAGTCAAGGTTAATAAGCAAATAATTAATATAGTCAAAATATGACTAAGATGAATGAACAGATTGATTTGTTCAGAGGCTAGAATAAGCTATATGGGTTTTATATAGTACTAGCCACTACACTGACATGTCACTTACCATAAATTACGAAAAACATTTGCCCCTAATACAGATTATCTAAAGGTGTACTTGATTTTATTGGTAATCACGGATGTTTGTACAGTTAAAATGTATTCTTACACCCCAACTCTTAACCTCAATCCTAGCTTTTATAAACTTATCTACAAAATGGTGACAAAGTATAATCTTATAGCTGAAGTCAGTTTGTGACGAAAGCCTTAACGCTTATTTACGAATTTGTTTCAACTCCTATTAGTTATATTTAACCTTTCTCAGTGAAATATGTAAAAGTTGATTAATCATATCAAAGCTATCATTAGTTAACTCTCGTTGGTTTCGCCAGAAACATCTAGAAAGTGAAAAATCACATGTCACACTTCTGATTGGATGATTACCTATATTCCTACTATGTTTAATAGCGTTCCAGAAATTTCTGGGAGCCCAAAGCCATTTAAATTGCTATAAAAACCTTATATTTTCTGTTCATAAAAGAATCCTGGAATACAACGTTCCTTCTATATTTCGCACCTTTTCTCTCATGTTCAAGTCGCTGTGTAGATTTAGCTTGGGTGTTACTAGAAGACCTTAGAAACCAAATCTAGCGTTCAATTAGAAGACTTATCAGAGTGGTTTTGCAAAAATAAATTGAATTATCATATAATTATTGACGATTGTACAGAAAAAGTATTTGTTCATTTCTACAATAGTTTATAATTATTCTTATGATTGAATAATTGAAGAGATCCAATTATTGGCAAACGTAAGATTGCTATAAATTCCTGGAGTTCCTGGCACTTGAAAAAATATAATCAATAATTTACATTGAATGATACGACAATCATAGTTAGGGGTATATTTAATTCAGAACTACAATTAACATCTCAAAATCAATTAGACAATTTGAACTTCTCAGATGACGTAACCCTCCTGTTCTATAAACACGAACAAATACAGATGAAGACAACTAATGTAGCAGTAGCCTCTGTATCAATAAGCCTCAACATACACAAAGGTAAAATCACAATTCTCAAATGCAACACAGAGAACACCAACCCAGTCAAACTTGATGGTGAAACTCTGGAACATGTGGGAACATTCACGTACTTGGGCAGAAATATTGATGAACAAGAAGGATTTGACGTAGACGTAAACGCGAGGATTGGCAAAGCAAGGCAGCATTCCTACAAGTGAAGAACCTATATAACCCAAAACAACTGTCAACCAATATCTGAGTTAGAATCTTCAGTACGAATGTCAAGACAGCCCTACTGTATGGAGCTGAAACGTGGAGAACTACTACAACCATCATCAAGAAGGTACAATTATTTATAAACAGTTGTCTACGCAAAATAATCAACATTCACTGGCTGAGTACCATCAGCAACAGCCTTCTGTGGGAGAGGACAAACCAGTTTCCATCTGAAGAGGAAATTAGGAAAAGACGTTGGGAGTGGATTGGACATACATAGTGGAAATCATTAAACTGCATCACGAAGTAAACACTAACTTAGAATCCTGAAGGAAGCAGAAAAGTGGAAGGCCAAAAAACACACTTCTCCGGGAATCATAAACAGACATAAAATGGATGTTTAGCAAATAGAAAGGACTGTCTAGAAGAGGGTTGGATGGAGAATTCTAGTGAGCGGCTCATGCTCCTCCGTGAAGGGTAACAGGCGTAAGTAAGTAAGTATATTTAATACAGTGGTGTGTACTATTTATGTTGATAGATATGAGTAGTATGTAAAACTAATCGGAAATGGAATGTCTGACAACAGAAGATTGAATTGATGAGAATAGAAACGACCACAGAGAACAATTGTGGTAACAACAGAATTGAAAGAATCATGATGCGTATAAAGGACAATCGAGGCAAGTTGTGTAAATGATGTGGGGTTTTCACATTCTTTATGAAAACACTCTGTTATTTCGCATTTAACAATAAATTGGTTCCCTCCACCTGAGTTCTTGTTCACTACAATACGATTTTTGAGGAAGGTAATGATAAGAAGTGATTCATTTCCTTGTAATGAATTTTTCAATTATGGTCATTTCGAATCCTTGTATCATACAAACAATATTGAATCTAACGATATAAAACCTATGATATATATTCATATCACCTTCATGTGTACATGTACGTGACTTTCAACCTCACTGTTTCTATGAAAGTTCTGTTATTGATGAGGCTATACATCTACTCAAACCAAAGTAAATATCTATGAAGTAGAATGTTTTGATCACTAGGCTAACGTTATTTAGATTCTCTACGTAGATGATATGGCGCTGGAAGATTACTTGATTTATCTTCTCAAAGATTGTTTTTAATTTGATATAACTAATGAATCTGACAGTAATTAGTATTCATTCCATTGACCTAATAAAACCAATCGTTTACATTAGTAAAACCGTAAATCTTGATCATAGTAACGAGATAAAATGTTTTTAGATCTTTATTATTTAATGCCTAAACAAAATATAAACACTAAGAACAGGCGAATTGTGGCTAGGAGTGGAATCCGAGATACCCATTTTGTCCTACTTAGGAATCGATAGCCTAATTCACATTCATCTAAGCTTTGTTGTTTGATCCGAGTCGTACTGTGGTCGATTGTCGGATCAAAAACCATCTCTATGATCCAGGTTCATCCAGATAACGAGTCTTGAATGGAATAAAACGGACGTCCTGGATTTCACTCACAACCACGCCCTATCTTTTCATTCAAACAGCTTGTGACATAATGGCTATATCAAGACAATCCACACACAGGATGCAAATATGTTAACTAAGATTGATCAACTTTCAGTTAAAATATCGAAGACGGGATAATACAAATTATCATAGTTAAAATAAACTCTAAGGGTTTGTTGAGTACAGACTATAAAACTTCAATGTATTAATTTCCTTCTGGAATAAAACTTTCAAATTGACAAGGTATATGACGTTTACAGTAACCTTTTTGCTCTGTAGATCCTAACTTCGAGACAGTTCATAAGTGTGTATATCTTCACAAAATTTACCTCGATCACCGCGAAAAGTTATAATATCACATTTTGTGGATCCAGTCTTTGAAACATCCTTAAATGTTTAAAGCTCACTTATTGAATACTTGGCATAAGGTATTATTTATGGAATTTCTCTGTATATGTTAGTGGATATCCATTAGATCTACAATTTTCTGATTCACTTTGGCAAAGATAATGACTAGAAGCTGAAGAGCACTGTATATTTGTTACAGGATAGTATAAAACTACTCATTTGTTTTAATGAGCAGCTGTTATATGTTGACTTAATGACATTAGGAGTGAGATGGATAACACTGATACTACTGGATGATCATCGCTCACTATCATGAATTAGCTGACATGTACGCTGTTCGACTCCTGCGCAATGTTTAAGACATTACACACCCATCACGCGACAAGGTTGTCGGTGCTAGCTCCTCAGAAGCTTCATAGTGAAACTAAACTTTTTGATTATCTTGTTTTAAATTCATTCCGTAATGTAAACTGTTATCAGATAGCTAGTTATTAACTGAATAATTTCCCATGTTCATTTTTATTACACATGGTCAAAATAGTGACTTATTTTTATGGGTAGATGATTAGTAACTGTCAGCTTACCAGCACATGATTTCCCAAATGATACAATTCCAATTTGATACCATGCATAATCAGTAGTATTATGTAATTGACACATTAATGGACTACCACTATCTCCTTGACAAGAGTCTTTACCACCCATAATATATCCAGCACATATCATTGTTTCAGTTAATTTTCCTTGATATGCTTCTGTTTGATTACATACCGTTAAATTAAGTAGTGGAATACGGAGATGACGTAATTCATTTGATATTGGTGAATCTATTGGCATACAAATAAGAAAGATTAGTTTACAATCTATTAAGTTAGTATAACTGAGCAAATTAATCATAACTGTGACTAGAGAATCAATAGTTCAGGAGACCGCCTCAGTGATCTATCGGTTAAGGGCTCTAGCTCGGGACTGGTAGGTCCTGGGTTCGAATCTCGTGAGTGGGGGTTCGTGGATGCGCACTGCTGAGGAGTCCCATAATAAGACGAAACGGTCGTCCAGTGCTTCTAGGTTTTCGATGGTGGTCTAGCTTCAATTGACTCATGATTTCAACTATAAAAAATACTGAAATCTAATTGCTATTATACTAAACTTTTTAACCGTCACTCTACATATGCTGTGTTTAATCTGTTTTGATTTCTTAGATCTGTTCTATTCTCGTAAGGAGACTTAAACTAGATGGATAGAGTTTTCACATATCCTTTTCGGTCGAAGTGGTAATCATGTAGGACGAAACGCACGTCCTGGATTCCATTGCTAGCCACTATCCATCTCTGCCTATAAAGATTATGATTTCAGGCAATATCGAGGCAGTCCGCATGGGATGTACATATGCCAATAAGAGACTGATCAATCGCAGTCCAAAATGTCAGTGGGAAGATACAAGTAAACAACACCAAGTGAATATAACTTCACCCCGTTGCACAAGCAGGTGATCATCAGGACTCAGTAGCCGAGTGGATAACACGATGGCGTTTGAAGCAAACGGTACTGGATTGGAGTTCCAGAGTGACCATCAACAACTCTGAGATTCAGGTTCATCCAGCTGACGAGTTCCAAATAGGAAGAGACGCGCGTCCTGGATTCCACTGTTAACCACTATCAATTTTTGCTTATCATCTAAATCTTTGTTGATATATCTTACCTTTGTAGAACATATTCCAAAGAAAATTCCAATATCTGTTCGACAGAATACATTCAAAACTGTCAAAGAACATCTCACCATGAAACAATAATAATAAGATAGAGAGGAAGAAAAGATTATTCTTTTGCGTAATTATACAATGGACAAGACTAATTAACCTTTTTAATAATGCTGTTTTCCTGAATGGTTGTTGATATAAAGAATGAATTCAAGTACTTTCCTTACCGCAGTGTACTACCATACTACGATAATAAGAATAAACTGGTTGACCGGGTTTATAAAACCGCTAGATTGTATTCTCAAACGATGAATTATGAAGAAGCTACATCACATTATATACGATACCTGATTCACGGAAAATCCACCTAGGGAAGTTGGAAAACCCTGATTCCAAACCAATGGTGCACATGAACTTCAGTATCCCGAAGGAACAAATGGTGTATGAATCAATTGTTGATCACCGGCTACCATGGGAATGCATCTCTTCACGATACTCCACTGCCTTGTGGATTGGGTCTTCAGATCGAAGGCTCCAGGTGTGGCCCCATAAGAAAACCACCTGCTTCAGTTTGGGCACCTGGGCAGTATCACAGCCCTCATAAAAATCAAATGAGATTTGTGTGGCGCCAATTTGTACCAATATTTATGTGTTTAACTAAAATATTCACGATCAAAAATAGGTAATCAGATTAACACTAGATAATACTTTATTCCACACAACTATAAGCGGTCACTCTCAGTGAATACGGGGTAGAAACTAATAATGGGTATGAAAATCATATATATTTGATAGTCAATTAGTTGTATGCTTGTTTGTCTACTAATCAGATGATTGATTTAACAGTTCACATAAACATACATTTTACCTAGAAATTGCGCTACTGAAACTTAATAAAATCGGCGGTTTTCCTAGAATATGGCTTGTACTAGCTGAGATCAATAAACGAAACGACAGCAGTCCAATATATTGAGGTAAGATGGTGGTTGGAGGTGGTCAACAGGAAACCCTGGATCCGGGTTTTGTGCTACTTGGCACTCGTCAGCAAGGTGTACCTGTAATCTTGAGGGAACTGATGCTTCCTGGAGGATTCGATCCCATGTCACTTAGCTTCACAGTCAGAGACGTCACCACCACGCATGACATTGATCACCACCCAGTGATCAATCAATGGTGATAGCAGTCCAATATAGTTAGATACTTTGAAGGCATGTCGTTTATGATTGTGAGTAGATCATTTGAGATCAATTTGTTTTTAATAGATTGGAAAAAAAAGAAACAACATTCAATGATTGATTACCTTCTGAACTTCCCCATCCTGCAACATAACAACGATCTAATTCATTAGTATTCATCAATGTTGTATCCAATATACAAATTGGTCTTCGTTTTGAAGTATACTGAATTGGTGAAACAATTTTTATCAATGCATAATCATAATCATATAATTTATGTAGACGATAATTTGGATGAGTTAATATACTACTTATATTCATTAATATCTCTTCACTATCAGTCCAATCTAAATAAGAATCACCAATGTGGACTGTCCAATTGTCTAGATTTATATTTCTGTAATAATATGAATAATCATAACAGGTAAACAAATGAATTTGATGTCAATGAAGACTTTCTTTATCATGTATAAACATAGTTGAATAGGTTCATTGTTATAAAATAAACTGCCCCATCTAGATCGAGCATGGTGTTAGAAAAAGTGGTCGTCCTCTTTATCTGAATGAATATTAACGCTATTAAGTCCCTTCGCTAACATGAATCCATGTGAACGACTATGGACATATTTTCAATTGAGGAGATGTTAGGATTATGGATTGAAGATATACAAAGACGATGATAGAACTTCTAAAAGATTGGGGTTCAAGTCAATTGGCATATGTGCATACTGTGCGTATTGCTTCGATATAGCCTAAATTCACAAGTTTGGTAAGCAAATATGGATAGTGGCTAGCAGTGGAATGCAGGACACACATTTTGTCCTATTTGGGACTCGTCAGCTGGATGTACCTGCATCTCAGAGTTGATGTTCACTCTAGGACTCGAATTCAGTACCTTTTGCTTCAAACGCCATCGCGTTATCCAATCGGCCACTGAGTCCTGATAGCCACTTGCTTGTGCAATGGGGTGAAGTTGGAATTCACTTAGTATTGTTTGTTTTTTAATTGAATATATGTATAATTTTCAATAACAAACGATCATTCAGACAATATACCATTGAGCTTACACTCCAAAACACTAGATGGAACTATGGCATTTAAGTGCTAGTAGCATACAGACAGATTCAAAGTAGGTCTGTGTGTGTGTGTGTGCAAAAACCAGGTTTCGAAATTTGGATCTGAACTTGTATTTAGAATAAATGAGACTTTATTAATAGCGGGAATAGTTGCTATCAGTGGAAGCCAGGATGCAGGTTTCATTTTGTTGGGTATGTGAAATCCCCAGAACTTACTTGGTTAATGACTTATTTTTGTAATTTTATTTTGAAAATTCGAATTTACTTGTTTTCGCGCCAAAAACACTCCTTTCACCTTCGAGTCGTATTTCCCCCTTGGAAATATCTTGAATGCTATTGGTCCGTTGTATTTTTTTAGTGTGCTATTTTTTAATGCTTCCCAAAGACAACTTTATACTATATAAATACGTTTAATTTCTTTCTATTATGATTGCTTGTACTTCGGTTGCTTAAGGAATATATATTCCCCCTACTTCGTTTTGGACTTCTCACTCTAGTTAGCGGGGATTGGGACAACGGATTAGAATAGCCTATTGTGTCACTGTGTCATTGACCTTCGGTCCGTTTACCAAGTAAGGAGAAATCGTAATTAGCATCAAGTATATCACATTCTATTTGGAACACGTCAACTAGAAGTACCTGCATTCAAGATTAGAAGCTAATGCATTCCCTAACCCAAACAACTGGAAGATTTGAATTCTTACAAATGAATGACTCCTTACCAATATTTTAAATAATATTGCTTCATTATATTTAAATACCTACTTTGGAAAACAATGAGCTGCTGTTAATAACCATTGACTACTAATTAAACTGGCACCACATCGAAATTGATTATTTTCTCTTACTGATACCATCCATGGCCATTGACCTGGTCTAGATATTTCTCCACCAATAATTCTACTCTCCATTTGAATATCATTACATTCAAAGCCATCATCATTGAATTGAAGTGCTAATCCACATGAATAAAAACTATTCGGTTTCAATGACTCTTTCTCAATTGTTTCATAGTGAAGAAGAAAACCTTTTCCATGATTAGCATCATCTGTACCAAATATTATATAGACTTGTGAACTATTGATTTCAATTGGATTAGGTAATTTCATTTGACCACAATATGTATATACATCTGTATAATACTCATCTGCAATTAATAAGTAGTCAAACATACAACTAGGAAAAAAAAGAAGTGAGGAATGAAAAGAACAAAGAATCAATGGTAAATTAACTATTTAAAACAATATATATAAAGGTAAACAAAGTATGGTAAGCAGAGATGGATAGTGTCTAGCAGTGGAATCTAGTTTGACGCGCGTTTCGTCTTATTTGGGACTTGTCAGCTGGATGTACCTGCCACATCTCAGAGTTGATGTTCACTCTGGGATTTGAATACAGGACCTTTCGCTTCAAACGCTTCAAACAGGTTGTCATAGTGAAGAAAATCTAAGAGACTCATTATACACTCTGGCATTCACCTAACAATAGATGCCGTACTTAATAGTCTGTAGATGTATGTGAATTCCTGGTATGAAGTTGTAAACCATATCAGGCGTGATACATATGTGTTGGGTGGTCCATAACTCAATATCTTGAATTCATTGAAATTAGAGTTATGATCTAATTGATCTAAACTTTCAAGTTTTATAGTTAGGTACTTTCTACAATGCCTGAAGTTCATGGATTCGATAATTATCAGAGCCATTCATGGTGTAGTGAACAGAAACACTACTGCGAACAATCGAATGTATTTAGGCTTAAATACAGACCATCTCAGTAAATTCTGATAACCATACAGTCAACAGTTAATTTGCAAAATAACAATCAATTGTCTCAATCTTAAGTGTTCCTTCCATCTTTTCTGATTTTGTACCGATTTCGCTTCATTCGTGTTCGTTCCTTATCTATCTTCTGCCAAAACACATTTTATGTCTGACCATGTACTACTTAAATGGATATAAGTAGACCATACCACAATGGGGTACTAATGAGAGCTTCAGATTCTGATTATCAACGTTAACAAAACTGTGTCACATTCAATGACTTCGCAATGAAGATCATAAATAGAAATTTAAATATTAAATTTAGGACAAACATTATTCCTTACTGTCAGTTCATGATCATGTTGTCTAACCAACTGGTTGAAATCAGGTTACATTAATCATTATTGCTTCTATTTTATAGCACCCTCTATTATGAAACTGGATTTCGCTAAGTCAGAAAAGGGTTTCGTGGAGATAGTAGTAATTTAATAGTTGAATTAATGAGTCAATTACAGTTAGGCCACCATGGAAAAGTTGGATAGCCATATTGTCCTAGCATAGAACTACTCAGCATTACGTACTCAAGATCCCGCTCTCAGGATTCGAACCCACGACCTCCTGTCTCTCGCTCGAACGCCTTATCTTTAGACCACTGAGCCAGCATGTGTAAATTCAATCAATCCACAAAATTGTGCCATCGTACACCATTGTCTTTAGTGAGTCCCATACTAGTATGAAAATGGCCGTCCAGTGCTTCCAGGTTTTCCATGGTGATCTAACTTCAATTAACTCATGAATTCAACTATACATACCATAAATACTTTGTTTACATATCGATGTCGCTCCGCGAGATCCGAGCCGAGGACCGGCATCTAACGGTATTATTGTCTAAACTCAACCAATCCACGAAATTGAGCGACCAACTTCTATTGTACTGAGGTAGATACCTGTCTCTACCCTGACATGGATTAGCTCCACTGGTTGCGACTTCCCACTAGAACTCCAGGAATTACCTCATGGAGCCGGTCACTAGTGAGTATATGGTGCAGTACATCTACAATTTCGACGATTGTTGTAAGGATACAAATGATTGATCTAGGACTCACATTAATAGTTAATGTCGTTTTGGTGTACATCTTACCATTGGTTATTTATAGCCAAGAAAACTCACCTCGAATAAGTCTGTTTAAATCACTAATATCTTCTTATTTCTGCTTTGATTCGTCCAAAGGGTTAGAAATCTGCATTCTGTATGCATCATTCTACAAAAATTCAGATGGTAAACCAAACTATTCTTTTTCATTTGGGGTTTTCGAAGTACCTTGTATTTCTTTCAGTGTGATATTTAGAAGCTTTCAACAATTCTTTTGTTTTCACAGTTGAATTTCACGAGTCAATCCAAGTTCAACCACTAGTGGAAATCTGGTAGCACTATATGGCCACTTCATCCTAGTATGAGACTACTCAACAGTGCGCATCCACGATCCGCACGTGGAACTCAAACGTAGGACCTTCGGTCTCGCGCTCTACGCTTAACCTCTAGACCACTGAGCCGGTATCCAACAGTATTAATGTCTAACTTCAATCGACTCATGATCTCGCGCAATCATTCATCCATTGTCTGAGGTGGATAACTTTATCTTTCTGACACGGATTGGATTCCACTAGTCACAGTTTATCACTAGAACTCCATGAAATCTATCTTGAAGCTAACCACTAGTGAGCACATGATTATTATCAATATGTGGATTTGTGGAAACTATAGTATTTTCACAGTTTAATTCACTAGTCAGTTTAAGCTGGAGCGTAAAAGATGATCAACACTGAGAGCTAGAAATGAATGAGAATAATCTGTTGAGCTAATTCGATTTACAGCTTAAACTACAAATCACAAAAATAAGTTTAATTCCTTGAAAAAGGTTGAACCAGATTGTCAAGCGAAATGTGCGATTTACTTCAAATTCATTTTACCTTAAAAATATGAACTATTCGCGAGTAGTCAAAATGTTTTAACTAAATATATCCATCCTGTTTGGTCATAAAAGACAATTTAGAACTATTTTTAATCAATTTGTGGTTTATGGCAGTTACCCACCAAATACGATGGAAGATGGTCGTGCAATATTGTGGATTGGTTGAAATTAAACATTAACACCGTTGGTTGCTAGCTCAGTGGTCTAGAGGTTAGGCGTTAGTGCGCGAGATCGAGGGTGCTGGGTTTGATTACAACGTTTTGGTTAAAGGATGCATACTGTTCACTGTTCCCATACTAGGGTGAAATGGCCATCCAGTGCTTCCAGGTTTCCAGCGGTAGTTTAAGATTTATCGGCCCATGATTTCAATGAAACTACAATTCATTGTTAGCTTATCAATTTCTCATGCTTTTTAATAACACACATCCTTTAGGAGTTTTAGAAATCTGATTGTCATTCGTGGTTAGCATGATGGACCGATTTTTAGTTCACTGTCTGTCTAATTAAGATCAGTCCGTGATGTTAAATATGAAATTTAGAAACTTTCTACAAACCTTTTATAGTAACTAATTACGAGAGGAAATCCAGATGTTCTGTTGAGAAGCTGTAATCAATGGAGTTTAACTATGTAAAGTCTGAAGCAGTTACTCGCCAAGTACATTGAAATTCGGTTGCTCAGTTTTGCGAATAAATGGAAGTTAGACAAGTACATCATTAGAACTCAGCTTAATGATCTAAAGGTTAGGCTTGAAGATCTTAGGTTCGATCTCTGGCGGCAGGATCATAGATATTCACTGATGGGAAGTTTGTTACAAAGAAAAACAGCCCTTTTGTGCTTTCAAGTTTTCAATGGCTGTTTAACTAAGATCAATTAGTGTTGTTGAGTTTGTTTTGATTATTTACATGACATAACTTTGTATCATAATCTTTCTATTACATTACTATATTGATTCATCTGTTAAAAAGAGATTGTAGTGTTGGTTACTATGTTAAGCCTAAATAACTTATTCTAGCTTCTAGACTGGGCAATTTATCCATTCTTCTTGAGTTACGTTTTGACCTTGTTAATTATTCACTTATCAACCTTGACTATCTTTATATGAGAGTATGTGTGTATACTTGCTATCTTATTCACCACAAGTCTTTAACCTACTTTTATCTAGCTATCAATATTGATCAACACTCAATTAAAAGGAGTTAATTCACACGCCTTCTCCATCGTGTGTCATTTCGTTTCACTCTTTTCTATTCTCTTCATCCCTCACATTTCCTGTCCAAATCACTGAGTGTACAAATTATATACCTTCAAAAATCCATTCCTGTATTCAACTTATTTAATTCCATTATTCACCGAGATGATTTAAGTCGATAAAATAAATAAAAGGATAGCCAACATGTGTATTTTGATAACAATCGGTATATAATCAAATTGGAATCAGCTATCGTTCGGTCAATCAGTCAAGCACGACGTAGAACTTCACACGTACGTACATCAGTTCGAGTTGTCATACCACATTAGTACAGAGATGTAGTTGTCTATTCAAATCCCATAGTGATAGAAGCAGTAAAAGTATAAGCTCATATGTTTTCCGACAATCAATTGAACAATTCAAAGGTTAGGTATAGGGTACTACATACGTATGACAGATCCATCGATGTGGTATCGGTCTTCATTAAATGAGTTTGTTGGTAATGTATTGGGTAAGTTCAACTACCGCCTCAGTCAGTCAGCAAGTCATAACGTAGAACATCGTACGTATATACATCAGTTCGAGTTGTTATACCACATTAGCACAAAGATACAGTTGTCGATTCAAATCCTATAGTGATAGGAGTAGTAAGAGTATAAGCAGTAATCGGAAAGATTAGGGTTTAAAGATGTTATTGAAGAAGTATAATCCGGTGAAATAAATTTGAAAAGAGAAAAGGGACAGGGACATGAAGAATTCAGAAGATTAGAATTCGGGAGAACACAAAGAGTGGATGTACCTACGTCATTGCAAACGATTTTGAGCCATGTCATTTGAGTTCACTAACCATCTGTTTATATCATCTCGCGAATCCCAACTAGGTAGTCTACACCTGCCAACATGGCTCAGTCCACTTTTCAGCGACTTCATGGATTTATGCCACCTTTTGGTATGACCACCCCTAGCTTTCTTCCAACCTACTCCTACATCATAAAACATAGCAAGTCGGGGCAGTCAGTGGTTGGGCATACGTAACACGTGTTCCAGCCATCTCAACTGTTGAAGTTTCACTACTTCATCAATCCATTTGTCATTCTTACCTAGTACCCGTTTCCTAACAACTGCATTACTTACCCGGTGGTCTCAGGATATACGAGTAATGCTTCGAAGACACCTATGATGGAATACTAGTAACCTACGAATATCCTCTACTCTTACTGGTCATATTTCACTGTCATAAAGTACGACGGAACGGACTGCTGTGCATTAAACCCGTCCTTTGGTTGCTAGACAAATATCTCGCCTACGCCATAAATGACGCAAGTTGGCGAAAGCTAGACGAGCCTTCTGTATCCATGCTGAGATTTCGTCACACACCAGACCACAAGGACTGATGAGACTCTCAAAATAAGTGAAGCAGTGAACACGCTATATCATATCAATAGAAAAGGATTATTTACTTACCTATTCGTTTCTTCTAAATCAAGTTCTTCTATATGAATAATAATTTTATAATTAAATGATGCTTTAATTAAATATTCACAGTATAAATTGGATGTATATTTCATTATTCCATATTGAGTATGGGATTTAATTAAACCTGACTTATTTGAATATACTCGAGGTTCTGAACAAGCTGATAAAGAAAAACAAACAAAGCAACAACAACATAGAGTTGAACAACTAATGATGATTGAATAATTAAATTGATGAGTTAAATTGAGCTAGACTACCACTATGGAAAACCTAGAAGCAATGGACGACCGTTTCGTCTTAGTATGGAACTACTCAACAGTGCTCATCCACGATCTTGCTAGAGGGATTCGAACCCATGACATTGAAAACTGAATAGAAATTAATTGAACTAATTAGATGAGACCTTAAATAATTAAGTAATACTATGATTATATACAACTCCTCTTGTAGCTCGTCTAGAGTTATTGCTAATTCCAAGCACAGTAAAAGAGGAGGTTTGGGCATAGGTTTAGCTATCCCATCTCGTAGAAAACTAACTCACTAAAAAAAATGATCATATACATCATTCGATAGATTAGTAACCTTACTAAAAACTAACAAAACCATTTCTAGCTTAAATAACTTTAAAAATCTTATCTAATACTACAAGGAATACATTGGAAAATGCTACTCATTTGGGCGAAGCAAAGAGTAAAATTCGTCTAACATAGTTTAGCTAATAAGTTTCACTTTGTAAGTATCAATCTGAAATTCCCTGTGCTAGAATTGATCAGTCTTGAATATAGACTTAAAAAGATCGAATATTCAATGAATATCAACCCAGAAAATTCATCGAAAAAAAAGTATTCAGCATTCAAAAGAAATTTGACCAAAAACATCTAGAAAGGCAAAAGTCATATTGTGGTGTGGTCTACTTATATCCATATAAGTAGTATATGGTGTGGGTCAGACATAGAATGTATTTTCGCAGAAGACCGATGAGCAAAGAACTGAAATGAAGCGCAATCGTTTGGAAAATGCATGAGCAATGGAATAAGAGAAGAAACAGTGAAGATTGAAACAATTGGTTGTTAATTTGCAAATTGACTGTTCATTGTATGGTTTTCAGAATTTACTGAGATAGTCTGTAATCTTTGCTTAAATACATTCGATTGTCCCCAACGAGTCGTGTTCTGTTCACAACATTTAGTGTCGCTGCCAACCAGGAGGAGGAAGGGTGCTGTTCTGCGGACGCCGCTGCGTGTCAGGAGTTGAGGTGCTAGTTTGGGCAGCCTGGTGCGGAGAGGTGGCGTCGAGTGGAGTGTTCTGGCGGGGCGGCATTGGCTGTAGCGGGTGCTGTCGACGGAGAGGAGCAGTGGGACGTGCGGCTGCTGGGCGGACATCGGATGTAGATGGCTCAGCAGGCCGGTGGAGTACGGGTGTTGAACGTCCCAGGTGCCGGGTGGATGCGGATGTTGGTGCGCCGGCAGGTCGACGGAGCTATGGAGGTCAGCGCGCCGCAGACTCGACATTCTGACGGAGAGTTTGGCACAGACTGCAGTGAAAGAAGATAGTGGGGTGGCGAGCAGAACCACCGCATGGTCGAATGCTTTAAAGGGGGGACGAGTGTGGTGTGGTCTACTTATATCCATATAAGTAGTATATGGTGTGGGTCAGACATAGAATGTATTTTCGCAGAAGACCGATGAGCAAAGAACTGAAATGAAGCGCAATCGTTTGGAAAATGCATGAGCAATGGAATAAGAGAAGAAACAGTGAAGATTGAAACAATTGGTTGTTAATTTGCAAATTGACTGTTCATTGTTTGGTAATCAGAATTTATTGAGATAGTCTGTAATCTTTGCTTAAATACATTCGATTGTCCCCAACCGGTGTTTTGTTCGCTACAATATGTCACACTTCTGATTGGTTAATTATCTATATCCTTACTATGTTTAGTAGCTTTCCATAAATTTCTGAAAACCCAAAACCATCGAAAATGCTATAAAACCCTTATACTATCTGTACATAAAAGAATCCTGGAATACAACGTTCCTTCTATATTTTACACCTTCTCTCTCATGTTCAAGTTACTGTGTACATTTAGTCTGGATGATAATTCGAAAGATTTATCAGCAACAACTTGACTTTTATCTTACTATTCACTTTTGAACAATTCTCTTTCTACCACGAAATTACTTTTCTTGTGTCTCCTGTTACTTTTTTAATATTTATTTTCTCCTAATGTGCTGTAATATATAGTTATTGGGGGAGCTTAGAAACTGAATCTAGAGTTGAATTAGAAGACTTATAAAACTTAACTTTCATATAATCTTTAATAAAAAATGAGGGTATAGTAACAAAAGTGTTTAAAACAAAACAAATTGTGGATCGTCGATGCACACGGCTGAGGAGTCCCACAATAGAACGAAACGGCCGTCTAGGCTGTCCAGGTTTTCTACGGTGGTCTAGGTTAAATTGACTCATGATTTCAACTATATATAAAAATTATGTATATAGTAGATCCTTATTGAATAATATAATAAATATCAGAAGGAAAAATTTTGTGGAGATTTGTTTAGTAATTTCACATCTTTGAAATCATGAATCAATTGAAGTTAGACCACAAGGGAAAACCTGGAACCACTGGACGACCGTTTCTTCTTATTGTCGGACTTCTCAGCAGTGTGCATTCACGATCCCACCTCACGAGACTCGAACCCAGGACCTAGAAGTCTCGCGTCAGAGCACGTAACCTCTAGACCATTGAGCTGGCCAGCATCTAACGGTGTTAATGTTCAACTTCAACCAATTCACGAAATTGAGCAATCATTCACCAATGTCTACAGTGAGTTGATATCTCCCAACAGACCTGGTTGAACCCCACTGATTACTACTTCCCACTAGAACTCCAGGAAATCCCTTATGTAGCCAGTCACTAATGAGCATATGATCATTATCAGAAGGGTGGGGGTTTGTGGAGATTTTTTGTTAGTAATTTCATATAGTTGAAATCATGAATCAATTGAAGCTAGTTTACCATCATTGAAAACTTGGAAGCATGATGGTATCTAGGACAAATCGGCTGTCCAGTGCTTTCAGGTTTTCCATGATAGTGGTCTACCTTCAATTAACTCATGATTTCAATTTATAAAATATAATAAATAGCTTATTATATATTAGATCCAATTTATATACTTACATGATAATTCATTCATTTGATAACAGCGATTACATAATAAGATGAATACTATAACTATTATGAAGAGATCAATCATTCTATTATGTTGCCATGTGTACATATCCATTTGATTGTTACTATGTAAAAACCAAAAAAAATCACCTTCTACAATTCTTATTTATATCAAAATCATATCACAAATGAATATTTAGGTGATATGTACTTTTGATGAAAGTATTCAGCGTTTGGCTTTTTTTTTAAGGTTAATCGAAATAGTAACCAAAATGTTTAAATGGAAAATCAGTTTTTGGTTTTCTCTTTTTTGGTTTTTTTTTAGCTGAAACATTTACATTGATTGTTCTTTTTTTTATTTTTTCATCGTTGCCATGGTGATATATGGTATCAATGATGATAAAGTACATTTCGTGGATCGGTTGAAGTTAAACATTAGTAACGTTGGATGCTGGCTCAATGGTCTAAAGATTAAGCGCTCACGTGTGAGACTGACAGATCCTGATTTCGAATGTCGTGAGGCGGAATCGTGGATGTGCGCTGCTGAAGAGTCCCAAAGTAAGATTAAACGGCCATCCAGTGCTTCCAGGTTTTCCATGATGGTGGTCTAACTTCAAATGACTCATGAATTCAACTATAAAAGTACATTTTATTTTTGTGTTTAATGGATATTTTGTCAGGAAACAATTATATATAATTTTGTATATTTTTCATTAATTACATGGCAGCTATCAACGAATGATTGAAATATATCGGTGACATTATAATTTATGACCGAATCAATCAGGTATAAGGTAATAGGTTTCGAATTTTGGGCGGAAAATTCAATCATCTATTTGTTTAAAAAGGATGAATAGCAACTGGAAAGAACTGGAAAGGAAGGCTCAGGACAGAGTTGGATGGAGAATGTTGATGAGCGGCCTATGCTCCATCACGAGGGGTAACAGGCGTAAGCAAGTAATTTGTTTAAAGTAGAATTTTGGCAGTATAGCTGATTATAGTTCGTGATGAAAAGCCTTGAATCTCATTTCTAACTTTATTCATCAACTGTAAATCATATTGATTTATAATCCTTATTTGGTCCTAATTATCAGTTGGATACTCTCAAGGTTACTCTAGTTTCGCCCAAATGTTGTCCATAAATTAGAGTCTTATCAAATTATTTAAATGAGAGATTTTCAAAATAAGCTGATTTATATAAACTTGATAATGTTTACTTGAATCTTTCCATTTTTGTTTAGGACTGCAATTGATTAGTCTCTTATTGGTATATGTACATATTGTGAGGATTGCTTAATATTGTCTTAAGTCACAAGAATTGTAAGCAAAGATGGATGGTAATTAGCAGTGGGATCCAAGATGCGTGTTTCGTTCTATTTGGTACTCGTCAACCGGATGTACCTGCATCTCAGAGTTGATGTTCACTCTGAGAATTGAACCCAATATCATTCGTTTCAAAAACCATTACGCTATCCACTTAGCTACTGAGTCTCGATGGACACATGCTTGGTACTCGCCGTGGTTTTTAAATAGAACAGTACTGGGTTCGAATCCCATAGTAAACATCAACTCTGAAGTGCAAGTACATTCAGCTGATGAGTCTTAAATAGGACGAAACGTACATTCTGGATTCCACTACTAGCCACTAACCATGTTTGCTTATAAGCTGATTTGTGTTTAGAATGTTGTTGCTTAAAGGCATAGATGCTGAGTTTTTCAATTACTTCTTAGTACATAGGTTATCTACTTTTTAATATCAAACTAAGAATACGAGGCTAAAAGTATTGAAGAAGCTTTATTTCAAATGTTTGCTTATGTACTGAAAGAAGAGGTAGATTTATAAACGAATCCGTGACCTTAACAGTTAACGTATCTCAGTTTTCGTTCAATCGGTATTTCAGTTTGAGTTTCGTTTTGACATTTCTCACTAGGAATCTTTAGAATTCAAAGAAAATATGTTAACTTCAGATCTTTAGGTTAAAAATAGCTGTCCATCTTCTTAATTGAAAGACCGGCCCCTATTTGCTATGATATTTATCTTACACTAGAGTAGTCATTTCAGTCCTCCAACAGTCATGAAACACATATCCTTACAAGTATATGTATACGTGTAATACAAGGCGGACTGCTTGAATATCTGGGTCACCTGTTTCTGCCCTCTACGTATTTCAAACAAGTTATCTGTTTTTAGTTAGTTTTAACCGATCATTGTGTTGATTAGTTGTATAACCTATTCAGTTAATAAACTGTACAATCAGCAACAACATTATTCAGATGTCGATTGACTGGACGGCTAACATGTAACTAGCGATCATTTAATATTGATCGTCAGGATCGATCAAGAAGTATGAAACGGAAACTTGTTGAAATACTCTGTACTGAGTATTCTATATTGAATAAAGCTAATAATAGTAGTTATGATAATATATTTACTTGCTCAGAACCCCGACTGGAATGAATCTTCTAACATTCCATATAACTAATTTCCAGGTTAGTAAATCTTATAGAATCCTATTGTTGATTACTTGCTTGGTCATATGATTTATGATTAAACTATGCCATTTCTCTAAGGTTAATGAAGAATAATATTGAATACTTTTGTAACATGATTCCATTAAATAAATATTATAATCAGAAGAGGTTTTTTGAAGATTACAGTATTTTAATAGTTGAAATCATGTGTTAATTGAAGCTAGACCACCAAGGAAAACCTGGAAGCATTGGATGACCGTTTTGTTCTATTGTGGGACTCTTCAACAGTGCGCATCCACGATTTTGCCTCGTGAGATTTGAAGTTAGACATTAACACTATCGGATGCCGGCTCAGTAGTCTGTCGATTAAGTGCTCTGGTGCGGGACTGGTAGGTCCTGGATTCGGATCTTGTGAAGCGGGATCATGGATGCATAATGTTGAGTAGTCCCACAATAGGAAGAAACGGTCGTCCAGTGCTTCCAGATATTTCATGGTGGTCTAACTTCAATTGACTCATGATTTCAACTATGATAATAAATATTGGTTTAAAGTAGTTTTCTTAATTAGTTATCTGTAGATACTACTGATTCTACATGGGTCATTTTATTTATTTAAGCACATAAACATTGGTACAAAGGGGGCACCAGATACATGTGTATCACACAAATCAAATGAGATTTGTGATACTGAGGTCTGTGATACTGTCGAGGTGCCTAAACTGAAGCAGCTGCTTTTCTTAAGAGGTCACACTCGGAGACTGATCAGTGTGGAAATGAAGAAACAACGAAGTCTGAGACAATTGATTAAAATGTTTGCAAGTGTAATATTTACTGTATGATTATCAGACGTTCCTAAGAAATACATTAATTTCGTATTGAAATACATTTATTTGTCTCCGCTGATGTCCTCATTCACAATATTATTAATAGTAATTAAATTCACTTGGTATTGTTTGTTTGAATCTTCCCATTGATTCACAAGCATTATAAGCAAAAATGAATAGTGACTGGCAGTGGAATCTAGGACACGTGTTTCGTACTATTTGGGACTCGTCAGTCGGATGTACCTGCATCTCAGAGTTGTTGTTCACTCTGGGACTCGAACACATTACCTTTCGCTTCAAACGTCATCACGTTATCCACTCAGCTACTCAGTCCTGATAGCCTGATAGTCCTGATAGTAATTGTTTAAGGTATTTACATTTATATAATTTAATCTAATGTTCTAATGAAACGAATGTTTTCTTAGCACTTAGTTACAAATTCCATTTCTTATTAACTTAATTAGTTACTAAGGTCATTAAAGACTAAAGTTTTTCAGTGTAAATGTGTATAAGTGAATGAATGAGATGTTAACTATATCAAAGTATAATTTCATAGTTTCTATTTAAGTAAATTATCACTAAGAGTTAAAGTTATATTTAGTTATATAATATACCCCAGTGGGTCAGAGTAATTTTGCATTGCTTTTCAAGAGAACCAGACACCATCCAGACTTTCATGTGATAATTCAAACAGTACAGCTCAATCCCATTTAACAGGATAGCCAGACGCTGCCTTCTCACTTGATCCGATCAGTACAGCTCAATCCCGCCCACAGGAAAACCAGACACTATATGGGTTTCAACGCTACAATCTGAACAGTACATCTCAATCCTGTGGCACAACCACACAGGTACCAAGCACCCTGTTGGATCATTCGCACCATCCATATACACATTCACATCATATGTATAACCATTCCGATCAGTGATCGCGTACATTAATTATGAACAGCATAAACACGCCAAAGTTGACTCATTTCACTTACACAACAGTTAAACTCATTACTGTTAGCAATGTCGATATACCTTACAATGCTCCAATGACAATAGCCATTGAGAACACTGAAAAGCAACCACCATTATGAATGAAATCGGTTAATCAGCAAACCGACTTTTCACATGAACAATCAACAAAACTTGCCAAAGTAATGCGGAACCATCCACAATGTCAATGGAGAACCTTCAGTCTCACATAAAACCTTCAGCTCTACATGACAATATAGCTTATGGAGTTAAAGTGCCGTAGTCCATAAGAACACCAGTGAAGACAATCTTAGTAAAATCTAAGAATCAAACAGTAAATACCTAATGTGCAAAATATTGATCGAACTTCACTGTTTCTTTGCAAATCTCAATCAGTTATCTCAAACTTCAATGTTCCTTCGTCTTCATACCAATTGCTTCTTGTTTCTGTTCTTCCTTTCTGGATCTTCTCAATCTTCAACTACCAGATATTCTACTCCTGACTCGAGATATATACTACTTATGTCGATATAAGTATATCTCAACCTATTTGTCAATTAACATTCGAAACATGAAAAACACAAACAAATAAAGGTACAATAGTAAAAAGTATCAATAAAAATGTATGTTATTAAGTTTATTTTAGTATGTCATGATAACATCGGAATACAAATTAAGTTGGAATATAGGAAAGAAACAAGTAATTATTATATAATATACTATATCAGGAGGGGTTTTGTGAAGATTTAGTATTTTCATAATTGCAAGCGTGAGTCAATCAAGGAAAACCTGGAATCATTGGATGGCAGTTCTTATGTCACCCTTTGTGAGGTAGGGACTCACTGAAGACAATTGGTGAACGGTCGCTCAACTTCGTGGATTGGTTGGAGTTAGATATAAACACCATCGGATGCCGGCTCAGCGTCTATCGGTTAAGTGCTCTGGCGTGAGATTGGTAGGTCCTGGGTTCGAATCTCACGAGGTGGGATCGTGGACGCTCACTGGTGAGGAGTCCCACAATAGGATGAAGCCGCCGTCCAGTGTTTTCAGGTTTCCCATGATGGTGGTCTAGCTTAAATTGACTCATGATCTCAACTCTATAACATGGCAAAAATAACAAACCCAAAGAGAAGGTAACTAGTCACAACGAGAAAGATTGACATGGTATTATAAAATAAAAGTTATTGTGGGCTTGTTTATTCGTCAGGACTATAATTTATGAACAGAAGAATGTAGCTAAATAATTTGAACCCTTCATAAGGTCTGCTTTCTTACGATACTTGTTTAATTCAGTTGAAAGCTTATGTTGTATGTTCACTTATCTATAGCAGACTCTACTCTTTATGGTCATTGCTTTGACAAGGATATATGTAATTTATAATTGTTCATCTCGAAGATGATATTGCTGTTACATAATGCCATTGACCACATATGAAATACTAGTACATAAGAAGAATCAGCCGAAAAATGAGATCTTTAGTTATAATCATTTTCGAAAGATTGACTAGATACAAATGTTAACACCGTTGAATGCCAGTTCAGTGGTCTAGAAAGCAATTTTCCATGTGTGAGACCGAAAAACCTGGATTCGAATTCCGCCTGCAAGATAGTGGGTGAACACTACTGAGTAGTCTTATACTAGGATGAAACGGTCACCCAGTGCTTCCAGGTTTTCATTATTGGTTTAGATTAAATCATCACAACAATTTAACTATTAAATCACTACAACCGCCATACATCCTTCATTCTGAATACAGATTAATTACGGATTTTAGAATCTCTCAAAATACTTGATACAAAAATATAAAGTTCCTGGAATGATTTTACTATATTGAAAGGACAACTGCCTTGAGATTGTTTGAATCCGTTGAATGCAAATATACTTCAGAGAATATTTTCCAGCTATTCTTTCACATTCTGTCAAGTTCTCAGAGATTATTTCTTTTCTTTTCAACATAAGAATATGGTTAACTTAACAGTTTTCCTCAAGAATTCGAACCAATTTCCGTACGTCTCTAATTCGTACTTGGTTTCTAGATGTCTTTCAGAGTAGAAAATTAAAATCCTTTTGTATATCTGTAGTGAATGCGAACACATATAGGGACAACCAAATGTATCTCTTCACGTCAAACTCCATAGCCTTCTGATGCCAGGTTTTCCACCTTTCGCTTCTACTCAGCTACTGAGTTCTGATAGCCACTTGCTTGTGCAATGGGGTGAAATTCAAATTCACTTAGTATTGTTTGCACATATGCCAATAAGAGACTGAGCATTTGCAGTCCTAAACACTAATGGGAAGATTCAAACAAACAATACTAAGTGAATTCAACTTTCTTTTTTCTCAAAATATACTACTTGAACAGTTTTCGGTTAGGTAAGGTGGTGGTTGGAGGTGGTCAACAGGAAACCCTGGATCCGGGATTCGTGCTACTTGGCATTCGTCAGCAAGGTGTACTTGTAATCTTGAGCGAACTAATGCTCCCTGGCGGATTCGATCCCGTGTCACTCAGCTTCACATTCAGAGACATTACCACTGGGCTATTCGGGGCGCGACCAACCTCCTGCAAGACTGAGATGCAATCACAATTGATTGATCACTAGGTGGTGATCAATGTCATGCATGTCAAGTCCTTCTTAGTGCTGATCGAATGCTATCGAATGCTATCGCGGACCGAATAGCTCAGTGGTAATGTCTCTGAATGTGAAGCTGAGTGACACGGGATGGAATCCGCCAGGGATCATCAGTTCACTCATAGATTACAAGTACACCTTGCTGACGAGTGCCAAGTAGCACGAAACCCGGGTTTAGAGTTTCCTATTGACCACCTCCAACCACTATCTTACCTCAATATATTTAGTGCAAGCAGTGTCGAGCCACTTAGACTGGTGGCCACATTGCAACTTGATCGATAGCATTCGATCAGTACTAAGAAGGACTTGACATGCATGACATTGATCACCAGCCAGTGATCAATCAATTGTGAGTTTTCGGTTAGATTTTTTCAGTCATTAGGAATAGTCAACAACAAACTACACCTTTATGTTATGAAGTGCATGTAGCCAAAAAATCTTTGAAAGCCAGAAGACACAAGGATAGTTGTTCAGTCTTGTGAACTTCTCACTAACTGTACAGCTTAAGTACACTCGTAATTAAAACTAATAACCGAACAAACACCACAACCCATCTATACTACAGTTAATAATGATTCTAGTGCTGACTGATTATCAGAGGAAATTCTTCGACTTCTAATAAGATCTCATGTCTGATACACTAGATCAGTCAGGAAATAGGTGATTAGTAAGTTCTCATGATTGCCCTGAAAATGGCTCGGATTTTCAATGGATAAGACACCAGTCATTGATAGGTTTATTTCCTAAACGACAGATATACATATATATAAACGAGTACGCATGGATGTAATTCACTTTTGCCAATTAATCTTCATTTCTGACTTCCTATCTTTTCTCTCGAATAACCGGGTTCGTGTATAGAAAATGTGCATCAATATCAAACTTGGGACATTGTACGCTACAACAATGACCAGTGGAGTTCGATCATATCGAGAGTGAAACAGTTATCATAAATGGTTGCAGTGGATGACCGTCATGTAGTGGAGAGAATTGGCTGAAATTTAAACATAACAACGAATGAATTCCAACTTACTTGTCTTGTCATAGAAATCAGTTATGCTACAGACTACTGAATTATACTAATAACCATATAGTTCTATCAATGACTTTCATTCTGTTTTACATCATGCTTATTACCATTATCCTAGAATTGATTATTACTACTTAATCACATTATAAGAAGATTCACATGAGTCAATAAACATTGACTAAAAGCGATTAAAATAGCCATGTGTACAATATAAATGTGATTTCATTGTTGTTTTGTTCTTCTTTCATTATATTAATAAATACAATTTATCTTACGTAGTAATTCCGACATGATAAAACTGATAATGTTAAACATGGTACGTTTACTTACTTACTTACTTACTTACTTACGCCTGTTACACCTCTTCGAGGAGCATAGGCCGACTTCCACCATCCTCCATCCAACCCTGTCCTGGACAGTGCTCTACAGTTTTTTGCAGTTAACATTCATCCTTTTCATATCTGCTTCTATTTCCCGGCGTAATGTGTACTTTGGCCTTCCTCTTTTTCGCTTCCCTTATGGATTCCAAGTTAGTGGTTACTTTGTAATGCGGTTTGGTGATTTCCTTAATGTGTGTCCTATCCACTTCTAACGTCTATTTTCCTAATTTCCTCTTCAGCTGGAATTCGGTTTGTCCTCTCCCATAAAACGCTGTTGTTGATAGTATCTAGCCAGTGAATGTTGAGTATTTTGCGTAAACAACTGTTTATAAATACTTGAACCTTCTTGACGATGGATGTAGTAGTTCTCCACATTATAGCTCCATACAATAGGACTGTCTTGACATTTGTGATGAAGATTCTCACTCTGAAGTTAGTTGACAGTTGTTTTGAGTTCCATATGTTCTTCATTTGTAAAAATGCTGCCCTTGCTTTGCAAATCCTCGCCTTTGCATCTGCATCAGATCCTCCTCCGCCATCAAGTGTGATTGGGTTGGTGTTCTCCGTGTTGTATTTGAGAATCTTTCTTTTTCCTTTGTGGATGTTGAGGCCTATTGATGCAGAGGCCACTGCTACATTTGCTGTCTTTGTCTGAATTTGTTCGTGTGTATTAGATAGGAGGGTATGGTACGTTTAGGGAGAAAAAATTTGTATTATTAACTGTAGTGTTGTTATGAACTAAGGATTCCTTGGTACTTAATGACTGCCTGATTTCGGATTCTTAATACAATACATACGTTCGTGATCATCTAGTACTTCTTGGTTAAGCTGAGTTTTTTCTCGGATTCCTAATTCGTATTATAATTCAAATACTTCTAATTATCACGATTGATTGATCACTGGGTGGTGATCAATGTCATGCCTGTCAAGTCCTTCTTAGTGCTAATCGAATGCTATCGATCAAGTTGCAATGTGGCCACCAGTCTAGGTGGCTCGACATTACATACACTATGTTCTGATAATATCGATAGCATTCTATCAGCCCTAAGAAGGAGTTGACATGCATGACATTGATCACCACCCAGTGATTAATCAATTGTGATTACATCTCAGTCTTGCAGGAGGTCGGTCGCGGCACGGATAGCTCAGTGGTAACGTCTCTGACTGTGAACATAAGTGACACGGGATTGAATCCGTCAGGGTGCACCAGTTCCCTTGAGATTACAAGTACACCTTGCTGACGAATGCCAAGTAGCACGAAACCCGAATCCAAGGTTTCCTATTGACCACCTCCAACCACCATCTTACTTTTAATTATCACATTGGCGTCACGAGCAGGATCTTGTGATAGAACAATTAGACATACATTCAAACTTTTATGTATCTGAGAATTATATGGAAAGGTTAGGAATCTGGATCCTGACCAAGAAAGATGTTGAAGATGTTAATAATGTCTCACTTCCTTACATTCATCGGAAAAGAATCATACAGTTTCTTAATATTTCTGGTATTTCCAGAAAAGCCTATTTCGTTTCCTAATGGAACTCTGGAGGAACTACTGATAGATCATGTAAAGTATATAAACTTCGAATGAGTTAAAAGAGGAATATTTCATAAAATGATTCATCAGAGCATTAAAACTTCCACTACATTACTGCGTCATCCAAATACAATGCGTACTCAATGTTATGCTAATAATTGATTGAGGAGTTGCGAAGTAGGTCACAAAGATGATGTCAGTAATTTCAGTGCACAACCGGCGTGGTGATTGTATACAACTCCAGGACCCAGGTGAACCCGATTCGATTTCAACCGTTAATTCTAATACTAATGAGTATATTCTAGATCATGCAGAGTCTGCGTTTGATATACAATCAGACAGACACATGAAAAAGAAGAGGTATGATTGATCGCAGAAATTTGGATTCTCATTTAAGATGTGACGGATGTGGTGTTTGTATGAACTAATGATCTCTTGGTACATGATGATTGCCAGATTTTGAATTCTGAATACATCACACTCTTTAGGGCTGACTTAGTTCTGTCTAAATAGATTGCGCTATTTCGGGAATTCCTAGTTTGTACAATTGAAAGACTTACTGTAACATTGAGTTAGACAGCATGACTATAATGTAGGAACAAGCTAATAGGAAATGATTGAGTAAATTTTAAAAATTAGTGATTTCATTGTACGTCATATAAAAAGAACAATTCTTTCAGGATTATCTTGAAATAAATGTTGAATAGAATGAAACCTAATTCCAAAGTATCCTGATGACTAGCTTCAACCGTCAACTTACAGGAGAAACGTCTTTGTATTGTAATAAGAACAGTCTAAATTTATTTGGTAAAACTATTTGTTAGTGAAAATGATGGTGTTAAACATGTCAAATGTTTAATTATTTCCATCCAAACAATACACATTTATGTCGATACTGGGTTCGGGTCTCCAGGTGAGTAACTCTGCGATGCAGGTACATTCAGCTGAAGAATCCTAAATGGGACGAAACGCGCGTCCAGAATTCCACTACTATCCGCTATACATCTTTGCTAACCCCGCCTATAGCTCTTCTATAGTTGCCGCCAGTCCCAAGTCTGGGTAAAGGAGAAGAGTTAGGCACGGGGTAGGCAACCTTATCCAGTAGAAAAAATTATGCCAAATAAACACCAACCTGACTAAACAAAATATCAATAGGTTATTTCTGTCTACGTTTTTCACGATAAACTCACTTAGAAATTTACTGAGTATTAATTAAGTTGATGAAGTAGGGATTCGAACAAAAGATAGTAATTTTCATATAGGAATTAGTTCACGTTTATAATCATTTAGTAACTAATGATGTTTTCTAATAAACTAATGTATATCGGAAGAATTCATAAAGAAATCAACCATTAGATTTCTTCAGATTTGATAGTTTTATCAAGATACTTTTATATAGTTGAGATAATCAGTCAATTGAAGCTAGACCACTATGGAATACCTGGAAGCATTGAACGGCCGTTTCGTCCTATTGTGGGACTCCTCACCAGTGCGCATCCATGATTTGTTAAATTAATGATATTTTATCAGATATAAATAAAGAATAAACAGTACCATAGGTTCTTCCTCATTTTGTCTTTGTAAGTTGCATGTGATGTTTGACGGAGCTAGATTACAAACTGTGGGCAAGTGATATGGCATCATGCTTGGATCCTAATAACATCGTAAGTTTGCTAGATTGAGACGGCATAAAATCATGTCTCCAGGGTATCTTGTTTTACATTATTATTATCAGACCAACCTACACTATTCTTTTAATTCCCTGCCTATTTCTGGTAGGATTGATAAGATACTAGAGGCAATCAGATCATTTCTCTTTCTCTCACTTCATGCCCCTATTTTTGAAACATGAAAGTCGACAGTTACTACAATAAGTAGATGAATTCTAGAATTGTGATCATCCTATTAGTTAGCTGTGATCAACTGGTATAAACCATATCGAGTTGAGACAGTTTCCAACCGTTGAAAACATATGATCATCGCTAATGACTGAACCTGGAAATGTAAATCAACCTCAAATCAGTAGTCTAAAGATAAAGCGCATATTATAAGGCTCTCATCAATCGGAAGTTCGTTGTGTGCTGCTGAAGAGTGCTATTTGAGGATTAAAAACAGATAACTAAGAAGAACCCATGAGCGATTACAAAACTAACTAAAATCCAGTCGGTAATGTTTTCTGTGTTAAGCAATCTATATAAATCCTTGACAATGTATATTATTTCAGAACAATCATTCATATTATAATCACTGTCAGCCGTTGTCATATAACACCGAAAAGGTATTTCCAGAATTAGTTAACACAAAGTTCCCCCTTTAAAAACATTTCAAAATATGATTTAGGGGTTAATTGTTAAACATTGAATTACAACTCTTAATAGCCCTCAAACACCCTGGTACGGCCGAGAGTGAGGAGAGTCCATTCTCCATCTCCAAATGCTCTCACATGGCCACGCGTATATAGCCTCTGTTAGGGAAGTCCTACTCACTGCCTTCTCACAGTGACGGGGGTGAATGTCTGGCGCTTTAACTGGGTTGGGGTCACGAAAAGTTCACCAAGGGGAGTTGGAAAACCCTGATTCGAAACCAATGGTCCACATGGACTCCAGTATCCTGATGAAACAAATGTCGTATGAACCAATTGTTTGTCACCGTCTCCACTGCCTTGTGGATCAGATCTATGGATGAAAGCCTCGGAGTGTGGCCTCCTAAGAAAACCATCTTATTTGGTCTGGGCTACCAGGCACTATCACAGTCCAAACACAAATCAAATACTCAAATATCATTCTCAAGTTCATATATATATTTGGGTAACTGAGTAATTTTCTGTTTGAGAATGTAAACACTTTATACAATGAAATGAAAAGGAGGTATGTGTACACCACAATGTCTAAAAAAGTCAAAAAAATAAATATCACTATTACATCTTAAAAGAAAATTATCACAGAAATACATTGGACAATAAAATTTACACATTATTAATGAAATTGCTGTGTGTACTACTGATATCGACAGATATAAGTAGTATGGTATCCTCAATCAAAAGTGATATGTCTGGAGGTAGAAAGTTTTTAAAAAAAAAACGAAGAGAAGAGAACGAGAGCAAAGACTGATTAGTGTGGAAACGAAAGAACAATTAAGTATGACACAACTGAAAGATATTTTGCAAATAAAGTTCAGGTAGAACTTTGTGCTGATGATGTCGTCCAGAAGGAAGGACGATGAAAGCTCCATGACCAAATCATCCAGCTCAGAGAACAAAACTCCATACAAATAAAGTATTTATTGTATAGTTCTTAGATTCAATAATATTATATATATAGAGGAATTAATCCTCAACAATTCAAATACATTTGATTGTCTCCCCTCTATTTGGTAACTGAATTAACAATAAGTAGTATGTTAAAAAAAATTTTAAAAATAAATGAATACTTTGAAACATATTGAGTGTATTCAACAAAGAGAGAATTTGCTTAAAACACCAAAGAAAAATTGAAAGATCCCAAGTTTCATTGAAAATACAAACCGGTACACAAATAGTTTCCTTTGAATATGTCATTGATGATGATGATCACGATGATGATGATGATCGATGATGACGGTCGATGGGAATAAATCCCTTGGTTGGTGATATCGTCATTGTATCTTGAATGAAATGATGTTGATATGATGATAAGGAGGTCAAAATGAGAATGAAATTTAAATACAGGTCAAAAAAAATAGAGAAGAAAACTAATTTCTTTAAGTAATAAGTGGATCTTCTAAACCGAATAGAATTAACATTTGATTTAAAGTTTGTAGATGAGGTTCAATGGTTCTTACAAATTGTTCTGCTTCTCTAAGTACCTTTCAATAGAGAGAAAATGAAATAAAAACATAAACATAATGGTTGATAAGAATCAGTTAAATTAAGATCAATTAGATAAAATTGTTTAGATATAGTTGAGATCATGAGTCAATTGAAGCTAGACCACCACCATGGAAAACCTAGAAGTGCTGGACGGCCGTTTTTGTCAACTCACTGAAGACATTGGTTAATAGTTGCTTAATTTCGCGGATTGGTTGAAGTTAAACATTAACACCGTTGGATGCTGGCCGGCTCAGTGATCTAGTGGTTAAGCGTTCGAGCGTAAGACTGATACGTTTTGGGATCGAATGTCGCGGAGCGGGATCGTGGATGCGCACTGCTGAGGAGTCCCACAATAGGACGAAACGGACATCCAGTGCTTCCAGGTTTTTCATGGTGATCTAGCTTCAATTGACTCTTCAATTGATCTCAACTACATAAAATTACTAAAATCTCCACAAAACTCCTTTTTGAAAAGTGTTTCTATTCCAGATTTCGATTCATGTTATTATATGGTTGAAGAAATCTAATTTGAAAATCTATTCTGTTGTTAGATTATTCAATATGAAGCATTCGACTGATTTTTTCTTTCAATAGTTCAGATCATGAGTCAATTGAAGTAAGACTACCATGGAAAACCTGGAAGCACTGGACGGCCGTTTCGTCCTATTATGGGACTCCTCTTGGGTTGGAATCTTGCGAGTGCGGGATCGTGGATGCGCACTGCTGAGGAGTCTCATAATAGAAGGAAACGGCCGCCCAACGCTTCCAGGTTTTCCATGGTGTTCTAGCTTTAATCGACTAATGATTTCAACTTTGAAGAATGAATATTCGTTTGAAGTTCACAGTTACTCTACCGCTATGTTTACTAAATAACTTTCACAAGAGTTGACAGGAGGTCAAATGAAAAGGATACATAGAGAAGACTCACCGAAAAGAGATTTGAATTGATTTACAGAAAGTAAAATTATTTCATTTGACTTTTAGTGACTGATTTCGAACCATAATAATTGAAATTCCCAGACAAAAATTGTCATCATTAAATATAAATACTTCAATCAATATGTCTGTACCTACTGGTATGTTGTAAACTAACATTTTATAGTTTAATGAAGTGATAGGATTTCTTCGTTAGAACAACTCTGGCTTCATCCTAACCTACTGTTAACTCAACTAGAATCAGAGTAGTAACTACAAGTTCAATAGGTATTGTTTGTTTAGATCTTCGCATTGATGTTTAGGACTGCAACTGATCAGTCTCTTATTGGCATATGTGCATACTGTGCGTATGGCCTCGATATAGCTTTAATTTACAAGCATTCTAAGCAAAGATGGAAAGTGGCTAGCAGTGGAATCCAGGACGCGCGTTCCGTCCCAATAAGAGACTGATCAATTGCAGTCCTAAACATCAATGGGAAGAATCAACCAAACAGTAGCAAGTGAATGTAAACTTCACCCCATTGCACAAGCGAGTGGCTATCAGGACTCAGTTGCTCAGTGTATAACGTGATGACGTTTGAAGCGAAAGATACTGAGTTCGAGTTCCAGAGTGAACATCAACTCTGAGGTATATCCAGCTGACGAGTCCCAAATAAGGCGAAACGTGCGTCCTGGATTCTGCTGTTACACATCTCAGACAATTCTGTCAATGAATGTTTACAACTATATCAAATAATTTTAAATCTTTGCCTGGTACCGCAGTCTTAATCTCAACATTGTTCACTCGATTATTATACTGACTGAGTACAATACATTGAAAGTCTTTATGATCAAATAGTAGTCACCTACACATATCCTCTAACTTAAGGAGCAAAAATTCAATGAGCTTCTTGTATTTTTGGCAAAAGTTTTATCTGTCATCTTCTATCAAGCATAGTGAAAAACTGATGCTGATAATGTTTTTCAGAAGAACAATGAAAACTTCACCACTAAACCACCCTGTTCATAGAAGAAACCTCCGCCTAAATCATGTTAATTTCTATCGCAGTAGCATCTGTTGCCAACGTCCTGTTCGAGCTGTTACTGACCTCTTGTAAACTTGAAATATTTACAGCTAATCGGTGAGTAAGTGACAAGCAAGGTCAGACTGTGTTTCTTGGTGAGTGCCACCAACAAGCGGGAAATATAATTTCAAAAACTTTCTCTCAATCACCTCTAATAATCTAACATGTGACATAATACACTACAGTGTCAAGTCTTTTGGCCTAGTAGTCACATGTTATTAATTCATTTATGAAATTTGATCACAGAAAGCAAATTAACTATTGTCAAAATTCACAAGTTTATAGTGTACTTAAGGACACATAAGATTATAGCACAGCTGAGTGAAAAAAATCGATTACCACTTAATATAACCTTAATTTAATCTGATTTTGTGCATGCAGTTCAGGTTTTGTTTCATGGATGATATGAGCTTCTATATTTTATTTACATAAAACCATATAAACCATATAAAGGTACTGGGTTAGAGTCCTAGAGTAAACAGCTGACGAAACGCACAACCTGGATTTCACTACTAGCCACTATACATCTTTGCTTATAATGCTTGTGAATTTAGGCTATATCGAGGCAATACGCACAGTATGCACATATGCAAATTAGAGACTGACCAGTTGCAGTCCTAAGCATCGATGGGAAGATTCAAACAAACAGTACCAAGTGAATTTGAACTTCACTACATTGCACAAGCAAGTGGCTGTCAGGACTCAGTAGCTGAGTGGATGATGCGATGGCGTTTGAAGCGAAAGGTACCGGGTTCGAGTCTTATCAACTGTGAGATGCAGGTACATCCAGTTGATGAGCCTCGAATAGGACGATCTCACTGCTAGCCACTATCCATCTTTGCTTATGTAATCTACTGTTGTAATCTTTCTATTACATCATCACGTCTATTCGTTAATTAAAAATTACACATGGAATTGATATTGAATTCTTAGTCATGAGATCTCTGTAGTGAATTTGTTGTTTTAAATCATGTAACTATTTCCATGTTTCTAGAGTTTATATATTACTTATTTACTTACCCCTGTTACCCCTCGTAGAGGAGCATAGGTTGCGTACCAGTATTCTCCATCGAACTCTGTTTTTGACAATCCTTTCAAGCTTATTAATTGTATGCCTTTTGTTCACTATTTCACCATAAATGAATAAGTTTAGTACAGATTGTTGATTCTTATTCATGGTGAGCGTAGTCATATGTAGTCACATGAATTTATATAATACAGAATAATATAAGGTATCGCTGATTGCCTTTTATAAGATTCTTATTGATAGTTTGTGAATGGGAATCTGTTGCTATACATCAACTTCATTAACTATGTGAAGGCGTTTGACAGTGTGGACCGGAGAATATTATGGATATTTCTTTGGCATTATGGAGTTCTTGAGAACATCGTCAACATTATCCGAAACTAATAGAACGGACTACAGTTTAAAGTTGTGCACGGAGGCTAGCTGACAGACACATACCAAGTAAGGACCGGGATCAGACAAGGATGCTTACTCTCCTCCTTCCTCTTTCTTCTGGTGGTCGACTGAATTATGAAAACCTCAAAGCATGAAGGGATGCACGGAATACAATGGACATCTCAGAATCAGTTAGAAGATTTGGACTTTGCAGATGACCTAGCCCTCCTATCTCATACACACAAACAAACACAGACGAAGACAACAAATGTAGCAGCAGACTCTGCATCAATAGGCCTCCACATTCACAAAGGAAAAAGCAAGATTCTCAAATACAACACGGAGAACACCAACCCAATCGCACTTCATTGCGAAACTCTGGAAGACGTAAAAATATTCACATACCTGTAAAGCATCATTGATGCACAAGAAGGACCTGATGCAGATGTAAAGGCCAGGATTGACAAAGCAAGGACAGCATTCATACAGTTGAAGAACATATGGAACTCCAAACGACTGTCAACTAAATTCAAAGTGAGAATCTTCAATACGAACGTGAAAACAGTTCTACTGTACGGAGCTGAAACGTGGAGAACTACCATATCCATCGTCAAGAAGGTAAAAGTATTTATAAAAAGTTGTTTACGTAAAATACTCAACACCCAGTAGCCGGATACCATCAGCAACAGCGTTTTATGGGAGAGGACAAACCAGCTTCCAGCTGAAGAGGAAATTCGGAAAATACGTTGAGAATGGATAGGACATACGATGAGGAAATCATCAAACTGAATCACGAGGCGGTTGCTAACTTGGAATCCGGGAGGGAAGCGGAAAAGAGGAAGGCCAAAGAACAGATTATGCCGGGCAATAGAAGCAGATATGAAAAGGATGAATAACAACTGGAAAGAACTGGAAAGGAATGACCAGGACGGAATTGGGTGGAGAAAACTGATGTGCGGTTAATGCCCCTCTATGGGGGGTAACAGGAGTAAGTAAGTAAGTAAGTAAGTAAGTAAGTAAGTAAGTAAGTAAGTAAGTAAGTAAGTAAGTAAGTAAGTAAGTAAGTAAGTAAGTAAGTAAGTAAGTAAGTAAGTAAGTAAGTAAGTAAGTAAGTAAGTAAGTAAGTAAGTAAGTAAGTAAGTAAGTAAGTAAGTAAGTAAGTAAGTAAGTAAGTAAGTAAGTAAGTAAGTAAGTAAGTAAGTAAGTAAGTAAGTAAGTAAGTAAGTAAGTAAGTAAGTAAGTAAGTAAGTAAGTAAGTAAGTAAGTAAGTAAGTAAGTAAGTAAGTAAGTAAGTAAGTAAGTAAGTAAGTAAGTAAGTAAGTAAGTAAGTAAGTAAGTAAGTAAGTAAGTAAGTAAGTAAGTAAGTAAGTAAGTAAGTAAGTAAGTAAGTAAGTAAGTAAGTAAGTAAGTAAGTAAGTAAGTAAGTAAGTAAGTAAGTAAGTAAGTAAGTAAGTAAGTAAGTAAGTAAGTAAGTAAGTAAGTAAGTAAGTAAGTAAGTAAGTAAGTAAGTAAGTAAGTAAGTAAGTAAGTAAGTAAGTAAGTAAGTAAGTAAGTAAGTAAGTAAGTAAGTAAGTAAGTAAGTAAGTAAGTAAGTAAGTAAGTAAGTAAGTAAGTAAGTAAGTAAGTAAGTAAGTAAGTAAGTAAGTAAGTAAGTAAGTAAGTAAGTAAGTAAGTAAGTAAGTAAGTAAGTAAGTAAGTAAGTAAGTAAGTAAGTAAGTAAGTAAGTAAGTAAGTAAGTAAGTAAGTAAGTAAGTAAGTAAGTAAGTAAGTAAGTAAGTAAGTAAGTAAGTAAGTAAGTAAGTAAGTAAGTAAGTAAGTAAGTAAGTAAGTAAGTAAGTAAGTAAGTAAGTAAGTAAGTAAGTAAGTAAGTAAGTAAGTAAGTAAGTAAGTAAGTAAGTAAGTAAGTAAGTAAGTAAGTAAGTAAGTAAGTAAGTAAGTAAGTAAGTAAGTAAGTAAGTAAGTAAGTAAGTAAGTAAGTATGTAAGAAAGTAAGTACGCGATACACAGAGGCTGAGTTAATGGAATTATTGATTTCAATGTAATTTAAATGACAACAATGTACGTTCACTTTAGTAAATAAAGAGTTAACTTACAATCAATTCACAATTATCCTGTTCCAGTCCCAATTTTCTAATAAATACCGATCGTTTAGGGACAATGTGTAAAAAAAGCTAGAAAAATTAATTTGAGATAAGATAAAAAGGAAGAATAAAGAATATGCTGTAATTAGTCATCATTCACCTAATATTACTAACAAGCTTGAAATAGACTTCACAGAAATTCCAGTGTATAAAAAGTGACCAGTCAAGTTGATCATGTTGAAAATGATATAGTAACTAACCAGTTGTGATGGATTTGAATTGTCTTACATCGGTTATTGATCAGAGCTGAAAACTGTGAGCCATTAAGTTTTAACTGGTCAAACCCATCAATCGCATCAATGACCCCAAGTTCCTGGTTCATTTTCGATGTGAACTAGTGATTAATTGTTTTCGGGTTTTTTTTTTTATCTAAGCAATAATGAATTTCAATTTACAGCACAAACGCCATGAGGTTATTTCTTTGCGGGTAAAAAAGACACACCAAATAACCCAATATACTTACACGAAATGCACGACGCATCAATTTGTTATGATATTTTGTTAATGTCTCATCATAAGCTTTTGTAATAGTATCACGTACTAATTCATTATTCTTGGATTGAGCAAAATGATGAAGAAAACAAATAACAAACTGAATTGTACGTTTCAACCATAATAAACCAATCGATCCGGAAGAATCATCACGATTTATTTCATTAGCTAATAAGTCATATAATGTACTCACATGTAGATTGGTAGAAGCACGTGTTACTTTCTGTACAATAGGATATATACAAAAAAAAACAACATGAAAATAGAATATGTGAATGGTAGTTTGAAAGGTAAAAATATTGGTTAATGAAGAGAGAAAATCAACAAATATTCTTTATCAGCGCTTTGAAACTCCTCTGCAATGTGTATACAGATCTGATACACAAAACAATGGAGCACCGTAAGGAGATGCAGTCTCATGGTAACCGGTGACCAACAATTGGTTTATACGCCATTTGTTCCTTCAGGATACTGGAGCCAGCCCATGTGTGCCATTGGTTTGGAATCAGGGTTTACCAACTCCCCTAGGTGAACTTTCCATGTCCATCAACCCGGTTAAAGTGCCGGACATTCACTTACCGTCCTCTCAATTATGTAAACAACACCCCCTCCACGAGAAGGCAGTGAGTAGGACTTCCATGGCAGAAGCTATATATTCGCGTGGCCATGTGAGAGCATTTCGAGAGGGAGAGCGGACTCTCCCCACTTTCGGCCGTACCAGGGCATTTGAGGGCTGTCGTTGTATTGTACCGAGCACACTACCAAATTATACAAAAGAACACAATCTCTAAACAGTTTGTAAATGCATGTTACATTTAGATAATCATTCATTACCAAACTCTCGATATCGTTGACTTTAGAAACCTTACAACTTCAGGAAATCTATGACAGGGTTCCAGCACAAACTCAAAGATATCCTGTGTTTGGAGCTGTATAAAATAATGGTTGTACAATGTTGAGGAATACAAATTGACGACAAAACCAAACTGCCCTCTTAACAGAACTTTATAACTTGTCATGAATTCTCGAGGATTAATTATTATGTAGATAATTCAAAGATCGTTGACTTGAATGTCGACCCGACACTTAAACATGCTGAGAATATATACACATAAAAATATTAGTTTTTGTAAGATATTAACAAGGATAAATTCTTTTTGCAACTATTCCTTGAAATTTCCCTGAGATATCATAATAGTTAGGCAAATGATTGGTTCTCAGAAATCTGCCAAATCGTATATCATATCACTAATAAATTATACTCTTTTATGGTATTAAACAATGGATGAGTAAACATAAGGAGTAATAAGCAAAGATGGACAGTGGCTATCAGTGGAATCCAGTTTGACGCGCGTTTCGTCCTATTTGGGATTCGTCATAAAAGGATCAATTGCAGTCCTAAAAACCAATGGGAAGATTCAACCAAACAGTAGCAAGTGAAAATAAACTTCACCCCATTGCATAAGCAAGTGGCTATCAGGACTCAATAGCTGAGTGAATAACACGATTACGTTTGAAGCGAACGGTACTGTGTTCGAGTGCCAGATTGAACATCAACTCTGAGATGCAGATACATCCAGCTGACGAGTCCTAAATAAGACGAAACGCGCGTCAAACTGGATTCCATTGCTAACCACTATCCATCTTTGCTTATAATGCTTGTGAATTGAGGCTATATCGAGGTTATACGCACAGTATGCACATATGCCAATAAGAGACTGATCAATTGTAGTCCTAAACATCAATGGGAAGATTCAAACAAACAATACTAAGTGAATTAAGAATAATAATTATTCAGACATATTTAAACAAATGGCAGAAGTTGAAGGGACATTACTGTTTGGTGGCTATTATGAACTTGCTCATGCATAAGAAACTTACTTACATAGGATAGGTATCCGATCAAAAGGGCTCAAGCAAAAAAGGCGAGTGAAATAGGAAGCACGCTAATAAGGGCGACCATCAAAAGGGTACATTTTAATAAAGGTGATCAGTAAAAGAGGGCTTAACATTTAGGGAGTACTTTGAAAGGAAGAACAATTTACACTTAGAATCTTTATTGTTAAACACGATTCAGTTCAATTCAAAAAAGTCTGACTGTTAATATAACTGTGGAATAATCATACAAAAAGTGTTGTATTCAGGACTACCTGTGATTTATTTCAAAATTCAAGTGAATCCTTGTCACCAGTATTTGGTTATGCTTTCTGCGCCTTTTCTCTTGTGTTCGAGTTGCAATGTCGGAGTTAAGGTTGTAATCGGTTAGGGAAACCATTTTAGCGTGTCGGTAGCAAGACTTATCAGCTTTTTTAACACGAGACACTGTATTTATTTTCCCTACTAACTAGGAAGTGTTGAACAGATTTTGTACGCTAATACGCGGGACCCAGCCCATAAACTTCAGGTATCACGATGCCCATAAGATACCCTAATGATTTTAATGGTATTGACTGCTCAAAATTACATAGTTCATTTGAGAAGCTTTTATTGTTGTTACAACCAAAACCATTAACATTTATTTATGCAGAAGTGAACTCTTTAATTATTCTATATGGACAAAGTCAATTCATTCTAGTGGCCGCGTTATTGACTGATTGTTTTTTTCATTTGTCTTTGGATTCATGTTGACTGTCTAGTTTACCTGATCTTTGACCACGTGATTGACTGGGTTATTCTGAGCTAGCAAGTAGATTGGATCTATTTCGATTGCTTTTTACTGGATGCTAATCGATCTGAATGTCATGCTTCGAGCTTTGCTCTGCCACTTCCATAATCGTTCAAACCTAAAATTCCAACGTTTTTCCAGTTTAAATCATGTTTATGTGCGTTAACAACAGTGATACCACATTGAATTGTCACAATACTAATGGATGTGGATGTGAATTAGGTATCTACTTCGTTCAGTGCAATATTTCTAGCAACTGATGCTATTTTTTCCAAAATGATGCTGTATGCATCTTTACTAGCATTAGTATCCTTTAATCCATAACATCGGATGAAACGATTGTCTCATGTTGTGGGCGACATTAATTCTAATAGGTTGAGTGAAGGATACTTTCTTTACTAGTTATTAGTCATGTTATAGAGTTATACATCTAAATAAACAGTCCAAAAGAATGATAAACTTCAAGACAAGTACATAGTATGAATTTACGATTTTGTAAAATAATATGAGTTTTAATGAAATGACTGATATACAGTGTTAACATGAACACGTTTATGTGTTGAATGAAACTAAGAATATTGATCAAAATAAATAATCTAACTATAGAATTTTCGTAGTGTTAAGTGATGTGCATCCACCAAACGCTATCAGTTGAATCCGAGAAGTTGGAACTATTGTTAGGAGAGGAAGATGAGATGATGAGCGGTGACTTAAATCTCTTTGAGTGTGAGCGATATGACGAATCGACTTTTTTCTAACCGTCTGTTGCATATAGTCACATCATGAGAAGTTATTATATAATTTAGTCAGTTATAGATGCTTAGTTGTACAATATAGCATCTATGTGTTCAGACAATTAATTATCAAATAAATGATACTAAAAATTACTCAGTTCAAATCATTTGAATATGATTACTGATCTGTCAGTAAGTAGATCACATAAAAAGTAATATATTAATATATCATTTCGGCTTGTTTCCACGTCTAATAAATCCATGTCAGTATTCTTTGTACGTTTACTACAAGCCTTCAGATTTGGAGTTTTTAGTACCAGACACAAGTCAGTTAACCATATTGCAGACATAACAGCAATACGACTTGTTTCTTGGTATTAATAAAAACCTAGATCTATCATGAAATAAAAACAATTTATGCATTGAAATTAATGTTTATTTCGAAACTTACTTTAATATTCCCTTCGACATCACTTCGTAATAATGAAAATTTTGAATCCCATAAACCTAATTGACAAAAATATTGATTCACAATTAACAACACAAAGCATAATATGCGTACTTACCGAAAAAATCGCAAATCATTTTGGATAATTGTAAAAATGTTTGTATATCAAGATTTTTTTCATCTTTAAATATTGGAATATAAGAAAAGAATGTAATCATTTTAATTCGTTTCCGTTTATTGTGTACAAACAAAAATCTATGAGTTAACGTTGGGATCAGTTAGATAAACCAGCAAACAAAACCCTGGAAAGAACAAGAACAAAATAATATTAAGGATTGACAACTCATTTGAATAATAATAATAATAATAATAATAATAATAATAATGTCATGTAATAAGTACACGGTTTGAGACATACTATTTGCGTTTGAAGCTTATTAGTAATGTTATCCATCAGCATAGACAGACGTTATTGAGTCAAAGTCTTCAAGATTTGAAATATTGGATGAAATTTGAGTAATTTAACCACTAGGTCATTTCTCCAGTGAAATTTTCGACATCCATAAAGATATATACAATATCAGCAATCAAGGTTGATCAATTAAATGCGATGTCAAAGGTTAATTTAATAAAGAAAAACATCTGACACAAACAATACTCATCAGTTTGGTCATTTATGTACTTGCTTGAACAGCCGTTAAATTTATGGTCAAATTTCAATTTTTTAAAAGTCTATTTTAGTTAATCATTGGTTTTTTAAGACATTCAAACAGTATCACATAGTTTACAAGTAATAACATCATCACAAGAAAACTAATTTTCTCTGAAATTAGTACTTAATTTAAAAATGAGCAACCACAAGGGTAAATTTATATAAAAAAACTCATCGAAATCCACCATGTTCATTATTTAAATATTTAGAGACCGAAACTCATTACCACAAGTGTTTTCCTGTACTGAAATAAAACCCCGAATAATTTGCACCGATGAAATGTGTATGCATAAATTAGCATTGAAAAATTTATTCTCAAACAAACCATGATGACAAATCATTGTCTAGAAGTTCTAGTTATCAACTTTTAACCACCTTAGACTGGAATGTTGCTCATCGTTCAAGTGCTCTTTGAATGATGAGAACTTAAAATGGCGACGAAACCAGCAGATGTCGTAACAAATTTACAAACGATGACAAACTTAATGCATCAAAAGTATTCCAGAGAAATAGAATTGTTAAATTAGTATCTGTAGTCCGTGAGCCATCCGTTCTTTTCGACGTCAAGGACACATTTTGGCACAACAGAACAGAAAATTTAGTGATTGTACAATTAAAGTTTGCCTCCCTAGTTAGGGTTTTAATTTTTTCGACAGAAAATGTAGACTATCAAAAGACATCATATTCTATAGCCAACCTCAGAACACTAATGAAGGAGTCAGTATGAAACTCTTATCATGAACATCGTTTCACCAAGTTCCTCATATCATGCACACTTAGTATACCGTTGTGTAGTGGCAAATAAATAATAATTAGTGGGTATCATACGGCAAGCTACGTGTTATTGAGTTTCACTATTTTAACTTACACTGACAATGGCTTATTGCAATGCGACAAATGCGCCACCTGTGTGGTGATCCTTGTCTAGCCAGATAATTCGTGTACTAGGGGAGCATATGAAGAAACACGGATGAAAAGGACTGAGAAAAAGACGAGCAGGTAAAAAGGTTCGTCAACAACCCAGTAAGAGTACACGATGCACTTAATTTTATTAAGGAAACCAATAAACGAAAATCAGAAATAACACAAGTCTCAAGTCGTGACAGTCTTCGAATAGAAACTACGAGAAGGTAGTTTGGCGCACTACAACAGTGAATTTCAAAAAGTTCTCGTCTGTCGTGGGATGTCTCTAAAAGTCCAGATTGCATATGACATTCGTAAGTGAAAATATAATTTTTATACTGGCAAAAGCTAGTACCAAATAAGCATATATACGGAGACTAGCAAGTACGATTATAGATGCGGTTGGCTGGAGGAACAATATGCCAATTAAACTGGATTAAATGCACTGACTACGGAAAGTGTTTCAGAAATAATGAAAACAAACCTTGAAAGCAGCGGCCAAGTTAAAATGACCTTGATAACAATACAATATCCAATGCTGCAAGATAAAACAATTTGCAACTGTTGATTTCTTAAGCTTTTTATAGTCACATAGTAATGTTGCTACGATCTTAATAAGAAGTTAAATAAAAAGCCTTCTATAAAACAATTTTATTTGGGATGCAGAATGTGCTGATTATGGACTATATACTATTGACTACAGAAACACTGTCTTCAGTAATAAGGATAGGAGGTCTATTGACCTATTTTAATCCTTGCAGTTTGTTACACTGTGGAGATCCAATCCCGTCTTGAATATATCAACAGAAGGTGCCGATATTAAGTGTTCTGGTAGAGAATTCCAGTAATTCACTACTCGGTGCGGGAAATGAAACTCCATACGTAGACGATTTGATCTCGGTTTTTGGAATTTCTTAGAATGTCCTCTCAAATGATCAGCCCTAGACGGGAGGAAAAGTTAGGACATGTTAGTGCCATGTTCATCGTTCATGATACGATATGCCAACATTAGATCACCCTGTATTCGCCGGTAAGATAACGGAAATAAGTTGAGGTGTTTCAGTCTGTCTTCATAAGATAGGCCAGTAAGGCCTTTTACCATTTTTTTCTGCGGCGTTGGACTCGTTCCAACATATCCACCTCATATTTGAAACAAGGACTCACTGCTTGAATCCCATATTTCAAATGTGGTCATACGAACGTTGGGTATAATAATCAAAACATTTCCTCAACCAGATATCGGAAAGATCTACGAATAGTCTATAATGCCCTATAGCCTTTTTTCAGCAGCAGCCTTACAGTGACTGGTTGTTTTGAGATCATTACTTAGTATGACTCCTAAATCTTTATAGTTTCTTACTTTGGGCAACACTAATCCACATATTGTGTAGTAATACGAATCATCGTAGTTATTTAGTTGCATCACTACACTTTTGTTAGGATTTACTTCTAGTGACCACCCGTTCATCCATGCCACTAATGAGTTAAGATCTTCCTCTTATATTATTCTGTCTGACATGCTATGTATGGGTCTCCAAATGTTTATGTCATCGGCGAATAGTAGGACGGATGATTTAGCTATAGTTGGTGATTCATTTACATAAAGTAAAAAGAGAAGAGGACCTTGGATTGTGCCCTGGGGGACTCCACTTTTTACTGGTTCCCACGATGAGAGAGATCCATTTACTCTTACCCTTTGTCTCCTGTCATGAAGACAGTCACTTATCTAGTCTATGACTGCATAATGAATTCCAAAACTTTCCAGTTTAAATTTAAGACCAGAATGGGAAACCTTATCAAAGGCTTTACTTAGATCTATGAAAATGGCATCTACAGGAATATTGCGATCTTTTACCTCAGCCCAATCTTCTCTTGCAATGAAAAGATCTGTCAAACATGATAAGCCTTTTCGAAAACCTTGGACAAAAGATCATGTCTTTCCACATAGTTTATAACAGCCATCCTGATAATTTTTCCCATCAGTTTGACAACTGCATCAGTTACTAACTAAATATCTACTCCCGGCCTTATACACCGGACTGATTATCGCATCTTTCCAGTCTCTGGACAATCTGAACTGCCGCAGGGACATATCAAACAGTACCTCTAAAGGTTCAGCATTTTTATCTGATAGGGCTTTCTTAATCTTAGGATCAATATCATCAGGACCACTGGAATCATCAGGTTTGAGGTGCTGAAGTAGTCTTAAGACAGTAGCTTTCTCAATGATTACAGGGTCAGTCAACAAGACGCCACAATCACAATGAATAGGTGGTCGTTCCTCATTATGGGTGGAAAAAACTTTACTGAAATATTTCGATAAAGCTTCGGCTTTTTCGGTATCATTTTTTGCCAAGACTAACGGATTTTCTTGTATCAAAAGTGATGGTATTCCATCACTTCTTCGAGTTCACCTCTTTATATACGAGAATAACCGTTTCGGACTATGTTTAAAATCTCTAACCAATTGTTTTTCGCATGACCGTCTAGTCCTACTAATTAACGCTTTACAAGTATTTCTAATCTTACAACAACTGGATCTGTACTGTTCTTAGCCAGTAGAGATGAACGTATTCCAGTGCTTTTTCCTACACCTAAGAAGTTTCCTGACTTGTTTATTTATCCATGGTGGACTATTATTCGGTCTACGTGGTACTAATTATGGTATGAACGGGGACGTGACTGCACGAAACTTGCCACCACGCTTATTCAACTTATGAGCTAGTATTGACCCATTCTGTCTTAGCAGCACACTCCTGAATGGCTGGTATGTTAGCTCTCCATATGTTTGGGCGAGGCTTAATCTGATCGTATATCATGTCGCTAGCTCTAAACGTGAATGATAAAACAGCGTGATCGCTATTTACTAACGGGGGAAGAATATTCAGGTTGGCGATTTCCTCAGTCTCATTAGTGATTACCAAGTCCAGCAGAGAAGAACCTTGGTTTACACCAAAACGTTTAGGTTTGGATACATGCTGTACTAATGCATGCTCCATTACTGTTTTCAAGAACTTACTATCAAAGGAGTTTATAGATTCCTTCGTGTTCATCTCAGTCCAACTAATGTCAGGGGCATTAAAGTCTCCTAATATCAAGCATCTATTATTTGCACTCAATAGCCGAATGTGCTCTAAAATAAAGTTATCAGCTATGCAGATTTGGCTACGACAGATGACACAGAGTACAAATGTACAACATCCGATGGTGAGTTCACAGCTAATGAATTCACTAGTTCCACTATCATGGGATTCGCAAACGGAGGAGCGAAAATTTATATTATTGGCTATATATAGAAGGACGCCACCTCCTTTCCTGCACTTATGTCTATGACTTCTTAAAAAATTTTATCCGGATAATTCTGGGGTGATATCGAAGTCATGGACTAACCAAGTTTCCGTCACAGCTACCACGAGTGGTCTTAATTTGTCAACTAATGCTCCTAGCTCGTAGAATTTATGTCTTAGACTATGGGTGTTGGTATATAAAACTCCTAGGGAGAACGACCTATCCACACAGGCCTTGGTAGCATGCGCTTCCAAGATCTGACTATCCAAAAACCCACTAATCGGAGATTTCCCTCACCGTTTTGTTGACGGGTTTCTAGTTCAGTTAGTGCCATCTTCCTTTTTATTCTATCTTCAGGAGACATATCCAGTCTAATTCGAATGTCAGAGTAGTCGTGACTTAACAGAACATCACGTTGTTTCTCCGACCCTAGGATTACCTTAAGGAGTCTACATGGTCGGGGCAGAACACTGTAATCGGCCCTTTTACCTGTTCAAACCAATTTTTGACCTGAACACCTATAGTGATATCCGGTAATATGCTACGGATATATTCTCCGAGGCTCTCAAAATCATGGATGTGTCTAACTTTATGATCTGGATCGTTAGACTCTGGCAGTTTACTCACAATAATACTCGATGATATTAAGTTCCTCTCAGTCGCACTAGGGTGATATTCTGCCGTTCTATCCGAGTGTGATAGTGCATTGAGTGACTCAGAATGCGAGTTCCTCAGTGTCTTGTCAACAAAGTGTGTTTTATCTTTAGCTTTTTTTCCTTTCCTTTTCCTCCTTACTGCGGTCCATTTTTAATTATGGTGACGGTTTTATCCGGATCCTCAATTCCTACTGAAGATACATGATTACTCATGTCAATATCGCACAGTGATTTACTCCTCGTTAGCTGTAACGGAAGTTCCATTTTGTCATAATTCACAGTAGGTTGTTAAGCGCGTTTTTTAACAGCACTTACAACACTGACACCGTCTTCAGTGTCAGTACTTGCGTTTCTAGCGCACCCACTATCATTCTTTTGACAGGCTAGCGCCAATAGGCTCATAGTCTCCTTGATTAATATCGTATTGTTAGTACAGCAGAACATACAAAACCAGTGCAAGTTAGGCTTGGAGCATCTTTTGTATGCACCTGGACTGAAACGGGTACACATCTTGTGGAACAACTGTTTGCATTCATCACACTGCATCCCTTCATTTACGGGGAATAAACAGTTCGGCTGTCCACATTTGAATGCACTGCCAACCATTAAGATCATATTAGGGTTAAAACACAATATGATCACAATAATAACACAAGTGTCAGATTATATGCAAAAGAAGGTGATTCTCTTGACAACGACCTTGAAGATGACCTTGACGATGTGGGCGAATTTATTGCTGAAGAATGTGATTTTGATGATGGAGATGACTGTATGAATGGTGTTGATGATGATGCGAGTGGAGAAGACGATGAAAAGCGTGATGGTGTGATTCTCTTGACAACGACCTTGAGGATGACCTTGACGATGAGGGCGAATTTATTGCTGAAGAATGTGATTTTGATGATGGAGATAACTGTATGAATGGTGTTGATGATGATGTGAGTGGAGAAGACGACGAAAAGCGTGATGGTGTGATTCTCTTGACAACGACCTTGAAGATGACCTTGACGATGAGGGCGAATTTATTGCTGAAGAATGTGATTTTGATGATGGAGATGACTGTATGAATGGTGTTGATGATGATGCGAGTGGAGAAGACGACGAAAAGCGTGATGGTGTGATTCTCTTGACAACGACCTTGAAGATGACCTTGACGATGTGGGCGAATTTATTGCTGAAGAATGTGATTTTGATGATGGAGATGACTGTATGAATGGTGTTGATGATGATGCGAGTGGAGAAGACGATGAAAAGCGTGATGGTGTGATTCTCTTGACAACGACCTTGAAGATGACCTTGACGATGAGGGCGAATTTATTGCTGAAGAATGTGATTTTGATGATGGAGATGACTGTATAAATGGTGTTGATGATGATGTGAGTGGAGAAGACGACGAAAAGCGTGATGGTGTGATTCTCTTGACAACGACCTTGAAGATGACCTTGACGATGAGGGCGAATTTATTGCTGAAGAATGTGATTTTGATGATGGAGATGACTGTATGAATGGTGTTGATGATGATGCGAGTGGAGAAGACGACGAAAAGCGTGATGGTGTGATTCTCTTGACAACGACCTTGAAGATGACCTTGACGATGTGGGCGAATTTATTGCTGAAGAATGTGATTTTGATGATGGAGATGACTGTATGAATGGTGTTGATGATGATGTGAGTGGAGAAGACGACGAAAAGCGTGATGGTGTGATTCTCTTGACAACGACCTTGAAGATGACCTTGACGATGAGGGCGAATTTATTGCTGAAGAATGTGATTTTGATGATGGAGATGACTGTATGAATGGTGTTGATGATGATGTGAGTGGAGAAGACGACGAAAAGCGTGATGGTGTGATTCTCTTGACAACGACCTTGAAGATGACCTTGACGATGAGGGCGAATTTATTGCTGAAGAATGTGATTTTGATGATGGAGATGACTGTATGAATGGTGTTGATGATGATGTGAGTGGAGAAGACGACGAAAAGCGTGATGGTGTGATTCTCTTGACAACGACCTTGAAGATGACCTTGACGATGAGGGCGAATTTATTGCTGAAGAATGTGATTTTGATGATGGAGATGACTGTATGAATGGTGTTGATGATGATGTGAGTGGAGAAGACGACGAAAAGCGTGATGGTGTGATTCTCTTGACAACGACCTTGAAGATGACCTTGACGATGAGGGCGAATTTATTGCTGAAGAATGTGATTTTGATGATGGAGATGACTGTATGAATGGTGTTGATGATGATGCGAGTGGAGAAGACGATGAAAAGCGTGATGGTGTGATTGTCTTGACAACGACCTTGAAGATGACCTTGACGATGAGGGCGAATTTATTGCTGAAGAATGTGATTTTGATGATGGAGATGACTGTATAAATGGTGTTGATGATGATGTGAGTGGAGAAGACGACGAAAAGCGTGATGGTGTGATTCTCTTGACAACGACCTTGAAGATGACCTTGACGATGAGGGCGAATTTATTGCTGAAGAATGTGATTTTGATGATGGAGATGACTGTATGAATGGTGTTGATGATGATGTGAGTGGAGAAGACGACGAAAAGCGTGATGGTGTGATTCTCTTGACAACGACCTTGAAGATGACCTTGACGATGAGGGCGAATTTATTGCTGAAGAATGTGATTTTGATGATGGAGATGATTGTATGAATGGTGTTGATGATGATGTGAGTGGAGAAGACGACGAAAAGCGTGATGGTGTGATTGTCTTGACAACGACCTTGAAGATGACCTTGACGATGAGGGCGAATTTATTGCTGAAGAATGTGATTTTGATGATGGAGATGACTGTATAAATGGTGTTGATGATGATGTGAGTGGAGAAGACGACGAAAAGCGTGATGGTGTGATTCTCTTGACAACGACCTTGAAGATGACCTTGACGATGAGGGCGAATTTATTGCTGAAGAATGTGATTTTGATGATGGAGATGACTGTATGAATGGTGTTGATGATGATGTGAGTGGAGAAGACGACGAAAAGCGTGATGGTGTGATTCTCTTGACAACGACCTTGAAGATGACCTTGACGATGAGGGCGAATTTATTGCTGAAGAATGTGATTTTGATGATGGAGATGACTGTATGAATGGTGTTGATGATGATGTGAGTGGAGAAGACGACGAAAAGCGTGATGGTGTGATTCTCTTGACAACGACCTTGAAGATGACCTTGACGATGTGGGCGAATTTATTGCTGAAGAATGTGATTTTGATGATGGAGATGACTGTATGAATGGTGTTGATGATGATGCGAGTGGAGAAGACGATGAAAAGCGTGATGGTGTGATTCTCTTGACAACGACCTTGAAGATGACCTTGACGATGAGGGCGAATTTATTGCTGAAGAATGTGATTTTGATGATGGAGATGACTGTATGAATGGTGTTGATGATGATGTAAGTGGAGAAGACGACGAAAAGCGTGATGGTGTGATTCTCTTGACAACGACCTTGAAAATGACCTTGACGATGAGGGCGAATTTATTGCTGAAGAATGTGATTTTGATGATGGAGATGATTGTATGAATGGTGTTGATGATGATGTGAGTGGAGAAGACGACGAAAAGCGTGATGGTGTGATTCTCTTGACAACGACCTTGAAGATGACCTTGACGATGAGGGCGAATTTATTGCTGAAGAATGTGATTTTGATGATGGAGATGACTGTATGAATGGTGTTGATGATGATGCGAGTGGAGAAGACGACGAAAAGCGTGATGGTGTGATTCTCTTGACAACGACCTTGAAGATGACCTTGACGATGTGGGCGAATTTATTGCTGAAGAATGTGATTTTGATGATGGAGATGACTGTATGAATGGTGTTGATGATGATGCGAGTGGAGAAGACGATGAAAAGCGTGATGGTGTGATTCTCTTGACAACGACCTTGAAGATGACCTTGACGATGAGGGCGAATTTATTGCTGAAGAATGTGATTTTGATGATGGAGATGACTGTATGAATGGTGTTGATGATGATGCGAGTGGAGAAGACGACGAAAAGCGTGATGGTGTGATTCTCTTGACAACGACCTTGAAGATGACCTTGACGATGTGGGCGAATTTATTGCTGAAGAATGTGATTTTGATGATGGAGATGATTGTATGAATGGTGTTGATGATGATGTGAGTGGAGAAGACGACGAAAAGCGTGATGGTGTGATTCTCTTGACAACGACCTTGAAGATGACCTTGACGATGAGGGCGAATTTATTGCTGAAGAATGTGATTTTGATGATGGAGATGACTGTATGAATGGTGTTGATGATGATGCGAGTGGAGAAGACGATGAAAAGCGTGATGGTGTGATTCTCTTGACAACGACCTTGAAGATGACCTTGACGATGAGGGCGAATTTATTGCTGAAGAATGTGATTTTGATGATGGAGATAACTGTATGAATGGTGTTGATGATGATGTGAGTGGAGAAGACGACGAAAAGCGTGATGGTGTGATTCTCTTGACAACGACCTTGAAGATGACCTTGACGATGAGGGCGAATTTATTGCTGAAGAATGTGATTTTGATGATGGAGATGACTGTATGAATGGTGTTGATGATGATGTGAGTGGAGAAGACGACGAAAAGCGTGATGGTGTGATTCTCTTGACAACGACCTTGAAGATGACCTTGACGATGAGGGCGAATTTATTGCTGAAGAATGTGATTTTGATGATGGAGATGACTGTATGAATGGTGTTGATGATGATGCGAGTGGAGAAGACGACGAAAAGCGTGATGGTGTGATTCTCTTGACAACGACCTTGAAGATGACCTTGACGATGAGGGCGAATTTATTGCTGAAGAATGTGATTTTGATGATGGAGATGACTGTATGAATGGTGTTGATGATGATGTGAGTGGAGAAGACGACGAAAAGCGTGATGGTGTGATTCTCTTGACAACGACCTTGAAGATGACCTTGACGATGAGGGCGAATTTATTGCTGAAGAATGTGATTTTGATGATGGAGATAACTGTATGAATGGTGTTGATGATGATGCGAGTGGAGAAGACGACGAAAAGCGTGATGGTGTGATTCTCTTGACAACGACCTTGAAGATGACCTTGACGATGAGGGCGAATTTATTGCTGAAGAATGTGATTTTGATGATGGAGATGACTGTATGAATGGTGTTGATGATGATGTAGAGTGGAGAAGACGACGAAAAGCGTGATGGTGTGATTCTCTTGACAACGACCTTGAAGATGACCTTGACGATGAGGGCGAATTTATTGCTGAAGAATGTGATTTTGATGATGGAGATGACTGTATGAATGGTGTTGATGATGATGTGAGTGGAGAAGACGACGAAAAGCGTGATGGTGTGATTCTCTTGACAACGACCTTGAAGATGACCTTGACGATGAGGGCGAATTTATTGCTGAAGAATGTGATTTTGATGATGGAGATGACTGTATGAATGGTGTTGATGATGATGCGAGTGGAGAAGACGACGAAAAGCGTGATGGTGTGATTCTCTTGACAACGACCTTGAAGATGACCTTGACGATGAGGGCGAATTTATTGCTGAAGAATGTGATTTTGATGATGGAGATGACTGTATGAATGGTGTTGATGATGATGCGAGTGGAGAAGACGACTGAAAAGCGTGATGGTGTGATTCTCTTGACAACGACCTTGAAGATGACCTTGACGATGAGGGCGAATTTATTGCTGAAGAATGTGATTTTGATGATGGAGATGACTGTATGAATGGTGTTGATGATGATGCGAGTGGAGAAGACGACGAAAAGCGTGATGGTGTGATTCTCTTGACAACGACCTTGAAGATGACCTTGACGATGAGGGCGAATTTATTGCTGAAGAATGTGATTTTGATGATGGAGATGACTGTATGAATGGTGTTGATGATGATGCTGAGTGGAGAAGACGACGAAAAGCGTGATGGTGTGATTCTCTTGACAACGACCTTGAAGATGACCTTGACGATGAGGGCGAATTTATTGCTGAAGAATGTGATTTTGATGATGGAGATGATTGTATGAATGGTGTTGATGATGATGCGAGTGGAGAAGACGACGAAAAGCGTGATGGTGTGATTCTCTTGACAACGACCTTGAAGATGACCTTGACGATGAGGGCGAATTTATTGCTGAAGAATGTGATTTTGATGATGGAGATGACTGTATGAATGGTGTTGATGATGATGTGAGTGGAGAAGACGACGAAAAGCGTGATGGTGTGATTCTCTTGACAACGACCTTGAAGATGACCTTGACGATGAGGGCGAATTTATTGCTGAAGAATGTGATTTTGATGATGGAGATGACTGTATGAATGGTGTTGATGATGATGCTGAGTGGAGAAGACGACGAAAAGCGTGATGGTGTGATTCTCTTGACAACGACCTTGAAGATGACCTTGACGATGAGGGCGAATTTATTGCTGAAGAATGTGATTTTGATGATGGAGATGACTGTATGAATGGTGTTGATGATGATGCGAGTGGAGAAGACGACGAAAAGCGTGATGGTGTGATTCTCTTGACAACGACCTTGAAGATGACCTTGACGATGAGGGCGAATTTATTGCTGAAGAATGTGATTTTGATGATGGAGATGACTGTATGAATGGTGTTGATGATGATGCGAGTGGAGAAGACGACGAAAAGCGTGATGGTGTGATTCTCTTGACAACGACCTTGAAGATGACCTTGACGATGAGGGCGAATTTATTGCTGAAGAATGTGATTTTGATGATGGAGATGACTGTATGAATGGTGTTGATGATGATGCGAGTGGAGAAGACGACGAAAAGCGTGATGGTGTGATTCTCTTGACAACGACCTTGAAGATGACCTTGACGATGAGGGCGAATTTATTGCTGAAGAATGTGATTTTGATGATGGAGATGACTGTATGAATGGTGTTGATGATGATGCGAGTGGAGAAGACGACGAAAAGCGTGATGGTGTGATTCTCTTGACAACGACCTTGAAGATGACCTTGACGATGAGGGCGAATTTATTGCTGAAGAATGTGATTTTGATGATGGAGATGACTGTATGAATGGTGTTGATGATGATGCGAGTGGAGAAGACGACGAAAAGCGTGATGGTGTGATTGTCTTGACAACGACCTTGAAGATGACCTTGACGATGAGGGCGAATTTATTGCTGAAGAATGTGATTTTGATGATGGAGATGACTGTATGAATGGTGTTGATGATGATGCGAGTGGAGAAGACGACGAAAAGCGTGATGGTGTGATTCTCTTGACAACGACCTTGAAGATGACCTTGACGATGAGGGCGAATTTATTGCTGAAGAATGTGATTTTGATGATGGAGATGACTGTATGAATGGTGTTGATGATGATGCGAGTGGAGAAGACGACGAAAAGCGTGATGGTGTGATTCTCTTGACAACGACCTTGAAGATGACCTTGACGATGAGGGCGAATTTATTGCTGAAGAATGTGATTTTGATGATGGAGATGACTGTATGAATGGTGTTGATGATGATGCGAGTGGAGAAGACGACGAAAAGCGTGATGGTGTGATTCTCTTGACAACGACCTTGAAGATGACCTTGACGATGAGGGCGAATTTATTGCTGAAGAATGTGATTTTGATGATGGAGATGACTGTATGAATGGTGTTGATGATGATGCGAGTGGAGAAGACGACGAAAAGCGTGATGGTGTGATTCTCTTGACAACGACCTTGAAGATGACCTTGACGATGAGGGCGAATTTATTGCTGAAGAATGTGATTTTGATGATGGAGATGACTGTATGAATGGTGTTGATGATGATGCGAGTGGAGAAGACGACGAAAAGCGTGATGGTGTGATTCTCTTGACAACGACCTTGAAGATGACCTTGACGATGAGGGCGAATTTATTGCTGAAGAATGTGATTTTGCTGATGGAGATGACTGTATGAATGGTGTTGATGATGATGCGAGTGGAGAAGACGACGAAAAGCGTGATGGTGTGATTCTCTTGACAACGACCTTGAAGATGACCTTGACGATGAGGGCGAATTTATTGCTGAAGAATGTGATTTTGATGATGGAGATGACTGTATGAATGGTGTTGATGATGATGCGAGTGGAGAAGACGACGAAAAGCGTGATGGTGTGATTCTCTTGACAACGACCTTGAAGATGACCTTGACGATGAGGGCGAATTTATTGCTGAAGAATGTGATTTTGATGATGGAGATGACTGTATGAATGGTGTTGATGATGATGCGAGTGGAGAAGACGACGAAAAGCGTGATGGTGTGATTCTCTTGACAACGACCTTGAAGATGACCTTGACGATGAGGGCGAATTTATTGCTGAAGAATGTGATTTTGATGATGGAGATGACTGTATGAATGGTGTTGATGATGATGCGAGTGGAGAAGACGACGAAAAGCGTGATGGTGTGATTCTCTTGACAACGACCTTGAAGATGACCTTGACGATGAGGGCGAATTTATTGCTGAAGAATGTGATTTTGATGATGGAGATGACTGTATGAATGGTGTTGATGATGATGCGAGTGGAGAAGACGACGAAAAGCGTGATGGTGTGATTCTCTTGACAACGACCTTGAAGATGACCTTGACGATGAGGGCGAATTTATTGCTGAAGAATGTGATTTTGATGATGGAGATGACTGTATGAATGGTGTTGATGATGATGCGAGTGGAGAAGACGACGAAAAGCGTGATGGTGTGATTCTCTTGACAACGACCTTGAAGATGACCTTGACGAGGAGGGCGAATTTATTGCTGAAGAATGTGATTTTGATGATGGAGATGACTGTATGAATGGTGTTGATGATGATGCGAGTGGAGAAGACGACGAAAAGCGTGATGGTGTGATTCTCTTGACAACGACCTTGAAGATGACCTTGACGATGAGGGCGAATTTATTGCTGAAGAATGTGATTTTGATGATGGAGATGACTGTATGAATGGTGTTGATGATGATGCGAGTGGAGAAGACGACGAAAAGCGTGATGGTGTGATTCTCTTGACAACGACCTTGAAGATGACCTTGACGATGAGGGCGAATTTATTGCTGAAGAATGTGATTTTGATGATGGAGATGACTGTATGAATGGTGTTGATGATGATGCGAGTGGAGAAGACGACGAAAAGCGTGATGGTGTGATTCTCTTGACAACGACCTTGAAGATGACCTTGACGATGAGGGCGAATTTATTGCTGAAGAATGTGATTTTGATGATGGAGATGACTGTATGAATGGTGTTGATGATGATGCGAGTGGAGAAGACGACGAAAAGCGTGATGGTGTGATTCTCTTGACAACGACCTTGAAGATGACCTTGACGATGAGGGCGAATTTATTGCTGAAGAATGTGATTTTGCTGATGGAGATGACTGTATGAATGGTGTTGATGATGATGCGAGTGGAGAAGACGACGAAAAGCGTGATGGTGTGATTCTCTTGACAACGACCTTGAAGATGACCTTGACGATGAGGGCGAATTTATTGCTGAAGAATGTGATTTTGATGATGGAGATGACTGTATGAATGGTGTTGATGATGATGCGAGTGGAGAAGACGATGAAAAGCGTGATGGTGTGATTCTCTTGACAACGACCTTGAAGATGACCTTGACGATGAGGGCGAATTTATTGCTGAAGAATGTGATTTTGATGATGGAGATGACTGTATGAATGGTGTTGATGATGATGCGAGTGGAGAAGACGACGAAAAGCGTGATGGTGTGATTCTCTTGACAACGACCTTGAAGATGACCTTGACGATGAGGGCGAATTTATTGCTGAAGAATGTGATTTTGATGATGGAGATGACTGTATGAATGGTGTTGATGATGATGCGAGTGGAGAAGACGACGAAAAGCGTGATGGTGTGATTCTCTTGACAACGACCTTGAAGATGACCTTGACGATGAGGGCGAATTTATTGCTGAAGAATGTGATTTTGATGATGGAGATGACTGTATGAATGGTGTTGATGATGATGCGAGTGGAGAAGACGACGAAAAGCGTGATGGTGTGATTCTCTTGACAACGACCTTGAAGATGACCTTGACGATGAGGGCGAATTTATTGCTGAAGAATGTGATTTTGATGATGGAGATGACTGTATGAATGGTGTTGATGATGATGCGAGTGGAGAAGACGACGAAAAGCGTGATGGTGTGATTCTCTTGACAACGACCTTGAAGATGACCTTGACGATGAGGGCGAATTTATTGCTGAAGAATGTGATTTTGATGATGGAGATGACTGTATGAATGGTGTTGATGATGATGCGAGTGGAGAAGACGACGAAAAGCGTGATGGTGTGATTCTCTTGACAACGACCTTGAAGATGACCTTGACGATGTGGGCGAATTTATTGCTGAAGAATGTGATTTTGATGATGGAGATGACTGTATGAATGGTGTTGATGATGATGCGAGTGGAGAAGACGACGAAAAGCGTGATGGTGTGATTCTCTTGACAACGACCTTGAAGATGACCTTGACGATGAGGGCGAATTTATTGCTGAAGAATGTGATTTTGATGATGGAGATGACTGTATGAATGGTGTTGATGATGATGCGAGTGGAGAAGACGACGAAAAGCGTGATGGTGTGATTCTCTTGACAACGACCTTGAAGATGACCTTGACGATGAGGGCGAATTTATTGCTGAAGAATGTGATTTTGATGATGGAGATGACTGTATGAATGGTGTTGATGATGATGCGAGTGGAGAAGACGACGAAAAGCGTGATGGTGTGATTCTCTTGACAACGACCTTGAAGATGACCTTGACGATGAGGGCGAATTTATTGCTGAAGAATGTGATTTTGATGATGGAGATGACTGTATGAATGGTGTTGATGATGATGCGAGTGGAGAAGACGACGAAAAGCGTGATGGTGTGATTCTCTTGACAACGACCTTGAAGATGACCTTGACGATGAGGGCGAATTTATTGCTGAAGAATGTGATTTTGATGATGGAGATGACTGTATGAATGGTGTTGATGATGATGCGAGTGGAGAAGACGACGAAAAGCGTGATGGTGTGATTCTCTTGACAACGACCTTGAAGATGACCTTGACGATGAGGGCGAATTTATTGCTGAAGAATGTGATTTTGATGATGGAGATGACTGTATGAATGGTGTTGATGATGATGCGAGTGGAGAAGACGACGAAAAGCGTGATGGTGTGATTCTCTTGACAACGACCTTGAAGATGACCTTGACGATGAGGGCGAATTTATTGCTGAAGAATGTGATTTTGATGATGGAGATGACTGTATGAATGGTGTTGATGATGATGCGAGTGGAGAAGACGACGAAAAGCGTGATGGTGTGATTCTCTTGACAACGACCTTGAAGATGACCTTGACGATGAGGGCGAATTTATTGCTGAAGAATGTGATTTTGATGATGGAGATGACTGTATGAATGGTGTTGATGATGATGCGAGTGGAGAAGACGACGAAAAGCGTGATGGTGTGATTCTCTTGACAACGACCTTGAAGATGACCTTGACGATGAGGGCGAATTTATTGCTGAAGAATGTGATTTTGATGATGGAGATGACTGTATGAATGGTGTTGATGATGATGCGAGTGGAGAAGACGACGAAAAGCGTGATGGTGTGATTCTCTTGACAACGACCTTGAAGATGACCTTGACGATGAGGGCGAATTTATTGCTGAAGAATGTGATTTTGATGATGGAGATGACTGTATGAATGGTGTTGATGATGATGCGAGTGGAGAAGACGACGAAAAGCGTGATGGTGTGATTCTCTTGACAACGACCTTGAAGATGACCTTGACGATGAGGGCGAATTTATTGCTGAAGAATGTGATTTTGATGATGGAGATGACTGTATGAATGGTGTTGATGATGATGCGAGTGGAGAAGACGACGAAAAGCGTGATGGTGTGATTCTCTTGACAACGACCTTGAAGATGACCTTGACGATGAGGGCGAATTTATTGCTGAAGAATGTGATTTTGATGATGGAGATGACTGTATGAATGGTGTTGATGATGATGCGAGTGGAGAAGACGACGAAAAGCGTGATGGTGTGATTCTCTTGACAACGACCTTGAAGATGACCTTGACGATGAGGGCGAATTTATTGCTGAAGAATGTGATTTTGATGATGGAGATGACTGTATGAATGGTGTTGATGATGATGCGAGTGGAGAAGACGACGAAAAGCGTGATGGTGTGATTCTCTTGACAACGACCTTGAAGATGACCTTGACGATGAGGGCGAATTTATTGCTGAAGAATGTGATTTTGATGATGGAGATGACTGTATGAATGGTGTTGATGATGATGCGAGTGGAGAAGACGACGAAAAGCGTGATGGTGTGATTCTCTTGACAACGACCTTGAAGATGACCTTGACGATGAGGGCGAATTTATTGCTGAAGAATGTGATTTTGATGATGGAGATGACTGTATGAATGGTGTTGATGATGATGCGAGTGGAGAAGACGACGAAAAGCGTGATGGTGTGATTCTCTTGACAACGACCTTGAAGATGACCTTGACGATGAGGGCGAATTTATTGCTGAAGAATGTGATTTTGATGATGGAGATGACTGTATGAATGGTGTTGATGATGATGCGAGTGGAGAAGACGACGAAAAGCGTGATGGTGTGATTCTCTTGACAACGACCTTGAAGATGACCTTGACGATGAGGGCGAATTTATTGCTGAAGAATGTGATTTTGATGATGGAGATGACTGTATGAATGGTGTTGATGATGATGCGAGTGGAGAAGACGACGAAAAGCGTGATGGTGTGATTCTCTTGACAACGACCTTGAAGATGACCTTGACGATGAGGGCGAATTTATTGCTGAAGAATGTGATTTTGATGATGGAGATGACTGTATGAATGGTGTTGATGATGATGCGAGTGGAGAAGACGACGAAAAGCGTGATGGTGTGATTCTCTTGACAACGACCTTGAAGATGACCTTGACGATGAGGGCGAATTTATTGCTGAAGAATGTGATTTTGATGATGGAGATGACTGTATGAATGGTGTTGATGATGATGCGAGTGGAGAAGACGACGAAAAGCGTGATGGTGTGATTCTCTTGACAACGACCTTGAAGATGACCTTGACGATGAGGGCGAATTTATTGCTGAAGAATGTGATTTTGATGATGGAGATGACTGTATGAATGGTGTTGATGATGATGCGAGTGGAGAAGACGACGAAAAGCGTGATGGTGTGATTCTCTTGACAACGACCTTGAAGATGACCTTGACGATGAGGGCGAATTTATTGCTGAAGAATGTGATTTTGATGATGGAGATGATTGTATGAATGGTGTTGATGATGATGCGAGTGGAGAAGACGACGAAAAGCGTGATGGTGTGATTCTCTTGACAACGACCTTGAAGATGACCTTGACGATGAGGGCGAATTTATTGCTGAAGAATGTGATTTTGATGATGGAGATGACTGTATGAATGGTGTTGATGATGATGCGAGTGGAGAAGACGACGAAAAGCGTGATGGTGTGATTCTCTTGACAACGACCTTGAAGATGACCTTGACGATGAGGGCGAATTTATTGCTGAAGAATGTGATTTTGATGATGGAGATGACTGTATGAATGGTGTTGATGATGATGCGAGTGGAGAAGACGACGAAAAGCGTGATGGTGTGATTCTCTTGACAACGACCTTGAAGATGACCTTGACGATGAGGGCGAATTTATTGCTGAAGAATGTGATTTTGATGATGGAGATGATTGTATGAATGGTGTTGATGATGATGCGAGTGGAGAAGACGACGAAAAGCGTGATGGTGTGATTCTCTTGACAACGACCTTGAAGATGACCTTGACGATGAGGGCGAATTTATTGCTGAAGAATGTGATTTTGATGATGGAGATGACTGTATGAATGGTGTTGATGATGATGCGAGTGGAGAAGACGACGAAAAGCGTGATGGTGTGATTCTCTTGACAACGACCTTGAAGATGACCTTGACGATGAGGGCGAATTTATTGCTGAAGAATGTGATTTTGATGATGGAGATAACTGTATGAATGGTGTTGATGATGATGCGAGTGGAGAAGACGACGAAAAGCGTGATGGTGTGATTCTCTTGACAACGACCTTGAAGATGACCTTGACGATGAGGGCGAATTTATTGCTGAAGAATGTGATTTTGATGATGGAGATGACTGTATGAATGGTGTTGATGATGATGCGAGTGGAGAAGACGACGAAAAGCGTGATGGTGTGATTCTCTTGACAACGACCTTGAAGATGACCTTGACGATGAGGGCGAATTTATTGCTGAAGAATGTGATTTTGATGATGGAGATGATTGTATGAATGGTGTTGATGATGATGCGAGTGGAGAAGACGACGAAAAGCGTGATGGTGTGATTCTCTTGACAACGACCTTGAAGATGACCTTGACGATGAGGGCGAATTTATTGCTGAAGAATGTGATTTTGATGATGGAGATGACTGTATGAATGGTGTTGATGATGATGCGAGTGGAGAAGACGACGAAAAGCGTGATGGTGTGATTCTCTTGACAACGACCTTGAAGATGACCTTGACGATGAGGGCGAATTTATTGCTGAAGAATGTGATTTTGATGATGGAGATGACTGTATGAATGGTGTTGATGATGATGCGAGTGGAGAAGACGACGAAAAGCGTGATGGTGTGATTCTCTTGACAACGACCTTGAAGATGACCTTGACGATGAGGGCGAATTTATTGCTGAAGAATGTGATTTTGATGATGGAGATGACTGTATGAATGGTGTTGATGATGATGCGAGTGGAGAAGACGACGAAAAGCGTGATGGTGTGATTCTCTTGACAACGACCTTGAAGATGACCTTGACGATGAGGGCGAATTTATTGCTGAAGAATGTGATTTTGATGATGGAGATGACTGTATGAATGGTGTTGATGATGATGCGAGTGGAGAAGACGACGAAAAGCGTGATGGTGTGATTCTCTTGACAACGACCTTGAAGATGACCTTGACGATGAGGGCGAATTTATTGCTGAAGAATGTGATTTTGATGATGGAGATGACTGTATGAATGGTGTTGATGATGATGCGAGTGGAGAAGACGACGAAAAGCGTGATGGTGTGATTCTCTTGACAACGACCTTGAAGATGACCTTGACGATGAGGGCGAATTTATTGCTGAAGAATGTGATTTTGATGATGGAGATGATTGTATGAATGGTGTTGATGATGATGCGAGTGGAGAAGACGACGAAAAGCGTGATGGTGTGATTCTCTTGACAACGACCTTGAAGATGACCTTGACGATGAGGGCGAATTTATTGCTGAAGAATGTGATTTTGATGATGGAGATGACTGTATGAATGGTGTTGATGATGATGCGAGTGGAGAAGACGACGAAAAGCGTGATGGTGTGATTCTCTTGACAACGACCTTGAAGATGACCTTGACGATGAGGGCGAATTTATTGCTGAAGAATGTGATTTTGATGATGGAGATGACTGTATGAATGGTGTTGATGATGATGCGAGTGGAGAAGACGACGAAAAGCGTGATGGTGTGATTCTCTTGACAACGACCTTGAAGATGACCTTGACGATGAGGGCGAATTTATTGCTGAAGAATGTGATTTTGATGATGGAGATGACTGTATGAATGGTGTTGATGATGATGTGAGTGGAGAAGACGACGAAAAGCGTGATGGTGTGATTCTCTTGACAACGACCTTGAAGATGACCTTGACGATGAGGGCGAATTTATTGCTGAAGAATGTGATTTTGATGATGGAGATGATTGTATGAATGGTGTTGATGATGATGCGAGTGGAGAAGACGACGAAAAGCGTGATGGTGTGATTCTCTTGACAACGACCTTGAAGATGACCTTGACGATGAGGGCGAATTTATTGCTGAAGAATGTGATTTTGATGATGGAGATGACTGTATGAATGGTGTTGATGATGATGCGAGTGGAGAAGACGACGAAAAGCGTGATGGTGTGATTCTCTTGACAACGACCTTGAAGATGACCTTGACGATGAGGGCGAATTTATTGCTGAAGAATGTGATTTTGATGATGGAGATGATTGTATGAATGGTGTTGATGATGATGTGAGTGGAGAAGACGACGAAAAGCGTGATGGTGTGATTCTCTTGACAACGACCTTGAAGATGACCTTGACGATGAGGGCGAATTTATTGCTGAAGAATGTGATTTTGATGATGGAGATGACTGTATGAATGGTGTTGATGATGATGCGAGTGGAGAAGACGACGAAAAGCGTGATGGTGTGATTCTCTTGACAACGACCTTGAAGATGACCTTGACGATGAGGGCGAATTTATTGCTGAAGAATGTGATTTTGATGATGGAGATGACTGTATGAATGGTGTTGATGATGATGCGAGTGGAGAAGACGACGAAAAGCGTGATGGTGTGATTCTCTTGACAACGACCTTGAAGATGACCTTGACGATGAGGGCGAATTTATTGCTGAAGAATGTGATTTTGATGATGGAGATGATTGTATGAATGGTGTTGATGATGATGCGAGTGGAGAAGACGACGAAAAGCGTGATGGTGTGATTCTCTTGACAACGACCTTGAAGATGACCTTGACGATGAGGGCGAATTTATTGCTGAAGAATGTGATTTTGATGATGGAGATGACTGTATGAATGGTGTTGATGATGATGCGAGTGGAGAAGACGACGAAAAGCGTGATGGTGTGATTCTCTTGACAACGACCTTGAAGATGACCTTGACGATGAGGGCGAATTTATTGCTGAAGAATGTGATTTTGATGATGGAGATGACTGTATGAATGGTGTTGATGATGATGCGAGTGGAGAAGACGACGAAAAGCGTGATGGTGTGATTCTCTTGACAACGACCTTGAAGATGACCTTGACGATGAGGGCGAATTTATTGCTGAAGAATGTGATTTTGATGATGGAGATGACTGTATGAATGGTGTTGATGATGATGCGAGTGGAGAAGACGACGAAAAGCGTGATGGTGTGATTCTCTTGACAACGACCTTGAAGATGACCTTGACGATGAGGGCGAATTTATTGCTTATTGCTGAAGAATGTGATTTTGATGATGGAGATGACTGTATGAATGGTGTTGATGATGATGCGAGTGGAGAAGACGACGAAAAGCGTGATGGTGTGATTCTCTTGACAACGACCTTGAAGATGACCTTGACGATGAGGGCGAATTTATTGCTGAAGAATGTGATTTTGATGATGGAGATGACTGTATGAATGGTGTTGATGATGATGCGAGTGGAGAAGACGACGAAAAGCGTGATGGTGTGATTCTCTTGACAACGACCTTGAGGATGACCTTGACGATGAGGGCGAATTTATTGCTGAAGAATGTGATTTTGATGATGGAGATGACTGTATGAATGGTGTTGATGATGATGCGAGTGGAGAAGACGACGAAAAGCGTGATGGTGTGATTCTCTTGACAACGACCTTGAAGATGACCTTGACGATGAGGGCGAATTTATTGCTGAAGAATGTGATTTTGATGATGGAGATGACTGTATGAATGGTGTTGATGATGATGCGAGTGGAGAAGACGACGAAAAGCGTGATGGTGTGATTCTCTTGACAACGACCTTGAAGATGACCTTGACGATGAGGGCGAATTTATTGCTGAAGAATGTGATTTTGATGATGGAGATGACTGTATGAATGGTGTTGATGATGATGCGAGTGGAGAAGACGACGAAAAGCGTGATGGTGTGATTCTCTTGACAACGACCTTGAAGATGACCTTGACGATGAGGGCGAATTTATTGCTGAAGAATGTGATTTTGATGATGGAGATGACTGTATGAATGGTGTTGATGATGATGCGAGTGGAGAAGACGACGAAAAGCGTGATGGTGTGATTCTCTTGACAACGACCTTGAAGATGACCTTGACGATGAGGGCGAATTTATTGCTGAAGAATGTGATTTTGATGATGGAGATGACTGTATGAATGGTGTTGATGATGATGCGAGTGGAGAAGACGACGAAAAGCGTGATGGTGTGATTCTCTTGACAACGACCTTGAAGATGACCTTGACGATGAGGGCGAATTTATTGCTGAAGAATGTGATTTTGATGATGGAGATGATTGTATGAATGGTGTTGATGATGATGCGAGTGGAGAAGACGACGAAAAGCGTGATGGTGTGATTCTCTTGACAACGACCTTGAAGATGACCTTGACGATGAGGGCGAATTTATTGCTGAAGAATGTGATTTTGATGATGGAGATGACTGTATGAATGGTGTTGATGATGATGCGAGTGGAGAAGACGACGAAAAGCGTGATGGTGTGATTCTCTTGACAACGACCTTGAAGATGACCTTGACGATGAGGGCGAATTTATTGCTGAAGAATGTGATTTTGATGATGGAGATGATTGTATGAATGGTGTTGATGATGATGCGAGTGGAGAAGACGACGAAAAGCGTGATGGTGTGATTCTCTTGACAACGACCTTGAAGATGACCTTGACGATGAGGGCGAATTTATTGCTGAAGAATGTGATTTTGATGATGGAGATGATTGTATGAATGGTGTTGATGATGATGCGAGTGGAGAAGACGACGAAAAGCGTGATGGTGTGATTCTCTTGACAACGACCTTGAAGATGACCTTGACGATGAGGGCGAATTTATTGCTGAAGAATGTGATTTTGATGATGGAGATGACTGTATGAATGGTGTTGATGATGATGCGAGTGGAGAAGACGACGAAAAGCGTGATGGTGTGATTCTCTTGACAACGACCTTGAAGATGACCTTGACGATGAGGGCGAATTTATTGCTGAAGAATGTGATTTTGATGATGGAGATGATTGTATGAATGGTGTTGATGATGATGCGAGTGGAGAAGACGACGAAAAGCGTGATGGTGTGATTCTCTTGACAACGACCTTGAAGATGACCTTGACGATGAGGGCGAATTTATTGCTGAAGAATGTGATTTTGATGATGGAGATGACTGTATGAATGGTGTTGATGATGATGCGAGTGGAGAAGACGACGAAAAGCGTGATGGTGTGATTCTCTTGACAACGACCTTGAAGATGACCTTGACGATGAGGGCGAATTTATTGCTGAAGAATGTGATTTTGATGATGGAGATGATTGTATGAATGGTGTTGATGATGATGCGAGTGGAGAAGACGACGAAAAGCGTGATGGTGTGATTCTCTTGACAACGACCTTGAAGATGACCTTGACGATGAGGGCGAATTTATTGCTGAAGAATGTGATTTTGATGATGGAGATGACTGTATGAATGGTGTTGATGATGATGCGAGTGGAGAAGACGACGAAAAGCGTGATGGTGTGATTCTCTTGACAACGACCTTGAAGATGACCTTGACGATGAGGGCGAATTTATTGCTGAAGAATGTGATTTTGATGATGGAGATGACTGTATGAATGGTGTTGATGATGATGCGAGTGGAGAAGACGACGAAAAGCGTGATGGTGTGATTCTCTTGACAACGACCTTGAAGATGACCTTGACGATGAGGGCGAATTTATTGCTGAAGAATGTGATTTTGATGATGGAGATGATTGTATGAATGGTGTTGATGATGATGCGAGTGGAGAAGACGACGAAAAGCGTGATGGTGTGATTCTCTTGACAACGACCTTGAAGATGACCTTGACGATGAGGGCGAATTTATTGCTGAAGAATGTGATTTTGATGATGGAGATGACTGTATGAATGGTGTTGATGATGATGCGAGTGGAGAAGACGACGAAAAGCGTGATGGTGTGATTCTCTTGACAACGACCTTGAAGATGACCTTGACGATGAGGGCGAATTTATTGCTGAAGAATGTGATTTTGATGATGGAGATGACTGTATGAATGGTGTTGATGATGATGCGAGTGGAGAAGACGACGAAAAGCGTGATGGTGTGATTCTCTTGACAACGACCTTGAAGATGACCTTGACGATGAGGGCGAATTTATTGCTGAAGAATGTGATTTTGATGATGGAGATGACTGTATGAATGGTGTTGATGATGATGCGAGTGGAGAAGACGACGAAAAGCGTGATGGTGTGATTCTCTTGACAACGACCTTGAAGATGACCTTGACGATGAGGGCGAATTTATTGCTGAAGAATGTGATTTTGATGATGGAGATGACTGTATGAATGGTGTTGATGATGATGCGAGTGGAGAAGACGACGAAAAGCGTGATGGTGTGATTCTCTTGACAACGACCTTGAAGATGACCTTGACGATGAGGGCGAATTTATTGCTGAAGAATGTGATTTTGATGATGGAGATGATTGTATGAATGGTGTTGATGATGATGCGAGTGGAGAAGACGACGAAAAGCGTGATGGTGTGATTCTCTTGACAACGACCTTGAAGATGACCTTGACGATGAGGGCGAATTTATTGCTGAAGAATGTGATTTTGATGATGGAGATGACTGTATGAATGGTGTTGATGATGATGCGAGTGGAGAAGACGACGAAAAGCGTGATGGTGTGATTCTCTTGACAACGACCTTGAAGATGACCTTGACGATGAGGGCGAATTTATTGCTGAAGAATGTGATTTTGATGATGGAGATGATTGTATGAATGGTGTTGATGATGATGCGAGTGGAGAAGACGACGAAAAGCGTGATGGTGTGATTCTCTTGACAACGACCTTGAAGATGACCTTGACGATGAGGGCGAATTTATTGCTGAAGAATGTGATTTTGATGATGGAGATGACTGTATGAATGGTGTTGATGATGATGCGAGTGGAGAAGACGACGAAAAGCGTGATGGTGTGATTCTCTTGACAACGACCTTGAAGATGACCTTGACGATGAGGGCGAATTTATTGCTGAAGAATGTGATTTTGATGATGGAGATGATTGTATGAATGGTGTTGATGATGATGCGAGTGGAGAAGACGACGAAAAGCGTGATGGTGTGATTCTCTTGACAACGACCTTGAAGATGACCTTGACGATGAGGGCGAATTTATTGCTGAAGAATGTGATTTTGATGATGGAGATGATTGTATGAATGGTGTTGATGATGATGCGAGTGGAGAAGACGACGAAAAGCGTGATGGTGTGATTCTCTTGACAACGACCTTGAAGATGACCTTGACGATGAGGGCGAATTTATTGCTGAAGAATGTGATTTTGATGATGGAGATGACTGTATGAATGGTGTTGATGATGATGCGAGTGGAGAAGACGACGAAAAGCGTGATGGTGTGATTCTCTTGACAACGACCTTGAAGATGACCTTGACGATGAGGGCGAATTTATTGCTGAAGAATGTGATTTTGATGATGGAGATGACTGTATGAATGGTGTTGATGATGATGCGAGTGGAGAAGACGACGAAAAGCGTGATGGTGTGATTCTCTTGACAACGACCTTGAAGATGACCTTGACGATGAGGGCGAATTTATTGCTGAAGAATGTGATTTTGATGATGGAGATGACTGTATGAATGGTGTTGATGATGATGCGAGTGGAGAAGACGACGAAAAGCGTGATGGTGTGATTCTCTTGACAACGACCTTGAAGATGACCTTGACGATGAGGGCGAATTTATTGCTGAAGAATGTGATTTTGATGATGGAGATGACTGTATGAATGGTGTTGATGATGATGCGAGTGGACAAGTCGATGAGTATCCTATGATTAAAATATTTCTTTTATATGTCCCTGTTAACCATGGATTCTCATATTTTGCGATATATATTCCGAGCTAATCGTATATGTGTGATGTGTTAACTATACTCTTTTGATTAAATTTTTGTCCTCCTCTCTCAGTTAACGATGGTGTGTTGGTGGGATTTTGCAATCTTAGGGACGAAGAGATATATATGATCGAGTGTGGATGTTGTTTTACATTCTGCTTACCTAATGAAGCTTTCTTTCCATTCTTTGTACGTAACTCGCGGAACTCTGAATTAAGCTTTCAAAAAGATATTCAAACAGCAGTTACGCCCACACCGTATCAAATAATCACAAACACAACAAGCTGAGAGTGAAACAGTACTAAACTTAAAAAAGATCCAGATTTATTCCACTTGAATAGTTTTTCATTAAGTCTATTCAACCAATAGGCACCTGTCTAACTGGTTACGATCAAGCTATGAAATCAATGACATTAAAATCATATAACCATTTTTTTAACGGAAAAAAAGTGTACGTTTGAGGTAAGAAATATAATCTTACATCAAAAAAAGATAAAACGATTATTTTCACAGTTGAAATCATGAGCTGATTGAAGGAAAATCTGGAAGCACTGGAAGGCCGTCTCGTCCTATTGTAGGACTCCCCAACAGTGTGCATCCACGATCCCGCCTCGCGAGATTCGAAGTTACACATCACCACTATCGGATACCGGCTCAGTGGTCTGTCGGTTAAGTGCTCTGGTGCGAGACTAGTAGGTTCTGTGTTTGAATCTCACAATGTGACATCGCGGATGCGCACTGATGAGAAGTCCCACAATAGGACGAAACGGTCGCCCAGTGCTTTCAGGTTTTCCTTGGTGCTCTAGTTTCAATTGACTCATGATTTCAACTATGATAATAAATATTAGTTAAAATTATTAGTCTTAATTTGTTGTTCGCAGATACTACTGATTCTACATGAGTTATTTTATTTATTTAAACACATAAATATTGGTAAAAAGAGGGACCAGATATAAAAGCACCACACAAATCTCATTTGATTTGTATGAGAACTGTGACACTGCCCGGGTGTCCAAACTGATACAGGTGGTTTAATCAGTGGGGCACGACCGGAGACTTTGACCTAAAGATCCTATCCACAAGGCAATAGAGCATCGCAGTCCCATGGTAGCTGGTGATCAACGATTGGTCCATACACCATTTGTTCCCTTAGGATCCTTGAGCCCATGTGCACCACTGGTTCGGAATGAGTGTGTTTCAACTCCCCTAGGTGAACTTTCCATGTCTATCAACCCGGTTAAAGCGCCGGACATTCGCTTTTGGTTCTCTCAATTTCGTAAACAACACACCGGGCTGAGAAGGCAGTGAGTAGGACTTTCCTGACAGAGGCTATATACGCGTGGCCATGTGAGAGCACTTCGTGAGAGAGAGACGGTGGGTCCTTCCCACTCCCGGAAGTAACAGGGCATTTGGGGGTATATACAATCTAAAATGATCACATTATTTGAAAATAAGTGGAATTTCAGCTTAAGAAATCTTTGTAGACTCATTACTAGTCACTGATCTAATCAATCATGTAAGAATCCTATGATTAGAACTGATATGATTTTCATTAAAGATATTAGCTCTTCATCTTAGGATATTTGTTAAGTGCCATTTTCAACCAGTTATGGATTTCAAAACCATACTTGTCTATCAATGTACCTGATCATTAAACATCCATCCAATGGCTTACAAAAGAAGTTCTACTAAGTTTTCTGAGACTATTCATGGTCTAGTGATTTAGTGCTCGCGCGCGAGACTGATAGGTCCTGGGTTCGAATCTCGTCAGGCGTGATCGTGTATGCTTACTGCTGAGGAGTCCCATAATAGGACGTAACCGCTGTCTAGTGCTTCCAGGTTTTCCATGATGGTCTAGCTTCATTTGACTCATGATTTCAACTATAAAATCTCAAATAGTCAGTCTATTAACTCAGTCATTTAAATGTAAAAAAAACTGTGTACACTACTGACTAAACAGACGTTATGTTATGCATAAACACCTTAATAACCATACGAATTCTATTGGGAATGATTATTTCATTAAGATTAGGAGTGAATGTGTGTTAACTTAGATTTTATTCCCCCTTTGTAACTAAATCATTTCATGCTACTGGTTGGTATTAATGGAACAGAAAAATCAAACTATGAAATAATTGGCTAACTAAGATTATATATACATGGCTGTATGTAATATGAAGTGACACACACACATACTATTAACCTTAAAACATGAGGTGAATTCATCGTCAATTCTTACTACTTATAAATGTTTTTATCAGTAGTATAAATTTGAAGACAAAATTTATTATTCCTTGTAACAGATTAATAATATTTACACAAGCATAATTATTTTAAATTGTATTCAAACACTTAACACTTGATAATAATGAATAAAAATGCAGATAATTATCATTATGGATATGAACAAGAAAAGGATCAAGTGGAAACAATCACGAATAAGTTAAACGTTCTATCGAAACATGAAAGGTAATCTATGTCGGATTGAAGTTATTCTATACTTTTGTCTGGTATTATTATATAATTGTCTTGGCAGTGAATAATTGCACTATATTCTAATTCCATATTATTGAAATGATGTTTTGGTATAAGTTCTGGTAATAACTGATCTAATTTATTATAGGGGCAGTTATGTGAATTCTTATGATAGTATGTACATGGTACTATGGTGTTATAACTTGTTGCCTAGATGCCCTATTAATGTATAACGTGACGATGATGCCAATTAGAGAGCAATGATTTATAGATCGGATCAATGATACGAAAAAACCATGCGAGCAGTCTAGAGTTCTTATCGGTCTTGCTTTCTGCCTAACCCAGTCAGTTAAGTCCAGAACATCAATAACAGCCTTTGCAATATTAATCATTTATTTCAAATAGACTGGGTTTATATACCAACCAAAAAGACCCCATCACGCAATAAAATAGAAAACAACATTTTTACACCATTTAGCCAAATGTGACTGTGAATGTGGGAGATACGCGTGTTACTCTCAATAGAGTATAGGCCGCCGACCAGCATTCCCCAACCCACTCTGTCCTGAGCCTTCCTTTCTAGTTCTATCCAGTTGTTGTTCATTCTATTCATATCTGTTTGCCTTTTTCGACGTACTGTGTTCTTCGGTCTTCCTATTTTCCCTTGGCTTTGAAGAGTGCATGTGGGGGCTTGCCTTGTGACACAGTTAGCTGCTCTCCTCAATGTATGTCCTATCCACTTCCAGTGATTCTTCCTCCATTGGAATCTGGTTTATTCTCTCTCACAGTAGGTTGTTGCTGATAGTTTCTGGCCAACGGACATTGAGTATCTTGCGTCGACAACTATTAATAAACACTTATATCTTCTGGATGGTGGCTTTCGTGATTCTCCAGGTTTCCGCCCATGCACTAGAACTGTGTTGACATTCGTATGGAAAATTCTGATTTTGATGTTGGTTGACAGACAGTTGTTTTGCGTTCTAGTTATTTCAAACTATAGTTTACCGGAACCAATTTTTTTAATAAACTTGAAAAAGAGAACATCAGTCATTGATGTTTTAATTCTTTTATGAACTAAATAACGGTACTGGGTTCGAGTCCCGTAGTGAACATCAACTGTGAAATGCAGGTAAATCCGGCTGACGAGTCCCAAACAGGACGAAACGCGTGTCAAACTGGATTCCACTGCTAGCCACAATCCATCTTTGCTTATAACGCTTGTGAATTAAGGCTATATCGAGGCCATATGCACAGTATGCACATATGCCAATAAGAGAGGCTGATCAATTGCAGTCCTAAACATCAATGGAAAAATTCAAATGAACAATACTAAATTAATTTAAATAGAATTTAATCCTAACAAATATCAATTAAAATACAAGTTACTCTATGGTTAGCTTTTTAATTTTTTCTGGTTAGCGATTTAGTTTTCTGCAGGATGGAATCGCTAACCCCATGCTCAACCTTCCTCCTTCATCCGGGCTTGGGACCATTAGTAGCCCACAGAGGGACTACAGGAGGAGTTCGGTTACTCTATGGTAACTTTCGTAACTGGAAAATCGATCAATGAAGCTGTCGATTTTTTTCAAGATTGTAAATAAACTTCACTACTAATGTATGTTAACTACTATGAAACCATTGTGTAATCAAGAGGTTCTTATCAATTGCTTGCAAGAACCGAATATTATAGATACTGTATCCGCAAATAGGGAGACATTTTCATCTTCACTATGGAGATAATTGAATAATTAATCAAAGATATGACCAGAAAAATCTGACATGATTTCACTTTTATATACTTTAAACAATCATTGTTCAGATTTACAATAAAACAGTGGTAAACTTTCTAAATATAATGTATTAAATCATTATCTCTAATTCATATAAGTAGTTTTTATCCTTACTCTAATTTTTAGGTGATCAGAGGTATTTCCTGAAGTTCTTGTGAGAAGTTGTGACCAGCGGAATTCCATCAGGTCTATTATGAGATAGTAACTCACTGAAGGCAATAGTGAACTGTGATACGATTTCGTTCATCGATTGAAGTTAGACATTAACACCGTTGGATACCGGCTCAGTGGTCTAGAGGTTAAGCGTTCGCGCACGAGACCGATATATCCTGGGTTCCGATGGTGGATGCGCACTGCTGAAGAGTCCCATACTAGGACGAAACGACCGTCCAGTGCCTTTAGGTTTTTCAAGGTGGCCTTGCTTTATTTGACTCATGAATTCAACTATGAAATTACTGAAATCTCCATGGCTATAACTAACCGTAGTGTAACCTAAGGCTTATAAATTAATGACCAGATAAATTGTTCAATGAACAGAGTCCTAAAAGAAGTTACGACACTGCCTAAATTCTTCATTTATCTTCGTTTAGATGACAATGTTAAATTTTATTTTCCCTTTTAAATCTAGATTATCTTCTTCTCTACCAGTTCAACCATCATTAAGTAAGTCACTAGTTTTGAGTTTCATTTTTAGAAAATCATAATTAGATTTAATAGTTAAATTTATGAGTCGATTAAAACTAGACCACCGTGGAAAACTTGGAAACACTGAATGGCCATTTCGTCCTAGTATAAAACAGTAAGTATCCAAGATCCCGTACACAGGACTCAAACCCAGTAACTTCAATCTCGACCATCCAATGCTTACAGGTTTTTCATGGTGGTCTAGCTTAGATCGACTCATGAACTCAACTATTAAAATTTTTTACAATCTCCACAAATCCTCATTCTGATAATAATCATGTGCTCACTAGTGAATAGCTTTAAGATGGATTTCTCAGAGTTCTAGTGAGAAGCCATGACCATTAGAGTCAAATCCTTGTCCGATGCAGACAGTTATCTACTTCAGACATTTGACGAATGATTGCGCAAGATCATGGATCGATTGAAGTTAGACATTAGTATCGCTGGATGCCAGCTCAATAGTTCAAAGGTTAGGTGTTCGAGCGTGAGTCTTGTATGCAGGATTATGAATGTGCATTGTTGAGGAGTCCCATATTAGGACGAATTAATCATCCAGGTTTCTATTGGTCGTCTAGTTTAGATCAATTTACCAATTCAACTATTAAAATTATTACAACCTCCACAAATCCCCATTCTGATAAGTAGTGGATAAATTAGAAATCAGCCTTTCATAATGAAATTTATCAATGAATTGGAAGGTGTTATGATTCAGGTTTATATTTTCGATTATTAATGATCAAGTTGTTAGGGGAGTTGTAGAGATTACTTAATTTAAAGTAAATTCTCATGAAAGATTAATATCAATCATAGAGCTATTGGTAATCAGAAAATCCTCCCTAATTATCAACAGAAATGGATAGTGGCTAGCAGTGGAATCCAGTTGGACGCGTGTTTCGTTCTATTTAGGACTCCTTAGGTGGGTGTATATACATCCTAGAGTTGATGTTCATTTTAGGACTCAAATCCATCTATTACTGTTAGCTTCAAAATCCCTCACATTATCTGCTTAGAGAATGGTACTGTGTTCGACTCCCAGAATGAATATCAACTCTGAGATTCGGGTTCATCCGACTGACGAATCCTAAATAGGACGAAACGCGCGTCAAACTGAATACCACTGCTAGCCACCATCCATATTTGCTTAAAATATTAAGAAAATTTCATAAGACAAGTAGAAAAGATTAATCATATATAAATATCTTGGATAAACATTCGAACTCAAATGATAGTCTTATTATTGAATAAGAAATTACTGCGTCTAACTTGATTATAATGGCCTACAGCCATTGTCAAACAGATAAGTTATGGCCCTGATGGAAGAGTTCGTACAGCAAAGATGAGAATGTCAAATAAAAAAATATTTCTGGATGTACGAAACCTATGCCTACTGGTAGAAGCCGGTTATCTGAAGACGACGACGATATCGACGACCCAGGACGATGGACGTGATGCACATTGGGGGGGGTGTAAAGTGAGATCGATAAACGAACACACCAATGATAAGGTGAAACTCCCAGCACCATATTTGCCTTCTTTGACCTTGTATGGCTATGTCTTGTTTATCCACCAATCATGATTTTATGTTCATTTTAAAACAATATTCACCTTGTTGACTGATTGTTCCTATACTGTTCAGTATGTTATTTATGTCTAGACTTTTACCCTATGTAATATACTGTACTGTTTATTTGTATACTAACGTTGTTAATCTATGTTTTAGAAACGGATAAAGATTATTAAGCCAAATAGCTTACATGTTCTGACTTTGGCGAAACCAAGACTCTGTGCTTGACAGTCTAGAGAATAGCTTACAGTTGCACTTGTAGGAAATTGATTCCTACAGTTTATTTATTTATTTATTTAAACACATAAATATTGGTACAAAGAAGCACCAGATACATATGCGCCAAACAAATCTCATTTGATTTGTGTGAGGGCTGTGATACTTCCCAGGTGCCCAAACCGAAGCAGGTTGTTTTCTTAGGAGGCCATACCCCGAGCCTTTGACCTGAAAGTCTAATCCACAAGGCAGTGGAGCATCGTGAGGAGATGCAGTTCCATGGTAGCCGGTGACCAACAATTAATTCATACGACATTTGTTCCCTCAAGATACTGGAGCTCATATGCACCATTGGTTTGTAATGAGGCTTTTCTAACTTCCCTAGTTGGATGCGCTCTTTCCGCTAACCCGGTTAAAGCACCGGACATTCGCATTTCGTCCTCTCAATTTCATAAACAACACCCTCGCCAATGTGAGAAGGCATTGAGTAGGACTTCCCTTGGAGAGGCTATATACGCGTGACCGTGTGAGAACATTTCGAGGGAGAGGGCGAGCCCTCTCCACTCTCAGCCGTACCAGGGCATTTGGGGCATCCTAAAGTGTCTGTTTCATGTTCGTTGAATATATTATAAGTTTTACAACTAAGGTCTAGTTTAAAGGTATATAACACTGTTACGATAAATCCCTACCATTTGACATTTGACGGTTCTACTCATGTTGATAACCTTCATATTTAATTTTTTTTTAAACCTTTTCCAAATGGTAAACCCTGAGAAATGGTGTTGATTGTTTTACTATAATGTCGATTATAGATATATATTTATGTTTTATAACAGCACGTCCTTTTCAATCTACATTTACCCGCATATAAGATATGAACAAAGAGATAAAAAAAAGGTTGTATATCAATGAACTATTTTAAGGAATTTCCACCTTTCTTTTCAAACATCCTATACTTCAAAAATTGATTGTCTTTATATATATACGGGTGTTTTTAAAAACTACTTATAGAAATCATTTCAGTAGTATATAATTTTCTTTTAAAATTTAACACCTCATTAGGTGAGACTATAATTAATGGACGATCTTTGAACGAATCTTAAGTGACCTTGAGAAATATTAGCCAATCAGCGTAGGGTAAAAATATATTATACAAAACCAAATAATTAAAGTGGATACACTTCCTTTACTTACTTACTTACGCCTGTTACTCCCAATAGAGCATAGGCCGCCGACCAGCTTTCTCCAACGCTCTCTGTCCTGGGCCTTCTTTTCTAGTTCTTTCCAGTTCTTGTTCATTCTTCTCATGTCTGTCTCTATTTCTCGGCGTAATGTGTTCTTTGGTCTTCCTCTTCTCCGTTGACCTTCAGGATTCCATGTGAGGGCTTGTCTTGTGACGCAATTATCTGATTTCCTCAAGGTGCGCCGAATCCACTTCCAGCGCTTCTTCCTGATTTCTTCCTCTGCTGAAATCTGGTTTGTTTTTTCCCACAGTAACTTATTGCTGATAGTGTCTGGCCATCTGATCCGAAGTATCTTGCGTAGACAGCTGTTAATAAACACTTGTATCTTCTGGATAATGGTTTTCGTAGTTCTCCACGTCTCCGCCCCATACAGTAGAACTGTCTTCACATTTGTATTGAAAATTCTAACCTTGGTGTTCGTTGACCATTGTTTTGAGCTCCAGGTGTTTTTCAGTTGTAGGTATGCTGCTCTTGCTTTGCCGATCCGCGCCCTCACATCTGCATCTGATCCACCATGTTCATCAATGATGCTGCCCAGATATGTAAAGGTTTCCACATCCTCCAAAACTTCTCCGTCAAGTGTAATTTGATTGGTGCATATTGTATTGTATCGGAGAGTCTTGCTTTTCTCTTTGTTTATATTGAGACCTACTGCTGCTGAGGCTGCTGCTACAATGGTCGTTTTCTCCTGCATTTGTTGTTGCGTTTGTGATAGAAGAGCCAGATCATCCGCGAAATCTAAATCGTCAAGCTGCATCCTGCCTGTCCACTGTATCCCGTGCTTTCCTCCAGATGTTGACGTCTTCATGATCCAGTCGATAACCAGGAGAAAGAGAAAGGGTGAGAGTAAGCAACCTTGCCTAACACCGGTCTTTACCTGGAATGAATCGTTGAGTTGTCCTCCGTGGACGATTTGGCAGTTTAGTCCATCATAGTAGTTCCGTATGATATTGACACCGTAGTGTCGAAGAAGCCTCGAAAGTGTCGTCCTGTTCACGCTATCAAATGCTTTCTCGTAGTCAATGAAGTTGATGTATAGTGATGAGTTCCATTCGATTGATTGTTCCACAATGATCCGCAGAGTTGCGATTTGATCTGTACACGATCTATCCTTACGAAATCCAGCTTGTTGATCTCGAAGTTGGGCGTCCACGGAATCCTTCATCCTGTTTAACAATACTCTGTTGAAGACTCTTCCTGGTATTGAGAGAAGAGTGATGCCCCTGTAGTTGTCGCACTTGCTAAGATCGCCCTTTTTTGGTATCTTGATGAGAAGTCCTTTTTTCCAGTCTATTGGTACTTGTTCTTCGTCCCAAATCTTACTAAAGAGGATGTGGAGTATCTTGGCAGTTGCTGCTACATTTGCTTTCAGTGCCTCCGCCGGGATGTTGTCTGGTCCCACTGCTTTGCCACCCTTGATTTGTCTAATGGCCATGCTGATCTCTTCAATTGTTGGTGGCCCAACATCGATTGGGAGGTCTGTGGGTGCTGCTTCGATGTTGGGTGGGTTCAGTGGAGCTGGTCGATTTAAGAGTTCTTTGAAGTGTTCTACCCACCTGTTTCGTTGTTCTTCAATGTCGGTGATTACTTTGCCTTCCTTGCTTTTCACTGGTCTTTCTGGCTTACGGTAATTTCCAGCAAGTTTCTTTGTTGTATCATACAGTTGTCTCATGTTTCCCTCTCTTGCAGCCTTTTCCGCTGTCGTTGCTAAATCTTCAACATATTTCCGTTTGTCGGTTCTGATGCTCCTCTTCACTTGCTTGTTTGCCTCTGTGTATTCGGCTTGTGCCTTGGCTATTTCCGCTCTGGTTCGGCTGATATTGATTGCTGCCTTCTTGTTCCTACTTTCTTCAATTTTGTCTAGTGTACCAACAGTGATCCATTCCTTGTGATGGTGCTTCTTTTGGCCCAGAACCTCCTGACATGTTGAAACGATTGCCTTCTTGATACCTTTCCAGTTGCTCTCCATGGTAGTCCCATTGAGTAGATCATGAAAGGCCTCGAACCTGTTGCTGAGGGTTATGTTGGATCTGTTGAGTTTGTCGGCATCTCGAAGAAAGGCCGTATTAAACTTTTGTGATGTTGTCCGCGCCGTTGTCCACTGCTTCTTGAGTTTTAGTTTCATCTTGACGACCAGCAAATGATGATCGGATGCTATATCAGCTCCTCTTCTGGTTCTCACATCCTCCATCGTCCTCCTGAACTTTTTGTTGATGCAGATATGGTCGATTTGATTCTGTGTAATGTGATCCGGTGAAATCCAAGTGGCTTTGTGTATGTTTTTGTGTGGGAATATGGTGCCACCTATGACCAGTTTATTGAAGGCACATAGGTTTGCAAATCTCTCACCATTTTCGTTCCTTTCTCTCAGTCCATGTTGTCCCATGACGTCTTCGTATCCAGTGTTGTCCTTTCCAACCTTGGCATTGAAATCTCCCATCAAAATGGTCAGATCCTTGGTTGGGCACTTCTCGAAGATCGGCTGCAATCTCTCGTAGAATTAGTCTTTAGCGTCTTCATCGTGGTCGTTGGTAGGCGCATAGCATTGGATGACGTTCATTGTAATGCCCTCTCTCTTTGTTTTGAAGGAGGCTTTGATGATCCTTGGTCCATGAGATTCCCATCCAATAAATGAATTTTGTGCTTTTCTGGACAGCATCAATGCAACTCCTTGTGTATGTGGGGCATTATCTTCTTCATGGCCGGAGTATAACAGAAGTTCTCCTGAAGACAGTCGTTGCTGTCCAACCTGCGTCCAATGTGTTTCGCTGATTCCAAGAACCTCCAGGTTGTATTTTCTCATTTCTGCAGCAATTTGGAAGACTCTTCCGGTCTCCCACATTGTTCGGACATTCCATGTACCTATAAAAATTTTCGCTCTGGTTGTAAGAAGGTGCATCGGCCTCATGACTTGCGAAGGAACTCAGCTTTCATCATGAGACGTCATAATTATTCCTTCTACTCCCAGGGTAGAGTTCGAAAGGTTTGAATGATTTTTTCTGGTTAGCGTTTTTTTAGCGAGTTGATTTTTACGGGATGGGGTCGCTAACCCCATGCCCAAACCTCCTCCTTTACACGGGCTTGGGACCGGCAGTAACCCCCAGAGGATCTACAGGCGGGGTTATACACTTCCTTTACATGGTCCAAAAACTTGTCAAGGTTAGAAAAGGTTCCAAAATCGTAATGTATAAGGTAGAGGAACTCATCCATATGGCTCCATAATAGTTGGTCACTGGAGCCATGATAAGGTTATAAAAACCCTCTCAGCCTCGACTACATAGCTTCATTATTGTTTGTGTGTACTCCGGTTGTGTAAATTTATCATTTTTATTATGGATATTTCCCTACAATACTCATACCACTGAACAGCCGAAGCTTCAGTAACATCCGCGATTATTGCAACCAATGTTACTGATACTTTTATTATACAGTTTGCGGCAATTATTATAATATTCCTTAGTATCAATCTGGATGGAGCCAAAAAGCTTCCTATTCAAGCAAACGTCTTCCTTCAACATATATTACATCGAAGGACAACATCACAGTAGTCTGCACAACGTCCTACAAGTCATTTAATTACTCAAAATCACAAATAAAGAAACGTCTTATTAGTTTCATTTGTTGTAGTCGCTTGATTATCAAGTCTTCTCTAAAATTCTCTGTGCACCGATCGTACATGAACATCAGGTACTGAAATTGTCGCCGTGACCTTAAAATCCCACAGACGCTTCTGATTGGCTCGTTCATAAATTATAGTCTCGCCCCCTATTAAGACTGAATATTGCATCATTCATTTAAATATAATAGTTAATATGCACTTTAAAGTACATTATCAATTTCGGTCAGGATCCATTGAAATATTGGATGCTTTCAACTACACAGAAACTGATTCATTCTTGATGATGATGATATCATCCAACTTAAGATTCTAAGTACATTTCCAAATCAACTTGTGGTGTTTTTGCTACTAATATCGATAGATATAAGTATGTATTATCAATCAAAAGTGAAATACCTGGTGGTAGAAGGCAAAAAAGATCGAACAAAAGAGAATGAGAACAGAGAATGATTAGTGTGGAAACGAAGGAATAATTAAGTCTGGGATGATTGACTGATATTTTGCAAATTAATTATTTACTGTATGGTTCCTAGATTTTACTAAGAGATTTTGTAATTTTGTATTCGAATACATTCGATTGTCCGTACTTGTGTTCTCGTTCACGACAAACTGACCAGTCATAACATAATATACAGTGTTATTCCGTTGACATCAATCAACAGCAATGTCTGGAATATGACGTTTCGTATTCCTCAGTCACTGAAATAGAAGTCTGCAACATAATTTTTTTTCGATACTTATCTACACTAAACGATAGATAATAGTTTAAAGATTTAAATCATTGGATGCTAGCTCAGTGGTCTGAAGATCAAAAGCTAACCGTGAGGTATAAAGGTCAGGGATTCGATTCATCATGGTTGCGCACTGCTAAGGAGTCTCATACTATTATATATCAAGCTTAGATTCTTAGTATGTCGCGTAAAACTTGGGCACTCCATCGCTAGAACCTTCCCAAGTCGCAAAATGAGGAGAAAGAAGGCAAGTGGACGGAATGTTATTCCACACAGTGTCAATTATGGCAGAAAACTGGTAGGTGTTTTTAGTTTTCAGTAAAGACGAAATCATCGTTATAATTACCCAATTCGCACACAGGGGGTTATTAACATTTGTCCAATAGGGCAGCTGCACGTAGTGATTCTGGAATATTCTTCCAAAAGCTGATTGGATGGAATATGTTCAGCTCCTTCTGAGCTTCTTACAGCTTCCTCAAGTTCGCCTATGGACGGTCCTCACACATACTGGAACGAATTATTTATTCAGTATTTTCTGTTTCTCAATTGTTGTCTAACTAATGGAAAACTGGAAAATAGATGGTAGAGTAATGTCGGTTTTCATCACGAATTCATATCAGTTGAGGTACCATTCACACTAATATTCTTACAGAAATATAAGTATTCCAGTGTACCAGTTTTTTTTTATAAAATTCACATTGTTTATTGCCCTGTGTTTAAATGCTAACTGATCAAAGGTAGTTATCACAAAAACACTGCTCCAAATAGGTTTCGATCCGGTTGGAACTCTTCAGGAAGAGTACTTGGAATCCTGAGTGAATTGATTCTTTTTTGTGGTACTTAAACACAGTTATCTAGTTTTGAATTCTGAATTATTTTTATATACATTATCTTTTAAAATCTCACAAATATTGATTAACATTTAAACAAATAGTTTGACAGAACTTAGGCGCCAAGTATTTAGAAGATATGATATTTAAAAATGATGTTCAGAAAACTTTCAGCGACTGAAATTTCAGTGATCTTAACTTTTCACCAATCAAGTTCGGTTGAACTTCTTTGAAGTAAAATAATCAAAATCGAAACTATTCAAAAAACACATAAAGTATGGTAACGAACTAATCTGATTTCTGATGATGACTGTAGAGTTTCGGCGTGAAATTCGTTCATCCATATGGTTGTGTGTTAGGATAATCAGCCTCTTTCCATTATTCAATAAGAATGAGATATCTAATGATTTCGAGCAGTTTACCGTTCAGTTAGTGGGTGAAAGTTGGGTATGAGAGCATGATTTTCACTGGGGATTTTGACTGATACATCTATTGACAACTAGAGATCTTTTATGAACAGACTATTGTAATGCATCTCGATGTGGAAGATAAAAAGAGCAAATAAGGCGAGATCTGAAGTCTGAAATGAAATCCTCAGTGGAAATTACGTCCTTACATTCAGTACTCATCCAACAAATGAGTGGGAAGTCACCAGTGAGTAGGACTTCCCTGGTAGAGTCTGTATACGGGTGGCCATGTGAGAGCATTTGGAGAGAGAGGGCAGGCCCTTTCCACTTTCGAACATACCAGGGCAGTTCAAAATGAATTGATCAGAAGTAATTTTAAAAGAGCTCAATATTTTGAAATATAGGCACTAATCATGCAAATATGAACAATAATATAGGCTTCCTAATGAAACTATTGACCTCAGAGAATTCAACACCCATTCGATGGAATTTTTAAACTTACCTGAGGATTTCAATTTTGCTGTTGTTTTTCCCATCGTAATTTTTTTTTTCCTTTTTTGAACAGATGATCATTGTCATGAATATTCGACAGTTAGTTCAAATATAGATAAAAGTGCTAGAAAGAAACTAATCCTTGCTAGTGGTCTATGTTTATTTTTTATGACAGGTGAAATAATCGGTATGTTTTTTTAAAAGAAATTTATTTATCTACTTTTATTACTTATGAACAGTATTTAAGTAATATGTTTATCTGATTTCTTCAAAAGTGAAAAATATGAATATATATAACCTTTTATGAAGTATTTTGATTGATAAACAAAGATAGGCAGTGGGTAGTAGTGAAATCCAGGATGCGCGTTTCGTCTTATTTGGGACTCAACGGCTAAATGTACCCGCATCCCAAAGTTGATGTTCACTCTGGAACTCAAACCCTGTTTGGTCAATATCATTATTCAACTGCTTATAATTACATCCCATTCTTTTCTAAACATCTATGATGTCTAAATTCACTTGGTGTTGTTTGCTTGTACCTTCCCATTGATGTTTAAGGCTGCAACTGGTCAGCCTCCTATTGACATATGTGCATACTGTGCAGACTGTCTCGATATTGCCTTAATTCACAAGCATTCTAAGCAAAGATGAATGATGGCTAGCAGTACAATTCAGTTTGACACATGTTTCGTCCTATTTAGTACTCGTCAGCTGGACGAACATGCATCTCAAAGTTGATGCTCACTCTGAGACTCGAACCCAATACCTTTCGCTTCAACCACCATCGCGTTATCTACTTAACTACAGAGTCTTTATGGCCACTCTAAGATGCCTTACGATATTATATGATGAAAATTAGCTCAGACTGTTCTGTAATTGCCACTCAAAATACTTGGCTTTGACATACTGGAACACAAAATAAGTATTACCATGAATAACTATCATATTGAATTAAGAAAACGGAAGTAATATTGAGCAAGAATCACAATGAGTAGAAGAATGTAATTTTATCTTTTATCTTGATATATCACTGAAGAATTCTATTATTAGGTCTTTATAGTCTGTCAATATATCCCGTAATTGAATCTCTCATTATAACACTAGTTTATATGGCTTTAGCACTGCACTAAACTAATGATACATTAACCAGTACGAGGAGCCTAAAGTTATCTTTGAGTTCTTTTTAGACCCCCGAGATAGTAGCTTCTCACTTAACTCAGTCAGTTCAGTCCAAAACACGAAAATCCGCCTTAGCTATATGAATCCTTTATTTCAGACATACACAGTTTATATACAAATAAACTAGGCCACATCATACTATCAAATAGAAAATAACAGTTATACGAGATCAAGTCAAAGAGTAGTTGTGAGTATGAGAATAACTTAAGAAAAATAAGTCGTATTGTGGTGTGGGCTAATTATATCCACATAAGTAGTATATAAGGATGGTCGAGCATTGAATTTATTTCAATAGAAGATCGATAACGAAAGAACGACAATGTAACGCGATTGTTATGAAAATGCATGAACAATGAAATTAGAGACGATGGACAGATATTTGCAGAAGGAACAGTCAAGATTGAGATGATTGATTGATCTTATTAACAGAAAGGGTTTTGACGAGATTTAGTATATTTCATAGTTGAAAGCGTGAGTCAATTGAAGCTAGATTACCATGGAAAACCTTGAAGCACTGGACGGCCGTTTCGTTCTATTATGGGACTCCTCAAAAGTGCGCATCCACGATCCAGCCTGGCGAGATTCGAACCCAGGAACTTCCAGTCTCGCACCAGAGCACTTAACCGATAGACCACTGAGCCGGTCGGCATCCAACGGTGTTAATGTCTAACTTCAACTGATCCATGGTTTTGAGCAACCGTTCATCAATTGTCTTCAGTGAGTTGATATCTCACAACAGACGTGGTTTGAACTCCACTGGTGAGAAGCAGTGACCAGCTTCGATTGATTGATAGTTTGCAAATTGGCTGTTTACTGTATGGTTGTCAGATTTTAGTGAGATAGTCTGTAATTTTCGTGTCAAATACATTCGATTGTCCCCAATCATGTTCTCATTCACTACAGTATAACAGTTGTCATTAGGTTAAGTGAAAGGTTTATAATGAAAGGAATATGAACATACAAATAATACAGTTACTTAATAGTTATCCAACAAAAATATCTGTAATAATAGTTTATAAATAATTTCTACCAGTTACCATTCATTTATTCCTCATTAGGATACAACACCTACAACCTATCTAGCTGACATTAATTCATATTTTAAAGTTCGATACCGGCTCTATAATCTGGAGTTTGGCATGCGATCGCACACGAAACTGTTAGATCCTGGGTTCGAATCTCATGAGGCAGCATCATGAATATGCAGTGCTGAAGAGTTCCACAATAGGACGAAACGACCATCCAGTGCTTCCAGGTCTTCCATGGTAGTCTAGCTTCAATTGATTCATGAATTCAACTCTTAGAATTACTAAAATCTTCACAAAACCTTCTTCTAATCATCATTACAATTTTCGAAAATTCTATAATCTCTACAAATTGCCCATTCATTATAATAAATTACTTATTTTAATTAAGTAGTCTATTATTTATTTATTTGACCATAAAACCGGAATTAAATAATTATGATAATTAATTTTGAAAATAATAATAATTATGGTTTTGGATAATAATTAACATTAATAATAATAAATCTAATGTTGGTTTGTATTATGGTTTATACTACTGATGTTGATAGATATAAGTAATATATATATCATCAATCGAAAATGAAAGGATTGGTGATAGAAAGTTAAGAAGATCAAAGAAAAGAGAACGATAATAAAGGATGATTGCTGTGGAAATGAAGGGAGAATGAAGTCTGGAACAATTGATTGACATTTTGCAAATGAAGTATTTAGTGTATCTTTGATTATAATGCTTGTGAATTAAGGCTATATCGAGGTAATACGCACAGTATGCACATATGGTCAATAAGAGACTGATCAGTTGCAGTCCTAACACATCAATGGAAAGATTCAAACAAGTAATACTAAGAGAATTTGAACTTCATCCCATTTCACATGCAAGTGGCTATCAGGACTCAATAGCTGAGTAGATGACGTTTGAAGCGAAAGGTACAGGGTTCGAGTCCTAGAGTGAACATCAACTCTGAGATGCAAATACATCCAGCTGACGAGTCCCAAATAGAATGAAACACGCGTCAAACTGGATTCCACTGCTAGCCACTATCAATCCTAGCTTTTATTTACTGTATAGTTCCCAGATTTTACTAAGGGATTCTGTAATTCGATTGTCCCCACTACAGTATTATCTCATTGATGTTTAGAACTGCAATTGATTAGTTTCTTATTGGCATATGTGCATCCTGTGTGGATTGTTTCTTCAATATTGTCTAAATTCACAAGCTTTTTAAGGAAAGATGAATGGTGGCTAGTAGTGGAATCCATGTCACGAATCCCAAATAGGATGAAACGCGGGACCTCGATCGCAATGCTAGTCACTACCTATCTTTGCTTAGAATCAAATATCCGTTTTAATAATATTTATGACTTATAACGTGAAATTAATTTCACTTAGTAGTAAATGTCATAGAAGTGTTGGTGAAGTGAATGATAGAACTCATTTGAGGAAAACCATACAGTAAATACTTCATTTGCACATCTTCCATCAATTGTCTCTTACAAACTTCATCGTTCCTTATTTCCTGTTGCCATCACAATTACTGTTGGCTTACATTCCTGATGTCTTCAATTCAATCATCCCAATCTTCTGGCATCCATCCCACTACTGACTGGTATTACATACTACTTATATCTGTCAAAATCATCAGTATAGAGATGTGATTATAGTAAGTATAAGTACTTGACTTCACCATGGTTTAGAGTACATCGTTTATAAATTAGACATGAATAATAATTTAGACACAAGGTAACTGTGTCTAGATGACCATTTGAAAATCCAATGTCAGTAGATACCTATTGCTTATCAATGGGAGTCTTATTAGTAAAGCTTATCCATGACTCTACTAGAAACAGAACCCAAGATCTTCATACGAAGCTCGAGACCCGTTACCTTTACACAACTGTGTTGGAATATAATGGTTTGATTTAAGTTATGGAATAATACCGACCACACATTTTTGAGATATCAATGTTGAGATGACTAATTAATGAGAACTAACTACAAACCATACTCCTTTGTTATGACAGACTAGATAACAGCTCAACTACATTCCTGACAACATCTATGACAATCATGCTAAGTGAAATAGTTTCAAATCTCATAGTAAGTGTTATTCTACTGAGAAGCAGTTGATCAGTGGAGTTCAACCAGGTCTGTTGTAGAGTTATCAACTCACTGAAGACAACTGGTGATCGGTTGCTCAACTTCGTAAATTTTATCCTTATCAAGAATACAAATACTCCGTGTTATTTAAAGCCAGATAACAGAGGATCTAGTTAAAACAGAAAGATCTGCTATTAACAACTTAATGGTTTCACTTTGATTGAAGATGTTCTTTGAAGGTTTCATATGAAATCGATTACAATCTTTCCTTATCTGAATTTTTCTTCCAGGTGGTGCATTGGCCCATAGTTTGGCTATTATGACAGATGCTGCTCATTTATTAACGGATTTTGCTAGTTTCTTAATCAGTTTATTAGCATTATTTCTTGCTTCAAGACCATCAACAAAGAGGATGAGTTTTGGGTGGCATCGTGCTGGTAATTAATTTATATTAAATGTATTCTTTTGAAATGGTTTAAATGTTTTGTAAAAGGTCGACATCATGAGTCCATTGAAGCTAGACCATCATGGAAGACCTGGAAGCACTGGATTGTCGTTTCGTCCTATTGTGGGACTCCTCAGCAGTGTGCATCCACGATCCCACCTCTTGAGATTCGAACCCAGGATTATTATTATTATTATTATTATTATTATTATTATTATTATTATTATTATTAGCTTTATTCAATATTATATTTTTGTACAATATAGAATTCTTAGCACAAAGTACTTCAACAAGTTTCCGTTTCTTACTTCTTCGTCCTTCCTGACGATGAATATTGAGTGATCGCCAGTTAGAACTTAGCAGCCCAGTCAATCGACATCTGGATGATGTACGTTTTCAGAAACGCACCTGAATAGGTTGTGCGATTAATAGGCATAATGATGTATTAAAACAAACGAAATCAGATAACTGTTTGAAATATCTAGATGACAGGAACAGGTAGCCCAGATGTTAAAACAGGCCGCCTCGAGTCTAACAGTCTCGCGCGTGAGCGCTTAACCTTTAGAACATTGAGCTGATTGAGGAGTCCCACAATAGGACGAAACGGCAGTCCATTGCTTTCAGGTTTTCCATGGTGGTCTAGCTTCAACTGACTCATGATCTGAACTATTGAAAATAGTATTATTCACAAACCATTGGTTATCGAATTACTGTCTATCATTTCCTGTTAATCATTCATGTAAAATCACTGTTCTACAAAAGACTAACTCCAGTATATTCTTATCATCGTTGAGATAAATTATCAAGGTTACAGAAAGAAATCAAAAATGGAGTTTAACCATGTCAAGGACTAATCATGTGTTAGAGGTGAACCGATGAAAGTTGAGAATGTAAACAACTTATGGTATCTAGTACCATTTCAAGTCCACATGGGTTATTTCATTTTCTGTACAGACGGATTTACTCACTCTTCTGGAATATCATTTTGACCTTGCTACTTATTGCCTTATTAACCCTGACTGCTTTTATATCGTCGTAATAACCTTAATCATCATGCGTCTGTAACTTATTTTTGTTTGACTATAAATAACGAATCAAAACTGATTAAGTCGAAATGGCTCGTATGCCATTGCCACCACGCGTAATTTCGTTCCATCTCTTCCTCCTCATCGCTTTCTTCGCTTCGTTTGTCTGATCGTTTGTCTGGATCAACGAATGTATGTTATATACATATTCAACATCCATTCTTATATTCCACTTTTGTAATTCTGTTATTCACTAACGCGGTTTAAGTCGATAATTATATACGAAGATTGGCAGCATATATGCTTTGACAACAATCAGAAACGATCTAACTGGAGTCAGATACACATGGGTCACTAAAGTGGTGAGCCTGACGACGAACCTAACGCAACAAACTACGTCAATAAAGAACTTTTCACATTCCATACTTTCGACTAACGAACACAACGCAACTTACTCAATCGTTAAACTGAATTCCAGCTCTCTGGTTTAAGTATATCGTGTTCATTGAAGAAATTTATAATCCTATGCTCTATTTCATGTAAGATCATCGGCATGCACTGGTTAGAAAAGGTTTAGGTAAACCTGATTTGCAATGACAACTTCTTGGAATCAATAACAGGATAGGAGGAGGACATCTGTGTTTGAAACATAAGTGATTTGGATATCATTTCCAACTTATAAAATTCAGTCATTGGAAAATATCTCACTGACGGTAGTTTGTATTTTCATCATTACTTTTTCTTTGTTTGAATTGATAACTAACTAATATCTAGTTGGAATTGGTTACTGAATCTGATCCACATAGAACATTGGTTTGAATATTCATACGTCCTTGACCTGTCTACTTACTTTCGTGCAGAGGATAATTTGTCTAACGTAGATTAAGACCTTGACGCGATAGACTGACTGGCTTAACCTTGAGGCTAGTATGTATGAGTTCGAAAGTGAGATCAACTGCTTGGGATAGAGAGACAAAAATTATCCGATCACTTGATTGGCTGACAAGCACGCGGAAAAGGGAAGACAAGTCAACTGGAACACTCCTTGATCTGCTCCCAGTTCCGATCTGGTTCCAGATTTCCAGATTAGTGTAAAAAGATACATGAATAAACAGATGACTAACCCGACCATAACGTACAACAATTAGGAAAATACATTTATGTCCCAAACTGGGGGATTAGAGTAGATAATAGAGTACAAAAGACTACAATAGCTTTGGAATAGAAAAGACTATGACAGTGAATCATTCATCAAACGAAAGCTTATAATCTGTAAAATAGACTAGGGACAAAAGTAGATGAAATGAAACAACATCCCCGAAAATAGCTCCCATAGTTTTTCAAGGCTTCTTGTTTCTCTATTCACATCAAATATCATAATCAAACTTATGTATATTGATAGCTTAGACCATTTCATTCGATTTTGGTGAATCCATTAGGTTTAAGTGAATAACTAAAGTTATTTCTGACTGAAATTATTCATTACCTAAGTATGGAAAGTGTTATAACGTTCGGTTTTCCCCTGTCTACATGAATGGGACGTGTTATAACTTGTGACATGTGTGCCCTGTTAACATATGACGTGATAAGACCGCCAATCAGAGAGCAGTGATTTGTCAATCAGACCAATGACACATGAAAACCGAATGAGTAGTCTAAAGTCCTTATCGATCTTGCTTTCTGCCTAACCCAGCCAGTTGAGTCCAGAACAGCCTCTTCAGTATGATTCTTTATATTTCAAACGTACTGAGTTTATGTACCAAACAAACAGACCACATCGTACCACAAAATAGAAAATAGACATTTGTACAAGATTTAGCCAAATGTGGCTGTGAATAGGGGGAACAATTATCAATAGACAGGGGATAATTCATGAATGGTAAATCGTATAGTAATAGTCTGTGGGTCAAAATAATGCTTATAATAAGAGGGACACGTATGTGAATAGTTTATCTACTTAGTGATTATACGATAAAAAATATATGCATAATATTGGTTCATAATAAATCCCAAACTTACTATTCACTATTCTTATCGGGATATAACAGGACGTTAATTTATCCTGGACGAATATCTATACTAGATACCCTCCCAGTGTCTATCCTACAAAACTTCAACATAACTCATATCAAGAATATGTGATTAGCCTGACTAGAACGTAAGTATATTTCCACACCAAAAACCGCTAACAATCAAAATAATAATAAGGGTAGGAGGATATATAGCTCATCTAGTACCTGTTAGACTATCTGCTAGTATAACTAAGCAAACAACATCCTCACTCAAACATCAGAGAGTTATATTTGTAAGTATGCTTGTACTATAATAAAAAGATATATTGGAATGAATAACAACATCCAACGATAAAAAAGTTCCTCCTCTCAGTATCATTTAACGAACCAAGACCTATTCAATATCAATAACAAGTAACAGATGGTCTTCATCTCACATAAATGATTTTTCAGTATTTGAATCCAAGGTGGCATTTTTTGATAAATCAAGTGTTTTCGGCATATACATATACGTATAGTTGTGATGAAAGTCCGCCTGTAGCTCTTCTAGAGTTACTGCCATTCCTAATTTCGGGTAAAGGAGGAGGGTTGGGCATGGAGTTAGCAACCCTATACCGTAGAAAAACCAACTCGCTAACAAAAACGCTAACTAGTGGTCGTGATGAAATATATTCCTTTCAGTATCAGTAAATGTATTTTGGATGAAGTGTTCACAGATGTTTAGGCATTGTCTACATTTTTGAAACCCAAACAGCATAAGTGTCTACATGTATTCATGATTTCTTGGTCATTTGGTTATCGGTTCGAAGTCTTTGTTGATGTTTACACCTCAGATCATAGAGATGAATCCAAAAAAGGTAGATTTATTTCTCAAAAGATAATCATATAACAAACCAAAGCCAGAAAGATCGCATGCGATCTCAAATGAAAGATAAGTGCGGACTGACTTTATAGCTCCGTAAACCGCTTATCTGATCAAAATCATCATTCATTTATATTCCTGCCAGTCTGGTAGCTTATAAATCTGAATGAGACTTTCAACACATTCTTGACCCTCCTATTCCTCACCGTTATGTAACCAACCGTCAGAAACATGCATACTGATTGAATCAAACTGCATAAAATAAATCTTGTTTAAGAGAGTTGGATTTCAGAAGGGGGTTTTTGTGGAGACTTAGTATTTTCATAGTTGAAGCTAGATCACCATGGAAAACCTGGAAGCACTGGACAACCGTTTCGTCCTATTATGGGACTCCTCAGCAGTGCTCATCCACGACCCCGCCTCGCGAGATTCGAACACAGGACCTATCAGTATCACACCAGAGCACTTAACCGATAGACCACTGAGCCGGCATCCATGGTGTTAATGTCTAACTTCAACCAATTCACGAAGTTGAGCAACCGTTTACCAATTGTCTTCAGTGAGTTGATATCTCACAACAGGAGAGAATTGGATTTACTTGTTCAATAACTTTACATAATATGATGATTCAAGTAGTCAATTTTGTGTATTCTTCTATCATTTTTTATTTGAATTCAAGAGGTTGTCGGTGCATTAGCTTCTGTTCTATTAATTTGGCTTGTTACTGGTATATTAGTATATTTGGCTATTATACGTATTATACATAATAATTATGAAATAAATGGTAAAATTATGCTTATTACATCAGCTACTGGAGTTGGAGTCAATATAATGTAAGTGGTTGTTTTTAAAACTTATTAAATTATTATAACTGTTATCAGCTATAAATTCACTTGGTATTGTAAGCAAAGATGGATAGTGGCTAGCAGTGGAATCCAGGACGCGCGTTTCGTCCTATTTGAGACTCGTCGGTCTCAGTCCTAACACATCGATAGGGAGATCTAAACAAACAATACTAAATGAATCACTTGGTATCGTTTGTTTGAATCTTCACATTGATGTTTAAGACTGCAATTGCTCAGACTCTTATTGGCATATGTGCATACTGTACACATTGCCTCGATATAGCCTTAGTTCACAGGCATTCTAAGCAAAGATGGATAGCGGCTGGCAGTGGAATCCAATATGCGCGTTTCGTCCTATTTAGGAATCGTCAGCTAGACGTACCTGCATCCCATAGTTGATGTTCACCCTGAGTTTCGAACCGAGTACCGTTCTCTTTAAACGCCATAGCGTTATCCATTTAACTACTGAGTCCTGACAGCCAATTTCTTGTACAATGTGGTGAAGCTTTAATTCTCCTGGATTCTACTGTCAACCACTATCCATATTTGCTTATAAAGTTACCTTAGGTTGTGAAAGGTTTTAGTTTCGGATAGTAAATGCTTAAAAGTGGATCTTTTCCATGTTTTTTTCCATATTTCGCTCTTACAAATCTTCCGTTATCAATCAACGTTATGTCAATACAATCAATCTACAATCTAATCTTTGAAATTCAAGCACCTTAGCAATTAATTTACTTCCATATCGGTTATCATGTATTATTTAGCGTATAATCATCGTTTGATTGGAAAAACAAAAAGGAAACAGCTTACAGAATCATTCAGTTCGAAGGTTATTAATATGATGTAGGATATTAAACATTGTAAAATAATATTGTGGTTAAGCATTCGGGCGCGAGATTAATAGGTTTTGGGTTCGAATCTCACCAGGCGGGATCGTGGAAGTGCACTGTTAAGGAGTCTGGCAATAGAACGAAATGGTCATTCACTGCTTTCAGGTTTTCTATTGTGGTCTAGTTTCAATTGACTCATAATTTCAACTATAAAATAATATTTAGTCAAATTTTTAATCATCTTGAATTGTCTTCATTAGTGTTTGTATTTATTTAATACTGACAACAATATAGATTTGTATATTATTAGTTCCAAGCTCTTAAACTATGTAAATAGCATTTCTTATATCAACTACAGAATACATATCTGTTATATCCTAGTGAAGACATAAGTACATGTAACTCCCAGGAGCTATTAATGGACTAATATTAAACATATATTCCTATTGTATAACTACTATTCAGTGATTAGATTGTATATATCTATATTCATCCTTATTATAAGCTTCATTTTGACTTATGGATTATCATTATACGACTTACTGTCTCTAAATTATATTCAGTTTATTGATTACTGTCTCCCACGTTCACAGTCACATTTGGCTTGATCTTGTATAAATAGTATTTCCTATTTTATGGTGTGATGCAGTCTGTTTAGCTGGTATATAAACCAAGTATGTTTGAGATAAGTAATTCGTATAGTGGAAACTGTTATTGATGTTCTGGACTGAATTGGAAGGGTTAGGCGGATAAAGGTCCATTAAGGACGCTAGGCTGCTGATACCGATCGAACGTCATTGGTTTGGCACAGTGCTAAGATTGTATAAGTTGTATTTCGATTGGTGAATCAATCATGTAATAATAAGGCGGGCTTAAACTCACAACAATATCAATCATCATTGAATATTATTTTTTGAATAACTGAAGTTGAAAATATGAATCATTTAATTTCATTTCAATCGACTAAAGTGATTGATGCTTGTAAGAAGATGTGTAACAGCTCAGGTTGGTTGGTTAAGAGTTGACCCCAAACAACCAAGAATATGCTAAAACAGTATTGTTCAAGTATTCATTCACTTCCTTACCTTTTGTAAGCGTTATATTCCCTACTATCTTATATGGAATGTTGAGAGCCTTTGTTTGTCTGAACAGATAATCCCACGCTCCACTGTGACTGCGCGAAGATCGAAATAAAGACCTATTCATTACTTCTCTGGTTTCTTCTATCAATATCACGAGGGTTACCTATAGGCACGAAAGTGGTGAGTCCGACGTGAAAAACGAAATCATCATGAATAAGGTTAATGATGGGCTCTGTAGAGAGTTTTCGTTCTAAGATAAGACAGCTATAAACTACTGTTTATTTGGGTTATCTCTTTTCCTATCTCATTTCGATCCGTGATGGATATCCCATCCTAAAAAACCATCTAACAAAGCCTTTTAAACTGATTAATAGTGTTATAATTTGTGGCCTGTGTGCCCTGTTAATATATAATGTGATAACACCGCCAATTAGAGAATAGTAATTTATCGATCAGACCAATGATACATGAAATCCATATGAGCAGTTTAGAGTCCTTATCGGTCCTGTTTCCCGACTAGCCCAATCTATTTAGTTCAGAACACTAATAACAGCCTCTGCGGTATGAATCATTTATTTCGAACATACTTACTTATGCCTGTTACCCCTCGTCGAGGAGCATGGGCCGCTCACCAGTATTCTCTATGCAAGCCTGTCCTGGACAATCCTTTCCACTTCTTTCCAGTTAACATTCATCCTTTTCATATCTACTTCTATTTCCCGGCGTAATGTGTTCTTTGACCTTCCTCTTTTCCGCTTCCCTTCTGGATTCCATGTTAGGGCTTGTTTCGTGATGCAGTTTGGTGATTGCCTCATTGTATGTCTTATCCACTCTCAACGTATTTTCCTAATATCCTCTTCAGCTGGAAGCTGGTTTGTCCTCTCCCATAAAACGCTGTTACTGATAGTATCCGGCCAATGGATGTTGAGTATTTGCGTAGACAACTGTTTATAAATACTTGTACCTTCCTGATGATGGCCGTAGTAGTTCTCCACGTTTCAGCTCCGTACAGTAGGACTGTCTTGACGTTCGTATTGAAGATTCTCACTTTGAAATAAGTTGACGGTTGTTTTGAGTTCTATATGTTCTTCAATTGTGGAAATGCCACCCTTGCTTGTCATTTCAAACATACTCAGTTTATATACCAACCAGACAGACTATATCGTACCATAAAATAGAAAATAACATTTGTACGAGATTTAGCCAAATGTGGCTGTGAATAGGGGGAACAGTAATCAATAGACTGGACATAATTCAAGAATGGTAAATCGTATAATAATAGTTCATAGATCAAAATAAAGCTTATAATAAGAGGGAAATTATACGATGAGAATATACCCATAGTATTGGTCCTAAATGGATCCAAAAAGTTACTATTCATTATTCTTATCGAGATATAATAAACAATATCAGAAGGGGTTTTGTGGAGATTTTTTAGTGTTTTCATATTTGAAAACGTTAGTCAATTGAAGCGGGATCGTGGATGCGCACTGCTGAGGAGTCCCATAATATGACAAAACGGCCGTCCAGTGCTTTCAGGTTTTTCATGGTAGTCTAGCTTCAATTGACTCAAGCTTTCAACTATGAAAATATAATAAACAACCAATATCATGTTTACCTAAACAGTTTCACCAATCTAATTCCATTGATCAATTTAAGATGTAGCCATTTGTTATATCCCGAAGAGAATTATGAATGGTAACTTTGAGAACTAAATATGGACCAATATGATATGTATATTTCCTATTGTATGATTGTTAAGTAACCAGGGTATTTATATTCATGTCCCTTTTATTATGACCTTTATTTTGACCCGTGAACTGTTATTATACAATTTACTATTCATGAGTTATCCCCAGTCTATTAATTATTGTCCCCCCACATTCACCGACACATTTGGCTACATCTTGTACAAATGTGGTTTCCTATTTTATGGTACAATGTGGTCAGTTTGTTTTGGTATATAAACCCAGTATGTTTGAAATATAATGATTCATATTTCAGAGGCTGAGATTGGCGTTCTGAACATAATAGACTGAGCTTGTTGGGAAACAGGACCGACAAGTACTCTAAACTGTTCATGCGGCTTTTATGTCTCATTGCTCTGATCAATAATTCACTCCTCTCCGATTGGCGGTCTTATAAACAGGTCACGCATGCACTCACTCGATCTAACACCATTAAACTGTATTCCCTGTTAACTTTCTTTTCTTCTCTTTCTTTTTCCCTTTCAGTATGTTATTCACATTACATAATCATGGTCATAATCATACATCATTCAATGAACATTTAAATGAATTACCTAAACCAACAATAACTACTATCAGTAATCATAATCATGATCATAGTCATAAGTATGATATCAATAATGAAATATATAAAGAATTGAATCGTCCTAATATAACTGTACGTTCAGCTTATATACATGTGATTGGTGATTTATTACAAAGTATTGGAGTAATGATTACAGCAATGGTTATATATTTTCAAGTAATGATGAATTGGTTTTATGATTCTATATGAATGTTAATGATGTATTTATTATATAAAGTAAGAACTTAGTGATTCTCGAAGTTAAGCGCTGGTGAGCAAGATTGATAGGTCCTGGGTCTGAATCTCATGAGGCGGGATCATGGAAGCTAGACCACCGTGGAAAACCTGGAAGCACTGGATGGCCGTTCTGTCCTATTGTAAGTTCTAGTGAGAATCAGTGACCAGTGGAGTTCAACGGAGTCTTTTGTGAGATAGTAACTCACTGGAGACAATGTTGGACGATTGTTCAATTTTGTGGATTGGTTGAAGTTAGACGTTAACACCATCGGATACTGGCTCAGTGGTCTAGTTGTTAAGCGCTCTCGTGCAAGACTGATAGGTCATGCGTTCTAATCTCACGAGGCGGGTCGTGGATGCTCACTGCTGAGGAATCCCGCAATTGGACGAAATGGCCGTCCAGTGCTTTCAAGTTTTCCATGATGGTCTTGCTTTAAATGAATCATGATATCAACTATAGAATTAAAATAAGTCAAATACCAGAATGGATTTTGATTACATATATTTCATGTAATAATAATAATAATGTACTCATTGATTTGAACAAGCAATCAGGAAGATGGAGCAAGGAAAGGATAGCGAAGTAGATTGAAGAAGTGAAGCGAAATGATGAGCAGTGGAGAAGGCGTGTGAATCATATGGTATATTTCGGCAACTTCTATCTTCAGTCTTAGGCGTACTGGTACTGCCGATATGATTTGAACTTGCATTATTCATTTCCATAGCCAAAGGATGATATCATTGATTTGATTAGGCTGATCTTTAAACATGAGAAATACAGTTCGAAATGATGAAACTAAAGGATAAAATGTTACATTTAGTTCATGATTAAGTGGCAACCCCAAATTGAGCTTTATTAAGTAAGAGTGACCAGTTATGCACCATTTCACCTATCATTGCTCTCATATACTTATTCGCCTCTCCGCTTCTAATTCGCTTAATATGCTAATGGCTTTGTGGTCTACACTATCCAATAATAAACTGAAATTGCCACTTCTCATTGCCTTCTGATTTCAAACACCGTTGAGATATATCGATGGACGAAGTAAAGCCACTACACACCTACCAACATGTTTCAGACATCCTATACTCAACTATTAATGGTATATCTTCATTTACCCATCTTTGAACTTTTCCTCACCTTCCTGTGGCATCAGTTTCTTCAAACAACACTTACGTCTGGACATTACTACATGTCTTTTTATGAATCCATCATTAACGTGGAGTAGAATTACAAGCACAAATCCATGACATTTCAATACTTACCATTTTATAAGGCCAGAGTACATCAGTCCTCTCAACATGACAAGTGCAACTTGTTGATGAGTGCTTGTAGATAGCATTGAGTCTCAATTGACTATGATCACCACTACATGAAGATTACGTGCCAGGTATCGACCTGGATCCCTTGGTAGGCCAAAAACCAGAAGGCTGTTCATGATTGCAATAAGATATAGTTAGTGGCGATCTCACGGTATCGAAAGAATACCAAGACATACCAAAGTTTACAGGTAGAACTGGCAATGTAGTGACCTACTTTTATGACGAGAACGTGATTGGTATAATGAAAACAATTATTATTATAACCAGTTGTACCAGTGATTGTTTTACTGTACTTGTTTGTTTCACTGTACCAAAGACACTTTACCTTCCATTGCCTGTGACCTTGCATGAACTCTAGTCCCCCTATCTATGAACTCCAACTATCATGTTGAATTACAAACTTCATTGTAATAATGCCTCTTCTTTATAAATGTATTTAACTCATACATATATATATATATTCTCTTTTCCCTCTCTAATTCAAGCCAAAGTATAAAATTATCGATCCATTATGTACATTTCTCTTCTCAATATTAGTACTTATTACTACACTTAATATATTACGTGATGCATTAAATGTATTAATGGAGGCTACACCACGTGGATTGAACTTTAATGAAGTGAAAAGCTCATTAATGGATATACCTGGAGTACGAGAAATACATAATTTACATATGTGGAGTTTAACTACTAATAAAACAGCTGTCTCTGTACATTTAGCAATTGGTAAGTTAGTATGATGAATGTGAATTAATACCTTTCCCGGTTATGCTAATTCCTGTATCATATGAAGGAAATTTAAACAAAACCTATCTATACTGACGACAATTCAGTAGTGAATTACTTGAAGTTATTCTTATACATCATTGGATCCAAACTTAGTAGTCTAGGGATTAAGTATTCAGGGACCAGATCAAAGATCTTGTATCCTCTCTCTCGAAATGCTCTCACACGGTTATGCATATACAGACTCTGCCAGGGAAGTTCTACTCACTGCCTTCTTACAGTAGCGAGGGTGTTCTTTAAGAAATTGAGAGGACGAAAAGCGAATGTTCGGCAGGGGCTATAACCGGGTTGGTGGACACGAAAGGTCCACCTAGAGGATTTGAAAAACCCTGATTTCAAACCAGCGGTGTACATGGGCTCTACGATCTTGAAGGAACAAATAGCGTACGAACCTATCGTTGGTCACCGGCTACCATGGAACTGTACCTCCTTACGATATTCCACTGTCTTGTGGATCAGATCTTTAGGTCAAAAGCTCGAGGTGTGCCCCCCTGGGAAAACCACCTACTTTGGTTTTGGCACCCGGACAGTATCATAGCCCCCACCCAACTAAATGAAATGACAATTGTTTGTGTGGCGTATATATATCTGGTGCCTCTTTGTACCAACATTTACGTATCCAAATAAATAAATAAACCAACTATTGCAAATTTTCAAAGCACTGGTTAGATATTTTGTCCTAATATGTGACTCCTCAACACTACACAACCATGGCTGTGTTAAAGAGTGTAAACAGAAGTTTCAGTCTTCATACTTGTTATATCTCGTAACCTTTAAGCCCTGTTGATGTCAAATATGACGATGCTGCCAATTAGAGAGCAGTGATTTATTAATTGAACTAATGACACACGAAACCCGTATGGGCAGTCTAGAGTCCTTATCGGTCCTGCTTTCTGTCTAGCTCAATCAGTCAAGTCCAGAACACTAATCTCATCTTCTGCTATATGAATCATTACTACTCTCAAACATACTGGGTTTATATACCAAATAGACAGACCACATCGTACCAATAAAATAGGAAATAATACTTGTGCAAGACTTAGCCAAATGTGGCTGTGAATATGGGGGACAGTATTTAATAGACTGAGGATAAGTCAGGAATGGCAAATCGTACAGTAATAGTCTATGGGTCAAAATAAAGCTCATGATAAGAGGAACATGAATATAAATAGTTCGGTTGCTTAACAATTATACAAGAGCAAAATGTATATATCATATTGGTCAATAAACGGATCCCAAAAGTTACAACGTCAGTAGTATATGACAATACTAAGTTGAAAAGACTATCCAACACTCCGTAGTTTTCTGTGGTACCCCACCACCACCACCACCACCATCAGCAATATCATTTTTATCCCAATCAATTACTAAGAACTTTCGTCTAAATTAGAGCGAATAGTTTCACAGTATTTGGGCGCCGAGTTGATGTAACACATTAAATAGGAATAATGTATATTTGTAAAATCTCAGCGAATTGAATTTGAAGTAAATCTCATCGTTCCACCTTACAATCTGGTCCAAGCTTTTTATTCATAACTCACCTTCATCCAATACTCCATGATTCTGTGTGGTACGCTCTCCCCTCCCCACCACCACCATCAGCAATATCATTTTTATCTCAATCAATTAATAACAAATAGATTCATAGCCCACCTTCATAATATTGAAGCTAAAGATCACCAGGGAAAACCTGGAAGCACTAGACGACCGTTTCATCCTAAATCTCCACACAGAACCCCTTTTCTGATACTAATCTTTCTTTCTTTCTCTCTCTTTCTATTTCATATTAGAAAATGATTCAAATACTCAAGACATATTAAAACAAGCAAATCATTTATTAAAACAACGTTATTTAGCTCATGATGTTACTATACAATTAGAATTATATGTTGAAGAAATGGCTAATTGTTATCAATGTAAAGAACCATTAAAATAACACAACTATTCCCAGTTATACATCTATATATATATACCCTTATATTCTGATTTATTTGAGTCTAATCAATCTTTATATTCAGTAGTATAATCTTATTACTTATTTACTTACTTACACCTATTACCCCTTGTCGAGGAACATAGGTCACTAACTAGCATTCTCCATCTAATCCTATCCTAGGCAATCCTTTCCACTTCTTTAGAGTTAACATTCATCCTTTTCATATCTACTTCTATTTCATGGCGTAATGTGTTCTTTGGTCTCCCTATTTTCCACTTCCTTTCTGGATTCTAAGTTAAGGCTTACTTCATGATACAGTTTGATGAGTTCCTTAATGTATGTCCTATCTTATCATTTCAAATACTTTGTATGAAGTATATATATTACAGTTGTTTAACTATGACTATTAGATGAAACATTTAAACAACAACAACAACATAACCAAAGATTTTAAAATGAACGACAGCAGTTCATAGATTTTTTCTATGGAACCTCATAATGAATTCAGTGAGTTTCAAAGAGCTTCCTAAAGCTACCATTATTAGTATTTGAAGTTATGAATTCATTTGTGCTTCATCTAAACAAGTAAAGAATTGACCTTTATTTAAAATCATCTTCTTGAAGATTGAATAACCTTCATTCTTGTGCTGTGTCAATCAAACTGTTTTAAATCAAGTTTAATGATAAACTACTGATTTATCATTATAGACTACTTATTTATTTCATCTATAATGTGTTATATCTCTATCCTTATATGAAGAATTAATGAATATTGTGCATTTATTATAACTATGTTGCTACTACATTGATAATGTAATGTTTCCAATTATTATATTATCAGGTTATTTAAGGTTATATTCTATAAATTATTAAATATAAAGAAATTTCATGAGAGATTAGAATCATTCTTGATGGTATAGTCAATCATCCAGATCATCATCATCATCCAAATCATCATCATCATCATCATCATATAAAACATCATCAACATCCAAATCATCATCATCATCCAAATCATCATCATCCAAATCATCATCATCATCCAAATCATCATCATAATCACCATCATCATCATCATCATCATCACCATTGTTATATCGTGTACCTGCGTGTGTGTGTGTGTGTGCCCAGTTGTTCTATCGATTGAGTGCGTTCTTGACAAGTTGATATGTATATGAACGTGATAACATCGCCTATCAGAGAGCAGTGATTTATCGATCGAATCAATAATACACAAAGGCCGTATGAACAGTCTTGAGTACTTATCAGTCCTGCTATAACTGCTTAGCTCAGCCAGTTCAGTCCAGAACACCGATCTCAGCCTCTGCAATAAGAATCATTTATTTCAAACATACTGGGTTTATATACCAATCAAACAGAACACATTGTACTACAAAATAGAAAACAACATCAGGCCAAATGTGGTTTTGAATAGGGAGAACAGTAATCAATTGACTGGGGATAACTCAAGAATGGTAAATCGTATAATAATAGTTCATAAGTCAAAATAAAGCTTATAATAGGAGGGACAGGAATATGAATAGTTTAGTTACTTAACAATTATACACTAGGAAATATATGTATCATGTTGGTCCATAAATGGTTCTCAACGGTTACCATTCATAATTCTCCACGGGATACAACAATCATCATCATCAGTAAATATCATATTAAATAATTACAGATAATTAAAATATGATGATGATTGGAGATCGTCAACAGGAAACATTGAACCTAGGTTCCTTCAAGATTACAAGTACATCTTACTGATGAATGCTAAATAGCACGAAACCTGGGGTTTAGGGTTTCTTGTTGGCTATCTCTAATCACTATCTTATCTCAACATAGTGCAATCAATGTTGAATCACTTAGACTAGTGCGTATATTGTAACTTGATCGATAGGATTTGATTTGTACTGGGAAAGACATGACGCTAATGACATTGATCACTATTTTGTGGTCAATCAATTGTAGATAATTATATTCTTTAGTTAGTAGTTAATATACTTGATGCTAATTCGAATTTCTCGGTAAACGAACGAAGATCAATGAAACCGTTACACAATAGGCTAATCTAATCCATTGTCCCAGGCCCTGCTAACTAGAGGAAGAAGTCCAAGACGAAGTAGGGGAAAATATATTCTGTAAGCAGCAGAAGTATAGGCATTCGTAAGGGGAAAAACTCAAACGTATATATACAACAATAAATTGTCCTTGGGCAGTATTACAAAATAGTACACTCAAAGATACAACGGACCAATAGCGTTCAAGATATTTTACAAGTGGGAAATACGATTCGAAGGTGAAAAGAGAGCTTTTGGCGCGAAAACAAGGAAATTCAAATTTTCAAAATAAAATTACAAAATTAGGTCATTTACCGAGTATGTTCTGAGGATTTAACATCCCCAACAGTAGCATTTCATGAAATCCATTTTGTAGAATTAGTCCTAATGTCCGACTAGTCAATTGAACTAAATTTACATAAATGTCCTCACTGAGATGTAAAATGGTAGGTATAAGCTTTATAATCAAAACACAGGAAAACTAAGATACTGTGTCACTTTCGATGAGTAGTCAATATGACAAAATGTCTGTACTAGAAATCAATATTGTTGTGACTTCAAGTCCGACTAATTACCATGTAATTGATTCGCCAATCAGAATATGACTTATACAATCTTGGCACTGTGCAAAACGAATGACGTTCGACCGATATCAGAAGCCTAGCGTCCTTACTGGTTCATAAAAAAAAACACGAGTTATGAGTCTTAGTAGCAAAGATACTTGTGGTTAATCAGCTTATCTTCTGGTGTTTGTAAATGACATTGAAGAATATGAGCTCTTATAGATCGTCTAAAGAATACCGTGACAGAATTAGTAGTACCGACATGAACATAATACTGTGAGACTAAATTAAATCAACTGACTCATGATCTTAATTGTATTAAATTAGATCCATTATAAAAAGATTTTTATATGTCAAATGAACGAGGGGAACATGTTTAAAGGGGTGACATTGGTCATACAAATAACCAACTTACAATAGACCCTCTACATATACAACCAAATGACTATATGACTTTGGAAACTCGCATGATCTGGCTGGCTGGTTTAACTTGAAGTATCGATTTATTCGAAATCATACTCATAATTTTACAGACAACTCTAATTGGAATTCGTCAAATAATGGACTCATGTAATGTACTAACATTTGTGTTGATTTCATTAAAGTATCCGACTACATATCCATCGTCAAGAAGACAAGTATTTATAAACAGTTGCTTACGCAAAATACTCAACATTCACTGGACGGATACTATCAACAACAGCGTTTTATGGGAAAGGACAAACCATATTATAGTTGAAAAGGAAATTAGGAAAAGACGTCGGAAGTGGATAGGACACACATTGAGGAAATCACCAATGTGTATCATGACTCAATCCCTAACTTGGAATCTGGAGGGGAAGCGGAAAAGAGGAAGTCCAAAGAACACATTATTTCGGGAAATATGGGTAGATATGAAAGAGATGAATGCTAACTGGAAAGAAATGAAAAGGATCGCCCAGGATAGGGTTAGATGGAGAATGCTAGTTGGCGGCCTATGCTCTTCCACGAGGTGTAACAGGCGTAAGTAAGTAAGTATCCAACTACACATTTGAGATACATGTGAAACAGACGTTCTCATACTACGATCTGTCTAAAGAACGATTCTGTTGGTAAGGAATGTAGATGGGCTGTTTACAAACCTCAACTCGTGAGGTATCTTTGGTGATTAATGAGTTTGTACATTTGTAATGATAACTTATAAATTCATTGCAACATACGATACCGTATATGACAGTTGATGGTTGTCTTGTATTAATGACAACTTATCAATAACCCCAAAATGAAAACTGAGAACACAGAAATAATTAAACATTCAAGGAATTTATAGAACTGGGAATAACTGTTATGACGGTTGAGAGAAAGTGATCACAATCACACAAATGTTTATCTGAATACTTTACTACAAAAAAACGTACGTTACACCAGAGGTTTAGAAATTATTAGAAATACATCTGTTTACTGAATATTAGCAAGTAGTATGAAGATATATACACAAAATAAACTGGAGGAAGAGAAAATGGAGACAGGAATTGCGAACGAACGTAACACTGTCAGTGAACTTAAATCTACTAACCCAACGAACAGAAGAATGACAAATGGACTGTATCACGAGGCAAGCCCGAACTTCGAGTCTTCAAAGCTAAAGAAAGAGTTACAAACCAAAGAACATGTTGCTCTGGGAATTGGAGACAGATACTAAAAGAAGAGATAACACTTGGCAAAAGGACTGGATCGGAGGGTTCATAACAGAGCTGGTTGGAGAATCTTGGCTGGGGTCTACACTCCCACGAGGCGTAACAGGTGTACGCAAGTAAGTAAATGAACCTCACCGACTAAATTGATGGACAGGTTACTGGTACATTTCAGATAATGCTAAACTCTACTGTGCCCTGTATAAGAAAACTTCCCTATACAACTAACTTGGATCATCATTTGAAAAGAACTATATGAAGTTTATTAAAAATTGTAGCTACAGATTCAGAAACAATTGTGATCCATAGGTGCACCATAAGTATCATATTTGACATCAACCATCCATACACGCATAGTAAGATACATAAAATGAATATTATCCTTAATCTGTCCACCAGTCCTATAGTTAGATAATCTGGGAAGTTTATCTTGGGACTTTTAACCCCCTTGAGTTCGATTTCTAACTAATTGACCTTACGATGAGAAAATTATTCAGGAACAGTTTTAGACAAGCAGTGATGGTTGACGGTATTGTCGACTTATGCTCGTTACTGTGATATTTCATATTCAGAATCTAAATACTTCAAGTTTAGTTTATGCTTAAAATAAAAATATATCATGTTAAAGCATTTACATGTACGTGAGTTCCGGAAACGTTCAAATATTTGAATGTTTGCTAGCAACGCTATTAGTTAGAGCTGATTAAGTCAATGGATTATATGTAGCTTGGGATTGAATTTAGACGAATATAATTCCCTACTTACTTTCATACATAATACATCGGTGAACCCCCTTGTGCAATGATAACAAAAAGCCAGATACTACACGTACATGCAATATATCTGACATACTAACAAATGAATAGATGCAGAGCCACCAAATGCCCTGGTAGGGCTAAGGGTAGGGAGATTTAGGTTTCCCTCTCGAAATGCTCTGACATGGTCACGCGTATACACCCACTGACAGGGAAGTCCTACTCACTTCCTTATCATAGCTGGGGTGTCGTTTACGTAATTGAGAAAACAAAAAGCGAATGTTTGACGCTTGAACCGGATTGGTGGACATGGGGGGATCACCTAGGGGAGTTGAAACACTATCATACTAAACCAATGGTGCACATGGACTCCACGATCCTAAAGGAACAAATGTCATATCAACATTTTGTGAGTCACTGGCTACCATGTGACTGCAAACCAAATTGGATTACCAGGGTAGTAATAGGTTTATCACTGTCGTTTTTTGAATACATATTTGGTTTAAGATTTTCTTATCGCGATCGCTTCAGCAAACCAGAGAGCAGTCGTACTTCTTTGTCTGTTAATCATTTTGAAAGCATGAGAAATTACAATGGTATGTCCGGTGTCAAGTAAATGCCAAGCTATTGGACTGTTGAGAGGCGTAGTTCCTCGCAACCTTAATTTCTTTGAAACATGTTCAGAAATGCGAACATATACTCTTCTTTCGGTTCCTCCAATGTTTATGTTTTGGCAAGTACATGTTAATTGCTAAATGTAGTTGGAGCTACTGAGAAAAGAGGACATATTTGAGTGAGCAGTTCGTTTTCTATACCATCATCAGTTTTGCACCAATATTTATTTTGGCTTTACTTCAACTTCATAGTTTAGATCACGAATCAATTGAAGCTAGACCATCCTAGAAAAACTGAAAGTACTGCTAGGCCATTTCGTCCCATTATGGGACTCCACAATCCCGCCTCACAAGATCCGTAACCCATGACCTATCAGTCTCGCGCGCGGGCGCTAATTTTTTTCATAAACCTTTCATATAAATATTATCAGTCAGTCAGTCAGTCAGCTACAACGTAGGACCAGGCACATATATGTATCGATCCAAGTTCCCATACCTCATTAACACAACAAGATGAACACCGAATTCATAGAAGTAGTTAATTTAGTGGTGGTAGTATGTAAAAGATAGGTTACATACAAGGATATAGTATAGGAAGGAAGAAAGTTATGAAGCAATTTTAATCTCAAGGTTTAAGGGAAGATAAAGAGTGTATACACCTACGCCATTGTGATCGATTATGAACCATGTCACCTAGAGTCTCCAACCATTGGTTACGATAGTCATGCGGATCCCAACCAAGTAGTCTGCATCTACTAGCATGACTCAGACTAGAAATTAGTTACTTCAAACACTGATGCCACGTTTTGGTTTGTCCGCCTCTAACTCTCTTCCAACCATCCCCAATACTAATCAGCATAGCGCGTCGTGGTAATCGATGTTCAGGCATACGTAAATATTATAGAACAATTCAATCATTATTAAAACATTGAAAATGAACGATGCATAAAATTCATTTATATTTGATACTATAATGAAATGAAAAATATTTTCACATAGAAACAAACCAAAGATATACAAAGATGATTATGATAAATGGTAATCATATAATAATGATTGATCATTCATTTCCTACCATATTCACTGAAAAAGGATTACCCAATACAAGATTGGATAAAGAATGTTGGTGGGCCGCTGATACTCCTCCACGAAGGGGGTAGTAACAGCTGTCAGTAAGTAAGTAAGTAGGTATATTGATTATTGAATAGTTTCCTTGACCCCACCTATAATAATTCAATATCGGATCGACATCTTTGTTTTAAATAATGACGACTATGTATTAGCTGATTATAACGTAATTCACGTTGTTGTTCTTCTGTATCACCAGGGAATGCATAAAATGCTGGAAATATATGTAATTTATATAATTTTGTTAAACGTGTTATTCTATATAATATACGATGTATTTGTAATTGGGATGGTGGTATAAATGATTGAATGCATAGTACTCGTAATGTACATGCTTTATTCATCCATTTATTAGTATATTGTGTATCCAGATTCTCTTGTTCATCATTTTCAATTAAGCTCTATGTTTATATATCAAGGAGAAACAGAATGAAAATATATATAAAGTTACTGAGATGTAGTTAAGATGGTGACTTAAATGGATTGATTTTAGTGGGATTTTGTTCTTTGAGTTGGATGGTTTGATCGGGTAGTTTTCATTGTTATCATATGATCTTAACTATAGAAATATATTAAAATCTCCACAAAAACCCCAATACTTTTGATAATGATCATATGCTCATTAGTGACTGACTTCATGAAGTAATTCTTGGAGTTCTAATGAGAAGTCGTGGCCAGTGGTGTTAATCCATGTCAGGTAGAGACAGGTATCTAGCTGAGTGCAATGGAAGTTAGTCGCGCAATTTTGTGGATTGGTTGAAGTTAAACATTAACACCGTCAGTGGTCTATCGGTCAGGTTCGAATCCCGCGGGTCGGGATCATGGATGTGCACTTCTGAGGAGTCCCTCGATGAGACGAAACGGCCGTCAAGTGCATCCATGTTTTCCCTGATGGTCTAGCTTCAATTGACTCATAACCTATATAAAATTTTCATTGTTATTCTGAACGATATCATCAACACAAACTTTAATTTGATATTATTCAGAATAACGATGAAAGCTCTACGATCAAACCATCTAGCTCAGAGAAAAAATCTCCATCAGAAACAGTATAGTAGTTCTCTGATATTACTGGATAATGTTTAACACTGAATTAGATTGAATTAGATGACATATCGTTGCCATATTGGTACGTTCGCTACTTGATTAAAGCAGAATACGATATACAACTAACGGCTCTCCAAAGTACAGAATCCCACAGTCGCAAACTAGACGACACAAGAAGCAGGAGAACTGATTGTTCAGTAAGAAATAAAACTGTGCGAAAAACATGAGTATTTATAGATATTAGTGTTTGCTATACCATATTTATAATTCAGCCAATTGACAAGGAGGCAAGAGAGTCGTAGCATACCACGTTGATATTCTAGAAAGCTCCATCAGGTTCTGAGTGTATGGAGACTCCTCGGTCCCTTTAGGGCCCCTGGGGTTTCCATCGTTCTTCTCGGATGCCGTCCCAACACATATTGGGTCACTTTGTCCTTCATCGAAAAAGTAATAGGTTTGAATAGAAATTCAGTCTTAGGTATGATTTTAGGTGGTTGAGGGACATTGACAGTAAAGCCTACATCATTTTAGTTTTCTCTTAGCTAACATTTGTGCCCATCTAGTCTAGGTAAAACTGATTTTTTTCATGAGATTTATTCATATAACTTGGTTAACGTTTCTGTGTTACGCTATACTGTTGGTTATTAATATAATTTAAAGTAATTCATTCATTAAGTACTTGGGCACGAGCCACATTCCAAGTGTGAAGGATAATGACATTTCCCGGATGTCTAAGCTTAAGTAAGTAGAGCTCGGTTCGAATTCGAGGTTTATTGACCGAAATTCAAACACCTTAAACAATAAAGCCACCACCCAAGCTATATCCAGTCATTTCTATGACTTACATATCATAAGATCGGATAATGATTTATTTTAATCAATTACTTGGACTTAACGTTTTATACTTCTATTTTGTTACCAAAATGTAATCTTGAATCTACCTTCTTTTTACAAGCTAATATTCTCATTTGATGTCTTTTGAATTGCATCATGTGTTTGCCATGTTCTGAGGCTCAATTCAATCAAACAACACCCCCGCCATTGTGAGAAGGCAGTGAGTAGGACTTCCCTGACAGAGGCTATATACGCGTGGCCATGTGAGAGCATTTGAAGAGGGAGAGCGAACTCTCCCCACTCTCAGCCATACCAGGGCGTTTGAAGGCTAATAGACTTCACTTCTTAATATATGTAAACTCATGGTGTTTACCCTTCATCTATACATCTGTATATATATACATCAATGCACAAAATGGAAGGAAAATTTCTACTTACATTTGAAGGATCCATTCCAGCCATTAGACTAAGTAAATCAATTAATCGTTCAGTTGATAAACATGTATAAGCTATTGATAAACAAACTAATCGACCTCTTGGTTTAAGACAAACATTTTGTACAAGTTCATAAAGTGTTTCTTCTGGTACAACTGATAAATTATTACGTGAAAGATTTAATTCATATAAACCATGTAATGGACGCCATTGATGTACTAAATAATGAATATCTTCAGATGAAAGACAACAATCCTAAAAATAATAAACAGAAATATACATTCAAGTAAAGCAGTGGTTTATTTGGTTACATTTAAACTCATTTCTGATAATTAAGTTGTAGATTAATATAATGTATACAGGATCAACTAAATGATCTTTTAGAATCGAGCCGTGCTGAACTGTTCTAGCTTGACAGTCCTCAATAGTGTTCACCTACAATAGTCTACATAATAATGTACTAATAAAGTGAATGGGAACTCAGGTGAGGATAACCAATTTATTGATTGGTGAATACAAACTTACAAAATAACTTCGAACAATACGAAAACCAAATACTCAATACTTAATTTAGAACAACATATATGTTGTTCTAAATCACAATATGGGAATTTTTCAAATACTTAATTTGTATATCTTCCATCCATTGTCTCATACGAACTTAATCATTCATTCATTCCTATGATTGTTGCAATTACTTTGTGTTTACATCCTTGTTCTCTTTAATTCAGTCTACATAATCTTCTACTATCAGTCATGCTACTTTCAATTGGTGTTACATACTACTTATTTCAACGGACGTAAGTATCATACATCACACTACAAATTAGCAACCAGCTTTGAGTGAAACAGTAACTAATCAATGATATGAAAAATACTAAATCTCCACAAAACCCCCTCTGATAATTGATATGCTAATTCACAAATTGACTGATTTCGCTTTATTTCACAGATTAATCATTGTGTGGTAATCAATATAATATCTATCTAGTCCTTATAGGTGATAGAATCTTTACAATTAAGTTCCAGTGTCCAACCATTAGTCTAAGCTACTCGGGACCGGGTGTACCACGTTTGAATGTTGTGTAATTTGAAACAGTTGTTATGAAGTTTTGGAATCAGGTTTCGTGCTAGTCAACATTTATCATCATCTGAATGTCCTAGGGGAAAATGGTGAATCCTGATGAGAATCAAACTCGTATTACCAATTATTCTGGTCCTAACTGTCAGATAAGAAGGTTTTAGTATGGATCAAATGTTAACTCTTGATTATCAACTGCTAAAGAATCCTATATTGTAACACAACGTTTCTATTCTATGCTCTTTTGTATCCGAGTGTTTCTCTAGGCGACGTGTTTCTATGATAAAAATGCCTTTAAACCTCAGTAAACAAAACGCAAAAATATGGACAATCAGTTAACATTCAATGGACTTTCAGTTTATCATGTAGCTGCGACAAATAGGTGACAGCTGTACCAAAAATAGCAACGATTGACAATGAAGAACATCAATGCATACTTAATATACCTTCTAACCAATAAAATAAAGTCAATAATATACTAACTGGGATAACTGACAGTTACAACACAGTGCTAACAAGAGATTTAATTTTATTCATTTAAAGCTCCCTTACATGTACTTCTTGAGTACTCCACTGAAGTGCATGCCTACTTGTTAAATGAAAACAACGGACAAAGTGAAGGTTGGAGACTGAAATGAGATCTGCAGAGTATACTCTTACAACCAAAATTCATGCATTAATTAAACGGTGAAATGCCCGAAAATGCCAAATACCACACAAATTAAACATCAGGAGACGAATGACCTGCAAATTCACAAACATGTGCCCTGAATCGTTCTATGTTTCCTTCGCATACCTATTTCACTATTTGCCACCATTTTCAAAGTTATTAGAATGACTACTTTCTGACATTGTAAATTGTCATTTCCCCCCCCAACCAATGAAAATCAATCTTATTTGTTACACAGAGTTGGATAATGACCAGCAATAGAATCCAGGACTCGCATTTCCTCCTGTTTAGAACTCATCAGTTAAGTTTGCCTTGACCTTGATATCGATGTCCACACTCGTTCCTCAAGCCAGTAGACACTTAGAATCAGTAACTAAGTGGATAGTGAGTTGAACTGAAATTTACTAGGTCCAAGTCCCGATATGAACAACATTGTTGTGTAGATACATTCACGTGATGAGTCCCAAATAGGATTGCTTCCTCATCACTGCTCAGTATGTATGTGTTTGATTATCTTTTCTTTTCTAATTGGTTGAATTACATCCAGTTTTTGTACTGAATGTAGTAATTTATGTTTTAGATGAAATTCCTAAAGAATAGATTTCTATGTCTTGATTAATAACTCTGCATAGAAACTAATTTGACAGTTTTACGGTGTATTTCCTTAAAGACACTTGAAGGGAACAGTACTAAGTTTTTCATTGTGATTGGACAAAGCATGCATTGACGTTTCGACAACTTAGAATTCCTTTTATGAATCAAAGTCATTCAGTGATTTAAGAGTGATAGTTTAGATATGACAACTATCGTTTCAGTGTATACTCTCTCGATAATCAGAATTTCATGATGTTTGATAACATATAGATGAGGGATAGACTTCCATGATTGGTAAACTTGATAATCAGCTTGTAAGAGAGTTGAAGATATTACCTTATCTAACAAATTGATGTAGATATAAATCCGGTTCATTCGTTTGTTCGCATTCATTACTGTCTTCCACGTTCACAGTCAGTTTTCGGCTTTATTGTGTACAAATGTTATTTCCTATTTTATGGTGCGTTACGGTTTGTTTAGCTGATATATAAACCCAGTATATCTGAAATAAATGATTTGCATAGAAGAAGCTGTTATTGATGTTCTGGACTCAACTGGAAGGGCCTTACGGATAAGGACGCTAGGCTGCTGATACCGGTCAAATGTCATTGGTTTGGCACAGTACTAATATTGGGTAAGTTTTGCTTTGATTGGTGAATCAATCACGTCATAAAAAACAGCCTTTAAGTCACAACAAAGATAGTTCACTACAAGGTTGTAGCTCTCCGCACTACGGAGTTAAGTAGTTACTCATAAGTACTATTGGATTCAAAGTTAAATTATTCAGGTATGTTTTAGAAAATACAAAATGAGGATAGAAGAATTAACAGTATTTTAATACCTGTAAATTTAAATACTCCAATGGTTGACTTAATCCACCAAGTAAAGTTTTTAATTGTCCAGTTAAATGACATCTTGCTAGTCCAAGTCTTTGTAAATATCTTAATGATACAAGTGCTCTGTTTAAAAGTCGACATGCAGCAACTGTTGAAGTGAATGCTGGTGTGACAAAATTTTGTAATGTATTATTTGTTGTTGTAGTCGAAGACATTGAAGAAGTAGTACTAGTGTTGATATTGTTACTACTGTTAGCACCAACTGTATTGTTAGTGTTGGAAGTAGAAGAGGAAGACGATGAGGGAGAGGATCCAGAAGAAGATAATGACATAGTGTTTGATTGTTGAGATGAGTTTGATTGTAAACCACCCGTATTCGATACTACAATAGTTGTTGGTAATGTCGGTGAAGTCGGTGTATTCGGTACAACATCCGGAGGTGGAGGTATACAGGAAGGTAATGAACAAGCTCTCAAATTACGAAGACTAATTAACCAACCAACAGCAGATGGTAGAACAACAGCTATACTACTTCCAATTGTAGGATCTTCCATTTCAAATTGTGTAATTGACTAAATGTATATGAAAAGAAAAAGTCTTTCGAAAATGTCAGTCATATATTTAATGCATTTATAATACATGAACAATGGGTCAATCCGAAGTCACCAAATGAGAGGGCCACACTGTACTAATCGAAATTCTCCCAATGAATAATACAACGCTCAAAACCATGTATACTCATCAATTAGTGGCACTAGTCAAATGAGAGATGACAGTTGTACAATGTTGCACTGAATCTAAAAAAATATTTACTCATTACCGTCCTCTTGACAAGCCCTTAAGACCTATCAACTGTTATGTAAGCTTTAAGATTAACCGTTAGGCTGTTACATTAAATATTTTTTGTTCGGATAATATTACTCTCATCAGGGCATTTAAGGGGTGTCGTTTACGAAATTGAGAGGACAAAAACTGAATGTCCGACACTGTAATCGGGTTGGTGGACACAGAAGGTCCATCTCGGAGGGTTGGAAAACCCTGACTTCAGACCAATGGCGTATGAACCAATTATTAGTCACCGGCTACCATGGAACTGCATCTTCTCACGTTGCCCCATTGTTTTGTGGATCAGACCTTTAGGTTGAAGGCTCCGGGTGTGGCCTCTTAATAAAACTACCCGCTTCATTAAAGGCGACCGGGTAGTATCATATACCATACACAAATCAAGTGACTTGTGTGGCCCTTATTTATTTGGTGCCCCTTTGTGCCAATATTTATGTGCTTATATAAGTAAGTAAATAAATAAAATTACTCCCATCACAGAAATCCTCAGAAAATTATATTTATCAACATTTTGAAACAATGTCTGCTAAACTAGTGACTGACTTCAAGAGATATTTCTTGGAGTTCTAGTGGGAAGCAATGACCAGTGGAGTTCAACCATGTCTGTTGTAGAGATATCAACTCACTGAAGACAATTGGTGAACGGTTGCTCAGATTTTGTGGATTGGTTGAAGTTAGACATTTACCCCATTGGATGCTGGCTCAGAGGTCTATCGGTTAAGTGATCTGGTGAGAGACTGGTAGGTCCTAGGTTCAAATCCCGCGAGGCGGGGTCGTGAATGTGCACTGCTGAGGAGTCCCATAATAGGACGAAACGACCGTCCAGTGCTTCCAGGTTTTCCATGGTGGTCTAGCTTCAATTGACTCATGATTTCAACTATGAAAATACTGAAATCTTCACAAAACCCCTTCTGATCTATAAACTGATTTAATCAGTGTAACAATTTAGGTTCCGATATTTTATTTTGACTGTGTAAATTACAACAACGAGACTCAATCAGACAATGAGAATAATAGTTGTTCGATTATTAGATCAGTTCATTCTAACAGAATTTATTGTTGATTATTCAATTACTTCAGGTTGATCAATAAACCGATTCTGATACATCTCAACCAACATCTCCAACTATCAATCAAGATGATCGACAGGACTACTACAATGTAGTCTGCACCTACCTGCATAACCTGAATCAACTGTCAGTAACCCTAAAGACTGATATTACATTTTATTTCCTCCACTCCTAGTTTTCTTCCAACCAACTCCTACACCATCCAACAAAAAACATCAAAGTAGACGGTATTTGGTCGTATATAATATAAATATCAATAAACTTGGTCAATAAAGATTGACATTCTCATCATCTGGTTTACGAACGTTGTCTAGCCTCAGCATCGATCACTCGATTGTTTCACGGTGAGCGAGTGGTGATTTAAAAACATCCAAGATCAAAAATATGCAGCGCACTTATGTCTTTTTTTGAAGATAATTAAAGTGATCAATGCACTCAACCATTTCACTTCCTCTGATAGGTCTAGGCGATGAAAGATAAAGAATTTTCCATTTGCAGGAGTGTAGGGCAAACAAATGGACATGCTTGGGTTATTAGTCAAGTCGTTAAACGAACTCTACATTATGCAAACGTCTAAGCAAAATGAGCTAACAATGATAATGAATAGATCACATTTTTACCATCTAGCTCAGTGAAAGCAACATACTTGCACAAGCAAGTGGCTATCAGGACTTAGTGGCCGAGTGGATAACGCGATGACGTTTGAAGCGAATAGTACTGGGTTTGAATCCCAGAGTGAACATCAACTCTGAAATGTAGGTACATCCAGCTGACGAGTCTCAAATAGGACGAAACGTGTATCAAACTGGATTCCACTGCTAGTCACTATCCATCTTTGCTTACCATGCGTGTGAATTTACGCTCTATTGAGGCAATACGCATAGTATGCACATATGCCGATCAGAGACTGACCAGTTGCAGTCCCAACATATCGATGAGAAGATTCAAACAAACAATACCAAGTGAATATGAACGTTTCATTTGGAGAGGATTATTTTTAAAAAGATGTACCCAAACAAGTGTACTTACCAATGGATCAAATAATCTTATTAAACTATATGGTGGAAAATTAATTTCTGGTAAACGTTGTAATAATAAACGATTACATGAAAATCGAAATGGTGTTAATGTTTGTAATGATAAGCCAAGAGCAACTTCATCTACTGTCATATTACAATCTAAATGAATTGTAACTGTATCTACAAAAAAAGGAAAAAAAACACAAGTCGTTAGTAATAATGTTGTCATAGAGATCAAGAACCAAACTAAGCTAAGCAAGTATTAAAAACATGGGAGCATTAAACAGACGTTTCGTTCTACTGTGGGACTTATTTATTATTTAAACACATAAATATTGGTACAAAGAAACACCAGATACATATGCGCTACACAAATCTCATTTGATTTGTGTGAAGGGTGTGATACTGCCCAGGTGTTCAAACTGAAGCAGGTGGTTTTCTCAGGGGGCCACACATGGAGCCTTTGACCTGAATGTTTGATCCACAAGGAAGTGGAGCATTGTGCAGTCCCATGGTAGCCGGTGACCAATGATTGATTCATATTCCATTTGTTCCTTCAGGATACTGGAGTCCATGTGTACCATTGGTTTAGAATGAGTGTTTTCCAACTCCCCTAGGTGGACTTTCCGTGTCCAAAAACCCGGTTAAAGCGCCGGACATTCTCTTTTCGTCCTCTCAATTACTTAAACAACACCCCACCACGAGAAGGCAGTGAGTAGGACTTCCCTGGCAGAGGTTATATACGCGTGACCATGTGAGAGCATTTAGAGAGGAAGAGTGGACTCTCCACACTCTCGGCTGTAAACACATGTATGCATATATGTTTGAAAAATCAGTAAGCAACTAAAATAATCGATTTTTTTCGGTTGCCTTTGTTTATCGTTTGTACAAGATGCCCAAATGTTTATTTGTTTGTATGTTTTTTCTTTTAACCAACTATGTCAATTAATATTTTGATTGAAGTATTATGATGTTACAGTTTTGCCCTAGAAATGTATTGATGCTTCCTATAGTTCTATAATGAAAATTGTTAGCTATGCATTTTTGCTACATGGAAACAAGACTATTAGTTAACAACAAATAACATCAATGAAAAATATGGTTATCCTAATTTTTGGACACTATTCAATTCAGTACTATTAGTAGCTATGTGATTTTGTTTTATACAATACTATTAATAACAAAATCGATACAGAATACAATCTAACCAATAGGGATTCGATATCAATATTGTTAACTGAAAGTTTCGTCCCTGGTAAATTATTCCTCATCATTGTAAACTTCTAACTTTAATTACATGATCTGGTTTTCATGATAGATTGTTATGACAGGGGGGGGAATAAAAATACTTTCTCTTTTCTAATGTGTACTACTATTACACGATAATAGTGTGGTGTGGTCTACTTATATCCATATAAGTAGTATATGGTGTGGGTCAGACATAGAATGTATTTTGGCAGAAGACCGATGACGAAAGAACTGGAATGAAGCGCAATCGTCTGGAAAATGCATGAGCAATGGAATTAGAGAAGAAACAGTGAAGATTGAAACAATTGGTTGTTAATTTGCAAATTGACTGTTCATTGTTTGGTAATCAGAATTTATTGAGATAGTCTGTAATCTTTGCTTAAATACATTCGATTGTCCCCAACTAGTGTTCTATTCATTACATTTGGTGTCGCTGTCAACCGGGAGGAGGAAGGGTGCTGTTCTGCGGATGCCGCTGCCGGTCTGGAGTGGAAGTGCTAGTTGGGGCAGTCTGGTGCGGAGGGGTGGCGTCGAGTGGAGTGTTCTGGCGGAGCGGCGTTGGCTGTAGCGGGTGCTGTCGACGGAGAGGAGCAGTGGGACGTGCGGCTGCTGGGCGGACATCGGATGTAGATGGCTCAGCAGGCCGGTGGAGTACGGGTGTTGAACGTCCCAGGTGCCGGGTGGATGCGGATGTTGGTGCCCCGGCAGGTCGACGGAGCTATGGAGGTCAGCGCGCCGCAGACTCGACATTCTGACGGAGAGTTTGGCACAGACTGCAGTGAATGAAGATAGTGGCGTGGCGAGCAGAACCACCGCATGAACGAATGCTTTAAAGGGGGGACGAGTGTGGTGTGGTCTACTTATATCCATATAAGTAGTATATGGTGTGGGTCAGACATAGAATGTATTTTGGCAGAAGACCGATGACGAAAGAACTGGAATGAAGCGCAATCGTCTGGAAAATGCATGAGCAATGGAATTAGAGAAGAAACAGTGAAGATTGAAACAATTGGTTGTTAATTTGCAAATTGACTGTTCATTGTTTGGTAATCAGAATTTATTGAGATAGTCTGTAATCTTTGCTTAAATACATTCGATTGTCCCCAACTAGTGTTCTGTTCACAACAATAGGACTGGGGACCGAGATTATACACTATACATGACTAATAGTGTTGTTTACGAAATTCAGAGGACGAAAAGCGAATGTCCGGCGTCTTAACCGGGTTGGTGGACACGGAAAATTCATCTAGGGGAGTTGGAAAACCCTCATTACAAACCAATGCTGCACATGGGCTGGCTCCAGTATCCTGAAGGAACAAATGGAGTATGAATCGATCGTTAGTCACCGGCTACCATGAGACTGCATCTCCTCACAATGCTCCACTGCCTTGTGTATCAGATCATTAGGTCAAAGGTTCTAGGTGTGTCCCCCTAAGAAAGTCATCTGCTTCGATTTGGGCACCCGGGCCGTATCACAGCCCTCATACAAATCAAATGAGATTTGTGTGGCTCATATATATCTGGTGCCCGCTTGTACCAATATTTATGTGTTCATATAAATAAATAACTAAATAAAATCACTTGTCCAATGAAATTCGAGCTTTCAGTATAGGGAGAGGATCTAAAATTACACTAGGAAATCATTGTCTACTGAGTAAGATAAGTTCAAATTTATGATTAAACACATATCCTCGATGTTCAGATAGTTGGGAGAAATTAACAAAAAGTTCTGTTTTCACACTCATCAACTAGGTGTTTTACAGAGTTTCAGGTTACTAATGCCTCTCGTTGAATTTGAAATTATACAACCCATTTCACAACCAGAGATATTCTAGTTGAATTATTCAAGTCGTAATTCATCTTTTGGAGAAATAAGATATTTACACCAACCGATCAGTTATTAGGATATAATCTCAATTTCTCAACTCTTTAGTCTTGATCAAATTGCCTCGATTTGGAACGTATCTAAGACCATACTATCGTGGAGCATTTTGTTTACCTTTCAGTGATTAAAGGCAAGCAATAGAAAGCTATACACTTATATATTGTACCACTTGACACTACCTAAAATCGCATTCAAAATTGTGTAGGGACTGATTTACCGAGAGCGATTCAAAACCGTCATCTTTAATATCGAGGGTTGCTGACATTTTATTGCAGATAAAAACAACATCTATAACATTAACTGGCAATGTCAGGTTCTTTCAAACAACTAAAGAGTATCTATTCTTTAAGCAGGAAGTTTCAAAGTAGACAATTGAATTCGGGGTTTGTTTCGTTGTTATTATTCTCATGCTAACTTTCATAATTAAACTCCACCTGTAGCCCCTCTGGGAGCTACTGCCCGTCCCAAGCCCGGATAAAGGAGGAGGGTTGAGCATAGGGTTAGCGACCCCATCCCATAGAAAACTAACTCGCTAAGGAAAACGCTAACCAGTAAGTAAGTAACTTTCATAGTTCGTTGTTCTAATGCGTTATCACAATATTCAAGTCAGTTAGTCAGTCAGTAAACCAGTTCACTGTGATTTATCCACTTGTTTTTATTTACTTGAACAAATAAATATTGGTACAAAGTGGTACCAGATATATATGCGCCACACAAATCTCATTTGATTTGTGTGAAGGATGTGATACTTCCCAGGTGCCCAAACCGAAGTAAGTAGTTTTCTTAGGGGGGCCACACATGGAGCCTTTGACCTAAAGGTCTGATACAAAAGACAGTGGAGCATCGTAAGGAGATGTAGTCCCATGGTAGCCGGTCACCAACGATTCATACGCCATTTGTTCCTTCAGGGTACTGGAGCCAGCCCATGTGCACCATTGGTTTGGAATGACGGTTTTCCAACTCTCCTAGGTGGACGTGCCGTGTCCACCAACCCAGTTAGAGCATCGGACATTCGCTTTTCGTCCTCCTTAATTACGTAAACAACATCCCAGCTACGAGAAGGTAGTGAGTAGGACTTCCCTGTCAGTGGTTGTATGTGTGTGGCCATGTGAGAGCATTTGGAGAGGGAGAATGTATTCTCCTCACTCTCGGCCGTACCAGGGCATTTGGGGGCCATTTGACAGAAGTTAAACTTGTTAGCTAAATATTTTTTTTAAAATTAATTATATAATAACTTGTTACTCACCAAATTGTTCACCATGTCCAATATCTGCTTCATGAAATGCATAAATAGTAGATATTCTAGAAAAATAAGCTTCAAGACGTTTTCTTGGTATACCAATATGTAAACTAGCCATTAAATGTCTACGTACACTTTCAGAATTACGATTTTCTGGTTTCATCCATAGTATGGGCAATCGTGATAGTTCAATACTTACACGACAATCTATTTAAAATGAATTATGAAGATCAACATCAACTCATACTATATCATATATACTACTATAAATCAAACTTCAAATAGTAATCAATATGATTATCTACACAACATAGCAAACTGATTAGTTGGTGGAACTCGGTTATTATATCAGTGTAAATGGCTTTGAGATATGTTGATATATGTAAGGAGTAATGACTGTCCAAAAACACAATCGGCGAAGTAAGACAAGAATCTATTAGTCATTCAGCTACAACCTTCTGGACGCTTCCCAGTTGCCCACGCCGTGGAAGGGTTCTTCTAGAGGTATTTGAAAAGGAAATTGCGTTAGAAGTGGTCTTAATGACCTGAGAACGTGACCTCAGTGCCCAAGGCACAACTACTTGAGGTCGGTCACACACGACCTTTTGGTGGGTAGTTTTTGTGTTAGCTCCGTACTCTTTGGGACCTTACCGCCGGAGACGGATATCCGTGGGATAAGGCGAGGTGTGTATTTTTAGGGTCGACCTTTTCTAACCTCACCCCTCCTTGTGGGAAGGCAGAATCGCTGTTATGCTGTTTGTCTGAAAGAAACACCTTACTGCTGTCACACCTCTGTACAGTTAGCAGTACGACTTCACCTTCGGACCTTGGGTTTGTTGCTTTCAGTCTAACCGCTCTTCAACCGACCTGTCTGGCATGGTATTTTTATTTTATTTATTTAAACACATAAATATTGGTACAAGGAAGCACCAGATAAATATGCGCCTCACAAATCTCATTCGATTTGTGTGAGGGCTGTGATACTGCTCAGGTGCCCAGACTGAAGTAAGTGGTTTTCTTAGGGGGCCACACCTGGAGCCTTTGACCTGAATGTTTGATCCACAAGGCAGTGGAGCATTGTGAGGAGATTCAGTCCCATGGTAGCCGGTGATCAACGGTTGATTCGTACGCCATTTGTTCCCTCAGGATACTGGAGCCAGCCCATGTGCAGCATTGGTTTGGAATGAGGGTTTTCCAACTCCCCTAGGTGAACTTTCCATGTCCATCAACCCGGTTAAAGCGCCGGACATTCGCTTTTCGTCCTCCTTAATTACGTAAACAACATCTCGGCCACGAGAAGGCAGTGAGTAGGACTTCCCTGGCAGAGGCCATATATTCGCTGGCCATATGAGAGCATTTCGAGAGGGAGAGGTGACTCTCCCCATTCTCGACCGTGCCAGGGCATTTGGGGGCCATGGTAGGACCTTGAGGAACGATTGTTCCAGCCAGTATAGCTCGATTAGTTCATCGCGATAGGCAAGCCCGACGACCACGTCAAGGTAGCAGCAACGGTCGCGAAGACAAGAATCTATGGCTTAATGTTTATTATAACTATCAAGCTGGAAAGTATTCCAGCTAATAATAATGTTAATAATTCCTTGTACCTCTATTTACTTTGCTTATAGGTTACTATGTCCAGTAAATTACTATTGTTAACCAATGGTTGGAGACTCTGGGTGACATAGCTCAGAATCGATCACAATGCCGCAGGTGTATACACTCTCTAACTTTCTTTAAACCTTGAGATTAAAATTGCTTCATATCTTCTTCTCTTCTATGAATTCAGTGTTCATCTTGTTATGCTAATGAGTGAGGTATGGCAACTTGAACCGATGCATATATGTCCCTGATCCTACGTCGTAACTGACTGACTGACTGACTTGGTAACCTTGATACCATGGCAACAATCTCCATTCATAAATACAAGTAATAGGATAAGATAGTAATCACAATAACCCATATCTTACCTTCTTCAAATCCAGTAAAATCAACTGATTTTAATTTACAACCGGATTGTCTAGTTAAAAGCCCCAATATGAATCCATCTAATAAACTTGGTCCTTTAACTAATGTATTACGATTACCATTATCAGGGCTTACTAATACAAATGTTGGTTTAGTCATATAATTTAAGCTAAGTGGATATTCTTCATTTGGTATTAATTGTTTAATAATTAATTGTTCACATGGCCAATTAGCTATTAATCCAGTAATAGCAGCACAATCTCTTTGTAATATTGCTTCAGATAATAAATTAATTAATACAGTCACAGGTAGATCATGGCAAGTTAATGGAAGGGTATTTGTACATGTATTCTCTTTCTTCTTATCACTATCATCATCATCGTCGTCGTCATTAGTGTCGTCCTTTATTGAATGGTTCTGTGTAACTTTTCTATTTTGAGATTGACAACGATTAGTTTTATATCTAGATTCACGTGATGATAAACTTGTTGATCGTCTTGGTCCTGTAATTGAGGTTTCTGTTGATGTCGTTGATGAAGAAGAAGGAGATGTTGTGGTGGGAAAATTCTGTGTAGAATTTGATTTTATATCACGTGAACTAAATAAGAAACTAACTATATTACGTAACGATGAACGTCGGGTAGGTAGCATACATGGCCAATCACGAATTAAACGTGCCATACAAATTTCTGCCAAACTTCTATATGAAAAGAAATTAAGGTAACTTTAATAGAAAACAGAAAACAATAAATGAATTTAACTTTTCTTCTAAGTCAGTGGTAATACCACTAACAGTGGATGACTGAAGTTCGAATCCCATTGAAAACATTTTAACATCTTGCCTGTGAAGGACATCAACTAGCAGAGCACCGGCTTCCATGGGACTGCATCTCCTCACGATGCTCCACTCCCTTGTGGATCAGTCATTTAGGCTAAAGGCTCTGGGTGTGGCCCCTTAAGAAAACCACTTGTTTCGGTTTCGTCACCCGGGCAGTATCACAGACTTCACACAAATCAAATGAGATTTTTGTAGCGCATATGTATCTGGATCACCTTTGTACCAATATTTATGTGTTTAAATAAAATAATAAACGAAATCTTAATCTAAATTAGTAAACGTGGAATCAGTTCTTGAAGTTACTAAATTCTAGTCTGAGCCATGTTGGTAGATACAGACTACTTGGTTGGGATCCGCATGACTATCGTAACCAATGGTTGGAGACTCTGGATGACACGGCTTAGAATCGATCACAATGCCGCAGGTGTATACACTCTTTATCTTCCCTTAAACCTTGAGATTAAAATTGCTTCATAACTTTTTTTCTTCCTATACTATATCCTTATATACAACCTTTCTTTATATACTACCACCACTAAATTAATTACTTCTATGAATTCGGTGTTCATCTTGTTGTGTTAATGAGGTATGGCAACTCGGATTGATACATATATGTGCCTGGTCCTACGTTGTAGCAGACTGACTGACCGACATCAACTAGCCGGAAATCTAGACACATCATTTCTTTCTGGCTTTTAAATAATTCCTTGAATGAAATTCATTGATGATTATAATTAAATTTAAATTGAGCAAATCCAAGCGAAGGAGTCCCACAGTAGGACGAAACGGCGTCCAGTGCTTCCACGTTTTCTATGGTGATCTAGCTTCAAGCGATTAATGATCTCAACTATATAAAATTACTATAATACTCACAAAACCCCTTCTGATAATTCAAGCAGTGTTGGATAGTGAATAGCTAGAGAATACAGGAATAGCTTTTTATCCTGTTTGGGACTATTAATTAAATATACTTCAGCGCTGACGTTCAACACTAGGACTCAAATCTAGAACATTTTGCTTCAAACGTTCAACATTTTATCCACTTGAGTAACTGAGTTCAGATAGACCCAGATTTGTGCAACAGGCTAAGGTTTTCTTCATTTGTAAGAGCTGTTTGAATCTTCTAATTGGTAATATTAAGGAATATAAGTCCTTGATCTTTTTAGGGGGTCAACAAGGAGATAAATCAAGAAACCCTTACAAATTGATTAAATCTATAAGTTTCTTATATTTTCTCACTAGTGAGTATACTTGCTATTCAAACATTTCTTTGGATGTTTGAACTCCGTCGCACTTCTCTTAATTTGATCCATTAGGTAGTATCAATATACTCTCATGTTTAAATTATGGCCCAAGATAGATCTGATGGACTTATTAGTTGTTAAGAGTTACAAATAAATCATGATGCTATGACAACCGTAATTTCATGATTAGATGAATGACATTAAGTAGCAAATATTTTAGCTTTTAAAATCACTTTACACATATATCTATATACTACCGTGTCTCTATACAGCTAGTTGACTCCCAGTGCAAAATATCTAAAACGATATATCAGTACGACTTTGAATCGTCAATCCGACAGTCACAACGTAGAACTTCGTACGTACGTACATCAGTTCGAGTTGCTATACCACATTAGCACAGAGATACAGTTGTCGATTCAAATCCCATAGTGGTAAAGGTAGTAAGAGTATAAGCAGTAATCCGAAAGATTAGGATTTGAAGATGTTATTCAAACAGTAGAATCCAGTGACATTGAATCGTCTGTTAATACGATTAATTGATCAACGCTAAAATAAATTTACCTTCTGTACTTTACTACTTATTTCACTTAAATATTTTGTCCGGAAATATATTCTAAACACGAAGAGCTTTTACGTAGTCTATCTCGTACTGTCAACTCACTCATTTTACTCAAGTGACCAAACCTGTGATTCTCTACTTTGATAGCTATTACGGGGTGAAATCTAGCATGTATTGATCCTGTCTACCCAAAGCTTGAACCCAGCTGGAGAACTACAGGAGTAGTGAACAATATTTAACCAATAACTTATGGAAAGTCTAGTATTTGGATAGTTTCAGTAAGAACGCCAATATGTGATTGAAGGTCTATTCAGATGATGACCTTTATATGGGACAAGACTCGTGTTTTGTATTCAATATGCTTACCCTACATCTTTTGTAACAGACAATATCGATATTTCCATTAGGGAAAGTTATATTCTGTTGGAGCCTAAACAATTCAATCTTGAATACAAATAGCAGGAATGTTTAAACCCACAGGACAATAAAATATAAGAATTAGGACATGATCAATTTTATAAAAGTCACTAGAATGTTGATTCACTGGCCAGCAACAGTGTTTAATGGGAGAGGACAAACCAGCTTCCAGTTGAAGAGGAAATTAGAAAAAGACGTTGGAAGTGGACAGGGCATACATTAAGGAAATCACCAAACTGCATCACAAAGCAATCCCTGAATTGGAATCCGGAAGGGAAGCGGAAAAGAGGAAGGCCAAAGAACACATTACGCCAAGGAATAGAATTAGATATCAAAAGGATGAATGTTAACTGAAAAAAACTGTAAAGGATTGCCCAGAACAGGGTTTGATGGAGAATTCTGGTGTGTGCGGCCTATGTTCCTCCACGAGGGGTAACAGACGTAAGTAAGTAACTAACTAACTAGAATGTTGACCATTTACACTCAAGTTATCAAATATTTCTGTCATTATCAGAAGGGATTTGTGTGAAGATTTCAGTATTTTCACAGTTGAAAGCATTAGTCAATTTGAAGTTAGACCACCAAGGAAAACCTAGAAGCACTGAACTGCCGTTTCGTCCCAATATGGGACTCCTCAGTGGCAGTGCGCATCTACGATCTCGCCTTGCAGGATTCCAGTCCAATTGACTCATGTTTCAACTATAAAAATATCTGTTATTATTTAATCAAATTCTATATCATCATAGAAACTTTAAACTTACCTAGGAGTACAGAGAATTTCATTACCTTCAGGATTCCATTGAATTTCACCTGTACATAAATCTCTTTCTAATAAATAACGACAATGTCCTACAGGTACCCATATATGATCTGGTCTTTTAAGTAATTGTTTCTTTGTAGCATATATTGGTAATCGTCTATTATTTAATAAAAGCATAGAACTATGATGACGACGATGCTGCTGTGGCTGATGACGATGATGATGTGTTATATCTCTATCTGTAATTTGTGTCAATGAACGATTTAACATATCATTTAAATGTCTACAAAATTGTCCATTTGTTTCTGTTGTAACATCTTGATTCAATGAAGAATTCATTAATGTATCACCATCTAATGATCTAGCTGTACGTCTTAGACGTATAATATGATCATGATTTGTATATTTCGGTGTTGATGTACCACTTTCTTCACTATCTTTCCATGTATAATCTACAAGTGTTAAACAACTATGCATTATGATGTATATGTCAAAGAGAAATGTCCGATGTTTTGCCTAAACAGTTAATGAAGTCAGGTTATAAGCGTTGAAGTATTTATTTGTGTGAAGGTAACTACATTATTGATTGTTTAAGATAGGATAGATGTGAATACTGACGATATAACTATTTGTTTCTTTTTCGATGTACAGACATATTATCTAAACCAATCAAATTAAGTCATGTGATTTCAATATGCACAAAGGATTTATTGATCGTCTAATAATGTAATGGGGAAATAAGGGGGAACAATAAAGACTAAATTATATATGGGATCCCGATATTAGATAAGTAATAATGAAATTTTTTTTCTTTGGATATTTTTTACGACAACATAAGAAAGCACTGGTAAGCAAAGATGGATAGTGGCTAGCAGTGGAATCCAGTTTGACGCGCGTTTTGTCTTATTTAGGACTCGTCAGCTGGATGTACCTGCATCTCAAAGTTGATGTTCACTCTAGAACTCAAACGCGGTTGCAATCTTAAACATCAATGGGAAGATTCAAACAAATAATACTAAGTGAATTTAAACTTCACCCCATTTCACAAGCAAATGTCTATCAGGACTCAGTAGCTGAGTGGATAACACGATGGCGTTTGAAGCGAAAGGTACTGGGTACGAGTCCTAGAGTGAACATCAACTCTGAGATGCAGATACATCTAGCTGACGAGTCCCAAATAGGACTAGATGCACGTCAAACTGGAATCCACTGCTATACACTATCCATGTTTGCTTAGAATGCTTGTGAATTAAGGCAATATCGAGGCAATACGCACATTATGCAGATATGCCAATAAGAGACTGACTAGTTGAAGTCCTAAACATCAATGGGAAGATTCAAACAAACAATACTAAGTGTATTTATTGTAGTTAAAGTTCATAATCCTTTTGATCTGTAAATCTTTATACTACTTACTTTACTTAATTAATCCTGTTACCTCTCTAGAAGAAGTATAAGCCTCCCACCAACACTCTCAATCCAACTCTGTCTTGGGAAATCCTTCCCAGTTCCTTCCAGTTAACATCCTTCCAATTCCCGATGTAGTGTGTCCATCAGCCTTCCTCTATTTTGTTTCCCTTTAGGATTCCAAGTTAGGGCTTGCTTCATGATCCAGTTTGGTGATTTCCGTAATGCTACCTGCTATTTCAAATATTCAACATTTTATGAAATAGAATTTTGTAAAATCTATTTTTAAATAAGCACTTTAGTTTATTCAAGGAAAAGAAGTTGGAAATGGATAGGATACACATTGAAGAAATTACCAATCTGAATCACTAGGTAATCTCTAACTTGAAATCCTGAAGGGAAGCAGAAAAGTGGAAGGCCAAAGAACACACTACTTCGGAAATAGAAAGTAAACATAGAAAGAATGAATAACAACTGGAAAGAATCGGAAAGAATTTTCCATGATAGAGTTGAATGGAATGTGCTAGTAGGCGGTTTATACTACTTCACGAAGGATAACAGGTGGAAATAAGTAATTAATCTTCAAATTAATCAACTTAATCTCTACCAAACACTTAATATAACTTGTTAAATAACTTGTTTTTGTCTTTAGGCTTAAAACAAAACAATGCCAAAGGCTGGTTAAAATCTATGTTGTTTTCCTGAATGATATATATATATATCATATGATCATTAGTTGTTATTTGTTAGGCTAGTCAAAGCATAATTATTAGACATGTACTTTGTAAGATGTTCACATTTCATTTTTATGACCTTAAAGGTCATTAGTTAGCTAATAGTAATACAATGTATATATCATACAGTTCTAATAATCTTTGTCTTCTTATTACACTATCGAAATTTATCATGCTTAAGTGAGATTTCATTATAATAATACACTACTATACAGTGGCATTATTGTGGTGTGTACTACTGATGTCGACAGATATAAGTAGTATGTATTCATTAATCAAAAGTGAAATACCTGGAAGTAGATGGTTAGAAAGATCGAAGAAAAGAGTGATTAGTGCGGAAACGAAAGAACAATAAAGTTTGAGATGATTGACTGACATTTTGTAAATGAAGAATTTACTGTATGGTTCTTACATGTTACTAAGATATTCTGTAAATTGGTGTTCAAATACATTCAATTGTCCCCACTTGTGTTCTCGTTTATTACATTATGTGTTATATCCCGATGAGAATAGTGAATGGTTAAGCAACTAAACTATGTTTATTCATATTCCTCTTATTATAAGCTTTATTTTGACCTATAGACTATTACTATACGATTCGCCATTCTTAAGTTATGCCCAGTTTAGACATTAACATCGTTGGATGCCCGCTCAGTGGTCTAAGGGTTAACCGTTCGAGCGCGAGATCAAAGGTTCTGGGTTCGGTTACCACGTGTGGGATGCGCACTCCTGAGAAATCCCATACTATGACGAAAATACGTTAGAAGTAGATAGGATATGCATTAAGGGAATCATAAAACTGCATCACGAAGCAAGCAGTGACTTGTAATCCTGAAGGGAAGCGGAAAAGGGAAAGAGCAAAGAACACATTATGCTGGCAAATGGAATCACATATGACAAAGATGAATAAGAACTGGAAAGAACTGGGAAGGATTGCCTAGGACAGGGTTGGATGGAGAGTGCTGGTGGGCGGCCTATGCTCCTCCATGAGGGTTAACAGACGTAAGTAGTAGTAGAAGCATAATCTGTTTAATAAATATGTCAACTAGGTTGATAAGTTTTAGTTTGATCTAAATGGTCTATTTTTATTCAATTACTGATCGATAAAAGTTTAAGTTTACATGTAAGTGTTACTGTTATCTCTAAATACTTGTTTCTATGTCACCTTCCTATCCGGAATATGTTTTATCTGCCTTTTATTTAGAACTTCTCAAAAACATGAGGTATAATCTGAAACCGTATTTGTTTAATCTGAATGGATGGCTGTGTTTGTACATTCAGAAGTGATTGCCCTCGAGCTAATGGTCTATAATTGTATCATTAAAGGAGACTATCCTCTCTATTCATCACGATTATCCTCCTGAAAAAAGTCATTCGATAAAGATAAGAATGAAGTAATAAAACAGTTGAAAAATTTGTTTTCCACGGAATTTCATGATTTTTTTGAACAATCAACTTCTTCAATTCATTTGCACAAGCAAATGGCTATCAGGACTCAGTAGCTATGTGGATAACGCGATAGTTTTTAAAGCGAAGGGTACTGAGTTCGAGTCCCAGTGTGATAACCAACTGTGAGGTGCAGGTATATCCTGCTGACGAGTGTCCAATAGGACGAAACACTCGTCAAACTGTATTCCGCTGCTACACACTATCCATTTTTACTTACAATGAACATCTTGCCATTAAGAATGATTATTATATGGAAGAGATTAAAAAGAATGCTGTTTCGCAAATTTTGTTGTTCAGATCTTGGTTAGCGTATTAATTGAACAGACTAGTGTATACTAATTTAAGGAAAGTATGTAACAGTTAAACATTATTGCATATTTGGATAGTGGCTAGCAGTGGAATCCACATCGATGCGCGTTTTATCGTATTTGGGACTCGTCAGCTAGATGTACCTGCATCTCAGAGTTGATGTTCACTTTGGAACCCGAACCCATTAATTTTCGCTTCAAACGCCACCATGTTATCCACTCAGCTACTGAGTCCTTATAACTATATAGAGTCAATGCGAACAGTATGCACACATACCAATTAGAGACTGACCATTTGCAGTCCTAAAAACATCAATGGGAAGATTCAAAACAAGCAATACCAAGTAAATTATTACATAAATGTATAATGGATATAACTCTAAAGTCTTTATAACCATGGTAACGTTTTCCAACAAGTTTATTAATTACTGTAGATAACTTCTTCCTCTTCTGACTACAAAAGTTCTTGTGACAAAGTCATGACCTTGTCTCTTATGCTTTCTTGTGATACAATAAAGTTGGATGATAAATGATAAATGACAAACATATGACATCATTTATTATCCTTTGTTTTAGGAATAGTAATATATTATAAGTAATAGTCGTCGTAGATACTTATGACGTAATCACTAGTTAAGTATTATTATCATTATAGTAATCGATTATGTAATTATCCTGTTTTTTTTTCTTTTCTTTTTACGTTAAAGAATGACACTTTTTTTTACAACTTCATTTACAGTGTACTTTATATGTATATACATATAGGTGAAGTCATTTGTACGAATAGTCACGTGAATGTAAATGAAAAGGTAATTCTGTATGAACAGGGAATTTTGATCTTGGATAAACACACACACACACTCTCTCTCTCTCTCTTTCTCTTGGAACACTGATTCGGTGATTTTTGAAACTTGACATTGGCTTATGAGAATGTTTTAAAAAATGTGTTACAGAATTTATGTGAATTGATAAATGTTCAATAGAGTGGATTGCTGAGGAGTCTCATATTAGGACAAAATGGCCATCCAGGGTTTTCAGGTTTTCTATGGTAGTCTAGCTTTATTTGATTTATGAACTCAACTATTAATAACGAATAAATAGTATCATAGGAAATCACCCAAATGCGTAACAAGGTAAGCCCTCACATGGAGTCCTGAAGGCCAAAGGAAAAGAGGAAGACCTAAGAACACATTACTCCAAGAAATGAAGACAGACATGAGAAGAATGAACAAAAATTGGATAGAACTAGGATGGAAAGCCCAGGACAGAGTGAGTTGAAGAGTGCTGGTTGGCGGCCTATGTTCCATTGGGGGTGAAAGGCGTAAGCAAGTAAGTAAGTAAATAGTATCATATAACTCATTAACCAAATGTAAATTTATTCATCTAAATCTTAACCAAACTGTTTGTATGAAGATTGGTTGTGATATCCAAATATCCAGATGATAATAGGGCTATTGGAGTTCAAACTTGCAACATTATAGTTGAAAGCTCAATGTCTCAATCACTGAGTTACGCAGAATTAACTTGATGATATAGTGATGGAATACAAATGATTTTCGACTACTTAATTACAAGTACTAATTTCTCTCTCATTACTTCGATTATATTCAATATTAAATGTTTGACTTAATATATAATAGATAGAATGTGGTTAGCAATGCGTTTTACCCTATCCAGGACTCGTCAACTGGATGTACTTGCATCCCAGAGTAGATAGTTACTCCAATGTTCAGGTACTATATTCCACTGCTGATCATATTCCAACTATTCGATGTTAACTTGTGTCCTAATGTCTATACTGAGGCAACACATGTACCACATATACACATATACCAACTGAAACCGATCAAATTTTAGTCTAGATATCAACAACAGGATGAGTTAGATTCATCACAAAATGATGAAGTATTAGACAATGTTTTCATCATAACCATGTTTTGATGATGAACTGAATAAAGTTGGAAATGTTGTTAGTTTGATATCAAACCAATGTCCTAAATGTATCTTATTTGCCTAGTGAGCTGAAAGCCCTAGATTTGTTTCGTGAATTAACAGTAATTAGGTATAGTTGAGGGTCCTTAGACTAGAATACTGATATGTCTTGTAAGTGAGTACCTAGGTACCGAATTTTTTAGTAGCTTAATAGAACCCAGAGGTCTCCTACCCGTGAAACCTGAAGAAGAAACAGAAGAAGGATATCATAGAAGAAGCTGTACTTCATAGATTGACTCACGTAGAGAAAAACAAAAATGTTTGTAAAAGTATATACGACCCTGAGATTCGGGAATCTCCTGACAAACATACCAATCTTGGTAACATGTCTGATAATTGTCCGATGAGTATAATGAAAGCTAGACACATCAAATTAATTCCTAATTATAAACAATGGGAAAATATGAACCTTCACTAATATTTATCTCATTATCAGAGAGGATTAAAATTGCCGCTCTGTTTATAATTGTAACCGTCTTAGTGTATGCGGATCTTGTGCAGAACATCCTGATATAGACATTTTGTCACAATGTTCCTATAAAAATTAGCTAGAATGTAGCTAGCAGTAGAATCCAGATGGTTCGTTTTGTTATATTTAGGGCTTGTTAATCAGATCGAAATTAGATCAGCATTATCACCACAACAAGATAATTAGAATCCTTAATAGTAATTGTATATATATATCATACCTGATACATGTATAAGTGGTTATCTAGAATGAACAGATCAGTAGATAACTCGTTGGGAATCTAAAATGAAAAGTAGTGGGTTTAAATCCCGATGCGAACATTGTTCAGGAGATCCATAAAATTCCTCAAAAAAATATCAAGCGAGCCCTGAAAAAGCTTTCAAATATTAACGAATCAACATTCACTAGACGTTAACCAGAAACATTTAGAACGTGAAAATTCACATATCACATTCTTGATTGGATCAGTATCTATCCTGATACCATGTTTAGTAGGGCTTCAGAACTTATCAGAACTTCACTGTCATCCGAAATGCTATAAATACCCTAACTTTTCTGCACATAAACAAAACTCTTTGCGTAAAGTGTTCTTTCCATATTACGCTTGGTTTTCTACGATGTTCAAGTTGTCGTGTAAATTTAACCTGAGATTACTAGAAGAGCTTAGAAAACTGAATCAAACGTTCAATTAGAAGGTTTATCAAACATCGACACAGGTTCAGGTATATCTTACTGACAAGTCCTAAATAGAAAGAAACGTGTGTCATGACTAATATGTTCAGCACAATGTGAATATTTAAATCACTGTGATAAGTCTTAGTAATTGAACGCTATACTTGATTCCTAAGCTTTTCTCGTAAACCCCCAAACTAAATCTACACAGAAACTTGAACACGAGAGGAAAGGGAGTAATATATGCGAGAAGCACTTTACCCCAAAGGTTCCATTTATGTATAGAAAATATAGGGTTTTAATAGTATTTTAGAAGTCCAATTACAGACCTAAACATCAATGAGAAGATTCAAACAAACGATACTAAGTTAATTTAAACTTCACCCCATTTCACAAGCAAGTGGCTATCAGGACTCAGTAACTGAAAGGATAACGCGACGGAGTTTGAAGCGAACGATACTGGGTTTAAGTCCCAGAGTGAACATCAACTCTGAGATACGGGTATATCCAGTTAACGAGTCCCAAATAGGAAGAAACATGCGTTAAATTGGATTTCACTGCTAACCACTATCCATCTTTGCTTATAGTCCTTGGGTTTTCCTGAAAATTCTAGAATACTACTAAACATAATAGTAGTATAGATAATTAACCAATCAGAAACTCGACATATGACTTTTCATTTTCGTGATATTTCTAGCAAAACTTCTACTGAACGCTGATTGGACAAAAATGCTTCTTATTGTTTTCTAGGTCTTTTGCGAGAAGTTTCTGGGATCATCCCACCAAATTGTTTGTTTATCTTTTCTTTTTTTTTCTTAAAAATCAAAATATATTTTTCTAGTCTATGTAAACAAAAATACACAGTTTGTTTTTATACGTGGGTGTATGTTATTATTGGTGCAAAAACGAATCATTTTGGGTTAAGTAAACATTTATTATAATCAGAAGGGGCTTTTGTGAAGATTTCAGTATTTTTTTTATGTTGATTTGTTCTCTGATCTGGATGGTTTGGTCGTGGAGCTTTCATCGTCCTTCTGAACGACATCATCAGCACAAACTTCGGGTAGAAGTGAAGTGTTTGAATTTCTCCACATGTGATTCACAGCTTGTCCTCTGCACCTCGATGTTGATTGGTTCTTATTGACCTTAAATCTGTCATTGTTTATTTCTTTGTTTTGGTTGTATCTCCTATTGGTTTTATTTTTGTTCCTATGTTCCTGCATAGTTTTCTTGATTGGTTGATAGATTGGATTGATTTCAATATGTTTGTTTATTGCTGATTGACCTGAGTGCCAAGCCTCTAAAAATTCTCTGGTATTTTTGGAATTGATCAGAGAGGGTTTTGTGGAGAATTTAGTATTTTCATAGTTGAAATCATGAGTCAATTGAAGCTAGACCACCATGGAAAACCTGGAAGCACTGGACGGCCGTTTCGTCCTATTATGGGACTCCTCAGTAGCAGTGCACATCCACGATCCCGCACCCGCGAGATTCGAACCCAGGACCTAACAGTCTCGATCCGAAGCCCTTAAACGGCAGACCACTGAGCCGTCCGGCATCCAATGGTGCTAATGTCTAACTTCAACCAATCCATGATTTTGAGCGACCGTTCACCAATTGTCTTCAGTGAGATGATATCTCTACAACAGACCTGGTATTGGAATTGCCTCTGTCCAAAATCTGCACATTTTCCCAGTCGAATGTATGTCCGTAGTTGTCCACGTGTATTGATATGAGTGAAGAAATGTCGTGGCGTTTGACTGCTAATTGGTGATCATGTAGGCGAAGATGCAGGGGGCGTCCGCTTTGTCCAATATAGTGTTTGTTGCGGTTGATACAATTTATATTCTAGATGATGTTTGTTTTGTCCTCTTTTGCCATTTCACCTTTTGATTTGCATAAGATTGACCGGAGGGACTTTGTTGGTTTGTGGGCTACACCTATTCCGAAGGTTTTCAGCAGCCTTGTTGTCGTTTCCGATATGCCCTTAATGTATGGTAGGGTGATCCTTTTGCTGGTTTTTATACTTGATTTCGTTTCTGATGGTGTGTGCGACTGGTATTTTTTGATGAAATTGATTGGATAGCCGTTCTTTTGAAGAATGGTTTTCAGGTGTTTTTCTTCATTTTTTCGTGCTGTGATTGTATTACAGCGTGTTCTCGCCCTCTTGAACAGTATTTTCATAGTTGAAAGCATCAGTCAATTGAAACTAGACCACCAAGGAAAACCTGGAAGCACTGGACGGCGAGATCGTGCATACGCACTGCCACTGAGGAGTCCCACAATAGGATGAAATGGCCATCCAGTGCTTCCAGGTTTTCCATGATAGTGGTCTAGCTTCAATTGACTCATGCTTTCAACTATGAAAACATTTATTAGTTTTTTTCATACAGATTTTTTTTTTAAATATGAAAGTTCACTTTTGTATAGAAACAGGTACTTGCGTTTTAAATTAAACAAGAAAGTGATCGATAATTACAGTAGTTTTTAATTGATTGTGGTTGGAAAGAACTTATGGAAATTTTAATGATATTATGGAGTACCTGAGAAGATTGTCAACATCATCCAAAACTGATACGACGGATTGCAGTGCAAAGTGGTGCATAGAGGACAGCTGATACCAAGTAAGGACTAGGGTCAGGCAAAGATGCTTACTGTCACACTTCCTCTTTCTTCCAGTGATTGACTGGATTATGAAGACGTCGATATCTGAGCAGAAACATGGAATACAATGGAAATCTCAGAATCAATTAAACAACTAGTGTAGCAAAAGCCTGTACCAGAAGGCATCAAGATACTCAGGGGAAAAAGCAAGATTCTCAAATACAACACGGAGAACTCCAAACAAATCACACTTGATGGCAAAACTCTGGAAGAGGTGGAAACATTCACTTAGCTGGGAAGCATCATTGATGAACGAAGAGGATCGGATGCATACGTAAATGCAAGGATTGGCAAAGCAAGAACAGCATTTCTACAATTGAAGAACATATGGAATTCAAAACAAATGTCAACTAATACCAAAGTGAGAATCTTCAATACCGAACGTCAAGACAGATCTACTGTATGTAGCTGAAACATGGAGAACTACCACAACCATCATCAAGAAGGTACAAGTATTTATAAACAGTTGTCTACTAAAGATGCTGAATGTTTGTTGGCTGGATACCATCAGCAACAGCCCACTGTAGGTGAGATCTAACCAACTTCGACCTGGAAAGAAAATTAGGAGAAGATATCTGAAGTGAATAGGACATGCATTAAGGAAATCATCAAACCGCATCACGAGGCAAGCCCTAACTTGTAATCGTGAATGAAAGCAGAAAAAAAGGAAGATCAAACGACACAATACGCCGGGAAATAGAAGCAGATATCACAACGAAGAATAGCAACTGGAAGTAACTGGAAAGGAATGCCCAGGCCACGGTTGGATGGAGAATGCTGTTGGGCGGCGTATGTTTCTCCACGAGGGGTAACAGACCTAAATAGTAGTAATAATAGTTCATAAATAAACCCTGGCAGTTACCTTACATTATTCTCATCAGGACACAAGAACATATTGTATATACAAAATTATTTATTTACCTGAAATTTATAACAATATTTCAAAAATGACAATTTTTTGAAGAAAAATCTACTTTACTACTGACAATTTAGACGAAAATACTTTGTTTTTCTTTTCTTTTGTCTAGACATAAATATTTTTTAAGCAAAGATGGATAGTAGCTACGAGTGGAATCCATTTCGACGCGCGTTTCGTCTTATTTGAGACTCATCAGCTGGAACTACCTGCATCTCAGTTGATGTTCACTCTAGGACTCGAACCCAATACCGCTTACTTAAAACGCCATCATGTTATGATGGTTATATGAATAAACAACTAGAGGGAAAGCTGAATGCTCAAGAGTTGTTTTTATAAGATAATAATGTGATAATCAATGTGCTACATTTATCAAAATTACAATTGACAGTTCAGTTTGATGTTACATTATTGGTATCCAATCAAAAGTGTAATAGTAGTGAACGAGAATATAAGTGGGGACAATCGAATCTATGTGGATACAAAATTACAGAATGCCTTAGTAAAATCTGAGAAACATACAGTGAATACTTCATTTGAAAAGTGTCAATCACTTGTCTCAGATTTCATTGTCGTTTCAATTCCACAGCAATCATTCAATGTTATCGTTTCTCTTTTCTCTTTCTCTTCTCTTTCTTCGTACATACGTACATCAGTTCTACTTTCCATACCACATTAGCACAGAGATACATATGTCGATTCAAATCCCGAACAATGAAGGCATGTTCGGGATGCGATTCTCTCCCTCGAAGTGCAAAATGTTACTTCAGGATTGGGTTGCATTGGCACCTGAACTAATGATAGGGAGTGAAGTAGTTGAGCGTGTTGACAGCTTCACTTATCTTGGGAGTCTCATCAGCCCTTGTGGTCTGGTGTTTGACGAAATCTCAGCAAGAATACAGAAGGCTCGTCTAGCTTTCGCCAACTTGTGTCATTTATAGCGTAGGCGGGATATCCGTCTAGAAACTAAAGTACAGGTTTACTGCTCATCAGTTCTTTTCGTCCTACTTTATGGCAGTGAAACATAGCCGATAAGAGTAGAGGATATTTGCAGCCCATTAGTTTTCGATCATAGGTGTCTTCCAAGCATATATATATCCAGTTGTAAAATTGGTTCAAGATTCGAATTTGTTTATTTCAGTGTGATGAATATCCAATGAAGGACTAAATAGGGGATGATATTATTTATATAAACAATTGAATATACTGATAGCCTAAATGTCCTAAAATTGGTTCGTTTTATTATAAATAGTTTTAAAGAAATAGTAAATTAATAGTAAGATAGTCAAAAGTGTATCCTAAGCAAATATGCATGGTGGCTAGCAGTGGAATCCGGGACACATGTTTCGTCTCATCTGGGACTCATCAGTTTGGTATGCGTGTATCACAGGGATGATATTCACCTTGGTACTCTAACCCGGTACAATTAGGTTCAAATATCAGTCCATCTTCTCTGATTTCATTATTTATGCATTATCATACCGATTGCGCTTCGTTCCTGTTCTTTCCTAATCGATCTGCCGGAATACATTCTACGTCTGACCATCACCATATACTACTTATGTGGATATAAGTAACCCACATCACACTAGTTTCAATGCAGTTACTTACTGCAACTAAAATGGTCACCAATCATTTTATGTTTTCCTTAAATGATTGAACTCCATGATGGAGATCATCACCATCACAATTTTTTAAAGTTTCATCCAACCACTTTACTTCATTTATCTTTAAATGAAGAAATGAAGGTTAATTTTGAAGAGTGCTGAACGAATTCATTAGCTATTATACTGAATTGTTTCGACAACTAAATACAAGCTGATATGGATAAATACTAATATAATTGAAAATAAAGTGAAGCTGAGTGACACGGGATCGAATCCGTCAGGAAGCACCAATTCCCTCAAAATTACAGGTACACCCTGCTGACGAGTGACAAGTAACACGAAACCTGGGCCCAGGGTTCCCTATCGATCACCTCCAACCACCATCTTATCTGAAAATAAAGTTTAATAAAAATAAGTTTAATCCAAGGATAAGTTTGCTAACGTAGCTAAACTACTTGCAAGTAGTTAAAAAACTGCCGTACATTTTGGAGACTTTTAGCTGACTGAAAATGATGAAATGAATAGTAATTTTATGGGAAATCATGAAAACTTTAGGAATGTTGATCATATTCTGTCAAAGAAACCTTAGATTGTGTGCGATAGAATAACTACTTAGGTGTTGGTATAATAACACCCTGTTTCTGTTTGAGGACCAGTATTTGTTGTTTGATGCTGTCAGAACAACTACAATCACGTACTTACCCATAAGTATTCTAACTGAACGCTTGAATCAGTTTAATAAGCTCTTCTAGTAAACTCAGGCTAGATTTACACAACAACTTTAACAATACAAAAAACGAGCATAATATAGAAAGAACACTTTACTCCAAGGGTTATGTTTATGTAGAGAAAATTCAGAGTATTTATAGGATTTCAGAGGACATTGAAGTTCTGGGAAGTTCTGGAACCCTACTAAACATAGTATCAGAAAAATTATTCATCCAATGAAAAATTTGACATGTGACTTTTCAATTCCTAGATTTTTCTGCTTAACGTCTATTGAATGTTGATTGGACTAATATTTGCAAGTGCTTTCCGGGCCCCTTTATTCTTTTTTCGAAGAAGTTTCTTGGCTTCTCTAATAATTACTTCCTGTTCTTTATTTTTGAAGATCATTTTTCATGTTCAATGGTTCTTCGTCGCATTCTGACAGTCTCAAATGATACAAACTCTTGATAATAAATCTCAACATTCTATTTCATCAGAAGATATTTCAATAAATTAGACAGCTGTATGTCATCAACATTGCTTTTGACTGAATTAACGAGTGACTTTGTTATTAGTCTGTGAACACATGTGCGTTTTCTTAAACGTTCTAGATGTAAATGGTTTATTCAATAAGCCAATTTACTAAAACATTGAATTCGTTGGTTACAAATATAATTAACTAGACAAACAATCACATCGCTCCACATGGAACCAGTTTAACCATGGTTCTCTTCATTTATTTGGTGTTGTTGTATCAGTAGTGCTACTCGGACTCAGACAGGCTACTATAAAAAGCCATCGCAATAGCGAATGCTGTTAAAAAAGTGTTAGCATGTGCATTCAAGACCCATCAAATGATACTCGCTCAGTCGATACAATTTGTGTGATACTAATGGATCTCCACATTATCACAACAACTGATTCTCATATTCAACAATGATTCTCTTGAAGTCTTTAACCTATAATTTGGTCATTACACTGAATCATGTTTCTTATTCATATGATTTAATTGTCTAGAATTTTGTTTAGTTCTTAAAAATAGAATAATAGTCATGTGAATAAAGTATGGTGAATTCATATATAACCATTATATGTTGCTTCAATGTTAAACAAATCAGATTTTTACAGTTGAAATCATGAGCCAATTGAAGCTAGACCACCATCGAAAACCTGGAAGCACTGGACGGCCGTTTCGTCCTATTATGGGACTCCTCAGCAGTGCGCATCCACGATCCCACACTCACGAGACTCAAAGCCAGGACCTACCAGTATCGAGCCGAAGCCCTTAACCGATAGACCACTGAGCCGTCATCCATCGGTGTTAATGTCTAACTTCAACCAATCCACGATATTGAGCGACCGTTCACCAATTCTCTTCAGTGAGCTGATATCTCTACAACAGACTTGGTAGAACTCCACTGGGGAGTCCCATAATAGGACGAAACGGCCATCCAGTGCTTCCAGGTTTTCGATGTGCCTGCATCTCAGAGTTGATGTTTACTCTGGGACTCTAACCTAGTACCTTTCTCTATAAACGCCAATGCATTTTTTCACTTAGCTACTGAGTCCGGATAACTACCTGCTTGTGCAATGTGTGAAGTTTAAATTCACTCAGTAGCTAAATGAATAACGTGATGGCGTTTAAAGCAAAAGGTACTGGATTCGAGTCCCAGAGTGAACATCATAGATAAGTCTCAAAACAATATATTCAGTTAGTAATGTTTAGTTGCATGTTCCCATTACTGTTTAGAACTGCAATTGATCAGTCTCTTGTAGGCATATGTGCATCCTGTGCGGACAGTCTCGATATTATCTGAGGTCACAACTCTGTGATGCAGTTACCTCCAGCTGACGAGTCCCAAATTGGACGAAACGCACGTCAAACTTGATTCTACTGCTTACCACTATCCATCTTTATTTAGAACAATATTAGTTATTCAATATTTCTTATTTCAAATTTATTCTATTTCTAACATATTTAGCTTAACACTTAACTACTTAAATAAAATTAGTCATATAAAATGAATCAGTTTTTGTGAATCCTGTGTGGATTGTCTCGATATTGTCTGAAGTCACAATTCTGAAATACAATTACATCCAGTTGACGAGTCTCAAATAAGACGAAACGCATATCCTTGATTTCATTGTTAGCAACTATCCCTCTTTGCTTATCAATTAAATATATATAGTTGATTTCATAAGTTTACATGTTTATCTATATCTTATATGAAACATCATAAACATCATTTACAATCAGTTTGTTTGTTTTAAAGAAATCAATGTTTAAAGTAAAACAAATCATTAACTGATCGATATTAGAACACAGTATAAATCAATTATGTACATACATGTCTATATATAGATGCATTCATATCAAATCAATAAAATCACTATAGAAACTAATCAAGAAAAAACCAATAATCAATATATTATAATTCATTTTATATTTTCATAGTTGAAAGTGTGAGTTAATTAAAGCTAGACCACCAACGAAAACCTGAAAGCCATTCGAACTCAAAACCTACCAATCTCGAGCCAGAGCATTTGACCTATAGACCACTGAGCCGGTTCGAATCTCACGAGGCAGGATCGTGGGTGTGTACTGTTGAAGAGTCCCACTATAGGACGAAACGCGCGTCCTGGATTCCACTGCTAGCCACTATCCATCTTTGCTTATAATGAAAGATCATTTTAAGGAAAAAGTCAAAATATTGATTTTATTTTCTAAAAATAGTAATGATGATAATGTAAATATTTAAACAAAGAAAAAAATTCATGTTTGTTTAGAGTTCATATTACGAAAAAATTACTGATAACCATAATGTTTCCTCATACTTACTTACTTACTTAGTTACGCCTGTTACTCTTAATGGAGCATAGGCCATCGACCAGAATTCTGCAACCCACTCTGTCCTTAGCCTTTCTTTCTAGTTCTATCCACTTGTTGTTCATTCTTCTTATATCTGTTTCCATTTCTCGGCGTTATATGTTCTTTGGCCTTCAGGATTCCATGTGAGGGCTTGCCTTGTGACGCATTTGGGTGATTTCCTGAAATTGTGCTCTATCCACTTCCAGCGATTCTTCCTGACTTCTTCAACCGCTGGAATATGGTTTGTCCTCTCCCACTGTAGGTCGTTGTTGATAGTGTCTAGTCAACGGATCCGAAGTATCTTGCGTAGACAACTGTTAATAAACACCTGTATCTTCTGGATGATGGCTTTCGTAATTCTCCAGGTTTCCGTCCCATACAGTAGAACTGTCTTTACATATATATTGAAAATCCTGATCTTGGTGTTGATTTCCTCATATAAGACTGCATAAACGATTCTTTTTTCTGTAATACACTGATTTTATCTCTATTTTCATTTCACTTTGCTTTGATAATTCGAAGTTTTTGACTGATGTTACGGACTACAATTGATCGATCTCTTTTGGTTTATGTTCATTTTGTGCAGAATGATTCAATATTATCATCACACCATAACTATTTTAAGTAGAGTTGGATGGTGGGTGGCAGTAGAATTCAGAATGTGTATTTTGTCCTGTTTTGGAAAGATTCAAATAACCAGTTCAAATGAATTGAAATTCATCCCATCGCACAAGCCAGTGGTCATCTGGTTTTATTAGGTAAATGAATAACGCATATTTATTGATCCTGAATCTCGATGTGAGCATCAAAACTAGATTGCAGGTACGTCCAGCCGATCGATCCCAAATAGAATCAAACACGCAACTCTAGAATTCACTACTAGCCAACAACCAACTATATTTTCATCATCAAAAGTGATTTTGAAGGTTTTCACAAGTCAGATAGTTCATTTACCTCGTAGCCGTTTTACGTTATCACCAAAGTAGTGTGAACAGAATATTTTTTCTAAATCCAGTTCAACCTCATTCATCCGAACAGAGGATCATCATTCAAAAAGTACAAGAGACTAAATGCTTTCTATTTTTTCATCAATACAAAAGGTTGAAGGTCGTTCGGTCTCTCCATTACATATTGGATATTCATTAGCCTCTACAATTCATTGATCACTGAGTGGTGACCAATGTCAAGCATGTCAGGTCTCCTGTTAGTGCAGATCGAATCCTAACTTATTTCAACATAGTGCACTCAATGTCGAGTCACCTAGACTAGTGGCCGCATTGCTACTTGGTCGATAAGATTTGATCTGCACTAAGAACGACCTGACGTACATGAAAATGATCACCACCCAGTGATCAATCAATTGTAAATACATCTCAGTCCTACAGGAGTTCAGTCACAGCCCGGATAAACCGGTAGTGACGCGAGATAGAATCCATCAGGGAGCATCAGTCTCCTCAACATTACAGCTATATCTTTCTGAGGAGTGTCAAGTAGCACGAAATCTAGGTCTTGGGTTTCCTGATGATAACCTCCAATCACCATCTTATTCACAACTCTCGCTGAAATGCTTGATTTCATAAATTTCCTGAATCAAAAGGAGCTGATAATGTACATGTTTAATAAATGAATCTAGGAAACTAATACAACGATTTTCAAACTAAGCAAAATTAGTATTCTTTTGTTGTTGTTTACTTGTATCTTCCCATTGTCATTTAGGATTACAATTGATTAGTCTCTTGTTGGCATATGTACATCATGTGCAGACTGCCTCAATATAATCTGAAGTCACAAGCTTTATAAGCAAAGATGGATAGTGGTTAGTAGTGGAATCCAGAACGCGCGCTTCATCTTATTTGGGACTGGTCAGATGGATGTACCCGCGTCTCAGAGTTGATGCCCACTCTGGGACTTAAACCCAGTACCGTCCGCTTCAAACGTCATTGTGCTATCCACTTAGCTACTAAGTCCTGATAGCCACCTACTTATGCAATGGGGTGAAGTCATATTCACTTGGTGTTGTTTACATGTATCTTCCCATTGTTATTTAGGCCAACAAGCAAAATTAGACTGACATACATACAAACATGACCGCTTCATTATATTTTATTCAGTCTATATTTTATATCAGTGAATAATGATGAATTCAACATTATCTAAAACTTTGAATAGTGTAAGGATGGCTCGTTGGTAAACTCTAGGAAGCCTTAAGAAGCCCAGAAAGAGCCGGACATATTCCATCCAATCACTGCTAGGGGAATATTCTAGAATGTCGACGTGTAGCTTCCCCATTGGATGGATAAGAATGACCCCCTATATGCCTATTGGTTGTCCGAAATGATGATTTTCTCTCAGTCAAAAACTATAAATATATGAGATTTCTGTACTATATTTAGACACTGTTTTGGGGAATAAAATTCTTACTTACTAGTCTTCTGTCTTCTCTCTTGGGACGTTGCGGGTTCGATCGTTCAAGTAGTCTAGTAGTACGCGGCATAGTAAGAACCAAAGCTCTAGATATAACAAATAGTACTATACTAAGCGAACTAAATACCCCATTTATTTACATATATATGTTCAAAGAGATGAAATTGTAATGAGACAATCTTAAATCTTATAAGTAATATCATTGTATACGTAAACATGGTCATGATATTGACTAAGTAAACATTAGAATTCATCATTAAAAGAAATCTTAAAAGCATCAAAGGATTTAGTTTTTAGAAAGATCATATTCAAATCATCTTGATATATGATTAGACCTATCAATATTGAGATATATAAATTATCATATTCAAATAGATAAGATCATTGAATCATATGATTAGAAGATACCTAAATAGAATAGTCAACAAGGAATGTAAAGAGATCTGAAAAAATAATACCATTGAAGAAGATAATCAAACATAATTTAGAATTAATATTATTGAAATCATGAGTGAATTGAAGCTAGACTACCATGGAAAACCTGCATTCATCGGATGGCCGTTTCGTCTCATTGTGAAACTCCTCATCAGTGCTCATCCACTATCCCGCCTCACGAGATTCAAATCCAGGACATATCAATGATGCGTGCGAGCGCTCAACCTCTAGACCACTGAATTGGTATCCAACTATGTCAATGTCTAACGTCAACCAATCCACGAAATTGAGCAATCATTCACCATTGTCTTCAGTGAATTGATATCTGATAACAGACCTAGTTGAACTCCACTGGTCACTGCTCACGCTTGCGCGTGAGACTAATAGGTCCTGGGCTCGAATCCCGCGAAGCGGGATTGTGGATACACACTGCTGAGGAGTCCCGTAATAAGACTAAACGGCCATCCAGTGCTTCTAGGTTTTCTGTGATGGTCTAGCTTCAATAAACTTATGATTTCAACTATATAAAATTATGTGAACGGCAAAATAAGAAGCCTGAACAAATTACGGAAGCTATTTTCGGGGACGTTAATTCATTTAATTCAGAGCTTGTAAAACTGTAACATTTACTTTTGCCCCTAGCCTATTCTACAGATGATAAGCTTTCGTTTGATGTATAATTCATTGCCATAGCATTTTCTGTTCTAAAGTTATTGTCATTTAGACGTAATCGTTTGTACCCTATTTTCTACTATAATTCCCCAGTTTTGGACATAATTGTATTTATCATTGTTGAAAGCGTGAGTCAATTGAAGCTAGACCACCATGGAAAACCTGGAAACACTGGACGGCCGTTTCGTCCTATTATGGGACTCCTCAGCAGTGCGCCACTTTTGTTACGTCCTTGAATCTGTCTACCCACTTAGTGTCGAGTATAATGTAGATTATAGTGGATGGATAGTGGATGAGCACTGATGAGGAGTTTCACAATGAGACGAAACGGCCATCCGATGAATGCAGGTTTTCCATGGTAGTCTAGCTTCAATTCACTCATGATTTCAGTGACTCACGCTTTCAACAATGATAAATACTAAATCTCCACAAAACCCCTTCTATAATTGTATTTTTCTAATTATTGTACGTTGTGGTCAGCTTAGTCATCTATTTATTCATGTAATTTTTTACCCTAATCTGAATTGGGAATTCGAGTGCTAGATAGGGGTTGGAATAAAGTGATTAGTGTTCCAGCTGTCTTTGTCTGCTCTCTCTCTCTCGCGTGCTTGCCAGCCAATCAGGGATAGAATAGTTTTCGTCTCTCTACCCCTATTTCGAACTCACGCATATTAGCCTCAAGGTTAAGTCAGTCAGCCTATCGTGTCAAGGTCTTAATCTACATTATACTCGACACTAAGTGGGTAGACAGATTCAAGGACGTAACAAAAGTGGCGACGGAGATTTTTTTTAAAATATTGATTGATCCAAATCAAAATATCTGCTTCTTTGGACGACCTTAAAACTATTCTACAAATTCAGCAAGCTCAGAATGATGCAAACCAAATGAAGCTTTTTGATGCATTGATGCAGAAGCTCTCATTTCATTCATCATCAAATTCTCAGTCAGATAAATATGACAGCATCGCAAATTCTATTTGTGAATTCAATTATGATCCCGATTCTGGTATTATTTTCGATTCCTGGTTTCGCCGTTTTGAAGACACATTTCGTGTTGAATGCTCAAATCTTGATGATGCAGCCAAAGTTCGCCTACTCTTGAGAAGACTCGGAACACTTGAATATAACAAATATGTAAATTTCATTTTGCCACAAAATCCACGAGATTTATCATTCAATGAGACAGTTCAAACTTTGTCCCAAATTTTTGGTGAACAATCCTCATTATTCAGCATCCGTTATCAGTGTTTTCAAATATCTAAATCCTTATCTGATGATTATCTCACATACGCTGGACATGTAAATAAAGAATGCGAACGTTTTAGAATAAATGAAATTACAGCAGATCAATTTAAATGTCTGGTTTTTATCTGTGGATTAAAGAATCTGGAAGATATGGATATACGTACCAGAATTCTATCACGCATTGAGCAGGAGCCTAATATGACCCTGCAAATGGTCACAACCGAGTGTCAACGGTTGTTAAACATAATACCACGATGGTACAGCAAAATGCAAAGACTTCCAATCTTGCTTCAATAAATGCATGCAGATCTTCCAAACCTTCCAGACAAAAGACGGCGAACACACAGAAACCTTCTGGTAAACCACCATCACCATGTTGGTCCTGCGAATCATGGCACTTTGTGAAGTTATGCCCATTTAAGAACCACAAATGCCGCCAATGTCATCGCATTGGTCATAAAGAAGGTTACTGCTCCTCAGATAAACGTCAGTCCAAACATCGTGGCGTAAAGGTGACGCGACAGTCACAGAGTCAAGTCAAAAGCACATTTGCAACTTTTAAAGTTGGTTTTCAAAGTAAACAGAAGTATGTGCATTTATTAGTGAATGCAAAACCTATTCGTCTTCAGTTGGACACTGCTTCCGACATTACACTGATCTCCAAGAACACATGGAGTAAGCTAGGGTGCCCACCCATCCGACCAACAAAACATGTTGTTCGAAATGCTTCAGGCGACATAGTGAAGCTAACTGGAGAGGTCACCTGCAACGTGCAATTCAAGGAACATAAATTCACTTATGTTTGTTATCTAACAAATCGGCATGATTTAGATCTATTGGGATTGCATTGGATTGAGAAGATCGACGTCTTAAATAGTTTATTAAATGAAGTATGTTCTCATAATTCTTGCTCTGATTCTATCCAAAATTCTCATGATATTTCTGAATCAAATGCCTCAGTTGTGTTATGTTCCCCTGATGTTTATGAACTAAATGTTTCCGATGTAACATGTTCTCGTAATATTTCTGAATCGAATTCCTCCAATTTAATCTGTTCTCATAATGATGCTAAATCAAATAACTCCGATGTAACATGTTCACAAAATGATTCCCCATCAAATTCATCAAACAAAGTATGCTGTCGTAATATCTCAAAATCTCATGCATCTTATTCCTCTAAAATGTCGACCACATCCCATGTAAATCATCTTCGACAAAAGCATGCAGGTGTATTTCAAAACAAACTGGGCTGTTGTAAGTTCATCAAAGTTTTGTCGTTAAAGCAAAATGCAAAACCTGTCTTCAGACCAAAACGACCAGTACCTTATGCTGCTCTGTCAGTCGTTGACCAGGAACTTGACAGGTTGGAAGCACTGGGTCTCATTCAGCCAGTAAATTACTCACCGTGGGCTGCTCTCATAGTAGTTGTCAGAAAGGCAAATGGGACTGTTCGCATATGTGCTGATTTTTCCACTGGTCTAAACGATGCTTTAGATGATCACACTTATCCACTTCCCATACAGGAAGATTTATTTATCAAACTAAATGGAGGGAAGTATTTTGCTAAGATTGACCTTGCTGACGCATATCTCCAAATAGCAGTTGATCCAGTCTCCCAACCACTACTGACGATTAACACTCACAGAGGTCTTTATCAATATAAACGTTTGCCTTTTGGTGTGAAACCAGCACCAGCTATTTTTCAACAAATTATGGACACTATGTTGGCAAATTTGCCAGGAGTCGCTGTCTATCTGGATGATGTTATCGTTACAGGTTCCAGTAAGTCCGATTTATTTGATCGACTTGATGCTGTTTTGACCAAAATATCTGAGTATGGATTTTATCTAAAAGGAGAGAAGTGTAAATTTTTCATGGACTCGGTAAAATATCTTGGTTTTGTTTTCGACAAAAATGGACGACGCCCAGATCCAGAAAACGTACGAGCTATCCAAAATATGCTTCCACCATCTAACGTCGCAACTGTACGCTCGTTCCTTGGTCTTATCAGTTATTACAGTAACTTTTTACCACAATTGCATCGCCTCCGAGCACCCATGAACCATCTATTATCCAAAAATGTAAAATGGGACTGGTCCACTGAGTGTCAAAAGGGTTTTGACAAAGTAAAGTCACTATTAATATCGGACCTACTTCTTACGTATTTTGATCCCTCACTGGAAATCGTTGTTGCCGCAGATGCTTCTGATTATGGTGTCGGAGCTGTTATATCCCACAGGTTTCAAGACGGCACAGAGAAAGCTATAGCCCATGCCTCCAGAACGTTGACTTCGGCAGAACCCAAGTACAGCCAAATTGAGAGAGAAGGATTGGCACTAGTTTTTGCAGTTAAGAAGTTTCACAAAATGCTGCATGGTAGAAAATTTACCTTATTTACTGATCATAAACCCCTATTACCGATCTTTGGATCTAAGAAAGGTATACCAGTTTATACTGCAAATCGCCTCCAACGATGGACTACAATGTTGTTGGGTTATGATTTCACTACCAAATACAAATCTACCTCTGACTTTGTTCATGCTGATGCACTATCGCGCTTAATAAGAAATCATAAGCTTGAAAATGAAGATACTGTCATTGCTTCTATATCAGTGGAAGAAGATGTAAGCAGCATGTTGCTCAATTCAACGTGAATTCTTCCAATGACAGCTGCTCGAATCGCTGATCACACTCTCCGTGATCCTATCTTAAGACAACTAGCTATATTTATCCGGCGTGGTTGGCCCCCACGTATAACATCTCATGAACTAAAACAGTGTTATCAACGACGCCAATCTTTATCCATCGTAAACGACTGTATTATGTTCGCTGATCGCGTAGTAATTCCAAGTAACCTTCGCTCACTCGTTCTAAAACAACTGCACACAGCTCATCCAGGTACTGGAAGAATGAAAGCTATTGCTCGAAGTTATGTATACTGGCCTAACATTGATGAACACATCGAAGATTTAGTGCGTGCGTGCAGAAAATGTGCTGCAGCCTCGAAATGTCCACGGAAAGCTGAACTCAATACTTGGCCATCCCTTGGTCGCGTATACACATTGATTTTGCCGGCCCATTTCAAGGTACATATTTCCTCATTTGTGTCGACGCCTACTCAAAGTGGCCAGAGATTCTACCCATGAAGCAAATCACGTCGCAAGAGACTATTATTGAGTTACGGCAGTTAATCTCTCGTTTCGGAGTCCCAGATATTCTCGTGTCAGATAATGGCACTCAGTTTACTTCTTCCATTTTCTCCGACTTCTGCAACAGGTTTGGGGTCAAACATGTTCGTTCACCTCCATACCATCCACAATCAAATGGTCAAGCAGAAAGGTTTGTGGATACCTTCAAAAGAGCGCTACTGAAGGCAGGGGGGAAGGGAAGATAAAGGAAATTCTTGATGATTTTCTGTTAGTCTACAGAACGACTCCAAATCCATCAGCGCCGAATAAATTGTCTCCAGCAGAAATTATGTTTGGTAGAAAAGTTAAAACTGCTCTCGATGCCATAAAACCAAAGCAAAATGGTGTAGGAAGATGAAACCAGAAGATGGAATCTCAATTTAATCGCCACCATGGGGCGAAAAGTAGAATCCTCCGAGATAATCAAAAAGTATACGTCCGTGATTTCCGATACTCACCTCCACAATGGACCAGTGGACGCATACTTGGGAGACGAGGGAATGTAATGTATGTGGTGGAGGTTGAAGGCCAAAAGTGGATACGTCACGCTAACCACATACTGGAAAGTTCTGGTACTCCTCAGAAAACCGAGAAAATGTGCTCAATGTGGGAAGTCTTCCTGGACAGTTTCGACATAGGAAGTCCAGCAACTAAGAAAACTGTACAACTGGAACAACATCCTATTAGGAGATCACAACAGAAACGCAGAAGGCCCGATATACTGCAAGTGGACCCGAAGAAAAGAGCATATACTTCTGAGGGGAGATATCAGTGATGATATCTTAGCTACTGTTTGTAATTAGTGTCTAACCGTTTTTCTTTTTTTTGTTTATTCCAGTTAACCCAATTGGTCACGACCACAACGCAATCCAGTTTTCCTTTATGCACTCAGTCAATGGCAGTGATAACATAACTTTTTTTTGTCAAGGGGGAAGATGATGTGAACGGCAAAATAAAAAGCCTGAACAAATTACGGAAGCTATTTTCGGGGACGTTAATTCATTTAATTCAGAGCTTGTAAAACTGTAACATTTACTTTTGCCCCTAGCCTATTCTACAGATGATAAGCTTTCGTTTGATGTATAATTCATTGCCATAGCATTTTCTGTTCTAAAGTTATTGTCATTTAGACGTAATCGTTTGTACCCTATTTTCTACTATAATTCCCCAGTTTTGGACATAATTGTATTTTTCTAATTATTGTACATTGTGGTCAGCTTAGTCATCTATTTATTCATGTAATTTTTTACCCTAATCTGAATTGGGAATTCGAGTGCTAGATAGGGGTTGGAATAAAGTGATTAGTGTTCCAGCTGTCTTTGTCTGCTCTCTCTCTCTCGCGTGCTTGCCAGCCAATCAGGGATAGAATAGTTTTCGTCTCTCTACCCCTATTTCGAACTCACGCATATTAGCCTCAATGTTAAGCCAGTCAGCCTATCGTGTCAAGGTCTTAATCTACATTATACTCGACACTAAGTGGGTAGACAGATTCGAGGACGTAACATAAAAATACTTAAAAATCTCCACAAAACCTTACTTACTTACGCCTGTTACCTCTCGTCGAGGAGCATATGTCGCTCACCAGTATTCTCCATCCAACTCTGTCCTGGGCAATCCTTTCCAGTTGTTATTTATTCTTTTCATATCTGCTTCTATTTCATGGTGTAATGTGTTCTTTAGCCTTCATCTTTTCCGCTTCCCTTCCGGATTCCACGTTATAACTCCGCTTGTAGCTATTTCTAGAGTTACTGCTGATCAAAAGCCTGAGTAAAGGAGGATGGTTGGACATGGGGTTAGCAACCCCATCCCATAGAAAGGCTAATTATTAAGGTTATCAGGATAGATTAATTTAGTGCTTGTGTATTATTTTTAAAAATTTGATATTTTAGAATCGAGCAACAGTAGACTGTTGCTAAGTTCTAGTTTTGATAGTCCTCAATGGTGTTCGCCTACATTAGTCTACATATTAATGTACTAATGAAGTAAATGAGAACTCAGGCGAGGATAACCAATTTATTGATTGGTGAATACAAACTTACAAAATGACTTCGAAAAATAAGAAAACCAAACACTAAATACTTCATTTTCACATCTTCCATCAATTGTCTCTTACGAACTTAATCATTCTTTCATTTCTATTGTGGTGTGGTCTACTTATATCTATATAAGTAGTATATGGTGTGGGTCAGACATTGAATGTATTTTGGCAGAAGACCGATGAGGAAAGAACTGAAATGAAGCGCAATCGTTTGGAAAATGCATGGGCAATGGAATTGGAGAAGAAACAGTAAAGATTGAAACAATTGATTGTTAATTTGCAAATTAACTGTTCATTGTTTGGTTATCAGAATTTATTGAAATAGTCTGTAATCTTTGATTAAATACATTCGATTGTCCCCAGTCGTGTTCTGTTCACAACATTTGGTGTCTCTGCTAACCAGGAGGAGGAAGGGTGCTGTTCTGCGGACGCCGCTGCGGATCTGGAGTTGAGGTGCTAGTTGGGCCAGTCTGGTGCGGAGAGGTGGCGTCGAGTGGAGTGTTCTGGCGGGCGGTGTTGGCTGTAGCGGGTGCTGTCGACGGAGAGGAGCAGTGGGACGTGCGGCTACTGGGTGGACATCGGATGTAGATGGCTCAGCAGGCCGGTGGAGTACGGGTGTTGAACGTCCCAGGTGCCGGGTGGATGCGGATGTTGGTGCCCCGGCAGGTCGACGGAGCTATGGAGGTCAGCGCGCCGCAGACTCGACATTCTGACGGAGAGTTTGGCACAGACTGCAGTGAAAGAAGATAGTGGTGTGGCGGGCAGAATCCACCGCATGAACGAATGCTTTAAAGGGGGGACGAGTGTGGTGTGGTCTACTTATGTCTATATAAGTAGTATGTGGTTTGGGTCAGACATAGAATGTATTTTGGCAGAAGACCGATGAGGAAAGAACTGAAATGAAGCGCAATCGTTTGGAAAATGCATGGGCAACGGAATTAGAGAAGAAACAGTAAAGATTGAAACAATTGATTGTTAATTTGCAAATTGACTGTTCATTGTTTGGTTATCAAAATTTACTGAGATAGTCTGTAATTTTTGCTTAAATACATTCGATTGTCCCCAGTCGTGTTTTGTTCACTACACTATTATTCCTACAATTACTTTGTGTTTACATCCTTGTTCTCTTTAATTCAATCTACTCAATCTTCTACTGGTAGGCATTCCGCTTCTAAGTGGTGTTACATACTACTTAAGTCAGTCGACATAAGTAGCATACACCTGTTATAAACGTATAACAATCGTTATTGTATATGAAACGTGCAATGATACAGAAAATACGTACGAGCAGTCTTGATTGCTATTCGGTCCTTCCTAACTGCCTAGCCCAGCCAGTTGAGTCCAGAACACAAATAACAGCCTCGGAAATATGAAATATTATTCACAAGCACATTGGGTTATATATACTTACCAAACAGACCCAATTATACCAAAAAATAGAAAAATAACATTTGTACAGTAATTGGCCAATGTGGCTATGGATAGGGGGAAAGTAATCAATAATAATAGTTCAAAGGTCAAAATAAGGTTACGGTAAGAGGAACACGAATACAATTAGGTCAGTTATTTAACAACTAAACAATAGGAATTAGGCATATTACCTTTGTCCATAATAGACCTCAGATTTACCATTCATGATTCACCAGGGGATATAACACCTCCCCTTTTTGAGAAATCCGGAGTTGATAACCGGATTTTAAATTTCTCGAATCCACCCTCCCCCACGAAAGACTGTTGGATCCTCATATAGCCAAGTTACTATTAATGCGATATGTTTGTCACATTTAACAGGGCATGCATTAGAACTGACGAGATCATGAGGATCGATGACATTTGATTCGAGGTCACCAACATTTGATTCTTCTGAAATAGTTTCCTTGAATTTCCTCGGAACCTCATTAGTAGATAATGAATCATTAGGATAATCAGTATCTATGAGAGTTGTATTGGATTCTTGATTATCATTTAATACATTCGATATTTTTCTCACATTTTTATAAGAGATTTGAACAGGAACATATGAATCAGCGAAATAATCGGGATCTGGCAGAACAATTAGATAATTTTTATCATTAGATTCATTAGAAAAATTTTCCGTATCATGAATAATTTCATTTGGCGCCTCTGCATTCAATATACTGCTCGATTTGCTTCCCATTTCTTCGCGGGCGGGTACTGCAGCAATTTCATGAGCATTTGACATGGCATCATGTTGCTGAGAGCTGGGAGCATCACTGTTCGGACCTGCTAATTCAGGGATAGTGGTGTTTGAATCCACTACCGGGCACGTTTCTGAAATGGATAGTGCTGGACAACCGGGCGTCTCTTGAGAGACTGCTGTTTCGTTTGAGTTGCGGCTGGTCGAGGATTCATGGAGGCTGTGATCATTTTCCAGTTCTGCGTGAAATTCAGTGATTAATCCATCCACTTCCGACGCATATGCAAAGCATTGGTGATCCAGAAGCTGTGTGCGTAGTTTGACCATGAACTCCAAATGTCGGTCAAATAGCAACTGTATTCGGTCAGAAGGGAGCGTCATTTTTCACTTTTTTTTGTCCCCGTCGCCAATTGTTATAAAGGTATAAGAATCGTTATTGTATATGAAACGTGCAATGATACAGAAAATACGTACGAGCAGTCTTGATTGCTATTCGGTCCTTCCTAACTGCCTAGCCCAGCCAGTTGAGTCCAGAACACAAATAACAGCCTCGGAAATATGAAATATTATTCACAAGCACATTGGGTTATATATACTTACCAAACAGACCCAATTATACCAAAAAATAGAAAAATAACATTTGTACAGTAATTGGCCAATGTGGCTATGGATAGGGGGAAAGTAATCAATAATAATAGTTCAAAGGTCAAAATAAGGTTACGGTAAGAGGAACACGAATACAATTAGGTCAGTTATTTAACAACTAAACAATAGGAATTAGGCATATTACCTTTGTCCATAATAGACCTCAGATTTACCATTCATGATTCACCAGGGGATATAACAACACCGCACTTTGGGTGAAACAGTAACTAATCAATGATATGCTAATTCACAAATTATTCATTTTGCTGTAATCAATATAATATTTATCTAGTCGTTAATGATGATAGAATCCTTACAATTAAGTTTCAGTATCCAACTTTTAGTCTAAGCTACTTAGGATCGGGTGATCTTGTTTGAATGTTATGCATTCCTGTCGTTATTACAATTACTTTGTGTTTACATTCCTGTTCTCTTTAATTCGATCTACTCAACCTTCTACTATCAGTTATTCTACATTTAATTGGCGTTACATACTATTGAAGTCTGTCGATATAAGTAGCACATGTAACAACCGTACTTAAAGAATGTATGAATTGAATTAAAATATTATCTGAATGGATTTGTGAGATTGTAATAAATATAATAGTTGAATTCATAAGTCAATGTAAGCTAGACCAAAATGGAAAACCTGGAGGCACTAGATGGCTGTTTTGTTTCAGTATGAAACTCCTCAACAGTGCACACCAACGATCCTTCACAAGGGATTCAAACTCAAGCCCTTACGTCTCGTGTGCGATCACTTAACTTTCAAACTGCTGAACTGGCATCTAAAGATGTTATTATCTAACCTCCATGGATTAATTAATGTCTACCTAACCATTCACCTAGAGTTTAAGCGTTGGAACGCAAAATCAAAGGTTCTTTGTTCGAATCCTCATTCCAAGATCACGGACACTCACTACTAAAGAATTGCATACTATAATGAAACACTCATCCAATACTTTCAGGTTTTTCAATGATTGTCAACCTTTACATTAACACATCAACTCGTTCACAAAACAATACATTATCATTACAATCAATACAGTATACTTTACTTGACACATTTATTGATTAATTATACCTTCACTATGTCTCTCTCATATAATATATTACATGTGTACTATTTATATTACTTATATTATAATCTATACTACTAACATACTTTATTCTAGAAAAGAAAAATGTAAATGATGACATAATCATGAAATTTTTTTTGTTTTTTTTTTAAATAAAAAAACAAAAATCAAATTGATGGCGAATTAGCCAATCAGATTTCAGAGATTTTTTTATTTTTTTCTTAAAAAAAAGAAAAAAAAAATTATTCAATACTCAATTTATGTCAAATTACTATGGTATATAGACGAATTAAATGAATGTAATTGTGTGCCATTAAAAAAAAATCAATAGTTGTGCATGTTTGTGAATACATATGTGTGTAAGTGTGTATGTGTGTGCGTATTCGTGTATTTACTATTATAAATGGAATATAAAAGACTAATAACACAATCTAATTGATTCTTAACTTTTTTCTTTCCTGTTATTATTTCATTGTTAATTTTTATAGATCACTTAACTTTGCATAGCAACTCATTCATTATAGATTAAAATTTGAACAGTCACTTGTTTCTTTATTTTAATAATTCATTCCTATTATACAATCAATCCAATGGATAATAATAGTTCAATGATGCAACAACGTAGATCATCGGTAAGTTTTGGAATGACTAACTTTTTGTGTGTGGAGATTTCAGTATTTTCACAGTTGAAAGCGTCAGTTGATTAAAGCTAGATCATCATGGAAAATCTGGAAACATTGGACGGTCGTTTCGTCCTATTATGGGACTCCTCAGAAGTGCGCATTCATGATCTCGCCTCACGAGGTTCAAATCCAAGACCTACCAAACTCGCGCCAGAGCACTTAACCGATAGACCACTAAGCCGGTGGGCACTCGATGATGTTAATGTCTAACTTTGAATCTCGTGAGGAGTGATTGTGGATGCGCACTGCTGAGGAGTCTCACAATAGGACGAAACGGTCGTCCAGTGCTTCCAGGTTTTTTTTGCAAACTTTTTTCCTTCTTTTCCTTTTTTCTTTTTTTCATCATGACCTTTATATTTTCAATATTTTTGTCACTTTTTTTTGTTGTTGCATAGATTAAACTTTATACTGAATTTTCACAAAATTATCCAGCAGTTTATAATTTACCAATACAAATTGATAATAGTTCACATTCAACTAGATCAATTATTATTCCTTCAATGATTACACAATCAACGGTAAGTAAAAAAAAATTGAAAAAAAATCATTTTCGAACATTTTTCACATGTATATATATATATATATATATATATATATATATATATATATCAGAAGGGGGGTTTTGTGGAGATCTGGAAGCACTGGAAGGGCCGTTTCATCCTATTATAGGACATCTCAGTAGTGAGCATCCATGATACCTCATGATTTTAACTATAAAATTACTAAGATCTCCACAAAACTACCCCTTCTGATAATAATCAACATATGTTCACTAGTGACTGGCTCCATGAGATATTTCCTGGAGTTTTAGTGAGAAACAGTGATCAGTGAAGTTCAACCAAGTCTGTTGACAGATAGTAACTCACTGAAGACGATAGTGAACAGTTGCTCGATTTCGTGTATTGGTTGAAGTTAGACAATAACACCGTGGATGTCGGCTCAGTGGTCTAGTGGTTAAGCGTTCTGACGCGAGACTGGTAGATCCTGAGTTCGAGTTTTCGTGAGCGTGCTCTGCTGAGGAGTACCACAATAGGACGAGACGGCTATCCAGCGCTCCCACGTTTTCCATAGTAGTCCAGCTTCATTTGACTCATGATTTCAACTACAAAAAATATACATATATTCATATAAAGTTTCTAATCATCATTTATTTAATAAATGTTATTGATTATAATGGTTTAATAGTAATAGGAATTAGGGTTGAATCCAATAAATGTCTCAATGTTAGTTTAGATATTATTCCTATTTTTGCTCATAAAATATTGAAGGTATATCAGTTGTATCGTTCACCTTGTAAGATTTTAAGGTTGTATTGTAATGAACAAGAACACAAGTGGGAACAATCGGATGTATTTGAATACAAAATTACAGAATGCCTTAGTAAAATCTGAGATTCATACAGTAACTACTTCATCTGTAAAATGTCGATCAACTGTCTAAAACTGGATTGTCACTTCGTTTCCACATTAATCATTCTCTGTTCTCGTTCTCTATTCTTTGATCTTCCTAACCTTCTGCCGTCAGGTGTTCCGCATTTGGTTGGCATCATATACTACTTATATGTGTCGAAATCAGTAGTACATACCACAGTATGCGAGGAAATTAATAGCCGATTATGATAGAATTCATGTAAAAAATATATCATCTTATAAAAGAAAATGTCTATGGGTAAAAATGAATTACAGTTAATCACTGTTTCCATACATATTTAGTTAAATATTCCCCAAGTTAAATGTATAAAAAAATGAAAGTAAACTCTAACAACATTGAAATATAACTGTTAATCACTTCATCCAACATAAAGGACTTATCAATATAGGGTTGAGGAGTATATTGAGTTTTGAGCGAGATCATGAATTGGTCAGTATTGGAGCACCATTGGAAACCTGAAATCATCGGATGACCGTTTCGTCCAATTGTGGGACTCCTCACAAGTGCGCATCCATGATCCCGCCATGCGAGTTTCGAACCCAGGACCTATTGGTCTCGCGCGCGAACGCTTAACTTCTAGACCATTGAGTTGGCATCCAACGGTGTTAATTTCTAACTTTAACCAATCCGTAACATTGCGCGACCATCTTCCATTTTCTTAGGTAGTTAACTGCCTCACATCCGACACAGATTAGCTTAACTGGTCACAGCTTCTCACTGAAACTTCAAGAATTACCTCTCGAAACCAGTCAGATAAATAAAGTATTCACCTGGCATTTGAAGTTCCGACGAATTCGCCAATTTGTACAGGCCTATTAAGTCAGTTAAAGGTAACATAAGAAACTTATATAAGCCCATCGAGCCACCTTATCATAATACATCCGCCTAGTACGATAAAATTAACGAGATAAATAACAAAGCCGTTTTAGTAGTATCAAAGAAGAACACATGTGGTTACAGAATATGATTCGTCAAGGATGAATTTGTGAAACCTAGGAACTTAAAATTTTAGAGAAGACAAAGAGTGAATGAGCCTGTGTTATTTTGATCAATGTTCAGCTATTTCACATAAATATTTACGATAGTCAAATGGACTCCAACCCAGTGGTTTGGCTTATTCTAATAGTCAATAACTTTATGAACTGATATCATTTCTTGGTTTCATCACCGTTAGTTTCCTTGAAACCTACCTGTACGTCAGCCAACATCAGCTATCGAGGTCAATGATGGTTTACCATCAATAATACATTTTTAAACCCCCAAGGCATTAAATATTCATAATCTTATCATCAGATTTCTTATAGTTACCTAGTGTTCAGCGTCCTACTTTAGCACAATCCTATCAAATACATGACAACTATTGTAAATTGATAGATTGATTGGTTTAATAATAATCAATCTATTCAGTATCATATATATATATTCGATTACTGGTAAGAATTCTCAACGAAAAATATTATGTACATTGCGACAACTACTCATAGTCAACAACAACAAAAACATACACAAAGGCATTGTAAGCAAAGATGGTTAGTGGCTAACAGTGGAGTCCAGAACGCGCATTTCGTCCTATTTGGGACTACTTAGCTGAATGTACCTGCATACCAGAGTTGATGTCCACTCTGTGACTCGAATCCAGTACCTTTCGCTTCAAACTACATCACGTAATCCATTTAGCTACTGAGTCCTGATCGCCACTTGCTTGTGAGATGGGATGAGGTTTGAATTCACTTAGTATTGTTTGTTTGAATCTTCCTATTGATGTTTAGGACTTCAGTTGATCAGTCTCTTATTGGCATATGTGTATCCTGTGTGGAGTGCACCAATACTGTCTTAATTCATAAGCGTTATAAGCAAAGATGGGTAGTGGTTAGTAGTGGAATCCAGTTTGACACACGTTTCGTCCTATTTGGGACTCGTCAGCTGGATGTACCTGCATCTCAGAGTTGATGTTCACTCTGGGATTCGAAGCCAGTACCTTTCGCTTCGAACGTCATCGCGTTATCCACTCAGCTACTAAGTCCTAACAGTTTTTTCAGCATTGATTAACTTCAATGAATTGTTATTCTAAAAAATTGTCGACTAGTTTTAGATCTATAATATCTTTTCTACATCTCATAATACCTTCCACTATAATCATCTTTTATTCCTCCAGAGAATAGATAAAACGGATCTGTTTGAAAGTTTGATTAAATCGTTAGTAAAAACTTATATAATTGGTCAATACTAGTTAGTATGTAACATATATCTATTATGATGTCGGTGGTCAAGATTGTATTTATTCATATTTATTTAAACACACAAACATTGATACTAGGACGCACTAAATATATATGCACCACACCGAAGAGTTGATTTGTGTGATGAGTGGGATTCTGTCTGAGCGCCCATGCCGAAGCAAATGGTTTTCTTAGCGGGGGGGCACTCCTCGAGCTTTTGACCTAAGGGTCGAGTCCATAAGGCAGTGGAATAACGTAAGGAGATGTAGTCCCATAGTGGCCCGTGACCAACAATAGATTTATACGCCATATGTTCCCTCAGGATAGTGGAGCTCATGTTTACCATTGGTTTGGAATGAGGGCTTTCCAACCCCCCCCCTAGATGAACCCTCCGTGTCCATCAACCGGGTTAAAGCGCAAGACATTCGGTTTCCATTCTTTCAATTTTTTAAAGAACACCATTATGTGACTTCCCTTACAGTGGCTATATACGCGTGGCCATATGTGAGCATTTAAAAAAAGAGAGAGGACTTTCCCAGACCTTAACCATATCGGGAAATCTGGGGGTATAAGATTGATAATAAAATATTTTCATAGTTTAAATCACGAGATAATCTTAACCGTGCAATCATTGAAAACCTGGGACCATTAAATAACTATTTCGTCCTAGTATTGAACTCTTCAAAAGTTGGAATCCATGACTCCACTAATAGTTATTAAACCTAAGACCTTCAATATCACACTTGGACGTCTAACTTCTAGGTCACTATATGGGCATCTAATGGTGTTTATATTCAACTATAATGAATTACTTGGTGTTCTATAGGTTAAATGTTCATTCATGAAACTGAAGATGTTAGGTTCAGTTTTTGACTGAATGGCCATGGAAAAGCACTAGGACAAAAAAGGCTGTTTGGTGCTTTCAGGTATTCATCAATGATCTAACTTAGGTCATTTAGTGATTTAAAATATGAAAACTATTCAATCTTCACAAGTTTTCTTATTATTAATCATCAAATATTTCCATCATGAGCATAAATCTATCAACATATGAAAAGACTTAACTTTTTTTATCACTATAGAAACCAGAAGAAGTTTTAAATGTTTTAAACTTGTAAAATAATATCCCTGGATTTTCTTTTTTTTTTGGTTAATTAAAACCACAAGTAATCATGAAAAAAGGTAAACAATGGAATTGACATTATCATAACATTGATTGTAAATGTTGGCAATCATTGAATATTGAGCTTGGATCGCATACACACACACACATATATAAAGACACTTTTTAATGTTAATCAATTCAGAACTATAAGATAGATTAGAAGAAACAATAGTTAGATTTTTTAATACATCATAAGAATGTATTTGTGTAGAGAATACAGTATGATAAGTAGAACTTGTGGTTTGAAGATGTAGTTCCTGAAGTCCTATGTTGTTTCCTTTCTAGTTATCTATAAAGCGAATCAACTGGATATTCAGATACTACTTCCAATAATAGATTATAAGGGTCGATTATTCGGTGGTGGTAAACTTGTGTGGTGGAATATTACTTACTACCCCTCGTGTAGGAGCATAGGCCGCACACCGGAATTCTCCATCCAACTCTGTCCTGGACAATCCTTTCCAGTTCTTTCCGGTTAACATTCATCCTTGTTATTTCTGCTTGTATTTCTCGGAGTAATATGTTCTTCGGCCTTCCTCTTCTACGCTTCACCTCAGGATTCCAAGTTAGGGCTTGCCTCGCGATACAGTTTGATGATTTCTGAAACGTATGTCCTATCCACTTCCAACTTCTTTTCCTAATTTCCTATTCAGCTGGAAGCTAGTTTGTCGTCTCCCACAGAATAGAAGTTAAGATGGTGGTTGGAGGTGGTCAACAGGAAATCCTGGGCCCGGGTTTCGCGCTACTTGTCACTAGTCAGCAAGGTTTACCTGTAATCTTGAGGGGACTAATGTTCCCTGACGGATTCAGTCTTATATCACCCAGGTTCACAATCAGAGACATCACTACTGTGCTATCTGGGTCACGACAGACCTCCTGTAGGACTAGATGTATTTACAATTGATTGATTACTGGGTGGTGATCAATGTCATGTATGTCACATCCTTCTTACCGCTGATCGAATGCTATCGATCAAGTGAAGTCTTGTAATCTTGAGAACACTACCTATATGCTTTTCAAACTGCTTATAATGGATTCCACAAATAAATTAAGCATTTCATCATCCTTTATGGTAGTCTATTTTTTTAAACAGTTTGGTTTACAATAGTTTTCTGTCAACACCTTGTGACTACATACATTTTTCTTATTATAAACAATAACAATAATAATCAGAAGGGGGTTTTGTGGAGATTCTAGTAATTCAATAGTTGAATTAAAGCTAGATCACCATGGAAAATCTGGAAGCACTGACTGGTTATTTCGTCCTACTATGAGACTCCTCAGCAGTGTGCATGCCAAACTGAAGGTCCTAGGTTCGAATCCCACGAGCGTGGTCATAGATGCGCACTACTGAAGACTGTTTTAGGTATCTAATTAATGTTTTTGTCAAAAAAGAACTGTCAATAAATTATATTTTCATCATGTTTTACAATGTAATTATTAGGTCTAGAAGGATAGATGAGTGAATGATTAAATGTCATTTGATCTTGTCACTAGGTAAACAACAAAACTTTTTTCAAAAAATTAATTGGTTACATGAGCCATAAGAAAATTGAAGTTTTTTTGGAAATTTTTACTCAGTAAAATTGTAATTTACAGATTGTAACAACTTCATATCAACAATGATGAATACTAAAAAGGGTTTTTGTGGAGATTTTGGTAATTTTATATAGCTAAGATCATGAGTCAATTGAAGCTAGTCCACCATGGATTGGTTGAAGTAAGACATTAACACCGTTGGATGCCTGACAGCTCAGTGGTCTATCGATTACGTGCTCTAGCGCGAGACTGGTAGGTCCTAGGTTCAAATTCCGCGAGTGCGGGATCGTGGATGCGCACTGCTGAAGAGTCCCATAATGGGATGAAACGGCCGTCCAGTGCTTCCAGGTTTTCGATGGTGGACTAGCTTCAATTGACTCATGATTTCAACTATGAAAATATATATATATATATGCTTGTATTACAGTATTGTTAAGTTTCACGCTGAAATGAACCTATTGCTTTTATTGTTTCACGCATCCAACCCTTTTACTAAGTGAGCTATTGAGTCCAGATAACAGATTTGCATACCAAAAAACGGTGAATTACAAATACCTTACTAATAATTCACTTCGCTGGATTAAAATTATTATTATTATAAGCAAAGATGGATAGTGGCTAGCAGTGGAATCCAGGACGCCCGTTTCATCCTATTTGGCACTCGTCAGCCGGGTGAACCTGTATAGCAGAGTTCATGTTCACTCCAGGATTAGAACCCAGTACTGTTCGCTTCAAACGCCATCGTGTTATCTAATTAGCTACTGAGTCCTGATAGCCAAATAGAACGAAACGCGTGTCAAAGTGGATTCTACTGTTAGCCACTATCCATCTTTGCTTAGAATGCTTGTAAATAAAGGCAATATCGAGACAATACGCACAGTATGCACATATGGCCAATAAGAGACTGACCAATTGCAGTCCTAAACATCAATGGGAAGATTCAACCAAGACAATACCAAGTGAATTTATCATAATTTTTATTTCTATTATAGGGGATTCAAACTATGGATACAGCACCTGAAGTTAGTGTACAAGTGGATTTATTAACACAACAATCAGAATTTACTCAAACCGATTTAGAATATGATAATAATAATAATTCATCAACCACTACATTAGATACTACAGTTGAATCTTCTGGTCATTTAGACAATTCTAATGATTCATTAAGTAAGTTCAATGATTAAAACAAACTATTTAAGAATATTACACCATCACCTTCATCATCATCATCATCATCATCATCATCTCTTTATGTGATGAGTTTATCTTCTCGTTATTGTTGATATTCAAGATTGTAATTTTGTTCAGTTTTTATTAGTTGATAGGTTCTTTTAAAAGAACCTAAAAGAATCTATTCTGATGCAGAAGTGAAGATGTGGATCGGAAAAGAAAGAACAGTATATTTACAATTGAAGAACATCTGGAACTCAAAACAATGGTCAACTAACAGCAAAGTCAAAATTTTTAATATAAATGTCAAGATAGTTTTATTGTATGGGGCGGAGACGTGGAGAACTACGAAAACCATCATCCAGAAGATACAAGTGTTTATTAACAGTTGCCTACGCAAAATAATTCCGATCCGTTGGCCTGACACTATCAACAACAACCTACTGTAGTAGAGAACAAACCATATTCCAGCGGTTGAAGAAATCAGGAAGAATCGCTGGAACTGGATAGGACACACATTGAGGAAATTACCCAACTGTGTGACAAGGTAAGCTCTCACATGGAATCCTGAAGGCCAAAGGAGAGGATGAAGACTAAAGAACACATTATGCCGAGAAATGGAGACAGATATGAGAAGAATGAACTACAATTGGGTCGAACTGGAAAGGAAGGCTAAGGACAGAGTGAGTTAAGAGAATGCTGGTCGTTTCCTATGCTCCATTGGGAGAAACAGGCGTAATTAAATAAATAAGTAAGTAAGTAAGTGAAAGAACCTGGTGTTGTTTACGAACTTTTGAGGACGAAAAGCGAATATCCTGCACTTTAACCGGGTTGGTGGATGTGGAGTGTCCATCTAGGGGAGTTGGAAAACCCTGATTCCAAACCAATGATGCACATGGGCTCCAGGATCGTGAGGGAACAAATGGCGCATGAATCAACCGTTGTTCACCGGCTACCATGGGACTGCATCCCCTCACGATGCTCCACTGCCTTGTGGATTAGACTTTTAGGTCGAAGGCTGGAGGTGTAGCTACCTAAGAAAACCACCTGCTTCGGTCTGGGCACCTGGGCAGTATCACAGTCCTCACACGAATCAAATGAGATTTATGTGGTGCATATATATCTGATGTCTCTTTGTACAAATATTTGTGTTCAAATAAATAAATAAATAAATAAATAAAAAGGTTCTTCTAGGGAATGTTTGGATATGTATTCTCAGTAGTTACAAGTCAAATTATCCTATTTTGAGATTCTGACTAACAGTGAAATCCAAGAAGAGTGTTTCTTCTTTTTAGCTGTATGAAACAGAATCTCCGTTTGAATGTTCACAATGAGACTTGAATAGAAATCATTTCGCATTTGCTGCATAGTTTACCTATAAGTTGTGAGTATCGCCTAAATGTTAAGGCTTTTAAATATTGATCAGTGAGTTGAGATTTCGAACTCAGCTCTATCTCTTCACTTTGAACAGTCATGTAATACCATTAACCCTAATCATTATCCAAAATTGAGTCTTTAGACTCTTACTCTGTATTGAGAAATAACAACAATATTTGAATATACTTCTATGTCACACATATCTCAAGTTATCAATGTGATTGTATCCTAGTTCGATTCCAACAAATTTCTTTCTACATCACTTAGTTACTTTAATTGACATACTTTACATATACCCTAGTTAGTATTTTTTTGCAAGTTGGTTTTCTACGGGATAGGGTCGCTAGCCCCATGCTCAATCCTCTTCCTTTACCCGAGCTTGGGACCGGCAGTAGCCCCAGGAGGAGCTACAAACGGAGTTTTTTTTACATATACCCACATAGATACAAATAAGGTAAAATCCAATGTTAGTCTAATCACTGTTCCTAAGCTTTTCTTAATATAATGAGAAACAAGTTCTTTTACCATGCTTGTGAAGTAAGGCTATATCGATGCAATACGCACAGTATGCACATATGCCAATTAGAGACTGACCAGTTGCAGTCCTAACACATCGATGGGAAGATTCAACCAGAACAATACTAAATGAATTTAAACTTCACCCCATTGCACAAGCAAGTGACTATCAGGACTCCATTGCCGAGTGGATAACGCGATGGCGTTTGAAGCGAGAGTACTGGGTTCGAGTCCCAGAGTGAATATCAACTCCGAGATGCAGGTACATCCAGCTGACGAGTCCCAAAAAGGACGGAACGCGTGTCGAACTGGATTCCACTGCTAGCCACTATCCATCTCTGCTTACCAAGTTCTTTTATGTTCAAAAATGTTTCCTTTTTTTCTTTAAAAAAAAACAAAAACAAAACTAGCACTAAATCATTTGTTTTAATTTCTCAAGGTCACACAATTTGAATATAAATTAATATAGAAAATTCAAAAAATCTAATTTATACTGTCTAATTCTATTGTTTCAAACTGACAATTTTGGTAAATGTAAATCTATCGATCTTAAGTGTAAATCAATAATACCTATATGTATAGGGTACAGCTGAGGGTGTGAGGAGTCAGCTCTCCTTCACGAAATGCTCTCGACGAAGGAGTGTCGTTTATTAAATTGAGAGGACGAAAAGCGAATGTCTGACGCTTTAACCAGGTTGGTGGATATGGAGGATTTACGTGGGAGAGTTGGAAAACCCTCATTCCAAACCAATGGTCTACATGAACTCCACGATCCTGAGGGAAAAAAATGTCGTATGAACCAATTATTGGTCACGGGTTACCATGGGACTACATCTCCTAACGTTGCTTCACTGACTTATGGATCAGACCTTTAGATTGAAGGCTCTGAGTGTGGCTTCTCAAAGAAAACCACTTGTTTCGTTGGATAAACAATAAAGATTATATTAATATCTAACAGGAAATTATCAAGGATCTTTCATAAGATTCTTTGAAGTTATAGATTTATAAATTCATTATAGAATTTAATGTGAACATTTTTAACTTTCGTATTCAAACTAATTTTGTTTATGACTTGATATATAGATGAGTGAGAAGCCGTGACCAGTGAAGTTCAATCCGATCTGTTATGAGGAAGTAACTCACTGAAGAAAATGATGGACAAAGGAGCAATTTTGGTGGATTAGTTGAAGTTAGGAATTAACACTTTTGGATGCTGGCTCAATGGTCTAGAGGTTAAGCGTTCGCGCGCGTGAACGAACGTCCTGGGTTCGAACCCCACGAGCGAGATCGTGGATGCGCACTGTTGAAGAGTCTCATGCTAGGGCGAAATGGTCTACTAGTGTTTCTAGGTTTTCTATGGTGATCTAACTTCAATTGGCTCTTGAATTCAACCATTAAATTTGTAAAATCTCCACAAAACTCTCTTCTGATAACATACTCAGCTGGATTATAGATAACTATAGAAAATCACCAAGAAGCTTTATTTGAGCTAAACGTTTGATACTAGTAAACTCATATAAACAAGGTAATATTTTGAGAGATCTGATGCGCCATTTATGATACCAACAACTTTGTACACAATGCTAAGTAGAGGTCCTTTAAAATTATCTTGAAACAATCATCACTTAATCTTTAATAGTTGAAATCATGAGTCAATGGAAGCTAGACTGCCATGGAAAACCTGGAAGTACTGGACGGCTGTTTCGCCCGCTTGTGGGACTCCTCAGCAGCGCGGATCCACAATCCTGCCTCGTGAGATTCTAATCCAGGATTTATCAGTCTCACGCGCGAACGCTTAACCAGTAGACCACTGAGCCGGCATCCGACAGTGTTAATGTTTGTCAGCGGGAAGATGAGTTTAGGGGTGAACATTTGATAGCAATTTCGTCTTAACATATGATTCATCAATAGTATGTGTTAAATCTTAAACCTCAAAGTCTTAAGAGTAATATGATATCTCCAAGTTATAAAGTTAATCAAGTCCTACTTTCCTTATTTTAAAACTTTTGACTAATTTACGAGATGATTCAAAGTGATTTATCTTGAAGAGAATTATGAATGGTTACTTTTGAGAACTACTTATAGACTAATATGATATGTATGTTTCTTATTCTACAATAGTTAAGTAACGACACTATTCATATTCGTGTCCCTCTTATTATAAGATTTATTTTGACCTTTAGACTATTATTATACGATTTACTATTCTTGAGTTATCCCCAGTCTATTAATTACTGTTCCCCCTATTCTCAGCCACCTTTAAGCTAAATCTTGTACAAATGTTATTTTCTATTTTGTAGTATGATGTGGTCTGTTTGTTTGATATATAAACCCGGTATGTTTGAGAATGTCAGGCGCTGTGACAGGGTTGGTGGACACGGAAAGTCCATCTAGGGAAGTTGGAAAACCCTGATTCCAAAACAATGGTGCACATGGTTTCCAGGATCATGAGGGGACAAAGGGCATATGAATCAATCGTTGGTCACCCGCTACCATGGGATTGCATCTCCTTACGATGTTCCACTACCTTGTGGATCAAACCATTAGGTCAAAGGCTCCGAGTGCGGCAGCCTAAGAAGACCACCTGCTTCAGTTTGGGCACCCGGGTAGTATCCCAGCCCTCAAACAAATCAAATAAGATTTGTGTGGTGCATATACATCTGGTGCTTCTTTGTATCAATATTTATGTGTTCAAATAAATAAATAAACCAGTATGTTTGAGAATAATGATTCATATTGCAGTGGCTATTATTGGTGTTCTCGACTTAACTGGCTGAGCTAGACAGAAATTAGAACCGAAAAGTACTCTAGACTGCTTATACGGGCTTTATGTGTTATTAGTCCGATCAATAATTCATTGCTCTCTAATAGGACGGTACAAGATATAACACAAAGATTATCTTGTTTGTTATTATAAACTTAACTAAGATCAGAATGTATAAGCTTTTACAATCGTTCGAAATAACTTTTTAACATTTGTTCATCTAAATGTTTACTAATTTACCAAGAATTACTTGAATATGTTGGACTTTGAAACTTGATTCAATTGTGTTAGAGCTAAGTAAAACGAAAGTAGTTGAAGTGAAGTTCAAATCAGTATCTTATTGGCTGATAAATGGGTATCAAAATCATCACTTTTCATTTGTTTATATTAGGGTAGTTTTAATAGTTGATCAATAGATAGAAGATAGAAGTTAAGAAACTACTGAAATACGTTACATCAATTCAAGGCTTATGGCAAGTGGTAACTAGTTATATGCCATCAACAAGTTGTTATATTTGAAGGAAACACGTTTTTGCAACTTGGCAATTGCTAGCGAGATATCTTAGCAATTTGCTTTCTGTGAGATTGGTACCAACATCACCCAATGTTATTGTCAGAGATTTTATTACTGAGTTATTTAAGCTTCAACTAACCTGCCTATATGCTTGATACTGATCATTGAGTGGTAAATAATATCATATCTGATTAGTTCATGTTAGGAAATTCTACAATCTTCAAATAACACATTATTACTGAATTAATCAGAATGTTAATGAAGTGATTGAATCATTTCTACGTAACGATGGCGTTTGGAGCGAAAGATACTGAGTTTGAGTCCCAGAGTGAACATCAACTGTGGGATACAAATACTTCCAGCTAACGAGTCCCAAATAGGACGAAACGCACAACCTGGATTTCACTACTAGACACCATTCATTTTTGCTTAGAATGCTTGTGAATTAAGGCAATACTCACAGTATCCGCATATGCCAATTAGAAACTGACCAGTTGCAGTCCTAAACATCAATGGGAATATTCAAACAAACAATACTAAGTGCATTTCTACGTAAGTTTAACCATATTTATCCACATACCCGAAATCTTAACATACAATTTTTCAAAAGAAATTTCACAAGTATTAAAACATTCAGTGAATCCATCTAACCACTCCATCAAATCCCTCCATACAATTCCTTGATCAACTTAAGAACATTCAAATCAGCAACGACAAGCTAATGATATTCTTCAATGTAACACAACCAAACCATCCAGTTCAAAGAACAAACCTCTATCAAAATCATTCATTTGAGTTACAAATCTTCTTCACCAACTCAACCAACCAATCAATTAAACAAACAAACCAAACTAAGATCTAATAACATTCTGACAAGTTTAATGTCGGGAGTGGGGTTCGAACCCACAACCACAGAATGGACTGCGACCTGAACGCAGTCACATATTTACTTGTATTTCAATAAATAATAGTCAATTTTTTCCTCATTTGCTTTCTTAAATATAAAAAAAATATCAGAAGAGGTTTTTGTGGAGATTTCATTAATTTTTTTAATAGTTGAAATCATGAGTCGATTGAAGCTAAACCACTTAGGAAAACCTGGAAGCATTGGACGGCCATTTCGTCCTATTATGGGACTCCTCAGCAGTGTGCACTCACGATCCCGCATTGCGAGATTCATGATTTCAATTATATAAAAAAATTACTGAAATCTCCACAAAACCACCCCTTTCTGATAATAATCATATGCTGACTAGTGACTGGCGTCAAGAGATATTTTCTGGATTTCAAGTGAGAAGCATTAACCAGTGGAGTTCAACCAGGTCTGTTGAGAAATATCAACTCACGGAACACAATTGGTGGACGGTTGCTCATTTTCGTGGATTGCTTGAATTTACACAATAACGTCGTTGGGTGCCGGCTCAGGGGTCTACTCGTTAAGCTCTAGTGCCCGGAACTGATAGGTCCTGGATCCGAATCTCACGAGGCGGGATCATGGATACGCAATGCTGAGGAGTCCCACAGGACTGGGTTCGAACCTCGTGGGGGATAGGCTCGCCGGTGCTCGTTGCTGAGAGGTCGCACAATAGGACGAGATGGCCGTCCAGTACTTCCAGGTTCTCCTTGATGGTCTAGCTTCAATTGACTCATGATCTCAACTATAAAACAATATATATAACTGTTCATTCGATATATTTTATTTCTTTAATTCATAGGTACACTACGTGTTTATTTATTAAATCAATTACCAATTAGTGTATTATTGGATGATACCAGTATTAAGAAATTACATAATTGTTCTATATGTATGGAAAATTATCATATTGGTGATCGTATTATGGGTTTACCATGTTTTCATATGTTTCATTATAATTGTTTATATGTATGGATTGAAAAGGTAATTTGTTTTTTTCTTTTTTTCAAAAATTGATTTATGTATGATATTAGTCATGGATTGATTTCAGTTAGAGTTCAAAGAGAATTGTTTGCTATATGCATGCATGTCCACCCCGTTATTGTTCTACCCGACCGTTACTGCTACCTTGAAGTAGTGGTTGGGTTTGCTTGTTGTGATAAACCAATCGAGCTATACTGGCTGGAACAATCGTTCCTCAAGTTCCTACCATACCAGACAGGTCGATTGAAAAGCCCTAGAAGAACCCTTCCATGGTGTGGGCAACCGGGAAGTGATAACTGTTATCATACCTCTAACAGCACTCAAGACCACTCTAACAGGATTGATTTCATTTAGAGTACCGTTGACAAACCCCGGAAGTATTCGAAAGTATCATCGCTCTGGTATGGAATTCCTCAATAGTTCACGCCAACTGATGTTCAGTTAATCGATCATGTAATATTGTAAACTAATCCCAATCCGGTGACCCTAATGGTTAAGGAATCATTGTGAGACATGATACATCTAGATTTGATTCCTGACAAGGTCTCAGATACTTGAAACTAAGGTGTCTTTATACATGAACAGAGAAGCTATTCCATATTGATTAGTTTTTAATGTTACTCCAACTACTATCGTTCAATGAGTAATTTCGTACAATCTCTTAAGTTTCTAGTACAAATGGAAATGTTTCACACTATGTGAACTACTTATATAAGAATAATGATGTTTATATATGGAATGTTTCTTATTCTACGTTGATTCTTTGGCTTTTTGATGGAGTTTTGTTCTCTGAGCTGAATGGTTTGGTTGTGATTCTCTGGATTCTACACATTTGAATGTTATATAAGTTGATCTTATGATTGCAGCTATCTACACTAAAGAAACACACAACATAAATAGTGATTTACTATTTAGTTAAAAGAACCCAGAAGTTTTAGTCATTTGACATCCCATACATATTACATCAGTAAGTCAAAGTCAGGTTAATTATTCAAGTATAATCACTCAAATCAGTCGGCTACAGTGTTGGATCAGGCACATATATGCATCGGTCTAAGTTGCCACACCTTATTAGCACAATAACATGAACACCAAATTCATAGAATTAGTTACTTCAATGGTAGTAATATATAAAAGAAAGATTGTGTATAAGGACATAACATAGGAAGAAAGAATTAGTTAGTAGAAAGAAAGGTATAAGGTAATTTTGATCTCAAGGTTCAGGGGGAGACAAAGAGTGAATACATCTACGTCACTGTGATCGATTCTGAGCCATGTCACCCATAGCCCCTAACCATTGGTTACGATAGTCGTGCGGACCCCAACCAAGTAGTCTGCATCTACCAACATGGCTTAGACCAGAAGTTAGTGATTTCATGAACTAATGCCACCTTTTTATTTGTCTGCCCCTAACTTTCTTCCAACTGTCTCTCCAACACTAGTCAGCATTGCACATCATGGTAATCGGTGTTCAGGTATACGTAACACGTGGCCTAACCATCTCAATCTATGAAGATTCAGAACCTCATCAACTGATTTATCGTCATTTCCAAATACCTTGTGTCTAACCTCACTATTACTTACCCAGTGATCCCATCAGGTGAGAGCTATATTTCAAAGACATCTGTGATCAAATTTAGTGACCAGGTTATGAAAAATATTATCAAATGTGAACATTATATGGAATCTGACTATCCTCTTACATCATTATTCTGTAATGATGATTAACTTTTTCTTGATAAGAAAATGTTTATAAACCAAACAATAGTAGCTTCTAAGAAGCATTTTCTAAGAAGCAATTGTTTTCTCTCCCTCTCTCACATATACATACATACACACCTAATTCCATCTTATCATCATTATCCATAAGTAAATACATATGTATGTGGGAAAATTTCCCTTATTCATACATAGTAAACAAATGTTTTTATGTATATTTTCTTTTCGAGATATCAACTAGATATACAATCTTTGTCCACCTTCCTTCTATTCAACTTTCATCAAGTATTCTATTTTCAGAAGGGGTTTTGTGGAGATTTTAGTATTTTTATAGAGTTGAGATCATGAGTCAATTGAAGCTAGACTACCATGGAAAACCTGGAAGCACTGGACGGCCGTTTCGTCCTATTATGGGACTCCTCAGCAGTGCGCATCCACGAACCCACTCTCGCGGGATTCGAACCCAGGACCTACCAGTTTCGAGCCGAAGCCCTTAACCGATAGACCACTGAGCTGGCATCCAACGGTGTTAATTTCTAACTTCAACTGATTCACGAAATTGAGCAACCATTCACCAATGTCATCAGTGAGTTCCTATCTCACAACAGACCTGGTTGAACTCCACCGGTTACTGCTTCTCACTAGAACTCCAGGAAATACCTCAAGGAGTCAGTCACTAGTGAGCACCTGATTATTATCAGAAGGGGTTTTGTGGAGATTTTAGTATTTTTATAGAGTTGAGATCATGAGTCAATTGAAGCTAGACTACCATGGAAAACCTGGAAGAGTTTATCAATAATATGTAAACATTTGTTAAGCAACATTTCAACTGATCCTCTTGTTACATTGATATCATTTTGTTGACATAACAATAAGCCCCCTTTTTAAAAAAAAGAAGAAACTCTAGCTGTTTTCGTAACTAAGATATAGAAGAGAGGTTGGGGGAAGAGTAGGGAAGGGAGAGAAATAAAAATAAATTTGTTTTGATGTTCTTTAGATAAATTTTTTTTACTTTCACAAATGAAAGGAAATTTGTCAATGTTAGTGATTATAATTATTGATGGTAATAATGATATAATCAATGTTTGCCTTAGTGATTAATAGTGTTATTTACATTAGGGATTTTTTTGTTGTGATTAGCATTATTTTTATATTCATTAAAAGAGTATTATGGAGATGGGTTTCAAGATAGTGGTTGGAGATGGTCAACAGGAAATCCTAGACCCGGATTTCGTGCTACTTGGCACTCGTCAGCAAGGCTTACCTGTAGTGTTGAGGGGACTGGTGCTCCCTGACGAATTCAATCCAGTGTCACTCAGCTTCACAGTCAGAGACGTTACTACTGAGCTATTCGTGCCGCGACCGACTTCCTTTAGGACTGAGATGTAATCACAATTGATTGATCACTGGGTGGTGATCAATATTATACGTGTTAAGTCCTTCTTAGTGCTGATCGAATGCTGTCGATCAAGTTGAGTGACATGGGATCGAATCTGTCAGGGAGCACCAGTTCCCTCAAGAAAACAGGTACATTTTGCTGACGAGTGCCAAGTAGCACGAAACCTGGGTCCACGGTTTCCTGTTGACCACCTCCAACCACCATGTTATCTCAACATAGTGCATGCAGTGTCGAGCCACATAGACTAGTGGCCAAATCGCAACTTAATCGATAGCATTCGGTCAGCACTAAGAACGACTTGATAAGTATGACATTGATCACCACCCAGTGACCAATCAATTGTATCTAGTAAACTATATATATACATATACTACTGATCTGATATTAGTAATTTCACTTTTCTTTTTGGTATTTTTTCTATGAATATCTAATTTTTTTTAAAAAAAAAAAAATTTGATCTTTTCTAGAATCTTCAATGTCCAATGTGTAGAATGCCAATTTATGAAATTGATTAAAAGGAATGAACTCTCCAACTATTTGAAAAGCAAAATAAAAAAGAAGAAAAAAACTTGTTGAATTTCATCATAACGGATAACTAAACGAACAAAAGAGAAAGAGATAAAAGAGAGAAAAAAATCAATAATTTTTTTTTAGTATCTGGGTGATATTGTGATATATGTTTTTTTTTCTTGAATAGTAATCATTATTCTATTGACTCTTTATTGATGTGTTTTTTTTTATTTGTATGTATGTTGTTGTTGTGTGTAGATGATTTATCATGTACATGTTGTAATAGTTCGAGTCCAGATACTTCTATATATGTACTTCTATATATGTATTCTTATAAGATGCTCATCTTTAAACAAAGATTATTTACTTATTTACTTATGCCTGTTATTCTCAATCGAGCATAGGTTACCGAACAGGATTTTCCAACTAACTCTATCCTAGGCCTTCCTTTCTAGTTCTAACCAATCTTTGTTCATTCTTCTCATGTCTGTCTACATTTCTCAGTATCATGTAATCTTTGGTCTTCTTCCTCTCCTTTGGCTTTGAGGATTCCATGTGAGAGCTCGCCTTGTGACACAGTTGGGTAATTTCCTCGATGTATGTTTTATCCACTTCAAGCGCTTCTTCCTGATTTCTTCCTCCGCTGGATGGACTCTAGTTTGTTCTCTTCCACAGTAGGTTATTTCTGATAGTGTCTGACCAACGGATCCGAAGTATTTTGCTTAGACAACTGTTAATAAACATCTGTATCTTCTGGATAATGGCTTTCGTAGTTCTTCAACTTTTCCGTTCCATACAGTAGAACTGTGTTGACATTTGTATTGAAAATTCTGACTTTGGTGTTAGTCGACAATTAATTTGAGTTCCAGATGTTCTTCAGTTGCTTTGCTGATCCGCGTCTTCACATCTGTATTAGAACAGGTTCTTTTAGGTTCTTTTAAAGGAACCTATAATAATAATAATGATAATACTAATAATCCAGTCTATATTTACGGCATCCTCTGAGCAAAATTATATGACCTCTAGAATTTTCGTAATTCCTTTCATTTAAATAAAGACATTATTTGTCCGGAATATTTGTGTAAGAAAATGCTTCATGCCTCAAATTGAAGACATTCTGTGGATACAGGCGCATCCAAATTGAAGAGTATACCTAATGCACCACGTTAGATGCAGTAGTGCCTGAAATTAGTAGAGGCATGAGGGATTTAAATTCTAATTCCGTTGCTTTCCGTCTCCATGAACACTTATGATAAACTAATGCATTACATTAGCGTTAGCGTTTTTTAGCTAGTTGGTTTTCTACGGGATGGGGTCGCTAAACCCGTGCCCAAACCTTCCCCTTTATCCGGGCTTGGGACCTGCAGTAGCCCCCGGAGGAGCTACAGGGGGAGGTTTCTTCGACACTATGGCGTGCCTGAGAAGATAGTCAATATCATACGGAATTCCTATGATGGATTAAACTGCAAAATCATCCGTGGAGGACAACTCACCGATTCATTCGAGGTAAAGGCCGGTGTTAGGCAAGGTTGCTTACTCTCACCCTTTCTCTTCCTCCTGGTGATCGACTGGATCATGAAGACGTCAACAGCTGGAGGGAAGCACGGGGTACAGTGGACAGCGTAAGTAAGTAATGCATTGCATTCGTGGTTGTAGCTTACGATTCCACAAATTAAAGTCCAATACCCATCTATCTCCTAAGAAAATATAAATGCTGAATAAATGAATTCTAATGAAGTATTGAGCAAAATAACTTTGTTAAATTATAACATTTACCTTTTTCTTTAGGAACGATTGTGATTTCTTCTGACAGCGCTATGACTAGTTCTACAACAAATAAGTTTATATTTAAGTTTCTTATATCGATGGAACTGAGAATCACGAATGGTAAAATGTTATCCGGTCTAAGTTTCTTACTGTATTATTGAGCGTTTCCAGCTGCGGAATTGTTATTAGAAACAGCATGAATTTGAAGTAACAGTAAGACACCTAGTTGAGCTCATCGCTATCAAAATATTCATCATCACACAAATTATTGATTTTCATATCAGTATTAAACTAATAATAATCAGTAAAATCCTTTTTAGAACTATCGACATAGACGATAGGTTTGAAGAGAGCAAGGGGAAATATGTAAAAAGCTTTTCTTTATTGAGTGGGTGGGTGAGAATAAAAAAATCTGAGATGCAGGTACATCTAGCTGACGAGTCCCAAATAGGACGTAACGCGCATCAAACTTGATTCCACTGCTAGTCACTATCCATCTTTGCTTACAATGCTTATGAATTAAGGCTATATCGATGCAATACGCACAGTGTGCACATATGCCAATTAGAGACTGACCAGTTGCAGTCCTAACACATCGATGGGAAGATTCAAACAAACAATACTAAATGAATTTAAAACACAGTCTGTTTAATGTTATTTATAGTTCTTCTTATCTTCCGATTATCAAATCTGAGTACTAAATCTTCTTGATCAAAACTGTGATGGTGGAGACTTTTAGGGTTCTCTGCAGAATGTGGACTATACAGGTCCACTTTCAACATCAGTGGATATTTGAGGTTGATTAGACCTTATTATGAATGTGAAAAATACCTTTTTGGAAATGTGATTAAGGGGATTAAAGTGTAACGTAACATTTAGACTCTATAATTCAATTCTTAAAATGAAAGCATATTTGAAAAAAAAATACAAACGGGACTTTCAACTTGAACACCAACAGAAAAACGCTTGAATGCCAAAGCCCCCAAATGCCCTGGTACGGCTGAAAGTGGGGAGAGTACGCTCACCCTCTCGAAATGCTCTCACATGACCACGTGCTTACAACCAATGCCAAAGGAGTCCCCTACTCATTGCCTTCTCGTGGCGGGGGTGTTGTTTACAAAATTGAGTGGACGAAAAGCGAATGTCCTGCGCTTTAACCGGGTTGGTGGACACTGCGCATCCACCTAGGGGAGTTAGAAAACCCTGATTCCAAACCAGTGATGCACATGGGCTCTATTATCCTGAGAGAACAATGTCATATGAATCAGTCTTTGGTCACCGGATACCATGAGACTGCATCTCCTGACGTTGTGTCACTGCCTTGTGGATCAGACCCTTAGGTCAAAAGTTCCGAGTGTGGTCCCCTAAGAAAACTACCTGCTTCAGTTTTGGCACCCGGTCAGTATTACAGCCCTCATACAGATCAAATGAGATTTGTGTGGCGCATATATATCTGGTGCTTCTTTGTACCAATATTTATGAGTTTAAATAAACAAATAAATGACAAAATTTGTGCTAAGTTTTTCTAAAGATCTGTGTGACACAAGATGCTGTCTGAATTTTTCACATGCATGTGTTATCTCTAAACTCACTTAGACTATCAGGAAAAAAAACTAGTCTATGGATTGTATCCAATACAGTACTAAAGCCCTAAATAGTGGGATAAGACTGTGACCACTGAAGTTAAATCATATCGAGAACTCTATATGTATCATCATTCTCAATGGATAATAGATAAGGAATATCATGAGTTAACTGAAGTTAGAAACATGAATTACTGAAGACCAACTCAGTGATAATAAAGGAGATATATTCACCGTGAAGCTTGAAGCTTTTGTGTACTCCTCTGTCTGAGGGACTCAAACCCAGGGCCTTCAGTCTCATACTCTAACGCTTAACCTCTCAGCCATTGAGTCGGTATCCAAAGGTGTTAATATTCAACCACAGCCATTACACGAAATTAATTGACCATTTTCCATTGTGTTCGGTAGGTAACTGCCTCACACTCGATAATGATTAACACCACTGATCATAGCTTCCAAGTTTTCACTGGTGATCTAAGATTGATCAATTCATGATATCAATCAAAACTCATCAATCTCCACAATCCCATACTGTAGACTGATAAAATGCCTAATGAAATGTAAGAAACTAATAAAATTCTCTACTTTCTAAGTTAATCTATCAGAAAGTACTAATCAATTGTTGATCTAAATGCTTTCAAAAGAATTTTCAGTATATTTAATGCGAAATTTTATATGAAGAATTGAATAATTACTAAAACAAAATCTAGAAAATTGTTCTGAAATAAGGTATACTACTTAAAGTATTATAAGTAACGTAATTAATGACTAAAATTGTTCATTATTTAAACACATAAACATTGGTTCAAGGAAGCATCAAATAGATATACGCCTCATAAATCATTCGATTTGTGTGAGGGCTGGAATACTGTCTAGGTGCCCAAACTGAAACAGGTGGTTTTCTTAGGGGGCCATACCCCATAGCCTTTGACCTGAAGGTCTAATCCATAAGGCAGTGGAGCAACGTGAGGAGATGAAGTCTTATAGCAGCAGGTGACCAATAATTGATTCATACGCCGTTTGTTACCTTACGATCCTGGAGCCCATGTGCACCATTGGTTTGGAATGAGGGTTTTCCAACTCCCCTAGAAGGACTTTTCGTGTCTACCAACCCGGTTAAAGCGTCGGACATTCGCTTTTCGTTCTCACAATTTCGCCAACTGTACCCCTGTGGCGAGAAGTCAGTGAGTAGGACTTCCCTGGGATTGGTTGTATGCATGTGGTCATGTGAGAGCATTTCGCGAGGGACGGCTGGCTCTTCCCACTCTCTGCTATACCAGGGCATTTGGGGGCAAAAATTAAACATAACAGCAATGTTAACAAATGCCACTTATTTTCCAATTGATATAACTTTAATACGCTAACACCAGTTATCAAAACTCCAGCTTTTCTATCGTTAAACCTCAAACAATTCCCACTGGTAAGATTCATTGTCAAAGATCAAACAAGAAAGCAATAAAACAGTCAGTATTTAAAAATTAACAAGTCAACAAGGAATAGTGTATTCTGAAGTTAAAAATTTTAGGTTGAACTCAGTAGCGAATTTAGCCACGAAAAACAAACAAACAAACATAGATTTAAAATTAAAATAGAAAATGATGAGAACAAATAGTTTTTGAGGGATCCTTCTGTTATGTCCCAATAAGAGTAATGAATGGCAACTTTTGAGACAAATACCATGGGTATATTTTTATCATAGTAGTTCAGTAACTAAATTATTCATATTCATGTCCCCCTTATTATAAGCTTTATTTTAACCTATCAACTATTTTTATGTGATTTACTATAATTGAGTTATGCCCTATCTATCAATTACTAGTTCCCACATTCACAGCCACATTTGGTTAAGTCTTGTACAAATGTTGTTTCATATTTTATCGTACGATGTGGTCTGTCTGGTTGGTATATAAAGCCAGTCTGTTTGGAATAAACGATTCGTACCATAGAGTCTGAGATTAGTGTTCTGAACTTAATGGGTTGCGCTAGACAGAAAGAAGGACCGACAAGTACTCTAGGCTGTTGGTACGGGTTTAGTATTTCATTGGTCCGATCGATAATTCACTGCTCTCCAATTGCCGGTATTATCTCGTTAAACATTACCAAGGAATCCAGGCCACAAGTTATAAAACCTTCAGAGGTAACGATACTGAGCAAAAGAATTAACATTTTGTTGACTCTTTGAGCCTTAGATATATGAAGAAGAATATGTTTTTCAATGATTTCTCGCATCAACATCTATAGTTATAAGTTCAAATGAATGATCAAAACGAACTGTCAGGTTCAAATTAAAGTACACCTTTTAAATTACATTAAGTGGATACAAGATTATTATTAGAACAAAACTATTTATTTTAATAGTTGAAATCATGAGTCAATTGAAGCTAGACCACCATCAAGGAAAACCTGGAAGCACTGGACGGCCATTTCGTCCGATTATGGGATTCCTCAGCAGCTTAATATTAAATGGAATAAGTTTCATGTATATGAGATCATCTGAATGAAATAAGAAATAGTTAAATGAAGTTAGAATAAATTGAATACAGAATGGGGGTTTGTGGAGATTATAGTAATGTATTATACTAATGATTATAGTAATGTCTGTTGTGAGATATCAACTCACTGAAGACAATTGGTGAATGGTTGCTCAACTTCGTGGATCAGTTGAAGTTAGACATTAACACCGTTGGATGCCAGCTCAGTGGTCTAACGGTTAAGGGCTTCGGCTCGAGACTGGTAGGTTCTGGGTTCGAATCTCGCTCGCGAGAGCGGGTTCGTGGATGCGCACTGCTGAGGAGTCCCATAATAGAACGAAACGGCCGTCCAGTGCTTCCAGGTTTTCGATGATGGTCTAGCTTCAGTTGACTCATGATTTCAACTTTGAAAAAAGTAATGTAACAGTTAAATTCACCAGTCGATCTAAGTTAGATCGCTATTAAAAACCTGAATTGTAGTCGTGTATGAGGCAGTTATCCATCTTAGATAATGGATAAAGGGTTAGGCAAGATTACGGATCGATTGAACTTTGACATTAACACTTTTGAATGCTAACTCAGTGGACTAGAGGTTAAGCGTTCGCGTGTGAGACTGTAGGTCTTGGGTTCGAGTCCCTCATGAAAGATCATGGTTGCGCACTACTGAGGAGTTCCATACTAGGACTAAACGGTCATCCAGTGCTTCTAGGTTTTCAATGATACTCTAGTTTAGATTGTCTCATGAATTCAACTGTTACAAATTGAATTCGTCAAGTGTTTACGAAATTTTTACTTGATAATTATAATATCTGATTGAGATCATGAACCGAAGTTAGACAACTATTGAAAACTTGGAAGTACTGAATGATTTATAAACTCAACAAATTTACTGTTTTGATGTATAATATCCAAGGGTTGATAGAGATATGCTATCATTCTATGCTCGAGCATAACCGGCTACTCGAGTGAAAACATTGAGAGTGATAAGTGAAGTTTATCTGCCAAACTAAATGGAAATAAGCGTAACATATATATATATATCCTTTCGAAAAGCACCCCTCCAATGGTGTATATTTCATTTCTTAGAAATGAAAGCTAAAGCTTGGACACTTACGCGCACCTGTTATTTGACTGATTGCTGATTGGTCCAACGTATAGCTTCCCCCTCCCCTGTAAATAGGCCTGACATAGGTCGGAAGACAATGAGAAGGGGGGACATCATTTATAAAAATATAACGCGTTCTGTGTACCTCTTGATTAAATTAGGTCATCCTTTGATTGAAGTGACAATTGACCTATTAAGTATGAGTTTGGCCAAGATAGGGGAAGAGGTAGAACGCATTATTTCTATGTACCAAGCTCCGCCTTTTTAATTCACATAACTATATTTTTTCTCAGAAGGGGTTTTGTGAAGATTTCAGTATTTTCATAGTTGAAATCATGAGTCGATTGAAGCTAGACCACCACCATGGAAAACGTGGAATCACTGGACGGCCGTTTCGTCCTATTATGGGACTCCTCACAAGCGCGCATTCATGATCCCGCACTTGCGAGATTCGAATCCAAGATCTACCAGTCTCACGCCAGAGCACTTAACCGATAGACCATTGAGCCGGCATCCAACTGTGCTAATGTCTAACTTCAACCAATCCACGAAGTTTTGCGCAACCGTCCACCAATTGTCTTCAGTAAATTGATATCTCTACAGCAGACTTGGTTGAACTCCACTGGTCACTGCTTCTCACTAGAACTCCAGAAAATATTTATTGAAGTCAGTCACTATTGAGCATATGATTATAGATCAGAAGGGGTTTGTGGAGAATTTAGTATTTTCATAGTTGAAATCATGAGTCAGTTGAAGCTAAACCACCATGGAAAACCTGGGCGGCCGTTTCGTCCTATTTTTTCTACTTGTTAAATGGACTACTAATATAGTAAGTTACTGAAAACGACTGCTTATGTTCAAAGTATGTCTTGTTTGAACAAGGTCAGAACTACTTACGGTATTACTCAAATTTTTTTTTTCAGTCATCTTAGGAAATGCTTAGGAGTATGAAAATGTTAAATAGGATAATATTGACTAATGAATCACGTTTTAATCGATTAGCTTAAAAGAAGATAACTATTCCAAGTAAACCATATTTTATGTACGAATTCCCTGTTGTTTAAGTAGAAGAAGTTAGTTGTAGTATTAGTGTATTGAACTCTTTCGAAATTATTCTATGTAGTCTCTGGATCTACCACTTCTAAATCATAAGTGATTACAAATGAACTAACATCTAAGACTTTTGAGTAAGAAGTTACCTTGGTAAATCAGACTGATTTAATAGTCAATCCTTCGATCAAATCAATGCTACAACGTTAAACTATGAGATTTTTATTATATATTAGATGTACAATATTGGCAAATACCAAGAGAACAGTAACATGGGACAGGAACTGGTTGTAGACACTGCCTTATATATGATTTCAGTGAATGTTAATAGTATCCACAACCCCTTAGCGGCAGTTATCACATGCTCGCTAGTGTTTGAACTCGAGAGGAAATTTCTGGAATTGTATTGAGAGCTTGTGGTCAGTGTAGTTCAATCGGTGTCCTGTTGAGGCAGCTACCCACTACCTATAATGGAAGATGGTCTTTCATTATAATGGATTGATTGCAGTTAGATATTAACACCGTTGAATGCTGACTCAATCGTCTAGAGATTAAGAGTTTGTGGGCGATTACCGAATGTGGATTCATGGATGAGCATTGTTAAATAGTCCTATACTAGGAGGAAATGTCTGTCCTGTGTTTGCAGATTTTCATTGGTTGCCTAACATTGGTTAGTTTATAAATCCAATGAAACTAAACATTCTTCACAACCACTTACTGTCATGTATCTTAAAGTATAAGAAGTAATCCGGACAAACCCACTTGTGGTCAAGGCTGGACTTAGTAGTTTCAAATAAATTGAGCATGGGCCAGAGGGATTTAATAACAAATATATTGTTTTATTATATCCCAATGAGTAAAAAAAACATATTTCTGGTGTTTCGCCACGCAGTGTAAGTCATTTCTTCAGAGTAAACAAATAACCAACATTAAATTAACACAAGTTTAAATAGTACAAAGGAAACAATGAAAAATATTTTTAGTTCAATCAAAATCACAACATCAGAATGGGGTTTTGTGAAGACTTTTTAGTAGTTTTATAGTTGAAATCATGAGTCAATTAAAGCTGGACCACCATGGAAAACCTTGAAGCACTGAACGGCTGCTTCATCCTAGTGTGGGACTCCTCAGCAGAGCGCATCCTAGATCCCTCTCCCGAGAGATTTAAACTCAGGACCTATCAGTCTTGCGCGCTAACGCTCAACATCTGGACCACTCAGTCTAACTTCAACCAATCCACGAAATCATAATAGGTGTGAAAATGTCGAAGTTAAGTTATACATGTTCAAAGTGAATTTTTATTATCTGTCATTGTATTAATTTGTGTGTCAGAATGTGGATATGAAAAATGTACTCATTTGTAATATGAAATAGTAAGGTTGAAAGTGTATGTGTGTGTGTGTGTGCGTAGATTGTGTGGTAAATAAACAAGGTCTGACATTGTTTTAAGACCCATAGTGGACTTCACAAATACTCCTACATAAGTTTTATGTAAGCTAAATACTGAGGCCACTTCAACACAATCTAATCAATGTCGTAAAGAATCCAAACGAATTCAAATCAAAGATCTCGGAATTATCTATCAACAAATACGAAACAATGGTAAGCTTTGATATTGTTTCTTTATACACTAATATTCCAATTGATAAATGGCTACACATCGTTAATAGTTTACTAGAGAATGATCATACTCTATTTAGAAGATGTCCATTAAGCATTAGTTCAATTATGATATCCCTCAAGTTTTACTTCAATTTAACACTTTTCACTTTCAAAAGGGACTTTATGTAAAAAACGAATGGAGTACTGTTATAACGTATGAATTTGTCCTCTATATATATATATATATGCGTCCGATGATACAGGAAATACGTACGAGCAGTTTTGAGTGCGTATCAGACCCTGCTTTCTGCCTAGCCCAGCCAGTTAAGTCCAGAACGCAAATAACAGACTCGGCAATATGAATCATTATTTACAAACACACTGAGTTTTTATACAAACCAAAGTAATCAATAAAACTGATTATAACTCAAGAATCGTATGATAATAAGTCAATGGTCAAAATAAAGCTAATGATAAGAGAGACACGAATATGAATAGTTCAGTTACGTAATAATTGTACAATAGGAAATAGGCATATTACATTGATCCATAAATAGACCTAAAAGTTACCATTCGTAATTCACCGGGGGATATAATAAGTACTCATGGAATCCCCAGTATCTCCGATTTTACAAATTTATTTATATCCCACATTGAGTTGCCTATTTTTGTCAGCACCATCAGATCACGCATCTGGCTCAGATATGTAGATAGCACACTTGTCGTTATCAAAAAATACTCTTCTTAGAAACTTCTCCAAACACATAAACGTACTTTCAGAACATACCAAATTCACTTTTGAACAAGAAGATGAACATAGTGAATTATCATTCTTCAACTGTTTAGTTAAAAGGAATTCTAGTGATAGTCTAAATCTAGCTTTATATACCGAAAACCGACACATTCAGATCCGTATATTGATTTTAACTTTGTATATCCATTCAATGCGAAAAATATCCTAGCCGTGAATGTTTTCTGAAGAGCAACTAAGATCATTCCTTCAGACGAAGGCAAGTTAAAAGAAAGAGAGAATATAATAAACATCCTACGATTTCATAAAACAAAACTGTCTCACTGTAAATAACAAAATATGACAGAATAATTACAACAAATATTGTGAACAAACAAACTTAAAGCTTTCTATAAGACAACTAACACTATTGAGGTAAGGTGGTGGTTGGAGGTGGTCAACAGGAAACCCTGGATCCGGGTTTCGTGCTACTTGGCACTCGTCAGCAAAGTGTACCTGTAATCTTTGAGGGAACTGATGCTCCCTGACGGATTCGATCCTGTGTCACTCAGCTTCACAGTCAGTGTCGAGCCACCTAGACTGGTGGCCACATTGCAACTTGATCGACAGCATTCGATCAGCACTAAGAAGGACTTGACATGCATGACATTGATCATCACCCAGTGATCAATCAATTGTGACAACTAACACTCTAAGAAACGCCTTAGTTAGAATGAAAGATAAGATCTCGCTCAGTTCTACACAAAATTGTGTTTACAGATTAGGTTGTACCGATCGTGATACGTTCTACATTGAAGAGTCTTTTTGTGAGATCTCGACTCGTGCCATGGAAAACTTAAGTGGCACAAAAAGACTTAATGGTTTTGCAGAACTAGAAAATCCTCAGGTTAGATCAGCAATAGCAGTATATGCTATTGATATAAAGATAGGCGAGTAGCCGAAACGTCTCACATAATGCTAAATCCCTCTGCCCTCACTTGGAAAGAAGGCCTAGACTGTTTATCCAAACAACCACATTTGACTTAATTTATTTTCCACATAATTTACCCACATACACACACACTTTCAACCCTTAACTTCATATTACATATTATGTACATTTTTCATGTCCACATTCTAACACATAAATTCATATAATACAGGTCATACAAATTCACTTTGACCATGAATAACATGACTTCGATATTTTCACACCTATTATGATTTTGATTGGGAGATATCAACTCTCTGAAGATAGTGGTGAATGGTTGCTCAATTTAGTGGATTGGTTGAAGTTAAACATTAACACTATTGGATGCCGGTTCAGTGGTCTAGAGGTTAAGCGCTCACGCACGAGACTGATAGATCCTGGGTCCGAATCTCACAGGGGAAATCATGGATGCGCACTTGTGAGGAGTGCCACTATAGGATGAAGCTGCCAACCACTGCTTCCAGGTTTCCCATGATGATCTAGCTTCAATTGACAGCAGTAGCATACACTAGAGTATAACTTCATTGAGATTAGCTTCAGCTAGCCAACTAAAACCCAGTTCTTCGACTGACGTTATATTACTTTTAAGGGAAATGGAAAGTTTTGATATTGCTAAATAATCTCAGTTAAATGGTGGAGATAAATTAAACATTTTTAAGCACCTTTCATTTCAATGATCAATTGTTAACACTGACATTTTTCATTTATCCTGATTATTATGATATTTCCTAGATTACCCTGATTTACTATCTTCTTAAAACTACATGTTCAATTCTAGCAAACTTTTATTTTATATTTGAATTCATGAGTCATTTGAGGCTGGATCACCATAGAAAACCTGGAAGAACTAGGTGACCGTTTCGTCCTATTGTGGTACTCCTCATAAGTGCGCATCCACGATTCATCCCGCCAGATTCGGACCCAGGATCTATCAGTCTCACGCACGAACGCTTAATCTCTAGACCAGTGAGCCGGCATCCAACGGTGTTTATGTTTAACTTCAACAAATCCACGTAATTGAGCAACCATCCACTACTGCTGAGAAGTCTCACAATAGGATGAAACGGCCATCCAGTGTTTCCACCCCTTTTGATAAAACTTTCATTTATGAGCAAAGATGGATAGTTGCTAACAGTGGAACCAAGGACGCGCATTTCATCTTATTTGGGACTCGTCAGCTGGATATACTTGCATCTCACAGTTGATGTTCACTCTGGGACACGAACCCAGTAACTTTCGATTCAAACGCCATCACTTTATCCACTCGGCCACTGAGTCCTGATAGCCACTTGCTTGTGCAATGGGATGAAACAATACGCGCAGTAGCACATATGCCAATAAGAGACTGACCATTTGCAGTCCTAAAACATCAATGGGAAGATTCAAACGAACAATTCTAAGTGAGTTTTTTTTTCATCCAATCTATCAGATAACAGTAGATCTAGGTTTCAAATTGTTTTAAGAATAGTCACTTCACTTAGATACTATTTGTACATTTAATGTGTCATCTTTAATTACTTACTAATTTATGCCTAAGAATCAAATATATTCGATAATTTAAGTTACTTCCTTCCTTCCTTCCTTACTTACGCCTGTTAACCCTCATGGAGGAGCATAGGCCTCCCTCCTACATTCTCCATCCAACCCTGTCTTGGATACATCCTTTCCAGTTCTTTCCAGTTGTTATTCATCCTATAGCTCTTCTAGCATTACTACCGGTCCCAAGACCGAGTAAAGGAGGAGGTTTGGACACAGGGTTAACAACCCCATCCCGTAAGGAAACTAACTCGCTACAAAAAAAACGCTAACCAGAAAAAAATAATTCAGCTAATTTAAGTAGTATATGTAATCGAATAAATAGTTTTATTATATATGAAATCAACCAATCAAATTTGTTATAGATAAAATTGTGCATCATTGTGTCTTTACCAATTTAAATGTCAATAAATCAATAAAATAGTGTACACATTAAAGAACACACCTTTACATTAATGTAATTCAAATACCCTTCCAGTAATAATGTTAATTTAATTATAATCATTTATTTATTATGGGTAAGTGTTTGTTAGATTTATTTTAAGTATTGAATAGGGTATAATTCATTATTTTTTGGTTCAATTCAAGAGTCAATTGAAGCTAGATTACTATAGAAAACCTGGAAACACTGGATGGCTGTTTCGTCCTATTGTAAGACTCCTCAGCAGTATGTATCCATGATCTCACCTCGCAAGATTCGAACTGAGGGTTTATCAGTCTCATACGTGAGCGCTTAACCTCTAGACTATTGAACCGGTATCCAATGGTGTTAATGTTTAACTTCAACCAATCCACGAAATTGAGCAACCATTCACCAATTATCTTCAGTGAATTACTATCTCACAACAGATCCGGTTTTACTCCCCTAACTTCAGTTGACTCATGAATTCAACTATAAAAAATTACTAAAATCTCCACAAAACCCCCCCTTCTGATTATTCATTATTTATTTAGGATTATGTAATCGCGGTATCATTCTATCATAATGTGATAAGTTAATAGACAGAATGAAATGTTAAGAGAGAGAAAGAGAGTAAAAGAATTCATCCATTTATCTGATATAGGCACATAGTTAAACTATAAATTGAAATTGTATAATGTAGACTTCATTAAATGACTTCTTAGTTTCTAGGTTCAATCACTTATAGAGTTATAGGTACAATACTTACTTATTTACGCCTGTTACCGCTCGTCGAGGAGCATAAGCCGCTCACCAGCATTCTCCATTCAACCCTGTCCTGGACAATCCTTTCCAGTTGTTATTCACCTTTTTCATACCTTCTTCTATTTCCCGACGTAACGTTTTCTTTGGTCTTCCTCTTTTCCGCATCCCTTTCGTATTCCAAGTTAGGGATTGTCTCGTGATGAATATTGGTGATTTCCTTAATGTATGACCTATCCATTTCCAACGTCTTTCCCACAGTAGACTATTACTAATTGTATCCGGTCAACGAACATTCAGTATCTTGAGTAGACAACTGTTTATAGATATTTGTACCTTCTTGATGATGGTTGTAGTAGTTCTCCACGTTTCAGGACTGTCTTGACGTTCGTATTGAAGATTATCACTTTGATATTGGTCGACAGTTGTTTTGAATTCCATATGTTCTGCAATTGTAGAAATACTGCCCTTGCTTTGTCGATCCTCGTCTTTACGCCTGCATCAGATACTCCTTGTTGATCAATGATGCTTCCCAGGTACATGAATGTTTCCACCTCTTCCAGAGTTTCGCCATCAAGTGTGATTGGTTTGACATTCTCCGTGTTGTATTTGAGAATCTTTATTTTTCCTTTGTGTATGTTGAGGCCTATTAATGCAAAGGCTGCTGCTACATTTGTTGTCTTCGTCTATATTTGTTCGTGTGTATGAAATAAGAGGGCTAGGTCGTCTGCGAAGTCCAAATCATCTAATTGGTTCCGAGATGTCCATTGTATTCCGTGCTTCCCTTCAGATGTCGAAGTCTTCATAATCCAGTCAATCACCATAAGAAAGAGGAAGGGGGAGAGTAGACAGCCTTGTCTGATTCCGGTCCCTACTGAAAATGCGTCTGTCATCTATAGGTACATACCATTCATTATTCAATGCTATTCAAATTAATGTCAGTTTATGATTTCAATAAGTTTCAATATGAATAATTTTAGAATTTAGGGCGAAACGGCCATCCAGTGCTTCCAGATTTCCCATGGTGGTCTAACTTTAATTGACTCATAAATTCAACTATTAAATTAATAAAATCACCATAACCCCCCTCCCTTCTGATAGTAAATATTAAACCGACGTCATTCATGATAGTTTCTGATTGTTGGCTTCATAGGTTTATCAGAATGGGTAGATCAATAATGCAATTAGAAACAGTTATGAAGTAATACATGTTTTGTTTTTTAATTAAAAAGTTTTGCATTTCACAGAGATTGTTTAAAGAAACACCATTGAATTTATGGTAAGCAAAGATGACTAGTGGCTAGCAGTGGAATCCACTTTCACGCACGTTTCGTCCTATTTGAGACTCGTCAACTGGATGTACCTGCATCTCACAGTTGATGATCACTCTGGGACTCGAACCCAGTAACTTTCGATTCAAACGTCATCGCGTTATCCACTCAGCTACTGAGTCATGATAGCTACTTGCTTGTGCAATGGAGTGAAGTTTAAATTCACTTAGTATTGTTTGTTTGAATCTTCCCATTGATGTGTTAGAACTGCAACTGTTCAGTCTCTAATTGGCATATGAGCATACTGTGCGTATTGCCTCTATATAGCCTTAATTCACAAGCATGGTAAGCAAAGAAGGATTCAATTGCTAACCACTATCCATCTTTGCTTACCATGCTTGTGAATTTAGGCTATATAGAGGCAATACGCACAGTATACACATATGCCAATTAGAGACTAACCAGTCGCATTCCTAAACATCAATGGGAAGATTCAAACAAACAATACTAAGTCAATTTACCATTGGATTAGATAATAAACATTAATTATAGTTATCTGGTCTGAATTCGTGTAGTAACCTCGACAAACCGTTGGAGACGTTGGATGATATAACTTGGAATTGGTCACAGAAGCTTAAATGCATTTACTTTTTATTCTCCTGTAGATCTTAAGTTCCAGTTGTTCTATTCCTATTACCTTTAGTCTTTTTGGACCATATTCTTGATATTTAGTGTTTACACTGGCGTATTATTTCGATTCTCTTGGCAACTTGAGCTGGCACAAATTTTTGTCAGACTATTCGTTGATTATAAATAACTGACATTGTAGACTATTACACTACATATCAAGATAAAACAAGGTCATTTTACCTTGAAACATTGATGATACTAATCATACTATTACCTCATTTATATTGATTGATTTTCAATGTAATGCTAGTTTAGTTTCCAACACCAATAGTATTTCGTCGATTCACTGATGATTTGGTTATTAGTCTGGGTGAATTGACATCGTGTGTGTTATTTCTTGATGCTCTTAGTCTAGAATAGATCCACTTGAACTACAGACCACGTTGCATTCTGATTGACGGGATTCGATCAGCACCTAGGACTAAACGAGTATGAGATTCTTTGTACTTAGTATCTCAGTTCTACAAGAAATCAGTTGTGATTTTATTAAGTCAGTATTACAGTCTCAGACTATAATAAAGGGTAATTTCGGGCGAAAACCCACTAGCTGCATCAGTTTTCTCAGTACTGGATGTTCATTTCATCTTAGTAGATATCCACGAACCCGCATCCGGTAATCGAACTCAGAACCGCCAGTTTTCGCTTCAATGCCTAATCTCTAAACTGCTGAGTCGGAATTCAATGATGATGTGGTGTGTACTACCTATGCTGACAGATATAAATAGTATGTAGCAGCAATCATATGTGGTATGCCTGCCAGCAGAAGGTTGAGATGATTGAATTGAAGGGAGGCAGAGAACAATTGTAGTAATGACTGAAAGAATCATGGAGCGTATAAAGGACAACTGAAGGAAGATGTACAGACGATGTATTTAAAATGTGTTTTTCATATATTGGGAAGCCACTTTTTAATTTCGCGTTAAGCAATAAATCCTCTTTACCCCACCTGAGTTCTCGTTTAGTATAGTGCTAATGCCTAACTTCAACAAATCCACGATACTACTTAATCATCATTCATTGCTTGAGGCAAATAACTGTCCCACATCAAAACGGTTGAGCTCTATTGATCACACCATCACACTAGGACTCCAGGAGTTATAACTTGAACCTAGTCACTGTTGAGCATAAGATAGTGATCCAGCTCAGATCAGCATGTAATTTAAACTATGGAAATCCTATAATCTCAACAAACCTCCCATACTACAAATCCATATATATTGTTTTCTGTAACCTTGTGAAAACGGAATAAATTGAAATTATAAGAATTTAAGCAAGTATGTAAAGTAGCAGACAGGCAGTGGAGCATTGTAAGGAGATGCAGTAGCCGGTGACCAACAATTGATTCATACGCCATTTGTTCCCTCAGGATACTGGAGCCTATGTGCACCATTGGTTTGGAATCGAGGTTCTCCAACTCCCCTAGGTGGACCCTCCATGTCCACCAACCCGATTAAAGTTCCGGACATTCGCTTTTCGTCCTCTCAATTTCGTAAACACCCCCACCATTGTGAGAAGGGAGAGAGTAGGACTTCCCTGGCAGAGGCTATATACGTGTGGCCATGTGAGAGCGTTTCGAGAGGAAGAGTGGACTTTCCCCACTCTCAGCCATACCAGGGCATTTGGTGGCAGTTGACTTTAAGGAAACCCATGTTAGTTAACAAGAACATCAATCAGGACAAACGGATGTATTTGAAGTCAAAATTACAGAATGCCTTAGTAAAATCTGAGAATCATACAGTAAATACTTCATTTGCAAAATGTCAATCAATCGTCTCAGACTTCGTTGTTCTTTCATTTCCATACAAATCATTCTCTATTCTCGTTCTTTTCCCTTCAATTTTCTTAACCTTCTGCCCACAGGCATTTCACTTCTGATCGATGATGCATACTACTTATATCTGTCGACATCAGTAATACACACCACACTAATAATTATTTGATTAAATCAACTTCGTGGATTGGTTGAAGTTAGGCATAAACACCATGGGATGCCGGCTCAGTGCCCTGGCGCGAGACTGGTAGGTCCTGGGTTCGAATCTCGCGAGGCGAGGTCGTGGATGCGTACTGCTGAGGAGTCCCACAATATGATGAGAGGACCGTCCAGTGCTTCCAGGTTTTCCCTGGTGGTCTAACTTCAATTGACTCACACTTTCAACTATGATAAATCGAATTTATCAGTTTTCTGTAATCGATGTTGACTTAATCATATGAGGTTAGTTAATATGAGAACATAATCTGTTTATAATGACAATCACATACCGAAATATTTTAACAACACACAGTTTTGATCAGATTTTTTCAATCTGAGTCATAAAAAAATTTTAACTGTTAACAAGAAAAGAGACAATTAAGTTTGTTTAAATTCACTTGTTATTGTTTGCTCGTTTAGTAGCTAAATGGATAACAGGATAGTGTTCGAAGCGAATGGTACAGAGTTCGAGTCCCGGAGTGAATAACAATTCTGGTATGCAGGTACATTCAGTTGATGGGTTCCAAGTAGGACGAAACGCGCGTCCTGAATTCTATTGCTAGTCATCATCCATCTTTGCTTATAAGTTTGTTTAAATTCATTTTTTATTGTTTGGTTGGATCTTTGCAATTATGCTTAGAGTTGTAATTGATCAGTCTCTTATTGGCATATGTACATTCTGTGCGGATTGCTTCGATATTTCCTTAAATCACAATCACTACAAGCAAAGATGGGTAGTAGCTAGCAGTGGAATCCAGAATATGAGTTTCGTCCTTTTTGGGACTCGTCAGGTGAGTGTACCTATAAAACTGAGAAAAAGATTATACATAATTGAGACCATAAACCGATAAATCTTCGTTCACCATGAAAAACTTGGAAGCACACAGTAGCCGTTCTCTCCTATTATGAGACTTCCCAACGGTGCATGTTCAGGAACCCGCATCCGACAATCAAACCAAGGACCCTCTGTCTCTCATATAATCGCCTAATCTCTAGGCCATTGAGTTAGTATTCAACGGTGTTAATATCTAACCTAAATCATTTTGCCTCAACAATTTCCACAAACCCTTATTGAAAAATGATATTTGTTGAGCTAAACTGGTGTATATATATACGTTTTTCATTGATTTCAATCTGTTAGATCTAAATGTTAAACCTTTTAAAATTTCAATCACTTCAATAAGCTGATCACTTCAGTTACCTTGATAGTTACAGGTACCTTGATTAAATCGATAATTCAGAAAAATTTCATACTTGTTTCAAAGTTTGATGAGTTTATCTCAATTGCATTATGGACTGATCTCAATACGATGACGGTAAAAGTGCTCTAATAATGATTACTTACTTACTTACGCTTGTTACTCCCAATGGAGCATAGGCCGCCGACCAGCTTTCTCCAACCCACTCTGTCCTGAGCCTTCTTTTCTAGTTCTATCCAATTTTTATTCATTCTTCTCATGTCTGTCTCTATTTCTCGGCGTAATGTGTTCTTTTGTCTTCGTCTTCTCCTTTGGCCTTGAGGATTCCATGTGAGGGCTTGTCTTGTGACGCAGTTGGGTGATTTCCTCAAAGTGTGCCCTATCCACTTCCAGCGCCTCTTCCTGATTTCTTCAACCGCTGGAATCTGGTTTGTTGTTTCCTACAGCAACTTGTTGCTCTAATAATGATAGCGCTTCGTATTTTTGTGTAAGAAATTAAAATTGCAATGTTAGACATCTTGTATGTCTTGATTAACTAGGTGAAATTACCAATATCGGGTTCCTAAAATGCTTGAAATCGATATTAAAGAAATATATTTAGCTACCAAACAGTAAATATAACATGGTACTTAAGCTAGATTACAATAAATACTTGTTGCTGATGAAGATTGTATGCTAAGTGTTATAACTTGTAGCCTGGATTCCCTGGTAAATTTATCACGTGGTAATACCACCAATTAGAGAGCAGTGAATTATCGATCGGACCGATGACATACGAAGCCCGTAAGAGCAGTCTACAGTATTTGCCGGTTCTGCTTTCTGCCTAACCCAGCCATTTAGGTCCACAACACCAATCTCAGCCCCTGCGGTATGAATCATTTATTTCAAACATACTGGGTTTATATACCAACCAGATAAACCACATCGTACCACAAAATATTAAACAACATGTGCACAAGAGTTAGCCAAATGTGGCTGATAGTAAGTGATAGATAGGGCATAATTCAAGAATGGTAAATCGTATAATAATAGTTGATAGGTTAAAATAAAGCTTATAATAAGGGGGACATGAATATGAATAGTTTAGCTATCTAACAATTATACGATAAAAAATATGTGCATAGTATTGATCTATAGGCGGATTCCAAAAGTTACCATTCATTATTCTTATCGGGACATAACACTAAGCTACTTGACATAATTTAAGGGAACAGTGAATTATGTCTTTGTGGTTTGTTAGTGGTCTCGAAATCGAACTCCTGCCTCTAAAACTCAATCGCCAGCACTTTAAATTTTTTGAATAAAACGGTGGCAAAGCAACATTTCATTTTAGCTGATGCCATTTTATGTTGAATATCTGAAGCCTAATTGGTAATTCTAATATATAATTCTAGTTCAACTCCTATTTCATATTACAGCTAATGTTAATTGGAGACAAGAATTTTATAGGTTAATTACTCCAATTCACAACATTAGCCCAACTCCTCCTTAACCTTGTTCCTCTACGATAATGAATAATTTAACATGTAATGGATTATATATCATATCAAAGCCGTTATTCCATTGTAATTGTTTTTGCTTTTTATGACTAATTATATTGTAACTAGGTAACTTTCCTTTATTGGTTGATAAGTCACTCAATGTCGTCAGTATAGTATAGTGTAGAAAACCATACAACATCGGACAAATGTTCAATCTAGTATGGGATTCCTCACTAGTGAACATCCACAACCCAAGTCAGAGACTGAGTATAGATCTTCAAGTTCATATATATTAAGAGAGTATGTTATATTTCGACCACTGACTTGACATTCATTTTTATATTGAATCAATATCTACAAGCCATACGTCCTAACATACAATTACCTGAATACTAGTGGCTAACTATGAAAAGAATACCTAGAGTTCTAATAAAAATCTATGACCGATAACATTCAGTTTTATTAAGAACAAAACAGTTATCCTCAATGATCGTGACTGATTATCATTTAATATGGAAAAGTGACTAATTTTAGAAATATGAACCCTTGAAGGCAATCATGGTGGTCAGGCTTGGATGTTCCAGGCTTTAAACAGTAGGGAAGAGAATTACAGATGTCATTATCCAGTAATTCATGTGTTTATTTTTTGTCAATTGTTTTCTTATTAAACTATATTCTTTACTAATTTTATAAAATTTCCATAAATGACCCATAAATGACCAACGATTACGCCTCTCGGGATTCGAACCTAGGACCTATCAGGTTCCAAGAGGTATTCTAGTGAGAAGTAGCGACCAGTGGAATTCAACTAGGTCTGTTGTGAGATAGTAACTCACTGAAAACAATCGTGGATAGTTGATCAATTCTATGGATTAGTTGAAGTTAGACATCAACACAGATGGATGCCAGGTCAGTAGTCTATCGGTTAAGTGCTCGCGCGCGAGACCAATAGGTCCTGTGTTCGAATCCCGCGAGCGGGATTGTGAGGAGTCTCACGATAGGACGAAACGGCCATCCAGTGCTTCCAGGTTTTCTACGATGATCTAGTTTCAATGGATTCATGATCTCAACTATTAAAAAATTACTATAATATCCATAAAAACCCCTTCTAATATATATTACTTATCATTAATAAGTAGTACTATAAAATTGAATAGTTTATATTTAATGTAAACATTCGAAACTTAATGAATTAACATTGAAATAGATTACAAACTATTGATTTCAATTATTGTTTAAAATTGTAGACATGTTTTAAAAAAAATATAAACATGGTGATTAGTTTAGATAGGAAAAACAAAACAGTTACCAATCATAGGATATATTGAATGTTTCAATTATTTAATGTGCATGGCGTACATTCAAAAAAATTTGTACAACCTTTCAAAATATTCAACCAATGAATATTTAAGCAGTAATTATAAATCTGATTGATTGATATTGACAACAACTGATGTGTCGTGTACTTGTATCTTCTTATTGTTGTTGACGTCTGTAATTGATCAGTCTCTTAATAACATATGTTCATCTTAAAGTGGTGGTTAGAGGTGATCAACAGGAAACCCTGAACCCGGGTTTCGTTCTACTTGGCACTCGTCAGCAAGGTGTAATTGTAATCTTGAGGAAACTGGTGCTCCCTGAGGGACTCAATCCCGTGTCACTCAGCTTCACAGTCGATCAGCACTAAGAAGGATTTGAAAAGCATGACATTGATCACCATCCAGTGATTAATCAATTGTGATATGTTCATCTTGTACGGACAGCTTCGATATTGCCTTAAGTCACAAATTTTATAAGCAATGGTGGACTTAGGACTCAGTGGCTGAGTGGATAACATGTTGGCGTTTGAAGAGAATGGTACTAGGTTCGAATCCTAGAGTGAACATCAACTCTGCGATGCAGGTACATTCAGCTGACGAGTCCCAGATAGGACGAAACGCATGTCCTGGATTCCACTACTATCCACTATCCATCTTTGCTTATGATCTTATGGTTTGTTTCGATTATGTATTTGGCAATAGAGGATGATGGATGTTTATCCTCTGCTCATATCGGGTCATTTGATTCTATTTGTTTCCGTAACCATTTTGCTACATGTTCACACACCCTAATTTTCAGATCACCATTGCTCCTCCCTATGTATGTGTGACCACACACATTTAAATTGGTAAACACAGTGGGATGTGACACAATCGTTCTCATGTCTCTTGGGTTTTGAATAAAGCATGGACCTCGTTCTCTCATTGATAATGACCTTCGTTGCATAATACGTTTTGCTGATGACTGATTTAAGCTTTTGTTTCAATAAATATCAGACAATCCAAAAACAATACATCGATCAGATTGGAAGTGTTTTGTAGCAGTTTTCTCTACAAAAAGTAGTGAAATCGGTGTTGTTTGTTAATTATTTTGAATCCATGTCTGCTGTTGATCTTATGTGCACGATCTATTAGGTGCCTAACGATTGATGTTGTAAAGACGTTACTACTTTTCAAGTATTGATTCCTTGGAAAGTGTTCAGAAAATCTGACAGAGGGTGTTGCAAGTAAGTGTAGGTTTATGAATGTGATTAACAGTGATATTATTAGGGTATTGATCTTAGAATAGCCAAGTGAACAATGACAAGGAGAGCCCTAACGATCATAAATAGCCGACATTTTGTAAAAAGCCTATTCTTTCCTGTCTTCCGTTCAAGGGTATTAAGATTCCCGAAAGAATTAGTGGACGAATAAACGCAGCACTGAGAGAAAACTTTCCTATAGCTCATTCGGTTTCACTATGTGACAGTAAATTTTTGTTGAGTTAGAGATGTAATCATTAGTCTATTCAGATCACAACTGACATTCTGTAGGAATGGCTGGGAAGTTGGGTGACGGGATCAAGTCCTCCAGGGAGTACCAGTTCCCTCAAGATTACAAGTACACCTTGTTGATGAATGTTTCATACCACGAAATTGAGGTCTAGGGTTTCCTGTCCACCACTTTAATACTAAACAGTTTATATCCAATTAAAGATTTGACTACTACTAACTCGTTTTTTTTTTCACTATCTTTTCTTTATTATTTAGAAGAAGTTTCCCTTAAACTCTTAGACGTTCTACCAACCAGTGTACTACTAAATGTATTCGATGTTAAATTATTAGATCAATGTGTAATATGCATGGAGAAGTATTGTATTGGAGATGAAGTGATACGACTTCCATGTTTTCATGCATTTCATGAACATTGTTTTATAGACTGGATTTTAGAGGTAACTTTCAATACATTTGATAACATCAGTATTAATATTTAAGTATAGGATTGTTGAGTCTTATTGAAATTATGAACACATTATTGTTAGACAACCATTGAAAAACCGGAAGCACTGAACGGTTGTTTCCATCTAGTATGGGACTTTTCAGTAGTACACATACACAAACCTGCAGTAAGCAATCGCCCGCAAAAAACCTATGGTCTTGTATACGAACCCTTATCCTTTAGATCTTTGAGCTGGCATTCAGTGTTGTTTAAGTTTAACTTCTATCAATCCATGGTATTGAGAGACCATCTTCCATTGTCTCCAGTGAGTAACCATCTTATGTGGTGTTGTGGAGATTGCTAAGCGTGAATTTTCATGTTACTAACAGTTTTTGATTTCACAAACAATAAAAACAAGGAAGTACTAGACGAGCTTTTCCTCCTAATATAGGATTCCTGGATAATGTGCATTCACGATCTCACTGAAAACAGATTCCAGGAGCTTCAAGCTTCATAACGAATGTTCCGGGTAAAGTCGTTGACTCACATTTGGACGGAATAGCTGTTACGTACTCCCAAGATTTCGATGGTTGTCTAGTCAAAGTCAGCCATATAAAAAGATGATATTCAAAAAAATAACTGGATAGTTTGTTTTAGCTGAACATCATGATGATCCATACGTTCAGAATTATTGATTTATACTTTATCATTTTTCATGTTTTCCTTTCTTTTTGTTCCTCAAGTGTTTAGAATGTCCAATATGTCGATGGCCAGTTTTTGAATTTGAGTAATGCTAAAAGAAATGACTTGTCTTGTTATATTGATCTAATTAAATACCATTCTAATCATCTTATTGTTAAAGACTAATGTAAATAGCCTTTGAATATCTAAAATACTTTTTATAACGGTCTTTTCTTTTTTTAATACAAAAGTTAATTATCTTATCAGTAAAAGGTAGGGTTATCTTCAATATATGCTCCCAAATGCCCTGGTATGGCTGAGAGCGAGGAGAATACGCTCTCCCTCTCGAAATGCTCTCAAATGGCTACGCGTATGCAACCACTAACAAGGAAGTTCTACTCGCTGTCTTTTCGTGGGAAGGGTGTTGTTTACTAAATTGAGAGGACGAAAAGCGAATGTCCGGAGCTTTAACCGGGTTGATGAACATGGAAAGTCCACCTTGAGGAGTTGGAAAACTCTCATTCCAAACCAATGGGCTCCACTATCCTGAAGGAACAAATGGAGTATGAGTCAATTCTTGGTCACCCGTTACCATGGAACTACATCTCCTTACGTTGCTCCATTGCCTTGTGAACCAGATCTTTAGGTCAAAGGCTCCGGGTGTGGCCCCCTAAGTAAACCACCTGCTTCGGTTTGGGCACTCGGGTAGTATCACAGCCCTCACATAAATTAAATGAGATTTGTGTTTTTCGATTTCCATTCATCAGTAAGATAGATTAGAAACTATTAAGATGATGTTACTATATAACGATTAAAAGTGTATTACATAATGTTATTCAGAGATAGTCATTTTGAACTCTGTCAATGGTTCCAAATTGAATGAAGAACTTAAATGTTGTAAATACTATTCTCTATGAAGTTATGGATGATCACTGTTGAGATATCTGGAATTCATCTTGAAAACACTTCAAGTACTTTGATACCATGAAGCATATATACAACTAATAAGAGATTGATTTGTATTGAATGTTTGGACGTTGTTGTGAATGTTGTGAACTGTAATTGATCAGTCATTTTTGTAATATGTGAATCCTGAATCACTATATAACTCTGCTTATAATCCTTATGAATTAATGGCAGAATAGGGGTGATTCGAACAAAATATTTATATGCTAACAAAGACTGGTCAATTTCTGTTCAAAAAACCAAAAAGACAATTCAAATAAACAGTACAAATGAATTACAACTCCCTTCGTTGCTAAAGTCAGCTATTCGAGGTTACTAGCTAAGTGGTTAATGTGTTTCGCATTTAAAGCAAAAGGAACTGGGTCCGAGTCCCTATGTGAATATTAAGATTGAAGTAAAGGTAAATCCAACTGAAAAGCTCCTAATAGAATGAATCGCTTTTCCTGTGTCCCACAGGTGTGTTCCAAAGATGTTATTAGGTTCGAGTCCTACGTGTGGGATCGTAGGTGCTCATTGCTGAGAAGTTCCACAGTAAGACGAAACGGATGTCCATTTCTTCGAGGTTTTCAATAGTGGTCTACTTTATATCAACTCATGACTTCAACTATTAAGAAAGTCACTATAATCTCCACATAGCCCCATTCTAATAAGACTATTTACACTCATAAATAGAAGAATTAAGACTATACAAATATCAAAATTGATAAATAGAAATGAAATAACTTGATCTAATCACATATACAAATGGTTAAAAGAATTTTAGAAAAATACCCAAAGGGCTATTAGTTTTTTTTTCTTTATTCATAAACAACTTTATTGACAAATCAATACAGTTAATCAGAGGAAACATTAATACTACTACTACTACTATTAGTAGTAGTAGTAGGATTACAATAAATGAATGAAAAATGTTTATTCATTTTAATCTTGAATCGAATAGATCAGAGGGGGTCTTGTGGAGAATTCAGTATTTTCATAGTTGAAATCATGAGTCAAATGAAGCTAGACCACCATGGAAAACCTGGAGGCACTGGACGGCCCTCTCATCCTATTGTGGGACTCCTCAGCAGGGCGCATTCACGATCTCGCTTCGCGAAAATAGAACCCAGGACCTATTTGACCTACCAGGTCTGTTGGGAGATATAAACTCACTGAAGACATTGATGAATGGTTGCTCAATTTCGTGGATTGGTTGCAGTTAGACATTAACACCGCTGGATGCCGGCTCAGTGGTCTATATGTTCGAATCTCGTGAGGCGCGATCGTGGGTGTGCACTGCTGAGAAGTCCCACAATAGGAAGATAAAAGCCGTCCAGTGTTTCCAGTTTTACCGTGATAACTCATGATTTCAACTATATAAAATCACAGTTACGATTGTTGAAACGTTCATAATTGATAGGAATTTTAAATCAGTGACTTAATGGTCAGAAGTAATTCATTTTGTATTGTTTGTTTGAATTTTCTCAATTATGCTTAGTTTTATGATTGATCAGTTTCTTATTGGTATATGTACATCCTGCACGGATCGCCTCGATATTGCCAAATGTCACATGAATTATAAACAAAGATGGATGTTGACGAGCAGTGGGATCCAGGACACACGTTTCGTCCTATTTCGGATTAGCCTTCTGTATCCGTGATGAGATTTCGTCGCACACCAGACCACAAGGGCTGATGAGACTCCCAAGATATATAAGCAGTCAACACTGTCAACTACTTCACTCCCTATCATTAGTTCAGGTGTCGATGCAACCCAATCCTGAAGTAACATTTTGAGGAGAATCGCATCCTGAACAAGCCTGCATTGTTGCTTATAGTGGTCAGAAGACTCTTCATTTTGTCAGCGTCTTCACCAAATAGAACTATGTCATCGGCATATTCCAAGTCAACAAGTGAGTCTCCCGGTAAAATTTCAACTCCTGGGCGGGTGTGCACATTTTACACGGCTGCCTAACTGTTTTTCTAGTTGTTCCTTGAAGATATTCTTAGCTTGCCTATCGTTAAGTAGAACCCTAAGAGGCTTCCTTGCAACGTCTTTCCTACATCCGGCAAGACAGACAAATACGCGCTCACACTCGAGCATGGTTTGAATCTAAACATGTGCTCCAGAATGAGCGACGGTCTTCTGCCGAGCCCCTCCATCGGTGTGATCTAGTCGGGTCCAACGTTGGGACGAATTCGGGGGCCGCCATATCAAAAGATATTTTTCCGTGTGCTTAAAGTTAGTATTTGAAAGAAACAGGTAGTTATCTGAGCATAGCTGCAACAGATGGTCACCATTATCTAATAGCCACCATTACTACATCAGAGCGCCTAGCTTTTCAGAGAAGGTCAGAAAGCTTTCTGTAAAACTCATCTTTTACATCATCTGAGCTGCAATCAGTGAGAGAGTAGGCAGAGGCAACGACGAGTGTCCCTATCTTTCCGAGTCCTTACTGTTTCGTTTAGCCGGATAGCAAACAGAAAACTGTCTACTGGGATACAGTCTAAAAGAGATAGTTCTGCCGTAGGACTCAATGCTATACCTACGCCAGAGTCCACGGAAAGCAGCATTACGGCTTCCGGATAAACGAAGCGTGAATCGAGATGGTTCTTTATTTTGATATGATGGGGTTAAATGAATGACGCTACTCGGATCCTTTATGACTTGTTAGCTCCGTTCTTCAAAGGGCCTTACAGCCGAAGACGGAAATCCGTGAGGTAAGGTGAGGCATGACATTTTTAGGGTCGACCTTTTCTAACCCTTCCTTCCTTGTGAGAAGGCAGCATCGCTGCAGATGCTGGTTGTCCGAGGGAAACACCTTACTGCTGTCACATCCCTCTACAGTCAGCTGTACCACTTCGCCCTCAAACCTTGAGTTGTTGCTTTTAGTCTTATCGTTCTCCAATCGACCTGCTTGGCATGGTAGAACCTACAGGAACATATGTTCCGGCCAATATAGCTCGGTTGGGTCATCACGATAATTAAGCCCGACCACCACGTCAAGGTAGCAGCTACGGTCGAGAATAGGTCACCTACAAGTCAATTGGGAGTTAATCTCAACTGAGTAGAATTTATTCTGCTTTTCCCTAGCAAACTTAGTCAAAATTATACAAACAATAAATTAGGTAACTTGAGATAGTCGGTAAGAAGAAATCCTAGATCTAGGTTTCTTAGGAATAGACAGTCATCAGCATAACATGTTTATAGTAGTCTTAAGGGGACTAATGTTTCATGTGGAATCCTAATTCACCTACTGATGAATACCTCCAACCTGATCAATAGAACCCAATCAGAACTAACTATTCATCACTACTCAGTAGTCAATCAACTGGGTATAAAAGTAATACGTTCAATAATACCAACTCCATAATATCAACTCATTCATCCTTACTTTTTAATTTGAATGCAGCTTAACTGTTGAAAGTTCAAAATGAAAACTTTTGTCCATTTCATTAGATACTATTAAAATCGTCGCCTCCCACCCCCGGCTTTCCCAATTGTTTTCAACAATGAAACGCAAATAATATTAATTATAGTAGAAGTAATGGTATTATTATTAACAGTACAATATTATTATTAATAATTGAAATAAACGAGTAATCATAAAAGTTTTTTTTTGTTTTTGTTTTTTCAATTCAGTGCAACAAAAAAACTGGGAGAAAAAAATTATTGATCGATCAATGATTAAATGGGGTGGTAGTAGTAGTAGTTATATAAGTAGTAGTTAAGAGAGATTTATCTCGAAAGGGGGTGTGTTTTATACTCATTAAAAAGGGGAAGAGTGAAGAAACAATGGTAATTATAGTAACAATAATAATAGTAATAATAGTATTAGTAGTGAAACGAACGTTGTTTACCTCAGAGCAGCAGTAATAATAATCATTATTATTATAGTAATAATAATAATAGTAAGATTGGTAAGTAATAGGTAGTTAACCAATTCATTTTCAATCTGTTTTCCATTTATCCACTTACTCACTCACTCACTCACTCACTCACTCACACACACACATACACAAACAGAGTTCCTCTTTTGAATGCATGGTAACTCATGAGTATACACATACAAGAAGGATATAAAGTATAAGAGTCTAAAAATTAAATCTACTATTTTAGCCAAATATGAATCCATTGTATTTATGAGAGTATTCATTCAAATGATTGAACATTGAACAACAGGTATATATTGACACATTGAATACATATATATATATATATACCTGTACTTGAGCAAGAGGATAGTACACATGATAGTATTAAGGAAATAGATTGAATTCATGTGTTTGTGAAAAAAAAGAGAAGGCAACCAATTTAAGTTCATATATATATAGATTGTTAATAATCACCATAGTTTTTATAAAATTAATTGAACTACGATAATCCTGGTAACAGAACTTAAAAGAAACAGGGAGGGGGAACTATTACACAACTGATAAAATAAAATGAAGATAGAAAGAAGAATGAATAACCAAAAAATACTCAATGATGTCTAGTTTACATGTATTGATAATGTGAACATACACAAACTAACACATACGTACATACATAAGCAGCTTCATGTGAATATGAATGAGGAAGTGGGGAGGAGAGGAAAAAGACAACTGGGAATATGGGTAATCAGATGATTAAGCAGAAAGAATTAAGGAAAGAGAGAAAATTAACATGTAAGATATCAATTCATATTGACAGTTACATTTATAAGTGTATATGCTTCATTATATATATGTGTGTGTGTAACGGGCGGAGGGGGGAGTAAACAAACACTCCTACAATAATTCTGATAAAGATTCTTTCCCCTCAAAAATATCTAAGACTTGCTCATTTCACAGCATCGACACAACGCACGATGAATAATTCGCCCAAAATTGAATTGCTGAAGAGTAGTAGTAGTATTAGCAGTAGTAGTAGTCGTACCTAAATATTTTTAGCAAAGCATAATGCAGTATAGAGGCGGTAGTATACTCAACCTGTATGTGTGCATATACGTTTGAATATGCATAAGTTTATTCATAATTAGCAAAAATATAGAGAATAACTAAATTGATGTAAAGGGGGGGGTGTATAGCGCAGAAAAAAGAACTTTGATAGAGAAAAAAACATAATCAACAAGAACTTAGTTGCTGAGTGAAATCATAAATTCGTTAGCCAAAAAAAAGGAATACTGTTAATTTGTTTGTTTTTAAAAAAATAAGGAAACTAAGCCAAAAGAGGAAGAAAAAGCACTGGCACTAGTGAATACACACACACATACATAAAAGAAGAAACTACATAATCAGGTCCTATTTCTTTTTTATTCTGGTCACATATCTGCATTTTGTGCAAACAAACATACACATAGATAAAATAGATCAGTAGTATTTTCAAACACTCATTAAAAAACAAAACAAAGATCATACGAAATTAAAACGGACTAAATTAGCAGTGGTTCCAAACAGACAGACAGATGGAGAGAAAGTATAGAACAATAGCAAATCTCATGCTTCGAGCCCGGACAACAACACACTGTACAAATATGTATATCTATGCATATATTTGCATGAGAGAGAGAGAGAGAGAGCCAGAGGGGTAACAAACAGGCTTATATATTAAACCTTCATGAAAAATACTCATCATCATCATTTCTAGTAATGATTATTGTTGGATCAATCCATTTATGGTAAAAAAAAGGCAACAAGTTAATGAGTACCTTGTTACAATACTACTAATAATACTACTTATAATAAGCCAACATTGAAATTTATTTAAAAACTGTAATATTGAGATAAAATCAAACCATTTCAGATGTAAAGTAATATCAACATTGTAAAGTGTAAATAATACTATGAATCTGTCTAATGTAACATTCATTCTTAAAAATTCTCTTATAAAATACTAAGGAGTAAACAAAATGTAGATAGAGAGGGAGAGGGATAGTAATGAAGGTAGGAGAAAAGAAAAAAGAGAGAGAAGTTAATGAAGATGAAAGATTGAAAAAAAAGTAAACGAACAATACAATAATGTTGCTTTGAAAAGAGGAAATTTCGACCCCTCCCCCTCTCCCCCCCCCCAAAAAAATGTATGTAATACATATTGTCTGTATTGTAATATGTGAAGAGGGTAATCGTCAATTCATGGAAATAAGAATAAACAACGATAACAGCAGAGACAATGGCAACATTAAACATATAATGCTAATTACATACCGTTTACATAAGGAAATTGAGCACGTACACACACACACATGTAGAGAGTTGCAGCTTATGTGTGAGAGAGAGAGGGAGGGAGATTTTGTGTATAGGGAGTAAAGAAATACAAATTTCGCATACATTTAGGTCTTTGTAATAATTGATATGATCAACTATCTATTAAGGGTAACGTACAGATCAAAAGGTATAATTCTGTTTAGTATTTAATGATATATATCAAGCGTTGACGCCAATATCGATGCTTATGCATCCATACAAACATATACGCATAAGCGTATTCAACACAGATAAATGTAATTAAGACTCATCCGGAGCATCAGCATCCACATACTCAATACTGGAATTTTGACGTTGTCTAAATGCCAACGAACCAATACTTCTACGATGTTCCAAATCAATATGCGGTCCAAGTCCCATACGGAATGCATCGACCACTTTCATCTGATGATATGTAGGGAAGGTTACATCAATATCATTGATTAGGAGCAAGTAGAAAATAAGAAAAAGGCAAAACAAAAAAGGTTTTATTATTTGTGAAAAAATTCTTTAACTGTAAATTATATTTACATTGAACAAAATATCTAAAAATCTGGTCAGTTTACGTAATTAAGACAAGATTCCTTTGCTTCGTTATTCCTACATCATCTCTACATATTACATATATTGTACAAAAGGAAACAACTCCCCCCCCTCCGATCTATATCGGAGATGGTAACTTATACAAAGATAAGATAAGCAATACTGTGATATATGCGACCATATGCCCTATTGATAGTCGTAACAGTAACGAGTTCTGTATAGTTTAAACAAACAAACAAACAACGAATTACAACTGTCATCAAAACTAGCCTAACAACAAAGACTACTTAGATAAACGGCAATAAACAAAGAGTGAGGGAGAAGAAGAGATTACGCAACTCAAAGTAATTATTGTGAGAACATCAGAGGAACAATCATAAGTGAACAATGAGAAAATGTAAGATCCCCATTTCGAGTGTCAGTCAATCAGTCACCCACAATGTAGGACCAGGCACGCATATGCATCAGTCCAAGTTGTCATACCTCATTAGCACAACAAGATGAACACAGTCATAGAAACAGTTACTTCAACTGTAGTAATATATAAAAGAAAGATTGCATGTAAGGATATGATACAGGGAGAAAGAATTAATCGGTAGAAAGAAAGATATAAAGTAATTTTAATCTCATTGTCTAAGGGAAGATAAAGTGTGCATACAGCTACGCCACTGTGATCGATTCTGAGCCATGTCACCCATACTCCCCAACCATTGGTTACGATAGTCGTACGGACCTCAACGAAGTAGTTTGCATCTACCAACATGGCTTAGACCAGAAGTTAGTGACTTTATGGACTGTCAGCAATTTTCAGTTTGTCCGCCCTTAACTTTCTTCCTTTCGAGTGTAGAAAAAACGTTTCTAGAATAATCACAACTGATACATTTATATGTACAATTCAGTATGGAAACTTTCAGTTAAGAATTTATTTCAACAATGATTGATTGTTTAGTTATAAAATCAGTTTATTTCTGTTATCAAAATAATTTCAGCTAGACAACTATTGAAGACCAGGAAGTACTGTCAAACAACTGTCTAATCATCGTTTGAGACTTTAACAGTATACATTCACGACCTTAAGAAAGATTGAATCTAAGACCTTTAAAGTTCTACGGAAGGTTTTACAAAAATGGAATCTAGTGATTTATATTTTTAACTTCGATAAATATATTGCCCGTGATCATCCCCCAGGAGTTATTTATGAACATAGTTGAACTTCACCGAAATGTTAGGTAGTTGGAAGTTAGATTAGATATGACCGTAGGCCGAACTACTGATTGCCCGATCACTACACTATGCTGGTGTGCACGACACGCACGCAGATGGCAGTGAGCACACACTCATACGCACAGGATACTCAACTACATGGGACACTGATGATGACACCTGAGGTTGATGTTGTGTACTCCAATAAAATCCGTGCTCCGGGAGAGGCTCGAACTCTCGACCTCCGCGTTATAAGTACGGCGCTCTAAACAACTAAGCTACCGGAGCACTGGTAATTGGAAGTAATCAATAAGAAATCCTTTTCACTCTAGGTTTCCTGTCAACAGGGATGTCCATAATCATGAGGGGATTGAAATTCCCAGCTTCAAAAATTAAGACATTATCGTTGAGCTATTCGAGTACTGGCTGTAGAAAAGTCACTGGTCCCCATTTAGTGATCAATCCGATTGTAAATAAGTTGATCTCCAGCAGTTAAAAATTTTCACAACAAACTTTTGAAATTTCAATTAGAAAACATCGTCAATCGAGTATCCGACTCATCGAGATTCACCAAATATATAGGATCACCTTTTTTAATATAGACAAGTCATTCAATGAATAAGTCGAACTTTGGTATAATTATACTTCATTTATTTTGTAATGAAAAGAATCCCACATGTGGGATTATGGATGTGTATTATTGAGGAATCTCATACTACGATGAAGCGGTTATTCAATGCTTTCAGGTTTCCAGTGATAGTCTAACACTAATCCATTCATGATATCAATCTAAACTCAACAATCTCCACAACTCTATATATTGATACAAACAAAGAATGTCGTCAAGTGGAATTGTGGAATCTCACATGCGGGAACATGGATGTGCACTGTTGAGGAGTCTCATACCAGGATGAAACAAAGAATGTCGTCAAGTGGTATTATATATATATATATATATATATAATTATTCAGACTATGTTTTATAAGAATATATTTATACTTACTCCTTTGAAGAAATAGTATCATTTCAATTTTGCAAAACAATACATTCTCTTTGCTACAAATTATGGATATATTCTGCTATAGACTATGTTTAGTATGTATATCGTAGAAGTAGACACACACACACACACTATGGCGTTAGAAACAAAAAATATATCCAAAAAAGGTATAAATAAAAGAAAAAAAATGATAAGTAACACAATTAGTTAGTATTGTTGCCATGTTAACAAAAATGAAATCCAGTTATCAAAGGGTGAAGTGGAACAAAACAGGATTTCAATCCTTAAATCATATAGAAATGAAAATTATACACATACACACACAAAAGAAAAAAAAACGACCCAACTCACTGATAACACAAATAAAATCATTCTAATGTTATATGTTTATCAATCTTATCATTCAATAACACAGTTCCTTCATGAATGAGAAAACACCATAAATTTACACCTGTTATGTTCACATGTGAACAAACACATACACACACAGAGAGAGAGAAGTGGGGAAAGAGAAAGAAGAGAGAGAGAGGGGGGAAATATAGGAGGGAAAAGAGTATGATTACAATTTGACTATAAGGAACCAAAGTTTCGATGCTTTTTAAATAAAATTCAGTAATAGTCGTTATGTGACCAGAATATCTAATTAAAACTTTATGAAACAGGTAACAGGTAACCCAATTGCGTCACAAGACAAGCCCTCAAATGGAATCCTAAAGGCCAAAGGAGAAGACGAAGACAAAAGAACACATTACGCCGAGAAATAGAGACAGATATGAGAAGAATGAACAAACATTAGATAGAACTAGAAAAGAAGGCTCAGGACAGAGTGGGTTGGAGAATGCTGGTCGGCGGCCTATGCTCCATTGGAAGTAACAGGCGTAAGTAAGTAAGTAAACCTGATTTTTGATGACGTTTAATACTTTCAGTCAGATTAAATGGAATGAGTAAGCTATAACTGCTTACTAAAGACGATGACGACGACATCAGTGATACTAGTTTACATACAAAGAATTGTGTAACATTGAATTCTTACCCTACTAGCTAAATAGTCACTAGATTTTTGTACTTTATTGTTTTTATGGTACATCTTCTGAGCCAATGGAAAGTGCTGGTGGGCGGCCTATGTTCCTTCACGAGAGGTAACAGACGTAAGTAAGTTGAGTTAAAATTTAAATATACTAGTAACTTGATATGTTATTATAAAACTATTTAGTAATCAAACTTCAATAATCCTTCTAATCAATGAGTGTAATGCATAGTACTAGTCTATAAGTTACATCTATTACACTGAACTAAATTATTGGACTGAATTAAAAGTTAAAATGGTTGGAATATAAATCTTCCTGTCAGCCCCCAAATGCCATGGTATGGCTGAGAGAGGGGAAAGTCAGCTCTCCCTCTCCAAATGCTCTCACATGGCCACGCGTATATAGCCTCTGTCAGGGAAGTCCTACTCATTTCCTTCTTACAGTGGCGTGGGTGTTCTTTACGAAATTGAGAGAACGGAAAGCGAATGTCCGACACAAACTAAAATAATCGTAGAAAAAGTGGAATCTTGAGTTGTACATAATTAAAGTAATTCTTTGAATACTGTTAGTAAATGATGATAGTTATGTTGTTCAAATACTGTAAGCTGTCGAATGTAGAATACAATGAGAAGGTTATACATCTTTTTGAGCATCAGTGTTTCAGATGGAATCAGTGATTGGTGAGAAAGTGAATGAGTTGATATGATTGAATGAAAATGTATTAGAAAATGTATATACAATAACACCAACTTCAATTCAATACATATATTATTATCAGTATGGAGGTTGTGGAGATTATTGAGATCATGTATGGATCAATATTAGACCACCAGTGAAAACATGGAAGCCGTGACCAGTGGTGCTAATCCTTGTCGAGTGTGAGTCAGTTACCTACCGAAGATAATGCAAGATAGTTGCGGTAGTTCAGTGCTTCCAAGTTTTCAATGGTGGTCTAATATTGATCAGTTCATGATCTCAATCAAAAACATATATTATTATGAAACCTTAAAAATAAACGATGAGATGAGATGATTGGTGAACTGATTTATGTGAATATAATTTAGGGTAGTGAGATAATCTATGAGTAAACATAAATACACACAAGCAAACGTTGATCCAATCATAAGACAACTTGAGTTTATTCATAAACCTGTGTAGAGTAATGATTAATTTACAAACATACCGAATCACAAATACATTCATTATCTTGGATTATTATTTAATTAAACGTACATACTTACTTACTTATGCCTATCACCCCTCATGAAAAAACATAGTCCGCTAACCAGTATACTGCATCCAACCCTGTCCTGGATAATCTCCAATTCTTTCCAGTTTCTATTCATCCTTTTAATGTCTGCTTACAATTCCTGGCGCAGTGCAGTCTTTGGCCTTTCTCTTTTTCGGTTCCCTTCAGGATTCCAAGTTAGCGTCGGTATCTGCATCAGATCCTTCTTGTTTGTCGACAATGCTATCCAACTACATGAAAGTTACCACCTCTTTCAGAGTTTCTTCATCAAAAGTGATTGCGTTTGTGCTCAATGTGTTGTATTTGAGGATCTTGCTTTCTCCCATGTTATGTTGAAGCCTATTACAGTAGAGGCATCTGCTACATTATCTATCTTAACCTTCATTTGTTGATATGTATGGGATAGAAGGGATAGGTCATCTGTGAAGTCCAAATAGTCTAGTTGCATCCATGTTGTTCACTGTATTCTGTGCTTCCCATCAAATATGGAAGTCTTCAAAATCCAGGCAACCACCAAAAGAAAGAGAAAAGGCGAGGGTAGATAGCCTTGTCTAACTCCAGTCCTTACTTGGAATGTGTCTGTTAGCTGTCTTCCATGCACGACTTTGCACTGTCGCCCGTCGTATGAAATCCGGATCATGTTAACAATTTTCTCAGGTACACCATAGTGTCGAAGTAATATCCATAATGTTCTCCGGTCCACACTGTCAAATGCTTTCTCATAATCAAAGGAGTTGATGTATAGTGACGAATTCCATTCAACTGATTGTTCATCGATGATCCATAATGTGGCGATTTAGTCTGTGGACAATCGATCCTTACGGAATCCTACCTGTTGACCTCTAAGTTGGATGTCTACTGAGTCTTTCATCCGATCCAACAACACTCTGTTGAGAACCTTTCCTAATACTGACAGTAGTATGATACTTTTAATTCAACGTACAATCCATTTATTCAATCACTTAGTTAATTAAACAGATTTATATACAAATAAATAATGTGTACACAAAAATAGTTAAATACTTGTTTCCTACACCAAAAATACTGTGGACTAATCTATTTTCTATTTATTCAGTTCGACTTTAATCTATCTATACCCCTATTAAAGTGAGAATCTTCAATACGAATGTCAAAACAGTCCTACTGTATGAAGCTAAAACGTGGAGAATTACTGCAACCATCATCAAACGTGTACAAGTATTTATAAACAACTGTCTACGTAAGATACTGAATGTCAGTTGGTCGGATGCCATCAGCAACAGCCTACTGTGTGAAAGAACAAACCAGATTCCAGCTGAAGAGAAAATTAAGAAAACATATTTGATATGGATAAGATAAACATTTCAGAAATCACCAAACTACATCATGATGCAAGCAATAACTTTGAATCCTGAAAGGAAACGAAAAAGAGGAAGGTCAAATAACATATTACATCGAGAATTGGAAGCAGATATGATAAGGTTGAATAGCAACTGGAAAGAATTGCCCGAAACAGATTTAAATAGAGAATGCTAGTGAGAGGTCTATGTTCCTCCATGAGGGGTAACAGGCATAAGTAGGTAATGCCCTTATTCATATAAACATACATACATAAATCGATTCGAAAATTAATTTTAAGAGGAAAAAAACAAACAAACATTTTACTGGACAAGTTATGCAGCAATATTCTTTTTCATAGTTGAAAGCGTGAGTCAATTGAAGCTAGACCAACGCCATTGAAAACCTGGAATCACTGGACGGCCGTTTCATCCTAGTATGGGACTCCTCAGCAATGCGCACCCACGATCCCGCACTCGCTAGAATCGAACCCAGGACCTACCAGTCACGAGCCAGAGCACTTAACCGATAGACCACTCAGCCGGCATCCAACGATGTTAATGTCTAACTTCAACTGATCCACGAAATTGAGCAACCGTTAACCAATTGTCTCCAGTGAGTTCATATCTCACAACAGACATGGTTTGAACTCCACTGGTCATTGCCTCTCACTAGAACTCCTGGATATACTTTTCGAAGTCAGTCACTAGTGAGCATATGATTATATTCATTATTAGAAGGAGTTTTGTGGAGATTTCAGTGTTTCCAGGTTTTCCATAGTAGTCTAGCTTCAATTGATTTACGCTTTCAACTATGAAAATACTAAAATCTCCACAAAACGCCTTCTAATATTCTTTTTATTTCCTTCTTTTCATTTTCTTGATCAATGACAAATAATTACGTCATCATCAAGAAGTTTACTTTCGTTGTCATGATCATCATCATCATCATCATAAAGTTTTGTTGATGCTTTACTGAACAAAACACACACAAAGTGTAAACATAATTCATGTCATAAACAGTTTATAAACATGATAAATTTAGTTATTTCACGTCAAGTGATATACATTTGTATCTAAGCTAAAAGGAGGAGATAGAGAAGGATATATATAATATGAGAGAGCTGAATGATGATTTCATCGATTATGACAAAGACAGTTACATCGATTCTAGTGAGTTGATAATAATAAGAAAAGAACAAAAAAAAATCTTGGCATGGATATGAAAATAAAACAAACTTGATTCATTGATTAGTTTTTCCTTGATATTATTTATGGTATATAGTGTATATCATAGAACACACTTAGTATTCACTAGTAGCTCCCAAATGTCTTGGTACCGCCGAGAGTGAGGAGAGTACGCTCTCGCTCTCCAAATGCTCTCACATGGCCAAGCGTATATAGCCTTTAACAGGGAAGTCCTAATCACTGCCTTCTCACACCATGGGTGCTGTTGACGAAAGTGAGAGGATGAAAAGTGAATGTCCGGAGCTTTGACCGGGTTGGGGGACACGGAAATTCCACCTAGATGGGTTGGAAAACCCTCATTCCAAACCAATGGTGCACATGCGCTCCAGTATCCTGAGGGAACGAATGGTGCATGAATCAATCGTTGATCACCGGCTAACATAGGACTGAATTTCCTCACGATGCTCCACTGCCTTGTGGATCAGATCTTTATGTCAAAGGCTCCGAATGTGGCCCTCTAAGAAAACCACCGGTTTCGGTTTAGGCACCTCGGTAGTATCATAGCCGTCACACAAATCAAATGAGATTTGTGTGGCGCATATATATCTGGTGCTCCGTTGTACCAATATTTATGTGTACAAATAAATAAATAAAAATATTCAATAGTAGTCCTTATTTCTTAGATTCTATGTTGATGATCTTTACGATCAGAGATCATCAAGCTTAATTCATATTTCATGATATAAGCTATTTGAAAATGGATGAGACACCCATTTGTACCAGATCCTGCTCATTTATCTATTCTGTCTCTTAATCTGTATGCATTTATCCAAAAAAAGTTTAACCGTTCAGAGTAAACTTGAGTATTTTGCAGTTCATCAACTTACCTCTACAGGATAACTTATTATGAAACTTTTTAAAAAAGTATCACTGAATCAATAAGATGTACTTAATTATTTAAGAGAACTTTTAACCAATACAAAAAAAACTGGAAGCACTGGATGGCCATTTCGTCTTATTTTGGGACTCCTCAGCAATGCGCACCCATGATCCCGCACTCGCGGGACTCGAGCTCAGGACCTACCAGTCTTACACCAGAGCACTTAACCGATAGACCACTGAGTTTGCCGGCATCCAAAGGTGTTAATGTCTAACTTCAACCAATCTACGATTTTGAGCAACCATTCACCAATTGTCTTCAGTGAGTTGATATCTCTATAACAGACTTGGTAGAACTCAACTGATCACTATTTCCCACTAGAACTCAAGGAAATATCTCTTGAAGTCAGTCACTAGTGGATGCGCACGGCTGAGAAGTCCCATAATAGAACGAAACGTCCATCCAGTGCTTCCAGGTTTTCCCTCGGTGGTCTAGCTTCAATAGACTCATGCTCTCAACTATGAAAATACTAAATTCTCCACAAAACCCCTTCTGATCAATACAAAAAAAAAACAAAAAAACAATATTAATTACATTTGGATATAAACATATACTTATATACTGAATTCAGTAGTAAGATAATTTATAGACAAAAAATATTAAGTTGATAAGATAGTTTAATTGTGAGAATGGTTACAAACACATGCAAAAAAAGTGTTATGCATCAATTGAATTGAATATACATCACTGATCTTCCAATAAAACATGCTCAACAATACTGTAATATACAACATAGACTAAAGATAATCATCATGAATGGTCACTCTCACATACAAACCGAGTGAAAGATGCATGAAACTTCTTAATAAGCTTGCTCATTATGCATTTTGATCAAACTAAAAATGAAATAGATACTAACTATAATTGATATGCATATCAATAGAGAAGTTTATTATGTTGTTAGGGGGGTTGAAAAATTCATGAATAATAACAAGAAATAAAACGGAAATCATATGTAAATATTGTCCAATATATATATATATAAGAAACATGCAAATTTAGTAGGAGTAATAATAATATTTAATCAAAGGCGTCAGTAAGGAAGTAAGTAAGTAAATAAGTAAATATGTATGTGTGTATGTCAGTAAGTACGATCTCTCTCAGTTACAACTTCTTTCCAACGAAAAGTTTAGAAATTAAGTCAATACGACATAAAATCTGAATATATGGATAATATACACATAGAAAAGAAGATAGGAGAAAAAGAGAATAATAGGAAAGGGAGACTGATATAAATATCACAGTTATATAGATACTATGACGTATGGATGATTCTCAGGCCTATTCTCCATAGGAAGTAACAAGCTTAAGTAAGCAATGGATGGCCCTTAAATGCCCTGGTACGGACGAGAGTGGTGAGAGTACGCTCTCCCTATCCAAATGCTCTTACATGGCTACGCCTTTATAGCCTCTAACAGGGAAGTCCTAATCACTACCTTCTCACTCCACGGGTGTTGTTAACGAGATTGAGAGGACGGAAAGTGAATGTCCGGGGCTTTAACCGGGTTGGTGGACACGGCGAGTCCACCTAGGGGAGTTGGAAAACCCTCATTCCAAACCAATGGTGAACATGGGCTCCAGTATCCTGATGGAACAAATGGCGTATGAATCAATGGTTGGTCACCGGCTACCATGGGACTGAATCTCCTCACGATGCTCCACTGTCTTTTGTATCAGACCTTTAGGTCAAAGGCTCCGAATGTGGCCCTCTAAGAAAACCACTTTCTTCGATTTGGGCACCTGGGCAGTATTACAGCCTCACACAAATCGAATGAGATTTGTACGGTGCATATGTATCAGGTGCTTCCTTGTACCAATATTTATGTGTTTAAATTTTTAAAAAATAAAGTAATGGATGATTCTCATTGATATAAACAGTTTTGATGTTACAAATGGTGATCCTTGCACTAATAATATGACAAGACTCAATGATAACAAATATGATACTCCATTAAATAAGGGGGTGGGTTAATATCCAAAGGATATATGTGTGCATGTGTATGACTTAAAATGTATGTGTGTATAACTTCAATTACTGCGCGCGCACACACACACTAACAATATTTACACAAAGTGCTTTCTTATCTATTTCTCACTATGTATAGATGTATTTGTTTGTTGTAAAAGGTGCAAACACAGCAAAACAACAAAATTAATGAAGTGAGTATTATATATTAGTAAATAATAAGTAGTATATAGAAGTGTATACCAAAATAAACACTTTAGTAAGTGTTTAGATGTTATGTCAATAAAGTTAAATCAGTTTCCTAGGTTATTAATAGGACGACTAGCAGTACAGGTGTAGTGAACAAGAATACGACTGGGGACAATCGAATGTATGTAGATTAGCACAACATTACAGAATATCTTATTAAAATATGAGAATCATATAGTGAACAGTTAATTTGCAAAATAACAATCAATTGACCCGATTTGACTGTTTCTTCTACAAATATCTGTCCATAGTCTCCGATTATACATGTTCATGCATTTCGTACCAATGATGTGCCGTTCCCGTTCTCACTTTATCGATCTTCTATTGAAATATATTCAATGCCCGACCATCATCATATACTACTTATGTGGATATCAGTAACCCACCCCACACACGTAGTATTACCTTATTTTATTTATTTAAACACATAAACATTGGTACAAGGGGGCTCCAAATATATGTGTGCGCGACATTTCGTCATTCGATTTGCGTGAAGGCTGCAAATATTACCCGGGAGCTCAAACTGAAGCACATGGTTTTATTAAGGGGTTACACTTCAAGCCTTTAACTTAGAGGTCTAATCCACAAGGTAATGGACCAACGTTATGTATTATCATAATTATTTAAATGCCTGACAAATAGAAATATCTCTGACCATCTAGTACTTTTCTTTTCTAAGAAAAAGAGATTGGAATTTTATTAACTTCCCAAAAACTTTGCCTAGAAATACTTACAATATACTACGTATTCAATGTATACATATATGTATACATGTACTATTGATAAGAGACATGAAAATAAGTATTACTTGATAGGCATAATAATAATAGTAGTAGTAGTTGCCTACACATTGTAACCTAATTGTACTTAGATAGTTTTGAAAACAGTTCTCCAACACCTTAGAAACATTTTAGCTATACAACAGAGACATGTTTAAATAGGTATGTATACGTACAACTAAACAGATAATTTGACGTAAGCAGATACTACATGTCTCTCTCCATGTGTAACATACGACAAAAACAATGATATTTCAAAAGAAGAAAATTTCAGTGAAAACAACAAAAAAAGTATGGGGTGATAATACAATCTGATAAGTGACATGACAACAACTTCAATAGTGTCATATATTTCTTAGTTGATAGTCTTTGAATATCACCAAAATCAAAATATGATAAAACAGAAATTATGTAATCTGTTATCTTTCATAATGATCATGATAGTGATGATGATGTTATTATATTGAAAATCAATTGTAACATTTGAATGATTACGAATGTATGACAAAATAAAAACAATATTCCACTTGAATCAGAAAAGGTTTTGTGCAGATTTCAGTATTTTCATAGTTGAAATCGTGAGTCAAATGAAGCTAGACCAACACCATTGAAAATCTGGAAGCACTGAATGGCCATTTCACCCTATTGTGACACTCCTCAGAAGTGCGTATCCACGATCCTACCTCGCGAGATTCAAACCCCGGACCTGCCAGTCTCGCACCACAGCACTTAACCAATAGACCACTGAGCCGGCATTCAATGGTGTTAATGTCTAACTTTTACCAATCCAAGAAGTTTGAGCAACCGTTCACCAATTGTCTTCAATGAGTTATCTCACAACAGACGTGATTGAACTCCAATGGTCACTGATTCTCACTAGAATTCCAGGACATATATCTTGAAGTCAGTCACTAGTGAGCATATGATTATAATCAGAAGGGGTTTTGTGGGGACAATAACACCGTTGGATGCCGGCTCAGTGGTCTGTCGGTTAAGTGCTCTGGTGCGAGACTGGTAGGTCCTAGGTTAGAATCTCGCGAAACGGGATCGTGGATGCTCACTGCTGAGGAGTCCCACAATAGGACGAGACGGCCATCCAGTGCTTCCAGGTTTTCAATGGCGTTGGTCTAGCTTCAATTGACTCATGATTTCAACTATGAAGATTCCCACTTTAAGTAATCATCATACATTGATTGAAGATTTCAAATGTATTCAGCTTAAAAAAAAGGAGTAAAGGATAGATTGTATTATTCTAGACATTGAACAAAGGTCTGTTGGAAACGAGCGCTCACACACACATACACAAATCACAATTATAAATATATCCTGAAAGAGGGTGATATTACATTAGTTTTGAAAAGGATCAGACACCATCCAGACTTTTAAATGATGTAAACAGGTACAATTCAACACTATGACACTAACACACAGTTACTAAGATCCCTATTGGGTCATATACAACCATATAAAAAGGAGGGAAGGAGAATCTATTAAGTTTAGACTATATTTAACACTTTCAGTACAATTTTATTATGACCTAACTTGTATGAATGTGATTGTTTTTAAGGTACTTCATCCATTTAAAAAAAATTTTCTTCTCACCTTTCTTTGTATAGTTCAATGCAATTGTTAAAGTATCATATTTGGAAAAGAAAATTTTATTCTGTATGAATCTAGGATACATATTAAACAATCAATAGGGTAGTAAAATATGAACATTATCAAAATTTGTATAATTGACAGTTAGTTAATAACCATAATAGTTGAGATCATGCGTCAGTTGAAGCTAGACCACCATGGAAAACCTGGAAGCACTAGACGACCGTTTTGTCCTATTGTGAGACTCTTCAGCAGTGAGTATCCACGATCCCGCCTTACGAGATTCGAACTTTGGACCTATCAGTCTCGCGCACGAGCGCTTAACCTCGTGGATGCACACTGCTGAAAAGTCGCACTATAAGATGAAATGGCCATCCAATGCTTCTAGGTTTTCCATATTAGTCTAGCTTCAATTAACTCATGATTACTATAATATCCACAAAAACCCCTCCTGATATTAAACAGTTTAATAGTTTAAAATAATACAATTTCAAGAGAGTACACTTTTTTTTAAAGTTATGATTTTAGTTAAGTTCCATGTTTTAAAGCCGAATAGAATTTAGTTGCTAGATTGTCACTTTTTTGGAAAAACTTTAACAAAAGTCTATTATTACTATTATTTTGTTCCAACCATTTCTCAATGACTTCCTGACATTTCTTCTTTAAGAGTAAATGCATAAGAGAAAGTAAAACCATTTTAACAAGAGAAAAATATACGTCGAACAATAAAAACCTGTTCTCAAATGTCCTGGTACGGTAGAGAGTGGGGAGAGTCAGCTCTTCCTATCCAAATGCTCTCACATGGCCACGCGTATACAACTACTTACAGACAGTCCTCCTCACTGCCTTCTCGCGACCAGGGTGTTGTTTACCTATCTGAGTTGATGTTCACTCTGGGACTCAAACCCAGTACCTTTCGCTTCAAACGCCATCGCGTTATCCACTCAGCTACATTAATTGTTTTAATATTCAATCCTGTTTTGGTTAGATAATTATTTCTAATTTGATGAATCTCTTTCTTTCTACATGTAATTAGTGTAAAATAAAGCGATCAACTTTGAATAGATAGTTAATTCATAAGGGGTTTTTGTGGATATTTCAGTATTTTTCAAAGTTGAAATCATGAGTCAATTGAAGCTAGACCACCATGGAAAACCTAGAAGCACTGGACGGCCGTTTCGTCCTATTATGAGACTCCTCAACAGTGCGTATCCACGATCCCGCACTCGCGAGATTCAAACCAAGGACCTACCAGTCTCGTATTTTTCTGTTTGATGATTATGGGTACTTGATAGGAATCATAACCTTACCAAGATTTGATAAAACTAGGAACTTGTCAGTAGTAAAGTGTATCAACAGTTTCAAGGTAACTGGTGTTCTCAGCGAGGTTCAAACTCATCACTGTATCACATATAGAAACATTAACATTCAATTGCTTAGATCTTCAAAGAAAAATTGTGTTTTGTAAAAATCCTTCATTATTATTATTTTTTTTACATATTCTCATCACAAACTCCTCAAATCTATGGAATCATTGAAACAACATTACCGTTTCAAGTACCTATTACAGGATAAACCATTATTTTTATGCTTAATATGTAAGACAAGTGTAATATTAACTCATTTCAATGTTTCATTAAAACAAAACCTAATCCATAAATTGTCTTCCGTAAAAAAATTTTTAAATTTAAACAAAAAGAAAACCCGCTCAAATAGTTCAATGTTCATTATTCATTTTTAAAAAAAATACAATGAATAAATGAAATAGATGGCCATATGTTGTTGTATGTAATTCAATGAATAGTATTAAGAAAAAGGATTCAATCAAATTACATACCTTAGTTACCCCCTTAAATATGTATATTTTGTTTTTCTTCTTCTTCATTTAAACAGTTTGTTTTATAGTTTAAAACAAACTAACTAACTAAATGATGAAAGTAAGTAAGGAAAGAGGGAAAGAAGAAGAAGAAGAAGAAGAAGAGATCTCTTTGAATAGAAGTAAAGCCTATTATCAATACAATAGTAATATAATAATGAGACTAAAGATAATAATGGATCAATGATTTGATGATGTAATAATAACGATAAGGGGGTTTAAAAAAAAAAAAAGAACAAACAGGAACCGAAAAGAACAAGTGTGTATAAATAGTCTAGTATAGTAGTCTAATAAGTAGAGGTAAAAAGGAAATATGCATAAATAAATGAAAAAACAAACAAACAAACAAACAAACAAACATATCAACCACAGCGATAATAAAATGTTGAAAACTAAATAGAAGCTGTCAAACGCAATAATCATATATAACAGTAACGACAACAACAACAACAACAACAACATCAAAGCAATCTCTTTTTCTTTTAAAAATAAATAAAGAAAACAAACAAACAAACAACCCCCATAAGGAGTATTTAGTTAGTTACTTTCGTGAAAGGCCACTTACAGCTTGCATCTAGAAAATGATAAATACAGAAAAAATTATAAATGAAGAGATATGAGGGAGTATTTATTTAATTGTTGGTTGATTAGAATAGTTATATGAGGTGACAAAGGGAGAGAAAAAGAGAGAGAGAGGGGGAGTGATGGGCGGAAACATAGAGTAGCGTATATGAACATAAAATGAAATATAAATATAACAGTGAACAAATATAACTATGTAAATATGAGAATAATAATAATAGTAATATTAACGATTTCATATAGCAATAACAATGTAATTCAGAGGGGGTTTTGTGGAGAATTTAGTATTTTCATAGTTGAAATCATGAGTTAATTGAAGCTAGACCACCATGGAAAACCTGGAAGCACTGGACGACCTGTTTCGTCCTATTGTGGGACTCCTCAGCAGTGCGCATCCACGATCCCGCACCCGCGAGATTCGAACCCAGGACTTACCAGTCTCGAGCCGAAGCCCTTAACCGATAGACCACTGAGCCGGCATCCAATGGTGTTAATGTCTAACTTCAACCAATCCACGATTTTGAGCGACCGTTCACCAATTGTCTTCAGTGAGATGATATCTCTACAACAGATCTGGTAGAACTCCACTGGCCACTGCTTCCAATGTAATTGTCAAAGGTGATTGATCTGAAATATGATCTTGAAATTGGACTATTGATATTTTATCCAATAAATGAGACTGATATTGACAACAAGGAAACTGAAATCCATACAAGGACGAAACGGCCGTCCAGTACATTCAGATTCTCAATGATGATCTAACATTAATCGATTCATGATCTCAATTAAAAAAATCAACAATCTTCACAACCCTACAATGGTAATTTCATATCTGTTGAGTAAGATAATCGATGTTCGAACTCAAAAGATAAGCGAACAATGTATGAGCGTTTAAAAGAAAAAGGACAGCGGTTTTAGGTTCTAGTATGAACAACAACATTGGGATGCAGGTATGTTTGGATGACAAATTCCAAATGAAACTAAACGTAATTTCTGAACTTCATTGATAGACAAAGTTCAATTTTGTAAACAAAGATGAATATTGGATAGCAGTAGAATCCAGGACGAGTGTTTTCTCTTATTTGGAACTCTTCAGCTTCATGAATCTGCATCTCACAGTTGATGTTCACTCTAAAACTCGAACCCAGTATCGTTCGCTTCAAACGCCATCGCGTTATCCACTTAGCTACTGAGTCCTAATAGACACTTGCTTGTACAATGCGGTGAAGTTTAAATTCACTTAGTATTGTTTGCTTGAATCTTCCTATTGATGTTTAGAACTGCAACTGGTCAGTCTGTAATTGGCATATGTGCATACTGTGAGTATTGACTCGATATAGCCTTATTTAAAGTTCAATTTTATTTGGACTCCTAAATAAAAGCGCTATTTAGAGCAAACCGCTTAGTATGCACATAGATTAAGAAAGAATCGATCAGATAAAAGTCATTGTATGAACAACGAAAAAGACTTACACTCCCACAAATATAAACGAGTAAACAACTGGTGCAAATCATCAATATTACACTAGAAATGTAATAAAACTTTTATAATTGTCGGTTTGTAAAACACTTAACAAACACTATCCAAAGCTAACGATCAGTATTCACATCTTTATATTGAGTAGGAATTCCACTGTCAAAACGGTGAGACTATAATTTATGGACAATCTTTGAGAAATGCCGAAATGACCTTGAAAATACCCATTAACTTACTAGGGCCAAATGAGGTTCATAAACCTGTATAAAGAGTAATGATTACGACTTATAGTTGGTTAGGGAAAGGAATGAGATTTCGAGTTATCATCACGAACTGGCATCAGATAAAATGCCGAAATGCTATTTAACCAAGTGGATGAACGAATTTCGCGCCAAAATCCAAGACCTGTTATCCTAAATCTGACTGCTTCGTCCACAAATTATAGTTTCACCGTGAAAACTTATTTTTCTGCTCTCTTTATAAGGTTAATATGTAAGATTTTCCAGAAAAAAATCGATGTAATAAACTTATAAGATAATGATCCAGGAGGTTAAACAGATCCATCAGTATCCATCCAACCAAAACACTGATCTTTAAGCCATAATTCCACTATCAAAGTTACTAATATTAATATTAGTTGACCGAACTGAAGTAGACAGACAAAAAGATGAGATAATCGAATTTGTTACTAGTTGATTAGAATTCAATTCTAACCTGTTTCTCACCAATGATAATCAAACTATACCATTTTAATGGATATATCAAGAAGAAAAATACGAAAATTTACTTAGATACGAATATATACCCAGGATAAAGTGACAGACTATCGACAAAGAGATATTATTAATCACTGTCATTTTCGGGCATCAATCTAACCATGATGATAAACATGAATGCAATCAATGCTGTGGGGACGTAATATACATGTTAAGATGTATGAATATATATGGAATAACTAATTATTAGTACTAATATTATTACTGTATATTGATACTGCATGATAAAGTTCTACGATGTAATGTATGCATGAGTTAGGCATAATAATCAACAGATGGTGGAGAAGATTTGTGACTCAGGTGGGTGATTTTGATAGTTTTTTTTTCTCTGAGCTGGATGGTTTGGTCGTAGATCTTTCATCGTCCTTCTGAACGAAATCATCAACACAAACTTCGGGGGGGGGGAGAAAGCTCCACAACCAAACCATCCAGCTCAGAGAACAAAACTCCATCATAATAATCAACATTTACATACGAATACCACAGATATGGCGATTTTCATTTCTATCCACAATTAAAAGATTATCACTAACTCCAAGCATGATTAAGTCATTTGAATAAACTGAAAATAGGCAGACATTAGATATTTTGTTAAAACCTATTATATAATAATAGACTACTGTTACATAATAAATAGTATCGTTAAATTCGATGGGAAAATTTAAAAAAAGAGGGAAAAACAGTGTGTTGGGAAAATCAATGGTAGAACATCAGTAAATAAGTTTTTTTTCTTTTTACTCCTACCAGACAATCTATGCAATTTGTTTACAGAGAAACATCCAGTTCTTTAACAATATTCATCTGTTTTGTTAAGTTTGATACCTATGTACAACGATACATCAAGGGTACTACTTCGTTATAAAAAGAAGACAAACAATAGTTTAGGGTTCTTTGAGTCTATTGAATGAATAAATTCATTAAAAAAAGTAGTCTCAGACCAAGCTCAGTTGTTAAATCTATTACATCGCCTGTAGCTCTTCTAGAGTTACTGCCGGTTCCAAGCCCGGGTGAAGGAGGAGGGTTGGGCATGAGGTTAGCGAACCCAATCCCGTAGAAAAACTAACTCACTAAAAAAAAAACGCTAACCAGAAAACAATCATTCAAAAAATAATAAAATATCATTCATTAATCATTATTAATTTAGAATATACAAACTGTTATGATTACGTAATCTATAAACCAAATGTAACAGTTCATACTACTTATAATAATAACTTAGTTATAAAGTAAATATTTGTATGCTTACCACATTGAATTACATTGATTGATCACTGGGTGGTGATCAATGTCATGCGTGTCAAGTCCTTCTTAGCGCTGATCGAATGCTATCGATCAAGTTGCAATGTGGCCACCAGTCTAGGTGGCTCGACACCGCGTGCACTATGTTGAGATAAGATGGTGGTTGGAGGTGGTCAACAGGAAACACTGGACCCGGGTTTCGTGCTACATGGCACTCGTCAGCAAGGAGGTCGGTCGCGGCCCGAGTAGCTCAGTGGTAACGTCTGTGACTGTGAAGGTGAGTCACACGGGATCGAATATGTCAGGAAGCACCAGTTCCCTCAGGATTAAAGGTACACTTTGCTGAGGAGTGCCGAGTAGCACGAAACCCGGGTCCATGGTTTCCTGTTGACCACCTCCAACCACCATCTAATCACATTGAATTACATCTTTCCAGAAGTAGGGAATTATTGAATCATCTAGTTACTCTTAGCTAAAGTATGAAAAGTGCAGAAAATGAGAAACGTGAACTTTTGGTTTTATAGTCAATAGTGTTATTGCTTCTATCAAAGCGAGATTCTTTCTTACTGAAAAGAATATGGAAACCTTCTTTGAGAAAAAAATTGTCATTTTTTTGAGAACTATAACGACAAATATAGAGATCTAAATAGAAAAAATCGTAAATCCCTCCATATACTATCACCTGTCACATGAACTTACCTGTGTTTGAATACGATTTACACCACGAATCCATAAAATACGTCCACCAATTCCCATATTAGCACCACCTAGTGATAATGGAGAGATTTCATCTTCTTCTTCTTCATCAACTTCACCGACTTCAATCGCATCCTTAATATATTCACCAGCTGCATTTTCATTAACACCGACAACTGTTGGACGTTTACGTTTACGACATTTACATTTTGGTATAATTGCATTCGGTACTGTATTCACAACCTATGTAATTGGTAGATAACAAAGACAAGGTGGAAAAATGAATATATATATTCAATATTTTGAGTAATATATAAGGTAGGTTATGGGAAATATAATTATATAAGTGTCAGTGCTACAATCAACTAAGCGTCTTCGTGAAAGATCAGATGGATAGATGTGATGTAATGAATAGAACCTCTAAATGATATAATTCAGCTGACTTTCAGTTATAATTAGCCACAATCATAATTGAACAATTTGTGTACTTATAACACCTTTCCGTTGTTACTCGATTGTGATATAGTTTAGACAAATCAGAAGTTTGATAAAAAATGTAGGTCATATTAGGAAACGTATGTATTTTCAGGTCTTACTTGTCAAAGATTAATCTTAGTTGAGATGTCATGAAGAAACGGAGAACTCTGGATAGTTGCTTTATTCTAGTATGGGTTTATTAAGCCGGACACACCTACGACCCCACTAGGGATCGAATTCAAAAATTTCAGGTATCACAGCAAATAGCTAACTAGTACAATTACTGGGTCAAAATCCAATTGTGCAATTTCAATGACAATTTGTGATATAATGCGTCGGTCAGTTCGATATATCTGGTCTTTACCAGTCACAACTATCCAAGTCAATTTCGATATAGTAGTTTTATGTATGCTGCAATTACCTGTCCTGATAAATTCTGAATAAATATATGAATATGAGTGCTAAGCAAAGCATGACTGATACTACTATGACACATCATTGATCCATAATATCCCCCACTGGATTAAGGAATCATGCGAGAAAATGTAAGCAATTGGACAGAATAAGTTATGCAAACTACAAATTCAAAGCCCTATGTTCATAAGTTCGTGTAATGGACTTTGATTCAAGTGTTTTGATGTAAAAAAGATGGGAATATGTAAGGATAGGATTCGAGCCTATATTACAGCGGTTTAAAGCTGAGTGCTCTATCTACTTAGACCTCAGTGAAAAAAGTGAATGTTTCAAAAATTCAACAGTACATGCATCCCGCTTCTCTTTTTAGGAGTTGGTAGGTTGATAAACCTTCAGATTGAACGCTTGAATCGGTTTCCTAAGCTTTTCTAGTAACTCCAGGCTAAAATTTATATGCCACCTTAAACATGAGAGAAAAGGTGTGGAATACGGAAAGAACTCTTTACTCCAAGGTTCTGTTTATATAAAGAAAATTTACGGTATTTATAGCATTTCAGATGGCATTAGGTTTCTGTAAAGTTCTGAGACCCTACTATAAATAGTAGTAGGATAGGTATTCATCCAATCAGAAATGTGATGCATAAATCTTCACTTTCTAGATGTTTTCGAGAAACTTCTATTGAGTGCAGATTGGATAGAATGTGTTCCAGCGTTTTCAGGGTCCTCTTGAGCTTTTTTTGAGGGATAATTTTTTAGGTCTTCCCAACACAAGTCTGATATAAAGAGCTTTAAGCATAAAAATACTGTGTAAGTTAGTAACAATAGGGCTGTTATTACAGCAATCATGATGATTACACACATATAATCATTCATTTTCACCAACTAATACATATTACAGTTGAGTGTAGTTTTGTAGTAATGACGAAGATTCTTCTTCTGTGTGTGTGAGTCATGATTAATAAGAGCTTGTCATTAAAAACAGATTACAATATCAAAAAGGTTGTATTTGAGGGTTCCAGAGATTGGAAGAATTTTAAAGCAGTTAGTCCCTTCGATAAATTTTGATAATGTAATAAGAAGACGAAGATTGAGATGGTGGAGATGATGTCGTTCAGAAGGACGACGAAAGCTCCACGACCAAACCATCCAGCTCAGAGAACAAACCAACATCAAAAGAAGACGAAGATTATCAGAACTATGTGATGAGATATTAGCGCAATACATTTCGAACAATCTGATCACACATAATATACTTCTTAAGACCATATATAAAAATAAAAGGTCAACTAGACTGGAAATGGTGGGTGGGAGGAGACAAGGCCAGTAATAATAATAATGTGAAAACAATTTGAAACCTAATCACTCTGGATAATAAGCTAATATTACCAGGGTAGGTTTAAGGTGAGAACAAAGGGGGGTTTGAATTTTCGTATGGCTAAGGCTTCAATAAACCTTTTACACGACATCACAAAAGCCGAGATAAGATCAATCTTATGACCTGTTTCGATTATTTGTTTGGCAATAAAGGATGATGGATGTTTATCCTCTACTCTTATTGGGTCATTTGATTCTATTTGTTTTTGCAACAATTTTGGTACATGTTCACCCACCCTAATTTTCAGATCACGATTGTATGTATGTCAACACACACATGCATTATCATATAGTCCTGATAATCTTAGTCTTCTTATCACATTATCGAAATTGGAAGAATTGTTTTGGAAAGGGATAGTGGATCTATTCACTTTCATTTAGCGTCGATTTTTTCTTAATATTTTCCGTGTTTTGATAAGTTTGTTTCAAATCCTAGGTGTGGTTATCAAGCGTTTTGATTGAATTCATTTAAATTGATATACATCATCATTCATAGATGGATAATCAGCCTTAGATTGATGTAGTTTTCTTTGTCCATGCTTATCAACTGGAAATATGTTCACATTCTTACTATTTCTAAGACCTTAGGCTATTCTTACGTTTGTTAAATATAGCTCTCACTTATCGCTCCAAGTCTTCAATAGTTACACTCGAATGTACATTGAATGATTCTAGTTTTTAAAATGTACCCTGTTTATAGTTGAGGCTGATAATGTTATAGTTTACAACACAACCTCGTTGCCAACACGAACTTGATCAATAGGATTGGATCAACCATTAGGGACTAGATAAACATGACATTGATCACTATTATGTGACTATTTCATTCCCGCAGCAGATCAATCAACAGAGTGGTAGTGCCTCAAGCTCTTAAGCTAAATGACATTGATTTCAGTTAAGATCACACACGATACAGGATCCATTCCTCAGTTTGTAAATATCCATACTGACGATTATCAACCAGCGAATAAACTTAGATAAGGAAGAGTTTTTTATAGACAATGAGTAACAACAAATTAAACAAAAAAGTAATTACACATACCTGACCCCATACAAGTTCACCAACACCAAAGAATAAACACCATGCCCATTGATCTAATTCTAATGCTTTTGTACTAAATGCATATGAACCAAATTGTATAATTAATGCTTGTAATAAAAATGTTACAAACCAAATGATAATAAATAATGGATTTCTATGTAAACCACTAAATACATTACGTTGTCCATGTATTTTTCTTGCATTAAATTCATTAAATAATGTCATTAATACTAAAGCATTAAATATAATAGTATAATGTTGTGTTGGTTCATGTATTGTAATCCTCGATACATTATCCACTTCCATGATTAAATCAACTAAAAGGAGAAGAGTGGAGGAGGGGGGAAAGAGAATAACAAAAATGATCAGAAGAATATATATAACTTTATTTTTATTGAAAAAGAATGAATCCTATAGAGTTGAGATCATGAGTCAATTGAAGCTAAATCACCATCAAAAACCTGGAAACACTGGACGGCCGTTTCATTCTATTATGGGACTCCTCAGCAGTGTGTATCTACGATTCCGCCTCACAAGATTCGAATCCATGACTTACCAGTCTCGCGCCAGAGCACTTAAAAATAGGATGAAACGGCCGTCCAGTGCTTCCAGGTTTTTGATGGTGGTCTAACTTCAATTGACTTATAATCTCAACTCTATAAAATTACCAAAATCTCCACCAAACCCCTTCTGAGAATGAATCCGACTGTGGCACTTTTCCTGCTGGATTGTAATTTGTGCTCGAACCAATGAGATTTAAGATAGCAATCGAGTCGCTTTCCACAATATTCACAGACATACACAAGTATTTCAATAAAGTTGGATTTACTAAGTCTATCAAGATTCTTGGTACTTATATGGTTGCATCATAGTACTGAGCTGTACTGTTCAGGTCGTGTAAAAGCCTGGAACATGTCTAGTTTATCTAAAAACTAATGCAAATTTAACCTCTCGGAAGGTAGATTTTTGATGGTGAAGTGAAGCAATGGTTTAAAGGTTAATAAGATCGACTACTCGCACTTGAGTCCCAGATCCGAACTCTGACTCACCTACTTCAGTCTAGGCAACTGATTAGTATCTTTATCTCTCTCACTTGGAGTGTGACTTATACCTAAGTACTTGACGAATGAGCGAATTTATTACTTCTTAAGAGTTGGCTCGTAAACAGCAGTGGAATCTGATAATATCAAGACAATTGGCTCAGGAAGTACATATGCTGAAGATCCTTAATATCAACAAGATATAAACTTACAAATACTAGAATGATTATAAGAACTTCCATCGGAATATACGAACGCATGTGTCCAGACTCATCTAATATTCTTTCTTAGAATAGTTAGGAGCATCAGTATGGAACAATACTACAGAGTATTGATTGGTTGACAACAACAAAAAATCAGCTGATCACGTTGGTATATCAATAATAGACCAGACTTTCAAGTTATATTAATTAATAGTATCATATGATTCAAGGACAATAATATACATTCATTTTTTGACCAATCAAATTGACTTACCATAAAATAATAAGAAAAATATAACACCCAATTGATATAATGAATGACCTATGATATTTTTAGCCATTTGTCTACTGATCAATGGTTGAGTACGTCCATATGGTGCACGATCTAATAATTCCACTGATGGTTGTTCTGTAGCCAATGCTAAACTAGCCAATGTATCCATAATTAAATTGACCCATAACATTTGTATAGCTTTCAATGGACTATCCTACATAGATGATTACAAATAGTTTTTGGAAGCGGCAGGGAACACAGGGAAAGGGATTAAGGACAAAAGAATATACAATAGATAGATCAGTATAATAGATTGAAAAAGATATAGGATCAGACAAAACAACAAAACAATTGGGGAAATAGATGTTCATAAGTAAAAAGAACGTTCTTTTTAGTGAATCTGGATTCATTGAGCTGCATAGAAATTAATAATAAAGCGTTATCTGTTATCTTCCTCAACAAAATAGCAACAGAATACAAAGTGAGGTAAGCGCGAAGTATAACATAGCCAAACAACCTTGAGGATTAAACTCATTTTAGCCAATCTGAAGATGTCAACGATATTTGAATGGTTAGTTATGCTAGGGATTAAGATCGAGATAGGTTTATGTATTATAACTGATGTTAGTTCATGATGAAGATCTTAGCTTTAACCGATAATACTGATTCTGAATACTAATTCATAACCATATTTTCATGTGTGGATTATGAACTTGAAGAAGCTTTCTCGTTCCCCAATTGGTTCGGCTCCATACTTTACATTAAACCAAGGTGGTTTTATTTTTTATCTTCAAGTGCATGAACCCTTATTCCAAAACAATGGTGCACATAGGTTCCAGTATCCTGAAGGAACAAACGTCGTATGAATCAGTTGTTGATCACCGGCTACCATGGGACTGCATCTCCTCACAATGCTCCACTGCCTTGTGGATCAGATCTTTAGGTCAAAGGCTCCAGGTGTGGCCCCTTAAGAAAACCACTTGCTTTAGTTTTGGCACCTGGGCAGTATCACAGCCTTCACACAAATCGAATGAGATTTATGTGGCGCATATGTATCTGTTGCCCCTTTTGTACCAATATTTATGTGCTTAAATAAATAAATAATAAATGAACTACTACATATGATATCGTCTGTATACTTAGGACTCAATTTTTGTCAAACCATTCGTTTTAACATTGATGAATATTAGCATAAACGAAACAATTTGTGATTGAATCAAAAATTGACTGAAACCATCATTAATTGATATCATCACTTTACCTTAATAAGCTATAAGTACAACAACAGAACTTCAAGGAGTCCTAGAACTATACAGCATAAGAGTATTCTACGTAAAAAAAAACTGATATACTGCCTTCTTACAGTGACGGGGGTGTTGTTTACGAGACTGGGAGGACGAAAAGTGAATGTCCGACGCTTTAACTGGGTTGGTGGATACGGAAGACCCATCTAGGGTAGTTGAAAAACTCTGATTCCAAACCAATGGTGCACATCGGCTCCAGTATCCTGAACTTAAAGGAGTCCTAGAACTATACAGCATAAAATTATCTTACGTAAAACAACTAATATACTCTTCAAAATATCTTAGTTATAGGATTAAAAATAAGACCGCAGTTACATTTATACAATATAAAGTACTATTTAGCTTCACTGAAGTCGTTCCACTAACTACCTTTAAATCAGTTAATCGAGTAGGGATTAAATATAAAACCAGAAAACCAGACCAGTCTAATACATACCACCTAGTAGTAATTCTTTGAAGTGTGTTTAAAAATGGGTTTTATTTTACATATGAGGAAAAAAAGTTTCATCAAAGTAACAAGACAGAATCTAAAAATTAGGTGCTTTACATAGGGTTACTTAAGCCATAAACAATGAATTGGACTGATATTAAATGAAAAAAAAACAGATTGCTTATTGTAAGGACGGCTCGTTGGTAAATTCTAGGAAGCCTTAAGAAGCCCAGAAAGAGCCGGACATATTCCATCCAATCACTGATAGGGGAATATTCTAGAATGTCGACGTGTAGCTTCCCCATTGGATGGATAAGAATGACCCCTATGTGTCTATTGGTTGACCGAAATGATGATTTACATTCAGCCAATAACTATAAATACATGAGATTTCTGTACTATATTTTGACACTGTTTAGGGGGAATAAAAGTTCCTACTTACTAGTCTTCTGTCTTCTATCTTGCGAAGTTGCGGGTTCTATAGTTCAAGTAGACTAGTAGTACGCGGCATAGTAAGAACCAAAGCTCTAGGTATAACACTTAAATTTCTTATCTATGAAGCATGATCATTTTGAAATGGTAGCAGAGGTAAGTAGTACTAATATTAAATGCCCATCTATAATCTTAGTATAATTTGTAGATTATAAGTATAGGGTTTCGTAAAGATTGTAGAATTTTCATAGTTCAAATCACAAACTGATCTTAGCTTGAATACTAGTGAAAACCAGGAAGCATTGAATAGCTGTCTCTTCCTGGGATGAAACTCCTTAGCAGGGTCTATTCACGACGATGCCTCGAGATGCAATTCTCTGGGTTCTGATGAGAAGCCATGATCAATGAAATTCAACCATATCGGATATGAGACAGTTATCTATCACAGACAATGTAAGGTCATGAAATATTATGAATTGATTGATGTTAAATATGTATAAGATTGAAAACCAGCCTAGGGGTTTGCAGTTTAAACATTTGTATGCAAGACCACATGTCCTGCATCAAATTCCCTGTCACAACTTTAACTTACATCTAAAAAGCATGCTCCAGCGAATGCAACAATAATTGCTACACAATTTACAGTTAATTGAAATTGTAAAAATTTTGTAATTGAATCATATACATTACGACCCCACATAACAGCTTTAACAATACTTGAAAAATTATCATCTGTCAATATAATATCAGATGCTTCTTTTGCTACATCTGTACCAGCTATACCCATTGCAAAACCAACATCTGCACGTTTCAATGCTGGACCATCATTTGTACCATCACCAGTAACAGCGACTACTTGACGTGATGGCGCTGCACGACTGTTAATTATCCCGCTGACTAATGTGTATTTATCCTATTAAAGAAACAGATATATCTTTCATTAACAACAACTGATTAAAAATAAAATAAAATGTATTCATAACAAATGACTTCATCTGAAGACAATAACAAACTATGAACAATCGAATGATTTGTAGGATCCAGATAAATTTACCATCATTGGTTTGATCTATGATTCGACTAGCCTAATTGATAACGTCTCAGATTGAGAAGTTAAATCATATAAGTTCAAAGTTTCACACTAGGCGTCAGTTCCTTAGAAATTACAGATATATCTTGCTGATGAGTGCCGACTAGCAAGAAGCTTAGAACAAGAATGATCATATGTTGATTACATTCAATCGTTCAATATCAACCCTATTTGAAAACATTTTATCAATCAAATGTAGACCTGTTTATAATTACAAATAGTAGTCTTATTACGAACCAAGGTCTTCTCAAAAACTTTGAAACTGATTTGAACGCTCCAGACGAAATAGAAAAGCACAGAATGAAGAGGAATAATGCAAAATATATAATAATGTTTAAGTTTGGTTTGTAACGTGAGTAACTAATGATGGTGAATGGGGGCAGGTGGTGAAGTCACAGTTGCGGATAATCATAATAATAACAAATGTTTTTTCAACCATAAAGGTGAATGGCTGGCGCTGTTCACATATTTATAAACTTCACTGAACTTAATAGAAAGGAAGGCCTAACTGTCGGTCAAATATGGACCATTTATCGAAATATCCATAGACTTAATCCTATTCATACCTCACATCACTAACAGACATACAAATGACCAGTCGAGTAAAACCATATCGGGTGTGGGGGAGCTATCCACCGAAGATAATCGGAGATGGTCGTGGATTGATTGAAGTTAGACATTAACATAGTTGGATCCCAACTGAGTAGTCTAGGGGTTAGGCGTCCGAGCTTGATACCGATAGTCTTTGGTTCAGTTCTCACTTGCGGGGTCATGGACTTGCACTGACGAGGATTCTCATGCTAGGATGAAACGGTCGTTCGATGTTGAAGGTTTTCAACGAAAGCCCGTTGATTCATGTTATTATCTAATTGAATCCTTATGTTGACTTAGTGTGAATACTATACAGAGTTATGATACCAAAATCTCAAATACTTCTGGAGACAGGATTTGTCATTTTATTTTTTCTTCTTGTAATTACATTGTGGAAGATATTGTAATTGGCGTGTTACCATTATGTATCGGAGGCAACTAATAGGTGGTAAGCGAAGAAGTGAATTACATTCTCGTTTTGGTTAACTAGAAGTAATAAACGACAGAAACGAATTCGTAATAAAAGTTTAATTGTCTACTTTCTTTTTTCAGTTCAATAAAGAAATTAACCAGTGGAATGAACCATGTAGGGTAGGTGTAGATTACTTCTTTGTGGTTCCCATGATTAACATAACTAATAGCTGGAGACTTTAAGTGATATTTCTCAAAATCATTCTCATTAGCTTATACGCATTCACTATTTATCTTCCCGACTTTCCGAATTCCTTGTGAATTATTTTGGTTTCATTTCCGTAATCCACATTTTCTCCCTGAATCGTATCTTCAATGATTAATCATTTCTATTACCATGAATACTATTATTAACTATACTATACTGGAATTCACCATGACAACTGACAACTTGAACTGATGTATCCATATTCCACGTTCTACTTTGCGTTTCACTAATGAAATGACTTTTTTTATGAATAAAATAATAAATCTGGTTGGATCGCTTCAACTTGATTCAATATTAATGATTAACAGAGAGAATATAGTTGAAAGCGTGAGTCAATTGAAGCTAGACCACTATGGAAAACCTGGAAGCACTGATAATAATAATAATAATAATAATAATAATAATAATATGCCCAGTAGTGAGTGACTTCGAGAAGTAAATCCAGGAGTTCTAGTGAGAAGCAGTGACCAGTGGAGTTCAAACAACGTCTGTTGTGAGATATCAACTAACTGAAGACAATTGATGAATGGTTGCTCAACTTCGTGGATCACTTGAAGTTAGACATTAACACCATTGGATACCGGCTGGCTTAGTGGTTTATCAGTTAAGTGCTCTGGCGTGAGACTAGTAAGTCCTGGGTTCGAATCTTGCGAGTGCGGGATTGTGGATGCGCACAGCTGAGGAGTCACATACTGGGATGAAACGGTCATCCAGTGCTTCCAAGTTTTCCATAGTGGTCTAGCTTCAATTGACTCACACTTTCAACTATGAAAATACTGAAATCTCCACAAAAACCCCTTTTGATAAAAAAGAAAGAATATAATTCGTTCATAATCAATATATATATTCTAGATAAAGTGTGAACCCTTAAAAAGAACAACATGAAACATTAATGTACATTTTTCATCCACCCTGTTAATTTTAGTTACTAACTAAATGTTTATTTTATACAGTAATAATATTAGTAGTATATACTAATGTGTTGAAATATAAACTCATTTATATACACATATATGATATTACTGATTTAAGTAGAATGTCAATGAATGATTGAAATAATGAGTTGTTTTTTTTTTTTTTTTAAAAAATAAAAATTTTTTACAAAACCGAAATTTGTATGTTTTAAAATTAGATTGATATTAATATCATTGTATCCATTTTATCAATCCGTTACATCTACATACTTATCATTTAATCACCATGGTTAATAGTATTGGTAATGATTATAATAATCAAACAGTAAGTGTTGTAGTAGTATACATTGTGTATTCGTTTATTCAATTGTTTATAATTATTTAAATGTGTAAATAATACAATGTTGTATTACAATGTAAATATCAGTTCGTTGAGTTGTTGTTGTTGTTGTTGATCCAGTTTTCAGAATGGATCGTAAAGATAAGTAAACTTATGATGATAACAAATAAGCGTGTGTATACACACACACACACATAGATATGTGTACATAACTTCTGGTAGGTAGGTAATCGTTATATTTAACACATAAACATACAATGTGAAGATATAATTACTGTGTTTACAGTAAATGACTGAAATAAGTTTCACGTTTTAAATTCTGCTTAAACAATTGAATTATAAGCATTATAAACAAAGATGAATAGTGGTTAGCAGTAGAATCCAGGATGAGCGTTTTGGCCTATTCGGGACTCGTCAGCTGAATGTACCTGCATCTCAGAGTTGATGTTAACCCTGGGATTCGAACCGAGTATTGTTCACTCCAAACGTCATTGCGTTATCCATTTAGCTACTGAGTCCCGATAACCACTTGCTTGTACGATGGGGTGAAGTTTGAATTAACTAAGTATTGTTTGTTTGAATCTTCCCATTGATGTTTAAGACTGAAACTGGTCAGTCTCTTATTGACATATATGCATACTGTGTGTATTACCTCGATATAGCCATAGTTCACAAGCATTATAAGCGAAATAAACTGGGTTCGAGTCCCAGAGTGAACATCAACTCTGAGATGCAAGTACATTCAGCTGACGGGTCCCGAAATAGGACGAAACGTGCGCCCTGGATTCTACTGCTAGCCACTATCCATCTTTGCTTACTCATCAAATTGATTTCAAAAATATTAAAATACTACAAAAAAGGCTTTTTCCAATTACAAGGAAAGGAGAGTAACGGAAGTGTTCTATATAATGCTTAATCCTACTACTCTCAATAGAAAAGAAGGCCTTACCATACATCTTAATTGGACTATCTATCCTAGTCACCTAGTCTGATATTATTTACAATTTCACACCATTACATTACAAATTAAACTCTATCCTTTGTCATGATAAAGGTCACACATTTTTCATCATCAACAGTGCAGACGTACACACACACACACAACTTTACATACATGTTGTTTATGAATCACCTTGACCGAAATGATATAACATTGATTTATTCAAATCTGTTTTTTGATTGATCGCACCTAATATTGTTCCGTTGTACTATTTAAACTTGGATTAATGTGAATTTGGTTAATTATTCTCTGAAGAAGTGGCTTACATTGAGTGACGAAACGTCAGGAAGTCTAATTTTTCTACCCATTGGGATATTATAAATATATACTATTTATTTACATAACAATCAATAATTTGAAATGACAAGTTCTTCCAAAGATAAACAAACAAGAAAAAAAACGACAGATAACCAAGGAAGAAAGAGACAAACAGAGGTGCATAAGTGAGGGAGTGAATGAGCAAGAGGAAGAATTATCATTTATTTACACAACAAAAAATAGTGAATAATTATTTAATATAGAAAAGATAGGTTGTGGTTAATAATAGAATCCATGATGCGCGATTTATTCTATTTAAGACTCGTCAGCTCGATGTACCTGTATCCTAGAGTTGATATTCTCTCTGGGATTCGAACATAGTACCTTCTGTTTCAAACGTTTAACGAGTTGTTTATTTGACTATTAAATTAAGAGACTCATATCTGTTCTATATGAACTTGTTACAAAACAATCCGCACAGGATACATACACGCATATCAGGACTAATCAAAATGTCAACAGAGGGGTGATAATCGAAAAACAAACCATTACAAATTAGATTAGAATAGTTAGTTTAATCAGATCAACTCAATTCTCTATTTTACATATAAACTACATGGAATGCATTTCGTGTTCAATTCATCAAGTTAATAATACAATTTTGTTACTTACTTACTTACTTACGCCTGTTACTCCCAATGGAGCATAGGCCAACGACCAGCATTCTCCAACCTACTCTGTCCTGGGCCTTCCTTTCTAATTCTATCCAATTTTTGTTCATTCTTATCATGCCTGTCTCCATTTCTCGGAGTAATGTGTTAATTAGTCTTCCTCTTCTTCTTTGGCCTTCAGGATTTCATGTGAGGGCTTGCCATGTGACGCAGTTGGGTGATTTCCTCAATGTGTGTCCTATCCACTTCCAGCGCTTCCACCTGATTTCTTCCTCCGCTTGAATCTGGTTTGTTCTTTCTCACAGTGGGTTGTTGCTGATAGTGTCTGGCCAACGGATCCGAAGTATCTTGCGTAGACAACTGTTGATAAACACCTGTATCTTCTGGATGGTGGCTTTCGTAGTTCTCCACGTCTCTACCCTATACAGTAAAACTGTCTTGACATTTGTATTGAAAATTCTGATCTTGGTGTTCGTTGACAATTGTTTTGAGTTCCAGATGTTCTTCAGTTGTAAATATGCTGCTCTTGCTTTGCCGATCCGCGTCCTCACATCTGCATCTGATCCACCGTGTTTATCGATGATGCTGCCCAGATATGTAAAGGTTTCCACAACCCCCCCCCCAAAAAAAATTATTCAATACAATTTCGTGCCTATCTTTAAGAATATTCATGACGATGATGATGATGTGGTTATTGATGTGTTTATCAGTTTGCTAACATTGAATAAACTTTATTTCATTACTGACATCCATATTTAGACCCATTTTTTTTTAACTTAATCAATATGTATAACTTGTATTCTCTTGACAGGCACCAACAGATAATACACACACACATACATAGATACATAGGAGATACATCGTTACGTTCTTTTTCCTTCTTGTGAAAGAATACACCACTTAAGGTAAATAAGTAAGTCCTTTCATGTCTTATCTCATTTGTATAAGAAACCAAATTTAACAGAACATATCAATGATCTTGTTTTTGTTTTATAGGACAGGAATATTACTGTATTTTCCCTATTAATTTAATAGATAACAAACTGTCATCCTGAAATATGATTCATTGATTTATGAATACGTGTTGCTATGCACGCATACACAAACACAAACAAAGAGAAATCAACAGACATACAGAGAGAGAGAGAGAGAAACAGCTGTAGTAGTTGAATCAACTGACAACAAACATATCAGGATTGAAATCTTATCGGTACTATGACATACTACATTCAGGGAAAAAAAGAATGCTATTAAAGAAGTAAACACACAGAAAACATTTCCATAATTCCAAACTGATAATTACCACGTGCACATTAGTGACTGGCTTTAAGGGGTGATACTCGGAGTTCTAGTGAGAAGCTGTGACCAGTGAAGTTAATCCATGTCAAGTAGAGACAGGTATCTACCTTAGATAGTGGAAGATAGTCGCACAATTTCGTGAACTGGTTGAAGTTAGACATTAACATCGTCGTATGCTGGCTTAGTGGTATAGAGGTTAAGTGTTCGTGAGAGAGTCGAAAGGCCCAGTGTCCGAATCCCATGTGCGGGATTGTGGATGCGCAATATATTTTAAAGTGAATTTTACAATAATGTATGTCAAGTGAACTGTTTTGATTTAATATTACTAAATTCTTTTGTAATTCAGTTAACTACTACTCTTCAAGATAAATTGTCAGGGTTGAAACAAAAATCAGAAATACAACTGAAGGATATGAACGATGGACATTTAGTTGAAGTGATTTTATGGAGGTCAGTTCCAGTTGTAAATTGAATTCATCCCAGACTAATCTGAATCGTCGTATCATTGAAAAATGGAGAAAATTTTCAAGTCTCGCAGAGAATGAATAGTTGTTAGAAATTAAGGTTTTTTTTTTCGCAATTCATCAGGTACTCATTCGTAAATTTAAGCCCGAACCGTAATCTAAGTATGAGGGATTGTGTTACTATCCAACTACCCAACATAGAAGTAGATGGAACCAGGTTTGAACCTAGGACTAACTGACTGGAAGCTGAATGCTACAGTTTCACCTTTTTAATCAATGTTGCCCAATGAAGGATAATATAGCTCGACAGTCGTCTAATCCAGTTGGTAAGAACTGTTTCACTAAAACATGTTTAAACCTTACCAGTCACAATCTCAATGCATTGAATATTACATTGATTATTGATAATGTGAAACTCATGCCTGTTTGTCATATAACTCAATACACTCATCATTGAACCATGCATTAATTACATAGAGGTTTGTAACATTACCTGGACATCATCATTCAAAGTGAAGTAGACGGACAAAGATTTGAAAGTACAACTCAATAATTGAAATTTAAGTGGCGCAATACCAATTTATTTAAACACATAAATATTGGTGCAAGGAGGAACCAGATATATATGCGCCACACAAATCTCATTTGATTTGTGTGAGGGCTGTGATACTGCTCAGATGCCCAAACAGAAGTAGGTAGTTTTCTTAGGGGGCCACACCTGGTTTGTAACATTACCTGGTCATTATCATCCAAAATGAAGTAGACGGACAAAGATTTGAAAGTACAATTCAATATTTGAAATTTAGGTGGCGTAATACCTAAAACAATCGATTCTCTATTTTCTAGACATGTATGCAAGACTTCAAATCCCCCACGGGGGGAGGGATTCCAAACAAACCGTGATTCATCGATGATCGGTACCTAAACTCGTTGACTTTAATACATAGCCATAAGGATAACAGTATGGAGTGTGTGTGCATTGAGATAAAATCATCTCTCTGATAAATATTTAAGATATTATTATAACTGAACAATTAAAATTATCTATTCTTGTCAGTAAGATGTCAATTATATAATGGCATTGGATTCTCTCTGTGATAGGGTGTTCACAGTTACAAATATTTCATTAACGCCCTGCACAACGTTATCAGCCATTAGAGAACGTGAAATCAAAAGACAACATTCACTTTAGTCATCAGTCAGTCAGTCAGTCGAAAGCGATGTAAAACCAGGTACATATGTACATAAGTTCAAGTTGTCATACCACATTAACACAATGAAATGAAATAGTCAGGGTAAATATCAGTATAGTATATCAGTATAATAGTATTCGTGGTAATAGTATTGATTAATTATCGAAGATACGATTCAAGGAGGAAATATGGATTGGTAAAATAAAACAAAAATCATTAGTGAGGAATTCAGAAAGTTGTGAAGACAAAGAATGAGTGCATGTGAGCTGTTGAGAACGATTTTGAGAAATATAACTTAAAGTCTATAGCTATTGGTTATGTTAATCATGGGAACCACAAAGAAGTAATCTACACCTACCTACATGGTTCAGTCCAATGGTTAATGTCTTCACGGATTGATGTCATGGTTTGATTTAGACGCCATTTTTTTCCAGCCAACTCTATATCAGTCATGATTGGACGTTAAGGTAGTGAGTGAATAAGCAAACGTAAAACATATCTTAATCATCTCAGTTAATAAAGATTCACCGAATCGTTAATTGATTAACCACACTTATCTAGTAATCTGCATCTAGCTTCAGAATTTCTAACTCGATGGTTTCAAGGTATACGAACAACACTTCGAATATGCCTACGACCGAATACTCGTAACCTACGAATATCTTCTACTTTTAAGGGACGTGTTTCACAGCAATAAATTCAGACATTTTCGTAACATATACTTTGAAGGAAAAAACTCACCTGAGGTGAAGATCTAGCCAATACTCTTAAATTAATCCATACTTGATCAAATAAATCTTGTCTAACTTTACCAGTTGCTTTATCACGAATACGTCGATTAAATTCTTTACCTTCAATAACAAGAAAATTTTCACCTGGTTGTATAATACCACATTTCATTGCAATTGATCGTGCTGTATTTACATTATCACCAGTTACCATACGTACAGTAATACCAGCTTTTTGACATTGACGTATAGCAGCTGGTACTTCTGGTCGAACTGGATCTTCAATTCCAATAATACCTAATAAAGTAAGACCTTCTAATAAATGTTCTTCATCATCCCAATTTGGTTCACTTTGTACAATCATATCATTTGGACTTTTGGAATTCGTAGCTACATGCAATATAGATGACAAATATAATTAAACAAGAGTCAATACTAACAAAAAATATATAACAATGGAGGAGAAAAAAACCCAGCTAAAAGCCATGTAGACAGGTGAAGATAAATGGGTTATTTATTTTTTTAAGCAAACAAACGATGGTACAAGGAGGTACCAAACATATATGAACCATACAAATCATTCGATTTGTGTGAGGGCGACAATACTACCTGGGTGCCCAAACCAAAGCAGATGGTCTCCGTAGGGTGACACTGCTCGATCCTTTCATCTACAGGTCTAAATCACAAGGCAGTGAAAAAAAGTTAGGAGATGAAGTCTCATGGTAGCCATTGACCAACAACTTGTTCATACGCCATATGTTCTTTCGGGAACGTGGAGCTCATATGCACTGTTGATTTGTAATCAAGGTTTTCCTAAATGAACTCTATGTGCCACCAGCTCCGTTAAAGCGCCAGACATTCACTTTCCGTCCCCTCAATTACGTAGACAACACCCCCGTTGCGAGAAGGCAATGAGTAGGACTTTCCTGTCGGTGGTTGTATACGCGTGACCATGTGAGAGCGTTTCGAGAGGGAGAGCAGACACTTCTTACTCTCGTCCATACCGGGTACATTTGGGGTGTCCGCGTAATTATCGTAGCCAATATATGGAGAGTTGATTGACATGGCTTAGAATTGATCACAATGATGTAGGTTCATTCTTTTTTAACGTTGTCTCAAACTTTTCATTCTTAAAATTTATTCTACCTTCTCGAATCATTTTCTCTATGTCAAATGTTTCCTACTACTACTGTGATGAATGAAGACTTAGTAGAGATAACCAACTTATTATTCAAATCGAGACTACAAAATATGAAAACCATACATTAAATACATCATTTGCACATTTTCTATCAGTTGTCTCTTACAAAATTCATCGTTTCTTTATTCCTATTGTTAATTTGATTGCTTTCAGCTTTCTCTCATCGCTTCATTTCAATCTTCTCAATCTTGTGCGCACAGGCAATCCACTTCCGATTGGTTTTACATACTACTTATATTTGCCCACATAAGTAGTATACACCACAATCTTTCCTACTGCTACTACTAATACTATCACTACTTCACAATTGATTGATCAGTGGGTTATGATCAATGTTATGCATGTCAAGTCCTTCTTAGAGCTGATCGAACGCTATCGATCACTATCACTACTTTCAGTACTCCAGTATTTGTCTTAATAAATTTGCGTTAGTGTGACAACTTGAACCGATGAGCATATCCCAGAATTGATGTTGTTTACAACTGATTGAATGTATCAAACTCACCATTTCATAAAAGGAATAACTTATAGGAAGTAGCTAAATTATACCATTTTAGGCAATGATTCAATGAGTTAAATCATTTACAAATTTCAATTTCCATTGAGATCTTTATTAATTAAATGATCCGAAAAAATTCCATTCGATAATTTATTATATTGTCAATGGGAAAATATGCAAATCAATTCAGTAAAGTCCGAAAGATATAAGATAGGATGACATTCTGAAAAATATGACCAGTTTTTTTATTATTTAGGCTTTCTCAATAACTAACGAAAAAGAACAAGATAAGCGCCCGAATAGTGAAACACACACACAACACACATACACATAAGAGACAAGAGAATACTTACCTATTGTAATTTTTTTATATGCTATACCAATAGTTCGAAGACCTTCACCTGCCATTGGTTCAATTACTGCTTCAGTTAAACGTTCTTGATCTTGTAAACTGAATGGTCTTGGTCTATTTTGTTCATCCATCATCCATGAACAACTTGTAGATTGAAAGGTTATAAGAAGATAATTTACATGAATAGTTAGTTATTTTAAGGAAATTGAGATAGATAACTCAATTATATTAAGAAACCAATAAGAATTACAGGCAAATGGATATCTACAGATGGACTGTGATTAGTGTCCAAATCCAGAGCGGGTTTTGTATTATTTTCATAAACAGAACTCAATCTCAGTTATGCGTTTCTAAGGAAGTTGGGAGAGGGGAGAAGGCATTGATATTCACTAATGAGAAACCCTATATTAAGAACAAATAAAAATTCAAGGCAGTACTTGAAAGGTCAGTCAGTCAGCTACAACGTAGGACCAGGCACATATATGCATCGGTCCAAGTTGTCACACCTCATTAGCACAACGAGATGAACACCGGACTCATAGAAATAGTTAATTTAGTGGTAGTAGTATATAAAAGATAGGTTGTATATAAGAATATAGTAAACGAAGGAAGAAAGTTATAAAGCAATTTTAATCTCAAGGTTTAAGGGAAGACAGAGAGTGTATACACCGACACCATTGTGATCGATTGTGGGTCATGTCACACACGTCGTGGTAATCGGTGTTCAGGCATACGTAGCATGTAGCCTAACCATCTCACTCGATGAAGATTCATGACCTCATCAACTGATTTACCATCATTCCATAATACCCTGTGTCTAACCTCGCTATTACTTACCCGGTGATCCCAGCAGATGCGAGCAATATTTCTAAGGCATCTTTGGTCAATTACTAGTAACTTGCGAGTATCTTCTACTCTTATTGGTCATGTTTCACAGCCGTAAAGTAGAACAGAGCGAAATTCTGCGCAGTATACTCGTCGCCTAATTGATAGACGGATATCTCGTTTTCGCCATAGGTGACGTAAGTTGGTTTTGTGGAGATTGCTTTAATCCGTCGGTTGTATTGCCTACAGATTGATATCCGTTGAGTTACCACTGGAAACCAAGGAGAATCAGACAACTGTTTCATCTTAATATACGACCCTTCAACAGTAGGTACGCCTGACCTTACCAGGAGTCGGAATCAGGATCTTTAGTTCTCATAGTGCACTGTCAAATATTACAACCACTTGGTAAGCATACAATGGTACAACCCAATGCATTTCTTATATACCGACTATTGTTACCCAGTTTCAACAGATTGGCAAACGATAAAAACAAACCAGATAAATAATTAGTGAACAATCCATTTCCATGTTACAAAAAAAGGAAACCCTAAAATAATGGTGCAAACAAACAAAGAAATTATCAGAATGGGGTTTTTGTGGAGATTTAGTATTTTGATTGTTGAAAGCGTGAGTCAATTGAAGCTAGACCACCACCATGGAAAACCTGAAAGCACTGGACATCCATTTCGTCCTGTTGTAGGACTCCTCAGCAGTGCGCATCCACGACCTCGCTTCCAGGTTTTCCCTGATGGTCTAGCTTCCATTGACTCATGCTTTCAACTGTGGAAGAAATTATCGTTTCAAGAAAGAAAAAGGAAAAAAACCCCCAGAAGGAACAAGCACACAAAAATGTCTTTTAGTATAGATTTATCAAAATATGCCATAGTGATTTTTATTATATACACAGTAGAAAAGGTACACACAAGGTAAGTATACAAAAAAATCTAAATTGCACTATATACCTAATCAATCATTTCCAATAGACTGGCAAGAGAGAAAAAAGATTTGGTCAACTTTATTCATTTATAATTACATAAGAAGTGATAGACATAAAAAGGGGTAAGTTTTATGTTAGAGTGATACGAATATATTTAATATTACATGGGTATTTAAGGCAAACCGTTTATTGTATTCTCTCTGTTCAAATAATGTATGTATGTAAGTGTGTGTGTTATGTAGAAATGGAGATGGTCCTATTGTATGAATAAAGTAATGGAAACAGGAATAATTGTTGCTAACCATATTGATTTTATACGTTTGTGCATGTGAGTGTTCAATGAGCGACTGAATAGATGAAATGTTTATTTTATCCACCAAAAAAAAAAAAGATTATTCCGTTTAAAGGAACTTTATATTCATTGACATTTTAGTGAATTGATAAAGATTGAAAGTTGAATTATTCGCGTGAAATAAAATTTTTCTTAATAGAAATTATTGATTAAAGTATGGAATACCACTGGAAACCAAGGAGAATCAGACAACTGTTTCATCTTAATATACGACCCTTCAACAGTAGGTACGCCTGACCTTACCAGGAGTCGGAATCAGGATCTTTAGTTAATCAAAATGGGAACTTGACATTTAGACTTTTATCAGAAGGGAGTTTTGTGGAGATTTTTTAGTAATTTTATATAGTTGAAATCATGAGTCGATTGAAGCTAGACCACCATGGAAAACCTGGAAGCATTGGACGGTCATTTTGTCTTATCGTGAGACTCGTCAGCAGTGCGCATTCACAATCCCGAATCGCGAGATTCGAACCTAGGACCTACCAGTCTCGCGCCAGAGCACTTAACCACTAGACCACTGAGACGGCATCCAACGGTGTTAATGTCTAACTTCAACCAATCCACGAAGTTGAGCAACCGTTCATCAATTGTCTTCAATGAGTTGATATCTCCAAACAGACCTGGCCGAACTCGGGATCGTCGATGCACACTGCTGAGGAGTCCCACAAAAGGACGAAACGACCGTCCAGTGCTTCCAGGTTTTCCATGGTGGTCTAGCTTTAAATGACTCATGATCTCAACTATATAAAATTTACACTTTTAGTCGGTCAAGTATGACGAACAGTAGAAATACTTTAAAATATTTTTTTATATGGAATAGATAAACTGTAGTTAGTAGTGGAGTCCAGGAAGCATGTTTAATCCATTTTTGCGTTCATTATCTGGATGTACTTGGATAACAGAGTTGATATTTACTAAAGGATTCGGACCCAGTACTTTACCCGTTATCTATTTAACCATATTCTATCTATCGTTTATGGACTTATGAAATGATGGCTAAATAGAGGAAATTCGTGCAGGATGCACATGATCTAAGACTGATCAAACTTTTGTAAATTGCTCAAGATGCTTACAATGATACTGTTAAATATACCAAATCCCTAATTATGTCTTCTAAAATTGGAGATAACAGTTGAATCAAAACTTATGTGATTATATCGCTAAATCCTAACTCTAAACCCTTAATCCTTACCTTTAACGTCCAAATGTAGTTGGTCAATTATTTTCTCTCGAATATTGTAGTTTACACCATAAAACACTGATCTTAGCTAGACATTCACTGAAAACCATTTAGCACTGGACATCTAAATCGTCCTAGTATGGGACCCGTTAGCAGTAAGCATTCATTGACCTATCAAGGATCGAACCTCAGACCTTCAGGTATCTGGGTCAATGAAAACAGACAAGTTCTAACTTTTTTATCAATTCAAGTAACAATAATATTGATTATCAATGATCACTAGCAACGAAACACAGGTTACATACTTATTTCCCTAAGACTCGTCAGCTAAAATTCACAGATGGCAGAAACATTGCGGTTCAAATCTTAATATGAACATTACAATAGTGTTAAATTCTGATGTAGAGTCTCAAAACCAAAAAGATTAAGCATACATTCCAGATCCCACTGATAGCCAGCATTGAAAAAAAGGAAATATGTTAACAGTTGTAGGTAGCTATGTGAAGTTATTGAAGTATTTGTTCAAATAGTCCATAAATTAACATAAAGCAAACCAATGTGCTTCTGAGTATCCATAGTCGGCATAAACATAAACTCTTACAAATAATGACAATAGATATTAGACAAAGATGGATAGTGGTTAGCAGTGGAATCCAGTTTGACGCGCGTTTCGTCCTATTTGGGACTCGTCAGCTGGATGCACCTGCATCTCAGAGTTAATGTTCACTCCAGAACTTGAACCCAGTACCAGTTGCAGACCTAAAAACATCAATGGGAAGATTCAAACATACAACACTAAGTGAATTCAATAGATATTAAAGTTACATTATTATTTCTTACTTATTACTTACCATTTAACAACCATTTCTGAAGCACCTTTAGTAAATAATAAAAATGACATTGGATTATCTGACTCTTTAATAACTGTACTCATTGATTTACGTATTGAATTAAATGTATACACTTTGTATAAACGTTCTTCACTCCATTGTGTACGTATATCTTCATAATTACGTCCAATTGATTTAACAAAACCTAATAAAGCACATTCTGTTTTATTTCCAACTTGTTTTGGTAAAGCATTTGGATTATCTGGAGGCTAAAAAAAGAGAGAGGAATAGAGAAAGATAGACATGAAGAAAGGAATATAAATAGCTCGTATTCATTCTAGCATACGATACTTTCGTAGTGAGTATCAGGAAAATTATCCAAAGGGAATCTTCTTAGAGTTAATATAACGGTGTATGATTGTGACGTGATTTCACGACTTGATTAAGGATTGTTGTTGAGCAAACTAGTAATAGTATCACTAGTAGTGTAGTACCATGGTGAACAGCAAACATCAGTCCGTCTTCTCTGATTTCATTGTTCATGCACTTACGTGCCGATCGCGCTTCATTCCTGTTCGTTCCCCGTCTCGATCTTCTGCCAAATACATTCTATGTCAGACCATCACCATATACTACTCATATGGATATAAGTAGACTACAATACAGTATGACTGAAGTTAAACATTAATAGATGAATATGAATGGATGTTATTCACTGTTTAAAAACTCATATATTACACCACCTCTATACTCTTAATTTATACTTTGGCAGTTTAAAAATTATCTAATTGGTGTTTACGTCTATAATTGACTAGTTTCTTTCGGTATACTCGGATTCTGTGAGAATTATCTCGATATAATCACTAAGTCATAGGTATTTAGATCAACTGAGTTACATATCATGGTTCACAGCTCATTATAAGTATTAGAAATAACCTTTGAAAATTGGATCGACCAATCATTTAGTCATAAACACCTTTAGGGGCTTGATATCGATTCAGGTTGGTCCAAGTTATCATGCTACAACTTTTGGCGGACTGCTTGAATATCTGGGTTACCTGTTCATCCCGTCTAGATATTTCAACAAGTTATCTGTTTTTGTCTTAACACATTATTATGTTTATTTATTGCATAACCTATTCAGATGCGTTTATGAAAAGTTTACGACCTTCCTTTGTGCAAGTCGCCAAGAAGTACAATCGGAGACATCGTAGTATCTGGCTATATAGATGAAAAAAAGTGAACCTTATTCAGTAAGTCAGTCAGTTACAACGTAGAACTTCGTACGTACGTACATCAGTTCCAGTTGCCATACCACATTAACACAGAGATTAAGTTGTCGATTCAAATCCCATATTGGTAGAAGTAGGAAGAGTATAAGTATTATGTGAAAGATAAGGGTTTGAAGATGTTATTGAAGGAGTATAATTCAGTGAAACAAATTTGTAAAGAAAAAAAGGATAGGTGCATGTGGAATTCAGAAGATTAGAATTTGGTAGAGCACAAAGAGTGGATGCACCTTCGCCATTGCAAACGATTTCGAGCCATATCATTCAAGGTCTCTAACCATCGGTTGCTATCATCTCGCGGATCCCAACCAGGTAGTCTACACCTACCAACAAGGCCCAGTCCACTTGTCAGCGACTTCATGGATTTATGCCATGTTTTGGTCTGGCCGCCCTAGCTTTCTTCCAACCTGCTCCTACACCATAAAGCATTGCACGTCGGGGCAGTCGGTGGTTGGGCATACGTAACACATGTCCCAGCCATCTCAACTGACGAAGTTTCACTACTTCATCAATCGATTCGCCATCATTACCTAGTACCCGTTTCCTAACATCTGCATTACTTACTCAGTGGTCCCAGGATATAAATTATTCAGACATTGATTTTTGAACTGCTAACGTCTAACTGGAGACTATTCAATATTTATCGTCATGATCGATCAAGAAATAGGAAAAGGAAACTCGCTTTTCTTTTCAGGGTTTGAAAGTACACACTTCTGGGGATTAGAAAGTGATTACAAAGTCAATGGTTAAGTATTAATATGTTATTTCGCTTTATTCAACATTGAAAACGAAACACAAAAAGAACAATACTACTAACAATAACATCATAGTCACTTACCAAAAGTTTCGATGTATACCCACTATTGATGGATATATTCATTACTATAAGATTGATGATAGATTCTGGTAGTTCTGAAGCTGTCGGTATACGTTTATAATGTTTATTACCAATGAAACATTGAACAGCTGTCATACGATTTGTAGTTAATGTACCAGTTTTATCTGAACAAATTGCTGTTGCATTACCCATTGTTTCACATGCATCTAAATGTCGGACTAGATTATTATCCTACAAAACAAAAGGAATAAAGAAAAGAGATCAGTGAGAGAAAAAAAGTAAAAATGAACAGTTGGAAAATAAACACAACCATAGTCCATCACTTTCATAATACACTGATATTATAATTGAGAATACACAACTGAAAAACCAGTGTTCTTTCAAAAAACTGTTTTGATTTATTTATGGTATTTTACAGCAGTCCACATCCACAGTATCATCAGTAGAGTTCAAACTTAAGACCTTTTAATCTCGTACAATGATCTTTTAACCACCAGATAACCTAATGTTTTAATCCAACGATTTATAATTCAAACTATGGTCAATTTGTGAGCTGAAGAATTGTTACAAAACGAGTCATCGACGCTCCAAGAGGAAACTTGTACTTAAATGAGTTCCACAATATTGCAAAAGAGACAATTAATACAAATGACATGGAATGATTGTTGTGTTATATGGTGAAACACAGGTCTCATGACCTACAAGTCAAATATTCAATTCCCGGTGTACTCTGAGGTGGAAAACTCCTATGCTAGAAATGAAAAAAACTGTTTCTAATTGTCCAGTTCTTAATGATACCATTAATTTTACATTTCTCATAAGTAGTTTTTACTTATATCGAACTATTTGTTTTGTTATTTTCATTTAAGGTGCAATTGTTTATTTGTTTAAACACATAAATATTACTACAAAGAGGCACCTGATATATATGCGCCACAAAAATCTCATTTGATTTGTGTGAGGGATGTGATACTGCCAAGGTGCCCAAACTGAAGTAGGTGGTTTTCTTAAGGGGCCACACCCAGAGCCTTCGATCTAAAGATTTGATCCACAAGGCAGTGGAGCATCGTGAGAATATGCAGTCTCATGGTAGCCAGTAACCAACCATTGATTCATACGCCATCTGTTCCCTCAGGATACTGGAACCCATGTTCACTAATAGTTCGGAATCAGGGTTTTCCAACTCCCCTAGGTGGACTTTTGGTGTCCAACAACCCGGTTAAAGCGCCGGACATTCGCTTTTCGTCCTATCAATTTCATAAACAACACCCCCGCCACTGTGAGAAGGCAGTGAGTAGGAATTCCCTGACAGTGGCTGTATACGTGTGACCACATGAAAGCATTTCGAGAAGTAGAGCGGACTCTCCTCACCCCCAACCGTAGCAGGGCATTCGGAGGCTACGAAATGCAACTTCTATACTTTCCCCCACTTTGTACAATAATTATAATGGTTGAATATGGTGAAAAATGTATCTAAACCTTCATATGATTGAATGATAATGATACCTGATAATTCAATAAAAGTAGTATTGAAAGGAACATAAAAAAACATTCCACAGAATGTTTTATTGCTTTTTATAGAAATCAACTGACTACGGGATAAATCAGTCTAATCAATAAAACAATATTCCTACACAAAGATTAACTGATCACTGTAAAAAGGATTCAATGGTAACAACAAAAAACAAACAAACAAACATTCAACTTGACTGGTAGAACTAATTTATCAAGGTGTATGTGTGTGTGTGTACGTGGGTTATTTTTTCAAAAAAATGAAAAAGATCGAGGTTTACATTTTTTTTTTCCTGATTTTGACAAGAAAATGTAAGAAAAAAAGTCATTTTATACATTCCATTGAAGTTCATATTTAACGATTTAGTATGTTTGGTTGAAATACATAACAACATATAAAGGGAAGATAAGGTTGTGTATACATGTACTAAGAATCCAGATCGACTGCTTGGATGGCAGCTATGATAACTGCTACACCACGGTCACAGGTGATTTTTACCTTCTTCAATTTGGGCACCTGGGTAGTATCACAGCCCTCACACAAATCAAATGAGATTTGTGCGGCGCATATGTATTCGGTGCCCCTTTTGTACCAATATTTATGTGTACAAATAAATAACTAAGAATACATTTAAATCATTTTTGTAGTAGTCGACATTATAAATTGAATTAAGTTAGAAAAAGAAATATTAGATCATTTTAACAGTTGGATTCATGAATCGATCTCAGCTAATGTGGTATAGCAACCCGAACTGATGTACGTACGTACCTACGAAGTTCTATGTTGTGACTGATTGACTGAAGCTGATTCACCATTGAAAACGTGGAAGTACTAGATGGTCATTTCGTTCTAGCGTAGATCAACTGTTAAAAATATTACAATTTACACAAAATCCCTATTCCAAATATTAGATAGTTGTTTTATACAAATCTAACATATAGGTATCTACTAGTCATCACCGATGATCGATCTCATGATTTATATCAAGCTTATCGAAGAGCAATTAATGTTGAAACTACTGAGTTGAAATCTAATATAAGTCTAGTTGAGTTATGCGTGCGTGCGTAGCTCTTCTAGAGTTGCTGCCGGTCCCAAGCTCGGGTAAAGGAGGAGGTTAGCAATCCCATCCCGTAGAAAAACGACGCCTGTTCGAATTCCACAGGAAGCATCAATTCCCTCAGGATTCCAGGTATATCTTGCTAAAGTTGATCGATCAACACATCTATAGTTTCAAATACTAATGGTTTCTATTTATAACTAAGGTCAAGATGAAGCACAATGTAATAAATCTCTCAGTAACTAGGCGCAGATTTATGTACCCTACTCTGATCTGAACCTTTTTCATAAAGCTATGATAATAGCCAGCCTCCTAAAACCAATTTAGATTAGTTAGGATCAAGATTATGGTTATTTGTTGAACGCTTAAACTTACAGGTTATTAATCCATATATGAAATCAAATCCACAATTTTCAAATATCACGGTTACGATGAAACAGTTGAATCAAACTGTGATATCATGGAAACAATGGTCAACAATGATTAAGTCTTAGATACAATAACTCATTATTAACCTCTTTATCCAATCGAAAAATACCACTAGTGCTAAAAAGAAACCATTCTTTAAGCTATTTATTAGAAAGCAGAAAACTATCTGTTCTGTTCACTAATATCGTGTACCACAAAGTAAGTGTACTGACGTGCAATTAGAATGCAAGATAAATAGGTTAATAAGTCACAATTGATTGATGATCACCGAATAGTGATCAATGTCATGCGTGTCAAGTCCTTCTCAGTGCTGATCGAATGCTATCGATCAAGTTGCAATGTAGCCACTAGTCTAGGTGGCTCGACACCACGTGCACTATGTTGTGATAAGATGGTAGTTGGAGGTAGTCAACAGGAAACCCTGGACCCGGTTTTCGTGCTACTTGGCACTCGTCAGCAAGGTGTACCTGTAATCTCGAGGGAACTAGTGCTCCTTGACGGATTCATTCTCGTGTCATCCAGCCACACAATCAGAGACGTTACCATTGAGTTATTCGGGTTAATAAGTGAATATTAAACGACGATAATAAAAGCAAAAAGGCCTATGATACATTTTTTAAAATACCATTATTAAATCTCTTTCTAATATAAACACATTTACTATCACTCACTCTAAAGAAAATTATCTGTCCGATACATTCATTAAATTTAATATTCAATCCATAGAATCAGATTCAATTACAAAAAGAAATTGATTGACACTTTAATAAATGATAAGTAAGATGATATAGATTGCGTGTTTATTTTCGGTAAGTTCTAGATTAGAAAGAGGGGTAATAATTCAGAATGACGGCGACATACATACTGTATTCATATGGGTCTATATGTGTGTGTGTGTGAGAGAGAGAGAGAAGCAAAGGGTATTCGAGTCTTTTGATAGTCTATAAGCAAGATGAATGACAGTTATAATATTGTTGGGTGTGTGAACAAGTGAGATACAGAGAAACAGAGAACAGGAAGATTCAATAATGAAAAAAAATTAACCCTATTCAATTACCAACCGGGTTTTTTTAAAAAAAATTTAATATTCAACCCAAATTTATTGATACAATCTCTAACGGGAGTATAAATCAACTGTCACACCTTTAATATATTTTTTAATTAAAGAGGCTATTGAATTTAGTAGTTAGATATCACGGAATGATAATAAGTCATATAGTCAGTGAAGACAATGAGATAATGGATATACGTATAGTTCTTGTTCAGGACTCTTTAGCAGTGTGTATTCATGATTATGTACACCACCTACCTATATTTATGTATAGATTACTCGTGAGTAATATAGTTGAATGAATCAAATTTTCATGGCATGATAACTCATCTTTCAAGCAAACTAATAAGCTTGATTGTGCCAAGAATAGCCATCTAGTATTCAATAGTTTTCAGTTGTTTTAACTCAATTGTATGATATATTCTGTTGAAAAATGGAGATAAGTGACTATTTTACTGCATGCCCGATAAGCATGGAATACAGTAGTATTAAATTCGGATATATGAAATGAAATGTTAGAATATATTGGTGAAAAAGTTCTTTAAAACTCAGCGATAAGTCAGTAAAAACATCTCACTACTACAAGAGGTCAGACGACCAAAATAGCTAAGCAGTAACGTGGGTTCGAACCCGTTATAACGTGTGAGTGCGTGTCCTTTTTAGTATATGAGCGCCCAATGATACACAAAAGCTGTATGAGCAGTCTTGAGTGCGTATCGGCCCTCTTTATTATATGAACGTGCTGATTACTGCCAACAAGAGAAGAGCGAATTATCGATCGGAGCAATGATACATAAATTGTACGAGCAGTCTTGATTACTTGTCAGTTCTGCTTTCTGCCTAGCCCAGCCAGTTAAGTCCAGAACACAAATAACGGCCTCGGCAATATGAATCATTATTCACAAGCATACTGGGTTTATATACAAACCAAACAGACCACATCGTACCAAAAAAATAGAAAATAACTTTTGTACAATAATTGGCCAAATGTGACTGTTAATAGGGGGAAAGTAATCGACAGACTGATGATAACTCAAGAATCGTATAATAATAGGTCAAAGGTCAAAATAAAGCTAATGATACAACAAATATACAATAGGAAATGTACGTATTACATTGGTCCACAACTAGTCCTTAGAGTTACCATTTATAATTCACCAGGGGATATAACAGAACCCAACCTGGGGCATCAGCTTCTTCATGATTGCTAATTCATATTGCTGACAGGTGCCGATTGGCAGGACATCTAAGTCAAGCATTATTTCCTGCTGATTACTTTCAGTACATCTATTATTCTTATTAAGATTGTGAAACCAACAGAAAATCAGACTTTACAAACTATTGTAATAAGATAATATAAAAGTTAGGGACGATCTAATTGGTGGAAGTACTAATATGTGTCCGTATTTTAACTGAATGATAAAATGTAACTGAAATACATGAAAATTGTCATGTCCTCACTAGTGACTAGCTCATAGAGGGAATGCTCGAAGTTCTAGTGAGAAACTGTGACCAGTAAAGTTCAACGGCGTCGAGTGTGAGGCAGTTACTTATCAAAGACAATGGAGGTTGGTCGTGCAAAATAGCGGATTGAAATACACGTGTTTGTTTACACAGATTCCAGGTAATAGCTTCCATATGAGAAGTAGTGACAGCGAACATCGTAGTCGTTCAGTCGTAAGCAATGTAGAACCTGTCACACATATGCATCAATTCAACTTTCTAAAGAACTTCAGAAGAACAGAATAAAATTGTCAAGATGAATATCAAAGAAGAAATGGCAAAGGAGTCACAGTGACAGTAAAAAAGGACCTTGAACACAGGAAATATTATTCCAAAACTCCAGATTTGAGGAAAAACAGTTCTAAGACTTATCAATGTTTTCAAACATTAGTCACGATAAATACCCAAAACCCTGGACAGGTAGTTTGTACTTATCAACACGATTTAGATAAAAAGTCAATGACTTTATGGGCTGACATTATATCTTGATTTGACCAACCCCACCTTTCTTCCACACTCAGTCAGTCAGTCAATTACAACGTAGGACCAGGCACATATATGCATCGGTCCAAGTTGCCACACCTCATTAGCACAACGAATTGAACACCGGATTCATAGAAATAGTTAATTTAGTGGTAGTAGTATATAAAAGATAGGTTGTATATTAGGATAAAGTACACGAAGAAAGACAGATATGAAGCAATTTTAATCTCATAGTGCAAGGGAAGACAAAGAGTGTATACACCTACGCCATTGTGATCGATTTTGATCAATGTCATATAGAGTCTCCAACCATTGGTTACGATAGTCATGCGGACCCCAAGCAAGTAGCCTGCATCTGCCGACATGGCTCAGACTAGAAGTTAGTGACTTCAAGCACTGATGCTACATATTAATGTAGCTGCCCCTAACTCTCTTCCAACCATCCACAATACTAGTCAACATAGCGCATCGTGGTAATCGGTGTTCAGGCATATGTAACACGTGACCTAACCATCTCAGTTGATGAAGATTCATGACCTCATCAACTGATTTACCATCATTTTATAATACCCTGCGTCTAACCTCACTATTACTTACCCGGTTATCTCAGCAGATGCGAACAATATTTCTAAGACATCTGTGGTCAAATACGAGTAGCCTACGAATGTCCTCTACTTTTAATGGCCATGTTTCACTGTCATAAAGTAAAACAGAACGAACTGCTGAGCAGCATACTCGTCTCTTAATTGATAGACGGATATCTCGTCTTCGCCATAGGTGACGTAAGTTGGCAAAAGCCAAACGAGCTTTCTGAATCCGTGCTAAGATTTCATCAGACACCAACCCATTAGGGTTGATCCGACTTCCAAGATAAGTGAAGTTGTCAACGCGTTCAACTAATTCACTCCACACTAATCAACATTATACAACATAGATGATGGTAGTTGACCAAATACAGATTACATGTAAATAAAAATGAAAAATTGAAACTAAAAAAATGACAATTAAAACTTTTATATTCATTTAAATCACTTTAAATTAACACTTATATGATCATTTAGTATCAGGAAACAAGTAATTAATTACCCAGATTGTATTGACCAAAGCATCTAGAAGATTCAAGTATTTGATTACACTTAAGGGAATGAATTTTTGTTACAATCCCCTTTATACTAATAATAATAATAATAATAATAATAATAATTATTATTATTATTATTATTACAACAGCAATTAAATAAGCTACAATTTCGATTTTCAATCTAAATGCTAATTAAAACAAGAATTAACTTAATTCTTATTGTTTTTTTTCTCATTAAGAACAGAACATTAACACACATTGATTAATATACTGTTACTAGTTATTGAAACCATTTTATTTTCCCTCATTAGGGGGAGGGGGAGAATGATATATAATAGTTGTCATCATTGATTATCTTGTAGTCGAGGGGGAAAAAGGTGGGAAACCAAAAAAAATTATCATATTTCTCTTTTCTTATATTTTCATCTCTTAACAAAATGGATGAAATGAAATGAAAGTGTAGTAGTGATAAGATGATGAAAATTATGAGACATTATTATTATTATTATTATTATTATTATTATTATTATTAGTAGTAGTAGTAGTAGTAGTAGTAGTAGTGTGGTGTGGTCTACTTATATCCATATAAGTAGTATATGGTGTGGGTTAGACATAGAATGTATTTCGGCAGAAGACCGATGAGGAAAGAACTGAAATGAAACGCAATCGTTTGGAAAATGCATGAGCAATGGAATAAGAGAAGAAACAGTGAAGATTGAAACAATTGGTTGTTAATTTGCAAATTGACTGTTCATTGTTTGGTAATCAGAATTTATTGAGATAGTCTGTAATTTTTGCTTAAATACATTCGATTGTCCCAAACCGGTGTTTTGTTTACTACAGTAGTAGTAGTAAGTAAGTAAGTATAGTGGTAGTAGTAGCAGTGTAGTGAACAAAACACTGGTTTGGGGATAATCGAATGTATTTAAGCACAAATTACAGACTATCTCAATAAATTCTGATAACCATACAATGAACAGTTAACTTGCAAATTAACAACCAACTATCTCAATCTTCACTGCTCCTCCTATAAATATCAGTTCATCTTCTATAATATCGTTGTTCATGCATTTTCCCACCAATTGCGTATCATTTCAGTTCTTTCCTTGTCGGTCTTTTGCCAAAATACATTCTATGTCTGACCATCACCATATGCTACTTATATGGATATAAGTAGACCACACTACAGTAGTAGTAGTAGTAATAGTAGCAGTAGTAGTAGTATTGATAGTAGTAGTGACAGTAGTATTATGATGATCATCATCATCATAAACATAATTAAACCGATTAATTTATCAAAAGTGTGCAAATACACAAAGGAACTTACAAATATTCACTTAAATAACATTCTATACTACTAATTCTACTTAAAATAACTTGTTAATAAATAAATGGTGAAATACAATAGTCAATTTGAGTATATGTGCTCATCATAGTTTCTTGCCACATACATATACCCATACTTATGCGCGCACACACACACACACATACTCAAAGGAGTTTTCTGAAAACATCCATCAATCAACTATTACATATATATTAAATAAGACAAGATAATCTTAATAGGTTACAATATGATCAATGATATCAATTTAAAGATGTACATATATACATGTATATAGTGGAGAAAAAACAAAGTGAGGCTACTACTCTATTAGTAACATTCCAAAATAGAAACATTAATATGATCAATCACAAACAATAATACTATACTACTACTACTACTACTAATAATAATAATAATAATAATAATAATAATAATAACACAATTCATGATATTTCAGAGGAATAGTAACTATGTTGATATTGATGTCAGGGTATCACATACACAAAAATATAAGCAAGGTAGTAATACATTGAATGAATGAATGGATTCACAGTACAACTATTACAACATTAGGTGAGTGTTCTGCTTCAGATATCCAAATTAGCTAATTCATAATCATTATATATATGTACATAGATATTCAATTATCTTATTTAATTTGAACATAATCATTATCATTAGAAAAGAATGACAGATGAATAATGAAAACAAAGAAAGAAAGAAAGAAAGAGAATTGTACAATATATGTGTTGCTCTGTTTACTAGACAAAGATAATAAAAACACATTAGAAAGAAAATTATTATTCTTCATTATTGAAATCATGAGTCGATTGAAGCTAGACCAACACCATGCAAAACCTGGAAGCAATGGATGGCCGTCTCATCCTATTGTAGGACTTCTCAGCAGTGCGTATCCACAATCACGCCCCACGAGCGAGATTCGAACCCAGGACCTATCAGCCTAGCGCTTAATCACTAGACCACTGAGTCGGCATCCAACGGTGTTAATGTCTAACATCAACGAATTCACGAAGTTGAGCAACCGTTCAATGAGTTGATATCTCACAATAGACGTGGTTGAACTCCACTAATCACTGATTCTCACTAGAACTTCAGGAAATATCTCTTAAAGCCAGTCACACGTGAGCATATGATTATAATCAGAAGGGGTTTTGTGAAGATTTCAGTATTTATCATAGATGAAATCATGAGTCAATTGAAGCTAGTGGTTAAGTGCTCTGATGCGAGACTGGTAGATCCTGGGTTCGAATCTCACGAGGCGGGATTGTGGATGCGCACTGCTGAGGAGTCCCGCAATAGAACGAAACGGCCATCCAGTGCTTTCAGGTTTTTCATGGTGGTCTAGCTTCAATTGACTCATGATTTCAATTATGAAAAATATTGAAATCTCCACAAAACCCTTTCTGATTACAATCATTATTATCATTTGAATTGAATAATGGCTAGCAATGGAAACTAAGATGTGTATTTCGTTCCGTAGAAGTAAGCAGAAAAAGTGGATTTGAGTCGAGTGAGTATCAGCAATGAGATGTATGTGTATAGAATTCGTTGACAGAATAAAATGAAACGCGTGTATTATATTACAATGATAGATAATCTCTAATCTTAAGGAACGTTTATGACTGAGGTGCAATATTGATGAAATCTGCTCAATACTCATGTATGACCACAATGATTGGTTATTTTCAGTCCTCAATAACAGTGATGTGAAATTACAAAGCCCTACTAAGAATATTATATGGGATTATATATATGTAAACACTAATGAACAGTAAAAACAAAACTAAAGTGAAAAACAGACGTGGAATGATTCCCGTCCAGTTGACTTTAGTTCAGTGTTAAATACTAAGATCGAGCCTCAATATGAATATCAACACTGGAGTCTAAGTATACACAACCGACAAGTCCCAAATGGAAGTAGATAAAACCGAACTCACGACTCCTCACAGCGCCGAACTCTAGGTCTTTAAGACTCATAGAGGACGTTTAATCCATAGATCAATCTGATATGTAGTTATACTTAAGCCGAAAAGCGGAGAGGTTGTAGACACTCATTATCAAGGTCAGAAGGGTTTTGTGGAGATTTAGTATTTTCATAGTTGAAAGCGTGAGTCAATTAAGCTAGACCACCGTGGAAAACCTGGAAGCAATGAACGGCCGTTTCGTCCTATTGTGAGGCTCCTCAGCAGTGCGCATCCACGACCTCACCTCGCGAGATTCGAACCCAGGACCTACAAGTCTCGCTCCAGAACACTGAGCCAGCATCCGATTATCGAAATGTTTCAAACTAGAACCTTGACTGATCTTAATTTATGACAAAAACGATCTAAAAGTAGGTTGTCATCTTGTACAATTCACTTTACAAATAATTAACCTGTATTAGATGAATCACCTACAATTATTTATAACCAAACAAGAAAGCAAACATGTTGACCTAATCATGACAATTACAAAAGTACCCATAATTTTAACTGTATTCTTAATAAACTATTTGTTACAAGGTGAACCCCTTCCCATCTGTTAAAGCATAACAGAATAAATACGCAAAATCTACATGTCGATAAACGAGGACGCATTCAGGTAAAAAAAAAAACGATGCTGAGGTAAATAGACATGCCAAAAGGTTCTCGGTTTTCATTATACAACATATTTAGACACCATGATGAAAGTATCAGTAACCCAGTTTGTATACAGATATATGTAGTTAAGGCAACAATTAAAATAAAAAATCAAGCCTACGTGTATTATCGATTTTAACTTGTCTATTTATCAAATTCACACGTTATTTTCGGTTGATCATCAGTTTTGCCGACCATTTCACTATCGTTATTGTGGTTAAAGAGTGTGCACACACACACACACACACTGTTTCGTTATTTTTTTATTACAATTTTGTATTGAATCACACAACTAACAAATTGTAGTAATTCACTTCGATTAAATTACTTAGACACATACCCCTTTTTGACATTAAATGGTTGGATATAATCAATAGGGAAATCTATAACTAGTATGAAATTTGAATCAAATAAGGCTTCTTAATGAAGATTTCGTATTGTAATACTACCGGATAATAGAGTTTTTACAGGTTTCACTGAAATACTGAGTTTGACTGTGAAGTTATTTTCTTCAATGTATGATATTCTCCATGAGAAACCTACAGTCTCTAAATAGGTTCACTGATTAGCGAAAGCTTATATTACCAGTGTCCTTATGAACAATACTATTTTTGAGATTATTCCATTACCAGTATAAAGTTGTGGTGATTGTTGAGTTTAACTGAAATCATAAACCAATCAATGTTAGACAATCATTGAAAACCTAGAAGCACTGAATAGCCGTTTCATCCTAGTATACGACTCCTCAGCAACGCCCATCAGTTCATCATTTCAGTGAAGCTCAAGAATATCCATAACCATATACTGATAATTAATATTTATTCATTAGTGACTAGCTTAGAGAGGAAATTCTCAGAGATCTGGTGAGAAGCTGTGATCAGTAGAGTTCAACCGTGTCGGATGTAAGGCAGTTACCCATCAAAGACAATGGAAGATCGTGGAGCAATTTTGTAGATTGGTTGAAGCTAGACATTATTATCGTTTGGTGCCAGCCTAAGGGTCTAGAGGTTAAGCATTCGCGCGCGAAACCGAAGGTCCTGAGTTGGATTCCCGCGTACGAAGTCGTGAATATTCCATTGATATTATCTTTATTAGTAAGGATTTGTATTTTTCTCGTTGTTGTCAATCCGTCCCTGTTGACAAACGAGTACTTCAATATATTCGAATTATCTACAGTAATAAGTATTTTTTTACTTTAAATAATGATTACCCGGTCTTGAGATCGGCAGTAACTCTAGAAGAGCTATAGGCGAATCCTGAACGGAAGCGGAAAAAAGGGAGACCAAAGAACACACATTACGCTGGGAAATAGAAGCAGATATGAAAAGAATGAATAAGAATTGAAAAGGATTGCCCAGGACAAGGTTGGATGGAAAGTGATGGTGGGTGTCCTATGCTCTTCCACGAAGGACAACAAGTGTAAGTAACATTTATATGTTATAAGATGATTAAAACAAGAACGAAAAGCATCATCATAGAAAAACGATGAAGGTTCTCGATTCATCAAAAATATCATAATACACTTAATAAGAAAGTGTCTATCAGGACTCAATAGCTGAGTGAATAACGTGATGATGGTGTTTTGAAGAGAAAGGTACTGGGTTCGAGACTCAGAGTGAACATCAACAAGTCTGAGATGTAAGTACATCCAACTGATGAGTCCCAAATAAGACGAAACGTGCTTCAAACTGGATTCCACTGCTAACCACTATCCATCTTTGCTTAATAAGATTGTTTTATTTCTCTATTTATTTATTTATTTGTTTATTCAAGTATAGTCATCATTAAAACAGGAAAAAAAAAGAAAAAAAAGATTTTAAAGCAATGTTGTTTAGAAGGAAACAACAAGATTTTGTTTTTGTTGTTGTTGTTGTTCAATGATCAATCTCCTTATATAAATAAGAGAAGAAGAAGAAAATGAAGAAGACGATAATGATTGTGATGATATAGATAAAATAAACAAATTAGAAATTTATTGTACATTGAATGATGATTGTATACGTGAGATAGAAATATGTATAGATGAATGTGTAGTAAATCTATTATCTAAAATTTAATATATATTATGAACTCATTAGCATTCTTTCTTTTCTTTAATTAAGTGAATGATTTATGTAAGAGTATAATTTTTATTGGGGAATTCACGCCTGTTACTCCTCGTGGAGGAGTATAGGCCGCACATCAGCATTTTCCATCTAAAATTGTCCTGGAAAGTCCTTTCCAGTTCTTTCTAGTTAACATTCATCCTTTTCATATCTGCTTCTAAATCCCGGCGTAATGTGTTCATTGGCTTTCCACTTTTCCTCTTCCCTTCCGGATTCCAAGTTAGGGATTGCCTTGTAATGCACATTGGTGATTTTCTTAATGTATGTCCTATCCACTTCCAACGTCTTCTTCTAATTTCCTCTTCAACTGGAAGCTGGTCTGTCCTCTCCCATAAAACCCTGTTGCTGATAGTATCCGACCGACGGATGTTGAGTACTTTGCGTAGACAACTGTTTATAAATACTTGTAGTAGTTCTCCACGGTTCAGCTCCGTACAGTAGGACTGTTTTGACGTTCGTATTGAAGATTCTGACTTTGAAGTTAGTTGACAGTTGTTTTGAGTTCCATATGTTCTTCAATTGTAGAAATGCTGCCCTTGCTTTGCCAATCCTCGCCTTTACATCTGCATCCGATTCTCCTTGTTTATCAACGATGCTTAGGAGATATGTAGATAGCTTTATATGATTAGGATGAAGTACCCAGTGAAAATTATACTATTCAATTCAGCGTCAACACACCAAATAATTGAAAGAATTCATGAAAAAATCATAGATATCACACTTTATTGAAAATTGAGAAGTAATGCGTTTCTTTATGATTTTAAACATTGTTGACAAAGATCAGATAAGCATAGAATATACATTTGGAGGTTTTCATTGGTTTCTTCCAACTAACTAACATTAAGGCATATGACAGACAAGATTTAGACTCATCTAGACAAGCTAATCACATGTTTTCATTTATTCAATTGATTATGATCAGGTGGATTGAACCGAATTACAACGAAGAGAATATTGGATGCCAACGATGGCCTAAATGTTAAGTGTTCGTGCGCGAGACTGAAGTTCTTGGGTTCGGATCCCACGTGAGGTATTGTGGATACGCATTGTTGAATAGTCCTATATTAGAACGAAATGGCTATCCAGTGGTGTTAGGTTTTCAATGGTGGTGTCTAACAGTGATCGATTCATGACGTCAATCAAAACTCAACAATCTTTATAACCCTCTACTGATAAAGTAGATGAATAACTGATATGTTCCTAAACAGGAAAATTTTTAAAAAAATTTCTAAAAAAGAAAACATGGAGATATGTCTCTTGAGGATAGATATCAATGTCAAACTTGTGTAATGACCATAAAATTTTCGATAGAATAACAAAGTAAGATGAATGAAACGTAAGAAACCTTAGGAATAAAAAATAAATAACGATTTGTTATTACAAAAATGAAATAATGAGTCCACAGAATAGATGGATTCACCTTATTCTGTTACATACGTTGCTCTTATCTTAATTGAATCAACCGACGAGAAAACCCATTGTGGGAGAAGAAAAATCAGCTTCCATATGAAGAGGAGATTAGGAAAAGACGTTGGAAGTGGATAGGACATACATTTTAGAAATCATCAAACTGCATTACGAGGCAATCCCTAACTTGGAATCCGAAAAAGAGGAAATGAAGAAATCCAGAGAACACATTACACCGGGATTTAGAAGCAGATATGAAAAGGATAGATGTTAACTAGAAGGAATTGGAAAGGATTTTCCAGGACAGTGTTGGATGGAGAATGCTGGTGTGCGGCCTATAGTCCTCCACGAGGGGTCACAAGAGTAAGAGAGATTACTAAGACGAAACAGCTATCTGGTACTTTCACGTTTTCAATACAATTGATTATTCAAAGTCAATGAATACGTGGTAAAAGCCTCTTATGTGGATAGATATAAGTAGTATGTAGCAGGAACTGGAAATGGAATGCTTGCTAGCAGAAGACTGAAATCAAGTGAACAGGAAGGGAAACTGAGAGCAATCAGAATAACAACAGAATTAAAAGAAGTACGTAAGTAAGTAAGTAAGTAGTACTAACAGAAAATAGACAAAAAAAGTGAAAGCCAGGAAGGACTTGTTTCGTCCTAATGCATGATTCTTCAGTGTTGTACATATATGACTCAGTCATGAATGGAACCAAGGACTTATATGTCTCTCGACGACAGCTTTATCTGCAGACTGTTGAATTATTATCTAATAGTTTACATTACTGACTTCAGTTACAATTCGCAATACTGCGAAGCAATCATCTTTTGTTATTGTTTTATGCTCAAAGTGGTCGGATTGTGGTGAGAGAGAGAGAGAGTTATTTATTTCCCTAATTATTTTTTATGAATCGATTTCACCTGAGGAAAAACCCAAAAACCAAATAGTTACTAGACATCTATTTCTCATTTCTAGATTATTGATACTAACACCTTAAGGTCATCAGTCTATGGATGAAGACAATTTCGAAAAAAAGTTCATTTTAAAAATCAATATTTGTCAACGTTTTAAGGACCAAAAGGATTCAAGTGACATTATTATTCATTTTTGTATTGATTGCTTGAGCCTTAGTATTGATGTTTGAAACTGCAACTGATCAATCTCTTATTAGCTAGTGACCGACGATTGATTCATACGCCACTTGTTCCCTCAGGATACTGGAGCTCATGTGCACATCATTGGTTTGGAATGAAGGTTTTTTAACTCCCTTAGGTGGACCCTGAATGTCCATCAACCTGGTTAAAGCGCCGGATATTCGTGTTTCGTTTTCTCAATTTCATAAACAACACCCTTGTGGCAAGAATGCAGTAAGTAGGACTTCCCTGGCAGAGGCTATATACGCGTGACCGTGTGAGAGCATTTGGAGAGAGATGGTGGGCACTCCCCACTCTCGGCCATATCAGGGCATTTGGGTATGGTAAATATGTCAGTAGAATGATGAAAAAGGATTGTATTAGAAAAAGGAATTCGAGACTCTTATAATCAAATGACGTTACGCAATAATCAGAGGGTCAGAGAATAAAAATAATTTACGGGACAAAATTATGAAAAATAGTTGTCCACTTGACGGATATGAAGAAAAAACGAAATACACAAATGTCAACAATAAAAAATGCACACAGAGTTAGGGTTTGAATCAGTTACACCTAGATTAAACTTTCAATTTTTTTAAAAGCCATCCTGAGTAGTGTTCTGAGATGCGTTTAGAGAGTGATCGCTTTGTGCGGCTACTGTAACCTGCCCCACAGGATCAAGCAAATTTATAGACGCACATTGGTGTGACCCAAAGCAGAAGTTCATCCTTAACATATCTGTGGATGACAGACCGGCTTGAGAAAACAATACGGAGCTTAGCTAAATAGAACGTTTTATTCAGGGATTTTGAGAGCCATTTATTCAAGATTTTAACAATCGTATCGAATTTAAAGGAGATACCACTGTTGAAATCTCTAATCAACCAATTTCAAAATCTTTGAATAAAAGGTTCTATTCAGCTAAACTCCGTATTATTTTCTCAAGCCGGACTTCCATTCACGGATGTATTAAAGATAACCTTCCACTACTAATAAGATAATAAGCCAAAAAATTTGGATCTACCGAGGCAATAGTAAGTTGATAACAACTATTCGTCATGTAAGAGAAAAGAATGTTTACTTTTCATAAATATGCACAATACAATAACAATCAAGCAGTGAAACGATAGAGAATGTAAAGTACGTATAAGTAAATGAAAAACAACAATGATCAGAAATTAATGTATCAAAGGGAAATAATAATAATGGTAGAGGGAGCACAGTTAACAAATGTACAACCGGAAAGAATTCTTCCACTTAAAGAAGTTATCTACAAGGTTTCGCGAAGAAACACTTGCATGTAACAAACAAGAAAATAGCGGAGGGTGATGATATGATCAATACATCCTCGTCCAGAACAAAAACCAGCCTGCTCCACGAGAGTCAATCTTTCGCAAATTGTGAACAATTTACGAAGGATGACGGAAACCAGTAGTTTGGAAGCGATCGGACGGAGACTTGTCTCCGATAGTTGTTACAGAAACAACATGAACGACGTGGTTGAGTAGATTGTGATAAGATAACAAAAATTTAATTACAATTTAATTTTTTATTGTTTGGGTTATTCCGTTGTGGACTTTTAGAACTGAATTTTTAGTTAATTTCAGTTTGTACATATGCATTCTGTGTGGATTGCTTCGATGGAGTGATTATATTACAAGTTTGTATAAAATGAATAAAATGTAGCTAGGAGTGGAATATAGGACACGCGTTTGATCCTGTTTGGGACTCATTGACTGGTTAGAAATTTAGTTAAAATATCGACGACAGCATGATCCAAACCGTTACAAACACGTCAATGTTTGAAGCTAAATGTAGTAGATTCAAATACCAGAGTGGATATTAATTTTAGTACTCAGATTATATCCGTCTGATGAGTCCAGAATATGATGAAACGTGAGTTATAGATCCCAATGGCGGATACATTCTGTCCATTCTATACGAAAACCTATTCACCTTATAATGAAGTTATATAAAGTTTCCCTTATATTATTAACTGTCTCCGGCTTTATAACTTGTTGGCGTGTTTGACGATGACACAGGCATCAAAAGGATTATTCTATGATAATAACAACAGTATAAAGTGTGTATACCAACTAGTATAAGCGATGAAGGTGTTAATGTTAACATATTCCTCAGCTGTGTCGTGAAGACAACTATGTTTAGTCGTTAAATTTTCATTGTAATGACCTCCAAAAATCAGGAATCATCAAGACAGTGAATAAACAATCAGTAAAAGCAAGAGATATAAACATACGTTCTTCTAGGCTTTCATGAACACAGAAGAACAACTTTATTCTAAAACTAACAACTTTGGTGGCTCAGTTCATGTATTTATTGCATCGAGTAGTACCAGCGTTCGTGGTTTATTCATTTTTTGTCGTACCATGTTAACTAGTGTGACATGAAGTTTATCGAGCAGCATTGAAACATAATCATACACTTCCGGGTAGACAAAAGTCAGTCAGTCATAAAGTAGAACTTCGTTCGTACGTACATCAGTTCGAGTTGCCATACCACAAAAACACAGAGATGCAGTTCTCCATTCAAATCCCATATTGGTAGAAGTAGTAAGAGTATAAGCAGTAGTCGAAAAGATTAGGGTTTGAAGATGTCATTCAAGGAGTATAATACGGTGAAATAAATTTGAAAAGAGAAAAAAGGATAGGGACATTAAGAATTCAGAAGATTAGAATTTGGTAGAACACAAAGAGTGGATGCACCTTCACCATTACAAACGATTTGAGCCATGTCATTTAAGGTCTTTAACCATCGATTGCTATCATCTCGCGAATCCCAACCAGGTAGTCTAAACCTACCAACATGGCTCAGTCAAACAAAAGTTATAGTCAATAAAAATCTACGTCATTATCACAAAATAGATGTATGTCTACTAGTTAGTAGTATAAACACTTTTCAAGAAGAAAATGTACTTATCTACCTTTCTGAGATTATATTAAATCAGTTGGGGGTTAAACAGCTGATATAAATTTTTAAATAGGATATTCACCAATGAATTATCACATTGTAAAGTAGTTTGGACCAAAATTGATTGAACAATCAATAGTTGAACGAAGTAATTTGACAATTACATGATTGAAATCTTATCAAGTTACAAACACTCCTCGCCCACACACACACACACATATATAGACACAAACAACAGTTGTCGTAAAATAGTGCAAATATGTAGGAATACAGTCTCATCAAACAGTTGAACAATTATTAATTGAAATAGATAAACATTGTCGAATATGAGTGACGGCTAGTTATACTAATGTTGAAGAAATATGAATTCATATTATAACAGTAAGAATAATATAAAGCATAGCGAAAGAAAGCCTTACAAGAATAATTAAATCGGAACTAAGTAACTAGACAACTCGATACCAGTTACATTCAATCATGGAGGAATTGGAACAGTCAACATCAGATCCGTTCTATAATAGATGTGCTAGACTGGTAAATGTTTGAATCTGAATCTATAAACAACTAAATAATGATTGAAAGCGTGAGTCAATTGAAGCTAGACCACCATGGAAAACCTGGAAGCACTGGACGGCCGTTTCGTTCTATTGTGGGAACACCGTCGGATGCCGGCCAGCTCAGTGATCTAGAGGTTAAGCGTTCGTGCGCGAGACTGATAGGTCCTGGGTTTGAATCTCGTGAGTGCGGGATCGTGGATGCGCACTGTTGAGGAGTCCCATAATCAGACGAAACGGCCGTCCAGTGCTTCCAGGTTTTCCATGGTAGTCTAGCTTCAATTGACTCACGTTTTCAACTATGAAAATACCAAATCTCCACGAAACCCCCTCTGATAATAACTAAATAATGACTCACTAGCCTACAGGTATCATGTTTATTTAAAGATCATATGTTTGATTACTTACTGGGATCATGAAAGTGTACAACTACTAAAATGTCTTAATATCAGAAAGAAACAGCTATTAAATAATTTCTGGGTTTTTTAAATAATTATCTGACCGAAACCAATTCATGGTAAAAGACCATCTTCATTTGAAACACTGAGGAATTGTCGAAAAGTTACTTCATAACAAGAGAAAAAAAATGAAAGGAGGATGAGTCAACGACAACAACGGCAATATCAGTCATGAATAGATAGAAAGACTTACTTTCATCATACGTTTCACTGAATACGCTAATGATAAAGTGACAGCAAGTGGTAAACCTTCTGGAACAGCAACAACTAATACTGTTACACCAGTAATAATATAATTGACTATTTGTTTTAAATGTTTTCCAGTTTGCCATGGTTCTTTATTTTGTGCAAATGTATGTACTGAAAATTTTATGATTAATATTAGAACAGTAGCTATTGCAACACATGTACCTAGAAAAAAAATGGGATGAAAAAAAAGACAAAAGAAGTGATCAAATAGAGATACTAAATGTATTTTAGGCAATCGGACCGACTGCAAGAACAGCTTATTGAAGGAGGGGGACGAGTATGTTTGCCACTTACGTTAACAGATATAAGTGGGTTGTAATACCGGTCAAAAGTGGAATGTCTGTTAACAAAAAGTTGAGAAAATTGAACTGAAGAAAACAGAAAGAGGAACATAAAGGAATTGAGAGTCGACAGAATCATGAACGATATAAAGGGAAACTGATGTAAGATGTGCAAATGAAGTATTTATTGTATGGTTTTCATAATTTAAGAAGATATTCTGTAATTTTGCACTAAATAATAAAATGGTTATCCGAACCAATTCTTTATTTTAAGCCTATAGATGAAGATCTTTAAGGACAGAGGAAGTGGGGTACTTTCGACTGCAATCTTTTCTACTGAAAAACGGAAGATAGTGACTGCATATATACCAATATGGCTGATTCTGAGCCATGTTTTCCAACGTATCTACCTAACCATTGATGGCGCTAGCCCCAACAAGATAGTCTAAAACATCGAATGATGAACATGTACACCGATGACATCTGAATGGATGATTAGTAGGAAATAATGACACAAATTATAATCCAGAACATCTAACAAATATATCACTAGTATTACATACTACATCGGGAATAGGTAGTAAACAACAATAGGATGAATAGCAACTGGAAAAAAACTAGGAAAGGATTGATCCAGGACAAAGATGGATGGATAATGTTGGTGGGTGGCCTATCCGCCGACATGAGTAACACGCTTAAGGAAATATTACTACTTGTAGTAGTGGTAGTAAAGACGCTGATTTTTAGAAGTATCAGCTATCTAAACACCAACTTGTATAAATGACTAAAAATTTTTATTATTGTATACATGTCAAATTCAACAAAATTTCAGAAATGTGTAATCTACTATTTGCATAATAACTAGTTAAACTGCTTGACATTGATCACCACCCAGTAATCAATCAATTGTGATTACATCTCAGTCCTACTAAAGATCGGTCGCGGTCTGAATAGCTCAGTGGTAACGTCTCTGACTGTGAAGGTGAGTGACACGGGATTGAATCCGTCAGAAAGCACCAGTTCCCTCAAGATTACAAGTGCACCTTACTGACGAGTGCTAAGTAGCACGAAACCCGGGTCCACAGTTTCCTGTTGACCACCTCCAACCACCATCTTATCTCATAATGGTGCACGCAGTGTCGAGTCACCTAGACTAGTGGCCACATTGCGACTTGATCGATAGCATTCGGTCAACACTAAGAAGCCCATAACACACATGACATTGATCACAAATCAGTGATCAATCAATTGTAGTTAAATTGCTTTATTTATTTAATTCTATTTCAGTAGTCTCTTATATTCAGTAGTAAAATGTAGTAATGAATGTCAAGAGTTACCCTGAATTATTAGCATTCGTCTCTTTATACGTATACATAGATTGAGTTAATTAAAAGACAAGCTAACAAAAGATGATTGATAGTGTCAAATAACTAATTTGATTTAGTTGCTGTTTGAAAGAAAGAATAGGGAAACAAAACAGAAAGAGAAACAAAGCGGAGAGAGGGGGTGATAATGCTTTTAACTGGCATTTTTTTTACCCCAACTTTACTTTCAATCCATCTCTTTCTTTCTTTCTTTTTTCTATGAAAAGTGATTTATATTTCCCCTTCACCTATTCTTGTATAAGTTGGACAAGTTATTGAATATGTTACATTGTTTTCTTCAGTTTATTTAATGACAATGTCGATTAGAAAACGATGCCAAAATGGTATATAATAAGAAAGAGTTTGATTTCTTACATCATTATTTTTCGAAGATTTATATGAATCTATTATTGATATTCTTATATCTAGAGCTTTGGTTCTTATTATGCCGCAAACTACTAGACTACTTGAACTATAGAACCCTCAACGTCGCAAGTTAGAAAACAGAAGACTAGTAAGTAGGAACTTTTATTCCCCCTAAACAGTGTCAAAATATAGTACAGAAATCTCATGTATTTATAGTTATTGGCTGAATGTAAATCATCATTTCGGTCAACCAATAGGCACATAGGGGTCATTCTTATCCATCCAATGGGGAAGCTACACGTCGACATTCTAGAATATTTCCCTAGCAGTGATTGGATGGAATATGTCCGGCTCTTTCTGGGCTTCTTAAGGCTTCCTAGAATTTACCAACGAGCCGTCCTTACAGATATTAAGAACTGAATTCTGACCAATCTTAGCTGAAAAGTGATCATTTATTGTTAAATAAATGGGTTTCAATAAGCAGTGAAATGAAGGATACGAGTTTCGTTCCACTTATGACTCATCAACCGAGTCCAAATGTTTATGTTCACCTCAAAAATAGGACAGGATCCATAGATGAAGATGAAGTCCGATGAAAATTTAATAACAAACATTCAAACACTTATAAGTAATGATATACACATGGAGTCCGTCGAGAAAGTCTGTGGCCATCTGGATTCAGCAGTACAGCGGGCAATGAGGTTCCAATAAGAGGGTCAACATTAGGATGAGTACTTGATGAGTCGGAAGTAGAATGAAAAGTTTTTTGAACTTTTATTGAGAACACCGAATGGCTTATTGGTAAATGTTAGGAGCCCAAGATAACTCCATAAGAAAGTCTTCAGAAGTCAGAAAAGTGATGAAAACTTATTGTTAAATCTGAGTTCTTGGTCAAATGTCGACAATATTCCACAAAACGACAGATCACGAATGGAAAACTAACGAGGTTATTACTAATTTTAGTATGTTTCTAGAAGCCTACACAATATCTAGATCAAATAGATAAACTTATAACTACCCTATTCTTCTGTATGTACTGTACTGTGTATGCCTGAAATACAGGATTCATACAGCGAAGACTGATATTTGAGTTCTGCACTGAACCAGCCAAATTAGGCGAGAAATTACTATCTCGTGAGTTCAATAAAAAATCAGAGTTTAATCTAGGCTGTTCATATTGGTTTATATGTGATCGGTCTAGTCAATAAGTCGGTGTTTTAATTGGCGATCTTATCACGTGATAATTAGCACGTTATAAGGAAATAACACAAACGATGATATGGACGTTAATTATAGTGCTGTAAAAGTTCCTTTTGATTCACTACAAATATCTGGACTGATAGTAATCACTTTTAATGCCATATTTGAGTTCAAACTCTCAATATATAAAGTAAATAACACACGGATCTGATTTGCTCAAATAGAAAGAGTCTCTGTCTTTGAAACTAGTTGTCCTATTTCAGTCAACCAGATAGGCGCAGTTAGTAGGTGCGCTACTGATTAAAATAGCTGTAGACGTTGGAGGGTCATAATTGACCAAGGACCAGAAAACGACTCATATGATAAAATTATTGCAGTATTCATTTACATAATTCAGTCTCTGGTGAGAATGGACTACATTAACTATTTTACTTATTTGTTTAAACACATAAATATTGGTACAAAGGAAGCACCAGATATATATAGGCCACACAAATCTCATTGGATTTGCGTGAGAGCTGTGATACTGCCCAGGTGCCCAGACTGAAGCAGGTGGTTTTCTTAGGGGGCCACACCCGGAGCCTTTGACCTAAAGGTCTAACCCACAAGGCAGTGGAGCATCGTAAGGAGATGCAGTCCCATGGTAGCCGGTGACCAACAGTTAGTTCATACGTCAGTCGTTCCTTCAGGATCCTGGAGCCTAGGTGCACCATTGGTTTGGAATCATGGTTTTCCAACTCCCCTAGGTGGATCCTCCACATCCACCAACCCGGTTAAAGCGCTGGACATTCACTTTTCGTCCTCTCAATTTCGTAAACAACAGTAACGACACTGTGAAAAGGCAGTGAGTAGGACTTCCCTGGCAGAGGCTATATATTCGTGTGGCCATATGAGAGCATTTCGAGAGGGAGAGCAGATTCTCCCTACTCTCGGCCGTACAAGGGCACATTAACTATAAACTGAGTGAGTATCAAACTGTTATTTTACTCACCGAGTATAAATTCGTATACCTGTCTTCGTATCATATTCTAAATGTGGATGTTAATAGTGCTATTTAGTTACCTAAATCGAACTAAATAGTAGATAGTTTGAACATGCGACTCAGTGACTAGAAGTCAAACACTTTACCATTACCCAACTTTTATTCTCACAATTGCTCTTTTTTTCATCATAACTCTTCATTTCTACCGTTCTACACACAAAACTTAACTATCAATATACAGAATTTAAGATGTTTTACCAGACATATAATTATCATCATCATCATCATCATTCGTGTAGTCCAAAACATTGGGACACTTGTAACATTTTCATACATTACTACTGTCATCATTATTTGATACAATGAAAAAAAAATTGATGAAATTCTAATGTGTAACCTTTCTCTCTCTCTGTGTCTCTCTCCTTACTCGTCACCAGGCTGTACAACATATAAGGAATAATGAATTAACCCGCCATAACAATCTAACCGCCTACAATGATTTCAATATTCAATAAAAAAGATAGATAATAGTCACTTAGCTGATATTCACATCTATTACTTGTACAAGTTATTAAGTAACATTTTTGAAAATATGAAAAATGACAATGAAATCCTTTTTCTTTTTTTTTCTTTTTGGATGATTATGTCACTGGATTTAGTAACGAAATCGACATCCTTTATATAAGTGAAGTTAACATAGAATCTAGATAGATAAATTACACGGTAAATGATGGTAAGTTATAACTAGGTTAGTTTCAAATTCATTTTGTTTGAATTATACAATTGGTGTTTAGGACTGGAATTGATTAGCTTAATATTGGCAGGTACATTCAGTTGACGAGTCCAAAACAGGACGAAACCCTAATCTTGGATTCCAATGCTAGCCACCATGCATCTTTACTTGTAGGTTAGTTTCATATTTAAAAGTCATTCAGTGAAGTAAATAACAACAATTTATAACTGTATATTAGAGTAAAGCCTAATGACGATTTAATCAAAACCAATATTGTTCGCTTATATATGTTGTTATGAAGAAGTCAAATCAGTTTTTTATGGAGAAAGTAAAAGAAAGTTACAGCAGGAACACCACTAACTTCTTTTCTCAACCATGTCTGATAACGTCTGAAGCTACTGTATTCCACCAAATCTACGATCCCAACTAGGGAGTCGTGAAGGTCCAACAGAAGCCGATCTTATACAGCTTTATTTCATAACACAACACCATCTCATACACTGACCATATCTCCGCTTTCCCCAACTAGTCCCAGAGTCGGTAAATAATGCATGACGTGGAATTGTCTCAGACCACACTAAGACGTCATCATCCGCATACACAAGGTCGACGAGCCTTTCTCCATGCAACAGATCTCCACCGCCACTACTTACATCCATCAGAGCTGTTTCGCAACCAATGCTCATCTACTTTTTGGTGGGATGGTAGCTAGTCTAGAAGCTAGCTCGGTTAGATAATTACTTGCAACAGAAGTTGCAACCAATTTGCCGACATCGATCCATGCTAACCAGAAACAGGTTGTAGTCTAAGTACAGTTGTAGAAGACGGTCACTGTTATCTGACCTGAGACTAACAAGTCCCTACCGGCCACCTAAACGACTCTATTCTGTACATAGACGCGTGACCTGAGTATTCAAGTCTCCGGCTAGTACCACAATATCTGACGAACGCGCTTTCTGGAGAACAGTTAAATGGTGGTAGAACTTATCTCTAATAGCATCCGAGCTGCAGTCTGCCGGAACGTAGGTGAAGATGACGAAAAAACAAAGTTTCTCACACCGATTTCTTCGCACTTTGGAGGAACTATCTAATGTAACAGCACATAACTGACTGTTAATGGGGATCCAATCGGTCGGTACTGCCCCAGCTCTACAGCTAAGTGCGACACCAATGTTGGCAAAACCATAAAAGCCACAGGGTCCTCAGATGAACGCATATGGAACAAGCTTTCCGAAGCGACAGATGGAGAGCGAATTTGTAGTATTTCATCAGAGTCTTGAATACGGGTTTCGGATAGACAACAGACATTGATACTAAGACTTTCTAAAGATATAGCTAACCCTATCTGTTGTCCGATCTGCATTAGTGTGCGAATGTTGAAGAAGGTCAGTTTGAATGGTATACGTGGTTTCAGGAATACAGTTTCAGTACTCGTGGTCGATGGTAGCATTCGACTTCCAACCAGTCAGATAGAACAGGGATTTCTACCATAAGCGAGCTGCTGTATAAGTTGAAAAATAAAGTACGTAAAATGACAATAAAGGGGGATACATAAGTGACGTAATATTAAAGAAATAAGAACGAATGTTATCAAATGATAGTGAGTGGGATTTGTCAGAATGTGAGTTGAAGCTAGAATAATTTTTCAAGTAGTAAACATGTTATATCTCGTTGGTTGAACGCTATATTCAGATCCTAAGCTATTTTGATAACCCCAGGGCTAACACTACTCAGCGACTTGAACACCAGTAAGAAGACACGAGTATGAGAGAAGTACATTACTACAAGGTTCATTTATGTACAGAAAATACAGGGGTTTTATAGTAATTAAGAGACCTTGAGTTTCGATAGAAGCAGTATGTTAAACAGCCAATCAGGATCTCGTTATTTTAGTAACATAGCTTCTGACTAATCGCTGATTGGTTGGGGCTCTTTATGAGCATCTGGAGGCTCTGATAGAGTTTACTGTAAGCCAACTTAACAAAACATCATTTGGTTTGTGTGAGGGTTGGAATACTGTCCGGAGGCTCAATCAGAAGCGTATGTTTTTATTAAGAGGCCAAACCCGTGGTCTATCGCCAGAAAGTCTAATCCATAAGCCTTGTGGATTAGACCTCTGTATCAAAGGTTCGGAAAGCAGTCCCTCAACTAAACCATCTGTTCCTTTTTGTGGACCCAGGGAATATCACAGTCTATACATAAATTCGGTGATTTGTGTGGTTTATATATATATATATATATATATATATATATATATATATTGGTGCTTAATGTGCTAATGTTTGTGTGTTAAGATATATAAAGTAATAATAAAACAAATAAACAGTGACTTACCAACATAACCGATTTGTATAGCTAATTTAGTTAATTTTGCTTGTAACACAGATTGTTCTTTACGACGTGGTTTTTTCTTCGGTTTCGAACTTTGCTCTGCATCAGATTCAGATTTTGTTTTATTCTTTGATTTCATTTGATAAGCATCGGAATTAGCAGATGGTACCTTGTCAGAGTTCTTGTTCCCTTTTTTACCATTCTTTTTAGTTTTGCCTAAATGAAAAATACAGGTGATCATGTAATTTTACTCTAGTGAATATTCTCTACAAGGCTTTAAAAAGAAGTGATAATCAAAACAATGTACTAATAAAAAAGCTTAGCTTTAACAAATATGGTCATACATCAGACAAAAAATGATGACTGAAGTAATCCATTGTAAATTCAGTCAGTCAGTCAGCGAAAACGTAGAACCAGGCACATTTATGCATCGGTCCAAGTTGCCATACCTCGTTAGCACATTGTAAATTCGATTTCAACCAGATGATAATCGGAACTTGCAATGGAATTTGAAGATCTTGTGTTCAATCTCATTCTCTACTGGAATAATTAAGTGAATACTGATAAGTGGTCTGAAATAAATAGAGTGAAACAATTGTGCACTGATTCCTAGTTCTTCAGTAAATAATAATTTGTAATAAAGATTAACTGTAATAATACATATTGTTAATATGCACTACACAACAATTTGTTCTAATATCCTTCAGTGATATGAAATAGAGAATATTCATAGGTTACTTGCGTTTGATCATGGATGTCTTCGATGCCTTGGCAGCGTATTTTGAGAGTACCGAGTGAAGGAAGACACAAGTACTAATTAAAGATGGCAAGTCGGTTTATGGGCTGGTGAGTCGTTATCAATTGAAATGATTAGAATCAATACTAGATGTACTCAAGCATCGCCTACCTTGAAGCGTGCTGTTTGAGATGTAGAAGTAAGTTGCAAGAAGGCTAGAAACGTCCAAACTTAAATGTAGCAACAACTGGTAAGGTGGTTTAATTACCGCAATAATTTCATCCCTCTGTGTTGATGCGATGTGGAAACTTGAACCGATGCACATATTTGCTAGGTTCTAAGCTGCTTATAATTCATTGACTGATACATGAACAGTAAAATGAGAAAAGGTCGCCAAAAACAGTCACACAACCAACTTTCCCTGATCCGCACGTATATTTCTAGTTGAATTTGTAACATCACATCAAAAAGTGCCCCCATTGATATATCTCAGTCATATAGTTCAACTAGACACTTATTGTCACGAATTTATCTTGGACGGTGTTTACAAGACCCCTCCTGCTCAGCCTGATCCATTTTAATCGTCTAATATAACTGCAAAGGATTAAGATAGTGAAGAAGATCATGTGCAAACTGGTGAGAAAGAAGTAATGTGAACAATGAGAAAAATGTGCAGGGATTGATAGAAGGAATATGAGCTTCATCGATACACAAGATACTCAATGTCCGTTGACCGGATATCATCAGCAACAGCCTACTGTGGGAGAGAACAAACAAACTTCCAGATCAAGAGGAAATCAGGAAAAGACATTAGTAGTGGATAGAACATACATAAGGAAAATCATCAAACTGCTTCGCGAGACGAGCTCTAACTTGAAATTTCAAGGTAAACGGAAGAGTGGAAGGCCAAAGAACACACTACGTGGAGAATTGGAAGTGGACATCGAAAGGATGAATAGAGATTGGAAAAAACTGGAAATCATTGGCCCAGGACAGAGTTGAATGGAGAGTGCTGGTGGGCGACCTATAGTCCTCCATGAGGGGTAACTGGAGTAAGTAAGTAAGAATAACAACAATAACAAGTACTCTATGCTAATGATTACAAAAAAGTAACAAATGACTCACCTTTCTCTTTCTTCTTCTCTTGACCACCGCCTCCATGTTCATCATGAGAACCAGAAGATAGCAAAGCAAATATTATACCAGCTTGTGAATTTGGTCCAACGGCAGTGACAACCATTTTACCGGAACCTTCCATAACATGAGTGCCTGTAGGAAAGAAAAACAAATATGTTTATTTATTAAAAAAGAGGAAAGATCAAAGAGGAAGTGAAATAAAATCCTTTATGAAAATTACACTTCAATAAGTAAATATGAAAAGCTTATGGGATAAACTCAGTTGTATTGGTTCGTTCTGTTGGATATATGAATAAATCAGAGCATACACATTCGAAACTAAAAATCTATAACTGTTATCACAAGTGGGTTTTGTGGAGATTTTAGTAATTTTATATAGTTAAGAACATGAGTCAATTGAAGCTAGACCACTATGGAAAACCTGGAAGCACTGGACTTAATATGAGATTACTCAGCGCTTTACCCGGTTGGTGGATATGGAGGATCCACCTAGAGGAGTTGGAAAACCATGATTCCAAACCAATGGTGCACATGGGCTCCAGGATCCTGAAGGAACAAATGGCGTATCAATCAATCTTTGGTCACCGGCTACCATGGGACTGCATCTCCACTGCCTTGTGGGTTAGACCTTTAGGTCAAAGGCTCCGGGTGTGGCCCCCTAAGAAAACCACCTGCTTCAGTCTGGGCACCTGGGCAGTATCACAGCCCTCACACAAATCGAATGAGATTTGTGCGGCGCATAATTATCTGGTGCTTCCTTGTACCAATATTTATGTTTTTAAATAAATTAATAAATTTCCAACTCCCCGAGGTGTAAACTTCGAATCCACTTGATGTTGTTTGTTTGAATCTTTCCATTGATGTTTAGGACTGCGATTGATCAGTCTCTGGATACTATGCGTATTGCCTCGATATAGCCTTAATTCACAAGCATCATAAGCAAAGATGGATAGTGGCTAGTAGTGAAATCCCGAACGCGCGTTTCGCTAATAAGAAACTGATCAATTACAGTCCTAAACATTAATGGGAAGATTCAGTTAAACAATACTAAATGAATTTAAACTTCACCTCATAGTACAAGCATGTGGCTATCAGGACTGAATAGCGAATGGTACTGAGTTCGAGTCCGAGAATGAACATCAACTCTGAGATGCACGTACATCCAGCTGACGAAACCCGAATAGGACGAAACGCGCATCAAACTGGATTCCACCGCTAGCTTCCATCCATCTTTGCTCATAGTATAAACTTTGATTGACAAACTTCTAATCTGTCAATTATAATTGACAGATCCAAATTATCCAAATTATCCTAGTTATGCTAAATAATTAATTTCATCTAATTTTTAATTGATATGTGAAAATTGCACAATTGTGTTGTCCTAATCCAATTAAACTATTCATAATCATATACCTAATACCATATGTAGAATTTCATCAAATGGATAGGGATATAAGACAATTATAGTTAATTATAAAGTTTCTGTTATAATGGTAGAGAAATATAGAGAATCAGGAACTTTTAAAATGTTTTTTTCGGATTATAACTGCTTGTATGTTTATTGAATGACTGGGCTATTATATTTCGATATCCTCTTTATTGTAAGCTTATGAATGTAAATGTAAATTGTTACTCCAGGACCGGCCTGTGTCAACACCTGAACTAAGGATAAGGAGTGAATTAGTCGAACACGTCGACAACTTCACTTATCTTGAAAGTCTGATCAGCCCTAATGGGTTAGTGTCTGACGAAATCTCAGCACGGATTGAAAAATCTCGTTTGGCTTTTGCCAACTTACGTCACCTTTAGCGAAGACGAGATATCCGTCTATCAATTAAGGGACGAGTATACTGCTCAGCAGTTCGCCCTGTTCTACTTTATGATAGTGAAACATGGCCGATAAGAGTAGAGGACATTCGTAGGCTACTAGTATTTGACCACAGATGCCTTAGAAATATTTCCCGCAACTGCTGGGTAAACCAATAGGAGTTAAAATTATCTTATTCTCAACTCAAAGTTAATCATAATAGTCAAAGCGTTTGACTGGTATCAGTTTAAGGTTTTAGGCTACAGAAGAAATAAAACACATGAGCAGAAAGATAGGATTCTTACTGAAAAATTTTCTCTAGACATCAATAAAATTAACTGACTTTGAATTGACAATCATCGAAAACGATGTTAACTAACTCAATGATACGAAGATTAAACGCACCCTCCCCCAATGTATCTTGAAGATTTTGGATTCAATTCCCTGTGGGGATATGGATGTATACTGTCACAACCAAACACTAAGAATACTCAGAAATAACACCATACATCATTTAATCGTTTATATCTTAAACTATAATTATTGAATAAAAAAGAAGTCAATATTTAATACGTGACGAATACTTCACTACTACTACTAATACGAATACTACTAACTAATAATAATAATGTCAAGTAGTCTGTCAATCGGTTTGCATTTTTTTCTTAATCCTTATTACAAACATACACATACACGTGCACACATGGATACATTGAATAAGAAAAAAAAACCGTGAAAAACGTACACGCAAATGACGGTAGAAATCGAAAGAGAGAAAGGGGGGTGGGAATGAGCTCAACTGTGAAACAAATCATGATAGAACTAAAAAAAAAGTTTCTATTACAAAATTCATTTCACTTTGTCAATAACTCTAACCTCTTATCAATTATAGTTAATCATTTATTTGTAAAACCAGGTCATGACCATTATTAAAAAAAGATTAATTCAAGTGTATTGAATTGAAGAAGAAAAGAAAAAGTGTTTGTTTAACAAATTATTCTGTATAATAAAGTGATACGAATAAAGAAATAAAGAAGCCATGATAAATAACGGAAGCTATTTCCGGGAATGTCATTTCACTTAAATTAAAGTTGTTGTTCCTATTTCAAGCCCCCAAATGCCCTGGTGAGAAGAGACCGCTCTCTCTCTCTCTCTCCAAATGATCTCACATGACCATGCGCATATAGCCTCTATCAGGGAAGTCCTACTCACTGCATTCTCACAGTGGCATTACTGTTGTTTACAAAATTGAGAGGATGAAAAGCCAATGTCCGGCAGGAGCTTTAAACGGGTTAGTGAACACAGAAAGTCTACCTAGGGGAGTTGGAAAACCCTGATTCCAAACCAATAGTGTACATGGACTCCAGAATCTTGAGGGAACAAATGACGTATGAATCAATCGTTGGTCGCCGGCTACCATGGGACTGCATCTCCTCACGATACTCCACTACCTTATGGATCAGACCTTTAGGTCAAAGGCTCGGGGTGTGGTCCTCTAAGAAAACCACCTGCTTCAGTCTAGGCACCTGGGCAGTATCACAGCAATCACACAAATCCTATGAGATTTGTGTGGCGCATATATATCTGTTGCCCCTTTCTACCAATATTTATGTGTTTAAATAAATAAATAATAAATCGTACTTCAAACCTTTTACACTGTTGAAGCGATTCGGATTGACTTGTCATTCACGGGTTTGTTGCTTGGCATGCACCTGGCTTCGTGTTGGACTACATGTACGCTGGCTTAGTGGTAAATATCCTAAGCTTCAGCGTTAACCATTAGTTCTATGTGTTTTGCGTAACCGATGTATGGGATTATTGATGTACAACTTTGAGCGGTGGAGTACATACATTTAGTTTTGTTCCTAGTTTATTCCACTAACCATAAGCTTTTGTTTGATGTGTGATTCACTGCCATACCCCTTTCTATTCCAAATCTATTGTAATTCAAATGTAACCTTTGGTACTCTATTTGTTTAGCCTAATGTTTACTTTACACATATTTGTATTTGTCTAATTGTTTGTGCGAGGTGATCGTCCTACTCATCAGCCCACACTTAACTAACTAATAACTAGCCTATATACATATACGTTTCTCGCTCTAAATTGGCAAATGCATTTTTTTGGCCTGAATGTCCGACGCTAAAACCGGATTGGTCGTAGAGGAGAATATACTTATGGGAGTTGAAAACTCCTGATTCCAAACCAATAATGCACATGGGATCCATGATCTTGAGGGAACAGATGGGGTATGAACGTGTTGTTGGTCACCGGCCACTACGGGACTGTATCTCTTAACGTTTCTCCACTGACTTATGGACTAGACATTTAGGTTAAAGTTACGGGGTGTGGACCCCATAAAGAAACCATTTGCTCCAGTATGGGCACCTGGGAAATATCAAAGTCCTCACACAAATCGAATGATTTGTTTGACGTAGATATATTTGGTGCCTCATTGTACCAATGTTTATGTACATAAATAAATAAATAAATACTGCTTGACTAATTCTTCATTCTGTTTTGAATGTTTATCTTAACTTGATTCATTGCACAATGTACCTATCAAATATTTACTTTTAACCAGCATTATCATTCACGAATTCATACTAGTTTTGCAAATAACGGATGATAAGAAGCCTTGGGCAGTATAAACTGATGACTTGATTTTATTCTACAAACTGTTGTCATTCACCAGTCTCCATTTATTTCGTTCAAATTCGAAAGACATCAATTAGATGGTATCGTTGTTTGTTTGAGTATGTGTGTGCGAGTGTGGATGTGAGGGGGGGGGATAATAGAATTTTCAGAATGGATTTAAAAGAAGAAAGAAAAACTCGTAATACGTTTAATACATTAGAAATTACCTGAAAGTAGGATAGGATCTTTTGTTTCGTTTTTTCTCACTTGATCCGATTCACCAGTTAGAGAGCTTTCATCAATTTTCAAATCATTACATTGTATAACTATACCATCAGCTGGTAGGAGATCACCTAGTAAGAAATTTTTTTAGGTATTGAAAAAGAAATTTAAAATTAATGGTATCTCATTGAATAAGATAGAAAAAAGTGTAGCCACTTCCTTACGGTAACTCTTACCTTGATATGTAGTGATCAAGTAAGGATATTATGGTAAAAAACCGATCGAAATAGATCGGTTAAAATATTTGCTCTATTTAGGTTCTACAATAAAAAGTATTTGAGTTGGTGCGGTAAAACTAGGGGTAATAAACCGATAGTACGTATTGATGATGCTACTAGGGTGTAAGAGCTGTAAGATGTTTCCTACAAACAACTGGTGTCTCCACTCATGTTGTATTTTCACAACAAAAGCAAATGGTTAGAAAAGGTTGACCCTAGAATAGGTACACTTCATTTTGGTCGACGGATTTCTGTTTTCTACAGTAAGGCCTAAAAAGTATGACGCTTACACACCGAAAACGTCTTGTAGAAGAGTCGTGTGCAATCGGTCTTAGGCACATTTATGTACATAGGTACCTTAATTTATGTATGTGCGTATTTCTATGGGGGCCAAATTAGCACTTTTCTTGTGTTTTTTTATATATTTGCTCTTGATAGTCTTATAGAAAACCGACTGATCTTTAGCTATGATTGTGTACATTTCGCCATATATACAAGGTGTGATGGATTGGATTAATGAATCAATTCAGTAGTTCAGTTCGATTACCATAAGATGACTGCCGATACAAAAACGTAAATATGACGATATTAACGACTCACACTTACATACCGATACGGTAAAACAGAGAAGGTACGAAAAGGGTAGATATATGTTCTGTGCACAATAAAACAATAAATAGAACAAGACAGATTCCAGAAATAGACAGATAAAATTGGTTAATAAGACTTTCTTTACAAAGTGAAATACTGATTGAAATAGCTATAAACTATAGACTAAAAAATTGTATTCTGCTTTATTTCATCAATCTAATGTATATGTATAGGAGTTAAGCGTTCGCGCACGAAACCGAAGGTTCTGGGTTCGAGTTCCGTGTGCGACTTAATTTATGTGGACTGTTAAATAGCCCCGTTAAAAGATTAAACGGTCGTTCAGTGCTTTCAGGTCTTTAATGGTGATCCAGTTTAGCTTGACTCGTGATTACAAACCAAAAATTGATGATTGTTTAATATCGACATGAAAGACGCCATAAAAGTCAATGATTTATGCATATTTTTGTACATTGCACACACACACACACAGATACTAGAATATTATCATTAAGAAGAGAGTGTGGGGAGTGAGGCCAGAAAAAAATAATAAACACCTATTCTTACCCTTTTAATATAGTAGAAAAAATGGGGAGAAATGAGAATTCTTTGAATTCACCCGCATATATATGAAACTATTCAAACTATGCAAACTATTTAATGATAGATTAACTTATTTTACAAGATTTTTATATCAAGATTAAGCAAATAATCAGTAAACCACGTATTTATAAGTAGTATTAGGGACATGCCGTTTGAGATGGTAGAGAAGATTTGTAACACAGGTGGGTGATTTTGATGTAGGTTTATTCTCTGAGCTAGATGGTTTGGTCGTGGAGCTTTCATCTAAGGTCAATAAGAACCAATCAACATCGAGGTGCACAGGACAAGCCGTGAATCACATGTGGAGAAATTTAAATACTTCACTTCTACCTGAAGTTTGTGCTGATGATGTCGTTCAGAAGGACGATGAAAGCTCCACGACCAAATCACCTAGCTCAGAGAATAAACCTACATCAAAATCATACAGTTTGATCATCAAGTTAAAATGTTTAGCTTCAAAGTATGGGGGTATATTTTTTTTAAACATGAAACCATAGCTCAATCGAACTGTAAACAACAAGAAGAGTATTCTTTAAACATGTAACGCCAAAAAGATCTGAAATCTAGAACCAGTCTCAAATCGTAGGTGTGCCCATTATTGAAATATAACTAACAAGTTTTCGTTACTTATACTTAATCGATATATATAATTCCCATTTGAACACTGAAAACACAAGGTTCAGAGAAGGGATCTTTTTTCAATGAATTTATTATCAAGCTATACAACGGTATGCATATATATATGGAATTTTTAAAAAAAAGTAATAATCCCATGAGAATATATAAACAAAGAATACATATGATGATGTAACATAAAAGATTACAATACTCGATTACGTAATGTAAGTAATAACAATAAAAGATAATATGCACAAATGAGAAGTTAACAACGGATTATAAAGTGAATAGATTAAGATAATAGAAGGATTGATTGATTTGTAATTAGGATTAATCTTTGTTCTTAGGTTAAGGATGAGAAGTTGAGAGTTAAAGCTAATAATAAAAATGTACAGTTTAGGTTTCATAGTCAGTATTAGGATCTATAGTTTATAATTGAAGGAGTGACATCAAATACTTAGCCTTAAACTCTACACCTTAACACTTATTTTAAACTCCACTGGTCACTGCTTCTCACTAGAGCTCCTAGATATACTTCTCGAAGTCACTAGTGAGCATATGATTATATTAATTATAGAAGGGGTTTTGTGGAGACTAGTAGAGTTCCAAACCACGTCTGTTGTGAGATAGGAACTCACTGAAGACAATTGGTGAATGGTTGCTCAACTTCGTGGACCAGTTGAAGTTAGACATTAACACCATTGGATGCCAGCTCAGTGGTCTATCGGTTAAGGGCTTCGGCTCGAAACTGGTAGGTCCTGGGTTCGAATCTCGCGAGAGCGGGTTCGTGGATGCGCACTGCTGAGGAGTCCTATAATGGGACGAAACGGCCGTCCAGTGTTTCCAGGTTTTCGATGGTCTAGTTTCAATTGACTCACGCTTTCAACTATAACTTATTTTAAAAGCTAACCTTAACCTCAGACTCTAGTCCTAACTTTAAATTCTAACCCTACCGCTAAATTCTGTATACTAATTCTAACCAAACACCAAACGTTACATTTATACCATAATTTAAACTGAAACTCTATATCATAGTTGCCTTTTTTAGAAACGTTATAATTTTTCGTAATGCAATCAACTGCCAGCAGTATCTCTGTTATTTCACTCATTTCATCATCCGTAGATGACATGTTCATTTGATTCATGCACAGTGATTTTGAGACAATTCAACCATTCACCATTGTTTTGTTCTTATGGTTCAGCTTACACATTTATAGCGTCTTTATATACCGTTCTAACTGTAGACCATCATGAGTAGAATACTTCGAGCAACTGTTGAATAGACTAACCCCACTAACCTCAACGGACATCGAAGCAGCACACACAAACCTTCCTACAGCTGTCACTCCACCAACGATCGAAGAAATCAGAAGGGCTATCAGACAAATCAAGAAAGGGAAAGCGGCAGGACCTGACAATATACCAGTTGAAGCACTGAAGTCAGACATTGAAGTAACTGTAAACATGCTTCACCTTCTATGCAGGAAGATTTCGGAGGAAGAACAAGTGCCGACGGACTGGAAAGAAGGATACCTCATCAAGATACCAAAGAAAGGAGATCTGAGCAAATGCGAGAATTACAGAGGCATCAGTTTGTTGTCAGTACCAGGAAAAGTTTTCTACAGAGTGCTTCTGAATCGGATAACAGACGCAGTAGACGCCCAACTTCGAGATCAACAGGCTGAATTTCATAAGGATTGGTCGTGAACAGACCAAACAGAGACACTACGGATCATCGTAGAACGATCAGTTGAGTGGAATTCGTCGCTATACATCAACTTCATTGACTATGAGAAGGCGTTTGACAGTGTGAACCGGAGATCGTTATGGAAACTTCTTCGACACTATAGAGTTTCTGAGATTGTCAACATTATCTGGAACTCATACGACGGACTACAGTGCAAAAAGTGCATGGAGGACAGCTGACAGATGCATTCTAAGTAAGGACTGGATACAGACAAAATTGTCTACCCTTGCCCTTTCTCTTTCTTCTGTTGGTTGACTGCATTATGAAGACTTCCACATTTGATGGCAAGCACGGAATTCGGTGAACGGCTTGGATGTAACTAGACTATTTGAGCTTCATAGATGATCTATCCCTTCTATCCCATACATATCAACAAATGAAGGTTAAGACAGCTAGTGTAGCAGAAGCCTCTGCTCCAGTAAGCTTCAACGTATACAATAGAGAAAGCACGATCCTCAAATACAACACATTAAGCACCAACTCAATCAAACTTGATGAAAAAACTCTGGAAGATGTGGAATCTTTCACGTAACCGAAGTTGAGGTATTTAGACAAGATACAGACATTATTAAATTCGAATGACAGATAGCAATGAGATTAACTAAATCAACAGTAAATAATATTACTATCACTAAGAAATATGATCATGTTTGCCGATCAATTGTCTCATTCATTAGTTGTCTATTGATCAAATTTACTAAAGTAAAAGGAGGTTTAAAACTACAGTTAGTTTTGGAAACATTTTTGTCAAGTATCATTTGAAAGGTATTGTTTAACTAGAGAAACTTCAATTGTTAACTGGTGGACAACATTATCAGGCCTTTACTTCGTAATGTAGAAGCTGACCTTTTTTGAAATTTTGTTTGTGATTGATCTAATTGGGTATATGGGTCATGCCAGGTCATGCGAAGCTGATTCAGAAGGCGTGAAAAGATTGTATTTGATTATACCATTACATTTATCGGTAATAAACCTAAGATTAGGTAAGCTGTGAAATCTTATGTTTGGTAAGTTTCGATCATTTAAATTGACCTAACCAATTAATTCACTGGAATAATTCATAAAACATGTACACAGGCATATATACATACAAATGGTCATCGATGACAAACCACACCTAATTGTGCTGTTTCCTGGTTTATTATGAGTAAGTTTATAATAAATGGAATGGTTGTGGCGGGAATTTCAACATTTGACCTTAATTAAACAAGAATAGTTAAGTCGCAGCTATTGAAGAAATGCGTAGATTGAATAAACAACGTGCACATGAGGCACCGCCCTAGATTATTTCACGTACTGTGCAACTAATAAACGTTAATTTCTTACATAATATGATTTAAATGTAAGGTTATACATACTACTGAATACATATGAATAACAATAAACAGTGTGACATGTACTATCATAATGTTTGAATCACAACATTGATGGACTACTGAGCAGAAGTAGTAGTAGTAATGTTGTGAATGAAGAAATGCAAAATCACACAGTGCCTTTGTAAATTATGAAAATCATACTTTGAACACATTTTCCTTCGGTTGTCCTTTACATACTCCATCATTCTTCCAGTTCTGCTGTTATCCCGATTTCTCTTTGTTTTCTTTCCCCTTTTCTTCATTTCAATCTTATAATGGCAAGGATTCCACTTCCAATTCCTACTACAAACTACTTATAGATGTCCGCAATAGTAGGGCAGTAACCAATATCAAAATGTTTAGTTATTAGTGTTTGGCGAATTTTATGGACAGAACTGCAATAAATAACAACTAGTATAAAAGAAACGATAGCATGGTGAATTGTGACTCATGTTAGTTAAGCACTCATCCTGTGTTTACCTTCGAATCTCAGACAACCAAGCAAATGTGTCCAGTATATATCTTGGTTACTAATACTCATTTAGTTGAGGACAATTTGTGACCAAACACTTTTCTCTTCAAATGTGATTAATTTGGTAGTAATGCTGATCCATTTACTATTTAGTCTATAATAAATCTCTTTGATCTTCCAAGTAATACGTTGAGTCTAAATAAGATGATTAGTCTATCACGTATTAACCTCTCTCTTTACATATATATTCAACTATGAGCTACATTTCTTGAATATGAGGGCTACTAGTGCTAACAATCTTGAGTAAAGGGTAAAGAAAATTGAACATAACTGCTTAAATCACTGTCGTTCATATCAATTACTCGGTTTCCAATTCATATTGTTCTTTATTTAGTGGTACATGAACAGCTTAATATTGACATTAAAAGCCGATCTACGTTAGACAGTCATAAAAAGCCTGAGATCACTGGAAGCCGATTCATCCTAGCATGGAGCTTCTCAGCAGCCAGTGACAACATGGTAATTGTCGATTTTCGGTTATGGGACTATGGATCCGCACTTCTAAGATCTATACTAGGATGAAACGGCTGTCCTGTGTTCTCAAGTTGATGGTCGTCTCACTTGGAACAATTCGTGATCTCAACAATCTCCACAACCACACAATGAAAAGTTTCGTAATCTGATAAATAACCAACTTACCATATTTCACTTGACATACATCACCAACAACAATTTCTTTCACAGGAATTTGTTTAGTATCACCTTTACGTATAACAAAAAATGTATGCTCTGATTCAATTTTATTTTGTAAACCACGAAATTGTCGTTCTTTTTGCCAATCATTCAATGCTACAACAAATACAACGACAAATACAGCAATTAAAATAGCTAGACCTTCAATCCAACCAGCTTGTCCTTCTGATTCATCAAATGTTGGTGCTTGTCCATCTAAAGAGAACAATAAGACAAGAAAAGAAAATTGATAGATGACTTATTATAGGTATATAAATCAAACAATGCTGATATATTTACAAGTTTGCATCTCCCAATGTAGTTCATTTCAATAGTCGATAACTTTACAAACTGATGTACGTTTTGGTTAGGGCTATACTGCGTTCACTTTCCACACATATTAGGTGAAGTTAATCAATACTGTTCATTCTGTTGAGTTCTATTCAGCTTTGTCACAGACAATATACTTTTATTTGACTTATTTTGACTTCGCTTCTTCATTGTTGATTTCTTTTGTTTTTGCCGATATTGTAAATTGTAACAATGTGCATTTATATCCATTCATTGATGGTATATTCAACACTGATATCAGGATTAGACTTCTAAAATGAGTCATCATGGAACGGTTTGTCAGCGTGAATAAAATCACTCGGCTTCCAACCATTAGTTAAAATATTTAGGCCCCAGTCCACTAATCTCTCCTTGATCAGCCAGATACTCTTAACAGTACCCGCACACAAATAATAGCTCAAATACGAGTATATAAGCATGACTAGCAATAATATTATTATCATTGTTATTATTAGAACTAGATTAGTACTAAAAAACAGATTTCCTCACTCCAAAAAATAAAAATTGAAAAGTATGGTAAGCCAACATAATGATGTTGATGATGAGATTGAAGACGACTAGACTATCATTGAAAATTGGGAAGCACTGGGCTATTATCTCGTCTTAGTGTAGAAAATTGCATCCACGACATGACCACGGAGGTTCGGAGCCACAACATTTCATTTCGAGCGCAAACACTTAACCTCTAGATCACTGAACCGGCATCTGTTGTGGTACATACTTAACTTCAATCGATTTTCGACATTGTAAGACTATCTTTCACTGCCTGAAATGGATAATTGTGTCATACCCGACATGGCTGAACTCCGTTGGTCAGAGCGTCTCAGTAAAACTCCAGGAGCTTCATCGTGAAGCTATTCAATAGTGAGTGCAGGATCATTATTAATACTTAGGGTATAGAAACAACTGTCAAATGCTTCCTAGGTTTCAATGGTGGTCTAGTTAAGATCAGTTTGTGATTTATAAACTATGAAAATTCTAAATTCTCTAAAAAACCCTATACTAATGTCATTCACATTATTATTGACAGTATTACGTAATAAAACTGACATACCAAACACAATCCGTACTTTCATAAATTTACACTCGTACTCTTTCTCATAAAGCGTTTGATGCTAGATGGTTAGAAGCGACCAGGAACAAGATCCCTGTCAGATTTAAGTTTCATGGTTAAATAACACATACAATCAATGAAGATGTATCAATAATCTTAGCAAGAACTATTGCACCCTTCTTATTATATTCAAAAGCTAGGGTTACTTCCTATCATAACAATATAGAATTTAGAAATAAGCTTTCCAGAGATACAATCAAAATATTCACATACTCATCTAGCATTCATCAATATCATGCTGTTTACGTTTTATTATTATTATTCTATTGACAGATCATTAGTAAACATGTTTATTAAATACAATAATATCTCAGCGGTAGTTACATTAACAAGAATACTACATGATGCCTCCTTTAATCATTAAGGTTAAATAGGTTACTGTATGGTTGAAGATAGATTTTATTGAAACATGTCAATAAATAAAGCACTTTAAGGATTATCTCTAATAGTAATGATGATAATAATTAAGTAATGTCACAATTGATTGATCACTGGGTGGTGATCAATGTCATGCGTGTCAAGTCCTTCTCAGTGCTGATCGAATGCTATCGATCAAGTTACAATGTGGCCACTAGTCTAGGTGGCTCGACACTGTGTGCACTATGTTGAGATAAGATGGTGGTTGGAGATGGTCAACAAGAAAACCTGGACCCGGGTTTCGTGCTACTTGGTACTTGTCAGCAATGTGTACCTGTAATCTTTAGAGAACTGGTGCTTCCTGACGGATTCAATCCCGTGTCACTCAGCTTCACAGTCAGAGACGTTACCACTGAGCTACTCAGGCCGCGACCGACCTCCTGTAAGACTGAGATGTAATCACAATTGATTGATCACTGGGTGGTGATCAATGTCATGTATTGGTCTTGTTTCATACGAGAACAAATTCTTTCACTCACTGTAAAACCTTAAAATCACAGAAGGCAAAGTAAATTACATGACTTTGATCTATAACTTGTGTGGTTATATATAAACAGTATAATAAGATCTAGCGGAATATAATGAGTGTATATATATATTTGTGCCATTGTAACTTATTCTAAGCCATTTCATACAATATATCAAACAACTGGCAATAATAGTTGTATACCCTACAACCAGATAGATTCGACTTATCAAGATGAAGCATACTAACAGTAGATAATTTCATAAACTGATGCCATATGATCCGCCTTAGTTTTCTTTCAACTTACTTTTACTCCAGCTAAAATTGTATGTTACGGTTAAATTGATACCTAACACATGTTTAAGCCAAATCAATCAAAAATGAAATCTACGACTAGAAAGTACATTAGGAACTTTAATGCTTATCAAATGTTCAATCTGAAGAGTAGTCAAGCCAAGTTTCTTATTTGTTTATGATCGCTGCATATACACAATAAGAAGCCAATGAAGGAAGAACTTTATTATTACTAAACATTTAGACTACAGGATTTTAATTGAACCTCTTTATGGTTAAAATGATTAATCATTAAGTCGAGAACTTAAACTCACCCTTCAAATGGTTTGGTTCAAACAGTATAGTAATATATCTACACCTCTTTTTAACAAACAATGTAGCTTAAAACTGAATACATATTAATCTATACTTTGATAAGTGAATTATACATTAGATAGCTTAAAAGTATCATATTCGCTCAATAGTTCTAGGATCATAGGTTCAGTTTATTCTGCCCTGGTACGGCTAAGAGTGGGGAGAGTACGCTCTCCCTCTTCAAATCCTCTCACATGGCTACGCGTATGCAGCCTCTGCCAAGGAAGTCATACTCACTGCATTCTCATAACATGGGTGTTGTTTACGAAAGTGAGAGGATGAAAAGCGAATATCCGGAGCTTTAACCGAGTTGGTGGACACGGAGGGTACACCTAGGAGAGTTGGAAAACCCTGGTCCACATGGGCTCCAGTATAGTGAGTGAACAAATAGCGTATGAATCAATCGCTGGTCACCGACTACCATAGGACTGCATCTCCTCACGATGCTTCACTGTCTTGTGGATTAGAACTATAGGTCAAAGGCTCCGGGTGTGGCCCACTAAGGAAACCAGCTGCCTCAGTTTGGGCACCCTGGAAATATCACAGCCCTCACACAAATGAAATGAGATTTGCGCAGCGCCCCGTTGTACCAATATTTATGTGTTTAAATAAATAAATTTCACTGATGAATTTGTTGATTTTCAATGATTGATTAACTAATTTATAGAATTTTATTATTTTCAATAAAATTACAATTTTTTTCGGGTCATTTTTATGCATCAATTGGTTGTACTCAGTCCATAGTGAAATGGAAAAAAAAGTAACGTTGTAAAAGGATGAAGAGTATTCATGCGTAAACCAATAAATTAATATTAATAATAAATTCATTTAGGGTTATTTGTTTGAATCTTCCCATCGATGTGTTAGGACTGCAACTGGTCAGTCTCTAATTGGCCATATGTGCATACTGTGCGTATTGCTTCGATATATCCTTGATTCACAAGCATGGTAAGCAGAGATGGATAGTGGCTAGTAGTGGAATCCAGGACGCGCGTTTCGTCCTATTTGGGACTCGACAGCTGGATGTACCTGCATCTCAGAGTTGATGTTCACACTGGGACTCGGACCCAGTACCCTCGCTTCAAACGCCATCGCGTTATCCAATCGGCCACTGAGTCCTGATAGCCACTTTGAAGCGAGGGTACTGGGATAGAGTCCCAGAGTGAACATCAACTCTGAGATGCAGGTACATCCAGCTGACGAGTCCCAAATAGGACGAAACGCGCTTCCTGGATTTCACTGCTAGCCACTATCCATCTCTGCTTACCAATAATAATAATAATAATAATAATAATAATAATAATAATAATTTTTCGTTCATTTTTAAGCTATTTTTAAGGGTAACACTGATTTGCTAGATTAATCATAGCAGCATACAGAGTAATGGGATAATTGTTAGATCTTCTATAGTAGTAGTACATTATTTATTTAACTATTAAAACACAAATATTGGTACAAAGGGGCACCAGATATATATACGACACACAAATCTCGTTTGATTAGTGTGAGGACAGCAATACTACCCGAGTGCCCAAACCGAAGCAAGTAGTTTTCTTAGGATGCCACATCTGGAACCTTTGAGCTAACGGTTTGATCCACAAGACAGTGGAGCAATGTGAAGAGATATAGTCCTATAGTAACCGGTGACCAATGATTGATTCATATGTCATTTGTTCCTTCAGGATACTGGAGAATCAATTACTTAAACATTGTCACACGTAAGATATGAATATGTCTCTGGTCAAGTTGCCAGATTACACACCACCATATAAAGAGATTATAGGGTAAAAGGAAAGTAAATAGCCTCAAAAGGAACAAATGAGATCAAATAATCCAATACTAAGAATAATAGTCAAGTTTATTTTTAGAGAAAGATTGATATTAAATGAAACTGAGCTTCTGTGATTGATTTACACCATGTCACCAACTAACATTTTTAATCATAAATTGTGGAGTCATGCAAGGATTCATATAAGAAATGATGAACTTATGAGCATAAATCAAAAGAGCAATCAATGAATTCCTTTGTCGATAAGACATTTTGATAACTCCCTTCGCTTAGAATTCTTTCAGCTTACTACTACTACTATGCTAGTTGATATTAAATATCCGGGTAGATAGTGAATAAATATGTAATTAACATTACAGCTTGTTGGACACCAGTTTGTACAGATGAACACTTATTAGTAACTAAAACCATAGCTTAGGTGTAAACGATGTCACTTACAAACTATCATGTAAAATAGTTGTTTTTTATAGTTAACATTATGGACTGATCATATCTTAACAATTAATGAAGTCAATAAAGCAGTGGACAATTGTTTCACCCTATTCTGAGACTGGTTAACAGTGCCCACCTTCATAAATTCACTATATTAGCAATAATAATCATTCACTCACTAGTGAATAAATGAGAGAGGTAATTCCTAGATGTTTTAAGGATACACTATGACCAGGGACAGTTAAATATGTAAATCACTAGATATCTGGCTCAGTGACCTACAAGTTAGGAAGTTATGAATATGAATTGCTGAAGAATCCTATACTAACATGAAATAGCTGTCGAATGCTTGGTTTAACTACGACCAATTTATGATTTCAAATAAAAAATTGAACCATTTCTACAAACATTTCTACTACATACTAATTGTTGTAGTTGTTATAAGCATTAAGGTTATTAATAGCCTATTTCAATGTGTAAACCCTTATCAACTACGACCTTAATGGATGGGAACAATGTAATTTTTTTATAAAGAATAACACAAAAGACTAATTCACCTTCTTTTTTTTAACAAAAAGAATCTACAATAGATTTTTCTTAAGCACAAGTACATTTTAAACATACTTAGGTACAGATCCAGACACATATACAATCAACCATTAGAAATGCTGTTACATATTTTCAGAAATAGGAAGGGTAGGGGAACTTGGAGAAGACGGTGAAACAAATAAAATAAAAAACATGAAGAGAATACAATAACAACAAAAACAACATGAAGTTGAATTTGACACTGAGGTCAAAACACTTTCTCGTTTGTTTTTCTTGGGCAAAGCAATAGCAAAATACAATGTAAAGAATGACAAATGTACAATTAGGATACATAAAACTACTGAACACTATAATTTTATACTTTTAACAAAGGAAAACTGTAACCACTCGACAATGAAAACAAAAACATAGTCAATGGTGGGAAATAGTGAATGTGTAGTGGATATGAGATAATATTACACAACTAAAACGTAAATTATAGTAGATAGGTAGATAGAAAGTGATGTAGTCGGTTAGAATACATGATAGGTTAAATTTATTCAATAAAAGAAAACCATTGAATCTTTTTGAGATACTAACTATTATCAGTGAAGCATAAATCTATGTAACTGGCTTTGAACCATACACTATCTGTGAGTGTGTGCGTGACGGCCTGTGACTATCAAAAATTGCTCAAACCAAAGTATATGAAGCACAGCAGTATTATTCATAGTAGAAAGCATGAGTCAATTGACCACCATGGATCATTTGGAGTTAGACATTAACACCGTTGGATGCCAGCTCAGTGATCTATCGGTTAAGGGCTTCGGCTCGAGACTGGTGGGTCCTGGGTTCGAATCTCGCGAGAGCGGGTTCGTGGATGCGCACTGCTGAGGAGTCCCATAATAGGACGAAACGGCCGTCCAGTGTTTCCAGGTTTTCCATGGTGGTCTAGCTTCAATTGACTCATGCTTTCTACCATAAAATGTTAGCAAATATCAAGATCTATATACATATTTATAATCACGATAAAATAACCCAAGTCATTAAACCATACAACTTGTAGTCACGAAAATAAAAGACAGTATAGTATAACTGATTTTTAAGCCGATAAGGAAAGAGGCTAGCAATGGGGTCGAGAACACGAATTTTGTTACACTTTGGACTCATCAGCTGCATGTAACTGCATTCTAGGGTTAATATTCACATCAAGCCTCGAACCCGATACCTTTTGCTTCAAACAACCAACGTATTATCTACTTAGCTACTGAATTCAGATAGTCATCAGCTTTTTTTTAAATGTAGATCAATAAGTCGTTTGTAAAGTTGTGATTCTTCACGTTTTTAATGTTAAGGTCTACAAATATGTGGATACTGAGCTGGTTGACTTGATATTATTATTAGTCATTAGCATTTTTAAGCAGAAATGGATAATTGATTTTATTAAAAAGGCCACACTCTAAACGAACATGTATATATCCATTTAGCTCAACTATGGATAGAAGTACCAATAGTATTATTAGTAGTTAGTCTGAGAAAGTATCAGTGATAAAAACTAGGTCACAGTTTCGAATCCTGAACTGTTAAGTTTGGTTTAGATCGCTAGGTAGATCTAATAGCTGTCGTAAGCCAAACTAAAGTTTGGTTTCAGGTCCTCTACTTGATAAATGATTTACATTATCGTGGACTGAGAATACTTGCATAATTAAATGATAAGGTAAAGGTGAAAAGGAGGCTAAGCGCTGGAAGTGGATAGGACATACATTGAGGAAATCACCCAATGGCGTCGCAAGGCAAGTCCTCACATGGAATCCTCACGGCCAAAAGAGGAAAAGAGGAAGACCAAAGAACACATTACGCCGAGAAATGAAGACAGACATGAGAAGAATGAACAAAAGATGGATAGAACTAGAAAAGAAGGCCCAGGACAGATTGGGTTGGAGAATGCTGGTCGGCAGCCTATGCTCCATTGGGAGTAACAGGAGTAAGTAAGTAAGAGTAGAAGGCTGACTAAGACATACCTGATTCATTGAACGATCTAGTTCTCCATGTGGATTCCGAACATAAGTAACCCGGTTTTTCCACCAGAGTTGATACTACTGAGGTGTCTAAGCTGCGTCTGACTTCTCATAAAACTGATATGTTGACAACTAGCAAGCATTATTTGTCTAGTTCTCGATTGCCGGTAGATTTCTCTATAGACCAACTTGCAATATGGTCACTATTCTAAGTGACTTAACATCACATTCACTGTGTTGAGACTAATTTTATTTATAGATGGCTTTCATCATAGATAAACATAAGCTGGAGTACCGCTCGAGACCAGGGAATATAAAGTAGCTACTTATTCCTAGTATGAGTATCTTTCAGCAACGATCAACCACAATCCCGAAAGAAAACAAAGTTTCACAGAGAGTGTATTCCCTGATTTAGGATCATCAAATAGTGTACACTTCTAAATTCATCAAGTTCATGATATTACGCGACGATTATCTAACAACCGTCTGATAAGTGGTAATAGCTGCCTCACACTCACAGTTGAGAACTCCACACTAGTTACGACTATTTACTAGTACAATCATGAATCCGTACAAAAGCGAAACAATTACTCAGTTCTAAACTTTGTACCTCTAAGCTATAACAAAAATTGTTCCCTTAAATCATAAGAACAGTAGTAACAAAAGCAATCTTAATGATTATTACACCATCTTATTATACAAGAAAATCAGTACAATTAATTGTATCCAACACAGAATTATAAACCAATACAAAATCCCTTGGACATTACCATTATTTGTAGAATTTTGTTTAACTCTGCATGTAGGTCACAGTTGACAGCTGAGGTTAATTGATATGCTACATGATTTCATTTTATATATACAGATACAATTACTATTGATAGTATATAACATGGAAAAAGGATATAAGCAATAAACCCCTACCAGGTAATTTACACAGATATCTGTACACACATATACACTTGAATGCAAAGCATGAAACAACTGCAAACAAACATACTTCTTAGTATTACCGATATGAACATTTACATCTGACAGTACTATTAAACTTATACCATCAGAACAAAAAAACACGTTACGATAACAATATATAAATTCATTATGTTATTTCTTATGAAATATAATATATACAGTTACAAGGCTGTGTAACTTCATCGATCCCCGACCGTTGCTGCTACCTTGACGTGGTGGTCGGGCTTGCTTATCGTGATGATTCAATCGAGCTATACTGGCTGGAACAATCGTTCCTCAAGGTCCTACCATGCCAGGCAGGTCGTTTGAAGAGCGGTGAGACTAAAAGCAGCAAACCCAAGGTCCGAAGGCGAAGTCGTACTGCTGACTGTACACAGGTGTGACAGCAGTAAGGTGTTTCCTTCAGACAACCAGCATGACAGCGATGCTGCCTTCCCACAAGGAGGGGTGGGGTTAGAAAACGTCGACCCTAAAAATGCACACCTCGCCTTATCCCACGGATTTCCGTCTCCGGTGGTAAGGTCCTTTGAAGAACGGAGCTAACACAAAAACTACCCACAAAAAGGTCGTGTGTGACCGACCTCAAGCAGTTGTCCCTTGGGCACTGCGGTCACGCTCTCAGGTCATTAAGACCACCTCTAACCCAATTTCCTTTTCAGGTACCTCTAGAAGGACCCTTCCACGGTGTGGGCAGCCGGAAAGTGATAACTGCCCTCATACCTCTAACAGCACTCAAGACCACTGTATTCATAATCAATCTCCTTCCTCAATTCCTACTATTCCTTCTACCTTGACTTTCAACACTAAACTTCCTGTTCCGGTTTCCTCCTCAAGTGTCACCATGGCCAACGATTCTAGTGCGCGAAACGCTGTCCCAGGTCTACTAAAACCTCGCTCCAAACTACACATTGGAGCCTTCAACGTACGTACCCTATGCCAAATCGGTCAACAGGCCTCCTTAGCTAAAACCCTAGAATCTCGTACCATTGATGTATGCTGTGTCTCCGAAACACGCATACAGGATCCCAGTGTGGTCATTCACTTGACCTCACCTCGCCAAAATGGACAGCCAACGAAATACACCCTCCGTGTATCTGGCGACCCGTTGGCTAGTTCTCGCGGACTTGCAGGTGTAGGCATAGCACTAAGTACAAGGGCAGAACAGGCACTACTAGAATGGATCCCCGTTAACAGTCGCCTGTGTGCTGTCCGGCTAAATGGCTCCGTAAGAACTCGGAAGGATAGGGACACACGTCGTTACCTTTTCGTCGTTTCTGCCTACGCTCCCACCGACTGCAGCCATGATGAAATGAAAGATGACTTTTACAGAAAGCTCTCTGAGCTTCTTCAGAAAGCTAAGCGCTCAGACATAGTAGTCGTAGCGAGTGACTTTAATGCCCAGGTAGGCAGCTTGAATCAAACAGAAAGACATTTAGGTGGGTGTTTTAGTATTCCGGCTCAACGAACCGATAATGGTGATCGTCTGTTGCAACTATGATCAGACAATCGTTTATTTTTAGCAAGCACTAATTTTAAACATAAGGAGAGACATCGACTAACATGGCGACCACCTGCACCAAACCAACGATGGACTCAAATAAACCATATTGTCATCAGTCATCGTTAGAGAGGCTCAATAGAAGATTGTCGCTCGTATTGGAATACTTGTTTAGACTCTGATCACGCTTTAATACGAGCGCGCATTTGTCTGCGCCTCAATGGACGCAGGAAAAGTACACTAAGAAGACCCGTTAGGATTGAACTGGAGGACGAGAAAGCCAAATGCGAATTCCAGAAACAACTGAGTTCACATCTAGGCAGTTCTGTAAACAAGACTGACCCAGATACTGCTTGAAAAGACATACGAACAGCTGTGGAAACAGCAGTTACATCTATTAGTCATTTAAACCATAGGGCTCCAAAAAACCAATGGATTTCTTCTAAGTCTATTTCACTGATGGATTCGCGTAAACTCATCCCATCAGGCTCTGAACATGACGAAGAGCGTAAAGAAATTAGACCAAGGTTAACTAAAAGTCTAAGGAACAATCGTGAGCAGTGGTGGGCAACGAAAGCAAAAAAGATGGAAAAGGCAGCGGCTGTAGGCAACACCAGGCAACTATTCAGACTAATAAAAGAAACCGGAATTAATAAGTCAAGTGTAAGTGAGACGATCTCGGAAAAAGATGGAACCCTTATCTGCTCTCAAAATAAACGTTTAGAACGATGGGCGGAACACTTTAAGGAGCAGTTTAGCTGGCCTTCAGCTACTGCACAACTACCCACTATTCCCAGACCGTCTGAATGGAACATTGAAGTAGGCCACCCGACCCTACTTGAAGTTCAAAAGGCTATAGGTAATCTGAAACGAGGAAGAGCAGCTGGTCCAGATGGATTGGCTCCAGAGGTCTTTAGATATGGTGGTCCAATTTTAGCGATTAGGTTGACTAATATTCTGGCTAAAATCTGGGAGACGGATGTAATCACATCCGACTGGTCACAATCACTGATTGTCCCAATATATGAGAAGGGGTCAAAATCATCCTGTGATAACCATAGAGGGATTAGTCTGACTAACATAGCATCTAAAATACTAGCCTCAATAATTATCGGGCGCCTAACTAAGACTCGTGAACTGCAAACACGAGAAAATCAGGCTGGCTTCAGACCTGGTCGTGGCTGTATCGACCACATATTCACCATTCGTCAAGTTTTAGAGCACAGACACGCTTATCGGCGTCCGACAATGATAGTTTTTCTTGACTTGAAAGCAGCATTTGACTCTGTAGACCGAGAGGTTCTGTGGCAGTGTCTGTCATTGAAAGGTGTACCTGAGAAGTACATAAACCTTGTGAAGGCTCTTTACTCGAACACTACCAGTTGAGTGAAAGCTTGTGACGAACTGTCATATGATTTTACAACCTCAAGTGGTGACCGACAAGGCTGTCCACTATCCCCATTTTTGTTAAACTTCATTGTGGACCTGTTGCTGAAAATAACACTCTCTTCGACTGAATTTACAAGAATTGATCTCCTACCAGGGGGACCACTAAGCGACTTAGAATACGCAGATGACATAGTCCTGTTTGGTGAAGACGCTGGCAAAATGCAGAGTCTTCTGTTAGAACTGAGTAATGATACCAGGATGCGTTTCTCCCCATCCAAATGTAAATTGTTACTCCAGGACTGGCCTGCGTCAACACCTGAACTAAGGATAGGGAGTGAATTAGTCGCACACGTCGACAACTTCACTTATCTTGGAAGTCTGATCAGCCCTAATGGGTTGGTGTCTGACGAAATCTCAGCACGGATTCAAAAAGTTCGTTTGGCTTTTGCCAACTTACGTCACCTATGGCGAAGACGAGATATCCGTCTATCAATTAAGGGACGAGTATACTGCGCAGCAGTTCGTTCTGTTTTACTCTATGGCTGCGAAACATGGCCATTAAGAGTAGAAGATACTTGTAAGTTACTAGTATTTGACCACAGATGCCTTAGAAATATTGTTCGCATCTGCTGGGATAACCGGGTAAGTAATAGTGAGGTTAGACGCAGGGTATCAGGGAATGATGGTAAATCAGTTGATGAGGTGATGAATCTTCATCGACTGAGATGGTTGGGCCACGTGTTACGTATGCCTGAACACCGATTACCACGACGCGCAATGTTGTCTAGTGTAGGGGATTGTTGGAAGAGAGTTAGGGGCGGCCAAACCAAAACGTAGCATCAGAGCTTGAAGTCACTAACTTCTAGTCTGAGCCATGTTTGCAGATTCAGACTACCTGGTTGGGGTCCGCGTGACTATCGTAACCAATGGTTGGAGACTCTAGGTGACATGGCTCAGAATCGATCACAATGGCGTAGGTGTATACACTCTTTATCTTCCCTTAAACCTTCAGATTAAAATTGCTTCATAACTTTTTTTTCCTTCCTATACTATATCCTTCTATACAACCTTTCTTTATATACTGCCACCACTAAATTAATTACTTCTATGAATCCGGTGTTCATCTTGTTGTGCTAACGAGGTATGGCAACTTGGACCGATGCATATATGTGCCTGGTCCTACGTTGTCGCTGACTGAACTTCATCGATCAAGATGTCTGGAATATGTGTTATGAGATATTTCCAACCACTGATTACTTCCACAATCACAATGAAGATTAAGACGGACGAAAGTTAAGGTAGGTGCCAAACTAAAACACAGCGCACGAAACCGATAGGTCCTCGGGTTCGAATCTCGCGTGGCGGGATCGTGAATGAGCACGGCTAAGGAGTCCCATACTAGGACGAAACAGCCTTCCAGTGCTTCCATGTTTTCTAGGGTGGTCTAGCTTCAAGGGACTTATGATTTCAACTACATAAAATCACTAATATCTCCACAAAATCCCTTTCTGGTAATTAAGAAATGACCGAAAAAAGATAATAAACTGTTAACATATGCGCAAATAATGGTGTAGAATGATGAACAACATATGGATTGTTAATTACTAACAGATAACCGTTTAATAACGTTATGTCAGGCATTTCAAGTGCCGATATACCGAAATATCAATGAAACGTATGAACTCCATTATTTTAAGTGAAAATTATATTTTAAATACTCTGAGAGATTGAAATTTAAATAATCCTAACGTCTCGCCCAATATACTTGTCTAGACGTTGACGATCATGATTTCGATCATTACCCTGAAGAAGTCCAGACAAATATGTTGGACGAAACGCTGGAATGATTTTAATTTCATTGTAAGAAAAACCAGTGACTTGAAGTAACGAAACAAATACATGTTGATAACTAGATTCATTAATTACATAATTTGTATAGTTAAACATAGAAAATGGGTAATTCAGTTGATTTCTCTATAAATTTATATAAATAATATAATCAGATGAATATTGATTAAAATAACTAAATGCCCCCCAAATGCCCTGGTACGACTGAGAGTGGGGAGACTGCACTATCTCTCTCTCTCTTAAAATGCTCTCACATAGCTACGCGTATATAGCCTCTGTCAGGGAAGTCCTACTCACTACCTTCTCACAGTGGCGGGGGTGTTGTTTACGAAAATGAGAGGACAAAAAGCGAATGGTTGTGCGATATTACGAATTGATTCAATTTAAAAAATGTAGACCAGTGGATACTGGCTCAATAATCTAGAGTTTAAATTTTCGCATTCAAGACTGAAGGTCATGGGTATGTTCTCTTGTGGTGGGGTCATTGGTTTGCATTGTTGACGAGTGCCATGTTAGTATGAAACAGTTGTCTAGTACTTAATAGTTGTTTAACTAAAGATGAATTCCTGATGTCAACTGTAAAATTGGAAAATCCACATAAACCCCTATGCTAACTACATAAATAGTTTCATTACTATTATTATCCTGAAACTTTCATTTTCAACTAGACCATTGGCACCAGTGTGTGTGAATGGTCGTGCCACAACAAGAAGTTGTGAAATTCAGGTTGTAAAGAAAGTGGCTGGTGTTTGAGTAACCTGAAAATCACAAACTCTATAATTATGATATAGTGTGTGGTGACTTCAAAGTCAAAGCATTCAACTTCTAAACAATAGGTTTCAGGTTGAAACCCTAAATTTGATTTAGTAGGATATCATTTGACGCTGTATAAACGTTTCTCAAAGCCATAAAATCCGTACTTAGTGAATGAGATAGTTTATAAATCTATAAATTCTCATTTACTTCAGTCCTGGGTTTGGTTCGTAATGCAGGAGTAGGTGTTCACTACTTAGGAGTGCCAAGACCTTCATGTTCTATGGAGAATGCTTTACCATCGGAACCACTGGGTCTCAATGTCCATGAGAGTAGGTAGAAAGAATGATGAATCACGAATTATTTATGGACTATTATTATAGATATCCTTATTGGGTAATTAATAAGCAACTAGATCATATGTATATTCATATTCCCTGTATCATAAGCTTCCATTTGACTTGTTGGCTATCGTTATACGATTTAGCATTCTTAACTCATTCCTAATTTATTAGCCACAATATCCCATACTCAAAGCCACTTTTGACTTGATCTTGTATCATTTTCATTTTTCATTTTATGATGTGATGCGGTCTGGTCTGCTTATATATATAAACTATGTATGTCTGAAATATATCATTCATACAAAGGAGGTCGATATTTATGTTCTGGACGGCTTGCGCTATGTGAGAAGCTACTATATCATGGACTGATAAGAATTCAGAATTGAATCAAACCAGCTAATGTTGCTCCATACATTGAAGATTTAGCACAGGAATGAGGTCATGGAAGTTTATATTCAGATTAGCGGTTTTGTCAGATCATATGACATAACAGTATGCTATAAGGGATATTTCAACCTATAATCTAGAGGAGGATATAAAGTGAGTGTATATGAATCACTATGAATAGTTCTGAATCATGTCAGTCAACATCTCCAACCATTACTGATCGTAGTTATGATGTGTACTCTAACCATTTAATTTGAATCTACCATCATGGATCACACTAACATTCAATAATCTCATGGATTAATGTCTTAGTCTGACCATCATCCTTAAAATTCTTCTAATTTATTTTCACACCAACTAATATCAACCGTCTAGTTAGGCGATGGTTGGGTATCTCTGTAACGCGTGTACAAGAAATGTGATGGGATAGGCAAATAGTGTCCGATAATTATTTTTCATTATTATAACATATGAAACATAATTGTAAACAAATCCTCATAAACAAGCTTCCTGATTGACGGTATCTATGTATATATATGTGTCAATCTTTTATGGAATTGTACAATTCATGTAAACAATCAATAGAATGAAGGTATATATATGTATAAATATATACAAGTTGAAACAGATAACAAGTTGACGAGGGGGAATGGAAACCAATCAATTAGATTATAAAAATATAATAACTTAAAATTTATCTCCTAATGATAATAATTAGATAAATAGATAACACTAAGTGTGACGGAGAGAAATAGAGTGTACTGTAAAGAAATCCTGTAATAATCGAAGATGGATGGATTCAATGAAATGAGAAATGTAAAAAGGTATTCATGATAAGAAATGTACAGAATTAAGCGGTAAGTTAATAAAAACATCACTCTAAAGATCCACCTCCGACATACGCTACCTCTAAATGCCCTAGTACGATCGAGGGTGAAGAGAGTTAGTTCTCCCTCTCGAAATGCTCTTACATGGCCACGCGTATACAGCCATTGACAGAGAAGTCCTTCTCACACTGTAATAATTGGAGATGGATGGATTCAATGAAATGAGTAATATAAAAGGTATTCATAATAAGAAATGTACAGAATTAAACGGAAAATTAATAAAAACATCATTCTAAAGACAATATCAGTAATGAAACGATTCACAATTTAGTGGAAAGAAAAGAATGAGTGAACTTTTAAACTGTTATGACGGATTTTTAGTCGTCATCAACGAATTAGAGTTAGTCATAACCAATGTGTAATAAAATTGATACATTATATCAGCATAAAAAGAAAGTCGGAGTGGCTGAGAGGTCTAAAGAGCCAGACTTTACAGTGTGAGAATGAGTTTGAATCCCATTTCCGACACACACTACCCAAAACACCTTGGTACGGTCGACGGTGGAGAGAATCCGCTCTCGCTCTCAAATAGCCATGTGTATACAGCCACTGGCAAGGAAGTCTTACTCACTACTTTATCGTGGCGAGGGGTATTGTTTACGAGGCTGAAAGAACGAAAAGCGGATATCTGGTCCTTTGGCTGGGTCGGTGGACACGGCGAGTTGAAGAAGCCTGATTCCAAACCAATGGTGCACATGACCTCCAGGATACTGAGGGAACAAATTTCGTATGAACCAATTGTTGGTCACCGACAACTGTAGGACTGCATCTCATGACGTTGATTTATTGCCTTGTGGATTAAACCTTCAGGTCAAAGACTATGAGTGTGGCCTCTCAAGAATACCACCTACTTCGGTACGGGCAGCCGTGAAGTATTTCAACCCTCACACAAATCGAATCTTTGATTACCATAATTGTATGAAATATAACCAGATAGTCTGGATAAACCAACACTACTAAGTCAAACAATATAGGATTTTAAGGACTGGTTCGGTCACCCTTAGCTCTATGCTAAACAATTCCTACTTTAGCTATGATTACAAATCAACGTAGGCACTGGTTGATTATTTGTAATATATGTAATAAACAATTAAGTTGAGGAAGATTCACTACCTAGAAGCTTGAGCCTAATTTCATCATTGAGAACTCTATAGATACGCTTCCAAGGCATTAATGATTAAAGACTAGTAATCTATCTATTTTCTATTTTTAAGATGGATGCCCCCAAATGCTCTGGTACGGCCAACAATGGGGAGAGTACGCTCTCCCTCTCTAAATGCTCTCACATGACCACGCGTATATAGCCTCTGTCAGCGAAGTCCTACTCATTGCCTTCCCACAGTGGAGGGGGTGTTGTTTACGGAATTGAGTGGGCGAAAAGCGAATGTCCGGCAGGAGCTTTAACAGGGTTGGTGGACACGAAAAGTCCACCTAGGGGTGTTGGAAAAACCTCATTCCAAACCAATAGAGAACATGGGCTCCAGTATCCTGAAGGTGTATGAATCAATCGCTGGTCACCGTCTACCATGGAACTGCATCACCTTACAATGCTCCACTGCCTTGTGGATCAGACCCTTAGGTCGAAGTCTCCAGGTGTGGCCCTCTAAGAAAACCACCTGCTTCAGTCTGAGCACCTGGGCAGTATCACAGCCTTCACACAAATCAAACGAGATTTGTGCGGCGCATATATATCTAGTGCCCCCTTTGTACCAATATTTATGTGTTTAAATAAATAAACTTGTAAAAACATGTTTAAAGACAATAAAAGTTTAAAATTCCAATCATATTTTTGTTTGTTTTCAGTCAATATAAGTAAGCATAAAAACAACAACAACAACAAAACAACAAGATTTAACATGTTTTTACCATTAGTTTACACTTTTTTTTGTGTCAAACATGATAATGTACTAACTTTGTTTAAGTGAATGAAAAATGGTTGATTGTAAATGGAATGTAGATTGAACATTAAAAATGAGTTGAAATAATTAAAACAAGTACCATGTTCAACTATTAGATAGTAAAGAACAACAATAATCCATAATTTGTGCATCTAATCTCCTTGTTAAGTGAATATACCTGTATTGTGGGTGCACTAACTAATGCATACTTCACCTTCAACAAAGGATTTCTATCGTCTGCGATAAAGTTTTAAAAGTGTATGAAGCTAATGGGTCAAAACTATACACAAGATAACAATGTGTGACCCATCTCAAGAACCTGTGTCTTGGACCCTGTGGTTATGTCCTCAGGTTTTGAAAACCACTATTAATTCAGTTTTTTTTATTTCAGTTTATCAAGAGGTATCTGTTTACAATGTGAGAATTGATAAAAACCCATTCACCTCTGATAGATCACTAGATCACCGTAGGTTTAAGTCTCTGTTAGAATAACGTTTACGGTATATCCATTGAGGAAACAATTCTTATCAGATAGAGTATCACTGGAAACCGAAGACTGCACGACAAAGACCTAAATGAAGTTGGAACTATGAAGTTCACCAGTCCAAAACGATATTATTTTCCCCGTAAGCCCTGACTGTTCTAAGTTTGATCCCATGTATGGTCGGGGTGGAGGGCATAACAAAGATTTCCAGCCAGTAATCGTCCACAGTTTTCAATAACGTTTCAGCTTATATTGATCTCTGACGAAAATCACTGAGGAAGCATTATTTTCCATATTATTATAAATTGAAACCTAGTTGATTTTTATCATTTCTGTTAATATAATTGCATCGGTAAATTGATATTCCTAAATGCAAAAGACAACAACAAATAACCAACCACCGAGAGTTGTATCAGTTGGGAAAATAATTTGTACCATTTGTCGAAATTTTAATTCAATCAATCACACGCAACGTATAACCTGGTACATGTGTATAACGGTTCAAGCTGGAACATCCCAGTTAGCACATATACGTAAAATTGTCAGGGCAAATTCTAGGGATATACAGGTAGTAACAGTATTACTGATAATACAAAAGGCTACACATCGGAGGTACAATTCGAGAAGTATAAATTAGTGAAATAAAAAAAATTTATGAAGTATTTAGAAACTTAGAATCTAAGGAGAGACAAAGGGTGAAGGCATATAGACAATCGCGAACGATTTTAAGCTTTTCTATAGTTAAGATCATAAGTCAATTGAAGCTAGACCACCATGGAAAAACCTGGAAGCACTGAACACCCGTTTCGTCCTATTGTGGGACGCCTCAGTAGTGCCCATCCACGATCCCGCCTCACGAGATTCGAACTCAGGACCTACCAGTCTCGTGCCAGAGCACTTAACCGATAGACCACTGAGCCGGCATCCAGCGGTGTTAATGTCTAAGCTTAACCAAGCCATATTACTCGAAGTCTCTAACCACTGATTAGGATAATCACGTCATCTTTACCTACCTATCTTCATAGCTCAGTCAAGCAGTCAGTATTGTTTTATAGACTGTTGCCATGTCTTGATTTAACTACTCTAGCTTTATTATTCAATTTGAATGAAACACATACATGCAAAATTGACTTTTCAGTGAAATTAAGAATACTGATTAAAATGATTCTACTATCCTGTCGCCAATATTGTTCCGACCCACAGGCAATTAGATAATTATTATAAAAAAATCAATTTCACGTTGTAATGAGTTCGGTATATAAAAAACATACAACAACGACAACGTAAGAATTTAAGGCACTATTATACCGATATCAAAGTAACATAGTAACAAAAAGGAAATACTTGTAATTTGACGGTAATCAGTGAATATATCTATCTATCTATTTATATTCTGAAATACTATCGGAGACAAATAAGATAACAGAAAGAGAATTATTGACAGAGGAGAATTGTGAATAATTAGTTACTAGTTGTAGTAGTAGTAGTAGTACTACTACTACTACTACTACTACTACTTATATATCTCTCTCATTGTCTATGTGAATATGTATGTATGTATGTAGGTAGGTAGGTACCTAATTTGTAATAAGTAAAATAGAGTGATGTGGACTAGTTACATCATACAAAACATTTTTTTGGGGAAAAAATCAGAGTAGATAAGGGGACAAAGAAAAAAAATACACACATGGGAGTATTTGTCAAACACAACATAACTTATCGTAGATATCATCGGAACAATGTTGATTTAAGCAAGCGCGCACACACACACACCCAGATATATATAACTAAACCACACATATTTACATTAAACAACACAAACATACGACAATATTGTTATACATATACATATAACCTTGACTATTTTTATAAATGGTAAGGAGGAGATTGGGAAGGAATATAAGAAAATCAACTGCACAGAACATACTATACTATAGATATACATATACAGAGAGAGAGGCTTTGATTAACTACAACTAATCATTTAACTAATAGCAGGATTGTCATTGGTAGGTAATCAAATTAATATTAAACTATCATATCGACAAATAGACAAGTGATAGTGTAGTGGATACTACTAACAAGATTGCTTGTAAGTAGTATGTTAAGAAACGTTGGGCTGAACACTTGATAACCAAACGAGAAGATAGTTTCAATTACAAAACATATTGTGAAATGCAAATGGATGATCAAAATGTGAGTATATGTTTTATGTAAACCTTTTTCACTTCTCTTGATAAACAACCGTCTGCCCATAGTTTCGTCTTAAAATAGTTGATACATGTGAAAAAGCATCGGTCATTGATATAATATACAATCTAGTAACGAAGAGGATCTGATTCAAGCTGTCACAACTCATGCAAGCATAGTAGAAGAAAGATTGACAGAGAGAAAAAGATTAATAAGATGGAACGCGAATTTCAATCTAACCGTTTGTTATCTACAGTCACAGAGCATGGATAATCAGCAAGGGGTTCCAATTAAAAGATGGCTCTGATCAAAAATCAATGAATCTAATAAACAGCTGAACGTTTAGATTTAGTTACCTTAACAGTATGTAGACAAGATATGGATGGACATGTATAATTGACCACCCGAGTGGACGACAATTCATTTATGAAGCTTGTTTGAATGTCCTAGTTGATGTCAAGCACTACAAATGACCGATCTTTTTCCACTGTTAGGTGCTACCCAACATTACTAAAATACTTGTAAATATCTGGCATTATTGAGGCAATTCATTTATGATGCATCCATGTCAAAAGAGACTTATCGATTGCAGTTTTTAACACCAATGATGGGAGGAATCTAATCCTTAAAACTGAATTATAATTTATTATCAGAAGGGGGTTTTTTGTGAAGATTTAGTATTTTCATAGTTGTAATCATGAGTAAATTGAAGCTAGACCACCACTAAGAAAAACCTGGAAGCATTGGACGGCCGTTTCGTCCTATTGTAGGACTCCTCAGCAGTACGCATCCGCCATCCCACACTCGTGAAATTCGAACCCAGAACCTATCAGTCTCGAGCCAGAGTACATAACCGACCGATCACTGAGCCGGCATCCTGTGGTGTTTATGTCTAACTCCAACCAATCCACGAAGTTTGAACAATTGTTCACCAATTGTCTTCATTGAGTTCCTATCTCACAACAGACGTGGTTTGAACTCCACTGGTCACTGCTTCTCACTAGAACTCCTCATGGATTTACTTTTCGAAGTCAATCAGTTTTCATTTATCCCATTTGCAAAAACCAGTCGTTATCTGAACTCAATTGCCAAATAGATATACTGACCGTTTAGTGAAAAAGGGACAAGTTTCCAGTCTATCAATAATAGGATCCAGAAACATCCAGAAAACGAGTGCCCAAAAAGACGAAACGATTGTCTTCAATTCCATTGTGAAGGTCTGTTGATTAGCTAAACGATGAAACATTAAGTGCGGTTATTTTGTTGTTTTATATAACTGACTGATCATAATAAGATAACTATATGAGATTCACTATAGTTGAAAGCGTGAGTCAATTGAAGCTAGACCACCATGGAAAACCTGGAAACACTGGACGGCCGTTTCGTCCTATTATGGGACTCCTCAGCAGTGCGCATCCACGAACACACTCTCGCGGGCGAGATTCGAACCCAGGACCTACCAATTGACTCAACTGATTCAATCAATTGACTCACGCTTTCAACTATAGTAAATACTAAATCTCCACAAAACCCCTTCTATAATTAATATAATCATATGCTCACTAGTGACTTCGAGAAGTATATCTAGGAGCTCTGGTGAGAAGCAGTGACCAGTGGAGTTCAAAACAACGTCTGTTGTGAGATAGGAACTCACTGCAGACAATTGGTGAATGGTTGCTCAACTTCGTGGATCAGTTGAAGTTAGACATTAACATCGTTGGATGCCAGCTCAGTGGTCTATCGGTTAAGGGCTTCGGCTCGAGACTGGTAGGTCCTGGGTTCGAATCTCGCCCGTGAGAGTGTGTTCGTGGATGCGCACTGCTGAGGAGTCCCATAATAGGACGAAACGGCCGTCCAGTGTTTCCAGGTTTTCCATGGTGGTCTAGCTTCAATTGACTCACGCTTTCAACTATAGTAAATACTAAATCTCCACAAAACCCCTTCTATATGAGATTCCTTAATAGTACATATCAACAACTGTAAATGAAATTGAATCCAGATCTTTCAAGCCTCAATAGGCATTCATCTCCTATAATCTATACCTTTAAGCTATAAAATTAGAAATCCACATGGTTTATGATCCTAAAACGAGATGATCATATTCATATTCATTTAACATGAAAATGAACAGGTCACACACACAAAAGTATATACTATCACAAAAGGTAATTTATTTAGTTGTTTTTCTCTAGTGTCAGTATATAAAACACATAAGAGATCACAATTTATAAACTGATCTATACGCTGTAATTTTTCACATTAAATGATTTATGTTCATTAAGGTCACGCGTGTGAACTGTTGTTTCTTTCTTTTCCCTTAGAGATAGAAAATACCATTTTTTTTAAAAATGTACCATTGAATGAAAAAAGGGAACCTTCACAGTGATTCGCATCAAAATGAATAAACAACAAAGTTTGAAACAATTAATAGATATTTCGCAAATAAATTATTGACTGAATGATAAGCGAAGATGGAAAGTGACTAGTAGTGGAATCCACATTGACGCGCGTTTCGTCCTATTTGGGACTCGTCAACTGGATATCCCCACATCTCAGAGTTGATATTCACTCTGAGACTCGAACCCAATACCTTTCGCTTCAAACGCCATTGCGTTATCCACTCACCTACTAAGTCCTGATAGCCAATTGTTTATGCAATGGGGTAAAGTTTAAATTCACCAAGTGAATTTATTAACTGGATGGTTCTCAGATTTTAACAAGATATTCTGAAATTTATTATCATCAATATGGTTACCCCAACTAGTGATTTCGTTCACTACAACACTACTCGGCTACCTTAACCAATGGGAACGAAGAGGAGGTTTGAACCTATAACTTAGTGGTCGTACAGGCTTTTTGTAATGAAAAATAAGGATTTGGTGGAGAGTTATTATGTGAATATATATATATATATATATCTGCAGTTAATCAATAGCACGCAACGTCGAGACACCTAGAATAGTGGCCGCTTTGCAACTTGATCGATAGCATTCGATCAGCACTAAGAAGGACTTGACACGCATGACATTGGTCACCACCCAGTGATCAATCAATTGTGATTACATCTCAGACTTACAGGAGGTCGGTCGCGGCCCGAGTAGCTCAGTGGTAACGTCTCTGACTGTGAAGCTGGATGACACAGGGTCGAATCCATCAAAGAGTACCAGTTCTCTCAAGATTACAGGCACATCTTGCTGACGACTGTCAAGTAGCGCGAAACCTTGGTCCAGGGTATCCTGTTGATCACCCCCGACCACCATCTTGGCAGAAACTAAACCATCATGGATTGACTTGAACCATAAAGTTAATGGAAGTTAAATCAATCCAGGAAAATAATAATTAATGATCGAGTTTACATTTAAAAATCATAAATCGTTGGTAATCAATAATGGATAATATATAAAACAATTAACGAGTCATGGCGTTTAGAAAATAACAACTGTTATGAACTACATGGAGTGACAACGTTTTGTGGTTAAGGCATCCATGTTTGAAACAACTAGTTTCCGGTATCAAAATCTATCTCACTTTAACCTAATCAGGTAGTAGTATTATTAACTCTCGAATAGAACAGTTTAGCTGAAAACTGGTTATGGAAATCAGATGCACATTGTTGAGTTACACTAATCACTTAGTGATGAAGCTGCTCGTGGGATATTAGATAGAAATATTGTGCGATATGCAGACAATCTGCAAAATAATTGTATTCTATAGTTGGAAAAATTAAATAACCAGAATTGAAATCGGTAGAAAAGTGTTCGAGATACATATTCATTATTATTAGAAGTGGTTTTTGTGGAGATTTAGTATTTTCATAGTTGAAAGCGTGAGTCAATTAAAGCTAGACCACCAGGGAAAACCTGAGAGCACTAGAAGCACTACTGAGAAGTCCCACAATAGGACGAAACGGCTGTCTAATGCTTCCAGGTTTTCCATGGTGGTGGTCTAGCTTCAATTGACTCACGCTTTCAACATATTCATTACTTATATTTAAATAGTAAATCGGAATATGATTTCATACTTCAGTCGAAATATACATATTTTTTTTATGTAAAACTGTACTACTGCATTGTTTTATGGACTGATCGTCAACTAACTGATTGGATATACACACAAACTGAATCATAAAAACCATTATACATTAACATTTATCTAACAACTCAACTGAAAACATATTTGAATTGAATATAATGAACGAGTAAACAATCACCATCGTCGCCATCGCCATCGGCAATACTAAACAAGAATTATCATTATCTTAGTTATAATTAAGTAAGTGAGTGAATGAAGAAGTCAATAAAATACAAAAAAAAACAAAGAAAAAAAAACAACCCTGGTTTTTATTTATTTCTATTAAATTATTATTTTAAGAAGGAAGAGCATGTTAAAGAAAGGTGAGGGGAGAGGGATAAAAGAAAATAGAATAAAAAATGAGGATGATGAGGTAGAAGATACAAACATAGATAATGATAACAATTATAGTTTTAAGGAGAGAGAGAGAGAGAGAGAGGGAGGGAGGGAGGGAGGGAGGGAGAAAAAGAGGGTGGAAAAGACATATCGAATGTAATGAACTGTTAGTGTAATGTGTTAATTTCAGAACTAGTACTAAGCATAATAATAATAATGATAATAATAATTATTATTATTGTCGTTAGTACTGTTATAATCATAAGTAGGAGAAACCATACAAGGGTAAGATAATCAAAATTGACGAGGACAACGAATAGAACAACAACAACAACACGTTCCATCTTAGTGTATTTTAATTTAATTAAAGAAAACATAATCTTTTTCTTTATAGTGTATGTTGATGAAGTTAGGGCAATGAGAAAAAAAAGAAAGATAAATGGTTCGTCAATTGTAGTGTTTAATGGCATAAAAAGGGGGATAAACTCAAGGTGACATTTACGTGATACGATATTTCAGGCAAATCAATGATGAGATCTATATAGTACAAATGTATTTAAACCGTTGGAGTAAATGTATTCGAAAATAATATTTCACTGAATAAGTCACCTAACGTCTAAAACAATTAGTTACAATAATCATGAGGATCCCAAACAAGCAGAGTAGTCTTCATTTATCAATATGACTTAGGTCAACAAATCAATGATTTCATGGACTAATTTTAACTATCTTTCTTCTAACCTGGCTATTACATCAGTGAACAATGCATATTGCGGTATAACAGTGATTGGGTATATGTAATATGTTTGTTTCAGTCACCCTTAGTCAATAAAGATCCGCCATATTTACCTAATACCCTATGCTTAACCTCACCATTGTTTATTTAATTCTCTGAATATACGCGTGCAATGTTTCGAAAACAATTTATGACAGCATAGTGTTTCCAATTTTTTCTAACATGTACAATATTTCATAGGTAGAACAATACAGAGTAGATCAAATGCTCAATATATTCAGATGAGTATCGTATCTGAGCTACAGATTGAATAGAATGGTAAAAACTTATGACGCATAGACAATTTAAATTATATTTCATTCATGTATTGTTTATTTGAATCTTCCCATTGATGTTTAGGGCCGTAATGAACGAGTATCATATTGGTATATGCGCATCTTGTGTGGATTACCTCGATATTGCCTTAAGTCACAAGCTTTATAGACAAAGATGAATGGTGGCTGACGGTGGAATACAATATACATATTCTGTCTTATTTAGGAATCCTCAGCTGGATGTGGCTGCATCCCAGAGTTATTATTCACTCCAGCACTAGAACCCAATATCGTCCTCTTCAACCACCATAGCGTTATCCACATAGCTACTAAGTCCCGATTTTATATTTCTTTTAAGACAAAAATCAACACATTTATTTAGTCAGTTACGAAATGTTCATTCAATTAGCTTAATGATCAAAACTGTTAAGCGATTACATTCAACTAGTATTTTTTGTTTGAATCTTCCCACTGATGTTTAGGACTGCACGAAACGCGCGTCAAACTGGATTCCACTATCCATATTTGCTTACAATACTTGTGAATTAAGGCGATATCGAGGCAATATGCACAGTATGCACATATGGTCAATTAAAGACTGACCAGTTGCAGTCCTAAACATCAATAGGAAGATTAAAACAAGTAATACTAAGTGAATTTAAACTTCACCGCATTGCACAAACAAGTGGCTATCAGGACTCAGTAGCCGAGTGAATAACGCCATGGCGTTTGAAGCGAAAGGTACTGAGTTCGAGTATCAGAGTGAACATCAACTCTGAGATGCAGGTATATCCAGCTGACGAGTCCCAAATAAGACGATGTAACGAGCGTCAAACTGGATTCCACTACTAGCCACTATCCATCTTTGCTTATAATGTTTAGTAATTAGTTATATTAAACTTTAAAATATATTTTTTAATGAAATACAATATTCATGCCAAAATACATCATTGCGCCCTTTATTAGTCATAGTGATCTGAAGACGGTACACTTAAATCCAAAAAAAAACACAAAAAAAAACAAAAATTATTATTTAAATTAACTTGAAAAAATGCACAACTAAATATACCTGCACATATAGTATACAACCTATTCAAACATTTTGCACAATACACGAGCACAGATACACTACATACATACATACATAGAGGAATTTTCTACTTTAAGTATTCTGCTATTCAACTTTAAACTGGAGACATACAGCTACTATGTGTGTGTGTGTGTGTGTACATATATACATATTACATTCGTAACGATGATGGTGACGTAATGATAATAGATATGCAAATATCTAAAAGTAAGATTCATGTATCAATGAAATAAATACACTGACTAATATTCACAAATGTGCATCTTTTACCAAGAGAGAGAGGTCAACACATTTTTTTGTTGTTGGTAAAACTATGATTCAGAAGGTGTTTCTCTTTTTTTTTAAAAAAGAAATGAAACACCAACACTACTCAAAAAGAGATATAAAAAAAGAGGGGTGGGAACAAAATGACCGGTGAATAAATTTGCATAATCATCATCAACATAACAACGACAATGATGAACATATTCAAATAATGTAATAGTGTACAACATGAAATGCTTCATTATTTATTTATGTATAACCAATTCAATGGTGACATAAAACAAAGGATTTTGTTTTAAATAAATGTTTATGATTATTTGTAGTTTTATTATTATTATTACTACTAGCTTCGAGAGGTAAATCCATGAGGAGTTCTAGTGAGAAGCAGTGACCAGTGGAGTTCAAACCACGTCTGTTGTGAGATAGGAACTCAATGAAGACAATTGGTGGACGGTTGCTCAGGTTCGTGGATTGATTGGAGTTAGGCATAAACACTATAGGATGCCGGCTCAATGGTCTAGTGGTTAACAGCTCTGGCGCAAGACTGGTAGGTCCTGGGTTCAAATCTCATCTACGATCCCGCACACGGGTTTCAAACCCATAAACATTCGATCTCGCTCACGAACGCTTGACCTCGAATCCTACAAGGGGGGTCGTGGATGGGCACTGCTGAGAAGTCCCACAATAGGACGAAACGGCCGTCCAATGCTTCCAGGTTTTCCCTGGTGGTTTAGCTTCAATTGACTCACGCTTTCAACTATAAAAATACTAAATCTCCACAAAACACCTGATAATAAATATTTCAATGTTAACAGAAAAACAATATACTACTTAAATTCTTTGTTTGTTTTCCAAAATATTTTTAACATAAATAGAAAACTATAACAAGTTTTAACTGAGATCATGAACCGGTCCATGTCAGACCACTATTGATAATCTGGAAGTTCTGGATGGCCGTTTCGTCCTAGTATGGGACACCTCAACAGGGCATGCGGGATTTGAGGTCAAGCGTTCGTGAGCAAGATCGAAAGTCCATGAGTTCGAATCTCGTGTGCGAAGTCGTAGATGAGCAACAAAAAAGCCATCCAGCGCCTCCAGTTTTTCAATGGTGATCTAACATCGATCGGTTCATGATCTCAACTAAAACACAACAATCTCCACGACCCTATACTTATAATAAGTTTAGTAAGATTAAAGTACCTGATTTCTGTTTATTTGTTGTTGTTTAATATATTCTTTACATCGAGGACCTATGACTAAAATGATGAAGACATTTTATTTGAAAAGAAATAATGTTGTGACAAGTTAATTTTCCATTACTTTCTATGGTGAGATATAAGTTCAATATACCCAACTATCATCTGACTACTTACTTATGCCTGTTACTCCTCGTGGAGGAGCATAGGCCACACACCAGTATTCTCCATCCAACCCTGTAACTAACTGACTAACTTCATAAAATAATTATTTAATCGATATAGAACAATCAAATTTTAACCAATAGATAATTCGTTCATTTACCGCTCTACCTAATTTGATATGAACAACTGAATAATATTACTTGACGTCATAAGCACAAAAATGTAGCTTAAAAATGAGCACATAAAAAAGGTACATCAAAAAATGAATTAAATTACTATAATTGTTAACTATAAAAATGGATTTATGTAGGTAGAAGCTAAATACGTAGTTTCTATACTACATAGCACCAGTATTTACTTCATGTAGAAATGAACAGTTTAATTGATCCATAAGCATTAAACAATCCTATTTTGATAGCCATTTCTGTAGACGATTGCCTTTAGAGATTTCAAACTTCTGCTGGCAGGTATTCCACTTCTGATTGCTGATACATACTACTTATACCTGTCAGCATAAGTAGCCTACACTACACTCTTCTTCCTTTTAAACAGTCACTCATGCAGTTGTTTAGCTCGCCGTGTCGCTTTCCTTTTTGCCCCAGTCTGTGCCATGCTCTCGGTCAAAATGTCGAGTTGGTCAAAGCGCTGCACTTCGTAGCAGTGTCAACCTCCCGGGTCATCCTTAACTTTCCATTCTTTCAATTCTTTTTGTTCGTTAGGCACTAGACATTTCAGATGGTGGAGATTTGTAGCTCAGGTAGGCGATTTTGGTGGAGTTTTGTTCTCTGAGCTGGATGGTTTGGTCGTGGAGCTTTCGTCGCCCTTCTGAACGAAATCATCAGCACAAACTTCGGGTAGAAGTGAAGTGTTCGAATGTCTCCCCATGTGGTTCACAGCTTGTTCAGTACACCTCAATGTTGATTGGTTCTTGTTAAATGCCATGACATATCTTCACTTATATCAATGCACGTGGACAACTGCGGACACACATTCGATTGGAAAAATTTGGAGATTTGGGAGAGAGGTTTTTCCAAAAACACCAGAGAATTTTTAGAAACTTGGTACTCAAGTCAATCAGCAATAAACAAGCACATTGATATCAATCCAATTTATCAACAAATCAAGAAAATTATGTAGAAACACAGGAACAAAAATCAAATCAATGGGATATACAACCAAAACAAAGAAGTAAACAATGACAAATTTAAGGTCAATAAGAACCAATCAACATCAAGTTGTACTGGACAAGCTGTGAACCACATGTAGAGAAATTCGAACACTTCACTTCTACCCAAAGTTTATGCTTATTATATCGTTCAGAAGGACGATGAAAGCTCCACAACCAAACCATCCATCTCAGAGAACAAAACACTATCAAAAACTAGACATTTCAGGTTTAAACTACTAATATGCTCCGTGATAGTTTACACTCTATGTTTGTAATTCTTTCGATATTTGTGACACGGAAAGTTAGTTCACCTAGGAGAGTTGGAAAACCCTCATTTTAAACCAATGGTTCACATGGGCTCCAGGATCCTGAAGGAATGAATGGCGTATGAAACAACTGTTGGTGACCGGCTACCATGGAACTGCATCTCCTCACGATGCTTCACTGTCTTGTAGATCAGATCTTTAGGTCAAAGGCTCCAGGTGTGGCTCCCCTAAGAAAACTACCTGCTTCAGTTTGGATAACTGGGCAGTATCACAACCCTCTGGTGCCCCTTTGTACCAATATTTATGCGTTTAAATAAAATCAAATGTATTGAATAAAATTCAATAGAATGAAATAGACAGAAACTGATAGAAATGAAATAAAAGAGGTCATCATGTATATCCTAAGATCACTATCATCATTATTATTATTTCCATATATAGTTAGATTAACTGATAGCCAAAATAAATAAATAAACAAGATTACAGTATGAACAAACAGAGAAACATACAAACAGTTAATTCTCTAGAGGAAATAAATGAATCTTTCGAAAGTCATATATCTATGTATCTAGGCCAAAATCGAAACGTGTATGCGTGACTTTCTATATAAAAAACCTCCAATTACATAAACCCATCTATCTCCCTTTACACAAATACACACCCATCTAGTTTATTATATTACTAAAGAAAAAGACTAATCGAACACCAGAGAAAAAAAATAGAATCAACAATCTCTACGGAGAAGATGAAGACGAAGAAGAAGGAAAAAAAGGAAGGTGAAATTGGAATAAATTGAAATCGAAAAAAAAGAGTTCAATTTTAATTAACCTGTAGGTGAGTGTGTGTGTGCGCGAGTGAGTGAGTGTATGAACAGAAGCGTTGATTGAATGGAAATAATCTTTTGCACAAGTTAATTAGATATTTGCTACACATATATATAACACGAAATCAGGAGATGATTGAATACATCGGTAAGTAGAGTAACTTAAAGGATTCTATTGTATATGACATCGGTTGTTTGTCATAGACTATAGGGCAGAATACATGAAAGTTATTTTAAGGTGAAAAGAAAAAGAACTGATCTCATTTAAATTTTTTAAAAAAAGAATAAATTTCGGTAATAATTTGATTGATATAAATAAAGAATACTGATGTGAACCGCGAAACAAGAAGACTTAACAAATTACGGAAGCTATTTTTCGGGGGGACATTATTTCATTTCATTCAAAGCTTGTAAAACGGTAATCTTTACTTTTGTCCCCAGTCTATTCTACAAATCATAAGCTTTTGTTTGATGTATGATTCACTGCTATAGCATTTTCTGTTCCAAAGCTATAGTAATTTAGACATAATCTTTTGTACTCTATTTTCCACTACAATCCCCTAGTTTTAGACATAATTGTATTTTCCTAATTATTGAACGTTGTGGTCAGGTTATTCATCTATTTATTAATGTATCTTTTTATGCTAATCTGAATTCGGAATTAGAGTGCTAGATCGGGATTGGAATAAAGCGTTTAGTGTTCCAGATGTCCTTGTCTTCTCTCTCGTGCTTGTCAGCCAATCAGGGATAGAATAGTTTTCGTCTCTCTACCCACGCTTCGAACTCACGCATACTAGCCAGTCAGCCTATCGCATCAAGGTCTTAATGTAAATTAGACAAGTTATACTCAGCACGAAAGTGTGTAAACAGACTCAAGGACGTAACAAATACAAATTAATAAGTAGTTGATATTTGTTTTGGTTCTAGTATATGGTTACTTGACAGCACACACTGAGAACAGAACTCAGAACCTTTGATCTCATGTGCTAGCGTTTATTCTCTAGACCAATGGTGTAAATGACTAACTTTAGCCAATTCATGATATTGTGAGATATTCATGTACTATCTTCTTCAGAAGTAATCATCACATACTAGGATGAAACAGTTGTTCAGTTTTTCCTAGTTTTCAGTGGATGTCTTATCTAATTTGGCTTGTGATATTAATAATCTCTAGAAAACCTCTAAAAATTATAAAGATGAAGTGGTTTGATAAAAACTGAACATTCAATTAGTAAGTCTAATTTTAAGCAACAGAAGAGTCTCTAACAAAGAAAATCAGGCTCAAAAACGTAAACATCAAGCTTGTACTGAAAAAATCAGTCAAACATTTTAAAATGGTGTCTTAATGATTACAGCATTCAGTTTTCATTAAGTTTTTCTATAGAGATCATGAATTGAACAATGTTAGACTATCAATGTGAACCTGGAAGCGTTGAACAGTCGCCTCGTCCTAGCATGGGACTCCTCAACAGTGTGCATCCACGATCCCGTACGCGGAATTCGAAACCAGGACCTTCAATTTAACACGAGCACTTAAACTCTAGATCACTAAGCCGGTATCAATGTCTAACTCCAATCAATCTATGATCTTGTGCAATCCTTTATCCATTTCCTGAGATAGGTAGCTGTGTCACACTCAAAACTGTTGAAATCTACTGGTCACGGCATCTTACTAAAACTTCGAGAATTTCCTCTTGAAGCTAATCACTAGTGAACATATGATTCAATATTCAACAGGTTATTTTGAATCCCGTTTCACATACCTGGTTACACTTAAAACAGTAGAAAGCATCATCAAATTACCCACAGAAAACGTTCTTGTCGAAGCCAAGTACAGTAAATTTATACCTGATAAACAAACCACATCAAAATTGATTTGTCTGATTATAATCTGTTGAAATTATTCTTTATAAGAAATTCATTTCCACTGCATAAGTGTTCAACAATTAGGAAATCATTTCATCCCATACTATCGTAAGTTTCTTTGACAATACTCAGACACCATATTGCGGTTTTAATAGCGTTAGAAAATACATATGAAGGGATTATATTTTTAAGTCAACAAACAGTCCTGAGGTGTCATGAAGCAAAATTGTTTTAAAATACAGTCATCCCAAAATTGAGTCATTTTCAGTCGGTAACCAATAAAGAAAAAAAAAAGTTACACATTGAAAATTAACAATTTTACTACTATTTCGCTCTCAACTTTGATGCAAAACAGCTGTCAACTAACTTCCAAGTGAAAATCTGCAATACGAACGTCAAGACAGTCCTACTGTACGGAGATAAAACGTGGAGAACTACTACATCCATCGTCAAGAAGGTATAAGTATTTATAAACAGTTGTCTACGCAAATTACTCAATATTCACTGGCCGGATACCATCAGCCACAGCGTATTATGGGAGAGGATAAACCAGCTTACAGCTGAAGAGGAAATTAGGAAAAGACGTTGAAAGTGGATAGGACATACATTGAGAAAATCACCAAATTGCATCACAAGGAAATCCCTAACTTGGAATCCGTAAGGGAAGCGAAAAAAAGGAAGGCCAAAGAACCCATTACGTCGGGAAATAGAAGCAGATATGAAAAGAATGAATAACAACTGGAAAGGTTTGCCCAGGACAGGGTTGAATGGAGAATGTTGATCGGCGGACCTGTGCTCCTCCACGAGGGATAAGTAAGTAACTTTGAATGATTCTTTAACTGATATCACTTTATGGTGATCATTAAATTTGAAAAAAAGAAATGACATTGAATGAGATAAATTAAAAACAAAAAGATATTCTCTTCTAATCATCTGTTGACCTACTAATGTTTTAACATAAAAATCAATGTCACTAAAAAAAGGATAGACCCATTTAGTATAAATCTTTAAGACAACTGTTAATCCCTTTTTTGATCTTACAATAAGATTAACATTGAATTGATTAATAAACATTGGATTCGTCTTGGTAATTCTTTATTTAATTTTTTTTGGTTACGATTAGTAACCCCATCCCATTATTCTTATTATTACACTATACAATATGGACACACCCTTAGTCCGTAACCAGAAAAACGGTTTCAAATGAATATTTTTTTAAAAGAAAAAACAAACAATAAGGGTAATTGGTTAGCAGAGATGGATAGTGGCTAGCAGTGCAATCCAGGACGCGCGTTTCGTCCGAGTGGATAACGCGATGGCGTTTGAAGCGAGGGTACTGGGTTCGAGTCCCAGAGTGAACATCAACTCTGAGATGCAGGTACATCCAGCTGACGAGTCCCAAATAAGACGATGTAACGAGCGTCAAACTGGATTCCACTACTAGCCACTATCCATCTCTGCTAACCATGCTTGTGAATTAAGGTATATCGAGGCAATACGCACAGTATGCACATATGCAATTAGAGACTGACCAGTTGCAGTCATAACAAATCGATGGGAAGATTCAAACAAACAATACTAAGTTGAAAAAGGGTAATTGTTTTTTTTTAAATAAAGCGTAACTCAACTCTTTATCATCACCGGATAATCTGATACAGACATATAATTAATTACACATTGAAGTATTTCAATATTAATGTGTAAGAAGAATGATCCAGTGAACAACTAAAACAACTAAGGAAAGATGGATAGTGGCTAGTAGTTGAATCCAGTTCGACGTGCATTTCATCCTATTTGGGACTTGTCGGCTGGATCTACCTGCATCTCCCCAGACGAAGAGTTTAAAATGGGACGAAACGCGCGTCAATGTGGATTCCACTGCTAGCCATCATCTATCTTTTCTTACAATGCTTGTGAATTAAGGCTATATCGAGGCAATACGCACAGAATGCACATATGGCCAATTAGAGACTGACCAGTTGCAGTCCTAAACATTAATGGAAAGACTCAAACAAACAATACTAAGTGAATTGAAACAATTAAGTTTATCCCGTTACTGAATTATCCCTAGAATATATAATCAACAAATGTATTCACAATACTTATCCTATGAGAAACTACATGAATTGTACTATTGAAATAATGTATGAGTAGCATAATTTATGTCTGAGAAGTATGGTATGGTGGATTTTTGAAGAGTTTTAATTGATAAAAAATTCTATGTAGAAATATGATTTAGATATTAATGAATAGACACCCAATTTGCTGATGGAACTGGTATTAACAGAACTAATTCATTATCATCATTACTAAATATCATAGCCTTTTGTTCGCTTATGACGTAATCAGTCAGTCGTGTGTAACAGAAACATATCTGCACCGATTAAAGCTGCCATAACACATTAGAACGATGAGATAAAATTATCAAGAAAAAACATAGAGTAGTAGAAGTAGTATCAGTAATAAGAAAGATGAGGTATATAAAATTTTTTATAAGATTTAGGAACTCAGCTTCGAAGGCAAGATAGAGAGTGATTCAATCTGAGCCACCACGAATGATTTTCAGCCACATCACTCAACGTCTCCAAATAATCCTTGGAATAATCGCATTGACCCTAATCAGGAAGTCAATATTTATTTACATGACTCATTCTAATTTTCAATGACTTCACGAACTGATGTCAAGTCTTGGTTTAGTCACCCTTGACTTTCTTCCACCCCACTTCTATAACAAACAACATCACCCGTTCAGGTAGGCGGTAGTTGTGCATACGTAACGTTTCCAGATCACTTCAGGTGATACAACCTCACTACATGTTACCACCAACAAACAAACACTTTTGAAAAAAGGTTTCATGGTTGATATGATCAACAACTGGCGAAACAAGATATGTTATATTTTTTGGAGAAATTCTATCACACGCTTCAGTTCAAGTATTAAGTAATGTGTAAATCAACTAATTCAAGGGTGAGTATGTTGATGAATCACTCGTTATCGTTCTCTAGATCATGACTTTTAAAAATTATCTAAAACACTAATTTTATCCCTGTACCCTATTTTCAACATTTAATCTTTTCTTATTGGTGATCATCAAGCATAAGTGATTGAGAAGAGGTCATTAAAAATTTCTACAAGAACATATACTCAGAAAGATTTCAATCTGGTAAAATAGCCTATTAAGATGAAGTGTTAGTGAAAAAGTATAACAAAATGACGTAAATTGTGATTTATGTGGTCCTTTAGTTCCTACCATTCTAGGCAAGTTAAATAAAGAACGATAGGAGTGAAAAGAACAAACTCATATTCCGAGAGTGATGCCATACTGTCAACTGTCTTGATCTATGACAGCAGAAAGACGTTTCCTACAAGTAACCAGCATTTATAGCGAAGTTCCCTCTCTAGAACAAAAGGTGGTCGATCTTAAAAGTGTGGCATCTCATTTTACGCCACAGATTCCCTTCTCTAGAGATAAGGCCCTCTGGAAAAACAAAGTCAACACATTACAAACTTCTCACAGGCTCTGAAGTCACGCTACTAGGTCACTAGGACATTACTAATTCAGTTCCCTTCTAAAATGCCTTAAACAGAAGTACCCTTCTATGGTATGAGTAAACACGAAGTGAGAGTATTTCAAGAGGGAGAAAGAACTCTAAGCTAATTATCAGAGTTCCCTATCAACAACAGTAACCTTCAATCATTTGAAATTGAAATAATCAATATTTGAACAGTTACATTTTCAAATGATTCTAAAAAAGATAAAAATCAAATGGGGTGCAGTGGAGATTTAATATTTGCACAGTTGAAATCATGAGTCAATTGAATCTAGACCACTGTGGAAAACCTGGAAGCACTTGACAGACGTTTCGTTCTATTGTGGGACTCCTCAGAAGTGCGTATCCACAACCTCACCTAGTGAGATAGGAAATCACTGAAGACAATTGATGAACGGTTGTTCAACTTCGTGGATTAGTTGAAGTTAGACATTAACACCGTTGGATGCCGGCTCAGTTGTCTAGTAGTTAAACACTCGCGCGCAAGACTGGTAGGTCCTGGGTTCGAATCTTGCTCGTGGATGCGCATTGATGAGGAGTCGCAAATTATAGAACGAAACCGCCGTTCAGTGCTTCCAGGTTTCCTATGGTGGTGGTCTAACTTTAATCGACTCATGCTTTCAACTATGAAACGATAACAATGTTTCTTTTTACATATATCATTGATGTTTTATTGATAATAAAATTCTACGAAACTATTCTTTCATTTTCATAGTATAATTAAAACAATAAAAGGGACTATCATTAATTAAGTAATAATATTCATGAAATATTCAAACAAATATACAATAGTATAAAGGTAAATTGAAATTGTTTGATAATGAATAATTGATCATAGAAACTGAATAATAATAATAATAATAGTGATGATGGTAATAATAAAAATACATGGGAATAAAAGAGGACAATATGATCAAGACATTTTCATTTCTTCTTTTTTGTATATAAAAAAGGGGGGCAATACATTAGTTGACAGAAATACATTGACATACATACACAAATAAACCCATTTTGGATATATCTATGTAGGTGTATGTATACCTATATATATATATATATATGCACATACCCTCCCCCCCCACACACACACGCACACACAAGTACTCATACATATACAATCGATCAATTTACGAATTGTCATATAACATTCTTTACATCATACTACTTTTTAGAACTACTAATAAAACAAAAAAAAATAATTTAACAATTCACATGTATGAATATATATATAGATTTTTTTGATAAAGTAAAAAAAATTTTGACATTTATACGTTTTCACTGAATATATCATGATCATAATGATGAAATGGATCAATTTAGTTGGCATGATCCATTTTCTTCAATGAAAGTATACTTAGTAGTAACAAAAATATACATTTTTCATCTTGAGTACAAAAAAGTGTGTTATTATTGTTGCGAAGGCGTTTTTTGTGGAGATTTAGTATTTTCATAGTTGAAAGCTTGAGTCAATTGAAGCTAGATCACAAGGGAAAATCTAGAAACACTGGAAGAAGGTTTATGTCATAGTAGTTTAGTTTCGGATCAATAAGTTTCAAATTAATTGATTTCATTGAAAAAATCAAACGACAGATTTGTATACTTAACTTTGTGTTGTGTGTGTGTATGTGAAGTTCGGTAAAAATTACTTTAATGTAATAGTCAAGTTTGACTGCGATGAACAACTAATTGAGATGTATTAGTTAAAACATTTGTTCTTTCAGCAAAGATGGATAGTGGATAGCAATGGAATCCAGTTCGACGCGCGTTTCGTCCTATCTGGAACTCGTCAGCTGGATGTACCTGCATCTCAGACTTGTTGATGTTCACTCTGGGACTCGAACCCACTACTAGCCACTATCGATCTTTGCTTACAATGCTTGTGAATTAAGGCTATATCGAGACAATATGCACAGTATGCACATATGCCAATTAAAGACTGATCAGTTACAGTCCTAAACATCAATGGGAAGGTTCAAACAAACTATAATAAGTGAATTTGTTCTTTGAGTTTCAACCATCAAAGATAGATTTGTTGGAGAGTGGAAAAATTAAAAGTAACGACTTAGAGACTGAAGATAAATTTATCCTAGTGACTATACAAAAATATGACAGCATTAAATGCTTCTTTTAGACCAAAATATAGCTAATTCAGTGATGTTGTTAATTTCCTTTTCGACTTCATTAAGAGTTTTTCCCTCACCCCTCCGAAAGAATATTTCTATTCTCTTTTCATAGCAAACAATACATAATTATTAGTTCTTTCTTGAGTTTTTTTTTCTTTTTTAAACATTTGAAATGAAATGATAACTAAGGAGAAAGACTGAGGAGACAATGAAATGAAGAGAAAAAAAGTCCATTATCCATAAATTTAACAGAAAATTAACTTTCATGCCAAAGAAAAAAATGCACAAAACACACTCTTAATAATATTATTTCATCCTGGCGTTTCTGACATTTCATTAGTGGTAAGTGAATCAAACAACCGAAAAAAATTAACTAGTAGATGTTGAATCTATTTGTAAATTGTACCATAATCAATCATGAAAAATGGGTTATTGGGATCAACAGGTTATTAATAGTGAGGTCAAACACAGGGTATTAGGGAATGATGGTAAATCAGTCGATGGGGTCATGAATCTTTATCCACTGAAATGGTTGGGCCACGTGTTACGTATACCTAAACACCGATAACCACGACCCGCTATGCTGACTAGTATTGGCAACGGTTGGGAGAGAGTTAGGGGCGGCCAAACCAAAACGTTGCATCAGAGCATGAAGTCACTAACTTCTAGTCTGAGCCATGTTGGCAGATGCAGACTACTTGGTTGGGGTCCGCGTGACTATCGTAACCAATGGTTAGAGATTCTAGGTAAAATGTCTCAAAATCGATCACAATGACGTAGGTGTATACACTCTGTCTTTCCTAAAACCTTGATATTAAAATTGCTTCATAACTTTCTTCCTTCCTATACTATATCCTTATATACAACCTATATTTTAAATACTACCACCACCAGATTAACTACTTCTATGAATTTGGTGTTAATCTTGATGTCCTAATGAGGTTATGGCAACTTGGACCGATGCATATATGTGCCTGGTCCTACGTTGTAGCTGATTGACTGACTGTTAAGGAATCTCATATAGTTATCTTATTATGATCAGTCAGTGATATAAAACAACAAAATAACCGCACTTAATGTTTCATAGTTTAGCTAATCAATTAACTTTAACAATGGAATTGAGGACAACTGTTTCGTCTTTTTGGGACTCCTTACCTGGTTGTTTCCGAATCCTAATGTTGATAGTTATGCGGGGACTCGAAACTTGTCCCTTTTTCATCAAACGGTCAACAAAACTATATCTATTTGGCTATTGAGTTCAGATAACCGCTGACTTTTGCAAAGGCAATAAATTAAAAGTGACTGACTTCGAAAAGTAAATCCAGAGAAGCAGTGATCAGTGGAGTTCAAACCACGTCTGTTGTGAGATAGGAACTCAATGAAGACAATTGGTGAACGGTTGCTCAAACTTCATGTATTGGTTAAAGTTAGACATTAACACCATCGGATACCGGCTCAGTGGTCTATTAGTTAAGTACTCTGGTTCGAGACTGATAGGTCCTGGGTTCGAATCTCGCGAGGCCAGGTCGTGGATGCGTGCTGACTGACTGAATGTCGATGAGCGTCTATACACGAACAGTAGGAAACGCGGATGAACATAGCTAGCTATCCATTACCTCCAGGACTGTGAATGTAATCCATTAACTGATGTCAGTTGTTTGTTTTGTATCTTTTGATGAAAACTATTGTTAGGTTACACAAACTATTTACGGAACCACAACAATGAAATGAAACTATAAAGTAGAGAACTTGTAAAACTAAAAGAGATAATGGTAAGCACTTTGGGCATATCAGAATAGAAGATGGGATAGTTGTCTAACATAGTCATTGTTACATTATTAATACGATGATGGGTATCATTTATTCTTAAATATAAAATATGCCTAAACATCGTTTACATCATTGATCTTACTATTTTAAGGCTAAAAAAACCGTGTACTTTTAGAAATTTTATTATATTTCAATAAAGTTACGACATGTCATTATCTTACGAGAGCATTAAACTATATGACAAGAAAGGATAGCGGAAATTCAAACACTTTTACACATATCAGAAAAGGTTTTGTGGATATTATAGTCAATTTAATAGTTGAGGTCATGAATCACTAGCAGCTAGACCACCAAGGAAAACCTGAAAGCATTGGACGGCCATTTCGTCCTATTATGAGACTCCTCAGCAGTACGCATCCATGATTCAGTCTCGCCAGATTTGAACTCAGAGACCTATCAATTTCGCGAGCGAGCGCTGAACTTATATATTCACTAAGATAAACAGATAGATATATGTTCTCATTCTCACTTTTTCTCACCTTCATACCCACAACCCATTCTCATTTATTGATAAACAATAAAGAATTATTGAGAGTAAAAATAATAATAACTCAATAATAATAGGTAATATATTAATTCTAATTGTCAATTAATAACAAATGAATAAAATATAGGCAGGAAATAATAAATGAACAAATATATTACATAATAAGGTAACAATAAATCGATAAATAGTTTGATCAGTTTCATTCAAAAGTAATAAATATTGTTGAGATGAGCACATTAAAGGATTTTTTTTTAAAATATACTTAGGTAAACACACACACACATACACATAAACTTAAACAAACAATTACAATAAGAATTGGATTAACAATGAAATAAAATACTCTATAATGATGAGATTTAGAATAGGTGTTTCGTTTTATTTAGCACTTGTTGCCTGGATATATCTAAATGTCAATGTAGAAAACCTTCAATAATTCGTTAGAAAATGGTTGCTAAACTTCGTGGATTGGTTGAAATTAGACATTAACACCGTTAGATGCCAATTCAGTGGTCTAGTGGTTAAGCGCTCGCATGCGAGACCAATAGGTACTGGGTTCGAATCTCGCGAAGGCGGGATTGTGGATGCTCACTGTTGAAGAGTCACACAATAGAACGAAATGGCCGTTCAGTGCTTCCAGGTTTCCCGTGGTGATCTAACTTCAATTGACTCATGATTTCAACTATATAAAATCACTAAAATCTACACAAAACCCCATTTTGAAAATTTATATTTATTTGAACACCGAACGCACATACGCTACACAAATCGTTCGATATGTGTGAGGGTTGAAATACTACCCAGGCATCTAAACAGATGCAGATGGTTTTCTTAGAAGGCCACTCCAACAGCATTTGATTTAAAGGTCTAATCCAAAAAGCAGTGGAAAAACGTTAGGAGATGCAGTTCCATGGTAGCTGGTGACCAACAATAGGTTCATACACCATTTGTTCCCATCGGGATCCCGGAGCCCATGTACACCATTCGTTCGGAACCAGGGTTTTCCGACTCCTCTAAGTGGATCCATAGTATCCATTAATTTGGCCAGAGCTCTAGATTCTCACTTTCCGCACTCTCAACTTCATAGACAATACTCCCTTAGAGAGAAGGCAGTGAGTAAGACTTCCCTGACAGAGGCTATATACGCGTGGACATGTTAGAGTATTACGTGAAGGGAGCTGACTCTCCTCATCCTAGACCATACCACATGTCTTTATTATTCTTAATGAACAATTACACAATTTTCATTTATCTAATTTTAATCTGATCTCCATAAGCTTCAAGAACTTTAAGGTTACATAAGACCCTTATAAATACGCTTATATTTTATGCATTAAAAAGTCTTGAAAGTACGACTTCTTTTAAAAACATCCTGTCTTCTATTTAACATTTAAGTTTCAAGAGTACAAGACTTCTGTATCAGGAAATCGATGTTTACGCGTTTAAGTGCTGTAACGCATTTCACACAATAATGTTGTTATCATTGAGGTACGAAACCAATATCAGAATGTTATCCATCAAGCGGTATGAACATTAGTTAGACCCACACAGACCAAATTCTCAATTACAGTAACAACACAAGAACTCATAAAATCAACTGTGTACAAACCATCCAGATCAAAGAATAAAACTCCATCAAAATCATCCACCTGAGCTACAAATCTTCTCTACCATCTCAATTAGACTAAGATAATATTATACTGACAAAATACAAAAGAAACGAAACTATACATACATCTTAGAATAAATTATTTATAGTTGAAAGAGTGAGTCAATTGAAGCTAGACCACTAGGGAAAACCTAAAAGCACTGGATCGCCGTTTCGTCTTATTTTGGGACTCCTCAGCAGTGCGCCATCGGATGCCGGCTCAGTGGTCTATCGGTGCTCTGGCGCGAAACTGGTGAGTCTTGGATTCGAATCTCGCGAGGCGAGGTTATGGATGCGCACTGCTGAAGAGTTTCACAATAGAACGAAACGGCCGTCTAGTGGTTTCAGGTTTTCCCTGGTGGTATAGCTTCAATTGACTCACACTTTCAACTATGAAAATACTAAATCTTCACAAAACCCCTTCATATATATTAGTTGTTTAGATCTTCTTACTAATGTTTAAGACTACAATTGATCAGTCCCCTTATCAGCTTCACTATTGCCAGTAAATCAAAAGCATTTTTAAAGCAGATATAGATGGTTGATAGTAGTAGAATCCAGGAACTTAGTTCCATTCTCTTTGGCACTCATAATCTGGATGTACCTACATCTCAGAATTAATGTTCACTTCAGAACCTACTGGCAATATCGAAGCAATGAGGATAGGATGGTTGCTTAAAAATCACATTGAACTGAATATCAGACATAACAATAACAATATTGAAAACAATATGTAGAATCAATTTTAACTTACATTTTATATAAAGTGATAAAGCAAGTGAAATGAATGCAGCAACAATTAGAACAATTAAAGTTAAATCTTGTAAAGCTTCCCACATTAATCGTAAAAATGTTTTAGCACGTTGTTGTGGTATAACATTAGCACCGAATGTATTAATACGTTTAGAGAAATCTTCTTCATGTAAACCTGACATAAGAAAGAGAGACAAAGAAAAATGATTAATGATGACTTGATAATAATTCGTGTTTATATTATTTTATGTGAGGCAAAATCCGACTAACATGTTCTCGTCGTGCCTCCTGAATCATGGCAACTATCCCATGTACTAACATGAGCGGTGATGTGGGTGGTGAAGATCGGCCTAATCAACCACTCTACCTATACCTACAAACAATTAGGAATGTTACAAAGAGTTATTGCATAACTATTTAGGGTTCAAAATAGATGGTAAAAATGAGTCTGCCCAAAAATAAATAAATAAATAAGAATGAAGAATGTTATGTAACGATTCTGTCTAAGCAATGCAAAAACAACTATCCCGCCCTGGTAGTTGTGCCGTGCTTCGATGTAGCACTCTTCTCCAAAAGGGTCTACTAGGCTTTACCATGTTCCTATGCCTGGAAGGGGAGATATTGTTTTATATGAAGAGGATACATTGTAGAAAATATGTTCTAATTTTCTGACAGATTAATTATTTTATTGTTTTCAGTTATTCTCTATAACTATTCTCTTTGGTAGTGTTAAAAATGGTTAACAGTTAAATGTAAGGTTGTCATATGATTAACTATATCGAACGGTCAAAAATAAATTGACTACCTGAAATATGAAACTGCAACATATGATAGATTCAGTCAATTATATACATATCTAGCTAAACCTATTTCATTCGATTCTGTACCATATTTAATTTGATTTTGTGATTAACAATAGAAAGCGAATAATAAGTCATACCTTATTTAATATTCTTCAATCGAATGTACCTGAAGCTCATTGTTGATGTTTACAATAGCATTTGAGCCTATAGCTTTAAACGTCAACGTGTTATTATTCACTTATCTACTGATTTCAGATTTGCATAGTTGAAAGCGTGAGTCAATTGAAGCTAGACCACCATGGAAAATCTGGAAGAAATGGACGGCCGTTTCGACCTATTGTGTGACTCCTCAGTAGTACATATCCACGATCCCATCTCACAGGATTCGAACCCAGGACCTACCAGTCACGGGCCAGAGCACTTAACCGATAGACCACTGAGCCGGTATCCGATGGTGTTAATGTCTAACCTTAACCAATCCACGAAGTCGAGCGACCGTTCACCAATTGTCTTCATTGAGTTCCCATATCACAACAGACGTGGTTTGAACTCCACTGGTCACTGCTTCTCACTAGAACTCCTGGATTTGCCTCTCGAAGTCAGTCACTAGTGAGCATATTATTATCATCAGAAGGGCTTTTGTGGAGATTTATTATTTTCATAGTTGAAAGCGTGAGTCAATTGAAGCTAGACCACCGGGGTAAACCTGGAAGCACTGGACGGCATCAACTTGTTTACTAAGCATAAAGTAATTTGTTAAGGTATGAGTTTTCTCCTTATTGACATTTAAGACTACAATTGGTCAGTCTATGTTAGAATATAAGCAGCCTAAGTGGATTGCTTCAATATTATCTTTCAATTACAAGTATTATGTTATGTAATGTCTGATCTCAAACGCGATCTTTCCATACATGACCCTAACTGGCTGCTCAAATGAAAAGACTGAGAATGGGGAAAGAATTTTATTGAATAACGAAATCGGCATTTATGTATGTTCATTCATTCATTCCTTGGAAAACCAAGCCACCAATGGTGTATGTCTCACTCCTATGAAATGTAAGCCACTTTTTGACTAATCGCGTGTATTTATCATTCAGCCGATTTTCGATTGACTTAATGCATTATCTTCCCTTTCGAAAAAATAAGACTTACTGAAGGCGTTGGAAATGAAACCATATCAACAAATTGTCTAGTAAATTTAGATTATCTTTCAATGAATAAATTAAGTGATTTCATTCAAAAAATTAAGACGAACATAAAAAAAGAAGACGAATGATGAATATTGAATGTGACAGACGTGAAAATGTCCTATGCTTTTTTTAAAGGTAGGTTACCATTTATTTAACTATACACAGAATTGTACTGACAAGATAAGCTACGTTTTAAAAGAATTGCAAAGCAGTGACCATGTAGTTCAAGTATTTAACTATTAATAAGTAGAAATTAGTGTTCTATTTCATTTATTTAGGTTCAGATTATTACTGAACCATATCAAATAGTATCATAATAGTTGAGTACAAAAAAGTATACTTGACAACTAAATTACATTATAGAATTAAGTGTAAATACTAAGATCATGAGTCAATTGAAGCTAGACCACCAAGGAAGACCTAGGAGCACTGTATGGCCGTCTCGACCTATTGTGGAACTCCTCGGCAGTGTGCACCCACGATCCCGCCTCACAGGATTCCAACCCAGGACCTACCAGTCTCGCGCCAGAGCACTTAACCGATAGAGCACTGAGACGGCATCCAGAGGTGTTAATGTCTAACCTCAACCAATCCACGAAATTGCGCGACCGACTTCCGTTGAACTGAGGTAGATACCTGTCTCTAACTAACATGGATTAGCTCCACTGGCCATGACTTCTCACTAGAGCTCCAGGAATTACCTCATGGAGCCAGTCACTAGTGAGCATATGATCAATATCACAACGGGATTTTTGTGGAGATATTAGTAATTTTATAGTTAAGATCATGAGTCAATTGAAGCTAGACCACCGTGGAAAACCTGAAATACCGCGAGGCGGGATCGAGAATGCGCACTGTTGAGGAGTCACACAACAGGACGAAACGGACGTCCAGTGCTTCCAGGTTTTCCACGGTGGTCTAGCTTCAATTGACTCAGGATTTCAACTATATAAAATAACTAAAATCACCACAAAACCCCCCTTGTGACAATGACTTAATAGTTAAAAGATTGATTTTTAACTATTTAGTTTATAAGTTTGAATCGTACTACACCAAATTCAGGTCAAATAGTATCTCTCAACTTTCAAAGAAACTTTCCGGTTTAGAGATGAGTACATGAAAATATACTTGATTACCGAATTGTATGGTATTCATATTTGATAGTGGTGTGTTTTACGATATGTAGTACAGACAAAAACGTTTGTATATCAAATGACAGATATATACTATAAATTATTTCAATCTGCATAACTTGCATCCATTTGATATGCTCCCAAATGCCCTGGTATGACAGACAGTGGAGAGAGTTCGCTCTCCCTCTCCAAATGCTCTCACATGGCCACGCGTATATAGCCTCTACCAGGGAAGTCCTACCCACTGCCTTCTCTAGAAGGGTGTATTGTCTAAGAAATTGAAAAGACAAAAAACGAATGTCCGGCGCTTTAACGAGGTTGGTGGGCACAGAAAGTCCACCTAGAGGAGTTGGAAAACCCTGATTCTAAACCAATGGTGCACATGGGCTAACTCCAGTATCCTAATGGAACAAATGGCGTATGAATCGATCATTGGTCACCGGTTACCATGTGACTTAATCTCCTGACGTTGTTCCACTGCCTTGTGGATCAGATATTTAAGTCAAAAGCTCCAGTTGTGCCCCCTTAAGAAAACCACCTGTTTCGGTTTGGGCACCTGGGCAATATCACAGCCCTCACACAAATCAAATGAGATCAGTGTGGCGCATATATATCTGGTGCCACTTTGTACTAATACTTATGTGTTCAAATAATAACAATAAAAGATATCTTCAGATATTGATTACATATGGTGAAAGTAACAAAAGAGTAATTCTATGATTAGGTGTAAAGTTTTAAGTTATAAAGAAGTTGATGATGACATGAATCTTAATTCATTGAGGTGATTGAAAAACATAATACACATACCTGGTAGCAGACTATAAAAATATGGAATACTAACTAATGTAGTAGGTTGGAAAGGTAGTAGGGCCTATTTAGGATATGGAGAGTATCAATCCATAATGTCGTAACTCCTAGTTTAAGATGGATTGAAAGGTGAAAAGTTATTGGTTGGGATCCAAGTAATAAGCATAATCAACTGTTAAGGAATATCATGTGACATAGCTGTAAATTGATTGTTAAGGCACAGATACATTTATTCTTTATTTTAATCTAAATATTGAGTTTTAGGTTAAGGTTTTCTTTTTCTAACCACTAGATCACAGGGTTTAAAACCAGTATATATACTTCATTCTAGGAAACCAGATAGTATCACAATTCGTCACGCTTATAGCATAGCACTAAGATGGACACAAGAATCTTTAACTAGTAAATGAGTTTCCCATTACCTTTAATTATTTCCTTTTCATCGTAAGATTTTCCTATTTTTCAAATGCAGAGATGTGAAATTTCGTAATCTTGAATAATACAAACCTATTTCAGGTGGTATGTTATTGATAAATGACTAACTTAAATGACAATCTTTACTATTTGAGCCTATTGTGCAACATTATTTTGATGACTAGTTATTTACCAAGGACAGATTCATTTACTTAACTCTGAGCTACACTCCAAGTATGAAAGGCTGGTTACCTAATCGAAGTTGGTGGAAAGTATTTTGAACCCACAACTCAAATGACTGAAAATTAAACCCTCAGACCACTGAACCATACTTACTAATCTACAAGGTTATTTTAATTGAAAATAATACAACTAATTTGTGTCGAAACATTACAAGTTAAAGATTACTCATTATTAGTAGGAGTTTAATAAGAAACTGTTTTCTTAAGTGTAAATGAACGATTACACAATCAATAGAAGCTGAAAATATAGATCATCCAATTTCTGATTGCATTGTATTGAGGTCATTCATTTAGTCATAAACAATGCATGTGAATCGACTCAAGTTGATACAGACGTCACTGTGTTGAAAAGTCATATAATAGGAAGAAACTGCTGTTCAATATTACTTTAACAAACATTTTGTCCTTCTTCTAGAATTTACATAAGAGAATAATCTGTATGTATAAACTGATATGAGGCGAGTCCCAAATACGACGAAACGCGCGTCCTGGATTCCACTTCAAGCCATTATCCATCTTTGCTTATAAGGCTTATTAATGGTTCTCAAAGTATAGACATACAAATTTTTATTGCTTTCAAGCGATAACAGAACAAAATGGAAATATGTAACTATTTAACTTAAATTCGCGTACATGAAAGCTATAAAAGTCAATGATTCGTTAGCTTGATTCAGCTTAACTAAACCTCCAGGTCTTCCTGGACTATAGACTAAAAAATAACTAAGAGTTTATGAAGGAAACTTATAGTGACAGAAGATAAGCAGGAAAATGAGGACAGAATATGACAGATCTACCATTAGAATTATGGAATCCAATTAGCCAATTCCAGGTCTTTATCATTTTTGTTCTTGCATAATAGTTGAGAAAAGAAACAAATCAACTACGGTGTCTATGAAATAAATATCATTAATGACGATAGATTGAAGTTGGAAATGTAAACGACTAGATACCAACCCAGTGGTCTAAAATTTAAGCACTTGTTGCAACACCTGAAGATCCTAGAGTTCTACCTCCAAAGCGGTTGCAGATAAACGCTACTAAATTGTGTTATACTAAAATGAAACAATTGTTCAATGTTTCTATGCTTCCAATAGTTGTCGAACCAAATTTTACTCTACGAAACAAAGTTATGAATTCATCCACCTCCATAACATCCTATAACAATATTCAACATTTGACCATTCTTCCTCATCAGTAGTGATAAGGTTTTATTATTATTATTTAAACACATAAATATTGGTACAAGGAAGCACCAGATAAATATGCGCCACACAAATCTCATCCGATATGTGTGAGGACTGTGATACTGCGCAAGGTCCCCAAAATGAAGTAGGTGGTTTTCTCAGGGGACCACACCCCAAGCCTTTGATCTAAAGGTCTAACCCATAAGGCAGTGATGCATCGTAAGGAGATGCAGACCCATGGTAGCCGGTGACCAACGATTGATTCATATGCCATTTGTTCTCTTAGGATACTGGAGTTAGCCCATGAGCACCAATGGTTTGGAATCATGGTTTTCCAACTACCCTAGGTGGACTTTCCGTGTTCACTTACCCGGTTAAAGCCGTTGCCGAACATTCGCTTCTCGTTCTCTCATTTTCGTAAAAAACACTCTTTCCACGAGAAGGCAGTTAGTAGTACTTCCCTGGCAGAGGCTATAAATGCGTGGCTATGTGAGAGCATTTCTAGAAGGAGAATGGACTCTCCCCAATCTCAGCTGTACCAGGGCATATGGGGGCAGTAATAAGGTTATATTGTTAATAACAGAATAACTCGATTATAAGTTTAAGATTATGACATGAAACCTAAAACAACCTACTAAAGTAACAAGATTCTAACAGTTGGCACCAAATTTAATTTTTTTTTGGAAATCACTAAGATAAATGTATTCCAATATTTATTGATTTTTATTTTCTATTTTTTATTAATTTATTAAGATCATATTGAATTTTTGTGAATTTTTATGTTTTTTTTAAATTTTTTTTCAACCATGTACTTTTATTAAGAAAGTGAAAAAAAATTAATGTAATTTATGATGCACAGTTGGCAAAAACGAAAAAAATTATAGAAGTGACTTCATTTGATTTAAAACGGTTGACAAAAATTAAAAAAAACAAACAAACAAACAACCAACCAACCAAGCAACAACAAATGATTCTATAGTTAGCATAGAAACAATTAAATAAGTCCATAGACTATCAAGATATATGGATATATATACTTTAAATAGTATGCATGACTTATTATCATTAATCCCTTTGGAGATTATTTTTATAAACTATGTACTTTGTGGATACAGAAATTTTAAAATAATCACTACGCCACCACCACCACCACAACAACCACAAAATATATCACAATTCTAGTTTCATTGATTTTTCAATTAGTGACTATAATTTGGTAAAATTTAATTTCAGTACAATTAAGTTTTAAATTTAAGAAAAGAACTAATGATAACTATCAAGATATGTTGAACAGTTATATAGTGTTCGTTTATGTCTATTCATGCCCCTGAATGTCCTGGTACGGTCGAGAGTGGGAAGAGTACACTCTCACTCTCCAAATGCTCTCACACGGACACACGTATATAGTCTCTAACAGGGAAGTCCTACTCACTGCCTTCTCACAGTGGCGAGGGTGTTGTTCACAAAAGTGAAAGGACGAAAACCGAATGTCCGGCGCTTTAACCGGGTTGGTGGATATGGAGGATCCACCTAGAGGAGTTGGAAAACCCTGATTCCAAACCAATGGTGCACATGGGCTCCAGTATCCTGAAGGAACGAATGACGTATGAACCAACTGTTGGTCACCGGCTACCATGGGACTACATCTCCTTACGATGCTCCACTGCCTTGTGGGTTAGACCTTCAGGTCAAAGGCTCTGGGTGTGACCCCCTAAGAAAACCACCTGCTTCAGTCTGGGCACCTGGACAGTATCACAGCCCTCACACAAACCGAATGAGATTTGTGAGGTGCATATTTATCTGGTGCTTCCTTTGTACCAATATTTATGTGTTTAAATAAATAAATACATAAAATGTCTATTCATAGTTACTTCACCAGGAAACATTTAAGTATAATGAAAAGCGATAGAGATGAAAACAATAAATCAGATAATGAAAATGGATGAGTGATTTACAACAATAACAAGAATAATCTTTATTTTTTCAACTAAAAGACGATATAGTTACTGACAAAGTTATTACACATAAGATAGAAGAATATTAACAAGCTGATCCTCGTGATAAAACAAAACAAAAATACACATTTATTATGAATAATTTTATATTTGAGTCTCGGTGAAAAACTGGATTTTTCACAAATCTTTTAACGTATTTAGTGATTTTGAAATGATCACAAAAGTGCGAATCCACGGTCAGGCACGCTTGATTCCAACTCAGGACTTTCGGTATCGCGCAAAAACGCTTAACTTCGAACCCACTGAGTTGGCATCTAACGGTGTTAATGTCTAACTTTAATCGATCCATGATCATTAACAGCTAGGGATGTCAGCTCTGTGGTCTAAAGGTTAACCGTTCACACGCAACACGAAGGTTCTGAGTTTGAGTACAGCATGTGAGATCGTGGATGCGCATTGTTGAGGAGTCTCATAATAGAACGAAAAGGTTATTCAGTGCTTCCAGGTTTTTAATGGTGGTCTATCTTAGATTGACACATGAATTCAACTACTTTAATTTAATTTAAGAAAAAGACGACTAAAACAGTTATCATAATCATTCAGATACACCAGGAAATTGATTTCTATTTGATATGAAATAAAACATTGATGGATGATCTGTTTGACAGCAACTACTAATGTAAATCACTTACAAACGGCAAATTGTTTATATACTCAACTTAGGGTTACATTATTTGTGTATAAGATTTAGTAATACTGGTAAGTGGCTACTTAAATCAAAGCGTTCAATGGAGGTCTCGCATCTGTGATCTACTGGTTGAAAGATGGCTGCTATGATCGTTAATCCTTTAGTGTCTGACGGAGTCATCGACAATTTGACTGAGCTATACTAACAGGTGTAAAATACCAGACAGGAGTTTGCGTGATTATAGTAACCAATAGTTAGAGACTTTGAATGACATGGCTCAAAATCGTTTGCGATGGAGCATTCGGACCCAATCTTTGTCTTCCCACAAACTCTGGGCTTTTGAATTCCTTATAACGTTTTTACTTTTATTTCACTAATTTGCATTTCTATCTCGAACGGTATTTTAGATACTCAATCTTTCCTATTACCACTGATACTATTACAACCTCTAAAATTCCGGGATTAAGGCCTAACAATTTTATCTCTCTGTGCTAATTGGGTATGGCAACTAGAACCGATTTACATACGTACCACGTTCTACGTTGTGATTGACTGACTATCTGATGTACAAACGGAATACATTTCTAAGCAGTGTGAGTAATCAATGAAACATTTGATCTGATGTAATTTACATGGAAAATTTGGTAGCTATTATTACAAGTAGATGGTAGTTGGAAATCCCTAACTAATGCTAAACATCAGTATCAACAGTTGAGTATCTATGGAAGTGATTTAGATAGACAAGTAAACAGATAATGTATCAAAATTAAGCTTATTCCATCAGAGGTATTTATTAGCAAAATATCCAGTTACTATTGGCGTTATCTCGTTAACGTGACAATCAATAATTATAAACATTGTTAATGGATATGGTCGAAGTAAGAAATCGTAAATGTCACTCAAGCATAAAAATCTTAGTTATTTGTTTTCCCAGAAAAAAAAAATACAACTATAAACTATTAAATCAACCTCACCTTAAACCATTAAAGAAAAGAATAAGTGAACAAAACAATGCAAAGATATTGTTTGATGTTGTCGTAGATGGGATAGTTTAATTGAAAATTCTAGAAAGTTGAATACGAACAGATAAAACAAAGTTAACTATGATCTAGTAATGTGAAAGACTATCAAAACAAAATGTTGATTTGGATTTTTAAACTAATAAATTCATTATAAGCAAAGATGAATAATGGTTACCAGTGGAATCCAGTTTTGACAAGCGTTTCGTCCTATTTGGGACTCATCAGCTGAATGTACCTGCATCTTAGAGGTGATATTCACATTGCGACTACTGGCCACTATACATCTTTGCTTATAATGCTTGTGAATTCAGGTTATATCGAGATAATCCACATAGTATGCACATATGCTAATAAGAGATTGATCAATTACAGTCCTAAACATCAATGGGATGATTCAAACAAACAATACTAAGTGAATGATAAATTCATTATAATGAATTTCACTGAATACTTTTTTTTAAAATTCAATTTGGTTTTAATTTATTTTTCATTCATTGATAAGATAAACAAAATAAATAAATTTTGTTTATGTAACACACCTGAGATCCAGATGGATATTTAATTATCTACCTTTATTAAAAAAGAAAATCTTAACAAATCTTGTTACTTTAATCTGGACACTAAGATTTGAACTAATGTACATTTGTACTACGCTACATATATTGATTGTAACTTATTAACTACCTTTCTTAAAACTATCAATAGGATCATTAAATAGGAATAATATATTTGTAAAATTTCAGCGAATGAATTTTTTTTTGAAAATTAAATCCAACGTTTCGCCTGACAATCTGGTCCAAGCTTTTTCAAGGAATTATAATCAAACATCAAAAAACTCGGCGCTCAAATAATGTGAAACTATTCGTTCTAATTTAGACGAGAGTTCTTATATATCAATAGGATCGACTAAATTTCATAATCGACATATCTTTTTCTAAATTCAGTCAAAAAAATTACCTAGCTAACTCATCAACTTAACAAAAGACGAATTTTACAGTACACTACTAACAGGTCGTTAATCAGTAGTACAGTATACTACTATTCTGTACTTCTTTTATCAGAAATCAAGAATGGATATGTAGTTACGACTTATTGATTTTTCTAAGGTCGGTAGTGTACACAAACATACTGAATAGTCAATTAAAAATAAACAAACAAGCACACACACACACACGTACATACGTACGTATAGAGTTACGATAGTATCCATAATGAATGCTTCTGACTTAAAAATAACAAACATAATTACTGTTATTTCGATTTAAATTAAAAAGCATAAAGCGACGTATAACATTCGTTGAAAAAAAGGAGTTAAAACAATCTGTAAACAGTCGGTTAAAGTTTGTTCGTATCAATAAATATTTTATTCATTCATTTGAACACATAAATATTGGTACAAAAAGGCACCAGATATATATGCGCCACACAAATCTCATTTGATTTCTGTGAAGGCTATGATACTGCCTAGGTACCCAAACTGAAGTAGGTAGTTTACTTAGGGGGCCCACACACGGAGCTTTTGACCTAAAGATCTGATCCACAAGGCAGTGGAGCATCTAAAAGAGATGCAGTCCCATGGTAGTCGGTGACCAACGATTGATTCATCCGCCATTTGTTCCCTCATGATACTGGAACCCATGAACACCATTGCTTCGGAATGAGTGTTTCAACTCCCCTAGGTGAACTTTCCATGTCTATCAACCCGGTTAAAGCGCCGGACATTCGGTTTTCGTCCTCTCAATTTCTTAAACAACACTCATGGTGTTAGAAGGCAGTGGGTAGAACTTCCCTGTTAGAGGCTATATACGAGTGGTCATGTGAGAGCATTTGGAGAGGGAGAGCATACTCTCCTAACTCTCGGCCGTACCAGGGTATTTGGGATAACGCTAATATTGATGCTAAAATGACTTGTAAAACTATGAACCAATATTTACTAAGATGATTAAGAAATAACTCAAACAACTTCAGATACCACCGATTACAACATACTGTGCAAACTTTCATACAAAAAGTTTATACAATTCTAAATAGATTATTGACTTAGACCTATTGAGATATATATATATATTTTGTAATTGAAGTCAGTCAGTCACAACGTAGAACTTCTTACGTACGTACATCAGTTCGAGTTGCCATACCACATTAGCACAGAGATGCAGTTGTCGATTCAAATCCCATAGTGGTAGAAGTAGTAAGAGTATAAGCAGTAATCCGAAAGTTTAGAGTTTGAAGATGTTATTCAAGGAGTATAATCCAGTGAAATAAATTTGAAAAGAGAAAAGATAGAGACATGAAGAATTCAGAAGATTAGAATTTGGCAGAACACAGGGTGGATGAACCTTCGCCATTATAAACGATTTTGATCCATGTCATTCAAGGTCTCTAACCATCGGTTTTTATCATCTTTCGGATCTCAATCAGATAGTTTACACCTACCAACATGGCACAGTCCAATTCTCAGTGACTTCATGGATATGTTTGGTCTGAACACCCCTAGCTTTCTTCCAACAGACTCTAATTGTAGTAAATCAGATAATTGTAATTTGTAATTTTAGTGGCACAAAATTCATTTATTCATCGTTTTTTTTATTTTAAACTATATTTATATGTTCACTTAGTATTGCTTGCATGAATCTTCCCATTGATGTTTACGACTGAAATTGATCGAGACCTCGATATAGCCTTATTTCACAAGCATTGTAAGCAAAGATGAACTTAAGTGAATTTAAACTTCCCCCCTATTGCACAACCAAGTGGCTATCAGGACTCAGTAGCTGAGTGGATAACGCGATGGCGTTTAAAGCGAAAGGTACTGGATTCGAGTCTCAGAGTGAACATCAACTCTGACATGCAGGTACATCTAGCTGACGAGTCCCAAATAGGACGAAGTAACGAGCATCAAACTAGATTCCACTCCTAGCCACTATCCATCTTTGCTTATATTTATATATGATTACTTTGTATGATTTTATTAGATAAGCCAAAATTGAATCAACACACATATTTGTATTCATTTCTATGATTAATTTAAAAAAAATACTTTTTTTAACGCCTTAGTAAAAAAAAATTTTTTTTATTGAATTTCAACTAGGGTATAAGGTTGATTTTAGAGACAATAAAAATTTTTTTTACAAAAAAAACACAAGTTACTCATAGTATAGTAACAAGAAAAGTGACAGTTAACTGTAATATAAAATTGATATTATCACTCTCTCTCTCTCTCTTTCCGTGTGCTTGTGTGTGTGTGTGTTTATGGAAGAGTAAGCAAGTGTTTGGATTGTTATTTATGTGTCAAATAAAGTTTAACAATGTAGAAATATTAGTTAGCTTACTAAAAAAATCCAAGTTTATAATGAATCAATTTTATGTGACTAATCAATTAATTGCGTTTTTACACAGCCACCCACACATACACACAAAGAATGAATGAATGAAAATACCAAAATCTCTAACAATTTTAAGTAAAGTGTAAAATCTATACCAATACAACAGTCTCCACCTTTGAAATATTATTATTATCATTAGAATTCTCAGCACAAACCCCCAAATGCCCTGGTACGGCGAAGAGTGGGAAGAGTACGCTCTCCCTCTCCAAATGCTCTCACATGACCACTCGTATATAGCCTCTAACAGGGAAGTCCTACCCACTGCATTCTAACACCATGAGTGTTGTTTAAGAAATTGAGAGGACGAAAAGCGAATATCCGACGCTTTATCCGGGTTGATGGACATGGAAAGTTCACCTAGGGGAGTTGAAACACACTCATTCCGAAGCAATGGTGTTCATGGGTTCCAATATCCTGAGGGAACAAATGACGTATGAATCAATCGTTGGTCACCGACTACCATGGGACTGCATCTCTTTTAGATGCTCAACTGCCCTGTGGATCAGATCTTTAGGTCAAAAGCTCCGTGTGTGGGCCCCCTAAGTAAACTACCTACTTCAGTTTGGGCACCTGGGCATTATCACAGCTCTCACACAAATCAAATGAGATTTGTGCGGCACATATGTATCTGGTGCTTGCTTGTATCAATATTTATGTGTTCAAATATATAAATAAATAATCTCAGCACAAAGTATTCCAAAAAGTCTCCGTTTCATACTTTTTTGGTTGATCCTGACGATAGACATTAAGTGATCACTAGTTAGAAGTTAGTAGTCCAATCAATCGACATTTAAATAATGTACATACTTTTCGATGTATAATGCTAGCAAAAATGATATCTTTGATTGGGCCTTTTGCACACTCTTCAGAAACGCACCTGAATAGGTTATGGGATTAATGGACATAATGATGTATTAAAACAAACAAAGTTAGATAACTTGTTGAGAAATCTAGATGACAGGAACAGGTATTCGAGATGTTCAAGCAGGTTGCCAAAGAGATTGTACTACTAATTAAAACAGGAATTATGTTCTTTCAATGAAGAAACATATGAACTAAGCAATCAGTCACTTGAATTGATACTGATATTGATGTGTGCATGACTGTAATGATTACTCAAAGCTAAGTATAACGACACTTGATGATTGATGAGTTTCATTATATTATCTCCAACTTACAGTTGGTTGACCTTTAACTTCATACATAATGGATGTTTAGGGATCGAACGAATTGCTGTTATAGACACGAACAATTTTCATAGACGAATTCACGAGTTGATCTAAGCTAGGCCACCATTGAAAACCTGGAAGCATTGGATAGCCGTTTCATTTTAGTACAGAACTCTTCAGCATTGAGCATCCACGATCCCGCATCATGTGCTCACTAGTGCCTTGCTTCAACATGAAATTCCTGGAAATCTAATAAGAAGCCATGACCAGTGGAGTTCAATCCATGTCGGATGTGAGATAGTTATCTACCTCAAGATCATGAATAGATTGATGTTAGACATTCACACTACTGAATACCAGCTCAGTGGTCTATGGATTAAGTGTTTAAGTGCGAGATCCAAGGTCTTTGGTTCGATTCCCAAGTGTGGAATCATGGATGCACACTGCTGAGGAACCCCATGCTGGGACGAAATGGTCGTCTAGTGCTCCCAGCTTTTCAATGGCGATCTAGTTTGAATCAATTCATGAATTCAACTCTTAAAATACTACAATCTCCACAAATCCCTATACAGATTCACAATTCTAAAATATGAATCATAAAAAGTGAACACACTTTTTTCCATAATTGAAATCATGAGTAACTTGAAGCTAGACCACCATCGAAAACCTGAAAGCATTGGACGGTCATTTTGTCTTATTGTGGGACTCCTCAGTGGCAGTGCGCACCCACTATCCCGCACTCGTGAGATTCGAACACAGGACCTACCAGTCTCGCGTCAGAGCACTTAACCGATAGACCACTGAGCCATCCGGCATCCAACGGTGTTAATGTCTAACTTCAACCAATCCACTTTTTTGTTGTTGAAAAGTTTCACTTTGCTGATTTCAACACAAACTGTTTATAGAGTTGAGATCATGAGTCAATTGAAGCTAGACTACCATGGAAAACCTGGAAGCACTGGACGGCCGTTTCGTCCTATTATGGGACTCCTCAGCAGTGCGTATCCACGATCCCAATCTCGCGGGATTCGAACCCAGGACCTACCAGTCTCGAGCCGAAGCCTTTAACCGATAGACCACTGAGCTGGCATCCAACGGTGTTAATGTCTAACTTCAACTGATTCACGAACTGTTTGTTTGATTGTTTGTTTCATTTTCTTTCAAACTATCAAGACAGTAATACATTAACTAAATGGATATACTAATAAACAAACCAAAAAAAAGAAGCTAAGTAAAAAGAATGTTAAAGGTCAATAGTAAATGATGCAAAGAAAAGAAGAAGAAGAAAACAACAACAACCACAAAAGTACATTTATAATACTCAAATATAACAATTATGAAATATTTAATAGTAGTATAGTCAAGTTCTATTATTGTGTTTTGTAAATGTATAAAAAAATTTTTTTTTATTTTTATATTTTTGCAATAAAATTAATTCCAATTAAAAGATTATTTTTTATTTATTCACCCTTTTAAGAGCCAAGTGAAGGTAAATCATCATTATTTAAATCTTACTTGACAACTGGTATGTAGAATGATTGAATCAAGTATTTATTAGAAAATTTATAGAACATACCATACTACTTATTTTGACAAAATAATTTATTAGAAGGGGGTTTTGTAAAGATTTTAGTAATTTTATATAGTTGACATCATAAGTCAATTGAAGCTAGACTACCATCGAAAACCTGGAAGCACTGGACGGATGTTTTGCGAGACTGGTAGGGTCCTGGGTTCGAATCTCGCGAGGCGGGATCGTGAATGCGCACTGCCACTGAGGAGTCCCATAATAGGATGAAACGGCCGTTAAGTGATTCCAGGTTATCCATGGTGGTCTAGCTTCAATTGACTTATGATCTCAACTATATAAAATAATTTAGTTAAATTTAATTTGAAATATGAAAGTTCATAAATGGTTGGATAAATACTCTAAAAAAATGTATCATTAATAGGCCTGTAAAGATAAAATTTCAGTTATATTTGATACAAGGATTAGAAAGTTATTGAAATCAAACATTCTTGAAGATCAACTGTTTACGATATACAATATTAAATACTCATTAAACCATTATAAGCAGAGATAGACAGTGATTAGCAATGGAATCTAGGACGCGCATTTCGTCCTATTTGAGACATGTCGGATGGATGTAGCTGTATCCCAGAGTTGATATTCATGGCGAGACTATAATTTATGGACGAACCAACCAAATATAAAATAACAAGTTTTGGATTTTCGCGCGAAGTCCATTCATATATTTGGCTAAATAGCGTTTTGGTATTATAGCTGATGTTAGTTCGTGATGAAAACCCTATATCTAATTTCTAACCCTAGCCATCAATTGCAAGTCGTAATCTTAATTTCTCACACTGGTTTATAATCCTCATTTAGGCCCAGTAAGTAGATAGACATTGTCAAGATCACTCAAGCGTCGTCCACAAATTATAGTCTCTCCCTGATAACCACTAGCTTGTGTAATCGGATGACGTTTAATTCATTTTTGTATCAGTTGTTTGAATTTTTCCATTGACGTTGAGGATGGCAATTGATCAATCTATTATTGGCCACTGCCAGCCCACACTCTACCTTTGATTATAATGCTTGTGACCTAAGGTACTATCGAGGCAATCCTCACAGGACGTACATTTACCAAAAAGAGACTGATCAATTGTAGTCCCAAACATTAATGGGAAAATTCAAACAACCAAGACAAAAACTAATTAAAACCACTCAAAAGTAAACTAATACAATTCTAATATCACCTCTAGTTTTATTTATGAACTTATATCTATTTGAAAGGGCATTTACTAGATTTTCTGAGGATGATCCTAAAAACCTATAACCAAAGGGCAATAAAGTTTTCATAATTGCAATTACCAAGCACTTAGTACATGACCACAACATGAATGGATTTAAACGAACTAACAAACGTCAATGGGAAGATTCAAACAAACAATACTAAGATGAATTTAAACTTCCCCCTATTGCACAACCAAGTGGCTATCATGACTCAGTGGCCGAGTGGATAGCGCGACGGTGTTTGAAGCGGAAGGTACTGGGTTCGAGTCTCAGAGTGAACATCAACTCTGAGATACAGGTACATCTAGCTGACGAGTCCCAAATAGGACGAAACGCGCGTCAAACTAGATTCCACTACTATCCACTATCCATCTTTGCTTACAATGCTTGTGAATTTAGGCTATATCGAGGCAATACGTACAGTATGCACATATGCCAATAAGAGAGTGGGCAGTTGCAGTCTTAAACATCAATGGGAAGATTCAAACAAACAATACTAAGTTGAAAGAAGATGAATTTCAGTCCTCTTTGCTGAGGTTATGATGATCGAACTTTTCAGAACTAACCTACGTATAGAAAAGTTCGATAAACTTTAGATTGTCATGATAAACAAAATTACAATCAAATAATTTGATCAACTAAATGATCGCTAATTTGATTATCACCATCATTAAGACAAATTAATGCACTATGACCTATTACTTCTATTATGATTACGTAACCCCTTAATATATTCCATCATGAAATACGTTTACTTGAACATGACAAGTTCTTTTCATGTTATTTTTTTCAACATATAAAAATGCATTAATTTTAATCTTATATAGTGTTGTATTTTACATTTTCGAGTTCATTTCAAAGAACCATATAAACTTAACTAATTGAGATAAGTATCAAATCATAGTTGAAAGGGTGAGTCAATTTAAGCTAGACCACTAGGGAAAACCTGGAAGCACTGAACGGCCGTTTTGTCCTATTATGGGCACTGCTGAGGAGACCCATAATAGGACGAAACGGCCGTTCAGTGCTTCCAGATTTTCCATGGTGGTCTAGCTTCAATTGACTCACCCTTTCAACTATGAAAATACTAATAGCTAGTTTACATTTAGCAACTTTGGACTGTTTACAGTTAATGAAAGCCCTAGAAATGGAATCACCAATGTATTTCATTCTAGCAAATCTTATTATTTCGTGGCTTTATTTACAGTTGAGTGATATGGTTTAGTTGTTATTAAAGAGAATGTTAAGGATGCTAGATCCCTATAAATCATTTGGTAAATGTATTATTTTTGTAATTTTATTTAGAAAACTTCACATTTTCAAGCCAAAGCCCCCCAGTTCTGCCTTCAGATTGTACTTCCCACTTGGAAGAACCTTAAATGTTATTGGTTCGTTTCCTCTTTTAATATGATCTTTCGTAATGTTTCCCAAAGAGAATTTTATACTGTATATTTATGTGTGCTTGTAAGTTCATGCTTCCGACTGCTTGTGGAATATACATTTCCTTCGGCTGAACCTGGACTTGCCTTCTAGTAATCAGGGCTGGGAAGCCGTAAATAGTTAGTTTGCTTTGTTGTTGTTTTGCTGATTCCGTTAGCCAACTTTGGGTGATATCGTAATCTCTTCAAACATAGTAGAGCATTATTTGAACGTACAGTTCGGATAGACAGGTAGCAGCAAATATAAACTATAACTTAAAACTGAGTATATGAGGCTGTCATATTTCATTTTGCTATTACTAAAAACAGACGAATTTCTTTTTCCTAACTGAATCAGAAAGAAATCTAAATGGACAGAGAATGAAATATAACTGAAAACCCCCCACTATTCTCCCAATTATCTTTAGTCGATATACTTTACTTCCTTCAATTGTATGTAATACATAAAAGAACATCTAGGATAAACATAATACAACTCGTTAACGACATGTCGTTTGAAATGATGCGTAAAGAAGGTGGTTTACACTCAATTGAAAGTATCAATACATATTTGCAGTCTCTAGCAGAAAAAAAATTGTTAGTTCTGATACACAAACACACATCTAGGGATGACTACTAGCATTACATACTACAAACAACATTCATTGTTTGTATTTAAATCACGAGCCAAAGGAGTTTATTATTTATTTGAACACATAAATATTGGTACAAAGGGGTACCAGATATATATGCGCCGCACAAATTTCATTTGATTTGTGTGAGAGCTGTGATACTGCCCAGGTGCCCAAACCGAAGCAGGGGGCCACACACGGAGCCTTTGACCTAAAGGTCTGATCAACAAGGTAGTGAAGCATCGTGAGGAGATGCAGTCCCATGGTAGCCGATGACCAAAGATTGATTCATACGCCATTCGTTCCCTCAGGATACTGGAGTCAATGTGCACCATCGGTTTGGAATGAGTGTTTTCTAACTCCCCTAGGTGAATTTTCCGTGTCCACTAACCCGGTTAAACTGCCGGACATTTGATTTTCGTCCTCTCATTTTTGTAAACAACACCCCCTCCACCAGAAGACAGTGAGTAGGAGTTGAAATATGGATAGCACTAATAGGTTAAGCAAATCCAGACATATCATTTGTTTATGTCATAGACAAACAGCTCATATCCTGTCTTCACTTGAAATGGTACTTGATAAATTATAGAATCAGGTTCACCATTGTAAAGAGTCGATTACATTACTTAGTGAAGATCATAACCAGTTGGAAGCTTCCTATCTTATTCAACATGATGAAACAACTATACCGGAGTTTTTTTTTCTTCATACCTAGAAAATCAATCAGTTCTTAATTATTGTTTAATGTATGTACTAACCCCTTTGTTTATACATAAATATCATATTTATATAAGCTTAATTTAATATAAAACAGTATGAAATAATGCATACTATTACTAACAAACGTTAGCAACAGTAATAACAGTCATTATATGTATATATATATACCCCTGAATATTGTTACTACACAGTTTAAGACAATAAACGATTTGACTTTAAACCACGTACACAGTATATTTCAAAAGACAAAAAGGAATCCACACACACACACAAGCAAAAAAACACAAGTGTATTCATCATAGTGAAAACATGTAAAGAAGTTTGGAGGAGAAAAAACAACAACAACAATGTTCATACTTCTTTGATACATATATATTAATGTGTATGTGTGTGTGAGAGAGAGAGACAGAGTGGATACCTGTATATAATAATATCGAAATGAATACATTCCATGTGGGTCCATGTATATATACAATAAGATATAGAAGGAAATCACAATGAATGAAAAGAAAAAAGCATAGAAATAACATTCGTTCAAGATAGATAGATATCTAAATTGAGGTCAAGCACACATGCACACATACACATGGATACATTTACAACGGAATACGGAATTTCAGTAAAAAAGAAAAAAAAAGATTTGGCTTAGTAACCCATTAATACATATATAGAATACACAAATTGATATATATGTGTATTTTGATGGATGATGATGATGATATGTCGTAGAAGTACTTTTAAATAATAACAGTGAAATCATTATTAAAATCACCTTAATAGGTGTTACTATATGGTATTGTGAAGATTATTATTGAAAATTTGAATGACATGAATAAATAACAGAATCTGAGTGATATAAAACCAAATGAAGTATAAACACTGGTGAATCAATGTCTGTCGCGGCCCAAATAGCTCAGTGGTAACGTCTCTGACTGTGAAGCTGAGTGACACGGGATCGAATCCGTCAAGGAGCACCAATTCCCTCGAGATTACAGGTACACCTTGCTGACGAGTGCCAAGTAGCACGAAACCCGGATCCAGGATTTCCTGTTGACCATCTCCAACCACCATCTTATCTCAACATAGTGCACGCAGTGTCGAGCCACCTAGACTAGTGGCCACATTGTAACTTGACCGATAGCATTCGATCAGCACTGAGAAGGACTTGACACGCATGACATTGATCACCATCCAGTGATCAATCAATTTTGACTGGACACAGAAGAACACTGATATTTCTCGTTAGGTTCAACTAGTCCATACATTTACTAAGAAAGGTCAAATACGATTGATTTAGACGAGCAGTAACAATCGTTGTACATACATATAATGTCTTTTTAAAGCTAGATGGAGTATTTGCAGAACAAAAGAGTGACAACGCAAGTATGGGGAACCGGTGTGGTTAACTGAATAGACGGAGTTTTGAAAAGGAAAAGTAGAAAAATTAGGCTTACAGATAAGTAAATGATCATATGATAAATAATTTAAACGATTGTTTTTCGGAAGAGCGCACCGATGGCGGTTTGAGGGAAGCCAAAACATCATCGATAGTTAAGGTTAACAGTGGATTATTCATAATACTTGTGTTACTGAGAAAGTATTCACATAATTAGAAGACTGAACAAGTTCAATGGAATAGTTTTGTTTAACAATCAGGATGTTCAACCACATGGACTTATAAGCAGCTTTTAGCTGAAAAAATTAGGTTGGCAATTTTCTGAGCAACAAAAGTTATCTATGAATATCCACTGATTCCATGTTTAAAGTAGTCTCAATGATAATAAAGCCAATGAAACAGTGCAAACAATGTAGGCATCTCGAATAACATCTTTCTTTCAATTGCTCAACATTAAACGTTAGATATCCTAAGTTCTATAATGATGCGAACTATGTTCAGCATACTGGAACTCAATGAAATCACGAACCAATCTTAGTAAAGCAACTATTAAAGGCTAGGAAGCACTGAACAGCTATTTTGTCCTAACTTGGGACTCTTCCGAAGAGTTCACCCATGACCTCACCGGCGATCGAACAATGGACCTTCACGTCTCCAGATGACTGTATAACCTTTAGATTACTGAACCGAAATCCAATGACTTACGTGTCTAACTTAAATCAATCCACGATACTCTTTAACTCCAATTAATTTCCTGCTGTAGATGACTATTCATGATTAACATTACGAAAAATTACAATTATCAATAGTATTAATTATGTGCCCATCAATAACTAGCTTCAAAATGAAATTCCTGGAGTTCTAGTAAGAATCCGTGATCACTGAAGACAATAGAATATGATCGTGCAATACTGTGGATTGATTGAAATTACAATTATAGACTACTAAATCTTTACTCAGTAGTCCTGAGGTTAAGCATTGGCATACGAGACTAAAAGTCCTGGATTTGACTCTCTCCTGCATAGTTGTAGATGCGCACTACTGAAGAGTTCTATGTTTTGCGACAAAACAGCTATTCAACTCCGATCAGTTAAAGATTTTAATGAAATTTAACAGTCTCTACAACCCGATACTGATAATTAATTTTCTCTTGATGTTTTCATACATCTTCAATTCCCCGTTTGACATATTTTAATGCAACAACAAGAATATTGATGAGAACTAGAAGAATTTTAAGAGAATCATGTGTATGAATTTACACTGTAATGTTTAAGAAGCTCACAAACTCAACATTTCTACTCTCATTGAACTGATGAAATTGATAGAGGGAAAAGAAATAAACCTAAGCATAGTAAATGCCCTGAAACGACCGAGAGTGGGGATAGTACGCTCTCCTTCTCCAAATGCTATCACATGGTCACGCGTATATAGTCTCTGCCAGGGAAATCCTACTCATTGCCTTCTCACAGTAGCATTACTGTTGTTAACGAAATTGAAAGGACGAGAAGCGAATGTTTGACGCTTTAACTGGGTCGGTAGACATGGAAAGTCCATCTAGGGAAGTTGGAAAACCCTCATTCCAAACCAATGGTGAACATGGGCTCCAGTAACCTGAGGGAACAAATGGCGTATGAATAAATCGTTGGTCACCGGCTACCATGGGACCGCATCTCCTCACGATGCTCCACTGCCTTGTGGATCAGATCTTTAGGTCAAAGGCTCCTGGTGTGGCCCCCTAAGAAAACCACCTGGTTCCGTTTGGGCATCTGGGCAGCATCACAGTCCTCACACAAATCAAATGAGATTTGTGCGCCGTATATATATCTGGTTCCCCTTTGTACCAATATTTATGTGTTTAAATACAATAATATAAAATGTCGACTAGTGTACTACTAGTTGAAACCTGATCTGATTAGTGTATTAATATCGATTTAGTGATATCACATGGTTACAATGTGACAATAAAATTCTAAAACTTATCAGCTTTCTTATCAAAAAAGATATAAGAGTCAAATACTTAAACTTTTTTTTTCAAAAGAAATAAGTTCATAGTTGCAGTTCAGTGAATTGAACTACTACTATGAGGATTGATTGAATAAGTGAAGATAGGAAACTCAAAGAAGCTATTCTCTAGGGAATTCGTATTTATAGTTGAATAGCATGTATCTATGAAATTATATTAGTCGTAATAATCTTATTTTAATGATTAAACATTGAAGTATATTGGATTGTTCACAAATATACAGTAAATTAACCATAAACCTAATACTACTTATAAGCAGAGATGAATAATAGCTAGTAGTGGAATCCAGAACGTGTTTCATCTTATTTTTGACTCGTCAGCTGGATGTACCTCTGTTTATAATACTTGCGGCTTAAAGCAATATCGAGGGAATGCGCATAGGATACCTACATTGCAGTCCGAAACATCAATAGGAAGATTTAAGCAACCAATACAAAAATAAACTATTATGAAGCAACTGGTACATAATGGGAGATTGAATATTTGGATTTATATTTCAAATGTCTTCGATTTTGCAAAGATTGAGATATCTTATTTTTAATGTCATGGTATTCTATTTTTAGTGTAGATAAAATTATATTGCTTCTTATGTCTATATAATACAAAAGAATGCGAGGTACTTAGGTGAGTGCTTTCAGTATGTTGATTTCCAAGTTGTGAACGAATGGGAATTCTGTATAGACTATCAACTGTTTATTAGGAACATAATACTGTGCTATCAAACTGTTTATTGATAGGCACAATGAAAAAAAAACTCATAAATAAATCAAATTGAAGTCAACAGAGAGAGGTTCGAATCTGAGATACACTAGTTGAAAGACAAGTGTATTTTATTTATCACTACGCCTAAGTCGCAAAAATAATACTAAAACTTATGGTATGAAGCCAACACTGTTAGATTTAAACCCGATATTTCAAACACTGACTGTCAAAGCTGAATATTTCCAAGCATTCAGAGTATTAGTCAGGCAGTCAGTTAGTCAGCTACATCGCAGGACCAGGCACATATATGCATCGGTACAAGTTGCCATACCTCATTAGCACAACAAGATGAATACCGGATTCATAGAAGCAGTTAATTTAGTGGTGGCAGTATATAAAGAAAGGTTGTATAGAAGGATATAGTATAGGAAGGAAAAAAAAGTTATGAAGCAATTTTAATCTCATAGTGTAAGGGAAGACAAAGAGTGTATACACCTACGCCATTGTGATCGATTCTGAGCCATGTCACACAGGGTCTCCAGCCATTGGTTATGATAGTCACGCGGACCTCAACCAAGTAGTTTGCATCTGCCAACATGGCTCAGACTAGAAGTTAGTGACTTCAAGCACTGATGCTATGTTTTTGTTTGGCCGCCCTTAACTCTCTTCCAACCATCCCCTACACTAGTAAGCATAGCGCGTCGTGGCAATCGGTGTTCAGCCATACGTAACACCTGGCCCAACCATCCCAGTCGATGAAAATGTACAACCTTATCAACTGATTTACCATCATTCCCTAATAAACTATGACTAACCTCACTATTATTTACCCGGTGATCCCAGCAGATGCGAACAATATTTCTAAGGCATCTGTGGTCAAATACTAGTAACTTACAAGTATCTTCTACTCTTAATGGCTAGCATTTTAGATGCTATATATTAGTCAAACTAATCCCTCTATAGTTATAAATATTAGTTGACTAGAACTAATCACTAGAACGTGATTTATTTTTATAACTCTCTCTTTCTCTAATCTACTACATGATCTCTGATCTGTGAACTTTCTTGAGTCAGTCAATTCGTGATTAAATCAATCTAAAAAATTCATAACAGTTAGTAATAATCGATGAAGTTCTAATCATGACAAGAATGTAATTTAAATACGAAAATAAACAAACACAATATTTGGTTTTATATAGTCAATTGAGAATAAGTTGTGTTTTAGTAAATATACATATATATACGCATTTAAACAAAAATGTATATTATCCAAGTACTTTACTCATTGTATTATATCTATGTAAGTAGTCGGTCATCTCAATACAACAACAACAACAAAAAAGATGTATATATCACTATGATGTGTGAGTATATATATATATATAGCATTCTTTAATTGAATGAGAAACATGTATTCGTTTTCAAAGTTACTAAAAATCATATTGTTGATAGTCTATTTATAGAACTATTATTTTATACATATTTAGTCATAATATTTGGGCGTAGATGTGATTTTTTTTTTAATCCGTGAGGGCTGTGATACTACCCAGGTGCCCAAACGGATCCAGGTGGTTTTCTTAAAGGGCCACACCCAGAGCCTTTGACCTAAAGATCTGATCAACAAGGCAGTGGAGCATCGTAAGGAGATGCAGTTCCATGGTAGCCGGTGACCAACAATTGATTGATACGCCATTTGTTCCATCAGGATTCTGGAGCCCATGTGCATTATTGGTTTGGAATGAGGATTTTCCAACTTCCCTAGATGGACTTTCCATGTCTACCGACCCAGTTAAAGCGTCAAACATTCGCTTCTCGTCCTTTCAATTTCGTTAACAACAGTAATGTCACTGTGAGAAGGCAGTGAGTAAGACTTCCCTGACATAGGCCGTATGCGCGTGACCATGTGAGAGCATTTGGAGAAGGAGAGTGAACTCTCCCCACTCTCGGCCGTACCAGGGCATTTGGTGGTCTAATTACTTATAGTATTATTCTAGTCATACATATATGTACCAGTAAAAGTCGTAGTGAAGAGTATCAAGTACAGAGATGTATCAAGGAGAACGAACCAATACATGGGATAAAAAGTAAGACAAAAATATATACATACTCAGCCCAAACTACTACTTAATAGCTATTAGTCATTTTCAATAGAAAGATACAAATCTCAAATAGAATTACCTCAGTATTGTCTTGAACTAGATTGTATCAAGACTGACAAGTTTAACAGGAATTAAACATCATTATTTTAACCTGGTTTGGTACTCAGCAGTAGAGAGCAACCACGATTATATGGTGTCATATTGCATTTTGAATGAGTTTAAAAATGTGGATCGTAGGACTGTGATCATTGACTGACTTAACATACAGTGCAACCGAACACCAGAAAGCACAGAGATGTTTTGTCCTAGTACAGGACCCCTGGTGAGGTAGTAGCTTAGTGATTAAGATATTCGACTTTTGATCACTATGCTCCGGGTTCGAAATCCGCTCCATTTATTCCGGCTAGGGTAACCGGTTAGCATTATTATTGCCCACATTTATAGTGTGGTTCATACACAAGTACCTATGCAGTTAGTTAATTTAAATTTAGGAGAAAATCTGATGGAACTTTACAGCAGTGTGCACCAGCGACCTCACCGTGGATCGAACCCAGGAGGGTGAGTGCCTGACCTTTAATCACTGAACTGCCATATAACAACGTTGATTTTCTGACCGAATAAAATCATCCTTACTGTTATGACTCGTAGGTTGAACGCTTTATTCGGATCCTAGCTATTCGGATAACCCCAGGCTAGCACTACTCAGCGACTTGAAAGACCAGAGAGAAGACACGAGTATCAGAGAAGCACTTTACTACAAGGTTCAATTATGTGCAGAAAAAACAGGGGTTTTATAGTAATTAAAAAGACCTTGAGATTCCATAGTAGCAATATGTTTAACAGTCAATCAGGACCTCATTATTTTAGTAGCATAGCTTCTAACTAATCGCTGATTGGTTGGGCTCTTTATGAGCCTCTCTGGAGGCTCTGATAGAGTTTATTGTAAGCCGACTTAACACTTACCATGAAAGAAGAAAATCCTGGGGTTCGGATCATGGCAATATCGTGCATGTACACCTCTGGGTTATTCAAAACTAGGACAAAACAGCTATTCAGCATTCCTTTGATTCTTAATAATTCACAAGTTGATATATATGTGCGATGAAAATTAAAATCAAGTTGAAATAAGCGTCATAAACTTCTTAACTTGGAATTTATATTATTAAATCAAGGTTAAATAAAGCTGATGTACCTACAGTTAGATACTAACCAACAAACTTGGCATCAAAAATTTCTATTCAGAATACAAACTATGTGAATGGAAAAAGTGTACAATGGTCAATAAAAAAACTCAGTGTACAAGTCTATCTAATGAATATAAAGAATACAGAACACACACACATGCAAACATAGAAAGCGAGATATGTGTACAAGCTGAATTATAGGTCATATACCCTGATTGGGGATAAATAATTCTATCTTCATTAAATAACAACAATAATAATGGTAATAGTAATAAATTTACCGTGATTGAACCTAATAACATGAATGTAGGTGAATCAAGTTTCAAATCATTATGTATCTATGTGTTAATTGAACATCGGATAGGTGGAACAAAACTTATCCAGCTATACTGACCACAATGTACTTTTAGACGAGAATGACGTTGTACATTTCAATTATGACTCCTAATAGAACTTAAGATTAGACCTTTCGTCCTGCTTGAGATTGGTCAGTTAAGTGTATCTGTCCATATCAGTGATGTTGACATTCAAACTCAAGCCCGATCCCCAATGCTTCAAATGCCAGTGCATTATCCAATAACCTGTTGAGTTCGGATGGGCAATTACTTATGTATCAGTGTTTTCTGTGATCAAATTTGTAAGTTTCTACTTTACAAATCTGCCGCGTTTTTACAAACACACACATGACGTCTTCAATAAACCAACCAGAATAGAGTAATCCGGAAATTTTCAGCTTTTTGCATGTTAGACCCAATGATACTGTTCAAACAAAAGCGAGGTTCGAATTCACCAACACACTAGTTGCAATCCAAACTACACTAAGCTACTACATCTGAGAAGTTAGTTTTCACAAGACTAGAATAAAACAGATCAAACTAAAATAAACTAATTACAACTTTGTTGTATTCTGTGTATTTAAAGAAAGACAGGCAGACAGAGGGTCACGTACGAAAATATATTCACTGAAGATATACCAATTTAGTGAAAAATCCAAGACAACCTGTATAGTGTTGTGTCCATTCCAATAATTTGACACGGATTAAATATGGTGGGTGATTATAGATAGTGGTGTATACTCATATTGCTATTACTACTACTATTACTACCACGGATTGTGCAAACAACTTAAGAAATAGAATAACTTCTACAGTTTATCAAGGAGAACCTCAAATGCCTTGGTACGGTTAAGAGTGGGGAGAGTACGTTCTCCCTCTCCAAATGCTATCACATGGCCAAGCGTATATAGCCTCTACCAGGGAAGTCCTACCCACTGCCTTCTCGCGGCATTACGGTTGTTTACGAAATTGAGAGGACGAAAAGCGAATGTCCGGCACTTTGACCGGGTTGGTGGACACGAAAATTCACCAAGGGGAGTTACAAAACCCTCATTCCAAACCGATGGTGCGCATTGGCTCCAGTATCCTGAGGGAACAAATGGCGTATGAATCAATCTTTGGTCACCGACTACCATAGGACTGCATTTCCTGACGATGCTCCACTACTCTGTGAATCAGACCCTTAGGTCAAATGCTGCGGGTGTGGCCCCCTAAGAAAACCACCTGCTTCGGTTTGGGCACCCGAGCAGTGTCACAGCCCTCACACAAATCAAATGAGATTTGTGTGGCGTATATGTATTTGGTGCCCCTTTGTACCAATATCTATGTGTTCAAGTAAAGTTATCAAGGAGAAATTGTATACTTTAGTTCTTTTAAAAGACATAAACTCAACAGAGGGACAAAATAAAGAACTAGTATTAACGCAGACATGTAAAAAGAAAGAGTATAGATATGTATGTCGTGTTATTAATTATATAATAACTAGTAGCAGTATTAACGGAAGGTTAGTGTTTTGAAATAAATCAGATATAAGTTAATGATTTTAGTTAAGCATATCTATATTGTATGGTGTGCATTTGTATGTTAAAAAACATTACTAGTCTTAAACTGGCAATAAGTATGATTTAAAGAACAATCATACCCTGATAAGTTGGTCAAACAATGTACCTGATAATTTATTTGCTAAATACATACAGATTTATATGATCAGGTGTAAGTTACAATTCTTTGTAAGTGGATTAATTATATTACTCAGGACCCCCAAAGCGAGTCAAATATAGAATGATTTGAACCTGAGACTTAGTGATTGCAAGTCGAGACTTGCCAACGACTGATAGAACTAAAATAAAGATTAGGATAGAGGGCATAACAGTCTTCAACGCAAACTGATGGATAAATGTGACCATTGCCTCAGGAACCATATTCAGTAGGTAACATACAACCTCCCAAACGACTAGGACTATCAATCAACAATCTCACAGAATTTTTATTATGATGTAATACATTCATCAATGACAAGTTTTTATCGTCGATGTCATGTCATACTTTTGTACGTGAAGGGGATTCATACTACCAGGGCTGATCAGATAGTATTAGGCGGAGCAAGCTTTGAATTTGCAACTCGACAGTTCAAAGATGAGTGGCTTGCTTATTAGGTTACCACCTTGTAAAACTCAAGAGACCTTAAACTAGATACTATGTCTAGTAATATAAGTTACAATGGAAAGTATCTAACTGATATTCATCACTATAAACAAATTTTTAGACATCGAAGGATACGACTACTGAAACTCTCAGTGGTTGTAAAAAAGCAAGAAGTATACCGTGAAAATTTCATATATAGGTCTTATCAATATGCCATTCAGTTCTTGTTGCCTAAATATTAACCATGATGTCATTTATAGTAAATATTTTTAAAAATTAATCTATTGCCTAACATAGGTGGTGGTTGTTTTCCTTAATTTACTCACCTCTTATGAATTATGTTTGATGACGTTTGGTGATGCAGCTTAGAATCACAGTGCTATGAACTCTGTATTTTACCACCTAAATTCTGAGCTCGAATATTATTTCCAACGTTTTACTCCTCGACCCCATCGTTTCTTTTTAAAAAGCAAAGTGTTGAGTTAAGGTTTCACTAAAAAATGAACACTCAAACATATATGCACCCAACTTCTGAGTAACGAGTATGGTTGGGAACAAATATGGATTTCACTCCTAGAATTTACAAAATGTTTCAAGCATTAATTCCCATTGATACATTCACATCAGAAAAGATAACCCCTTTCGGGGTTAGAACTAACAATGAAAAAGAGTTAATGATGGTGATGCAAAATGTTTGGCTTCCAGAAGAAAGGTAAGAAGTAAAAAAATTATTCTTTGAAGGGAAACTCAACTGACATGAATGAAAATTAGCTGATGAATGTAATTTAACAGCTAGACATAAAATTGTGTATAAGAGTTTAGTTAAAAGTCGAGATGTGACTTAGTGCTCCAGGCATTAGACTCCCGGACACCAGATGGCAGACCGAAGTCAGTTGATCATAATGTAGAACATGTCACATAAGTACAGTGATTTCCACACAACACAGCAAGATAGCATTATTGAGACATTTCCCAGAGTAGCAGAATAGATAAATATTAGTAGTAGTATTAGTATTACCAGAAAAAACCAAGTATAAATGATATGATGGGAGAAGGTACAACAAACTTGAAACATGCAGTGAATCCATCTGTGTAACTATAAAAAATTCTCACTCAGTTAAGGCATACGACTGCACATGATCACTGAAAGCCGAAACTTCTTTAAATAATAATACTGTCTAGTGCAAATAATTACCTCTCAAAATTTTCGACAAAGATACTCCAGTTATAATTTAAAATGCAAGCAAAAATGTAACTCACCATCTTGTGGAGATGTTTTAAGCAATCGACATAATCCTACAACTCCACCGTATTTTTCATTAAGATATTTAACAGCCTCCAATTTACGACAGTCCATTAATTTTTGTAATTCTTTGGGGGAAATTTCGAATGAATCTGAACCACCACTACCAGTGGTGAGTGCAGTTCGTTCGTTTGCATTTGCGTCGCGCATAGTATTTTTTTACTTTGAAATATCTCTGATAATGAATTACTTTAGTTTTTTAGAAATATGACAAAAATGATGTATTCTGAAATCCGAACGTCTGTTATCCTGTTAGATAAAAATAAAACAAAGCAGGTAAAGAAACAACTAGTCTTGAAAATAAAAGGGAAAAAACGTACTATCTAATTGACGTATAATACTTAGTTAACTTGGAATTTGTAATACATGGTTTGTGACCGTCTTAAGATGTACTAAGATGGAGATGATTTTTAAGAAAAATCAACAGCATACTGGTGTCGAAAATACGCATTGTGTAGGAGGATAAGTTCTGCTTGTTTAAGAAATAGTTTAAATGAAATTCCCTAGCAGTTTAAGTTGAGTGTAATAGGTCAAATATGAGTATACTTGATATCGACTGATAACCCTTATTCTGATTTGATAATTAGTAAGGAATGATTTAAAGGATTCTCAGAAATAAACGATATATGTTTGGTGTAAAGAACTTATATCGTCTTGTGGCAAAGGAATATTTAAAATTAAGAAATTAAACACTCATCAGTTGAAGTTAAAAGAGCGATAAGTAAATAAAAATATTATTTGTCACAGTGAAAGTAGTCTTCGATCAAAGGAGTGGTGAGACACAATAAAAAAGATACAGTAAAATAACCAGTCATTTTTGAATGAACGACTCCACTTAGTGTTTCATCTGAGTGTTTCATTTTTATTTAATTTATAATGCAGCATCAAAACAGAAACATAAGACCGACAGCTTATTGCTCACTAATCAACACATACTATTGTATAGTTAAGATCATGAGTCAATTGAGGCTAGACCACCATCGAAAACCTGGAAGCACTGGACGGCCGTTTCGTCCTATTATGGGACTCCTCAGCATTGTGTTAGCCAAAGCAAAAACTACAATATGACATATATTCGATAAATTTTCAACATAGAAACATTTGCACTTGTTCATAAATACAAAGTGCTAGTTTATATATATATATATATATATATATATATATATACCACGTGCCAGAAATACAAACGAATTTTCTCTAAAACAATTGTCAAATTATCGCATAAAATAATCAGGAAGGACCTGTTACATAACTATCAGTTTAGGGTAAAATAACTTGAGTTTGTTTTAAACAGGTTAACATTACGAACACAACACTCTTTTGTCACCAGAGAAAAAAGTTTAAAACTAGAGATCAGGTTATTTTGTCTCGGATCGCAAATAATACTTTAGCACAAATTATTATCACTACCAACCAACCAAAAGTCAATTAACGTCCTAAGTAGTAAAGCTTAGAAAATTCTGATTCTAAATAAAATCGTTGAATGTAACAAAATTATTAAAAACCAATACATCGAACGCAGTTCAATGAGTTAAGGTTCATTAAAAAACAAGGATATTCAAAACACAAATAACTCTCTCGAATATACATAAGTCAATAAGTAAGTAGTAAAAAATCACAATAAAGGGAGTGGTCCTGAGTGGCAACCGAAATATATGGCATAAATTTTAGGATGTGTGACGAATTTTTATCAATCGCACACACAGAAAATAAACATTTGGCCATCACAGTGAGCACTTTTTAAAATAAATCCGGGTGAAAAACTTGAAACACATTTGCCATTTACATAAAATACAAAACAGTCCTTAAAGAATTTGAGAAATGCACAACCACGGAAACGGCATACCACCCACTCACATTGAACGAGAAACAGATTTGTCTTGAGCGCAAAGTCAACAACGAGTATTCTTGAAACATAGAAACAAATGAAAGTGTACAACCTGAAGCAAAATACAAAATAGAATGACGCGATGAGAAAGTTAAGTGATCTGGTTGTAATTTGAGTTTCTTTTTCCTCATATTAATTGCTCTCGTAGCAGAATATAATCAAGCTCCATTAAACAACCAAATTTTTTATTTGATGAGCATTAATTATCAGTAGTAAGGATAAGAAGTCAAACGAAGCATATTAATACTTTGAATTCACAGGACTGTAAATACCTGATCTCTATTTTAATGTGTTAACAGGAGGTTTTAATATTACGTGTCCTAGTAGAGAATCCAAGCTATACACTACTCGGAAATCCAGACGTACGCTATTTGATATCAGTTTTTAAACGTTCTTATAATGTCCTCCTAGATAATCACTCCTGCATAGAATGAATAGGTAAGACAAGTTAATAGCGAAATTGTTGTCCAGCATATGTTAGGCCGGTACTATGTCACCTTGCACCTTGCGGCAAGATAATAAGAATAGGTTGAGGATTCGCAGTTTATCTTCATAAGTTAGACCAAATAGATTTTTTATCATTTTGGTCTGTAGTGACCTATTTTTATTACAAGAACGCGACTGCTGTACTGGAAACAATTATTCCACCTGTAAACGTTGGCACGTCTCTGTATGCTTTCTATACCACGAGATCGTCAACAAATATATCTCATTGCAACCATTTACAGCCTTCTGGTTTTCGCCTATCTAAGAACCCAGGTCGATATCTGGCACGTAATCTTCCTGTAGTGGTGATCATAGTCAATCACGACTCGACGCCGTCTATAGGTCTCTCGCCGTTGAAGCTGTTCTAGCATATCCACTTCCAACCTGAAACAGATAGTAACTGCTTTTATACTATATCCCAAAGAGTAGAACAGGTGACTTCACTACAGTTTTTAAGTCATTTAAAAAAACACTACCGAGGAGAGTAACTTAATGAACTTAACTTTATACAGATTTCCAGGTTGAGAAGGCCCCATTTACCCGCGCTCTTTGTCTTCCATTATTAAAAAGGTAATCATTCAGTATGAGGTTTCATTATGGATCCCAAAAATTTTCCAGTTCTGATTTAAGACTCATTCGATAGATCTTGTCATCCAACGGAATACCCATACCTTTCGACACAGCTTAGTCTTCTAGTGTAATGAGCAGATTTCTGAGACATAGTAAGCTTTTGCTGAAACCATTTTGTACCCTAGACAAAAACTATACCCTTCCACATGGTTTAGGATAGCCGTCAGAATAATATCTTCCATCGGTTAACAACTATAACACAAAGTGTTTCCAATTACGGGAAAGTGCTTCAATTCACAACCAAAATGCACGATCCCAGTCAAATCAAGCAACATAATCAAAGAGGGAATAATCAATACGGCTGCGGCCAAGATTAAATATCAACTAAAACAACAGACACAGTTCAGAAAGAAACATAGAAACTCAGTGAAAGTGAAAATGCTAAAACTGTTATGAAATGAAACATTACAACATTACAACAATGGCATCAAAAAGATTACCAATAATGTACAACTAAGGAAACCATTAAGAACAAATTGCAAATGTATGCATGGAGGGATTTTCACACACTAAAACTTTAAAATGGATCTTACAGTGGGATTCCACCATCTTTCTGATTTAGTCTCTTTATTTATTATGGACTATATTCACAATCCCTTCATATGAAAGTCTAGCCTCTCTCTTCTTTGTTTCCTCATTATCATTTATTTTTCATTACTGGGAACAAGTAAATCGTGACTACTAGAAACGGTGATGGTCTTATCCGGATTTTAAGTTAATCCTTTAGAATCATGACCATCAACGTCAATTGATATTTGACTCTTCGTTTGCTTCGAAAACGTTTTTTGCCATGTTTCGCACTCGCGTGTTTGACTTATCTCGTAACAGTACTGTCCACATGAGCTCATCCTCCATTGTCAGTTCAAAATTTACCAGTGCAGCCACCATGAAATCTCTTGTTGTCCGACACCAAAATTCCAGTCGACTCCTCGATCTGTGATGTCTGACTGGAATAGCAAGTCATACAAAGCCAATGAAAGTTAGGCTTCCATCATCTCTTGCATGCGATAATATTTAAACCAGTATATATCTTATGCAGCTCGTTTTTATACTCACCACATCACATTCCTTCCTCCGTAGGGAAGAAACATTTGGACTGTCCACATTTATAAGTACAGCACATTATTGTAAGGAGATTTAAAATGGAAAAACTTTAGATAAATTAAGGTTTCCTAATCATGATTATACAATATTAGCTCAATTTCTTCAATACAATTGGTCTTGTCCGGTTTTTAGAATTCCTTAAAATCCCGCTGTTATATCAAAATTTCGAGATTTCGGAAGAGTGGGAGACAAATATTCAACACTCTCAAGATTCACAGTGTAAGATTCATTTTTGTATGCTCATGTGCAAATATGGATAAAACCTTTCTATGCCTGTCATTTCTTATTACTAGCCCTTTCGGTTTCTGTAGTATGTACTGTATCTTTTATTGTTGTTTTTATTTTGTATGTTGATTTTTATTCATGAGCACACTATCTCTTTAGTGTTTCTTAATCTTTTCATAACCGTCTTGTCTTAGTATTGCTTAACATTAACATTAACACCCGCTATGTTGGACTGCCATACTTTAGTTGATAGTTTGTGAACTAGTTTTCTATGCTTCGCAAGGTTGATTTCAAATCACGTTTTCTGCTTAATCTAGGGAACCTTTTCTAATATTCACTGGCAAGTAATTATTTTTCTATATAATCGTCGTTTTACAATTGATTATTAGTATTAGTAGCGAACTGAATCAATTTACCATTCTTTATGGGATAGAATATTGCTGCTTGACTGATAAGAGTATTTTTATCATTGTAATATTTGAGCTTTATACAGTGTTTGTACCAAATAGAAAAATAGACAATTCAGATTGCACTGTTTTCATTTCTAATTCCATCCTTACAAACAGTATCACTCCTGGGTACCTTCTACTCCGACTTGAGCGTCATTTACGTTCTTGTGCATAATTTATTGTTTAAAACAGCCTTGTGAATTATAGAACACTAAAAAGCTGGACTGAAGTTCTAACATTCGGATAGATATTGAAGCCGTTCTTTATCTGGGTCTGACACTTGACAAAGAAATTATAGAATGAAGTATGAATTGTTTGTGCGTTATGGCTAACCTGTAAAGATATCTTTTTTTCCACAAATTATATAAACAAAATTCATTAAGAACCTCTCGGCTTAAAGTTAACTAGAGTTCATAAGCAAAGTTATGAAACGGGGAAATAGAGCCAAAATCAACACTTATAAAATAAGCAAACTAAATATAAATGCTGTTCACTACAAATATGTATAAAGCTGATTAGAAGGGAGTAGCACTTTTTTAAATTATGGTTCAAACATCAAGCTCCTTTCGTAACGCGTCATCAGATCTAAGTAGCTCGTAATAAATAGAGTTTTGGTGATTGATTATCTTCTTTTATCTCAACCCCCATCTTGATTCTGTCTGGAAATGGGTGTGAATATCACGTTAAATGTACAAATAGTCTCATATAATCGCTACGATTACTTATCAATCTACAAAATGGTGAACATAATGACTGCATTCCTCCCCGATGAACAGATTTTTTCTTCACTTATTAATAAACAACAGAACTGTGAGCTGGTACTAACTTGAATAATAAATTCACTGGATTTTCAAGTAGTTCGAAAATAATAATATCTCGAGGATATTCAACAAAGGAGGGGTAAATCTTCTGCGACAAGTGATATATAATGACACTGTAACAAAGAAATACGCCAGATAATCATCATGAGGACCAATTCCCATGCTCGTAAACGAAAATTACCAGCATCTTCGTTTGTTAACGACGGATAATAAAAGACTATGCAGATAGGATTATTAGACCTGTTTTGTATACAATTTTGATAATTTTTCATCTATTTTGTTTATTTTCACATTCTGTACATTCATCACTAAACAATTGTACTTGTTGTTTAAGTGTATGGCCTTGAACACTTACTAACTGACTTCCTGTCGCTTTCAAATTCAACATAGCATGACATTGTAACTGCTCATAAATAAATACACTCACATACACACATACCTCGTTCTGTTGTGCCTGTGGATATGTTAACCGAACTATTAATTGATTATCATCTGTATTTGCAAACTATTGTGACATTCCCATTATATTCTACTTTTGGCTAACTTACTGAAGCCATATCTATCTCATTGGAATTATTAATTGTTTATAATTGTAGATTTTTGGGACCAAGCGCAACGGAACACGCAATAGCCAGCCAATTTAAATAACGTCCCTAAACTTTTATTTGTGTTGTTTACTGTTACATAAACTTTTGGACGTAATAACTTTGTCGCTATTTTCGGTTAATATATTTTTTGGTCCACCACAAGATAATACGTTCAGTGAGGAGACTATAATTTATGGACGAATCAATCAGATTTACGATAACAAGTCTTGAATTCTGGCCCAGAATTCATTCATCCACTCGACTAAATAGTGTTTCGGCGTCATAGCTGATGTATTTTTGTGATAAAAACTCAAAATCCAATTCCTCGCACTAGCCATCAACTGTAAATCGTAATCTTAACTTCTCCTACTGGTTTAAAACCCCCATTTAGGCCTTGCAAATAGATGGACATTAAGGCCACTCAAGTGTCACTCAAAGGTCGTTCCTAAATCAAAGTCTCACCAGTTCCTTTAGTAGTAATTGTGTTACTGAACAGTAATCACCTTGATTTGTACACTTCGACAAGTTGATTAAAATAACGTTTTACAATCAGTGACAAGGACTATACAAACTGGATATTATCATTAAGACCATGAATAATGACAAAAGTATTTACAAGTGTGGTTTCATTTGACCACTTTTACAATGGTATATCACTGATGCTGGCCTGTAGCGAAAGGCTTTGAAATTTCTTTCACATTCCAAACATCAGATTTGTAAAGTCACACCACAGATATAGAGCACGTTTTAACGTGACCACAATGTGTTGTAAAGAGAATTTAGTTCGTTCAATCGACACGAAAGGGATGTTGAAGAGCTATGCCAAGCAAAGTTTCCATGTAATTTACATTCATATTATTTTCTACAGTTACCTTACTTGCATAATTACACTACATAACACCTGTTTGAAGAAGGTGTGTTTTAATTTTATTTACCTGGCAATAAGTTGCCCATACAGTAGGTTTAGATGTATCTTCAAAATATTTTATGAAGTGACGAAGCTGTATGTCTTATCTTATCTCTGCCTACAACAAACATATCGTTTAATGCTTACCCTGAAACCTTAATATATCGAATAAAACTAAAATTGGCGAATTGGTAGACCTGATACAAGTAGATAGTTTACTGATCACTCCCTAAACCGTACATTCCATGCACGAACACAATCAGAAGATCGGCGTATCAGTAATCTGCAAAGTTAATAACACAAAATGGAAAATTTTGAATAACGGGTTAGCCATTTTAAGTATTGCTAAGCGTCATTCCGGAAAGAAAACTGACTCTAATTGTAGAACTACAATACAAATCGGTTACGGCAAGTATCACGAGAGGAAATTAAAGTGCTTTAATGATTAGCAATTATTATCTCGAACATCACTATTTTCAGTGAGTAATGGATGAATTTTATTTATTCGAACTTATCACTCATTTACTTACAAATTTGACTCCAGGCATTTTCTATTTCATAATGCCTTGAACTAGCGTTTCGTAAAGCTTGCTTGGAAAACCTAAAAACTTAAAACTGTCATAAGATCCATTATCATTATTGTTAAAACAATACATTCGGGTTGGTAACTAGTAATCTGAGAATAAAATTTCGGTGCCTAAAACGGAAATAGGTTCTCTGGTTATTTGTGTCATGAGTTAACAGCGTAGCAAGTGACTGTGATTCAAAATTTAAACTCAGCCATAAGACATCAGGAAACAAACCATGATTGACGCTGAAAACGTTTTACATCAATGTAAAATGTAACATGAAAAACGTTGCAAATTTTCGACTCATTCAGTATTGTTTGTTTGAATCTTTCAATCGATTTGTTAGAACTGCAACTGGTCAGTCTATAGTTGGCATATGTGCATACTGTGCTTATTGCCTCGATATAGCTTTAATTCACGAGTCCCAGAGTGAACATCGACTCTGAGATACAGGTGCATCCAGCTGACGAGCCACTATCCATCTCTGCTTACTGGTGCAAATTTTCATTTTTAAAAACATGAGAAATCTACCTTAAAGTGAAAACTCTGAAAACAGTTGCCGAAATGATAACAATTACATACTAATAATAAGGATTCTGTATGACTGGCAAAAGTTTTGCACAATGAAGTACCAAACGATGTACCAAACTAATAAAATTGCCAGATCACAATACAAAAATGAAACATCACAAACCCTGGCTGACTGAACAAGCGCTCTTCAAGTCAGACATAACACCGTTTATATCCCATCAATAATTGGAACCGTCCAGTTCTCTGTGAACACACTGGAATATTTAAACGCTTCTGGGGATATAAACTGCTTCTTCACCCCGCTGACAGACAACCGTGAGAAGAAATCTGACCATAATTAAGCAACGATTTAATAACTGTGCGGTAGATCTAGATATCTTGATCAGCTACTCTCTTCCTAGTTGCTTCAGTAACAAAATATATTCATTTTCTCGCAAACACAGAAGTTGTGGATAAGTTACTGTGTCCATGAGGAGTTGTTCGATAGGACGACCAGCAGTAACTCTGCAATTTTAACTGTTTTTCAGATTCTGTTCATGAGTGGCGTATATTCACAAATCTCGATTATTTTTCTGTTTCTAAACTCATATAAGGTGTACGTCCTCTTTTAATTATCTGCCAATATACTTCTTTGTCTACTGAGGAACATGCCTAGTAGCAGCGTTACCACCAGTGCTTATACTATAACTGCAAAGACGATTAGTAGACGCCTCAAGTCGTGAGTTACTGATTAGTCAAAATGCCTGTTTCTAGTAACGGGATTACAAGAAATCTTGAGTCGAAGACAGAAAAAGAGTCTCAGTGTAATGAACACAACGTGGTTCACTCGAATACAGAGACCGAATCCCTTAGTAATAAGCATCACATTTCTTCCCATGTCCCTGCATATAGTAAGACCAGCAAGCGAAAAAGATATAGGAGAGGAAAGCGTTCCAGACTAATGGTGTTTTTCTGCTATTACTGGACGAAAATGACACAATAACGACTATTGTATCGCATCTTCTAAGCTCGTTGAAGAAGGGACATGGGAGTCGAATGTAATTTTTGCAGTGGCTGGCTCCTCTGTCGCATTGTCACTGTATGGCGCTACGGATTCGAAATGGCTTTCAATTTATATCAACACTCCGCTTCATGTTTTGTGTACTTTATCGTATTTTAACTGTATCATGCATTGCTTGATAACTTCATCATCCGCGATTTCGGGAAACAGCCAAATCTAAGTTAGGATTATGGCCCATCACATCTAACTGAAGGCACATGTTTCGGGTCTCTCCTAGTTGTCACCTTAGTCCATTCACATTTCTATGAAAGCACTTGATGGTTTGCTTTATTACCTGGCATTCCTGAACAAAAGAATGTCTCCGGGTTTCCAAACAACTTGCTGGAAATGTGGGTGGTGCCACACGATAAGGTGAGGACGGAAAACCTTGAAAGTTAGATTTTTTCTTACAAATGACCAGTTTATAGTTGAAGATGTTCATATCTAATCACCAGTCGGAACTGGAGACCATTATGCAGTCGTGTTTAACGTGACCACAAATGGGGTGCTTCTATATTTTGGCTATACTAGCACAGACTGAACGACGATGATTGGCATTTTTAACAATCCACGTGTTCACTGGAGTGGTAATGACTGACAAAAAATGGCATATGAGAGATAGTGAGGGATATCATTCGGAATGCCGTCTTACGCAATGTATCTCATGGTAAGCATATACTCGTCAAGCGAAGGTCTTGGGTTACGCGATGCACAGAGCTCTCTTTTCAATCCATACGGAGGGGCTGGTCCAACCTGTAGGTCTCCGTAAAGGATACTGGCAGCGGCTTTTATTTTGGATTGAGAAACAGATGCAACACCAAAGTTCGGAGAAATAGGAGACCTTTCCAAATTAAACTAACAGCCAAAACACAAGCTATCCCCAATTATCTCTACAGTATCACGAGTAAAAGAAAATTTGCAAACAAAGAGGTTTGTGCTCCTAAACGGTCAAATTGACATTCTATCGACTTAGAGATGCCAGGAGTATTTCATGCCAACTTCACGGACCAACTTACTCAGGAAACCACTAACGTAAATGTCCCTCAACTCTAGTTCCAACAATCTACGGAATATCAAACTAACTTTCGCATTAGTACTGAGAAAAGAAAAATTCCTGCGTCTGGGAAAGTCACCAGGATACGACAACAACTGACCTATAATCCTAAAAATATGAGCGGAAGCCATTAGTACACTGCTACTCGATCTACTTAAGAACTTGTAGTCGCATTAGACCGTAACCACACGACCTTTGACGCCGAACATATAATTACCGAGGAGATTTATATTCAGCAGATAACACGAAGAGAAGGTTAATTATGTAGAATTCGGGAGCATTCAATCTAATTAAATTGAATGACATGGCTCAGTCTTGCGGGAGTGGTCATTCTTGTGTAAATTATCTCTTTTATCTGTATTAACCAAATTGTTCTACATCCAGCCTAAAAGTGTTCTTCAGAGACACAAACAATGTCGTCAGTTGTCACTATACGATGAGCCAGCGTAGACAATGATACCACTTCCGGGTAAGATCTTATAGACTAGGTAGTCACATTATGACAAATCTACAATTTTGGGATTAGGCATATTATTAGAGCAGTAGACAATAATTCTAGATTTGTAAGAACGATGAAAGAAACACAGCTTGTTAATAATCCTCAGTCCCACTGTTTGTCGATATTTTACATGTGTTAACCTATTATTCTCTTAGTCCTCCGATTAATGCTCAAGTGTATCATCATAATATGTTGATTAGTACTGATAATTTGCTAGCTCAGTCGATAATGATAACAGGTCATCTATATTTTACTTAACACTACTCTCTATATGCACTCTCTGTTCTTCCTCATTCCAACCTTGACTTCCCTCCTTCATTGGAACCTGCTCCACCTTGATAAATATCCCAACTCATTGTTTTTTATCACTGCCTTCTCTCTTCTGGAGCCCCTAATCGCAGTTTACTCTTGCAACATGAGCTAGTATCAATTTAATCTAATAATTTATCATACCTCCATCTGTTCCACTAATAAATGTTAAGCATTGGTTATCGCTCATATCCAAATGCCTTGCTGCTCCTCGGTTTCTCTTTTATTTTTTCTCTTCAGAATCTTGCTTTGAGGGTGAAGCCATGTAACTTCTGACATCTGGAACAAGCTTGACGAACGCGCTTTCCCAAGGTCATAGCTCGAACCAGGCGTTCCACAAGCCTACTTTATAACAACTATAAACTTAAAAAGCTGCATTACATAAATACTTAGCACTACCGAAAACCTATTACACTTTTTGTCGAGATTGGATCTGGTATATAACGTGGACGCTATGCCCCTTTGGAAACTATTCTTATGAAAACACATTATATCTGAACGAATGAACCGCTATCAACTTTTATAGATTATAATTACTAAACAAGCTTGTTTGGGATGCATACTGTGAACCAGTATATGTTATAAATTGTAGATCATGCCTGTAAAAATGGCGTGTACCTGCTAATGCAGAAATATGTTAATATTATTATATTAATTATTAGTCACTATGGTCTCACAAAACCAAAACAGAAAAGAAACAGAGCGCTCTCTAAGTGTTCAAAGGGTGATAGAGAATACATCAAGCCCTTTACAGGTCAGTCACATTACTCCCAATAATAACGAATGCAATGGAAGGACTGATAATCGAACAAAGTCCGGAATACATGGGTGAAAATCAGATCCTACAAGAAGTACAACATGAGTTTGCATAAGGGAGTTACTGTATATTTTATCTCCTGATAATATAGGACGGCTGGTCGACCTGAAGTGACCATATTATATAAATTCATGCAATATGCCTCCATTTCTCGAAAGCCTTTGACATAGTACCTCACTTACTTCCCGGGTGAAGGTTGAGAAGATAGGTTTTACTGACCCATTTATATTGTGGCTCCGAAACTACTTAAATAACAGGATGTCTCCCACCGAGGTAAATAGAATGCACGCCAGTTGAAAGGCCTTAAAGTCAGTAGTTATACGAGAAACGATCTCAGGTCCAATCTACACGGCTTCACTGATCTATGCAGACAACGGAAACATCTGGAGGTCCACAAAAATCAAAACGGACTCGCTAAACCTTCGAAAAAGGAGTACAGCGATAAATGATTGGACAGTAGACAGTCTGTTAAAATGTAACTGGTCGAAATGTCATGTCGTGAACATTCTGTCTCACTCGGCAATAAGCACTTACACTCTACATCGAAACCCTCTGCTGACTGTTTGCTTCAAGCTGGAGTTTTGGACATGTGTCCACAGAGAGCTTAGACATCATACCAACTTACATGGGGACACAGTCAAGACAAACACAACTCTCCAGTTTATGAAAAGTCAACTTGACACAAGCACCCTATAGTCGTTCCTAACACTGTTTAAAATAAACGCTCGGCTTGCCGATTAAGTTCACAGTGTCGTTACACCCCCGGAAACACATGTAAATCTCTTGAACCGAGTACGGAGATGGGCATCCAAGTAAGTGTTAGGTCTAAAACGTAAATCCTACGATGACAGACTACATTCTCATTCTCATTAAGCCACAGGAGAATAAGAGGTACACTCTTGCTTTTAACACTGAAAGTTACCGTCAACAAACCTCCTGTCTGACAAGATGATAATTACTAGCACCTAGAAACCCTACTTTCCTAAACCAAACATACTCACACCACAACACATAGAAATCCACAAATAGCTACCTAACTGACTGGATTTAATGTGGTCAAGTGGCCAGAATACGACGTATTCGACATTATCGAATACGTGGAGCTGTACCTAAAAACAAGGAGCTGTAGCAAAGAAATCGATTGATTGATACAAGCTCGTGACAAAGATATTGGACTTCGGAGATGTCAACCTTGAAACACGCAAATTTATGAAAACACCAGGTTACAGCATCGCTACAATTTTTGATGCGAAATTCCCAGGAAAGCTTGATGACACCTTAATAAATAGGCTGTGCTTGTCAGTAGTATGCCAGCATGAATTTCACACTGATTTTTGGTCCACGTTGCCAGTCAGTGAATGGCATCTTATGTCGAAACACGCTTCTCGATGGGACATTGATTGGGATTACACTACTGAATTGCATATCATTCTGAAAGCTGCAGTGTCTCTTTCCTTTCGCTATGGTTATATTTTCGGAAATGGGGATTTCGGCCTCCATCACGTCGTGTCATATGCTCTCGATATATCCAACAAAAATGTCGATATTACACTCATTGAGACGTTAGCTAATTGTTTAAAAAGTCTTCGTTCTATTACAGACATTAGCTATATATCTTGGATCAATTCTTCGAAAGTCCTTAAGCTCCTTCATGGTCTATCTAAGGAAACAAATTTCCATGTTTTCAAGAATACCGTTATCATATGTGCATTTATTTTTCTTCATCTTCTTGTAAATAACAAGCTTGATGCTAGCCAAGAGCCTTTCAATGAATGTGTTCAACTGTCAGCTTTTGGTACTGAAGTCTTGTTTCTCATCGCAGAATTGATTCAGAAGTTTAATGTAGAATTTGATACTTTGCAAATACCGGATAAGTTTCAATTCAGCGTGACTACTTTTGATTCATTTCCCTCAGAGCTACAAGCTAAGTTGCTCTTTTTGGTTTTCACTCGTATTGTGAGCTCACCATCAACCAACAGTGATTGGGTTTCATTTTTGAAGCCTTTACGTAACTTACCTGAGCTGTGTGCCTCGATAATCAATTTTTGTTTAAAATGCAATAAAGAACTGTGTCACGAGCTGTGGAAATTTGTCACAGATGAATGGTCTTTTTCTTTGTATAAATATTTAGAAAACGATGAAACTGATAATGTTTTTCGTATTACAAACCCAGTTTGTCTGCATACAAATGCTTCGCTCCATATGGAATCTGGAAATGAGTTATTGAAGAAAATTCTGTCTGTCCTTACGAAAAACTCGAATTCCGTTAAGGAAAATGAAGTAGACAAGTACCATGCAAGGTTGTGGGTCTTGTCAAGAATCTTAGTCCACTGTTCACCATGTTCAATAATTTCATTATCGGATGTAACTGATGTAGTAGACTACTTAGTATCTCATTGTAACGATTCTGTTTCCAATCCCATGACTTCTAGTATATACACCGCGTTCAACTTTTTCGAAGAGGTTTGTCATCTCTACTGGGGATCAAAAAATTCAGCAATCGATAAATTGATCTTTAAACTTTTTGATTCACTTTTGACTACAGATAATCCAAGAACTTTTTCTACGTTCTCATTTCATTTTATTCACCTTATCCAAGAATTATCTTATAAATATAATTGTTTAGATGTGTATAGAACATTTTGGGTTTGTCTTTTCAAACTACTGAACAAGGTAAATGATCAGATACTAAAACAATCTACCATGTTGTTTGATTTGTTTAATAATGAAGGATTACTGGATGTAGCTGTTGCAATTTTAAAAATTCTTAGTCGTGAAACATATATATTATTGTGGACAAGTGAGTGTAAACTATTATTCTCTGTATTTGTTGATAGTCTAATGTTGGGACTTGGTATCGGTAGTTTTCTAAACGATGTTCCCTTTCGTGGACTTTCCCTTTCAACCTTTATTATCTTCATTGTCTGTGAGTATCGTAATAACAACACAAGTCCACATTCAAAGCACCAAGCTCGTTCATCTGAATGGGCCTGGAAATCGTATGATTATCTTATAGATTTTGATCTAATGGAATTGACAGAATCAAAGTTTGTTTCCAAAACACTCTGGAATACTGTCAATTATCTTGAGGAGGTAAGTTTATTGACATCTCTTACTCTGCTTTTTGATTGATACTATTTTATAAATTCCTTGTTGATACAACACAATATTAATTTTATCTTCGGTTGGTTAAGTAGTTGGCCAGGTGTTACGTATGCCTGAACACCGATTACCACGACGCGCTATGCTTACTAGTGTAGGGGATGGTTGGAAGAGAGTTAAGGGCGGCCAAACAAAAACATAGCATCAGTGCTTGAAGTCACTAACTTCTAGTCTGAGCCATGTTGGCAGATGCAAACTACTTGGTTGAGGTCCGCGTGACTATCATAACCAATGGCTGGAGACCCTGTGTGACATGGCTCAGAATCGATCACAATGGCGTAGGTGTATACACTCTTTGTCTTCCCTTACACTATGAGATTAAAATTGCTTCATAACTTTTTTTTCCTTCCTATACTATATCCTTATATACAGTCTTTCTTTCATATATTAACACCACTAAATTAACTACTTCTGTGAATCCGGCGTTCATCTTGTTGTGCTAACGAGGTATGGCAACTTGTACCGATGCATATATGTGCCTGGTCCTACGTTGTAGCTGACTGACTGGTTAAGTAGTTGATCAAGAGATCTTATTTAAAATACCAAATCTCTAGTCGATGTGACATTTTTGTTATGTCCTGTTTCTTGGCGTTTTGTGGACTCAACCACAATGCGAATCCATAGGGTTAGTTGAAAAAATTGCCATTAATGCACAGTAAGCTTGTACAATTAATTTGGTATATTTTTCTGCAATATCCAAATAATAATATTATGCTTAATTCAAAATCCTGTAAACGGTATCGCGGATTTGTGAAGTGGTGGCCCATCAATTCGGTCATACGGCCTTCAAATAGTGGTTAACAGATGGGGAATCTAATCCTCAGAGCAATATTTGTAATAAATAATTCACCAACTAGATATAGATTCATTTACTTGGTTTTGAGCCACACCCATTATGTTAAGATTAGTAACACTACGCAGTTGGTCGAACCCATCTGTGTCGATGAGGTTTAAACTAGCGGAATCACGCTTAAAACTTGAACCTCTTGACATCTAACCCACTGTTCCACAACAACATTTAATGGTATAGTAGAGGGTTTCACTGGATCTTACATCGTATTTGTCACTTTTAATTTAGCACGACGAATTATTGTATGTGCGCGCATATACGCACTAGGCTTGATTGTTTACTGCATTTTTTAAGCGTCTTCAACATTCAATTTCGCTATCTCGTCATCTTACTTTTGGAGATAACCATGTCCCCGACTTACGGAAGGCCAACTGTTATCAAATATTGACCTATGTACTCTGTATATACCTAAGAATATACAATAAATTAACGCATGCACCAGGTACTTGGGTATGAGCCGTACTTTAGATATGAGAGCTAATAGTACCACCACGTTGCTCAGACCGAATTGGATAAAGAGGAGTTCGAACGTGGGGCTAAGTGACTGTAATCCTAAGGTCTTAACCGCTGAACCAGCGCTCCGTATACTTAAGATTCCTGAGGTGGTTTGTTAGTTTTGATTTTACTACAGTTCAAATTTCGTCTTTCTGTGTTTTACAGTAAAAGATTGGAATGGCGTTCATAACGCATATTTTAAGTGTTTCACTTTCTTAAGGTATAAGAATTTCGTAGATTACTACACTGCTTCCACTTGAATTTCCACAAATAATACATTGTTGATCTGCCCCCAAATGCCCTGGTACGGCCGAGAGTGGGGAGAGTCCACTCCCTCTCGAAATGCTCTCACATGGCCACGCAAATATATAGCCTCTGCCAGGGAAGTCCTACCCACTGCCTTCTCGTGGAGGGGGTGTATTTTACGGAAGTGAGAGGACGAAAAGCGAATGTCCGGCGCTTTAACCGGGTTGGTGGACACGGAGGGTCCACCTAGGGAAGTTGGAAAACCCTGATTCCAAACCAATGGTGAACATGGGCTCTAGTATCCTGAAGGAAAGAATGGCGAATGAACCTATTGTTGGTCAACGGCTACCATGGGACTGCATCTCCATACGATGCTCCACTGCCTTGTGGATCAGACCTTTAGGTCAAAGGCTCTGGTTGTGGCCCCCTAAGAAAACCACCTGCTTCGGTTTGGGCACCCGGTCAGTATCACACACAAATAAACGAAATGATGAATTCTATTGACGATACTATTCTCGCTCATATTAGAAGCAAGACAATTTACACTATTATTATTATTATTATTATTATTATTATTATTACTATTATTTACTACGTCGCTTTTTCACTCCCTTTATTCCCAAATTGTATATCCTTCCTTTCCAACTTATGCAGTAGCTCGTCCATGGTGGAAACTCTGTCCTATCTAAACGATCTCCAGTCACTGTCTGGTTGAAAGTGAATGCTTCCACCGATTACGAGTACTGAAGCAGTCGTTCTGAAACCACGTACGCCGTTCAAGCTGACCTCCTTCAACGTTCGCACACGAATGCAGATCGGACAACAGATGGGGCTGGCTATGTCTTTAGAAAGTCTTAATGTTGACGTTTGCTGTCTATCCGATACCCGTATTCAAGACTCTAGTGAAGTACTACAAATTAGCTCTCCATCTGTCGCTTCTAAAAGCTTGTTTCACGTGCGCTTATCCGAGAACCCTGTGGCATCTTCGTCTGGTCTTGCAGGCGTTGGTGTTGCACTAAGCTCTAGGGCTGAGGCAGCACTAATCGATTGGATCCCCATTAACAGTCGGTTATGTGCTGTTAGATTAGAAAGTTCCATCAAAGTGAGAAGAAATCGGCGTGAGAAACGGTGTCTTTTCGTCATCTCCACCTATGCCTCGACAGATTGCAGCCCGGATGCAATCAAGGATGAGTTTTACCACCAGTTAACAGTTCTTCTCCAGAAAGCGCGTTCGACAGATATTGTAGTACTAGCCGGAGACTTGAATGCACAGGTCGGGCGTCTAGGCACAAAAGAGAGTCGTTTAGGTGGTCGATGGGGACTTGTTGGTCGCAGGACAGATATGCAACTGTGCATAGACCATAACCTGTTTCTGGCTAGCACTAACTTCCGGCACAGTCATCGCCGGTGTGCCACCTGGCGTCCTCCCTCTGCATCTCAAGCCTGGACTCAGATTGATCACATCGCGATCAGCTACCGCTGGCGTGGTTGTGTACAAGACTGCCGCTCCTTTTGGAGTACCTATCTGGAGTGTGATCATGCCCTGGTCTGCGCCAATCTCATCTTACTTTTCAGTGGCCGAAGGATTGACCACCACCAACGGATCGATGTTAGTAAACTGGCTGCAACATCTGTTGTAAGTAAGTATCGAGCGGAGCTAGCTTCTAGGCTAGCTACCATCCCACCGAAAAGTATAGATGAGCATTGGTTGCATCTTCACGACGCCATGAAAATGGCGAGTAAAGCCGCTTGCGGCTTCGCGAAACGTCCCGCTTACAAGCACTGGGTTTCTTCTGGCTCCTTACAACTGATGGAAGCCCGTCGGTCTACTCCGGGTGACCGTAAGTTTGACCACAAACGAAGGCTGTTACGTAATGAAATCGGGCAAAGCTTGCGTAAGGACCGGGAAGCCTGGTGGTCGGAGCGTGCTAATGAGATGGAAGCAGCAGTTGCATCTGGTAACTGCCGGAAGCTCTTCCAACTCATCCGAGCCACTGGCAGCAAGAAGTCTGGTGTGAGTGAAACAACCTACGAGGATGACGTGATGCCAATCAATAACATCTGTCGACGTCTTGGACGATGGGCGGAATTTTTCGAAGGGCAGTTCAACTGGCCTGCTGCTCCGGCAGCACCAACCAGTTTGTCCTGCCCCCCATGGCCGGTGATGACTGATCCACCAAACGAGGCGGAATTCCGCAAGGAACTCCAACTCTTGAAACGTTACAAATCACCGGGCCCAGATGACTTACCTCCGGTTCTTTTTAAAGATGGTGACTTTCTGACTAAGGAATTGACTGTGTTGTTTGGAAAGGTTTGGGAGCAAGAAAGTGTTCCAACATCTTGGAATGAGTCAATAGTCGTCCCTATCTTTAAAAAGGGTTCACGTTGTTCCTGTAACAACTATCGGGGGATAAGTCTACTTCCGATTGCGTCCAAACTATTGGCTTCTCTCATTCTTCGTAGGTTGTTTAAAACTCGAGAACGTTTGACTCGCGAGGAGCAGGCTGGTTTTCGTTCTGGTCGAGGATGCATTGATCACATCTTCACCCTCCGCCAAATGTTAGAACACCGTCATACTTATCGCAGGCCAACAATCGTAGTGTTTCTTGATATCAGGGCGGCCTTCGATTCGTTGGACAGGACTGTTCTCTGGGATTGTCTGTTGAAGAAGGGTGTGCCTGAGAAGTTCATTAACATCTTAAAGGCCCTGTATACGAACACCTCAGGCAGAGTGAGGGCATACAACCACCTTTCTCCCTTGTTTCATTCGAGCAGTGGGGTTAGACAGGGTTGCCCGATCTCCCCATTCCTCTTCAACTTTGCCATCGACGACATCCTGGAAACAGCTCTGATGGATGTAAGTAATGGCGGTGTGGATATGTTGCTTGGAGAACGACTTCTCGACCTCGAGTATGCGGATGATATTGTCTTACTGTGCGATAATGCCAAAGGCATGCAATCAGCACTTAATCAGTTGGCAATCAGTGTCCGCAGGTACGGCATGTGCTTTGCACCCTCCAAGTGCAAAGTACTTCTACAAGACTGGCAGGATTCTAATCCTGTACTCACCCTGGATGGTGAGCAGATCGAAGTAGTTGAGAAGTTCGTGTATCTAGGTAGCTATATAAGTGCTGGTGATGGCGTGAGTGATGAGATTGATGCACGTATAATGAAAGCCAGAGCGGCTTATGCCAATCCGGGCCACCTTTGGCGCCTTCGTGATGTTAGTCTGGCTGTAAAAGGTCGGATCTACAACGCGTCGGTGAGAGCAGTTTTGCTCTATGCTTGTGAAACCTGGCCTCTCCGAGTTGAGGATGTTAAACGACTCTCTGTGTTCGATCATCGTTGTCTCCGAAGGATTGCTGACATCCAGTGGCAACACCATGTTAGTAATGCAGAGGTTCGGCATCGTGTGTTCGGGCACAGAGACTATAATTCAGTTGGTGTCACCATCTTGAAACACCGACTTTGGTGGCTTGGACATGTTTTACGAATGTCGTCCCAGAGAATTCCACGTCGTGCATTATTTGCCGACTCTGGGAGTGGTTGGAAAAATTGGAGAGGTGGTCAGTGTATGACATGGTGTCGTGGCATGAAAGAAAGCTGCAAAGGGCTAGCTTCTGTTGGTCCTTCACGACTCCTTGGCTGGGGTTCGAGAGATGATGCAACACAGTGGTTAGAGACGTTATCAGATATGGCTCAGAATAGAAGCCAGTGGCGATCCTGCTGCAACCTTCTTTTACTTTCTACATAAAGAGTGGTTTTAACTTTCTTAACTGAAAGAGTCTTCTGGTTGTACATTTCAGTCTCCCTTATCTTTTCATCCCTTCTCTTCCTACTTTCATTATTTTGTGTGGCGCATATGTATCTGGTGTCCTTTTGTACCAATATATATGTGTTTAAATAAATAAAAATAAAAATTGTTGATCTACATAAATAATAAGCATCCAATTATTTTATGCATCTTCGTAAATACATATTTGCTACAGTTCTCTAATTTACTGCAATGATCAATAGTTTTATTAAACCACATCTGTTGTTCTACTATTTATCCGATGAATTTGGTAACTGAACTACTTGTGTTTTTTGTGAAACTTAAAGAACCCTGGAGATTTTTAAGATGTTTAGTGCTGTTCACGGAAAAAAATACACTAAAGAAAAGTTCTTTTCGGATGAAGACCATGCAGAATACAATGAAGATGACAATCAGCCCCTTGTGTTAATAAAAATATCAAGTATCTTTAATCATTTGGGTTTTTGAATCTCTGATTTACTGCCAAAATATCTGCTGACGAGTTTGATTTACGAGAATCGTTTGTTTATGTAGTTGTAGCAAAGTATAGGACGGTAAGAAAGCATGTTTTAATGACTGCTGTGGACTTTCTAATGTGTTTTGGCTAATAGAATGGAGGATAAAAATAATATATTACCAGTTATGGGAAGTATTTTGGATTGAAAAAGAATATTACTGTACTTTTATTTCTTAGGTAATGTTTACATAACGTCATAAGCAAAAAAAGGATGGTGGCTAGCCGTGGAATCTAGAACGCACGCTTCGTCTCATTTGGGACTCGTCATCTGTATGTACCTGCATTCCAGTGAACATCAACTCTCGGATGCAGGTACATCTAGCTGACGAGTCCCAAATGGGACGAAGCGTACGTCCTAGACTCCACAGCTAGCCACCATCCATTTTTGGTTGTGATGCTTGTGACTATAAGTTTGTGGCTTGTCATCAATTATGTATTGTATTGTATAAAATTCCAGTGTCCCTCAATGTTTAATCCAATTTTTGTTCAAGGAATCTGAAAAATATTCAATTGATCTATGGAAAAATATTCTGTCATCAATTACGATGAAATGGAAGACAAATCTTGGTGAAGATTACTGGTTATCTATACAAAAGTCACCTCTCATAAATTATTGTCCTGATTGTAAAGAGAATATTGGAGAATTATTAGATGATATAATTATTTCAAGTACCAGTAATGTAATCGCTGATTGTACAGAGGGTTAATTTTTTCTAAGTGGACAAATATCCTGATGTATATTTTGAAAGCATATATATATAAGTTCAAGAGTAATATACTTGTTCTGTTATTTACTTAACGAAAAGAATTTCATAGTTTATAAAGATAATATAAATAAAATATATCAGTCTATTTTCACCAAATTGAGTTTTGGCACCAAGATTAATCGTTCCTAACTGCTACAACTCACATCGTCATAGTGTATGTGCCGGAGAGAAAATCAACAGGTGAAAACAAATGATAGTATCAGCAATGATTTAAATTTAACTATAGGGAATATAGTGTTAAGAAATTAATGAGATCTCAAAATGACAAGTTAAGGAAATGAGATTTAATGCTAGATAAATCACAGTGGCGCAGTCGGATTAATTCTCTATCTTCCTCTAAATCCTGTGCTATGTAATCTGGTATCTCTAACAACAGGTTGAGACTGTTGTGAACTGTAAACTAGGTGTGTGTTAAAGTGATATAGTATTGTAATGTGTTGTATTTCATTTTACTTAGTCATAGTGTTCTAAGTGTATCATTTTAATCTGGCTACCGATTTTTCAAGTAGGCAAAAATAAGAATATGTTATGATGTAAAGTATGAGCAATGTATACAATGGTGAGAGAAAAATAAACAGCAAATCCAAATCATTTTATGAAGTTATATAATGATAATATTGAAGTAAGTTTGAATACGGATAAATATGTCCAAACCAAAACATGCCAATTTGTCTACTGAATCGTTGACTGTTTAACTGAAGTGTTTAAAGATACAAGTTTATTGCTTTTGAAGTTTGAGTGACATAGATGAAGATTAATCCCATTGGTGTATATGTACTTGATGTGTGAGCGAGAATGACAATGATTGGTTGTTTTGCTGAGTCAGACATTAGATAGGGTGACAGGTGTAAGATGAGTTATTTATATTCCCATATTCTTATTATGTATTGACTGTTCCTTGTGTCGGATTTCGGTGTGGAAATGTATTGACGTTATAGTCAGGCTAATCTCGTGTTCTTGGTCTGAGTTGTGTTGAAGTCCTGTAGAATAGACACTGGGTGGAAAATGTAGTGTAGATATTCGTCTAAGGTAAATTAACGTCGCACATACGTGTAAAAAGTGAAAGGACTTTGAGATGGTGAAGATTTGTAGCTCAGGTGGGTGATTTTGATGTGAGAGAACAAACACACATCAATAAGTGAAAGGACTGTTATAACAAGAAAGCCTAGCGTTATAACAAGTATCCTACAGTTTATAACAGTACTCACTCCTTGTCTGATTACAGATTTTGAATCTCAATGTCACTTCATACAACTACCTACCGATTTTGTTTCTACCTTTCAAATTATATTTTATATACCTAGTGTCTTGTGACCACTAATAATGTTTCATTATTTTGACTCATTTACTTTTCTTTCATCCCTTTAATTTCCGTATATAATGTGCTCTTACAAAGTGTAGCATCTCTGAATCATGTGGATTTATGCTGTTCTACATCTAAACTTCAGTGAGTGGTTAAATTAAGTGAATAGATGGGGCATTAGGTATACTGATTATTCTCACAACATGACATTTTAGTAGATTTGAAGTTAATCTTTTTAAACAGTGAAATATCAGTTGAAAGAGACAAAAAAACGTAAGTCACTCGTAAGAGCCTGGTGGTGTTATCTTCCAAAGTTTTTAGACGTTTGCAATTGTTTCATTAAGTCATAATTTTGTAGATATTATGTAAATTTTACTATTTCGCTTGAAAATCGAGTAACGATCAAAGTTATCCAAGAGGTACACATTGATAGTTGGTAAAATGATCAGCTTACAACGGGAGAATACAAATAGTTTGATGGAATAGGATTATGATATATCTATATTTCTCAATTAAAAAGATGTGAATCCCAAACAACCGGGGAATATATACTCTTCAAGTGAGGTTTTCCCAAATGGAGATGAAACACTGATTAAGGATTCACAAAGGGGAAGTTGTATCGAATACAAAATAATATTGTATGAGAGAGAAAGTATTTGCAAATTAAAAAGTAGTTTCTTGTCTATTTTTGTATCATTCAAGCATCTACCTCATAATTTTCTCATGTAGGATGTTTTTGCAGGATACCCAACCGTTGTCGAAGGGTATTAAATGGATAATTTAAAATATACCCGACATTGATCGGTTCCTAATGGAGTGAACTTATATTTTTCTTTTCTAATAAAACATAATGGTAGACACTCTTAGTGTAACGTACATTTTAGTTATAAATGAGTCGACTGGTAGACTAGTAGGGATGAATTTAAGATGACAGCACACGAATCGATGCAAAATAGAATTATTTCCACTCATATAACTCATATCTTACTGATCTACAAGAATACTAGGAGATAGCAGATTGTACTGTAACTACAAAGAACTACCTTAAATTAGGATTGATAAATGAGTGGGTCGTGTACACTGGTTGGTCCAACAGTAAAATGAATTGTTCATTAAAATTATTCAAACCACTTAGCAGCATTAATCATGATGTGAAGCGAAAAAAAGTTTTTTATCTTACTAGGCAACAACCCAAGATGTTGGTTACGATTGTATCAATTTAATGTGGATATAATAAAGTATGATTTATTGTTAATCAAACATCAGCGTCATAATCTTGTAAAAAATAATGGTATATTTATGAAGTAATAAGTTATTTAGGTGGAGTTCTTTGATTTGAGCTGGATGGTTTGGTCTTGAAGCTTTCATAAGTCCCTAAAGTATTATGACATGTCAAATATTGAGTTATGCTTATATGTGTGGACCAGTGTATGAATATATTATTTGGTGTAAGGTATTTAATTGAAGTTAGATTACATTTATCACTTATGTAACAGCATGTTGATCAGCTTTCTAACTATGTATTAACTCAAGAGGAATAGCTTACGAGTTAGTTTCCAGTTTTTAGCCAATCAGTAAATGGACAAGTTCTAATCCCATGTCATTTACTTTTTGTTTAGGCATCCGGTTAGTAAAACCAGTTACCATATAACTAAAATAAAATACAAAGTTGAGTGCTTTTATAAATATCTGGTAAATGAGTTGTTTCTACTTTTGAATGTATGTTGGATTAACAGAGATGGATAGTGGCTAGCAGTGGAATCCAGGACGCGCGTTTCGTCCTATTTGGGACTCGTCAGCTGGATGTACCTGCATCTCAGAGTTGATGTTCACTCTGGTATTCCAACCCAGTACCCTCGCTTCAAACGCCATTGCGTTATCCACTCGGCCACTGAGTCCTGATAGCCACTTGCTTGTGCGATGGGGTGAAGTTTAAATTCAACTTAATATTGTTTGTTTGAATCTTCCCATCTATTTGTTAGGACTGCAACTGGTCAGTCTCCTCTTCCTCTGCTAGCCACTATCCATCTCTGCTAACCATGCTTGTGAATTAAGGTATATCGAGGCAATACGCACATATGCCAATTAGAGACTGACCAGTTGCAGTCCTAACAAATCGATGGGAAGATTCAAACAAACAATACTAAGTTTTATGTTGGATTAAGTTGTAAGTATTTCTTTATGCATAATAATGATTTTTATGCCATGAAAGCAGGATAAATCAGTCATATACACATTATTTAAATTATTGACTGCATTTTTCATGTATATATCTACTAATATATGAAAAAAAATAATTAAATACTCCGTACACATAGATCCATTTATTATCTTTGAAGAAGCGAAAATAGTGATTTGGTGCAAAATAATATGATTTGATTTCACAAGGATCTCATAAGCTACTCACAACCTAATTAATACTTTTAAATCCGAATTATCATACAAATTAACATACTTGTGAATAGGAAGGTGAATAGAAATGAATATAGGTATCGTGATGTGACAAAGGATTAATAACATCATGAAAAAGTTTTGCTTCAGATAAATAAATGAAATATGAGAGGGGGAATTCCAGAACACCTAACTAGTGATTAGAAATCATAGAGTCAACAAATTGAAGATGGTTGTATAATGAAGTGACTAAAAACAGATTGATGGTAATGAAGAACAACATGAGTTGAAATTAGTCAACTAGAATGAAAATTATGAATTCAAGAGAAATGGCAGTGATGTAAAGAAAACTTGAGAGCGAGAGTTGAGATAAAAAATGGTACAATACAATACAATAAATGCAATATTAACAGGGCAAAGAAAGATTCATTACTGTTTCTTTCTGAGTACATAAATCTGGTCTCAGACACTTTATCGTTCTAGATTCGGGGATATCAGTTACTTTACTGAGCTTTCCTGTCTTTGTTTAAAAGTTGATAAGGTCCAGAGAAACAGTTTATTAAGAAAAATTTAACAGTTCTACATACGCAAAGTATGTGTGAATTTCTGTTTTATGCAAGGATTAAGACAGAATATTAAATAACCTGTAATTTGTAAATATTGATCGTACTTCAGTTAATAAAGTATTATTGCAATGAATAGCTGTTTTTTAACAATTACCCAGTGCTCTTTGTAGTGCTTCATATTCAAGATACATTTCAATCAACAAAAGCGAGGAGTCTCGACGTATAAAACTTAACAAGCGTTTCGGAAGTCGAACTGAATTCGGTAGTGTGCTTAATGAATTCCAAAAAGCAGGAACTAATAACTTTATCTTTTCTCAGATTATCGATACTCACTACATTCACGTAGAAAAAAATTTCTGAAGCACATGAGGTTTCAATACAAGTTTGTGGTGTTTCAGTGCACATTTGGTCATAATCGTAAACAACAAGGTCTAACAGCCAATCAAAAACCGTGAGTACTTTAAGTAACATGTGACATTTAAGGTCTAACTTCCTGAATTGCCAGTCAGTGTTCCTTGTGACTTCGGACGGTGATGAATATGTTATAAATTCATCCTAGATGCCTCACAATCACAAGTTTGTTTCAGTTGTTCAATAATGAAATAATAATTCCATTCCCCAGGCGAGGAAAACAGTTTGTATAGACTCAACGTAACCAAAATATGCACACATAGCAGGTTTTTAAGAAATATGGTGAGCGCTTTGCTATGCTAGTGAAGAGGAAAATCAATTCTTACTTAGTAATCACCAATAACTAGGAAAGACCCCAGTTTCTCTAACGTTCATCTTTGTGTAGTCTTCCTTACCATAAATAGCATGGCTCAGAATATAAAAAAGTGTGAAAGCGTGACAAGAACTGTTTACAATAAGAGGTTTGTTGTGGTTGTGTTTTTAAATTAACTATATATACAGCTAGTTTTTCTGCATCAAATGTTATTCTTCCTTCAACGTTAATAATGAAACATCAATAAACGTATTCCAAGTTTTTAACTTTGTCTTACTTGTAGTTTCATGGGGAGGTATAAAGATTATCTTAGCGGGTAGCTGTTTATTAAAATTAGAAACGACTAAGTGTTTGCTTCTATAAGCACTCGTTTCGTTATGAAAAATTGAAGTACTGCATCAGTTTAGAACTTCTGCTAAGACATTGCCATATATATAGCGTTTTATAGCGAGTTGATTTTCTTCGGGATGGGGTCGCTAACCCCATGCCCAACCCTCCTCCTTTACCCGGGCTTGGGACCGGCAGTAACCCCCAGAGAAGCTACAAGCGTAGTTATATATATATATATATATATATATATATATATATATAAGCTTCTTCACTAAGACAATATATTCGGATGAATACTAGCAAGATTTATAGTGCAAAAGAATAAGAACTTTCGCCAAGTCCTCTCGAGATCAGAGACGCTTTAAGTTCTTTGCTGATAGTACTCTTTTCGGGAAAACTTAAAGATCGTACAATTTTTATATTAGGTGAATAAACGTGATGGTAGTCAATATTAAGCACAGTTATCGTCAACTTGTGAATTGTTAGTTCACATAATTTTCCATATCCAGAGATTCATGTAAATCTTTCACTTAGTTGACAGAATTCTTAAGTTACATATCAGAAAACGTATGGATAGCTTCCTAGCTTAATGAATGCAATTCTGAAAAAACATTAAACAAGCAGTTGGACTTTGTTATGCGTATCAAATTCACCACAAAGATAGAATAAGAGATGATAGAATGTATTTGGTTCTTACTTGTTGTGAACAATACTAATCCTCCTACAATTTCATCCAGTCGTTTAGTATTATCAGAGAAATTGTAGGCACCAAATAAACAATTCAAAAACGTCAGGTAGTACTACGAAATTTGAGAAAAATCTGATTACAACATGCATAGTACTATCTACAATTCACAGTTTACATACAATAATTAAATCAGTGGTAAGAACAATTTAGACATTAATCATCAATATGCATAAGATCTTTAATTATGGCGAGACTATAATTTATGGACGAACCAGTCATGTATAAGATAACAGGTCTCAGGTTTTACCACGAAATTCACTCATTCTTTTGAACAAATAGTTTAAGCACTATAGCTGATATCAGTTTGTGGTGAAAACCCCAAACCTAATTTCTAACTTTGATTGCCAACTGTAAATCATAATTCTAGTTCCTCACACAGGTTTATAATTCTAATTTGGTCCTAGTCATTAGGTGGTCACTTTCAAGGTTAGTCTAGGAACGCTCAAAGGTCGTCCATAAATTATAGTCTCATTGAAAAGGTCATCAGCGTCATTTATTGCGAATATAGTTTTCTTCAAGATAAGCTACATACTAATATGTCGGTTTCGTCAAAAATAGTGATACGTGTAATAGTTAGAACTGTTTTTGGTTGTAAAATAACAACCTATATAATGTTCGAAAATATCTTAACCGAAAATTGTTTCAACGTACATTCACTAAACAACTATGGGTGCATATTCAACAACATCCTTAAAAGAGTTCAAATGGTTGTGAACGGAATAGGAGCTTTCGCTTAACGGGCTTCCGTGTCTAGTAGCAGTGGATCACCAATACCTCCAGGCAAAAACCTAGGTATATGAACGATAATAGAGGGAAAACATGAATTTGGTAAATCATGATAAGTTATCCTTAGTCCTTAAGAATAAGTCAAGTTTCCTCTTAAAGGACTCCTGGGAAGTCGCTTGGACTAGCTCAGTCGGCAGCGAATTCCAGCACTTGACAACTCTTACGGGGTAGAAGTTGTGTCTACAGTCTATTCTTCTATGTTGGGTCTTCAGTTTCTGGGTGTCACCTCTTAGGTTAGTGTTGTGACTAAGCTTAAGAAGATGTTTAAGGGGATGACCAGAAGTATTAAGGATACTGCAAGTCATAAGAAGGTCACCTCTAAGACGCGTGTACTCTAACGGGTAAAGGTTAAGTGATTGGAGGCGCTCTTCATAAGGTTTGGATTTGAGTCCCCGGACTGATTTCGTGGCTCGACCTTGGATACGTTCCAGAGTGTCCTTATCTTTTTGAAGGGAGGGAGGAAATACTATGTTTACGTACTGTAAACGAGGACGAATAAAACTATTAAAGATTATGTGGAAGGTTCTACCGTCAAACTGGACAAAAGTGCGCTTCAATGTTACCAGTGCAAGGTTTGCTTGAAAGGCGTTTTTGTCACAGTTTGCATACGATTTCAGGTCATAGGGTACCAACACTCCTAAATCTTTTTCGACTTCGGAAACTTCTAGAGGGGAGTTGCCTAAGTTATAACTATAGTTTGCAACATGTCGCAGATGGACTACTTTGCATTTGGAATTGTTGAAGGCAAGTACGTTGTCGTCTGCCCAACTTTGAAGTCGGGTCAGATCCTCCTGAAGAACCAGAATATCATTATGATTGCGTATCTCTCTCTCCAAAGTTTCACATCATTTGCAAAAAGCAATAAGTCAGAGGAAACTTGTTAAGGAAGATCGTTAATATAAATCAAGAAGAGAAGAGGCCCTAACATTGTGCCCTGGGGGACCCCACTAGGACATTCCATAGTCTGAAAGAGAGTGAAGTTAACCCTGACCTTAAAGTGTTAGTTTTCTAGATATGAAGTGAGCCAGTCAATCAAAGGGGTTTTTATACCCAATCGTCTAAGCTTCTTGATAAGACATGCGTGGTTGACCCTATTAAAAGCTTTTGAGAAATCCAGATAGATGACGTCAACCTTCCTTTTGCGATCAAGGATGGTTGAGTGATGAAAACTAAGTGCGTCAAAATACCAATTAATTGGGATAAAAGCTATGTAACAAGAATAAAAATTAGAAAACTTGCCGTCTGACGGAGAAAATTTAGTTTTAGCTAGTAAATAACGACACGCGAAATACGCGATAGCATGTAACATGTGCACAAACACTCAGAGTTTCAGTTTCACTTCTTGGTCGTCACTTTTCGTGGTCTTTGTACAATCAATTAGAGCATTCAAACAAATTTGTTGTGTGGCGCCTGTGATTCCAATATTATGCCGATTTATGATAGCACATTGGCTTTAAAAATCTTTTACAAAGTTATTTCATTTAATTGACTTTGTCAGTTGTTCATAAAAATACTTAGTGGTGAGCGAATATTAGAGTGTTGTAGGATGTCTTATATATATATCCAATATCTTTGGCACGAGTTTGCACCAACCGTTTCAAATTTTAAGGACCTCCAGATCTTCGCTTTGTCTAGTGAAGATGAGCAGACTGACCCTGAAATTGTCTTTTGTGAAACTACCGACTTTGTAACCTGCCAACTAGCGTGTGCTCTACTTACCTTGGTACAAAATATCCTCTTCTCTTGGTAGCTTACGAACCAAAATAAAAGTCGTTTAATGAAACCCTTCAATGCAATCTTAATCAAAAGAAGTATATGGGATATTGTGTCAAAAGTTTTCGCAAAATCGAGGGCCATTACTTGAATTGGTATTTTACGGTCAGATTTGTTTGCGTTGTTAATGAGGAAGTGAGTATGCAGTTTGTATCCTCGGATGTGTTTAAATATCCTAATGTGGTTGTGGGAATCTGCTTATTTTCAATTATTTTTAAGAGATATGCGAACTGATTGCTGGTGTAAATGATTTTAAACAAGAGTTACAGATAATAAAAATCCTTTTCAGAACTTTTAAGATAGATAAGAACTTCCATTTTACTGATAACAATGTTAATAATGATTTTAGTCATTCCGCTACGAAACAACATGAATTTTTATGTTTGAATGTAGGTAAATTTTCTGTACTGCAGAAAACTCGAACTTCTAATGGGAAAAGTTTCGATTTTTATTCAGACATGCGAATAGTTTGCAAAACGAATTCGTTTGCCTATAGGTATTTAGTTCTGTCCATCATGTTGTAGGGTCAGTGAAATGTCACTGAACCCTAGCCAAATCATTCGGCAGTTGGGTCACTGAATGTTGAACAGATCATCAATCCTTGTCAAGGTCAAGGACAGTCTACGCGCATCAGTCAATGATACGCCATGGACTGGCCCACGCGGTAGTGGTTGTACTTTCGCCTCTGTACTTTCGTGGTTGTACCTTAATTAATATATTCTTGTAATAACGTTCTTTGTGTTGTATAGTCTGCATAGCATCCATGATCCTTTGATACGTCGATGGTTCAATCCACGTAAAGGCTGGTCGTGAGGTGTGACTTCGAAGTTAGCTGGTTCGTCACACCGTCTCTGTTTAACTCTAGCAGGCTCCCAAACATTTCGACATAGACAATCAACGTTGATGTTTTACAATGTATTATGCCACACGATCGTATTTCATGTACGTTTCGTTATACACGCTGCTGTAACTGTGAAAAGTTTAAACATATATGTAATATTCGTCAGGGTTCTAAGTCATTAACTAAGAAGACACTGAATGATGTTTGATTAAAACCAGCTGATTTAGTAAGAATGGTGAAGAATGAGCTATATAAACTGTTTGGAAATGAAATTTTAAATGTGGTTTCTGTACTAACTGCTGATTATTTTGTATCTGATTGTGCGCTGACCATGGGTCTCAAATACATTACGTTCTTCTGTGCTCATCTAGTTCTACATGGACTGAAAAACACTAATAATTCAAATACTTCAAATCATCATAAACAATATCATTAAAGTCACCCTGATAGGTTGCCTCTTTCGTGATTCCGTTAAAGAATAATGATAAAAGCACCTGGAGTTTGTGGTGTTTAACGCCTGACACGAAACAACGGAGTTGTGCTACTAAAGAACATAGGCAAGGATATTCTCAGACTAAGAAGGAGGTTTTAGATAATCTGTTGAAAATAAAAAGACTATACAAACGTTTGTTTGTCGTAAAATTATATAATGTAACTGATTACTAGGCACTATAGTCTGTCAACCACCCAACTAAACCAATTCATTTGTCATCTGCTGCCATGGTTCATATGGGGAACTTAATTTTGAGTGCTTATAATCTCATTATTGAGCACGAAGTCGCTTAAATCAAGCTCAAAAACTCTAAATAAATCGTTTCCTTGAACTTCTTACCTGAAGCGCAAAGAGAGATTGACTAATTTGAACTTATTCCCCTGGTAGTTTATAGGGATTAGATGTGACTTAATTACCGTTTCAATTATTTGATAGTAATTTGAATCCAAAAGGCATACATTCTTCCTAGCTTTCAGAAAAGGAATAGATAAACTGAAAAATGTTCATAAGCTCAGAAACAAGAGCACGAGTTGTTTTTTCTTTTTCTTATCCACAACTTCGAAGGACGTATTTTTGGCGAACTTATGAAGGCAGATGATGTTGACCTTGGCAACCGTTAGTCTTACTAAACAACCTTAAAGTTAGCTTGTGCTATGAATGGGAGTAAGTCTGATCAATTTTCGTCATTTTGATTATTTTTTGCACGTGTTTTGATTGATGAATAAAGAGGTTAGGAACAGTGAGCTAGCTTCAAGATACATTTTGAAACGTTCATACTTAATACAACTCTTATGCTCAAACTTGATGTAAAGTTGGTATTGAAATTTCACAGAAATTTAGTTGGTATTGATAAAAGTTACATATGACGATTTCTGAGCCTTTGAGTATTGTCGAGGTAAATTTCAAAATTTGATCAAATAAAGTGAATGTAACTCAGATGTAAGAACGAGCTGATAGGTTTGTAAGTCAAGCCTCTTGAACTTTTGCATAATTTATGTTCTTTCTTATTTATATGTAGCATCCTCATGTAATATCTGATATAATCGATTGATCAACTTCATATTCTTTATCTTGCGAGGGTATAATTTATGAACGAAGATAACAGGTCTCAGATTTTACCACGAAATTCACTCATTCTTTTGAACAAATAGTTTAAGCACTATAGCTGATATCAGTTTGTGGTGAAAACCCCAAACCTAATTTCTAACTTTGATTGCCAACTGTAAATCATAATTCTAGTTCCTCACACAGGTTTATAATTCTAATTTGGTCCTAGTCATTAGGTGGTCACTTTTAAGGTTGGTCTAGGATCGCTCAAAGGTCGTCCATAAATTATAGTCTCTCTCTTTCTCTTTGTACTTAGCTGTTTACTCTAACTTCTGATGTTCATTCTTAAGGATTAATTTCAGATCTGTTTGGATCTATGTAAGTGGTTGATATCTCATGGAATCATCTTTGGAATTTCTGACACTCAGTTTTATTATTAAGCTATCGCTTGGGTACTCATGAATTTAACCACAGTAATAGTACTTCGAACATTACTTGCGTAACCTAAATAATAAATCGTAAGATCCTGAAAAATTCAATGTTCATGATTTTCCCAGAAATTGATTTCAATTAACATCCAAAAAGTATAATGAAACTGGTGCGAAATTTTTTATCGGTGACCCTTTTAGGTTAATTTTTATTTTTAAATCCTGTAAACTTTCATGGAACTTTATTTACTTTCAAAGTAGTTGAACTTCACAAGATAAAATATTACACAATCTCCCTGTTACCAAGAATGAATGCACTTGGTTTGGTAATATGAAAGATCTCGAGCTACATTAATTTAAAATCACTGTCAAATTGAACAGTGTTTATGATGTTGGAGTTCAGAAAAGCTCTAGTACTTTTACTTTAAATGGAGTTATTAACAGAGAATCCGGTTTGTGAATCAGCAGGACTAAATTGGTTCTAACGGTTATATAAAATTTGCAAAGTCAATATTTGTAGTTTCAGTTTTCTTCCATAAACAATGGAATGCTTTTCTGATATAGTGTCATGTTTTTTCCATCTCTACACCAGCTTATGTTGTTCTAGAGTTACATAGCACACAGATTGATTGATTTTCAACTGGTGTTTTTTAAAAAACTAATCGGCACGAGTTTTCGTGTTATCTGAATTGTGTTATTTATCTTTAACTCTTTACAACACCGTGACTAATTTATTCAAAGTTGTCAATAAATGTAATTTAAAAGTAACCATTATTATGCTGTTAGATTGGTAACTTATCACAATATCAATAAAGCAAACGCAAGTCTTTATTTGTTGTTACACGTTAGTTGGCTCGTGTTGACACGTCACAGGTTAGTCGTTCAATACAAAAAACAGCTTCAAAACATATTTTAGTTACTCGTATATTCTTCACAATTTTTGACAATAGTCTATGAAGCGCTTTTGACAGATTCTGTAGACTTTCCTAGTACTTTTCATCCTCGAATAACTAGTGACTTTAGCATGTAGGGTTTATTTTCGCCCGCAATTTTTTTATATATTAAAATAAAATAAAGTCGTTCACTTTTTTAATATTCTTTCATTATTTCAAAGTCCTATGACTTTAACCAAGTCTAAAATATCTAGAATGAACAGTCAATAGAAACTAGTTCACAATATTTTGAATACTAGAAATTTACGTTTAGTGAGAAAAGATAGGTACCAAAGATGGTAAACTAACTGACTTCTCCGATGAAAAAGTACGGTATAATCAACTTCAGAAAGTAAGCTAAAGAAATTGTCTCCGAACAAAATTTTTAGTTTTGACTCAATTTCAAACAACTAATAAAGTTTTAGTATTTCTTTTATGAGTAACTTGGGTTTTCGTCCTTAATAAGCTATGGCGGTTCATAATTGTAACCATCCTCTGACTGATAAACGGGCGCCTCGTCTACACTGGAGGTGACTTAAGTTGGCACATGTCAATTGATCTTTCTGATCCCAGGCCCAGACTTCGTCAGACATCAGGACCGTTTAGACTTCCAAGAGACGGTTGACGCACTTAATTGTTTCACTCCTCATCAAGAACTAAGCTAGCCCAATCTTGAGGCAACGTTTGAAATTCAGAGTAAGGAAATCACATTTGCTAGATGCTATAGAATCAGTGCTGTTCATTTAGGCGGTTGCACTCATCATTACCGTGAAGCATGAACAAAAAATTCTGTTTTCTCTTCCCTTATTTATTATGTTTGATCCAAGGAAAGTAATTTGTACCTAGCCAAGACAATTTGTTGAAATATTACAGCGTTCGCAAATTTTATTAAATATTTCTGCTTAGTAATTTGTACCCATAATCTGTCTACTGCATAATCACAGAAGTTTGATGAAAGCGCTGTCTTATCGTTATGTATAGATATAATTGATTTGGAGCTATTTATTGGAATTATTAAACCTTGAGGACATAGTTTGTTTAAAATGTACGAAATGTTTTGTCCTTAACAGAATTATTTCGCCCCTTTTACTTAAGCGACCTCTTAGAAGTTATTGTGAATAGTGTTTATTTCTAACGGATTTAAAACATGACAACCCTTATAAATCGATCTTTTCTTAACTTTGATTCTGTGATATTTATAAATACAATGGATTACGTGAAACAGTTTGCTCTGTTCTACTTTACGGTCGCAAAACGTGGCCATTAAGAGTAGAAGATATTCGTAGGTTAGCAGTATTTGACCACAGATGTCTTAGAAATATTGCTCGCATCTGCTGGGATCACCGGGTAAGTAATAGTAAGGTCAGACGAAGGGTATCAGGGAATGATGGCGAATCAATTGATTAGGTTTTGAGTCTTCATCAACTGGAATGGTTGCGCCACGTGTTACGCATTCCTAAACACATTACCACGACGCGCTATACTGACAAGTACTGGGGATGGTTGGAAGAGAGTTAGGGGCGGCCAAACCAAAACATGGCACCAATGCTTGAAGTCACTAACTTCTAGTCTGAGCCATGTCAACAAATGCAGGCTACTTGCATGGGGTCCGCATGACTATCGTAACCAATGGTTGGAGACTCTATATGACATTGATCAAAATCAATCACAATGGCGTAGGTGTATACACTCTTTATCTTCCCTTAAACCTTACGATTAAAATTGCTTCATATTTGTCTTTCTTTCTTTACTATACCCTTATATACAACCCATCTTTTATATATTACCACCACTAAATTAACTACTTCTATGAATTCGGTGTTCATCTTGTTGAGCTAATGAGGTATGGCAACTTGTACCGATGCAAATATGTGCCTGGTCCTACGTTTTAGCTGACTGACTGACTGGATTGAAATACCTAAGGGATTCGTAGAAAACCTGCAGTTGGACAGTACAATCATTTCTACAATGTTGTGCCAATCGAAAATAAAAGAAAATTAATAAAGATCCTAGCTCTTATAGCACCATTGTAGATTAATTAAGTGATATTCGCAATCTGTTCAGTAGGAATGTATATCCAAAAAAAATTCATCAAGAAACACCTGAATAAGATCTAAAAAAGATCAAATGTATCCACTGTTTCAAAGAGAGTAATTCTTTGGTGATAATACGGGTAAAATTGTAACTCAAAAATTTAGAAATGCTTAACGGAAGACATTTACTTCAGCCAAACTAAATAGAGTTTTCTACAACTACTTACTTGCTTACTTACGCCTGTTATTCCTAATAGAGCATAGGCCGCCGACCAGCATTCTTCAACCCACTCTGTCCTGGGCCTTCTTTTCTAGTTCTATCCAGTTATTGTTCATTTTTCTTATGTCTATCTCCATTTCTCGACGTAATATGTTCTTTAGTCTTCCTCTTCTCCTTTGACCTTCAGGATTCTATGTGAAGGCTTGTCTTGTGACACAGTTGGGTGACTTCCTAAATGTGTATCCTACTCGACAATAAAAATGATTACTAGATACCGATTCTTTAACAAAACCTATACCTCATACAATTTTGTAATTTTTGCAAAAAAAACCCACAATCAATCCGATCTATAAAAAAACTCTTTCAATAAAGTTAATGTCAGGTAGTATACCACACATTATCAAACTATTTCATTTTCTAGAATTTACTTAAATATTTCAATGGTATGATATTTAGTTATAGTCTTCTATTACACAAGATATTCATCTAATCATATAGTTTCAGTCTTAGCAACAGGACTTGTAAAAAAAAACGTATAATTAGATTCCCTAAATTAGAGAAAAAGACAGAAACCAAAGTGGCTTTTATGATCGATTATCTTCCTAAAAAAATTTTTAAAATCAATCAAGTTAAGGATTGACTTTATTAACAGTAAAAAGAAACAAATTAAATGATTAATAACATTAGAAATAAATCACTTTAATTCATATAAATAACTGATTGATAGAATATATATTTAGTCTTTATTGAATTAAATTGGTTCTTATCGGTATTTATGAAGATCTAACAATATTTTGTCGATTTCTTTGAGAGGAAAACAACTCGTTATTTAGAAAAACACAATCATTCGAGGCTAAACTAATATCTTAATTCAGATAAGCCTCAGCTGTTCCTCTAAATGCCTTGGTACGGCCGAGTGTGAGAAGAGTTAGCTCTCCCTCTCAAAATGCTCTCATATGGCCACACGTATACAACCATTGCTAGGGAAGTCCTACTCACTGACTTCTTACACTTGCGGGGATGTTGTATACAAAATTAAGAGGATGAAATGCGAATGTCCGACACTTTAATCGGGTTGGTGGACACAAAAAGTCTATCTAGGGGAGTTGGAAAACCCTGATTCCAAACCAATGGTGCACATGGGCTCCAGTATCCTGAGGGAACAAATAGTGTATGAATCAATTGTTGGTCACCGGTTACCATGAGACTGCATCTCCTCACGATGCTCCACTGCCTTGTGGATCAGATCTTCAGGTCAAAGGCTCCGGGTGTAGCCCCTAAGTAAACCATCGTCTTCAGTTTTGGCACCTGTTCAGCATAACAGCCGTCACACAAATCAAATGAGATTTTTGTCGCGCATATATATCTGGTGCTTCCTTGTACCAATATTTGTGTTTATATAAATATATAAATAAATGTGGAGATTGTAGCAATTTTAATAGTTCAAATCATGAGTCGATTTAAGCTAGACCACTATTAAAAATATAGAAGCTCTGGACAACTGTTTCATCCTAGTATGGGGTTCCTCACTAGTGTGCATCTACGGTCCTGCATGTGAGACTTGAATTCAGGACCTTGGGTCTCACGCGCAAACGTTTAACCTTTAGATCACTGAGCTGACATTCAACGGTGTTAATGCCTAACTTCAACGAATCCAAGAAATCGCCCCACTGTCTCCACTTCTCGACGTAATATGTTCTTTAGTCTTCCTTTTCTCCTTTGACCTTCAGGATTCCATGCGAGGGCTTGTCTTGTGACACGATTGGGTGATTTCCTGAAAGTGTGCCCTATCCACTTCCAGCGCTTACTTCTGATTTCTTCCTCCGCTGGAATCTGGTTTGTTGCCTCCCACAGTAACTTGTTGCTGATAGTGTCTGGCCAACAGATCCGAAGTATCTTGCGTAGACAACTGTTAATAAACATTTGTATCTTCTGGATGTTGGCTTTCGTAGTTCTCCAAGTCTCCGCTCCATACAGTAGAACTGTCTTGACATTTGTACTGAAAATTCTGAACTTGGTGTTGGTTGACAAAGAGTTGTTTTGAGTTCCAGATGTTCTTCAGTTGTAAATATGCTGCTCTTGCTTTGTGTGGGCCAACATATGAATCTATATAAACCTTAATTTTAGAACATTTCATCAATTTTGTATATAATTAGACAATCATCATATACTCATGTGTTTTTGTTTTGTGGAAATTTCTTTGTCACATTTTGTGATATGGTAATAATTACATGAAGTGACATGTGAGTGTTTTTATCCTCTCAGGGTTGCGTGGTTAGAGTCCACGTGATTAATGTAAGTAATAGTTATGGAACAGGTTCATTCAATCTTTATCTTCCCCCAAATTTTGATATTCTGAATTCCTCATGACGTTATCTGATTTCCTTTCACTAATTTATATGTTCTTATGGATTCGTATATTCAATGCCTGATCACTTCTTCAGTCTTCAGTAATAAGGGTAGTAGGTTATGAACCTGTATTAATCCTTACAGATTGCTTTGCAGTGAAGGTTCAGCTTCTCCTTGAAATTGTTCACTGATGGGGCTGATATCACATGTTTAGGTAATGCGTTCCAGTGATTGATCACTGAATGAGAAAAACGGGACCCCAGCTTTAGTTTGTGAACCTTCTTGCTATGATCTCGGAGATTATTAGTGCTGGAGGGAGCAAAAAGATAAGACATGTTAACACCCAGATCATAATTAAAAATACGAAATGCCAGTATAAGGTCACCTCGCGTCCTACGATAAGACAAGGGGAAATGGTTTAGACGTTTCAAACGCTCATCGTAATGGAGTTTAGAAAGACCCTTCACTAATTTTATCCCCACACACTGGACACGCTCAAGTGATTTAGTATCCTTTATCAAACATGGGCTAGCTGCTTGGATTCAGTACTCTAAGTGTGGCCTTACATAGGTGGGATATAAAATGCGAAACATCTCCTCGTCAGAGCATTTAAATGCTCAGCGAAGTGACCATAGAGCAAGATAACCTTTAGAAGTAGCCACGTTGCAGTACGACCTCTTTTATTCTAGGATTTGGCCTAATAATCTCAGCTTTTTGAGCTATTGAGGTATGACAACTTGAACCAATGTACATACGTACCAGATTCTACGGGGTGACTGACTGATCGAACTGAGTGTTATGAACAGATATCAAGAATAGTAAAGAAATTCTATGTTAAAACAAAGGTTTGTGCAGAGCTGCAAACTCATGTAGGTTTTGAAATGATGGATGTCTTTAAGATTCATCATTCTATAAAAAAAATAGAGACTATGAACTGATCTAAGTTGGATAACCATTGAAAATAACAAAGCGCCACACATTCGTTCCGTCCTAGTATGGGACTCCTCATTTATACATGGCCGCAGCTCCGACACTGTAGATCTAACCCACAACCTTCACCCTCTTCTGAATGGGAGGTTCGTAATAAGATTGTTTACGTATATAAAATCTTTATGATTTCACTATTGAAGTGGTATATGATCTGTGTAATTTTTAAAGTTGTATAGGTAGATGGATAGTTGCTGGCAGTGAAATCAGTTTGACGTGCGTCTCGTTCTATTTGAGACTCGTCAGCTGGATTTACCTGCATTCCAGAGTTGATGTTCACTCTGGGACTCGAACCCAGTACTGTTCAATTCAAACGCTATCACGTTATCCACCTAGGTACTGAGTCCTGACACGTATATAAAGTATAACCACTGCCAAGTATATGATGTTTAAAGCACTGATGTACAAATTCCATTCTCAATTTATACATAATGTAAACACTACCTAGAATAATAACACAGTAATCTGTAAGCAAACAAGCATACTTTGTACAATAAAGTAATAAAATAATTACTTTGATGACTAGTTATTCTAAAACTCGGAGGTCGGACTAACTCCATTATCTAGATTATAATCTCCTCAAAGAATCGAAGTCTACCACTGAATGAAAACGAGATAGGCAGTTCCTTACCACTTCTAACGACTTTTTTTCTTTTACAGCTCATAACAATAATGATGGTAATGATCAAGATATTAAAGAAGATCTTTTGAAAAATGTCAAAATACAAGTAAGTCATCTGTTTGTTATTTGGTTTTACTTAAAAAAAACTACGGTCATTTCGTTCTATGTGGGACTCTTCAACAGTGCACACCTACGACACCACACATGGAATTCAAACCCAAGACCTTCGGTCTCTCCAAAATAATACATTGAATACATTATTTGTACATCTTCCTTGAATTGTCTCTTACTAGTTCCAGCGTTCTTTCATTCCTGTTGCTACTTGGATTGCTTTTGCTTTTCTTTCACATCTCCTCATGTTCCTCTTCTGTTATTAGGAACCATACTATAATACTACTACTACTACTACTACTACTACTACTACAGAATAGTGAAACTATTCAGATAGATCACCTGATAGAAACTTGTTGATAAGTTAATAATCTAATTCTCAATAACATGTGACAGTAGACTTATTTTAATACATTGTAAATCATTAAACAAATAAGTGTGGTGTTATTTCTCAATGTGTTATTCCTCTTTTATGTAATTTGAAGGTAAAAATGCTTATGGAAGAAGCTGTTATCCGTGGTTTTGTTCATGAAGATAGTGAAACAATTGGTAAACTTTGCTGTAAGTCATCGCACGTTTCTCCTGTATTCACTATTAATTTATGTATTAATTTAGAGATTTATTTATTTATTTAAACACATAAATATTGGTACAAGGGGGAACCAGATATATATATCCGCCGCACAAATCTTATCCGATTTTTGTGGGGGTTGTGATACTGCCAAGGTGCCCAGACCGAAGCAGGTGGTTTTCTGAGGGGGCTACAACTGGAGCCTTTGGCTTCAAAGTCTGACCCACAAGGAGGTGGAGCATCGTGAGTAGATGCATTCCCATGGTAGCCCGTGACTAACGATTGATTCATACGCCCGACATAGTCAAACTCCACTGATCAAAGGTTCTTATTAGAACACCAAAAACTGCATATTGAAAATAGTCACTAGTGAGCAAACTATTAGCATCAGTATAAGGTGTAATGGAAATTACAGAATTTTCATGAATGTACACTGTCAAATATCTATTCAATGTTTCCAGGTTTTAATAAGTGACTTTATTGGATAATGAATACAGTGATCTTCAGTGCTGTTAGAGATATGAGGGCAGTTATCACTTCACGGTTGCTCATACCATTGAACTGTTCTTATACCTGAAAAGAAAATTGGATTAGAAGGGGTCTTAGTGACCTGAGAGCGTGACCGCAGTACCCAAGAGACAACTGCTTGAGGTCGGTCACATACGACATTTTGGTGGGTAATTTTTGTGTTAGCTCTGTACTTGTTGGGACCTTGTCGCCGGAGACGGATATCCGCGAGATACGGTGAGGTGTGCATTTTTAGAGTCGACCATTTCTAACCCCACCCCTCTTTGTGGGAAGGCAGCATCACTGTTATGCTGGTTGTCTCAAGGAAACACCCTACTGCTGTCACACCTCTGTACAAACAGCAGTACGACTTCGCCTTCGGATCTAGGGTTTGCTGCTTTTAGTCTTACCGCTCTTCAACCGATCTGCCTGGCATAGTAGTACCTTGAGGAACAATTGTTCCAGCCAGTATATCTCCATTGATTCATCACGATAGGCAAGCCCGACCACCACGCCAAGGTAGCAGCAACCAAAATGTGGCATCAGAGCATGAAGTCACTAACTTCTAGTCTGAGCCATGTTGGAAGATTCAGACTACTTAGTTTGGGTCTGCGAGACTATCGTAACCAATGGTTTGAGACTGTAGGTGACATGGTTCAGAATCGATCACAATGGCGTAGGTGTATACACTCTTTATCTTCCCTTAAACCTTAAGATTAAAATCGCTTCATATATGTCTTCCTACACTATGTCCTTATATACAACCGTTATTTTATATATTACCACCACTAAATTAACTACTTCTATGAATCCGTTGTTCATCTTGCTGTGCTAACGAGGTATGTCAACTTGGACCGATGCATAAATGTGCCTGATCCTACGTTGTAGCTGACTGACTGACTGATTTATTGGGATAACTTCGTAATTTCAATAGCTATATAGATTCTTTGATCTCTACAAAACTCCATCCTATTATAAAGAGTATATATTATTGTAATGTAACTTATTTCCATGATATTCTATTTGTACTTTAGCATCTGTTGAATCAGTACTTCTTTATGGAATACGTCGTAATATATTCACTTGGATAGAAGAAGTATCTACTTATAGTTTATGTCAAAAAATAACAAAATTATGTCCAGAAATACAACATACATTCAATCGTATAGATTATTATAAACAAATGATTATTAAAAAACGTAATGATTCAGATCTAAAAAGGAATATCTCCCCATTACGTAATAAATCGAATAAGCCATTATTAATATCAAATGAGAAATTAACACCTTCAATGAATTTTACATTTTGGTCAAATGAGAAACGAACAAATCTATTAAATGGGTAAATTATTTCAATAATCAATATTTTCTTTTTGATAATGATATCATCTTATAGTTGATGTTCATTTGTAGGAATCGAATCCAGAACTGTTCAGATCCATCTTTGTTTATAATGAATGTGAATGAAAGGGCTATATCGAGGTGATATGTACAGGATGCACATATGCTAATAAGAGACGACCCCAAAATGCAAGGGTACGGCCGAGAGAGGAGAGAGTCCGCTCTCCATCTCCAAATGCTCTCACATGGCCAAGCGTATATAGCCTCTGCCAGCGAAGTTCTACTCACTGCCTTATCACACCATTGGTGTTGTTTACGAAATTGAGAGGACGAAAAGCGAATGTTCGGCGCTTTAACTAGGTTGGTGGACACGCAGAGTCCACCTAAGGGAGTTGTAAAACCCTGATTTCAAACTATGGTGCACATGGTCTTCAGTATCCTGAGGGAATAAATGGCGTATGAAACAATCATTGGTCACTGGCCACCATGGGACTGCAACTCCTTACGATACTCCACTGCCTTTTGGGTCATACGTTTAGGTCGAAGGCTCCGGGTGTGGCTGTTTAAGAGAACTAACTGCTTCGGTCTGTGCACCCGAGCAGTATCATAGCCTTCACTCAATTTAGTGCCCCTTTGTACCAATATTTATGTGTTTAAATAAATACATAAATAATAAGAGACTGATCAATTACAGTCCTAAATAACAATGGGAAGATTCAACCCAACAGTACTATGTGAATTTAAACTTCACCTCATTGCACAAGCAAGTGGCTATCAGGACTCAGTAACTAAGTGGATAACGTGGTGGCGTTTGAAGCGAACGGTACTGGGTTCAAGTCCTAGAGTGAATATCCACTTTTAAGATGCAGATACATCCAGCTGACAAGTCCCAAATAGGATGAAACGCGTGTCCTAGATTCCACTGCTAGCCACTATCCATCTTTGCCTATAATGTATTATGTTGTTTATTAGTTTAAATGAATAAAGACAATATATTTTGAATATGAAGACTACATTTATCATTATATGTTGATGCCAATAAATGCACTAAAACATACAGTTGACTGAAGATAAATAAGCAGATCATTTGGTTAGTTGTTAGCCTCTCTCTCTATCTGTATATGCCGTTTTTTTCTACTACAGCCAAATGTTTTTAGTTCATCTCCAAATGAGGTTCTTGATGAGTATTACTTACTTAATTATTCATTTTACCGCTCGTCAAAGAGCATAGGCCACCCACCAGCACACTCCCTCCAACTCTGTACTGGGAAATCCTTTCCAGTTCTTTCCAGTTGCTATTCATCCTTTTCATGTTTGCTTCCAATTCTCGATGTAGCATGTTTTTTGGCTTTCCTGTTTTCCGTTTCCCTTCAACATTCCAAATCTTGATGTGTATTATTGACAAGTAATTAAATTAGGATGAAATAATTGTTTAATGTCTCCTCCCTGATTTTTCAAACTATTCAAACTGTTATTATTTTGTGATGATTTGTTAAATTATAGAAAGGAAGTAATTACTTATCTGTTGGTTAGAATACAAGAATCTCGTAATTCTATCAGTTTTATGTTTACTAGATTAAAGAAAATGATAATTATCAGTATAAGGTAGTCACTGAAGACAATGATGGACGGTCGAACAATATCATACATTGGTTGGTGTTAGATATTAACACTTTTGGATGTCGGTTCAGTGGTCTAGTGGTTAAGTGTTCTCGAGCGGGACCGAAGGTCCTGGGTTCGAGTCGCGCGTATGGAAGCGTCAGTGCTCATAACTGACGAGTCTCATATTAGGATGAAATGGCCGTACAGTATTTCAAGGTTATCAACGGTGGTTTAATATTGATTCTGTGAGGACGGTCCACGGGTGAACTTGGGGAAGCTCGAAGAAGCTCAGAAAGAGCCAAAGATATTCCATCCAATCAGCTTTGGGAAGAATATCCCCTAATCACTAGGTGTAGCTTTCCTATTGTACAAATGCTAATAACTCCTGTTTTGTACCATAATTGACACTGTGTTGGAAATAACATTCCTTCAACTTTTCTTCAGTCTTCTCATTAGCGCCTTGAGAGGGTTCTAGCGTTTGAGTACTCAAATTATACGCGGCATACTAAGAGTCTAAGTTCGAGATATAAGAGATTCATTAATGATATCAATTCAAACTCAACAATCTTTACAACCCTATACTGAAAAACAACCCATCATCAGACAGCACTGGAGAAGTAACTTTTCAAGTTCAATAACTTAGAAATTTAAGGATTATAACTTTTGCTATTAAACTATCAATTTCCGAAATAATCCATATCCAATTAATTACCCGAAACTAAATTCACCATTTGAATTCCCACCTTCCATTAAATCCCTCCCCCCCCCAAAAAAAAAATCATAATTAGATTTATTATATTTAATGGTATATTTCCGGTTGTAAAATTGTTAATTATTGAATTATTTTTTTCTTATAATCTCTAACCTAAAACGAGTTAGAAACAAAGTAGTAGTTCATTGGACTTAATCTCCAATCAATTACGTAATATGATTACATATCCATATATATATATATATATATATATATATATTGATTATTGTTATTTAATTAGTATTGTTTGTTTGGATCTTCCCATTGATGTTTGTAGAACTGCAACTGATCAGTCTCTTATTAGCATATGTGCATACTGTGCGTATTGCCTCGATATAGCCTTAATTCCAGAGCATTGTAAGCAAAGATGGATAGTAGCTCGAAGTGGGATCCAGTTTGACGCGCGTTTCGTCCTATTTGGGACTGGGTTCGAGTCCCAGAGTGAACATCAACAAGTCTGAGATGCAGGTACATCCAGCTGACGAGTCCCAAATAGGACGAAAGAAAGTTATATGACGACTGGTAAAAGACATAACATAATCGTTGAAGTGTTCCAAATTCAAGTTTTAAAGAAATAGAATACTGAACAGGTATCTAACTGTGTTTAATGTATAATTTCAATCAATTTAGAACCATCTTCTATTGTCTTCGATGGGTAATTGCTTCATATGAGATACAGATTAGCTCTATTGATTAAGGCATTTTACTAGAACTCCGAGAATTACCTCTCAAAGGTAGTCACTAGTGAGCACATGGTAATTAAGAGTATGAAGCTGGGGAGATTGTTGAGTTTTTGGTTGAAATCATGAATCGATCAATGTTTGAACATCATCGAAACAAATAATAATCTCTTCGATACTATTCATTTTATCTTCATACTTTGAGCGTTAATAATTTTACCTAGCGCATCAGTCCCATTGTCTATCATTCCTTATTGATGAATGCAAGTTGATCAGATTTATAATTTTGTTCTCTGAAGGGTTTACTAACTTAGCTGAATCCGCAAGATGTCTTCAATACACGATACTATGTGTTCTCACAAGCCAATTCCCTAGGAAATTAATATATATATACCTATATTAATAAAATATAGGAGATTATAGTGAGTTGCAAAGTCAAGTTGAATCCCATATTGAATTTAGAGAATTAGATGGATGTAGATAATGAACTTCAGTACTTTTTCCGCACCAATTCTGATCAATTCAGTTTAACTATTGTTCTTTTAGATGAAGTCGGTTTTGTGGGATATTTTTCATTCAATCATCAAATGTAATTAAGATTAAGGAGGCTATAATCTGAAAAAAATATTCAACCGTTCTTGCGTCACATAGTAAATGATAAAGTGGGCAGGTAAATTTTGATTCTTAACAAATACACCTTACAGTTTACAAAATAATCCGTTGATGGTTAAATCGTCAGATGCCATATGTCTTCAATACATACAACATCAGCTATTACTTAATAGACAAAAAACGGTCAAGCGTATTTCAATCAATTGCTGACCTTCATGAATAAAGCAATGCCAATTTCGTGTAGGCGATACATACAATTATAAAGCTCTACTGACTGACGAAAAATACTACTCAGATTTTTTAAGAAAAACGATTCGTCATGAACCATACAGTCATCGGAAAATGTATTATCCTTGACAAGTAATTTGTGTAGAATAGGAAGTAAGTGAGAGATGAAGTCCATTTTTAGAGCTATCCTCAAATAGATTTGAATCTATTCCTATTGTATTGAACGTGAACACCAGTGGGAACAATCGAATGTAATTCAATACAAAACTACAGAATATCTTGATAAAATCTTAGAACCATGCGATAAATACTTGATTTGTAAAATGTCAATCGATTGTCTCAAAATTGACTGTTCCTTTTGCAGGTATCAGTCAATCATCTCAGACTTTATTGTTTCTTTGTTTTCACACCAAGCCTTCTCTGTTCTTGTTCTCTTTTCATTGATCTTCTTAACCTTCTGCCATCAAGTATTTCAGTTTTAACTGATGATACATACTACTACATACTACATCAATAACACACAACCTACTATTACTATATTCGTTATTGTTGTATGTATGTATGAATTAATAACTGCAATTTTACATTCTACGTGTGGTTTCTGTAATTACAGCCGTTCTAGCGCATATTGTAAGTCACTACGTTAATTACTTTCATACTTTGGCATAAGTTAAGTTTGGTACTTATTTATAAATTTATAATGACTGTAAGTGTGACTTAGGTCTTTATAATCAATCAGCGTTTGCTAGTGATTCGACGAGGCCAGACGATACTTGGATCAATAGAATTCTAAGTATGTTGGTAAGTAGTTATGTTAAATGTAGAAGCAATATAGACAACAAATAAAAAAAGTAAGTGGAATTATTCTATCTATGAACTAATATGTATATAAGAAATCGATAGGTCCCGGATCAGAATCCCGCCGGGTGGGATCATGGATGCACTCTGCTGAGGAGTTCGACAGTATTATGAAATGGCCGTCTAGTTGTTCCAGGTTTTCGATTGATAGGCTAGCTTCAGTCGACTTATGAACTCAACCATATCAACAAAAACCCCTTCAGATAATATAAGTTTGTCAATATATTATGACATGGATCTGTCAGGAAATAGAAATTATTCTTACTATTAGTTGGACAACATGGAAGGCAATATTATTTGATAGTGAACAAAATCTTGATATTTTAAGATAATCAGTATCCAAACTCTTTTAAATTTACCACGCTACACCCAGGTCATTCTGATTATTACAATCCAGAGTGACATTTAGTATCTTCGCCCCCGAATGCCATCCTACGGCCGAGAGTGGGCAGAATCAGCTCTCCCCATCTAACTGCTCTCACATAGCCACACGTATATAGCCTCTGTCAGGGAAGTCCTACTCACTGCCTTCCCACAGTGGCACTACTGTTGTTTACGAAATTGAGAGAACGAAATGCGAATGTCCGACACTTTAATCGGCTTAGTGGACACAGAAAGTCCACCTAGGGCAGTTGAGAAACCCTCATTCCAAACGAATGGTGCACAGGGGTTTCAGTATCCTGAGGGAACAAATGGCGTATGAATCAATCGTCACTGGCCACCATGGCACTGCATCTCCTCATGATGCTCCACTGCCTTGTGGATCAGATCTTAAGGTCAAAGGCTCCGGGTGTGGTCCCCTAAGAATGATTCATGTGGCGCATATCTATTTCATGACTCCTTGTACCAATTTTATGTGTTTAAATAAGTAATTTAACTTAGTATCATTTGCACATGATTTTCATCATATATTCGTTTAACCGGAAGATCTAAGTAAAAAGTTTCTGTTCTCCTGTAGTATGAAATTGATGCCTCTTATATAGTCAGTCAGTCAGTCACAACGTTGAACTTCGAACGTACGTACATCAGTTCGAGTTGCCATACCACATTGGCACAGAGATGCAGATGTCGATTCAAATCCCATAGTGTTAGAAATAGTAAAAGTATAAGCATTAATGTGAAAGATGAGGGTTTGAAGATGTTATTGAAGGAGAATAATCCAGAGAAATAAATTTGAAAAGAGTAAAGATAGAGACATGAAGAATTCAGAAGATTAGAATTTGGCAGAACACAAAGAGTGGAAGCACCTGCGTCATTGCAAACGATTTTGAGCCTTGTCATTCAGGGTCTCTAACCATCGGTTGCTATCATCTCGCGGATCCCAACCAGGTAGTCTACACTTACCAATATGACTCAGTTCACTTGTCAATGACTTCATGGATTTGTGCCAAGTTTTGATCTGGCCGCCCCTAGCTTTCTTCCAACCTACTCCTACACCATGAAACATTGCACATCGGGGCAGTCGGTGGTTGGGCATACGTAACACATGTCCCAGCCATCTCAACTGATGAAGTTTCACTACTTCATCAATCGATTTGCCATCCTTACCTAGTACTCGTTTCCTAACAACTGTATTACTTACCCGGTGGTCTCAGGAAATATGAGCAATGCTTCGAAGACACCTATGATCGAATACTAGTAGCCTAGGAATATCCTCTACTCTTACCGGTCACGTTTCACTGCCATAAAGTAGGATGGAACGAACTGCTGCACAGTAAACCCGTCCTTTTGTTGCTAGACAGATATCTCGCCTGCTCCATAAGTGATGTAGGTTGGCAAAAGCTAGACGAACCTTCTGTATCCGTGCTAATATTTCGTCACACACCAGACCACAAGGGCTGATGAGACTCCCAAGATAAGTAAAACGGTCAACACGCTCAACTACTTCACTCCCTTTCATTAGTTTAGGTGCCGATGCGACCGAATCCTGAAGTAACATTTTGCATTTCGAGGGGAAGAATCGCAGTTATTAATTTATACATGAAGATTAAACAATACATTTAGCCTTGTCTTTACTGTCTATTGTATATTTGCATTGAGACTGATTTACATTCATTGTTAAAATATATTTATCATCTTAGTATATACGATAATGAAGTAAACATAATACTCTTTCAAAACTGATACCGAACTCCATTCATACTTAGTCTTACTCAGTAACTATTGATCAAAGTATTTTTTTGTTTTTGACCTCAAAATGGTTACTACAGTACTTCATGATATAAAACATATTAAGCATCATTCATCAATAATGTAGAATTATTTTATGAGTAGTTGCCAATTATTTAGTGAAATAAGCTTATTATACTAATAAACGGTAATTGTACTGATCTTACTTATTTACTTACTCCTGTTACCCCTCGTTGAGGAGCATAGGCCGCTCACCAGCATTCTCCATCCAACTCAGTCCTGGGCCATCCTTTTCAGTTCTCTACACTTGTTATTCATCCTTTTCATATCTGCTTCTATTTCCTGACGTATTGTGTTCTTTGGACTTCCTCTTTTCCGCTTCCCTTCCGGGTTTCAAGTTAGAGCTTTCTTCGTGATTCAGTTTGGTGATTTCCTTAATGTATGTCCTATCGACTTCCAGTGTCTTTTCTTAATTTCTTTTTCAGCTGGAAGCTGGTTTGTCCTCTCCCACAGAAGACTGTTGCTGATAGTATCCGGCCAATGGATATTGAGTAATTTGCGTAGACAACTGTTTACAAATACTTGTGCCTTCTTGACGATGGATGTAGTAGTTTTCCATGTTTCATCTCCATACAGTAGGACTGTCTTGACGTTCGTATTGAAGATTCTCACTGACACTGATACTGATCAAGTTGACTGAACTTACATTGAAGTGAATTCTCATCCAACACTAGTGGATAATATATCTTCAGCTGGCTTGTATAACTTAGATAAATTTCTTAGATTACTTCTGTTAGCCCTCTTAGAGGAGTATGGAATGTTCACTAGGATTCTCCAATCAACTTGATTCTGGACAATCCTTTCCAGTTGCTATTCATCTGCTTCCGATACTTTGGTCTTCCTGTTTTTCTTTCCTCTCCAAGATTCCAAGTTAGCGCTTGCCTCATGATGTAGTTTGGGGATTTCCGAAGTGTATGTTTTATCCACTTTCGACACACTTTCCTAATTTTCTCTTCAGATGGAAGTTGATTTGTCCTCCCGCCTCCTCTAGAGTGTTGCTGATGGTATCCGGTCAACGGACATTGGGTATCATGACCAGACAACTGTTTATAAATACTTATACCTTCTTGATGATAGTTGTAGTAGCTCTCCATGTTTCAGCTCGATATAGTAGGACTGTGTTGACGTTCGTATTGAAGATTCTGACTTTGATATCGGTTGAGAGTTGTTTTGTTTGCATATGTTCTTCAAATGTGAGAATGGTGTCCTTACTTTTCCAATCCGTGCCCTCACATATTACATAATAACTTAAAAATAATGATATTAATAATGATTCGGTTATAGTTCGCAGATTAAAAGTATGTTTTCATGGTTCTTTAACTGTTGGCATTATATAACAAACACTGTTTACTGTAATCATATTACCTGTACGCTTTAATTACAATGTTTATTAACATTATGATCCATATAAGTAGAGATGGATGGTGGTTAGCAGTGTTGCCGGGACGCGATTGTCTTCCTATTTGATTACAGAATGGCAAATCAAAGAATCTTTATAAAAAATAAAAACACATTGAAATTAAGAGCAGCTGACTTTTTATTCGTACAATTGACCTTAGTAGAACTTAAACTTGACAGTAGTAATGTGGTGTGTGCTACTGAGGTCGACAGATATAAGTAGTATATATCATCAGTCGAAAGTGAAATGCCTGGTGGTAGAGGCTTAAGATGATCAAGGAAAAGAGAAAAAAGAACAGAAAGTGATTGGTGTTTTTGATGGAGTTTTGTTCTCTGAGCTGAATGATTTGGTCGTGGAGCTTTCATCGTCCTTCTGAATGACATCATCAGCACAAACTTCTAATTTCGGATAGAAGTTCAGAAGAACGATGAAAGCTCGACGACCAAACCATTCAGCTCAGAGAACAAAACTCCATCAAAATCACCCATATGAGCTACAAATCTTCTTCACCATCTCAAAGTGATTAGTGTGGAAACGAAGGAACAGTCAAGTCTGAGATAATTGATTGATATTTTGCTAATGAAGTATTCACTGTATAGTTCTCTGATTTTACCAAGATCTTCTATAATGTTGTATTGAAGTATACTTGGTTGTCCCCATTTGTTTTCTCGTTCACTATAATAATACAATGTTCATTAGAGTGTTCGATCTATGTCTGTTTATTTCATACATACGTTTTTATTACATGTCGAAACGTGTTATTATCTGAAAAAGTCGAGCTATTTCGGTTCGATAATAAAATATCTAAATATTAGAAATAAGTTTAGAGAATTGATTAATCTCCGGTAGTGTAAGAGACATACAATTGATCAGTCTCTTATTGACATATGTATGTGTATTGCCTCGATATAGCCTTAGTTCCCAAGCATTATAAGCAAAGATGGCTAGTGGCTAGCAATGGAACTGATAAATTGCAGGGCTTAACATCAATGGGAAGATTCAAGCAAACCATATGACGTGAATTATAAATCTTCATAAAACAAGATTTGGTATAGATAATACGTCTTGAGAAAAAGGAATGGATTCTTAAGATTAAATGTATGATTTAGCTTTTAAACTAAAGATCGAATGAACTGAAGACAGCTAGTAAGTGTATTTGTGGTATTGTAACTGATTTCTTGACGTTGCCATTTGAGATCTCTGCTTGTGATTATGGCACAGAAGTTAACCAAGTAGTTTTCATCTACTAATATGGTGCAAATCAACAGTCTGTGACTACTGCTACTACCACCACCGCCACTACTAATACCACCGCCGCTACTACTACTACCACTACTACTACTACTACCACTGCCACTACTACTACTACTACCACCGCTACTACTACTACTACTACTACTACCACCGCCACTACTACTACTATTGAATTCTTCACAAATCCCTGTTTTCTATGTATTCAATGTTTAAATTATAATGAATCATAAGGAAATATTTATCAAAATTTATTCTAATTGTTGTTTTTCCGTTTTCTCTCTTTAGTCGTCCCGATACCGTATTTCAACATTTTTGGATTCGTGTTAGTATTTATGAAAAAGTATTAGATAAGATTGTTAAATTTTTAGCTGATCATTCATTGTAAGTTAATTTATTACTTATTATGTATTTTGTTTAAATTAGGAGGTTGTTTCATATGAGTCATATAAAAAGAATGAAATGCCGCGAGGCGGGGTCAAGGATGTGCACTGCTGAAGAGTCCTACAATGGGATGAAACCGCCATCCAGTGCTTCCAGTTCTTTTGTATTGGTCTAGATTCAATTGACTCATAATCTCAACTATATAAAATTACTATAATATGAACAAAAACCCCCTTCTGATATTAATGGGAAATTACTTACTTACTTACTTACGCCTGTTACTCCTATGGAGCATAAACCACCGACCAGCATTCTCCAACCCACTCTGCCCTGGGCCTTCCTTTCTAGTTCTATCCGACTTTTGTTCATTCTTCTCATGTCTGTCTCCATTTCTCGACGTAATATGTTCTTTAGTCTTCCTCTTCTCCTTTGACCTTCAGGATTACATGTGAGGGCTTGTCTTGTGACACGATTGGGTGATTTCCAGAAAGTGTGCCCTATCCACTTCCAGCGCTTACTTCTGATTTCTTCCTCCGCTGGAATCTGGTTTGTTGCCTCCCACAGTAACTTGTTGCTGATAGTGTCTGGCCAACAGATCCGAAGTATCTTGCATAGACAACTGTTAATAAACATTTGTATCTTCTGGATGTTGGCTTTCGTAGTTCTCCAACTCTCCGCTCCATACAGTAGAACTGTCTTGACATTTGTACTGAAAATTCTGAACTTGGTGTTGGTTGACAAAGAGTTGTTTTGAGTTCCAGATGTTCTTCAGTTGTAAATATGCTGCTCTTGCTTTGACGATCTGCACCCTTACATCTGTATCTGCTCCACCGTTTTCATCAATAATGCTACCCAGATATGTAAAGGTTACCACATTCACCAAAGCTTTTCCGTTAGGTTAATGGGAAATTATTGATGTATAATTTATGGACAAGCTTTGATCAACATTTAAGTGACCATGAGAATGTTCATTTACTTACTAAGGCTAAATGAAGATTATAAAGCAATGTGAAGTATAAGGATTATGATTTAAAGTTGATGGTTAGGGTTAGGAATTACATCTAGGATTTTGTTCAGGAAATGACATTAGCTATAACGCCAAAACGCTATTTAGACAAATGGATGAATGAATCTTGTGCCAAAATCCATGACCTGTTATCTTATATCTGATTGGTTCGTCCATAAACTGTAGTCTCACCAGAGATTCTTGATAGTGCGCACTTACAATCATATCGGGCATAGAACACCAGATCTAACGAACTCGCTGTTAACACTTACTCTTGAAACTATTGATTCCATATCTATTACTACCATGTCAGAATTTAAATCAATTTACATTTTAAATCAGACGTGTTAGACGGCCGGTCCTATATCAAAAGGTCTATTTAGTAATCCAGGATGTTTAATGGAAGTTAACTTTATTTAAGATGAAAATTATCCTTTGAATAATGTACTTGACATTGTACTTATATTCTTGAATGATTCTAATACCGTATTGACCGTAAGATATATAAATTGAATAATATCACCCCTCTTCTGGAGAAATAAAAATGCAATTATATTGTCACATTCAAAAAATATTTTACATCCGTTCTTCTATTTGAATTCGGGAATGTATTTCGTCATAAAGGATAATGACTAGTAGAGAAAATCATTATGTACATTACGTTGTATGTTGATGATTCGTTGTTTGAATACTTCCCAGTGTGTTATTTAATAAACTATTGAATTTGCTTACTCACTTACTGACTTACTTACGCCAGTTACTCCTCGTGGAGGAGCATAGACCACCCTACCAGCATAAACTATTAAAACCTTTAACTTATCTAATGGTTATGTTATATGTTATTTTCATAAGTGCTTTCCTTAGGTTTATATAATACTATAGTGAACGAAGTCTTGGTGAGGAAAACCAGTTTATTGCTAAATCTATGCTAAATAACAAAGTACCTTGGTAGAATTTGAAAATCATACATTAAATATATTATTTGCACATTCTCATTCAGTTATCATTTACATATTATATGATTCCCCCCAAATTCCCTGGTACGGTCGAGAGTGAGGAGAGTACGCTCTCCCTCTTGAAATGCTCTCACATGGCCACGCGTATATAGCCTCTGCCAGAGGAGTCCTACTCACGGCTTTCTCACAACAGGGGTGTTGTTTACGAAAGTGAGAGGACGAAAAGCGAATGTCCGGCTCTCTAACGGAAAGTTCACCCAGGGGAGTTGGAAAACCCTGATTCCGAACTAATGGTGCATATGGTCTCCAGTATCCTGAGGGAACAAATGGCGTGTGAACCAATTGTTGGTCACCGGCTACCATGGGACTGCATCTCCTCACTTTGCTCCACTGCCTTGTGGATCAGATCTTCAGATCAAAGTCTCCGGCTATGGCCCTCTAAGAAAACCATCTGCTTCGGTTTGGGCACCTAGTCAGTATCACAACCCTCGTGCAAATGAAATATCGCTTTCTGCTCACAATGCTATTCTCGCTCCTACCAAAAGTCAGACAATGTACATTATTATTATTATTCACGTCGCTTGGTCACTCCCTTTTATTCTTAATTTGTGTATCCTTACTTTCCAATTTATGTAGCAGCTTGCCCATGGTGGAAACTCTGTTCTATCTAAACGATTTCCAGTCACTGTCTGGTCGAAAGTGAATGCTTCTACCGAATACAAATACTGAACCAGTTTTTCTAAAACCATGTACGCCGTTCAAACTGGCCTCTTTTGGTCAGTGTTTGACATGGTGTAGTGGTGTCATAGAAAGCTGCGAAGGGCTGGTTTCTGTTGGTCCTTCAAGACTCCCTGGCTGGGGTCCAAGAGACGGTGCAAGACAGTTTCTAGAGACGCTATCAGATTTGGCTCAGAATAGAAGCCAGTGGCGATCCTGTTATAACCTTCTTTTAGTTTCTTCATAAAGAGTTGTTATAACCTCCTTAGCTGGAAGAGTTCTTCTGGTTGTACATTTCAGTTTCCTCCATCATTACTTTTACTTTTTTATATACGCATCTTACTAATTATCTCTTCCCATTCACATTGTTTTGTGTGGCGCATACATATTTAGTGCCCCTTTGTACCAATATTTATGTGTTTAAATAAATAAATAAATAAGCTATCCAGTGCTCCATGATTGCCAGTACCTGGTTAGTTGAACTTATCTAGCTTACCTCAATCAAGATGTCCACACCATCCAACATGGCTCAATTCATCTGTCAATTGTTTCATAAACTGACATAAGATCTTCGCCTAGACACCCGTTGCTTATTATTGATGTTGTTCAATACTATTAAGCAACCAACTATTGTAAATATCTCACCCGAACACATTGTTTTCTGAATTCAAATAACTCAGATTCACTGTGCTTGGCTTTGTTATCACTTTGTACAGACAGAATCAATTAAATTCGAACTAGATGAACATGATATTGATCACTATCCAGTAAACAATCAGTTGTTAAAATCATAGTCCTACAGGAAATCAATCGTTACTTGATGTACTCCGTGATAACGTTTCATACTGTAAAGCTGGATGACGCAGGTTCGAGTCTCACTAGGTGCATCAATTCCCTCAAGATTATACACACATCTTGTTGTGCACGAGTGCCAACTTACACGAAGTTAGTCAATCAAAGTTTACCATAGAATACATTCAATCATGTTACAAAATATTAACTCTTAAAAGAGAATTTTACTCAAAATCTCTCTACGGACTTTAACTACTACTTAAATTAAATAAAAAGTAATATCAATATTACCATAATATCATATTCGATATTTATTGATTTTAGACAATATTACGAACCATGGTCTGTTATTGCGGATCCATGTTATGGGCTATTGATTAGTGATCTATTACGTAAGTTATTCTACATTATTCAATGTCTGAATCCCAAATATGATCTTCTTTATTGTGCTTTAATATATGGAATATGCAATCATTCTATATACTTCTTGATGAGTAATGGTCAATTTAGATTACTATGTATAAGTGAATAAGATCTAGATGACACAATGAAATGAACATCAGTTTGGTAATTGATAACTATGGGTTGAATCGAAGAAGAAAAGAGTTACAGGAAGTCATTGATTACTAATTGACATGATCTATTTGGCGGGGGATTCGGAACAGGGATCAGATTATAATTTTGACGCTTGAATGAATAGGGAAAGAAAGTTCTAGATATTAGGAATGAATGGATATATAAATTCAAATCCAAATTCATTCCATTGCATAAGTCAGTGGAAACTAGAGTTAGTAGCTAAGTGAATAAGAAGATGATGTTTGAAGTGAACAGTACTAAATTTGATTGTCGTAGTGAATATCAACTACAGGATGTAGGTACATCCAGCTGAAAATTCGAAAAATGGGATGAAACGCGAGTCCTGGATTCCAATACTAACCATCATTCATCTGTACTCAAAATATTTGTGAATTACAGGCAATATAGAGCAAATGTTTACATGATGCAAGTATACCAATAACACACTGATCAGTTTCAGTCCTAAACGTCAATGGGAAGATTCAACCAGCCAATACAAAAATAAATGAAACTTCATCCGGTTGCACGTGCTAGTTACTATCTGGCCTGAGTGGCTATGTGGATAATGCGATGGCGTTTGAAGCAAACGGGTACTTGAAATGAACTCTTCGAAGAGAACATTGATACCTTGAACTAAATTCTTAAACGTTTAGTACTTTAAACATTAGTTGTCATTGAGCTTGTACCTAGCGAAACTCGTTCAAACAAAAGCTATGAATTCAAAATTTCATTCTTCTGAGTACTGATTACGAAAACACAATGTACTTAAGCCATAAAAATCAGATGGTTTTAATTCCTACCGAAAGGTTTGCTAGATTAGAATGTTTACTAAATGTGTGTCGATTTATCAATCATATCTCTTGTTAACTGCGACTTGCCATCTAAATTAAGGATCGGACATAAGTATTACGTAGTTATCTTAAGGCTGAATATAGTTTTTGAAAACCAGTGATACTATTGATCTTTCGAGTAGGGGTTCGAACGCCTAACACAGTGGCTGACAGATTCTAAGTTAAAATGTATGAGGAATTTGAAGGTTTAAAAACCACTCCACTTCTGTACCTCAGTCAGAAAGAAAACGGTGTCATCTCTAGACTATTTCAACTATTATATCGAGGCATTCAGTATATCATCCAAGCTCCGCTTAAGTGCTTAGAGGCTCAGATATATATATATATATATATATATATATATGAAATGTACGTAATTATAAATTAGAGCGGTACATCAAATTATGTAAATTGTATCTAAAGTAACACTCCACCCATTCTCGTTTGTTCTGAGATGGTGGTTGGATGTAGTCGAAAGGAAACCCTGGACCTAGGTTTCGTGCTATTTGGCACTCGACAGCAAGGTGTAGCTGTAGTTTTAAGGGAACTGATTCTCCCTGACGGATTCAATCCCGTATCACCCAGGTTAACAGTCAGAGACGTATGGTATGGTTCTGGCCACTCATTGCTAATTCATTACACACCAATACAAAAAAACCTTTCAGTGCTTTACAGTTTTCAACAGTTCTCTAACTGTGATAAAGAACGTGAAAATCAGTCATTCTTCACAGTCCCCTAAAATAGAAAAAAAAGAAAACAGAATAATTTGTGATACTCAACATCAAAATACGGTTTAATAGTTGAATTCATGAGTCGACTAAGGCTAGAACCCTGTGTAAAACCTGTAAGTACTGGACGGTCGTTTTGTCCTAGCAGTAGTGCGCATCCGCAATCCTGCTCGCGGGATGTGAACTAAGGACCTTCGATCTAGTACGCGAACGCTTAACTTCTAGATCATTGAGTAACCATCCAACGGTCTTAATGTTTAACTTCAACCAATCCATGAAATAGCTCCATCAAATTATGTATTTAACTGTAATGAACAAAACATGACTGGGGACAATCGATCTTCTGCCAAAATACATTCTATACCTGATCATCACCATATACTACTTATAAGGATATAAGTAGACCACACCACACAATAATAAGTTACTACAATCTTCATAAACCCCCCTTTTGTGAAAATTGCAGTTTGTTTATTTCTGTAGAGATTTCCCAACGTAAATGTGATACAATAGGAGTAAACAAAAGTATTTTCTAATTGTGTCAATCACTGATTACACTATTCACTTGTGTATACATGTATATATGGTTAAATATATGAGAAAAGTGTCACCTCATTAAGTAATAAACATCATGTTAGAAGTATAAACAAACAAACATCAAAATTGGATTCTTTTCTGAAGACATCAACTGATATATTCGTCACATGTTCACATTACTTTCTTTTCATCTGGATAACTGTATCTGGCATAAGTAGTTATAGGTCTTTAACCGCGTTCGTAGGTTTGTATAGCTTAAATCAAATTTGTATTTAGTATTCGTTACCAACTGTGATAACTCCTCTTATAGATCTTCTAGAGTTACCGCTAGTCCTAAGCCCGGGTAAACTGGTGAGGGTTGAGAATGGATTTGACAACCCCACCTCGTAGAAAATAAGCCAGACCAAGTAACCGACTGTTATCAATTGAGTTATTTGTTTGTAAAGCTATTCAACACTAGACAGATGCTTTTTCTTCTAGTATACAACTCTTCAGTAGTGTGTGCACCCTCTATAGTTAACTAGGGATCTAACACAAAAATTGACCGGAGATTGCGATAGTCGCTGAACCTATAATTTATAGGAGAACCAATCAGATTAACGATAACAGGTCTTTGATTTTGGCATAAAATTTATAAATACATTTAGCTAAATAACATTTTGGCATTTTAGCTGATTTCAGTTGGTGATCATAACCATAACTCTAATTCTTAACCCAAATTACCAACTGTAAATCATAATTCTAATCCCTCACACTGGTTCATAACCCTAATTTGACCCTAGTTATTAGGTGGACACTTTCAAGGTCAATTTAGTGCTGCTCAAAGGTCATCTATAAATTGTAATCTCACTGAATAGATAATTGATTGCCTGAACTTCATTCATCACAACTTTGCTCTAAAACGTTCGGCAACTTTTTGTAAAGCCATTCAACAATAGACATATTATTATAGTTTTGTTGTAACATTCATAAAGATGAATTTGTAAATAGTAGTTGTCATAAAACAACATACTAGTGATTTATGTGTGCAAAATATATCCTGACAAATATCAGTCTGTAATGAATCTAAACTAGAGAAGACCTATTGAAAAGTAAGATGTTCTAGACAGTTCTTTTGTTTTGTATTTTCCGAAACGCATTATCTAATGTCATATTTAGAGATGTTACCATTGGTATAAGTTTGAACAAGATTAAAATTAAGTTCATAACTACCTTCTGATTACCTTCAATCAATTAATATTTAACTAAAAAGTCTTTGACAGTGTATGACCTCCAAGTGCCTTGATACGGCCGAGAGTGGGAAGAGTCCGCTCTCCATCTCCAAATGCTCTCACATGGCCACGCGTATATAGCCACTCCCAGGGAAGTCCTACTCATTGCCTTCTCGTGGCAGGGGTATTGTTTAAGAAATTTGGATGACGAAAAGCGAATGTCCGGCGCTTTAACCGCGTTATTGGACACGGTACATCCACAAACCTACACTCAGGAGCCGAACCAAGTTGGACATTAAAATCGTTGAATGCTGGCTCAGTGGAATAGAGGTTTACTTTTGCACGCCAGACCGAAGGTCCTGTATGTCCGTTCGTGCATGTGTACTGTTTAGGACTCCCTTACCACGATGAAGCAATCGTTCAGTCCTTCCAGGTATTTATTAGTGGTCTAGCTTGGATCGACTCATGAATTTAACTGTGATGCTACTTCAATCTCCACAAATTCCCATTCTGATAACAACTATATACTCACTACTGACTAGTTTCAAGATGAATTTTCTTAAACTTCTCATGAGAAACCATGAACAGTAGAGTCCAATCTGAGTCAACTGAGAGACAGTTAACCACTTCAGACAATGGATGAAGAGTTGAGCGAAATCGTAGATACTGGCTCATTGGTTCACACTTTGATTTATTCTATTTTTAGAGTATTATTTACCTCTGAATACAATTTACTATTATTGAAAAATTACTTTTGTTTAAAAGAAGTCAATATATTGACCAAAAAAGAGTGTTAAGTTTTGGCGAGCGAGACTGATAGGTCCTGGGTTCGAATCTCGCCAGTCGGGGTCGTGGATGCACACAACTGAGGAGTCTCACAATAGAACGAAATGGCTGTCCAGGGCTTCCAGGCTTTCCATGGTGGTCTAGCTTCAATTGACTCATGATATCAACTATATAAAATCACTAAAATCTCCACGAAACCCCCTTCAGATAAATAAGAATGTATCTCGAGATTCCAAAGCAGGACGGCCGTCCACTGTTTCCATGTTTTCCCATGGTGGTCTAGCTTCAAATGACTCATGATTTTACCAATAAAATTACTATCATATCCACAAAATCTCTTTCTGATTATAATCATTATATGCTCACTAATGTACTGTCTCCAAGAGGTATTTCCTGGAGTTCTAGTGAGAAGCAGCGACCAGTGGAGTTCAACCGGGTCTATTTTTAGATAGTAACCCACTGAAGACAATGGTGGACGGTTACTCAATTTTGTGTATTGGTTGAAGTTAGACATTACCATTGTTGGATGCCGGTTCAAAGGTCTAGTGCTTAAGCGTTCGTGAGCAAAACTGATAGGTCCTGGGTTGGAATTTCGTGAGGCGGGATAGTGGATGCGGACTGCTGAGGAGTCCCACAACAGGATGAAACAGCTGTCCGGTGCTTCCAGGTTTTCCTTTTTTGCTCTACCTCAATTGGCTAATGAATTTAAGTATAAAATTACTAAAATCTCCACAAAACCCTCTTCTGATAATAACACGTTAATATGACAGACTTTAACTGCCATCATTAATAATCGGATGTCCAAATTGACTTTATAAGGTTCCAGTGTGTAACTCATTACTTGAGAGCTAAGTTCGGATATCAGCAATCCAAATGAATGCTTATGTCCGAGGCTATTACATCTAATCTCTGACAAAGTAACAAATTGATTACTGACAGATTCTCCTAAACTTATACAGAACATTCATCGGATGTTTTCTAACTGCCAAACATTTCTAGTCATTCCTAAATTTAGTTAGTTATTCATCTCTTCGTCTTCATGAGATTTATTTCTTCATTTTTTAACAGGTGGTCCATGTACCATTGATTATTCACATACACGAACACCAGATCATTTATTTACAGATCCACCAGTTTCAGAATTAATACAACGTCGTGGTATTTACAGCGGTTTAATGTCTAGACAATTAGCTTATGTTCCACCAATAAGTCAACAATTATCAAATCAATCCACTGAACAACACGATCAAACTGATGATTCGCATTTATTTAAACAAAATTCAGAAGATTTATTCAATGGAAACATTCGAAATATTAAACAAATGCCAACGATCACTTTGAATTCTTCAATGGATGAAAACGACGATAGCGATAATGATAATGTTAATAAAGAATCGAATCATGGAAGTGTGGATTGTCATCCACGTATGCCAAATGATACAATCACTACTACTACTACTAATAATAATAATAGATTAGTCAATAATCGTATTGGTAATGTGAGTAATACTTCTAGTCAATCAAATTGGATGTTGAAACGTGGCAGTTCTCCATCAATTAATTTAGTAAGTTTTACGGTGTTCTTAGTAGCAAAGTTATTAATTATAACCACTCTTTATGAAGAAAGTAAAAGAAGGTTACAACAGGATCGCCACTGGCTTCTATTCTGAGCCATATCTGATAACGTCTCCAGCCACTGTGTTCTACCATCTCTCGGACCCCAGCCAGGGAGTCGTGAAGGATCAACATAAGCTAGCCCTTTGCAGCTTTCTTTCATACCACGACACCATGTCATACACTGACCACCTCTCCAATTTTTCCAACCACTCCCAGAGTCGGCAAATAATGCACGACGTGGAAGTCCCTGGGACGACATTCGTGGAACATGCCCAAGCCGCCGAAGTCGGTATTTTAAGATGGTGACACCAATTGAATTATCGTCTCTGTGCCCGAACACACGATGACGAACCTCTGCATTACTAACATGGTGTTGCCACTGGATGTCAGCAATCCTTTGGAGACAATGTTGATTGAACACAGAGAGTCGTTTAACATCCTCAACTCGGAGAGGCCAGGTTTCACAATCATAGAGCAAAACTGCTCTCACCGACGCGTTTTAGATCCGACCTTTTACAGCCAGACTAACATCACGAAGGCGCAAAAGATGGCCCAGATTGGCATAAGCCGCTCTGGCTTTCATTATACGTGCATCGATCTCATCACTTATGCCACCATCAGCACTTATTCAGCTACCTAGATACACGAACTTCTCAACTACTTCAATCTGCTCACCATCCAGGGTGAGTACAGGATGAGAATCCTGCCATTCCTGTAGGAGTTCTTTGGTATGAGGATGGCTAACAAGAAGTTCTTAGTGATACAGGTTTATTACTATTGGATACTTGTAAGCAAAACTCAACTGTAATCTTGAAAGAATGAATGATTTATGGAGAATTCCAACCATCTAATATATGATGTCAAGTCACATCTTAATCTATAGAATTCGATTAGCAATAAAGTACCAGATAAACATGGTGATGGTCATTACTATTCAGTGATTAAATCAGTCGTACACTCATGCGTTTTACTAGACAATTATGGAGTAGCTCATAAGTAGCTATTTTTTGCTATTAGTTGTTGATACTCTACTTAGTGGGACTTTTGATTATTGACAACTTACTGAATAATTAATTTATTCGAAATTATCAAGTAATTTATTTAAACACATAAACACTGGTACAAGGAGGCACCAAATATATGTGCTCTACACGAATCTCATTTGATTTGTGTGAGGGCTGTGATACTGCTCAGGTGCCCAAACTGAAGCAGGTGGATTTCTTAGGGAGCCACACCCCGAGCTTTTGACCTTAAGGTCTGATCAACAAGGCAGAGGAGCATCGTGAGGAGATGCAGTCATATGGTAGACGGTGACCAACGATTGATTCATACGTCATTTTTTCCTTCAAAATACTGGAGTCCATGTGCGCCATTGGTTTGGAATCAGGGTTTTCCGACTCCCCTAGCTGGACTCAATGTGTCCACTAATCCGGTTAAAGTGCCGGACATTCGCTTTTCATCCTCTCAATTTCGTTAACAGCAATAATGCCACTATGAGAAGGCAATGGGTAGGACTTCCCTTTTAGAGGCTATATACGCGTGGTCGTGTGAGAGCGTTTCGAGAGAGAGGGCGGGCCATCCCCACTCTCGGCCGTACCAGGGCATTTGGAGGCACATTTAATCCACAAGGCGGTTGGGGCAACGTTGGAATATATAGTCCCATGATTGTCGAAAACCAACAATAGGATGATACGCCTTTTGTTTCCTTAGCATTCTAGAGCTCATGGGAACCATTGGTTTGGAATCAGGGTTTTTCATTTCCCCTAGATGAAACATCCATATACATCAATCTAGTTAAGACTCCAGACATTCACCTTTTGCCCTCTCCATTTCATAAACAACACCCCCCGCTACTGTGAGAAGGCATTGAGCAGAACTTTTCTGACTGTTGCTATGTATGCTTGACCATTTGAGAGCACTTGAAGAGGAACAGCAATCTCTTCTCACTCATCGACTATATCGGCACATTTGAGGACTAATAATCATACTTGACATACTTTAATGTATGTTTACCAGATTGAATTCACTTTTCAATGAATATAGAATGGATTCTTTCTTTTGGCTTTCTGTTCACTCCTGATCAAATTTTATGATTATTTTTTTCTCGAAAATAGTACACATGGAAGAAAAATTGTTTTTTATTTTTCAAAAATTAATATATGACATTTGATTGTATAATGTACTAGTACTTTATTATTACTACCATTACTATTACTCTCACTACTATTAGTACCATTACTATTATTATCATTACTATTATTACCACTATTATTATTAACATACTGTCAATGGTAATTCATTAGTACAAAATCAAAAACAAACGGTACATTGAATGAGTAGATCAACCATCATTGAATGTAGATAATGAGTAAGTTATGAAAAAAGAGGTAAAACAAGTACGAACATGTTTCGATGTATGAAAAAAAATACACAATTACTAGCGTATTTTGATGTTTTTTAACGTAGTTTGTTAAAATAAATTGATTATTTGTAGAACTGAAACAGTTAATTTTTCTATTAATCATAGTCTCATGAATTCAATTATATTCACAAAACCCCCCTTCTGACTGTCTCCAAGAGGTATTTCCTGGAGTTCTAGTGAGAAGCAGTAACCAGTGCAGTTCAACTAGGTCTGTTGTGAGATAGTAACTCACTGAAGACAATGGTGGATTTGTTGCTAAATTTCGTGTATTGGTTGAAGGTAGACATTATCAGTGTCGAACGCAGGTCTAGTGGTCTAGAGACCGATTGGTCCCGGGTTCAAGTCTCGTGAGGCGAGATAGTGAGTGCGCACTGCTGTTCAGTGCTTACAAGTTTCCCATGTTGGTCTAGCTTCAAATGACTCATGAATTCAACTATTAAATTACTATAATATCCACAAAATCCCTTTCTGACTACAATCAAATTCTGCTTTTTTATCGTTGATAAGTTTTTAAAAATAATCCATGAATAACCCCTGTTTATTTTTTTGTGTTTGCATTATTATTTACTCCATTCACGAGTGGATTATTCAAACTCGCTATTGGTTTTCACCATAAATTGATTTTGTTTTTGGAATACCAATGAAAATTAGGAAATACTGAACAACTGTTCCGTTCTATTGTGGCAATCCTCAACTGTATATACCTTAAATCTTATGAATATCCACAAAACTATGATGTCGACGAAATATCACCGCAAGCTTATTAGTGACGTATTTCAACATACGTTACAGAGATCTAAGACAGAAAGCGTAATGTTTGAAGTTTAGCCACTGCACCCATAATTTATAAAGCCTGTCGTGCTGTAATGAGAATTGATTGAATTGTTAGATATTTAACATCGGCATTGATCAAGATTCGATGTATATATTCGACCGTGATATTTCCAAGTATCACATATATGTGTGATGTATACAGCGTTAGATGATTAAGATTATGAGACAAGCTTATGGCTGTATATCTAGAATTTGAGGTTAAAAGTGTTGGAAACACAAATAACACTGCACATCTAGATGCCGTCGGTCTGTAGAAATTATTTTATTCTGATACTGATGTTTCTTTCATAGGTCGATCCCAATTGGTGCCAGAGCATTGGTTATGATTGTTAGGTGCGCTCACCATAAGACTTAGAGATCCTGAGTTTAATATCTGGCTGAATTGTGATTACACACTACTGGGAATTTATACACTTATACAAAACAGTTGTTTATTTCTTAGAGCTATTCAATTGTAACTTAAATGAGATCAATCTGTGATGACTACCATCAACAGAATAGATGTGTAGTGAACGAATACTTTGTGAGGAATAACCTATTTATTATTTAATGTAGAATCACACAGTGGTTTAGTCAATTGTGAAAACCATGCATTAGGTGTATTATATGGACATCTTCTATCAGTTGTCCGTTATATCCTTCATGATTCTTCCAATTCTTTTCTGTTCTCTTCGGTTCAATCTTTTTTGACAAGTATTCCACTTCTGATTGATGTTACATACTACTTATATCTTTCAGCATAAAATGGTATACACTACAGATGAAACTGTTATTTCTAGAACTTAGATTCTTGAGATACCGCTTACAACTTGAGCACTCGAATGCTTGAACCCTCCAAATCTCAAGTCAGAATACAAAAGACTAGTGGGAAGGAATCTTATCCCAGTGTCCAATATAGTACAAAACATTCGAGTATTTATGGTTTTTAGTAAAAAGGAAGTCATTATTATAATCATCCAAGCCGTATGCAGTGACTTCTAGGGTTTGTCTAATGGAGAAGATACACGTCGACAATCTGGAATGTTCTAGAAAAAAGAATGTTTTTGGCTTTTTCTGAGTAAAAATATGCTAAACAAAACCAAAGAATTAAACTGGATACACTTCTTTTACTTGGTCCAAAAACGTGTCAAGTTTAGAAAGAGGTTCAGAGGTTCTAAACTCCCATATAGCTCTATAATAATAGGCCTTTGGGGCCACGATCAAGTCACAAAAGCTCTTTCAGACTCGACCACATAGCTTCAATATAGTTTGTGTGTACTCTGGTTGTTGCGTCCACAAAATGCCGCTCGTGGATAACGACACGATGCACATAACCAAGTTTATGTAGGCATCTGTACGCTTTCTAATCACCCGTATATATTGTAGCAGCCGCTGTGACCAGTGTTACTGGTGCTTCTACTCTCCAGTTTGCAACGATTGTTATAATTTGCCTTAGTCTCAATCTGGATCGATCTAAACAAATTCTATTCTAGCATACTTCTTCCTCCAAGACATATTGCATCAAAAGGCAACATCATCACAATAGTCTGAATAAGGTCCATAAGTCATTTATTTATCACAGTCACAAATGAGGGAACTTCTCAATATTTACATTTGTTGTAGCCGCTTAGTCATCACGTTTTCTCTAAAATTCGCTGTGAACCGATCGCACGTGACCATCAGGTACTGAAATTGGCGCCGTGACTTTGAAATCCCTCACACGTTTCTGATTGGCTCTTCCATAAGTTATGGTCTTGCCTAAATTTCTTGTATCTTTATTGATAGATTGTTCTCACAAACAGTAAATATTATACTGAGCGATCATCTTGTAAATCACTTAACCAGGATTCTTGAATTGTGATTACACCACAATTGCGGTACATGTTTATACGTAGTAGGAATTGAAGACAGTCCACTTTGCCAATTTGTAATCTCCAGTTAGATGTTAGCAGTTCAGGACTTGACAACACAATACCTCTTATTGTAATTTTTTGTCACTTGTACAGTGAAAGGTTGTAAGCGATTCCATAAATGCATTTGAATAGGTTTTGTGATTAACAGACATAACGATGTGTCAAAACAAACAAGAGAGAAAGAGATAACTTGTTGAAGAATCTAGATGACAGGAAGAGGTAGACCGGATCTTCAAGCAAGAGGCCTCTAAATATGAACCGGTAGTGAGCCAGTAATTAAATAGACGATGTGCTCACACGACACTTAATTGATGACTTCTCGTTTTTGGTTACATGTATTTGGTGTGAATAATACATCACAACCAAGTCGTAAACTTCATACATCTTTTTTACAAACTATCACACTGAAAACTAGAGAGGATTTTATTTTTGTCTGTCATGATGAACTCTTTAAAACTGAAAGGGTTATGTCTTGAGCTGTATTCTTTTTACCTTTGAGGCATCTAAAATGATGACAAAGCATGTATTGGATGCCCCTTGGTTTTCAAAGATTTCTTCATTGACACAGGTTTATACCAAGAATTACGTTATGGAAATCTTTTGAAAAAACGTCCATAAAAGTAATATATTTACACTGCATTGTAAGTGAGGAAATTCAAACGCTGGAGAATATTGGTTCAAAAGGACGGATTGAAAGGAAACTCAAGTTCTCGGGAAAGATAAAGAGTTAATGGGTTCGCGCTACTATAATCTATTCTGTGTCATATTAATTAAAGTCCCCATCTACTGATTAGATTAACCTCAAATGGAAACTTCTTACCTACCAATACGCATCAGTTCAACAACAATTAATGATTTCCTGTACTGACCCCAGGTCTTTATATAACAACCTCCTCCTTTCTTCTATTTTCCTCCTATCTTAGGTGACAATGAATAAAGTAAGCATTGGTTAGATATTCATAACAGATTTCCCAACCGCCACTATCTACCACGATTCATATCCTCATGGGAATAAATCATAAGGATGAAATCATAATTTATACGGTCACCAGCTAATTTAGAATATATTTCTTTACGCACTAATATCGACTAACCAGACAATATTCCTTGTACAAACTCTATGTCATACCGCACTATCCTAATCGTTAGGCAAAATAATAATATGAAATACGAGACTAAGTAGGTTATATTGTCCCAACTCATTGACTTATCCTTAATGACCTTTCTTCAATAAACATAATTTTATTAAATAATTTAAGCTACTTAAAAAATTATTAGTAATATAATTTGATGCCTATAAATTGTTTTGTTTATTTAGAGTGATATGCCAAATAATCGAACAATGAGAACTGGTTCATGTGCATTTCTTCCACAAATGAATGAATTTAATTCAACTAAATTAAATCGTAATTTGAAATCAAATAAAGATATTGCATTAGCTGCAAAAGAACATGTGGAATCAATGCATCAAAGTTTACGAACACGTTTATTATATGGAAAGAATAATGTATTAATGCAAACGGTAAATTTTTGTGCTCAGTGTTCTTTTTGTTTGTTTGTTAGAGTAGTTGAATCATTAAACATTCATTATGGCTTTAAGCAAATATTAAAATCAGTTGAAAATGGGTATCTTAATCCGTGGAATATTTCATATTGATAACGTTAAGAAGAATAATCAAACTTAAGTCTCTCAGCGAGTACGTTAGTTTTAGACTATTGTCCTATAGCTTAACTGTCATCAACTCAACTTCATTCTATTTCCAGTATGAGGACTTGTGGAGATTTTAGTATTTACACAATTTAATTGATGAGTTGATCTAATCTAGACCACAATTGAAGACCTGAAACACTAAATGGCTGATTCGTCCTAGTATCCCAAGTAGTGAACATCCACAATCCCACACGCAGAACTCAAACCCAAGATCTTCAACTTCACATAGGGACGGCTAACCTCTACAAAACTGAGCTGGCATTTAACTGCGTTAATGTCTAACTTCAATCTATCCAAGATCTTGCGCAACCCTTCATTCGTTGTCTGAGGTGAATAACTGGTTCACACTCGACATGGATCAGACTCCATTAGTCATGGCACTTTACTAAAACTCCAAGAGTTACAACATAAAGTTAGTCACATATTCAACTTAATGAAAATGAGGAGAATTTAATTAAAGATTAAATTCACTTAGTATTGTTTGTTTGGATCTTCCCATCGATGTGTTAGCACTGCAACTGGTCAGTCTCTAATTGGCATATGTGCATACTATGCGTATTGCCTCGATATAGCCTTGATTCACAAGCATGATAAGCAAGGATGGATAGTGGCTAGCAGTGGAATCCAGTTTGACGCGCGTTTCGTCCTATTCGGGACTCGTGAGCTGGATGTACCTGCATCTCAGAGTTGATGTTCACTCTGGGACTCGAACCCAGTACCCTCGCTTCAAACGACATCGCACAAGCAAGTGGCTATCAGGACTCAGTGACCGAGTGGATAACGCGATGGCGTTTGAAGCGAGGGTACTTGGTTCGAGTCCCAGAGTGAACATCAACTCTGAGACGCAGGTACATCCAGCTGACGAGTTCCAAATAGGACGAAACGCGCTTTGTCCTGGCTTCTACTGCTAGCCACTATCCATCTTTGTTAATTAAAAATTGTTCTCAGGGATTTTAAGATTCATTAATGTTAGTCTCTATCAGTATGTCAGCATAGTGAGAGTTGTATCTCAGTTTAACCTTTATTCACAATTTTTTATGTATCTGTGTGAAAATACGAAACCTTAAAAATACTTTTGTATGCGTAGAAACCATTCGTTAGTTGTATGAATTAAGAAGTCTAGTTGAATAACTGATATAACTGAAAGCAAAAATCACTCGGATTTGACTCATGTTGCAAACATCCGTATTAGATTGATTTTATTTAGTTTATTTAAACACATAAATATAGGTACAAGGGGGCATCAGATAAATATGCGCCACACAAATCTCATTTGATTTGTGTGAGGGCTGTGATACTGCTCAGGTGCCAAAACTGAAGCAGGTGGTTTTCTTCAAGGACCACATCTGGAGCCTTCGACCTAGAAATTTGAACCACAAGGCAGTGGAACAACGTCAGGAGATGCAGTCCCATGGTAGCCGGTGACCAACGTCTGGTTCATACGCCATTTGTTCCCTCAGGATACTAGAGCCCATGTACACCACTGGTTTGGAATGAGGGTTTTCCAACTCCCCTAGGTGAACTTTCCGTGTCCACCAACCTGGTTAAAGCGCCTGACATTCGCTTTTCATCCTCTCAATTTTGTAAACAACACTTGTGGTGTGAGAAGGCAGTGAGTAGGACTTCCATGGAAAAGGTTGTATATGCGTGGCCATGTGAAAGCATTTGGTGAGGGAGAGCTAACTCTCCCCACTTTCGACCGTCCCAGAGCATTTGGCGGAGATAGATAAATCTGTAGATAAATCCAGTATTAAATAGATTACATAACTATTAACAATCCAAATATGCACACCTATCTCATAAAAGAAATGTCACTCTTTTTTTCACTTTTGTTTTAGTCTAATTCATCTAATCCAATACCTGGTTATTTATCTTTAATCGATAATGAATGTGGTAAATTGATTATACTTAAATGGACACCAAATTCAGCTGTAACTACACCACAAAATATATCAACATTAACTAATAGTCATAATCAAGAATTTTGTTTCTCTACTGATTCATTACTGGATACAAGAATGGATTTAGATGATTTAAATGAAAAAGAGTAAGTTGAACTCGTTTTTATTCAGTCATCTGTTTTACTAATTAATGTTACTTACTTACTTACTTACTTTACTTACGCCCGTTACCCCTCGTGAAGGAGCAAAGGTCGCTTATCAGTATTCGCCGTCCAACCCTGTCCTGGGCAATTCTTTCCAGTGTTTATTCATCCTTTTCATATCTGACTCTATTTCTCGGCGTAATGTGTTACAAGCTGTAATTGTTACAAGCATTATAAGCACAAATGGTTGATAGGTAGCAGTGGAATACAGGACTCGCATTCCGTCTTATTTCGGACTTGTCAGATGGATGTATTCACATCCCAGAGTTAATGTTCATTCCGAAATTCTAACTCAATACAGTCCGCCTCAAGCACCATCATATTATTCACTTAGCTAACTGAATCCAGCCACTGGTTGGCTAGCTGATCATTCCCAGACAAGACGAAATGTACATCCTAGATTACACTGCTAGCCACTATCCATCTCTTTTAGAAGACAGTGTATTCTGATAACTACTCTAACACCACGATCAAAATTTTCAATACAAATGTCAACACAGATCCACTGTATGAGGCGGAAACCTGGAGAACTACGAAATCTATCATCCAGAAGATACAGGTGTTTATTAACAGTTGTCTACGCAAAATACTTCGGATCCATTGTCCAGACACTATCAGCAACATTCTACTGTTGGAGAGAACAAACCAGATTTCAGTGGAGAAATAAATCAGGAAGAAGTGCTGGATGATAGTGGATAGGACACACATTGAGGGAAGCACCCAACTGTGTCACAAGTCGAGCCCTGACATGTAATCCTCAAGGCCAAAGGAGAAGAGGAGTACCAAAGAACACATTACACCGAGAAATGGAGACAGATATGAGAAGAATGAACATCGATTGGATAGAACTAGAAAGGATGGTCCAGGACAGAGTGGGTTGGAGAATGCTGGTCGGCCTCCTATGCTCCATTGGGAGTAACAGGCGTATGTAAGTAAGTAAGTAAGTTATTCGTAAAACGTAGACAATGAACTACAATCCTCAGATGGAACTGATAAACTTCGAATGTGATGATAACAACCCATGTAAATTTTTTCAGTTTTCAAATCTAGCGAATTCTATCATATGTTAAGCATCTTCAGTTAAATATTCAATATATTGTCATTGAATATCCTCTCTTTATCTAATCTCTCATTGATTTTTCAATAAAATTTTCTTGTTCCTAGAACTTACTGGGGTTATGCCGTTAAAATCAAAATGTCAGATGTTGTTTATGGACATTATCATGAATTTGGTAAGTATGTTCAATATTTAATTGTCTTATCAGTATAGAGGTTGTGGAGATTGTTAAGTTTTGGTTGAGATCATGAATCGATCAATATTAGACCACCATTGAAAACCTAGAAGCATTGGGCATCTGTTTCGTTCTAGTATGGGACTCCTCAACAGTACACATCCACGATCCCGTAAATATTCTTTAATAATATGCGTATTTTTTGTATTTTTAAACTAGAGATGAAGTAACCAACGTAATCAATGTTAGCTTCAATTGACTCATGATCTCAACTCTATAAAATTACTAAAATATCCACCAAACCCCTTCTGATAATGATCATGTGCTCACTAATGACTGGCTTCATGAAGTAATTCCTGGAGTTCTAGTGAAAAGCAGTAACCAGATAAGTTCAACCACGTCTGTTGGGAGATATCAACTCACTGATGACATTGGTGAATGGTTGCTCAATTTCGTGGATCGATTGAAGTTAAACATTAACACCGTCGGATGCCGGCCGCCTCAGTGGTCTGTCGGTTAAGTGCTCTGGCTCGAGACTGGTAGATCCTGGGTTCGAATCTCATGAGGCGGGATCGTGGATGCACACTGCCGAAGAATCCCACAGTAGTACGAAATGGCCTTCCGCCGCTTCCAGGTTTTCCATGTTAGCCTAGCTTCAACTAACTCATGATCTTAACTCTATAAAATTCGTATGTCGATTGCTATGAAAGTATACTTGCAGCAAATCCCCGCATTTAATTATCATCTTCAATCGCTTCATTTTATAACGGAATAAAAATAAGTCAAACGTGAGAATGAAGGTCGAATGCGTAGATTTCGTACACTCATTGATCCATATAGACAATCAGAGAAACGAAGCGAAGAGTTGAGAGTAAAGCTTAACGAAATGACGTGCGGTGAAGAAGGCAAGTGAGGCAACTTAATTTGACCAAGCGTGACTCAATATACATGTTCAGATAAAAATAAGTTACAAAGACATGATGGATAGGGTAAGCGTTTAACAAACATACGATCATATAAAAATAGTCAAGGTTAATAAGGTGATAAGGTTAGGTGATAAGGTTACAATATGGCTTGAGAAGAATGAATAAATGGGTCTATCCGGAGGCTAAAATAGCCTATATGGGCTTGAAACAGATACCAGCTACTACGAGTTTTATCAGTATAAAATATAGGTATATTAATAAACTACATATTTGACTGTTCAACATTTTGATGACCATTTAATCAAGATCATTAAGTGCCGACCCCTATCAATAGGTACTAGGATTGTACATAGCGGTCGAATTCTAAACGTCTGTTTGGTCATTTCTGAGACTCATCATCTGAATGTGTATTCATCACAAAATAAATTTAATTCGTACAAAAACATCTAACAATTTGAACAGGGATAGTCAGTACAAACTGTTGAAAATGATGGCTTACCCAATTTCAGAGAATGAACATTGTGTTACCCTTAGAAATCAATTAACTTTATTCAGTCAATCACAACGTAGAACGTCGTACGTACGTACGTGTTGCCATAACACATTAGCATTGAGATGCAGTTGTTGATTCAAATTCCATAGTGCTAGAAGTAGTAAGAGTATAAGCATTATGTGAAACATTAGGGTTTGAAGATGTTATTGAAGGAGTATAATCCAGTGAAATGAATTTGAAAAGAGAAAAAAGAAAGTCACATGAAGAACTCAGAAGATTAGAATTTGGTAGAACACAAATAGTGGATGCACGTTCGCCATTGCAAACGATTTTGAGTCATGTTATTCAAGGTCTCTAACCATTGATTGCTATCATCTCCCGAATCCCAACCAGGTAGTCTACACCTACCAACATGGCTCAGTCCAATTGTCAGTGACTTCATGGACTTGTACCACGTTTTGGTCTGACCGCCCCTAGCTTTCTTCCAACCTACTCTTACGCCGTTAAACATTGCACATTGAGGAAGTCGGTGGTTGTGCTTACGTAACACGTGTCCCATCCATCTCAACTGGTGAAGTTTCCCTACTTCATCAATCGATCTGCCATCCTTACCTAGTACCCGTTTTCTAACAACTGCATTGCTTACCCGGTGGTCCCAGAATATAGGAGCAATGCTTCGAAGACACCTATCATCGAAAATTAGTAGACTACGAATATCCTCTACTCTTATCGTCCATGTTTCACTGCCATAAAGTAGTTTGTATGGTTTATTTCTTTTACAGACAATCAATATACGCTAACACTGATTCGAAATGATGGAATACAATTAGCTCCATTTCATTTTTATGCTCAAAGTCATGTTCTTACATTTCTAAATTGTTTGGAACAAGGTTTAAAACAACGTGGTGGTTATTTGAGTCCATCTTCTGAATTAGATACATCTTCATCAGGTAAATGGAATATTATTTTTAATTTGTATATAGATGACAGTTTTTTGGAAGTATTCGTGAAGAAATTCTTAGCCTTGGTTGTGTATCAGTCGACATCCGTACAAAGCATGATTTACCTTCATTATTGAGGGAATCGATGCTCCCCAATAGATTCAAGTGTAATTCCTCTTTGAATCCTCAAACCACCTAACATTTGAAGATAGTGTACGAGGTCGAGAGTCTTTTAAACTTGTGGCTGTATTGAATCTTGATCGATCGAATTCGATCAGCCCAAAGAACTATTCAAGCATGATGTTTACCACTACTCAGTAATCAATCAATGTACATAAACGGCATTTATGTGTGATTTGGTCTAACGTTTTACAAATTACTAAACCATTAAACAGCTTTTAAAAATATGACATCGATTAAATTCTGAATTGAACAAACCCATCTTCTTCATGATACTGTGGTGTTCGCTACCTATGTGGACACATATAAGTAGCATGTATTAGTACGTTTCCGTCCACATTGCTGAGTTGCGATATTTGTCCATTTATAGAAGTCCTCAACGGTTAATTGAAATTATTTCGGCAAGACTATAATTTATGGACGACTTTTCAACGAATCTAATATGACTTTTAGAGATATTAGCCAATCAGTAAACAGTCGGTATAGAGTAGAAATATATTATACAAAACCAAATAATTAAAGTGGATACACTTCCTTTATGTGATCGCAAAACTTGTCAAGGTTGGAAAAAGGTTCAAAGGTTCCAAAATCGTTATGCATAAGGTAGAGGAACTCATCCATATGGCTGCATAATAATCGGTCTCTGGAGCCAAGATAAGGTCACAAAAACCCTATCAACCTCGACCGCTTGGTTTCATTATTGTTTGTGTGTACTCCGATTGTGTAAGCTTATCATTTTTTATTATGGATATGTCCCCACAACACTGATAACACTGAACAGCCGAAGCTTCAGTAACATCTACGATTATTGCAGCCAATGTTATTGGTGCTTTTATTATACAGTTTGCGGAAATTATTATAATATGCCTAAAGCTCAATCTGGATCGAGCGATAAAGTTTCCTATCCTAGCAAACGTCTTCCTTCGACATATTTTACATCGATGGACAACATCACGGTAGTCTGCACAAGGTTTACAAGTCACTTAATTACCACAATCACAAATAAAGGAACTTCCTGAAAGTCTCATTTATCGTAGCCGCTTAATTGTCAAGTTGTCTCTAAAATTCTCTGTAAACCGATCGTACATGAGCATCAGGCACTGAAATTAGCGCCATGACCTTGAAATCCCTCAAACGCTTCTGATTGGCTTGTCAATAAATTAAAGTCTTGCCTAACAGTACTAACAACGTGGTACAATCAACTCGTGATAAAATCTAATATTTTACACGTTAAAAATTTAGCAGCTATCCTGACTCACCTAGCCTCGTAAATAAATCTGTAATGTCTAAAACGATGTATCTGAAATTGAGTCTCAATTAGAAGAAATTAACATAGGTGCATATAAATCAAGAGAGTGAGTTATAAGTAGGACAGTAAGAGGATTTTATCTGAGAGCGGAACCAAGTCAAGGTTTATGTATTTTGTGAATGCAATTCGTACAACCTAGTTACCTAAACTAACATCGATTTTGTGGAGGGTTAAAGTCTGCGACCCGGTCACTTTTTATTCAATGACTTTTGTACAAGTACTGTAGATTTCTGTACATATTTTCTGTTACAAGACAATTCTTTCTTCACTTTCCTTCTAGTCACATCAAATTTTTCCATGAAATCTTATCGTCCATCAATGCCATTCATTTTTGGAAACCGTAATTCATTATTACCTCTATCAATATCAACATCAACAACAAATAATGATAATAAAACAAATCCATCCATAATATCATCTCAAAACTTCTCTTCCATTTATAATAAACCTTCTAAGTCAAATCAATCATTAACGAATTCAGGATTGAAACAACGTATCTATATGAATATATTAAAAGCATTTAATCATACAGATGATATAAATAATGATGAAGAATTACAAACATCTTATACATCACCTAATGTTTGTATACCAGAGGAACAATGCCCTGTTCAACATGTTTATCAGATTGTATCTAAAACTAGAGATGGTCAAACAATGGTATGTGTGATTTCATGCCTATAACACCCCAAGTTTTGTTAAATATATTTATACTACTATTTGATTTATAAGTAGCTAAAATGTTTAAATAGATTTTTCTCGCTAGTGTTGGATGTGATGCTTTTGTTACAGAATACTCAAACTTTCTTGTATTCACTGAGACAGATATATGTCAGTTGCTTAACGTAAGCCAGTTACAAATATTTTATTTAGATAGTTGGTAATGGTAAGTGAGAAGACACATTGTTTAAACCTCACTATTGTAGTACCTCATAGTAATCTTTAAGCAGATCAACTAGATTCGTTACAATAGATGAATGAGATAACATGACTAGGGTGATAAGAATAACAAATTGGATGCATTTCTGACAGTCGCTGTTATTGATTCTTACTCTTATTGATATTCATCTTTTTCCGTTTTACTCATATACTTGGTAGAATTTCGTTTCCTCATACTCTTATTAGTGTAAAAACTTCTGATCATAGGTAAAAGAATGATCACGTTAGCAGATCATACTAAACAGTAAAGATCCAATAACCAATGTCAGATCTTATGGATTACCTAGCTAGCATATTCTTTAGAATCTGATCATGGTATTAAGCGAAAAATGGATAATATGAAAGTTGATAACTACCTAGTTTTACAGAAAGACAGTTACAACCTATTAGGCTCAGTAGTAATGACTTGAACTGTAATATGACACTGAGTTAACTGGAATCTTGTGGGACTCATTTCAATCCTGACATACTTTTTCTACTAATACCAACTCAGATAAAACTGAAGTTAATCAAACTGTAATCAATGAAATAAGTCCGGTGATTAGTGAATGGAGATTGTTTGTGATCAAATGTTTAAAAAAATCAATCACTGAACGGCAGTTTCGTCTTATTGTGGGACTCCTCAGAAAAGCGCATGCACGATCCCGCCTTGCTCGCGCTCGAGCGCTTAACCACGGGACCACTGAACCTGTATCCAAAGGTGTTCATGTCTAATTTCAACCAGTCCACGAAATTGAGCAACCATCCACCAATGTCTTCAGTGAGTTACTATCTCACAACAGATCTGGTTGAACTGCACTACTTCTCGCTAGAACTCCAGGAAGTACCTCTGTGAGACAGTCACTAGTGAGCATATGATTATTGTAATTTTCGCCAAGTCAGTGACGTCTAATTTTTCTTACTATGAAGGTTTATAAATCCATGAAATATTGTAAACTGCTGAAGAGTTCCATACTAAGACGAAACAAGTATCCAGTACATCGAGATTGTCAATGGTATTTTAGCTTAGATTGACTCATAAATTCAACTGGATAATTTGTTTCAACTACATTCTTCCATTCAAAAATCTTTTTAAGGGAATGAATAATCTCAACACATCATCTATATTATCCAACCGAATCTCTTTAGAAGGTATTACAGAAGAAATTGTCAATGAATCAGATGATGTTGATGTACAGTCGAAGAACCAACTATCAACCCATGAAGATGTATTCAATAAATTTCGTATTAAAATATTATCACATGTATTTCGTAAATGTAAGTTTCCATGCTGTTTGTTTTTTATTCTTCGTCAGATTTTGACTTTGCATTAAAAGTAAAAACTATGTCCGTCGCTTTAACCGGGTTGATGGATATGAAGGATCTATTTAGGCGAGTTAAAAAACCCTCATTCCAAACCAATGGTGCACATGAGCCCCAGGATCCCAAGGGAACAAATGGCGTATGAACTTATTGTTCGTCACTGTCTACCATGATACAACATCACCAAACGTTGTTTCACTGCTTTATGGATTAGACCTCTAGACTCAGGATTTGGGGAGTGGCCCCCTAAGGAAACCACCTTCTTCGGTTTGGGCACCCGATCAGTATTCTAGCTCTCACTCAAATCGAATGATTTATGTGGTGCATCCTTGTATCAATGTTTATGTGTTTAAATAAAATAAAGATAACAGATTATTAATTTGTTCAGTATTACTTGGGCTTATGTGCACCATTGGTTTGGAATGAGGGTTTTCCAACTCGCCTAGGTGGAACCTTCATATCCACCAACCTGATTAAGGCGCCAACTATTCGCTTTTTGCCCTCTCAATTTTGTAAACAACACCTCGGTTGAGAAAAGTCAGTGAGTAGGATCCCTATAGTTTCTGCTATATGTAAGAGATGGTATCGAACCCCATTGGGAGATGAAGAAGGTATACGATGGATCACTAGAACTGATTTGGCTATATCTACCACATGACCACAGTCAAAAAAGTGTGTCAATATAGAGCAGTATATTGTCTTTGCCTGTCTCTTTTTAAATCAATATTTAGAGTTTTACAAAATTTGATAAAGACGCGTTTAATAAATCGTGGGGATTGTTAGTCAAATTATGGTAATGAGTCCGCTCACATTATTCATTTTATCTAGACAGGTAAATTAATAAGACCGACAAGTTAAATAAGGAGAGCGTTGTGATTACGCGTTGATATGATGTGGAGAATCTCTGAAACTTAAAGAGAATCGACAAGGCCTTCTTTTATCTTGTTCTCTATTATTCTTCATTGGTGTCTATCTATAACTCTTTCAGATATCAAACTCATAGTAACATGTTTTGAGAACGGAAGGGTTAATTTCAGATTACTTCGTCAGAATCCATTATCCGTAGCAATAAATGGTAACTGTCACACTCCTGGTGTACACTTGGTGTACCCACTATTGACTTACTTCTAGATAGGTTTGTGATATTATCACGACTGTCGGAAATTACCACGTACTATCAATGAAACTGAATGAACATCATACCGTAGAGCAGATTAATTAAAGTTGAAAGTGTTGACCGTTGATTTCAGAATTGGTAGTATACACCCATTGAGATAACTATGTCTTTTGTTCGGTAAAAAGTACATTGTCGTAGTGGATCAGTGCTTAGGGTTTTCGGCATTTAACGTTACAGATTCGAACCCTACTCCACCTAATTATTTGTCAGCAACTCGATATTGTTACTAACCATCACATAGTGTAGCTTGAAACTATGTATACTAATCTGTACTCAGTAAACGATTTAATAAAGCAGTTTTATCGATTCACAATACATAGTCATCCGTAATAGTTTTCGCAACGAATATTTTAAACCCGTTTTGAAAGTGCTTATTTTTATTTCAATTTTAATGCTTGTTACTTTGATACCGTATAGTAAATGATCTGATACAACTCAAAGTGAGCATCTACGATCTCGCTGGACGAATTCGAAACCAGCACCTTCTGTTTGGCGCGCGAACGCTTAACATTTAGACCACTGATCCGGCATCCAACGGTGTTAATATCTAAACTCAGCCAACCCACGATATTGCATAACCATCTTCCGTTGTACCGAGGTGGATACTGGCTCAGCGGTCTAGATGTTGATCATTCACGAGCGATGCCGAAGGTCTTGAGCTTGAATCTCTAGAGTGAGATCGTGAATGAGCACTACTGGGGAGTCTCACAATAGGACGAAACGGTTGTCCATTGATTCTAGTTTTCCAATGATGGTCTAACATTGATTGATTCATGATCTTAATCAGAAAAATAATAATCTTTACAACCTCATATTGTCAAATCAAAATGTTTATCTATTATTATAAATGAATTTGATAAGAAAGTATTGCTATAAACAAGATTCAAACCTTCTCCATATACATTGTTTTAGATAGTTATTATATTCTTTTCAGGGTATAATCATTTTAATAAACTACGTACAGTACGTAAAAAATTAGCTGATCTAGTATCACCTAATTTTTTAACCGTGGATTCACCAACAAATGCTGAAGAAGGTGTAACTGTAGAATTTTGGAATCAATTAATGACAAATTCTATTCCAGTAAGTCATTGCTAAAAATAATTATTCAGCTTATTGTACTTATATAATGATATTCTCAATAAAGGATCTTTATGAAGATGATAGAATTTACACAGATCGAATCGTCGATTGATCACCGATGAAAACAACAACACCCCCTCCACTGCTTTCTCGTGGCGATTGTGTTGTTTACGAAATCCAGAGTAGGAAAAGTGAATTCCCCCAAATGCCCTGGTACGACCGAGAGTGGGGACAATCCACTCTCCCTCTTGAAATGCTTTCATATGGCCACGTGTAAATAGCCTCTGTCAAGGAAGTCCTACTCGCTGCCTTCTCGTGGCTGGGGTGTTGTTTACGAAATTGAGAGGACAAAAAGAGAATATCCGGATATTTAACTGGGTTGATGGGTGTAGAGAATCCAGCTAGGGGAGTTGGAAAACCTTCATTCCAAACCAATGATGCACATAGGCTCCAGTGTCCTGAGGGAACAAATGGCGTATGAACCAATCGTTGGTCACTATGGGACTGCATCTCCTTACGACGCTCCAATGCCTTGTGAATCAGATCTTTAGGTCAAAGGCTCCGGATGTGGTCCCCTAAGGAAACCACTTGTTTCGTTTTGGACACCCGGGCAGTATCACAGTCCTCACACAAATCAAATGAGATTTGTGTGGCGCATATATATCTGGTGCCCCATTTGTACCAATATTGATGTGTTTAAATAAATAAATAAATAACCGCTAGTTTAAAATGTGAAAACTCAAGTCTCCAAAAATTACACAACTCAATAATAATCATGTGCTCATTAGCGACTGGCCTCGAGACGTAACTCCTGAAGTTCTAGTGAGAAGCTGTGACCATTGGAGTTCAATGCTAGTCGGGTTTTTGATAGTTACCCACCGAAGGTAATTTTTGAAGGTTGTGTAATATCGCGCATTAGCTGAAGTTAGAAACTAACAATTTCGGGCACCGGCTCATTTTTCTAGAGGTCAAACGTCCACGTGCGAGACTAGGTTCGATTTCCGCCTGTGGAATCGTGGGTGCACATTGTTGAGGATCTCCATACTAATACGAAACGGTCATCTAGCGATTCATGATTCTAATAGTGGTTTAAATGAAATCGCTTCTTAATTTACACTGTGATAACACGGTTCGATCATGATAGACTATATGTTATAAATATGGCGGTTTATCATGTTAATTTAGAAATTTTGTTGAAATATTTTATTCGAAGATCTGTATTGTTTGAATATCCTTTTACATCATTGAATCTCATCAAGAATTTGCTTCATGTAAAGTGACTACCTTCAAGATTAGTTTAGGTACAAATAAGGAGTATACTTATGGGTCTATATGTGAAAACGTTCCAAGATTCGTAACTGAATTGGCAATAACCCAATTAGACGAAGGATTGTAGATATATATACACACTCTTCCTTTGATGTATAAGACTGAACAGTTTGAAGCAAACGGTTCTGGATTCGAATCCCGGAGCAAATATCAACGCTGGGATGCAGGTACATGTAGATAACAAGTCAAAAATAGGACGAAACGAGTTTCTCGGATGCCGTTGCTAGCCACCGTCCATCTTTGTTTATAATGCTTACGACTTACTGGCAATATTGAAGCAATCACTGTCAATATGACACTGATCAATTACACTCCTCAGCATCAATGGGGCAAGTAAAACAACCAATATAAAAATGAATTAAATTATAGTTTTTTTGTTTAAAATGTCACATTTACACATGCTGAACATTCTAAATTGTTCTATTCTTTTTATGTATAGCAAATCCCATTCAGTGAACTTTGTCGACATATTTATTTTGGTAATTGTGATCCAACAATTAGAAATGAGGTAAATAATAATTATACTACTAATTATCAGTATGGGGTTGTGGAAATTATTAAGTTTTTAATTGAGATTATGAATTGATTGATGTTCGACTACGAGTGAAAACCTGGAAGCGCTGGAAGGCCGTTTCTTTCTGTTGTGGGACTCCTCGATAGTGCGCATCTACGATTCCGCTCTCAAGATTCGAGCCCAAAACCTTCGGTCTCTCACGCAAACGCTTAGCTGAGGTAGATACCTGTCTCTATCTGACATGAATTAGCTGGATTATTTGACGTTAGACATTAACACCGTCGGATGCTGGCCCAGTGGTCTAGATGTTAAGCGTTCGCGCCCAAGACCGAATATCTTGGGTTCGAATCCCGTGAGTACGATTGTGAATGAGCACTGCTGAAGAGTCCCACGATAATACAAAACGGTCGTCGATGGCTTCCATGTTTCCAATGATGGTCTTAAATCCATGGATTCATGTTCTCAAACAAAATAATTTATATTTTTGTCATACTCTTTGTTTTAAGTAGAAACTTATAGGTTATTAAAAACTATTTAGAGATTCACTCAGTTGTTTTGTAGAGAGGGTATTTATCTATCATTATGTAATGGCGAAGGCGAGATATCCGTCTATCAATTAAGGGACGAGTATACTGCGCGGCAGTTCGTTCTGTTCTACTTGACGGCTGCGAAACGCGGCCACTAAGAGTAGGAGATATTTGTAAGTTACTAGTATTTGATTACAGATGCTTTAGAAAACTTGCTCTCATTTGATGGGATCACCGGGTAAGTAATATTGAGGTTAGACACATGATATTAGGGAATGATGCTAAGTAAGTTGATGAGGTCATGAATCTTCATCAACTGAGATGGTTGGGCCACGTGTTACGTATGACTGAACATCGATTACCACGACGCGCTATGCTGACTAGTGTAGGTGATTGTTAGAAGAAAGTTACGGACGGCCAAACAAAAATGTGGCATCAGAGTTTGAATTCGCTAACTTCTAGTCTGAACCATGTTGGCAGATGCAGACTACCTGGTTGGGGTCCGCGTGACTATCGTAACCAATAGTTGGAGACTCTGTGTGACATGGCTCAGAATCGATCACAATGGCGTAGGTGTATACACTGTCTATCTTCCCTTAAACCTTGAGATTAAAATGGCTTCATAACTTTCTTCCTTCCTATAGTATATCCTTATATGCAACCTATCTTTTATATATTACTACCATTGAAGTAACTACTTCTATGAATTTAGTGTTCATCTTGTTGTACTAATGAGGTATGCCAACTTGGATCGATGCATATATGTGCCTGATCCTATGTTGTAACTGACTGACTTACTGATTGAATCCACAATATTTTTCCTTTAATTCTATCACGTATAGGTATGGCCATATTTATTGGGTTTATATACATGGAACTCAACTAGTGAACAATTGAATGAAGTCAATATACAACAAAAGGAGATTTATACCAATGCTTTAAATATATGGAATCGTGTTGTACTATATTTGAAACAAGATGTTCGATATGCTAATTTCGTAGCAATCGTTCCACCTAAAAATGATTCAACTGAATCTAATGAGTGCTTATATGACACGAAACTACTTGTCAATAATGAATTGCCATTGGTAAATGATTATTAATTACTTAATGACTTATGCCTGTTATCCCTCGTGGAGGAGCATAAACCGTTCTTCAACATTCTTCACATAACTCTATCCTAGGCAATCCTTTACAGTTCTTTCCAGTTGCTATCCATCCTTTCGATGTCCGCTTCCGATTCTCGAAGCAATGTGTTCTTTGATCTCCCTCAATTCTATCTGCCTTCAGTATTCCAACTTAGGGATTGCCTCGTGATGTAGTTTGATGATTTCCTCGATGTGTGTCCTATCCACTTCCAATGTCTTTTCCTGATTTCCTCTTCAGCTGGATGCTGGTTTGTTCTATTTCACAGTAGGATGTTGTTGATGGTATACAGTCGACGGATATTGAGTATTTTGTGCAGACAATTGTTTATAAGTACTTGTACTTTTTTGATGATACTTGTGGTAGTTCTCCACGTTTCAGCTCCGTAAAGTAGAACTGTATTGACGTTTTGTATTGAATATTGTGACTTTGATGTTGGTTGATATTTGTTATGAGTTCCATATATTTTTCTAGGTGATCACGGGTTTCTATTATTTACTCATTAGTTAAATGGGAAAATAGATTTCTTAATAGGATTTCTTTATGGCTAGAGTAGTGAACTCCAAATCATCTGCTCTGTAATTCCCACAAAGTTCAAAGACTTCAGAACCTCATGGCGGAGATATGACATTTAGACCATTGTGTTGAAGTTCTCTTGGTCAATTAATTCGTGATATAGCTCAACAAACGGTCTATAAACATTAGTGATACTTGTCTTTGAATTATTCTTCTCATATGATGAAACCATAGAGTGAACAATGCCGACATTAAACATAGAATACTGCGTCAATATAATGACAATAACTTTAATTAATACTATAACTTTCGATTTACATTTATCAGTTGGTTGAATCTTCCCATTTATATCTAACTGATGAGCTCTAAGTAGGACGAAATGTACATCCTGGATTCCACTTCTAGCCACCGTCCATTAATACTTAAAAATACCATATATTTTGTTACCATAGGCAATCAGCAGCACCAAAGATTCAGTACTGTGACAAATATACAAGTAAATTGTAATTACGTACATAGTTGTCAATATTTGGTACCTGGCACTCATACTCACATACGAAAGTTCCATAGTGTTATGTGCCGATAAGATAGATAGATGTTAACTAACTAAATTATTCATGTTCGTATCCCTCTTATTATGAGCTTTGCTTTGACCCATAGACTATTACTATACGATTTGCCGTTCTTCAGTTATCCTCAATCTATTAATTACTGTTCCCCTAATTCACAGCCACCTTGAACTGAGTCTTGTACAAATGTTATTCTCTATTTTATGGTACGATGTGGTCTGTTTATTTAACATATAAATACAGTATGTTCAAAATAAATGATTCATATTGCAGAGGCTGTTATTGATGTTTCGGACTTAACTGGCTGGGTTAAACAGAAAGCAGGACCTAGAAGCACTTTAGACTGCTTGTACGGGATTCGTGTGTCATTGGTCCGATCGATAAGTTGCAGTATTCTGATTGGCGACATCGTCACGTCATATATTAAACAGGACAGTCAGGCTACAAGCTATCACATATAGAATTTTAGTTGTTGAAACTACTTTTTTTCATTTATCATATACTGGATACATGAATCCCAGTATAATTGCTTATGGCTTCTTTGACTGATAAACTATAAAAACATGTAAACAGTTGCTGTGTTTCGTTTGAGTATCTCACCATTTAACATTACCACAGGTTCTTAGAGTTTAATAAAAACATGGGAATTCATTTGGTTAGTAAAGAAGGTTTGTAGCTCAGATAGGATAGTCTTAGTGGGCTTTTTTTTCTCATCAGGACAACATTACCAGCACTGGGACGTCAGACAGAAGTGAGTCATTCAAATTTCTCCACATATGACAGATAGCTTGTCTTGTAGACTTTAGGCTTAATTGTTTATTGATGACCTGTTGTAACCTGGATATTTATTTTGATTGTCTTATCCTTTAACCTGATTCTTGATCCTATATTGCCATTTGTTATTTTGATTGGTTGGTAAATTGAGTCAATTTCTATTGTTCGTTGATTGGCCTAAAATTCCAAGCTCCTCTAGCCTTCTTTATATTTCGTCTAACCGAAATCTTAGCATCATTTAATTTTAATATGTATCAACAATTGTCCATATACTTTGATATAATTCAATTTACCTCACTTCTACCTGAAGTTTCTGTCTTTAATGTTATTCAGAAGAACACTAGAAGCTCCACGATTAGACTATCTACCTTAGAGTATGAAACTTCATCACAAACAATTAGTTCAGAAGGGGATTTGTGGAGATTTCAGTATTTTTCAAAGTTGAAATCATGAGAAGTCCCATAATAAGACGAAACGGCCGTTCAGTGATTCTAGGTTTTCAATGATGGTCTGGCTTCAATTGACTCATGATTTCAACTTTGAAAAAAACAATTAGTTATTATTAAGAATCATTCAGTTCATAATTAAGACTAACACTGAATGATTGATTGCAATATTTTTGAACAGTCAATAAACAGCTGATCCAGCATATCCAATCAAGGTATGTTTTGTGTTATAACTTGTAGCCTTGTATCCTATCAGTGTATAATGTAATGATACTTCCAATTAAAGAACAGTGTTCTATCGACCGGACCAATGGCGCATAAACCCGTACGTGCAACCTAGAGTCCTTGTCGGTCCTTCATCCTTCCCAACCCTGTCTATTGAGTATAGAACACGAATCTCAGCCTCCGCAATACGAATCATGTATTTCAAACATATTGAGTTTATATACCAAACAGACAGACCACATCGTACCACAAAATAGAAAATAGCATTTGTACAAGACTCAGTCCAAAGTGGCTGTGAATGTGGGGGGTAGTGAGCAATAGACTGGGCATAACTCAAGAACAGTAAATCGTATAGTAATTGTTTATGGATCAAAATAAAGCTTATAATAAATGGACTATGAATATACATATTTTAGTTACTTAATAATTCCACAATAAGAATGTATGTATAGTATTAGTCCATATATAGATCCCAATAGTTACCATCCAGTATTCCCGTCGGGATATATCACTTTAACTGACATGTTTGTTTAGATAAGTCTGTAGTGACTTACTTTTATGAAGTGAACGCGATTGGCATAATGGAAACAATTATTATTATAACCAACTGTACCAGTGACTGTTTTACTGTGCCCTTTTGTTTAAGTTTACTAAAAATAGACTTTTCCGTTGTTTATGACCTTGCATGAACTCTCGTACTCTTACTAGTCTCGCTTATGGATTTTGATACGATCTCGGTATTATTTCGATACCACATGATAGTCGACAAATACATCTTACTACCATCTTCAACTGCCTTCTGGTATTTGGCCAACGGAGGAATCGAACCTAGTAACTGGCGCATAGTTTTCCTATAGTGGTGATCATAGTCAATTGCGACTTCACACTACTACAAGTCAATGTTATGCTACTTCATCATTTTTGTTTAAATATTCTATTTTAGAACTCAACAAAACAACCAAATGAAGTAAACAATATAGAACTAGAGAATCATGTAAACAATGATGGTGGTTTAGCTGGTAGGTTTTCATTTGTACAAACGTTATATGTTTTCATTGTTCTATTTTACTAAGTTGTATTATGGTGTATATTGAATACGAATAAAAAGAAATGGAACTTATCTTTATTAATTCCACTTGTCAATACAATTAAACAGTCCTATTTAGGACTCATCAGCTGGATGTACCTGGATCTCAGAGTTGATGTTCACTGTAGGACTCAAACCCAGTACCTTTCGCTTCAAACGCCATCGCGTTATCCAATCAGCTACTGAGTCGTGATAGCCACTTGCTTGTGCAATGGGGTGAAGTTTAAATTCAATTAGTATTGTTTGTTTGAATTTTCCGATTGATGTTTAGGACTGCAACTGGTCAGTCTGTAATTGGCATATGTGCAAACGTATTCTTGTTATATCGTGTGCGTGAGCAGTTGTTATTATATTGTACTCGCCTATTAGAGAGCAGCGAATTTATCGATCAAAACAGTGATTTGATTGATCGGACCAATGATACACGAAACCTGTACGAGCAGTCTAGAGCAATTGTCAGTCTTGCTATCGGCCTAGCCCAGCCAGTTATTTCCACAACACCACTAATAGCCTGTGCAATATGAATCATTATTCTCAAACATACTGAGTTTATATACCAAATAAACGGACCACATCGTACCATAAAAAAGAAAATAACATTTGTACACGATATTTAACTAACGGTACTTGAACTTGTAGAACGTCACAGTCACAAATCAGAAGATAAAAGAAACAAGAGAAGTGATGATCGGGTAATAATCAATAATGTACAGGAAAACATGGTAATGTTACCTATAACATCATTATAATTCAGCCGATCCTCGAGGAGGCAAGCTATGCTATCATCCAATCATAGCAAGCTCCATTATGTTCTGATTGAGTGGAAACTCTTTGGCTCCTTCATAGCCTCTGGAAGTTTCATCGTGTTTGTCGAAATTCATCCCAACAGTTCACAGTCACTGTTAGATTGTTTTTGTATAACTATGTATCTTCATTTTACTATGTGATATGGTCTAATATATTTGTTTGTACAAAATGGAACTATAGGAGTGTGTGTATAGCTTAATTTGGCTCAAAATTAACAGTGCAAGCAAAAACATATAATTGGTCAAGTTTAGAACGCTATTCTATAAATGGAATATTAGACCTAGAACCGACAAAATTAGAATCAAAATTCTGATTGGCGAATTCAACACTCTATATCGATTAGTATCTCAAGTCGTAAAGCCATCAGAACAAGCAAATATCTTACGAGTGTGTATTTTTGTTGCGCAGTCCGAAAAATGTCCTTCTTTAAGGTCTCTAAAAACCCAGAAGACGTTAGGAACTCTCCTACCCAATCAGCATCGAATAGAGACATCCCAGAAATATAAAAAGCTTTTGTATTTCACTTCTATCCTCTATTGACATACAGAAGTTGTAAGAAGGAGTTGGAAGTCAGTAACTGAAATTCTAGAAGCAGACTTACTAACTTTAGGCACTGAATTTAACACAATTCATGTCGAAATCAACGTTTACTTATCAACTCAAGGCATTTTTTGCAATCTATGTAACTATATCTTCTAAATAGATAACTGATTAGTCGATAATTGGCATCATTTTTTGATGGGTATCATGTGAAAAACTACCAGTTATATAATTATCAAAATAATATATATTAGAAGAAATTGAGGTGTGGGCTACTTATATCCACATAAGTAGTATATAACGATGGTAAGGCAGAGGATGTATTTCAGTAGAAGGTTGATAAGGGGAGAACGGGAACGGGACGGAATTGGTATGAAAATGCCTGAACAATAATGATCGGAGACTGTCGACTGATATTTGAAGAAGAAATGGTCAAGATTGAGATAATTGATTAATAGTTTGCAAATTAACTGTTTACTGTAGGATTGTCAAATTTTAGTGACATAGTCTGTAATTTGATTGTTCCCACTCGTCTTCTTGCTTTCTACAGCATGAACCGATTCTTTAACTCTCTCTTCTATTTTGAAGTTGACACTGAAAATGTTTTATAGAAATCTTAACAATTCAAATTGTTATTAGAATGGGGATTTGTGGAGATTGTAGTAATTGGTAATAGTTGAATTCATGAGTCGACCTAAGCTAGATCATCATTAAAAACCTGAAAGTGTTGGACTGCCGTTTCGTCCGAGTGTAGGATTGCTTGACATTGTGTATCCACGATCCTGCACGCGGGACTGGAACCGAGGACCTTCGGTCTTGGTTGTCACATTTTCAATGGTGGTCTAACTTACATCGACTCATGAATTCAACCATTGAAATCACCACAATCTCCACGAACCCCCATCCTAACAATAATCATTATGTACTCACTAGTGACTTGCTTCAAGATGGATTTCCTGGAGTTTTTGTGAGAAGCCGTGACCATTTGAGTTCAATCCATGTCGAATGTGGGACAGTTATCCATCTTAGACAACAGGTGAATGGTTGGGCGATATCGTGGATTGGTTGAAGTTAGACATTAACACCGGTGGATGCCAGCTCAGGCGTCTAAATGTTAAGAGTTCGAGCTCTGAAACCTGAGATTTTGGGTTTGGGTGCCATGTGCGGGTTTATGGATGCGTACTGCTATGGAGTCTCGTACTAGGATGAAACGGCTGTTCAGTTCATCCAGGTTTTCATTGTTGGTCTAGCTTACAGTTTCACTATGTCTCGGTTATAAAGTAAGCCTCAAATGCGATTATATTAATTTGTGTTTCGTAAATGAGTCAGATGAATGAAAATGAATTATTCTGGCTTAGAAATTAGAACATCACCGGAATTACTATGATCATACTTGGTCATGCCTACAAACATTTTTGAACCCATAGGTGTACTTTATCTTCTCCAATATGTTATTTAAGTACATTCATTAACTTTCTTTCCCTTCCTCAGATATTGATTCTTCAACAGCAACACTTCCTAATGAAACTTCTACATCTAAAATATCAAATCTTTCCACTGATTCACATTCGCCTATCAACAATACAGCTCAAAGTCAATGTGAATTTTCGGTTAGTTTAATTGTATTAAAATATAATCTCATTTAATTGAAACGGTTTTTGTAGAGATTGGTTTAATGTGTAAGTTGTATTCACCACAGATCGACTTTAGCCTAAGTACTTTTGACTGTTACGTCTCCATATCTGACTCCTCAACAGTGCGCATTTCATTAGGGATTGAACGCAGTATCTTCAAGACACTCAGTGGATTCCAAACCTTTAAAGGCACTAAGTCGGTGTCTAGTGGTATCGCTGATCAATCTTATAATAAGACGAATCAGATATCCAGTGTCCCCCTAGTTTTCAATGGTACTGTAGTGAACAAAGAAATCAATTGGGGAAGACCAATTTATTAGTTAATGCAAACTTACAGTGTCTTCGTAACATATGAAAACTATACATTAAATAATTCATTCGCACATCTTCTATCAGTTGTCGTTTACGTAATTACTGATTCTTTCAAGTCTGTTGTTATTATAATTACTCTCTGTTTACATCTTTGTTTTCTTGAATTGGATCTTCTTAACCTTCTGTTGTCAGGCATTTCTTTTTCTGATTTAAGTTACATACTAATTATGTCTGTTGACCTAGGTAGCGTACATCACAGTACTAACAACTTATATCAATCTTTGAAGAATAAGAATATGTTTGTTGAATTTATTCTATTCAGTACTACATCAAATTATTTCTAGATAACTCTTTGACACGCATGACATTGATCACCACCGAGTGATCAATCGTGATTACATCTCAGTCTTCCAAGAGGTCGATCGCGGTCCGAGTAGCTCAGTAGTAACGTCTCTGACTGTGAAGCTGGGTAACATGGGATCGAATCTGTCACGGAGCACCAGTTCCCTCAAGATTACAGGTACACCTTGCTGGCGAGTGCCAAGTAGCACGAAACCCTAGAAACAATATGTGAGAATTCACCTTGACCAGATCCATGAAACACTTGCCTTAAGTGAAACCGCTTACTGTCTCATTTCTTGCTTACCACTAGTTTTTGCGACAACGTGTGATCTATTGGAACCTCTCGTAGAAGTTGCTTCCTTTTCTGAAAACTTTTTTCTTTGTACTTCCTCCCTTAGTTAATACAGGAACATATCAGAAGGATGAAGGATTAAAAAATGGTTTGGACATTACTTGATAGTTTATCCTTGCCTAGTCTATACTACCACCACAACAGTTTAGCCGTATTTCTTCTCAACACACACACTAAGAGAAAAAGGAAAACTATCTGGAATAGTGGAACGCTATAGAACTAATGTGTATGAATAGTTTATCCGTGACTTTGGCAAACATAATTGTTATGACTTGATCAAGGTCGTCGCCAATTTGTTATGACTTACAAAATAATCAAAGGACGTTATCCTTATTCGTTATTGGTTTCTATATCCGGCTTTTATTCACGTGAATTATCCACCAATGGAAATACGACTTTTACGACTTTAACACTGTGACAAACCAATGACGTTCGATTAGTATGAGTAATCTAGCGTCCTATTGGTCCTTTGTCCATCTAGCCCTTCCACTTGAGTCCAGAACACCAATGACAGCTTCTGTTATGCGAATCATTTATTTCATGCATACTCGGTTTATATACTAGACAAACAGACTGCATCACACCATAAAATAGAAAATAATATTTGTAGAAGATCAAGCCAAAGGTGGCTGTGAACATAGGAGACAATAATCAAGAAGCTGATTATAATTTAGGGACAGTAATTCGTATAATAATAATCTATAAGTCAAAATGAAGCTTATAATAAGATGAATATAGATATAAACAATTTAGCTAGTCAATAGTTAAACCATAAGAATATATATAGAATAATCGTCCATTAATAGGTCCGGGAAGTCACCCGTAGTTACCTCTTCACTAGAATATAACAATAATAACATTAAGAAGTGGTGTTCAGCAAAGGAATGGTGAGTGCCATTGAGGAAAATATGAACTTTTTCATTCACATAGGACTTTTGGCGTCCAAACATTAGGATTTATATTATAGTACGACTAGTAAACAGGAATTTGAAAACTTTCCTAGGAAAAAAACCTTATCACAAAACTTAACATGAAGTGTAATATAGTATAATGGCAATTACATGCTACAGTAGGATATTACTTAGCATAATCTTAAACGACAGTGGAAAAGGCTGCAAGAAAAGGAGGTGGGTTGAACACTTTAAAGAACTTTAAAGACCAGCTTCACTAAACCCAACCAACATCGAAGCACCACCCACGGACCTCCCAATCGATGTTGACCCACCAACAATTGAAGAGATCAGCATGGCCATCAGACAAAGCAAGTGTGGCAAAGCATCGGGACCATACAACATTCCAGCAGAGGCAATGAAAGCAGATGTAGCAACAACAACTCCACATTCTCTTCAGTAAGATATAGGATGAAGAACAAGTGATAACAGACTGGAAAGAAGGATTTCTGATCAAAATACCAAAGAAAGGCGATCTCAACAAGTGTGATAACTACAGGGACATCACTTTTTTCTCAATACCAGGAAAAGTCTTCAGTAGGGTATTGTTAGATAGAAAGAAGGACTCCGTAGACGCCCGATTTCGAGACCAACAGGCTGGATTCCGTAAGGATTGATCGTGTACAGACCAAATCGCAACTCTACGGATCATTGTGGAACAATCAATTGAATGGAATTCATCACTCTACATCAACTTCATTGACTGCGAGAAAGCATTTGATAGCGTGAAGAGGACAAAACTATGGAGGCTTCTTCGACACCATTGCGTACCTGAGAAGATAGTCAATATCATACGGAATTCCTATGCTGGATTAAACTGCCAAATCGTCCACGGAGGACAACTCACCGACTCGTTCGAGGTAAAGACCGGTGTTAGGCAAGGTTGCTTACTCTCACCCTTTCTCTTTCTCCTGGTCATCGACTAGAACATGAAGACTTCAACATTTGAGGGAAAGCATGGGATACAATGGACAGCTAGGATGCAACTGAACGATTTAGACTTCGCAGACGATCCGGCTCTTCTATCGCACACACAACAACAAATGCAGAAAAAAACGACCAGTGTAGCAGTAGCCTCAGCAGCAGTAGGTCTCAACACACCTAAAGGGAAAAGCAAGATTCTCCGATACAACACATCTTGTAACAATTAAATCACACATTGACAGAGAAGCTTTAGAGGATGTGAAAACCTTAAAATATCTAGGCAGCATCATTGATGAACACAGTGGATCTGATGCAGATATAAAAGCCTGGATCGGCAAAGCAAGAGCAGCATATTTACAACTGAAGAACATCTGGAACTAAAACATTACGCCGCGAAATAGAGACAGATATGAGAAAAATGAACGTCAATTGGATAGAACTAGAAGGGAACGCTCAGAACAGAGTGGGTTGGAAAATACTGGTCAGCGGCTCATGCTCCATTTGGAGTAACAGGCGTAAGGAAGTCAAGTAATCTTAAATTCCTTACTAGATAATTAATATGATCTTTGATCTGACTGATACTCAGCCGATTGAATTATACAGAAGAGGTGAACAGAGTTCAGAGATAACTGTATTTTGTAGGTACTCACTTAATAACAGTTATATCTAATGCATGTTTACAAGTGTGATTTAGTCGTTGAGTCAAGTTCCTATTCTATTGGAACTAGATATTTATGAATGCTTTGTTACGTCCTCATCCTCTCACTATCAACCTAACTCTTATCTTCTTTATACTATTTTAGCCAAATACATTAGAATTATTTGCTGATAATTTATATCGAATTGATAAAGATGTTACAAGATGTGATCGAAATCATGAATTCTTTATGACACCAAGTAAGATCGATGTACCTATTTACCTTGAATCTGTTTTTGTCATTCTATCATTAACGAAATTGAGCAACCATTCACTAATGTCTTCAGTGAGTTGATATCTCTCAACAGACCTAGTTGAACTCCATTGGTTACTGTTTCTTACTAGAATTCCAGGAAATACCTCATGAAGCCAGTCACTAGTGAGCATATGATCATTATCATTCTATAATTAGACAAGTAGTTTTATGTAGATTATGTTTAGTTTAAAAGTAGTTTTTTGTTATGATCTTCAGCTTTTTATGTAGCTTTCAATCTTTATGTTACCCACTTATAGAGTTCATTAACTGCAAGTTTGTTGATGCCATTCTTTGTAACCAGTCAGTCAGCTACAACGTAGGACCAGACCCAACTGTTGCTGCTACCTTGACGTAGTGGTCGGGGTTTGTCTATTGTGATAAACCGATCGAGCTATACTGGCTGGAACAATCGTTCCTCAAGGTCCTATCATGCCAGACAGGTCGGTTGAAGAGTGGTAAGACTAAAAGAAGTAAACCCAAGGTCTGAAGGCGAAGTCGTACTGCTGACTGTACAGAGGTGTGACGGCAGTAAGGTGTTTCCTTCAGACAACCAGTGTGACAGCGATGCTGCCTTCCCATGAGGAGAGGTGGGGTTAGAAAAGGTCGACCCTAAAAATGCACATCTCGCGTTATCCCACGGATTTCCGTCTCCGGTGGTAAGGTCCCAACAAGTACGGAACTAAGACAAAATTTACCCACAAAAAGGTCGTGTGTGACCGACCTCAAGTAGTTGTCCCTTGGGCACTGCGATCAAGCTCTCAGGTCATTAAGACCACTCCTAACCAAATCTACTTTTTAGGTACCTCTAGAAGAATCCTTCCACGATGTAGACGACCGGTAAAGGATAACTGCCCTCATACCTCTAACAGCACTCTTTGTAACTAGTAATTCAAACGAACGTCCACATTGACTAGAAATCCGGATTCATACAATACACATCATTTTATCTTTATTACCCAGTCAATAGAGGACAGCAATCTGATAAAATGTTAATCGTTAGGGATTAAAAATGTATAAACTTATTGTTAGTAGAACACAGACTGGATTAAAGCACTTTCCATGCACCATTCTGTTGCTTCACTTCGATTGGCTATTTCTTATCCAATCAGCTCTAGGCAATACTTAAAGAAGATTATAGAATCTTCTCAAATAAAAACTATATACCAACGTCTCTCTTATTTTACTTCTTACCTCCATCTATGCCTGTTATTTGGAAAATAATTTCGTTCCTGTTCAACAGTGTTCTGATTTGAGGACTTGTCAAGTGAGTTGTTGTTCAAGAATATTAAACAATAGGAATAGCTGGGTCGTATTAAGAGAAATTATAATACTTCCATACAATGATTACATAACCATAACGTACTATGAAGAATCTATGATGATTGGTACATATCTAAGGTATTTATACTATAAAACTGAGCATTTAAGTGCATAATTAATTTTTCAAAGTTGAAATTATGAGTCGATTGAAACTAGACCAACATGGAAAACCTGGAAGCACTAAAGGGCTGTTTCGTCCTACTATGGGACTCCTCATCAGTGCGCATCCACGATCCCGCACTCGCGAGATTCGAACCCAGAACCTACCAGTCTCGTGCCAGAGGACTTAACCAATAGACCACTGAGCTGGCATCCAACGGTGTTAATGTCTATCTTCAACTAATCCACGAAATTGAGCAACGATTCACCAATGTCATCAGTTAGTTTATATCTCCCAACAGACCTGGTTGAACTCCACTGGTCACTGCTTCCCACTAGAACTCCAGGACATGTATCTTCAAGTCAGTTACTATTGAGCATATGATTATGATAATTAATTAATGAAAATATTCAGAAGGGGGTTTTTTGGGGATTTCGGTAATTCTTATAGTTTAAATCATGAATCAATTGAAGTTAGACCTACATTGAAAATCTGGAAGCACTGTTGTGGGATTTCTCATCAGTGAGTATCTACCATTCCGTCTCACGACATTCCAACCCAGGATCTATCAGTTTCGCGCTCAAGTCGGCCGGCCAGCATCCAACAGTGTTAATGTCTAACTTCAACCAATCCACGAAACTGAGCAACACATCCGCCATTGTCTTCATTGAGTTGATATCTTACAACAAACCTGGTTAAACTCCACTGGTCATTGCTTCTCACTTGAACTCCAAGAAATATCTCTTGAAGCCAGTCACTAGTCACGAAATGGCCGTACAGTGTTTCCGCGCTCGAACGCTTAACCTCTAGACGACTGAACTGGCCTGCCGGCATCCAATGATGTTAATGTCTAACTTTTCCTTCTTGTTGTTTATCTTTTTTTCTTTTAGAAAAAGAAACAAAATCTTCCTTTCATAACTTAACTGACTTAAGTTCTAATTTAATCAAATTACGTAATATTATATCAACATGGGTATGGTTACATCTTGATATTGGTTATATCCAAGGAATGTGTGATTTATTAGCACCAATATTAATTATTATACAAGATGAATATAAAACATTTGCATGTTTTAATTGTTTAATGAAATGGATGTTACCAAATTTTCCATTGATCAAATCATCATCATCATCATCTTCAACGAAATTATCACCATCGGAAACACCATTGTTACTAAGTAGATCATCAATAGAGAAAACAATCAATAATAATAGTAATAATAATGATCATACAATTAGACGTACTACTTTATTACAAATGGCTGTGAATGCAGCACGTCGTCGGACTATTACAATGCATAGTAAAGATAATACTATAGATACTACTAATCATAATAATAATTATTCAAAACAACTACATTATGATACGAATACATTGCGTTGTACAAATAAACTCAAAGAAACATCATCATCATCTCCATCACCATCCGCATCACCATCCTCATCACCTTCACGATCATCATCAGCAGCAGCGACAGCATTGTCATCAACATCATCGTCCACATTGTCACAGAACGTTACGGATGTAATAGATGAAACAATTGAACAATCATATCAGAATTCAAATTCAAATAGAATCATTTCACCATATGATAAATTATTATTAAATTCTAATGAGTTATCAATACCATGTATGGATATAAGATTTTCTTTTCTTCAATCATTAATAGAAGTAAGTTTGATTCATGATGTCAACTATTAAAAATTAGTAATAATATCCATAAAAATATTTTCTGATATTAATCAACAAATAATCACTGGTGACTAACTTCAAGAGGTATTTCCTAGAGTTCCAGTAAGAAGCAGTGACCAGTTGAGTTCAACCAGGTCTGTTGTGAGATAGTAACTCACTAAAGACATTGGTGAATGGTTGCTCAATTTCATGGATTGGTTGAAGTTAGACATTAAAACTGTTGGATGCCGACCGGATCAGTGGTCTAGAGGTTAAGCGCTCGAGCGCGAGAATAATAGTTTTTAGGTTGGAATCTTGTGAAGCGGGATCGTGGATGCGCACTGGTAAGGAGTCCCACAATAGGACGAAACGGGTATCCAGTGATTTCAGTTTTCTATGTTGGTCTAGCTTCAATGGTTCATGATCTTAACTATTAAAATTACTATCATATCCACAAAAACCCCTTCTGAAATTGTGATTTTTGTTTTCATTATTTTATAAATTTATGGTATTGTCATAAAATTTAACACATATGTGAAGAGTAGTTATGACATTTATTGAAAACATGGAAGCATTGAACAGTCTTTTCGTCCTAGTCTGTATCTTCAAACTTTTAAGCGGTAATAAGACACAAGTTATTAGGCCTTGTCAATGACTAGCTTTGAGAAGAAAGTTCTGGAGGATACCCACCGAAGATAATCAAAGATGGTTATACAATATTTAGGACCGACTAAACTTAGACTTGTATACCACTCGATAACATCTCAATGATCTAATAGTTCTGTGTCGGTAGATGGAGACAGAAAGTCAACAGTCCGGTTTCCCTTTGTGTTTGAATCGTGGATATGAACCCCTATGGAATCACATACTAGGACAAAAAGACCATTCAGTGCTTCCAGTTTTTTTTCATATTTGACTAATTTTGATCAGTTCGTGATTTCAACGGATTTCAACAGTCTACACAAACCCACACTGACATATATCTAATTGATTAGTAGCCTTCTGGAACATCTTTGCCGCCAATTTTTTCAAATATCAATCTATTACCATGAATTTTGAGTTGGTTTTAATAGACTAATTCTATCTGCTAGCCGCGTGCAGTTAAGCGCTTTTACAAAATATTTACAACTTATGGGGAATCTAATTACTAAGATATTTAGAAAAATATCATCACGGTGTATCGCATGTATTCCTCCTCTCTCCTTTCCTTTGAAGAAACGACTAACGATTACCATGATAGTCATACAACACATCCAAATACATTTGTCAATGAAAGGATATGCCATTAGTATAAGACTGATCGTAAACATATAAATGGGTTCTAATTACTGAATAGAGACTTTTTCTACTTATGTTTTTTTTTAAATTCACGGGTTAATACTTATTAGATGGGATTTGTGTTGTAATATTGGGATAGTTTACGCTGAGTAATGTTTACTGTAACTGAACATGTTGAGGCGAAACCCGACTCATATGTCCTCGTCATGTCTCCAGAATCATAGGATTTTTTCGATGAACTAACGTGAGTAACAACCCGAGTGGTGTAGATCGACCTAATCATCCACTCTATCTATACCCACAAATGATTACGATTCCTACAAAGAATCATTGCATAATTATTGTTGTTTCAATTGGACAAAGAGAGTACTATTATCATTGAATTCAGAAAAGTTCCCAATCGCTCTATAAAACAGCTAAACCAACATTTATAGACGAACCAATCAGATCTAAAATGACTGGTCTTGGATTTTGGCACGAAACTCATCTGTCCATTTGGCTAAATATCACTTTGTCATAAGATCTGATGTCACTTCATGATAAAAACTTTAAATCTAACTCCCATTTTTAACGTACAGTTGTAAATGCTAATCCCAATTCCTCATACCAATTTATAATTCAGTCAGTAATTAGACATTATCAAGGTCAATGTAAGGTTGCTCAAACGTCGTCCATAAATTTTAGTCTCACCAATAAATCAATGAATTCAACAAATGTATCCTTACCACTAAGTACATTTCCAATGTTGAAGAACTGATGAAACTAAAGTTAATTACTAAGTTATAAACAGCTAAGGATTTGGCACAAGCTAATATATTATGATCCAAATTTTTTATTCTTCCTGTCAGTACGGCTGTGTTGGTAAACTAATCATAAAGAGAATAAAAAGCCTCAGTATTGTGAAGAGAAAGTGAATGCCTTCATTCCATTGTAAATGATCCAATGATGAATCATCTAAAAACTCTTAACCAGATCAAAATTTAATCATAAAATATATGTCACTACAAAAATACCGCAGCAGTCATAAGCAGTAATCAAGGCTTATTATATTTGATATGTAACAAGCAATGAAATCCAGAATGGACATTTTTTGTCTTATTTGGAACCGGTCAAGTGGATGCACCTCCATCATAGTATTGATGTTGACATTGAAAATTGAACCTAGAGTTCATCGTCTTAAAGGTCAATGTTTTCCCTATAAATCGATCTATTCATAAACTTGTGATTAAATGCTCCACTGTAGTAATTCACTTTCACTTTCTGGTATATATTCTTGATATATAAACACATTAATGATTCATATTTTGCAAAGGCTGAGATTAGTGTTCTGCACTTATTTGGCTAGGTTAGGCAGACAGCAGGACCGACAAGTACTCTATACTGCTCATACGGTTTCCGTGTCACGGGTCCGATCGATAAATCACTGTTCTTTAATTGGCGGTCTTATCACGTCAGCAGCATTTTGTCATTCGTGATTATCAGTTCCATTGAAGTTAAAATAATGTACGTTAAGGTTGCATACTGTAAAAGTCGTCAGAGAGCTACCAGAAATGATCACAGACATCCTCTAAGAATGAGGAATGGAAACTGACAGATACAGCGGATTGTTATTTTTGGTCAGTCATATTTACTTTCATAAACTATACATCAACTGTGTGTTGGTTTCAACTTCAAAATGAAGCTTCTAATGAATTGTTCTGTTTACTTTATTTTAGATCTTTGATCCAGAAATGAATCATCATTTAGTTAAAAAGGTGCCAGAAGGACAGTTATTGTTTTCATATCGTTGGTTATTATTAGACTTTAAACGAGGTAGATACTGAAGATAATGTATACTTGTCTGTATATATATATATATATGCTTTTTTCCTAAATCACTGTCAGTTTGGTTCATCAGTGTACTTTTTTCAAGTAGCCTAGAACTGTTTATTTTAATGAAATGCACACGAACATTGTACCAAGTATTAGTAATATCAGATCTAAACCTAACTAAGAGGGTAATTTCTTTCAACATTCCAAATTCGCTGTGATGGGCGAATGCTAATTAGCAATCTGGTCATTGCTACTACTTTGATATGATGGTCAGGTATGCCTATCATGATGAACTAATCGGGCTATACTGACTGGAACAATCGTTTATCAAGGTCTTAATATTCTGGGCAAGTTGGTTGAACAGTGGTCAAACTAAAAGCAGCAAATCCAAGGTTAGAGGGCGAAGTCCTGCCGATAACTATTTGGAGGTGTGATGGAAGTGAGTTTTTTCCCTCAGACAACCAGCATAAAAGAAATGCCACTTTCTCAATAGCCAACATTTTCAAACTTTCAGTGATCTTATGCTTAAGTACAACGACTATTGTAAAATATTCACTTTTCAATAGTTACCTAGATTCTTAACTTGATTATTTTAATATAAGGAAATAAAACAGAACTATGAGGATCTACCATTGATTTTTATATTAATTATTTATTTAAACACATAAATATTGATGCAAACGGGCACCGAATACAAATGCACCACACAAGTCACTTGATTTGTGTTTGGGCTGTGATACTGACCAGGTGCCCAAACTGAAGCAGGCGGTTTACTTAGGGGGACACACCCCGAACCTTCGACTTAATGGTCTGATCCATAAGGCAGTGGAGTAACATCAGGAGATGCAGTCCCATGGTAATCGGTGACTGACGATTGGTTCATACGAAATTTGTTTCCACATGATACTGGAGCTCATGTGCACCATTGGTTTGGAATCAGGGTTTTCCAACTCCCCTGGTTGAACTTTTGTTTAAAACTCATTTCAATATCAACCGTAACGTAAATCTAACGCGATAAGACTTTGTCACACCACCAAGTCAATTGAGACCGTGATAATGTGTTCTTTTATGAGTAAAAACTTCAAAGTCTATTCCCTAATACTAATCTGGATCATTTCAATGGATCTCAGTTTCTGATCTTATAATATCATCCAATGAATCTTACAGCAGATTTACACTAAATATTCTGAAAATATTGGAAATCGTTTATTACAGTAACCATTACTAAATAAATTGATCAAATATATACTGGTCATCTCTTAAATCAATGAAATTTTTTACCAAAAAATTCGATAGACTTTCATAATATAGAAAACTACCATATACACTAAACTGTTGTCACTATCTTATTGACAGACTTGTAGCAGGCTCGACTGCCTAGTTCCTAAATGTCCGGTTACGACCGAAGATGGGGAGAGTAAGCTCTCCTTCTCAAAATACTCTTACATGGCCACGCGTACACAACCACTAATAGGGAAGTCCTGATCACTGCCTTCTCGCTGCTGAAGCGTTGTTTACGAAATTGAGAAGACAAAAAGCGAATTTCCGGTGCTTTAACCGGGTTGGTGAATATAGAGGATCCAAGTAGGAAAGTTGGAAAACCCTCATTCCAAACCAATGATGAACGTGGGCTCCGGAATCCCAAGGAAACAAATGGCGAATGAACTAATCGTTGGTCACCGGCTACCATGGAAATGCATCTCCTCACGATGCTCCATTGCCTTGTGGATCAGATCTTTAGGTTAAACGCTCTGGGCGTGACCCCCTGAGTAAACCACCTGCTTCAGCATTGGCACTCGGGCAATATCACAGCCCATACACAAATCAAGTGACTTGTGTGGAGCATTTGTATTCGGTGTATCAATATTTATGTGTTCAAATATATAAATAAACAGATTCTTATTAGTCATCAGCTAGTGAGAGTCATTAAAATGTCATATTCAGCAGCACTCAAGATTAGCATATCATATATTTTAACTTTTGATATCATTCAAACTCAAATAAGATCAATCCACTTACAAATTAAAATAATCTCTATAAAATCACTTCGTCTAAATGATAATCTCCTTCTTACTAGTGACTTACTTCAAGATGACATTCTCATATTCTCTTGTTAACAAAATCAAACTTGTAATGTCTAACTATTGTGGGACTCCTCAGCAGTGCACATCTACGATCCCGCCTCACGAGATTCCAACCCACGACCTATCAGTTTCGCACGCTAGAACTTAACCTCTAGACCACTGAGACCGCCGGCCGGCATCCAACTCTGTTAATGTCTAACTTAAACCAATCCACGAAGTTGAGCGATACACCCATCATTGTCTTCAATGAGTTGATATCTCACAATCGACCTGTTTGAACTCCACTGGTCACTGCTTCTCACTAGAACTCTAGGTAATACCTCTTGAAGACAGTCACTAGTGAACATATGATCATTATCAGAGGGGGGTTTTGTGGAGATTCTAGTAATTTTATATAGTTGGAATCATGAGGAGTTCCACAATAGGACGAAACGACCGTCTAGTGCTTCTAGGATTTCCATGTTCGTCTAGCTTCAATAGATTCATGACTTCAACCATATATAATTGTTTAAAAGATTAAGTGCTCACTACAAAATTTGGAAATTCTGGTTACGCTCTGCTGTGATATCTCATTATTATAAAGAAACAGCTCTCTAGATTCCCACTAGATTTTTATAAATATCTTCAACTAATATCTATTTATGATCAATATACTACTTATAAACCTAAATATTAATAGTGACTGTTCAATAAGCACAGATGGACATTGGCTAGCAGTGGAATCCAGGACTTGCGTTTCGTCCTATCTGGGACTCATCAGCTCGATGTACCTGTATCTCGGAGTTGATGTTCACTCGAACCCACCACCGTTCACATCAAACGCCATCGTGTTATCCACTCAGCTAATGAGTCTTGATAGTCACCTGCTTGTGCAATGGGATGAAGTTTGGATTCACTTGTTGTTGTTTACTTGCATCTATCTATGATCAATATACTACTTATAACCCTAAATATTAGTAGTAATTCTTTGTTTGTTTGTTTGTTTTTGTATTATTAGAATTGCAATATAATGATATCTTTCCAGTATGGGAAACAATATGGGCATCACGTCAATTAGTCACTTATGATTTTGGAATATTTTTCGCTTTAGCATTAATTGAATATTATCGTGATATTATCATTTATTATAATATGGATATAACAGAAATTATACGATTTTATAATGGTAAGTTATTAATTTGAATTGTATGATTATGGTGTGTGTGTGTGTGTGTAAGCTACTGATATGTTGATAGATATAAGTAGTATGTATTATCCAATTGAAATTAGAATGTTTGAGAGGAAATGGAAGAGAAAAGATTAAGAACAGAGAGTGATTGATATGGAAATGAAGGAGAAGCGAAGTCTGAGACAATTGATGAATATTTTATTTTTCATAGTTGAAAGCGTGAATCAATTGAAGCTAGACCACCATGGAAAACCTGGAAACACTGGACGGCCGTATCGTCCTATTATAGGACTCCTCAGCAGTGCGCAACCTCGAACCCGCACTCGCGAGATTCGAACCCAGTACATACCAGTCTCGAGCCGAAGCCCTTAACCGATAGACCACTGAGCTGGCATCCAACGGTGTTGATGTCTAACTTCAACTGATCCACGAAGTTGAGCAACCATTCACCAATTGCCTTCAGTGAGTTCCTATCTCACAACAGACGTGGTTTTGAACTTCACTGGTCACTGCTTCTCACTAGAGCTCCTAGATATACTTCTCGAAGTCACTAGTAAGCATATGATTATATTAATTATCAGAAGGGGTTTTGTGGAGATTTAGTATTTTTGATAGTAGAAAGCATGAGTCAATTGAAGCTAAATAGATGCGCGCTGCTGAGGAGTCTCATAATGGGACGAAACGGCCGTCCACTGTTTCCAGGTTTTCCATGGTGGTCTAGCTTCAATTGACTCATGCTTTCTACTATGAAAAATACTAAATCTTCACAAAACCCCTTCTGATAATCAATATTTTATTGATGAACTATCTACTGTATGGTTCTTAGATTTCATCAAGATATTCTCTGTAATATTGTATGGAAATAAATTTGATTGTCTCCGCGGGTGTTCTTGTCCACTATATTATGTTCTTCAAATTGTTGGATACTATTACAAGAGGTTTAGAAATCTGTTATGTCCCCATAAGAATAATGAATGGTAACTTTTGAATCCGTTTATGGACCAATATGATACGTATATTTCCTATTATATAATTGTTACGTAACTAAACTGCTCTTATTGGTGTCCCCCTTATTATGAGCTTTATTTTGACCTATAGACTGTTATTATATGATTTACCATTCTTGAGTTATACCTAGTCTATTGGTTACTACCTCCCACATTCATAGCCACTTTGGACTGAGTCTTGTACAAATGTTATTTTCTATTTTATGGTACGATGTGGTCTGTCTGTTTGGTATATAAACCCAGTATGTTTGAGAATAATGATTTATACTGCAGAGGTTGATATTGGTGTCTGGATTTAACTGACTGGGCTAGGCAGCTAGTTGGACCGACAGGTACTCTAGACTGCTCGTACGGATTTCTTGTATCATTTGTCCGATCGATAAATCATTGTTCTCTAATTGGTGGTATCATCACGTTAACATGGCATCCAGGCAACAAGTTGTAAAACAATCGTCTAACAAATTTTCTGAAATTCCATGGAAATATTAAATGTTACTTTTCTTAAAGTAGTGTATATGGTAGCATCTTAAAAAAAAATGCAGAAATCGACGAATTATGATATCCAGGAGCCTGCTTTTACTTAATTCGAAAGTGTTATCTCTCAAACCTGGATTCTTAGTATGTCGCGTAATAATTAAGCACTCGAACGCTAGAACCCTTTCAAGTCTCAAAATCAGAAGACAAATGGAAGGAATGTTATTCTCAACACAGTGTCAATTATGGTAAAAAGCTGTCAGGTATTAATAGTTTTTAATAGGAGCGAAATCATCATTAAAGTTATCCAATCCACACACAGAGGGTTATTAGCATAGTCCGATAGGGAAGCTACATGTAGTGATTCTGTAATATTCTACTAAAAGCTGATTGGATGGAATGTGTTCGGATCCTTCTGGGTTTCTTAGTGCTTCCTCAAGTTCAACTGTAGACCGTCCTCACAGAAAGTCATTTGTATTTCTGTGGATACTCATTTTTGTTTTTTGTATATAAACTTCTTTTGAGATTACAGTCTCCGCTTTCGCACTCTAAATATCAAAGATTATGGGAGTTTAGAAATGGCTCAGAAAGTCACTGTCTCATACATTCAATATAGAGAATTCGTCAACGCTGACTTACTATAGCAGTGATTACTTTTAAAAATGACACTTCAATTAAATCACTTGATTATAATGGAGAAGGCTTCAGATTATTCATCGTGTATTAACCGTCATACTTTTGTGTTACTGATACAGAAACAAGATTTTGAAGATTCCAATCTCTCTACATGTATGGACCTATAAGATGAAAAAAAATTAACACTTATACTTTCTAAACTTTGAACTTTAAGGCTTCCAAACTCCGATTATGTTGTCGAAATTACGGTCAAATAGATAGCGTCACTATAAGTCAGAAAACCAGGCGATCATTCCATCGAAGAACATCAACAGATACTGAAAATGGCTTGGATGCTAAGTTTTAAATAGAAATAATCCGTTGAAGATGGACAAAGTTCCAAAGAATACGACACACAAAGGATGACATAAGAGACAAATAAAGCTGCAAATGTCAAGGCAAATTATAAGCATGAGTTTTTCGTTATGACAGTTTATAAAATGTTTGAATATAACTCAGACTACTGACTAATTATCAAGTAGTGCAATGTGAAACACAAAAAGTAGCAAGGGAAATAAATTAAAAAAAAGAATAGGGCAACAGGCAAAAGATGACAAGTTAGTTGATAAGGTTGTAAATCTTTATCGACAGAAGTGATTGCAATTTGTACAACCTATGACAAACCACTGACTACCTTGATAGAAGATGTTAGCTGGTGTGGTAAAACAGAAAAAAACTGGGGCAGTCAAACTAAGACATAACATCACTCTATAAATTCAATGATCACTAATCTGAACCATGTTTGTGGATCCAAACTACTTAAATTGGGATTCATGTGATAACCTCTACCGGTACTTGCAGTCGATGGGTAAAATAGTTGAGAATAGATCACATTATCACAGGTCCTTTATTTATCTTCTAAATCTTAAACTCCATTATCCCTATGTATAAATATTTCGTTTCCTATACTCCAATCACTTTTTCAATTTCAGTCGTTTTTAATTACCATTGTTACGAATTGAAGATACTCGTAAGTTACTAGCATTTGACGACAGATGCCTTAGCAATATTGCTCGCATCTGCTAGGATCACCGGGTAAATAATAGTGAGGTTAGACATATGATAATAGGGAATGATGCTAAATCAGTTGATGAGGTCATTAACCTTCATCATCTGAGATAGTTGGGCCACGTGTTACGTATGCCTGAACACCGATTACCATGAAGCGCTATGCTTACTAGTGTCGGGAATGGTTGGAAGAAAGTTAGGGGCTGCCAAACCAAAACGTGTAATCAGTGCTTGGAGTCAATAACTTCTAGTCTGAGCCATGTTGGTAGATGCAGACTACTCGGTTGGGATCTGCGAGACTATCATAACCAATGGTTGGCGACTCTGTGTGGCATGGCTCAGAATCGATCACAATGGCGTAGGTGTATACACTGTCTATCTTCCCTTAAACCTTGAGATTAAAATTGCTTCATAACTTTCTTCCTTTCTATACTATATCCTTATATACAGCCTTTCTTTTATATATTACCACCACTAAACTAACTACTTCTATGAATTTGGTGTTCATCTTGTTGTACTAATTAGGTATTGTAACTTGAACCGAGGGGATACTACCCCTAACTCAGGGTCTGGAAAGTCGGAAAAATGAAAATTTCGCAAATGCGATAAAAATGATCTTGGTGGTCTTTTAGTTTTAACAGATGCATATATGTGCCTGGTTGTACGTCATAGCTGACTGACTTGAACATTGTTATCATATTAACTTAATTCATTTGATGTTTATCTTGTTTGTTTCACTTCATCCTTTTGATATGATCATGTCAATTTTGGCTAATCTACATTCGTACCAGACTGTTTCGGTTATGACCAACAGATTACCAACAATAACTTTGTTTAAATTTACTTGGTATTTTTTGTTTGGATCTTCCCATTGATGTTATTAGAGACTTACCAGTTGCAGTCCAAAAAACATCAATGAGAAGATCCAAACAAACAATACTAAGTAAATTTCAACTTCGACCCATTGCACAAACAAGTAGATATCAGGACTCAGTGGCTGGGTGGGTAACGCGATGGCGTCTGTAACGAAAAGTATTGGGTTCGAGTCTCAGAGTGAACATCAACTCTGAGATGAAGGTACACACAGCTGACGAGTCCCAAATAGAACGAAACGCGCCTTGTCCTGGACTCCACTGCTACCCACAATCCATCTTTGCACACCAATAACTATGTTTGTTTGTTTTTTCATTGCTTTTTTCAGAATTAACAGAACAACATGATTGTGTCACACTATTAGAATTGGCACGTAGTTTTGTCTTTCAACTACAACATTTAATGGTAGACAGGTGAACGTTTTCCCCAAAAAAAACAAAAAATTGTTTAATGATCTTTATTTGATTGGTTTATTTGTCTAGAGGTTTTTTTTTTCTTTTTTTTATATATTTTACTTCAAAGACGATTGTAATTTCATTTTGTAAATTGTCTATACAAACATACTGACTTACTTACTTACTTACATCTGTTACCCTTCATAGAGGAGCTATAAGCCACTCATCAACATTCTTCATCTAATTCTATCCTGGACAATCTTTCCCAGTTATTCCCAGTTACTATTTTATCTTTTTGATATTTACTTTCAATTATTGATGTAGTATATTCTTTGACTTTACCCCCCCCCGCTTTTTCTTTTCCTAATCAGGATTCCCAATTCAATGCTTACTTCATGATATAGTTTGATGATTTATGAAATGTATATTCTATTCACTTCCAAGATCTTTTCTGAAGTTCTTTTTCTACTGGAAGTTGGTTTATCCTCTTCTATAATAAATAAAACAAACGGAGAATTATCTCTTCTTTCTTGATATTTGTAATATAAAATTCAATTGATCAAAAGTACTGTGATATTTTTCAAATGTTGTAGATGTATTCCCCCCCCCGTTTTTTCCTAAAGAGTTATTTCCTGCTTTTTTTGTTCAAATAAGAAACTCTTTATCATTAACAGTGTCATTGCGTTTGTATTATAAATTCTTATATTGATTGTAACGAATATTTGAGAAATGTAAAAGGTGAACTTGATATTATTTTAATGTTTTCATTATATGCTTTGTATACTTTGTTTTTATCAGAAGGGGGTTTTGTGGAGAATTTAGTGATTCTTATAGATGGAAGCACTGAACTACCGTTTCATCCTATTGTGTGACTTTTCATCAGTGCGCATCTACAATCCCACCTCACGAAATTCCAACCCAAAACCTATCAGTGTTACGCGCAAGCGCTTAACTTCTAAACCATTGAGACGGCTAGCATCCAATGGTGTTAATGTCTAACTTCAACCAATCCACGAAGTTGAGTGACACATCCATCTTTGTTTTCACTATCTCAAAATTGATCTGGTTGTACTCCACTGGTCACTGTTTCTCATTAAAACTCCAAGACATATCTCTTGACGCCAGTTACTAGTAAACATATGATTATTATCAGAAGGGGGTTTTGTTGAGATTTTATCAATTCTTTTAGTTGAAATCATGAATCAATTAAAGCTGAACCAACATGGAGAACCTGGAGGTAATGCACGGCTGTCTCGTCCAATTGTGAGACTCCTGAAAAGTGCGCATTCACGAGGAATCCCACAATAGGACTAAACAGCTGTCCAGTGCTTCTAGGTTTTCCATGGTGGTCTAGCCTCAATTGATTCATAATTTCAACTATAATTTGTTTTTGTAATAACAGTTACTTTCTTTGTATACGCGAATGAGGCATTAATTTGCCTCAGATGGATATCTACATTATATTCTCTCCCAGTGTCGTCTACTCTACAGGACTTCAACACAACTCAAATCAAGAACACGTAATTAGCGCGACTAGAAAGTAAATATATTTCCACATCAAAACTCGACGCAATCCAACAACAAACAGACAATCAATAATAATAAATGATAAGGATAGGGGAATGTATAACTCATCTGACACCTATCAGACTATCTACAGTTCTGACTAAGCAGACAACTAATCATTATCATTCTCGCCCACACATCAGTTTTCCTACTTCATGTAACTTGGAATAGATATGACCATACTGTTTGTTGATAAGCGTGGGGTAATTTTATCTCCTATTGATTGGTGCTATGACTTAATGATGACTGATTGTGATACAATGTTTATATGATGCAGTATCCATAGCATACTTTTATATAAGGAAATGGCCTACTTATAAGGTGAGAAAGATCAGGATATGATGAGAATTGTTGATGCAACACTAATGATGAATTTGTTATGAAAATTTACGTTGAGCTACCTCAGAATTTCAATTTACAACAACTTCTGCTATATAATTTTGCAAGTGATTATTAAACATAAGTAAATGATTAGTCCGAAATCACTGTAGTATAATACCTCACACCCAACAGAAAAATAATTTTACAGTTGAAATCATGAGTTACCTGTTGTGAGATAGCAACTCACTGAAGACAACGGTGGATGGTTGCTCAGTTTCGTTGATTGGTTGAAGTTAGACATTACCACCGTTGGATGCCGGAAGGTTCATTGGTCTAGAGGTTAGGCGCTCATGTGCGAGATTGGTAGGTCCTGTGCTGGAATCTCGTGAGACAGGATTGTGGATGTGCAATGGTGGGGAGTGCCACGATGGGACGAAACGGCCGTCCATTGCTTCCAGGTTTTTGATGATGGTCTAGCTTTAATTGGCTCATGAATATGGAGAAATCGCACGAAAACCCCGAAATTCCTCCAGAACTTTGAGGATTTCACCGATATCACAGAAAAGCCTGACAATTTAATAATAAGTTTCCAAAGGTTTCCACTCATCTATTCCATTTGTGTCAGTTAACTTTGAAATAGGAACCCAATTCCAAAACAATTTAACCATAATTTATGACAAGAACTGCTTTGTCACGATTAATCAGGATTGCTGTAAATAAAATACCGATGGGTTATACGTGGAAATGTTTGTTAAAGTTTAATGAATTAGAAATTATCCAGTAATACATAACTTTTTCCAATTCTTAACAACCGATCATGTAGTTTGGATAAGTACATTAGCTTGATGTTGAACATTCATTCACAATGTTCTACAAAAAGTAAATTTACTCTTCAGTAAACAAGCAAATGTCATAACACTCATGCAACTTACAAATCCAAAATGCCATGTAAAAGACTGATTATGTACAAATGGTTTAACAATGATGTATTCTGAATAAAAAACTTACAGTGACGTCTGCTAACACTTGCGAAACGAGCTGAAAATCAGATGAACAAGATATAATTATTTCGGTATAAATGTTCATCACAAGCTAATATAAAAAACAGAAAACGGCATTGAATCATATATCTAAAGTGCATTTAGCTCACTCTTTCCTTTGATCGCCACCCACGCTTATTAACATTATGTCTTGCTCCATGTAAGAAAGCCTGGCTTGCAACATCCATGGCCAGTATTATTTCTTTTGCTGGAAAAGTTGCACTTCGGAAACGTGAACACAAAACATCTACAAATATATTGAAACGGTAATGTGAACTTTGAATCGTCCTGTCGAATCTGTAATTACTTATGGCAACCATCTTGTAATTAGTTTCGATTACGGTTTTTTTGTTTAAGCCCTTTTTTGCATATTATCTGTACTGTATGACCACTAGAGCACATGACACTCTGGTCAAAATGTTGATGGCTTAAGTATCCTTCTTCATATATTTATGCACGCAAATCCTATTATCAGCTTTTGTTTTGTTTTGCTGTGCCCCTATTAAATTTGACTATTAATTGCCTATGTGATTGCTTGCTACTCGTTCGCGTGCTGCTCGCTCACGTGCTTGTAAATTTTGGGTCTGCATCATTTTATAATAAATAATGTCCGCAGCACTTGTAACCGAGTTACAAGACTTGCTGATAGTAGGCATTCATGTAGATAAGTGTCAAAGTAGAAATCGGGGAACACTTCAAAGAGATCCAAATCTGCCAGAGACGTGAACTGTAAATGACGATCTAAGCCTCAACACTTACAAATACCAAGCTGTAGGTCATTAACGTTAATTATCTGTGTCGAATGCGTGGGGGCCTACTTCAGTTAAACCTGAATGGTGTGAGGAACCAACTAACTTCGAAGTCACACCTCGCTGTCAGTACCTAACATGGATTATCTTTTTTGTCCCGACAGCTCGATGATTTGGCTAAGACCCAATGACATTTCACAGGCCCTTCAAAACTACTTTTCTAAGCACCTTATAAAGTTACCAAACATAACTTTCTATGATTGCTTACTCTAGATATCGCATTTACACCCCTGATGAAGAATGTGTCACAGGGTTTGAGGGTAAACCTACTGTAGGTTGTCCATGCCAGCAGGGTCTGTTGTCAGCAAGCCACATAAGGCAGGTTTACACCACAACAAGAAATCCAATAGAATAGCTGAACTCGAGGGATTTTGTAGGGCCACATGAAACAACCCTCTAAGGTGCGCTTACCGAAGTGGACACTCATTTCAGTCACCACTCTTCATAATAGTAGTCTATTTAGTCTTCTACGCATTTATAGATGATACCATGGTTCGTCCAATAACCAGCTTCAAGAGACTTCTGAGAGATAACTATCACAATAATGAACTAATTCCTTACAACAGGAATGGTGGATAACTAATTGAGTGAAAACAAAATTTCGCTTACTGTATGCTTCGTAATGCTGAGACTTGTATTCGATCTTAGTGATCAACATTCCCTCTGAATTTAATGGATTGTTTGAAGTTAGACGTTAACACCGTCGGATGTCGGTCGCCTCAGTGGTCAATAGGTTAAGCGTTCGTGCACGAGATTGGTAGGTCCTGTGTTCAAATCTTGTGAGGTGGGATCGTGGATGCGCACTGTTGAGGAGTCCCACACTAGGACAAAACAGCCATCCAGTGCTTCCAGGTTTTCTATGGTGGTCTAGCTTCAATTGACTCATGATTCCAACCATGGGAATTACTAAAATCTCCACAAAGCCTCCTTCTGATAAATCCATCCAGGCCAAGCTCTTTCAATGTTCTTCAACATCAAAACCCATTAGTGAAATAAGGCAGTTGATCTACACTTGATCATAAAGAAGGTATTTAGTTTTTTCAATCCATTTTAGTCTCCCAGAAATTTAATTGAGTCTCTTTGTGTTTTTTCCAAAGACTGAAAATTGAAGAATGTGTTTTCATTCACTGAAACAACTCGTGATCTTTCAACAATTGCGGTACTATATTTCGATTATGCCTCAGTGTCTTGATAGCCAGAAGGTTTCTGCTGATGTCGATATGGAAGGTCGAAGTACTTAGTATACTCTTTCTTACTTAGTAGGTGTTCCAGATATCATATCAGAGGCGTCTAATTCTGATGGGACTTCCCAGACGTCTGTCCGAACACTAACAAGGACTCGATGTAAAAGGCCCGGAAGTGAATCCAGTTTTGTTTCTAGTCTGCCAAAAACAAAACCAGCATCTCAAACAAGGAAATCTATGAGATCAAGAGTTTTGTCGAACAGAGGTCGAGGATTGTATGGTAACTACAATGGTAAAGGAACCGCACAAAAACCACGTTCCCGACGTCATATACTTAAAAGAGAGGTAATTTGTATAATAATTCCTTAGTGTCCATCAGACACAAAAGTTGGGAAACCCTCCTGCTCTTATTAGCCTTCGCAGTTGTGTCTACCATGAGGTTGACTGTACTTCCTTAGTAACCTCTCATTTCTAGAATATTTGGTATCATGTGGGCGATATAGTTTCGCTATTGGATGTTGATGGTGAAGTTTTCTATGCCCAAATAAGAGGTAATAAGTCGTTTTTATTGATGTAAATATTAGGACTGGCTACTGATTTGGTTGGTGATAGTTGCTGCTTCTTAACTTGGCTGATCCCAGCTTCGGGTTGCAGGGATGAAGAATTTCGACCATCAGATTACATAATAGGTTATTTGTTTTCTCTTACTTCCTATGTTTATAGGTATGGAGGAAGACGTACTGAGGGATCTGCGTTGTTGTAAACTAGTGTGTCGTTGTCCTTCTGATTATTTCCAACCTATTGCCAGCCCATATACTATACAGTCATTTAAGTAAAAAACTTCTTAATCATGTTTCTTTAACCGTTCCACTTGTGTAAATATGTACATATAAACTGTAAGAATAAATTTTCGCCCATTTTTAATTTGTCACTATTTTAAGAAATATACTGTAAATTCTGTATAAAATCTGAGTTTTACCTTCTGTATATATGTTTCTGTCACTGGTATTTACCCAACAATACGGTTGTTGTCACAGGTTTTCACTGCTTCATTGTTGCTTTTGCTTGACAGTTTGGTATTCAGGAAGTATATACGTTTTCTTTTGTGATTCAGAGCTTCACTGTGAAACGCTGATCTCTGATAGTTGTGGTGGGCTTCTCACTCGTGATTTTAGTTGGAAACCAGTTGTCTGGGCCACTGAACAACAACTCTGTTTTCTCCCAATACATCCTGGTCGTCGCGTTTTTAGGGATCAAACTTATGTGAATTTTATTTGATATTTTAATAAAGTACACTACAAGCTGTCTCTTTCGAGGGATATTTTGTGACTGGGTAATAAATCAGTATTACTAGGGTAGGTTAAGGATAAGAATAAATTGTTTTTAAACAGAGGGAGTCAGTTTTCGTATAACCAAGGCCTCAACAGAACTTAGTATACACCCTTGAAAACTTTTGTACAGAACTACAAAGGCTAACTTGATATCAACCTTAATACTGGTCTCAACCAAGTGTTTCTCAGTTGAGGGAGATATTGGTCTATCCTGTGATTTTATTTGATCATTGGAATTCATTTATGTTTGTGGTAACTTAGGTATGTGTTCTACCACTCCTACTAGCGGCTCACAACCACTCCTATGCACATGCTTTTTCGCATACATGTAAATTGATAGACACAATGGAATGTAACAGTCACTTACATGCTGTTTAGGTTTTTGGTGAAGCATGGACCTTGAATTTGCAATAATGACGTGTTGGGCTGCACAAAATGTTCTATTAGTAACTAATTTGAGTCTTCGTTCCAACATAAGACTATTTGGATTACCTCTAAATGGTAAAGGAAGATAGACTCGTTTTTTAGGTTCCAAAAACGTCACAGAATTCATCGTATTGCTACCTTTCCAACGGTATATAAATTTCTATGAATAACTGTTATTCATTAATGTTTCAGTTAAGAGTTTCGTGTCTCGTTCTGTAGTATCTAGTACAAATACGATAGATCCTATTGAATAAGTCCTTTATTAATCCACGTCTGTAATGGATTGTACAGTGACTATGGAGATTAAGGTGTCCATGTCAGCTTTCTATATAAAGAACGTTTGACGGAAGTATCGTTTCTCCTACTAATCATTATGTATAGAAAAAGGAGCTGCTTATTCATCTCTTCTTCGCATGCAATATAAATGTGCGTTGAATTATTTTAACAAGCGGTTGAATGAATATAAAGAATCAGTTGCACTTATTTGTAAATAGTAAAATCCTTCCTACTGAGTGGAAATAGTGTTTTTTTGAGAATATGTTTTATTCCGTCTATAGTTGCATTTAGTCACTACTAGTATCGGTCACTCAATGTATATACGGTTGATTTCAAATGATAAACTACATTCTTTTCACTGAACATGCTTTTTGGTGACGAAATAAGCGCTTAGTTTATTACCATGAACTATTAAAGTTTCTACTATCTATTACATCATATGCAAAGATCTTACTTACGCCTGTTACCCCTCGTCGAGGAGCATAGGCCGCTCACCAGCATTCTCCATCCAACTCTGTCCTGAGCCTTCCTTTCCGGTTCTTTGCAGTCAACATTCATCCTTTTCATATCTGCTTCTATTTCCCGGCGTAATGTGTCCTTTGGCCTTCCTCTTTTCCGCTTCCCTTCCGGATTCCAAGTTAGGGATTGCCTTGTTATGCACATTGGTGATTTCCTTAATGTTTGTCCAATCCACTTCCAACGTCTTTTCCTAATTTCCTCTTCAGCTGGAAGCTGGTTTGTCCTCTCCCATAAAACGCTGTTGCTGATAGTATCCGGCCAGTGGATGTTGTGTATTTTGCGTAGACAACTGTTTATAAATACTTGTACCTTCCTGATGATGGCCGTAGTAGTTCTCCACGTTTCAGCTCCGTACAGTGGGACTGTCTTGACGTTCGTATTGAAGATTCTCACTTTCAAATTAGTTGACAGTTGTTTTGAGTTCCATATGTTGTTCAATTGTAGAAATGCTGCCCTTGCTTTGCCAATCCTCGCCTTTACATCTGCATCCGATCCTCCTTGTTTATCAACGATGCTTCCCAGGTACTTGAATGTTTCCACCTTTTCCAGAGTTTCGCCATCAAGTGTGATTGTGTTGGTGTTCTCCGTGTTGCATTTGAGAATCTTGCTTTTTCCTTTGTGAATGTGGAGGCCTATTGATGTAGAGGCTACTGCTACATTTGCTGTCTTCATCTGCATTTGTTCGTGTGTATGAGAGAGGAGGGCTAGGTCACCTGCGAAGTCCAAATCATCTAATTGATTCTGAGCTGTCCATTGTATTCCGTATTTCCCCTCAGATGTCGAATTCTTCATAATCCAGACAATCACCAGAAGGAAGAGGAATGGGGAGAGTAGACAGCCTTGTCTGACTCCGGTCCTTACTGGAAATGCATCTTTCAGCTGTCCTCCATGCACCACTTTGCAGTGTAGTCAATCGTATGAGTTTTGGATAATGTTGACAATCTTTTCAGGAACTCCATAGTGTCGAAGAAGTTTCCATAATGTTCTCCTGTCCACGCTGTCAAACGCCTTCTCATAGTCAATAAAGTTGACGTATAGTGATGAGTTCCACTCAACTGATTGTTCAACGATGATCCGTAGTGTTGCAATCTGGTCTGTGCACGACCGATCCTTACGGAATCCAGCCTGATGATCCCGAAGTTGGGCGTCTACTGCGTCTTTCATCCGATTCAGCAGCATTCTGTTGAAAACTTTTCCTGGTACTGATAACAAACTGATACCTCTGTAGTTCTCACATTGACTCAGATCTCCTTTCTTTGGTATCTTGATGAGATATCCTTCTTTCCAGTCCGTTGGCACTTGCTCCTCTTCCCAAATCTTCTTGAATAGAAGGTGAAGCATGTTTGCATTTATTTCAATGTCTGACTTCAGTGCTTCTGCTGGTATATTGTCAGGTCCTGCCGCCTTCCCACTTTTGATTTGTCTGATGGCCATCTTGACTTCTTCGATCGTTGGTGGAGTGACATCTATTGGAAGGTCAGTGTGGGCTGCTTTGATGTTCGGTGGATTCAATGGGGCTGGTCTGTTCAGCAGTTCCTCGAAGTATTCTGCCCATCTTTTCCTCTGTTCTTGAATCTCAGTGATTGTCTTTCCTTCTTTGTCCTTGACTGGTCTCTCTGGTTTGCTATATCTCCCTGCCAATTTCTTCGTTGTATCATATAGTTGTTTCATATTGCCTTCTCTTGCAGCTTTTTCCGCCGCCGTTGCTAGTTCTCCCGTGTATTTCTGCTTGTCGGCTTTAATGCTTTTCTTCACTTGCTTGTTTGCTTCTGCGTAGTCTGCTTGTGCTTTGACTTTCTCTGCTCGTGTTCGGCTGTTGTTAATTGCTAGTTTCTTGTTCTTCCTTTCTTGAATTTTGTCCAGGGTTCCCATAGAGATGCATTCCTTGTGATGATGCTTCTTAGGACCAAGAACCTCCTGACACGTTGAAGTTAGTGCTTCTTTTATCCCTTTCCAGTTGTCCTCCAAAGTAGTTTCTTGTTCTTTCAGTAGATCCTGTAGAGCTTGGAACCTGTTGTTGAGAGTAATCTTGAATTCATGGAGCTTGTCAGTATCTCGAAGGAGGGCTGTATTGAACCTTTGTAGTGCTGTTTGTCCAGTTTTCCAGTGTTTCTTAAGCTTCAGTTTGATCTTGGCCACAACCAGGTGGTGATCTGAAGCTATGTCAGCTCCTCTCCGGGTTCTCACATCTTCCATTGATCTTCAGAATTTTTTGTTGATACAGATGTGATCTATCTGGTTCTCTGTGGTGTGGTCCGGTGAGATCCATGTAGCTTTGTGTATGCGTTTGTTTGGAAATGTTGTGCCGCCTATAACCAATTTGTTGAATGCACATAGGTTTGCAAGCCTCTCCCCATTTTCATTTCTCTCTGCTAATCCATGTCGTCCAATTACATCTTCATATCCTGTGTTGTCCACTCCAACTTTAGCATTTAGATCTCCCATCAGGATGGTGAGGTCCTTTCGTGAGCACTTCTCTATAATTGATTATAGGAAGGAACATTTTTTCAATGCCTGGCAACGACCCAATCTTATGCTTTCTGAATCTGGGTAAAACTCCCAATAAGTCACTTATAAGATCTAGCTTAGTGTATATATAATCATTCAGAGACATACTTTGTGGTTTAGCAGCACAGTCAAACACTATTCGAATCTATCACGCTGTTTTATGGTTCCACACGGGATGATGTGGAATAAAACACATCTCTTCCTCGACAGCTTGAATCACTTTGGATAAATATCCCCTTAATTCTCATGAATGGCTAATATATTAGTATACTGCTTAAGAAGAAGCTTGTCTTTCAATAGTCTTTTAAGCAGATAAGTCAGTCGTTTTTCTATGTTGAATTTATTTTCTGGAAGTGAATGCCATTCTGTTTTCCAAGGTACAGGAACTTGATAATGACTGCTGCACTGTATTGTTAGTTTATCAGTAATCTCTAAGATAGTCTTATCACACGATGACGTAATGATCTCATACGGTGTTGGTTTTCTGAAAATTCATGCTCACACACTTTTCGTAAACAGTTTTCGTATGACATTTTCGTATAACTCATTCATTCAGTCTGAACTCTAGAACACATTTAACGGTCATTACGTTCTATTAGCATTATGCTATCATAACATTCCATGTATAACGTAATTAGTTTATCAAATATACATTGTTGTAATTGACGTTGAGTAACACTTTTTTAAGTATTAATGATACATCTCATTTGTCTAAGCTGAAATAGATTGAGCAGGGTTCGAACTTGTTATCTAATGCATGAGTGAATTTAAGGGTCTTATCCATTAAACCATTGATTCTAAGGTGTATATAGGGGGTAGAACTAACGAAATTTTCTTCATAAACTTCATTTACGAAAGGCTAGACAAATGGATTTAACAGGAATAACTTCGAATTCAGCTTGTAAACGTTACTTTATAAGTGATGAAAGTAGGCTTATGTAATCAAGATCATTGTATTAAGACATAATTTAATGATGTGATAACTAGTATACGAAATTAATCAAAATATAATTTACCAATTTCAGATTAGAACGAAACAGTTGTTCAATGTTCCTTAGTTTTCGATTGTTCTAGAGCCGTTAGCTCCTGTTGAAGAACTTTTTCCTAAAACAAATTTCATTTTTATAATGGGGTCTACTTATGAGTAGTCAGTAATGAGTAGCTTAAATTAGACTACCACCGGAAACTAGGAAGCATTGGATAATTTTTTCATTCTAGTACGTCAGGTGATGGTATTAATTACTAGTTGAAAAGTAGTTATAAATTTTATGTTCTAACTATAATCATGTGTTTGCTTGGGAATAACTTTTATAGGAATTCCAGAGGTTTCAGTGCCAAGATGTGATATAAGGGGAGCTAAACGAACAAGGAAGTAAAACATTACCGAATGATAGTGATGCAATAGTTCGAATTGATTGATTTCAGAAATTAAGCAATTAGATACAGGCTGTGGTTAAATATTGACGGACTCGTGTAAAGCCTGACAGATCTGATTGATAACGTTGATAGGGAACTACTGAGAAGTTTGTTATTTGGAATGAACAGAGATTCGATGATCATCAACCTTTAAAGATACCCTAAGCGATTGCGATCTATAACAGGAACAAACAAACTCCCAAGTTAAGGTCACGTATTGAAACTCCTTCATCTGTAAAAGATAATTTACGATTCATGAATTTAAGTTTTCAATAGGATTCTAAACCATATTATAAATCGATTGCGACTGGCTGTTAACTTCTCACTGGTCATTCCTGAAAACGAATGATCGTAACGAATATTTCGATGTTTCCGACGTGGACTTATCATTTCTTTTCAAGAGGAAAGTATCCAAGATTAATTACCGTTAATTGATAGTATTTATTTATTTAAACAAATAAATATTGGTACAAAGGGGAACCAGATATATATGCGCCACACAAATCTTATTTGATTTGTGTGAAGGCTGTGATACTGACCGGATGCCCTTACCGAAACAGGTAGTTTTCTTAGGGGTCCATAGCCCGAGCCTTTGACCTAAAGATCTGATCTACAAGGCAGTGGAGCATCGTAAGGAATTGTAGTACCATGGTAGCCGGTGACAAACGATTGATTCACATGCCATTTGTTCCATCAGAAGACTGGAGCCCACGTGCTCCATTGGTTTGGAATCAGGGTTTTCCAACTCCCCTAGGTGGACTTTTCGTGTCCACCTTTCCGGTCACTTAAATAAAGCAATAATTTGTGAAGAAAAACATAAAGGAATGGTGTTAGGGCTGATAATTAGATGAATAGAGATAGTATTTTAGTGAGTAATCATGTCTAGTTAGACATACAGACCAATCTCTTATGTACAGTGTCTACATTTTTTAGAGAATCACTGTGTCGATGTATTTTAAACTGATTTGGATGAACTCCCTTCTTTCACCATGAAATCTCCATCCCTTTACTTATCTACAATTGACTAGGCGTTCTGTTCGGGAGCATTACCCCACACAACTCAAGTATGGAGACTGAAATTCATTGACATAAGCTTGAATCACCTTGAAAGTATGTTTACTAGGACATATTCAAAGTATTTTGTTCGGTTTAGCAACCCGCATACATAAATGATGACATGAGACTATAATTCGTCACCTATTCATTAAAAGGACTAGATAAATCAATATCATTATTGTTCATGATGTATAGTTAGTCAGTTAAAGAGTAGTGCAATGTATATAACACGAAGGCCCCCAAATGCCCTGGTACGGTCGAGAGTGGGGAGAGTCTGCATTCTCTCTCGAAATGCTCTCATATGGCCACGCGTATATATCCTCTGACAGGGAAGTCCTAATCACTGCCTTCTCACAGTCGAGGTGTTGTTTACGAAATTGAGAGGACGAAAAGCGAATTTCCGGCGCTTTAATCGGGTTGGTGGACACGAAAAGTTCACCTAGGGGAGTTGGAAACCCTGATTCCAAACCAATGGTGCACATGGGCTGGTTCCAGTATACTGAAGGAAAAAATGGCGTATGAATCAATCGCTGGTCACCGGTTGCTATGGTACTACATCTCCTCATGATGCTCCACTGCCTTGTAGATCAGATCTTTAGGTCAAAGGCTCGGGCTGTGGACCCCTAAGAAAACTACCTGCTTCGGTAAGGGCATCCGGTCAGTATCACAGCCCTCACACAAATCAAATAAGATTTGTGTGGCGCATATATATCTGGTTCCCCTTTGTACCAATATTTCTGAGTTCAAATAAATAAATAAATTCAACACGAAGTATTTCGTTACCTAGTAACTCACATGCAGTACTGTATGCATGCATCTGTCTTGCAAAGACTTAAGGTATTATATTAAGCACTTAAATATTGATGGTTGGGGGGTGTTTGATAGTGAAACCCTGAACTACTTAGTTCCGGTATTATATGAGAACTATATTAAAGGCAATCTTAGACTAGATAATGTCTTCGTAGAAGACAAGTGCATTAGGATAGATCAGAGTTGAATTTTTATTTCTTTGCACAACTGTAAGCCCTAACACCGACGACAGTGACTTCCAAGTACATATTTAGAAACTAGTTTGGATAGTGACAATCCGCTGACATTGAATATTTACTTGTCTTCAACCCTTTCCCCTCCAAGGACAACAATTGACACGATTTTCATCATTTCTAAAATGTAGTTAGAACACTTTGCAAAGGATAGCTTGAATGATAAGAAATAATATCCTGTTTATATCTGTTTATAAATACTTGTACCTTCCTGATGATGGCCGTAGTAGTTCTCCACGTTTCAGCTCCGTACAGTGGGACTGTCTTGACGTTCGTATTGAAGATTCTCACTTTCAAATTAGTTGACAGTTGTTTTGAGTTCCATATGTTGTTCAATTGTAGAAATGCTGCCCTTGCTTTGCCAATCCTCGCCTTTACATCTGCATCCGATCCTCCTTGTTTATCAACGATGCTTCCCAGGTACTTGAATGTTTCCACCTTTTCCAGAGTTTCGCCATCAAGTGTGATTGTGTTGGTGTTCTCCGTGTTGCATTTGAGAATCTTGCTTTTTCCTTTGTGAATGTGGAGGCCTATTGATGTAGAGGCTACTGCTACATTTGCTGTCTTCATCTGCATTTGTTCGTGTGTATGAGAGAGGAGGGCTAGGTCACCTGCGAAGTCCAAATCATCTAATTGATTCTGAGCTGTCCATTGTATTCCGTATTTCCCCTCAGATGTCGAATTCTTCATAATCCAGACAATCACCAGAAGGAAGAGGAATGGGGAGAGTAGACAGCTTTGTTTGTCTCCGGTCCTTACTGGTAATGCATCTGTCACATATGCGAAGCTCAGTGGATATTATTTCTTATCATTCAAGCTATCCTTTGCAAAGTGTTCTAACTACATTTTAGAAATGATGAAAATCGTGTCAATTGTTGTCCTTGGAGGGGAAAGGGTTGAAGACAAGTAAATATTCAATGTCAGCGGATTGTCACTATCCAAACTAGTTTCTAAATATGTACTTGGAAGTCACTGTCGTCGGTGTTAGGGCTTACAGTTGTGCAAAGAAATAAAAATTCAACTCTGATCTATCCTAATGCACTTGTCTTCTACGAAGACATTATCTAGTCTAAGATTGCCTTTAATATAGTTCTCATATAATACCGGAACTAAGTAGTTCAGGGTTTCACTATCAAACACCCCCCAACCATCAATATTTAAGTGCTTAATATAATACCTTAAGTCTTTGCAAGACAGATGCATGCATACAGTACTGCATGTGAGTTACTAGGTAACGAAATACTTCGTGTTGAATTTATTTATTTATTTGAACTCAGAAATATTGGTACAAAGGGGAACCAGATATATATGCGCCACACAAATCTTATTTGATTTGTGTGAGGGCTGTGATACTGACCGGATGCCCTTACCGAAGCAGGTAGTTTTCTTAGGGGTCCACAGCCCGAGCCTTTGACCTAAAGATCTGATCTACAAGGCAGTGGAGCATCATGAGGAGATGTAGTACCATAGCAACCGGTGACCAGCGATTGATTCATACGCCATTTTTTCCTTCAGTATACTGGAACCAGCCCATGTGCACCATTGGTTTGGAATCAGGGTTTCCAACTCCCCTAGGTGAACTTTTCGTGTCCACCAACCCGATTAAAGCGCCGGAAATTCGCTTTTCGTCCTCTCAATTTCGTAAACAACACCTCGACTGTGAGAAGGCAGTGATTAGGACTTCCCTGTCAGAGGATATATACGCGTGGCCATATGAGAGCATTTCGAGAGAGAATGCAGACTCTCCCCACTCTCGACCGTACCAGGGCATTTGGGGGCCTTCGTGTTATATACATTGCACTACTCTTTAACTGACTAACTATACATCATGAACAATAATGATATTGATTTATCTAGTCCTTTTAATGAATAGGTGACGAATTATAGTCTCATGTCATCATTTATGTATGCGGGTTGCTAAACCGAACAAAATACTTTGAATATGTCCTAGTAAACATACTTTCAAGGTGATTCAAGCTTATGTCAATGAATTTCAGTCTCCATACTTGAGTTGTGTGGGGTAATGCTCCCGAACAGAACGCCTAGTCAATTGTAGATAAGTAAAGGGATGGAGATTTCATGGTGAAAGAAGGGAGTTCATCCAAATCAGTTTAAAATACATCGACACAGTGATTCTCTAAAAAATGTAGACACTGTACATAAGAGATTGGTCTGTATGTCTAACTAGACATGATTACTCACTAAAATACTATCTCTATTCATCTAATTATCAGCTCTAACACCATTCCTTTATGTTTTTCTTCACAAATTATTGCTTTATTTAAGTGACCGGAAAGGTGGACACGAAAAGTCCACCTAGGGGAGTTGGAAAACCCTGATTCCAAACAAATGGAGCACGTGGGCTCCACATTCACAAAGGAAAAACAAGATTCTCAAATGTAACACGGAGAACACCAACACAATCACACTTGATGGCGAAACTCTGGATGAGGTGGAAACATTCAAGTACCTGGGGAGCATCGTTGATAAACAAGGAGGATCGGATGCAGATGTAAAGGCGAGGATTGGCAAAGCATGGGCAGCATTTCTACAATTGAAGAACATATGGAACTCAAAACAACTCTCAACCAATTTCAAGGTCAGAATCTTTAATACGAAAGCCACGTGAATCTTTATTTTTATCAGATAGATTAATTGGCAAAACTCTGTGGTCTGTCCAGTCTACTTTCTTATAACAAGGTACGACATCTTATTCTTAATTGTTTTGTTAATAGCCTTCACGCTGGAACTTAATAATTAGGTATGGGTTTCTAATGTTACACGGAAAGATATCGGATGAATATCTCAAATAATAATGATAATATATTCTGAAAATAATATTTACAGAATTCACACCAGTTTACAGGCATGATCAGATTGTTATAAAAATCAACATTTATTGTAGAGAACAAACATGAAATGACTTCCAAGTACATATTTAGAAACTAGTTTAGATAGTGACAATCCGCTGACATTGAATATTTACTTGTCTTCAACCCTTTCCCCTCCAAGGACAACAATTGACACGATTTTCATCATTTCTAAAATGTAGTTAGAACACTTTGCAAAGGATAGCTTGAATGATAAGAAATAATATCCACTGAGCTTCGCATATGTGACAGATGCATTACCAGTAAGGACCGGAGACAAACAAAGCTGTCTACTCTCCCCATTCCTCTTCCTTCTGGTGATTGTCTGGATTATGAAGAATTCGACATCTGAGGGGAAATACGGAATACAATGGACAGCTCAGAATCAATTAGATGATTTGGACTTCGCAGGTGACCTAGCCCTCCTCTCTCATACACACGAACAAATGCAGATGAAGACAGCAAATGTAGCAGTAGCCTCTACATCGATAGGCCTCCACATTCACAAAGGAAAAAGCAAGATTCTCAAATGCAACACGGAGAACACCAACACAATCACACTTGATGGCGAAACTCTGGAAAAGGTGGAAACATTCGAGTACCTGGGAAGCATCGTTGATAAACAAGGAGGATCGGATGCAGATGTAAAGGCGAGGATTGGCAAAGCAAGGGCAGCATTTCTACAATTGAACAACATATGGAACTCAAAACAACTGTCAACTAATTTGAAAGTGAGAATCTTCAATACGAACGTCAAGACAGTCCCACTGTACGGAGCTGAAACGTGGAGAACTACTACGGCCATCATCAGGAAGGTACAAGTATTTATAAACAGTTGTCTACGCAAAATACACAACATCCACTGGCCGGATACTATCAGCAACAGCGTTTTATGGGAGAGGACAAACCAGCTTCCAGCTGAAGAGGAAATTAGGAAAAGACGTTGGAAGTGGATTGGACAAACATTAAGGAAATCACCAATGTGCATAACAAGGCAATCCCTAACTTGGAATCCGGAAGGGAAGCGGAAAAGAGGAAGGCCAAAGGACACATTACGCCGGGAAATAGAAGCAGATATGAAAAGGATGAATGTTGACTGCAAAGAACCGGAAAGGAAGGCTCAGGACAGAGTTGGATGGAGAATGCTGGTGAGCGGCCTATGCTCCTCGACGAGGGGTAACAGGCGTAAGTAAGATCTTTGCATATGATGTAATAGATAGTAGAAACTTTAATAGTTCATGGTAATAAACTAAGCGCTTATTTCGTCACCAAAAAGCATGTTCAGTGAAAAGAATGTAGTTTATCATTTGAAATCAACCGTATATACATTGAGTGACCGATACTAGTAGTGACTAAATGCAACTATAGACGGAATAAAACATATTCTCAAAAAAACACTATTTCCACTCAGTAGGAAGGATTTTACTATTTACAAATAAGTGCAACTGATTCTTTATATTCATTCAACCGCTTGTTAAAATAATTCAACGCACATTTATATTGCATGCGAAGAAGAGATGAATAAGCAGCTCCTTTTTCTATACATAATGATTAGTAGGAGAAACGATACTTCCGTCAAACGTTCTTTATATAGAAAGCTGACATGGACACCTTAATCTCCATAGTCACTGTACAATCCATTACAGACGTGGATTAATAAAGGACTTATTCAATAGGATCTATCGTATTTGTACTAGATACTACAGAACGAGACACGAAACTCTTAACTGAAACATTAATGAATAACAGTTATTCATGGAAATTTATATACCGTTGGAAAGGTAGCAATACGATGAATTCTGTGACGTTTTTGGAACCTAAAAAACGAGTCTATCTTCCTTTACCATTTAGAGGTAATCCAAATAGTCTTATGTTGGAACGAAGACTCAAATTAGTTACTAATAGAACATTTTGTGCAGCCCAACACGTCATTATTGCAAATTCAAGGTCCATGCTTCACCAAAAACCTAAACAGCATGTAAGTGACTGTTACATTCCATTGTGTCTATCAATTTACATGTATGCGAAAAAGCATGTGCATAGGAGTGGTTGTGAGCCGCTAGTAGGAGTGGTAGAACACATACCTAAGTTACCACAAACATAAATGAATTCCAATGATCAAATAAAATCACAGGATAGACCAATATCTCCCTCAACTGAGAAACACTTGGTTGAGACCAGTATTAAGGTTGATATCAAGTTAGCCTTTGTAGTTCTGTACAAAAGTTTTCAAGGGTGTATACTAAGTTCTGTTGAGGCCTTGGTTATACGAAAACTGACTCCCTCTGTTTAAAAACAATTTATTCTTATCCTTAACCTACCCTAGTAATACTGATTTATTACCCAGTCACAAAATATCCCTCGAAAGAGACAGCTTGTAGTGTACTTTATTAAAATATCAAATAAAATTCACATAAGTTTGATCCCTAAAAACGCGACGACCAGGATGTATTGGGAGAAAACAGAGTTGTTGTTCAGTGGCCCAGACAACTGGTTTCCAACTAAAATCACGAGTGAGAAGCCCACCACAACTATCAGAGATCAGCGTTTCACAGTGAAGCTCTGAATCACAAAAGAAAACGTATATACTTCCTGAATACCAAACTGTCAAGCAAAAGCAACAATGAAGCAGTGAAAACCTGTGACAACAACCGTATTGTTGGGTAAATACCAGTGACAGAAACATATATACAGAAGGTAAAACTCAGATTTTATACAGAATTTACAGTATATTTCTTAACAGGCGTAAGTAAGTAAAGTAAGTAGTTCTGACTTCATTGTCGGTTGATTGCTAATATGAATATTCTCAACTTACAAGCAAAATTAATTCACAAACTTATACGTTCATTCCGAGAAACTAAAATAGTATTTAGTAACTATGGTGCAGTGAATGAGCTTGATTTCCAGTCAAGTCTATTTCCGGAAACGAGATGAGTTATCCACTACTCCCGATGGTATTTTGTGCTCAAGTGATGGCGTTGTTATTCTTCATCCATTACGTAAATCTGTCCTTCAAGATCTTCATAGTGGACATTTGTTGGTTGACAATATGAAATTGCTAACAAGGCTCACGTGTTCGTGGTCGCAAATAAATCCAGATATATATGGTAGAGAAAACAATTGTGGAAGATATCATAAGTCGGAGAGTCGTACTTCGAAGTGTACTCCATGACAAGTATCGTCTGAGTACTGGAGAAGAATTCATGCAGACTATTGTGGTTTAATTTGTAGGTGGATTACATGTATAATATAGTAGTGGTGTTCCAGTGTCTGCTAGGGATCCCACAAATTTCCAACATCAAGTGAGTTCAAATGTGATTTAATTGTATATGGGAAAACCAATGCTTTACTGTTTTCATAATAACAGTGGTAATAACAATAACAATAATGATAGCATTCTCAAGTTAGGAAGCTCTGTTGAAACCTTGTCAAGACCACCGAAGTTGAGCATCAGGAGTGGGTAACAGACACAAACTGTCATGGCTTCTCCTTAGATATATTGTTTTGCAAAAAACAATCGTTCACCTGAATAAAACTCACATTCATGGTGTTTAACACAGCACGAACTGCAAAGTGTCAGTTCAGACAAATGGAAAACTGACCAATCCATATGGTTGACCAAGTAGGGAAAACATTAAGCAATCAATAACTGATTAGTTAGAGATCAATCAGTGAAATACACTAAGAGAATTGTGCAACTCACTTCTAGTTACTCGTAAGTAGTGTGTGTAGATGTTATACACAAATCTCTCAAATTGTAGTCCTTCATACAAACCGTTCACATTCACAAATAAATCATGCACTATACATTCGTACATCTGTCTTTCATTATTTCGACTCAGTTTACTATAGACATTCTCCATTGATTCTTCAATTTCATTTGAATTATTATTATTATTAGTAGTAGTAGTATTATCATTTTTGTAGCACTGGACATTTGGGGAAGTTAGTTTCGAGATGCTCAGGTTACCTTCCACTGATCGAATCATCCCGTGTCGATTGTAATGCGGTAGTATTTCGTTTGCAAAGTATTTATTTCACTGTGATATGTAGACATAGTTATTTATGCAAGCGACTCAGTTGATAAATCGATCAGGCGAATTCGATCAGTGTTATGGACTAGGACAAAGATAACAGTGGGCACTGCTATGTGACCAATCAATTGTTTGAATTTTCGTATGGCTAAGCCTTCAATAAACCTCAGTATACGCCCCTCTTTTACACTTTTGAAAAACAACACAACAAAAGCCGAGTTAAGATCAATCTTATGACCTGTTTCGATTATATGTTTGGCAATAGAGGATGATGGATGTTTATTCTCTACTCTTTTTGGGTCATCCGACTCTATTTGTTTTTTCAACCATTATGGTACATGTTCTCGCACACTAATTTTCAGATCACGATTGCTCCTCCCTATGTATGTGTGACCACACACACACAGACACACATTTAAATTGGTAAACGCAGTGGGATGTGACACAATCAATAGGGAGTTTACATTTTCCTTTCTTTCACCGATCACTAAGATATCATACACATATCACTTGTAAACTGACATGTTTCCAATTAAGTCTTCAGACAAATTTTCCACATGTGCCATAAACACATCTGCTAGTAATGGTCCTAACGGTCTAATAATAGCAACCCCATCAATCTGACCAAAGTATTCGCCTTCAAAACTCAACTCAACTGAACTTTATCAGTACATAAAAGTAATAAATCTTTAAGAATTTTTAAGGTGATAGGTAATTTGAGGTTGTTTGAAAGTATATAGTCACATAAAATGTCAATTGGTGATCGACTGGATTATGAAGACGTCAACAGCTGGAGGAAATCATGGGATACAGTGGACAGGCAGGATGCAGCTTGACGATTTAGACTTCGCGGATGATCTGGCTCTTCTATCACAAACGCAACAACAAATTAAGGAAAAAACGACCAGTGTAGCAGCAGCCTCGGCAGCAGTAGGTCTCAATATAAACAAAGGGAAAAGCAAGACTCTCCGATACAATACAATATGCACCAATCCAATTACACTTGACGGAGAAGCTTTGGAGGATGTGGAAATCTTTACATATCTGGGCAGCATCATTGATGAACACGGTGGATCAGATGCAAATGTGAGGTCGCTGATCGGCAAAGCAAGAGCCGCATACTTACAACTGAAAAACATCTGGAGCTCAAAACAATTGTCAACCAACACCAAGGTTAGAATTTTCAATACAAATGTCAAGACAGTTCTTCTGTATGGGGCAGAGACGTGGAGAACTACGAAAGCCATTATCCAGAAAATACAAGTGTTTACTAACAGCTGTCTACGCAAGATACTTCGGATCCGATGGCCAGACACTATCAGCAACAAGTTACTGTGGGAGACAACAAACCATATTCCAGCAGAGGAAGAAATCAGGAAGAAGCGCTGGAAGTGGATTGGGCACACATTGAGGAAATCACCCAATTGTGTCACAAGACAAGCCCTCACATGGAATCCTGAAGGTCAAAGGAGAAGAGGAAGGCCAAAAAACACATTACGCCGAGAAATAGAGACAGACATGAGAAGAATGAACAAGAACTGGAAAGAACTAGAAAAGAAGGCCCAGGACAGAGTGCGTTGGAGAAAGCTGGTCGGCGGCCTAAGCTTCATTGGGAGTAACAGGTGTAAGTAAGTAAATGCATAAAATGTCAATAGTCTTTATTAAAGGTACATTTGTCAATAAGGAATTCACGTGAAATGAGCACATAGTTTTTCCTTTGATATTAATGTCACCGAAATGATGGACCAATTGAAAATAATCCTTTAGAGAATACTTACATAAACGTCTTCGAATAGGATGGAATAATTTTGTTAGCCATTTGGCTAGGTTATGTGTGGGTGATCGGCACATTGATAAAATTAGATGTAAAGGAGTATTTAATTGATCAATTTTGGGTAGTTCAGGTATAAATGAGGATACTCAGAACCCATAGGTTTTAACAAATTAAATTCCTCTTTATCAATAATATTCATGTGTAACCATTTTTCCAGGTTTGAATTTACTCTTCCCTATGAGTTTGTTAATATCTCCCAATTGAACATCAAGCATGAATTTACTTTCATCACTGAGGATGGATAACATTATATTCACATTTGTTCATGATAACCACGCCTGATCCTTTATCAGGCTTCAACAAAACAATATCAGTGTTTGTTCGTAGTTCTTTTAGTGATTTAAAATGCTGAGAAGTTAACATGCTTCTCTGCTTTGGTCCAACATTATGAAATTGGTGTGCTATATCCACCAGTTTAGCTTTACACCAAGACATTAATCGGGAATGATTGTCCTCGTAAATTTATCAATAGATGGAAATTTCAGGACACAGTGTGACCTACTGTAGCTTTGGTAGAGAAAAAGCCTGTCTACATCACCTTACCATTTAGAGGTGATTCAAATAGTCTTTCATTGAAACAAAGGCTTAATTCTGTCTTTCATCAACAAAACGTATTGTTCAGTGAAGGTCATAATCAAAGAAAGAACGAGGTCCATGCTTCATTCAAAACCTAGACGACATGAAAACGATTGTGTCACATCCTTGTCTACTTTTACCCCACCACCACCACCACTTATTTCCAGTCTAGTTGACCTTCTACTTTTTATACATATAAATGTTCTTAACAAGTATATTATGTGTGATCAGATTGTTCGAAATGTATTGCACTAATATTGCACTATCACATAGTTCTGATGATAATCTTCGTCTTCTTATTACATTATCGAAACAATCTTATAGTAAGGAATACTACTACTTCTGAAATTATAACGTTATTCTGTATTCATATAAAAGATACATAAATGACACACAATATAATGGGAAATCGAACAGAATTACATACGATGTGATTGAGCAACACTCTCCTGTGTATTTATGGGAGCTGAGAGAAAAGCAACAACACACCTGAATCAAGTATGCTTAAGCAAAGTGTGGAAAACCTATCTACAAAGCAGTTATCGTTTGTGTGTGCATCTACGAAACTAGTAAATTTGACGGTACCCAATTTTAATTGTGTTCCTTTATGTTGTACACAACAACGGGTTAGACTGAATACAGTCACAGTGTGGCGTGTGCTACAGATTCAAGCAGCGAGTCCTTGTTTCAAATATAAGGTGGATATGCTGGAACGAGATTTAAATACCACAGTGTTACAAGCTGCAATGATTAATGGCTAAATGTCAATACACCTCCTATCCTTATTACTGATGATTGGAAGACAGCATCAGATAATCACAGTGAAGGAGGCCAAGAGAATAGAACGAAACCAAACTGATCGGAGAAGTGAAGTGTGCCAACTCAACCTAATCAAGCGTTCCTCAATTTTTATGTCACACCTAAAATAAGTAACAATATATAATGAATAGGATAAGCGATCAGCACACTTACACACACACACATACGATCATTTAAAAACAGTCAGAGTTAATAAGCCAATAAGTGACAAGGTCAAAATATGTGATTTGAGAAGAATGAATAGATTGGTCTGTTGAGAAACTACAACAGTTGACGTGTGCAGCAGGAAATTTGTGTCAGATAATTAATGGGTCATGCATGCTATGTATGTTGACGAACAGGAACAAATGGTGAAAGGTTATGCTTTTTAAACGACAATTTTACAGGCAAAAATGGTAATTGTACAAATTGTATTGAATTGATGAAAAGTGCAAATAGTAAGTGAACTAATTACAAAAAGAAAAAAAAACAGAGGAGTAACCAAAAGTGGTTTCATAAAAAGCAACCTATCCAATGGAATATAGATTATGTTTTATCATCGGAGTACGAGATCGTCTATTTGACATATTTTACTATATTGCATATCGTTTCAATTGGAAGAACTAGGTGAAAGTGATCTAGGTCAGGTGTACTATTCAATGAGGATTCACACAGTATCTCAGAATGTTTGGAAAATTTTCTTATTGAAAATATTACATCTCAGATGAAGACGCTGAAGGCTGACATAGATTACAATTCTCTTCATAATAATGAAGGATGAAAAATGAGTTTCTATAGACTATCATCAATGTGAGGGATATAAGCTTACACAGAGTGTTCACAATAACTGATAGAAATAGTCAGTGAGATCTATCAAGAATCTCCAGAAAACAGAATATTCGAAAATATCTTCCCCTGTGATGATGTTCAGGTTGATTTTTGCTGCCTACAACAAAAGTCGAAGCATTATTGATCTTGGAGATAAAGCGGTGTCAACAGGAGCTGCACTAACTCCACAACCCTAATCATATGATCTAAAAGTAGTATATTACAGCAGGAAGTATTCTACCGGTGATTTCAGTTTAAACATTCCCTATAAAATTTACATAAATGAAACAGAATAGTCAATACTAGATTTAGAATTTTCGGGAAGGCTGAAAGTGTAAACGTCATTATTAGCTTCCAAAGAAGAATGTGATGAAGATGATGATGATGATGATGATGATGATGATGATGATGATGATGATGATGATGATGATGATGATGATGATGATGATGATGATGATGATGATGATGATGATGATGATGATGATGATGATGATGATGATGATGATGATGATGATGATGATGATGATGATGATGATGATGATGATGATGATGATGATGATGATGATGATGATGATGATGATGATGATGATGATGATGATGATGATGATGACGATGATGATGATGATGATGATGATGATGATGATGATGATGATGATGATGATGATGATGATGATGATGATGATGATGATGATGATGATGATGATGATGATGATGATGATGATGATGATGATGATGATGATGATGATGATGATGATGATGATGATGATGATGATGATGATGATGATGATGATGATGATGATGATGATGATGATGATGATGATGATGATGATGATGATGATGAAGTTGAAGAAAGGGATGATAAAGATTTTGGACATGATGCATTTTGTGTCGATGATGATGATGATGTAGCTGATGATGAAGATAAGGGATATGATGAGTTATGTAAGGATGTTGATGATGATAATGGTCAAGATGATGAAGTGGATGATGAAGAGTTCGGATACGATGAGGTTTGTGACGATGATGATGATTATTATGATAATAATAATAATGAAGCGAATTATGAAGATTGTGGATGTGACAAATTTTGTGTGAAGATAGTGATGATGAAAATGAAGATGATGGAGAGGATAAAGTAGATTACGGATATCATGAGCAGTGTAACGGTGACGATAATGAAAATGATGAGGCGGATGACGATTATGATGATGATGAAGTATATGAGACTGATGAATATAATCCTGATAATGTGGATGATGTTGTGAATGATTATGTTAATTATAATAATAATTGTATTATTTATGATAATAATTTGTTCAATCTAACTAATCGTTTCAATGCGATTTGATAATAATTCTTATTTTTATTTTCTATCAATTCTCCTTTGATTGGTATAGGATGATGGTATTCAAAGAAGGAGAATACTAGAATGGAACAATGAAGAAGAATGTGATTTTGATTGTGTACAAATTTGATTTTACATTGTATAATATAATCTTAAAATAATGCACATTTGTGTTTTCATTGTGTTAATCGGTAGATAGTGAATGTGGGCAGCTTAGAGCGACTACGATGAGCTCCAGTTGCCATTTCGAGCACCACTGTGCTACCTTGTTAAGCTCCGTGCTGATACAATTTTGAATATTGCTCAGCTCAAGTGGAGAAAATGAGTACACCACCTTAAGATCGTCTGCAAACAAAAGGGACTTACCCACACTAAAACACTCACAAATATCATTAATGAAAACTAAAAAGAGCAAAGGACCCAAGACACAACCCTGAATTACTCCACTTCTAACAGGGACTGAGTTCGACAATGAAGAGTTGATTTTAACTATTTGATGTCGATCGCTGAGGAAGGAATCAAACCAGGCTAGTAACGGGTTTTCGACCCCATAAGATGCGAGTTTACCTATCAGAAGTTGGTGGTTGACCATGTCGAAGGCCTTAGAAATGTCCAGGTATAGCACTAATACTAGATATCCTTGGCTACGAAGCGAATAGACTAAACTAAAGAAGTCAAAATGACATGTCATACAGGATCGATTTTTAAGAAATCCATGTTGCGAATCATCAATAAATTGTTCAGTCAATAAATAGTTGGGTAGTTCGTCACTAATAATTTTTTCCATAATCCTAGAGATAACTGGAGTAATATTTATTGACCGATAGTTGTTCATGTCAGTCTTATCTCCGGATTTGCAACGTGGTATGATGTACGCGGTTTTCCAACGGTCAGGATAAGAGCCTGATTCCATAGAGAGAGTAAACAGCTTAAGGAGAAGAAGTTGGATATCTGGACCACCATATTTGTAGAGAAATGATGAAATCCCGTCTGCACCGTGACCTTTCGAAACCTTGAGCTTATTTATAACCTTACTAATTTTCAGACATGTGAATGAGAAAGATTTAATTGAGCTACCAGTCAAGCATATAACTCTAGAAACAGAGCCATTTAAAGATTCTTTGCCATTTGCAAACTTACCACTTTAATTTGGTTAAAAATTATTGTTATTTGTGTGACTGCCGTGAAGTCGTTAGATTTAAAATAACGTTTCTTTAGGCGTCTTAGTTTATTACGATATTTAGCTGGTATATATAAATCACCAGTGATAATCTTAGCGCTGAAGTTTAGAGTAGATGCGTGTATAAATGCATTGATTGTACGATCATTCAAATTATCAGTACTATCAGGAGCTCTATATATACAACCTAGGAGTGGACTATGGTTTAGGGTATTGATTGATATCCAGATCGATTCTGGTAAACTATTCAAGATACTATCTTCAACTTTGTTAGTTATTAAGGTATCCTAAGCAAATATAAGACAACCGCCTCCTCGCTTAGTTTCTCTGTCACAGCGATAGAGTCGATAGTTTTGGATATTTAATTCGGAATCGGCCACTGCTGGATAACACCACGTTTCAGTGATAAGTATAAAAGAAGGCTTGGCTAGAAAGGCTAAGGTTCTCAAGTCTGAAATTTTGTTCAGAAGTGAACGTGCGTTAATAAGTAATAAGTTTAAAAAGGGAGAGTGTAGTGTAAAAAAACCGAGAGCATCTTTATCGAGGGTATGAGTTCTAGCTATGCCTGGACTATGGTTTAGTGTGTTTTCCGGATCGCATGGGCTATAGCATGAGCGAATTGTAGTGCTAGTGGAACAAGGGATCTCTGGAGGCCGAAAAAAAATCCTTATTTTGGTAAGGTTGTACTTGTTTTGGTGGACAATTAAGACAGGTGCCTGTATGTTGGGGTTGCGTTGATGGTGCATAACCTAGTATACCATCTTCCCCACTGCAAGAGTGATGATAAGAGTTACATCTTGCAGGTTTATTATTTATAACATTTGGGGGAAACCATGCGGCACGTTGGTTCATTGCCGTCTGTCTAATAGTAGGCCTGCTTACATGATGATTGTAGTGGCCGTCTCGTGTAACGTTTGAACGAAATGTGTCCTTATAACCTCCCTTACGGTGAGTAGGGTTAAGCATGGTTTCACAAATTAAACTTTTGTTTGGTAAGGCCGTTGAAATATTTTTGGTATTCGGTCTAGAACCAGAAGGTTTTTTATTTACTTTCTTCTTAATTGGTATATTATTTTTAGGTTTAGCAGTGTTTTTATGAGCCTTCACAATAGAATCAGGTGTTCGATCCTTGGCTTCCGATATTACACTGGAAAGAATGACATTAGAGTCTACATCAGATATGTCCTGGTTATATAGGGCCACTATGAGTAGGAGAGGCAAACTAGCACACTGCATTGGTATATCAGTACACTGACTAACACGAGATGGATTAGCTGTACCAGTGGGCTCAGCTTCTGGCGCGATCACATTTGTTGTGACCTCAACAATGTCATTTTCGTTCATGGTACGCTTTTGTGTTGGTCTTTGATTGGTGGTTTTGTCTGACACTATACGAGCGTTTTTAAACTTCGTATGCGCACAGACTAGCTGTTCAGATTCTTTCAAACGTTCCGCTAATAAATGGGAATCAAATCTAAACAGGATAGGGCACGAGTAATTTTGATGCTTTTTGTTAAGTCGCATACATTGGCATGGATTGTCCTGGAGATTAACTGCATTTAGTATCGAGTTTCTTACAGTCTTAATGGCAACTTTGTCAGGTATATTATATATAACCACATTATTTCGAGAGATTATTCGCTTCGTGACTTCACTAGCTATCAAGTCAATAACGGATTCTACTTTGATCCTGTCTTCGAATTCAGAAGTAACTATATCCTTGAACAATAGTAGTCGAAGGGGTGACAGTGTCTTTAGTTCTAATTTAAGATCATCATGCTTTAATAAAGAGCCCGCCAGTGACTCCACTTTAGAACGCATATCACTTAATTGCTTAAAGACAGAGGCTAATTCGCTCTTAATAAGATCGATACCATCTGTTCGTGAGTTAGAACTCATTATTAAGTTAGACATGGAGTCATCCAGCAACATGTGTGGAATAAGTCCACTCCCACTATTATCTGGTGCAACAGGAGTTGCAGAGCATGGGGTATAGGTAAGACCAGAGTTGTTAATATCTGAAGAAATAGGACTTTTTCAAGCTCGTTTTTGTGTCAGTCAAACTATTTTTCTTCAAGGGTTAACTGAATGTTATTATTGATTTTTAAACTGTGGTTTAACAATTTTTAAGCACTTTGTAATAAATACCGTGTGATCGTAACGCAAACTTCAAACGTACCGCAATAGTTCCTTAGCTTTATGTAGTGAGGATACAGACATATCTTCAAGATAACGATAACTGAACTCATTTGATACTAGATGAGTAATAATTACAGTGTTTATGCATATCTGATGCAAGGCCATCTATGAGTACACATGAAAACTGTTTGTTTAAACTTCAATTAAAGAGTGGTTTGTATTAGATATCGGAACTTCTGTACTATGGTTTAATCGCTTTGTGGCGTTAAAAGAATCAATGAATTTTTCGCAACCGCAAATGAAATTATTTTCTTGCATGGGTTCAATTCAGTTGATAAGACAATGTTTGTCAGACAAGCTGCCTATTATCTGTGGTCACACATGGCCTGAAAAATGAGAGAACTGATCAATTTTGTTTGTCCCTTCGACATATACATACATAAACACATATTTTTAATATCAGAAATATTCCGAAAGAGTGATCTAATACTGTAAAGTTCCGTCCATAACTCGTATTAAACTACAATTCACATTCTGTCAACATGACCTTTTTCACATGTTTGGTAGCATTTGAAATGGGTTAAAGTGAATCTATTTTTGCTGCAAAACTAACTTACGATTCTTCATAAAAAACTTTAATAATTGTCTGGAAGACCAAGACAAACTCCAGTTGCAAATGGTTCAGTGTTGACTCAAAAGTATGTAAGCTACGAAAAGCTGGAATTCAATATACAGAGCAGGAATCTTATCTCACGAAAACAATTGATGTATGCAACCACCAAATCTTGATTCAAAGAATGTGGAATGAGTGTGATGTCGGTGAAGATAACTGTGGTTTAGATCATTCTTAAGACAAAGCTTTGAAGGAAACCATTGACCCTATTCTACACATATCAACAAAAAGATCATAGTAGAAAACCTAATAAGTCTTGATGACACCTTTTTAAGCATAGTTTGTCAATCGTCATTTACTAACGAAATATGCAAGTGTTTAACTAGGTATTGATAAAATGTTTCGACAGATCACTCTATCAAATTTAGCATTCACACGGAACTCATAGCTGACTACAATGATCACAATATCACTTATGTGCACTACTATTTATCTACGAGTTATTATGAGCCTCTCTAATCTTGTCGAATTCTTTACATTGAAGACTATTACATCAACTATTTAGTTATGAATGAGTGCATAAGTGTCTGTGACAATTCATATACAGATATTAGGTATATCATCGGTCGAGATCTTAAGATTTAGCAGTTTTTTACTAAATGTCGAACATTTATCAGGTGTTCTTCCGCTTCTTCAGTTTTCTTTCATGAGGTTTTCACTAACTGTTAAGTTTGTCTTACATTGTTCCTAATCGCTCTCCTTCCACTTCTTTGTTTATTGTTTTATACTACTTATTCATATTCAGTAAGCAGTTGTATACTTGACAATTTTCACATTTACATTGTAACGCAAGTTGTACTGTAACATTCGGAAACGTTCCCATATATTTATAATGTTTATTGTACTTATCATTGTATTTGTCATTGTAATTACTGTACTTTAATTACTGTAACGGTTATCCACAGTTGCGGATTTGTTTAAACACAACAGTTTCCATATTGTTTGCTCTTGGTTCGAGTTTCGATTGTTCATAAACTGTTGTCCAATTACGACACAGCCATCGGCTGTCTTTGTACTATGGAAGCCTTTACTATTTCATTCTTGAACGACGCGTTAAACGCCTAGACACCTCACAAGTTGAGGTTTGTAATTAAACTTTGTGTTTATATAATAATAGAACCGCTTATGTAGACAAATCGTTGTTTCAGTTTCAGTTTCAGTTTGGAAAGTACAGGAGGCTTGATGGCCTGTGTTAGTCCTGGCAATGATGGTCTCTCAGCTGATCCAACTTTCTTTTGAAGGAGTGGACGGATGGAGCCTCAACCACGTGCTGAGGTAATGAATTCCACTCGTTGATTATTCGATGGGAAAGTCGGTAGTCAGCTGACAAGTAATTCGTTCTGGGCTTGTGAACTTTTTTGGAGTGTCCTCGTAGATTTTCTGTTTTGGAAGACAAGAAAAATGAGGGCATATCAGGTGCAAATTTGTCATTAAGCAATTTGAAAACTATAATCAAGTCACCTCTGATTCTTCTATATGACAGCGGGAATAGGTTTAGCTTGGTCAGTCTAGTACCATACGGGAGCTTCGCTATTCCGGGAATCAGCCTAGTTGCTGTTCTCTGAACCCTTTCCAAGAGTTCACTGTTTTTTTAGGCAGGGGTTAGCTGCTTGTATACAGTACTCAAGTTTAGGGCGTACGAACACTGTATACAAAGTCAAAAACGTTTTAGCGTCAAGATGCCTAAAAGCCCTGCGTATGGACCATAAAGTCCTAAAACTTTTGGCGGCTATTGCACGGCAGTGTGCAGTAGTCTTTAAGTCTTGACTGACGATGACGCCTAAGTCTTTGTGTGCCTGAACAATAGGTAACTCAGTGTTATTCATCGTGTATGTATCTGTACCCTGATGGCCAATATGCATCACAATACACTTGGAAGTGTTTATCGGCAATTGCCAGGTTTGGGACCATTCAGATAATCTCTCCAGGTCATTTTGAAGTTCTAAGCTATCGCCCTTGCTTTGTATCGCTCTCCATATCTTGACATCATCAGCATAGAGTAAGACCGATGACGATAGTAGACGAGGGAGATCATTTACGTACAGGAGGAATAACACTGGCCCCAAAACTGTACCCTGGGGGACTCCACTAAGCACAGTTTCCCAGCTAGACAACTTGGAGTTCACCCTTACTCTTTGTTGACGCCCAACTAGGAAGTCTTTTATCCACATCAATAGATTGCCTCCAATCCCGACATTCCTTAGCTTATATAACAGCCGGTTATGCGGAACTTTGTCGAAAGCTTTGCTGAAATCGATGTAAGCTACGTCTATAGGTAATTTTTGGTCCTTAAGAGCGCACCAGCTTTCACGAGCGACTAATAAGTTTGTGAGACAAGAGCAACCTGTTCTAAAACCATGCTGTTTTTCGGAGAGGATCCGGTTTTCATCGAGATACTTTAACAGTTCCTTCCGAATAATCTTTTCTAAGATTTTAATAACCACACTAGTTAGGCTAATTGGTCGGTAATTCTCAGGCTTATGTTTTGTACCTGTTTTGAAGACTGGACTTACTATGGCGTACTTCCAGTCTTTTGGTAGACGACCCTGGGTTACGGATAGATTAAAACATACACTTAAAGGGTTCGCAACAAAGTTAGCTAATTCCTTTAATAACCTAGGATGCAGTTCATCGGGTCCAGTGGATTTACCTATGTCAAGCTTAACTAGCAGACCAAAGACATCGAGTTCTTTAATGGTTACGCTGTCCAGTGCTTGTGTGGGTGGATTTTCATGGACTGGTGAGGAGGTTGTTTCTATGGTGTATACATCGCTAAAGTATTTAGAGAATACTTGAGCTTTGCCAAAGTCATCCTCCACTAGTGATGTGGCAGTACTGTCTCCCCATAGTGAAGGAACATTTCTTCTTCTTTTTGTCCTTTGGTTTATATACGAATACAAGCGTTTAGGGCATTCTATGGATTCCCTAACGATTTTCTCTTCGTACAGCTTTCTGGCCTTACGGAGGGTCGAGGCACAGGTATTTCGAGGCTTTTGATACTGAGATTTCGCCTCGTCAGTCCCCAGTAACCTAAATCTGTCCCACATTTTCCTTCTTTTGCGGAGAAGGATGCGAACCTCCCCACTGAACCACGGTGGGGAGTTTCTCGGTCTCTTAGGTGTAGTCCAAGGGATGTGGGGGGTGGTAACTTTTAAGTATAAATTCGGGAATACGTCCCAAGCCGTTTCGATTGATGACTCTGGATCTAATTTCCAATCTACTAATGATGCTGATTTCAAGATGTCTGCTATGTTTGCTTTCCAGACGTTAGGTCTGGATTGAGCTGAAGCGTACTCGTGATCGACAGTTATATGGAAGTCAAAGCTTAAAACTGCATGATCACTTTTGCCTAGGGGTGGCATGTAATCCAGGTTTGCAACATCATCCTCATAATGAGTCAATATAAGATCTAGTAAGGATGATGCAGAACCCGGGTCGTACCTAGTTGCTTCCTTCACGTGTTGCACTAGGGCACATGTGATTACCGCATCAACTAGTTCCTGTTCGAAGGAGTTTGCTGACGATTCAGTCCGCAGATTTCCCCAGTCCACCATGGGTGCATTAAAGTCCCCTAGGATTAGACATCGATCACTTCGTGATAAAGTGTTGAGACTGCTTAGTAGGACCTCGTTTGCCTCACAGCTTGGACTGCGATAGATCAAACTAAGTAGTAACTCTTGTCCCCTGCATTTCAGGCGGCAGCAAACTAGTTCATACGTCCCACTCTCATGGGATACACTGTCGATAATGGTGAATGGAATAGCATTCCTAATGAATAGAGCTACTCCCCCTCCTTTACGCGTTTGTATTCTATCGGCCCTTACCAATGTAAAACCCTCGAAATCAAGTTCCCTACTATCTATAGACGGCGTCAGCCATGTTTTTGTGACTGCGATTATGTCTGGCCTAGTTGAGTCAATCTGTACACCTAGTTCCGGTAGCTTATTTAGTAAGCTCCGGGCGTTGGTATAACAGATCCGAAGCCTATTTAGGTGGCCTCGTGCTTCACCCAGAGTGGCTTCGGCATCATCCTCTGTCGAAGCCTCACAACCCGAAAATTTACAATTTTCAGGTCTTTTTCGCCAGCGTCTAATCTGAGCTGTAGTTCCTTTTTTCGGCTTCCCGTCTTTTAACACGGTCCGCCAACGGTAAGTCCTTACGGAGAAAAATTCCTGAACCCTTTAATTTGTGTCCATTTTCTAAGATTAAGTCGCGTTCGTTTGAGGATTTGAAAACGACTTTGAGTAGTCTAGACTGATTTGGTTTCAGATGCGCTAGATTTCCTAGTCTATACACCTTTAGCAAGGTGACTCCGGGGATGTTTTTGGGCATAACTTGGTAAAGTAGTTGTTTTATCAACACAATGTCATGCTCAAAACGAGCTTTCGGTTCTAAGTTGTCACTCTCCTTGACTCTATGGAGAATGATTGATCTGTCGCTGTGATCAGACCTCGACTTGTCGACCCTTTTGGTGGGGGTATGATTTCCTTTTACGTCATTTTGGCGTTTTTTTCTTACGACCCGTACCCAATCGCCAACGTTCTTTGGAGTGGTAACCACATTCGCGTCAGGCGTACTGTGGGATTCCGGAAGAGTCAGGACGACTTTGGAGATCGGGTCATCTTTCGCGCTGGAAACCGATCGAGCATTGCGGTTTCGGCTTCCTGAAGTTCCCTTCTGAATACCATTTTTGATACGAGGGACATAAGAGACATTTTTGCGCGAGTTTCTGGTTGTAACAGTCCTTTCTGGAGGATGTTCTTCCTCCTTAGTAGGGTGCGGGTCGGCAGTTTTTGGACTCACTTGGGCTTGCCTTATGTCAGTCTGCGTGTCGACAAATTGAGTTCTGACTGATGTATCCCGACCGCGCCTGCGGAGACACTTTTTTGCGGCATTTACTATTGAAATGGCCTCGGTTAGCAGGCTATTTGCATCCAAACAGCACTGTTGACATAGCCATACACACTCATTTTTACTAAACCGCTTGAAAGCTGCAGGTGTTAGATTCGTGCAAACATCGTAGTACCAACCTTTGCACTCATCGCACTGCATGCCTCTATCAACAGGATATCGACATCCTGGGCGGTGGCAAATGCTTTTGTTGCATCTTCCAGTCATTTTGGGATGCGAAAGTGAGTGTTGACTATAAGTAGAAAAAAAACTATAAACAGTTAGGACCAAAGTACTAACAGACACAATGGAAAAAAAAGGTACTCTGGAGTACCGACGATAAAACTATTTAGGATACCAAAAATGATACTCTAGTAGAATACTTTAACTGAAAGAAATTCAATCAAAGTATAAAAACAGTAGTCTTGATACGTTAATAACGATCAAAACAATAGAATTTACTGAACGAGGAAAAATACCACTGTCCTTTTTAAATAGCGCGTTGTTTTGGAACTTCGATTTTGCGCGTATCTCAATCGGGTCATTTGGACGCTTTGATAGACTTAACAGTTCTCAACTTTGGTCTCATTGGTGTGGATACAGTTCTGAACTTTGGTCGTAATTGGTAAAGATACTTGCTGTAACTAATTTGGTCGGAATCGAGTCCGGTTCATTCATCCCAACGATGACGAAAACGAGAATGATGAAGTACAACGATGATAGTTCCCAAGACACAGACAATTCTCATGCTGAAAATATCATTCCTTAAGTTTCTAAGGTGAATTCACCTATTTCTTTAAATCTTTCTCGTGATAATGTTTTACTTAACCCCAAAGACAGCTGTTCTGTAAGGAACAACTATGTAGAGACTAGATGTAGCATAGAAGACTGAGTTGTTTCTAGGGAAAAAGAAGTAGCAAAGATTGAGTTAGAGATTAGAGAACTTCAACTACGCAAACGATTGTTAGAGTTAACCCCGAACTCTTTAAGCCAAGTGAGAAAAGCAAGAGAGATTAACGAGTCATTGGGGTCTCGATCTGGGGACGTAACACCAGCAGCCTCGTTAAGGCGCCAATACACTACTGCACATTTGAGCGAAGCGGTGCAACTCAAAGCACAAGCGGATAGTATCAAGTCACTAGTTATGACAGCTAGTTTACCTAAGATAGAGGTTATGAAATTTGATGGAAGTCCTTTGAAATTTTGGATGTTCATAAAGGGATTCAAAGCTAACATTGCCGACAGAGTAGAGCATGATACTCAGAAATTAATGTATCTGATACATTATTGTGAAGGCGCAGCTAAGGACTGTATCGAGCACTGTGTTTTATTACCAGAGAGAGAAGGTTATACCAAAGCTATTAGCATTTTACACGAACAGTTTGGCAAACCACATGACATAGTATTGTGGAGATAGAACCTTAAAACCTATTTTGTAAATAATTTTTCATAGTTTTCGCATGTATTTTCATATTCTGTACATTAAGCATTAAACAATTGTACTTGTTTAACTGTATTACTTTGAACGCTTGCAATTCGACTTCCTTCCGTTTTGAGTACAATATATCGTGACACTGTTACTGCTCCTCAATAAATACACTCTAATTCACATCTGCATCGTTCTGCCATGTCTGCTAATATGTTGAATGAAATATTAATTGCATACCATCTACGTTTATAGACAATTGTGACATTCTTATTGAATCCTACGCTTGGTAAACCTACTGGATCTATATCGTCCATATTGGGATTACTAATCTTTTATAATTGTGGATTATTTGGACCAAACCCAGCCGAACACTCAATAGCCTGAAGACTTAAGTAACGTCCCTTATTTTGTTATTTGTGTGTAATTAACTTATTAACTGTTAATTGTTACATAAACTATAGACATAATATTTTTTGCTAATTTTTGGTTATCATACATTTTGGTCCACCACAATTATTTGGTGAGCCCTAGTACTTTATTATCTCGCATTTATCCCATTGTTATATTGTTTATTCGCTCATTACACGATACTCTAGCTCATTTTTAACCTAATGTATTCTCCACCTAAGCTTAGTGATATGGCGGATAAGGTAATGGAAGTCTGTCATGATAATCACTATATAAATACGATGCAGCCGTATGGAGCAGCTGATGTCAGTTACTTAAACTCTATTCAAAGACAATTATCTCAATTGACGAATCAACTTGAGTCCCTTCAAACCACTGTAGCAACGGTTCAGGCCAGCAAATAAGACCCCTTTTTAGACAGAGATCACGTTCTAGACCACGATCTTGTTCACCTAAACGAACATCCGAAATTTGTTGGTATCATACTAAATTCGGCACAAAAGCACGGCGTTGTACACGCCCGTGTGCATTCCCCTCACCCAGCACTGGTAACCAGGGAAACGGTCCGGCCAGGCAGTAATGGCGGCGCCTGACTCTGGCCACAACTCAAGCCGTCTATTTCATGTCAGGGATCGTATTTCGGGCTCGGATTTTCTAATCGATACTGGAGCCGAAATAAGCATACTCCCACTTCATCTATCCCGACGACGGCACTCCCAACACGCTAAATTATCATTAGTGGCAGCAAACAATTCTATTATTAAAACGTATGGCAAGCAATCACTCATCTTAGACATCGGTCTCCGTAGACGTTTTACATGGGTTTTCATCGTCGCTGAAGTTAAACAACCCATCCTTGGAGCCGATTTTCTTAGTAACTACAATCTCCTTGTCGACATGAGAAAAAAGAAACTTATCGACGTGAATACAAGTCTACAGGTCAACGGAACAATCACCTGCAATTATGAAACTTATGGTGTCCGATTGCTTAGACCTGATAGTCAAACTTTTGCCGATCTTCTATCGAAGTATGAATGTATAACGAAAGCCGATTATCAAACTGAAAACTCCACACACCATGTTCAACATACTATCACTACAACTAGTCCACCTATCTGCGCCAAGGTGAGGAGACTAGCACCCAATAAGTTGCAGTCCGCTAAAAGAGAATTTGAACATATGATGCAACTAGGGATAATCCGATTCAAGAAATATGGCGTAGTTATCAACCCTACTAAATGCATATTCGGTACGTCTGCCTTAGAATTCTTAGGACACTATATTGATGCACAAGGTATTAAACCTCTACCAAAGAGAGTTGAAGCCATCATCAACTATCCTGAACCCACTTCGGTTAAGTCATTACGTCGCTTCCTGGGTGCATTCAATTTTTACCGTCGATTTTTACCTAACTGTGCCGACGTTCTACAACCGTTAACTGACTTACTAAAAAACGATAAATCAGGTAGCAAAAAGGAAAAGAACCAACTATTCAAGTTACCTTCCGATGCCAAAACGGCATTTGAAAAAGCCAAATCTTTGATTGCTGACGCCACCATGCTACAACATCTAAATACTGACCCCAAAACTCATCTGATCCTCTGTACGGACGCATCACAAAAAGCCGTAGGGGCAGTATTACAACAACGAGTAAACAATACGATTACACCCATTGCTTTCTTCTCTAAAAGGTTATCACCTGTACAAGAGCGTTATAGCACATTCGGTCGTGAACTCTTAGCCATGTATTTAACCGTTAAACACTTCAACTTTTTGCTACAGGGCCGGGATTTTACCATCATGACGGATCACAAACCCCTGTGCTACTCCTTTAGTATGTCGTATGACAAACATTCACCATGCGAAGCAAAACAGCTTGATTACATCTCACAATTCACCACAGACATTCAGTTTATCAAAGGTCACTCCAACATTGTAGCAGATGCGTTGTCGAGTAAAGACATCAATGTAGTTGCATCCAACCATGACGTCAACCTAGAAATAATCGCAAAACTTCAAGCAGACGATGCAGAGCTAAAAACCTGCAAAGAAAAGTCTCGCCTGAATCTCCAACCTGTACCCATCCCATTCTCCGACGCATCCATCATCTGTGACACATCAACAGGTAACAATCGTCCCTTTGTTCCACTTGCATGTTGGCAAAAGTTATTCCAACACTTGCATGGTTCATCACATCCGGGCATCCGAGCTACTACAAAGCTGATAACTGAACGTTTTGTTTGGCCGAAAATCAATTCAGATATTAAACGATGGACACGTGGTTGCCTTCAGTGTCAACGTAGTAAGATCCAAAAGCATACTATTAGTCCAATCGGAGAATTTCCTATTCCTGATAGACGTTTTCAGTATATTTATTTTATTTTATTTTTATTTAAACACATATATATTGGTACAAAAGGGCACCAGGTACATATGCGCCACACAAAATAATGAAAGTAGGTAGATAAAGGATGAAAAGATAAGGCGGGCTGAAATGTACAACCAGAAGATTCTTTCAGTTAGGAAAGTTAGAACCATTCTTTATGTAGAAAGTAAAAGAAGGTTGCAGCAGGATCGCCACTGGCTTCTATTCTGAGCCATATCCGATAACGTCTCTAGCCACTGTGTTGCACTATCTCTCGGACCCCAACCAGGGAGTCGTGAAGGACCAACGGAAGCTAGCCCTTTGCAGCTCTCTTTCATGCCACGACACCATGTCATACACTGACCTCCTCTCCGCTTTCTCCAACCAGTCCCAGGGTCGGCAAATAATGCACGACGCGGAAGTCTCTGGGACGACATTCGTAAAACATGTCCGAGCCACCGAAGTCGGTGTTTCAAGATGGTGACACCAATTGAATTATCGTCTCTGCGCCCGAACACACGATGCCGAACCTCTGCATTACTAACATGGTGTTGCCACTGGATGTCAGCAATCTATCGGAGACAACGATGATCGAACACAGAGAGACGTCTAACATCCTCAACTCGGAGAGGCCAGGTTTCACAAGCATAGAGCAAAACTGCTCTCACCGACGCGTTGTAGATCCGACCTTTTACAGCCAGACTAACATCACGAAGGCGCCAAAGATGGCCCAGATTGGCATAAGCCGCTCTGGCTTTCATTATACGTGCATCAATCTCATCACTCACGCCACCATCAGCACTTATATAGCTACCTAGATACACGAACTTCTCAACTACTTCGATCTCCTCACCATCCAGGGTGAGTACAGGATTAGAATCCTGCCAGTCTTGTAGAAGTACTTTGCACTTGGAGGGTGCAAAGCACATGCCGTACCTGCGGACACTGATTGCCAACTGATTAAGTGCTGATTGCATGCCTTGGGCATTATCGCACAGTAAGACAATATCATCCGCATACTCAAGGTCGAGAAGTCGTTCTCCAGGCAACATATCCACACCGCCATTACTTACATCCATCAGAGCTGTTTCTAGGATGTCGTCGATGGCAAATTTGAAGAGGAATGGTGAGATCGGGCAACCCTGCCTAACCCCACTGCTCGAATGGAACAAGGGAGAAAGGTGGTTGTATGCCCTCACTCTGCCTGAGGTGTTCGTATACAGGGCCTTTAAGATGTTAATGAACTTCTCAGGCACACCCTTCTTCAATAGACAATCCCAGAGAACAGTCCTGTCCAACGAATCGAAGGCCGCCCTGATATCAAGAAACACTACGATTGTTGGCCTGCGATAAGTATGACGGTGTTCTAACATTTGGCGGAGGGTGAAGATGTGATCAATGCATCCTCGACCAGAACGAAAACCAGTCTGCTCCTCGCGAGTCAATCGTCCTCGGGTTTTAAACAACCTACGAAGAATGATAGAAGCCAATAGTTTGGACGCAATCGAAAGTAGACTTATCCCCCGATAGTTATTGCAGGAACAACGTGAACCCTTTTTAAAGATAGGGACGACTATTGACTCATTCCAAGATGTTGGAACACTTTCTTGCTCCCAAACCTTTGCAAACAACGCAGTCAGTTCCTTAGCCAGAAAGTCACCACCATCTTTAAAAAGAGCCGGAGGTAAGTCATCTGGGCCAGGTGATTTATAACGTTTCAAGAGTTGGAGTTCCTTGCGGACTTCCGCCTAGTTTGGTGGATCAGTCGTCACCGGCCATGGGGAGCAGGACAAGCTGGTTGATGTTGCCGGAGCAGCAGGCCAGTTGAACTGCCCTTCGAAAAATTCCGCCCATCGTCCAAGACGTCGACAGATGTTAGTGATTGGCATCCCGTCATCCTCGTAGATTGTTTCACTCACACCAGACTTCTTGCTGCCAGTGGCTCGGATGAGTTGGAAGAGCTTCCGGCAGTTACCAGATGCAGCTGCTGCTTCCATCTCATTAGCACGCTCCGACCACCAGGCTTCCCGGTCCTTACACAAGCTTTGCCCGATTTCATTACGTAACAGCCTTCGTTTGTGGTCAAACTCACGGTCACCCGGAGTAGACCGACGGGCTTCCATCAGTTGTAAGGAGCCAGAAGAAACCCAGTGCTTGTAAGCGGGACGTTTCGCGAAGCCGCAAGCGGCTTTACTCGCCATTTTCATGGCGTCGTGAAGATGCAACCAATGCTCGTCTATACTTTTCGGTGGGGTGGTAGCTAGCCTAGAGGCTAGCTCAGCTCGATACTTACTTGCAACAGAAGTTGCAGCCAGTTTACTAATATCAATCCGTTGGTGGTGGTCAATCCTTCGGCCACTGAAAAGTAAGGTGAGATTGGCGCAGACCAGGGCATGATCAGACTCCAGATAGGTACTCCAAAAGGAGCGGCAGTCTTGTACACAACCACGCCAGCGGTAGCTGATCGCGATGTGATCAATCTGAGTCCAGGCTTGAGATGCAGAGGGAGGACGCCAGGTGGCACACCGGCGATGACTGTGCCGGAAGTTAGTGCTGGCCAGAAACAGGTTGTGGTCTGTGCACAGTTGCAGCAAACGGTCCCCGTTATCTGTCCGGCGACCAACAAGTCCCCATCGGCCACCTAGACGACTCTCTTCTGTGCCTAGACGCCCGACCTGTGCATTCAAGTCTCCGGCTAGTACTACAATATCTGTCGAACGCGCTTTCTGGAGAAGAACTGTTAACTGATGGTAAAACTCATCCTTGATTGCATCCGGGCTGCAATCTGTCGGGGCATAGGCGGAGATGACGAAAAGACACCGTTTCTCACGCCGATTTCTTCTCACTTTGATGGAACTTTCTAATCTAACAGCACATAACCGACTGTTAATGGGGATCCAATCGATTAGTGCTGCCTCAGCCCTAGCGCTTAGTGCGACACCAACGCCTGCAAGACCAGACGAAGATGCCACAGGGTCCCCGGAGAAGCGCACGTGGAACAAGCTTTTCGAGGCGACAGATGGAGAGCGGATTTGTAGTACTTCACTAGAGTCTTGAATACGGGTCTCGGATAGACAACAAACGTCAACATTAAGACCTTCCAAAGACATAGCCAGCCCTATCTGTTCTCTGATCTGCATTAGTGTGCGAACGTTGAAGGAAGCCAGCTTGAACGGCGTACGTGGTTTCAGAAAGACTGCCTCAGTATTCATAATCGGTGGAAGCATTCACTTTCAACCAGACAGTGACTGGAGATCGTTTAGATAGGACAGATTTTCCACCAAGAGCGAGCTGCTGCATAAGTTGAAGAGTAAGGTTACACAAATTGGGGATAAAAGGGGGTGAATTAGCGATATGGTAAGTAATAATAATAATAATAATAATAATAATAATAATAAAGGTAATAATAATAATAATGTTAATTGTCTTGCTTTTAGTAATACCAGGGATATCGTCAATAGAGTTCATAATTTCATTCATTTGTTTGTGTGTGATCTGTGATACTGCCCGGGTGCCCAAACCGAAGCAGGTGGTTTTCTTAGGGGACCACACCTCGAGCCTTTGACCGAAAGGTCTGATCCACAAGGCAGTGGAGCATCGTGAGGAGATGCAATCCCATGGTTGCCGTTGACCAACAGCAGGTTCTTCCGCCATTCGTTCCATCAGGATACTGGAGCCCATGTGCACCACTGGTTTGGAATCAGGGTTTTCCAACTCCCCTAGGTGGACCCTCCGTGTCCACCAATCCGGTTATAGCGCCGGACATTCGCTTTTCGTCCTCTCACTTTCGTAAACAACACCCCCGCCACGAGAAGGCAGTGAGTAGGACTTCCCTGGCAGAGGCTATATATTCGCTGGCCATGTGAGAGCATTTCGAGAGGGAAAGTAGACTCTCCCCACTCTCGGCCGTACCAGGGCATTTGGGGGCTTCGGCATATCCATTTAGATTTAGTAGGACCTCTACCTTCGTCAAATTCTTTTACTCACATCCTCACGGCAATAGACAGATTCACTCGATGGGCCATTGCATGCCCCATCAAAGACACATCAGCTGAGACTGTAGCATCCGTTTTTCTAGACCGATGGATATCGCACTACGGTGTACCGACAACCATCACAACTGATCGTGGTCCCCAGTTCCAGTCTATCCTGTTTCAGGAATTCACAAGACTTTTGGGCGTAAACCACATCAGAACCACAGCTTACCACCCAGCAGCAAACGGCATGGTTGAAAGATTTCACCGGCAATTAAAAAGCTCACTCATGGCTCAAACTGATTCAACAAAATGGAGTGATGCCTTGCCGCTTGTTCTCCTTGGGATTCGTGCCACGGTGAAGGAAGACATAGGATGTACACCCGCCGAGTTAGTCTATGGTACAACTTTAACGTTACCCGGCCAACTAGTCAACTATGAACCTACAACGCAAGATGCTACTCATTTCGCAAGTTGCCTATTACAAATGATGCAGAACATTAGAGCAACAACACCTCGAGAATACAACAACCAGTCCATCTCGATAAACATTTAGAAACGTGCAAATTTGTTTTTGTTCGAGTAGACGCGGTGAAAAAGCCACTGACACCACCATATGAAGGTCCGTATAAAGTAATAAAACGCACTTGCAAATATTTCATTATCAACAAAAACGGGAACAAGGAAACAATTTCCATAGACCGAATAAAACCAGCTTTCTACGAACCCCCTCAAGCCACTGATGACAATACGGCGAACAAACAATCACTCCCATCAATTGCTAAGAAACAAGAGGAAGAGGAAAAATTCAGCACTACACCCTCTTGTTTAACACGATCTGGGAGACTTATTAAAAAACCCAAACGTTATGTACATTTTATGGACTAACACAATCAATCAGTTGTATGCATTACTTTGTGAAGTTACGCAATCTTCTAATAAAAGATATTTATTTTCCCTACATGTACATTTAATAACTACATTTATTTGTTATCACTGGTTTTGCCAATTTTTTTTTAACAAGAAAAATTGTCATAGTAATAAACGAGTGAATGCTAACTAACTATTTATTAAATTCATCCATTTTTTTAATTTTATGACTGTATTAACAGTTTTCCACATTTTATTATTATTGTTAGCAAACCAAAGCTTTTTAATGCTCGTTTTTTTTTCAGTTTCATTTTGCGTAGCATAGCCTATATTATTAACGTGCCATTTATTCCTATCTCCACCTTTTTTTTCCGTTATTACAGTAAATACTACTTTATGTACATTTGTATACAATATTTCTCAATTTTTGTTGTTCATATTGTAGTCAGTGTTACCTCCGGACACTCTGGGGGGAGCTATGTGGAGATAGAACCTTAAAACCTATTTTGTAAATAATTTTTCATAGTTTTCGCATGTATTTTCATATTCTGTACATTAAGCATTAAACAATTGTACTTGTTTAACTGTATTACTTTGAACGCTTGTAATTCGACTTCCTTCCGTTTTGAGTACAATATATCGTGACACTGTTACTGCTCCTCAATAAATACACTCTAATTCACATCTGCATCGTTCTGCCATGTCTGCTAATATGTTGAATGAAATATTAATTGCATACCATCTACGTTTATAGACAATTGTGACATTCTTATTGAATCCTACGCTTGGTAAACCTACTGGATCTATATCGTCCATATTGGGATTACTAATCTTTTATAATTGTGGATTATTTGGACCAAACCCAGCCGAACACTCAATAGCCTGAAGACTTAAGTAACGTCCCTTATTTTGTTATTTGTGTGTAATTAACTTATTAACTGTTAATTGTTACATAAACTATAGACATAATATTTTTGTTGCTAATTTTTGGTTATCATACATTTTGGTCCACCACAGTAGAAGCGTTCTTAACATAATTGTTAAATGGAACGCCACTAAATCAAGACGATGTATCGAGACTACGGAAATTAACAAGACTCATGACTAACTGTAAGATAGCCTTGACACAGATGGGCAGAAATGCCGATCTGAATTGTTCGACCAATCTAAAACGAATAATGAGACGACTTCCACGAAGTATACAGTTTAAATGGGCGGAAGTTGCAGACGATATTCTAAGAAGAGGGCTAGAACCGAATTTTGATGATTTGTTGCAATTCTTGGAAAAGAAAGTGTCAATCGCCACGAACACTTATGGACAGTTAGCAAGTGGGAGCTACAAAGCTCAAACGACATCGAACAACCAGTCTGCTTCTATTAGAGCTACGATCCATACATGGTCGAGTAAAGGAAAAGTTCATTATGTAATTTGCTCTGATACCCACGAAGTCGTATCTTGCCCACAACTGCTAGCAGTAAGACACAACGAAAGGCTAGAATTACTGAAGAAGTTTAAACTTTGCTTTAATTGTTTAAAACCCAATCATCGAGCAAAAGACTGTCGGCAATCCGTGTTGTGTGAAATTGATGGCTGCAAGCGACGTCATCATAGAATTCTTCACAACACAGAACCTGATGCTAAACAAACATGCTGTAATTCTACTTATTCTGCTGGAACGTATTTAGGATTTGTGCCATTCAGGTTACATGGTCCCACAGGACATGTGGATACCTATGCATTATTGGATAATGGCTCAGACTCGACACTACTGCTTAGTGATGTGGCAAAGCAGGTAGGAATTTCAGGTACAGTGACAAGATTGAACATATCTTCTGCAATTGGAGCGTCATCTCAGAACGCTGAACTTATTAATTTCGAAATCGAATCTTTAGACAAGACTAATCGAATCAAAATCGAAGGTGCATATGCTATAAACAACCTACCTATTAAAAGGGCAGAAATCCCACCAACGGACTTCCAAGAAAGATGGAAACACTTGAAAGGTGTACAGCTACCCACCATAGCTTGTGACAAGGTTGGTTTGTTACTTGGTGTTGACGTTCCAGAGGCCCACTGGGTTATCGATCAGCGTATCGTGAAACCTAAACATAGATTACAATTCTCTTCATAATAATGAAGGATGAAAAATGAGTTTCTATAGACTATCGTCAATGTGAGGGATATAAGCTTACACAGAGTGTTCACAATAACTGATAGAAATAGTCAGTGAGATCTATCAAGAATCTCCAGAAAACAGAATATTCGAAAATATCTTCCCCTGTGATGATGTTCAGGTTGATTTTTGCTGCCTACAACAAAAGTCGAAGCATTATTGATCTTGGAGATAAAGCGGTGTCAACAGGAGCTGCACTAACTCCACAACCCTAATCATATGATCTAAAAGTAGTATATTACAGCAGGAAGTATTCTACCGGTGATTTCAGTTTAAACATTCCCTATAAAATTTACATAAATGAAACAGAATAGTCAATACTAGATTTAGAATTTTCGGGAAGGCTGAAAGTGTAAACGTCATTATTAGCTTCCAAAGAAGAATGTGATGCTTTACTTAAAAATTTGATAGCTGCGTGTGCTACCAGTGCTACCAGTCAGATTGTTTGCCAATATATGAATAGTGGAGATTTGGAATAAAGCACAGAAACACCAAGAGGAGTCGCATACAAATTAACTCGAATTACACGTCTGACGATTGTTTGTCGCATTATTTTTATCATCCATCATATTTACAGACTAAATCAAAGGTCAATCAATTAATATACAGCTAATTGATTAGCATTCAATTCAATTGTATCGATCGTGTCAATTCAGATGTGAATTGAATGTATTAATAAGCATGCAACAGTCAGAAAAATCAGTTGAGTGTTGGATACGCAGGAGACGGCTGTTATTTGTCTTCTGCGAATTTCATTGAAAATATTGCAATAATGCAATTCATAATAATCAATGTTACTCTTTTGGTTATGCTGATATTGTACAGGACAATGATTGAGGAAATTATTCCAAATATCACGATGAATATGTTCTATGCTGCTGCTGCTGATTATAAAGAGGATGAAGAGGCCTCATCATCGTCATCATCAGCAGCAGCAGCATAGAACATATTCATCGTGATATTTGGAATAATTTCCTCAATCATTGTCCTGTACAATATCAGCATAACCAAAAGAGTAACATTGATTATTATGAATTGCATTATTGCAATATTTTCAATGAAATTCGCAGAAGACAAATAACAGCCGTCTCCTGCGTATCCAACACTCAACTGATTTTTCTGATTGTTGCATGCTTATTAATACATTCAATTTACATTTGAATTGACACGATCGATACAATTGAATAGAATGCTAATCAATTAGCTGTATATTAATTGATTGACCTTTGATTTAGTCTGTAAATATGATGGATGATAAAAATAATGCGACAAACAATCGTCAGACGTGTAATTCGAGTTAATTTGTATGCGACTCCTCTTGGTGTTTCTGTGCTTTATTCCAAATCTCCACTATTCATATATTGGCAAACAATCTGACTGGTAGCACTGGTAGCACACGCAGCTATCAAATTTTTAAGTAAAGCATTACATTCTTCTTTGGAAGCTAATAATGACGTTTACACTTTCAGCCTTCCCGAAAATTCTAAATCTAGTATTGACTATTCTGTTTCATTTATGTAAATTTTATAGGGAATGTTTAAACTGAAATCACCGGTAGAATACTTCCTGCTGTAATATACTACTTTTAGATCATATGATTAGGGTTGTGGAGTTAGTGCAGCTCCTGTTGACACCGCTTTATCTCCAAGATCAATAATGCTTCGACTTTTGTTGTAGGCAGCAAAAATCAACCTGAACATCATCACAGGGGAAGATATTTTCGAATATTCTGTTTTCTGGAGATTCTTGATAGATCTCACTGACTATTTCTATCAGTTATTGTGAACACTCTGTGTAAGCTTATATCCCTCACATTGACGATAGTCTATAGAAACTCATTTTTCATCCTCATTATTATGAAGAGAATTGTAATCTATGTCAGCCTTCAGCGTCTTCATCTGAGATGTAATATTTTCAATAAGAAAATTTTCCAAACATTCTGAGATACTGTGTGAATCCTCATTGAATAGTACACCTGACCTAGATCACTTTCACCTAGTTCTTCCAATTGAAACGATATGCAATATAGTAAAATATGTCAAATAGACGATCTCGTACTCCGATGATAAAACATAATCTATATTCCATTGGATAGGTTGCTTTTTATGAAACCACTTTTGGTTACGCCTCTGTTTATTTTGTAATTAGTTTTCTTACTATTTGCACTTTTCATCAATTCAATACAATTTGTACAATTACCATTTTTGCCTGTAAAATTGTCGTTTAAAAAGCATAACCTTTCACCATTTGTTCCTGTTCGTCAACATACATAGCATGCATGACCCATTAATTATCTGACACAAATTTCCTGCTGCACACGTCAACTGTTGTAGTTTCTCAACAGACCAATCTATTCATTCTTCTCAAATCACATATTTTGACCTTGTCACTTATTGGCTTATTAACTCTGACTGTTTTTAAATGATCGTATGTGTGTGTGTGTAAGTGTGCTGATCGCTTATCCTATTCATTATATATTGTTACTTATTTTAGGTGTGACATAAAAATTGAGGAACGCTTGATTAGGTTGAGTTGGCACACTTCACTTCTCCGATCAGTTTGGTTTCGTTCTATTCTCTTGGCCTCCTTCACTGTGATTATCTGATGCTGTCTTCCAATCATCAGTAATAAGGATAGGAGGTGTATTGACATTTAGCCATTAATCATTGCAGCTTGTAACACTGTGGTATTTAAATCTCGTTCCAGCATATCCACCTTATATTTGAAACAAGGACTCGCTGCTTGAATCTGTAGCACACGCCACACTGTGACTGTATTCAGTCTAACCCGTTGTTGTGTACAACATAAAGGAACACAATTAAAATTGGGTACCGTCAAATTTACTAGTTTCGTAGATGCACACACAAACGATAACTGCTTTGTAGATAGGTTTTCCACACTTTGCTTAAGCATACTTGATTCAGGTGTGTTGTTGCTTTTCTCTCAGCTCCCATAAATACACAGGAGAGTGTTGCTCAATCACATCGTATGTAATTCTGTTCGATTTCCCATTATATTGTGTGTCATTTATGTATCTTTTATATGAATACAGAATAACGTTATAATTTCAGAAGTAGTAGTATTCCTTACTATAAGATTGTTTCGATAATGTAATAAGAAGACGAAGATTATCATCAGAACTATGTGATAGTGCAATATTAGTGCAATACATTTCGAACAATCTGATCACACATAATATACTTGTTAAGAACATTTATATGTATAAAAAGTAGAAGGTCAACTAGACTGGAAGGAGAGCGATTAGGAACAATGTAAGACAAACTTAACACTGCCCCCCAAAGACAGCATGTCTTTCCTTACTTTCGCTGATTGAGGACTAACGTAAAAACGTTCAGAGGTGACAATGGTACAATTTACTCTAGCCACAGTCACTCTGAAGAGTCTCTCTATCCTCTACTGTTCAGTCATCCGTAACACTTTCGAGGTTTGCGTCCCTCCTTAATCATGATTGAGTCTAAATAGTCTACTCCTGTCGTTGCGAACGGGAAGTCGGTTGTTATCCGCGTAGGTGGCAAGTCTCCCATCAGTTGTGACATCGGCCTGGCTGATCTAATACAGCAGCCTATACATTTTTGTATGATCCTCTTAATTGCAGTAGTTCCCTTTAAGATCCAAAACCCTTTGCGCAAGGAGGCTAGTGTGTAGTACACCCCCATGTGTCCGTCAGCTTGACGGTGGTGACGAATGATAAGCTCCGTTATAGGGTGTTTGCTAGGTAGAATAATCGGATGTTTTTGTTCTAACGGGAGATCACTACAGTTCAAACGTCCTCCTACGCGAATCAGGTTGTCAATCAAGATTGGACGTAACTTATCAATAACATGAATTTTGGACAGGATGTTATCAGAATGCTTGTGTCGTTTAATCCATTGTCTAATTTCTTCAAAGTCTTGCGCTTTTATGTATTTTAATAAGTCTCTTTCGGCATTATCCAATTCGTTAGGCGTCAAGGGTCCCCTTACGATCGTTTTATTGTAGAGGTGACATTTGAATCTGATGAGCCAAGCTGTGCCTTGTTTGAGTTTAATCCATGACGAAAAATGGGATATAAATTTATCAAGGGGAAAAACTGTAGTCATGGTGTCCAAGGTTGTGGCGTTCTTTAACTCTAGCTTGACTGGGAGTTTTAATATTTCTTCTCGTCTATACTCAGGCCACTTATCTTTCTCAGTCGTTAGGAACTCGCGACCTGAAGGCCAAGCTTTAATACGGCTAGGGTCATACTTACACATTCCTCTGGAAGCTAGATCAGCAGGATTGATGGATGATGCTACATACTTGAAACGTGACGTCGTATTAAGTATGTAATCTAATACTATTACATACTTAATACGACGTCACGTTTCAAGTATCTAGATGATGGTAATGGTGAAGATGATGAAGTGGATGATGAAGAGTTCGGATACGATGAGGTTTGTGACGATGATGATGATTATTATGATAATAATAATAATGAAGCGAATTATGAAGATTGTGGATGTGACAAATTTTGTGTGAAGATAGTGATGATGAAAATGAAGATGATGGAGAGGATAAAGTAGATTACGGATATCATGAGCAGTGTAACGGTGACGATAATGAAAATGATGAGGCGGATGACGATTATGATGATGATGAAGTATATGAGACTGATGAATATAATCCTGATAATGTGGATGATGTTGTGAATGATTATGTTAATTATAATAATAATTGTATTATTTATGATAATAATTTGTTCAATCTAACTAATCGTTTCAATGCGATTTGATAATAATTCTTATTTTTATTTTCTATCAATTCTCCTTTGATTGGTATAGGATGATGGTATTCAAAGAAGGAGAATACTAGAATGGAACAATGAAGAAGAATGTGATTTTGATTGTGTACAAATTTGATTTTACATTGTATAATATAATCTTAAAATAATGCACATTTGTGTTTTCATTGTGTTAATCGGTAGATAGTGAATGTGGGCAGCTTAGAGCGTACTAGTTAAAGTCTGACCACTGTGTAAGTTCAGTGAAGTGTACGAGTTGATCGGTTGTGTAGCTGTGGTAATTGTACTAATTGATGATTCCTTCGTACGTGATTGCGCTCTGATCACGAATTGCGAATATAATACGTTCATGTGCTCACCTAGTTCTGACTTAACTGCGCCTGTAGCTCTTCTAGAGTTACTGCCGGTCCCAAGCCCGAGTAAAGGAGGAGGGTTGGGCATGAGGTTTGCGACCCCATCCCGTAGGAAAGCTAACTCGCTAAAGAACGCTAACCAGAAAAAATAATTCAAACCATTTAAACTCTGCCTTGGGAGTTGAATGAATATTTATGACGTCTCATGATGAAAGCCGAAATTCTTCGGAAGTCACGAGACCGATGCACCTTCTAACAACCAGAGCAACACTCTTTATAGGTACATGGAACGTCCGGACAATGAGGGAGACAGGAAAGACCAGCCAAATAGCAATGGAAATGAGGAGATACAAATTGGCAGTACTCGGAATCAGCGAAACCCATTGGATACAAACTGGACAACAAAGGCTAGGTACAGGAGAGATGCTGCTGCACTCCGATCACGAAGGGGAAAACGCTCCACACACTCAGGGAGTTTCTCTAATGCTGTCCAAAGAAGGACGAAATGCACTTGTTAGATGGGAATCTCATGGACCCAGGATAATCAAAGCATCATTCAGAACAAAGAAGCAAGGGATCACAATGAACGTTATCCAATGTTATGCACCCACCAATGATAGCAACGACGATGATAAACATCAGTTCTATGAAAGGCTTCAATCAATTATAAAGAAGTGCTCACGAAAGAACCTCACCATCCTGATGGGAGATCTAAATGCTAAAGTTGGAGTGGACAACACAGGATATGAAGATGTTGCTAAGAAACAAGAGGAAGAGGAAAAATTCAGCACTACACCCTCTTGTTTAACACGATCTGGGAGACTTATTAAAAAACCCAAACGTTATGTACATTTTATGGACTAACACAATCAATCAGTTGTATGCATTACTTTGTGAAGTTACGCAATCTTCTAATAAAAGATATTTATTTTCCCTACATGTACATTTAATAACTACATTTATTTGTTATCACTGGTTTTGCCAATTTTTTTTTAACAAGAAAAATTGTCATAGTAATAAACGAGTGAATGCTAACTAACTATTTATTAAATTCATCCATTTTTTTAATTTTATGACTGTATTAACAGTTTTCCACATTTTATTATTATTGTTAGCAAACCAAAGCTTTTTAATGCTCGTTTTTTTTTCAGTTTCATTTTGCGTAGCATAGCCTATATTATTAACGTGCCATTTATTCCTATCTCCACCTTTTTTTTCCGTTATTACAGTAAATACTACTTTATGTACATTTGTATACAATATTTCTCAATTTTTGTTGTTCATATTGTAGTCAGTGTTACCTCCGGACACTCTGGGGGGAGCTATGTGGAGATAGAACCTTAAAACCTATTTTGTAAATAATTTTTCATAGTTTTCGCATGTATTTTCATATTCTGTACATTAAGCATTAAACAATTGTACTTGTTTAACTGTATTACTTTGAACGCTTGTAATTCGACTTCCTTCCGTTTTGAGTACAATATATCGTGACACTGTTACTGCTCCTCAATAAATACACTCTAATTCACATCTGCATCGTTCTGCCATGTCTGCTAATATGTTGAATGAAATATTAATTGCATACCATCTACGTTTATAGACAATTGTGACATTCTTATTGAATCCTACGCTTGGTAAACCTACTGGATCTATATCGTCCATATTGGGATTACTAATCTTTTATAATTGTGGATTATTTGAACCAAACCCAGCCGAACACTCAATAGCCTGAAGACTTAAGTAACGTCCCTTATTTTGTTATTTGTGTGTAATTAACTTATTAACTGTTAATTGTTACATAAACTATAGACATAATATTTTTGTTGCTAATTTTTGGTTATCATACATTTTGGTCCACCACAGTAGAAGCGTTCTTAACATAATTGTTAAATGGAACGCCACTAAATCAAGACGATGTATCGGGACTACGGAAATTAACAAGACTCATGACTAACTGTAAGATAGCCTTGACACAGATGGGCAGAAATGCCGATCTGAATTGTTCGACCAATCTAAAACGAATAATGAGACGACTTCCACGAAGTATACAGTTTAAATGGGCGGAAGTTGCAGACGATATTCTAAGAAGAGGGCTAGAACCGAATTTTGATGATTTGTTGCAATTCTTGGAAAAGAAAGTGTCAATCGCCACGAACACTTATGGACAGTTAGCAAGTGGGAGCTACAAAGCTCAAACGACATCGAACAACCAGTCTGCTTCTATTAGAGCTACGATCCATACATGGTCGAGTAAAGGAAAAGTTCATTATGTAATTTGCTCTGATACCCACGAAGTCGTATCTTGCCCACAACTGCTAGCAGTAAGACACAACGAAAGGCTAGAATTACTGAAGAAGTTTAAACTTTGCTTTAATTGTTTAAAACCCAATCATCGAGCAAAAGACTGTCGGCAATCCGTGTTGTGTGAAATTGATGGCTGCAAGCGACGTCATCATAGAATTCTTCACAACACAGAACCTGATGCTAAACAAACATGCTGTAATTCTACTTATTCTGCTGGAACGTATTTAGGATTTGTGCCATTCAGGTTACATGGTCCCACAGGACATGTGGATACCTATGCATTATTGGATAATGGCTCAGACTCGACACTACTGCTTAGTGATGTGGCAAAGCAGGTAGGAATTTCAGGTACAGTGACAAGATTGAACATATCTTCTGCAATTGGAGCGTCATCTCAGAACGCTGAACTTATTAATTTCGAAATCGAATCTTTAGACAAGACTAATCGAATCAAAATCGAAGGTGCATATGCTATAAACAACCTACCTATTAAAAGGGCAGAAATCCCACCAACGGACTTCCAAGAAAGATGGAAACACTTGAAAGGTGTACAGCTACCCACCATAGCTTGTGACAAGGTTGGTTTGTTACTTGGTGTTGACGTTCCAGAGGCCCACTGGGTTATCGATCAGCGTATCGTGAAACCTAAACATAGATTACAATTCTCTTCATAATAATGAAGGATGAAAAATGAGTTTCTATAGACTATCGTCAATGTGAGGGATATAAGCTTACACAGAGTGTTCACAATAACTGATAGAAATAGTCAGTGAGATCTATCAAGAATCTCCAGAAAACAGAATATTCGAAAATATCTTCCCCTGTGATGATGTTCAGGTTGATTTTTGCTGCCTACAACAAAAGTCGAAGCATTATTGATCTTGGAGATAAAGCGGTGTCAACAGGAGCTGCACTAACTCCACAACCCTAATCATATGATCTAAAAGTAGTATATTACAGCAGGAAGTATTCTACCGGTGATTTCAGTTTAAACATTCCCTATAAAATTTACATAAATGAAACAGAATAGTCAATACTAGATTTAGAATTTTCGGGAAGGCTGAAAGTGTAAACGTCATTATTAGCTTCCAAAGAAGAATGTGATGCTTTACTTAAAAATTTGATAGCTGCGTGTGCTACCAGTGCTACCAGTCAGATTGTTTGCCAATATATGAATAGTGGAGATTTGGAATAAAGCACAGAAACACCAAGAGGAGTCGCATACAAATTAACTCGAATTACACGTCTGACGATTGTTTGTCGCATTATTTTTATCATCCATCATATTTACAGACTAAATCAAAGGTCAATCAATTAATATACAGCTAATTGATTAGCATTCAATTCAATTGTATCGATCGTGTCAATTCAGATGTGAATTGAATGTATTAATAAGCATGCAACAGTCAGAAAAATCAGTTGAGTGTTGGATACGCAGGAGACGGCTGTTATTTGTCTTCTGCGAATTTCATTGAAAATATTGCAATAATGCAATTCATAATAATCAATGTTACTCTTTTGGTTATGCTGATATTGTACAGGACAATGATTGAGGAAATTATTCCAAATATCACGATGAATATGTTCTATGCTGCTGCTGCTGATTATAAAGAGGATGAAGAGGCCTCATCATCGTCATCATCAGCAGCAGCAGCATAGAACATATTCATCGTGATATTTGGAATAATTTCCTCAATCATTGTCCTGTACAATATCAGCATAACCAAAAGAGTAACATTGATTATTATGAATTGCATTATTGCAATATTTTCAATGAAATTCGCAGAAGACAAATAACAGCCGTCTCCTGCGTATCCAACACTCAACTGATTTTTCTGATTGTTGCATGCTTATTAATACATTCAATTTACATTTGAATTGACACGATCGATACAATTGAATAGAATGCTAATCAATTAGCTGTATATTAATTGATTGACCTTTGATTTAGTCTGTAAATATGATGGATGATAAAAATAATGCGACAAACAATCGTCAGACGTGTAATTCGAGTTAATTTGTATGCGACTCCTCTTGGTGTTTCTGTGCTTTATTCCAAATCTCCACTATTCATATATTGGCAAACAATCTGACTGATAGCACTGGTAGCACACGCAGCTATCAAATTTTTAAGTAAAGCATTACATTCTTCTTTGGAAGCTAATAATGACGTTTACACTTTCAGCCTTCCCGAAAATTCTAAATCTAGTATTGACTATTCTGTTTCATTTATGTAAATTTTATAGGGAATGTTTAAACTGAAATCACCGGTAGAATACTTCCTGCTGTAATATACAACTTTTAAATCATATGATTAGGGTTGTGGAGTTAGTGCAGCTCCTGTTGACACCGCTTTATCTCCAAGATCAATAATGCTTCGACTTTTGTTGTAGGCAGCAAAAATCAACCTGAACATCATCACAGGGGAAGATATTTTCGAATATTCTGTTTTCTGGAGATTCTTGATAGATCTCACTGACTATTTCTATCAGTTATTGTGAACACTCTGTGTAAGCTTATATCCCTCACATTGACGATAGTCTATAGAAACTCATTTTTCATCCTTCATTATTATGAAGAGAATTGTAATCTATGTCAGCCTTCAGCGTCTTCATCTGAGATGTAATATTTTCAATAAGAAAATTTTCCAAACATTGTGTGAATCCTCATTGAATAGTACACCTGACCTAGATCACTTTCACCTAGTACTTCCAATTGAAACGATATGCAATATAGTAAAATATGTCAAATAGACGATCTCGTACTCCGATGATAAAACATAATCTATATTCCATTGGATAGGTTGCTTTTTATGAAACCACTTTTGGTTACGCCTCTGTTTATTTTGTAATTAGTTTTCTTACTATTTGCACTTTTCATCAATTCAATGCAATTTGTACAATTACCATTTTTGCCTGTAAAATTGTCGTCAAGGGTCCCCTTACGGTCGTTTTATTGTAGAGGTGACATTTGAATCTGATGAGCCAAGCTGTGCCTTGTTTGAGTTTAATCCATGACGAAAAATGGGATATAAATTTATCAAAGGGAAAACTGTAGTCATGGTGTCCAAGGTTGTGGCGTTCTTTAACTCTAGCTTGACTGGGAGTTTTAATATTTCTTCTCGTCTATACTCAGGCCACTTATCTTTCTCAGTCGTTAGGAACTCGCGACCTGAAGGCCAAGCTTTAATACGGCTAGGGTCATACTTACACATTCCTCTGGAAGCTAGATCAGCAGGATTGATGGATGATGCTACATACTTGAAACGTGACGTCGTATTAAGTATGTAATCTAATACTATTACATACTTAATACGACGTCACGTTTCAAGTATCTAGATGATGGTAATGGTGAAGATGATGAAGTGGATGATGAAGAGTTCGGATACGATGAGGTTTGTGACGATGATGATGATTATTATGATAATAATAATAATGAAGCGAATTATGAAGATTGTGGATGTGACAAATTTTGTGTGAAGATAGTGATGATGAAAATGAAGATGATGGAGAGGATAAAGTAGATTACGGATATCATGAGCAGTGTAACAGTGACGATAATGAAAATGATGAGGCGGATGACGATTATGATGATGATGAAGTATATGAGACTGATGAATATAATCCTGATAATGTGGATGATGTTGATGTTGTGAATGATGATGTTAATTATAATAATAATTGTATTATTTATGATAATAATTTGTTCAATCTAACTAATCGTTTCAATGCGATTTGATAATAATTCTTATTTTTATTTTCTATCAATTCTCCTTTGATTGGTATAGGATGATGGTATTCAAAGAAGGAGAATACTAGAATGGAACAATGAAGAAGAATGTGATTTTGATTGTGTACAAATTTGATTTTACATTGTATAATATAATCTTAAAATAATGCACATTTGTGTTTTCATTGTGTTAATCGGTAGATAGTGAATGTGGGCAGCTTAGAGCGTACTAGTTAAAGTCTGACCACTGTGTAAGTTCAGTGAAGTGTACGAGTTGCTCGGTTGTGTAGCTGTGGTAATTGTACTAATTGATGATTCCTTCGTACGTGATTGCGCTCTGATCACGAATTGCGAATATAATACGTTCATGTGCTCACCTAGTTCTGACTTAACTGCGCCTGTAGCTCTTCTAGAGTTACTGCCGGTCCCAAGCCCGAGTAAAGGAGGAGGGTTGGGCATGAGGTTAGCGACCCCATCCCGTAGGAAAGCTAACTCGCTAAAAAAACGCTAACCAGAAAAAAATAATTCAAACCATTTAAACTCTGCCTTGGGAGTTGAATGAATATTTATGACGTCTCATGATGAAAGCCGAAATTCTTCGGAAGTCGCGAGACCGATTCACCTTCTAACAACCAGAGCAACACTCTTTATAGGTACATGGAACGTTAAGGTTAAGTTTGAGTCTCCTCATCCATAAAGGGTCAAGCCCTAGTTTACTACACCGCGAATTATATGTCAACACACTATCAGTTCCAAGAGTACGAAATATAAATCGTCTCTGTACTGATTCCAGTCTTAATTTATCCTTTATGCGCGTGCTAATAAGGAGAAACGCGCAGTATTCGAGGAGTGGTCGAACACAGACTTTGTACATTAGAATACGAGATTCGCTGTTATGAAGGTTTCGAGTTATGAAACCTATAAGGCGTTGAGACTTGGACGTTTGTTTCATTATCTGTTCAGTAAACGACAAGTCGTCGGAGTACCTAAGTCCTAGATCTACTACTGTGTGTAACCTAGATAACATTTCCCCATTTATGGTAAGATTGAGGTTGAGTGATGTATCACCGAAGCATAACCAACCACATTTAGCTGTATTGAGCTTTAGTTGCCATTTCGAGCACCACTGTGCTACCTTGTTAAGCTCCGTGCTGATACAATTTTGAATATTGCTCAGCTCAAGTGGAGAAAATGAGTACACCACCTTAAGATCGTCTGCAAACAAAAGGGACTTACCCACACTAAAACACTCACAAATATCATTAATGAAAACTAAAAAGAGCAAAGGACCTAAGACACAATCCTGAATTACCCCGCTTCTAACAGGGACTGAGTTCGACAATGAAGAGTTGATTTTAACTATTTGATGTCGATCGCTGAGGAAGGAATCAAACCAGGCTAGTAACGGGTTTTCGACCCCATAAGATGCGAGTTTACCTATGAGAAGTTGGTGCTTGACCATGTCGAAGGCCTTAGAAATGTCCAGGTATAGCACTAATACTAGATATCCTTGGCTACGAAGCGAATAGACTAAATTAAAGAAGTCAAAATGACATGTCATACAGGATCGATTTTTAAGGAATCCATGTTGCGAATCATCAACAAATTGTTCAGTCAATAAATAGTTGGGCAGTTCGTCACTAATAATTTTTTCCATAATCCTAGAGATAACTGGAGTAATATTTATTGACCGATAGTTGTTCATGTCAGTCTTCTCTCCGGATTTGCAACGTGGTATGATGTACGCGGTTTTCCAACGGTCAGGATAAGAGCCTGATTCCATAGAGAGAGTAAACAGCTTAAGGAGAAGAAGTTGGATATCTGGACCACCATATTTGTAGAGAAATGATGAAATCCCGTCTGCACCGTGACCTTTCGAAACCTCGAGCTTATTTATAACCTAACTAATTTTCAGACATGTGAATGAGAAAGATTTAATTGAGCTACCAGTCAAGCATATAACTCTAGAAACAGAGCCATTTAAGATTTATTTTATTTATTTATTTATTTAAACACATATATATTGGTACAAAAGGGCACCAGGTACATATGCGCCACACAAAATAATGAAAGTAGGAAGAGAAGGGATGAAAAGATAAGGCGGACTAAAATGTACAACCAGAAGACTCTTTCAAATAGGAAAGTAAGAACCATACTTTATGTAGAAAGTAAAAGAAGGTTGCAGCAGGATCGCCACTGGCTTCTATTCTGAGCCATATCTGATAACGTCTCTAGCCACTGTGTTGCACCATCTCTCGGACCCCAACCAAGGAGTCGTGAAGGACCAACAGAAGCTAGTTCTTTGCAGCTTTCTTTCATACCACGACACCATGTCATACACTGACCTCCTCTCCGCTTTTTCCAACCAGTCCCAGGGTCGGCAAATAATGCACGACGTGGAAGTCTCTGGGACGACATTCGTAAAACATGTCCAAGCCACCGAAGTTGGTGTTTCAAGATGGTGACACCAATTGAATTATCGTCTCTGTGCCCGAACACACGATGCCGAACCTCTGCATTACTAACATGGTGTTGCCACTGGATGTCAGCAATCCTTCGGAGACAACGATGATCGAACACAGAGAGACGTCTAACATCCTCAACTCGGAGAGGCCAGGTTTCACAAGCATAGAGCAAAACTGCTCTCACCGACGCGTTGTAAATCCGACTTTTTACAGCCAGACTAACATCACGAAGGCGCCAAAGATGGCCCAGATTGGCATAAGCCGATCTGGCTTTCCTTATACGTGCATCAATCTCATCACTCACGCCACCACCAGCACTTATATAGCTACCTAGATACACGAACATCTCAACTACTTTGATCTGCTCACCATCCAGGGTGAGTACAGGATTAGAATCCTGCCAGTCTTGTAGAAGTACTTTGCACTTGGAGGGTGCAAAGCACATGCCGTACCTGCGGACACTGATTGCCAACTGATTAAGTGCTGATTGCATGCCTTGGGCATTATCGCACAGTAAGACAATATCATCCGCATACTCAAGGTCGAGAAGTCGTTCTCCAGGCAACATATCCACACCGCCATTACTTACATCCATCAGAGCTGTTTCTAGGATGTCGTCGATGGCAAATTTGAAGAGGAATGGTGAGATCGGGCAACCCTGCCTAACCCCACTGCTCGAATGGAACAAGGGAGAAAGGCGGTTGTATGCCCTCACTCTGCCTGAGGTGTTCGTGTACAGGGCCTTTAAGATGTTAATGAACTTCTCAGGCACACCCTTCTTCAATAGACAATCCCAGAGAACAGTCCTGTCCAAAGAATCGAAGGCCGCCCTGATATCAAGAAACACTACGATTGTTGGCCTGCGATAAGTATGACGGTGTTCTAACATTTGGCGGAGGGTGAGGATGTGATCAATGCATCCTCGACCAGAACGAAAACCAGCCTGCTCCTCGCGAGTCAAACGTTCTCGAGTTTTAAACAACCTACGAAGAATGAGAGAAGCCAATAGTTTGGACGCAATCGGAAGTAGACTTATCCCCCGATAGTTATTGCAGGAACAACGCGAACCCTTTTTAAAGATAGGGACGACTATTGACTCATTCAATGATGTTGGAACACTTTCTTGCTCCCAAACCTTTCCCAACAACACAGTCAATTCCTTAGTCAGAAAGTCGCCACCATCTTTAAAAAGAGCCGGAGGTAAGTCATCTGGGCCAGGTGATTTGTAGCGCTTCAAGAGTTGGAGTTCCTTGCGGACTTCCGCCTCGTTTGGTGGAACAGTCGTCACCGGCCATGGGGGGCAGGACAAGCTGGTTGATGTTGCCGGAGCAGCAGGCCAGTTGAACTGCCCTTCGAAAAATTCCGCCCATCGTCCAAGACGTCGGGAGATGTTAGTGATTGGCATCCCATCATCCTCGTAGATTGTTTCACTCACACCAGACTTCTTGCTGCCAGTGGCTCGGATGAGTTGGAAGAGCTTCCGGCAGTTACCAGATGCAGCTGCTGCTTCCATCTCATTAGCACGCTCCGACCACCAGGCTTCTCGGTCCTTACGCAAGCTTTGCCCAATTTCATTACGTAACAGCCTTCGTTTGTGGTCAAACTCACGGTCACCCGGAGTAGACCGACGGGCTTCCATCAGTTGTAAGGAGCCAGAAGAGACCCAGTGCTTGTAAGCGGGACGTGTCGCGAAGCCGCAAGCGGCTTTACTCGCCATTTTCATGGCGTCGTGAAGATGCAACCAATGCTCATCTATACTTTTCGGTGGGATGGTAGCTAGCCTAGAGGCTAGCTCCGCTCGATACTTACTTGCAACAGGAGTTGCAGCCAGTTTACTAATATCAATCCGTTGGTGGTGGTCAATCCTTCGGCCACTGAAAAGTAAGGTGAGATTGGCGCAGACCAGGGCATGATCAGACTCCAGATAGGTACTCCAAAAGGAGCGGCAGTCTTGTACACAACCACGCCAGCGGTAGCTGATCGCGATGTGATCAATCTGAGTCCAGGCTTGGGATGCAGAGGGAGGACGCCAGGTGGCACACCGGCGATGACTGTGCCGGAAGTTGGTGCTGGCCAGAAACAGGTTGTGGTCTGTGCACAGTTGCAGCAAACGGTCCCCGTTATCTGTCTTGCGACCAACAAGTCCCCATCGACCACCTAGACGACTCTCTTCTATGCCTAGACGCCCGACCTGTGCATTCAAGTCTCCGGCTAGTACTACAATATCTGTCGAACGCGCTTTCTGGAGAAGAACTGTTAACTGATGGTAAAACTCATCCTTGATTGCATCCGGGCTGCAATCTGTCGGAGCATAGGCGGAGATGACGAAAAGACACCGTTTCTCACGCCGGTTTCTTCTCACTTTGATGGAACTTTCTAATCTAACAGCACATAACCGACTGTTAATGGGGATCCAATCGATTAGTGCTGCCTCAGCCCTAGCGCTTAGTGCGACGCCAACGCCAGCAAGACCAGACGAAGATGCCACAGGGTCCCCGGATAAGCGCACGTGGAACAAGCTTTTCGAGGCGACAGATGGAGAGCGGATTTGTAGTACTTCACTAGAGTCTTGAATACGGGTCTCGGATAGACAACAAACCAAGAGCGAGCTGCTGCATAAGTTGAAGAGTAAGGTTACACAAATTGGGGATAAAAGGGGGTGAATTAGCGATATGGCAAGTAATAATAATAACAATAATAATAATAATAATAATAATAATAATGTAAATTGTCTTGCTTATAATATGAGCAGGAATAGAATCGTCAACAGAGTTCATCATTTCATTCAATTGTGTGTGGGCTGTGATACTGCCCGGGTGCCCAAACCAAAGCAGGTGGTTTTCTTATGGGACCACACCCCGAGCCTTTGACCTAAAGGTCTGATCCACAAGGCAGTGGAGCATCGTGAGGAGATGCAGTCCCATGGTAGCCGTTGACCAATGACAGGTTCTTCCGCCATTCGTTCCATCAGGATACTGGAGCCCATGTGCACCATTGGTTTGGAATCAGGGTTTTCCAACTCCCCTAGGTGGACCCTCCGTGTCCACCAATCCGGTTATAGCGCCGGACATTCGCTTTTCGTCCTCTCACTTTCGTAAACAACACCCCCGCCACGAGAAGGCAGTGAGTAGGACTTCCCTGGCAGAGGCTATATATTTGCGTGGCCATATGAGAGCATTTCGAGAGGGAGAGTAGACTCTCCCCACTCTCGGCCGTACCAGGGCATTTGGGGGCGCCATTTAAGAATTCTTTGCCATTTGCAAAATTACCACTGAAAAGGTCTGCTATAGTTTTTGGGTCATATATAAAACTATTACTATGCAGGATGCATGGTATATCAACATTTTGAGTTGATTTAGCACGTTTATTGTAAGTGTGGATTAGGTTTTGCACTTTCGAGCTAGTACGTAGTGCTAATAGCTCTTCATTGATGGCTTTTAACCTATGTTTCTCTTTAATTTGGTTAAAAATTATTGTTATTTGTGTGACTGCCGTGAAGTCGTTAGATTTAAAATAACGTTTCTTTAGGCGTCTTAGTTTATTACGATATTTAGCTGGTATATATAAATCACCAGTGATAATCTTAGCGCTGAAGTTTAGAGTAGATGCGTGTATAAATGCATTGATTGTACGATCATTCAAATTATCAGTACTATCAGGAGCTCTATATATACAACCTAGGAGTGGACTATGGTTTAGGGTATTGATTGATATCCAGATCGATTCTGGTAAACTATTCAAGATACTATCTTCAACTTTGTTAGTTATTAAGGTATCCTAAGCAAATATAAGACAACCGCCTCCTCGCTTAGTTTCTCTGTCACAGCGATAGAGTCGATAGTTTTGGATATTTAATTCGGAATCGGCCACTGCTGGATAACACCACGTTTCAGTGATAAGTATAAAAGAAGGCTTGGCTAGAAAGGCTAAGGTTCTCAAGGCTGAAATTTTGTTCAGAAGTGAACGTGCGTTAATAAGTAATAAGTTTAAAAAGGGAGAGTGTAGTGTAAAAAAAACCGAGAGCATCTTTATCGAGGGTATGAGTTCTAGCTATGCCTGGACTATGGTTTAATGTGTTTTCCGGATCGCATGGGCTATAGCATGAGCGAATTGTAGTGCTAGTGGAACAAGGGATCTCTGGAGGCCGAAAAAAAATCCTTATTTTGGTAAGGTTGTACTTGTTTTGGTGGACAATTAAGACAGGTGCCTGTATGTTGGGGTTGTGCTGATGGTGCATAACCTAGTATACCATCTTACCTACTGCAAGAGTAATGATTAGAGTTACATCTTGCAGGTTTATTATTTATAACATTTGGGGGAAACCATGCGGCACGTTGGTTCATTGCCGTCTGTCTAGTAGTAGGCCTGCTTACATGATTGTAGTGGCCGTCTCGTGTAACGTTTGAACGAAATGTGTCCTTATAACCTCCCTTACGGTGAGTAAGGGTTAAGCATGGTTTCACAAATTAAACTTTTGTTTGGTAAGGCCGTTGAAATATTTTTGGTATTCGGTCTAGAACCAGGTTTTTTTTAACTTTCTTCTTGATTGGTATATTCTTTTTAGGTTTAGCAGTGTTTTATGAGCCTTCACAATAGAATCAGGTGTTCGATCCTTGGCTTCCGATATTACACTGGAAAGAATGACATTAGAGTCTACATCAGATATGTCCTGGTTATCTAGGGCCACTATGAGTATGAGAGGCAAACTAGCACACTGCACTGGTATATCAGTACACTGACTAACATGAGATAGATTAGCTGTACCAGTGGGCTCAGCTTCTGGCGCGATCACATTTGTTGTGACCTCAACAATGTTATTTTCGTTCATGGTACGCTTTTGTGTTAGTCTTTGATTGGTGGTTTTGTCTGAGACTATACGAGCGTTTTTAAACTTCGTATGCACACAGACTAGCTGTTCAGATTCTTTCAAATGTTCCGCTAATAAATGGGAATCAAATCCAAACAGGATAGGGCACGAGTATTTTTGATGCTTTTTGTTAAGTCGCATACATTGGCATGGATTGTCCTGGAGATTAACTGCATTTAGTATCGAGTTTCTTACAGTCTTAATGGCAACTTTGTCAGGTATATTATATATAACCACATTATTTCGAGAGATTATTCGCTTGGTGACTTCACTAGCTATCAAGTCAATAACGGATTCTACTTTGATCCTGTCTTTGAATTCAGAAGTAACTATATCCTTAGACAACAGTAGTCGAAGGGGTGACAGTGTCTTTAGTTCTAATTTAAGATCATCATGCTTTAATAAAGAGCCCGCAAGTGACTCCACTTTAGAACGCATATCACTTAATTGCTTAAAGACAGAGGCTAATTCACTCTTAATAAGATCGATACCATCTGTTCGTGAGTTAGAACTCATTACTAAGTTAGACATGGAGTCATCCAGCAACATGTGTGGAATAAGTCCACTCCCACTATTATCTGGTGCAACAGGAGTTGCAGAGCATGGGGTATAGGTAAGACCAGAGTTGCTATTATCTGAAGAAATAGGACTTTTTCAAGCTCGTTTTTGTGTCAGTCAAACTTTTTTTCTTCAAGGGTTAACTGAATGTTATTATTGATTTTTAAACTGTGGTTTAACGATATATAAGGACTTTGTAATAAATACCGTGTGATCGTAACGCAAACTTCAAACGTACCGCAATAGTTCCTTAGCTTTATGAAGTGAAGATACAGACATATCTTCAAGATAACGATAACTGAACTCATTTGATACTAGATGAGTAATAATTACAGTGTTTATGCATATCTGATGCAAGGCCATCTATGAGTACACATGAAAACTGTTTGTTTAAACTTCAATTAAAGAGTGGTTTGTATTAGATATCGGAACGTTCTGAACTATGGTTTAATCGCTTTGTGGCGTTAAAAGAATTAATGAATTTTTCGCAACCGCAAATGAAATTATTTTCATGCATGGGTTCAATTCAGTTGATAAGACAATGTTTGTCAGACAAGCCGCCTATTATCTGTGGTCATATATGGCCTGAATAATGAGAGAACTGATCAATTTTGTTTGTCCCTTCGACATATACATACATAAACACATATTTGTAATATCAGAAACATTCCGAAAGAGTGATCTATTACTGTAAAGTTCCGTCCATATCTCGCATTAAACTACAATTGACATTCTGTCAACATGACCTTTTTCACATGTTTGATAGCATTTGAAATGGATTGGAGTGAATCTATTTTTGCTGCAAAACTAACTTACGATTCTTCATACAAAACTTTATTAATTGTCTGAAAGACTCCAGTTGCAAATGGTTCAGTGTTGACTCAAAAGTATGTAAGCTGCGAAAAGCTGGAATTCAATATACAAAGCAGGAATCTTATCTCACGAAAACAATTGATGTATGCAACCACCAAATCTTGATTCAAAGAATGCGGAACGAGTGTGATGTCGGTGAAGATAACTGTGGTTTAGATCATTCTTAAGACAAAGCTTTGAAGGAAACCATTGACCCTATTCTACACATATCAACAAAAAGATCATAGTAGAAAACCTAATCAGTCTTGATGACACCTTTTTAATCATAGTTTGTCAATCATCATTTACTAACGAAATATGGAAGTGTTTAACTAGGTATTGATAAAATGTTTCGACAGATCACTCTATCAAATTTAGCATTCACACAGAACTCATAGTTGACTACAATAATCACAATATCACTTATGTGCACTACTATTTATCTACGAGTTATTATGAGCCTCTCTAATCTTGTCGAATTCTTTACATTGAAGACTATTACATCGACTATTTAGTTATGAATGAGTGCATAATTGGCTGTGACAATTCATATACAGATATTAGATATATCATCGGTCGAGATCTTAAGATCTAGCAGTTTTTTACTAAATGTCGAACATTAATCAGGTGTTCTTCCGCTTCTTCAGTTTTCTTTCATCAGGTTTTCACTAACTGTTAAGTTTGTCTTACATTGTTCCTAATCGCTCTCCTTCCACTTCTTTGTTTATTGTTTTATACTACTTATTCATATTCAGTAAGCAGTTGTATACTTAACAATTTTCACATTTACATTGTAACGCAAGTTCTACTGTAACATTCGGAAACGTTCCCATATATTTATAATGTCTATTGTACTTATATGATAATTAGAAGTATTTGAATTGTAGTATAAACTAGTAATCCCAGGAATAACGCAATTTAATCAAGAAGTATCAGATGAGCCCGAACGAATGTATTGTATTTGGAATTCAAAATTACAACAGTCCTCAATACGAAGAAGTCATTGATTTATTTAAACACCACAACCGCCACAGCTCGAATTGGAGTGTAAGTGTCTGTAATCAATTGTTCGTCTTCTTCTTAAGTTCATCTTACATCGGTCCGAAAGGGTTTTGGATATAGACTCTTATTTATCTAGAATGCACTCATTAGTATTAGAATTAATAACCGAAATTGGAACAGACTAACCTGGGTTCTGGAATTGTATACAATCAGCACTCCGGCTTTGTAGTGAAACCATTGATATTTAGAATTTGCATCATGGACTTTCCAACAATATCCTCCCCCACGAAATAATGTTGGGTCCTTACTTCGCAATGTTTTAGCCAATATGACGTTCCCAATTTGCATTATCTTCTCAAATCTTACGCACCGACTACTGTATGTGAGTATTTGAGGATAAACATAGATATATAATTTGAGGTGACTTTGACTTGAATAAAAATCATGATACATATTCTTTTTGTTATTCATATTAGAATACACAGATAGATATGCATTGATATATGTAATTAACACATGTGATTCAACTAGGCTTGATTTACCTGCGAAACAATCGAATAGAAAACATTCATCCGCCTCATATTCATTAGGATAATCTTGGACTTGATTTGGATTCTCTGTCTGTGCAAGCTTCACTTCTGGGCAAGCTGGTTCTCTGATTATTTCGGTAAATTTTGATATCCCCTCTGATTCATCATACCCCTGACTAGGGATTCTATTCAACATACATTGTTCGTGAGAGTATCCAACATATGACACAATAACATCAGAAATATGACTAGAATTCAACTCATAAGAAACATATTTGTCACATTCATGAGGAATATCATTAGAGATAAATTCACTGTGAGGACCACTGACACTTGATATGATATCAGAATTTGATTTCTCTGAAATATTTTCCTCAAATGGATTAAGAGTTTCATTAAAGAATAATGAATCAACAGGGAATTCAGCATCTACCAAGACTGAATCTGGTTTTTGATCATGATTTGACTCATTTAACATTCTATTCTCAGAGTTGTAAGAAATTCCATCAGAAGTATGTGGATTATTACGACAAACCATACCTGGTTCAATATCATAAGAAATCCGATAAGTTTGTTGGTTAAAATTTTTTGTCTCACAATGATTCTGAGTTTCAGTTAACTCTGGACTGCTATGTGACGTTATACCACTTCTAAATAAAGATAATTGATCATTAGAAGCATCCATCTTAGCATTACTTTCAGCGAAATGAACCATGGTATTACAAACTGACTGAATATGTCCAGTTATACCACATTTAAAGCATTTAGAATTACGAAATATACATGAATTACATGGGTGAAACTTGCCGCAGAACATGCATTTACTAAACTCGTGCTCATCATCATGGACTGTTTCACAACTCAATGAAGTATTGTATGAATAACTTTCATTGCGCATCGAACTACGACGACTGTTTGAATAAGTGGAATTCCTGATGTTCTGACGAGTCATTTTATCGGATTTTCCTTTCTTACCGCATTCGGAATTTGTATACTTTACATGATCCAACAGCAGTTGCTTGAGAGTTGCATAGGGGAGTGAAATCGGTTTGTCTGGAAGTGCCAAAATCTTTATAAGGCTGTATGCTTCTTTCCCGATGAATGTAAGGAAATGGGCCACAATATTAAAATCCTCATCATGTTCCTTGGTCATAGCCCAGATTTCGAACCTTTCCATGTACTCCTCAAAAGCATTAAAATCTGAATTTATATCCAACCGTTCCATTACAGGCTCAATCGCGGCGCCAATATGATAATTAGAAGCATTTGAATTGTAGTATAAACTAGTAATCCCAGGAATAACGCAATTTAATCAAGAAGTATCAGATGAGCCCGAACGAATGTATTGTATTTGGAATTCAAAATTACAACAGTCCTCAATACGAAGAAGTCATTGATTTATTAAACACCACAACTTATAATTGTATTTGTCATTGTAATTACTGTACTGTAATTACTGTAACGGTTATCTAGAGTTGCGGATTTGTTTAAACACAACAGTTTCCATATTGTTTGCTCTTGGTTCGAGTTTCGATTGTTCATAAACTGTTGTCCGATTTCGACACAGCCATCGGCTGTCTTTAAACTATGGAAGCCTTTACTATTTCATTCTTGAACGACGCGTTAAACGCCTAGACACCTCACAAGTTGAGGTTTGTAATTAAACTTTGTGTTTATATAATAATAGAACCGCTTTTGTAGACAAATCGTTGTTCTGGAATTTCGATTTTGCGCGTATCTCAATCGGGTCATTTGGACGCTACAAAGCTCAAACGACATCGAACAAGCAGTCTGCTTCTATTAGAGCCACGATCCATAAATGGTCGAGTAAAGGAAAAGTTCATTGTGTAATTTGCTGTGATACCCACGAAGTCGTATCTTGCCCACAACTGCTAGCAGTAAGACACAACGAAAGGCTAGAATTACTGAAGAAGTTTAAACTTTGCTTTAATTGTTTAAAACCCAATCATCGAGCAAAAGACTGTCGGCAATCCGTGTTGTGTGAAATTGATGGCTGCAAGCGACGTCATCATAGAATTCTTCACAACACAGAACCTGATGCTAAACAAACATGCTGTAATTCTACTTATTCTGCTGGAACGTATTTAGGATTTGTGCCAGTCAGGTTACATGGTCCCACAGGACATGTGGATACCTATGCATTATTGGATAATGGCTCAGACTCGACACTACTGCTTAGTGATGTGGCAAAGCAGGTAGGAATTTCAGGTACAGTGACAAGATTGAACATATCTTCTGCAATTGGAGCGTCATCTCAGAACGCTGAACTTATTAATTTCGAAATCGAATCTTTAGACAAGACTAATCGAATCAAAATCGAAGGTGCATATGCTATAAACAACCTACCTATTAAAAGGGCAGAAATCCCACCAACGGACTTCCAAGAAAGATGGAAACACATGAAAGGTGTACAGCTACCCACCATAGCTTGTGACAAGGTTGGTTTGTTACTTGGTGTTGATGTTCCAGAGGCCCACTGGGTTATCGATCAGCGTATCGGGAAACCTAAATAACCCTATGCATCACTAACTATGTTAGGATGGGCTTTATTTGGACCGACAGGTCAACTTGATAAAACTTAAGCCTTCATAAACTGTTTAGAAGCAAAAGGTTCCGTCGAGGAGGATATTCTCAAATTAGTTGAACATGAATTTTCTGAAAATAAGTACTCTGATAAAGTTGCCATGTCCCTATGTGATAAGACCATTATGGAAATTACTGACAAACAAACAGTATTGCTTGATGGACATAACCAAGTGCCGATGCCCTGGAAAGTGGATTGGGATTCACCTCCAAGGAGTAGATGTAGTTTCCTAGAGATAACTGGAGTAATATTTATTGGCCGATAGTTGTTCATGTCAGTCTTATCTCCGAATTTGTAACGTGGTATGATATACGCGGTTTTCCAACGGTCAGGATAAGAGCCTGATTCCATAGAGAGAGTAAACAGCTTAAGGAGAAGAAGTTGGATATCTGGACCACCATATTTGTAGAGAAATGATGAAATCCCGTCTGCACCGTGACCTTTCGAAACCTTGAGCTTATTTATAACCTTACTAATTTTCAGACATGTGAAGGAGATAGATTTAATTGAGTTACCAGTCAAGCATATAACTCTAGAAACAGAGCCATTTAAGGATTCTTTGCCATTTGCAAAATTACCACTGAAAAGGTCTGCTATAGTTTTTGGGTCATATATAAAACTATTATTATGCAGGATGCATGGTATATCAACATTTTGAGTTGATTTAGCACGTTTATTGTAAGTGTGGATTAGGTTTTGCACTTTTGAGCTAGTACGTAGTGCTAATAGCTCTTCATTGATGGCTTTTAACCTATGTTTCTCTTTAATTTGGTTAAAAATTATTGTTATTTGTGTGACTGCCGTGAAGTCGTTAGATTTAAAATAACGTTTCTTTAGGCGTCTTAGTTTATTACGATATTTAGCTGGTATATATAATTTCGTAATGTTTACTAATCCTGTAAGGCTTAATTGGTGCACAGGAGTCTAGACAAGAGTTAACAATCAAATAGAATATGTTGATGGCATCTGTCAGACCATTACATGAGAAGAATTCATCCCAGTCTGAGAGTTTGATCAGTGAGCGCAAGAGGTCTCAGTCTGCATGCTTATAGTCTCTATAATTGCAGGTTCTTTGAATTGGTCGGTTGTAGAAGGGATAGATGAAGATAGCACAAGCTACTATCCTATGATCACTGCTTTCAAACTCGTTGTATACTTGTACAGATAGGAGAACGATATCTCTACTAAATATTAGATCAAGTGTATTATCACCCCTTGTTGGGGTACGAACCCACTGTGACCAGCAGTACAGATTAAGGATTGATAAAAAGTCATCATTGCTAGACTGACAGCTACCGGTACTCCAGTTAATCCCAGGATAATTGAAATCACCAGTGATAATCTTAGCGCTGAAGTTTAGAGTAGATGCGTGTATAAATGCATTGATTATACGATCATTCAAATTATCAGTACTATCAGGAGCTCTATATATACAACCTAGGAGTAGATTATGGTTAAGGGTATTGATTGATGCCCAGATCCATTCTGGTAAACTATTCAAGATACTATCTTCAACTTTGTTAGTTATTAAGGTATCCTAAGCAAATATAAGACAACCGCCTCCTCGCTTAGTTTCTCTGTCACAGCGATAGAGTCGATAGTTTTGGATATTTAATTCGGAATCGGCCACTGCTGGATAACACCACGTTTCAGTGATAAGTATAAAAGAAGGCTTGGCTAGAAAGGCTAAGGTTCTCAAGGCTGAAATTTTGTTCAGAAGTGAACGTGCGTTAATAAGTAATAAGTTTAAAAAGGGAGAGTGTAGTGTAAAAAAAACCGAGAGCATCTTTATCGAGGGTATGAGTTCTAGCTATGCCTGGACTATGGTTTAATGTGTTTTCCGGATCGCATGGGCTATAGCATGAGCGAATTGTAGTGCTAGTGGAACAAGGGATCTCTGGAGGCCGAAAAAAATCCTTATTTTGGTAAGGTTGTACTTGTTTTGGTGGACAATTAAGACAGGTGCCTGTATGTTGGGGTTGCGTTGATGGTGCATAACCTAGTATACCATCTTCCTCACTGCAAGAGTGATGATAAGAGTTACATCTTGCAGGTTTATCATTTATAACATTTGAGGGAAACCATGCGGCACGTTGGTTCATTGCCGTCTGTCTTATAGTAGGCCTGCTTACATGATGATTATAGTGGCCGTCTCGTGTAACGTTTGAACGAAATGTGTCCTTATAACCTCCCTTACGGTGAGTAAGGGTTAAGCATGGTTTCACAAATTAAACTTTTGTTTGGTAAGGCCGTTGAAATATTTTTGGTATTCGGTCTAGAACCAGGTTTTTTATTTACTTTCTTCTTGATTGGTATATTCTTTTTAGGTTTAGCAGTGTTTTATGAGCCTTCACAATAGAATCAGGTGTTCGATCCTTGGCTTCCGACATTACACTGGAAAGAATGACATTAGAGTCTACATCAGATATGTCCTGGTTATCTAGGGCCACTATGAGTATGAGAGGCAAACTAGCACACTGCATTGGTATATCAGTGCACTGATTAACATGAGATAGATTAGCTGTATCAGTGGGCTCAGCTTCTGGCGCGATCACATTTGTTGTGACCTCAACAATGTTATTTTCGTTCATGGTACGCTTTTGTGTTAGTCTTTGATTGGTGGTTTTGTCTGAGACTATACGAGCGTTTTTAAACTTCGTATGCGCACAGACTAGCTGTTCAGATTCTTTCAAATGTTCCGCTAATAAATGGGAATCAAATCTAAACAGGATAGGGCACGAGTATTTTTGATGCTTTTTGTTAAGTCGCATACATTGGCATGGATTGTCCTGGAGATTAACTGCCTTTAGTATCGAGTTTCTTACAGTCTTAATGGCAACTTTGTCAGGTATATTATATATAACCACATTATTTCGAGAGATTATTCGCTTGGTGACTTCACTAGCTATCAAGTCAATAACGGATTCTACTTTGATTCTGTCTTCGAGTTCAGAAGTAACTATATCCTTGGACAACAGTAGTCGAAGGGGTGACAGTGTCTTTTGTTCTAATTTAAGATCATCATGCTTTAATAAAGAGCCCGCAAATGACTCCACTTTAGAACGCATATCACTTAATTGCTTAAAGACAGAGGCCAATTCAGTTTCAGTTTGGAAAGGACAGGAGGCTTGATGGCCTGTATTAGTCCTGGCAATGATGGTCTCTCAGCTGATCCAACTTTCTTTTGAAGGAGTCGACGGATGGAGCCTCAACCACGTGCTGAGGTAATGAATTCCACTCGTTGATTATTCGATGGGAAAGTCGGTAGTCAGCTGACAAGTAATTCGCTCTGGGCTTGTGAACTTTTTTGGAGTGTCCTCGTATATTTTCTGTTTTGGAAGACAAGAAAAATGAGGGCATATCAGGTGCAAATTTGTCATTAAGCAATTTGAAAACTATAATCAAGTCACCTCTGATTCTTCTATATGACAGCGGGAATAGGTTTAGCTTGGTCAGTCTAGTAACATACGGGAGCTTCGCTATTCCGGGAATCAGCTTAGTTGCTGTTCTCTGAACCCTTTCAAAGAGTTCACTGTCTTTTTTAGGCAGGGGTTAGCTGCTTGCATACAGTACTCAAGTTTAGGGCGTACGAACACTGTATACAAAGTCAAAAACGTTTTAGCGTCAAGCTGCCTAAAAGCTCTGCGTATGGACCATAAAGTCCTAAAACCTTTGGCGGCTATTGCACGGCAGTGTGCAGTAGTCTTTAAGTCTTGACTGACGATGACGCCTAAGTCGTTGTGTGCCTGAACAATAGGTAACTCAGTGTTATTCATCGTGTATGTATCTGTACCCTGATGGCCAATATGCATCACAATACACTTGGAAGTGTTTATCGGCAATTGCCAGGTTTGGGACCATTCAGATAATCTCTCCAGGTCATTTTGAAGTTCTAAGCTATCGCCCTTGCTTTGTATCGCTCTCCATATCTTGACATCATCAGCATAGAGTAAGACCGATGACGATAGTAGACGAGAGAGATCATTTACGTACAGGAGGAATAACACTGGCCCCAAAACTGTACCCTGGGGTACTCCACTAAGCACAGTTTCCCAGCAAGACAACTTGGAGTTCACACTTACTCTTTGTTGACGCCCAACTAGGAAGTCTTTTATCCACATCAATAGATTGCCTCCAATCCCGACATTCCTTAGCTTATATAACAGCCGGTTATGCGGAACTTTGTCGAAAGCTTTGCTGAAATCGATGTAAGCTACGTCTATAGGTAATTTTTGGTCCTTAAGAGCGCACCAGCTTTCACGAGCGACTAATAAGATTGTGAGACAAGAGTAACCTGTTCTAAAACCATGCTGCTTTTCGGAGAGGATCCGGTTTTCATCGAGATACTTTAACAGTTCCTTCCGAATAATCTTTTCTAAGATTTTAACAACCACACTAGTTAGGCTAATTGGTCGGTAATTCTCTTAGTAAGATCAATACCATCTGTTCGTGAGTCAGAACTCATTATTAAGTTAGACATGGAATCATCCAGCAACATGTGTGTTATAAGTCCACTCCCACTATTATCTGGTGCAACAGCAGTTGCAGAGCATGGGGTATAGATAAGACCAGAGTTGTTAATATATGAAGAAATAGGACTTTTTCAAGCTCGTTTTTGTGTCAGTCAAACTATTTTTCTTCAAGGGTTAACTGAATGTTATTATTGATTTTTAAACTGTGGTTTAACGTTATATAAGGACTTTGTGATAAATACCGTGTGATCGTAACGCAAACTTCAAACGTACCGCAATAGTTCCTTAGCTTTATGAAATGAGGATACAAACATATCTTCAAGATAACGATAACTGAACTCATTTGATGAGTGATAATTACAGTGTTTATGCATATCTGATGCAAGGCCATCTATGAGTACACATGAAAACTGTTTGTTTAAACTTCAGTCTCTATACTTAGTAGCAACCATTCCTAAAGTGAAAATTTAATTCAACCTTCCTCCGTATGAGTGGGTGACTGTCGGTCATACGAAGGATATCTCATCAAGATACCAAAGAAAGGAGATCTGAGCCAATGTGAGAACTACAGAGGTATCAGTTTGTTATCAGTACCAGGAAAAGTTTTCAACAGAGTGCTGCCGAACCGGAAGAAAGATACAGTAGACGCCGAACTTAGGGATCATCAGGCTGGATTCCGTAAGGATCGGTCGTGCACAGACCAGATTGCGACACTACGGATCATCGTTGAACAATCAGTTGAGTGGAACTCATCACTATACGTCAACTTTATTGACTATGAGAAGGCGTTTGACAGCGTGGACAGGAGAACATTATGGAAACTTCTTCGACACTATGGAGTTCCTGAAAAGATTGTCAACATTATCCAAAACTCATACAATGGACTACAGTGCAAAGTCATGCATGGAGGACAGCTGACAGATGCATTTCCAGTAAGGACCGGAGTCAGACAAGGCTGTCTACTCTCCCCATTCCTCTTCCTTCTGGTGATTGACTGGATTATGAAGAATTCGACATCTGACGGGAAATACGGAATACAATGGACTTCTCAGAATCAATTAGATGATTTGGACTTCGCAGATGACCTAGCCCTCCTCTCTCATACACACGAACAAATGTAGATGAAGACAGCAAATGTAGCAGTAGCCTTCACATCGATAGGCCTCCACATTCACAAAGGAAAAAGCAAGATTCTCAAATGCAACACGGAGAACACCAAACCAATCACACTTGATGGCGAAACTCTGGAAAATGTGGAAACATTCACATAATTGGGAAGCATCGTTGATAAACAAGGAGGATCGGATGCAGATGTAAAGGCGAGGATTGGCAAAGCAAGGGCAGCATTTCTACAATTGAAGAACATATGGAACTCAAAACAACTCTCAACCAATTTCAAGGTCAGAATCTTTAATACGAACTTCAAGACAGTCAGTTATACTGTATGGAGCTGAAACGTGGAGAACTACTACGGCCATCATCAGGAAGGTACAAGTATTTATAAACAGTTGTCTACGCAAAATACTCAACTTTCACTGGCCGGATACTATCAGCAACAGCGTTTTATGAGAGAGGACAAACCAGCTTCCAGCTGAAGAGGAAATTAGGAAAAGACGTTGGAAGTGGATCGCGCATACATTGAGGAAATCACCAATGTGCATCACGACTCAATCCCTAACTTGGAATCCGGAAGGGAAGCGGAAAAGAGGAAGGCCAAAGAACACACTACGCCGGGAAATAGAAGCCGATATGAAAAGGATGAATAGCAACTCGGAAAGGAAGGCTCAGCACAGATTTGGATGGAGAATGCTGGTGAGCAGTCTATGCTCCTCCACAAGGGGTAACAGGCGTAAGTAAGTAAAGTAAGTAGTTCTGACTTCATGGTCGGTTGATTGCTAATATGAATATTCTCAACTTACAAGCAAAATTAATTCACAAACATATACGTTCATTCCGAGAAATTAAAATCCTATGTAGTAACTATGGTGCAGTGAATGAGCTTGATTTACAGTCAAGTCTATTTCCGGAAACGAGATGAGTTATCCACTACTCCCGATGGTATTTTGTGGTCAAGTGATGGCGTTGTTATTCTTCATCCATTACGTAAATCTGTCCTTCAAGATCTTCATAGTGGACATTTGTTGGTTGACAATATGAAATTGCTAACAAGGCTCACGTGTTCGTGGTCGCAAATAAATCCAGATATATATGGTAGAGAAAACAATTGTGGAAGATATCATAAGTCGGAGAGTCGTACTTCGAAGTGTACTCCATGACAAGTATCGTCTGAGTACTGGAGAAGAATTCATGCAGACTATTGTGGTTTAATTTGTAGGTGGATTACATGTATAATATAGTAGTGGTGTTCCAGTGTCTGCTAGGGATCCCACAAATTTCCAACATCAAGTGAGTTCAAATGTGATTTAATTGTATATGGGAAAACCAATGCTTTACTGTTTTCATAATAACAGTGGTAATAACAATAACAATAATGATAGCATTCTCAAGTTAGGAAGCTCTGTTGAAACCTTGTCAAGACCACCGAAGTTGAGCATCAGGAGTGGGTAACAGACACAAACTGTCATGGCTTCTCCTTAGATATATTGTTTTGCGAAAAACAATCGTTCACCTGAATAAAACTCACATTCATGGTGTTTAACACAGCACGAACTGCAAAGTGTCAGTTCAGACAAATGGAAAACTGACCAATCCATATGGTTGACCAAGTAGGGAAAACATTAAGCAATCAATAACTGATTATTTAGAGATCAATCAGTGAAATACACTAAGAGAATTGTTCAACTCACTTCTAGTTACTCGTAAGTAGTGTGTGTAGATGTCATACACAAATCTCTCAAATTGTAGTCCTTCATACAAATCGTTCACATTCACAAATAAATCATGCACAAACTAACTATACATTCGTACATCTGTCTTTCATTATTTCGACTCAGTTTACTATAGATATTCTCCATTGAAAGAAAGATTGCTTGATTCTTCAATTTCATTCGAATTATTAGTGGTATTAGTATTATCATTTTTATAGCACTGGACATTTGGGGAAGTTAGTGTCGAGATGCTCAGGTTACCTTCCACTGATCGAATCATCCCGTGTCGATTGTAATGCGGTAGTATTTCGTTTGCAAAGTATTTATTTCACTGTGATATGTAGACATAGTTATTTATGCAAACGACTCAGTTGATAAATCGATCACGCGAATTCGATCAGTGTTATGGACTAGGACAAAGATAACAGTGGGCACTGCTATGTGACCAATCAATTGTTTGAATTTTCGTATGGCTAAGCCTTCAATAAACCTCAGTATACGCCCCTCTTTTACACTTTTAAACAACACAACAAAAGCCGAGTTAAGAACAATCTTATGACCTGTTTCGATTATATGTTTGGCAAATAAGGATAATAATAATAATAATAATAATAATAATAATAATAATAATAATATATTCTGAAAATAATATTTACAGAATTCATACCAGTTTACAGGCATGATCAGATTGTTATAAAAATCAACATTTAATGTAGAGAACAAACATGAAATATAAGAAAGTTTTATGTTTGCTGGTTTAGTAATTGATAAATAGTTTATATATGGCATATGTCACGGCAAGCCAATGCAACACCAGGGAACTTGTCATTTTTTTATTAAGTGGATAGCCTGATGATTGATCAACATTGTTCTGTAAGGTTATTTCCAGTGCCAGAGCGAGTTATTATTAATTATCTACAACTAGAGAAAGTAAGATTAAAGCAAAGAGCACGGAACAACAAAACAATGATAGCAAGTAAGAGGTTAAACATTTAAAGTTCCTATAATCTCACTTGTGGAGTAAGATACACTTGCAGGCGCTAGAGCATTTAATGCATTTTTAGAGGAGCAAAAAGCATTAATTGAGCGAACAAACAATGGGAGAGAGTTTAACATACGGATAGTTTGGGGTAAATTATTCAAGAGCCTAGAAAACTTACAGGTAAAGTAATTCATATAGAGAGAAGAGCTAGAACATGTTTGTTTCGCTAAAGACAAGGAGTTACGAATGTCGGGCTTTAGCATATTGAATCGCCTGATTGGATGTGAAGGAGAGTTTGTTAAGTATTTTGAAAAAGAAGATAAGGTTAAGTTTGAGTCTCCTCATCCATAAAGGGTCAAGCCCTAGTTTACTACACCGCGAATTATATGTCAACACACTATCAGTTCCAAGAGTACGAAATATAAATCGTCTCTGTACTGATTCCAGTCTTAATTTATCCTTTATGCGCGTGCTAATAAGGAGAAACGCGCAGTATTCGAGGAGTGGTCGAACACAGACTTTGTACATTAGAATACGAGATTCGCTGTTATGAAGGTTTCGAGTTATGAAACCTATAAGGCGTTGAGACTTGGACGTTTGTTTCATTATCTGTTCAGTAAACGACAAGTCGTCGGAGTACCTAAGTCCTAGATCTACTACTGTGTGTAACCTAGATAACATTTCCCCATTTATGGTAAGATTGAGGTTGAGTGATGTATCACCGAAGCATAACCAACCACATTTAGCTGTATTGAGCTCCAGTTGCCATTTCGAGCACCACTGTGCTACCTTGTTAAGCTCCGTGCTGATACAATTTTGAATATTGCTCAGCTCAAGTGGAGAAAATGAGTACACCACCTTAAGATCGTCTGCAAACAAAAGGGACTTACCCACACTAAAACACTCACAAATATCATTAATGAAAACTAAAAAGAGCAAAGGACCCAAGACACAACCCTGAATTACCCCACTTCTAACAGGGAGTGCATTCGACAATGAAGAGTTGAATTTAACTATTTGATGCCGATTGCTGAGGAAGGAATCAAACCAGGCTAGTAACGGGTTTTCGACCCCATAAGATGCGAGTTTACCTATGGGAAGTTGGTGGTTGACCATGTCGAAGGCCTTAGAAATGTCCAGGTATAGCACTAATACTAGATATCCTTGGCTACGAAGCGAATAGACTAAATTAAAGAAGTCAAAATGACATGTCATACAGGATCGATTTTTAAGAAATCCATGTTGCGAATCATCAATAAATTGTTCAGTCAATAAATAGTTGGGTAGTTCGTCACTAATAATTATTTCCTTAATCCTAGAGATAACTGGAGTAATATTTATTGGCCGATAGTTGTTCATGTCAGTCTTCTCTCCGGATTTGTAACGTGGTATGATGTACGCGGTTTTCCAACGGTCATGATAAGAGCCTGATTCCATAGAGAGAGTAAACAGCTTAAGGAGAAGAAGTTGGATATCTGGACCACCATATTTGTAGAGAAATGATGAAATCCCGTCTGCACCGTGACCTTTCGAAACCTTGAGCTTATTTATAACCTTACTAATTTTCAGACATGTGAAGGAGATAGATTTAATTGAGTTACCAGTCAAGCATATAACTCTAGAAACAGAGCCATTTAAGGATTCTTTGCCATTTGCAAAATTACCACTGAAAAGGTCTGCTATAGTTTTTGGGTCATATATAAAACTATTATTATGCAGGATGCATGGTATATCAACATTTTGAGTTGATTTAGCACGTTTATTGTAAGTGTGGATTAGGTTTTGCACTTTTGAGCTAGTACGTAGTGCTAATAGCTCTTCATTGATGGCTTTTAACCTATGTTTCTCTTTAATTTGGTTAAAAATTATTGTTATTTGTGTGACTGCCGTGAAGTCGTTAGATTTAAAATAACGTTTCTTTAGGCGTCTTAGTTTATTACGATATTTAGCTGGTATATATAATTTCGTAATGTTTACTAATCCTGTAAGGCTTAATTGGTGCACAGGAGTCTAGACAAGAGTTAACAATCAAATAGAATATGTTGATGGCATCTGTCAGACCATTACATGAGAAGAATTCATCCCAGTCTGAGAGTTTGATCAGTGAGCGCAAGAGGTCTCAGTCTGCATGCTTATAGTCTCTATAATTGCAGGTTCTTTGAATTGGTCGGTTGTAGAAGGGATAGATGAAGATAGCACAAGCTACTATCCTATGATCACTGCTTTCAAACTCGTTGTATACTTGTACAGATAGGAGAACGATATCTCTACTAAATATTAGATCAAGTGTATTATCACCCCTTGTTGGGGTACGAACCCACTGTGACCAGCAGTACAGATTAAGGATTGATAAAAAGTCATCATTGCTAGACTGACAGCTACCGGTACTCCAGTTAATCCCAGGATAATTGAAATCACCAGTGATAATCTTAGCGCTGAAGTTTAGAGTAGATGCGTGTATAAATGCATTGATTATACGATCATTCAAATTATCAGTACTATCAGGAGCTCTATATATACAACCTAGGAGTAGATTATGGTTAAGGGTATTGATTGATGCCCAGATCCATTCTGGTAAACTATTCAAGATACTATCTTCAACTTTGTTAGTTATTAAGGTATCCTAAGCAAATATAAGACAACCGCCTCCTCGCTTAGTTTCTCTGTCACAGCGATAGAGTCGATAGTTTTGGATATTTAATTCGGAATCGGCCACTGCTGGATAACACCACGTTTCAGTGATAAGTATAAAAGAAGGCTTGGCTAGAAAGGCTAAGGTTCTCAAGGCTGAAATTTTGTTCAGAAGTGAACGTGCGTTAATAAGTAATAAGTTTAAAAAGGGAGAGTGTAGTGTAAAAAAAACCGAGAGCATCTTTATCGAGGGTATGAGTTCTAGCTATGCCTGGACTATGGTTTAATGTGTTTTCCGGATCGCATGGGCTATAGCATGAGCGAATTGTAGTGCTAGTGGAACAAGGGATCTCTGGAGGCCGAAAAAAATCCTTATTTTGGTAAGGTTGTACTTGTTTTGGTGGACAATTAAGACAGGTGCCTGTATGTTGGGGTTGCGTTGATGGTGCATAACCTAGTATACCATCTTCCTCACTGCAAGAGTGATGATAAGAGTTACATCTTGCAGGTTTATCATTTATAACATTTGAGGGAAACCATGCGGCACGTTGGTTCATTGCCGTCTGTCTTATAGTAGGCCTGCTTACATGATGATTATAGTGGCCGTCTCGTGTAACGTTTGAACGAAATGTGTCCTTATAACCTCCCTTACGGTGAGTAAGGGTTAAGCATGGTTTCACAAATTAAACTTTTGTTTGGTAAGGCCGTTGAAATATTTTTGGTATTCGGTCTAGAACCAGAAGGTTTTTTATTTACTTTCTTCTTAATTGATATATTCTTTTTAGGTTTAGCAGTGTTTTTATGAGCCTTCACAATAGAATCAGGTGTTCGATCCTTGGCTTCCGACATTACACTGGAAAGAATGACATTAGAGTCTACATCAGATATGTCCTGGTTATCTAGGGCCACTATGAGTATGAGAGGCAAACTAGCACACTGCATTGGTATATCAGTGCACTGATTAACATGAGATAGATTAGCTGTATCAGTGGGCTCAGCTTCTGGCGCGATCACATTTGTTGTGACCTCAACAATGTTATTTTCGTTCATGGTACGCTTTTGTGTTAGTCTTTGATTGGTGGTTTTGTCTGAGACTATACGAGCGTTTTTAAACTTCGTATGCGCACAGACTAGCTGTTCAGATTCTTTCAAATGTTCCGCTAATAAATGGGAATCAAATCTAAACAGGATAGGGCACGAGTATTTTTGATGCTTTTTGTTAAGTCGCATACATTGGCATGGATTGTCCTGGAGATTAACTGCCTTTAGTATCGAGTTTCTTACAGTCTTAATGGCAACTTTGTCAGGTATATTATATATAACCACATTATTTCGAGAGATTATTCGCTTGGTGACTTCACTAGCTATCAAGTCAATAACGGATTCTACTTTGATTCTGTCTTCGAGTTCAGAAGTAACTATATCCTTAGACAACAGTAGTCGAAGGGGTGACAGTGTCTTTTGTTCTAATTTAAGATCATCATGCTTTAATAAAGAGCCCGCAAGTGACTCCACTTTAGAACGCATATCACTTAATTGCTTAAAGACAGAGGCTAATTCACTCTTAATAGGATCGATACCATCTGTTCGTGAGTTAGAACTCATTACTAAGTTAGACATGGAGTCATCCAGCAACATGTGTGGAATAAGTCCACTCCCACTATTATCTGGTGCAACAAGAGTTGCAGAGCATGGGGTATAGGTAAGACCAGAGTTGATAAAGATCAGTTCTATGAAAGGCTTCAATCAATTATAGAGAACTGCTCACGAAAGGACCTCACCATCCTGATGGGAGACGTGGAGACCTAACCGACCGACAACGGTTAGACCAACTCCTCCATAACATCGACTTGCAACATGGTTCTGCGACAGACATGTTGCTAAAAATGAGTGAGGTTATCGGCCAACGAACTTTCGATGATGGCCTATTCAGACAACTTTTCATGTCTAAACTTCCTCATCAGGTGTATGCAGTGCTCGTCTCATTTCAGAAAAACGCCATAGATGAGCTTGCTGCATCTGCCGACCGAATCTTAGAAATCACTAAATCTTCTAAGGCCGAGGTCTTTTCCGTCATAGAAAGACCTCAAACGACCCCGAATGACATTACGTTTGTGCGGTCTCGAAAACTGAGACGAGTATGGATACATCTGTCCCTATCCCCATGAGCCGGAGGTCGTCTAGCATCGAGATCAATGTTAGAACGGGAAGTAGAGGCAACAATATAGTTGTCTTCGGCGCTAACACGTGCTAGAATCTTGTCTGCTATGAGGGCCACCTTGTGCAGTGGGGTGTCCTCGAGCAGGGCCGTAAGGGTTGGCTGGATACTGACTGGTAAGGCTTCGAGCCACAACTCTTTGACTATCTCAGAGTCTGCTGTCGAGTTTCCTGCAAGGGACTGCAGGCGCGTGAGGTGGTGGCTCGGCTTAGCATCACCCATAGGGTGACGTGCTAAGAGAGTCCTCAATCGTTCCCCTCTTGATGGGAGGAAATGTCGAAGGATAGCATCCTTAAGACGGTCGTAAACGTTCGGAACGTTCGGATTGAGGACAACCTCACGGACAGCGGTTAAGTGATCCCCGGGCAATGATTCCAAAGCGTAGGCGTACTTTTGCCTTTGATTGGTTATGCGGAGGATCTCAAATTGAGATTCCAGTGCCGCGAACCAGACTTCTGGATCATGGGGAATAAATGGAACCGGTCGAAAATTGATAACCTGTACCTCGGAGTCTATTATATTTATACTACTCTTATCGCTATCCACCATGGTAAGTTGCCAAGATATTATATATTGAAAAATATCAATACGAATATATGCAACAGAAGTGGATAGATAAATAGACTCACCGGATTGATCTGGCTTGGAGAATTGGCCAAGTTTGAACTGTGCTAGAAGAATTGGGTTACTGGTTGTGGTTCACCAGATGTGCGTGTTCCCAATACTTTTCACCAGTTTGATAATTAAGCGTCTACAAGAGAAGTGATCATAAGATTTTGGCGCAAAGTTCAATTATGCATTTCTATAAATAGAGTTTTGGCATTATAGTTGATGTCAGTTCGTGATGAAAACCCTAAGTATAATTCCTAACCTTAACCAAGAATGTAAATCATAATTTGAATTCTTCACACAGGTTTATGACCCTCATTTAGTCTTAGTTATTATGTGGACACTCTGAGATTCACTCTAGCGTCGCTCAAAAGGCGTCCATATTTTATAGTCTCATCCTTAACCCTAATCCTAAACCATACCAACATACCGACAACACTGAAACTATGTGGCCGAGGCTGAAATAATTTTTGAGACTTTTTCATGGTTCCAGAGGTCGACTACTATGGAGCCACATGGATGAGTTCCTGTGCCGGATGCACTATGACTTTAGAACTTCTGAACCTATATCTGACCTTGATAAGTATTTGAGTCATGTAAAAGAACAGTATCCCCTTTAATTTTTGAGTTTTGTATAATATATTTTTACTGTATACTAACTGTCTTCTGATTGGCTAGTATTTCTCAGGGTCGTTTAAGATTCGTTCAAAGGTCGTCCATGTTCTTTAGTCCCGCCCACGCTCACGAAGGTTAATAGACGTAAACACTGAGTTATCTCTTTGCGTAACTCCTTGTTCTGGTTGCAGGTTATCCCCAGTCACGATTCAGCGCACCATAGACCCCTTGTACCAATCAGTACTCGACAAATACCACGAGATATACCAGTCGCAATCGAAATTGTCTTGTGTAACCAGCAATGTTACACATCACATCTCGACTACAAGACCACCTGTATTCTCGAAAGACCGTCGACTCGCTCCCGAAAAGCTTAGGTTAGCCAAAAACGAATTCGACCATTGATAAATTTGGGGATAATTCGACCATCAAATAGTCCTTGGTCATCCCCATTGCACATGATCTCTAAAAAGGACAGCAATGATTGGCGGCCAACTGGTGATTATCGGCGTCTGAATGCTAAAACCATTCCCGATCGTTACCCGCTGCCTCATATTCACGATTTGACAGCTACCTTGAAGGGTACAACTGTCTTTTCGAAAATCGACCTAGTTAAAGCCTATAACCAAATACCGATGGCACCTGACGATATTCCTAAAACCACTATCATCACTCCTTTCGGTCTTTACGAATTCTTGCGAATGCCTTTTGGTTTAAGAAACGCGGCTCAAACATTCCAAAGGTTTATAGACGACGTCTTCCGAGGTCTCAACTTCGTACATGAGTATGTCGATGACTGTCTTATAGCAAGTCCGGACAGAAAATCACATCTCGAACATCTGGACATTGTTTTCGATCGACTCCAAAGGCATGGCATTACCGTAAACATTCAGAAATGCCGAATCGGAACCAACTCCTTAGACTTCTTAGGACTCATTATTGATGCCCAAGGCATCCAACCCCTTAGGAGCGAAGTGGCGGCCATTCTGGATTACCCAGAACCGACCACGATCAAGCAGTTACAAACTTTTAACGGACTTGTAAGTTTCTATAGACTGTTCATACCCAAACGCGCATCCCTTATCAAACCGTTAAACGATCAGCTTCGTGGAAATGCGAAATCAATTAGTTTAGACGACATAGCCCGTAAAGCATTTTCCACAGTTAAGGAACACATCGCTAAGGCAACCCTGCTTGCTCATCAGGACACTCAAGCGCCCATTAGTATCGCCGTAGACGCATCCGACTCAGTAATCGGAGGAGTCTTACAACAATGGGTTAACAACTCATGGCAACCTTTAGGATTTTTCTCGAGACGGTTGTTAGACGCGGCATCTAGGTACAGTACTTTCGGTAGGGAACTCCTAGCTATGTATTGTGTTGTACGGCATTTCCAACATTCCATCGAAGGAAGAGAATTCACACTTTTTACCGATCACAAACCTCTTACTTTCTCTTTAAATTCATCTTCAGACAAGTACTCACCGCGAGAGTCTCGACAACTCGACTACATTTCGCAGTTTACTTCAGACGTACAACACATTTCTGGAGCTAACAATGTAGTCGCAGACGCCTTGTCTCGAATTAGCTCCTTGAACAGTTTCCAAGGAATCGACCTTCTTAAACTCGCTCAGTTTCAAAAAGAAGACATTGATCTTCAGCATGAGTTATTCTTGACAACTCTTAAACTAAGTATTCAGCAGATGGGAACAGATGAAGAAACCGTATTTATATATTTTTTATATAAAAACCCCTAAAAAAACACATTTTTTCCGATCGCGTTTACGCTGTTTGTAAGTGTATTACTTTATTCATTTTTTCCCACTCATCTTGTGTCCTTACGCAAGTACGAGTGTATTTTCGATATGCACTCACACGTTTTATTTTTCCTCTTTTCCAGGACGGCTGGAAAAGAACGACGAAGTTACGCAAGGAACCGAAATTTTCATTGTACTTTATTTTTTATTGCTATGTTGTACATTTTGGTCCCTTAGTTTAAGGAAAGACATAAGACAAATACACAGTAGTAAACAAACAAATGAAGAGGAGCATCAGAACCGACGAACGTAAGTATGTGGAATATTTAGCAATGAGGGTGCAGAAGGCTGCAATAGAATGAGACATGAGACAATTGTATGATACAACAATGAAACTCGCTGGAAATTGCACTAAACCAGAACGACCAGTGAAAATCGAGAAAGGCAAGGTATTCATCAGCATTGGAGAACCACGCAACAGATGGGCAGAACACTTCGAAGGATTCTTGAATCGACAAGCTCCACTGGACCCACCCAACACTGAAGCAGCACCCACGGACCTCTCAATCGATGTTGGCCCACCAACAATTGAAGGGATCAGCATGACCATCGGACAAATCAAGAGCGCCAAGGCAGCGGAACCAGACAACATTCTGGCAGAGGCACTAAAAGCAGATGCAGCAGCAACTGCAAAGATGCTCCACATTCTCTACAGTAGGATTCGGGATGAAGAACAAGTACCAAAAGACCGGAAAGGAGTTCGTCAGATCAAAATACCAAGGTAGGGCGATATCAGCGAGTGTGATAACCACAGGTGTACCACCCTTCTCTCAATACCAAGAAAAGTCCTCAACACGGTGTTGACAAAGAGAATGAGAGACTCTGTAGACGCCCTATTTCGAGACCAACAGGCTGGATTCCGTCAGGATCGATCGTGTACAGACCAAATCGCAACTCTACGGATCATTGTGGAACAATCAATTGAATGGAATCCATCACTCCACATCAACATCATTGACTACGAGAACGCATTTGATAGCGTGAACTGGACAACACCGTGGAGGCTTCTTCAACACTATGATGGATAAAACTGTCAAATTGTTCAAGGAGGACAACTCACCGACTCATTCGAGATAAAGACGGGTGTTAGGCAAGGTTGTTTACTCTCACGATTTCTCTTTCTCCTGGTGTTCGACTGAATTATGAAGACGTCAACATCTGGAGGGGAGCATGGGATACATTAGATAGCTCGAATGCAGCTGAACGATTAAGACTTCGCAGCTGATCTGGCTCTTCTATCACATACGCAACAGACATGCAAATGCAGGAGAAAACGACCAGTGTAGCAGTAGCCTAGGCAGCAGTAGGTCTCAATACAAACAAGTGGAAAAGCAAGAATCCCTGATACAATACAGCATGCGTCAACTGAATCTCACTTGATGGAGAAGCTTTAGCGGATGTGAAAACCTTCACATGTCTGAGCAGCATCATTGATAAACACGGTGGATCAGATGCATATGTGAGGGCGAGGATCGGAAAAGCCAGATCAGCATATTTACAACTGAAGAACATCTGGAACTCAAAACGATTGTCAACCAACACTAAGATCAGAATGAACAGACACTATCAGCAACAACCTACTGCGCGAGACAACAAACCAGATTCCAGCGAGGAGGAAACCGAGAAGAGGCTCTGAAAGTGGAAAGGACACACTTTGAGGAAATCACACAACTGCGTCACAAGCGGAGCCCTCAAATGAGGGAGAGTTTGATCAGCGAGCACATGAGGTACCAGTCTGCAATGTAATAGTTTCTATATTGGCAGGTTTTTTAATGTGTAGGTTGTAAGAGGCATAGATAGGGAGAGCACGAGCTGCTACCATGTTTCTGTGATAAGTATGAAAGAAGTCTTGCTTAGTGAAACTAGGAATTTGAAGGCTGAAAGCCACGTGAATCTTTATTTTTATCAGATAGATTAACTGGCAAAAATTGATTTGCTGTACAGGCAGGAAAGGCAGCAGCTTGTTGATGTTCGGTTGATGGTACTTAACCTAGTAGGCCATATTTTCTATGGAGAAAGTGGTGTGAAAAAGTATATCTGGCAGATTTTGACATTTAAAACTATAGAGGGTTACCGTGGGAATGGTGGAACTCTGTGGTCTGTCTAATATACTTTCTTATAACAAGGTACCGACATCGTATTCTTAATTGTATTGTTAATAGTCTTCACGCTGGAACTTGATAATTAGGTATGGGTTTCTAATGTTACACGGAGAGATATCGGATGAATATCTCAAATAATAATAATAATATATTCTGAAAATAATATTTACAGAATTCATACCAGTTTACAGGCATGATCAGATTGTTATAAAAATCAACATTTAATGTAGAGAACAAACATGAAATATAAGAAAGTTTTATGTTTGCTGGTTTAGTAATTGATAAATAGTTTATATATGGCATATGTCACGGCAAGCCAATGCAACACCAGGGAACTTGTCATTTTTTTATTAAGTGGATAGCCTGATGATTGATCAACATTGTTCTGTAAGGTTATTTCCAGTGCCAGAGCGAGTTATTATTAATTATCTACAACTAGAGAAAGTAAGATTAAAGCAAAGAGCACGGAACAACAAAACAATGATAGCAAGTAAGAGGTTAAACATTTAAAGTTCCTATAATCTCACTTGTGGAGTAAGATACACTTGCAGGCGCTAGAGCATTTAATGCATTTTTAGAGGAGCAAAAAGCATTAATTGAGCGAACAAACAATGGGAGAGAGTTTAACATACGGATAGTTTGGGGTAAATTATTCAAGAGCCTAGAAAACTTACAGGTAAAGTAATTCATATAGAGAGAAGAGCTAGAACATGTTTGTTTCGCTAAAGACAAGAAGTTACGAATGTCGTAATGTGGGGCTTCAGCATATTGAGTCGCCTGATTGGATGTGAAGGAGAGTTTGTTAAGTATTTTGAAAAAGAAGATAAGGTTAAGTTTGAGTCTCCTCATCCATAAAGGGTCAAGCCCTAGTTTACTACACCTCGAATTATATGTCAACACACTATCAGTTCCAAGAGTAGGAAATATGTGACGATGATGATGATGTTGATGATGATGAAGCGGATGGTGAGGAATATGGATATGATAAGTTTTGTGATGATGAGGATGTCGATGATGCTGATGTTGATGAAGATGATAATAATGAAGCGATTGCTGAAGATTATGGATATTATGAGCTATATGACGATGATAATGATGAAAATGATGAAGATTATGGACATGATGATGTTAGTTACGATGATGAGGATGATAATGATTTTGCAGATGATGAAGTCAATGGTTATGATGAGGTTTGTGGAAATGCTGCTGCTGCTGATGATGTTGATGAAGACGATGAAGCGGATGATGAAGATTTCGGATACGATGAGGTTTGTGACGATGATGAGAATGAAGTTGAAGAAAGGGATGATAAAGATTTTGGACATGATGTGTTTTGTGACGATGACGATCACCGAAAAGTTATGCTGAAGTTTTAAAGTCGTATATAAAAGTTATATTATGCAAGATCACATGGTTTGTCAACATTTTGAGTTGGTTTAGCGCGTTTGTTGTTTTCTGTGAAACTGCCGTGAAATAGTTTGACTTGAAATAACGTTTCTGTAATCGTCTTACTTTATTACGATATTCAGCTGGTATATATAATTCGTAAGGTTCACTAAACCTGAACGTTATAAAGGTGCACTGAAATATAGACATGAGTTAACAATCAAATAGAATATGTTGATGGCATCTGTCAGACCATTACATGAGAAGAATTCATCCCAGTCTGAGAGTTTGATCAGTGAGCGCAAGAGGTCTCAGTCTGCATGCTTATAGTCTTTATAATTGCAGGTTCTTTGAATTGGTCGGTTGTAGAAGGGATAGATGAAGAGAGCACAAGCTACTATCCTATGATCACTGCTTTCAAACTCGTTGTATACTTGTACAGATAGGAGAATGATATCTCTACTAAATATTAGATCAAGTGTATTATCACCCCTTGTTGGGGTACGAACCCACTGTGACCAGCAGTACAGATTAAGGATTGATAAAAAGTCATCATTGCTAGACTGACAGCTACCGGTACTCCAGTTAATCCCAGGATAATTGAAATCACCAGTGATAATCTTAGCGCTGAAGTTTAGAGTAGATGCGTGTATAAATGCATTGATTATACGATCATTCAAATTATCAGTACTATCAGGAGCTCTATATATACAACCTAGGAGTAGACTATGGTTTAGGGTATTGATTGATGCCCAGATCCATTCTGGTAAACTATTCAAGATACCATAGATGAACTAGATGCATCTGCCGACCGAATCTTGGAAATCACTAGATCTTCTAAGGCCGAGGTTTTTTCCGTCAAGGAAAAACCCCAATCGACCTCGACTGACATGGCCGAACTATGTCGCACGCTTACACGATATCTTGGACTTCGCAATGACCGTAGTCGGTCAAAAACCCCGCGTAGAAGCGCCTCACGTAAGCGATCTGGCTCTCGACCACGAGAGACAGACAATCCCGACTGGTGCTGGTATCATAACCAGTACGGTAAGTTTTCCAGAAATTGCAGGAAACCTTGCAATTATCCGACTTCAAAATCGACTGACACGAATAAGATTTTGGGAAACTTCCCAGCCGGCACGCGTTAACGGCAACCGTAGCCGGCGAACACAGCCGCCTCTTATATGTCACGGATGTGACCACGAAAGTTCGCTACCTCGTCGACACTGGCGCAGAAGTTAGCGTTCTTCCAGCAAATCCCGACGACAGACTTCGCCAGTCTGTTTTAAGTTTACAGGCGGCAAACCGATCGCTGCTTACTGTAAAAGGTACGTCTACCTTAACGTGGGTTTACGCAAACCCATACACTGGATTTTCGTTGTTGCAGATGTTTCTATGCCAATCATTGGTATTGACCTGTTACAACACCACAATCTACTCATCGACACACGCTCACGAAAGTTAATAGACGGAAACACTAAGTTATCTGTTAGCGTAACTCCTTGTTCTGGTTGCAGGTTATCCCCAGTCACGATTCAGCGCACCATAGACCCCTTGTACCAATTAGTACTGGACAAATACCACGAGATATACCAGTCGCAATCGAAATTGTCTTGTGTAACCAGCAATGTTACACATCACATCTCGACTACAAGACCACCTGTACTCTCGAAAGACCGTCGACTCGCTCCCGAAAAGCTTAGGTTAGCCAAAAACGAATTCGACCATTGATAAATTTGGGGATAATTCGACCATCAAATAGTCCTTGGTCATCCCCATTGCACATGATCCCTAAAAAGGACAGCAATGATTGGCGGCCAACTGGTGATTATCGGCGTCTGAATGCTAAAACCATTCCCGATCGTTACCCGCTGCCTCATATTCACGATTTGACAGCTACCTTGAAAGGTACAACATCCTTCGAGATACTGACAAGCTCCATGAATTCAAGATTACTCTCAACAACAGGTTCCAAGCTCTACAGGATCTACTGAAAGAACAAGAAACTACTTTGGAGGACAACTGGAAAGGGATAAAAGAAGCACTAACTTCAACGTGTCAGGAGGTTCTTGGTCCTAAGAAGCATCATCACAAGGAATGCATCTCTATGGGAACCCTGGACAAAATTCAAGAAAGGAAGAACAAGAAACTAGCAATTAACAACAGCCGAACACGAGCAGAGAAAGTCAAAGCACAAGCAGACTACGCAGAAGCAAACAGGGAAGTGAAGAAAAGCATTAAAGCCGACAAGCAGAAATACATGGGAGAACTAGCAACGGCGGCAGAAAAAGCTGCAAGAGAAGGCAATATGAAACAACTATATGATACAACGAAGAAATTGGCAGGGAGATATAGCAAACCAGAGAGACCAGTCAAGGACAAAGAAGGAAAGACAATCACTGAGATTCAAGAACAGAGGAAAAGGTGGGCAGAATACTTCGAGGAACTGCTGAACAGACCAGACCCATTGACCCCACCGAACATCGAAGCAGCCCACACTGACCTTCCAATAGATGTCACTCCACCAACGATCGATGAAGTCAAGATGGCCATCAGACAAATCAAAAGTGGGAAGGCGGCAGGACCTGACAATATACCAGCAGAAGCACTGAAGTCAGACATTGAAATAACTGCAAACATGCTTCACCTTCTATTCAAGAAGATTTGGGAAGAGGAACAAGTGCCAACGGACTGGAAAGAAGGATATCTCATCAAGATACCAAAGAAAGGAGATCTGAGCCAATGTGAGAACTACAGAGGTATCAGTTTGTTATCAGTACCAGGAAAAGTTTTCAACAGAGTGCTGCTGAATCGGATGAAAGACGCAGTAGACGCCGAACTTAGGGATCATCAGGCTGGATTCCGTAAGGATCGGTCGTGCACAGACCAGATTGCGACACTACGGATCATCGTTGAACAATCAGTTGAGTGGAACTCATCACTATACGTCAACTTTATTGACTATGAGAAGGCGTTTGACAGCGTGGACAGGAGAACATTATGGAAACTTCTTCGACACTATGGAGTTCCTGAAAAGATTGTCAACATTATCCAAAACTCATACGATGGACTACAGTGCAAAGTCATGCATGGAGGACAGCTGACAGATGCATTTCCAGTAAGGACCGGAGTCAGACAAGGCTGTCTACTCTCCCCATTCCTCTTCCTTCTGGTGATTGACTGGATTATGAAGAATTCGACATCTGACGGGAAATACGGAATACAATGGACTTCTCAGAATCAATTAGATGATTTGGACTTCGCAGATGACCTAGCCCTCCTCTCTCATACACACGAACAAATGCAGATGAAGACAGCAAATGTAGCAGCAGCCTCTACATCGATAGGCCTCCACATTCACAAAGGAAAAAGCAAGATTCTCAAATGCAACACGGAGAACACCAACCCAATCACACTTGATGGCGAAACTCTGGAAGAGGTGGAAACATTCAAGTACCTGGGGAGCATCGTCGATAAACAAGGAGGATCGGATGCAGATGTAAAGGCGAGGATTGGCAAAGCAAGGGCAGCATTTCTACAATTGAAGAACATATGGAACTCAAAACAACTCTCAACCAATTTCAAGGTCAGAATCTTTAATACGAAAGCCACGTGAATCTTTATTTTTATCAGATAGATTAATTGGCAAAACTCTGTGGTCTGTCCAATATACTTTCTTATAACAAGGTACCGATATCGTATTCTTAATTGTATTGTTAATAGCCTTCACGCTGGAACTTGATAATTAGGTATAAGTTTCTAATGTTACACGGAGAGATATCGGATGAATATCTCAAATAATAATAATAATATATTCTGAAAATAATATTTACAGAATTCATACCAGTTTACAGGCATGATCAGATTGTTATAAAAATCAACATTTAATGTAGAGAACAAACATGAAATATAAGAAAGTTTTATGTTTGCTGGTTTAGTAATTGATAAATAGTTTAAATATGGCATATGTCACGGCAAGCCAATGCAACACCAGGGAACTTGTCATTTTTTTATTAAGTGGATAGCCTGATGATTGATCAACATTGTTCTGTAAGGTTATTTCCAGTGCCAGAGCGAGTTATTATTAATTATCTACAACTAGAGAAAGTAAGATTAAAGCAAAGAGCACGGAACAACAAAACAATGATAGCAAGTAAGAGGTTAAACATTTAAAGTTCCTATAATCTCACTTGTGGAGTAAGATACACTTGCAGGCGCTAGAGCATTTAATGCATTTTTAGAGGAGCAAAAAGCATTAATTGAGCGAACAAACAATGGGAGAGAGTTTAACATACGGATAGTTTGGGGTAAATTATTCAAGAGCCTAGAAAACTTACAGGTAAAGTAATTCATATAGAGAGAAGAGCTAGAACATGTTTGTTTCGCTAAAGACAAGGAGTTACGAATGTCGGGCTTTAGCATATTGAATCGCCTGATTGGATGTGAAGGAGAGTTTGTTAAGTATTTTGAAAAAGAAGATAAGGTTAAGTTTGAGTCTCCTCATCCATAAAGGGTCAAGCCCTAGTTTACTACACCGCGAATTATATGTCAACACACTATCAGTTCCAAGAGTACGAAATATAAATCGTCTCTGTACTGATTCCAGTCTTAATTTATCCTTTATGCGCGTGCTAATAAGGAGAAACGCGCAGTATTCGAGGAGTGGTCGAACACAGACTTTGTACATTAGAATACGAGATTCGCTGTTATGAAGGTTTCGAGTTATGAAACCTATAAGGCGTTGAGACTTGGACGTTTGTTTCATTATCTGTTCAGTAAACGACAAGTCGTCGGAGTACCTAAGTCCTAGATCTACTACTGTGTGTAACCTAGATAACATTTCCCCATTTATGGTAAGATTGAGGTTGAGTGATGTATCACCGAAGCATAACTAACCACATTTAGCTGTATTGAGCTCCAGTTGCCATTTCGAGCACCACTGTGCTACCTTGTTAAGCTCCGTGCTGATACAATTTTGAATATTGCTCAGCTCATGTGGAGAAAATGAGTACACCACCTTAAGATCGTCTGCAAACAAAAGGGACTTACCCACACTAAAACACTCACAAATATCATTAATGAAAACTAAAAAGAGCAAAGGACCTAAGACACAATCCTGAATTACCCCACTTCGAACAGGGACTGAGTTCGACAATGAAGAGTTGATTTTAACTATTTGATGTCGATCGCTGAGGAAGGAATCAAACCAGGCTAGTAACGGGTTTTGGACCCAATAAGATGCGAGTTTATGGATTCTTTGCCATTTGCAAAATGAATACTGAAAACGTCTGCTATAGTTTTTGGGTCATATATAAAACTATTATTATGCAGGATGCATGGTATATCAACATTTTCAGTTGATTTAGCACGTTTATTGTGAATGTGGATTAGGTTTTGCACTTTTGAGATAGTACGTAGTGCTAATAGCTCTTCATTGATGGCTTTTAACCTATGTTTCTCTTTAATTTGGTTAAAAATTATTGTTATTTGTGTGACTGCCGTGAAGTCGTTAGATTTAAAATAACGTTTCTGTAATCGTCTTAGTTTATTACGATATTTAGCTGGTATATATAATTCGTAAGGTTCACTAAACCTGAACGTTATAAAGGTGCACTGAAATATAGACATGAGTTAACAATCAAATAGAATATGTTGATGGCATCTGTCAGACCATTACATGAGAAGAATTCATCCCAGTCTGAGAGTTTGATCAGTGAGCGCAAGAGGTCTCAGTCTGCATGCTTATAGTCTCTATAATTGCAGGTTCTTTGAATTGGTCGGTTGTAGAAGGGATAGATGAAGAGAGCACAAGCTACTATCCTATGATCACTGCTTTCAAACTCGTTGTATACTTGTACAGATAGGAGAATGATATCTCTACTAAATATTAGATCAAGTGTATTATCACCCCTTGTTGGGGTACGAACCCACTGTGACCAGCAGTACAGATTAAGGATTGATAAAAAGTCATCATTGCTAGACTGACAGCTACCGGTACTCCAGTTAATCCCAGGATAATTGAAATCACCAGTGATAATCTTAGTGCTGAAGTTTAGAGTAGATGCGTGTATAAATGCATTGATTGTACTATCATTCAAATTATCAGTAATATCAGGAGCTCTATATATACAACCTAGGAGTAGACTATGGTTTAGGGTATTGATTGATGCCCAGATCCATTCTGGTAAACTATTCAAGATACTATCTTCAACTTTGTTAGTTATTAAGGTATCCTAAGCAAATATAAGACAACCGCCTCTTCGCTTAGTTTCTCTGTCACAGCGATAGAGTCGATAGTTTTGGATATTTAATTCGAGTTTCTTACAGTCTTATTGGCAACTTTGTCAGGTATATTATATATAATCACATTATTTCGAGAGATTATTTGCTTGGTGACTTCACTAGCTATCAAGTCAATAACGGATTCTACTTTGATCCTGTCTTCGAATTCAGAAGTAACTATATCCTTGAACAATAGTAGTCGAAGGGGTGACAGTGTCTTTTGTTCTAATTTAAGATCATCATGCTTTAATAAAGAGCCCGCAAGTGACTCCACTTTAGAACGCATATCACTTAATTGCTTAAAGACAGAGGCTAATTCGCTCTTAATAAGATCGATACCATCTGTTCGTGAATTAGAACTCATTATTACGTTAGACATGGAGTCATCCAGCAACATGTGTGGAATAAGTCCACTCCCACTATTATCTGGTGCAACAGCAGTTGCAGAGCATGGGGTATAGGTAAGACCAGAGTTGTTAATATATGAAGAAATAGGACTTTTTCAAGCTCGTTTTTGTGTCAGTCAAACTTTTTTTCTTCAAGGGTTAACTGAATGTTATTATTGATTTTTAAACTGTGGTTTAACGATATATAAGGACTTTGTAATAAATACCGTGTGATCGTAACGCAAACTTCAAACGTACCGCAATAGTTCCTTAGCTTTATGAAGTGAAGATACAGACATATCTTCAAGATAACGATAACTGAACTCATTTGATACTAGATGAGTAATAATTACAGTGTTTATGCACATCTGATGCAAGGCCATCTATGAGTACACATGAAAACTACTTGTTTAAACTTCAGTCTCTCTACACTTAGTAGTAACCATTTTTAAAGTGAAAATTTAATTCAACCTTCCTCCGTATGAGTGGGTGACTGTCGGTCATACGAAAGCATCATTATTGAACAACATTCCTCATTATGTTGAAGATTTATATCAGGCTAAATATACAAATGAAAAAACCATCATATATATTTAGATAGATTACAAGGTAGTGATAAACAACAAGAAAGTTCAATCAGTGACATTTGCAAAAACAATATCTGAGGTCAACAAACTGATGTTCTTGTTCTTATAATCACACGATCAGGTAGTGTATACTATTATTATCACCATCATTATTATAATTACCTTGATAAAACTATTTCATATGAACATAACGCACATTAGATAGGAAGAACACAAATAGGAAATGTGATGAATATGTATGTAATATTGAAATAGATATTCCTGTCTGATTCGCCATTTAACAGTCCTCAGTGTAAAAAGGGATTCAAGGCTAACATTGCCGACAGAGTAGAGGATGATACTCAGAAATTAATGTACCTGATACATTATTGTGAAGGCGCAGCTAAGGACGCTATCGAGCACTGGTTTATTACCAGAAAGAGAAGGTTATACCAAAGCTATTAGCATTTTACACGAACAGTTTGGCAAACCACATGACATAGTAGAAGCGTTCTTAACAGAATTGTTAAATTGAACGCCACTAAATCAAGACGATGTATCGGGACTACGGAAATTAACAAGACTCATGACTAACTGTAAGATAGCCTTGACACAGATGGGCAGAAATGCCGATCTGAATTGTTCGACCAATCTAAAACGAATAGTGAGACGACTTCCACGAAGTATACAGTTTAAATGGGCGGAAGTTGCAGACGATATTCTAAGAAGAGGGCTAGAACCGAATTTTGATGATTTGTTGCAATTCTTGAAAAAGAAAGTGTCAATCGCCACGAACACTTATGGACAGTTAGCAAGTGGGAGCTACAAAGCTCAAACGACATCGAACAACCAGTCTGCTTCTATTAGAGCCACGATCCATAAATGGTCGAGTAAAGGAAAAGTTCATTGTGTAATTTGCTGTGATACCCACGAAGTCGTATCTTGCCCACAACTGCTAGCAGTAAGACACAACGAAAGGCTAGAATTACTGAAGAAGTTTAAACTTTGCTTTAATTGTTTAAAACCCAATCATCGAGCAAAAGACTGTCGGCAATCCGTGTTGTGTGAAATTGATGGCTGCAAGCGACGTCATCATAGAATTCTTCACAACACAGAACCTGATGCTAAACAAACATGCTGTAATTCTACTTATTCTGCTGGAACGTATTTAGGATTTGTGCCAGTCAGGTTACATGGTCCCACAGGACATGTGGATACCTATGCATTATTGGATAATGGCTCAGACTCGACACTACTGCTTAGTGATGTGGCAAAGCAGGTAGGAATTTCAGGTACAGTGACAAGATTGAACATATCTTCTGCAATTGGAGCGTCATCTCAGAACGCTGAACTTATTAATTTCGAAATCGAATCTTTAGACAAGACTAATCGAATCAAAATCGAAGGTGCATATGCTATAAACAACCTACCTATTAAAAGGGCAGAAATCCCACCAACGGACTTCCAAGAAAGATGGAAACACATGAAAGGTGTACAGCTACCCACCATAGCTTGTGACAAGGTTGGTTTGTTACTTGGTGTTGACGTTCCAGAGGCCCACTGGGTTATCGATCAGCGTATCGGGAAACCTAAATAACCCTATGCATCACTAACTATGTTAGGATGGGCTTTATTTGGACCGACAGGTCAACTTGATAAAACTTCAGCCTTCATAAACTGTTTAGAAGCAAAAGGTTCCGTCGAGGAGGATATTCTCAAATTAGTTGAACATGAATTTTCTGAAAATAAGTACTCTGATAAAGTTGCCATGTCCCTATGTGATAAGACCATTATGGAAATTACTGACAAACAAACAGTATTGCTTGATGGACATTATCAAGTGCCGATGCCCTGGAAAGTGGATTGGGACTCACTTCCAAGGAGTAGATGTAGTTTCATCATAAGAAAGTCTAGAATAGCACCCCTGAAATTTGTCAATGTTTCTCGTCTTGAACTACAAGCCTCAGTACTGGCAGTGAAGTTGATGAGGCAAATAGTAGAAGAAATAAAGCTAAAGGACATGACTGAAATCTACTTCTGGATTGATTTTATGATAGTATTAAATTACATACTTAATACGACGTCACGTTTCAAGTATGTAGCATCATCCATCAATCCTGCTGATCTAGCTTCCAGAGGAATGTGTAAGTATGACCCTAACCGTATTAAAGCTTGGCCTTCAGGTCGCGAGTTCCTAACGACTGAGAAAGATAAGTGGCCTGAGTATAGACGAGAAGAAATATTAAAACTCCCAGTCAAGCTAGAGTTAAAGAACGCCACAACCTTGGACACCATGACTACAGTTTTTCCCCTTGATAAATTTATATCCCATTTTTCGTCATGGATTAAACTCAAACAAGGCACAGCTTGGCTCATCAGATTCAAATGTCACCTCTACAATAAAACGATCGTAAGGGGACCCTTTACGCCTAACAAATTGGATAATGCCGAAAGAGACTTATTAAAATACATAAAAGTGCAAGACTTTGAGGAAATTAGACAATGGATTAAAGGACACAAGCATTCTGATAACATCCTGTCCAAAATTCATGTTATTGATAAGTTACGTCCAATCTTGATTGACAACCTGATTCGCGTAGGAGGACGTTTGAACTGTAGTGATCTCCCGTTAGAGCAAAAACATCCGATTATTCTACCTAGCAAACACCCTATAACGGAGCTTATCATTCGTCACCACCATCAAGCTGACGGACACATGGGGGTGTACTACACACTAGCCTCCTTGCGCAAAGGGTTTTGGATCTTAAAGGGAACTACTGCAATTAAGAGGATCATACAAAAATGTATAGGCTGTTGTATTAGATCAGCCAGGCCGATGTCACAACTGATGGGAGACTTGCCACCTACGCGGATAACAACCGACTTCCTGTTCGCAACGACAGGAGTAGACTATTTAGACCCAATCATGATTAAGGAGGGACGCAAACCTCGAAAGTGTTACGGATGACTGAACAGTAGAGGATAGAGAGACTCTTCAGAGTGACTGTGGCTAGAGTAAATTGTACCATTGTCACCTCTGAATGTTTTTACGTTAGTCCTCAATCAGCGAAAGTAAGGAAAGACATGCTGTCTTTGGGGGGCAGTGTTAAGTTTGTCTTACATTGTTCCTAATCGCTCTCCTTCCACTTCTTTGTTTATTGTCTTATACTACTTATTCATATTCAGTAAGCAGTTGTATACTTGACAATTTTCACATTTACATTGTAACGCAAGTTGTACTGTAACATTCGGAAACGTTCCCATGTATTTATAATGTTTATTGTACTTATCATTGTATTTGTCATTGTAATTACTGTACTTTAATTACTGTAACGGTTATCCACAGTTGCGGATTTGTTTAAACACAACAGTTTCCATATTGTTTGCTCTTGGTTCGAGTTTCGATTGTTCATAAACTGTTGTCCAATTTCGACACAGCCATCGGCTGTCTTTGTACTGTGGAAGCCTTTACTATTTCATTCTTGAACGACGCGTTAAACGCCTAGACACCTCACAAGTTGAGGTTTGTAATTAAACTTTGTGTTTATATAATAATAGAACCGCTTTTGTAGACAAATCGTTGTTTTGGAACTTCGATTTTGCGCGTATCTCAATCGGGTCATTTGGACGCTTTGATAGACTTAACAGTTCTCAACTTTGGTCTCATTGGTGTGGATACAGTTCTGAACGGTGACGATAATGAAGATGATGAGGCGGATGATGAAGATTATGTCTATGATGAGGTTTGTGACGATGATGAAGTATATGAGACTGATGAATGTAATCCTGATAATGTGGATGATGATGATGTTGTGAATGATGATGTTAATAATAATTGTATTATTTATGATAACAATTTGTTCAATCTAACTAATCGTTTCAATGCGATTTAATAGTAATTCTTATTTTTATTTTCTACCAATTCTCCTTTGATTGGTATAGGATGATGGTATTCAAAGAAGGAGAATACTAGAATGGAACAATTAAGAAGAATGTGATTTTGATTGTGTACAAATTTGATTTTACATTGTATAATATAATCTTAAAATAATGCACATTTGTGTTTTCATTGTGTTAATCGGTAGATAGTGAATGTGGGCAGCTTAGAGCGTACTAGTTAAAGTCTGACCACTGTGTAAGTTCAGTGAAGTGTACGAGTTGCTCGGTTGTGTAGCTGTGGTAGTGAGCACAAATGAACGTATTATATTCGCCATTCGTGATCAGAGCGCAATCACGTACGAAGGAATCATCAATTGTAATTGTACTAACTGATGATTCCTTCGTACGTGATTGCGCTCTGATCACGAATGGCGAATATAATACGTTCATTTGTGCTCACTACCACAGCTACACAACCGAGCAACTCGTACACTTCACTGAACTTACACAGTGGTCAGACTTTAACTAGTACGCTCTAAGCTGCCCACATTCACTATCTACCGATTAACACAATGAAAACACAAATGTGCATTATTTTAAGATTATATTATACAATGTAAAATCAAATTTGTACACAATCAAAATCACATTCTTCTTAATTGTTCCATTCTAGTATTCTCCTTCTTTGAATACCATCATCCTATACCAATCAAAGGAGAATTGGTAGAAAATAAAAATAAGAATTACTATTAAATCGCATTGAAACGATTAGTTAGATTGAACAAATTGTTATCATAAATAATACAATTATTATTAACATCATCATTCACAACATCATCATCATCCACATTATCAGGATTACATTCATCAGTCTCATATACTTCATCATCGTCACAAACCTCATCATAGACATAATCTTCATCATCCGCCTCATCATCTTCATTATCGTCACCGTTCAGAACTGTATCCACACCAATGAGACCAAAGTTGAGAACTGTTAAGTCTATCAAAGCGTCCAAATGACCCGATTGAGATACGCGCAAAATCGAAGTTCCAAAACAACGATTTGTCTACAAAAGCGGTTCTATTATTATATAAACACAAAGTTTAATTACAAACCTCAACTTGTGAGGTGTCTAGGCGTTTAACGCGTCGTTCAAGAATGAAATAGTAAAGGCTTCCACAGTACAAAGACAGCCGATGGCTGTGTCGAAATTGGACAACAGTTTATGAACAATCGAAACTCGAACCAAGAGCAAACAATATGGAAACTGTTGTGTTTAAACAAATCCGCAACTGTGGATAACCGTTACAGTAATTAAAGTACAGTAATTACAATGACAAATACAATGATAAGTACAATAAACATTATAAATACATGGGAACGTTTCCGAATGTTACAGTACAACTTGCGTTACAATGTAAATGTGAAAATTGTCAAGTATACAACTGCTTACTGAATATGAATAAGTAGTATAAGACAATAAACAAAGAAGTGGAAGGAGAGCGATTAGGAACAATGTAAGACAAACTTAACACTGCCCCCCAAAGACAGCATGTCTTTCCTTACTTTCGCTGATTGAGGACTAACGTAAAAACATTCAGAGGTGACAATGGTACAATTTACTCTAGCCACAGTCACTCTGAAGAGTCTCTCTATCCTCTACTGTTCAGTCATCCGTAACACTTTCGAGGTTTGCGTCCCTCCTTAATCATGATTGGGTCTAAATAGTCTACTCCTGTCGTTGCGAACGGGAAGTCGGTTGTTATCCGCGTAGGTGGCAAGTCTCCCATCAGTTGTGACATCGGCCTGGCTGATCTAATACAACAGCCTATACATTTTTGTATGATCCTCTTAATTGCAGTAGTTCCCTTTAAGATCCAAAACCCTTTGCGCAAGGAGGCTAGTGTGTAGTACACCCCCATGTGTCCGTCAGCTTGATGGTGGTGACGAATGATAAGCTCCGTTATAGGGTGTTTGCTAGGTAGAATAATCGGATGTTTTTGCTCTAACGGGAGATCACTACAGTTCAAACGTCCTCCTACGCGAATCAGGTTGTCAATCAAGATTGGACGTAACTTATCAATAACATGAATTTTGGACAGGATGTTATCAGAATGCTTGTGTCCTTTAATCCATTGTCTAATTTCCTCAAAGTCTTGCACTTTTATGTATTTTAATAAGTCTCTTTCGGCATTATCCAATTTGTTAGGCGTAAAGGGTCCCCTTACGATCGTTTTATTGTAGAGGTGACATTTGAATCTGATGAGCCAAGCTGTGCCTTGTTTGAGTTTAATCCATGACGAAAAATGGGATATAAATTTATCAAGGGGAAAAACTGTAGTCATGGTGTCCAAGGTTGTGGCGTTCTTTAACTCTAGCTTGACTGGGAGTTTTAATATTTCTTCTCGTCTATACTCAGGCCACTTATCTTTCTCAGTCGTTAGGAACTCGCGACCTGAAGGCCAAGCTTTAATACGGTTAGGGTCATACTTACACATTCCTCTGGAAGCTAGATCAGCAGGATTGATGGATGATGCTACATACTTGAAACGTGACGTCGTATTAAGTATGTAATTTAATACTATCATAAAATCAATCCAGAAGTAGATTTCAGTCATGTCCTTTAGCTTTATTTCTTCTACTATTTGCCTCATCAACTTCACTGCCAGTACTGAGGCTTGTAGTTCAAGACGAGAAACATTGACAAATTTCAGGGGTGCTATTCTAGACTTTCTTATGATGAAACTACATCTACTCCTTGGAAGTGAGTCCCAATCCACTTTCCAGGGCATCGGCACTTGATAATGTCCATCAAGCAATACTGTTTGTTTGTCAGTAATTTCCATAATGGTCTTATCACATAGGGACATGGCAACTTTATCAGAGTACTTATTTTCAGAAAATTCATGTTCAACTAATTTGAGAATATCCTCCTCGACGGAACCTTTTGCTTCTAAACAGTTTATGAAGGCTGAAGTTTTATCAAGTTGACCTGTCGGTCCAAATAAAGCCCATCCTAACATAGTTAGTGATGCATAGGGTTATTTAGGTTTCCCGATACGCTGATCGATAACCCAGTGGGCCTCTGGAACGTCAACACCAAGTAACAAACCAACCTTGTCACAAGCTATGGTGGGTAGCTGTACACCTTTCATGTGTTTCCATCTTTCTTGGAAGTCCGTTGGTGGGATTTCTGCCCTTTTAATAGGTAGGTTGTTTATAGCATATGCACCTTCGATTTTGATTCGATTAGTCTTGTCTAAAGATTCGATTTCGAAATTAATAAGTTCAGCGTTCTGAGATGACGCTCCAATTGCAGAAGATATGTTCAATCTTGTCACTGTACCTGAAATTCCTACCTGCTTTGCCACATCACTAAGCAGTAGTGTCGAGTCTGAGCCATTATCCAATAATGCATAGGTATCCACATGTCCTGTGGGACCATGTAACCTGACTGGCACAAATCCTAAATACGTTCCAGCAGAATAAGTAGAATTACAGCATGTTTGTTTAGCATCAGGTTCTGTGTTGTGAAGAATTCTATGATGACGTCGCTTGCAGCCATCAATTTCACACAACACGGATTGCCGACAGTCTTTTGCTCGATGATTGGGTTTTAAACAATTAAAGCAAAGTTTAAACTTCTTCAGTAATTCTAGCCTTTCGTTGTGTCTTACTGCTAGCAGTTGTGGGCAAGATACGACTTCGTGGGTATCACAGCAAATTACACAATGAACTTTTCCTTTACTCGACCATTTATGGATCGTGGCTCTAATAGAAGCAGACTGGTTGTTCGATGTCGTTTGAGCTTTGTAGCTCCCACTTGCTAACTGTCCATAAGTGTTCGTGGCGATTGACACTTTCTTTTTCAAGAATTGCAACAAATCATCAAAATTCGGTTCTAGCCCTCTTCTTAGAATATCGTCTGCAACTTCCGCCCATTTAAACTGTATACTTCGTGGAAGTCGTCTCACTATTCGTTTTAGATTGGTCGAACAATTCAGATCGGCATTTCTGCCCATCTGTGTCAAGGCTATCTTACAGTTAGTCATGAGTCTTGTTAATTTCCGTAGTCCCGATACATCGTCTTGATTTAGTGGCGTTCAATTTAACAATTCTGTTAAGAACGCTTCTACTATGTCATGTGGTTTGCCAAACTGTTCGTGTAAAATGCTAATAGCTTTGGTATAACCTTCTCTTTCTGGTAATAAAACAGTGCTCGATAGCGTCCTTAGCTGCGCCTTCACAATAATGTATCAGGTACATTAATTTCTGAGTATCATCCTCTACTCTGTCGGCAATGTTAGCCTTGAATCCCTTTATGAACGTCCAAAATTTCAAATGACTTCCATCAAATTTCATGACCTCTATCTTAGGTAAACTGACTGTCATAACTAGTGACTTGATACTATCCGCTTGTGCTTTGAGTTGCACCGCTTCGCTCAGAAGTGCGGTAGTGTATCGGCGCCTTAACGGGGCTGCTGGTGTTACGTCCCCAGATCGAGACCCCAATGACTCGTTAATCTCTTGCTTTTCTCACTTGGCTTAAAGAGTTCGGGGTTAACTCTAACAATCGTTTGCGTAGTTGAAGTTCTCTAACTCAATCTTTTCTACTTCCTTTTCCCTAGAAACAACTCAGTCTTCTATGCTACATCTAGTCTCTACATAGTTGTCCCTTACAGAACAGCTGTCTTTGGAGTTAAGTAAAACATTATCAAGAGCAAGATTTAAAGAAATAGGTGAATTCACCTTAGAAACTGAAGGAATGACATTTTCAGCATTAGAATTGTCTGTGTCTTGGGAACTGTCATCGTTGTACTTCATCATTCTCGTTTTCGTCATCGTTGGGATGAATGAACCAGACTCGATTCCGACCAAATTAGTTACAGCAAGTATCTTCACCAATTAGGACCAAAGTTCAGAACTGTATCCACACCAATGAGACCAAAGTTGAGAACTGTTAAGTCTATCAAAGCGTCCAAATGACCCGATTGAGATACGCGCAAAATCGAAGTTCCAAAACAACGATTTGTCTACAAAAGCGGTTCTATTATTATATAAACACAAAGTTTAATTACAAACCTCAACTTGTGAGGTGTCTAGGCGTTTAACGCGTCGTTCAAGAATGAAATAGTAAAGGCTTCCACAGTACAAAGACAGCCGATGGCTGTGTCGAAATTGGACAACAGTTTATGAACAATCGAAACTCGAACCAAGAGCAAACAATATGGAAACTGTTGTGTTTAAACAAATCCGCAACTGTGGATAACCGTTACAGTAATTAAAGTACAGTAATTACAATGACAAATACAATGATAAGTACAATAAACATTATAAATATATGGGAACGTTTCCGAATGTTACAGTACAACTTGCGTTACAATGTAAATGTGAAAATTGTCAAGTATACAACTGCTTACTGAATACGAATAAGTAGTATAAAACAATAAACAAAGAAGTGGAAGGAGAGCGATTAGGAACAATGTAAGACAAACTTAACAGTTAGTGAAAACCGCATGAAAGAAAAGTGAAGAAGCGGAAGAACACCTGATAAATGTTCGACATTTAGGAAAAAACTGCTAAATCTTAAGATCTCGACCGATGATATACCTAATATCTGTATATGAGTTATCACAGACACTTATGCACTCATTCATAACTAAATAGTCGATGTAATAGTCTTCAATGTAAAGAATTCGACAAGATTAGAGAGGCTCATAATAACTCGTAGATAAGTAGTAGTGCACATAAGTGATATTGTGATCATTGTAGTCAACTATGAGTTCCGTGTGAATGCTAAATTTGATAGAGTGATCTGTCGAAACATTTTATCAATACTTAGTTAAACACTTCCATATTTATTTAGTAAATGATGATTGACAAACTATGGTTAAAAAGGTGTCATCAAGACTGATTAGGTTTTCTACTATGATCTTTTTGTTGATATGTGTAGAATAGGGTCAATGGTTTCCTTCAAAGCTTTGTCTTAAGAATGATCTAAACCACAGTTATCTTCACCGACATCACACTCGTTCCGCATTCTTTGAATCAAGATTTGGTGGTTGCATACATCAATTGTTTTCGTGAGATAAGATTCCTGCTTTGTATATTGAATTCCAGCTTTTCGCAGCTTGCATACTTTTGAGTCAACACTGAACCATTTGCAACTGGAGTTTGTCTTAGTCTTTCAGACAATTATTAAAGTTTTGTATGAAGAATCGTAAGTTAGTTTTGCAGCAAAAATAGATTCACTCCAATCCATTTCAAATGCTATCAAACATGTGAAAAAGGTCATGTTGACAGAATGTCAATTGTAGTTTAATACAAGTTATGGACGGAACTTTACAGTAATAGATCACTCTTTCGGAATGTTTCTGATATTACAAATATGTGTTTATGTATGTATATGTCGAAGGGACAAACAAAATTGATCAGTTCTCTCATTATTCAGGCCATGTATGACCACAGATAATAGACAGCTTGTCTGACAAACATTGTCTTATCAACTGAATTGAACCCATGCATGAAAATAATTCCATTTGCGGTTGCGAAAAATTCATTGATTCTTTTAACGCCACAAAGCGATTAAACCATAGTTCAGAACGTTCCGATATCTAATACAAACCACTCTTTAATTGCTTTCAGATAACACAACATCGACACAGACGTTGAACTCTTTTTCATATTTATTAACTGCGTGTTCACACTCACTTCGTCATAATGCACATTCACTTATATATTATAATTCAGCACACAATCCACAGCATAATTAGACAAACCAGTTTGTATACCTTTCACAAAGTCATGATGCCCTTTCTTAGCTTAAGACTCAGAAAAGAATATTCATAAGAACTTTCTCGAACTTCCAGACGGTGTAAATTAAAGTAGAGATAATATATGTATTCATTTGAAAGAAACACATTTTCATATTATGAATTGTATAATAATACAGCATATTCCTCATTTGCAAAATTGTCAATCAACTATCTCAGATTTCATGTGTTCCTACATTTCCACATCAATTGATTTCTGTTCTTATCCTTTACCCCCCTCCTTTTTTTTGATCTTTTAAACATTGTGCTACCAGATATTCTTATGTTCACCATCAATAAAATATTGATTTATTGATTGAGATAACCATGTTAAACGAAAAAAGGACAAAAACGAAATTATGTTTACCCTAGTGACAATGAACTAAATCGAACTTAACATTGTTATTTTACAAAAGTAATAAATAATGCACAATTGTTACCTTTCATCAATAATGATTTGTACTGATCGTTGAAATGAATTAACATCACGAACTAATATAACCTCGAAAACCACTGAAAATCATGAAGTATTGAACCGCGGATCATCTTAATCTGTGACAGCTCAGCAAAAACAGGTTGATTGTGCCACATCACCCGTTAACTGATATCAGTTAAGAACTCACTGTATGCTGTGTCAGTGGTTTATAGGTATAATACAGTTCACAGGACCTAAAGCTCGTCAGTTCAGTTGACGGGCATTATTCCTACTTCTATGATCCGATGTAATGCTTTTCTTCCATTTGTTAAACTTGGCTTACAACAGTCAAATTAGTCGGACATTGACGCGTTTGCTGATGAGTTTGTAGTAATCGAAATATAATAAGCTTGTACTCGAGCATATTGTGATGATGCAGATGATGATGATGATTTGGATGATGATGATGATTTGGATGATGATGATGATGGTGACGCAGATGATGATGATGATGATGATGATGATGATAATGATGATGATGATGATGATGATGATGATGATGATGATGATGATGATGATGATGATGATGATGATGATGATGATGATGATGATGATGATGATGATGATGATGATGATGATGATGATGATGATGATGATGATGATGATGATGATGATGATGATGATGATGATGATGATGATGATGATGATGATGATGATGATGATGATGATGATGATGATGATGATGATGATGATGATGATGATGATGATGATGATGATGATGATGATGATGATGATGATGATGATGATGATGATGATGATGATGATGATGATGATGATGATGATGATGATGATGATGATGATGATGATGATGATGATGATGATGATGATGATGATGATGATGATGATTTGGATGATGTTGATTATTATATTAATAATAATAACATCAATCATACACATTATTGTTATGATGGGGTCCATTATTTCAATTACAGATAAAGATTCAGTGATAGTCAGTTATTCTTGGTAATTTCAATCATCATTTCTATTATCTAATGAGAACTCAATTTATTTTTAACCGACCGAATAATTCAATAATAATAATAATAATAGAGTGAATGATATGAACACAATTATTTGTGTAGTGAAATACTACTGAAATTTCATTTGAGTAGTTAAAGATTATCGGTCAAAAATTCCTTAATCTGGTGAAGGTATAACTAGCAAAATTCATCTGTCGTTTATTCATAACGACTTTAAATAGAGGAATTACATAGAATATTCATCTTACTCTTCGTGTAATAATTTATTCACCTGTTAGAAGGAAGCATTTTCTACGTGTTTGAGGACATCTTCTAACGTGGTTAAATAATGATGTATATAAACAATGAGACTGAACGTAATTGTTACCTTGACGTGTTGATCAGGCCTGCCTACCGTCATAAATCAACTGATATATGTAGGGTAAAAATTGTATTGCTTACCGTCATACTTTGTCAAACTTTTGTTGTGAGATTAGTAAGACTAAAAGCAGTAACTTAATGCTCGAGGGCGATGTCGAGCTAATGAGTACATAAGCCTGTGACAGCAATAAGGTACTATCATCAAACCGCCCACATGTAAAGCAATGTTGCTTTATCATAACTAATGCAATGATTATAAAGAGACAACTCAGAATGTGTGATACTTCACCTTATCCCATCAACTTATGTCTCCGGTGGATGGTCATTTTGAAGCACAAAGCCAGCACATCAAGTGCTCTACAATAAAAAGAGAGTGCGCGATGGGCCACAAGCAGTTGTCCATAGAAGCATGGGGTCACGTTTCAACGTTCTTAAGACCATCACTAATTGATGAGCTGATAATAGAAATATAATCAAATATAAATATGATTTATCTAGGAGAATAATATATGAGAAGTCCCATGTAATTAAAGATGAACTTTCATTTTTACGCCATAGGTTATTGGCCTCAGGGATATTAATCAGTACCTTCATATCAATAGAATATGTAAGTAATAATCCATTAGCTTGATGAAAAACTGGAATTAATATGGAGAAATCTAAAATCATCGAAATTCATGAGAAAAAAATCTAAGAATACCAGAGAACATGCGCTTGTTGTTACCGATTTGATATGATTGGATGCTAGTTCAGTGGTACAAACGGTAACTGTGCAGGAGTTAATTCAAATACCTTGTGTCAGAGTCCATTATGCAGAACCGTGCATGCACACTGCTGTGTGTCTTTTTATCGGATTTTAAACTGAATAATCACGGTAGGTAATTTCAAAAATACTTCGATTGACAATTGACTGTATGATAAAAATGCTTTTCGAAACGACTGAAACCAACTTTCGGCTAGAGAGGAATCTTAGAAAAAATAGTTAAGATGGGATAGAGCTTACTTCGAGGAAAACATCAAACTGCATTACGAGGTCAGACCCTACTTTAAACCATGAATGTAAACAGAAAAGTGTAAGGTCAAAAAGCACACTACTACCAGAATTGGAAGCTGCCGCAACTGCAAACAACTGGAAAGTGTTGGTCATAAGAGTAGGATGCAGTAGGATTGCTGTTGGTTGACCTATGCTCCTTCATGAGGAGTAACAGATATAAATAAGTAATTTTGAGATCATTTACACGTTGCAGGTTTTTAGCGTTTCATGTATTAGCTTTACACATAAAACTAGATCTTTCTTATTTAAAGATACACACATTGAAATGATGCCCTCGTTGTTTGATGAAGAATGAAAAGTATTAGGGAACTATTGTTCATTGAAGATTATGAAATCGTATTTAACAATCAGATACTACTTAACTGGATGTTAGTAATCAAATGGGAGAATAAAAATGTCCATCCATATATATTCAATAATTATTAATTGTTTTATTATGATAAATCAATTTTGTGAGGAACATCACAAATCATTTTTATCCATAATCCTTATTTGTTATAAGGGATAAAAGCAACTGATCAACTGACTATTCCTAAATCAAGCTCAGTCCATAATGTAGCGTATAAATTACCAAACATCATCGGAGAAAAGTGTTCACTGACGTCAACAGATATAAGCAGTATATCTCATGAAACAAAGTCAAATGCGTGATGACAGAGAGTTGAGAATCTCAAAGGAAAGAGAATGACAACTAAAACAGGGAATGATTAGTGTTGGGACGAATAAACAACCAAGTGCGAGACAATTGGTTGACATTTTGCGAAATAAGAATTTACTGTATGGTTCTCAGATTGTTCTGGGGGATTCTGTAATTCTCTATTCAAGTACATACGTTTGTCGTCACTAGTGTTCTCCTTTACTACAATCTCAATTGATGCTAATGAAAAAACTATTTTTAACAAGGAATGTATAATATCAATTGACGATATTAGTGGAAACATAGTTAGCCTCTTTGCTTATGTTTATTATTATCTATGGTCTTGTTGTGTCAGTTAGCATCACTGATTATCAGTCATATGAATGTAATGATAGAGAGTGACATTCATTATCATTTCTAAAATTCTTATCACGCCCAAAGAACTGAACCCATACAAACTCAACCGATTCAGATGCTTCAATAAACCCAACACACACTATCCACCATTATTCGAACATTCACAATTAAGCAATCAACCTAGAGTTTACAGAACAATTGAAGTTGAAATAAATATTAGGGGAATTTTATTATCAAAGTGTTTTTACAGTATGCTAAGTAGTCGATTCCGTCAAATCTTCAACTGAGTAAACAGATAAGATGATGTTTGGAGGTGATCAACAGAAAACTCTGAACCCGATTCGCCTGCTACTTGTCACTAATCAGCAAGGTGTACCTGTATTCTTAAGGGAACTGATGCTATTTGACGGATTCGATCTCGGAGCACACAGCTTCAATAAGTGTTATGCTGATTGGTGATGGTTTGCGAGAGAATGTGATGTGAGATAACAGTCTACTAGTTGTTTGTTATTTTATTTGATGGCACTTTGTCATCTTCATTAGAGTCAACTGAACGCTAATCTTTTACAATTACACTGTACTCGAGACCATAATGCATTAGACAACAAAGGAGAATGATTGAAGTGATCAGGAAGGTAATATTTTCCAACAAAAAGATACTATGCTTGATCTACCATATTTGTTTGAGCTAATCAAAACATGAGCTACATTTGCCCACTCAAATCTTTTAACACTGAGGACTGTTAAATGACGAATCAGACAGGAATATCTATTTCAATATTACATACATATTCATTACATTTCCTATTTGTGTTCTTCCTATCTAATGTGCGTTATGTTCATATGAAATACTTTTATCAAGGTAATAATAATGATGATGATGATGATGATAGTAGTATACACTACCTGATCGTGTGATTATAAGAACAAGAACATCAGTTTGTTGACCTCAGATATTGTTTTTGCAAATGTCACTGATTGAACTTTCTTGTTGTTTATCACTACCTTGTAATCTAACTAAATATATATGATGGTTTTTTCATTTGTATATTTAGCCTGATATAAATGTTCAACATAATGAGGAATGTTGTTCAATAATGATGCTTTCGTATGACCGACAGTCACTCACTCATACGGAGGAAGGTTGAATTAAATTTTCACTTTAAAAATAGTTACTACTAAGTATAGAGAGAGTGAAGTTTAAACAAACAGTTTTCATGTGTACTCATAGATGGTCTTGCATCAGATATGCATAAACACTGTAATTATTACTCATCTAGTATCAAATGAGTTCAGTTATCGTTATCTTGAAGATATGTCTGTATCCTCACTTCATCAAGCCAAGGAACTATCAATAATACTTCCCGTTTGTTTGATAATGTAATTTCCTCCTAATTTTGCAACAGTATCGAAATGAATGTCTCCATAATGAAGCATTTGTAGAAGAATCCGTTGATAGCCTGCCAATTACGCTAGTCTCCATCGTCAGCAGCATCACAAGGAGTTACACAGTGGCTCCTTATCATGTGTGATTATGAAATTTCGCTACAATAATCGCGAAGATGATTTTGAGTTAATAGCTCAATATACAGTCAGATTTGGAATGTGAATTTTCGAAATGTAATCCGATTTAATGTCTCTGAATTGTCTTCAGCTGTACATTGACATTACGTTGACAGTGATAGAAAACTGTAGTTATCTGTGCTGATCTGTTCATAAATGCGTATAAATAGGAAATGATAAGCAGCCAAAAACAGAATCTTGACGTATACTACGGTACATCAAGAATATTCGTGAAACGAGTTGGTATAAGTAAGTGAGACATACTACCACTTATGAAGCAACTAATACTCTCAGTGTGATTCAAATACATAACACAAAATTTTGAATAATAAAGATTAACTACTCCAATAATCTTACAAAACTGGTCTCTAACTCGACATTAATATTCATGTGTGAGTTGTCTCGATTTCAGATGTGTTAAAGACTCTGTTTTTAGATAACGATGATAATCACAACTGCAACCATACGAATAATAAAAAGGGTTGCAAGTTGACATAAATATTCTCGATCCGCTCAAGTATCACATCAACCCCAACCTTACAGAATCCAGAGCGATAGATCGACATAAATAATTTCCTCGATCGTGATATGCAGCCATCGATCTTCAGATCATTTGAAGAGGCTAGTGAGTTCCATCTTCTTTCAATTAATCGAGACCAAAACAGATTTTCAACGATATTGAGATTTGCTCAGATAGAACACCATGCCAGGGAAAAGCAGTAAGATTTAGCTACAGACTAAAAAGAATAAACTCCAGAACGCATCATAATCCCGAATGTCGAAAAATGAAGTCCGGTTCTCCGAGAACATCTAAGTTTACGACTATGCAACCACCAAAAAACTCACCTCAATCTCTTCAACTTCAAAACTCAAAAGAAAATAACCACGATGTAGGTGGTGCCTATTATTTTAATAATGCTGACTTCGATTCAACTCAAGGTAATTGTACTTATTAGGAATGGGATAGCACAGTCCGAATCGCTGTTAGTGAGACAACTGGTTACAGTGACCGTGCAACGAATAATGGGGAAACTGGTCACTACAATTTTATAACTGACCACACACCTAACGTCAATATATTTGAACCTTGCAAACCATTGCAAGCATGTATAGCAGTAGACGATCTAGAGCATGTTCCACATACGTCAAGCATAAAAAGTTATCTGAATTGTTAATAGACAACTGATTGCTCACTTAGACCTGATAGCCTTCTTGGCCAGCTCTCAATATGTACACTATTCTTTTATCATATGTTATATACAATTACGGTGAGAAGCTTTTTTACACTTCCAACGGCTTTTTTGCAGGCACTAGTATATATATTTTAAAGGATGACAAATTCGCTTAATTAATTTCCCCTCGCAACACAAGTCTTACATTATTCAATCATACGAATATTTACGAAACCACCAATTGTGGTTTATACACCAGCCTGCTTCACCATGATAATTCTGAATTTCTTATTATTTCCTTCAATGCCCGCTCGCTGTTCAAGAAAATTACTCTTCTTCAAACCATTTTATTTCTTGTAAATACAACTATTGTACTTATCAAGAAAACGTGGTGCAAATAATCGATATCCGATTACTCCTTGCTCATTAGAACTGATAGATGTCATGAATAAACAGGCGGTACATTCGGCGTGCAAATTTACGGATAAATCTCTGGATGCTATAGACGAGTCCATTTGGGTTAATGTAAACTGTCAAAATTATCTACTGGTGAGATGCATATGCATACCACATCTTGCAAACTCTAAGTTGGACAGATTACTAACAAACATCTTTTCCATTGCTTCACACCAACCACATGCTGTTAAAATCATCGAAGGTGATTTTATTCTGCCCAAAATTACATGAAGTTCGACTTCAGTTCTAGGTCGAATTGACAAGTAAGTTGAAACACCAGAACTTTATGCATTAGTCAAACAGGTCCGGGAACCATCTAGAAAGATTAGTATACTTGATTTACTGTTATTAATCAACATAAATTTTATTTCAGTGCATTTCAGACATGAGCTTTTAAGAGTGATTAAAGAGTTGTATTGACTAAAAGTCATTCTTCAGACACCGTGTAATTGAATTTTAAAGCTGCAATGGTGTTCAAGAGTATACACTTTCATCAACAAACCAGGAAACGGATTGAATTTCTTATTCGTTGTTTAACTTGGGAAACTTATTTTACCGCAAACAATATTGATATTACGCTTCTGATGTACACCACAACCAGATATACTGCCTTGATGGCTCTGCTTTAAATATTCGCCACGTGACGTAAATTGCCAATAGGAGCCAGAATACTTTTAAAATTTTCAAAAGGAAGTTGAGGAAATCAAAACGCCGTCACCAGCAGCAGCATAAAGACCGGTATGTACTTCAGAGTATATCGCTTAACCGTGAGTTAATCAATAACAGTGATTGGTATGGAAAGTGACACAAAACATGATGTGGCATAGGTCATCAAAATGATTTTTCATGGCATCGTAGTCAATAAGGATGAGACATATTTTAAGGTCGAGTCTGAAGGCATTGTGGTTACAGATGATACATCCGTGGCTCCATAAACTGAAGGCGTGAAACCTAGTTAACTCTATACGACAAGTGTTACTAGACTCATTCGAAATAAGATAGTAGATGATTTCAGTGTTCATTCATAGCTGAATCAAAATCTTCTTTGAATCGACGAACAAAGCATCTGTTCTCACTACATTTTGTCTAGACAAAAGTAGTAGTCATATGTCAAATGAATATTTCATTCAATTTTGTTCTCTCTGCGTCGATGATTATCAGTCATATGAATGTAATGATAGAGAGTGACATTCATTATCATTTCGAAAACTCTTATCATGCTCACTAAACAAAAGAAAATGTCATATAGTCTGATTATTCGGATAAAATGTGGTGATAAACAACAAGGAAGTACAATCTTTCATATTTCAACAATGAAGAGAACTGAGGTCAACAGACAGATAACACCATAACATTATGTACACTATTACTATCACTATTGTTACTTTTAGAAAAATAATTCTTATGTGATAATACATAATAATTTGGAAGAAATCAAATAGATTTGATGATTATATGTGATATTGAAACACGTTTTCCTGACTGAATCGTCAAGTCACTGAAGTCGATGTGGATAGTTTGAAGTGGACGAAAGGAGAAGGTGTTGTATTTCGGTCATATAAATATTGTTCATCATGAATAATTTGTCCTCGTTGGACAATATTATCTACTTGATCATTACAATCATAACGTTTTGTCGTCAAACACATTGTGTCGAGTGAAGTAGATGTGCTAAAGAAGACTATCTAGTTTTTCAATTTCGTTTAGTCTGTGTTCCGTCTATTCATAGGTGTTGCACAATTCAAGTCGGAACTTTGTTATATATATAATGCTTGCAACAGCGGTTCGAAATGAGGAAAAGTGATTGTACTCTAAAATACAAGTTAATAATTTACAACGTATGCAGGCGAGTAAATGCGATCGCGTTCGCTGACCTCTCATCTCAGGTTGACTTACTTACTTCGAAGTAATCAGTGCATATAAAAACTGAATGATGCCGCATATACTACATTTGCAGAGATCCAATGTGTTCAGCTCAAGCCATATACCCTAATAATCCTGGCCCATCAGCCACGCTTAGTGTGGCCTATGAATAATTTGATTTCGCCATGCGAGCCGTTTGGCAACAGAACATTGCAAAAAGTTGGCAACCTCTCAAATTTTTCTCACGATGCCTCACCCTCTCAGAGACGAGTTATGGTGCTTTCAGTGGAGAACAGCTAGCATCCTACTATGCCGTCAAACATTTAATGCCCGCAGTAGAAGGTCAAAATTTCATCCTATTCACTGGCAATAAACCTTTGACGTGTGCTCCCCATACAAAATCCGACGGCTACTGACTATGAGAGTGCAGACATTTTGAACATATCTCACAGTCCATGACAAACCATCGGCACCTCGAATGCGAGTTGACCTTTGCTGACGATAATATGCCACATAATCGAAGTGAATGCAGTTACTTCCCCGGTGCTTGATCTTCCTGCCGTGGCTGTTGTCCAAGCAGCCCTTCTGTACAGAAACATCACATTCTACATCACTCCAACGCCTCGAAGTACCTTCAACTTCTACCTTAAGTACTATGCTGTGTGATAACACAACTGCTGTTCCTCGACCCATTGTACCCTTTGATGTACTCTGTGTTCGTCTCGTCTTGAATAACAGCAGCAGATGTTAGCTTCTCAAAATCAACTGGTGGGAGCACTCTTGGGTAATCCATCAATTTAACAAGAGATTCCGGAATATGAAGGTATGGAGTCATATCTCAATCCAATCTCAGAATTCATTTTTGATGCAGACAGTGGTCACACTTCTGCAGCTCAGTTAGACAGAATTGAAGATATTTTCAGAATGGAAAATTCGGCATACAATATGTAAAGAAGTCGGTCATAAGAACAGTCTGTGAAACTAGAAATAACTTGAGGTTTAAGTCAACGAAGTGTTCTCACGAGTATCAAAACAAGTTCATAAAGCGAGTATTGGCTGCATTGGCTTCAGACATAGGAGATAATAGAAGGTATGTGACTAAAAAGGTCAACAGGGCAGAAGAGCATTTGTAGAAGCATAAGAACTTGTTCCAGAATAAAAATGGATGCTGCACTTTAGTAAGGGCCAATTTTTTGTCCAAAACGTCGAGTTTCATATGCCACTATTGATGAAGTGGACAAAGAATAAGATTGACTGGAGAAATCGGTTTTATGCAAACAGTGAATTGTTCGACATGGGAAGCATCAACTATTGTTTGGCAAAAAGTGAACAGAACTATCTGACTATGCGCATACTTTTCCAAAGGATTAAATGACGCTATACAAAATCATTCATACAACCTTTTTGCCAGATGGCTTTTTATTAAACTTAACGTTGGACGTTATCTTTCTAAACTTGATTTATCTGAAGTCTACTTACAAGTGGAAGTTGGCGAAGATGCAAAGGACTTACTAAACAACAATATTTACCGCGGATTTTAGCCGTCTAACCGATTACCGTTTGGCCTGTGTCCAGCTCCAACATAATAGATACTACGTTGTCCAACCTCAAAGGTGAAGCAATTTACTTGGATGTTATTATAGTTGTCAATTCTTTTGCTGACGAACTGGTGGTAGCATATACAGCAAATCGATTACACCCTTCGGCCATTACAATATTTGCGAATGATTTTCAAATTCTATAGAAACCAGATGAAAATTTTGAACAAGATGAAGTTTTATCTCGACTAATTGTGAATGAGAAGCAGGGAAGCGAAGATTCTATCATTGCACCGATATCATTGGAGGGAGACATACGTCTAATATTACAAGTTGCTATCAATCAACACCATTATTCGTTGAGGACATTAAACACAGTAATCTTGAAGACGTGGAGATGAAGCGGATTATTAAATATCACGAACATGGTGAGCCTACTCATATAGACAACAAAACAAAAGCTGCTGTGGAGATAGTGAAACAAGTATTCAGCTGCTTTGTGTTTTCAGATATTTATTGGTGTCAGATAATGAACCACAGTTTACATCTGCTGAATTTTCGAAGTACTTAATTGGGAATGACGTGGGGCATATCAAGACACCCTCATACAATCCAACGGTTTGGTCGAGAGGTTCGTGAACACGTTTCAAGTAGCACTGCTTAAAACCGAGAGAGAAGGCTCAATAGAAGATATATTTCAAAGATTTTTATTCACTCACCGTGCAACATCTAACCCAGCAACAAATAATCAAGAAGAAAGATTAGAAGAACAGTGGGACTGTACTGTACCGTTTTGTTTAATTGTACTAAAAACACACACGTTTCGCCTGTAAACGTTTACATGATCACGGTATTATTTCGATACCACCATATCACCAATAAATATATCCTTACTACAATCTACAACTGTCCTTCTAATATTTATCGTACTGTAAAATATATCCTATTAAATGACATGTAATTGGTCTGAAGTGATGATCATGTTCAAGTGTAACCCGACACTCTCACACAATATTTAAAGAGGGCAAGTGGCATATTCCGAACAATGTTTCACGGAAAATGTCAGCCTACGTCAATGAATTCTCACATGAGTGACTAAATATATCCATGTTTGAATTGTCAAAATAGAAATGTCAACCACCAATGGTATATTTTTGAGAGTTATTATTAAGATGCATGTTTACGTTAATAGCTGGCTAACGTAACTCTGACACGCAAAATCCTTGTGAATGGAAATAATTCCACAGACTGCAACCAAAAATGTTTACAGTAGCTTCGAAATTCAATTGAAGGTGATGGTGATGATGAAGAATACTTCCGTTTCTACAGTGTTATATTAAATGAAATTGACAGGTCAATTATCGGATATCAATATGGTTAAGATAGAGTCAAGATAGAGTCAGAGACAGTAATGTAATTACAGTGTTCATGGAATTCTATGTCTCAGGTTAGAAAGTGCCGAAATAAATAATACCGTGTTAAAAATATCATGATTTGATCGGATTAGATAAACATGGAATGGATGTCTGTTTGAGGGTCTGTAAACAAGCGAATGTTAGAATATCTGAATTTCAACATGTTTGTCTATTATAGTGACTGTAGTACGCTCAGAACACTGACGCCAGCATCCACTATACAAATCATTTATTTTAAACATACCTGGTTTGTATGCCGGCAAAAGAGAACACATCACTAAATTAAACAGGAAATAACATTTAACACGAACAAGTTATATAATAGTTATGATTGTAGAGAGAATGCATTTCGGAATATGCAAATAACTTGGTTGATGCTAGGCAATAGATGAGAATGTAAATAACATTCGCCTATTGATATTTCCCAGCATTCACCTTTAACTTAATCCTTACTAGGTTATAACGGTGAGGGACACTGACGAGTTTTGAAGGCTTCATTTTGGTGCGGGTGAATAGTCGGTACATGAATAAATGCGTGACCAAATTTGTCTCTTTTCAAAGTTAGTGTGATTAGCCAGAAAATAATTTGCGAATCCAATAAACCAAAGCTACTTTATGGTGACCTTAAAACAGGTGAACAGAAAGATTAAGAGCCCTCACGGACGGTGTTTACTGTGAACTTGACACATTATTATCGGAAGGCATGTTTATAACAAATTGAACATTACATGTGTAATAAATCCACAACTAAGATTCTATTTTGGATGATGATTCGGATAGAGACGAATTGCGTTGCCTTTTCTTGAGATTGGATTATATTGTCAGAAAGTGATTCGTGTTCTTACGTTGCGATCATCAATTCCATGAAGGATTTTCATCGTTATTCCATCACTTCAACAACCGCACTAATACGAACTTCGTAGTGGTTGAAATCAGAGAGTGATGTGAAGCTGGTATTTTACTTCATTATCGGGTAGCTCAGATCTGATATCCAAGCGGTACGTTTGAACTTTGCGTTACAATTAGGCTGTATTTTTGTAATGTGCGAATAAATGTCGTTGAATCTCAGTTCATTATTTATTAATAACGTTCAAATTAAATGTTAAAGTAAAATGGTCCGACTGACAAATAAATGAGCTTGGAAATGCCCTATTTCTCCAAATAATAAGAATTCGTTTATAATCTATACCCCATGCTCTGCAACTCCTTTTGAAGTAGATAATAGTGCGAGTGGACGTACTTTGCCTGTAAATTTTCAAGACTGTAGGATATTTTCCCATATACTATCCATAAGATAAAGTCTCTCATTATTTGTTCGCTCCAGTGATGCATACTGCATCTCTGAAAATGCATTGAATATTCTAGTGCTTGTAAGTGTATCTTACTCCACAAGTGTGATTAAAAGAACTTTGAATGTTTAACCACTTACTTGCTGTCAATTTACACTAACCCTTGCCCTAGCAATCTTAACTTATTTGAATAATATCTAACATGAACAGTGGTAAACCTGATAGACATATTTTGATAATCATTGTTTTGTTGTTTCGTGCTCTCTGTTTTAATTTGACTTTCTCTAGTTGTAGATAATTATCAATCATTCGTCGTGGCCTTGGGAATAACCTTAAACAACACCGTTCATAAATCATCAGTCTATCCACTTAAGCACGAAAACAAGTTCCCTGCTGGATTATCGTGATACATGTCATAAATAAACTACATAAACAATTACTGAACTAGTAAACTGAAAACAATCTCCTGTGTCTCATGTTTGTTCTCTACATCTAATGTTGCTATATAGATCAAATTGATCATGCCTGTAAAGTGGTGTGAATTGTGTAATTATTATTATTTATTTGAATAACAGTCAAATGTATGTGTCAAGAATATTGAGTAACGTTATGTTTATCTATCACAGTGATTGATATAGAACGTGACATAGAATGAGATGTGGACAATGTCATCAAGATGAATGATCACGGTCTCATAGTCAATAATTATGGGGCGTATTATTTAATAGAGTCTGAAAGTATCGTGATTGTCAATGATAGTTTCATAGATTGATAAACTGAAGACTTGAAATCAAGATAATTCTATTCGACCAGTATTACTGGACTAAATTGAATCAACATTGTAGATGAATTTCATAGCTGAATAAAGACCTCCTATAAAGTGATGAACGAACTTTCTATTTTCACTTCATTTTGTATTAAGAAAAGTAGTCACCATATGTGAAATGAAAATTTCATTCAATTTTTGTTTTGTATGTTTCAAAGATGATCAGTCATATGAATGTATTAGTAGATAGTGGCATTCCTCATTATAATGACAGTTCATATCATGCTCATTATACAATAAAAAATGTCATATCATAGATGAAATCTGGTGATAAACAACGCGGAATTATAATGAATGATAGTTGAACAACAACAAAAACAACGGTCAAGGTTAACAGACAGATCACACTATCACATCATAGAAACTATTCTTATCATTATTTTTACTTTTAGAAAAGTAGTTTCTTACGTGGCGACGTATAATAGATTGAAAGAAGCCAAATAGTAGTTGTGGTGATTATATGCGATATTCAAACACATATTGGTGACTGAATCGTCAAGTAACTTTAGTCAGTGAGGATAGTTTTGAGAGGATGAAAGAAGCAGGCGTTCTTTTCTGGTTAGACATTAACTGTTCATCAAAGACAGTATGTTCACTTTGAACAGAGTTATCTTAATCACTTCAAACATACTTTCAATATACTGTCAATGTCTTTGTGTTGTCTAATGATTTTTAGATGTTGAAGATGATTGTCCATTAAATCGAAATACAGAAAATGAAATACGAACAAGTAACAGAACGAATATTCATTGATAACCATTATTGAACTGATATCACACATCATTATTCTGTGCGAGTCTTCATTACTTCATTCTGTTTGATTGCTTGTGCTGGTTTGTCAGTTAAATGTTGCATTTATGATAAGGAAGGGTAGAGTGCGAATTCGAATGTGTATGTTTGTGTGTGTGTTATTTATATGATAACTTAACACATGACGTGTCATTGTCCGGATATCTTAGCATTGTTTCGATTAATTCATTCGAACAGCTGAAACGACCTATATAGATAAACATGATTGAGAGTTTTCCACAAACTCAGTTACTGGACATATAGTTACATACATAGCTTCGCTTTGAACAATAAATATGCACATATCTGTCCTATAAGAGATCAGCTGCGGTTCTGGTAGCGAAGTAGATAAAGCTCATATCGCAAAGATGAGTGATATGATTTCGAAACACACGAGGTGTATTGGTTACCGAAGAAGTGAGGCATCAATTCACTAACTTGTACCAATCAACATGAAATCTGGCTTCAGTAATTTCTGTTGACAGACTACAGACACTTAACATTCTCAAACCCAATAAAAATCTCTTCTAAATAATATCAAATTAATAAATAAATTCGAAGTAGTTGTAGACAGGTATAGCTGGCAGACTAAATGAATAATCATCTATGAATGCTTCGCGACGACCGAAATTCACTTCGTTTCTGTTGTGAAATGAAGACGAATTTGAATACCAAATGAAGATTTATAATGTGTTCGATCCACCGTAAAATGTGATGAGGTTGCCTTAAACACGATATCCAACTTCTATCAACATGCATCAATTCATATCCCTGGATTGATATCTTGAATACCTGAAAAAATGATAATTCTATTCGACAAGTATCACTAGATTGATATAGAACGTGACACGGAATGGAATGTGAACATTGTCATCAAGATGAATGATCACGATCCCATAGTCAATAATTATGGGACGTATTATTTAGTCGATTCAGAAAGCATCGTGATTGGTAATGATAGTTGCATAGATTGATAAAGTGAAGACTTGAAATCAGGATAATTTTATACGACCAGTATTATTGGACTCAATTAAGATAAGATGGTAGATGATTTCAGTGATTATTCATAGGTGAATGAAGACATTTCTATGAATTGATGAACTAACTTTTAGTTTTAACTTAATTTTGTATTGAGAAAAGTAGTCACCATATGTGAAATGAAAATTTCATTCATTTTTGTTTTGTATGTTGCAAATATGATCAGTCATATGAATGTATTAGTAGATAGTGGCATTCCTCATTATAATGACAGCTCATATCATGCTCATTATACAATAGAAAATGTCATATCATAGATGAAATCTGGTGATAAACAACGCAGAATTATAATGAATGATAATTGAACAACAACAAAAACAACGGTCAAGGTTAACAGACAGATCACACTATCACATCATAGAAACTATTCTTATCATTATTGTTACTTTTAGAAAAATAGTTTTCTTACGTGGCAACGTATATTAGATTGAAAGAAGCCAAATAGTAGTTGTGGTGATTATATGTGATATTGAAACACATATTGGTGACTGAATCGTCAAGTAACTTTAGTCAGTGAGGATAGTTTTGAGAGGATGAAAGAAGCAGGCGTTCTTTTCTAGTTAGACATTAACTGTTCATCAAAGACAGTATGTTCACTTTGAACAGAGTTATCTTAATCACTTCAAACATACTTTCAATATACTGTCAATGTCTTTGTGTTGTCTAATGATTTTTAGATGTTGAAGATGATTGTCCATTAAATCGAAATACAGAAAATGAAATACGAACAAGTAACAGAACGAATATTCATTGATAACCATTATTGAACTGATATCACACATCATTATTCTGTGCGAGTCTTCATTACTTCATTCTGTTTGATTGCTTGTGCTGGTTTGTCAGTTAAATGTTGCATTTATGATAAGGAAGGGTAGAGTGCGAATTCGAATGTGTATGTTTGTGTGTGTGTTATTTATATGATAACTTAACACATGACGTGTCATTGTCCGGATATCTTAGCATTGTTTCGATTAATTCATTCGAACAGCTGAAACGACCTATATAGATAAACGGAATCAACTAACGAAGGAACGTATAACGAACATTTTAGTATATAGTACAAAACGGCACATACACTTGACACTGAATATGACTAATTTCGTTAAGCTCTTCAATTAATTCACTATACAGATAGTGTCATTCGGTCCATGATAATTACTTATGGAAATAATCATTGAGGTAATACAATTCGAACAATCTGATCATACATATAGTTGATAAGAACATTTTAAACTAGAAATAAAAAAACAACCAGTCCTGAAATGGTGGATAGGAGGGGACAAGTTTGACAAAGTTGATAATGCGAAAAGAATCCAACACCTCATCGCTGTGTATGGTAAGCTTATATTACCATGGGGACATTAACACATTAACCGAGTAAAGATCAATCATATTACCAATTCCAATTTTGTGTTTGGCAACAGAGAATGATAATAATAATAATAATATATTCTGAAAATAATATTTACAGAATTCACACCAGTTTACAGGCGTGATCAGATTGATATAGAATTCAACATTTAATGTAGAGAACAAACATGAATTATAAGAAAGTTTTATGTTTGCTGGTTTAGTAATTGATAAATAGTTTATATATGGCATATGTCACGGCAAGCCAATGCAACACCAGGGAACTTTTCATTTTCTTATTGTTACGTCCTTGAATCTTTCTACCCACTTTGTGCCGAGTATGACCTGTGTAATGTAGATTAAGACCTTTGACCCAGTAGGCTACACCTCGAATTATATATCAAGACACTATCGGTTCCAAGAGTACGAAATATAAATCGTCTCTGTACTGATTCCAGTCTTAATTTATCTTTTATGCGCGTGCTAATAAGGAGAAACGCGCAGTATTCGAGGAGTGGTCGAACACAGACTTTGTACATTAGAATACGAGATTCGCTGTTATGAAGGTTTTGAGTTATGAAACCTATAAGGCGTTGAGACTTGGACGTTTGTTTCATTATCTGTTCAGTAAACGACAAGTCGTCGGAGTACCTAAGTCCTAGATCTACTACTGTGTGTAACCTAGATAACATTTCTCCATTTATGGTAAGATTGAGGTTGAGTGATGTATCACCGAAGCATAACCAACCACATTTAGCTGTATTGAGCTCCAGTTGCCATTTCGAGCACCACTGTGCTACCTTGTTAAGCTCCGTGCTGATACAATTTCGAATATTGCTCAGCTCATGTGGAGAAAATGAGTACACCACCTTAAGATCGTCTGCATACAAAAGGGACTTACCCACACTAAAACACTCACAAATATCATTAATGGAAACTAAAAAGAGCAAAGGACCTAAGACACTACCCTGAATTACCCCACTTCTAACAGGGAGTGCATTCGACAATGAAGAGTTGATTTTAACTATTTGATGTCGATCGCTGAGGAAGGAATCAAACCAGGCTAGTAACGGGTTTTCGACCCCATAAGATGCGAGTTTACCTATGAGAAGTTGGTGGTTGACCATGTCGAAGGCCTTAGAAATGTCCAGGTATAGCACTAATACTAGATATCCTTGGCTACGAAGCGAATAGACTAAATTAAAGAAGTCAAAATGACATGTCATACAGGATCGATTTTTAGGATGTCTATCCACTGCTGTTACTAGGTCGTTTGATTTTATTTGTTTTCGCAACACATTCATCAATTTACTTGTCGTCGCTAACATCATCATCATATTTGTCCTATTGAATATCCAAATTTCGTCATCATCAACAACACCATCCTCAAAATCATGATCACCATCTTCAAAATCGTTATCAGCATCAGCTTACTCACATTCATTGTGGAGGTCATGTTCATATTTCCAAAACTTATGTAAACACTTCCAATAGTGAATTGCCTTATGTTTATTCCTCATTAATTCTACCGATCAATATCCCGTATGACGTAACTTATTTCGCAGATTATTCTTCTATTCTACTTGATGTTTGACACTAGTTTTTAGCATTTGAAACAATTTCTTTCTAATTTCCATCAGTGATGCATACGAAATTCAATGCCAGTCCGATGCAAATTTATTTGAAAGATGGATTTTATTGAAATTATTGGTTGCCATGTCTCTAGGATTCTTTGGCAATGGATTGATTATGTGAGTCCAATAATAGATTACTGACCATCAGCCAACTCTATGTTTATCTAGTACCCAGTTGTGAATAGATTCAATCATTGTAGTCAGAAAAATCGAAGTGAATAAGCTTTTGTGAGGAAAATCGCGATTCGACCGAATCAGAATAACATAGAATGGATTTCTGTTTGATGATCAGTAAGCAATTGACTGTTCGAATGTGTGAATGTTAACGTGTTCATCTGTGATAAAGACTGAAGTAGGTTGTGAACAACACAACAGATTCCGATATGCAAATCGTTCACTTCTAGCATATCTGATTTATATGCAAGCCCTACAGACCACATCACAACCCATAACAGGAAATCACATTTGTACATGATCAAGCCCGTAAAGTTGTCATGATTGTGGACTACTGCAATTAGGAAAATGTGAATAACTTAGAAATCGTAAATCTCATGATAATTGTAAGTCAAAATGAAGCTTCCGACAAGAAGTATACGAACGTCTACAGTCTAGTTGTTGAGACATTATGCAATAAGAATGTAAATAATATTCGCCCATCAATATTTCACAGAATTTGATTATAATTTGGTCTTCACTAGGATATAATGAAAAGGAACACTGACGAGTTTCGAAGGCTTCATTTAGTTTGGTTGAGTGTTCGGCAGATAAATAAATGCATGGTGGTAGTTGCCTATATTTTACGTTAATCGCACAACCTATTCAGGTGCGTTTCTGAAAAGTGTAAAACCTTTTGCTGTAAAGGTTATAGAAGGCTTAATCACAGATATCGTGGTTGCTGGCAATATACAGCGAGAAGAATGTACATTATCTAGATGTTGATTGACTGGGCTGCTAAGTTCCAACAGACGATCACTAAATATTCATCGTCAGGAAGGACGAAGAAGTAAGAAACGGAAACTTGTCGAAGTATTTTGTGCTGAGAATTCTATATTGTACCAAAACTATAATATTGAATAAAGCTAATAATAATAATAAAGAAAATAATAAAAAATTATCTGTTCAAAGCCTTAAAACTTTAGAACGAATTTCAAATTTGTTGAGAATTTTCTTCGGAATGTCAGCATCGTCGCGTGACGTTATAGTGAATTGTCACACAACGAAGTTTAGAGAAATGAGTTTTAATCACACAAGGTGTATTGAATTTTTCAGTAGTGAGTCTGCATTACACTCACTTGTACCTACCACCATGTAACATCGCTTCACCGATTATATGCCAACAAAATTCAGGCAACGAAAATTCTCTATTTCAATCAAAATATCTTGTCAATAATATCAAATTAATAATTGAATTCGAAATTATTGAGACAGGCATAGTTGGCTAGCTTAATAAATATTCATGCACGAATGCTTAGTGACGCGGAAATCCATTTCAATTCTGTTGCAAAATCAATACGAATTTTAGCATCAGAGGATGATTTAAAATAGGTTCGACACACCGTAGAATCTGATGGCGTCCACTTTACCACAATAAATAACTCCAATCATTATTCAATATTCAGTTAATCGAAATGAAGCCTAATAATAATGAAATGAAATGTCCTCTCAAAGTTCATACTATATTAGCTATATCTATGAGTGCTACGAGTTAACAAGGTTGAAAACGTAATTCAATTGAAGTCTGATTATGTGAGTGTCATGTCATTTGTATCGACATTATTCGGTGATCGTCATCATCACATCATTCTCTGTTATTGTATGAGCTTATGGATTTGTCAAATGTTGCATTTGTGATAAGGCACCGAACATTCTCTAACTCAATCAGAATATCTTCTCAATAATATCATTTTTATATATGAATTTGAGGTTGTTGAGACAGGCGAACCGGGCAGACTGAATGAGTATTCATCTACGATTGCCCCCTGACAGAAAAATCCATTTCAATTCTGTCGGGAAATTAGGTAGAAATTGAATGCTAAATGATGATATGAAGCGTGTATGATCTCCCGTAAAATCTGACGGTATCCATCTCATCATGATATCAAACTTCAACCACTATTCAACACAAACATTTTTTTTATGGACAGTTTAATATATCTATCCAAAATATTGAGTAACGTTGAGTTAATCTGTCACATTGATTGATATAGAACGTGACACAGAATGGGATGTGGACATTGTTATCAAGATGAATTATCACGGTCTCATCGTCAATAATTATGGGACGTATTATTTAATCGAGTCCGAAAGCATCCTGATTGTTAATGATAGTTCCATAGATTGATAAACTGAAGACTTGAAATGGAGATACTTCTATTCAACAAGTATTACTAGACTCATTTGAAATAAGATCGTAAATGATTTCAGTGTTTATTCATAACTGAATGAAGACCTTCTATGGCTTGATGAACAAACTATCTGCTTTCATCATTTATTATTATTATTATTAATGGCTTAGTTCAATATCATAATCTGGTACAATATAGAATTCTCAGCATGAGTTGTTTCAACAAGTTGTTTGCCAAAAACAAAACAAACAACAGAAAACGAATAAAAAAGGTTTAAGAAAAAAACTGAGTTTATACAAATGATCGAATTTGAAACATGCCTAAGAGTACAGTTTATTTACTGGGTCAGCTCTAACAGCCTGTTTGTCACAAAGTAAATTTGCTAGGTAAAATATTACAGAACTTTTATAGATTTGCTTGCGTTTATGGATTTTAATGTATTTACGTCTCGTTCTACCAAAAGATATACAAGGAGAAAGATATGAATGAAGCGGATGGTTAGTATCTGATAAGATCACACCTGTCAAGAGTTTGCATAACTTAAGATGTCTATCCACAAGCATAATGGGGAACAATATAGAATAAAAGGTAATATGCAAGAATTTACAAATTGTAAGAGCAAATGGCGAGTAATCCCAAAAGCATGCAGCCTCTTTATGTAGTATGTCAAACGGTAAACTTTTTTCGATAACAGTAAAACATGAGAAGACCAAGAAAGATCAAAGGAAAAAAAGACACCAGGATATTTGACCTTCGACACTGTATTAAGGAGTCTCAAATGGAACAAGCATTATGGGCTCCCAAAATAGAGCATAGGTTCTGTCCATGTCTCAAGCTAAAGTTAGCCGCTTGACATTTAGATGGATTGAGTAAGAGACCATTACCAACAGACCACCTTTCAATACGAGATAAAAACTAATTCATTTCTATGGAATGTAAGGAGGTAGAAATCGGCATACGTACAGTGAGGTTGTCCGCATATATTTTACAAAAGTGTTTTCTGTGGAAGATGGCAGCTTGTTAAGTAGGAGGTGTCTTGGAATAGAATCAAAAGCAGAAGTCCAGGAAAACGCATCTGACATGCTTCCTACCCTTTTCCAACTCCAACACTATATCGTGATGCAGAACAGCAACGGAATCTAATGTGCTTCTTTTGCATTTGTAAGCAAACTGATATGGATCACAGTGCTCTTTTATTGCAGGTTGAAGTGGTTGTATCAGTAATGTTTCCATTATTTTGAGGAAAGGTGAAGTTATTGCAATGGGTCTAAGTTTCACATTTTTATCACCAGAAGCTTTCTTTGGTATAGGGATTATCTTCATCTTTCTCCACATTATCGGTAAGACATTAGATGAGAAGGATCTGTTAAATACTTTCGTTAATGGATACCATAAAACATTAGCACATTTTTTGAAAAGGAGGTTTGGGATACCATCAGGTCCTAAACATTGGGATGAAATAAGTGATTGGAAACATTTTCGGACATCATTTTCTGTGAAACTGGGAACACAATTATTCTTCAGACCCTTGGATATAGAGAGAGTGATGTCAGATGACTGACGTAAAAAAGACTTATTTAAGTCACAAGCATTCAGCTGGTTATCGCTTCTAGTCTGCCTGTACCCTGTAATTTCTTTAAAGAGTTTCCACATACTTGGAGAGCTTTTACAAGATAGGAGATTCTGAGTGAACACAGAGTTGAGACCTCTAATCTCTTGGTTTATTTGACCATTTAACTTACGAATTTCAAAAGTATTTTTCTCCTTGTACATCCTTTCTTTTACCCTCCGTAGCCGTTTTAGTTGTGGAGATGTAAATCGATCAAAACTTAAAAAGTAGGTTTCGGTAGGACAACAAATATCAAAACGGAATTTAAGATAAGAGGTAACAACATCCGTTGTGTTTTCTATTGAGTCATCTGTAAATAATTCCCAGTTGGTCGTACGAAACATGTTTTTTAGATTTTGTAAATTTTCTTCTGAGTAATTCCTATATATATTACTTTTTTTGGTATGGTGTATGTGTGTACTCTTTCCGTGTTTATCATATACTTTAGGTAGAACACGAATTATACAGTGATCCGAGCTAGGCAATGGAGCACGTTTGCGAGTCACATAGGTACCCACATCATTAATGAAAACCAAGTCTAGATGATCATTCAAACCAGTAGGAAAATCTACTACATTTAGGTGACCCAGTGATGTAAGGAAGCTACAGTCACATGAATTGAAATCACCACATACAATCAAAAAGTGAATCATTGAAGGCAGTAACGGCGAATTCAGTAAATTTATCAGCGAAGACAGATAGCGCAGATGATGTGCCGTCTGGAGTCATGTAGATATTGGTAACATAAATATATTTGTATTTATTCCGGTGTTTTCAACGGCACCCTAAACTCAGACAGTCAATAAAGTCATTTGAAAACTTAAAACAGGCAAAAGTAGATCGACGTTTACAAACGTAGCTACTCCGCCACCACAGGTCTTTTTGTTGTTTGATCGATCCTGACGATAGATATTAAAGTCACGTAATAATAGTAAGCAATCATCCTGTAAGTCAATTAACCAAGATTCTTGAATTGTGATGACACCAAAATTACGATACATGTTTTGACTTAGCAGAAATTGGAGATAGTCCACCTTGTTAATTAGAGATTGACAGTTAGAATTACGCAGCTCAGGAATCGACATTTGATTAATGTTCATTCTCTTTAATGCATATTTCCAACCACCACGATGTCACTTATTGTACTTTTTTGTGATTTGTGCAGCGAAAGGACGTTGTAGCACGTTATATTTTGACGTTTACTTGGGAGCAGGAGCGACCTGAAACAGCAACACAACAGTCAGGACAGACAAGTGCTCTGAAGTGAGAACACGGTGTACTGGTGCAGCAGATATATTTGAAATTGAAAAACGCGATTTTTAGTACAAAAGTGGAAAGTTATTACAAAGTAGTTTTACTCGTTATTCTGCAGGTTCAGACCGCGTAGGGCTTGTTCATCTTCTTCTTCCAGTGCATTCACTCTTTGTTGCCCTGCAATGAGAAATACAAACTCACATTATTAATGTTGCATGTAAAGATTTTTATTACCGTTACAACGTGAGCTTTTCATAAACGCGCCTGTATAGGTTATGCGATTAATAAACATAACGATAAGTTAAAACAATTTAAAAAAACCTAGATAACTTGTTGGAATATTTAGATGGCAGAAACAGGTAGCTCAGGTATTCAAGCAGGCCGTCTTTATTTTCAACTCATGCTGAGAATTCTATATTGTACCAGATTATAGTTTTGAATAAAGTCATTAATAATAATAGTAATAATAAAAAATATGTCATATCATAGATGAAATCTGGTGATAAACAACGCGGAATTAGAATGAATGATATTTGATAAACAACAAAAACAACGGTCAAGGTTAACAGACAGATCACACTATCACATCATAGAAACTATTCCTATCATTAGTTTTACTTTTAGAAAAATAGTTTCTTATGTGGCAACGTATATTAGATTGAAAGAAGCCAACTAGTAGTTGTGGTGATTATACGTGATCTTGAAACACATATTGGTGACTGAATCGTCAAGTAACTTTACTCAGTGTGGACAGTTTCGTGAGGACGAAAGAGGCGGGCTTTCTTTTCTGAAAAACATATATTGTTCATCGAGCATAATATGTTTCTGTTGAACAGAGATTGTTTCTCAATCACTTCAAATATACTTTCAATATACTGTCACCCTCTTCTTGATGTCTAATGATTTTTAGATGTAAAAGATGATTGTTCAGTGAATCGAAATAGAGAATACGAAATACAAACAAGCAACAGAACGAACAATCATTGATAACCATTATTGAACTGATATCACACATCAATATTCTGTTCGAGTCTTCATCAGTTCATACTGTGTGATTGTCTGTGCTGGATTGTCAGTTAAATGTTGCATTTGTGATCAGAAGGATTGGAGTTTGATTATTAGTGTGCATGTTTGTGCGTAATGCAATTATATGGGAGTAAAAATTGCACAGTGTTCAATGTGAACTCAATTACTAGACAGACATGACATCTATATGTGCGCTTTAATCAATAAACATGAACATATCTGTCCTTCAATAGGTCATCTACGGTTCGTGTGGCGAAGTATTTAATGCTGATATTGCAAGTAGGAGTGAAAGGACTTTGAATCACACGAGGTGTATTGGTTTTTTCCGTAGTGAGTCTGCACTACACTCACTTGTACCCACCACCATGAAACCTCGCTTCACCGATTATATGCCAACAAAATTCAGGCAACGAAAATTCTCTATTTCAATCAAAATATCTTGTCAATAATATTAAATTAATAATTGATTTCGAAATAATTGAGACAGGCATAGTTGGCTAGCTAAATAAATATTCATGCACGAATGCTTAGTGACGCGGAAATCCATTTCAATTCTGTTGCAAAATCAATACGAATTTGAACATCAGAGGATGATTTAAAATGGGTTCGACCTCCCTTAAAATCTGATGGCGTCCACCTAACCACAATAAATAACTCCAATCATTATTCAATATTCAGTTAATCGAAATGAAGCCTAATAATAATGAAATGAAATGTCCTCTCAATGCTCATACTATATTAGCTATATCTCTGAGTGCTACGAGTTACCAAGGTTGAAAACGTAGATCAATTAATATGGCAATACGTCTGATCATGTCAGTGTCATGTCTTTTATATCGACATTATTCGGCAAGCGTCATCATCACATCATTCTCTGTGATTGTATGAGCATATGAAATTCTCAATCGTTGCATTTGAAGTAAGAAGGGGTTGAGTGTTAATTAGAGTGTGTATGTTTCTGCGTGTGTCAATTATATGATAAGTAAACACCTAACGTGTCATTGTCTAGATATCTCAGCATTATTCCGATTATTTCATTCAAACAGTTAGAACAACCTATGAAGCTGAACGATATCAGCTAACCAAGGAAAGTATAACGAACATCTTAGTATAAAGTACAGAACCTCACATCCACTTGCCTAATTTCGTTAAGTCCTTCAAATAATTCACTATACTGCCAATGTCATTCGATCAATGATAATTACTTATGGAAATAATCATTGAGATAATAGGTTCCTAACAGTCTGATCACACATAAAGTTTGTAAGAAGATTTTGAAATCAAAATATGATTAACTGATTTACACTATCACGTGAACAGATAACTTTTCCTTTAGTAATTAGATATTGGTCAATGGCATTGAATTGACAATGCACCACTGAAAACAATTTTGATGTTGATGAATTCACGAAATTACCCAAACAGTCTTGTTATTCGACGACAAACAGTGATTGTCAAGGTAACAACATTTTGATTAGTGTTCATATCTGTCTAAAGTAAACCAATACACCTCTACTGTGTCAGGAGGGAAACTATTTTTAAATATCACGCAAAAACAAACATTCCTGACTTATTTCATCAAAATTATTATTCAGTTATGAATGTATAGAGTTTTACTCATTCGTCAGTATTCAGTGTTTAGTGTAAGTTAAGTATCCACTTGACATTATCTTATCACTGTGATTTTCTTCTATATTTGAACACAGACGATATGAAATACAAGCTCAACTGATGTGAGGGCATAGATCATTGAAACACACACAGGTGAAAATCAGTCTTCTATTTGAGTATTGACAAACATTTTAGTTTTCAGATACAATGATCAATCTTATAGTTTCGAATGTGTCTGGTTTAAGAAATCGTTCTCCACTTTTAACAGTTCACTTTCGGCGGAATGCATTATTTTCCTCTAATTACAATGATTTGAGAACTCAATCTATGAAATTGAACACAATTGATTCTATTTCAATGTACTCAATAGGGAAATCATTATCCTTATTGATCTAGACATCTATTGACAGTCAGTGTTATAATGTGGTATACAAATAGAATGGATGTGACATTGTTCAGAAGTTAAAATTTTATTTTAAAAACATGACGGTGAAATCGTTTAACAAAATGTGCTTATTGTAACAAAATCCATGTGTAATAGAGTATTTTTAGCATCCAATTAAAACAATTTGTGCTACTTTGATTGTACCCAATCAAATCAAATCAACTCATCGTTGACGAATAATCAATACATTATTACAGACAACAAACTGTTTGTTCGTAAACATATGAGCACACATTTTGAAGTACAATTTAACCAATCACCTATTTCAGAATATCGTCTATCACATGGAAGAGAAGTTTTATCCACAGGTGTCAGGAATTTCAGTCAACAGTGAATAAATTTCAGCTCATGATTTCAACAGCCAAAAGAATATTGGTTAACGATAATGTCATATACCTCCATGATTGGTTTATAATGAACATCTGATGTTATTAAATTCGATCATTCTAATGGTTACTTTGAATCATCGAATCAGAAGAGAATAACTTTACACTTCAAAAGTTTATATAAACCCGACAAATTCTATAAAAATTTGAATTATAACTTGACACGATAAGATGAGGTAAGTGTTGAATGAACATACGAATTCAAATTGAAATTCGACTCCATGATATACCGTTGATCTGTTCATCGTGATCATTTTAGATATAACTTTTCGCCTAGTCTATGGATACTAATTTATCTTATCTTCCTTTGGCCTTACAAACGTTTCAACTGCAACGACATCTGCAAAAACCCTGATTTGCTCAACTATGAGAATGTCATTATTGAAAATGACACATATCATTATGTAAGTAATCAGATACATTCTAATAGACATATTTCAGTCTCTTCATTATAAGTATTCAATGAGGATTCAACGTGATCAACCTCAACCAGTTCCGAGTGAACGTTTTAAAAATAAGGTAGATGTCATATTCGTGAGTTGAATACACTTTATGATAAAAATAATTTTCCATATGTTTGCAACATTTTAGGAACATAGTCCTCAATTATCGTTTAGTTTTTACGGTAGTCACGTAAAAAATATTCATTTTCGCGACGGTGGTAAGTCATAAATTTTCTTTGAATTCAAATTATTATTGAGTTTTGTTGATCCATTTTCTGTTAATGAGTCAAAGTTGATTCCATTTTCTTCAGTGAATCAGTTTTGTGCTCCTTGTAACATACAAAACTTCTTTCAATAATTTTTCGTCATTGTTCAACATGGTTTGACTTTTTATAGCAAACCAACTACAGTTCAGTTTTATTATTTAAAATTGTTTATTCATTCATTACAAATTTATCAATCATGTGGCATGTTTTCATCCAACAGTTCAACCTACTGTATATGTACTTGGAGGGCCTTATCACGGAGAAATTCATAATTACATAGAAAACAATGAGAAGTTTGATACTGCATTTTTGGATGAGGGTGAGTTCTTATATTATTCAGTTATTCTTTGTTTTGATCACTTTTCTCACACTTATTTTGTATAAAAGATTCAGTATTTATCTTGATACAGGAGTGGTAACCAATACAAAGTGATTGTTGTGTTTGTGTTGTTTTTGCAACAGAACGTGTGTGTATCGCAGCAGTGTTGAATGCTGTAAAGTGAAATTGGTAAATTAAACAGAGATCTACCTGAAATTATACTTTCATCGAATAGAAATGATAAACCATGTGATATAATTGCGAAAGTGTAAATTACCAACCCTCCAGTCTATGAAACTACAAAACAGAAGATATCGCATCTACACGATACTTCATGGTAGACTGAGTGAATAAAAGTGATCACTTGTGCAATAGTAAGCTATGTTGTGAGAAGGCGGTTTGGATTATTGAAGCCTATGAATTATCAAGTTATATTTGAAGTCCACTAGACCTTTTATAGCACTTACTTGATTCTTCAGATTTATAAACATCCCTTTTGATTTTCATTATTTCAGAGGAATTATTAGGAGTCCAAAGGAATTTTTCGATAAACGTTAATGGTACAGGTGAGTAAACATTGATCGATCGTTTGATCACACGCGTGAAACTTTTACACTTACGTCATCACTCATTGTGATCACTGATACTTTGTCTGTTCATTTTAAACAAACTAAACCTTCCAAAATACTAACAAAAGAATGAAGGTGCTTCTATTCTGGCAAACGAAGGTAGAATTGAATGTGAAATTCACTTACCAAATCAGTACCTCCATTGAAACATTGTGAACAGTTGAAATGAACTGTGAATGACTGGATTTGTCAGGCAATAAATGAGTCGTCATGGATAATTAAAGTCACAATCTCATTCTGCTTGTTGGAAAATGAATGCAGAGATTTATTATCATTTCAGGTTTAAGTGGAACTTGATAAACAGTCTGTGTTCCAAAATTTGTGTTCTACATTGGTGACAAAGCCATTGCTGCATACATTATATTCATCTACACATCCTTTCATTGCATAGTCATTCCCAAATATTGACGTTGCAAACTGAGAAATTGTTATCTAAAGCTATTCGTTTCTCATCTACAACAAATGGACACTGAAGTCAGAATCAGTTAACCGATAGAAATCTTTATATATATATACCACCAATTTATTTGTCAAGTTCAATATGTAGACAAACACTCCTAAGATCATATCATGTGTACTAAGTGTCCATTGGTTCAAATTGAATTATTTAGGATATTGAGTGAATGTTATTACATCCCTGACTATCAGATCCCTGATGGTAAAGTAGACGATTTATTGTTTCGATAATAGTAGTACAACTTCAGAATCTAGGCATTTGACATTTGTTAGAAAGGATTCATGTCCGTCTCATTTCAATGACGTTCACTTCAATGTATTTATTACCAAACGATCTGAAGAAAGCATTTCAGATAACACAGTTAATATCCACTGAAATCTGTCCACAGTGTTACATCAAACAATAATTTGCTCATCGTTTAAATCCTAAATCCTGAATATCAATATTCTTCTTACTGTAGAGCTTACAGCCACAATGACGAGTTTAATAGACCCAAATGGGAAGGTATCGTTCCATTATGATAACGTGAGTTGCATAATTTAGTGAAAATGTGATATTGTTTCAAGTAATTCACATCATTCTACTATTTCATGTTGATCAATATTGTCAAATTAGTCTAGTTGCACTGAACACGATAGAAAGAGATCAACATTGTGTAATAGGCAATCGGACTAGTTGACACTATTATCAATCCTCTAGTGACACTAATCAAGCAAGTGGTAGGAACAGTGAATAATCAGAAGTAAAGTTCTTTCAGAAGAAACAATAACCTGTTCGTGCCAAATAGTAACTGGCTGTGAATGTTTGCCTACTATACGGTAAGAATCATATTCTGTTGAGTTTTAGTTCATGTAGTGACGATCGACTGTTCAGAATGTTCACTGTGGAATATCCTGAGTGCAGCATCCTGTCAAATATTCACAATCTCATTTCATTTCAATAGACGGTGATATTCATCTCACAAGTTATCGCCACATATCATGATGGAGAGATAGTTCATAACACTTGACCGAATTTGACAAGAATATTTATACAGATTGGATTGAACATTCATAGAAAGTAAACTGAGAATATCAGTATGCCTAGTGTGAGTGCGATTAGTTGGCTTTTAATGAAATGATCTAAATGATGATACATTTCTCCAGTAATCATTCGATTTCATATAAATGATTGTGCGGTAGCATATCTTGTCTCAGACATTCAACAATCTTTTTTCAGATTCCTAAGGAAATTGATGGAAGTAAGTTGCAATCGAAAATCCTTAGAGTAATATTTTGTGAAAGAGGTAAGAAAAATTTCAGCGAATTATTACTATTATTATTATTAGCTTTATTCAATATTATATTTTTCGGTACAAAATAGAATTTTCAGCACAATGTACTTCAGCAGGTTTCCGTTTCTTACTTCTTCGTCCTTCCTGACGATAAATATTTAGTGATCGCCACTTAGAAGTTTGCATCCCCGTCAATCGACATCTGGATAATGTACATACTTCTCGCTGAATATTGCCTTCTGCAACCGTTACAACGAAAGATCTTACTCTTTTCAGAAATGCCTATGAATAGGTTGTGCGATTAATAGGCATAATGATGTATTAAAACAAACGTAATCAGATAATTTGTTGAAATATCTAGATGACAGGAACAGGTAGCCCAGATGTTTAAGCAGGCCGAATCTCGTTAAGTCTTTGATGTACGGTGAAGTACATTCTCAATCACCAGTTAGTTTTATATTACTCTCTACTTGTACCAGGTCATGAGCATGTTAATGAACAAAATAAATGTGTCTTATCAGAGAGAGCTTTCCAACAGTGAATATTATTCAGTTGCTTCTTGCGTAAAGTCAGTTCGTCGAAATGTCATTTAAGTGTTGTGGCTCATTATTAAGAATGAAATTGGAATGACTTTCGTAAACACACTGTCCAAATATTTTGGGAACTTCTTACAGTTAGGATTACCGGTAGACTCACCCAGATATGGATATATGAATAACTATATCAAACTCAAAATATATCCACTCATGTATTCACACACTCACAGTAATACAATCAAACTTGCAGTCTTTGATCATCTCAACACTCAATGTAAAAGAAAGTGTGTTTTGTATGAAGCAGAAATAAAGCAGTGCTAGTTTGAAAATGATATTTCGTCTACGAAATGTTCAATCGTCTTGCTTCACTGAAATAAACATGTGTTGTTGAGAGATGAAGCTGAGTCTGAAGAGGAGTTTTGAGTGTACGTGATTAGGTGAGATACATTGTTTATGATTGAATGTGAGAAGGTTCGTCAAATGTTCCGCCAGATGTTCTGCTTTGACAGGTTTAAGTAGCATCTAAACAATGAGGATAATTGTCATTTTAAATTCTTTGGTTCAGTCCTCACATGAGTGATTTGTACTGCAACTGATCAGTCCCTTGTTCATATATATGCACTCTGTTAGGATTATCTGGATGTTGCTTGAAGTCACAAGCATTGTGCGTAAAGATGGATGAGGAATAGCAGTGGAATCAATTACGATTTCTCAACATCAATCGGAAGATTCAATAACAATTCAAAAATGATTTAAAGCTTCATACAGTTTCACAAGTCATTGAGTATATGGACTGACTGGATAAGTGGATAACCGAATGTAAATGGGAATGAGTGGTGCTGGATTTCAGTCCTTGATAAGTCCTAAATAAGATGAAACGCGCGTCTCAGATTGATATACAAATCACCATTGTTCCTTGATTTGTAGATTTGAATGTTGCTTCCGTGTAATATGCATTGTGAAATAATATGTAAGGGGATGAACGCATCTATCCCATACGTCCAGCTGATTTCATCGTTAAATAACTCAGAAACGTAACTATTTCATTTATAATTTAACGGGCCGGTTTCAAAAATCAGAGCGAAGGAAACCACAGTTTTAAGGGCAGTCATCACTGTGTACGTAATGAAAAATTCTGCATTTCCTTGATTTGACCTTTTCTTAAATGAAGCAAACAACTAGTTTTCCTTAAAAAAGAAATTGCAATTCTTTTCCATTTGTCACACCTGGTTTCATAGATCATGTGATACCCGTTCCAGCAAAATGGATCAAAAGTGGTACTTTAGTGGAGTATGAAGCCATCGGAGGTACGTGAAATTTGATTTAATCAGCACTTACTATTTTCGCACTTGAAAACATCATTTTTGTTCGCTCAAACTTGAAAATACCATGTATCATTTAATAAATGATATCCAGGCATGTGTCTCGAATGACGTTCAACTTACTATTTATAACTACCCGTTGATTCGTTGTTGATTACTAAGAATGAATAGCGACCGATTTTCAACAACATTAAATTTTTCTTCTTGATGAAGTTTACTTGAATATAAAGTCACCAAATGAATGATGGAATGCTTTCGGTTTCGAAAGAACATTAGGTGTCAGTGAGCGATTGTGCATTGACAAGGAAGTGTTTGTTATTATCTTGATATATATGATGTAGAACTTTTCTGAGTCATTGAAGTTGTCATTTACGATTGGAAGAACGATATCACTTTTCCTTTGTTGTTTAATGAAATCAACATAGTTCAATGTAAATTTTGTTTCTATGAACAACCGAGTTAATGGCACTCATCTCATTCACAAAAACGATTTCATGGAAAGAAAGTTTAAAACCATCAAAGTCCATTGCAATACGCTTTGCTGAACTCAGTGACAACGTAGTGTGCACATATCTGAATGTGAACAGTTATTAAAAGTGAACAATTTCCCCTTGTCAAAAAATCGTCACTTGTTCTTTGTACTCAAGGTAATTTCATTCAATCCAAAAATGCAGTCTTGAAATAGAAGAGAAATTGAAGTGTACTGAGTTTTGCATGATGCACCATGTTGACCATTTACCACCGAATGGATAAGTCACTGAACTCAGAAATCACCATCACGTCATTGAGTTATATTTACAGGTTTCTTATCTCTCTGTTCTTTTATTCATTAACTTTAAATGAATTCAGCCTATTCTTTCCATAGAAATTTGTTCGCTATACAATACAAGTGAAACATGTCAAAGTGCAAAGACATCGAATATGGCATGTATTTGGTGTCAAAAAGGGAAGAAATGTATAGAAAGTAACGATCAGAACACTCATGGCTTGAAAGTCAATGACTGCCGTGTTGAGGTTGGTAATTGGTAAACTTCATATGCCGTTTGCAATAACCTCAAATTTCACATTCTCAGCAAATGTTTTTACTGGAAAAAATACTTTCATTGCTATCAATAACAATCGGCATGTTAGCCATCCTCAGCGACTAAATAAAAGCTTTGTATAGGTTGACGACATAGGAGTACATGCTTCGTTTTCGTGAAAACAGTGAACAATGAATCGAAGCATCGCTCACCATCATCGTTTCAAAGCAAATTATGTTTTCAGCTCAGTGAATAAACCGTAATTTCGAAAGTCCTAAATGTAATCGTAGATGTATGTCAATGGTAACTATATACCGATAAAACCAGGTAAAGTGAAGAAGCGTAAACAGTTAAAAGTTGTGTATCACATTGGGAGAATTAGTGAAAGTATATAGACTACCATTGTCGAATTCCGAAACAATGATTTATGATACTCTGTAGAAATATATATAACCTCAATAGATTGGTTCAATGAAGCTATCAGTTATAAGGCTGTTGATTTATATCCGGTTTGTGTTTAGATTTGACAGTTAGAACACGTATTTCATTATATAATCGAGCCGCTAACTAGCTGTAGGATAGTGTTTGCTAAGCATACTGATTGTCAAATCGCTAAAAAATAACCTGAAGGATTTTACGTATGTAAATTATGCAACGTTTTGTGGAATGAATTAAAAGAATGATATTTGATGTTTAGTAATCAATGCTTCTGATTATATCATTTAGAAGAAGTCGGATGTCAACGATCTGAATAGTTCAACAACTATGGAACACAGTGAAACAACATTGGGGATCAGTGAGGTTCAGGTTACTGAAAACCACATAAAGATTACGGAAGAAACAGACCAAAACTTGGTAAGTATTTCATACTTCTTAAAAACTGATAGTTCTTTGTTTTTCTTCAGAATATGACCACAAGGACAACGGAAGAAAATAAGCAACACAAGTCACATTGGTACTTGTACGTTGTTATTCCTTTGGTCGCCTCTCTATTTCTTATATGCATTGGTTGTATAATTTGGAGATGGTTACTTAGAAGAAAAAGAAGTAATGAATGATCATTGAAAAAGTGTTATAAATTACTTTGAAAACTGTGAACAAGTTGTCTCAATTGTGCTTTTCCTTAAAATACTTTAGAATTTCATTTGTCTTCTTAATAATTTGGACAGTTATTTCATGATACTTTGTACATGCTTTAGATTGTTTACATGATAGGTGATGTTATTCTTTTTTATAAAATATTAAACACTGTTTTCAGCATTTGCGTTATCGCTTTCATATAGTTCAAGGTGCATAATATCACATGAGTTCTACAAATTTAACTCGTAAGTACGTGGCATTACGCATAAGTGATTTCTTGATCATTGCACTCAACTATGAGTCCGGTGTGAGTGTTCATTTTGATGGAGTGATCTGTCGAAACACTTTATCAATACCTAGATAAACACTTACGTATTTCGTTACTTGATTAATACGTATTAGGTAAATGGTGAGCGACAAACTATGGTTATAGAGGTGTCATGAAGACGGATTATGATTCCTTCCATGATTTTTTTGTTGATATTTGTATAATACGGTCAAGGGATTCTTTCAAAGCTTTCTCTTGAAAATGATGTTAACTGGAAGTTCCTCCTTCATCAGCATCACACAAGAGCCTTACGGTTTGAATGATAGGCCATAGCAACTGATAGACTGACTAGTCTCAATTCAAGCTTAGTCGATGATTTAACGTTATTTTCGCTCTCCTATCACAGTTACTTTATGGACTACACGTTGAATAACTCAGATTTGCTCATACTATGACCTGTGTGTCTACAAAATATTAGGCTGCTTTACGCCATTATTTCATTCAAGCAGAAGCTTATAAGAATATTTAAAGAAAGTAAAATGTTCTGTTCATTATTACTTCCAAATGAATGTCATTAAACTGTTAGATACCTTTATTAACACAATAGGAGAACACATAGAAAAGACGGCCGTTTATTCTTCAGATGAAATGTTCTATTTTCTATAAATGATACTACTTCAACTGACAATCACAAACCTAATTTTGATTGCTTCATTGTATGATGCTGTGGAAAGGCATCATATAACCAGTCACATTCTGTTCACACTGATAAGCAGTAATCAATGACTAACTGAATTGAATGACATCCATCGAAATGTAATATTTGGTTCGGAATTTACTTTCTCTCTCTCACATCTATTCCACTGATCGGTTATTATTTGTTCGTGATAATTCACAATATATTCCATTGTTTAACAAGAACATATTCAATTCTACATGCTGATTGACAATACATTATTACTTAGCCTAAAAAATGATCATTATACAAGCAATCAGTTCATGAATATATATACCTGGTCCCGTCCGTGACAATTTGTACTCTTCATTGATGAATGAATGAAATTGCGAGTAAGAAAATTTATTACCGTTTGAAAAGAAAGAAAACCGATTGGAATATCAATCATGATGTGCCCTAATAGTGAGTAACATTGTGTGTCGCAGTTATTCTCAGAGTTCTAATGAAAAGCAGTGATCAAAACAGTGCGGATGCATAACCGAACGCCTTCAGCTAGGTGAGTCCATTGAAACGAATGTCGTCGGCATACAATCAGATACTACTTAACCGGATGTTAGTAATTAGATGAGAAAATTAAAAATTTCCATCTTTAAATATTCAGTAATTATTAAGTGGATTAAATAGGAATAATATGCATTTGTAAAATCTCAGCGAATGAATTTGTAGTAAATACAACGTTTCCCCTGGCAATCTGATCCAAACTTTTTCAAGGAATTATAATCAAACATCAAAATTATCGAATACAAATAGGTAGTATATGGTTCTCCGGGTTCATTATACCCTGAATAGGTCATCCAATCCACGTTAACAATAAGTCCAAACTCGGTATGTGTAAGAGATAAGCGATGTGAAATGATGAGTGTTCATATAACATAATTGTATAGAAAAAACGTAAGTGGTGAGAGGAGAAAATTACATTCACACTAGATAATGGGACTTATCAGTGATTTTATAAGGAAACCATACAATTTGTAATATATGTGATATGGATCATATCTGTCACAGTATGTATAACATGAAGATAAATAAACAAAATAAAAATAAGAGTGAGATTTGAAGAGGGTAATTTTGAAACTGTACGTATGTGTCATATTTTAATGTTCCAATGAATTCTTTAACAAATTCCGATAATTATAGAAGGGGTTTTGTGGAGATTTAGTATTTATCATTGTTGAAAGCGTGAGTCAATTGAAGCTAGGTTGCTCAACTTCGTGGATCAGTTGAAGTTAGACATTAACACCGTTGGATGCCAGCTCAGTGGTCTATCGGTTAAGGGCTTCGGCTCCAGACTGGTAGGTTCTGGGTTCGAATCTCGCTCGCGAGAGCAGGTTCGTGGATGCGCACTGCTGAGGAGTCCCATAATAGGACGAAACGGCCGTCCAGTGTTTCCGGGTTTTCCATGGTGGTCTAGCTTCAATTGACTCACGCTTTCAACAATGATAAAATTCCGATAAGACAACAGATTAGAATCATTGAGTGTAAATTGTTGTCATTTTTAGGTAAAACGAATTAGATAAAAAACATTAAGGAGTTCAGGTTATTACTTATTAATGATTAGCTGCCATGGCACTGCTAATTGTATTCCATCTCTCCTAATAATATTGTTTGGATTAGCTCAAATGTATAGAGCTTCAGCTGTTTGTCTTTCTTTGTAAGAATTGAAATCTTTTTGAAGGATTTTTGTGTGAACAAAATCAATTGTATGACCCGATTCTATCGAATGCAATGCTATCGCTGATTTGTTTTCCAGTTTCCTTATATCATCTGAGGATTTAGGAATGTGTTTCAAGCATTGTTTGTGTTCCTTCACTCTCACATCCAGTTGTCTTGATGTTTCACCTATATACGTTGCATTACAGTCACTACATTTGATTTCATAGATACAATTTTCATGTTCTTCTTTATGAATTGGTTCTTTAATTCTTACTAATTTTGATCTTAGAGTATTGTTTGTTCGCAAAAATACTCTTATATTTTGATTATTTAAGATTCTTCTAATATCTTCTGAAACACCTTTCCGATATGGGATCACCACTGTGTTAACCCATTCCTTTTTCTGTAATCTTTTTGTATTAACAATGTCGTCTTTTCTTTCATTCTTAATTATTCTTTTAATTAAATCTTTTGAATAATTGTTCATCATTAGGCTAGATGTAATTAAATTTATTTCCCTTTTCATATCGTTTGGTTCACTGACAAGTTTTTGAGCTCATGTAATCATATTTTTGACTACTGTCACTTTGGTCGAGTGTGGATGTGCCGATTTAAAATCTAGAAATTTTCCTGAATTTGTCGGCTTTCGGAATATACTAATTTTTAAGCCATCATAATCTTTCCTTTCAACTAAACAGTCTACGAAAGGTAATTTGTTTTCAGGAGATTCCAACTGTTTGGTGAACTTGATTTTTTCATCAAAGTTGTTGACAAGTTAAAACAGTTCATCCAAATGGTCCCGTTTTATAATGACAAAGGTGTCATCTACATATCTTAACCATACTTTTGGTGCCTGAGAACATATTGAGATGATTAGCTGACAACTGATGATTACACACATATGAATCCCAGAATTTCTCTACTGGTGACAAATGTTTTTTCGGTGAAGTTATTGATTCTTAAGAAGATAATGATTTTTGTACCTCGAACATTTTGTTACGATGTTGGTTTTTGTGAGCCCCCGAATGCCCTGGTACGGTCGAGAGTGGAGAGAGTCTGCTCTTCCTCTCCAAATCCTCTTACATGGCCACGCGTACATAGCCTCTGTCAGAGAACTCCCACTCACTGCCTCTCGCCACTGAGGTTCTGTTAACGAAATTGAGAGAACGAAAAGCGAATCTCCGACAGGAGCTTTAACCGGGTTGGTGGACATGGAAGTTCCACCTACGGGAGTCGGAAAACCCTGATTTCAAACCGATGGTGCACATAGACTGGCTTCAGTATCCTGAGGGAACAAATGATATATGAACCAGTTGTTGGTCACCAACTACCATGGGACTGCATCTCCTCTCGATGTTCCACTGCCTTGTGGATCAGACCTTTAGGTCTAAGGCTGCGAGTGTGGGCCCCTAATAAGACCACATGCTTTGGATTGGGCACATTGGCAGCATCACATCCCTCACATAAATCAGATAAGATTTGTGCGGCGCATATGTATCTGGCACTTCTTTGTACCAATATTTATGTGTTTAAACAAATAATAATAATCGTTTTTGTGACTAATAGCAACTATGTCTAATACATCGAAATTTCAGTATTGGTTTGTGACGATTATTATGTTTGTAATTAAGACCATGAACTGATTGATGTTAGATTCCGCTCGCGGGATCGTAGATACGCAGTGCTGAAGAGTCTCAAATTAGAACGAGACGGCGGTTCAGTGCTTCCAAGTTTTTAATTGTGTTTTAATATAGGTCGGTTCACGATCTCAATCAAAATTCGAATTTGTTCCGAAACTTCATATGTCAGCCAGTTGTTTGTCAAAACGTTGAATCCTCTCATCATATTTAATTTTTTTTGTCAATCTCTTGTAACTAATCCTGTTAACAACGTTGTTTATGAATTTTATTTTTGATTTCAGCAAAGATGTAGGACAGCAACTGGGTCAACATCTATGTAAACTTGATCCATTTCAATTTCAAAGAATGAACATGATTTATAAACGAGTATGTCTGTCAATTGATACTATAAAGTTGATTCATTGATTGGTCAACACATGCAGTTTTATAAATGTCATTTTCTTAACCTCATAGTTATTTCAAAGTATTACCATATTGACATTACTATGGAGGCTTCTTCGACACTACGGCGTGCCTGAGAAGATAGTCAATATCATACGGAACTCCTATGATGGATTAAACTGTCAAATCGTCCATGGAGGACAACTTACCGACTCAGTCGAGGTAAAGACGGGTGTTAGGTAAGGTTGCTTAATCTCACCCTTTTTCTTTCTTCTGGTTATCGACTGGATTATAAAAACGTCAACATCTGGAGGAGAGCACGGGATACAGTGAACAGGCAGATGCAGCTGGACGATCTAGACTTCGCAGATGATCTGGCTCTTCTATCACAAACGCAACAACAAATGCAGGAGAAAACGACCAGTGTAGCAGCAGCCTCAGCAGCAGTAGGTCTCAATATAAACAAAGGGAAAAGCAAGACTCTCCGATACAATACAACATGCACCAATTAAATTACACTTGACGGAGAAGCTTTGGAGGATGTGGAAACCTTTGCATATCTGGGCAGCATCATTGATGAACATGGTGGATCTGATGCAGATGTGAGGGCGAGGATCGGCAAAGCAAGAGCAGCATATTTACAACTGAAAAACATCTGAAACTCAAAACAATTGTCTAACAACACCAAAATCAGAATTTTCAAAACAAATGTCATGACGGTTCTACTGTATAGGGCGGAAACTTGGGGAACTACGAAGGTCATCATCCAGAAGATACAGGTGTTTACTAATAGTTGTCTACGCAAGATACTTTGGATCCGTTGATCAGACACTATCAGCAGCATTCCACTGTGGGAGACAACAAACCAGATTCCAGTGGGTACACTTTGAGGAAATCACCCAATTGCCTCACGAGACAAGCCCTCACATTGAATCCTGACGGCCAAAGGAGAAGAGGAAGATCAAAGGACACATTACGCCGAGAAATAGAGACAGACATGAGAAAAATGAATAGAATTAGAAAAGAAGATTCAGGACAGAGTGTGTTGAAGAATGCTGGTCGGCGGCCTATGCTCCATCGGGAGTAACAGGTGTAAGTAACTAAGTAAGTATGACCATCTTGCGAGAACGATCCTTTATCTTTGAATCTTTTCTGATTTATTGATTTTTTTTCGTTTATTTGTTTCTTCCTACCATATATCATTTCAAAGAAACCCGTTAGACAATTTGGTGAAGTTCTTGAAAGTAGGACGTCTAGTCAACTCCATAATATTTTAGTAGCAATGTGTAAGTACTATCAATCTGGTATAATTTTTTTTATCGGGTAAATATAAGAGTTTTTATTGAATGGATCTCATTTTCAGCGTATATATCATTTACCTCATTTTGAATGCTTAAGAAAATACCTCCTGAATAACTACAGCATAATCCATGAATATTCACCTCATCCAAATAAGTTGTTAATAGGTATATGTAAACATGTTTAACAGTTATACTATATAGTGATATATATGTATAACTCCACGTGGAGTTCCTCTGGAGCTACTGCTAGTTCCAGATAAAAGAAAAGGGTTTGGTATAGGGTTAGCGACCCCATCCCATAGAAAACTAACTCTCTAAGAAAACACAGTAACCCGAAAAATATGTATCTACTGTTATAAAAATCACGTAAGAATTAATCAAAATACATAAACTATGGATTCGCTGATGAGATTTTCGATGAAAATAAAAACACAATGGTGGAGAAGCTTTGTAGCTAAGGTGGATGATTTTGATGATAGCTCATGACCAAACCATCCAGCTCAGTGAACAAAGCTCTATTAAAAAAAAACAATGTTTTTTTGGTAAGTTTCTGTTATTATGTAAATGATCCAGTACAATAAAAGCTCTATTTCATTAGTCGGTTATCTACAACGTAGGACCAGGCTCATTTATGCATCGGTCCAAGTTGCCATACCCCGTTGGCTAAACAAGATCAACACCGAATTCATAGAAGTAGTTAATTTAGTGGTGGTAAAATATAAAATATAGGTTGTAAATAAGGATATATTACAGGAAGAAAGGCAGATATGAAGCAATTTTAATCTCAAGGTTTAAGGGAAGATAAAGAGTGTATACACATACGCCATTTTGGTTGATTCTGAGCCATATCACCTAGAGTCTCCAACCATTGGTTAAGATAGCCACGATAGTCAGGTACTAATCAACCACCACTTCCTATTTTTGATCAGGTGAGGGATATGCTTCTTGACGTGTCTTGTATAGTGTCGACATGAAATACATAGTTTACTTGGCATAAATAAAACACGAAAATTACCTGATTTTTATTCATCTACTTAAAATCATGGTAAACAATTTTGTGGTTGAAAATAAACCTTAATATTTAAAGCAACATCTAAGAAATCTTCGTTTTCATAAGCTTGTCTCAGCCGTCTGAGGCGATTGCTATCCGGATCTAAAAGCTAGAGCTTTAAATCCCAAAAAAATATGCCCAGCCACTCCTTTTACACTGGCCAACTTCAGGGTCAACTTGTTAATAATATGGTGACGTAATTTGATTAATGTTTAATTATTTTATCTACACATCTTACTATTGTCATTACCATTATTATCACACTTGCTAACCTTTCTAGAGAAATTTATTCAGCATCCATCCTCATCTACTATATCTGACCTAATTCATATTATTCTATATATTACGTAATTTCTGATTTGTAATCCCATTTTTCTATCTCTCACCCCCATGTCAACTATATATATTCTGATCATTTATCTCACAATTTCATTTCACTTATAAACTGATCCAAGTTAACACTTTATATATTAGTCATTCCAACATTAATGATTTGAGTCAATTGAGGCTAGACCACCATCGAAAACCTGGAAGCACTGGACGGCCGTTTCGTCCTATTATGGGACTCCTCAGCAGTGCGCATCCACGAACCCGCTCTCGCGAGATTCGAACCGTTGGATGCCAGCTCAGTGGTCTATCGGTTAAGGGCTCCGGCTCGAGACTGGTAGGTCCTGGGTTCGAATCTCGCGAGAGCGGGTTCGTGGATGCGCACTGCTGAGGAGTCTCATAATAGGACGAAACTGCCGTCCAGTGCTTCCAGGTTTTCGATGGTGGTCTAGCCTCAATTGACTCATGATCTTAACTATAAAATTACTAAATCTCCACAAAAACCCCCCTTGTGATTAATGATTTGATTATATTTTATATTCAGATAGGGGCTTTGTGGAGATTTCAGTATTTTCATAGTTCAAAGCATGAGTCAATTGAAGGTAGACCATCATGGAAAACCTGGAAGCACTAAGTGGCCATTTCGTTCTATCGTAGGACTCCTCAGCAGTGTGCATCCACGACCTCGCCTCGCGAGATTCGAACCCAGGACCTAACAGTGTAGCGCTAGCGCTTAACTTCTAGTACCACTGAGCCGGCATCCGATGGTGTTTGTGTCTAACTTCAACCAATCCACGAAGTTGAGCAACCGTTCATCAATTGTCTTCAGTGCGTTCCTATCTCACAACAGATGTGGTTTGAAATCCACTGGTCACTGCTTCTCAATCCTTGGTGGTCTAGCTTCAATTGAATCATGCTTTCAACTATGAAAATACTGAAATCTCCACAAAACCCCTTCTGAACTTTTATTTCAAACAGGATGATTGATCTAGTAACACACTTATCAAATTATACTCATCGTTGGCTTGACGTTTTATTGAGCTCCGTTGTGTAGTTCAGCACAACTTCTATCTATGTATATTGAATTTCAGATAATTACTCCATTAACAAACTAATGTACTTTGCTACGTTCATTCATGATGAGCTTCATAAAGAACTTATTGATGTTCTGGATGTTCAACGTTTTCTACTTTTCCGTTCTGAAGTAAGTTCATACAGATTACTTATAACATTATCAATGTTAACATTTATTCAATTTATTTGGACGGAAGTATAAAGGTGAGAGATCTTGATAATTTGTATCTATATAGATTCACATGTCTTTCAAACCATGTGAATCATATAGTAAACACATTTTTCTGGGGTTGACGAATAATCATTTGTGCTGTAATAAATTCGACATTCTAGAAGGTAGAGAAAGAGAGGAATACCTAGTGATCGGATTCAGTTATTGAACTTTGGATCAGTGTTTTCGTGGTTTATACTATTCCAGGTCGTGTACAAAACATGTCGAAAGTTTTTTATCTTGGTGTAATGATTCCCCATTATCTCTCTTGGTCTTCTAATGTTTTACTGCTATAGATGAAAGTTTTCCGTGTGACTTACTACATAAATGAACTACATGGTTTTGGCATTAAAGAATATTCAATTTTACGATTTGTAAATTTTCGTATACTATTTATTATTCATTATTGTTCTTCATTATTCTTTCTTTTTGAGAAGAGATATTTATTAATTGCACAGACTGCTGAAAGGAGGTTTCAGGGTGTGTGATAAATCTTTTGAGGTTATTATTATAGTTCTAAATAAATATTTAAAATCATGCAAACTCCTGTCAAGTGTTATGTAATCAGCTACTATTCATCCACATCATTCTTATCTTATATTAGAACCCATGCACTCAAGCAAAGGCATGAAAGCCCCGAAATACCCTGGTACGGCTGAGAGTGTGGAGAGTCTGCTCTCCCTCTTCAAATGCTCTCACATGGCCACGCGTATAAAGCCTCTGTCAGGGAAGTCCTACTCACTGCCTTCTCGTGGCATTACTGTTGTTTGTGAAGTGGAGAGGACGAAAGGCGAATGTTCGGCGCTTTAACCAAGTTGGTGCACACGGAAATTCCACCTTGGAGAGTTGGAAAACTCCGATTCCGAACCAATGGTACACATGGGCTCCACTGTCATAAGTGAATGTTGTAATGATCCTTATTTTCTTCAAAGTTTTTCATTCAATGTCCTACATTTCTTTACTTCTATGGAACGAATAAGCCATCTAACAGATATTCATCAACAATTTCATTGCATTAACAGTTTTCATACAATTTCTATTAGATCATTTTATCTGTGTAAAAATTGAACTAACATTCCATGTTCAGGGTTTATTTTAACCTTGATGGGGTAGATACATCATTATTGGCTTGCAAGCACCGTTTTGTATACTCAAACGTCTGAGCAAATCCTTGTAAATTAAAGGTTGTGCTTAATAAGCCGATCATTAGATTGGATCACGTTTTGTACCTGATATTGATTATTTTAATGATAATTGTTATGAATTACCGTTTATCTACATTTTTGGTTCAGAAAGAGTATTGTGGAGATTTCAGTATTTTCATCATTGAAATCATGAGTCAATTGAAGCTACACCATCATGAAAACCTGAAAGCACTGGAAGGCCATTTCGTCCTATTATGGGACTCATCAGCAGTGCGTTTTGCCTTGTATTTTTGTTTCAACTGCATTTTAATGAAAAGTATAAGTCGTATTTATGATTCTTACTTTATTGTATTTCAGATAGATTTGCATACAATAGATAAGGTGTATAAAGCTAAATATGGAATATATCTGTCGGATGATGTGAAACGAATTTACTATGGTGAATATGCTGATGCTTTGTTAGGACTTCTGAAAAAGAAGAAATCCCAGATATATATCAACATTCAATACCATTATCATTACCTCCATTACTTCACGCGATTGAACATTGAGTGATGTTCATTCTCTTTGATACCTTCGTGGACGTTTTTCAAGTAACTTGTATGTACGGACAAGTTCTTGAAGTTTATGTTGCTTACAAAATGTCAGTAGTAAAGTTATGTAAACGAATAATTCTTTTGAATTTAACGCTTGATTATATAAAAAAATAGATGCCAGTCAGTTTAAACAAATTTGTTTAAACTCTAGGGATAAAAACTCTGCCCTGGATGGTTTGATCGTGGACATTTCATCGTTCTTCTGAATGACATCATCAGTGAAAACTTCAGGTAGAAGTGAAGTGTTCGAATTCCTTCGCATACAGCTCATAGCTTGTCCTGTAGACCTAGGTGTTCATTGGTTTTTGTTGACCATAAACCTATCATTGTTTACTTCTTTATCTTCGTTGTATGTCCCATTGCTTTAGTTTATGGTTCTATGTTTGTTCATAATTTAAAAAACTATTTTTGTTTTATACTAGGAAAGATGATCTGAGGGTGCACTGTCGAGGCAATTATTTCATTACTATAAGATGTATCGTTCAATGTTTATATCGTTCATTACACTATGTTCATTGCACTATGTTGAGATATGATGGTGCTTGGAGGTGGTCAACAGGAAACCCTGGACCCGGGTTTCGTGCTACTTGGCACTCGTCAGCAAGGTGTACCTGTAAACTTGGGGGAACTGATGCTCCCTAATGGATTCGGTCCCGTGTCACTCAGCTTCACAGTCACTCTATCCATATTCATACTCTGTTAGTATGATAGTAAAAATGTTTCAAACTAGTGATTTCATATAAAACTTGGTTGAGAGGCTTTTCTGTGGAGATTTCAAGTAATTTTTATTTATAGCTGAAATCATGAGATAATTGAAGCCAGATCACCGTGGAAATCCTGGAAACACTAGTCGGCCGTTTCATAATACTGTGGGACTCCTCAGAAGTGCGCATCAACGATCCCGCCTCACGAGATTCGAACCGAGGACCTACCAGTCTCGCGCCGGAGTAATTGACTGATAGACCACTGAGCCGACCGGCATCCAACGGTGTTAATGTCTAACTTCAACTAATCCACGAAGTTGAGCAACCATTTCACCAATGTCTTCAGTGAGTTGATATCTCACAACAGAACTAGTTGAACTCCACTGGTCATTGCTTCTCACTAGAACTCCAGGAAATACCTCATGGAGCAGTCACTAATGAGCATATGATCGGTCAAGTGCTTCGGCGCGAGACCAGTATGTCCTGGGTTCGAATCTCGCGAGGCCAGATCGTGGATGCGTACTGCTGAGGAGTCCCACAGTAAGACGAAACGGCTGTCCAGTGTTTTCAGGTTTTCCACGGTGGTCTAGATTCAATTGACTCATGATGTCAACTATATATAAAACTTGATTAAGCCAAAAACAGAAGGATTAAATATCTAAAGCAATTAGTTCAATTGATAAATTTCGATAGTGTATTATCAGAAGACGAAGATTATCAGATATATGTGATGAGATATTAACGTAATACATTTTGGACAATCTGATCACATGCTATCGAGGTTGAATATTGCTAGTTAGAGAATAGTGAATTATCGACGCATAAAATCCGTACAAACAATCTAGAGTCTTTGTCGGTTCTTCTCCCCACCTAACCCTGCCTATTAAGTGCAGAACATCAATCTCAGACTCAACTATATGATACATGTATTTCAAGCTTATTGGGTTTACATACAAACAAAAATGACAACATCGCTCTATAAAATAGAGAATGACATTTGTATAAGATATAGCCAAAAGTGTCTGTGAATGTAAGAGGATGTAATTAATAGACTAGGCATAACTGTAGAACGGTAAAGCGTATAATGATAACACATGGATCAAAATAAAGCTTATAACTAGAGGAACATGAATATCTATCGTTTAGTTGCTTAATCATCATATAATAAAAATATATGTATCATATTGGTCCATAAACTGTTCTCACAAGTTACCATTCATTATTGTCGTCGGGATATAACACATATCTTCACTTAATATTGTTTGTTTGAATCTTTCCATTGATGTGTTAGGACTGCAACTGGTCAGTCTCTAATTGGCATATGTGCATGCTAAATTCACAAGCATGGTAAGCAAAGATGGATAGTGGCTAGTAGTGGAATCCAGGACGAGCGTTTCATCCTATTTGGGACTCATCAGCTGGATTTACCTGCATCTTACAGTTGATGTTAATTCTGGGACTCGAACCCAGTACCCTTCACTTCAACTCTGAGATGCAGTTACATCCAGCTGACGAGCCCCAAACAGGATGAAATGCGCGTCCTGAATTCCACTGCTAGCCACTATCCATCTTTGCTTATAACACATCTCTGTTATAAACTTTTAAGAGGGAATATGAACAACGTTACCTAAACGTGTTTTGGTGATCCACTCCTACCTAATGACAGTTATGTTCAGCTTATAGGTCTACTTCAAGTCGATTCTTTTTTGATGCGTTTGTAGAACAAAACTATGAACGGGTTATACAAATTTTATTAACACGAACAAATGCTCAACGTCAACATATTGTACATCATTACAAAACTTTTGAAATGGGAAGTTTTGGAATAACGACCAACCCTTTATTAATATATTTTGTACTCACACTTCCTTTCTGTGTATGTCATTTATTGTTTATTTATTTAAACACATAGATGTTGGTGCAAAGAGGCACCAGATATATATGCACCACTCAAGTATCATTTGATTTGTGTGAGGGCTGTGATACTACCCGGGTGGCCAAAACCAAGCAGGTGGTTTTCTTCTGGGGTCAAACCCGGAGCCTTTGACCTAAAGGTCTGATCCACAAGGCAGTGCAGCATCTTAAGGAGATGTAGTCCCATGGTAACTGGCGACCAACGATTGATTCAAACGTCATTTGTTCCCTCAAGAAACTGGAGCACATGTACACCATTAGTTTGGAATCGGGGTTTTCCATGTACACCAACCCGTTTAAAGCGCCGGAAATTTGGTTTTTTGTTCTCTGAATTTTGTAAACAACAGTATTACCACGAATAGGCAGTGAGTAGGACTTCCTGGAAGAGGCTATATACGCGTCGCTATGTGAGAGCATTTCGAGATTGAGAGCGGACTCTCCCCACTCTCGACCGTACCAGGGCATTCAGGTGCCACATAAGAAATGTGGTACTGTTCACTCCCACGTTTAATGGACTCATTTTGTGAATAGCATGGTTTTCGAAAGTTTATATTCTCACATTATTCAAGGTTAATATACATCTTTGATGGAATTTATTTTAAACGTAATGGCGATGTTTAAACTTTAATCTTCGTAAACACACTATACCTTCTATTTGTATCATAGAGTTTCATAACAAGAAGTATATCTGATGCATAATAAACACGGATTACAATTTAGGCGAATATTCGTCAAGTTTCGAACGAATTGCTTGACAAAAATTGGCCGCCGAGTATAGGGAAGTCATTATATGTGAAAAAATTATATTTGAAATAGTCTCAGCGATTGAAATTTAAATAATTCCAACGTTTCGTTCAGCTCAGTTGTCTGGAATTCTTCAGGGTAATAATCAAAATCAAAATCATCAAAGAAATATATAGCTGAAAGCATGAGTTAGTTGAAGCTAGACCACCAAAGAAAACACTGGACGGCCGTTTCGTCCTATTGTGTGGCTCCGCAGCAGTGCATGTCCACGACCTCACCTTGCGAGTTCTGAACGCAGGATCTGCCAGTCTCGCGCCAGAGCACTTAACAGATAGTCAATCTTTCTTTATGAGCGTTGAAAACTTTCTGAAGTATTTCGGCCCTTTCGAAATAAATCATGTGTCCCGTTTCTAAAGCATGTAACGCTATCGCAGACTTATTCTTAAGTTTCCTTATTACAACACCGAATATCATTCATTAATAACTTATCTTACATATACATACACATACACAATTCATCCAGTCTCCTTTTATTTCACATCGTTGAACTTTTCACTTGATTCTCATTCAGCTGATTCATATTATCTTTCATAGTTGAAATCATGAGTCAATTGAAGCTAGACCACCACTGAAAACCTGGAAGCACTAGACGGCCGTTTCGTCCTATTATGGGACTCCTCAGAAGTGCGCATCCAGGATACCGCCTTGCGAGCGAAATTTGAACACAGGACCTACCAGTCTTCAGCGCAACAGCACTTGACCGATAGACCACTGAGCCGGCCGGCATCCAACGGTGTTATTGTCTTACTTCAACCAATCCATGAACTCCTTTTTCTTAGGAATAATATATTTGTAAAATCTCAGCGAATGAATTTGAAGTAAATCCAATGTTTCACCTGGCAAGGAATTAATTCCTTGAAAAAGCTTGGACCAGATTGTCAGGCGAAACATTGGATTTACTTCAAATTCATTCGCTGAGATTTTACAGATAAACATTTTTCCTATTTAATGTCTTACATCAACTCGGTGCTTAAATACTGTGAAACTATTCGCTCTAATTTAGACGAAAGTTCTTATACAAACTCCTTTTTTCTGATTTGAAACATTGATTTTCTGACTAAACCATGAATTTTATTGGTTTTAGGAAAGATACTGAACAACAATTGAGTAAACTTTTTTGTAAACTTAATCCATTTCAATTAGAAGCATTAGAAATGATGTATCAACAAGTAAGTATATCAACTGATACTATCGGCTATTTTGATATCAATTTCAGTTTCAGATTAGAAAGGACAGGAGGCTTGATAGCCTGTGTTAGTCCTGGAAGTGATGGTCTCTCAGTTGATCCAACTTTCGTTTGAAAGAGTCGACGAATGGAACCTCAACCATGTGCTGAGGTAATGAATTCCACTCGTTGATGATTCGATGAGAAAGTTGATAGTCAGCTGACAAAAAACCCTTCCTGGGTTTATGAACGTTTTTGGAGTATCCTCGTAAATTTTCTGTTTTGGAACACAAGAAAACTGAGGGCATATCAGTTGCAAATTTATCACTAAGCAATTTGAAAACTGTAGTCAAGTCGCCTCGGATTCTTCGATATGACAGCGGGAATAGGTTTAGCTTGGTCAGTCTAGTATCATACGGGCGCTTCGCTATTCCGGTAGTCAGCTTAGTTGCTGTTCTCTGAACCCTTTCCAAGAGCTCGCTGTCTTTTTTTAGGTAGGGGCTAGCCGCTTGTATGCAGTTATCAAGTTTAGGACGCACGAACATTGTATACAAAGTCCAAAACGTTTTAGCGTCGATATGAGTAAAAGCCTTACGTATGGACCATAAAGTTCTAAAACCTTTGGTGGCTATTGCACGGAATTGTGCAGTAGTCTTTTAGTCTTGACTAACGATGACTCCTAAGTCATTATGTGTCTGGACAATAGGTAGCTCAATGTTATTCATATATATTAGAAACCTTAATTATGACAGCTTTTCTGTTTGATCGTATGTATGAAGTTTGCACTGAATATTTTAAAACAGTATTAGGTACATTTTATTATTTGTAGTCACTATTATTACTAATACTATCAGTACTAATAATAGCTTTATTCAACACTATATATTTCATATAATATAGAATTTTATATAGTTGAGATCATGAGGCTATTGATGCTAGACCACCATCGAAAACCTGAAAGCAGTGGACGGCCGTTTCGTCCTATTGTGGGACTCCTCAGAAGTGCGCACCCACGATCTCGCCACGCAAGATTCCAACCCAGGACCCACCAGTCTCGCACTAGAGGAGTTAACCGATAGACCACTGAGCCGGCCGTCATCCAACGGTGTTAATATCTGACTTCAACCAACCCACCGTTTTGAGCAACCGTTGAGAAACCGAGTGCGGGATCGTGGATGGGTATTGCTGAGGAGTCCCATAATAGAACGAAATGGTCTAGATTTTCAATGGTGGTCTAGCTTTAATTGACTCATGATTTCAACTTTGACAATATTAATAAACTTAAATTTCACCTAAATCATTTCAGATACTTATTCTGTAAACAAACCAAAGTATTTTGCTACATTATTTCATGATGTACTTCATAAAGAACTCATCAGTGTGTTAACCGCTCAACGTTTACTTATTTTCCGTTCAGAAGTAAGTTTATATGGATGAATCTTTTCTAGTTATACTTAATTCATTTTCAGTTTAAGTTTGTTATAAGGCTATTTTGATGTAGGTTTGTTCTCTGAGCTAGATAGTTTGATCGTGGAGCTTTCATCGTCCTTCTAAATGACATCATCAGCACACACTTCGGATTATAAGGCTAATTAATATCTTTCAGTTCATCTAATCCTTTTTCGAATGTGTATACTTAACAAACTCTAGTTATGTATTGAGTTAATTCATTTCTAACTAGGTTAATTTGAATCAAAATGGAGGAGTTATCTGACGTTTTATTTTTTCTTGCATTTTGCTTATTTACAAATCAATATTCTGGAATACGAAACGACGATATGTCAGATGCATAATGGGCTTTAGATATGTGATGATTGTGTTCACGTTACTTTGGGTCATTCTTAATGGCGATTTGCAATGCTTGCACTGCTCTTTTATATTGTATCAGGAACTTTGGAAACTTTCCAAAAAAATTACAATGATTTATCGATAAAGAGCTAAGCGACAATCTGTATTCTTCAGTGATAAATCCTTTATCTCTTCGACTGTAACGTTGATGTAGTAGTATGTAGCACTTATGCAGTCGTACGTTGATAGAGGAAATAGGTTACCAGAACACCCAAACAACCAAACAAATCAATCTTTCTGGAAGCATTTATTATCCGTACATGTCAACATGAGTATCCATGTATGTAAGAAAATTATATATGGATGAAAATTATACAACAACTCCGCCTGTAGTTCCTCTGGGGCTTCTGTCGGTCCCAAGCCCGGTTAAAGGAGGAGGGTTGGGCTTCGGGTTAGCCACCCCGTCTCGCAAAAAACCAACTCACTAAAAAAACCCTAACCAGAAAATTATATAACATAGACAATAACAAAACATCAAAGGTGTTAGAAATAAGTAGTTATGTGACGAACAAGCAAAAGTGGTGACAAGGAAATAGTTGAGTAAATCTCACCAATAAATTTGAGTCAAAAAATCATTATAATCCGTCAGCACAGCAGTTCTAGGTAGGATCCATGAATAATCGTATTCAACTATGTAGGGTGTGAGACAGTTATCAACCTCAGGAGCGCAATTCAGTAAAGTGACTGAAGTTAAATATTTAAACGGCTGATTTCTAGCTTAGCGATATATAGGGATTAAGGGTTGGTTTATGAGGTCAGGTAGTAGTCGTGAGTTCTATTTCTTTTGATGAGATTGTGACTGCACAACGCTGAGGAGTTCTGTACTCAGATGAAACAGCCTTAAGATACTACCAGGTTTCAAACGCTTATGATTTAGAAACTATGGCGATTCTATGATAGCCACAAATCCTTATCAAGATGGAATTATTGAACAAGGAAGGAGTCAAAAATCAAGTAATCATGTATTTAAATGAATGAAAGCTCTGTAACGCAATTCATGATTTCTACTGAGGTTCGCATCAACTGCCCTTCGATTTTTTTACCCGAATATGAATCAACATGCTGTACATTTGCTCCTCACTATTCATTTGAACAAAAGTCTAAAACGAGTTTCTAACTTTTCCAATTACATTTCAGGTAGATTTACAATTAGTATGTGATATATATGAAGCGTTGTATGGAATATATTTGTCAGATGATGTCAAACAGAAGTACTTCGGTAAACAAGATAATGCATTGACAAATCTTTGAGGTCAGAAGAAACACCTGTTGTTTATTAGTTGTCAAAGTAGCTGTTTGGATAAAACAAATGATTAACCAGACACATCGATGAGGCATGATATAACAGCTAACAAAACTAGTTTGTTTGTAAAACGTATGTACTTGACACTTCTCCTTTGAGCTATATCGTTGTATATTGATTATGGTTTTCATTCTGTCATACATAATCTACTATTGAATAAACCCTCTGAGTAAACTGTAGTAAGCTCTGATCGCTGTAAGAAAGAAACTATGCGGTGGTCGATATTCAATATTATCCCTTAACTTCGTGTATTGTTCATTGTGATAACCGTAACTCGATAACGTCCTAACGGTGTATAAATCAGAAGGCGAATACGAAGGGTTGATTGCGTTTTTTATTGGACCACACACAGATATCCAAATTTACAGGCACGTTAAGCAAACATGAAAGAGTAGTGCCGTAATGCAGGCGAGTGAGTGAGAGATCAATTGATCGAGTAAGCGAGTAAGTGAGTACAGTACAGTGCACTGAACAGGCGTACATAATAAAGGTACAATAGTATAGATAGGTTGTTGTTGTTGTTGTTGTACGAATGACTGTCCGTTAAATAAGTTAACAAAAGAGCTTAGCCAAATTAGATGTAAATAAACTCAATTGTATGTGAGCTGCTATAACCATAAACGCGAGACTTGTGGATTATAAACGAATTACTGTTGTGCATAATATTACTTCAGTCCGTGCAAACAAAAAGTTAAAGTATTTCACTATGAAGTTGAATTCTAGGAGACGCTCCAACCACTCACAGGGAAATCACAAGAGACGGAAATGACCATACTGATGAATGATCTAAATGCCAGACTCAGAATGGACAACAACGGTTATGAAGATATCATGTGACGACATGAACTGGGAGGAAAAAATGAGCATGGTGACAGATTTGATAGTTTATGTTCATTTAATAAAATGATTATAGGTGGCAGTATATTCCCATACAAACGTATTCACAGAGCTACATAGGTCTCATCGGATCACACTACACAGAACCAGATCTATCATATTTGCATCAGTAAAAAAATCGGAAGGATAATGGGAGACGTAAGAACCAGGAGAGGAGCTGACATAGTTTGAGGTCGTCACCTGGTGGTTGACAGGATGAAACGGTGACTGACGAAGGAACAAACAAATGGAGATATAACATAACAAAGGTTCAGTACAACATTTATTCTAGATACTGACATAATCAACGAATTCAGGATAGCTCTCAATCGCAAGTTCCAAGGCTTACAATATCTACTCAAAAGAGAAGAAATTACTGTGTGAAGTGTTCTTATGCCTTGTCAATTACCACATGACTAAATCGTCAATTAGAACACCAACGTATATGACCTTGGAGCCATTTCAAATCGTTGATCAATCAGTCATTTTGGTACATTAACTTTGGACATATTTCTGCCACATACTTTTCCCAGCAAATATGCTGGTACTAACATCATGTATTTGAAAACTCACTTTATTGTTTTTTTATGAATTAATAACATTTTTTTTAAAAATTACATGCATCCCTGAAATCAACTGAAAGTAGACGATAGTGTTTACATCGTCTTCATAGGTTTTCTTAGTTCTTCACTGAATTTCTCTGAGGTTAATGAATTGAAATATTCAATAATGAGATGAGATAACATTGTGATAACAGGTAAACTAAGCAGTCTGAATTGCTTGCAAATACTGAAGTATAAAACCGTAGATCTTTTATGTATTCACTTCTGTAAATACAATCGAGTAAAAGGATTGAATTTGCGAAACATCTTCAAGCTCCTAGAGGAAATATTCTAATTTTCATCATGTATTCTTTCACTGTTCATTATGATTATAACAAACTTTCCATACTATTAACTAAATCACGAATAAAACAATCTTCGTACATAACTACATTTCAAGTGAAAGACTACTGACAGCTCAACAGTTAATCTAAGCTGAAAATGGGCTCATCTTGTTGAAGCGTGAGTGAAATGTTTTGTCAGTATCCTACGCCTAAATATCTATCATGAATCATTTTTACACATGTAGGCGGTTAATGAGTGTCGAAATACATTTAATAACAAATGGGTACTTTGTTGAATCCTGACCTGATTTAGCCAGTAGTTTTTGTCATAAACGAAATGATCAGTGTGCAATTTTTCCTAGACTGTCGACAAATACTTCAAAAGCCTGGTAAGTGATAACTCACTGTTAATCAAGTGTGATTACTTGATGTCGTTTTACTTTATGAACTGATGTGTATTCACAACGCGAAGTGTTTACAATTGCTAGTTGTCAAGATGACACCATTGTCCAACCTTAGAACAATCATTAGGCAGGCAAACTGTCTTTAGGTATACTATAGATGATAAGAATTAGGCAATATATAAGTACTTCGTGATCTTCTCATCAACATTGTTTTGGTCACCTACCTATGTAACCGCAACATTTGTTCAGGTATCAATTTCATAAAGATGAATAAGTGCTATTGTCGAACAGCAAATAACGTTTTAATAATACACAGCAATCACTATTCACACGAGCACTGATTGCAGAGCGAAATAGAACATATGTCTAAAACATTGAATCGCATTGGTAGCCGAGATAATATAAATATTTGATGAAGTGTAATATTTCATTGGTTGCTGAAAGGCAGATGAAATCATTTATAACAAGTGAGAAGTGGTTTGTCTGATGCACTCAGGAAACGTCACTTCACTGCTGGTCACTCTCTCACCTCCACATAACTGTCTGGTGCACTCAGACGAATCGACGACACAACTGTGCATACATTGTGGAACTATTTCCTACATTATAGGAATGCTACACTTACTTTGAATACTCAGTAACAGTGTACATAATGATTGTAGTCCACTTGTGTACTCCTAAGAAAATAGAAAAATTTCATTGATAGTCTTGCAAGGTTTCCGGATTTTCTCTCTTTCGAAACATACAATATAACTGATCTATTGTTATAGAAATGTAACGGAATTCCAGTGTCACTGAAGTTTTGTTTGCAAGTCCTTGAATAGCGAAACATTTAGCATACAGATCCTTCAGATCTCATGTGAAATGAATCATTTTGTTCACACTGACCAATATGATTACCACTGTATATGTCATCGACCAGTCACGATACTGTTCTGAATTCTTAGACGTAGTAGTTGGAATGTTGCACAGGGAAGTGACGGGATCTATATGTTTTACTTTCAAGTTCAACTACAACATAGGAAGCCATGAGTAAGGACTTTCGTTCAAATGTAAACGAATAGTTCCTTTCACACTGAAAATAGTTTGATCAGAATTTCATAATGATGATGGTTTATGAAGATCAAAATATTTCGAGAGTACAATTCTTATAGTAGATGACGTCCTATGGTGCGGGGTATTGGGTTTCATTAATAGGATTGTTGTTAGTCACATTGACCTGTAGTTGAAGTCACTTGTAATCCATGGGACCGATTTATTATTGAAGAACCATTGAAGTGAATACCGTGAAATAAATGTGGAAGACATTTGATAACATTATGGATCCTGTTTTGAGCACACGCTAAGACATATGTTATTCATCCACAGATTATCTTTCATCTTAGCTATGACATACTCATCTCGTGTAATTATAGGTCTAATTGCTTAACATCAAATTTACAATGACTTGTCTACACACACACATGATTCCAATGATGATGTGAATGTGTTATATCACATCGACTGTATTAGTTAGTCAAATGAATCAAACCACTCAAAAATTGAAAACCTCAAGCGGACGAATTTATTCCACCACAATGATCGATTACACGCTTTCTGCCCAGATTCTTATAATTTCTCGGTGTCACTTGTTAACTGATTTCCAGTTCTTTTCGGAAATCATCAAATGTATTGGTCTGTCAGTTGTAGCTTTGTTCCCGTTTATTCATTGATTAATCAATACCTGAAGTGAAGACTAGTTTTCGGGAATTGTAACACACATTTTAAATTTTCTCGATCATAATTTTAACACGTATAGCACGAAAAAGGTTTCATATTGATTTCTTTTCAATAACAATCAATTAGTAACCGTCCGGAATGAAGTGCTGACCAAAGTAGACATAAAAAACTCGAAATTGTATTCATGAGAAGCTTTTTGAGAGAATGATGGTATTATGATCACTATCAAAGGTCGAGATCAATGGAAATTAGTTTCAATTGATGTGAAAATCTTTGATCTCTCAACATTGATGAGAAGACTGGATCACTAAATACCTAAACTGAATATGATAAAACACTTACACCCCCTATTTTCTTTTGATTACTTCTATCTTAATCTTCACATCCATCATTCCCAATTCGTTTTTCGTAATTACCTTGATAACATACCTCTGATTACGTATTGTATTCACACAACAAAATTGTTATGATTATTATTGTAGTGAACAAGAACACAAGTGTAGACAATCGAACGTATTGTGAGCACACAATTACAGAATATCTCACTAAAATCTGACAACCATACAGGAAACAGTTAATTTACAAACTATCTGTCGATAGTCTCAATCTCGACTGTTACTTCTGCAAATATCAATACATTGTCTCTGATTTCATTGTTCACACCTTTTCGTATTAATCGCGTTCCGTTCCTGTTCTTTCGTTATCGGTCTTCTACTGAAATACACTCAATGCCTAACCATCGTTATATTCTACTTACGTGGATATAAGAAAAGTTATTTGAACGTTGATGAACTGACCATACATATAAATAATAATTAGTAGATAGATGGATAGATAGATATGTGGATAGACTGGCAATGCCGATGAATGAAATCAGTCGTTCATTCGTCAATGCGTACTCTGTGTAAACTGTGACAAAATACACAACACTACTTGCTCATCTGATGAGTTGGTAACGATATCACATCGATAACAATCTAGACCATCTATTTTTACTGAGACAGTTTCAACTATGTGTAAATGATGACCCCTGAAAAAGTAGACATGTTTACTGACTTCCAACACGTATTCGAATTACACCACAAGATTCTCTCTCATTCTTTCTGTTTTCCACGGATCATTCAACATCTTGACATCTTGGAGAGATGTGATAAGATCCTGAAAATTTGGTTGTGTTATTTTGAGTAATTCGTGGGTTGTTATATAAACTCGTATCGACCAAAAAGTTTTGAGAATTATTCAGCTTGATGTGTTTGATCTTAAGTGTACAATGATAAGGGATGAAATATTTATGAAATCACATGTACAATTAAAACTATTTCGCTAATTTACACGTTGTGTATGTATTTGACCTGGTACGTTTACTATGTTCTCGATAATATAAGGATCGTTGTATTGTAATTTCTACTGATGACCCATCCAAGCCGACCCAATGGTCTTGAAACTAGGCATTCACACGCGAGACCGAAGTCCTTGTTTTCCACATTCGAATGCTGGTCGTGGATGCACATAGTTGAGAATTCCCATATTAGAGAGAACCTGTAGTCCAGTACCACCAGTTTCTCAATGGAGGTCTAGCTAAGATCGGTTCGTCATTTAAACTGATAATCTAATATTGGTTATATAGGAAATGAGTTTACAGATTCAAAAAATTGAACTGTATTCATATTTCAGTTAAATTTATACATCAGATGGTATGCGACATCGAATTCGCTGCCATAAGTCTAATACGATAGTTATGAAAAGTAAAGGTTAGTATAGACATGGCTCAAATAATATTCTTAAGACTTTCTACAATTGACATACGGCGTGATAGTGCACACTTGAAGCGCAAAGCCAAATCACGATTTCTTAATCAGGAAGTGGTAAGTAAACTTCATGGAACTGTGAGAGGATTTGTTTACAGAAAGCTTTGATGAAGTGACCACACTGCAAACTTCTACAGCTAGTCCTCTACTTCAAAAGTACAAACCTAATTACACTTCTCGTAACATCAGTTCAGCGAATCCTCAGTCTTAATTTCATAAACGGAGAATAAGTTGTTTAGGAAATAGCTCTTATTGAACTTACATATTCAGTGAGATTTGTTGACAACAACACAAAAATCAATATTCAAAAACAATCAGCTACCTATCCTATGCTCACTCTACTATTCAGCTGCACTTGTATACATATTTTGTAATTTACAACCTATTCATTGAACTAAAATTGTCGCTGTCCTCCAGTTGACTCATATTAGTCAACAATCCAAAGAAATATCACTCACATCTTACCATTTGCATAGATATTTATAAATTCAACTCCTCAAATGGAGCCTGATACATAAGTAGTTCAATTAGCATTTTATCCAATAGAGTTCAGATTCATTGTCCATCTTAATTGATCACATACACAAATCAGTGATGGCTATGAGAGTGCGTAATGAGAGTAACAGTATTTATTACTATTCAATAAGGAGTTTCGACGATGTAGAAAAAATTTCATTGTTTCTGCTGAATCTATCCTAACGAGTGACAGACTAGAAAATAAGTTAAGCATGGGGATCATCAGACGATTCGTTGATTCCGATTACGCTATCGCAAATATCATCACCTAACAACAATGATATTATTGGTATAAAATTATATTTAAACTATTCATTTCAATGTTATTGACGAGTACTCGTTTGAATATTGGACAATGATATTTTGTCAAGTCACATCTAAGTTGAGTTATTTTCTAACCATTTTCATTTCAACAAGCACATGTTCATTCCTTAGATCAGTTGGCAAGTATATAGACAATGTATTTCCCTTCATTTCAGTAGTTAAATTGTTTGGATTCAGATTGATTGAATATCCATTTGGATAATGCACAGATAACGGTATGTAAATTTCTGCAATTAAATTCTGTTTCTCACTGTACTGATTTCTCGTCTGGTTTGTAATGAAGGAGAAACTATATTCTCCAGTTTTATGATTGAAATGTTGCTTCAGAAATCTTCCATTTGTTGACTGAGGATAGGGACGAATGAAAGACTGCACCTGTGGGTGTGAGAGAGAATTGGGAGAATGATGAACAGTAAGAGAGAGATCAGAAGGGGCTTTTTGTAGATATTTCAGAATTTTCATAGTTGAAATCATGAGTCAATTGAAGCTAGAAAACCAGGAAGCACTGAACGGCTGTTTTCGTCCTATTATGGCACTCCTCAGCAGTGTGCATCCACGATCCCGAAATAGTTTACTGGATCATAGTGATTACGAGCCATTCTAACTATTCGTGTATCTGAGACTCGGTCATCACGTTCATTCAGTTTCAAACAAGTAATATATTCTTATTGGCTAATACAGTAATTATCGAACTGTCAAAACTGTAAATCATATTGAAATGATTGTTTTGGCGCATTCCCAATGTCTTAGTCTACAGTAAACAACTGAGTGAAACCTTCTGAACGATTCGGTTGAGCTAATGTAGCACAAGACATATAACGTTGACGTTTCAGTTCTCAAAGATTTGCTATCATTCTAGATAAACGTTTGACTTTCTTCCAGCTGTAAACTTCTCGTTTCGTCAGTTATATTCAACAAATTCGCTACAAACCTGAATTTCGAAGTAAAATGTTATTTTCAAAGTTGAAGTCATAAGTCAATTCAAGCTAGACCATCATGGAAAACCAGGAAGCACTAGACTGCCGTTTCGTCCTATTATGGGACTCTTCAGCAATGCACATCGATGATCCTGCACACACGATATTCAAACCCAAGACCTACCAGCTTCGTGCCGGAGCACTTAACCGATAGACCACTAAGCCGGCATCCAACGATGTTATTGTCTAACTTCAACTAATTCACGAAGTTGAGCGAGCGATCACCAATTGTCTTCAGTAAGTTGATATCTCACAACAACTACTCCGGTGAGAGGCTGGTAGAACCTGGGTTCGAATCTCGCGGGTGCGGAATCGTGGATGCGCACTGCTGAGGAGTCCCACAATAGGATGAAACGTCCGTCAAGTACTTCCAGGTTTTCCATGGTGGTCTAGCGTCAATGGACTCATGATTTCAACTATGAAAATATTGAAATGTCCACAAAAAAACCCTACTGATGTAACAGAGTATTGTTGAAAACGTAAGTTCAAAATTTCATTACCTGATTTTGATTAGGATTTCCTGCATCATCTATAAAGTATCCATCCCAATATGTCCATGATTCAAAATGTTTATCAGCTTCATCCAATACCGCCTTACATTCCAGTGTGTTGACACTAGATGGATTTCCATCGTCTCTACACAAACCGAGTTCAGTTAAAAACCTACCACCTCCAGTTGTTTTTGTTGCTTTAATTATATTGGAAATCAAAGTCGGTAAGAGGAACTAAGTGAAATTTGAAAAGTAAATAGCACATTGTCAATGTTTTCAACCATGCATAATGAACATGGTTTCATTCGAAAAGATTAGGTGACTTCTTTGTTATTTAACTAAATGGTGATAAAATGGTGAGTGATCTAGAGGCATGATTCTTTATTGATAGTATAGGATCAGTGAATAACATGCTGTTACACTTGGATGAATGAACCAAAGTGAGAAAATATCGGTACCGACGAAAAAATTACCTACATTTAAAATGCAAATAGTATTTCATACAACCACAAAAGGGTGAGAGGCGTGTCATATTGGACTCTGACATTGAATATTTTCTTGACTAATGGTGGACATGAATTTCTGTTTTCCAAGAGACTGATATTCGTGAACAAATGTTCGCTTCGCATTTCAAACCCACACGTTGATATTGATAGTTTCATTGTAACAGTCGATATTTTCTCGAAGATGGTATTCGTGACCGATTTGTTATTTACGACAATGGTGAAATGACTATTTCGTGGCTTCGGTTCTATATGCTCGTTCGAATTATAGTGTTGACAGTTAGACTTAAAATACCTGAAAAACACCCATACTGGCAACAATCAGTCTCTGACATCACGTGTGCTTCTCCAAACAGTGACTCAGTGTAGACTGGATTAATTGGTATCGTGCAAACAAGCCCAAATATCTACTTTATTCGTAAAGGTGAAGGTGTATGTATCTAGTTATTTCTAAACAGAGAGGAAAGTATATTTTACATTACGATAATGTAATGAGAAGATGAAGATTATCAGAACTATTTGATGAGATATTAGCGCAATACATTTCGAACAATCTGATCACACATATAATATACTTGTTAAGAACATTTATGTATATAAAAGTCAAAGGTCAACTAGGAATAACATTAAGGTCACGTCGATTTTTTTTTAATAAATTTTTTTCACCCCCCTTTTAAAAAAAATTTTCATCCCATTTTCTCCAATTTTTTTTCAATCCGTTTCGTCCAATAAAATTCCTAGTTGTAAATGCGTTATAATTGGTTATGTAATTCTTGAAATTCGTATAAAAGCTCTGTACTTATCGATATAGATAATTTTTTTCACAATATGGACGCCAGTAACGTGCAAATTAAAGGATCTGTTGTTCCTCACGTAGTCGCAGAAACGGAAAATGTATTTTTGAATACTTTGTATCTGGTAGCGTTCCCATCACTGGAAGCGTTAAAGAACGCCATTAGAACTTATGAAATAGCAACGTACTGTCATTATGTGGTGAGAGATTCTCATTTCCATGGAGATCGGAAGTCGTATATTAAATTTGTATGTTGGAGAATGGGCTATAAAACACCTAGCGGTTCTTCGCAGCCGATAAGACGAAAGAGGTAATTTGATTAGTGTTAATATATTGTTCATTGAGGACTTCAATGGGCACACAATGTCCGGCCTTCATCTTTTGTAAGTTTCTTGAAGTTTATTGGACTGTTGTTTGTGGGAATGTGCATCATGATCACTAGTGCAATTCCCTGAGGTACGACTGTAACACATGGATGCGCCGATTAACGGCGGCGGAATTGGAAACAGTGAAGCCACTGTTGATATCTGGAACATCAGCATTCAATGTTATACACTACGCATACCAATCCTACGGGAAACGTCTTACTGCTCAAGATGTTTTCAATATACGTCACAAAGTGTTCTCACAGGCCAACCTTCCTGGTAAGCAATGTGCATATTTATACTATTCACTGTAGGTGATTACGATAAATTGAAAAATCACATAACGTCACTTGGTGGCCGTTATGATTATCAATTGGATGCAGATCATAGTCTGTTGTACTTCTTCTTCGCTACAGCAGACCAGATTAATCTGTGCCATAGGTTTTTAGATGTTGTTGGTTTTGATGGGACATACAAAACCAATAATGAAAATATGTTTCTGTATCACGTGGTGGCTCTGGATATGAATTTCATGGCAATACCTGTTTGTATTGCATTTATAAGTCGCGAAACATCGACTTTGCTGTTCAGTTTCCTCTCGTTCTTCCTCCAAATGAGTAACAATAGAGAGGTTATCGGTATTGTTACCGATGATTCACCTGCTATAGCTGCTGCCATAACGCAGGTGTATCCCAATTCACATCACATTTTGTGCCGCGTGCACCTGCTTCGAAATGACATCAAGAGGGTAAGCTTTCCTTTCTCTAAAATTAACCCATTCATCGTATTCGTAGAGGCTACGATCTGATCTTCTTTAAATATTCTACCGTCTTATGCTAACAAGAAATGTGGAAAGGTAAATCAAAATATGCTTTACAATGTTTTGTAGCTTCCAAAGGTATCTGTCATTTATCGAAGCAGCAGACGGAAATTTCACCAATATTTGAGAGATCAGTTATTGTCCAAAAAGCACAAGTGGTCGAACGCCTATAGACCATCTGCGATGCTTCTAGATCAAAGAAATACAAATTTCGTTGAGACGACCCATCGAATTTTAAAGTTGCATAAGCTGAACAGAAAAACACCCGTGTTCGGATCGATATTCAGTGTTCTGCTTCGCACTGGATATTGGATAGAAGCTAGAGTTCAAAAGAACTCCTCTGAATGCCGTAGCGGAGCTGTGCTGCGTCGCGAGCCACAACTACGTCGTCTTCCGGAAAAACTTACACCTGCTGCATGTCAAGTGCTGAAGCGGCACTTGCGTGTTCCTGTTACTGTATTGTCGGGGGAGTTCTTCACAGCCGTTGATAGTACAGGAACTTACACAGTCTGCAGAAATTCTATTACTTGTTCCTGTATCTTTTATGTAGAACACAGAGTCATATGTCGTCACATCTTGGCATACTGTTCGCACGCTAACGTCGAAGTTCACAGAGAAAGCAATGGTGACAGATGGCTACATTCCAACAGCTACGTAACCAGAGTAACGATTGACAATGAGTTACAGGTACAAGTCGGGCAGACAAACGCCCTAACATCGATTCACGGCTTATGTCGGCGTATGTCCTCGGAACAACGTACCGCTGTCCATAACTATGCTCATCAGTTGCTTTACGATGGATTACCTACTACCATCACAATGTCCATCGTCCGAAATACCTCAGGCACCAACCATCAACAGAACGTAGATTTGGATGATAAATGTCATTTAGACGTCTGATAAATAAATGTACAGTTTAACTTAACAGATTGAAAATACGATATTCTAAATACATAAAAAGTTATTTTATAGAATTGAGATCGTGAGTCAATTGAAGCTAGAGCACCATGGCAAACCTGGAAGCACTGGACGGCCGTTTCGTCCTGTTATGGGACTCCTCAGCTGTGCGCATCCACGATCCCGCACTCGCGAGATTCGAACCGTGGACCTACCAGTTTCGAGCCAAAGCCCTTAACCGATAGACCACTGGGCCGGTATCCAACGGTGTTAATGTTTAACTTCAACTGATCCACGAAATTGAGCAACCATTCACCAATTGTCTTCAGTGAGTTCCTATCTCACAACAGACCTGGTTGAACTCTACTGGTTATTGCTTCTCACTAGAACTCCACGAAATACCTCGTTGAGTCAGTCACTAGTGAGCACATGATCATTATCAGAAGGGGTTTTGTGGAGATTTTAGTAATTTTATAGAGTTCAGATCGTGAGTCAATTGAAGCTAGACCAGGTTTTTCATGGTGGTCTAGCTTCAATTGACTCATGATCTCAACTCTATAAAATTACTAAAATCTCCACAAAACCCCTTCTGAACATAATAGGTTACTTCATACAATTGACCTTATTCACATTAAGTCATATCATTGAAATAGAAATTTATTTCGCTAGACATAGACTTGTTCATTGACATTTTATTCAACCTATATTACACATATGCTTGTCAAAAAAGGTTACTTTTTTCAACATTCAGCGATTTAGTGTTTGACAGTATAAGAGGAGTAATTATTATCCCTTTGTGACGGAAGATGTACATATAGTTTTTCATTGTTCGTCTAGTGTGTTTAACAAAGGGAACTGTTGAATTTGGAAATATAATTCCAGTCTTTCTAATTAATTAACGTTTACAATGTTATTTACAATTGACAATAAAAAAATTCAGATCATTATTTTGAAAAGCTGTGCACTTAAAAACCATTGGCTGTTAACATTACCTGCCAAAAAAATGTTATGCCCACCTCACAAATACAATTACCGTATTACACGACTGAGTACACTGACATGTATTTTCGGTGATCATTAATAAGTGATCAACTACAAAGAATGTACAGGTCAACATATTTTATGCTTTCAATGGATTGACAAAAAAAACCTTGATAACCTTGATATTGCGTTCATTGACGACACACCCTTTTCAAAGCTAAAATGATCAACTATTTGGTATTAAGAATAACGATTTGCAAAATAAGCGAACTATAAAGATTATTTGCTTTTTTCTCAGACATTATTTACTAATTTCAGATAGCGTAAAAAGTTGCTTCATTTACACATCCTTTATGGTTACCGTGACTTCGGCATGCCCCCATTCACCCTTCTCTTCATCATTTACACGAATATAACGTTTATTAAATGAGTGAACTATGTGTTAAATTAACTTATGGACATAGTACTTAAATGAAATTGTATTCACTAATTGTGTATTAAACATTTGAGATTACCCTTTGCAAATTCAATAATCACCATTATATCAACTATTATGTAACAGTTGTCAGGTTTCTTTTTTTCAAAAATTAACTTTCAATGATCTACACATTATAATTACCACACTTGTCACGACGATAACTGATAACTTCAGTTGGATTTCTACTTTATTACAAAAAAAATTATCCCGATATACATTCACACTAACAGCAGCAGTATAGCAGGGTAATGAAATGGACTCAAATGGACACAGTGCCAAAATTAGTTCATTATTGTTAATAATAATCGAATGTACAAAATGTCAATTCCGACATTCAATAAAAGCACTTTATTCTAGTTTGATTTGAACGAATCAGATTGCAAAACTGCACCATTTACAGTCAATTAAAAAAAATTATTACAGGTGACAAAATGTTTGTTCACTTTTCACTTGAGCACACATTTTTAAAAACAAGTTCACCAATCATCAATCACTAAATTTTTTTCACATTCTTCATTTTCGAAAAAAATGGTGGTAACGGGATAATACAAACCGTGATTCTAATGTCAATCAATTGCTTTGAACTCTGGTTAATTTGTAAAAAAGTGTTATATCGATTGCTTGAGTGCTTACGTGTTTGCCCAGTTAGTATATATGACCGCCTATGAAAGAGCAGTGTATTTATTGGTCGTCCAATGATACACAAAAGCCGTATGAGCAGTCTTGAGCACTACTCGATCCTGCTATCTGCTTAGCCCAACCAGTTAAGTCCAGAACATCAATAACAATCTCTTCAATATGAATCATTATACTCAAACATACTGGGTTTATATACCTAACTGGCTGACCACATCATCCCATAAAATAGAGAATAACATTTGTACAAGATTTGGTCAAATGTAGCTATGAATCGGGGGAACAGTAATCAATAGACTGGGCATAACTCAGGAATGGTAAATCGTACAGTAATAGTCTATAAGTCAAAATAAAGCTTATAATAAGAGGGATACGAATATGAATAGTTTAGTTACTTAACAATAATACAATAGGAAATATACATATCATATTGGTCCATAAATACTTCTCAAAGTTACCACTCATACATCTCCACGGGATACAACAAAAGGTAGGATCAAGTAATCATTTAATGCTTGTAGCTATTCAATGGTAGTTTGACAATCATCAATTTGTGATTTCGATCAAATACTTAACAATCTCTACAATCCTATACTGATAAGAATGTATTAGTCTTCCTATTTTTATGTAACAGTTTATTCAAGCAATGAGTACGAACTGATAACTGATTGTGTAATGGTACTTTTTATATGTGTAGAATGTACTATGAAAAGTGCATGTATTATATAGACATATTTAGAATAAAGACGAAAAACAAACATTCAGAAGGCGGTTTTTGTGAAGAATTTCCTTTAATAGTATAATAGTTGAAATCATGAGTCGAATAAAACTAGACCACTATTGAAAACTTGGAAGCACTGCTTGGGCGTTTCGTGCTATTGTGGAACTACTCAGCAGTGTGCATTCACGATCCTGCATGTGGGATTCGGACTCAAGACCTTGGACCCCGCGTCCGAACTCTTAACCTACTAGACCAGTGAGCCGGTATCTAACGGTATTAATGTCTGACTTCAACCAATCCACGAAATTGAGTGAAAATCTTCCATTGTGTGAGGTAGATACCTATCTCTACCTGCTGACATTGATTAGCTCCACTAGTTTACCACGGTAGTGAATGTATTTTTGACCAATTTATCTAGTGATTTCAATAATTTAAGACGAGACTAGATTTCTCAGTGTTATGACTGGATTAAATACTGTTTCCTTCAACTGATACAACTGTTTACGAATATTTGAAGAGTATTTCCATCACTATTCATTCCAGTGAAGTTACACTGCTTTGTTGCTTCAAAGAAGACAACAAGACTGTAGAAGCAGTCTAATTTATACAGTCAAACACTAACTCAACGATATCCACAATAACGAATCATTTATCATTCCGAATGTTTGATCAATCCGTGAACATGAATGAATTAAACATAAAATGAACAAAACAGCTATCCAATACTTCCAAGTTTTCAATGAATGTCTAACATTGATCAATTCATGATTTCAATAGAATCTAACAATCTCAATAATTCCATACTGATAGTTATCCTAACCAAGATTTGACCTGATAATTTTAAGTCGGGAATAATCGTAAGTATTTGAATACAAAATTATAGTGTAGTGAACAAGAACATGGGTGAGGACAATCGAATGTATTTAAGCACAAATTACAGACTATCTCACTAAAATCTGATAACCATACAGTAAATAGTTAATTCGCAAACTATCAATCAATTGTCTCAATCTTGATTGGTCCTTCTGCAAATAACAGTCCATCGTCTCCGATTTCACTGTTCATGCATTTCCATACCAATTGCCTTCCGTCCTGGTTCTTTCCTTATCGATCTTCTGCTGAAATACATTGTATGCCTGACCATCATCATATACTACTTATTTGGATGTAAGCAACCCACACCACAATAGAATCTCTTAATCAAAATTAAGAACCACACAGTAAACTCTTCATTTGCAAAATATCCATCAATAATCTCAGAGTTTGTTGTTCCTTTGTTTCCATACAAATCACTTTCTGTTCTCATTCTATTCGATTTTCTGAAACTTCTGCCTTCAGTCATTCCATCTTCTATTGATGATATATACTACTTATATCTGTCCACATCAGTAGCATACATCACAACATTGAATTTCTTATGCTAAGCAATTTAAGGTAAGTCATATTGTTTGAAAGAATAAATAAATAACCTGCATGAATGGATGAATTAACACAAGTTTGTATGATACATAAGAAGTGGCTAAATTGTGAACTAACTAAGTAATAACATGGATTCTTATTATTTCTCAAATGTCCTATGTACTTTATTCAAAATTCTTAAAAGAAATTAATTATATAAAGTATACAAGACAATCTGAAGATGTTAGCTATGAAATTATGGTATAATACTGAATGAGAATGGACGGTGCAGAATCAATTAGACGATTTGGACTTCACAGATGACCTAGTCTTCATATCACATACACACCAAGAAATACAGATGAAGACAACTAATGTAGCAGTAGTCTCTGTATCAATATGCCTCAACATACACAAAGGAAAAAGGAAAATTCTTAAATAAAACACGGAGAACACCAAACTGATCACACTTGATGGCGAAACTTTGGAAGATGTGGAAACATTCACGTACCTGAGAAGCATCATTGATGAACACGGAGGATCTGATGCAACCATCATCAAAGAAGTACAAGTATTGATAAACAGTTGTCTACGCAAAATACTCATAAAAATAATTTGATACAAGTTTAATGGTATGAAATTATGGGGAACGTACATCTTTCTTTGAATTAAATCCCTCTTTATGTTGAATAGAAAATGAAATATATATAATCGAAACATTAAATTGATATGAGAACATTCGTCTAAATTAAAGCGAATAGTTTCACAGTATTTCGGCTCTGAGTTAACATAAGTCATTAATGAGGAAATGATATTTTTCATTAAAATCCCAACGAATGAACTTCAAATAAATAAAACGTGTCATTCAGCAGTGTGATCTAAGTTTTTTTCAATGGATATATTCAAGTGTCATAACAATCGGATATAATAAATACAAGGTTTATATTATCAGAAGGGGTTTTGTGGAGATTTTAGTAATTTATAGAGTTGAGATCATGAGTCAATTGAAGCTAGACTACCATGGAAAACCTGGAAGCACTGGAAGGTCGTTTCGTCCTATTATGGGACTCCTCAGCAGTGCGCATCCACGATCCCGCACTCGATCATGTGCTCACTAGTGACTGACTCAACGAGGTATTTCCTGGAGTTCTAGTGAGAAGCAGTAACCGGTGGAGTTCAACCAGGTCTGTTGTGAGATAGTAACTCACTGATGACATTGGTGAATAGTAGCTCAATTTCGTGAATCAGTTGAAGTTAGACATTAACACCGTTGGATGCCGGCTCAGTGGTCTATCGGTTAAGTGCTTTGGCTCGAGACTGGGAGGTCCTGAGTTCGAATCTCGCGAGTGCGGGATTGTGGATGTGCACTGCTGAGGAGTCCCATAATGGGACGAAACAGCCATCCAGTGCTTCCAGGTTTGCCATGGTGGTCTAGCTTCAATTTACTCATGATCTCAACTCTATACAAGGTTTATATATTGTGTCTTCTTAACATCTGAATATGTCTGAATGGTTTGTCTATTATATGCATAATAGATACATTTGTTCCCTATTCATTCCCATTGAAAAAGCCTAAATCAGTCTACCGAGTGAAATGTTTAGTTCATTGTAAGTTGAATCATTGAAATTTCCTCCATAATAAGTTACTTGTTTTCCACACTAAGTCTGAATAAAATCTCCAAATAACCGTTTTATATTCAGTGTCAATTCAAGTTACTGAAATCTCGTGAAACAACATTTCGATTGATTGACATCTATCCTTTTAAAAAGTTGCTTAATGATAAGAAGGGTTAAAATACATTCTCAAATGTACTAAGAAGGAAATGAGTAAACTGAATATTTTGCAAAGGTAACAAAATATTTGGGTTCCAGTGTAGTATCAGTTTATTTGTTAAGCCCATATACTTTATCCTAGCTACTGGCCAAGCCAATTCGCCTGTCATGAGTCATATTTTGATATTGTTCACTATTCGCTTATTGATCTTGACTATACTTTTATATGAGCATATATGTGTACACTTCGTATCTTATTCATCATATGTCTGTCACTCGTTTTTTGTCCGACTATAAATGCTGATTAACGCTTGCTTAAATCGAGTTGGCTTCCCAGCCATCTCCAATACGCATCATCTTTCGCCTCGCTCTCGAGTTGGCTTACCAGCTATCTCCACTGTATGTCATTTCCGCCTCGTTCACTTCCTTCGCTTATTCGCCTGTTCACTCGCTCGTTATTTATTCGCTCAGGTGTTGCTAACTTTCTGACCTGAGTTATTCGACAATAAACTGTAGTTGCTGCTATCCTTTGTCTTCTGATTTTACGCACCGTTAAGTTTAGAATTATAACGGTTATCCAAGTAAACGATTAACGAATTGCGGCACTACACCAGTATTTATTCAGTTATAAATTCGAGTGTTTTTTTTGGACAAAAGCATCACATGATTTAAATTAACACAATGAAATTGTATTATACAAACGTACTAATCTGTCAGCTAGTTGTCCCCTAAAATAGGTAAAATATGCTATTGGTAATAGAATCACAGTCATAGTAACCATTCACAGTAAGTATGTATTAACTCATGAAATGACTAAAACGTCCAAAATAAATCAAACCATCATTGTCCAATGCGATTATTCAAGCTTATTTTGATAATTTTGTAATTTACACAAACTTTCCAAATAATAAAACAATAACAATCTAGTCCATTTTATAGTTGATGAGTGACAAATGTAGATATGCAGGTCTTATCATCGAATGTGATATTGTTAACTGAGTTTGATCAGTCCACATTTACATACGAAATCTTTGTATATGCGATGCAGAAATCGACATGGTTGCAAGTTAATAATGTTTTAGATGGTATATATTTGTCAAATTATTGACGGCAATACTCTTCTAAATGAATATAAAAGTCATTGTATATGGAACCCTATTAGAAACATCAAATTACTCACGGGAGTGACACAGACAATCGTCTAGCAAAATAATATTTAAGAAATAAATTATCAGTTTCTGTTTCTTAGCAGATTGAAAAAATTCGACTGAAAAACAAGATACTGAATTCTTCAGTGATGGAAGATTGTAAATATTAGTGTAATTGGAAAACTGATGTTTAGTCTGAATTGGATAACTGAAGGAAATTTCTCGACGAATCCACGTCTGATAAAACTTTGTAACATTCGAGTGTATATAACAATAATAAAATGATAAAAAATTTGTCAAAATCCTATTCCTAAGGTACTACCAATCTCTAACTTCTAGAACTCATTTACTCATTCGTAAATGAGAGTTGTCCATAAACTAAGAAATTATTATTCATCTCCAGATTGTCCACTTATGAAATGCAAAGATATTGGCTTCATTTCAGAAACCATTCTATGACAAAGTCTTGAACTTCCAGTCACAACTGAACATTCATGCAGAAATTATAAGAAATTTCCAAACCAAAGGCACTCACAGTTCACACAATTGACAAATCAATTCGGAACTACTTTCCCAGTGAAATATTCAGTTGAATTTCTTACAATTAAATCATACTTAACCGAAACATAATCTAACTACTTTACAATAAATAACATTTTATGCGTAGATGGATGAAAGGTAGATCGGATTAAATTTTTGTTTATTCCAGATTTGTTGGTATCGAAAGTGTTTATTTCCAATGGATATTTTAAGATGTAATTCACACGTACTTTATTACACACACAATGTGTCAATGTGTTAGCTTACTAATGTAGATCAATGTACTGAAATAAACCATTTGACGGATGTTCAACAGTGGATAATTACAAATTCTGAACAGAAACACTGTCCTCTTATCTGTTCAGTGTAACCCGCTATTACGTTCACAATGATTAGACTTTAAAACTTTCTCTGGTGATAAACAAATTATAGCTTCATTCTGTGATGAATTCGGTGAGATGGAATCTCGCGTGAGCGGGTTCGTGGATGCGCACTGCTGAGGAGTCCCATAATAGGACGAAATGGCCGTCCAGTGTTTCCAAGTTTTCCATGGTGGTCTAGCTTCAATTGACTCACGCATTCAACTATGATAAACAAATTACAGCTTCATTTTGTAATGAATTCGGTGAGATTTTGTAAATGACTAATGATTGTCTGATGTGAAATGATTTCAAGCAATAAACTAAAACTTATCAGTGGAGTTGAAAGATTAGTTGTCAATGAACTAGTCATTTAAAATAATTCTATATCTCAACAATTGACTTACGATCCACTGGAAATTCAACAATAATAAAAAGAAAAAAATTCCTGGTCAACGATTCAATGTTGACCAACGTGTTTGTGTAAATATTTCACAACTAAATCATTCGAATAATATGAAAGAAGAGAAAGAATAAGTGTTATAACGTATGGACTCGTAATATATATGAACATGCAATTAGAGAGAAGTGAATTTTACTGATCGGACGTGAATGATGATACTTGAAATCGTACGAGCAGTCTTGAGTGCGTATCGGCCCTTCCTATCTGCCCAGCCCATCCCGTTAAGTCCAGGACACAAATAACAGCCTCGGCAATATGAATCATTATTTACAAACAAACTGGGTTTTTATACAAAACAAAGTAATCGATAAACTGATTATAACTCAAGAATCGCATGATAACAAGAGAAATACGAATATGAATAGTTCAGTTACGTAATAATTGTACAATAGGAAATAGGCATATTACATTGATCCATAAATGGACCTCAGAGTTACCATTCGTAATTCACCGGGGGATACAACACCTCCCCTTTTTGAGAAATCCGGAGTTGATATCCGGATTTTAAATTTCTCGAATTCCTGGTACTGCAGCAGTTTTATGGGCACTTAATAAGATATTGTCTTTCTGTGAACTGGACGATTCATTGTTCGCAAGTTTTATTTCAGGGATAGTAGGATTTCAGCCACGTAGAGTTACAGTATTAATTGGCAATGAACTAGCCGTTTTAAATAGTTCTGTATATTCATCAAATCCTCTATATCTTTAATTGCTCAGTTCATTACAGATTACATGCAGTAACATACAACATATCATCCAAATATAAATTCGAGTTTCAAGCTAATACTCAAACAATTGATAGTTATTTCGGAATTCAACTGAGATGAACTTAATCATGAACCTCTAAAAATATATTTGTAGAATAAGACTTGTACATTATGGTGACTTATAACTTCATATTCTATGGCTATTATTGTTTTACTAATACAAATAGATTATATTCTAGTAATTGCCTATTTACAGCCACTTTTCACTTTTTATGCGCACTATAGATATGAAAACATCTAGTTTTTTCGATTGTAGTTGTGTATTCCCATGAAGGGAAAGTAATGTATCCTGAAATAGTGGACAGTACTATCACTGAACTGTTTCTCCAATCAAAGGCAACTTCAAATTTATCAAGATGGAGCTGTTCATATTTTGTGATATGAAAATGTTTAAAGTTAATTCGAAATGATTCATATTCACTTCATCACTTCTTTTTCTATAAAATATTACTAGTAATGCAGTGAGTTCGCTTGGCTAATGAAGACGACTAGTTTCTACAACTTTGAGACTTACCCATATATGGATTTTGAAAAACTGACACAAGGACCAACATCAATGCAATGAATAGAAACATCTTGCCAAAATTAAAGTAGTTAGAAAATGGTGTATTTATATACTGTTTTAAAGATCATGTGTGGTTAGTGAAATGACATACACTGTGTACATTGTCGCTAAGTGATTCATTTTAGCAAGTTTTTCGTAATTTAAGCAAGCTCAAATATTCGATTGACGGAATGGTGTAAATGCGACAAACACTGACAGAAATCTTCATTTGAATTATCAGTGGTTATAAATAGAATTAAAATTAAATGTGATCAGTGAAATGAATCATTCAGCTTCTTTTTTAAACTAGTTTTTCACAATCATCCACTGCTCCTTCTTACAGAAATGTAACGCTGTAACTCGTAAACTAAAATAGAATGTACTTTTAACGAAGGAAATATTTACCGCCAAAAGAATATCGGGGCGTTGATGACTTCGTCAAAATATTGTCTCATTGATATTAATAATGGACAAACTGGTGTACTGTCTGAAAGTATTTAATCCATCTACAATGAAAAGAAAACTCAAGCTTGTAGTGTTAGCGTTAAATGATAATGATGTTGATAATGTTTCAAAGCTCTAAATTGAACTATGGATTTTCCACAGACCATGTATTCATAGCCTGGAATCATAAAAGTAAAAAAAATATGTGAATCCTTTAGTTGTGTTGATCAAAGTATTGAAAAAACGAGGAATCAGTTGAAATGATTACTCAGAACATAAAAATTAGTGAGATAATCTTCCTTTCAGAGTGTTTCCTGAAACGAATGCTCCATACTCATTTGTAAGTAAAATTTCAAACTAAAAAAATAATTCATTTTTATATTGATTGTTTTATTGTTTCAAATGATGTTCAGGAATGTGATCGATCAGACTCTTATAGACATATGTAGATCCTATACGGATCGCCTCGATACTGCGTTAAGCCATAGGCAGGTGAATCCAGCTGACGAGTCCCGAATAGGACGAAACGCGCCTCCTGGATTCCACTGCTAGCCACTATCCATCTCTGCATATCCTGATTATATTTGTTATTCTATGGAATTCGGTTTAGTCAGGACAAATTGTTTAATGTTTCCCATAGAACTGAATTAAATTTGGTTTGTTTCTGGTAGTGATTTCATCAGTCTGTCACACGTTTTGTTAATTCATTCTTATACGAATGTTTACAGATAACATCTAGCTTTCGATCATAGTTTAAAGGACTGATAACTCTCCACAATCGAACTGAGTGTTTTCTGATATTCCTGTGGCCATTTGAATGCTTAATTCAATAAAATAAAAATAAGTTCATTGTCTAAGTAACCATTAAATCAAACATCAAACGGTTTACCACGTCCAAATAATAAAACACAGTTTTGTAAATGGAGTCATATGAATAATGTGTAAAGTTTTTATTAACACCGTTCATAATTGATATCAAAAACATCTTCTTCGACTTGGAAACACAAGACTAATCAAAATGTATCTTCATCATTCACATATTACAAATCGTCTTCTGATAGCATGAATGAACAATGAATCCTCTAAATAGCTCTATCTCAACTATTCGCTCATATAGTATTATTATGTAATTTTATTTTGTAAGTGTGAAAATCACTTAGGCTCTCGATTCTTTTTAAAAAAAAATGCACATTCATCAGTTAAGAATGACGTTACTCCTGGACCTACAATTTAATTGATTGTATACACTTACCTAGTGTAGTTTGGTGTAAGTTGAAAGCATGTTTAATTTGTAGGTTCTTATCGTTTTCAATTCAAAAAAAATATCAAACAAAATTACCTGTCTTATCAAATGAGATATACCATACAACCATAATATATATACACGTTAATAGATATCGATAATACTTCGTCACAAGGTGAATGAATTCAGATTATGTTTCTCCTGAATATTATTGTTGAAATGTATGTACACGTGGAAAGAACACACCTCTGTGTTATCCTTAGTTGTTTAGATGTGGAACAACATTATTTGCCTCTATCAGTATAGTAGTATATCACTGTTGTTTTCACGAAAATGTTATCATAAAACTCCAAGCAGTCTATTTGAGATTAGAAACTAAACATCAGCATTCTTACCATAATCAACTCCTTGCCTTCTCGTGGCAAGGGTGTTGTTTACGAAATTGAAAGAACGAAAAGCGGATGTATGGCGTTTTAACCGGGTTGCTGGAAACGGAAAGTTCAACTACGGCAGCTGGAAAATCCTTATTCCAAACCACATGGTGCACATGGGCACGAGCATCCTGAATGAATAAATGGAGTATGAATCAATCGTTGGTCACCGACTACCATGAGACTGCATCTCCTTACGATGTTATACTGCCTTGTGGATCACATCTTTGGGTGAGAGGCTCGTATGTGGCCCCTTAATAAAACATTTGTTTCAGTTTGGGCACCTGGGCAGTATCAAAGCCTTCACACAAATCAAATGGGATTTGTGAGGCGCATAAATATCAAGAGCCCCTATGTTTAAATAAATAAATTAAAAAATCATCAATATTCGATATGTTTAAACTTTTTTCCCCATAATCCAGAGACGAGTAAATCACAAACAAGTGCTTACTCGTTTTAAGAGCTATTATTTAGAAATATTTTCATAGTTGAAATTATGGGTCAATTGGAGCTAGACCACCGTCGAAAACCTGGAAGCACTGGACGGCCGTTTCGTCCTATTATGGAACTCCCCAGCGGTGCGCATCCACAATCCCGCACTCTCGAGATTTGAACCCAGGACCCACCAGTCTTCCAACGGTGTTATTGTCTAACTTCAACCAATCCATGATTTTTGAGCGACCGTTTACCAATTGTCTTCAGTGAGTTGATATCTCTACAACAGACTTGATAGAACTCCACTGACCACTGCTTCCCATTAGAACTGAAGAAAATATCTCTTGAAGTCAGTCACTAGTGAGTATATTTAGAAATACTCGTAACAAAAATCAGACTTATGATGAATGTATGAGAAATTTCTCATCCTAATGTTCTGTGGATTGGCTTAAGAAGAACTTCATTACCTATAATACATTGTGTTTTATTAGACAAACGTATACTTATTATTCCTTCACCAACTCATCTTTACAAGATTAAAGGTTTGTTGTATAAAGTTAAATATTTTCCATTTTAACACTGAAATAGTTAGTCATGACTTAGAGAACAACAGTTAAGATAAATGTCTCAAATGCTCAGATTGGACAAAAATCTTCTGATCATGAAATTGATGAAATATACTGCATAAAAAACAACCACTATTTGGATCAAAACTTATTTCAAAACTAATAAGCATTGACATATCTACATTGAGTGTCAAGTAATACAACCCAACATTGTATTCTTCATTACAATGTACAAGTAAGCTCTGTTCACAATTCCATCCATTTTGATGAAAAACTGATGATTTTCACACCAATCCTTATCAAATGATGAAGCCGCTGAAAAATGAGTATTCTTTTAGTGAATGCTACTGATGTTGACAGACATAGATAGTCTCTAGCTACAATCGATAAATGGAATACATGACAGCAAAGGATTGCAACGAAGAGAATAGGAAAGCAATCTGAGAGCAATCAAAATTACATTAGAATTAGAGGAATAATGGCACTCTATAATTATTTTTCGAACAACAAGTTAGTTCACTTCATCAAATCTTCATTCCCTACATCTTTGAGTTTTTTTTCTCGTCACGCCTAATGTATTGTCAAACATGGAGCATCTCTTCTTTAGAGATTAAATTATAAATAGTAAAAATGATGATACATGTAATCTATCACCAAAATCAAGTTGATTCCATCATTGACAGGCAAAAATTAAATACGTCAGTGATTTACAATAAAACTATTCGATTTCACGTAGACTATGATGTCATTATTATAGATGTGAGGTGGTAAATGATGGTTCGAAATCACTTCAATATGGGAGAGAATAGGAAAGATGGTAATTCTGGGTAATTATTGGATTAGTGCGTGTTATAGAAGAATAGGTCGATAATGTTCTCATTGACATAAATCTCCTTTTAACTTATGAGGAAGCTCAAAAGATAAGTCATCCATGTTTAGTTGGCTTCCGGAGAACTTCGACGGAGTCTCCAGAGACCCAGCCAATCAGAGTACGATAGAACATTCTAGATTTCCAACATGGCGTGCTACTATTGGTCGGTAGCATAATATGTCGTTAATGGATTGGCTGAAATAGGATGTTGATTTAACATACGCTAACATCTATAAATACCTATGATTTCTGTACAAGATTGAACTTTGCAGTAAAGTGTTTCTCTCATACCCGTGTCTTCTCTCTGGTGTCCAAGTCGCTGAGTAGTTCTAGCCTGGGGTTATGAAATTAGCTTAAGAAACAAATAAAGCGTTCAATCGCCAAGAAATATCAATCCACATGGAATTGAAGTAACCATGTTTAATACAAGACCTGATTTCTGCATAAATCCAAATAGAGCAAGAATAGAAACGTCTGGAGAGTAAACTGTATTCATTCAATACATCTTTTCCCATAAGGAGCATGCAACCTTTAGTGAAAATTAATAATTTAGCTTTTAACAAACGTTTACCTCACTCTCATTTGTGAAGTTAAAATATATATTTAAAGCAGAACCCAAATCACAGTAATACAGAGAATAGGGATACAAAGTGTATAAACAAACCTAGCTGAGATCTACGTGTACTTATGTGTTAAAAAGTATATAAAGGAAGTTAGAAGACGTGTTTTGGTTACCCGCAGTCGTAATCAACATTGGAAGTGGTTATGTAAGGTTATTGAATGATTCGGTAATCGCTCAATATGATAAAACAAACATTTCACTTCTACCTGTTGTTTGTGCTGATGATGTCGTTCAGAAGGTCAATGAAAGTTCCACGACCAAACCATCGAGCATAGAGAACAAACCTACATCAAAAACAAACGGATACTCGAACATTATTATTGTGTAAGAGATGAGTATCAGATGACGAGAAAGTAATAACAATGAAATTAAACTTTTGGGGATACCATGGAATTTGAATCTTCCCATGTATACTTTGGACTGCAAATGGTCAGTCTATAGTCTCAGAGTGAACATCAACTCTCAGATGCAGGTATATTCAGCTGACGAGTCTGAAATAGGACGAAACGTGCGTCCTGGATTCCATACTGCTATCCACTATCCATCTTTGCTTATAATGCTTGTGAATTAATGTAACATACAGGCAATACGCACAGTATGCACAAATGCCAATAAGAGACTGACCAGTTGCAGTCCTAAGTATCAATGAGAAGATTCAAACAAACAATACTAAGTGAAATGAGAATTATGTCTTCCCTTTAAGTAAGAGAAAGTGAAAGATCCAATACACAAGCGAAAAACTGTCCACCTCTTGTAAAATTTTCATTATTTCATATGTTATGACATCACATTCATCTTCTCTTTATAGAAGATTTTAATTTTCATTTAATATAAAGCTATCGCTGTGTAAGTTCTCTGTTTTTGATCCATTTGCTTTTAACATTCGTTTGTTCAGTGACTGAATTATTTAGTGCAGAATACACAATAATAATTTGGCAGGTCACAGAATGGGCAATATTGCATCATTTGTCGAGTACTGTAATATTGATTGAATTCCGTCAATAATGTTGCAATATAGACACAAGTTAGACTGACTTGACATCATGTTCACTGAATTGCGCTGTTAGGTAATTAGATGAAATCTAAGGTAAACCCTGGAGCAGCATTTCGTAATATTTTATATTCGTCAAAGTATTCGTAGTCCCAAGGAAACTGAGGTGCTCATTTTTACTCAAACTCTTGTCACCCGGTTTTGTATTCCGTGACTAATCTGAGGCTGTTCTGATAGTAAATGGCCTCATATAAATTCGAAATATTTACAATTGAGTGGTCAATAAGTTGACACTAATGCTATGGTTAGATAACGAGAGTTTGAACACTATAAAGAACAACATTTGTTTCATAATTAGATGTTCGGTTTTTGTCGAGCTTCATAAAGCACGAGATTCGGGTGGAGGATTTTTGTTCAGACATACTTAACAACTAGGCAAAGTATAGAAGTCACTCTTACTTTGTTTTCTTACTGTTTATTCAAAGTTAGATACTTTTGAAAAGATCTGTGTTAATTAAAGTCCACTCAACAGTCAAAAGTATATTATAATTTAATATTCTTATCAGCAGAATATCCACACATCTATTTGACCAACCAGAAATAAGAAAAGTGTTGCACTAACATGCTTAGGTCATTTCGGCATCCTTTTAATTACCGTAATTTTCTCCTAGACACTACCACATCCCTTCTTCAAATATTCGTTTCGACTTGCATGATAGTCAACATACCCCGTATATTCACAGATTGATTAGCTAAGGAATTATGCATGATTCTTGTGTGAAAAATAATTTTGCTAACTACAAACTTTATTCTGGTAGGCAACTTAGTTTCTTTTTTTGAACACTGATAATATCACTTTGTTCAACCGCAGGTCTTTATAGGACACTCTGTTTTCCTTAAACACAAAAAGAATGATCGAAATGACTGTTTGATAGAAATGCCATAATAATAATAGTCACCTTTAATTGAGAACAAAGTGTAAATTCATCCTTTTTAGTGTAATGTTTAGTTTCCTTAGGTTTGCCTGTATCAGTCTCATTCCAATGATATCATTTTGAATAGTAATACAGATATGGTCAGTCAGTCACAATGTGGAACTTCGTACGTACGTACATCAGTTCGAGTTGCCATATCATAGATATGGTAATAATCGTAAAATGTAGTAGTGTGAACGCAACTGTATTTTCAGATGAATGTAAAGTCTCATTTGACCATAACAATGATTTCTCAATAATAATATATAAAAATTGTGGAATTTTTTAAAAATTCAGCCGAATATATTTGGAGTGTAGGTAAGTGCCTAACTGAACAATGAACGAATAAATCATTTAAAGTAATTTTATTTGCCAACTGGTTATATATGAGAAGGAAGTTTTGATTTTGATGGATACAGTTTGGGCAGTCAAAACAAACTGATGTGCGAAAACTTTACATTAGAACTATTTTAATTGAAGACGGATAGTTGTGTGAAACAATCTAGATAAGGAATAAAGTCTGAAGATTATTGATTACAAAACATTCATCCAAACTGCAAACCAGTTACTTTATGTTTGAGTGAAATAGGTTTGAAAGTTGCTTCAAAACAGCTGATTTATGAGTTTCAGGGAACGTAGCTCCTTGCTTATCTGCTACAGTATTCGAAAAATATATTGTTACCATAGTATTTTCACCATTGATCATAAGAATACACTGATCATCATTATTGGCTTGTGCTTTCAGTATCATAACTGTTAACCATAAAAATGAAGTGAATACATACCCACATTCAAATATAATAACAATCTTCATAAGTTGATCGATTGCAGATCCCAATATGCACAAAAATTAGACTACAAATACCTCCTAATGCCCTTATACTCGTTGTAAGAGCTTGTAAGTTAGTGGGCTGGGGAGATCAGTCCGTGAAGGGTTTTTTTGAAGTGTCAAGTGAAAGGTTTCGAGTTTCAGTGCATAGGTCAACAAAAGCAGTTGCACCCGTTGACGTATCCGGAAACTGAATATGTCAGCATCGGATCACAAGACATAATATGCATATTGACTTATTCTGAAAATTGATGTTGTATAACAACAACACGGTAAACTTTCATGAAATGATCCGAAAATAATATATAGAACTTGTGCTTAACTAACCAGTTAAAATAAAATATATACAAGATTATTTAGAAACTTTTCCTTATCCAATGAAAAGTCACGTACAATATCTGTGTAATTCACTATTTTAGCACTCAAAATAGCGGCAATTCGGTAAGTGTACGTAACAAGAATATGGATGATTTCCCATAATCATCTATACCTTCTATTAATTGATGTTATGACTGAGGTTATTTTCCTCCTGATGGTGTGTTTAAGCAATGAAAATTCGACTTAATAATAACTGGACTTCACCAGATGATCATCATTTCTAGGTTTCTTAACTCAAGAGATGACAAAATAACGTTCAAAAAATGTTTAACGAGTTCGAATTTTTGGGTAATTATGGTTTACTTTAACAAACATATCAGCAGAAGAATAAGATAAAAAGTGTCTACGTTTACCTTCAATTTACTTGATGATTTCCAATTATGAATGTACAATATTTGAGTATAGTCAATTATCTGGCCTCGCAACTACTGTATTTTATGCATACGAAATAGCAGATTAAATTCAATATGATTGTCATGGAAAATCCTGTTCTTAGTTAGGAAATATCTATGAAGTATTAGGGAGTTAATTAAACTAACAAACTATCTTAGTTGAATAGTGATGTATAATTTGCGAATATCAAGAATATCAATACCGAGAATCAGCGAAATCCATTAAGCCATTCAAAAGTTATTGAAATAAATTAGTTGCCCACTACACCTGGTTTCGCTATAGAATTTGACCGTAGGAATTTTCCCAGTCACATTTTCCTTCAAAACTTTTAAACGGAATAATATTTTTTTAATCGGGTCTCCTTTTTTTACTTATTGTAGGCCCTAACGCTGCTTCAGGCTGGGCTATTTCACTTACTAACCTACAGTTGTGTTGTATGTAGTATAAACTATATAACCATGTCGAGCTGAAGGTCTTATGTGAGACTGGAGGTTCGTCATTGACATTGTGGATGGTTCGGCATCACTTTGGCAAGTTTCGCTGACTGTTCATGTGAAAAGTTGGTTTGCTGGTTAACCGAATTCATTCATACTGGTTGTTGGTTTTCACTGTTCTTAAGGGTCATTGTCACTGGAGCATTGTAAGGCATGTCTCCATTGCTAAAAGTAATGAGTTTCACTGTCGTGTAATCGGAATGATCAACTTTGATTTGCGCAATCACTGATCGAAATAATCATACATGTGCTGTGAATGTGTATATGAATAGGGCGAATGGTCCACCAGAGTGCCTGGTACCTGTGTGGTTGCGCCACAGGATTGAGCTGTGCTGGTCAGATTGTACCGTTGAAGCGTGTATAGTGTCTATTATTTCAATGTTCAAAAATGAAAAACGTTTCAATTTCATAGCAAGAAGTTTTCTAACTCTAACAGGTAGAGGCTCCTGCGAATCCTGAAACGACTGTAAGTTTTTTTAGAAAATATTTTATAAGAACCTATCGATACTATTATCATTTTACTACTGAAATTTCAAATAGGCTTCTAGTTAACAAACTATTAATTCTAAACCACAAAATGTAAGCAGATTATATAAGACAAAACTACAGGTTACAATGATTTAAATAACTCTAATTGTATACTATAACCAATAGACAAAATATTGCCATTTGTCCCAATATTAATAAAGCCTAAACAAGTGCGTAAGATACTATAAATACTCTCTTTAAAACCTCGATTTACAGTTTACCTTATCAGGGTTTCTAAAACTGTATAAGCTAGTTGACATACATATTAGGAGCTTTAGTCATCAGAAATCCTTTCGTCCAAATACATCTTTAGTAACGTACTGTTCATAAACTGAATAGTATTTCATTTATTGTTAGTTTGATAACATGCTTACAATGAAAACTTGACAGTTCGCATGTGTGAATTATCAGATTCTTGTTGATGATAACATTTATCGTATAAGGAGTTTCCGAAAGAGAGACTCAAATGACGTCTAACCCCATGTATTGTTGAAATAGTTACACTAATTCATCACTCAGTTGTAACCGTATCATCCACTACTCGTACATGAAATAATTTTGTCGAATATGTTGTACTACTGTTAACATTATAAGTACTATATAATCACCAAAAAAGTTATCTGCGGTTGGACTCAGTTATCAATGGATATTGTCCACAGAATTAAAATTACCTGCTTTTTATCTAAGTAATTTACATATATTTGGTGATGGATAATCCATGATCTGGTGTATACCTCAAACTCTCACAGCAAACAGTGGCATTCAATGCAAATTGTCTTTGTACTATTGATATTGATACAGCAATTTATTTCAGTCTAATTTCCACCAATATCATATTGTATCATTACTAGTAATGATCAGTCCTCGATATTTAAATCTCTGAATGTTCAATGAATCCTAACATTAGAAATCTGTTTTGTAGCAATAATACCTTTATTTCCTGAACATTTATAAATCATCAGATGAATTTGTCAAAATGAAATCTTATAGGAAAAAGTTACTAGCACTCTCGTAAGTTCACCTTAAACGTCTTGTGTTGAAAAAAGTTAAATTATTTTATTCGACTCCACGTTTAGTCCAACAAACTTCTTCATTTTAGTAATCTCACTTGTTGTTGAATCTTTCATGATATTGACCTCTGTAATATATGCTGAAGATTACTGAATGATCTTATTGTACTATAAATAAGTCGGACAGAATTTCGTCTTGTATTAGCACTCAAGCACCAAGTTTATTTACACGGAATCAACTATAATTTTTGGTTTGATTTTCGAAAAGACAGTTGTACCTTTCAAGGTAGCTGTCAAATCTTGTGTGGCAACGGGTAACGATCGAGAATGGTTTCAGCATTCAGACGCCGATAAACACCAGTTGGACGACAACAGCTGCCGTCGTTTTTACGGACCACGCACAAGGGAGATGACCAAGGGCTATTTGATGGTCGAGTTATTCCTAAGTCTGTCATGTGTTCGAGTTCGTTTTTAGTTAACCTAAGCTTTACGGGAGCCAGTCGGCGTGCTTTTGAGAGTACAGATGGTCCTGTAGTCGAGATGTGATGTGTAACATTGCTGGTTACACGCGGCAATTTCTGTTGTGGTTGACATATCCCGGAGTGTTTATCTAGTAATAGTTGATATAAGGGGTGTATGGCGCGCTTAATTGTGACCGGGGGTTATCTGCAACCAGAAAAAGGAGTTACGCAAACAGATAACTTAGTGTTTCTGTCTATTAACTTTCGTGAGTGTGTGTCGATGATTAGATTGTGGTATTGTAGCAGGTCTATACCAATGATTGGCATAGAAACATCTGAAACAAAGAAGATCTAGTGAATGGGTTTGCGTAAACCCACGTTGAGGTAAATGTACTCTTCACCATACGTAGCTATTGTTTATCCATTCGCCGCCGGAAGGCTCAAAACAGACTCGTGAAGTCTGTCTTTAGAATATGCGGGAAGAATGCGAACTTCTGAGCCAGTTTCGACGAGGTAGCGAACTTTCGTAGTCACATCTGTGACGTATAAAAGTCGGCTATGTTCGCCGGCCACGGTTGCCGTTAACGCGTGCCGACTGGGAAGTTTCCCGAGTTTTCTTTTGTGTCAGCCGAGTTCGGCTAATTGCAGGGTTTCCTGCATATTGTGGAAGACTTACGATACTAGTTAAGGTACGAGCATCATTCGCAGTTATCTGTTTCACGTGGTCTAGAGACAGATCGCCTACGTGGGACAATTCTACGCGGACGTTTTGACCAACTACGGTCATTGCAAAATCTAACATATCATGTGAGCGTTTGACATAGTTTGGCTACGTCAGGTGGGGTCGATTGAGGTTTTACTTTGACGGAAAAACCACGGCGCCAGTCGACTTTTTAATTTCTAAAATGCAAAAAGCAGATGACGACAGTTCGTCTATGGCGTTGGTTAGACACGACAGGAGAACAGCTTGCAAATGTTCACGGCATACAATGTTTAAATATAAAAATTGAAATTATTATTTCACAATGTGGTTTACTTTTTGCAAATTATCTAATGAACTGCAAATAAAAGATGTATAACATTGAGCTGTACTGGTCAGATTGTAGCGTTGAAGCGTGTATAGTGTCTGGTTCTCCTGTCTAGGAGCGGCGGGATTGAGCTATACTGCTCGAGTTCAGCCTCAGTACGATGTCTGGCTCTCCTGTTAAACGAGATTAAACTGTACTGTTTGGATTGTCATATGAAAGTCTGGATGGTGTCTGATTATCCTGAAAACTAATGTAAAATTACCCTGACCCACAAGGGTATATTATATAACAACAATGTTTAACTGTGATCAACCATACAATATGAAAGTATTTTAACAGGCATCTGAATCACTTGTCTTGATACTATTATTTCATTGTTTAATGTTAATATTTTTCAATAGGGTTTGCTTATTGCAAATTGTCTAATAACAATTTCCATTGAATGAAATGTTGACTTCATTCAGATATCACCATCACATCATTGAATTATAGTTAAAGGTTTTGTATTATGTGAAGTCAGAAAACTAAGGATCAAAGCGTCACACACCATCAGCGTTTGAAAGTGTATTACTTCTTCAGCTTATTGAATGCGTCGTAATATCAAACGTACGAAATGAAAATCGTAGATCCATGTGAATTGTCATAATACGCCTATGAAATCCGTTGAATTAAAGAAGCCTATTGAAATTTTGATATTCAGTAAAACCTACTAAGTTTTTGATATTTTTCAGAAAATAACTTACCAAATAATCAAGGTGAATTCCGATGAAGCGATTTTAAACAAAGAAGCGTTACCAGTTGAAAATTAAGCATCACGTTATGACAAATAATAAGAGAATGCAGAAATACAGTGTTGAATCTCAGAACAGTGAATTCTGATCCTCGATTAAAAAATATATGATCTGTATGGGCTGCTTTATTAAGCCGTCAATTATAACTGTGAAGATCGCGATCAGATGTGACATCTCGAAAACAAATTTTACCAAACAAATTATTCGTCAACAAGGTATAAACTAGTGTATACTTGGTACACTGATTATCAGTTAAAAAGAGATAATTTATATGATTATACGAATGCACATTCTACCAGTATTTGTGAAATTTTCGCGTGTTCAGTATCCTATCACAGTGAACGTAATGTCAATGTACAGCTGAAGACAATTCAGAGACATTAAATCGGATTACATTTCAAAAATTCACATTTCAAATGTGACTGTATATTGAGCTATTAACGCAAAATCATCTTCGCGATTCTTGTAGCGAAATTTCATAATCACACATGATAAGGAGCCACTGTACAACTCCTTGTGATGCTGCTGACGATGGAGACTAGCGTAATTAGCAGGCTATCAACGGATTCTTTTACAAATGCTTCATTATGGAGACATTCATTTCGATACTGTTGCAAAATTAGGAGGAAATTACATTATCAAACAAACGGGAAGTATTATTGATAGTTCCTTGGCTTGATGAAGTGAGGATACAGACATATCTTCAAGATAACGATAACTGAACTCATTTGATACTAGATGAGTAATAATTACAGTGTTTATGCATATCTGATGCAAGGCCATCTATGAGTACACATGAAAACTACTTGTTTAAACTTCAGTCTCTCTACACTTAGTAGTAACTATTTTTAAAGTGAAAATTTAATTCAACCTTCCTCCGTATGAGTGGGTGACTGTCGGTCATACGAAAGCATCATTATTGAACAACATTCCTCATTATTTTGAAGATTTATATCAGGCTAAATATACAAATGAAAAAACCATCATATATATTTAGTTAGATTACAAGGCAGTGATAAACAACAAGAGAGTTCAATCAATGACATTTGCAAAAACAATATCTGAGGTCAACAAACTGATGTTTTTGTTCTTATTATCACACGATCAGGTAGTGTATACTACTATCATCATCATCATCATCATTATTATTACCTTGATAAAAGTATTTCATATGAACATAACGCACATTAGATAGGAAGAACACAAATAGGAAATGTGATGAATATGTGTGTAATATTGAAGTAGATATTCCTGTCTGATTCGTCATTTACCAGTCCTCAGTGTAAAAAGATTTGAGTGGGCAAATGTAGTGCATGTTGTGATTAGCTCAAACAAATATGGTAGATCAAGAATAATATCTTTTTGTTGGAAAATATTACTTTCCTGATCACTTCAACCATTCTCCTTTGTGGTCTAATGCATTATGGTCTCGAGTACAGTGTAATTGTAAAAGATTAGCGTTCAGTTGACTCTAATGAAGATGACAAAGTGCCATCAAATAAAATAACAAACAACTAGTAGACTGTTATCTCACATCACATTATCTCTCCAACAGTCACCAATGAGCATAATACCTATTGAAGCTGTGTGTTCTGAGATCAAATCCGTCAAATAGCATCAGTTCCCTTAAGAATACAAGTACACCTTGCTGATTAGTGACAAGTAGCAGGCGAATCGGGTTCAGAGTTTCCTGTTGATCACCTCCAAACATCATCTTATCTGTTTACTCAGTTGAAGATTTGACGGAATCGACTACTTAGTATACTGAAAAAACACTTTGATAATAAAATTCCCTTAATATTTATTTCAAATTCAATTGTTCTGTAAACTCTAGGTTGATTGCTTAATTGTGAATGTTCGAATAATGGTGGATAGTGTGTGTTGGGTTTATTGAAGCATCTGAATCGGGTGAGTTTGTGTGGGTTCAGTTCTTTGGGCGTGATAAGAATTTAAGAAATGATGATGAATGTCACTCTCTATCATTACATTCATATGACTGATAATCAGTGATGGTAATCGACGCTAACTATGCTTCTACTAATATCGTCAATTGAAATCATACATTCCTTGTTAAAAACAACTTTCTCATTAGCATTAATTGAGATTGTAGTAAAGGAGAACACTAGTAACGACAAACGTATGTACTTGAATAGACAATTACAGAATCCCCCAGAACAATCTGAGAACCATACAGTAAATTCTTTTTTTCGCAAAATGTCAACCAATTGTCTCAGACTTAGTTGTTTATTCGTCCCAACACTAATAATTCCCTGTTTTAGTTGTCATTCTCTTTCCTTTGAGATTCTCATCTCTCTGTCATCACGCATTTGACTTTGTTTCATGAGATATACTGCTTATATCTGTTGACGTCAGTGAACACTTTTCTCCGATGATGTTTGGTAATTTATACGTTACATTATGGACTGAGCTTGATTTAGGAATAGTCAGTTGATCAGTTGCTGCTATCCCTTATTTGTTATAAGGATTATGGATAAGAATGATTTGTGATGTTCCTCACAAAATTGATTTATCATAATAAAACAATTAATAATTATTGAATATATATGGATGGACATTTTTATTCTCCCATTTGATTACTAACATCCAGTTAAGTAGTATCTGATTGTTAAATACGATTTCATAATCTTCAATGAACAATAGTACCCTAATACTTTTCATTCTTTATCAAACAACGAGGGCATCATTTCAATGTGTGTATCTTTAAATAAGAAAGATCTAGTTTTATGTGTAAAGCTAATACATGAAACGCTAAAAACCTGAAACGTGTAAAGATCTCAAAATCACTTATTTATATTTGTTACTCCTAATGAAGGAGCATAGGTCAACCAACAGCACTCCTACTGCACCCTACTCTTATGACCAACACTTTCCAGTTGTTTGCAGTTGTGGCTGCTTCCAATTCTGGTAGTAGTGTGCTTTTTGGTCTTACACTTTTCTGTTTACATTCATGGTTTAAAG